>OX388028.1:17938268-22738268 GCA_947578705.1 Lacanobia wlatinum
TTCTTCTCTAGAATAATTGCTAACAATGTTTTTGCAGGCGCTTAGTGGCTTATAAACAACTTGTTTCTGGATATCCATACTGGCTTTATCCATTTATAAAATTTTATAACTATTTACATATCGCATTCATTCTCCGTAATATACATATCTCGTTTGGTCCAGTCATCCTGACGGTCACCTAAAATAACATAAGCTTTTAAAAGACATGGTTATATGTATTGTTTTAGGAAGAGGAGGAAGTAAGTACCAGATGAAGTTCGACAGCGTTCCTACCCGAAATTCATGCATTCGATGATTTTGCTTCTGGCATTCTAACAGAAAACATTACTCTCAATACCGAGTCAACGGAAATGGATTTTTTATGCATTATTTTGGCAAAGAAGTTGTATTGAAGTTGGTTGAATTCACATATGCTCAGCACCAAAAATTTATTCGGGAATGCGATATAAGGCTCCATTCAAGGTTTAAAAATTGGCGAGAAATTGATATCGCGGAAATGTACGTATCCCGTGTTCGTAGCCGTAACTTTTTTATTTACCAGAAATAAACATTTGAAAATTGAAGAGCATTGGTCAACTGACGCTTTGCTACAATGGCCGATATTTTCCAAAACTATGTCCCGTAATCGTTATACTATTGATTATTATTGATTTCGTTATCTATTGTGGGGCTAGAACCGAAATAGGAGATTCGGCTAACTTAGGAATAACAAGCGCTGTGGTAACAACCCTGTTGAAAGAACTGATGCATGCGCATAGACGCTTGTACATACACAGATAACTGGTACTGGAGTCCAAAATTGTTTGAATATTTGTACCAACATCAGACATATGCATGTGGTATGGCTAGAATTGATCGGAATTGTCGGATTGACTTTGACTTTGAAGCCAGTGTTACAGATTTGAAATTTCTGAAAAAAGGTGAAATTGATGTAAGATACAAAAAGCCACTTATGGCATTAAAATATAGAGACAAAAGAGACATACACATGTTGTCTACCTTTCACACAGCAGAATTCGGGCCTACAACTAAATATGGCAGAGAAACGGGACTGCCTAAAATGAAGCCCAAAGTTATAATTGACTATAACTTAAAAAAAACTAGCCAAGTGCGAGTCGGACTCGCGCGCAAAGGGTTCCGAACGAATTTTTATTTTTTAACATGTTATTTTTAACACTACAGACTTCTAATAGGTTTTCCTGTAATGTTTAAGTAAAGGTCTATTATCTCCATTTTTTCTAAAATTTTATTCTAGTTTCGGAGATAAGGGGGGGGGGGGAATGGTCATTTTTCGTTTAATTTCTTGAATAACTTCAAAACAATTTATTTTAAAATTATGAAAATAATATAATTAGAATCCTCACAGTAAGCCCTTTCATTTGATATGATAAAAATATGATATTGTTAAAAAAACTTTTTTTTTAAATTGTCTAGTTTAACCCCCAAAAGTGACTCCCATACTAAAAAAACAATAATTTACGTAACGCGTCCGTGTTTGGGTCATAGAAATCCATAAGTGTACTAAATTTCTAAATTTGAGCAGCTGTTCCGGCGTAAAGTACCGTCTCACCTTTGCTAAGATCCCCAACTTCTTTGCAGCCACTTGAGCTTTTGCCTCTATGAAAGGGCCAAAATTGAGGGTAGATGTTAATGTAACCCCAAGAAGCTCAAGTTGGTCGGTTATCGGCACGGTTGCACCTCGGAAAGTGGAATTGGCTCCGTTTAGCGGAAAATAGACACGCTTGGGTCTTAGCAGCATTGAACTTGACCAGATTGGCTTCGCCCCATTCTGAGACAGCCTGTAAGGACACGTGCAAGCGCTCAACCATAGCCTCCCGGAGAGACCGGATCTGCGACCCATCAGCTCGTGCGTCGGACACGTATCTCTCAGCAACAGTGCTGTCGTCTGCATACCCAAAGGTACCGGGTTTAAGCAGATCATTAATATGCAGCAAGAACAGTGTTGCCGAAAGCACCGACCCCTGAGGAACCCCGGCATTAATATCCAGTAGTCCAGACGAGCAGCCATCAATGACCACTCGTATAGACCGATCCCTCAGGAAATCCGCGATCCAATCACACAATCCGGCGGGCAGACCGAAGGAAGGAAGCTTACTAATAAGGCTATCGTGCCAGACCCTGTCGAAGGCCTTCGAGATGTCAAGGGAGACCGCTAGTGCCTCCCCGTGCTTCTCTATGGCCTCACTCCAGATGTGAATGGCATACGCAAGAAGATCCCCAGTAGACCGATTTCGGCGGAATCCGTATTGTCGGTCACTAAGGACATCATTTGCTTCTAGGTATGCCAGGAGCTTATGATTCAGTACGCGTTCCATACTCTTACAGAGTATGGACGTTACTGAGATAGGTCTATAATTCGACGGGTCAGCTCGTCTACCTTTCTTGGGCACAGGCTGCACGTTAGCTTGCTTCCAAGCCTTCGGCACTTTTCCAGTCTCAAACGCGAGGCGAAATAGGCGTGTCAAGATCGGAGACAACTCAGGCGCACAAGTCTTCAGCACAACTGCCGGTATCCCGTCGGGGCCACTAGCCTTGTTCACGTCTAGGTTACGCAGTACCCTACGGACGTCCTTCTGATGAATGCGGATGTTCGACATACTCGACTCGCATCCAGCAGGAGAAGCAGGGGGCTCCGCGCCACCAGGATCCAGACGTGAAGATTCCGCAAACAAAGAAGCAAACAAGTTCGCTTTCTCCTCAGCGGAGTGGGCCAACGTCCCGTCGGGTCTCAGCAGTGGTGGTAGTGACGGGCGGCAGAAGTTCGATTCGACGGACTTAGCCAGGGAAGAAAAAGCCTTACTACCTGCTGGGTATGAAGAAAGTTTGTTCCCTATTCGGCTAATGTGGTTAAATCGAGCCCTCCGCAACACCTTCTTGCAGGACTTGGCAGCCCTGTTGAAGGCTCTCTTCTTCTGACTCACATCATTTGCTTTGCGCGTACGAGCGTAGACCCATGCTAGGTACGCCGCGTGCTTAAGCGCATCAGCGCGATGGCACTCGGCACCAAACCATGGACGAGCTTCGCCAGACATTGTTACGTCAGAGAACGGAATGTAGTACTCCATTCCCCTCCGCAACACATCCGTTACGGCGTCCGCGCACGACGAAGCATCAGTCGAAGAAAAGCAAGTAGGCGGCTAAGTAACAAGCGAAGAAAGATCGCAAGCCATCCCAATCTGCTGACCTGTATCGCCATACCCGCCGGGTGCCTCTTGGGCTAGGATCGGGCGGGGAGTAGACGGACACAGACTTCACCAGACAGTGGTCCGAACTACCCAGTGGTGAAGAAATCGTCACCGAGTAGCGGTCTGGATCAGTTGTCAGCAAAAGGTCCAAGCAATTGGCAGTGTGCGAATCAACATCCGGCACCCTCGTTGCCCCCTGGACCAGCTGGGTAAGATTTAACGCTAGCGCTAGCTTTCACGTCTCTCGTCCAGCATGGTCTGTGCACTGGTATGGGAAGAGCCACTCCTGATGGTGGGCATTGAAGTCCCCCAGTAACACCAATTGGGCAGAAGGGTACCGCTGCTGAGCTGCATCCGCCGCCTCACTCAGGTGCTGTGTGAGCCCAGTTGTCTCCAAATCACCGCTGTGCGAACGGTAGACACAGGCGTAGACAATTTTGTCCAGGCCTGTGTCCACTATAACCCACAGCGTTGAGAACCTGGAGTCTTCAAGGTTTCGGAGACGCCGATAGCAGATGTCGTCCCGGGTGTACACACATACGCCCGCGCGTGGTCTAAAGTGGTGCTCCAGGGTAAACCCTGGGTAAGACAGATATGACACGTCTGACGGACATCCGATCTGCGTCTCCGACAGAAATAAGAGCGCTGGTTTTTCCGTCTCGAGGTGGTGGTGGACTGCGGCGAGATTTGAGTGCAGACCTCGTATGTTGGAGAGGTGCACTTTGTGCGAGAGGTAGTGCTGCCGCTGTACAGCTTTTCTCTTATTTTTCCTGTTCATATTGAGTGAAGGAAGGAGAGGAGAAAGAAGTGAAATGAGGTTCCATGCTGCTAACCTTCAGGCACGCTCTAGCAGGACGGCATCATTGGGGGACTAGCCTGGAGACTGCGGGGACGCCCGAGCCCCCCCGGTAATGACCATCGGGCCCTCTCGTCTGGTCGCCAACCAGCACGATGGTGCATTCCGGGATTTTTCGACAGTTGGCGGGGCAGCCTTTCATGTGTGGCTAGCACACTACTTGGGCCCCCAACTACCTGCGGTCGGCCAGCGGCGCACCGTGCCTCGGATCCCGCTACCCTCCGCGACTAGTCTCCCGATACGCCCATGTCAGCGCAAGCCTGGTTGGTCTGCCTGCATTGGAACAACTATTTCGACCCAACTCCTCTGAATTGGCTACACTGGGCATCGTACCGGAACGCGGCTAGGCCGCTTGGCGGTACGTCTTTGCCCAGTGGGTGGTCACAAGCCATCGGCCGAAGCCTACCACCAGTTACTGTCACCTGATTAGCACCACCCGGGGACCACGTGTAGGGTCTAACATTAGGTAATCTCCTACGGACGCGGGTGACTCGGCCCCCTTAACAATATCATATTTTTATCATATCAAATGAAAGGGCTTACTGTGAGGGTTCTAATTATATTATTTTCATAATTTTAAAATAAATTGTTTTGAAGTTATTCAAGAAATTAAACGAAAAGTGACCATTCCCCCCCCCCTTATCTCCGAAACTAGAATAAAATTTTAGAAAAAATGAAGATAATAGACCTTTACTTAAAGATTACAGGAAAACCTATTAGAAGTCTGTAGTGTTAAAAATAACATGTTAAAAAATAAAAATTCGTTCGGAACCCTTTGCACGCGAGTCGAACTCGCACTTGGCTAGTTTTTTTAAGTTATAGTCAATTATAACTTTGGGCTTCATTTTAGGCAGTCCCGTTTCTCTGCCATATTTAGTTGTAGGCCCGAATTCTGCTGTGTGAAAGGAAGACAACATGTGTATGTCTCTTTTGTCTCTATATTTTAATGTCATAAGTGGCTTTTTGTATCTTACATCAATTTCACCTTTTTTCAGAAATTTCAAATCTGTAACACTGGCTTCAAAGTCAAAGTCAATCCGACAATTCCGATCATTTCTAGCCATACCACATGCATATGTCTGATGTTGGTACAAATATTCAAACAATTTTGGACTCCAGTACCAGTTATCTGTGTATGTACAAGCGTCTATGCGCATGCATCAGTTCTTTCAACAGGGTTGTTACCACAGCGCTTGTTATTCCTAAGTTAGCCGAATCTACTATTTCGGTTCTAGCCCCAAAATAGATAACGAAATCAATAATAATCAATAGTATAACGATTACGGGACATAGTTTTGGAAAATATCGGCCATTGTAGCAAAGGGTCAGTTGACCAATGCTCTTCAATTTTCAAATGTTTATTTCTGGTAAATAAAAAAGTTACGGCTACGAACACGGGATACGTACATTTCCGCGATATCAATTTCTCGCCAATTTTTAAACCTTGAATGGAGCCTTATATCGCATTCCCGAATAAATTTTTGGTGCTGAGCATATGTGAATTCAACCAACTTCAATACAACTTCTTTGCCAAAATAATGCATAAAAAATCCATTTCCGTTGACTCGGTATTGAGAGTAATGTTTTCTGTTAGAATGCCAGAAGCAACATCATCGAATGCATGAATTTCGGGTAGGAACGCTGTCGAACTTCATCTGGTACTTACTTCCTCCTCTTCCTAAAACAATACATATAACCATGTCTTTTAAAAGCTTATGTTATTTTAGGTGACCGTCAGGATGACTGGACCAAACGGGATATGTACATGAGACTATGTGCACTATTTAATACCTATTTGCTACTATTTACTACCTATTACGAGATATTTGCTACCTTTGCGTTTGGAAACTATCAAAGAAATAAAGTGGTCAGCCATTCTGACGTCAGGTTGGCTGACCACTTCCAAGTTTTCAAAGTTTTAGCGTGGTTTTGACCGCGTTGTTAATGTAAATATTTAGTAGGTACCTTTTTGCTATCTTAACATATATTTTTTTCACAATTTTAAGAAGCTCCTATAAAAAGTTATTAATAATTCCCATTTAAACGTCTATCCATCAATTATTTACGTGTTTTCTTCTCAGAATAATTGCTAACAATGTTTTTGCAGGCGCTTAGTGGCTTATAAACAACTTGTTTCTGGATATCCATACTGGCTTTATCCATTTATAAAATTTTATAACTATTTACATATCGCATTCATTCTCCGTAATATACATATCTCGTTTGGTCCAGTCATCCTGACGGTCACCTAAAATAACATAAGCTTTTAAAAGACATGGTTATATGTATTGTTTTAGGAAGAGGAGGAAGTAAGTACCAGATGAAGTTCGACAGCGTTCCTACCCGAAATTCATGCATTCGATGATTTTGCTTCTGGCATTCTAACAGAAAACATTACTCTCAATACCGAGTCAACGGAAATGGATTTTTTATGCATTATTTTGGCAAAGAAGTTGTATTGAAGTTGGTTGAATTCACATATGCTCAGCACCAAAAATTTATTCGGGAATGCGATATAAGGCTCCATTCAAGGTTTAAAAATTGGCGAGAAATTGATATCGCGGAAATGTACGTATCCCGTGTTCGTAGCCGTAACTTTTTTATTTACCAGAAATAAACATTTGAAAATTGAAGAGCATTGGTCAACTGACGCTTTGCTACAATGGCCGATATTTTCCAAAACTATGTCCCGTAATCGTTATACTATTGATTATTATTGATTTCGTTATCTATTGTGGGGCTAGAACCGAAATAGGAGATTCGGCTAACTTAGGAATAACAAGCGCTGTGGTAACAACCCTGTTGAAAGAACTGATGCATGCGCATAGACGCTTGTACATACACAGATAACTGGTACTGGAGTCCAAAATTGTTTGAATATTTGTACCAACATCAGACATATGCATGTGGTATGGCTAGAATTGATCGGAATTGTCGGATTGACTTTGACTTTGAAGCCAGTGTTACAGATTTGAAATTTCTGAAAAAAGGTGAAATTGATGTAAGATACAAAAAGCCACTTATGGCATTAAAATATAGAGACAAAAGAGACATACACATGTTGTCTACCTTTCACACAGCAGAATTCGGGCCTACAACTAAATATGGCAGAGAAACGGGACTGCCTAAAATGAAGCCCAAAGTTATAATTGACTATAACTTAAAAAAAACTAGCCAAGTGCGAGTCGGACTCGCGCGCAAAGGGTTCCGAACGAATTTTTATTTTTTAACATGTTATTTTTAACACTACAGACTTCTAATAGGTTTTCCTGTAATGTTTAAGTAAAGGTCTATTATCTCCATTTTTTCTAAAATTTTATTCTAGTTTCGGAGATAAGGGGGGGGGGGAATGGTCATTTTTCGTTTAATTTCTTGAATAACTTCAAAACAATTTATTTTAAAATTATGAAAATAATATAATTAGAATCCTCACAGTAAGCCCTTTCATTTGATATGATAAAAATATGATATTGTTAAAAAAACTTTTTTTTTAAATTGTCTAGTTTAACCCCCAAAAGTGACTCCCATACTAAAAAAACAATAATTTACGTAACGCGTCCGTGTTTGGGTCATAGAAATCCATAAGTGTACTAAATTTCTAAATTTGAGCAGCTGTTCCGGCGTAAAGTACCGTCTCACCTTTGCTAAGATCCCCAACTTCTTTGCAGCCACTTGAGCTTTTGCCTCTATGAAAGGGCCAAAATTGAGGGTAGATGTTAATGTAACCCCAAGAAGCTCAAGTTGGTCGGTTATCGGCACGGTTGCACCTCGGAAAGTGGAATTGGCTCCGTTTAGCGGAAAATAGACACGCTTGGGTCTTAGCAGCATTGAACTTGACCAGATTGGCTTCGCCCCATTCTGAGACAGCCTGTAAGGACACGTGCAAGCGCTCAACCATAGCCTCCCGGAGAGACCGGATCTGCGACCCATCAGCTCGTGCGTCAGACACGTATCTCTCAGCAACAGTGCTGTCGTCTGCATACCCAAAGGTACCGGGTTTAAGCAGATCATTAATATGCAGCAAGAACAGTGTTGCCGAAAGCACCGACCCCTGAGGAACCCCGGCATTAATATCCAGTAGTCCAGACGAGCAGCCATCAATGACCACTCGTATAGACCGATCCCTCAGGAAATCCGCGATCCAATCACACAATCCGGCGGGCAGACCGAAGGAAGGAAGCTTACTAATAAGGCTATCGTGCCAGACCCTGTCGAAGGCCTTCGAGATGTCAAGGGAGACCGCTAGTGCCTCCCCGTGCTTCTCTATGGCCTCACTCCAGATGTGAATGGCATACGCAAGAAGATCCCCAGTAGACCGATTTCGGCGGAATCCGTATTGTCGGTCACTAAGGACATCATTTGCTTCTAGGTATGCCAGGAGCTTATGATTCAGTACGCGTTCCATACTCTTACAGAGTATGGACGTTACTGAGATAGGTCTATAATTCGACGGGTCAGCTCGTCTACCTTTCTTGGGCACAGGCTGCACGTTAGCTTGCTTCCAAGCCTTCGGCACTTTTCCAGTCTCAAAAGCGAGGCGAAATAGGCGTGTCAAGATCGGAGACAACTCAGGCGCACAAGTCTTCAGCACAACTGCCGGTATCCCGTCGGGGCCACTAGCCTTGTTCACGTCTAGGTTACGCAGTACCCTACGGACGTCCTTCTGATGAATGCGGATGTTCGACATACTCGACTCGCATCCAGCAGGAGAAGCAGGGGGCTCCGCGCCACCAGGATCCAGACGTGAAGATTCCGCAAACAAAGAAGCAAACAAGTTCGCTTTCTCCTCAGCGGAGTGGGCCAACGTCCCGTCGGGTCTCAGCAGTGGTGGTAGTGACGGGCGGCAGAAGTTCGATTCGACGGACTTAGCCAGGGAAGAAAAAGCCTTACTACCTGCTGGGTATGAAGAAAGTTTGTTCCCTATTCGGCTAATGTGGTCAAATCGAGCCCTCCGCAACACCTTCTTGCAGGACTTGGCAGCCCTGTTGAAGGCTCTCTTCTTCTGACTCACATCATTTGCTTTGCGCGTACGAGCGTAGACCCATGCTAGGTACGCCGCGTGCTTAAGCGCATCAGCGCGATGGCACTCGGCACCAAACCATGGACGAGCTTCGCCAGACATTGTTACGTCAGAGAACGGAATGTAGTACTCCATTCCCCTCCGCAACACATCCGTTACGGCGTCCGCGCACGACGAAGCATCAGTCGAAGAAAAGCAAGTAGGCGGCTAAGTAACAAGCGAAGAAAGATCGCAAGCCATCCCAATCTGCTGACCTGTATCGCCATACCCGCCGGGTGCCTCTTGGGCTAGGATCGGGCGGGGAGTAGACGGACACAGACTTCACCAGACAGTGGTCCGAACTACCCAGTGGTGAAGAAATCGTCACCGAGTAGCGGTCTGGATCAGTTGTCAGCAAAAGGTCCAAGCAATTGGCAGTGTGCGAATCAACATCCGGCACCCTCGTTGCCCCCTGGACCAGCTGGGTAAGATTTAACGCTAGCGCTAGCTTTCACGTCTCTCGTCCAGCATGGTCTGTGCACTGGTATGGGAAGAGCCACTCCTGATGGTGGGCATTGAAGTCCCCCAGTAACACCAATTGGGCAGAAGGGTACCGCTGCTGAGCTGCATCCGCCGCCTCACTCAGGTGCTGTGTGAGCCCAGTTGTCTCCAAATCACCGCTGTGCGAACGGTAGACACAGGCGTAGACAATTTTGTCCAGGCCTGTGTCCACTATAACCCACAGCGTTGAGAACCTGGAGTCTTCAAGGTTTCGGAGACGCCGATAGCAGATGTCGTCCCGGGTGTACACACATACGCCCGCGCGTGGTCTAAAGTGGTGCTCCAGGGTAAACCCTGGGTAAGACAGATATGACACGTCTGACGGACATCCGATCTGCGTCTCCGACAGAAATAAGAGCGCTGGTTTCTCCGTCTCGAGGTGGTGGTGGACTGCGGCGAGATTTGAGTGCAGACCTCGTATGTTGGAGAGGTGCACTTTGTGCGAGAGGTAGTGCTGCCGCTGTACAGCTTTTCTCTTATTTTTCCTGTTCATATTGAGTGAAGGAAGGAGAGGAGAAGGAAGTGAAATGAGGTTCCATGCTGCTAACCTTCAGGCACGCTCTGGCAGGACGGCATCATTGGGGGACTAGCCTGGAGACTGCGGGGACGCCCGAGCCCCCCCGGTAATGACCATCGGGCCCTCTCGTCTGGTCGCCAACCAGCACGATGGTGCATTCCGGGATTGTTCGACAGTTGGCGGGGCAGCCTTTTATGAGTGGCTAGCACACTACTTGGGCCCCCAACTACCTGCGGTCGGCCAGCGGCGCACCGTGCCTCGGATCCCGCTACCCTCCGCGACTAGTCTCCCGATATGCCCATGTCAGCGCAAGCCTGGTTGGTCTGCCTGCATTGGAACAACTATTTCGACCCAACTCCTCTGAATTGGCTACACTGGGCATCGTACCGGAACGCGGCTAGGCCGCTTGGCGGTACGTCTTTGCCCAGTGGGTGGTCACAAGCCATCGGCCGAAGCCTACCACCAGTTACTGTCACCTGATTAGCACCACCCGGGGACCACGTGTAGGGTCTAACATTAGGTAATCTCCTACGGACGCGGGTGACTCGGCCCCCTTAACAATATCATATTTTTATCATATCAAATGAAAGGGCTTACTGTGAGGGTTCTAATTATATTATTTTCATAATTTTAAAATAAATTGTTTTGAAGTTATTCAAGAAATTAAACGAAAAGTGACCATTCCCCCCCCCCTTATCTCCGAAACTAGAATAAAATTTTAGAAAAAATGAAGATAATAGACCTTTACTTAAAGATTACAGGAAAACCTATTAGAAGTCTGTAGTGTTAAAAATAACATGTTAAAAAATAAAAATTCGTTCGGAACCCTTTGCACGCGAGTCGAACTCGCACTTGGCTAGTTTTTTTAAGTTATAGTCAATTATAACTTTGGGCTTCATTTTAGGCAGTCCCGTTTCTCTGCCATATTTAGTTGTAGGCCCGAATTCTGCTGTGTGAAAGGAAGACAACATGTGTATGTCTCTTTTGTCTCTATATTTTAATGCCATAAGTGGCTTTTTGTATCTTACATCAATTTCACCTTTTTTCAGAAATTTCAAATCTGTAACACTGGCTTCAAAGTCAAAGTCAATCCGACAATTCCGATCAATTCTAGCCATACCACATGCATATGTCTGATGTTGGTACAAATATTCAAACAATTTTGGACTCCAGTACCAGTTATCTGTGTATGTACAAGCGTCTATGCGCATGCATCAGTTCTTTCAACAGGGTTGTTACCACAGCGCTTGTTATTCCTAAGTTAGCCGAATCTACTATTTCGGTTCTAGCCCCACAATAGATAACGAAATCAATAATAATCAATAGTATAACGATTACGGGACATAGTTTTGGAAAATATCGGCCATTGTAGCAAAGGGTCAGTTGACCAATGCTCTTCAATTTTCAAATGTTTATTTCTGGTAAATAAAGGAGTTACGGCTACGAACACGGGATACGTACATTTCCGCGATATCAATTTCTCGCCAATTTTTAAACCTTGAATGGAGCCTTATATCGCATTCCCGAATAAATTTTTGGTGCTGAGCATATGTGAATTCAACCAACTTCAATACAACTTCTTTGCCAAAATAATGCATAAAAAAGCCATTTCCGTTGACTCGGTATTGAGAGTAATGTTTTCTGTTAGAATGCCAGAAGCAAAATCATCGAATGCATGAATTTCGGGTAGGAACGCTGTCGAACTTCATCTGGTACTTACTTCCTCCTCTTCCTAAAACAATACATATAACCATGTCTTTTAAAAGCTTATGTTATTTTAGGTGACCGTCAGGATGACTGCACCAAACGAGATATGTACATGAGGCTATGTGCACTATTTAATACCTATTTGCTACTATTTACTACCTATTACGAGATATTTGCTACCTTTGCGTTTGGAAATTATCAAAGAAATAAAGTGGTCAGCCATTCTGACGTCAGGTTGGCTGACCACTTCCAAGTTTTCAAAGTTTTAGCGTTGTTTTGACCGCGTTGTTAATGTAAATATTTAGTACCTTTTTGCTATCTTAACATATATTTTTTTCACAATTTTAAGAAGCATTATTTTTATTTAATTATAAAAGCAGTTATTAATAATTCCCATTTAAACGTCTATCCATCAATTATTTACGTGTTTTCTTCTCAGAATAATTGCTAACAATGTTTTTGCAGGCGCTTAGTGGCTTATAAACAACTTGTTTCTGGATATCCATACTGGCTTTATCCATTTATAAAATTTTATAACTATTTACATATCGCATTCATTCTCCATAATATAAGTATGTATGACATTAAAACGCTTGCACATAAACATATTTACCTCACGTCTTATTTTCGTAAGATAATTGCTAATAATGGTTTTGAAGGCACTTTCTAAATTAACATTAATTCATACTTAACTTTTTATAGGAGCTTCTTAAAATTGTGTAAAAAATATATGTTAAGGTAGCAAAAAGGGTACTAAATATTTACATTTACAACGCGGTTAATACAACGCTAAAACTATGAGAACTTGGAAGTGGTGAGCCAACCAGGGCCTCAAATCTGCTATTACAATAGTGTCAGAATGGTCTGTGGAGTGTCAGCGGTTGACCACTGGAAAGTCATAATGACGCTTTTATATCCAGTGGTCAACCACTGACACTCCATTAAAAGAAATGGCATAGAATCTTGTCAAAATCAACCATTATGAAATCAATGATAGACCATTCTGACACTATTGTAATAGCAGACTTGGGGCCCTGACGTCAGAATGGCTGACCACTTTATTTCTTAGATATTTTTCTAAACGCAAAGGTAGCAAATATCTTGTAATTGGTAGTAAATAGTAAGAAATAGGTATTAAATAGTTCACATAGTCTCATGTACATATCTCGTTTGGTCCAGTCATCTTGACGGTCACTATTTTAGGCCTCATAAGCATAACACTACGCATTACCATGTTAATAAGGTAACAAAGTTGCAGTAAAGTTTACAAAATTACCAATGGTACTCAGAGAATATTTCTTAGCGAAAGCATTTGAGTCCGAAATCGAATCATTTTACTTGTATCGGCAAATAGAACTTTTGTACTGCTCACACATCGAGGCATTATAAAAAAAATTTTACTTAGAACATAACTTACCGAAATCGGATGTTTTTTCATTATACAATAAGTACCTACCTAGGTACCTATTACTAAGCTAATAAATTTTAATTAAATAATTCCAGCTTATGAATGTATTTTTTAATTTTGGTTAATACATGTCATGCAAATAGTTATAATAAATACAACTTCTTGTCGAATTATCAAATTAAACTTACCAAATCAACATCACTATCTGCAGAACTGTCGTCACTTGATAATTCATTATTGGATTGCAAAATATTTAATAATTCTTCGTCTTCCAGCATTTTTTGCAATTATTCGAGTTTAACCTAATTCGAAAAAGGTCTACAACACTAGTTACCCAGAGCGATAAAGCCTACACGTGATTTCACGGTGACGGCGTTGAGGCAACTGACAATATGGCGGGATTTAAGCGCGTATTACAGTTCGCATCACCGTTGTTTACCCCTCCGAAGTTAGGTTTTAGTGACGACCGCGCAGGTGCAATCGAGTAAACAAGTGTTACGTTCCTAGGATAATTTTTGTTTATACGTATTATATTATAAATAAGTAACAAAGACTACCAGTAACAATAACAATATCAAAAAGTAACACCTCAAATACATACACCACAAAAACACAACAAAAAACAAATCAAATAGTAAGAAATAACCAAAATAATTAATTATAAAAAATAACAACGTGTAACACTTTTCGCATCAACGGTCGTATTGCATTGAGCAAGCGGGTCACACGTATGCATCGAACGTATACGAGCGAGTGAGATGCCATTACACCCGCCATCTTGCGCACACACGCGCATGCGCGACCTGCTCGCGCATGCGCGTGTTATGTTTTTTGTCAAATTGACATTCTGCGCACTCGATTGTGACGTACTTCGGGGAGGTAAAGTTGCGTGACGGGAACTGTACACTACCCAATCTATCGGGCCCGATTTCTAGGGCGCCCTGTCCCTGCGGCAGGGAGCCGATTATTACACTACACTAGAAATCGCTCCCGATCTCAGTATGAATGCGTCACGTGGATAGCGTTGCATGCAGTGGCGGCATAAAGTGGGAGTGGTGGGGGCTGGCCGTGGCTAATTAAGGTGTTGAATAGCTTTGGAAGTTCGCAAACACAGATCGATAGATATTTTTTACTCATTAATATATCATCAAAAGTAAGAAATCGAACAAATGTCGTCTAACGGCATTTTAGTTATACCACGGTAGAAAGGTGACAACGGCAACTCAGCCTTCTTTGGATGTACGAATCCAAAGAAGGCACACAAAATCTCCCTCTTCAAAGACATATCGATAAATAACTACCTACTCTTGTACCTAACTACTTACGTACTAATATCAACGCATCGCAAATATGTTTTTCATTTTTTTTTCGAGTGTAATTTCAATTCCCTAAAATATGAATTCATTTTGCGCTTGGTCTGATCTTATACCGCGCGTAACATTTCAATTTAATCAATTAAAATAAGTACACTCTATTTAGATAATGTGATCGAATATTTAAGCAAAATAATGAATCGGAAAATTCTATTATAATAATCGCCATGCAATAATGCTGTATGTTTTCCCTCTCGGCACATAATATCGGTTTTATTTTTATGTAAAACCGCTATATTGATGTGCCTCCGGAAAACATACAGCATTGTTTATGAAGACGTGTTTGTTATCTGCTGGTGAAATGTTAAATATAGGTGATAGATAACACAACGCTATGATGATTATCAAATGTTTATTCTGAGAATTAAGTAGATACACATGTAATGATTTATTTATAAAGAGATTCAAGACATTCTTTGTAATTTAAGTAGAAGTAAATGTAATGAAAAAAAAAAGAAGTGCGAGCTTCTTTGGGAAGTTCTATTTCGCGACAGTAATGATTAAAGAAGGTATTGGATGATTTCCAATTAACTTGTGACAAAATATCGTCAATTGGTTGGTTATCTAACCAATTTAAGGAAGCTACTGCTGAGCTACAGCTCTCTGGGGATGCATGAATGCCGCTGTCTCTGAGAAGTGTCCGTACCCAGTTCCCAATTACAGTGCGTGAGGCACCTTTGTGTTACTAAATACAGTGATAAAAAGATTGTTCAAATTGTTAACTTCAGATCCCTTTGTTATCGTTTTTTCTATTAAAAGCTTAACTAAAGTAACGGGGCATATGTTTTTTACCATTATGTTGTGAAAGTTTCCATGCGGACTGTCTATAATAGTGTTTATCGGTTTTAGACCCAAATACAGGTATTAAAATATATATTATCGCCGTCATCTAAGAAGCTGTCATTTGAGATTTTTAACAAAATTAGGTCGTGAACCCTACGGCCTGATGCCAGCAATAAAACTGTGGCTGTTCTACGTGCTAAATCGAACAATGTGTCTTTGGGTGCATTTGATGACAGCCAATTCAGTACGACATGTGGATCCCACGTGAACGATGGTCGTACTTCTTTTGGTTTGGCTACTCCTATTGCCTTAAGGGTGTGTTTTATAACAAAATTAGAAAAGGTTTGCTGTTCCACATGAGGGCCACAAAAAGTTAGGACTACCGATATGTGGACAAGGATAGTAATAAAGGACAAATTCTCTTTAGATGGAGAAATATTAAAAAAATTGCGACGTCAGCAGGTTGAGGACATTTTGGATTTACTTGAGAGTTAGAGCACCATCTCAACCACCGTCTAAGTGGTGACAAATAGGTTGACAAAGTTGAGCTCCGCCAGCTCTTCTTTAGTAGTTATTTTTCCTGTGTGGACCAGTCTTTTATTTGGCCCCCCCCCCCCTCCCCAATTTTCCAAACTTTCAGAGTCAATGTCAGTAGCTGTGGGGGATGCTGTAATATTGTAACGTCTATAATGGTCTCCGAAAGGTTCAGAAGTTCGTGTGGATGGTCTAGAGATCTGGATTTCAGGTCTTGAGGCCGGAAAGCTCGAGGCCACTCTGGAGCCACAACCAAGTACATTCCCGTTGCATTGTTCAGATGTGCCCGAACTGTGGGCAGCAAGCTGGGAGAAGGGAGCACCCACGCTAGCCCGTGGTTCCATGCTCTGCTGAAGGCAGTCTAGTTTGCAGATCGATCTCTGCAGTCTAGAGATACGTATTTTTTTACTATCGAGGTTTGTTTTGTCGCAAACAAGTCTATTTTTTGGATTCCCCCACTTCCGACAGACTTCCGCTGTTGTTAAAGTTAGAAGATGCCATTCCACAAGTGGTTTTCCTCGTGAAAGCCTGTCCGCTATTATATTGTTACGCGCCAGAATTAATGTTGGGTACATGGCGGCATTTGCGTGCTGCTAACGCCATCTAGTATCAGGTAGCGGAATCCAACCAAACGTTTACGTGCTGAAGTGCTGTTCACGAAAGCACATCAGTGACACCAGCTTTCGCAAACTTTGGCAGAGAATTACGGCTGCCGGCAGACCTGATCACTGGAATGCCACCTGATGCCCCACGTAGTATAACCGATTATGCGAATGACTTGCGGAACAAAATGAATGACATTTATGAGCACGTCAGAGAATCGGGCCAGCAAATGTCTGACAAGATGAAAACCCGCTATGACCGCAAAATGAACAATAAAGGATTCGATGAAGGTTCACTAGTGTGGTTGCACAGGCGCAGTAAAGGGAAATCTCCTAAGCTTCAAGCTAAATGGGACGGGCCGTACCGGATTGTGACAAAAATCAATGACGTGACCTACCGTATACAAAAAGGTACAAGAAGTGCTCCTAAAATCGACCACGTGGATCGACTGGCGCGTTATTATGGGGCCAATAATGTCGGGACGAGCATGTCTTAGGAGGGGGCAGTGTTACGCGCCAGAATTAATGTTGGGTACATGGCGGCATTTGCGTGCTGCTAACGCCATCTAGTATCAGGCAGCGGAAACCAACCAAACATTTACGTGCTGCCATCTAGTATCAAGTAGCAGACACTGGCATGCTGCTGGCGCCATCTAGTATCCAGTAGCAGACATTTACGTGCTAGAACATTCTCGATGTTTTGACACCTGGTCGGTCGGGACCTGTGTGTGCCCGAACTTTCCAGAGGTTTCCATACAGGAGGGTTCTGGAAATGACTGTCGGTATATAAAGGGCGGACATCCGGCGACGGCAGTCAGTATTGAATTGGCGATACAAACGATAACTTCGAGAGCGATCTTCAACTGCGAATTATAGTGAAGTGAAGTGTTCAGTAGTGCGATTGTGTTTTATAATTAGTGTGTTTTAAAGTGCTAATTAGTGTTATAAATTAAAGTGTCAGTTTTGGTTGTTTAATCGGCTGTTTTTATTGTAACGAACCCTAAGCTCGTAACAATATTGTATCTCCCCGGTAGATAATGGGCTGATGGGGTTATGTTGAACTTGTCCGTAAGATGTAATAGTTTGAAGGTTAGGGCTAGTACCCTAACGATTTGGTTCCTATCTCCTTCCGGATATATGCAATTAGGGTTCGATTGTCTGATTGGATCAGTATGTGTGATTTTTGCAGCATTTGTTGCAGTGCCATCTTTGGTGCGTTGCCCATGCACCTGACATAGGTTCCCATCTATATGGGCTCCTCAACCGCAATCCGAAGCACCCGTAGCAAGAAAATGGGTAGCAGGATTTTTGTGCATAGGCAATGTGTATCTTGTGGCTCCGCGCCACCTCATTATCTATACTTCTATACTAATATTATAAAGAAGAAAGATTTGTTTGTTTGCTGGAATTGAATAGGCTCCGAAACTACTGGACCGATTTGAAAAATTCTTTTAGCATTGGTTAGCTACATTATCAGGGAGTAACATAGGCTATATATTATCCCCGTACTCCCACGGGAACGGGAACTACGCGGGTGAAACCGCGTGACGTCCACTAGTCTCTTGATACACAACTTGAGGCACTAGCTGTTTTTGACGGGGTCGTGTTTTGTTGAAGTGTTGCAGGAACATTTGCATTTTTCGATAGTGCAGTCTTCCTCGGGGAACAACAAATTTGGCGAAGTTTAACTGCCTCAGCAGACGCTGCAGTTCCCGGAGGTTGATGTGACTTTTCAACAACGAACGGTCTAGAGCATATTTTATGCTTTGTCTCCTTTTTATTGGTATAGACATTGTATTTACAGCTGTTTGCCAACGTAAGCCAAGGTATTCCAAATCTTGAGTTGGTACCAAGACATTTTTTGGTGGTTGATTTGCCAGCCCAGATGTTCCAAGTACCTCACGGCTTCCGCAGTCTGAAGACAGAACTTGGATTGGTCTTGGTTGACCAGAAGGGTTGGTACCAAGACAGATTTTTGGCGGTTGATTTACCAGCCCAGATGTTCCAAGTGCCTCACGGCTTCCGCAGCCTGAAGACATAACTTGGATTGGTCTTGGTTGACCAGAAGGGTTGGTACCAAGACAGATTTTTGGCGGTTGATTTGCCAGCCCAGATGTTCCAAGTGCCTCACGGCTTCCGCAGCCTGAAGACATAACTTGGATTGGTCTTGGTTGACCAGAAGGAAGTCGTCTAGGTAAACTAGCACTCGACATCCCTTCGCACGCAAGGTCTCCGCGACCCAGTATGTTACAGAGGAAAATAAGTGCGGCGCTGAAGCCAGCCCGAACGGTAATCATGTCATCTCGTATAACTGGCCTTTGTTACTGATTCTTATGAAAGGCCGGTGAGATTTTGCTGCTCGTAGGTGAAAATAAGCCTGGGATATATCTATTTTCATCATCTCATCTCCAGGTTGAAGAAAATCTGGGACTGAGTCGTGAGAAATCAGACGAAAATGTTTTGTGTTGACGAACTTGTTCAATTCTCGAAGATCGAAAATTGGGCGCATCGATCCGTCGCTTTTCTTCCGCAGAAAAAGCTTAGAGATGAAACTGGGAGTTTTCTTGGAAGCTAGTCGCAAACCCTCTTGATCCAATAGATCTTTGATTATCTGAGATATTTCTGGGGATGGCTTGGTTGCATATTGAGTCATGATTCTTCTTGTTAGCATTAAGAGAGGGGGTTTGAAATTATGAATTTGTTTGCACCAAGTGCTCGCCAACGGTTTATGAACAAAGTTAAACAACCTCCCCTGAAATGTGTTGGATAGTCACTTTTTTCCGTCTTAGTTAAGAAATTAATAATTTTTAGTTTGTTTGTAACCGTCGTTTTTCCCTTTGTAAGTTTGTTTCGTTTGTTGTAGGTATCTCGAAAATTATCGTTTTTAATATTTTGTGTCTGGAGTCTGTATTTGTAAGGTTTGTTCAGATAATTTATAAGACGACGACTCATTACCGAATGTTTCAGAAATGTTATTAAATAGGTTATCGGGTTTTAACTCGGCAGGGTGGGTTATTATGAGCCCAATCAATGATAGCCTGTAAACCGGATTGCAATAGTTCCCTTTGATGTAACAAGACGTTGGTAGTTGAAGCCATGATTTCCTCCGTTGAGGCCAAGAAATCTTTTCATTTGTTCAGACAACACAGTTCATCGTTAATTTTTAAATTGCAAAAGTCCGGAAACGCGAGCATTTCCAACAATGCCTTCTTATAACGGATATGTTGCCACGTGGGGGTATTAATATGCTGCAAACTTATTTACTGGCGTAACCGTTTTACATCAGCTGATTTAAGTTTTTCATTAAAAAAAAAACTAGTTTTACAGGCACCAAAATCCAACGACCTAGGCGTTTCGGTTGATGGAATAGTAAAAAAATCATTGTTGATATTATCTGCTTGTTCGGTCACTTCACACGTGTTTACGGTAGTCTGCGGTACATATTGTTGGTGCATTATAAAGTTTGTAAGAAAACTGACCTGGTTGTATAACGCGTCGATCAGAAGATCGACCGTTACCTGTGAATCCTTTTGTGTGTGTCCCCGCGTTCGGCTTCGCTGTCCGATGAACTGCTAGCACACGAAGAGTCCTCTTTTTATTGTTCTTGATCCCTCTCGGAAGTCGGCGAGTTCGAAACGATCGACCGATTGGCTCCGGCGGTGGCCTTATCGGGTTCGTCACTCGGCGCGGAATTCATAACGAAAAACCGGTTTTTTAATGGTTAAAATTGAAAATACAACCAATAATAAATGCACTACTAAATTTTCTAACACTATGATAAATATTTTTTTAAAATGTTATACGATTATCCAAGTATTTTTGGATTTGGACCGCACGCGGCGAAAGTACACAACGTTATGTATTCGAAAAGTGACAGCGGTTCCCGCGTCCTAGCTGGCACAGAGTCAATACTACGTCGGCGATAGTAGCGCCACCTAGTATTCTTAAGTTGAACTAAGGTATCCGTACTATTGACCGCGCAAATAAGGCTAAAGGTGGAATCATATTATCGGATGCGTCCATCAGCCGCAGCTTATGGACGCGACTGAGCAGTGTGTACAGTCGGTGGACGTCCAGCGAACCAGATTTCTACCGGACGGCTGACCGCTCAAGAACAGCCCAAGGTTGCGTCCGCGGATGTTGTCCGATAGTGTGTACAGTTCAATGTACATTCATTATGCAGATACCTCTAAGTTACGTCCATAAGCTGCAGCTTATGGACGCGTCCGATAATATGTTTCTAGCGCCGGTAATCGGCTGATAGGTAGCCAGAGTTCCCAACTTAGGGGATTTCTCCCCAAATTTAGGGGGTAAATAAGTGTGCCTGTTAATATTTTTTTAGAGGCTCTATATTTTTAGATGTATTTTAATTACAAGTATTGGCCCTGAAATAACCCAATCCAGCTAATCTATTTTAGTTATTGACATTTTAGTTATTCTTAACTAGTCTTTCTTAGTTAGTTTATCTATTTTAGTTATTCTTCTTCAGTAAGAAAGCGGATATTACTTTAGAAAATTTTAAAAGGTTTTATTTTTCTGTCGGCTTACTGGACATGAAAAATAATTATATACCTTCATTTGCTACTGCCTTGTAATAAAATCATTTTTTGTTCACTCGACACAGAATCATACGGTGCCAAGAGATATAAATATGGAAAACGGAAAGGCGCTTGCGCGCCAAATTCAAACTGAATTTAATTAAAGTTGCATTCGTTGCGGTAACTTCAGCTATTTCAAAAACTCTCCATTTTTTTTTCAAATTTAAGTTTTACATTTTTTTGTGAGTTAAATAATTATTTTTTTAGCGTTAGGAAATCATCTAATCAATTTTGCACTAAAATTTTACACAATAGTTGTTTTTTTTTCTAAATCATAATTAGATTAAAAAAAAAACAACTATTGTGTAAAATTTTAATGCAAAATTTTTATTTAGAGTTTGTAAATATATATAAACGGAAAGTGTGCACGCTTAATTTATTGTTTGTTTTAACGAAGCATGTTTTTAGTCTTTACACTTATAATTATAGAGCAATTCTTGACTGCGAAAGTGCGAACACATTCAATGAGTTTTTCTTCCATTATTAGGTACCTATAATATTTATCTCGCATGTACGTGCAACTTCCTACGTAATCCGTGTCCTTCTGACGCACGGACGCGTCCCGCACCCCATGCACACTGTCCGCGGACATTTTCGACTGACAAAAACATCCAGCGAGCCAGATTTCTATCGGACATCCGAACGCTCAAGGTCAGCCCAAGGTTGCGTCCGCGGATGATGTCCGATAGTGTGTACAGTTCAATGTAAATTCATTATCCAGATACCTCTAAGTCGCGTCCATAAGCTGCGACTTATGGACGAGTCCAATAATATGATTCCACCTTAAGTATACACTGCTTCTTCATAAACAATGCTGTATGTTTTCCGGAGGCACATCAATAAAGTTGATTTAGTTATTTTATTTGTTGTTAATATAATTTGTGTCCCAATATTTTAACACTTTATACATTAATCGTAATAAATAGATCAAATTTTTACGTCATTTTTAGGGTTCCGAAAAAAAAACGGAACCCTTATAGGATCACTCGGGTGTCTGTCTGTCTGTCCGTCTGTCACAGCCAGTTTTCTCCGGATTCAAGACTGAAGACTGATTAATGTATGTTTGAAAAAAGAAAAGAAATAAACTTTTGATTAAAAATGAGTTTTATTTAAGTTTTATTTAATGCATTACTTTGTTTATCGATAACTATATTTTACAACATTATGCAAAATTGTACCTAAGGGTTACTGGCGCTAGATGCACTCCACGTGAATTATGACATGGCGGATAAAGGATTAAGAACTTTTTCAATAAAATAACGTAATATTACGCGTGTGGCGATTCGGGCATTGTTTTCAGAGCCCATGATATTACGGTGTCGGCGCTTAAAGGGTTAAGTGGAAATTATAATTTCATTTAAAAGCAAACTGTTTTTCTATTGTGCAATAACCAACACCCCATAGTACGCCCACAGTAGTTTCATTTGGCTGATGTAACCTAGACAGTTGTACCACGGTTGTACCATCTTCGACATACACATATTTATTATATGTATAGATATAGGTATGTGTATTTATTGTATTGGGTAATATTGGGAAATAAAATAAAACCAGTATCCACATTTTAATCATTTATTATATTATTTACAACTTACGTAATAATTTTGTTTAGGAGTAAACTGCGAAGTTTTCCTAGTCTACACTACTGTGCAGCGATTTTCGTTTCAAGGCACAAAAATCTAAATACAAAGTCCGTATCGCGATTAATTGCCATAGATTTAAGTTATTTAGTATCTGCTTCGCTAATAATAGGACTAAAGTGCCCAAAAACAATTCTTAGGAACTCATACATTTTAAGATAAATGAATAGAAACACCTTATGTGACTAGATGGTGGAATGTCATCTAATATGCTACATACATTAAATGTTTTTCTTAACAACTTTTTTATATTTGAAAAAAAGACTATTATTGATTAATTAATGCTAAAATGGTGTTGTGTATAACGATTTTGCTTTAACGGAAGAAGCTGGAGGATAGGATTCGATTTTGAAACTGGAATCATACAACTATAATTATTTAGTTTCCAACTGTGAAAACATGAAAAACAGCTAGTGTCTACCCCCCTCTACGCCTAAACAATTATTATCGGCTTGTTCAATGTGACAGTCGCAGCCACAACACATGACGCCACGCAACCGACACGCCACCGACACGCCACCGACACGCCACCGACACGCCACGCACACTACACGTCACACCTGTTCACAACGAGGCTCGACTGATAGTAATTAATTTAAAAAAATAAGCTTATTGGTATTCTCACATTCCTTTCAAGGTTACACATGAAAATTTAACTAGTGTCTTCACACTCCCCGCCCACCTTGCCTTAACTACAAATGTTTTAAACAACAATTTACGAAGTCTATAGTAAATTTTACCTAAAATAGCTAATGATTAGCTGGATAGAACGAAATACTGCCGGCGAATTAGTGCAAAACTTTGTGATTTGGTCTAGCTATAACTATGCTGCCCGTGCAGGCATTCTCTCATCGGCCCATCAAGGGGGACTAATATTACAGAAAATTTCGACAGTTCGTGTATCACAATGTGCTAAGGACTTGGCTTGAGCGGTACCGAATGTTTTTAGTTTCACATAACAATTTGATTGACCGACGCATAGTACAGGCAGGACGGAAGTTTCGCTTTCAATTATGTTTTCAGCAATATTGAACGAGGATTAAAATTAGCACCTGTGAGGCACTAGAAAAGGTTTAAAATGACGAGCACCGCACTTTTGGGACTGACAAGCTGATCTACAAAAAGTTTTTATTTCTTAAACCAGTCTTACGAAGAGGTATTGTGATACCCAGTTACTGGGCAGTTGCTCCATGTAAATAAAATACTGGTACAGTTGTATCCAGGGAAGCCAACCCAACACAGCTGGGGTAAGTCTGGTTAGATACTGAGGCCGCCCCCAGTCTGTTGAATTATTTCTTCCGTGATGGTCGCCCTAGTCCCGTCCTGGCCTGTACTGTGTCCGTAGCCCACGCGGAGCCTACAGCTTGAGCTTGCCGGTGCAGATGTCGGTGTAGAGTTGCGGCGTGATGGGCACGAAGTCCTGTCCCGAGCGGAAGTACAGGGGGTCCTTGATCACGTCGGGGTCGAAGCCCTCTTTCTGGTATTGAAGCTTCTTCAGTTTGAACGTGCCTGGAAACAGAAATATCAGGTTTAGTTGCACACTTTAACATTACTTTTGTGGTTAAGGAAGAGAGCTGTTGTTCCCGGGCCCTGACGTATGGTAGTGGTTAGAACAGTGGGAGTTGTAGGTGGATTATATATATATAAGGATTTCCCCACAGTAAAATGGTGTTTTCGTTCGTCTTCCAATCAGGGATCGTACCTATGTTGCGTTAGAAATATTTTTTCAGGTGTGGATTAGGGACATTGCTATTCATCGTGCATCTAGCTCAATCTCTTTACAGTCTAGCCTCATAACGTGATACGAATACGACATAAAAATGAAACTTCACCGCGAGATTTTGAATCTGAATCTGGTTTTATAGCTTGATAGCGGAGGCAAACCTAGCCTCGCAGCGTGACAGAAGATTTGAACTTAGCCTCACAACGCGACAGCAGAACTGGACCTAGCCACACAGCGTGACAGCGGAACGGAACCTAGCCACACAGAGCGACAGCAGAAATGACCCTAGCCCCCACAGCGTGACAGCAGAACTGAACCTGGCCTTACAGAATGACAGCAGAACTGAACCTAACCACACTGCGTGACAGCAACTGAACCTAGCCACACAGCGTGACAGCAAATGAACTTAGGCACACAGCGTGACAGCAATTGAACTTACGCACACAGCGTGACAGTAGAACGGAGCCTAGCCTCACAGAGTGACAGCGAAACGGAACCTAGTTCTGAATCACTAGAACTGAACCTGGCCTTACAGCAGAACTGAGCCTGGCCTTACAGCAGAACTGAACCTGACCTTACAGCATGACAGCAGAACGGAACTTAGCCTCAAAGAGTGACATCAAAACTGAATCTACCCTCACAGCGTGACAGCGGAAGTGAATCTTGTATCACAGCGTGACAGCAGAACTGAAATTAGTCTCACAGCGTGACAGCGGACCTGAATCTAGTATCACAGCGTGACAGTGGAACTGAGCCTACCCTGACAGCGTGACAGCGGAACTGAGCCTAACCTGACAGCGTGACAGCGGAATTGAGCCTAGCCCCCACAGCGTGACAGCAAAACTGAATTTAGCTTCACAACGTGACAGCGGAACTGAATTTAGCTTCACAGCGTGACAGCAGAACTGAACCTAGCTTCACAGCGTGACAGCGGAACCAAATCTAGCCTAACAGCGTGACAGCGGAACCAAATCTAGCCTAACAGCGTGACAGCGGAACTGAACCTAGCCCCCCACAGCGTGACAGCAGAACTGAACCTAGCCCTCACAGCGTGACAGCGGAAGTGAATCTTGTATCACAGCGTGACAGCAGAACTGAATTTAGCTTCACAGCATGACAGTACAACAGAATCTAGCCTCGCAGCGTGACAGCAGAACAGAATCTAGCCTCGCAGCGTGACAGCAGAACAGAATCTAGCCTCGCAGCGTGACAGCGGAACTGAACCTAGCCTCACAGAGTGACAGCGGAACTGAACCTAGCCTCACAGAGTGACAGCGGAACTGAACCTAGCCCCACAGTGTGACAATAGAACTGAAACTTCCCTCACAGCGTGACAGCGGAACCAAATCTAGCCTAACAGCGGAACCAAATCTAGCCTGACAGCGTGACAATAGAACTGAAACTTCCCTCACAGCGTGACAGCGGAACCAAATCTAGCCTAACAGCGTGACAGCGGAACCAAATCTAGCCTAACAGCGTGACAGCAGAACTGAACCTAGCCCACACAGCGTGACAGCGGAAGTGAATCTTGTATCACAGCGTGACAGCAGAACTGAAATTAGTCTCACAGCGTGACAGCGGACCTGAATCTAGTATCACAGCGTGACAGCGGACCTGAATCTAGTATCACAGCGTGCCAGTGGAGCTGAGCCTACCCTGACAGCGTGACAGCGGAACAGAGCCTAACCTGACAGCGTGACAGCGAAACTGAATTTAGCTTCACAACGTGACAGTGCAACAGAATCTAGCCTCGCAGCGTGACAGCAGAACAGAATCTAGCCTCGCAGCGTGACAGCAGAAAAGAATCCAGCCTCGCAGCGTGACAGCAGAAAAAAATCCAGCCTCGCAGCGTGGCAGCAGAAAAAAATCCAGCCTCGCAGCGTGACAGCAGAAAAAAATCCAGCCTCGCAGCGTGACAGCAGAACTGAGCCTAACCTGACAGCGTGACAGCAGAACAGAATCTAGCCTCGCAGCGTGACAGCAGAACTAAATCTAACCTCGCAGCGTGACAGCAGAACTAAATCTAACCTCGCAGCGTGACAGCAGAAAAAAATCCAGCCTCGCAGCGTGACAGCAGAAAAGAATCTAGGCTCGCAGCGTGACAGCAGAACAGAGCCTAACCTGACAGCGTGACAGCAGTACTGAACCTAGCCTCACAGCGTGACAGCGGAACTGAACCTAGCCTCACAGCGTGACAGCAGTACTGAACCTAGCCTCACAGCGTGACAGCGGAACTGAACCTAGCCTCACAGCGTGACAGCGGAACTGAACCTAGCCTCACAGCGTGACAGCGGAACTGAACCTAGCCTCACAGAGTGACAGCGGAACTGAACCTAGCCTCACAGAGTGACAGCGGAACTGAACCTAGCCCCACAGTGTGACAATAGAACTGAAACTTCCCTCACAGCGTGACAGCGGAACCAAATCTAGCCTAACAGCGTGACAGTGGAACCAAATCTAGCCTAACAGCGTGACAGCGGAACTGAACCTAGCCTCACAGCGTGACAGCGGAACTGAACCTAGCCTCACAGCGTGACAGCAGAACTAAACCTAGCCCCCCCCACAGCGTGACAGCAGAACCGAACCTAGCCCTCACAGCGTGACAGCAGAACTGAACCTAGCCCTCACAGCGTGACAGCGGAAGTGAATCTTGTATCACAACGTGACAGCAGAACTGAAATTAGTCTCACAGCGTGACAGCGGACCTGAATCTAACCTAACAGCGTGACAGCGGAACCAAATCTAGCGTAACAGCGGAACCAAATCTAGCCTAACAGCGTGACAGCGGAACCAAATCTAGCCTAACAGCGTGACAGCGGAACTAAATCTAACCTCGCAGCGTGACAGCAGAACTGAATCTAACCTCGCAGCGTGACAGCAGAACTGAATCTAACCTCGCAGCGTGACAGCAGAAAAAAATCCAGCCTCGCAGCGTGACAGCAGAAAAGAATCTAGGCTCGCAGCGTGACAGCAGAACTGAGCCTAACCTGACAGCGTGACAGCAGTACTGAACCTAGCCTCACAGCGTGACAGCGGAACTGAACCTAGCCTCACAGCGTGACAGCGAACCTGAACCTAGCCTCACAGCGTGACAGCGGAACTGAACCTAGTCTCACAGAGTGACAGCGGAACTGAACCTAGCCTCACAGCGTGACAGCGAACCTGAACCTAGCCTCACAGCGTGACAGCGGAACTGAACCTAGTCTCACAGAGTGACAGCGGAAATGAACCTAGCCCCACAGTGTGACAATAGAACTGAAACTTCCCTCACAACGTGAAAGCGGAACCAAATCTAGCCTAACAGCGTGACAGTGAAACCAAATCTAGCCTAACAGCGTGACAGCGGAACTGAACCTAGCTTCACAGCGTGACAGCGGAACTGAACCTAGCCTCACAGCGTGACAGCAGAACTAAACCTAGCCCCCCACAGCGTGACAGCAGAACCGAACCTAGCCCTCACAGCGTGACAGCAGAACTGAACCTAGCCCTCACAGCGTGACAGCGGAAGTGAATCTTGTATCACAACGTGACAGCAGAACTGAAATTAGTCTCACAGCGTGACAGCGGACTTGAATCTAACCTAACAGCGTGACAGCGGAACCAAATCTAGCCTAACAGCGGAACCAAATCTAGCCTAACAGCGTGACAGCGGAACCAAATCTAGCCTAACAGCGTGACAGCGGAACTGAACCTAGCCTCATAGAGTGACAGCAGAACTGAACCTAGCCCTCACAGCGTGACAGCGGAAGTGAATCTTGTATCACAACGTGACAGCAGAACCGAAATTAGTCTCACAGCGTGACAGCGGACCTGAATCTAACCTAACAGCGTGACAGCGGAACCAAATCTAGCCTAACAGCGGAACCAAATCTAGCCTAACAGCGTGACAGCGGAACCAAATCTAGCCTAACAGCGGAACCAAATCTAGCCTAACAGCGTGACAGCGGAACCAAATCTAGCCTAACAGCGTGACAGCGAAACCAAATCTAGCCTAACAGCGTGACAGCGGAACTGAACCTAGCCTCACAGCGTGACAGCAGAACTGAACCTAGCCCGTGACAGCAGAACTGAACCTAGCCCGTGACAGCAGAACAGAATCTAGCCTCGCAGCGTGACAATAGATCTGAAACTTCCCTCACAGCGTGACAGCGGAACCAAATCTAACCTAACAGCGTGACAGCGGAACTAAATCTAGCCTAACAGCGGAACCTAATCTAGCCTAACAGCGTGACAGCGGAACCAAATCTAGCCTAACAGCGTGACAACGGAACTGAACCTAGCCTCACAGAGTGACAGCAGAACTGAACCTAGCCCCCCACAGCGTGACAGCAGAACTGAACCTAGCCCTCACAGCGTGACTGCAGAACTGAACTTAGCCTTACAACGCGACAGCAGAACTGAACCTAGCCACACAGCGTGACAGCGGAACGGAACCTAGCCTCACAGAGCGACAGCAGAAATGAACCTAGCCCCCACAGCGTGACAGCAGAACTGAACCTGGCCTTACAGCATGACAGCAGAACTGAACCTAACCACATTGCGTGACAGCAACTGAACCTAGCCACACTGCGTGACAGCAACTGAACCTAGCCACACAGCGTGACAGCAAATGAACTTAGGCACACAGCGTGACAGCAATTGAACTTACGCACACAGCGTGACAGCAATTGAACTTACGCACACAGCGTGACAGCAATTGAACTTACGCACACAGCGTGACAGTAGAACGGAGCCTAGCCTCACAGAGTGACAGCGAAACGGAACCTAGCCTCACAGAGTGACAGCGAAACGGAACCTAGCCTCAGAGTGACAGCGAAACGGAAACTAGCCTCACAGAACGACAGCAGAAAGGAACCTAGCCACACAGCGTGACAACAGCAGAACTGAACCTGGCCTTACAGCAGAACTGAACCTGACCTTACAGCATGACAGCAGAACGGAACTTAGCCTCAAAGAGTGACAGCAAAACTGAATCTACACTCACAGCGTGACAGCGGAAGTGAATCTTGTATCACAGCGTAACAGCAGATCTGAAATTAGTCTCACAGCGTGACAGCGGACCTGAATCTAGTATCACAGCGTGACAGTGGAACTGAGCCTATCCTGACAGCGTGACAGCGAAACTGAGCCTAACCTGACAGCGTGACAGCGGAACTGAGCCTAGCTCCCACAGCGTGACAGCAAAACTGAATTTAGCTTCACAACGTGACAGCGGAACTGAATTTAGCTTCACAGCATGACAGTGCAACAGAATCTAGCCTCGCAGCGTGACAGCAGAACTGAACCTAGCCTCGCAGCGTGACAGCAGAACTGAATCTAACCTCGCAGCGTGACAGCAGAACAGAATCTAGCCTCGCAGCGTGACAGCAGAACTGAGCCTAACCTGACAGCGTGACAGCAGAACTGAAACTAGCTTCACAGCGTGACAGCAGAACTGAACCTAGCTTCACAGCGTGACAGCAGAACTGAACCTAGCCTTACAGCGTGACAGCAGAACTGAATCTTGCCTCGCAGCGTGACAGCAGAACAGAATCTAACCTCGCAGCGTGACAGCAGAACAGAATCTAACCTCGCAACGTTACAGCAGAACTGAGCCTAACCTGACTGCGTGACAGCAGAACTGAACCTAGCTTCAAGGCGTGACAGCAGAACTGAACCTAGCTTCACAGCGTGACAGCAGAACTGAACCTAGCTTCACAGCGTGACAGCAGAACTGAACCTAGCTTCACAGCGTGACAGCAGAACTGAACCTAGCCTTACAGCGTGACAGCAGAGCTAAACCTAGCCTCACAGCATGACAGCAGTACTGAACCAAGCCTCACAGCGTGACAGCGGAACTGAACCTAGCCTCACAGCGTGACAACGGAACTGAACCTAGCCTCACAGTGTGAAAGCACAACTGAACCTAGCCTCACAGTGTGAAAGCACAACTGAAGCTAGGCTCACAGCATGAGAGCAGAACTAAACCTCACAGCGTGACAGCGGAACCAAATCTAGCCTAACAGCGTGACAGCGGAACCAAATCTAGCCTAACAGCGTGACAGCGGAACCAAATCTAGCCTAACAGCGTGACAGCGGAACCAAATCTAGCCTAACAGCGTGACAGCGGAACCAAATCTAGCCTAACAGCGTGACAGCGGAACCAAATCTAGCCTAACAGCGTGACAGCGGAACCAAATCTAGCCTAACAGCGTGACAGCGGAACCAAATCTAGCCTAACAGCGTGACAGCGGAACCAAATCTAGCCTAACAGCGTGACAGCGGAACCAAATCTAGCCTAACAGCGTGACAGCGGAACCAAATCTAGCCTAATAGCGTGACAGCGGAACCAAATCTAGCCTAACAGCGTGACAGCGGAACTGAACCTAGCCTCACAGCGTGACAGCGGAACTGAACCTAGCCTCACAGCGTGACAGCAGAACTGAACCTAGCCCCCACAGCGTGACAGCAGAACTGAGCCTAACCTGACAGCGTGACAGCAGAACTGAAACTAGCTTCACAGCGTGACAGCAGAACTGAACCTAGCTTCACAGCGTGACAGCAGAACTGAACCTAGCTTCACAGCGTGACAGCAGAACTGAACCTAGCCTTACAGCGTGACAGCAGAACTGAACCTAGCCTTACAGCGTGACAGCAGAGCTAAACCTAGCCTCACAGCATGACAGCAGTACTGAACCAAGCCTCACAGCGTGACAGCAGAACTGAACCTAGCCTCACAGCGTGACAACGGAACTGAACCTAGCCTCACAGCGTGACAACGGAACTGAACCTAGCCTCACAGTGTGAAAGCACAACTGAAGCTAGGCTCACAGCATGAGAGCAGAACTAAACCTCACAGCGTGACAGCGGAACCAAATCTAGCCTAACAGCGTGACAGCGGAACCAAATCTAGCCTAACAGCGTGACAGCGGAACCAAATCTAGCCTAACAGCGTGACAGCGGAACCAAATCTAGCCTAACAGCGTGACAGCGGAACCAAATCTAGCCTAACAGCGTGACGGCGGAACCAAATCTAGCCTAACAGCGTGACGGCGGAACCAAATCTAGCCTAACAGCGTGACGGCGGAACCAAATCTAGCCTAACAGCGTGACGGCGGAACCAAATCTAGCCTAACAGCGTGACAGCGGAACCAAATCTAGCCTAACAGCGTGACAGCGGAACCAAATCTAGCCTAACAGCGTGACAGCGGAACCAAATCTAGCCTAACAGCGTGACAGCGGAACCAAATCTAGCCTAACAGCGTGACAGCGGAACCAAATCTAGCCTAATAGCGTGACAGCGGAACCAAATCTAGCCTAACAGCGTGACAGCGGAACTGAACCTAGCCTCACAGCGTGACAGCAGAACTGAACCTAGCCCTCACAGTGTGATAGCAGAACTGAACCTAGCCTCACAGCGTGAAAGCAGAACTGAACCTAGCCCCCACAACGTGACAGCAGAACTGAATCTACCCTCACAGCATGACAGCAGAACTGAAGCTAGGCTCACAGCGGAACTGAATCAACCGGTTCATTTCCCGGCTAGGAGTAACGACTTTTCACAAATCTAATGACGAAGTTTTAGTTTTCATCATAATCTGGCTCGAAACTCCTTCGAGTGTTTTTCTCTTATCCTCGTAGTTTTGGATTTGGCCATACACGCATTAAAATAGTGACCAGAAAAATTAGAATTGCCTGATGATGACCGGACAGAATAATCTAAGGCAGACCAGATTACTGTATTAGTATTCAGTCATTTTGTTTACAAACACCCAATCTGCATAATGACCGACCTTTGCTATTTGTTATCTAATCACAGTTACTAGAACATTATGTGGGGGTGCGATAAGGATCAAGTATCGACCTACTATGTAACACGAATAAGCACTTAATTGCTTTTGTAGGTCAACCTTGTGACTAGTTTCGTAAACAATAGTTCCACGTTTTGGTGTATTCTATTTTAATAAATGTGCTCGTGGTTTTTTATACTTATTGCAAGATGAAGTAATATATCAGACAACAAGAAGCAATCCATCTGAAGGTCTTTACCAAAGCTTAGTATGCATTACCAGAAGTGGCATAGATGCAATTATTTTATTGGTAAGGTTAGATCTTACGCACTAGCCTCAAACCTTAGACACAGCAGCAAGCAAATTTTGCATTGGTTGCATTTAGTGACCATAAATATTTGCGTAACGGACTAACATCATGACGTATATGGTTGTTTATTTGAAAAATTTAAAACTGTTTAATTTCTCCAGTTTTGAGATCATCCATAGACCGACTTCGCCCACGTTGAGCAGAGGCTTCTCTTTTCTGTGTCAATCTCCACACTCCTTTTTTTACTATTGGTAGGCACGCGTTTACCACTATCTCACCTGATGATAAGCGATAATGCGGTCGAAGATGGAGCACGCTTGCCTAGAACAACCTATTCACTCTTGACTCGAAACACAGACTCTTGCAGGTAATTCCACTCCTTAGCTGTACTCACGTGAATGTGTTTCCAAAACCTTTGTGCGTGTGGGCGGGATGTCCACTATGTACCGGTGGCGTATCGCGATGATGCATCATCGGATGAAACTAGCTTGGTGGAATTAAATTATGCAATTCCGTCGCACACTCCCTATAATACAACCGACAGAAAACCGACAGGCTAGCAACTCGGCGTCAATGCTCAAGACTTTGGAGCTTCGACTAGACGAGTCTATCATTGCCGATGATCCTCTTGGCTCGTTTCTCGATTATCTCAAGGGCTTCAAGCTGATATCTGGCAGATCCGTCCCAAAGATGAGAGCAGTACTACATACAGTCCTGTGGAGCGTCATACAGGGCCTACTCGCGATGGCCACGTGTACAGTAGTGTGACTGACCAGTGATTTCAATGTCGTTGATGAGCCGCAGGAACAGAGGCCGCGCGTAGGACGGCAGCGAGTCGTCCAGGTCGCGTGCCAGGCGGGGCAGCGCCAGCGAGCGCGTGGGGTCCGCGATGCACGCCATGCCCGCGCGACCCTCCGTCATCGGGATCTGGAAACAATTCATAAATAGAAGTTAATCCACTATATATATATATATATATATATATATATATATATATATATATATATATATATATATATATATATATATATATATATATATATATATATATATATATATAATCCTACTCTACTACCTACTCAGCAGTAAGTAAAGCTGCCACGACATTACCAGTTGCTACTTCAAAATTACATGGTAATGCAATCTTGGTGAATCTTTCGAGAAGTTTGTCGCAGAAGTACCGTTGGGTAGCCCAACTTACCGACACTCCATAGACGACACAAGGTTTCTGCTGCACGCTGGGCGACATGGCGTTCTCGACCTCGGCAGTGGCGACGTTCTCGCCCTTCCACTTGTAGGTGTCGCCCGTGCGGTCGCGGAAGTACAGGTAGCCGAGCTCGTCCGACACCAGGATGTCGCCGGAGACGAAGGCTGCGTCGCCCTTGCAGAATACGTCGCGGACTAACTTTTTGTTACTGTCATCCTGGAATAAATGGAAAGGGCATGTGAATTTCGACACTTTGGACGAAGATTAGAGGTGGACGATCATCGATCATGTGCCTGGTGATCCCTGGTGACAGATAATTTGTGATGTTATCAACACAGGCATGGTGCAGAAATGTTTAGAGGTACTCTTTTTAAAGAAGGGCGACAATGCCATGCTTAAGAATTACAGGCTCATCTCACTTCTGAGTCATATCTACAAGCTTTTTTCCAGAGTCAACACGAACCGTCTCGCGCGCAGCTTTGACGACTTCCAGCCTACCGAACAAGCCGGATTCTGATAGGCTTCAGCAACGTAGACCACATACATACGCTGCGGCAGGTTATACAGAAGATCGAAGAGTATAATCTGCTCCTCTGCTTAGCGTTTGTGGACTATGAGAAAGCCTTCGATTCGATCGAGACTTGGGCTGTGCTACAGTCTCTCCAACGGTGCCAGATTGACTATCGGTAACATCAAGGTGCTGAAGTGTTTGGAGGAAAACGCCACCATGTCAGTTCAACTATGGGGGACCTCAGTACAATGATCGATGACCTCAATAGAGCTTCCGAAAGAGTAGGCCTTAAAATGTACATGAACAAAACTAAGGTCCATGGTGAATACCCATGTAGCACCCACTCCTATCAAGATCAGAGACTGAGTCGAAGTTGTAGTCGAGTACGACTCTGGCACAAACGGTCCAGTTAGGTAGGCCAAACTTTGACAAAGAGGTCACCCGTCGAGTCCGACTCGGCTGAACCGCCTTCGGGAATCACGGGGATCACGGTGTCTCAAGACAAAAGTCTATGACGAGTGCGTGTTGCCAGTGATGACTTATGGAACCGAAACGTGGTCGCTCACAACGGGCCTTATCAAAAGGTTTAAAGTCTCCCAAAGGCAATGGAGAGGGCGGGCATGGCTTGGGAGTTTCCTTGCGTGATCGAATCAGGAATGACGATATCCGCAAGAGATAGAAGAAGGTTACCGACATAGCCCAAAGGATCTCCAAATTGAAGTGGCAGTGGGCAGGGAACATTGCTTGCATAACTTCGATGAACTTCGATGATGGGGTCGAAATATTCTGGAGTGGCGACTGCGTATCGGAAGACGCAGCGTTGGCGCGGCCTCCCACAAGGTGGACCGATGACCTGGTGAGGTTCGCGGGTAGCCGATGGATGCGAGACGCGCAGGACCGGTGGTTGTGGCGACGCTTGGGGGAGGCCTATGCCCAGCAGTGGACGTCTTTCGGCTGATATGATAATGGTGATGATCAATAAAAAACTTTTCGAATAAAGTTTGGACTGTATTCATTTTTATCACCTCACACTGATCTCACCATACAAAGTAAATCGAGAGAACTTTAGAACCTATGTACTGTTATTTAATCCATACCATGTAGCACCTTCGTTAAGGGACATTATAAAATATACTAGCTGACCCGCGCAACTTCCTCTGCGTCACAATTTTCATTACTGCTCCACTCCTATTGGTCTTAGCGTGATGATACATAGCCTATAGCCTTCGTCGATAAATGGGCTATCTAACACTGAAAGAATTTTTCAAATCGGACCAGTAGTTCCTGAGATTAGCGCGTTCAAGAAAACAAACAAGCAAACAAACTCTTCAGCTTTATTAGTATAGAGTATAGATTTTGGTCCCTAGGTAGATCCAAAATCCACAAGATAGAGGTGACAATTCAAGAGAACTGCGGTCTATTAAAAGCTTTTCGCAAAATATTGACCACTAACTAGAATAGATATAACATTGCAGCATACCTTGTCGACGTATCCGTAGTACTCTCTGGAGGCGTTGCCCTGAGCGATGAGACCGATGAACATGCCCGGCTCGTCTGTAACATTGAGTTCATCACTATAACTCAATAGGTACTCACCAATCAGCTGTGTGATTACGAAACAGAATGTATCCAGAACGGAAATGCCTAATGTTTTAGTAGAAATTTCCGCTCCTAATACAATGACATAAATAGTGTCGTATTAGTAGCAAGTAGATAGGCCAAGGTCAATATTCCGACTGCCTGAAACATCATTTTTTTAGATCAAGGTTATAAAACATTATCGTTATTCATACTGAGGTTTAATTAAAAGTAGCACAGTAACATATGTACATACCTAGTCAAACCGCGGGCAGGGTGGCCCTACCACTGAGTGAAGATCGCGGAAAGAACTTTCGTTTTTCCGGGTGATCATTAATCATGAATAAAATCAGATTTTTCGGTAGCCCCTGACAACGTACCAAAACTATTCAACTATTATAAACTATGATTAGTTAGACCACATTTTGCAAAGCAGCATAGCACGAACGCGATGGGGTGCAGGCATGTCGGCACCAGCTTGGGCAGCAAGCCCACCGCGCCCACTGTGTTGTCCACGTTTAGTACGTTAGCTTAGGTATACTGACTAGGCTTGCAGCGTATGCAGTACCCGTCGGGCCCGCGCAGCAGCGAGCCGCCCTCGTCGGCGCGCACGAGCGCGATGGGGTGCAGGCACGTCGGCACCAGCTTGGGCAGGAAGCCCACCGCGCCCACTGTGTTGTCCACGTTTACTGCGATACGAACATAGCGGGGTGAATATAGGGATACATGTGAAAGAAGAACAAAAGAAGAAACTAAATCCGTTTAATCTGCTAAAATGACGCACGAAAATTAGACAATTAAATGAATAATAACTTATGAACTATAACATAACCGGTTACACTGCGTATGAGGAAGTTTTTGCTAGAACGGGGCACAGACTAAGTGCCTATGTTATTTAAATATTATGACCAGGGGTAGAGTTACAGTTTTGCTGGCTGTTTAAATTTTGGTGCCCCTACCGACCTCTATAATTCTATACCCTATCAGGGGCGTAGCTACCGCCGTATCAGCCGTATCAAAGATACGGGGCCCCCGGACTACAAGGGCCCTGAAGTGTGGACGCAAAGCTAAACGTTTAGTCCCACCGTCTCCATCGTGGCCTGCCAAGGCCACATTAGCTAGTAGGGCCTATTTTGTTAAGAAAATCCATAACCCTAAAAACGCCCGCCAATCCCAAAAATGTTTGATACAGCGCCCCTTTGAGACTAGCTACGCCACTGTACCCTAGTTCAATTTAGGGCAGGTATAGGTACGTCGCATATCGCTGCCTTGAGCAAGCGTGATGTTTAACTTAATGCTTGTGCCGCCTTCTTTGAATGAGAAGAGGCTTTTGCGTTGCAACAAAATCGTTACAAACGGTTTTAAGTATTATAATACAGTATATCAAGCAAAAGAAGAAATCACACTTTTAGGGCAATGTACATACTATAAGCCAATATTTAGTCAGTTGTACACTTTTAGGGATTGTAGTAATTAGGTAGAAAAGTGCAATCGAACACGATCAAAGTGTGTGAAACAGTTGATGTCTATTCTTGTAAAATATTTACATTACTCTATTCTTATTTTTCCGGTCCGAAGGTACGTTACATTTGTGAAGGTGTCTAATCGTTTTTAATGTTTATGTTATTTTCAATATAACGGAACTAAGCAAATTAATAAATGTCGTTTCCTTGTCAAACAGTCGTCATTACATAATAATGTATGTAAATCAGTAAGCGGTTTGATACAAAACAAACTATTTATACTTTTAATGAGCTTCAAAAATGACCTCGTCATTTTTTACTGCGATCAAAGTCTAAAGTCTAGACACGAGCATTACGAACTAAATTCATATATTTACCTACTTATCTAATCTAAAATAACACCAGGAAAAGGAAATACTCAATTTAAATCTTGATATCACTCATAAATAATTACAATTTGATGATATTCATAACTAGCACTTCGCCCGCGACTTCGTTCGCGCGGCTATTGCAATTTTAATAGGGATCACTATTTTTTTTCGAAAATAAATGAATAATTTACCTTTATATTGGTGAAAAAATGGTTAAATTCGGTCCAGTAGTTTTCGAGTTTATTCTTTACAAACATACAAAATTACAAATCTTTTTAATATTAGTGTAGATGTGTATCTAAGTAGATATTTTCAACAAAATTACTGCACATGTATAGAATTTGAATACTGAGTAAATAACATGTCTGTTCCTTCGACCATTCGACATCGTGACCAGACCATCTGACCATGTCTAATGATAAACATGCATTTTAAATATAACATGGTCAAGAAGCATGTAGTTCAGCCAATATAGGTTGTTATGGAATTACTATTAATTTACAAAATGTACTGAACAGCTGATTTTATTTTCGCGATTTCGTTGTGGGTTCTATAGTAAAAGTTGTACCTACATAATGTTGAGTACAATGAACCCTTAAGAGTATTGCATGTATGTCATATCCATACTGTAGAACCAACAACGAAATCGTGAAAATAAAATCAGCCGTTCATTACATTTTTTCGTGCTCCATCTTCGACCGCATCATCGCTTACCATCAGGTGAGATTGTGGTCAAACGTATGCCAATATATAGTAAAAAAAAAAAAGTTATGCGCACCTAACCCCGTGGTAAAAGTTAGCATTAAAAGAATTTTGCATAAATGTCATATTTATCTAAGCTGTATGTATATATCTATAATAGTTACTTTTAAAACCGAATGGGTGTTAATTTTATAACTTGGATACCTAATCTAAAAAATAATTGTCTAAACCGTCTATCCTCAATGTTTTAAATGTGCATTTTGATTATTATTAAAATTTATTAAACTTATTAAATTAGCTCAAATAACTTCTTATCTAGAAAGTCCAAAGTTCTGTATAAAGAAGTTGAAATAAGCAGGTTTCTCAACAAGCTCATTGATTAATCAAAAGGAAGCATTAAGCAACAAAACACAATATTATCGAAATGGCACATGACCCCGGCCGGCACATATACCCAATTACAAAGTTAAATGTGTCGCTGGCACACTGCATATTGTGTGTAAATGTGTTTATTGTATGAGTGAACTTTCACTTACTTATGTTAGCGTTACCCTCCGTTGCTCCGTATATCTCGTTTATCTGTGGCACTTTGAACCTGAGATAGGAGAATAATTAATTAGTTGTAGTTAATTGCTATGAAATTAGCACTGTATAAAGGTGCTAAGGGCAAAATGTTATTGACACATGCAAGTCCAGACGGCCTCACGCCGCGTTAGCATTCAGCGGTGAATCTGAACGAGATATCTCTGAAATCGCTGTATGTTACCGGAAAATTGCAAACGTCGTAGAATTGTAAAACATTGTGTGAATTTGTAAAATATTTATTTTTAGTTATAATAATAATAATAAGCCTTTTTATTTCTTGTTTTTACATTGTTGTTAGTTACAATATTACGGTAAAACATACATAGGTTTGCTTAGCAAGATAGCTTAGATTATGTTAGTAAATTAAGAACTTATGTTTTAAATATTTATAAATTAACAGGAACCCCGGTTTGGGTATAGGCCTCCTCCAAAGATGCCCATTTTTCTCGATCTTGTGCTATAGAGCACCTTTTTAGTTATAGACCAGTCAAATTTAGGTAAGAATCACGGAATTTGAGATAGGTAGCCAGCTATAAACTCGTTTAAACTTGTATTTTGACATCCTAAAAGTTGTCTCAAAACCTATAGTAGGATGTCAGCGACTATTAAAAATCTAAGATCAAAAGTCACAAAAATCGATTTTGCACATTTTTTGCAAATACCTCGTTTGCTATGGGTTTTTCGCTATTTGTATTTATCATCAATCAAAAAGAGGGTAGAACGCAAGAGCGAGCGAAGAAGTAAATTTATGGAGTGATGCAAGAAAGCTCATTAAGAGAGAGAGGGAAGAACACAAGAGCGAGCGAAGCGAGCTCGAAATTTTTGACACCCCACCTCGGGCCACCTTGACTTCTCAGTGCCCCACCTTTGCACCTTACTTCCGACAGGTTTCATTGCGTCAAACGATGAGGGATGGGACCCGATACAAAAACCAGTCAATAAGCGGTCGGATGTCACCCCTAAACGGGTGTCACATGGAGCGGGCAACGATCTCCGCCAATTAGGTAAATCAGCCATTTAATCAGCGGCCTAAATGAACAGAAACTGCGAGCGATAACGGTTGACTGCGACAGATATGTCATTATTATCTTATTCTAAAAGGTGGCTGCAACAGACTGGATATAGATGGCCTTAGGCGTTGTTGCTACTTGGGAGAGCACCGGCGGTGAGGCTAAAATATCGAGCACCAGGTGGCAGCACTGAGCAGTCAAGTCCCAAACACCTATCGATCACTTCTTTTCTGACATTTGTCAAGTTGACGTTTACAACAGAGAGGTCATGACTTCTCAGTTCTGCTAACTGGTGCTCGATATTTTAGCCTCACTGGTTGTTTCATAGACATTACCTGTCGACGATCTCTTGCCAGATGGCGGAGCGCATGCCGTTGCCCACCATGATGCGCACGCGGTGCTGCGCGTCCGTGGCGCGCGCGGGCTGCGCCAGCAGGTAGCGGCACATCTCGCCGATGTACTGCGCCACCTGCAACCGTGTTACTGTTTGTACACTAGCTCTTCAAACATATATCCTAATATATAAATTCTTCCGTTACTGAGCAAGTGACTGACAACGCACAGCCGAAACTATTAGTCGTAGAGAGCTGAAATTAGCATGTAGGTTCCTTGGAGAATGAAGGGGAGTGCTCCCCTTCACTCTGAAGACAGAATATAATCCTTCACTTTAAAGACAGAATTTCCCGAAATTCTTACGGTAACAGGAAATAACGGGATACGCGCGTACGAAGTCGCGGGCAAAAGCTAGTCCTAATATATATAAAATTCTTCTGTTACTGAGTGAGTGACTGCCAGAAAACGCACAGTCAAAACTGCTGGTCGTAGAAAGCTGAAATTTGGCATGTAGGTTCCTTGGGGGAGCAGTAAGAGGATTTCCCAAAATTCCTATTGGAACGGGATGAAACGGATATGCGCGTACAAGTACGAAGTCATAGACAAAAGCGAGTAGCAATATTAATGTTCTGACAAATAAAAAAACAATCTGGTTTTAATAAATTCTAAGTTATTAAAACCAGATTGTTTTTTGTTTGTAATTCAAATTGGCTATAATTTGCTACGTGATATTTAGTGGTAGATTTTTTACTATAAATACTGTCAGTCAATATTTCCATGGCCGGCCGGATGGATACCATTGCCGCGTCGTCTCCAAGGTTCGACGTAAAAAATATTAGTAGGACAGTCTGTTTGGCAAATGACGATCCATTGATCGTCGCTTCTTCTTCTTCTTCTTCTTCTCGTGTGTGCAGTAAGGTCTAACGACCCCACACACCCTAGTGTTAGTTTCTGAACCTCCTCAAGGGCCTCTGACATGGTTTATTTGACGACCGCCATTTGGCGGCCGGGACCACCGGCTTATACGTGCCTTCCGAAGTACGGAATCATCCTTTTTTATCGGACAATCAGGTGATTCAAGCCTGCATTGTCCTAGCTAAATTGGAAATAACTTTACAAAGTATGCTTTCCGTGGGAATCGAACCCACGACCACCGGGTCACAAGGCAAACGCCTAAGCCACTCGACCACGAAGGCAGTTATCGTCGCTTATAAACATCTGCAAAGTTCTCAGGAGTTAAGTGCACTCATTCCTCTTGAACTAGATCACAGGAATGTAAGTGTCAGTAGTGTCAGTAGAACTTACACCCACTACCCTGGACAAATTTAGCTAACGTAAAGGTCAAGGCACATTATATCGGCCACCGCAATGGCACAGCAGCAGCACGGCGTCACCTCGAATTTAGGCTACGGCTAGGCGCCATCACGCTAACTACGCGTCGTCCGCGAGGTGCATGCTCGCAGTCCACGCGCCGGTGACGTTGTTTCGCTTGCTTACAGCGCGCGGGCTGCGAGTCGTGTTGGTTTTTTCATATTGACACACGATTTAATGCTCTAACTTGTATGATAAGTAAATTGCTGGGATAGAGCGGTGCCGTTGCGGTGCTGGTATAGTTTACCGTGACCTTTAATGTCCACTCACCGTGCAGTCATACTTGATGCAGTCGGTCCAGTAGTTGGACGCGGAGAACTTGGTGCGCAGCACGGAGGGGATGCCGTCGATGAGAGCGGCACCGGTGCCCACCAGCCCGCCTGCCGTGTGGTACAGCGGCAGCGGGTTGTACATGCGGTCCGAGCTCTTCAGGCCCAGCATGTGCACTGTCGCTACCACCACCAGAAGGTACCTGAGGGGAATGGGAGATGGTGAATCACTCACAGCAATGTTCGATGGTTTGATAAAGAGATTAAGTAAAACGAGCAGTTAGGAAATGTTGGCAAACCTTTGTCAACATCTTGACATACCCATAGCATGACTGTTCAAAATTCATGGTGAACAAAGTAATGCAATCTGGATGTTGAGTCGTATGAGTCAAGTTAGGACAAAGAGCGAATGTTTTGAAAACATTCACCAAGGGTCGTTTACGTGTACTCATTGGATGATGCTCTATAACGTCACTAGGGAAGCATTCGATCTAGTAGGTACAAGAAGACTCGCAACTGTCGTAGCTCTAAATTCTTCTAAATGTATGCCTAGTTCTGCTATAAGATCTTAAAAAAATCCTGCATAACCTTGGAAATAACTAAGCAAACCAGACGGTGAGTCTTCCGACCAGCTTTCTGGTCCAAGCTGGCTCGATTGTGTGAAAAAAAACTGGCCAAGTGCGAGTTGGACTCTCACACGAAGGGTTCGCACCATAAACCAAAAAAAAAACACGTTTCTTTATGGGAGACCCCATTAATTTTTAATTTAATTTAATTTTTATTATTTGTTGTTATAGTGGCAATAGAAATACACACTCCGTGAAAATGTCAACTGTTTACCTATTACAGTTCTTGAGATACAGCCCACTGACAGATGGACGGACGGATGGACGGTCTAACAGACGGACAGCGGAGGCTTAGTAATAGGGTTCTGTTGGTACGGAACCCTAAAAACATGGAAAAGCAAAAAACAGTCAGATTATCTTACTTAGAATTAGGCAGTACAGCAGCCTTAGGCATGCCGGTGGTGCCGGACGTGTAGATGTAGAGCAGAGTGTCCTTGTACCGCGGCTTGTCGGTCACGAGCGGGTAGTCGGGGGGGTGCCTCTCCATCTCGGCGCCCAGGTCCAGCACGCCGGGGGAGCACTCGCCGTACAGCTGGAACAGCTTCAGGTCTTCGGGTAGCTGCTCGCGGATTTCAGATATGGCTGTTGAGGAAAAAATGGGGGGTTATTGTGGTGGGGTGGAATGATATTAAATTTGAAAAAAAAGTTGACTTTGTTTTGTATTCTTGTATTATTCTGTTGTGCTTAAACAGATTTATCCTGTTTTCTACTTGTGGGACTTCACCACAGAGTCGATTGTTTTTTTTTTTGGATGGGAAATTCATCAAATGACTTCTCCCGCTCTGGGCGGAGCGGAAGGGAGTGCCAGACTCTTATTGTCTAAAACTCACCTATGTTTCCTTCAAATGACCTTTGCATTCCATGGCCGCGGTAACTCTATCGAGCCATTCCGCAAAAAGTAGATTATGATGGATTAACTGTCACCGTATTATCCGTTTTGTGCGTGGAATTGTGGATATCCTACTTAATATTATAAATGCGAAAGTTTGTGAGCATGGATGTTTGTTACTCATTCACGTCAGAACGCCTGAAAGAATCTTCATGAAATTAGGACAGAGTCTGAAATAACACATAGGCCATATATATCCTGGGAATATGTTCCCTAGTGATTACGTGGGCGAAGCCGCTGGCAGAAGCTAGAACCCAAAATCCTTGCATGAAATTAGGATAACATATTCGTGTGTCTGCAGTGATCATTATCTACCATGACGTTGTTAAAGAAACAGGCAAAAAAACAATGTAGTCGGCTGCTCCAATCTTTTTGGAGACGTACAAAAAACTTAAGTGGCCCTATTTCGGAGGTTCAATGCTTCGATTAAATAAATTGTTGAAATCAGGAACAGTTTTTAGTTTAAGGTGGAGTTTTTAGATACCTGAGAGTAGCTGATTTCAAAATGAGAATCGTAATCTAGTCGTATTTTTTTGGAAAAAATGTTTGTTACATTGTATTTTCTTAATAATTTGATATAAGAAATTTTTGAGTTTTATTATATTCTTTCAACATACTGTAATTTATTTCTAAAGTTATGCCCAACACGGACATAAAAGCGACAATAGGCCCAAAACCGCCGTGTGTATTTTTTACACGACTGCCTAAAAAAAGGAGTGTTATGTTTTCAGGGTTCATGTATGTATGTATGTTTGTTTGTGAGTTTCTTTATTCCATCGTTACTCCTAAACGCCTTAACCGATTTCGATGTATGTGGTATCGTTAGAAGCAAAACTAAAAAAAAATATAATGGGGTAGCCATGGATCATAAAAAATACGGATATTTTTTTTTCATGAAAATTTGCTGACCTATACATCATCATCTAGAGCTTGCTTAGTACATAACAAAAATATATAACAGTAGTATTCAATATGCACTCGTTCGCTAATAATGAAAATTTAAAAAAATATTATAGGACAGCCAAGAAATTTTAGTATCATTGTGGTACCAATCAAAAATCGATTTAGTTTCGCATTACTTATTCAATCAAAATATGGTTTTATCACTAAAAGGTATGAAATAAAAGACAAATAATTAAAAAACACGCCTGCCATGTCCAAAAATGAACTAAAAAATTATAATTCCATTAAAGAAATGTTACAGAGTACCTACTGTCCGCCGACTGCAATAAAAAAGTTGTTTTTCAGTTTTAAATTTTTGGGCCAATGCTTGTTTTTAATTTTTTAGTTCATTTTTGGACATGGCAGGCGTGTTTTTTAATTTTTTAATTATTTGTTTTTTTTTTTAATGCAGTTAACACTATCTCAAGACTATTTCACTATCTACGTTTTGATATACGGCTATTTATTTAGGGCCGACTGTTCAATCATCGAATAACAGAACAAATAAAATTGTTGCAAATAAAATTGGAGCGTGAAACACGCATACAGTGTAATGTGTGTTAGACGAGGATAGCAAATGCTTTGACCTTTTTTTTGTCGTTTACAACAACCTTTTTTTCATGTTGCATCCTGTGCACCTTTTTTTTCGTGTGTTGTGTTTTTGTAGTTTGGTTTATAGTCAGTGACTTGTTATTATTTTGATAATAATGGAATTAGCGCGCTGTAAGAAGGTATAGGTAGGTACCTACTTGGATCACTTATTTATTGTAAAAAGTAGCTGGAACTGACCTTTGTGTATCGCGCTTAATTTTATCACATATCAGGGAAAGCAAATAAAGCCTTTTCTCTAATTTTCAGATCGACAACAGTTTCGAAAATTTACATAATTTTAATATTACTTTGGAAAAAGAAGAAATAACCTCAAACTAAACGTCAATGGATCTAGTTGTATCTATTGAAGAGACGCTTATCTGGCCGTCAAAGAGGCAGATAGATTTATTCCTCAGTTAGGGCCGTTATTCACCAGATAGATCCTATCTGACGATTGAAAAATGCAATATCTAACTGTTCTGACGATTGAAAAATCGGTCCTTAGGGTTGATTTTTCATAGAATAATAAGGTAAGTACAAAAAACTACTGAATTTCGGGTAGCGCGGGTGTCAAACGAGTGCGCGTTTTGTTCCCTCAATGTCGCTGGCGTATGTCGTCACCTTAAATAAAATAAGACAAACAAGCTTGGACTATTGAAGTATGCAAAACCTAATTAAAATCCTGGATTCATCTGCACTTTTCAATATAAAGAGCTAATTGGCTGAAAGTACAATAGCCAGCCGATGCGAGGGAGAATTTGCGAGGGTGGCATTGGTTCCATAACTGCATTATTATCGGATTTCTGTCACAAATAGACGGTGAGGGTTCGCTACGAGATTTTGTTGAACAGAAGAGATGGTGGATCTAGTTCATTAATTGTGTAACAAACAAAGACAGACTTTGTTGTTATGAAATGTTAACGTTGTTGACTCAAGTTTTTATTAACTGACATAATTACGGTTCTCCTGTGACACTTAAGTATTAGTCAAAGATTTAAGACGTAGGTAATAAATAACTTGTGTCTATAATACCTACTGTAATTAATTACCTACCAATTATATTGTCCTAAGTCCACATAAGCATATGTTTTCCTTTTAATCTTACAGTTGTTAGTTACGTAATGCTTACATAACAAGTCGTACGAGTATTTCCAATAATAAATAGACGAACAAAAGACTCGACTAATGTCAGTAAAAACTCGTCTCAACCCCATTGAGTATTAGCCTAACAAACCAGCATGACATGTCTTCTGTCTTCCAAACTGAGGCATTGTTCAAACCAGATAACATTGAAGTTTTACCGAAGGGGAGTAAGCAGATGTTCAGTTCACGCTTACTTATTGTAAAGAGATCAAGGTAATCCGATACAATTTACCTACTTACTCCGAAACGCAAAGTAAATATTGTCTGATGAAACAGTCTACAGGTGCAAGCTGACTGAGTAACTGATGGTATAATGAAAATATTATGACTTCAAGTATAAATTAAAAAGTGTAGGTATCGTAAAAAGTGTAAAAGTAAACCTGAGTAACTCGAGAAGATATTGTAGTAAAACTAGTAACAAAGAATGGTAGCCTAAGCAGTCGAATTTTTGGCCGATGTTTTGACTTCACAAGATTCATGATTTTCCTTTTCTGCGTGCTTCTTACATTGTTAAATGGTCGAGGGCTTGATTCAGAAGCCTCTACCCTCTGAATCAAGCGAGTTCTTACTGGGCATTTGGTAATTCTAAGGGGGCTAGGCTTTTGTCCAGCAGAGGACGTCTTACAGCCCGTTTCCACTTGTGGGTTGTTGGGCCCGTTGGGATTTTAATCGGGTGTCAGCGCTTCTGCCAAATCGGTGTAAGACAAGTGTGAATAGCTTCAAATAGAATGCTCTGCCGCTGCAACATCCGATTAAATTCTAACCCGACAGCCGACAAGTGGGAACGGTCTGATACTGCTGAAAGACGATAATGATGAGGACAAAGATTAAAAGTAATAACTCACCGTCAGCAAGTTGATTCGAGAACACCACAGCCTTGGCCTTGGCGACTTGGATGCAGTGCAGCAGCGGCTTGTGGCGGAGGTTGCTGTTGATGAGCGCGGAGACGGCGCCGAGCTTGGCCATGCCCAGCCACGTCCACACGTACTCCCCGCAGTTGGGCATGAACACGCACACAACGTCGCCTCGTTTAAGGCCCAGGTGCTCTTGCATAACGCGAGCCACTTTGTTTGAGTTTGCGGCCATCTGTAGGTAAAATATGTCGTTATTCCTGAGAGCATCTTTTACGGTGGAAAAGCCAAAACTAAACATAGTTATTATAGTAAAAATATATATAGTTGCAGCCAAACTTAGGTGTAAGTGAGGTAAACTGAGGCATTGTTCAAACACACTTACTTCGCCTCGGGATACCGCAAATTTTTGTAATTGTTAAGTACCTATATTATTAGCGGTCCCCCGACGCGATGACGCTTGGCCCAAAGAATCGTACCTATATTAAATTAAAAGGATCAACACGTATTATTTATTTACTTTTTTTTTGTCGAGGGTTTTTTAAATTTATAATTTAATTTTTCTCATATTGCCGACGTTATGTCCAATCAAACGTGATGGTCAATGCGAATTCTGTATTACGGAGATTAGCATAATTTTAATAGAATGCAGTTCCATGACTTTGGATTAAGCAAATATCAAATTATGTAAATATTTAGTAGCTAGACAAAGGTTAACCAACCGCCTCTTCACGCGAGACTAATTTCACGGAGACTGACTCGCTTTGAACAATTTACATCGTGAACTAACAACCAGATTACTTCAGTTAGGGCATCACATCATACGTAAAATGTAAGTTTTGAGCCTACACTTTATCCGAGGTCTCCTTCCCTCCCTCCCCGCTCTTATAAGCCCTTCAACTTAATCTGCCTTGACCAAAAAGGTGTTTTAGCAATCCCACTCGCGATATATGACGGTGCAGGTCACCCATCGATACATCAGCAGAGGATCGCCGATGGTGGAGTGACATTACAGGGACTGAAATCTGAATTGTCTAACGCGCATAGGTACCCTAATCCGGACACAAAACCACGCGGCTTGTTGACAGATAAAAATATGATTGCTGGCAGTGCTGTCTCAAACGAGATCCTTGACAAAATGTTCAACTATGTACAAAACCATTGGAATTCCACAAACCTCGCCAAAGCTCCAGTCACGGTCACCGACGACATAGAAGCATGGCGCATCGGGGTTCTTCAGGGCTCGCTGGGTGAACAACTGTGCCACCGTGGCATCCTGACGGCCCCATCGCTTCGATCTGATCATGCCATTGGCGTAACGCCATAGGAATCTGAGGGACAAACATCAACATATTAATATTTTGGCATGGAGCTACAATAACCTACTAATATTATAAATATGGCTTCATCACGGGAAAGTTTGGAACACACGTAGACCAAGGCCTGGATTGGTAGAATAGGCCACGTCGACAGCACCAAAAATCATTGTCTTTTCGACTTCCTCATGTGGTATTTGGTATGCAGGCAGCTAACTTGCAACTACTTTGAAACAATGTTGTGAGTGTGCTGAGTAGACAATTATTGTACACCACACTCGTAAATATATCATAAGCTTAAAAAGTTATAATGCACACATTAGAAATAAATATTGGCAGTGCAGTGGATAAAACAATAAAAGCTTTGTTGACTGTACTTATAGGAAAGGTCCGGGGGACAAAGTTTACAGTAGCGCGTTTTTGTTTGGTATTAAACTGAGTCATTCAGTCAACAAGAAGATGTAATAGCCTACCTAAGTACCTCTGATAGTTACAATAATGTTCATCAAAGTCCGAACACATTGCTAATCGCTTTACTTGGACTTTGATGTACCTACCAAGTGTGAATCAAGATTTTTATAGTCTGCATGAAAATTGAATTCTTATCACACTTAGGTAGGTAATAGGTATTTCTCGAGTAAGATATTAATTAAAAACCTCCAGTTTCTGAATGGCTGATAAAGATTAAGATCATGTCAACCGATATGATCAACACTAATTTTATGAATGACCAATCTGATGATATTTGACAAATTCAATTGAATGGGAATCTCTCATAATCAGATTACCTTTAGGAGTCACCAACACAGTTATTTGACTAGGTACTTAGTTATGATTTTTTGTGTAAGTACCTAGATCTTGAAGCACGATATTAACTTGCTACCTACGTGGCCTACGTCAATCTTGGTTTTTCGTAGAAAAGTAATATCGTCGGGTCAGCAATGCTATAATTAGCTTCAAATCGATCGTACCTACAAATCAGTCCAGGACTTTAATAGCTCCAGATGTTGGATCTCAGACAGTAAATGGTTTATATCGATTGTTTCGTTGTTCTTCGCAGTTCTTTATACACTCATGGATAATGTTCCCTTATTAAAAATAACCAGTGTGGGTTAACAGATTCACTGTCCGCACAGCAGACACAATAGTTAAACAATCAGCGAAGACCACATGAAGTCTGTTAAACTGTGAAACGGTTAAATCGATAATATTTCATAGGCAAGCACAATGTGCAATTTTGTTAGCAAACGATGGACAATAAAATAAAACAATACCGTGCGTCGAGCTCGAGAGGCTACTAGCAACAGACGCAGTTTCCACGAAGAAATTATATTTAACAATAATTCTATCTGACAAATATGTTATGAAGACTGATATCCATGTTGACATTCGTAACAATAGGCATGTATTCTATTAATTTTATAAACATTTTCAAATACGTACAATGTGTAGAGTATCTATGTACTATTCTATTATAATAATAAGTGTGCTCAATAATAATAAGCATGGCTTGCACTGTACCGGAACTGTTTAATAAAGTGCACCTCAGTGCTCACTAAGCATAATGTTCGAAGCTTGATTAACCAAAATATTGTGCATGGTAGCGTAACTGTCGTACAATTCACGGTAGGGGCGAACTAGAAACGCTAATATAGAGGAAGCCATAATAAGCAGCACTGCGGCTGCGGAGCTTGCCCGACAGTCACGCGACCATTTGACGTGTTCGTAATCCTATAATTAAATGACTACAACGCGACCTTCGTGCCCAACAACCTTAGAAAATCTTTTTAAATATAAAACAACGTGACTGATAGAATATATTTGGGTAGTCAATTTTTAGTAAGACAAATGGTAGATCGGAGAAGGACAAGTTCCTTCTCCGATCTACCATTTGTCTTATGATTGATGCTTAAACCACACAAGACTTACTTGTGTGGTTGTGAGCTACTTAGCAACAGCAATCGATATAAATGAAATGATAAAAATGGAAACATAAGTGAATAACTACTTAAGGAAATTATATTCAAGGTAATGGAATCGAACAGCTGTATCTTGGAAGTGTTCGAAGGCGATGAACGCGACAAGCGAAGTAAAACTAGCACCTAGGAAACAATACTAGGAAAGGTAGGAATGCTTTTCCTACCTTTAACCTTAAAAGGTTAATGAGAAATATTCACGAGCTTTTAGTCGCATAGTAGTATTTTAATTAGGTACTAAATTAACAACAGTAGGTAATATACCAGGAACGTAGGTAAATGAATAATATTAGTTCCTTAAAATTAACGACTTTGAAGCGTGCTGTTCGAATCGTGAAGTACTGATTTTGTATTGATATTTTATGTAAATGTGAGTGGCAACAGATTTGTGAGACATTCACCTTGTCTCTTCAAAACGACGGGCATTCGTCTCGGTAGTTAATGTTCTATTATACTTATATTTTTCAAACCGTTTTCCTACTTATTACGTACGGTCACGCTCTTTTCCTTTAACGGTATGGAAGTTCCGAATGCGGTATCAAAATTATGGTTCGATGACTTTATAATCACATGCTGTCATGACTAGCCACTCTTATAACTTACATACATTTCGAATTTCCTTCCGACCGCTTTACAGTATGGCACACTAGACTAGAAAATGTTCGCAAACTAACACTAACACTAAGGTAAGGTGAGTACTAATAACGAACATTTTACTAACATCGTAAATGTGCAAATGCGTGGTTTAGTAGTGGCTACAAATAGTAAAAAAATGCTATTGTTTGGTACCTATTGTGGTGCACTATATAGATGGAAAAATAATCAAGTAACAAAAACTGATAGGATTACTCACATCTTCCTAAACAGATAAAAAGATAACTAGAATAAAGATTTAACTATGAAGGAAGCGAGTGAAGACCATAACATGAATAAATTAATAAATACGACTGATAAAAGATATAACTAGTAATTCTACCAAACCAAAGAGACAAAACCAACAGATTCATATCATTCCATCGTGTTATCAAACACGGAGGTATCTAGTGTCTACAAAGTCACCGAGATTGAGCAAGTAGAGCGGGCATGCTGCTTCATTTTCTTACGTTTTCTCTGTTCTTATATCCGTCATCGAATAACATTTCTAGAGCAATGACATTTTCTCCTGAATTATTCGAAAACTATACCTATACAGAATTGATCTAATTGAGATTGTTTTTATTTAATATGGGTTTGGCTTTTGACTTTGAGAAAGTCGAATTCGAATAAAATAATAATTGCCATTTTACTTAATATGTCCCTACCTACGCTCAACGCTCTGTATTTATTGATTGGCGGGAAATGGTTGGTTAACGAATAAAAAGTTAAGGGAAAGTAGAGTCTATAAATAGACATCCAGGAACGAATTCGTAGTACCTACTCCACCCACTGAAATAGGGTAAAGTACCTTTGAATGCAAGTTCAAACAATCTCGTGATAACAAAGTTAGAACCATTTCCCGCTTCTGAGAACATATCGCCAGAAAGGCAGTATTAGGAGAAAACCTGGTAAATTATGTAACAGGGAAACTACAGCATTGCGTATATAGAGCTTGGCCAATGGAGAATGCCAAATTTTCTTTTAACATTCGCGCAACCGCTATGGCGAACTGAAACTCGGAACGAGATATTCACTGACACGTCAATTTATTTTAGCAAAATTGCTAAAGCCTTACCTATGTTACATGTTCATATTTTGCTGAAAAATTGTATCGTTCAAACCGGACCTATTAGGTAAAACTGATTGATAACTTATTATGATTTTAGTTTGAATTAATACTAGTAAGACAAAACTATAGTTGTTTTGTCTACCTTTGATCTTTTAACAAAGGTTACACGTGTTAATAGATTGATAAAAATCACGAAAAACAAGTAAATAGCCAATTAAGACATCGTTCATCCTTAACAAAAGAAATCAAACAAATAATAACAACAGATATAATTTTATCAACTGGAAGCACTAACAGACTTAAACAGACATACCTTTGTACTCTGCGGTGCGCACATGCCTATTTGCCCAAAGACAATAAAACAAAGAGGACAATGGATGCTGATATCACATAAAGAGCGATCTCAATAACAAGTTATGTGAATTATTATCTTCGTTATTGCCTAATCTTCATCTTTTAATATGAATGCCAAAGATTTCAAACCATATTTTACCGAAGCTTAAAGCGACCTAATCCGCTCTACTTGGACAAGGTATTAAAGGTTAGGATTGGCACGGATTTTGTGGAATTTTTCATGAAACATTCTAGCAAATTCGGAACACACGTCTTTTGAATAAAGTAGCCGAAATTATTCTATTCTGTGGCATTATTTATACGAGTCTCGCCTGCAAAACTTCATTTTGCGCACATATTGCAATTTAGTATCGATTTTTTTATATTCCAGTCACGTGTTAGTCTAGGTATTTATTGACCAGTTATAGCGATTATTCTGTTTATTTTGCGTATCAAATAACTTGTGAAACGCTCCAACTACCGTCAGTTTGCCAAACGAATGTCAACAGTGTTTGTAGCGCCTTAGGAAGGTTACTGATAAGTAGTATCTAGTACACAACCTACCTTTTCATAAAAACCTGCTGCTATGCAAATGTAACAAATCTAAAATTTCAGTTGTTGAATGAATTCATATTGATGACAGTAGGTACTAACGGTAGACAGTAAATACAGGCTCATTTACAAGACGAAATAAAAAGATCCCAGGCTATTGCATTAAAAACTGGCCAAGTGCGAGTCGGACTCGCGTGCAAAGGGTTCCGAACGAATTTTATTTTTTTAACATGTTATTTTAACAGTACAGACTTCTAATAGGTTTTCCTGTAATCTTTAGGTAAAGATTTAGTATCTCCATTTTTTTCAAAATTTTAGGCTCAGTAGTTTCGGAGATAAGGGGGGGGAATGGTCATTTTTCGTCTAATTTCTTGAATAACTTCTAAATCATTTATTTTAAAATTATGAAAAAAATATAATTTAAACCCTCACAGTAAGCCCTTTCATTTGATATGTCACACGATATTGTTCAAAAAACTTTTTTTTTAATTTTCTAGTTTGACCCCCAAAAGTGACCCCCATACTAAAAATTTAATAATTTACGTAACGCGTCCATGTTTGGGTTATAGAAGTCCATATGTGTACTAAATTTCAACAGAATCGGTCCAGTGGATCCCGAGAAAACTGGCTGTGACAGACGGACAGACAGACAGACAGACAGACACCCGAGTGATCCTATAAGGGTTCCTTTTTTTTTTCGGAACCCTAAAAAAATAATAATATACAGGTGCACATTAAGATGTCTGCAAAAGCTGACGATCAGTGTAAAGATTGTACTATGTACCTATTTAATTGTAGTTAACAACCTGATAAGCAATATTTGCTCACTGTTGTTTTTATCTTCATGAAATAAAACGCAATTTATTCTTTGTGTTTGAAACAAAATGTTTATCTTAAAATATCGGAACGAGTATCCGGTATTTTTTATTCGTGAATACACTACTTTACGTTTATGTTTCGATTCAACAAAAAATCCTTTGTTCCGGCAGAAAAGGCTGCTGTATTTCAGCGCTTAAGTAAATTGAAGCTCATTTTAAACTGTTATACTTTACCCTATGAGATGTATTATTCACAGTATACAGTTTATGATGAGAAAAACTGAAGTCATGTATCGTAAATTCACAAAACACGAGTTTTTTTTTTCCAATTGTCTAAATGAACAATGGAAAATTGATGCTAGAAGAAGAAACAATTCTGAAGTAGCATGTAGTGTATAAACAGTCCATTAAAAATGCATAATTCAGTCATATACGCGTAAAACGCGTAATCGTGTTTCGCCTAATCGCGCTGTGTAAACGTACTTCGTCTAAAGTTCAAGTCGAAAATAGCCGCATGGACGAGAGTGTAAACAATGTATGAGTCGAGATGATACGAGCGACCGATAGCTTGCCTCTGAAAAGGTCGCGCGTTTTCAGGCATCGAAATTATGCATAGGTAAATGGACTCTACATAGTATGTAGGCAGTATGTACGTATAAAAGGACAGATACGGTTCGACTTTTCGTTTGCCTATTTTTAAAGCGTGGTTTCAGTAAGTATAGATTTACAGAATTTAAAAGTAAGCGTAGCTCTATGCGTAGATATAACTAAAATTAAACCAAACCAAACCCAAACGAAAGTGATTAAGGGCCGATTTTTCAATCGTCAGATAACCTTTGACTGAGGAATAAAAATGGCGGTTTGACTTATTTTCTTTATAAAATCTATCAAACGGCCATTTTTATTCCACATTTAAAAGTTATCCTAAAGACTAATGAAAAATCAGCCCTTATACACGCAAATAATAGTGGTAAATTTCCTAGCCTTTATTTGAACAAAGGCAAGAAAAGCTAGGTTCTAAATCTGATTTGTTCATGCACATTATTAGATTTCCTCACCTACCACAATACGTCGTATAGCGGTCTTTGTTAGTCCTTAGCAATTGTTTGTAACGATAGCCAATTATAAATAGATGTGGCACAAGGCTCATCCGAGCAGGAAGACATTTTGTGTACTGCGAACATGCACATTGCGAATAAATACGTAAGTATATATTTAATTAAATACAAACTTTATTAACACAAAAAGAGCGAAAGTATGACTTTGTAACCTTGTTCTTAAACCTACCTAATCAGCCTCATAAAGTCATAACGCCAGGTCAAGATCACTATTCCGAAGTGTCGCTTTTTCATCTGTTGGTCTTTTCGGTTTCACGGTCAAATTATTGGCTCGAAAATCGAGCCTATCCTACTTAATCTATATTCCTATGCGTTTTCTATCATACATTGTTTCACGTTTTTTGTAAGCGCCTAAATGTCATGCTATGGACGGTAGCCAAGAGCTAAATTGTTGCTCATTTTCATACCTGGAGCAAGCAAGACTGACATTATGTGGCTTTGCTTTCATCAATTTTAAGGTGAAATCGTCTTACCTAAATAAGATACTTGCTTAGACACGAAGATAATGTTTAGGTTGGAATTAATAAGGGTTTGGCACGCACGCAGTCAAATTATATTTTCACCTAAACGGACTGTATAGGTACAAGGTGATATTTTTAGAGATGCAAGGACGTTTAAAAAACTGCTCGCTTTTCAAATAAACAAAAGGTTCTACTGAATATTTTAGGGTGAAAAGAAGTTATAGCAGATTAAAAATTAATAAGAAAGAAGGGGCCGTTTTTAATTACGTCTGGTTTTCAGAATAGCGCCGTCGTAATACAACCTTGATCTATTATTCAGTGTTCCGCGAACTACCTTCAGTACCAGAGAATAAAAGCACTGCAAAGTAACCCGATATTTTTGCAAGTAACAAACAGGCCCATAGGCAATGGTGTGACGCAATCGAATCCCATTTGCAATAGTTTGGAAGTTCGGCTAGAGGCTGCCAGTTGCCATCACATCGCAGACAGCGCGGCGTATTGTGCCATCGATCCTCTCAAACAATAATGTAGGTCACACTGTCCAGGGTTGTTAAGCAGATTACGAGTATGTACTCAAATGAGTTTTTTATTGTAGTCCATTGAAATTTATTACTTTTTTCAGTCGATCGTCAATGATTACTATGCGTTCTGTACCGAAAGTAGTGCCCATGCTAACATTGAAATTTTGCAGAGTTGTTTACTTTTACGGAGTTCTCACTGACTACAAAACTGACAAGTTTAAATAATCGCCGTGAACCATTTGTGAATGTTGGGAAAAGGTCAAGAAAATCATTAATCTCAATTTCACACATTTTGATACAGTCAGTGTCAGCCCTACTGGAGCGTGGCCTTGAACAGGGGGAACACACAACGGACGGGTAAACCAGGATGGACACAGATATGAGAGGAATAAATAAAAAGTACGGAGGGACGAGCTTGACTCCTACCGAGAGAATTGGCCCATATTTGATTCCGTTTTGTACAGATTTATTCAGGTTGCAGGCTAGGAGTTAAGAGGAAACGCACAACTGTAACAAATTTTCAAAGGAAACGCACAACTGTGACAAATTTTGTGTATAACCGCAAACTATCTGAACTTAACTGTGTAAGTACGAAAAACTAACATTCCGCTATGCGAACTAAGCTACACTAACTTAGCTCTCGCTTTGTAACTGGCTTTCAAGTGTGTGGATAACGTAACGAAGAAGGAAGCTATTGCTTCTAAGTGTGACAATACAGCTATAATGAGAGAGATAGAGCACTCAAAATATTTCACGATTACCTGACCCGCGCAATTACGTCTGCGTCACATTTTTCATGAATGCTCCGTTCCTATTGGTCTTAGCGTGAACTTCGTGATCGTGTCTTCCTCGATAAATGGGCTATTCAAAACTGTTCATTCTATACTATACAATATTCATTCAGTAGTACCCGAGATAAGCGCGTTCAACCAGCCAAACAAATAGACAAACAAACAAAAAACAAGCTCTTCAGCTTTATAATATTAGTATAGATGACACGAGTATGTACTATTTGAGCTTGTTACCAGTGTAAGATTAATTATTTACGAAAACAAACTATGTCTAGAATGGGTGATTGTTACAGGTGACTCGGGGGTCTAAAAAGGCCACTTTAGCAGAATCAAAAAGCACATCACGCTACCCGTCACTGTCAAATTTTCCCAATCAACCTTGAACCTAATACGTTAGCGATAAAGATGGAAATGAAATTTGACAGATTGTTGTGTGATTAATATTATGATTCTGCTAAAGTGGCCGTTTTAGACCCGCCAAAGTAAGGTCACACAAATGACAATGAAGTTATCTAAGTTCATTAAACCTATGAGAGAAAGAAACACATGTTTCTTTTATAAAAAAAAAACGAAAACAATGAGCAATGTCGATAAGAGATTTCGTGTTTTTGTTTTTTTTTTGTCTGCTATACAAATTAACATTAAGATTACGTTCAACAAGATTCTAGTAAAGATATTACTTGAGACAAGTCTCTGTTTGAATAAGATATTATCGAAAATGTGAAAAAAATATTGTAGCTAGATATCATATCTAGCTACAATATTTTTTTCACAATGATGAGTACCTACTTCATATATAACCAATGTGATCGTATATTTAGGTATTTAGGATGGTATTAGTTATATTGCCATTGGGCCATTGCCATTGTTGTCATTGGGTAGAAGTTGTAGGGATTGTATCTACATAATTCACGTTGAAAGTTCAATTTACAAACATGTTCCATACCATATGGAACTGCTGTTAAAAAATCATTTGGAACGATAATTTACTGAACCTACAACTACAGTAGAACATCAAGTTCGTCATCGCTTGTAATCTACAGTTGATATCGCTTTGAACAAAATAATTTTATTCAAATGACCGAAAACACAATCGCTTTTTATCTCATTTCGATTTGGTAGTAGGTAATTTTCGCAATAACGCCAAATGTATTGTTTCCTCGTCAAAATCCATTTTTAAACAATACTAAATTGTTTACTATCAAAACGAAACCGTTTGCGCGACGTCTACGCTACTGCTACGTCAATGTCTACGAAGTTCGTAGCGCGCGTAGCACCCGTAGCGTAGTATTCGAGTAGCACGCGACGTCTACGCGGGTGCTAACACTGCTAACCCTCCTCTATTATGAAGACACTTTAAAATAATTTGTATTTTATGTTCATGAACCTAGCACTACGTTAAGACTTTATACCTACATAGGTACCGACTATTAAAAGGTTTCATGATATAGCTAGTATTTGTCAAGTTAAAATGAAAAAGTATTTTCATAAAATTTCGCAAAAGAACCGCACGTCTTGGTTTTCATAAATAATTCAGGTACTTCTTGAAAGCTTTTGAATAAAGAATAGTGTTGATGTCAAAGTAAGAATTCAGAGGTAAAGAATAATTTCGAAAATATTTCGCTTTTCCCGGCTATTTCCAGGTTTAATGCAGACAATATGTTGTGATAATAAAAATGGATTTACTCAATATTGTTTACCCATAGGGAATAAGCATGCGATTTTTTTATTTGCAAATTGAAATACTTATTAGCTCCAGTAAAAAATCATGAAATTATTTTTTAATTTCTTTCATCAGCGATGAAGTTATAAAGCTTCAAAGATTACAATTAGAAAGAGAAGTCCGATATGAACTTTGACGTCCCATGACGTATATACAGCTGCCATTGAAAACAGCGTTTTCGCGAGAGGGACAGATATATTTGCTTTAAATAATTATGTCTCGTTTATTTTTCAACCAATTTTGATTTTTTTTCATTGTTAGTATTATATTTTTGTATATTTGTAGATAAATTGCATAGATAAAAAATATTTACTTCATGCATATCCCTATTCATTAAAGTCAAAGCATTAATTGCCTTTCACATACTCGTATTATTATTCGAATAGAAAAAAGAAGTTTCTAACAATTTATTGTAATTAATTCCACGTAACATTGGATAGAAATGTATCTTTTTAAAATGGATCGATAACTGGGTGTCTGATGTCTCCCCTCGCCTAACGGGCGCTCAATGCCAAACGTCTCATTATTAATATATGTAAAGACGAGAACTAAAAGTCAATGAAGCACTTATAAATAATTCGGCTATACCTTCAATATTATACAACATTAATATCCGAGTACGTCGTATATTAAACTAGTAATATCGGTCATTTTCTCGCCGCAGACGAAAACGTGATGGACCAAATCACGTGTCTTTAATCCATAGACGATTCTTGGTAAGTAGTTACCTACATTGTTAGTTTAATAACGTGTAATCAGAGAAAGACAAGTATAATGGCAGGTAAAGGAGACCTTGATGACAATAACAGGCCCGAAGAACAAATTACATAGGATACTTAGACAATAATCTTTTCTAGACTAGCTGAGAATTCCTCAAGTGCGGTTAATTTTTAAGGCATTTATGGTCAAATGGCTTCTGCAAATGACTTTGGATCGGAATAAAAACGTTAATCCAGAGAGCTAATTCTACTTATTTTTAACAACGTTCACATTCGTAAATTAGGCGCAATCTATCAAAAAAGCCTCAATTTTCATACATTTTTGGCAGAATGCGACTGACATGTATATGTTGCTTAAAAATTAGTAGAATTGGCACTCAGGTTACAAATTCCAATTTTCGTTTAAATCCGTTCAGAAGTTTTTGTGTACAAGAGTAACACACGTCCGTACATCATCACAAACATTCACATTTAAAAAAAAGAAAAAACCCCCGACAAAAAAACTTTTAAGAAGTTAAAAATAATTTCAATTGATCCTTTTAGTAAATGTTTATAACATAGGTAGGTACGATTCTTTGGGCCAAGCATCTTCGCCTCGGGAGACCGCAAATATTTTGTATGTACCTACTAGGTATAAGTATTATTAGCGGTCTCCCGACGCGATGACGCTTGGCCCAAAGAATCGTACCTATACCTATATTAAACTAAAAGGATCAATTGAAATTATTTTTAACTTCTTTTAAAGGTTTTTTTGTCGGGGGCTTTTTAAATTTTTAATTTAATTTTTATTAGATCTTTTTAAACTTAATTTTCATTTCGTTAGTTAATATTCCTCATTCCTATAGTCAAGCGCTTTCATTTGATACCCATATTGAGAGAGTTGTGAAAAAAAAAATGTAATTCGTCATTTTGTAGTGGCGGCCGCCACTTCCTCGACATCTTAGATTTGAAATTTGTCATAGTGTATAGTATTGTAATCGTCAAGCACTTTCATTTGATACCCATATTGAGGGAGTTGTGAAGAAATATGACATCCGCCATTTTGTGGCGGCGGCCATCTTGGACGGATTTTCATCGAACATAGCTAAGAACACTCCCGACTAATTCACCTTTCAAACAAAAAAATCTAATCAATATCGGTTCATCCGTTCGGGAGCTACGATGCCACAGACACACACACACACACACACACAGAGACACATCAAACTTATAACGCCCCGTTGTTTTTGCGTCGGGGGTTAATAATATAGACTAGCTGTCCCTCGTGACTACGCTCCCGTCAACTGCAACTTTCTTTTTTTTTAGGGTTCCGAACAAAATACGGAACCCTTATAGGATCACTCGGGTGTCTGTCTGTCTGTCTGTCCGTCCGTCTGTCACAGCCAGTTTTCTCCGGATCCACTGGACCGATTCTGTTGAAATTTGGTACACATATGGATTTGTGACCCAAACACGGACGCGTTACAATTATTATTTTTTTAGTATGTAAATAAAGTTTTTTGAACAATATCGTGTGACGTATCAAATGAAAGGGCTTACTGTGAGGGTCTAAATTATATATTTTAAAATAAATGGTTTTGAAGTTATTAAGGAATTAGACGAAAAATGACCATTCCCCCCTTATCTCCGAAACTACAGAGCCTAAAATTTTGATAAAAAAAATGGAGATAATAGATTTTTACCTATAGATTACAGGAAAACCTATAAGAAGTCTATAGTGTTAAAATAACATGTTAAAAAAATAAAATCCGTTCGGAACCCTTTGCACGCGAGTCGGACTCGCACTTGGCCAGTTTTTCTTTCATAAGAACCATCTCCTGACAGTAACAAACACAACAAAAAAAGAATTAGCGAAATCGGTCCAGCCGTTCACGCGTGATACCGTGACCAAGGGAAAAAGGGATTCGTTTTTTACAGAATTCGGCAGTGCGCACTTTGGACACGAATTTTTATCGTACGTAAACGTACGATCGTGGTCATACGAATTGAGTGCGTACACTGAATACAATTTTCTCCGTCAATTAGGTAGTGATATCGCTTTCGTGAAGTCATCTTTGGTTGCAGCGTAATGAATACCTAATCTGTATCTTCTAGATGATACTCTTATAACTCGGAGACTGCGGCGGCGTCTTCGCTGTCGCAGAACCGAATGGGTGCGTGAAATTTATTTAAAAAGACATGAACTTGGAGAATTTTATCATATTATGGAAGACTTAAATATTATAATGACCCCATGGTCATGGTTACGTATGAAAAAAGAAACTTTTCATATTCATTTCTAAGAATATTTCTCGCCATGTCCTGCGCTGAACATCACGTAAGTGGTAATTTGAATCACTCTGATTCCACTAACATTAATGTCCGTAAATTAAGGTAATAAATTTTTCTACATCCATTTTTACGCACGAACGTGTTAAAAATCCCAACAAGTTCGGATTGTTTTCGGACGTTGGAACTATACGTACGACTAACTCGCATCCAGTATGTGCGCTCCCATAGTTCTTGGAAGGTTAGGATCAATCATGCGTGTTCGTACGTTTACGCACGAGTAAAACGCGTCCAAATTGAGCACGGCCTTAGACGGACAACGGACTAGCCGGAGAAGGCAGCAGATAGAGTTAGCTGGAAGAATATGGGGCAGGCCATAACATGAGAATGACTTTACCGATTTCATTCATCTTATTTTAACCCCCGACCACAAATGAGGTTCTTATGAAGAGAAAAATTGCACGAGAAAACGAAAAACCACCGGGATACAACTAAGATGTATATTAATTCTAAACTCCACGCAGACGAAGTCTCGAGCAGAAGCTAGTTTATAATATTACATAGTAGAATGTAGGTTTAGTAAGAAGTATGGTAGGATATTGGATGATTTGTGCAATGGTTTAAGAAAAGACATTTAAAAAGCGGAAGACGATAGGTATCTACCTACATTATGCCTAAAACTACCACCTCCAGTGTTACTTGCTACATACATCTTCTTTTCAATGACAAACATGAAAGCTGACTCATAAATAAATCAAGTGGCAGCCAGCATTTTTTCATGTACGTAAGTTTTAACATTCATGTTTATGTTATCAAGTCGAGCTTGTTAGCAAGGCAAAGCTACAACCCCTACAGCAAGATTCAGAAACGCTGTGCTCAAGAAACTTGACTACATTAAGTAATATATGCGAATATCTACTTTGATAATAAATTCTTTTCAATTATTTTTTTTATGCAGATTTCAGCAGAAACTCGTTATAACACGAAACCACGAGTGTAAAGCCTCGGGCTTCGTTTTGATGATAACCCTTTCCAAACTGCGTAGGTCTGAAAGGAATTCTGGATTCGCGAATACGCTCGTAAATCGACATTATTGTTATTTATAGGTTTTTATTTACTCAAGCAGAAATATCTCTTCTAATTTTTGGATCGCCGCCATCGCAGTAAGATGAAAATAAAATCGTTATTATCGCTTATCTAGTCGCGTATGATTTTAGTTGTTTTATATAACTTGTTAATAATGCTATTGTAAGCAGTCGCACCTGCCTACACATAATAATAATTATATAAAACAAAGTACAGTAGTGGTAGTGTTATATTTGCGTTAGATAGTACATGTGGAACATAACGTGGTATCAATATCAAACACTACTCGCAAAGGAAATAAACATGAATGATAAATACCAGACATGCTTCCACGCATGCCTATATAAATAAGTTAGTATCTAATCAATATGTGGTAGATAGGTTTATTTAGTGGTGGTAAGGTGTGACAATAAAGCCTTCAGTATCTATCGTCTGAGAAAACCGGAAAATTTTGAGGGTTAAGAAAATATAAGATCTAGCAACCGAGAAATCGCGAACTTGGTAGTTGCCTCAAGTTGTTTACAATTAACTGAAATCGAAGTCCTAATGTGTAAAATTCCTCCGTTACTGAGGGATTGAGTGACTGAATATAACTGACAGACAACGCACAGCCAAAACTGTTGGTCGTAGGAGGCTGTAATTTAGCATGTAGGTTCCTTGGGGAGGGTAGGGGAGCACTAAAAGGATTTCCCGAAATTCCTACGGGAACGGGAAAAAACGGGATATGCGCGTACGAAGTCGCGGGCAAAAGCTAGTTAGTATTTAAATATCTCTTTTACATCAGTTGATCTTCCATTTTTAAGCTTATATCGAACGCAAAACATTAAATCTTTATTACGTTTTTAAGCCCCGACCAAAAAAGAGTTTTACCGTTATGTGTGTCTGTCTGTGGCACCGAAGCTCTTAAACGGGTGAACCGATTTGGATCCGTTTTTTTTTTATTTGAAAGCAGGTTTTCTAGCGATGGTTCTTAGACAAGTTTTATCAAAATCGGTTGAGCCGTTTGAAGATCATCATCTCTTTTCTAGTTGATGAAGGCATTTAATCTGCTTTTACGGGTCTGATCGATGCGAAATGTGGTATTCTGTTACTTCAATGACATTGCAAAAACATGGTTAATAACCTGATGCTGTAGCATAACCTGAGATCTGCAGAATACCCAACTCCTCACTAAGATACAGCAGAGGTATCGTGTTTTAACTCCCTGGAATGGTTTCAATAAACAGATTATATTTAGATCAGTAACCTTAACCTGATGCCTGATGCGTGTCGTGAAATCTGCAGGATACCCAACTCCTCACTTACTTACAGCAGACCTTCCGTTTTCGTATTCATTTAAATGGTCGCAATGGATAGTTATAAATAGATTGTGATCAGGGTCTGATGATGAAGCAGAAAAGAGAAATGAGTGATTACATTGGTGAGAGATGCTAAGCTACGTTTCAAGCTTGTGGGATGTAGTGCCGTTTAGGTGAGTCATATGTGGATAGAGAGGGAGAGGAAGGCCAAAACAAAAATATGGATCGCTTGTGTGAGGAGCAATATGAAAGAAAAGGCAGTTAGTGACAGCGTAACGGCTGATAGGACAGAATGGAAGTAAAAAAATAATATAACCGACTTCTAAACGAAACACTACAAAGAATAAAATAACCTTAATTTCGGAAGTCGGTGTTTATGGTTTTGTATCTTTGTTTTTTAACGCCGACTTGTTTAGAAGTCGGTTATATTTTTTTGTACAAAGTTTTTTATTTTTCACTTTTAAGTGGTGATACTTGGGACGACGTCTTCGTCAACGCAGAAGTTGAAATAAGCGGAAATGCTCATAAAATAAAAACTACTGAACCAAACTGAACCAAACTGATTCAAATAAATGTAAAATAAATGAAATGTGTGTGTGTAAGTAAATGTGGAATAAATGTTATTCTATTCTATTCTAAATTTTTATTAGACCAAATGGCAACTATACCTACTGCATCGAACTAAAAAAGAATCACGGAAATCGGATCAGAAACCACGGATTAATCGGTGTACATAAATAAAAAAATGATGAATAAAAAGTAGCTACGTATTTTTTTTTTTCACTTTTTAAAGTTATTTTTAAGTCGGGGGTTTTTAAATTTTTAATTTAATTTTACCTTATTTTAGTATTTTTATCACTTATATTATATTTGTCTATCACTTATATTTTTCCACGTAAAAGGATAATCGCAACGAATATTCATATAATAAACATTAAGAACATACATCATTGACAAAATAATAATGTGCTACCGGAAATACACTGTTCAGGCTCAAAGATCCATTTATATGAGCAAATCGAAACAGTTTATTCTTTTGCTATGATAACTGAAGACAACAAAGCACTTGTACAAACGTTAGCGGTAATAGAAATGTCAGAAAGGGATTGAGCTGTCAGATATTGACGTGACTTTTGGTCTTTCGCTAACTGAACTAGCTTCGTCAACTAAAGTTTGCGGTAGGTAATGAAATGTTACACACAGCTACCGATGTAGTATATTCCTTTAATGCCAGCATGGGTAACTGTGTATGATTGGTCATATCATAACAAAATGAGGAAACAAATTCTCAATGTTATTTGTAATAACATTGATATTACAGCCAATTGTTGTTATGTGTAGCATAACGTATAACGCCAAGTCTAATGGAAATAACAGGATCGATAAGTAATTATGTAAAACAGAGCTAGGTCATGCATAGTAACGTAACGTATGAAAGCAATTTTATTTATGAAAGCGTGAGATATAGGAATCCACCAGGCAGGACTCACAATAAGGGCAATGATTCATTTCAATAATTATTTCAGTAACAAAGAATCGGCAGGCCGATGACTGTAACGGATGTTAAAATAAAATTAATGAATCTTGCAAATCTGAAACGATGCACTGATATTGCTCTCATTTTTATCGCTTATCGCTATCAATTTATCTAATCTTATCACGACATAAGATAAATAAATCGAAGCAGTGTGTAGATAATACATGGTAGAATTTACCATGATATTCAAATAACTAACTTAATAAACATTATACACTTGTTAAGGGCATCACCTTAAACGTATGACAACAGACATATTAAGTTGTGCTGTGTTGAGACGAGCAATTAATTACATATTCATAGGACGTCATCAGTCCTTCGAGGTGCAAAGAACTGCCATCCTTTTCGGCGCCAAGCTACCAATATTAAAATAAACGAATTGCTTCCACTGCGAATATTAAAAATTTAAAACTAATCCAACACGGGGGGGACATTGAAAACAAAACGTTCAGGTCAAAATTGTCAGTTAACTTCACATATTAAAATTTGCTGGATTACCGGAGAGCACGAGGTAAACTGTTAGTTAAATATGGATTCCAGTTAAATTATGAAATATCAATGTGCTTTAACGTCTGTCAGTTTTATTGTTGTTTTTATTCTTTGCACAGTGGCGCAGTATGTTTAACCGATAATAAAGAGGGAAATAATTACCCGCGAACAGAACCATTCAATCAATCTTCACGTGAATATAAAATACGTTTAACGTAGGTTTCCTTGAGAACGAAAACCGATTAGCTTTTGACGCAGTGGTTGTTAATGCAGGTGTTTTCATACATGCTTTCGTTTAGAACTAGGAAAGGACAATAATAAATACAAGGGTACTTACTTGGAGTCCCTCGGGAGAGTCTTGATGAATACGTATATGTGCCTCCTGTATCGGTAGACACAGGGCGCTACAGCGAGGATCACGAATATCGCCGCCTTAGAGAGTGTACTGAGCACGGCGGCCATCGCGGCGGCCAGTGCCATGAGAGCGACGAGCGCTGCCAGTATCGCGTCCATGCTGGCGAGCGGCCCAGTAGGGCACACAGCGGCTAACTATACACCGGTAACAGATAAACAGTACGTGCGAGTACGATGCGCGAACACTACGCACCGGGCACGCGCGCGTCCATCGACACCGAACAGTTTCGTATAAATGCGGGAAGGACGCGGAGCGGTGCGAGTGCGGAGCGAGCAGGCGCGTCAATGGCGAAGTGCCGGCCCCCAGCCCCCCTCGCGCCAGCTGCACATGCGCCGACAACAGCTGATCCCCGAACGGTAGGCGCGCTATGTCAGCCACTCCGGTTAACTCATCTGAACTTGTGTAAAATTATAAAATTATATCGATATAATATACTTGAATTACAAAATTTTTCGCGGATGACGTTAAAGAGTTGACGTTTTACATTATTTGATAAATATTTCACATTCGGAATTTAAATGTTGATTTCTTATGTCATAGACAAATTAAAAATCAATTTAATCGCTCCCAAAGGCAAGTGACCTTTGCAAAAGAGTCTGTATATGCAAAGATTAGAAACTATGCTAACTAACTATACTATACTATATGTTATACTCGACTGTTTTGATCAGGCTACAATAATATTATCTCCATTATTGTCAATCACGGCGAGGATCAAGTAAGCTCGGTTGGTTGCTCACACGCCTGAGTGGCTCCACGTTGCTCCAGCCTATGCACGTGACAGGTGCTCCACCGTCTAATGGTTCACAGGACGATGCACACGCTCGGCATTTATTATTATTCATTATGTAATGGCTGTGGTCATGGCCGCGTAGACCACGTTGGAAGGAGGAAGGAAATTCTTATTATGGGAAACTGATTAGAAAATGTATGAGATTTTGAGTAATAATAAAACATCATGTTTGAGTCCGTTGGAATTTTTTCTAAGTACTGTAGGAGCCTTTTGTGTGGTTATTTGTTTGAAGCAAAGCAAACATAAGGGTTTAGACAGAACTATGACGTATTTCTCTAGACTGGAAAAAAAATATTGAAATATCAGTACCTACGTAACACCGATGAGCTTACTTTTTATGTTATACGTCACGCACAGTATACAGGATGACTTTTTAAAGTGTGCCTTCATGGCTAAATCCGAAACTATGAGGAATATCGAAAAACACTGAAAGTAGTCTCGAGCCCGATTTTGATGAAAATTAAAACTGCAACATTGGATTTTGGAAAAATCGTTATTCCTACCCAGGAATCGAACCAGTTGATTTTGAAAAAAAAAAACACCTGTATTAATACACCATCCGAAAGTTTGCTAATAAGGATCAAAATTTTGGAAGTAATAACACATAGTAAAATAAAGGAAAGCTCTTATATTTAACAAATTAGTTAATGTCTGACTAAAGCTACCTACCTAAACCGTAACCAGTGCCGTAAATAACCTTTTCTGCGCCCTGTGCGAGCTTCTATAACTGCGCCCTTGTTTTTTGTCCGTGTAGCCGGCCGGCCATTTAAATCAGATAAACACTAAATACAAATGCGTTCGTGCGCTGCTAAAAAAATGAGCACGATGTTTTGTCTAATTTAACAGACGTTTTTGATGATATTGGCATGTAGGTAAGTATGTATTGGAATCGAACACTAGGGGCGCAACGGGAACCTATCAGGAAACCGAAAAAATAATAGTCCTGCCTGGTCTGGTCATTCTTGCACCCCCCAGTCTACGCCCCGTGGCTGGGCACCGGTGGCACCGCCCTATTTACAGCACTGACCGTAACTGATATTTTTTCAAAAATCCAATGATGCAGTTGTAGATTCTCGGTCCCGATGTTGATGAAAACTAAAACCAGTTTTTTTTTAATTAATAACGTATTTAGTTACAAATGAGCTCTTTCCTAAAAGAAAGTCGCTTAAAGTCACTCAAAGGGCAATGGAGAGGGCAATGTTTGGAGTTTCCTTGCGTGATCGAATCAGGAATGATGATATCCGCCTACGCATACGCATAATAATAGGTTACCGACATAGCCCGAAGGATCGCCAAACTAAAGTGGCAGCGGTCAGGGCACATTCCTCGCAGAACAACAAAAATCCAATGATGCAGTATTACTTTTCATCAAAATCGGGCTCGAGACTCCTTTCAGAGTTTTTCGATATTCCTCTTAATTTCAGATTTGGTCATGAAGGCACACTTTAAAATTCACCTGTATACAGAATACCTCTGTATATATATATATTCATGTACAGAGGCGAATACGATTAACACCAAAGGCATTACGGGGTGACACTATTCAGGTGACAAAAAAAAAATTAAACAAAAACAGCTTGTAAGAAAATATACATTTAATGTAGTTTTTTTTTCAACATATCCCATACCGTTTAAATAACCTTACAATCTAATTTTATGTAACAAAAATGACAAAGAAGAAACACAATAAAACCTGTCTTTATACAAGACTGGGAAAACATGAAATTGTAAACTCGTTTATCTAATAAATAATAAAAGTTTCTAGTATTATCTAGGCAAGTATTGTACGTAAAAACTCTTTAACTTTTTGTATTACAAATAAATTAAAAAATAATAATAATAAAAATGAGAATTCTTGGTTATTGATAAAACATAACAATTAATTAATTTGTCGGCACTAAGATTAACTTAACTACGGTTTGATTTAACGGATAACAAATTCAATTAGAAATATTCCCACACCAGAAATAACGTCTTTTTAAGTACAATACTTTTACAAAGCGTTGTTTTTGAGCTAACTAATAGAGTACTTTGGAACAAACTACCTTTTTCGAAGAAGTATGAGGCATAATGCTGGCTAAGTGACTAAAAGTAACTATTATAAATTGCAGTGGATACTTTTAGTCCATAAATATAGTAATATGTGTACTTTTACCACGGAAGTCCTTTCACTTTTCGTAGGAATAAATTAGAGTTTTGGCAAAGGAAACTTTCAACTAAATTAGAATTTTTTTTTGTATATTTAATTTAAATGTTGTTCCGTTTTTTTACATATAATTACATTTTTTTTTTTTGAGATTTCAATTTCTTATAACAAACAAAACCAACGCAAATATTTCGATATCAACTTACCAGATCAGTCCATCAAAAATGCTATATTTTAATAAATTCTTAGATTTCCTCCTCCTTTTATCACGACATAAATTAAGGAACGCCAATACTCGTGGTCATAGACCGTGCGAGTGGGACAGTGAATATTTATAACGAAATTTCTTCAACTCTGTACGTCTCGTGCCATGTCGCTCCCTCGTTCTGTCACCACCCCTGTCCTGCACGTTAGCGTATTTTTTAACTTAGCAACACTCTTTATTTATTGCTAAAACGTTTAATAATGCCAAAGGTATAAACATACTCGTCAAAAGTTATTTTAGAAGTTAGTTTTTGTAGAAGCAGACTTTAGAATATCTACCGCCTAGGAATGTAAGGTGTCTTAAATAGATTTACATACATATTTTTCTTAGAAAAATAGATACATGTTATGTTTTTGCACACAAACAGTTTTACAGCACATGAAGATATAGCAAGCATTATATTTGCTACGTCATTCATTCGGTTTTGTAAAGTCCTTTTTAATCTGTAGCCCAATCTCTTATCTTGTGATTTGATTGGCTGCTGTCATTTCTGTCAACCAATCACGTGTTGCTTGACTTATTTTTGGTTGATCAGCTTTTAAAAAACTGGTCTATGGGCTTCTGACTTCCTACAGGTTTTACACATACAGCTGAAGAAGTTTAACTTCTATGACACATACCCTGCGCACGATTAGGATGAAATGCGAAAATTAACATAACTGTGTGAAAAGTAACATGGCTGGTCTAAACGCTCTTTTAACTTTGAGTGCTATGTAAAGATAACATATAAGTAGGTATATACTTAAATTGTTCTGAGTTAGAGTATGAATGTGTGTGTACTCGACATACAAATTTACAAGCTGAAATGCAATGACAATGTGCATAGGTGACCGTGGACGCTCCCGGTCAACCACTTTTCGCGCAAAGTCGGAGCGTTGCTCTGGCTTGCAGCCGTTCGTGTCGCTCGATGCCGAATTTTATCGATTTTGGCTACAAACTGAATCATCAGACATTAGCCAGTTACACTAGGACAACTTCGAGGCCCTTAGCAATAAGGTTGAAAAGTGGTTGTCCAGTCACATTCGCAGGTATAAATACTGAAAGCTTGAATAAATGCACAAGATTGCTTGACTAAAATTCTGTTATTAGATTCACAATTCCATTTTGGGTATATAGCATAAATGCAAGATAAAAGATAATGTTTACGCACTCTTAATATTAAAAGGAAGAATAACAACAGCTTGTGCTCAGCTCAAGTCTAAGAGCAAAGGATTTTCTGGATATAACGAATAAATATATTTCGTTAGCGGATATCTCAAATTTCGCAAGAGACACGTGGAGAACACTTGGATTTTCAACTCTCGACTCAATGCTGACAGTTGAAAATCCAACAGCAGAGTGAGTTCCTTACGAAATTTGAAATTTGCACCTTGATTTTATTTACAGTTTCATAAAGGTGAAATGTATGCCCAAAAAGCAACATGCTGATTTGCGCTGAGCTTTAATTTTTTGCTAAAGGTTTATTCGTCTTAGACATTTTTACGAACATTATACCTATGTAGACTTAGTAATCAACAGCTAATTTGAAATTTGCACCTTTGATTTTATTTTCAGTTTCATAAAGTTGGAAGTTGTACACCCAAAAAGCAACATGCTGATTTGAGCTGAGCTTTAAATATTTTTCTAAAAGTTTACTCGTCTTAGACATTTTTTATGAAAATTATATGTAGACGTAGGTTTCAACAGCTAAAACAGGTAACTCTCCAAATAATTGAATAGATTCGTCTTGACGTTTCTGGGGGGCTACTCTCTAACGAAATCCGTAGTTTCGGGCTTAGTTGCGGGCGGGCATTTTCTACTTCGTATCACCTAACCACTGAGAACTAATGATAACACGATTTGACAGTTACTGTGAAATCGTGTTGTCATTCATTCTCAGTTCGGGTTCGGGACTAATCGTAAGTCTGTAGGTGATACGGAGTAGAATACGCCCGCCCGCAAGTAAGCCCGAAACTACGGATTTCGTTAGAGAGTAGCCCCCCTGATTTGAAAGATCAGATTATTGGCATATAAATAAGGCATATACACAAATATAAATAAGGCATATACACACACTTCTCTAGTTTTTTTTTTTACTTAATTTTATAGCTAAAACATTAATGGCAGAACTATTTCTGTCATCAAAATCTTTCTATCAAACTATGTCACAAGGTTGTATCATCGGGTTTGTTCCCTTTCATAAACAAAGAATTTTGACAGCTGTCTAGACGAGCCTATTCTATTACTATAGTTGTCAAAAAATAAAAGGCCCGTTTTGACAGCAGGATACAACATTGCTTTACTAGTAAGTATGAAAGAGACAAAAATAAATCTCTGTCGCATCTAGTGGTAAAGCAATCTTCTATCCCTCTACTCAGCTGTCAAATAGGACTTCTTAGATTTTGGTGACTTTAGGTGAGTTTTTTTTTTCAAGACATTGCCTGTCATTTTGAACTACACGTAATAACTATAACAACACTGAAACAACAGATTAAAAAACAGATCACAGCCTAATTTGTCCACTAATGATTTTATCGTACTCTTCGACCCCTAGAGGTAAGTACCGTCCTTGTTTTAGATCTAAATAGTAAAGTTTATCATTTTTGGCCAGTTTTGGATCGAAACCATCTTTTTGCAGATCAGTCTTCTTCATTTTAAATGTACCTGTGGAAGAATAACATTATTTATTGACGTTAGTTAATTACGACTTAATGAGGGTATTTTAAAACATTATAAGAGTTATACTAAAATAAGAGTTAAATATTGGAATAATGATTTGTTTCTGCAGAAGATTGCTGGCATTTGTAAATGGTTCCTATAGGGACCGTGCACGGCGTTGACTATGCCATCTAGTGTCGCATATTCGAAGTTTTAAGGGTCAGAATACTTGACATTGATGCTTCTGTGCTGCCACCTGTAATTCCTGCACGCTCAGTTTAGGGGAACGTGCGCGAAGAAGACTGTGCCATCTAGCGTAGCTATTACGAATTTTATACTTTACAGTGATATTTCTGTGCTGCCACCTATAGTTTCTGCACGCTCCCTATAATGATTAAAACGCATTTCATAATAATTAAGTTTTTGCTCAATAAATGTATTTTTTTTTTCTTATAATAAAGCATCTTCAAGCTTATTGAGCCTAAAGCATGTGACTAAAACCAAATGTCCCTTTCCTACGACAGCTAAGCGTTTAAACTAGGAATATTTAAATAACATAAGCCAAGTAGTCAATCAACTTTTAATCACATAATTATAATATAAAAACGACAAAAACCAATAATTATCCGCGTGATACTTAACTGTTAAAATAATTTAAAAAAAATGTAAACAACAACAACAACAACTTAATTGTAAAGATTTAAGATAATAAATACATTTCTTTTTATTATTGATTTTTGTCGTTTTTATATTATAATTATGTGATTAAAAGTTCATTGACTACTTGGCTTATGTTATTTAAATATTCCTAGTTTAAACGCTTAGCTGTCGTAGGAAAGGGACATTTTGAGAACGTGTCATTTCGGGAAAGGGACATTTTGAGAAAGGGACATTTCGGGAAGGGGGCATTTTGGGAAATGGACGTTTCGGGAAAGGGACATTCTGGGAAATGGACATTATGGGGACGGGACATTTCGGGAAAAGGACTTTTTGAAACCAAGGGACATTTTGGGAAAGGGACATTCTGAGCCTGAACGGCGTTATGATATATAGCCTATAGCTTTCCTCGATAAATGGGCTATCTAACACTGAAAGATTTTTTCAAATCGGACCAGTAGTTCCTGAGATTAGCGCGTTCAAGCAAACAAACAAACTCTTCAGCTTTATATATTAAGTATAGATAAGTATTAGTATAGATATAGATAACTAGCTGACCCGCGCAACTTCGTCTGCATCGCATTTTTCATGAATGCGCCTCTCCTATTGGTCGTAGCGTGATGTTTTATAGCCTTCCTCAATAAATGGGCTATATAACACTAAAATAATTTTCAACTCTAACCAGTAGTTCCTGAGATTAGCGAGTTCAACCAAACAAACACTCTTCAGTTGATTATATTAGTATAGAAGTACAGATACAAAGGTTTCAAATATTTTCCACTCACCAGTCATATCTACGCTTGCCATGACTCTGAGGAACACAGGCCTGGCATACACCGGCAGGTCAGTGCCGAGGTCCCGCGCTAGCTTGTCCAGGTCCAGAGTCCCATCCACGTCCACTATGCCGCACATACCCGCTCTCCCCTCCGTGTTAGGCACCTGTTGGGAAATATATGTTGTATAGAACATATTACGCCAAAATTACCAGAAGGATCAGTAAAGCCTGTAATATACTTGTACTACACGTCACTTCAAATACGAAAACTGCTACATCTTCGAAATAGAGACGTGAAATAGGGTCGATTCCCCCAAGTGTCGCTACAACGACACCCGGTCTTGTGTGTCTCGCATCCATCGGCTATCCACGACCCTCACCAGGTCACCGGTCCACCTTGTGGGAGGCCTAACAGAGGGTAGATTTCTAACACAAAATTATTTACTCCGTCCGTTAGATTACTATAAGATATTGGACAAATACTTTCTCCTTTGGTTACTTAAAAAACGAAGTGCTCCACTTTTTACTTTGAAGTGACGTTTGATGCGTTATATATATTGATAGTTACTACTAAACTACTTGTCTAATATGTTTTGATATCTAAGGGCGCCTTCTTTGTAGCAAAGTGCCGCTTGGAAGCAGCGCGGCTGTCGCGCTGCTTTGTTAATAATCCATACAAATAACAAACGCGCGGCAGCAGCGCGGCTGCAGCGCGTTTGTTATTGCTCTTGACTCTTTGCGACAAATTTGAAGGCGCCCTTAATGACGGAGTTTTTAATTCACTAAACATCCCTATTGTTACATTATATTATATTTTTATCTTACATTGTTATATAATATATTATATTTCTGTGACTCAAACACGGACGCGTTACGTAAATCATTAAATTTTTATATGGGCGTCACTTTTGGGGGTCAAACTAGAAAATTAAAAAAAAATTTTTTTTGATCAATATCGTGTGACATATCAAATGAAAAGGCTTACTGTGAGGGTTTTAATTATATTTTTTCATAATTTTAAAATAAATGGTTTGATGTTGGTTTTGAAGTTATTCAAGAAACTATACGAAAAATGACCATTCCCCCCCTCCCTTATCTCCGAAAGTACTGAGCCTAAAATTTTGTAAAAAATGGAGATAATAGATCTTTACCTAAAGATTACAGGAAAACCTATTAGAAGTCTGTAGTGTTAAAATAACATGTTAAAAAAATTAAATTCGTTCGGAACCCTTTGCACGCGAGTCCGACTCGCACTTGGCCAGTTTTTTTTGTTTATGGTACGGAACCCTTCATGTGAGAGTCCAACTCGCACTTGGCCGGTTTTTTCTTCTGACGGCAGAGAAGCAGTTCTATTATTATTAAACACGCGAGTAAATACTACAATGTTGATACACAATGAATCAATGAAGGCTCTGCTGCTATGTAATTCTTGGCAGCGAATAGAGTTTCATTCACATTACAAACTGTGGCGTGATCGAAAATCTAAATCTTGGACGGTCAATATAGTTTATTTTATCTCTGCTCGTTATTGTTACACAAACTCAATCACGGCATTTATAATCATGTGAATATCTAGAGGCCTTAGTACGAGTTTTTATGAGGGCTATTACATTGTAATCACTCGAGTTTTGATGTGTGATTATGGTTTATATATAGCCACAAAATTAAAAAAAAAATAATTTGGCCAAGAAAGTTTGATTCTTTTTCTTGGGAGTTTAGGCATCTTTTGATGCTTTGTTACATCGAAGATATAATAATTTAATCATTAATAAAAATGTTTATAGTACAACTGTATGTTCTACTCTGGAGTGCTTTATTCAATTAATTATATTTCATACAGTAATACACCAAAAATAATTCCGTAAAACAGAGAGTTACTGATAATTTTTCATCCGAAATTATATTTTTTTTTCTATGAAAATATCATCCAAATTTAAACAAAAAGTAACTAATAACTAAGTTCACTATGTTACCTTTCTTGAAAAAAAAATGTCTTTTTAAATGTAAAATAATATTTTTAAGCAATAGGGAAATATGCATGCGATTTTTTTATTTGCAAAATGAAATACTTATTAGCTCTGAACGAAACTCTGTGAATGAAACTCTATTCGCTGCCAAGAATTACATAGCAGCAGAGCCTTCATTGATTCATTGTGTATCAACATTGTAGTATTTACTCGCGTGTTTAATAATAATAGAACTGCTTCTCTGCCGTCAGAAGAAAAAACCGGCCAAGTGCGAGTTGGACTCTCACATGAAGGGTTCCGTACCATAAACAAAAAAAAACTGGCCAAGTGCGAGTCGGACTCGCGTGCAAAGGGTTCCGAACGAATTTAATTTTTTTAACATGTTATTTTAACACTACAGACTTCTAATAGGTTTTCCTGTAATCTTTAGGTAAAGATCTATTATCTCCATTTTTTACAAAATTTTAGGCTCAGTACTTTCGGAGATAAGGGAGGGGGGGAATGGTCATTTTTCGTATAGTTTCTTGAATAACTTCAAAACCAACATCAAACCATTTATTTTAAAATTATGAAAAAATATAATTAAAACCCTCACAGTAAGCCTTTTCATTTGATATGTCACACGATATTGATCAAAAAATTTTTTTTTTTAATTTTCTAGTTTGACCCCCAAAAGTGACGCCCATATAAAAATTTAATAATTTACGTAACGCGTCCGTGTTTGAGTCACAGAAATATAATATATTATATAACAATGTAAGATAAAAATATAATATATAATATAATGTAACAATAGGGATGTTTAGTGAATTAAAAACTCCGTCATTAAGGGCGCCTTCAAATTTGTCGCAAAGAGTCAAGAGCAATAACAAACGCGCTGCAGCCGCGCTGCTGCCGCGCGTTTGTTATTTGTATGGATTATTAACAAAGCAGCGCGGCTGTCGCGCTTGCTGTCGATTAATAAAAATGTTTATAGTACAACTGTATGTTCTACTCTGGAGTGCTTTATTCAATTAATTATATTTCATACAGTAATACACCAAAAATAATTCCGTAAAACAGAGAGTTACTGATAATTTTTCATCCGAAATTATATTTTTTTTTCTATGAAAATATCATCCAAATTTAAACAAAAAGTAACTAATAACTAAGTTCACTATGTTACCTTTCTTGAAAAAAAAATGTCTTTTTAAATGTAAAATAATATTTTTAAACAATAGGGAAATATGCATGCGATTTTTTTATTTGCAAAATGAAATACTTATTAGCTCTAATAAACAACTATGAAATAATTTTTCAAATACCTTCATCAGCGATGAAGTTATAAAGCTTCAAAGTTTACAATTAGAAAGAGAAGTCCGATATGAATTGTGACGTCAAAGTTCTTGGCGCCTATACAGCTGCCATAGAAAACAGCGTTTTCGCGAGAGGGACAGATATATTTGTTTAAAATAATTATATCTCGTTTGTTTTTCGAGCAATTTTGATTCTATTTTCACTGTTAGTATTATATTTGTATATATTTTTAGATAAACTGTATAGATAATAAATATTTTTTTCCTGCATATTCCCTATTGTTGTATACAGTCACTATAAATCTGGGGAAACGCGGTCTGTAGCTTTAGTCCGGGCCAAGCGCCCGATTTTGTAATAGCAACCTTAAACTCGATGCTATAACGTAAACGTTCACTAGTAAGCTAATGTGTTTAAAAAAAAAAACCGGACATGTGCGAGTCGGACCTGCGTGCAAAGGGTTCCGAATGAATATTTTGTTAACATGCTACTATAAAATAATATACTTCTTATAAGCTGTTTTCCTGTAATCTAAGAAGTAGTTTAGTTTTCCTGTAACACTTGTTGTATATATATATATTTTTAAATTGTAGACTCAGTAGTGTCAGAGATAATAAATTCGGAATGCATTAAAAAAAAATCTCCCCTCCCCCGCAGATTGTTTGTGTACTATATAAGTTTCAACTGAATCAGTCCATAAGATTCAGAGAAAATCGGTTGTTACAGACAGACAATCGAGTGATCCAATAAGGATTCCTTTTTTCCATACAGAGGTTCAGAACCCTAACATGTGTAACGTTATTGTCAACAGACGGTGTTATGCAGTTTAAAAAAAAACAAATTGTTATTTACGGCCCAAGGTTCGCTTTACAGTACAAACAAGGGACTGAAAAGATTTTTTGTTTGTAAAATATTAATATCTATCAGCACTGTTATATTTTTTTTTTTGTATCGCAGCATATGCTGAGATAGAGACCTTTTTGGTCTCGCACAGATTAAATTCATGCTGTTAGCTTTTGTTTATTAATTTTATTAGGTACTGTTAGTTTTTGTGTGTCTAGTACGAGTCTCAAATAAACATTTTTTTCTTATTCTTTTATCTAACAGCTTTTAGCAACAGTTTCTTATCCGTCCGGGATTTTTTTTAAATTATTACCTACACCTATCTATTAGCAAAAATCTGGGTCAATCTGTTTCTTCGTTGCTGTGTGATATAATGACAAAACAACAACAAACTATTTAGTATTTACCAGCACGCCATAGACGACAGCGTCTCTATGGTCAGCGACCCTGGAGATGGCGGCTTCCACCTCAGTGGTGGACACGTTCTCTCCGCGCCACCTGAACGTGTCTCCCGTGCGGTCGCGGAAGTATAGGTAGCCTAGCTCGTCTGCTACCAGGATGTCACCTAGAAAGAATAACTTTAACTTTAAAATATCATCATTAAATTGATGGCACGTATAGGGAACGTGCACGGCGTTGACTATGCCATCTAGTGTTGCATATTCGAAACCTTAAGGTTATTACAATACAAACGCAATATCTCTTAAGGGGTCATTGTACTCATTATTATTGATAACTTTTACTATGACACCAACTCCGAAATCGCGAAAAAAAATCTGCTGTTCAGTACATTTTGTCGAGTTATGCGTACATTAGTATTAGTAAGTATGAGGGAGTCGATTATTTTTTCGCGATTTCAGTGTTGGTCCCATAGTGAAAGTTGTTCATAATGATGAGTACAATGACCCCTAATTGACATTGCCGCTTCTGTGCTGCCACCTTTGTTTTTTTTAAGGATGGGAAATCATCAAATGACTCCTCCTGCTCTGGGTGAAGCAGAAGGGAGTGTTAGACTCTTACTGACTAAAACCCATCCGTGTTCCTCCTAATGCCCTTTGCGTTCCAGGGCCGCGGTGACTCTTTCAAACAGATTCCGCAACCCCAGCAGGCACTGGCCCTAGCGGGCTCCATCTTCTATGCTGACAGCTCTTTGAGGCGCGCGTGGAACACAGCGCGCCGTCGACCCAGGCCTGGTTCTGATCGGACGGCGAGCCACCCAATGCTCGCCGTCCGCAGGCCCGCGCCTACGGTGGCTGAGAATCGCCCTGCGACTCCCGATGCCCGGGGCGCTTTCTTCTGTTGCGGCCTCCTCGCTCCGGACCATGGATTGAACCAGGGCCGGAAGGCCGCCGCCAATCGCCTCGACGAGGACAAGGCGGTGTTCCGCCCAAGCAGGGCAGACCTCCACCGTATGCTCCGCCGTGCTGCCACCTGCACGCTCAATTTAGCGGAACGTGCACGAAGTAGACTGCCATCTAGCATTCCAATTTCGAAACTTATTTGTAAAATATACTTGACAATAACACTTCTGTATTGCCACCTATATTTCCTGCACGTTCCCAAAAACACTGCAGCATTGCTACCTTCTGATTGATTGGAGAGAGACAATGCAGCTTTATGAGGGGTCTTTTTGTATTTGGGATCTTGACAGTGCCATACAATCGACGATAACGATAGTTGAAGCCCGAAATGATTACGATTGACCACGTCACTTGGGGCAAGAAAATAGAGCCATATGCTCAGCAGTCGGTAAAGTCGGGCTGTGGATGATGATGATGATGATGATGATCATGACACATTTACGTAGCACATGTCAATCTATTTTGGACATTTCGACCTGCGTCATCGCTGATAGAACTTTACTTGGTCCCAGGCCACATTTCAACACACGTCACATTTCAACTATGTAAGCCTCTGGACGCTGCAAATCACAGTAACGTCAGAATCAGAATTATTTATTTGTAAGAATGTAGTTTTACATAGTATGGTGTTAATCTTTGTTTAAGTCCTAACATTCTACCACAACTTATGGTGTACAAATATTCAAATTTCACTCTTAAATAAGTTAAATAAGTACAATTATATTTATTAGATTTGTGATTTACAGTCCAACATGAAATTAATATACAAATGTCATAAAATATTCAAATGTCACTCTTAAACAAGTACAGTTATTTTAAAAATTTTGATTTACAATATTTAATTTGTGATTTACTTCAGTTGAATCGTCCTAGCAACTTCCTGTGTTACCAAATTCGACTGAAAATAGTATGATATCTAGGTAGGCGTGTTGTACTTCGTAGCACGACCATGAACGCATTCATTATAACTTTAGATGGTAATAAAAGCCTTTTAATTTGTACTATTTTATACCACTAATTAGAAATTTTATGCCTCATAATTATCGTAGATATACAGGTCATGCTGGCAAGATTTCTTCCCAGAACGACCACGCTAAAATTTCAGCTGGCATAGAAATTGATGAAACGGCAGCATGTCTAAAATTTTGTACTCATTACGTAAGTACTCTTATTTCATTACTGGTAAATTGTCGTAAATATATTGATAAGAAAGCCAATTTTCTAAAAAAACGCGTATTAAAATAAGAACTGGTATAAAAATACAGGAATCTCAGGACTTACCGGATATAAAGGCAGCGTCACCGAAGTGGAACACATTCCTGACCACCTTCTTCTCGGAGGCAGCCTTGTCCACATAGCCGAGGTACTGGCGCGCTGGGTTGCTCGCCTGAATCTTGCCGATGAACACTCCTGGCTCGTTGGGTTCCGCTAGCTGTGAAAAAATCATTGTATTATTAATTATGGGTAAGAGAAAGGAGGCAGGTTGCAAATCAGTGTTGACCTGTGTTGTAGCTATGATGCACTGCTCAACGATTGCTAAGCCTGTTTCTTTTGTGATAGGGTATCCTTGTTTTATTGGTATTATTTTGAATGTGCAGTGTTGGCGATAAAGGTTTATTTCTCAAAAGACTTAAGACTTATTCTGGTTACGTCAAGCAATGTTTCTCGTGTCTCGATTTCAGGAAGCTGGCAATCAGTGACTAATTCTAAGATATAACTTCACTTTGAATCTTGGCGCATTCTTTCAATTTATGATGACTGAATAAGGATGACGTAACGCAATCTTGCCAGCTCACTGCTGGTTTATGTTTAGGTCCAAAGGCCCCCTGAAAACAATAAAAAGGTCCAAAGGGCTGGTGCTCATTTATCTAAGCACCGATAAACAATCAGTGTACCATACCTGACAAAGTCCCCGTGAGTCTCGAATAGGTTCCCCAGTCTCTTGGTTCACTTTGATGATGGCAATAGGGTAGACCTTCGGGAAGATCCTCGACACGAAGCCGATGGCTCCCGGCGTTCCATCTACATTAGCTATAAGAGATATTTTGTTTGGTTATGCAACTGGCGAAATTATTACAGATTATAATCTGTTATAGGTAGTAGTATAAGTTTTTTATCATACTTTAATCAACATTATGAGATCCTTTTTTTAATTCTATGATCCTATTTTTCTGCATTGGAAACCATCTAACGACAAGTTCCGCTGTGGGTGGAGCGAGAGTGTCAGACTCTTACTGACTAAAACCAAACCGTGTTCCTTCAAATGCTCTTTGCTATTCAGGGCCGGGGTATCTCAAAAACAGTTATGCGTCATTGAAAAAGAAGTTACGATTGCTGTGTCTGGTGGGAAAATGTCCGATGCTTGATATTCGGACTGTTGTATATGTTTAACCACTCAGAATCCGTGAATCCCTTTCGGGACAAGCTCGCGCAATTTAAACGTTATTTGTAGGCGTCTTGCGTTTCCAAACGTCTTTTATAATGCGCACAGCAAAGGAGTGGAACTCTTTGCCTGCGTCCGTGTTTCCAAACGCTTACAACCCTAATCTCTTCAAAGCTAGAGTGAAGAGGCTCCTTCTGGGTAAGCTCGCTCCATCGTAGACTTTGTCTTTGTCATCTCTGACCTAGACTAGAGTCAAGAGCAAACCCATCACAAACAAATAATAATAATATGTATTTTCACTTGGCCCAAAAGCGACTTACGGATTCTAACGTATAAAAACGGTTTCGAAACGGGGCTGACGGAGGCTGAGTGGTTAAATCGTACGGAGAACTCTGATACCGTGTTTCAGGATTTCGTTAGTAGTTCGCTGCTGGTAGGATAGATGGCATTGCTGTTCTTTTTGTTGCCGTACAAATTTCGCTTCGTTATTTTTTCTTGTGGTGGCAGTGATGCCGCCACAACTCTTTTGTGTAATTCCGACAGTACCCTATGATCCTAGATAATTAAGTTAACTTACCAATATTGGCATTCCCTTCTGTCGCTCCGTAGAACTCTGTTACAGACTCGATCTTGAATCTTTTGACGAAGTCCTTCCAGATCTGAAATAATACGAACAACTAAGTAATAAAAACCAGTCATTTAATTCATCTAATAACAGTTTTGAAGTGGATGAGGTGTTAAAAATGTGGCGAAACAATAGGAATTACCAAAACCGAAGACGTTCGGGTGGGCGGAAATTATGGGCGCCGTGCGTACTTCTGAAAACTTCTATATTTTGTTCTAACATTCATCAGCTGTCTACACTGTTTAGAAATACTACATTTCTGTGATAATCATCAATACCTATAAATAAAATTCTTCCGTCTGGTGACTGACTGACAGACAACACTGCTGATCGTAGAAAGCTAAAATTTGGCATGTAGGTTCCTTAGGGAATTTAGGGAAGCACTAAGAGAGGATTTCTCGAAATTCCTACGGGAACGGGAAAAAACGGAATATGCGCGTACGAAGTCCCGGGCAAAAGTTAGTTTCGTATATGACGAATGAATAAATTCGCAAACTCATTGTCAAAGAAAGAACATTCTTTGTTATTATTCCTTTATAAGTACCTACAAAAGAACAACGAAATAAAGTTTGTACCTATGTGCATAATTAAATCGGTTAATGGTTAATAAACCGACACAAATGCCTGCGTCATTTGTGTGTTGATAAACGTAAATAACAGTTGTCTTGACCTTGGTCAAAGTTCAATGAACTAATAAAATTATACCTCTAAGTATGTTATTGTATTTATTTATTTCAATGTTCCTCTAAGTTGATTTTTCGGGTTCCATATCCAAAGGGACCATATTACTAAGTCTCCGCTGTCCGTCCGTTCGTCCGTCCGTCCGTCTGCCCATCAGCGGGCTATATCCCATGAACCGTAATAGGTAGACGGTTGAAATTTTCACAGTGTGTATTTTTGTTGCCGCTACAACAACAAATAATAAAAATACAGTGGTACGGAACCCCTTCATGCTCGAGTCAGACTCACACTTGGCTAGTTTTTGCCAATCGTTAAACGTATACGGACAGAATTATTATGATTTTTTATTTGTTCGTGGTGCTGGGAAACGGTTTTTTTCCCTGGTTTCCGAATTGAGACAACTTGTCAATCTTTATTTTAATCCTTTTTGACCTGTATGCTAACAACAGAAATACAGTTTAACAAGTTCTCAACTTCGAATTCTCAATTCAGAAAGCTTTCTATTAAAAACCAACACAGTAACATGAATGTGCATTATTTATCTTTACTTTACCTAAATGATGGAAGTTAATGACTGGCCGCGTTTCGAATATTTTTAACAGGTTATATAGGTCACTTTACGTATTTCCATTCACCCTTTGAATTAACTTTGAAAATACTTGAAGGACATAATACAATTCAGGTTCAATTTCAAAGCATTGCATGACTTTTTAAAGTTATCTAAATTACTTGTTATTTTTGACGCCATATTTTGGCTAGAAGTTTTTATTTTTATTTTAAATGTATCTGGAAAAATATATTAACTTTTTCACCACCAGAGCGTAAGCGCATCGGCGTCCCTCCCACGCCAAGCACAAATTCAGCGCAAATATCTAAACAAAAAATAGGGATTCCAACATCTTATTGAACACCAATCATTGCTTTCCGTTCCATATTTTTGAAATAAAATATTACTCGTGACGTAATCACAGAACACTTGATTTAGTGAGAGATTTTATTTTGTACTTAAAAGTGTTGTTTGCTCGTCGGCTATAGCCGATGGCGTGTCGGGCTCTTTTTCGTTTGTCGGCTATAGCCGACCGTGGCGGCCAAAAGGTTAACCACATGGTGTTGTATTTTCTTCATAAATTATGATTAAGCTATAACTAAACGACGTAGACGTTATATCTATAGTGTGTTTATTCGTTTTAGTATGTTTCGATTTAAACGAGCCATCATTATATTTCTACGTGACTAAGTCTATTTTATTTTTGTTGCCTTTTATTGGACATTCTAGAAAACTCGACTATTGGTAAACCATTTTATGGAAACAAGCGAATAATAAGGTTTTGTAAAAAACTTAATATTTGTACAATAGATTGTGCCATGACCAATGTTCCGCATGTAGCTTTTACGCGCGCCTTCTTTTTATGGGCATTATGTTTTCATCATCTATCATATGGCAATCAGCTATAAATAGTGTAGATGACTATCAGTAAAATAAATCACGAATTCGAATCATCAGAGATTAACTATTACTAACGAACAATATTGCGTTTTTATACGCGTTACATTTAGAACAGTCTAGAATTTTAGTTCATACTAGCTTTTGCCTGCTATTTCATACGCGCATATCCCGTCTTTTCCAGTTCCCGTAGGAAGTTCGGGAAATTCTCTATTAGTGCTCCCTTAAGCTCCCCAAAGAACATGTCAAATTTTAGCTTTCTACGACCAGCATTTTCGGCTGCGCATTGTCCTTGTATATCTTGGCTTGTCGTAGTAACAAAAGAGTTTTATATACATACTAGCTGACCCGCGCAACTCCGTTTGCGTCACATTTTTCATCACTGCTCCGCTCCTATTTGTCTTAGCGTGATGATATATAGCCTATAGCCTTCCTCGATAAATGGCCTATCTAACACTGAAAGAATTTTTCAAATCGGACAAGCAGTTCCTGAGATTAGCGCGTTCAAGCAAACAAACAAACAAACAAACTCTTCAGCTTTATATATTAAGTATAGATTGATAATAATGATTTTCGCTCACAAAAGCTAAGTAAACCCTACATCTAAGATTTAGTTTTATCTAGTATTAGATTCCAACTATAATTGTATGTAGACAACATAACAACGCGTATAAGCGAACAGTTTCTTTACACTTAGCTCATACAAATAAATCAAAAGAGTACCAGGTTTATCAGTCATATTGCAGGCTTCCATATAGTAAATTATTTTCAAGTTTGGAACTAGCTTCTAACGGCGGTTTCACTCCCGTGAATGTCAAAAATTATCCCAGAGGAACCTATATCCTGTGTCCTATTTCAAGACGTGGTCTTGTGTGCCCAGTTTCATCTAAATTCGTTCAGCCGTTAAGGTGTAAATAGGTAACAAACAGACAGACGGCGTTGCTTTCGTATTTATAGTAAGTATAAGTATATATGGATAGGTAAACTTGCCTGTGGTCTAAGTCCGTTGCCGTAAATCACGCGTACTTTATGTTGTGTATCAGCCGGCGACGGAGGCGTAGCCAGCACGTAGCGACACATCTCGCCTATGTAGTGGGCAGCCTGCAGGACATATAAACATAGATGAAAAGGATGTTATTTATCGTGCAGAATATAACAGATGTGCTTTGGAAAAATCAAAATCTAGAATCCTAGAAAAAAGGTTATAAAAACAATAGATGGAAAAGCCACGTCGCTATTGTGTTTATCCATACAAAAAAACAAAGAATAAAACAACTTCAACAGTTTGCAGAAAAATCTTATGAAGTGAATAATATTATGAAGTGTATTTTAGTTTTTTGATCTGTTTTATGTAGCAGAATATAGATAACTAGTTTCTGTCAGCGGCTTCCCCCGCGTGGTCCCTAGGGAACATACTCCCGGGATAAAAAGTAGCCTATGATCTTTCTCAGGCTCTAGACTATCTGTGTACCAAATTTCATTTAAATCGGTTCAGTAGTTTTGGCATGAAAGCGCGACAGACAGACAAACAGACCGAGTTATTTAGTTACTTTCGCATTTATAATATTAGTAAGGAAGTAAGGATTAGAGACTAGTGGCGCCACCCACCTTGTAGTATGTAAACTGTGTCTTGTCTATTAAATAAAAAGTCAGTCTGTTGCGAAACGTTTAACGTTGTTTCAATAGGTTATGGGCGATTCGAATTTATCAGCTATTTTCTGAGTAAAATAGATAAATTGTGTACGTTGTTTCGCGGAAACATGACTACGAACTTTATTGCGAGTGTGCCAAAGCTTAAAGGCAGAGAGAATTACGATGAGTGGTGTTTCGCGGCTATGTAACTGTTCTTATTAGTTACTAGTGGACGTCACGCGGTTTCACCCGCGTAGTTCCCGTTCCCGTGGGAATACGGGGATAATATATAGCCTATGTTACTCCCTGATAATGTAGCTATCCAATGCTAAAAGAATTTTTCAAATCGGTCCAGTAGTTTCGGAGCCTATTCAATTCAAACAAACATACAAACAAACAAACAAATCTTTCCTCTTTATAATATTAGTGTAGATTAGTTACTAGTTGACCCGCGCAACGTCTGCTTCGCTCTTATTGGTTTTAGCGCTTATGATATATAGCCTATAGCATTCCTCGATAAATGAGCTATCTAACACTGAAAGAATTTTTCAAATCGGACCAGTAGTTCCTGAAATTAGCGCGTTCAAGCAAACAAACAAACAAACTCTTCAGCTTTATTTATTACTAGCGGACGTCACGCGGTTTCACCCGCGTAGTTTCCGATCCCGTGGGAGTACGAGGATAAAATATAGCTTATGTTACTTCCTGATAATGTAGCTATCCATTGCTGAAAGAATTTTTCAAATCGGTCCAGTAGTTTCGGAACCTATTCATTTCAAACAAACAAACAAATCTTTCCTTTTTATAATATTAGTGTAGAAGTGTAGATTATAGATATACTAGCTGACCCGCGCAACTTCGTCTGCGTCACAATTTTCATTACTGCTCCGCTCCTATTGGTCTTAGCGTGATGATATATAGCTGATATATAGCCTTCCTCGATAAATGGGCTATCTAACACTGAAAGAATTTTTCAAATCGGACCAGTAGTTCCCGAGATTAGCGCGTTCAAGCAAACAAACAAACAAACTCTTCAGCTTTATATATTAGTATAGATATATTATAGACTAGTAGACGTCACGCGGTTTCACCCGCGTAGTTTCCATTCCCGTGGGAGTACGGGGATAATATATAGCCTATGTTACTCCCTGATAATGTAGCTATCCAATGCTAAAAGAATTTTTCAAATCGGTCCAGTAGTTTCGGAGCCTATTCAATTCAAACAAACATACAAACAAACAAACAACTCTTTCCTCTTTATAATATTAGTGTAGATTAGTTACTAGTTGACCCGCGCAACAACGTCTGCCCCGCTCTTATTGGTTTTAGCGCGCCTTATGATATATAGCCTATAGCATTCCTCGATAAATGAGCTATCTAACACTGAAAGAATTTTTCAATCGGAGTCAGTAGTTCCTGAAATTAGCGCGTTCAAGCAAACAAACAAACAAACTCTTCAGCTTTATTTATTACTAGCGGACGTCACGCGGTTTCACCCGCGTATTTTCCGATCCCGTGGGAGTACGGGGATAAAGTATAGCTTATGTTACTTCCTGATAATGTACCTATCCATTGCTGGAAGAATTTTTCAAATCGGTCCAGAAGTTTCGGAGCCTATTCATATCAAACAATCAAACAAATCTTTCCTCTTTATAATATTAGTGTAGAAGTGTAGATTATAGATATAGATGCATCATCACATTGTTAAAATGTTTTCCTTATAAACAACAAACGGGAAATCCCGGTGCTGGCGTTCTGGGATCAGTTTCTAGAGCAAGTTGCCTAGTAAACATATGCTATTTATAGACCCCTTAAATATGGTCACAAATTCACAATCACTTGCGGAAAACATCGGTTAAAATTACTTTTTACAATATCAAGCCAATAAAGGCTGGGTTTATTTTGGTGGTAGGTATTGTATTCACTGGTGTACCGGCAGGGGCGGATCCAACGGGGGGGGGGGACTTAGGGGCTCAAGCCAAAAAGACCTACAATCTAACGAAGTCATTGAGAAATTTACGTACCTGCGTAGCAAAATAAAATGTTTTTTTTTTATTTGTTACTTTGCTAAAATCCACCCTCAGCGGGGCCAAGCCTCCCACTCAAAACGACTAAGGAGCTACGTTGATAGATTAATTTCCTAGTCAGTGCAGAGTAAACAGTAAATTACACAACCGGCAATAAGCTCGGTACACTTGACTGACTTCGTGATGATGACTCGTAGTCTCGTATACATTAAAATATTCACAATAAATTGTTCGCACAACGGCAACCATGCGATGGTACAAATAATTACAAGCTATAGGTACAATAGTCATGTCAATTATGTAGATAAGCAATTGACCTTGTAAACTTGTATACTTAATGGAATCGTTTGATATTGCCTATGTCACCGGAAAATAATTTAACTATCACACCAAAACAGATAAATTGTTGACCACAGTGCTGATTGGTCGCCAGTTTATGTCAATCCACATTTTTTCGGAATGGCACGGAGATATTATAGAATACAAGAATTTGATTCGTTTATTTGTAAAACAAATATTCATTTGACAATTCATCGAGAGTCTACAATCTCTCAAGACAAAAATACGTAAACCTGGGTAATTTTCAAAGATAATCATGATCATAAGTGTATATAAATAAATAAATAAAAAAATATATATAGGAAGGAGTCCAATGCTGGGCATAAGCATCTCCAATCGCACGAAAATCACTTGCTTCAACTGGTACCAGAAGCCAAGGATAATTTGATATAATGTATGCTAACTTAAGGTGCCTCGACGCTCGAGTTACTCGCTGCGATAATATCGTCCTGACACTTTATTCTTCTTCAAATCTATGGAAGACGGATGTTACTCTTCATGGCGATATTATCGCGGCGATTCGACGAGTGACATTGACGAGCAAAATATCAAGTCGCGGCGATTTACTCGCTCGTGGAGCTGGCGCCTAAGAGCTGTGATATAACATTGATCAAAGTGGAGTAATTGGTCATCGACCTTTAAGAAGTAATTAAGGTTATCGAGCTCGCTTTAACGTCGTTAACTATATGCTAAAACAGTGTGAAAGGTTGTTTTTGTATGTGTCATTCCAATCATCAGACAGTGAACTACTCTGCGGCTAAGAAATTAAATTCATTCTCATGATAACAAAGAGCAATGAACACCAATTTGCGTGCTTTACAAAGCGTAGCAAAATCATTCTGACGAATAAAACACCGCCAAAATGATTTTCGGTACCTGCCTTGTTTATATACCGACCCAGAAGTAAATTAATAATTATGTTCACATACCGTGGCTTTATATTTGACGCAGTCAGGGAAATATTGTGAGGCGGAGAATCTAGCCTTCAGAGCAACTGTGCAGCCCATTATCAGTGCTTGGCCGACGCTGATCACTCCTCCAGCAGTATGGTACAGGGGTAAGGGACAGTAATACACATCGTTGCCTTCCAAACCCATGTAGTGGAGACCAGTTGCCATGAAGACGAATCTGAAAATTGAAAGAAAAAACTGTGACAAAAACAAACGTGTTCGTGCGATGGTGCAATTCTGGTGGTATGGTAGTGCCCTCACCAAACCGAGCCAAGCGAAACGCAAGGGCACTACCTCCCTTTTATCGACTAGCTTCGTTGTTTTATATAATACTAGCTAACCCTCGCAACTTCGTCTGCGTCACAATTTTTATTACTGCTCCGCTCCTATTGGTCTTAGCGTGATGATATATAGCCTATAGCTGTCCTCGTAAAATGGGCTATTTAACACTGAAAGAATTTTTCAAATCAGACCAGTAGTTCCTGAGATTAGCGCGTCCAAGCAAACAAACAAACTCTTCAGCTTTATATATTAGTATAGATATAGATACAGATTATCCAAGGAACAATTTTCAGTCAAACAAGTTTTAAAAACCACCAAAAGACAAATCCTTGGAAACAACTTAAGTGCTCCTGGAAAAGCAGCCTGCAGAATACAATGTAATGAGACAATAACTTGAGTGAGCTTACCTAGCATTAGAAATAACAGCAGCCTTAGGCAGACCAGTGGTTCCAGATGTGTAGATATACAGCAGCTTGCCTTGGAAACCATCAGCGTCTGCCAAAGACCATTTTGCAGGGGGCGTAGTCTCCACCAAGTTGGTGAAGTCAGATACATCATCACCACTGGTTGCAGATCTTGGGTTTGATGGATTTAGAGGACGCTGGGAGAACTTGAACAACTTCAATGATGGGCTCAACTCTTTGGCTACATCTTGTATAGCTGAAATTTGACATTTAGGTGATATTAGCAATCAATATATATAAAATTCTTCCGTTACTGAGTGAGTGACTAACAGGCAACGCACAGCCGAAAATACTGGTCGTAGAATGCTGAAATTTGGCAAATAGGTTCTTTGGAGAGTGTAGGGCTCTAGTACGAAGTCGCGGGCAAAAGTTAGTCTATCTACATACTTATCCAGTCTATTTCAAAGTATGAGTGTACAGCATAGAAAAAACAACCTTGAACAAATTATCAAACAAGATACTTATGCTAATGTTTTGTAACAAAAAATGTGTCGACAAATTGAATATATATTAACATAACAAATATTACCTAATGGAACTTGTCTATGATCTCATGAAGAAACGTTTTTTCAACTAACTGTACCTGCCTATTGTTTTAAAATTGTTAAGAAATGGTTGGTTATTATTTATGAGGATGTTTACATTACTTTTGGCCTTAGAATCGAGTACTATTATTAAGTAAAGATTTTATATCATTAAAAATATTTTTTTGGTACAATAGCGTAATTTTACCAAAAATGTATTTTTAATGATAATATAAATATATAGTCTTTGTAATGTATTAATGAGTTTTAACCTGAGTTTAACCCCTCACATTCAGCATTAATATTTTTGCAGGAAGTAATAAAAAAAACCAGACAAGTGCGAGTCGCGACTCGCCCACCGAGGGTTCCGTACAAATTTTTAGGTAGATACATTTTACTTTAAATAAAGACTATAGCTTTTTTATGATTTAATTACATATGTATAGTTTTCAGATTTTTTCCTATACTTGTAGTATAAGACGACAGTTCTTGCCAAATTTCATAGTTCTAGGTCAACGGAAAACACTCTTAAGTTTTGATTCCCTTGAGTGTCGAAATACATAAGGATACGTTTTTGCGACATAAACGGCCATATCTTTTTTTCAGTTTCAAGAAGCTGTAGACCTGAGTATATGGTTTTAATTTCAACTCGATACCTCCACGCGCTCTCGAGATAAAGGGTCTTGACAGACAATCGGACGGACGGACGGACAACAAAGTGATCCTATAAGGGTTCCGTTTTTTCCTTTTGAAGTACAGAACCCTAAAAAGGTTTACACATTAATGGTGAAACGTGTAGGAATCGAAATCACACTCTATAGTCCGTCAGTCCAACCTAAGTTCGAAGTCCAAGGCTTTGGACTATATCTGCTTAGATGTGTTCAACTGGGTCAACAATGATCCAGAATGTTCTGGTTATCAATCATACTTTGCTCTCGTTAAGGTAAACTGCTCTTCCTATTTCCTAGTTGTAGTCATCTTTGCTACTAACAATATCCTGACTTAAGTCTGTGGGAATTACTCAAATGAGGACTGATTGAGGGAATAGAGATGTAGATATGGAACTATGGAAGGAAATTACGAACTGCGTCGATTTTCTAACCTTTTATAAATTGGGATGGGGACAGATTGATGAAGTCTTCATTTTCGTTTTATTCCCTCTTGGCATAATAAAATGTTTATTCAGCAATTCAGCTCTATTTATAAAAAAATGTCAGTAGCACATTCTTAATTCAAATTCTCAATAGAAAATTAGTTTTTTTTTTTATAATAACTTCTTTATTTCAGGCTACTTTGCCCTACATAAAAAAATGAATAAATAAAACTGATTATTCAGGTATAACAGTACCTACTTAGTTATTTAAATAATTTAATGTTAACGTTTTCGCTGTAATGCTGGCTGAAACCTAATTTAATTTACTTTAATTTTAAATTCTAAACATGCTACGTAGACTATGACGGGTCAATAGTTTAGTAGGTATCAATAGTTTACGAGTAAATTCGTCAATGTGATAAGATGATACTACGGTTTTTTATAGGTTTATGTATCTAGTAGTTTTTGTTTATCATGTCCAATAATCGTATTCTCGGAGAGCACGTTAGCTCGAATCGGGTTCAAGGTTAATTCGTTAGTAGAAATATACTATACTCTGGAATCAGAATTAAATGAAACGTCGCAAAATTAAAACAAATGAACCTACCTATACAATTCGGTAAGTACCTACGGCTTTTTCATTTCAAAGGTAAGTTAAAAATGGTAGGCGGTAAAACTTTGCAAACCAGTTCTGGTAGGTATGTAATTCATTTTCCTTAAACCTAGATTTAATACCAAAACTTTTGACGACCCATAATTTTAGAAATCTACAATCAGTCGTAGGTATAACGTAAGACCTTTGTATTGTAGTAAGGTTTTCAGTCAGCCAGTAATTTGTACAGGTATGGCAATTTACAAACAATGTAGAAACCCATCAGATGTCTTACCTCATTCCTACATCAACTTTATTTTATCGAAACGAGAGACTTAGCGCGATTATCACCTACGGAAAAGTGTTGTCATTTCGTAAAAAACCGGTTTGAGTGTCTTACCGGCTTGGTACTCGTCGGAGAATATCAACGCGTCACATTTGGCGACGTTGATGGAATGTATGAGGGCTTTGCCCCGCTGGTTCGTGTTGATGAGAGGTGTGATGCCCCCGAGGCGGGCTACCCCCATCCACAGTGCTGGTTGCTGGGGGCAGTTATTCACCAACAACCCCACAATACTGCCCTTCTTTATACCCTGTGCCTTTAGCACAGCTGTTACCCGCAAGCTGTAGTCTTCCACCTAAAACAAATCAAATGTCAATAGAGCCTATTTTTAAAACATGACAAACAATATAGGTACTTTGTTGTATGATTTAGAACTTTACACCTTTGTATTAACCATTACATAAAGAAAGATGGAGTGTACATCGTAATATATAAAATTCTTCCATTACTGAGTGAGTGACGGGAAAAAACGGGATACGCGCGAACGAATTCGCGGGAAGAAGCTCGTAGGAAGTATTTAGGTCTGGTTAATACACAAACAACGAAGATAGGTAAATATCGCTATTCAAACTAATGCAGAAACTGAAATAAGTGATTAGCTAAAGTAGATGGTTTTTAAACAATGTTTTTTTCTGTCATGTTTTAGAAATTCAAGATCATTGATCTTCTTCACCATGTTTTAGTATGACATTTATGCATCAGTCAGACCGACAGGGAATAATTTATTAAAGGAACTTCATCATTATTTGAACTACTGTACCTATGTGTCTGTTTTAAGAAACCTAACAATTAAATAGGTAGGTACCTATTGGTTTTAGTTGACTCTGGACTTTAACAATTATAGCTGACTAGCTGACCCACGCAACTTCGTTTGCGTCCTGCTCCTATTGGTCGTAGCGTGATGTTTTATAGCCTAGCCTTCCTCGATAAATGGGCTAACCAACACTAAAATATTTTTCAATTCGAACCAGTAGTTCCTGAGATTAGCGCGTTCAACCAAACAAACAAATAAACAAACTCTTCAGCTTTATAATATTAATAGAGATAGATCGGTAAAAATCTGGAAGCTTCTTTGGTAATGACATCTTAAGAGGGGACTCTAGTCGGTAACTCTTGGGCCTTTCTCTAAACAAACGCATTCCGCTGTTTTCTTCGTGGATAATACCTACTGCTAGAGCAATAATTTTTTTTCCAAAAAATCTAGATCGAATTAATACGTGCCTCTATCATTTTCTTTTCCAAAACATAATTACTTAAAGAATTATGACAATCCAAAACCCGAAAAAACAGCCTGTTTTTACCGCCGATGTTCAGACGACTGTCAGACGAATTTGGTAAGTTTTTAACAAAATATAAGATAATAGAATCATAGATATACGTCTTCCTCTAAATTTTGATATATTATTTTTTTTAGATCAGTCCAGTTTTGAAGAAGAAATCAGCGGAATACTATACGTCTTTTGGTTAAGGTTTTTATAGGTAAAAACAGCCTCTGCTGCAGTTGTCGCTTTCGCACTTTACTTGATAGGGCGCAGCGCGAAAGTATCGGCAATAGTTTCTTCAAATACCTCGGGACTAGAGTCCCCTCTTAAGAATTTTCAGCTAACATCAGTGTTATCTCAGGCCTGTTATCTGTGATAAGGTTTTAATCTTCAGCTGTCATTATCTCATATTTCGAGACACTAGTGTTGTACATACTGATGATGGATTTATACAATTACTTTGGTTTAATACCACTGTTTTCACTACACAGTTTAATTTATGGTAGAATGTTAAACTGATTTAGTTAGTAGAACTTTCATTTAAAATTGGATCAATGAGTGAATCATTTAGAAATAAAGACAAAAGACTAGGTTACAGATTACAATAAATTATCCCTTTTACATCTTTCCAAAACTTTAACACTTTCCAGAATTTAAACAATGGTTAATTACCACAAAATTCAATGGAATTAATTACAGTTTACTAAAGGACAAACTGACACTTGAATGTAACATCATTAATTTTTTTTTGCGTAGTAAGCTAAACAGCACCTATGTTTTATTTAGTAAGTAAGTAAAATTTTATTTATTTATACATGGTGTACATGATACATGTAAGATAATAAAGAGGTAAAGAAAAGTCCTAACATGTTCAGCAGCATATTGTGGCGTACAAATTGGTAGGAAGAGATGGTTTATGAATGCACTCTGGTGGGTCATTTATAGAATAACCCATTATGCTCGCTATGTAAATTTTTCTGTGTGAAGTAGGTATTACGTAATTATAACATTATTAAAATAAATTAAATTTGCAATTGTGATGCTCTTGATTGTGCCAAGTAATTTAGAGTAAGATTTTACATCAACATTAAATTATTTCTTTTCATTCATTTCGCATTCACATTCTACATAAAAATTAAGTAAGTAATAAATCTTTTTTTTCATCTTTGAAATTATTATTCTGGTATTGAACTACAGAAACAAAGACAATATACTGTTGAATATTGAAAAATTGACACCATAGTTGGCTTAGTACGTAGATTCAAATATTACTTACAACAAGAAGACAAATCATGTGACTTTCTCTTTTATAATGCATCAGCAACTTCAGAAGACTTTCCTTTACTTTCTTCTCAATTTAAAGATAATTTACTACATTTTGCCATACAACCTATGTACGTATAACACTGATTAATTAAGTTTGATTTCTAATGTGTTGTAATTATGTCCTGTATGTGTACAACTTGCGAATTTGTAATGATGAACAACAAAATCAGACTTGTTGCTTTGTGGATATATTGTTACACTTGTAACTGTTTCTTGATATTTATCTATCAATGTTTTTACCCCAAATAATATAGGAAATTGATACAAACCTCCTTGAAGGACCAGACTTCATCTTGGAACAAGAAACATGGCTTATCTGGATGCCTGTTTACAACATCATGGAACACATCTGGTATAGTCAAATTTTTACTGCTGAATTTCCTTGTTATCCATAGGATCTTCACATATGATAATAAGGCTCTAGAAGGATAAAAGAAATGAAAGTTAATACTCAATTGTAGGTCTAAAGATTTTGGTGTAAAAACCTTTTTGACAAAGTTGTTTCTCGAACAAAAAAATACACAAACAAGAGTGTAATTAGATGGAATTTATACCGGATATTGGATTTTATACATTTTCTTTGATGATATAGTACTATTGAATATCAAATGCGATGCGATGACGTGCTAGTTTAGAACCCTTACCTGAGATCTCTTGGAGCAGTCTTAAGTGCGATGTAACACCAGTTTGTATGGAATGCAAGAAGGTAAACAACACCAAGAATGAGAATAGCCACAAACATACAAAGGAATCCTTGGGAGAGCCAAACGGCGGCACAGGCAGCCGCAATAGCGGCCAGTACGAGCACCATCACGACCGCCTTTCGCAACGAAACGCGTCTAACTGCTGTTCGGCCCACTGTGACGCGCTGGGCGCTCGTTGAATACAATTCATTCACTCGCACTATTTGCTTGAACCTCTCAAAGGGCAAACAAATAGCAGGAGCACTTTAATGTTAACTAAGCAGTTTGTATCCACTCGAAAAAAACCGTAATCCTGTAATTTGCCGCACTATACGCTTGCAAACGGGTTCCTTGGGCCTAGTCGCTGTTAAAGATTCCTACAGTTTGCATACAGTTTGTAAAAAAACCTATTTAAGTCGTCGGTCTTACAGTGATCAGCTCAAACGATTGAATTTCATTTTTGAAACGAATGTTATATGGCACACTACCAAAACTTGAATAACGTTAATTGATTATGGAAAAACAGTTGTAAAACACGCAATGTACAGTAAATTTATAGGCCGTAGGCTGATGGCGACATGTGACATCTGTCACTTGCAAATGTCACTGTCATATAAAATCTATAATTTAAAACGATAGCGCTTGCGTTTTATTATTCCTATACAAAACTGCTTGTGAAAGCAATAAAATACCGAATATTCTTTTTACTCTTAAGTTTTCCACATTAATATGCCGTATCCATGTATAGTCTATTAAAACTGTTAAACAAAATTATAGTTATAGAGCAAATCGAGAAATGCATTGTCTGTCAAACGTTAAGTTAACTCGCATCAAACGGAACGCAGAATGAATCAAGAACACTGCATTTCCTACGGGGTGAGCAGCATTCCTACCTATTTGAGATTTAGCTTATGGTATACTAGCTTTTCCTGCGACTTTGCACGCGCATATCCCATTTTTTCCCATTCCCGTATAGCCTTCCTCATGAATGCCAGCTATCATACACTTACAAAAAGAATTTTTCTAATCCGACGGGTAGTTTCAGAGATTAGCGCCTTCAAATCAACCAACAAACTCTTCAGCTTTATTATATCAGTATAGATGGATTTGGTGCTTGCGCGCTGTTATCATGACTTCGGTTGTTTTAAGTGCTGTAATTATAATTATAGCACTTAAAAAGTGAAGAAGGTAAAGGTAAAGGGTGGGTGGGGTGGGGTGTAAGGTGAAGTGGAAGGTGGTAGTGGTAGGTGGTGGTGAGGTGGTGTTTGGTGGTGTGGTGGTGAGGTTCAAGGTGTTCATAGTTGTCAGCTGTAATTATAGTTAGGCCCTTGAGGCGGTTTAGAAACTCTGACACTAGGGTGTGTGGGGTCGTTAGACCTTACTTTTTTTTTTTTTTTTTTTGTCGATTGCCACTCGCAGTTACGAACCTGGGAAGGTTGCAACTACTTAACCGGACTTGACAGTTAGACCTTACTGCCCACACGACAAGAAGAAGAATTATAGTTGACAACTATGAACACCTTTAGTAAAACAATCTATATATTCTAATACTAGCTGTCCCGCGCAACTTCGTCTGCGTCACAATTTTTATTATTGCTCCGCTCCTATTGGTCTTAGCGTGATGATATATAGCCTATAGCCTCCCTCGATAAATGGGCTATCTAACATGAAATAATTTTTCAAATCGAACCAGTAGTTCCTTAGACTAGCGCGTTCAAGCAAACAGACGGAGCGGAGCAGACGAAGTTGCGCGGGTCAACTAGTTAATAAATAAAAAACAAAATTGATTTTAAAACATTTATTACTTACACCGTTTGTCCATTTAACATAAGTAGGTACTTAGACTAAGTACTGAAACGAATGTACACAGGTAAATTATAATAAAAATACAAATATCTAAGATCTACTAGTTTCATGGGATACATAAAAGGAGCTTATAATACAAGACTTAACAATTTAACTTACAATTAAATAATTTACTACAACAAACACTACGTTGTCATTTACATATTATAATTGAGCTGATTTAAGGACTCATTTTTCGCTTGATTAGCGTTGTGATTATGGAAATATCTACATAGGTTACCTATATCATAAACAGATTAATAAATCATTTTTTACTGATTTAAATATACTTAATTACTTAGGTATTTACTCACTAAATTGTCAACAATGATTCGTGCTGTAAGGATACTTCTACGCATCAACATAACACATAAGGCAGAAAGCTATGTAGGTACCTAACTGCCTTTTTTTAAGGATGGGAAGTCATCAAATGACTCCCCCCGCTCTGGGTGAAGCAGAAGGGAGTGTTAGACTCATATTGACTAAAACCCATCCATGTTCCTCCTAATGCCCTTTGTGTTCCAGAGTCGCGGTGACTCTTTCGAACAGATTCCGCAACCCCGGCAGGCACTGACCCTAGCGGGCCCCGTCTTCAATGCTGACAGCTCTTTGAGGCGCGCGTGGAATACAGCGTGCCGTCGACCCGGGCCTGGTTCTGATCGGACGGCGACCAACCCAGTGCTCGTGGCCGGGAATCGCTCGGCGACTCCCGACGCCCGGAGCGTCTCTCTCACGCGTTCGACCTCCTCCTTCGCTAGCATTACATTGTTTAGAAAAAATTGGCCAAGTGCGAGTCGGACTCGGCCATCGACCGTGGGTTCCGTATAAATTTGTAGCTACAAATTACTCTAAATAAAGACTATGTTTTGTTTGATTTAATAACAAATGTACAGTTTTCAGACTTTTACCTATACTTGTAGTATAAGACGATATTACTTGCCAAATTTCATAGTTCTAGGTCAACGGGAAATATCCTATACATTTTGATTCCCTTGAGTGTCGACATATACGTTTTTTGCGGCATAAATGACAGTTTCTTTTTTACGTTAACTTAGAAATTGGATTTTTTCACAGTTGCAAGGAGGCATAAACCTGAGTATATGGTTTTAATTTTAACACGATACCTCCACGCGTCCCTAGATGAACGGTCTTGACAGACAGACGGACGGACAACAAAGTGATCCTATAAGGATTCCGTTTTTTCCTTTTGAGGTACGGAACCCTAAAAAATAATGCCCCTTAATTGGGCCTTCAAAACATGTTTGATGCAGGGCCCTGAGACTAGCTACGCCACTGATCAACATGATATGTATAAGTAGCGTACCTACCTACATAGTTACCTACAAAAATAAACAATTGCTTGAATGCGAAAATATTTAAACCGTCAAAATTAACGTTGATCTAAAATGGTAAGACCTTTAAAATTGTACCTACTTCCTACGTAGTACCTAAAGTGTCATAAAAATAGGTACTCTATTTGCATTTAACAGTATCACAAAATATTTGTTATACACAATAAAGGCACGATAATAATATCTTCATGTAAAAAGTTTTTAAAAATAAAATCACAGTCTAATTTGTCCTGATGTAATTTTCTCGTACTCTTCATTACCTAAAGGCACGTATTTGCCTGTCTTCGGGTCTGCGTAATATAGTTTATCTTTCACTTGCGACGGATTGTAGCCTTCCTTCTGCAAGTCCACTTTCCTCATTTTGAATGTGCCTGTGAACAAAATGGGGACATTAATGACTTGTCTCTAAAAGCTAGATGGACGAAAGTTGCTTTGCTCGCCACAGCTTGAATGACTATCCAGCAACCAAATACGCCAGAAACCACATTCGGGGACTCAAAAGAGTTTAACAGATATTACAATATAGGTAGGGTAGAGTTGAGTGCATCCAAATATACCTAGGTAAGTATATACATAATTATCAACCCCAAGCCAGGACATTTAGTGCTGTTAGATCGAAATTGAGGAACCTTCTTCTTGGGCCAGTTGATTTTGAAGTACTTATATGTAATTTTAATCTAAATGTGGGTATTACCTACCTCACTGCTATTTATAGACAATGCAATGTCTACTATATAAAATCGTACAATCAACGCTCAGAACAGCAGGCTTTACTCTTAAATTTAAATCCATTTTATAAGATTATCCTAAAGCTATTTCTATTTAATATAAGTCGGTACTTACCAGTCATGTCGACGCTAGTCATGATTCTGATGAAGACAGGCCTCGCGTACTTGGGCAGATCTTTGGCAATATCTTTCGCCAGTTTGTCCAAGTCCAGCGTCCCTTGTGGGTCTACGATGCCGCACATGCCCGCTCGCCCGTCAGTGTTGGGTATCTGTAGGAGACAAAGATAGTTTATGGGACTGGTCCTCATGTACCTATTTCCTAATAATACGGATAAATGGAAAGTAGTCATAGGTTCGTCAAATACTTAACTTAGAGACACCTCGACTTTGAGAAGAAGAGAGGGTGACTCAATCACTGACCCAAATAAAGATAGGAAAATGTCAGTGAAAAAATAAAGTGACAAAATCCTTATATAGCACATGAACACCAAATGACAGCAAATGTGATATTCTTTGGAAAATTTACTGCCGCTATCTATTCGGACGGTAAATTGTCGTTGTAAAATGGACATTTCAGATTTTTTGTGTCGAATTTTGTTTCGACCAATTTTTTGCCCCATTGCTGGGCAAAGATCTCGCCCATGGCCATTGTGTTTGTTTCGTCATCTTCGGCCGATCCCGGCCGCACACGCCTTCAAGTCACCACGCTAGCGTTTTTTAGAACTCCCTTAATGACCTCTTCCCTGTTACTTTAACTTATGGACTTTCCAAACAAAATCCAATTTTTTAACTCACCTCAACGCCATATACGACGGCATCTCTCTGGTCTGCGACCCTGGAGATAGAAGACTCCACCTCAGTGGTGGAAACGTTCTCGCCGCGCCATCTGAACGTGTCACCTGTTCTGTCCATGAAGTATAGGTAGCCGAACTCGTCTGCCGTTAAGATGTCACCTACAATAAGATTGACATTGTCTTTGAGATATTCTGAAGCAATATCCTGGCTGAATTCTACCAATGTGTTTTATTTAAAACTGGTCAAAGCCTAGGTAGAGCTAGACCTTCCCGTCATTAAACCATTTTATGAAAATCAGGATAAAGCAGCTTGCTGAGAGTTATATAGCAGTTTGGGAAAAAAATAGCAGCAAATAGGTGACCTGAGATAAACGCGGAGTCTCCGTAGGTGAACACATCCCTTACAATCTTCTTGTCAGACGCAGCCTTGTCCACATAACCCAGGAAAGCTCTGGATGGGTTGTCCGCTTTAATTTTTCCTATAAATACTCCCGGCTCGTTGGGTTGCGCCAACTGCAGGTGGAAAAATAAATTTTGAACATTTCTTTCATTTCTAGGTACCAATAGTTTGGGAGACTACGTTAATTTCATTAGCAGGGCACATTACTCGTGAAATAGTAGGCCGATGGAGCCGACGGTGAAAATGTAGCTTTGGAAAACATTTTTATTATATTCATTATATAAACAAGTTGGACTTACATGATCTAGTACCAAAGGTAAGTAAAGTAGTTATATCCGAAACGCGCCTTACCTGACATAATCCTTTACTGTTTCTAATAGGTTCTCCAGTTTCGGGATCTACTTTGAGGATGGCGATAGGATACACTGCCGGTATTATTCTGGACACGAAACCAATAGCTCCCTCTTTGTTGTTGATATTTACTGAAACGAAGAGAATAGGTACATTAATACACTTAACTCAAAGAAAAATATTACGCAAACGAATTCTTCAAGCTTTTCTTTCAAGTTACCTATATTTGCGTTTCCTTCCGTGGCACCGTAGAATTCAACCACCTTCTTTATGTTGAAACGTTTGACGAATTCGGGCCAGATCTGTAACAAACACGCATTATTAAAGTGACTGAAATCATCATCGTGAATTCAATATGGAACTATGGTCTGAAATCCGTTGGAATTGATAGCCGGGAGATTAACGCTCCTTAGGTACTATGTAATATCCGCATGGTTCGATTTCGAAGTGAAGTAAAGCTTGTCGAGGTCGGTCTATAGATCGGTCCGAAATGCCTCCGTGCTTCGGATTTTCTAGATCTTTGACAGCCATTACGGATAAGTAGAAGCCAGAAAATCTGGCACCACTCTTGCCAACGGGCACCGTATTTCCCAGTTGCTGGGTTATGGAGGTCAGCTCAGCTGCATCCGATTAGATTGGAGGCCCACCCCATATTTTGGCCAGAAAAGGCTAGGCAGATTGACTTCTATTATGTTTCTATATAATAACAAATTTTCTCAGCAGGCAGGGAACATCAAACTTACCGCTGGCCTCATTCCGTTGCCGTACACTGTCCTGACTTTGTGTTGCGTGTCTGTTGGGGCTGGCGGTGTCGTCAGCACGTAGCGGCACATTTCACCGATGTAGTGGGCAGCCTGGAGAATATAGAGGCAATTCCTAAGTTAATTGAGTTTTTAATCACAGAGTTAGGTATTGAAAATAAAAAGCAGGCAGTTTAGTGATTGAAGGTCTTGATTAACAAATTCTTTCGTAGAGTATGTAAATATACCGGTCGGGGATTTTTCGGAAGTTTGTCTACACTAATATTATAAAGAGGAAAGATTTGTTTGTTTGTATTTTTGTTTGTTTGTTTGTTTGAATTGAATAGGCTCCGAAACTACTGGACCGATTTGATAAATTCTTTTAGCATTGGATAGCTACATTATCAGGGAGTAACATAGGCTATATATTATCCCCGTATTCCCACGGGAACGGGAACTACGCGGGTGAAACCGCGTGACGACCACTAGTCGTTTATATAACTTCGGACACGGAATGTCATCACAACCTTCGACCGTGATATCAAGCAACGTAAGTGAGGCAATATTTCTTAATTCGATCGATATACCGGTCTGCCAAGTCACTTACAAACACATTGACATTGGTATACTTACTAAATAAAGCTTAAGCTAAAACCAAACGTCATCATATTTCATACTTTCACCTCAACTACAAAGCAATTCATTTTTAACGATGGCCGGCGCAAGCGCATAAGTTTTGATTTCTCTGCATCCCAGCTTGCTTACAATGTGGGACATTAGTGCAGTGTACTTTCTCCGAGCTTTCACTCACCGTGGCATTGTACTTTATGCAGTCGGGGAAGAATTTAGATGCTGAGAACTTGGATCTGATAACGACTGTGCAGCCGAAGATGAAGGACTGGCCCATGGTGATGCAGCCACCAGCTGAGTGGTACAGAGGCATGGGGCAGTAGATTATGTCGTCAGTTCGCAAACTGCCGAGGTAGTGAACACCTGAAGCCATGAACACCATTCTGGAGAAGAAAAAAAACAGTAAGGATGGATTTTTGACTAATTATAAATATTGATTGATTCGAGGGTCATATAAATACATGTAAGGTAATATTCATGGTTCAATTAACTGCGTTGTTAAATAGATACTACTAATACATATCGTATATTATGTTGTAAAACAAAGATGACCTCGTTTGCCGTTTATTTAGTTGGTAATCTTAACAAATATACTACACGATTGGATTAGCATAAGCAATTAACGGTTCTCAAGGAAACTGTAGTGGCATACCACCGTGATCGGACTTACCGTGAAGAAGAAATAACTGCGGCTTTCGGTAGTCCAGTAGTTCCAGAGGTATAAATGTACAGAAGCTTTCCGTTGAAACCTTCACCATCTGAAGGTGACCACGGATGAGGGTTGGTGCTCTCCAGCATCGAAGTGAAGTCATCTTCTGAAGTCACAGGCTTCACGGCATCAGGAGACGTGTTGAGGGGGCGACGGACGAACTTGAACAACTTGATGGACGGATTCAGTTCCTTGGAAATTTCTTGGAATGCTGGAATGGAGACAGATTTTGTATTGGATGCTTGGATGAACTTTTTGAGGTAGGAACAATAATATTGATTGACATTTCAGCTATCGTAAATAAGACAGATTTTTATTGTCAATCGAAATTATATGCTAATCTTTCTTTGTTCTAACTAGCTGCATAATTAACTATTAAGTAATATTGTCTAATAAGAATGAATTATTTATGACCCTGTCAGAATTCTAAAAAATAATATAACCAGTTTTACGAGTTACAAGATTATTGATTTTTTCATTTTTTTTTTTTATTTGTGATGGGTTTGCTCTTGACTCTAGTCTAGGTCAAAGATGACAGAGACAAAGTCTACGATGGTGCGAGCTTACCCAGAAGGAGCCTGTTCACTCTAACTTTGAAGAGATTAGGGTTGTAAGCGTTTGGAAACACAGACGCAGGCAGAGAGTTCCACTCCTTTGCTGTGCGCATTATAAAAGACGTTTGGAAACGCTTAGTGCGAATTTGTGGAATAGTAACAAGGTAGGGATGGTAAGATGCAGTGCGTCTGGATGTCCGAAGGTAGAAGGAGGCCGGTGGAATGAGGTCGTGGAGTTCTTGGGCACACTCACCGAAGTACAATCTGTAGAAGACCGACAAGCAGGCAACCTTACGGCGATGAGCCAAGCTATGTAGCTTGGTATCCACCAGTTTTTCGTCACCGATGAGCCTCTTAGCTCTGCGTTCCACCGAGTCAAGCGCGGCAAGCTGATACTTAGCTGAGCCATCCCAAAGGTGGCTACAATACTCCATGCAGGATCGGACTTGCGCTTTATATAGGGTTAAAAGCTGTCCAGGCCTGAAGTATCGCTTCACCCTATTTAGGATGCCCAGCTTTTTGGCAGCGGTTTGGGCTTTGTACTCGATGGTGGCGCCGAAGTTGAGACTGGTATATTTTAGTAATGTAAGATCGACGATGTTTCAGATGTTTGGTCTGAAGACGAACAAATTTTTGGAAAGTAGCTAACGAAGCCCTCAAGCTACGTCGTGGCTATAATGGTTGAGACTGATCAAAGATCGAAGGATCGAAGAAGACGATCGACTCTAGAGCCCAGAGCCTAATTATAAAGTTGGAGTTTGGACTGCTAGAGGCTGACAATGATGAAGACGATGAAGATATACCAACCTGCTTGGAACTCATCGCTGTAGATGACAACATCACACTTGGCTATGTTGATAGAATGCAGCAGGGTGTTGCCAGTCTGGTTGGTGTTGATAAGCGGGCACACAGCGCCGATCCTCGTGGCTCCAAGCCAGATGGAGGGCATCTCAGGACAGTTCCCGATCATGACGGCAACCGTGTCTCCGCGTTTGATGCCTTTGGCTTTGAGGACAGCTGAAGTTCGTAAACTGAATTCTTCCACCTGAAATCAAAGGGAATGGAAATTATATACTTACTTAAAATTTTGCATCGTCGCGTCATCATCATTATAACTATCATCGATCATCCCTTAATCCCTCGGTTACTAGGTATTTACTACTTAGGCCGCGGCCACGAACTCAACGGGCGCGGGGCGGCGGCGGCGGCGGCGAGGGCGCGGCGCGTTCAAATATTCTTTTTATAGTGTGGGCAGTAGGGTCTAACGACCTCACACGGTGTCAGAGTTTCTAAACCGCCTCAAGGGCCTCTGACATAGTTTATTTGACGACAGCCATTTGGCGGCCGGGACCACCGGCTTATACGTGCCTTCCGAAGCACGGAATCATCTTTTTCTTATCAGACAATCAGGTGTTTCAAGCCTGCAATGTCCTAGCCAAACTGGAAACCACTTTTACAAAGTATGCTTCCCTTAGGAAACGAACCCACGACCACCGGGTCACAAGGCAAACGCCTAAACCACTCGACCACGGTGGCAGTTAGATTTATATGAAACTGGTCACGAAGGCAGCGGCGCGGCGGCGGCGTACGAGCGGCGCGCGCCATCGAGCGGTGCCCGCGCGTCTGCAGTGACGTAGTCATAGATAGGCAACTTATCATAACACTACGCGTGCCGCTCTAGCGCCGCGCTATTTTTCCGTTTGCTTCATGAACAGGTTTGCGTCGCCGCGCCGCTGCCCGCCCGCTGCCCACGCCGCTGCCGCCGCTCCTTGCCGCTGAGTTCGTGTTCGCGGCCTTAAAGGGGCATAAAGTTGCAACTGCGAAATCCTGTAATGAATTCCTCGACATTGGAGTAAGGCTTTTCTCCGCTCCACTCCAATGGTTTGGCAGAAGCGAGTACTTTTATTCTTTTTTTTTTTCATAATATCGTGGCCCCTTTTCGCCGGAAAGAGAAATGGCGTGTGAAACTTCAGTTAAGTAACCTCATTGCTCCCATTCTGATTAAGATCAAATGAAAGTGATAACTGCGCTTTTTGAAAGGCACCACTTCTGGTTTTCCGGAGGAAGTCATTAAAATGTCAAATGACGGAAATTGATGTAAAAATAAATATAGCAGTGTGTTCTCAATCACGCTACGCAAGCAACAGAGTTTGGATCACATTCACATACTAGGTTAGTTCGTTTTTATTTATTTTTTATTCGAGCGAATGTAGCTTGTTCTACATAAAATTCTACATTCCCGAAAGTTCTTTATACCTAGCTGTCGAGTCCAAAATTGTTTTTTTTTTCTGATCTAGAATATTTCGATTTCATTTGCATAACAAGAAGATAATACCAGTTTTCAAAATAAATATGTTGCCTTCTAACCATATGCGACTAACAAAACAGGCTTGAGTTTTTTTTTTGTATTTTAAGATCACAAAATATTGTACGAGTACAATGGTGGGGTGGCTACGTACTAACAATATCAAAGTATGTATAACAATGCTTTTCACGTAACGGATTGTCACAGCTACATGCTAATGTGTGTTACAACACTTCACACATGGGTAGGTAAACTTCCTGCAAAATGTTATGTCGTTTCCAGGTTATGAATGTTGAAATCTTCACGACTTCACGAGTCAGCAACAAAAGTCGATTCAAAATTTCGGTTTTGAAATCGTAGTCATTGGCCAAGATAAACACAGCCAAACATTGGGAAAGCCTAACTATGGAGTTTCTTGGCCGTTCTTCTCAAAGAATTTAACTTTTCATAATCATAATTTATTTGTCAGAACATGGTTGGTATGTACATTACATGGTCTTAAGTTTAAAATTATTGTTTCATCATATTCTAGCACATGGGCGTATATTTTAATTTATATTTACTGTAATATAAATTAAAATAGACGCGATAGGTCGATTTAAACAGAATAAGATTATTTTTTTTAGAATGTACCCTATGATGACCTAAACACTGGGAGCCTGGAGATCCGTAACACAAGGTTTCCCTAGTTTTGGACTCCAGTCTCTCGCAAAGGGGCTTTTGGCTACATATTTATATTGTCTATTCCGAAGATTCTATGATAATTCTACCTCACCTTAACCTTAACCTTTGTGGAGAGACTAATATTTTTTTATTCTTATTATATCCATTGACTTTCATTCCCGTGCAATATAATTAATGTGAGAATAAAATTATAGTACAGAATGGGACATTTTTATCAAATCCAGAAACTAGAACTGGGAATTGCATTGATTTTATATTAGCTGACTCTGCAAACGTTGTTTTGCAATACAAAAAAAAATCCCTCAAACCTATTCTCATACCTACCGAATATACACACAAAATTTCATGAAGATCGGTCGAGCCGTTTCGGAGGAGATCGGTAACAAACACCGTGACACGAGATTTTTAATCAATTCAATAAAGCAGCCTTCCTTTTTTTCTTCTCTTAGTTACTTGAAAACCATAGTTTTGTATAACGCGGAAGCATATTTTAAATTTTTTGTAAATGTGAGCACTATGGAGCCATTTACACATGTAATTAGTTTTAGATTTCGTTATTAAATCAGTTTGACATGAACGAGCGTGGCAGTTGAGAGCTCGTCATGCTCACACAAATGTTTTGCTGATGGTGGCGCGTGTTTTGGATCATTTGGTTCCCTTCAAAATGGTTGAGTTAGATGGTGCTGATGCACGCGTCATGTTCGCGTACGGGCGCCGTCAGTTGAGACTGGCCATCTCTTACCTGCCACTGGCTTATTTTAATTTGTACCTACATTTTGAATTGTTTACATATTTTCTTGTTCTTTGCATTGTCCTGACATATAGAAGCAATCAAAGATAATGTTGACAAGATTTTTGTAACACATCACATGGTTTAAAAGAGTGTCCGTGGAGTTTCTTGCACGTTCTTCTCCGTAGAGATCTACGCTTTGGAACGTGCAAATAGCTTCATGTTTTTGACTGACCGACTTTGACAATTCAAAAGTGCCTGTAAATGGTTTATTTGAAATATACGATTTGATTTGATTTGATTATAAGATGTAAGATTTACCTACCTGTTGGAATGTCCACGTTTCATCTTCGAAGAGGAAGCAAGCCTTGTTCGGATGTTTGACCACCAGCTGATGGAAGATGTCGGGCATGGACCAGTTCTTCTTCGTAAAGTTCTTCGTTAGCCTCAGGATTTTGATGTAGCAGTATAAAGCACTGCAAAGTAAAATTGAACAGTTGATGAAGATGCACAATAATGTTGTCTATCCCGTAAAGAGTTACCTACTTAACGCGAGGCCGCAGTAAAAGGTAATGCATCGTCATGTCTCAATATTTTTTTGAACACCTTAAGGCTTGTATACAGGCCAATAACCTTGTGCCACTCCGCTACCAGAATTTATAATTTACTAGTGGACGTCACGCGGTTTCACCCGCGTAGTTCCCGTTCCCGTGGGAGTACAGGGATAATATATAGCCTATGTTACTCCCTGATAATGTAGCTATCCAATGCTAAAAGAATTTTTCAAATCGGTCCGGTAGTTTCGGAGCCTATTCGATTCAAACAAACAAACAAACAAATCTTTCCTCTTTATAATATTCGTGTAGATTATAAAAAAAAAAAATATTTAAAAAAAGTAGTACTTATAACCATATTATTTTCGTTTGTATTGCAAAGCAGTAGATATTTTTTTTGTTAAAAAATGAAGGAGTAAAATGGTTTCATCTCAACGATTTGGAGGTGATTTGGTGATATTTTTTCTTATTATGTGATACCGATACATACATTCTGGCTAAACCAAATTACGTATCATATCATGTAGATTACTACCTATTTTTTTCAGATGTAATTTTTCAGTAAATGCCGACAAAAAGTTGCTTCATCTCCACGCTGATTTTAAGCATTTCTCGACATATTAGATGAGTATTCAGTGATGAAAAGTTAATGAGCAAAGGCGCGTAACTCAGAGTTGAGCATTCTCCCAGCAAACCTTTGTCTCGCAGTTTTAGTTAACGAAATTGAAATATATTAAATTAAAAGTGGAAATTCGGATTTCAGTCCATCGCATCGGTAATAATTTGAAGACTCAAAATGTCTGTATTGTCTCGTAACCATTTCTGTGACTAACTACAGCCTTAACCTGTGTGTCAATGCCAACTACCATAAATCACTCACCTACTGCTCACCTTAAACATTTACAATAATAGAAACAAAAAACAAATGAACACAAAAAACTTACGAGAAATCTCTGGGAGCAGTTCTGATGGCGACATAGATCCATCTCCAGTAGAACGCGATGAGGTACACCACGCACAGAATAGCGAGCACCAGGAGACTGGCCGTCCAGTCTTGGAATACCCATGTGACAGCGCAGGCGCCGACCAGCACTCCTACCGCAAACGTCCCCATCGCTACCTTGCTCCAAGGTATACTGGAACCCGCCTTCACTTCTCCACTCCTCCCTTTTTCTAAGTCAGCGTCACCGTTTTTCAACTGAAAAAAAAAACCGTTTGAACGACTTGCCTACTCGCCCGATAGTAACGGACTCACAGACTGTTTATCGGATAAACAAAATATTCATGACTGTAGGTACCATTGATTGTAAAGTACAAGATAAGATTGTCGGGTTATTTTCGGATTATTTTAGTGGACGTTGCGATGATTCGGTGCTAATTATTAAGATGATTTTTTGGTTGTTATTAGGGTCACGTGACTAGTACAGTATAATTCCCTGCCAGAGTCTGTGTTTCCAGATAGCTACAACCTGGGAGTCTTTAAGACAAGAGTGAATAGGTTGCTTCTAGGCAAACGTGCTCCATCTTCGACCGCATCATCGCTTACCATCAGGTGAGATTGTGGTCAAACGTATGCCTATATATAGTAAAAAAATAAAAAATAATAATACAATGCTTGGTATCTTGTGTGCAAAACAGCCTTTGACCTGCTTTGGGAGACAATTGAGTTCAGCTATAATTATGATGTTTTAATGGGATAATGTCATCACTACAGAAGAATCAGCAGTCTATGGGATTCTCAAATGTACTTATTTATTATCTACACTAATATTATAAAGAAGAAAGATTTGTTTGTTTGAATTGAATAGGCTCCGAAACTACTGGACCGATTTGAAAAATTCTTTTAGCATTGGATAGCTACATTATCAGGGAGTAACATAGGCTATATATTATCCCCGTACTCCCACGGGAACGGGAACTACGCGGGTGAAACCGCGTGACGTCCGCTAGTCTTCTATACTAATATATAAAGCTGAAGAGTTTGTTTGTTTGCTTGAACGCGCTAATCTCATTAACTACTGGTCCGATTTGAAAAATTATTTCAGTGTTGGATAGCCCATTTATCGAGGAAGGCTATAGGCATATATCATCACGCTAAGACCAACAGGAGCGAAGCAGTAATGAAAATTGTGTCGCAGACGAAATTGCGCGAGTCAGTTAGTCTTAAATAAAATTAAAAGTAGTGCTTATTAGGTGATTTTCCATTTCCCAAGGGTTTACTGCTAAAATCTAATGAAATCAACAGATCCTGCTAAGTTTTATAAGAAGCAATACTTGATCACTGGCATAGACAAAGAGAGATGTCCTTTCGTCTCAGAATATTTTATAACATTTTATGCTTGCGCGGAGCCAGGGCACTGCAGCGAGTTAGAAATAAAACAAATAAGTTAAAGACGTGCTCTGCTGATCTTCACCTTTGGCACAATGTAAAAGTTATCTAAACGAAACATAATATATTGAACAATGATCATTCATTGATTTGGCGACAGATAGTTGAATGGTCAAAACGACCCCCCACTACATAAGCAAGATGAACTCCGTACGCGTGATAGGACACCTAAAGACGATACAACCAAAATCATTTCTGACGAGTTTTGCAGGTATACCTAATCTAGTTAATCTTAGATTATTTAAAACAGTACAGCAAAAACTTTACAAAACTGACTATAAAATTGTGCCCTGTTGCATATTCGCTCAAAGGTCACGTCTTTAAAATTCTAAAAGGATTAGCCGCAACTGAAACCCCAGCTAGCCGTCCCTTTTTTACGTAGATAAGTATATTGTGAGTAAAATAAAATATCAACGTACCAAATAAGGAGTCGGTCAAACAAACAAAACCACAGCACACACACAACAAACAAGACAACAGATCGATCCTTTAACATCGCGAGTCTATAGAACACTACTAGTTGATCCGGAAAACTTGTTATTGAATAGATATATGTACCTAGAAAACTAGGTATCTATACTAATTTTATAAAACTGAAGAGTTTGTTTGATTGGTTGTACGCGCTAATCTCAGGAACTTTTTTTTTTTTTTTTTGTCTGGTACCACTCGTAGTTTTACCTCTAGAAGGGTGGTTACTACTCAACCGGGCTAGCCTGTGGTGTCCTCAGAATGATTCTAAAGCCCCCAGCCAAGGCAAACCATCTCAGGAACTACTGGTTTGAATTGAAACATTATTTTAGTGTTGGATAGCCCATTTATCCAGGAAGGCAGGCTCTAACATCACGCTACGACCAATAGGAGCGGAGCATTCATGAAAAATGTGGCGCAGACGAAGTGACGCAGGTCAGCTGGTAGGTATATCATAAACATAGTGGTTTCTACTAATGAGAAAAGTTGTGTAGTCATTTGCACCCGTGCAAAGCCAGGGAGGGTCGCTAGTATTATTTTTACTGCAAACGTAACTCTGTACCTACTTCTGTCTGTCACCTATGCACTTTTTACGCCTAAGCCGTTGAACTGATACTTAAGTAGGTAGCCTGGAATCTGGAGAAGATGATATGCAACTTTTCGTCCTGGATATTTTATAAAGTACACGTGGGCATAATAAAACGAATTATATATTATTTATGTTTTCCTTCGAAATAAGAGTCATGCTCTTGCATAAATATGGGTTTACAATGAATTCTATGGTTATACCTAAGTATTAGTTCAGTAAAAGGGTTTCTAACCAGTTTATGTGTATTATCTATGGTTTCTAACATAACATAACACATATCATCACGCCTTTTCCCAAAGAGGTATGCTGAGGTGTACCTACCTATAGTATACACATATTTCGCCAGCTATTTTATATCCCTAGAACCCATGTTCAAAAACCTTTATATCTTATGTTTTTTTTTTATATACCTAAAACATGGGCTAGTCATGGGACTAGTCCATGTTTTAGGGCCAGGCACAGATCCTGGCTGCTACTGATTCCAGATAACAAAACCAAAGACTGCCCGAACCCGGGAATCGAATCGAAGTACCTCATACTGAGCAGTAGCGCAGTAATCTAAACGAACGCGACAATAAAATAATTAGGTACCTTTCTGACTTAAGTTTAATTAAGTCCATGACTGGGACACGACCGACATGAAACCTTGATTGCATGCAAGACGGGTGACAACTGATGAAAGTACGATAAAAATAATGAAGTATGCCAGTGTTGCCAGTGCATTCATAAACATAATGAACGAACGAGCTCCCACATTAGTCACTGAGACAATATATGCCATAATGTGGTGGAGTATGAATAGGTAATTTTAATTTTATGACAGCTGTACTGTTAAAAATTAATTTTATAGCGTGTCTAAGGCAGAGAAAGCAGAGAAAACATCTGTTTTTCCTATACGATTATAGTCAGAGAGATAACTAAGCCCAGAATCCGGACTCCGGACTTCAACAGAATTGTTTGCAAAGGCAAAACCGATAACACTTTGATAGATCTAGACCGAAGGCTTGGAAGCAAGCTAACGTGCAGCCCGTGCCCAAGAAGGGTAGTCGAGCCGACCCGTCGAATTATAGACACATCTCGGTAACTCCTCATAAGCTCCTAGCATACCTAGAAGCGAATGATATCCTTAACGACCGACAATATGGGTGTCGCCGAAATCGGTCAACTGGGGATCTTCTAGCGTTTGCCATTCACATCTGGAGTGAGGCCATAGAGAAGCACGGGGAGGCACTTGCGGTCTCCCTTGACATCTCGAAGGCCTTCGACAGGGTCTGGCACGATAGCCTTATTAATAAGCTTCCTTCCTTCGGTCTGCCCGCCGGATTGTGTGATTGGATTGCAGATTTCCTGAGAGATTGGTCTATCCCAGTGGTTATAGAAGGCCGGTCCGGTCTGCTGGATGTTAATGCCGGGGTTCCTCAGGGGTCGGTGCTCTCGGCAACATTGTTCCTGCTGCATATTAACGATCTGCTAAAACCCGGTGCCTTTGGGTATGCAGACGACAGCACTGTGGCTGAGAGATACGTGTCCGACGCACGAGCTGGTGGGTCGCAGATCCGGTCTCTCCGGGAGGCTATGGTTGAGCGCTTGAACGTGTCTTTACAGGCTGTCTCTGAATGGGGCGATGCCAATCTAGTCAAGTTCAATGCTGATAAGACCCAAGCGTGTCTTTTTTCCGCTAAAAGGAGCCAATTCCACCCAGCTCCATCTTTTCGAGGTATAACCGTGCCGATAACCGACCGACTTGAGCTTCTTGGTGTTGTTAACATATCTACCCTCAATTTTGGCCCTTTCATAGAGGCAAAGGCTCAAGTGGCTGCCAGAAAGTTGGGGGTCCTAGCAAAGGTGAGACGGTACTTCACGCCGGAACAGCTGCTCAAACTCTACCTAGTGCCTAAAACTAGGTTTTTGCTAGCGACTTTAACAATAAAATCAAAGACGTCAGAAGGCTGGTTTTTACTAAGAAGCTCGCCACTAGGTATCGTGACCAAAAAAGAATACGAATGTTTAATGTGATATTCAAGTGGTTTTCCTGTTTCACGTCTAGGTATGTGCTTACCTACGCCAAAATGTAAGGAGTGTGGGTGGTAACTTGCTTACATATCTTAGGTACTTACTATATTGTATCAGTATTTAAAACGATTTTAGGTAGGTACCAACAATTTTGATCTTTTTTAAATAAAAGATGACTTGCCAACTTTGACACGAGTGCAATTATTATTTTACTAGCGGGACCTGCGCAACATTGCATCGTCTGAATCACATTTTTGTTAACATCCAGTAGTGCTATTCTGTAACAACATTTAAGTATCTCGACAGCAGAATCCTAGGTGAGTTTCAAATTAAGACCTTTATGTTGTGTGCAATAAAGCTCACTTTGTGAGTTTTGTCACTCAGGTGAAGCTCGATATCGAAATAGTTTCTTACAGAATAGACTAGCAGATCTTGGTCGTGGCGTGATGTTCCTCGATAAATAGTTAGCTATCCAATCCTAAAATATTTTTTCAGTTCAAACCAAATTTCCTGAGATTTCCTGACATTAGCGCGTTCAATCAAACAAACAAACTGTTCAGCTTTCAACAGCCCACTTGATCTATCCAATGACTACTACACATTCATTAAAAAAAAATATTTACGCACATTTTAATTATTAAAAAAATCGAAAATATGATTCATTTTCGTGATTCATGACGTAGTTTGAAACATCCAGGAGCGAGCGCAGTCCGAGCCTTACGTTTCAAGGACGGCGCGGAATGGAACGGAACATTGTTTTGATACCGTGTAAACATTATGTACAGGGCGTTTCATAATTCTAAAGCAGTGGCGTAGCTAGTCTCAAAGGGGCCCTGTATCAAACATTTTAATGGGGCCCATTTTCACAAAATAGGTCCTACTAGCTCAGTGATTTTATTAACGTTTTCGATTGCGTAAGCGTAAACTACAATTTGTATTGAAACTGAATAAGCGCCGTCTGGTGACAATAACAGAAAGCCTTCTTTCCCAAAAAATTTACATAAGCGAAGTACGTTAAAAACTCCTCGGTCGGAACTGTCTTGGCAGGCCACGAAGGAGACGGCGGAACTAAATGTATAGCTTTACGTCCACAGGTCGGGGCCCTTGTAGTCCGGGGGCCCCGTATCATTGATACGGCTGATACGGCGGTAGCTACGCCCCGACTAAAGCATTATTTATTTTTATTAACTTAATGACTTCTTTTAAAAAAATAATCGCGCCTAGAGGTAGTTTAGATCGGGTACATTAAGTGGACCACCTTTGTAAGGCGACTAAAATGGCACCGTATATATTGTCTATGAATTACACTTTTCATGTTAACCGACACAATAATTTACAATCAGGTTTTTTATCTAACTTATTTATAAAACGTAGATACCTCATGTTTCTTTTGTTGCCAGAAAACTCAGAAAAACTACGACAAAATTGTACAATCCGATTAGACACACGAGTGTCTGATAAAAAATTTCGACGCAGACTCAAGAACAAGGAAGCTTTGTAATTGTTGCTTAGATTTAGACATTGTGTCTTCTTGTTTTAAATGTGTTTAAAAAAATATCTAAATATACAATTTTATATAGAAAAACTTTTTACAAAAAAATATAACCGACCTCCAAACAAAACACTACAAAGAATAAAATAACCTTAATTTCGGAAGTCGGTGTTTTTGGTTTTGTTTCTTTGTTTTTTAACACCGACTTCCGAAATTAGGGTTATTTTATTCTTTGTAGTGTTTTGTTTGGAAGTCGGTTATACTTTTTTGTAAAAAGTTTTTTATTTTTCACTTTTAAGTGGTGACACTTGGACGACGTCTTCGTTAACGCAGAAATTGAAATAAGCAAAAATGCTCATAAAATAAACACTACTGAACCAATGTGAATCAAATTTTCATGGAACCAAACGGCCTAATAAAATTCCGACGGCCACTTTAACCTGACTGCTCCAAAAATAGGGCAATATTTTTCATAGAAATTGTTCTTACGGATAATCGCCTATATTTTGATGAACCACCTACTGCTTATGATTTAGGTTGTGATGTCTTACCTCGAACTTGTGATTGCCGATGTCCGTTTTGTTCATATTGTTGTCGACGACCATCTCGACGTTCGACATTTTTAAACTTAATTTATTCACTTTTGTATAATTATTTTCATATGATTAAAAAGGCCATTTTTCGTTGATGATCTTTTAGATTACACCACCTGAAACAAAGAAAATATAAATATGAATAACTTGTTTAAACACGCACCAGTTTGAAATGCAATTTGTGAAACAAGATCAAAATCAGTTCTGTGAAAAATACAGGAATATTAATGAATCTAAGGGACAGAGAACATGGAAAACCCCATCACTTAAAATTAGTGTTGTTCTACTACCTACTCTGATTAGGTTTATTTGAAATATACGGTTTGAGTTTGATCTGACACCCGCTCTAGTTGTCACTACTCCGACAACAGTAACCGAAGTATAGTTTCCGATGAATGTCTTTGATAACACATGTGTTTCCTGATAGCTACAACTTGGGAGTCTTTAAGTCAAGAGTGAATAGGTTACTTCTAGGAAAACGTGCTCCACCTTCGACCACGTCATCGCTTACCAACAGGTGAGATAGTGGTCAAACGCGTAACTATAAATACATAGTAAAAAAAACCGAAGACGACCGAAGTATAGTTTCCTTTGAATGTCTTTGATATCACATAATAGTGGTCGGTTGTCGGATCCGAGTAGGTAAGTAGAAACCTTCTACCTGAGTCCCAATACTACAAATTTTCAAATTTCGTTCGCATTCGCATGTTAGTCGCAATCTTTCAAAAATGTATGGAAATTAAGGCTTTTTTGACAGATTGCGAATTAGATGCGAATGCGAAAGTTGCTTAAAAGTTAGTACAATTGGCCCGCTGTGTCCTTTTTAATGTACATAACTGACAATGCGACAAATTTGTTAGTAACTGACATAATTGCATTGACATATAAAAAACCCCATAATTGTCACAATTTCCCGACAGGTGTTGTTTTAAAACAGAGAATTTAAGTTATTCTATTCTATTCTATTCTATTTATATATGGTAAAGCAGAGCCGATGTCGACTATTCTGCCAATGTCCAAAGTGAATTTAAGAAATAAACGAACAAAATTGTAGAATTGTCACTTGTCTAGTCAGTTTTCCTTGTACGAGATATCTACAGAGATTTAGTAGTTAACAGAAAAACTGAAAGGATCGTGGCTCCTATCATACATTGAGACACATAGACTATTAATATTATTTATTCATTTATCACTATTACGACATTAATTTAAATGCTGTTGCATTAAAAGATTTTCACATACGTCACTAAGATTACGAGAATTATATCGTAGACTGTGATGCAACAGATTTCAACACCTTTCTTTGGCCTGTGATTTATCTTTCTTTCTCTGATTTCATAATAGTAGAAAAGTGTATACGCGGAAGTCTGCTACGTATTGCACAAATGAACTCATGAACTTTAATTTAAATTAGTACGGCCAATAACTAATTTGAATAAATAATCCAGTCGGCTTAGGTGCACAATTCTATGCGACTTTGCTTGAGCAATGTTTTTAACTGTCTAAGAAGACAACGGCATTTAGGAGGTCACAATCTCTTTTTAGGGTTCCGTACCCAAAGAGTTACTAACCAAAGGAACCCTATTACTCAGCCTCCGCTGTCCGTCCATCCGTCCGTCTGTCTGTCAGCGGGCTGTATCTCAAGAACCGCAACAGATAGACCATTAAAAAAATTTACAGAGTGTATTTCTATTTGCCCCTTTACAAAAAATAATTAAAATTTTAATAATTTAAAATAAAAATGGGGTTTCGAAAGGATCGTGATTGTTTCGGTTTATGGTACGGAACTCTTCGTGTTAGAGTTCGACTCGCACTTGCCGGTTTTTATGTATCAGACCACCGAATAGTTTTAATCATATAGGTATACTTTGTTAATTATGGGGTTGCAAATCATAAATGACCCAGGGCGCCAAATTTTATTTACGCCACTAACGGCCTACGCACACCGCCGGGATGAAGTGGCAGAGGATTAGCATTACGGCGGCCTACCAAGACATCCCGCGACGTGCCGCGGCATTCCGCCGCGGGATCTAATCAGCAAATGTGCGCTAACCGGTGGCAACATCACGGTAAAGATCTATACTCTCTATACTGTGGCAAAATCCTCTACCATTCCATCCGCGTGTGCGCAGGCCTTAATTCCAAATTCCAATGATAATCATTAGTACACTATGCTGATAATATTAGGAATTCTCATTAGCTCATTACTATTCTTTATGCAGGTAATGTATGACAAGTAGCTATTGCCGTCGCTGATAAGAAAATATCGCTAATTAACACGTAACATGCACCGCACAGTATTACCTAATGATCTTATCTGGTATGTAATGTTTATCGTAATTATTTATCAGAAGAAATCAAATAGTGAGTGAGCCTACAATAAATCATTTTACTTTTTACTAAGCTAGGTACTATAATTTGCAATTTCAATTCTTAAAAGAAGTAATTCTGTAACAGATAGAATTATTTACGATGGTAATTATTAACCTTAATAGCTAAAATAACAATTATGTATTAGCAAGTATTAAAACGAAGAATGACACAAGACAAAAAAATATCGACCGCGCCGCTGTCAAAAGGTTTTTTTTGCTTGTATAATACTGTGTTAAAGTAAATAAATAAATTCTTTACAGTATCAAGTTTAAGTCATAATTTATATGAAATTCCCTGGCTCCTGAGCTAGTTTTAAACTGTATTACAGGAGCCAGTGCATTCCCCATTATGGATACAAATTCAAAAATTATAAATGGAAAAGAAAAAAATAAGTAGGTAATAGATCAAAATTAACATTAAAACAAAACATTGTGAAAAATTTAAATCAAAAGTTAAAATCGGAAATTAGGTCGATAGTTAAAATCAAAATCGTAAGCAAAAATTTAACAATGTCACAAATCAAAATCGAAATGATCGGAAAGTGATTTAAAGAACTTAAAACTATAATAAAGTAAAGACAACAAATCCAATACGTCAGTTTGAAAGAAATTAAAATTAAGCATTTTAATTTCTTTCAAACTGACGTATTGGATTTGTTGTCTTTGTAATATAATAATATTTGGCCCCAGTTGTACCAAGATAAAAACTTTTAATAACCGAAAAGTCATAAAGTGATGTCCTTCCGAAATTAAATGTTGACCGCCATGTTGGTAATTCGCAGTCGGAAATAAAACAATAGCAAAGGTTGCTTCATACTTCACTCTAATCCGGATATGTGTAGAATCAGTGGCATCATTTTATGTTATCAGTGTTCCTGTGCCTGCCATCACGATTGTACCTTTGTGTCAGAGATAAACTCTTGCACACGTATTATTACGAACTCGTATAATATGTTTAATGCTCTCTGACTTTTCATTTCAATAACTGCACTATTTTATCTTTGCATTTTTTCGTGTCTAATCTACTTTCGTAGCACTTGCTACGCCGTAGCTACGGAAGTCATCCCTGAATATACTTGCTATAAAATGATTAGCTTTTTTGATTCCGTTTCTATTTATTTAAAATTCCTACTTATCAAATTACTTACTCTTTTCCACCTTAATATTTTTTCTAAACTACTTTCGTAGCACTTGCTACGCCGTAGCCCTTGAAGTTATCCCAGATAACCAAGAATAAAAATATATTTTTGTCGTTCATAGACTTAAATTCCGATTCTTTTTTGTAATTATTTTTTATTAGGTGTTATTATATAGCTTTTGGCATTGATGATAAATGTAGGGATCCAAAAAACTATGAACTTAAATAAGACATAGACAGAATGGGGCGTCTCAAAATATTGCTAGGAATTATTGTTCATAAACCTTAACATAGCAGGTTCAATATTCATTAAATCAAAATCAAATACAAAGGCTTTTATTCAAACTAGGCTGAAAATCAGCACTTTTTGTACGTCAAAACTTACATAAAGACAGTCCTCCAAATCGCCCAGCCCGTCACCACTTACTAGTGTAAATAAATTATTATATTGGGCGTGAAGCTCATAGGTACGAGTAGATATCAAATGTCGAAGTTGTACGCAGTTGACGCAATATACGCATCGAGAATTCACTTCCTCCGGTTATTCCCCTTAGGCCTTATTTGTTTAAAAAATACCCAAAAATCAACCAAAGTTAAACCATAAAGTTTACTCAGACAATTAAGATTCAGATAATTCATTGTCAATATATATATTTACCTAAGATTTATCTAATACGCAAATATAGCTAGACTATGTAAATTAGACTGAAGGACATGTTAACTGCGATTTCAAAATATTATTGATTTGACTCCTCTTTAGATTTTAATTGCCTATTTCCGCTACTATGCATCATCATCAACAGTATTATGTCTACTGCTGATCATTAGTGTAACAGTAATGAACTGTGAGCAGTGGACAGTTCCTCCTCGTCCTAATGTGTGTTGTGTCCTTAGCTGCTTTTTTTATTTTTGTGTGTTTTGTTTTGTTTTATATTGTTGTGAGCTAGTTGTTGTGTGTGTGTATAATATGGACATTAGTCTAAAATAAATGCTTATTATGATTATTAGCACATACGGCCGGTCCTGGAGCTTTAATATGATGTGTAAAAGTCATCAAGGTCCCTGTGTGGGAGAAAGAAGGGGTTTTACAAGCCGAATGGCACTATTTCTTTTTCACAACGAATGGCGTTATTTCTTTTTCACAACGAATGGTACTATTTCTTGTTCACAACGAATGGCACTATTTCTTATTCACAACGAATGTCACTATTTCTTTTTCACAACAAATGGCACTAATTCTTTTTCACAACGAATGGAACTATTTCTTTTTCACAACGAATGGCACTATTTCTTTTTCACAACGAATGGCACTAATTCTTTTTCACAACGAATGGCACTAATTCTTTTTCACAACGAATGGCACTATTTTTTGTTCACAACGAATGGAACTATTTCTTTTTCACAACGAATGGCACTATTTCTTTTTCACAACGAATGGCACTAATTCTTTTTTACAACGAATGGCACTAATTCTTTTTCACAACGAATGGCACTATTTCTTGTTCACAACGAATGGAACTATTTTTTTTTCACAACGAATGGCACTATTTCTTTTTCACAACGAATGGTACTATTTCTTGTTCACAACGAATGGAACTATTTCTTTTTCACAACGAATGGCACTATTTCTTTTTCACAACGAATGGCACTATTTCTTTTTCACAATGAAATGTAACTATTTCTTGTTCACAACGAATGGCACTATTTCTTTTTCACAACGAATGGCACTATTACTTTTTCATATGTGCATTGATAAGTCATAGTACGGCATTAGTGTTTCACGATCCTGCTAGAAGTGGCAAAATAAAAGAAGATAACATACCTTTAGTAGGCGAGTCTAATTATTATTATTCTTGTATTCAAGAGAATTTTTATGTAAGGTTTTATACCTATAGAAACCTTATTTTCCTTTAATTATTTTAGTAAATTATATCATTATTGAAAACAATGCTACGCTGTAAAGTTGTAGTCAACAATTTTTACCCGCGTTTTTAGAATCAAAGGTCTTAAATTACACGATGTCAAATTGCCAACATAATTGTTTCTTGCGGTTTCTTGCCATCATACAGTATATGTACCTAAGTCATATTTATTTCTCTGTGGAGATTAAAATCACGTAGGTACGATTTCATTACGGCAACGTATTTTGATCTTAGCAAGGAAGGTCCCATCACTTCCCGTGGGTGTCGTAAGAGGCGGCTAAGGGACCCGGAGAATGGGCAGCAGCGTTCTCTGAAAAACGCAACACCATACACTGCGATCGCCAACCCGCCTGCCCCCCTTTGGGGGAGGCCTATGTCCAGCAGTGGACGTCTTTCGGCTGTTATGATGATGAGGAAGGTCATACAGCTTCTGCTGAGTTCTGCTCTACCATGAGAGCTGTGAAACGAATGTCAAACTTGTTTCAAACTTTGTTTTTGAAAAAATAGAACAATATATTATGTCTTAATTTTAGCAGACGACGATCTTTGCCAACTAACTGTTCAAAATGATAAGTAGCCCCTGAATGTATGTTATGTAGATTTTCATTTTCTCCATACTCTGGTTTTCCTTTTTAAGTGCGCTGCTTGTTACTCGTATGTAGCCGGGTTTTTTTTTTTAAATTTTAATTTCCTTTCAGCTGACCCGCGCAACTTCGTCAGCGTCACATTTTTCATTAATGTTCCGCTCCTATTGGTCGTAGCGTAATGTTATATAGCCTATAGCCTTTCTTAAAAAATGGGCTAGCCAACTGGGTTAGCTCAAAGAAAGTTTCATTACGAAACATTAGATCCTGAGATTAACGCGTTCAATCAAACAAACAAACTCTTCAGGTTTATAATAGTCCTGTGGCAAAATGTATTTTTTTCATGTTTTTGTATTGTCTTGACGTTTGTCACGGTTTTTGTTGATTCGTGAGAAATATCTTCATGAAGTGCGTGTCGTACGCTATACCTGCAGGGAAAACCTTGTATTCCCTAACAACATGATGTTTCATAATAATACGTAATACTGTCGTTATAATAAGACATCAAATGTGGTCTGAGCATATATTTGATTTTGGCCTACAAAAACCTGATATATACACAAAAAAATCCAAAAACCTATTAGTATACTTACATGTCTAAATAGCTCTGAAATAGATTTTTGTTTTTCCATACCAAATTTAAGCACCAGTATACCTAGTTGCACCGCTTGTACCGGTTGTTGTCAAACTAAACAACCTGATATTTGCTGCGTACCTAAGTAGGTATAATTGGAATTAGAAGCTTAACAGGTAATTATCTCACAGACCTTGATGGTGACTAGTCATAATTTAGGCAATAAGATCATCAATCCTTCTAGACAGACTCACGTTAATAGATACTGAGTCTTTGAAAAACTTTTTTGCTGTACACTTCTTGCTAACTTATTTTGTACAAGTAAGGGCTCATTCACACGGGTTCCGTCATTGACGATTCGTCATAAAACACGATACGTCATGACGGATGGTCGTTCTCATTGCACACTGAATCGTTTTATCACGGTTCAGCAAAATATCGGAATTGATGTTCACATTCGTTTCGTGATTCAAAGCTTAGTCTTGGATGAACTATCGACCACGATGGATGTGAATATATGCAAATCCGTCACAAAAAAACACGATTCGTGAGTTTTTGCCGAACATGTTTTTTAAAAGACGATACGTGTTTTAAGATGTATCCGACATTTCTCATGATTCGTGATGCGTGTGAACACAGGCATTTAAAAAGCATAGCCACCGTAAAAAATAAAAACGAATCGTGAAAAAAGACGATGCGTCAAAAAAAAACTAATCGTCTTAGTGTGAATGAGCTCTTAGGCCGCATGCACGGGATCCGTCATTGACGAATCGTCAAAAAATACGATACGTCATGAGGAATCATCAAAATATCCGAATTGATGTTCACATCCGTTTCGCGATTCAGAGTTCAGTCTTGGATGAACTACCGAACACGATGAATGTGAATACTTCAATATTGTAGGTATTGGTATTATCGTTGATCTAAAAAGAGAATAAAACTCCTTTTATGACAGCGCAACACGGCTTCACAAGTCAAAAGAATCAGATGCAAGTGGGCGGTTCATGTTTTTTGACGAGGGTGATTTTTGAAAGACGTGTCCGTAATTTTTCATGATTCGTGATGTGTGTGAACTGCCCGTCATTAAAAAGAAAACACCGCCGTCGTCAAAACTAATAACGAATCATGAAAAAGGACGATTCGTCAAAAAACACGAATCTTCCTTGTGTGAATAATTTCCTTATACATTGTTCTTGGCTAGGGTTGCCAACTTTTTTTGGGAAAAATAAAGTATCAAATTATTTGGTCAGGCAAAAAAAAGGATTTGGAAGAAAAAAAAGTATTTTTTTAAATTTTTAGCATCCGCTAACATATTTTCGTTTTATTTGATTTGAAAAAAAAGGCTTTGATCGCAAGCGTTTAAGCCAGCCTATTTTTTATTGTTTCTTGTTGCTAGTACCTAGAGTAGTGCGATAATCCGATTAATCGTATTTGTACTTTCACAGCAGCAACATATGTAATATGATGATTTTATTTACTCCACAACCTGATCCCACCATCGCCCTTTTACTACCGGAATACCAGACGTACTGCAGGGTACCATCCATAGCCGATATCCCGACTAGTCATACCATACTCAGTGCTTCTCCTCCACATTTATTATACGCACAGACAAAGTGTCGAACTCTCTGCCAGCTTCTGTGTTCGCTTCCACATTATAACCTCCTTCAAAGCAAGAGTGAACAGTACGTCTACCATGAGTTTTATCCATCTATAATACTCGCTAGCGACTGTAGTTAAAAAAATATATGAAAACTTTTAAAAAACAAGTTTCTAATTTATTTGTTTATGTTGTTAACTAACAAGCAAGCAAGTTGAGAGTAAAACTTTAATTAAGGACTAAAAAATTAATTAGAAACTTGTTTTTTTTTAAAGATTACAAATATTTTTTTAACTACAGTCGCTAGCGAGCATAGATTGATAAAACTCATGGTAGATGTACTAGCATCTTCTGGGCACGATCGCTCCATTATAGACCTCATCCATTGCTTTCTATCAGGCGTGATCGAGGTCAAGAGCAAGCACATTACTCAATAGACAAACAAATTGGTTGTCTGTAAAATCGGTTTACGGACGATAATTTTACGTGATAACGTCATAAGAAACAATTGAATTTAACAAACAAGCCGAACGCTTATGCCGATCGTGCCTCTCTATCGCTTGTTACGCGCTCTCGCTCTTGGAGCGTGATACTTTTTCGTGCGTGCAGCCGGCGTTCATCGATTTATAAGACGTTATCACGTCAAAAAATTGAACCTTGTTTTTGTTAACACATCTACAGGATTAAAATTAAATTAATCAGCGAAACTCAGCTGACGTGATCGGTAACTACACTACCAGCGGTCGTTGAACTAAACTCTAGTCAATTAAGAATAGGTACTTTTAATTAATTTGTAAAGAGATATTACCTTAAGAGTTTATTAATAAAACAAAAGTAACAAATACCTTTCAAAGCTGATCGCACGTACAGTCGCGTACGCATTCAATGAGAACATCACTCGCAAAGTCACAAATGAAAGTGAGGGCCAACGACCTTTGATAAACACATAATGGGTAGGTTAGCTCGAAGAAAGCGAAACCGAACCTAATTCAATGTTATCTTTATAATCACTACTCACAGATCTATACTGGAAAGCATATAGGTACGATTGATGGTATATTTCCGATGTTGGTACTGTTTAAGGCTGCTCTCTCGAGAAATGCTTAAAAACAACGTGCAGATGAAGCAACTTTTCGTCGGCATTTACTGAGAAATTACATCTGAAAATAATAGGTAGTAATCTACATGATATGACACGTAATTTGGTTTAGCCATAATGTATGTATCGGTATCACATAATAAGACAAAAATCACGAAATCACCTCCTAATCGTTGAGATGAAACCATTTTGCTCCTTCATTTTTTAACAAAGTTTAAAAAAATATATATTATCTACTGCTTTGCAATACAAACGAAAATAGTTTGCTTTTGTTGCTTTTTTAAAATATATGTGTTATTTTTTTAATAATAAATTAAAAATGCGGGTAGCGGAGTGGCGCGTAAAGGAGTACCTAGTTAGCTCTGTTTATATGCACAAGGTCATTGGCATGTATACAAGCCTTAAGTTTCACATGTCAAGCGATTATACAATCACTAGCTGACCCGCGCAACTTCGCCTGCATCACAATTTCATTACTGCTCCGCTCCTATTGGTCTTACCGTGATGATATATAGCCTATAGCCTTCCTCGATAAATGGGCTATCTAACACTGAAAGAATTTTTCAAATCGGACCTGCTGTTGTAGAGAGTAGCGCGTTCAAGCAAACAAACAAACAAACTCTTCAGCTTTATATATTAGTATAGATTGAAAATGTTCGTCTTCTTTCTTTCTCAACATAATGTCCGCTGGTAAATAAGATTTGCAAACAGTTGATATGTAGGTACGGATGAGTAACTGTAAATATCCATTGTGTATTCACATAGGTTTTTCTTAAAGAGTGTCACACACAGTAGGTAGGCAACGGTTTCAAGTGACAGGGTAAATAGTCTTGCATGCATGGTAATCTTAATATCTATACCTATGTATGGCTTTTCTTATTCCTCTAGGACGAGTCATAACTTCAGTTATGTATCAATTTAAGTAAAAAATGAAGGCTTTTTTGATGAACGTACCAGCGCAAAGGCAGGTGATGTTCTTAGTGATTCTGTAAGATACATAGTTAGTCTCGTTGACTCCTATGAGAATAGTTTGATCAAACATTAACTAACCTACATAAATTTTACATACAGATAATAAAATTCACCGTTTACGCAGGAGTCGCAGGAATTTTACTGCGTATATGTACACTACGACCAGTTTTATAACAACTAAATAGTAATATCAATCAATCAATCAATTTATTATTTCAGACAAATAGTCCGTTTGTTAGTCACAAAAATATCTAACAAACTATGTTAGTACTTAGTAGACACATTACAAAAGAGTACATAAAAGTTGGTAGGTATAGTCATGAAACCAAAAACAACAAAAAGAAACATATAATATACATTTCGAATTATTTTTATAACCTTGAACTTTTGAAAAAGTCGTTTAACCAGTGTCTCTACCTACTGGCAGCGGGCAAAACTATCATTTTGTTATTTAAAATTATGTAAAAATGTGTTCTTATGTAATTCTTTCCTTATCGACTTTGAGACACATTCTATCAAAAAAACGTTCATTATATTGTGATACTAGTCATCACATACCTGTAAACTTAATTCTATAAATATCCCAATTAAGATTATAAGACAAGTCTTTTATTTTATTTAAATTTAATCCACATTGCCACATGTAGTCTATAATTATAATTAAGGTCCTATTTCGTGTTAAAAATAAAGGTCCTTTCGTAGGTCTCTCAAGAGTAATGCTTTTACGCAGCTCTGAGACGGTGCTGCTACGTAGCCGCTACGGTGCTCCTACGCAGTTGCAACGCTGCTTCTACACAGCTGCTACTGCTGCTAGGCTACATCTAAATTATTTGTTTAACCCATAAAATATTCAGGGTCTGTTTTACCTAAAACACACAAACTTTTGATTGCGCATAAGCACATAATTGCAGTAGGTACATATTCACATTAGCACGAAGACGCATTTCAAACAGTATTATTATATTTAGCTTCAATAATTGCAGTGGCTACCTTATTATCTATTATTTATAATTAAAACAGTTACTAAGCTAAGATTTACCTCATAATTGACATGACACCTACATAAAACTCGTATCACATAAAAAATCGAAATGATTAGCGTAATACGTCATTTTTAGAACAAAGGCAGGATTTATCCAGAGGCGGATTATGCACGTGCCTAGGGGCGCCAGATTATGGAGGAGCGCTCGAGGAAGCTGCAAAAGGAAAAAAATGTTTTTACGTAAATGAAAAAATCATACTTCGTACAAAGCTTCCAAAGGATGACCCTATTACTACTTGATTAATCCTACATGGCCCGAATCCAAAAACTGACAGCTTTTTACGGCATTCAAAATAGCTCTCTCCTGATTATGACTGTCTCGTTTGTCTTTGATGGTCGCAAACCACGGCTGCTGTGTGTGGGGTCCTGAGTTTGATTCTCGGGTTGGGAAAATTATCATTCTATTTTTCTATTAGTCATTTTTCAGTAGCAGCCAGGAGTTTGGAAGTTGGTGGAGTCTGGCTGACACTATATAAATTCTAGCAATAGCTGGACCAAAATTCTAAACTAAAAAAAGGCTGGGTGTTCAAACTTTCATCATTGATACTAAGGTTCTAGGTTGACAAAAGAACTACTATAAAATCACGAATGGTTTAGACAAAATCTAATCTGATCTAAGGCGAGGTAATAACGTTTTCGAGCTCGCTGCGAATTTCCTAAATTTTTGTAGCATACCCGAACAAATAGATAAACTGAAACCTGTTTCTGTGCGAATGGTCTAAAGTCCTTGGCTATATCTATATCCTAAATATTTCGTGCTCGCAGCGCTCGCTATTTTTGTTCTCAATAACCATCCCCTCTCCAGAAATCCCCCCCCCCTCCAGGTGAAATTCTGGATTTGCGCCTACTCGTGACCACCTTAGGGGCACCGATGAGGTGCTTGCCAAGGGCGCTAACGACGTCTAATCCGCCTCTGGATTCATCTAATCTTTTAATCCAAATATATAAAATTCTGAGTGAGTGACTGACTGACAGACAACACACAGCCAAAACTACTGGTCGAAGAAAGCTGAGATTTGGTAGGCAGCTTCCCTACACTCCGTAGGGGAGCACTAAGAGAGGATTTCCCAAAATTCCTATGGGAACGGGAAAAAACGGGATATGCGCGTACGGAGTCGCGGAGAAAAGCTATCATACCTAATCTAATCTAATATACAAAAATCTCGTGTCACGGTGTTTGTTACCGAAGTCCTCCGAAACGGCTCGACCGATTTTCATGAAATTTTGTGTGTATATTCGGTAGGTATGAGAATAGGTAGTAGGCTATTTTTTTTTGGCAAAACTACTTTTGCCGAGTCAGCTAGTCTTCTAATATATAAAATACTCCTGTCACGGTGTTTGTTACCGAACTCCTCCAAAACGACTTGACCGATTTTTATGTATACTTGGTAGGTCTGAGAATAGGTCGTAGGCTATTTTTTTTTTCTTTATATGGCAGAAAAACTTTTGCCGGATCAGTACGTCTACCATGAGTTTTATCAAACTATACTCGCTAGCGACTGTAGTTAAAAAAGTGTATGAAAACTGTAAAAAAACAAGTTTCCAATTTATTTGGTTTAGTTTTTAACTAAAGTTTTACTTGCAACTTGCTTGCTTGTTAATTAACGTACAGCTAGTGATTTTATAAACAAGTTAAGTAAAGTACCTAACTTAGAAAAGATTATGTGCACTAATTACTGTTGTATTTAAAAGAAGCTTATGCAGCTGACTCCTAAAGCCGAAGATAAATCTTAAAACAACTCAAGCAAAAGTTAGTTTGAATTTTTTTTTTGTCTTTCACTGTGCCTGATAAAAGGCTTCGGCTTTTTTTCGTCATGGTGTTTCATGTCAATATTTGCCGGTGCGTACCTAATCGTGATCAATGACCCTAATTTAGTCAGTTGTGTCTCATTTTTCGCACTGAATAAATTATACATCGTTTGGCAAATAAGTAATTAATTAGTACCGTCTTTGGTTAAAACGTTATTATATCTACTTACAATGTTTAGACAGAAAATATTTACTTCCCTCAACAGTGTTATACTCTATGTATTTTTCTCAGAAGTATGCGGATACTGTGTATTTATTTAGGTAGGTACTTCGGTACTGTGTAAACACGACTAATATGAACATGTCCAAAAGTACTTTTGACTGAGTAACTATTTCATTTTTTTTTTACTATTGATAGGCACGTCTTTTTATTACTCAGTTAAAATAACTCAAGTGCCAAATAAATAATAAAGACCATTTTTATCTTTTCATACATTGATTATGACGACACATATTAAGCACTACTGTAGAAATTGCGATTAGCGATATTTTCTATTTGATGAATGATACATAAAGTTAACAATATAATTAATGTAAAAAGGCTTTTAATGCTGATGAGCGTGACAAGTCGGATTATTTAATTATTTGTTCTCTAAGTTACGGACGCTGTCAATATTTTATTACGACGGTTGTGAAAGTAGATTGAGAAGAGAGATTTCGCGAGCTTACGAGTGAAAGCTTCCAGTCATTCATAATATTAAGTTAATGCCTGTAGTGAATACACGTCTGTGCATTTCAATGCACGGACGTGTACCTATTCATTGAAACCATTTGCTGAATTTAATGAAACGTATAATATGGTTTCCGATTATCATCAGCATTTTTTGTGTAGGAAAAAAAGATGGCGGCTGTCTTAAACACGTCAAAATGCATTTAGATTTTAAAAAGTTACCCTGCTTTTTTGGGCTGTCAGGTTGCTATGGTAGGCGCCAGATACATATGGAGTAACGGTCATTGACCCACACACATTTATTGACTTTAAGAAACGCAATAAATGTGTGTGGGATATAAAAAAAAAAAACAGAAATAAAGACAAAGCTGTCCTGAATCGACTTCTATCGTGATCCTTTACGTTCTCTAGTAATGAAAAACGGTTAGTAATATTATTGTTCGAAGGGATACCAAGGAAACGTCAAAGTACTTTATTGCAAGTTTACCTGGCGCTGCCAGTTTACCTTTTTTTTACATTTTACCTACCATAACAAAATAAACAGTGCAGTGCAGTGCAGTGCAGTTTTGTAGTTTTTATTTTATGTCAGTTTCTTAAAGAACAAAAAGATTACGGATTCTGGATGGTTCTGGCTTTGTCAGTGTTATTGACCGTCAGTCTACACCTTCACTAAGGACAGTTGCAAAACTGAGATTAGTCACATTCGTTAACCTCAGGCTAGTTGGTATGCGCGGCAGGTCACAGCTATTGCTAAAGTCTTTGTTGACAGCCGATGGCAATTTATGTGTCATGGTTAAGGCCTTTGAACTTTTTATGGTTCCGAACATCTGTAAGAAACGGAACCCTTATAGGATCACTCGGGTGTCTGTCTGTCCGTCTGTCACAGCCAGTTCTCTCCGAATGTACTGGACCGATTCTATTGAAATTTAGTACACATATGGACTTCTAAGACCCAAACACGGACGCGTTACGTAAATAAATAAATGTTGAGTATGGCAGTTAGAACTGTTTTTTGAAATTTTCAACTTTGACCCCCAAAAGTAACCCCTTTTGGGGGTCAATCTAGAAGATTTGAAACTGTATCGTGTGACATATCAAATGAAAGGGCTTACTGCGAGGGTTATAATTATATTATTATATAGAGAGGGTTATAAATATATAGTTATAATTTCATAATTTTAACAGAACTTTTAAAGTTATTCAAGGATTTGACCTAAAATTACCATACAACCCTTTCCTCTGAAACTGCTGAGCCTAAAATCTTGATAAAAATGCAGATAATACTTCTTAACCTACAGATTACAGGAAAACCTATAAGAAGTCTAAAGTGTTAAAATAATATGTTACAAAAATGAAATTGGTTCAGAGCCCTTTGCACGCGAGTCCGACTCGCACTTGACCAGTGTTTTATTTATATTTATTTGAGATGGGTTTGCTCTTGAATCTCGTCAAGGTCAGAGATGATAGAGGCAAAGTCGACGATGGAACTTGACGGAAACCTTACATTTCACAAACTTTTAATTACTTGAGTAAGTGCTAAGTTTTATGGTGACACTTTCTCCGCTATTTTATGTTTTAATTAATTACCTTGATTGTGTTAAATTATTATTTTAAGTGTGTCTGGCTCTGGAATTGTCTATAAAACTGTCATGAATATATTTAGATTTTCTCTTTACTAGCTTTGAAGATAAAGTCGGAGTTGCCAGTGCCATACCTACTAAGAAACTTTGAAAGTCGAGTACAATACAAATCACAATTGGGTTCATATAATTCATTCACTATGTAAGTTTGCTTACTTATCTAAGCGAAGTACCGATATTAAAACAGTAGCTGACCCGAGCAACTTCGTCTGCGTCACAATTTTCATTACTGCTCCGCTCCTATTGGTCTTAGCGTGATGGTGTATAGCCTTCCTCGATAAATGGGCTATCCAACACTGAAAGAATTTTTCAAATCGGACTAGTAGTTCCTGAGATTAGCGCGTTCAAGCAAACAAACAAACAAACTCTTCAGCTTTATATATTAGTATGAATAAATATAGATACCACACAAGACATAACACATCACTTGGATGTTATTGACACCGCTATTCATTCATTGAGTGACTGACATTCGATGCTATTACAGACATTTCATACCTACCCTCATTTGTGTCCTCAGTCTTGTGACAATATGAAGTTGTAGATGGCAAAGTAGCAACAAGGCAGTTTCTTAAAAGAATCTTTAAAAAATGATCTGGATTTAAGTGTTATTCAACACTGAATTAGTCGGCGTATTAGTTGGTTAGGTAATGTGGTCGACATCAGTTATATTTGCAATAACGGTCAATTACCCACTTTTTAGTGTTCCGAACCGTAAGAAACGGAACCCTTATAGGATCACTCGGGTGTCTGTCTGTCTGTCCGTCTGTCACAGCCAGTTTTCTCCGGATCTACTGGATCAATTGTGCTGTTTGGTACACGTATGGACTTCTGTGACCAAAACACGGACGCGTTACGTAAATAAATACATTTTGAGTATGGGGGTCACTTTTAGGGGTCAAACGATAACGCGGTTTCAAACACATCAAATGAAAGGTCTTACTGTGACGATTTTCACTATTTTTATTTTATAACTTTAAATAGTTTTGAAGTTATTCAAGAAATTAGACCAAAAATGACCATTCCCTCCTCCTTATCGCCGAAACTACTGAGCCTAAAATTTTGAAAAATACGGATAATAGTTCTTTACCTACAGATTACAGGAAAACTATAAGAAGTCTATAGTGTTGAAATAATGTTACACAAATAAAATTGGTTCGGAACCCTTTGCACGCGAGTCCGACTCGCACTTTTGGTTTTTGCCAATTTTTTTTAAGGATGGGAAATCATCAAATGACTCCCCGCATTCTGGCTAGAGCAGAAGGGAGTGTCAGACTCTTACTGACTAAACCCCATCCGTGTTCCTCCTAATGCCCTTTGCGTTCCAGGGCCGCGGTGACTCTTTCGAACAAATTCCGCAACCCTGTCACTGACACACCTACATTTATCAACATGGGTACTTAATTCCGAAAACTGAAATAAAGGTATCCTGAATCGACATCAATCGTGATCATTTATTTCCTTTTAATAGGTACCTTGCTCACTTATTCGATAAGAACGGACTCGCAGAAAACCAATTAAAACAAGACAATAAAACTTCTAATTACTTCTATGAGAATTTTAACGAGTTTACAACTAAATAGTTTTTAATTTGAATTAACAAGAACACATGTTAAGAGTACAAGATTACGTGTAACCATAGCCTGTTATCAAACTCGAAATTTTTATACAAGTCGGATATTGATAATTTTTTTCTTAATCAACACACAAGTCACGATTACGCTGGCACGTGTGGCTCTATTGGTTATCTATCAATAAATAACCCGATTAGAAGAACCGGCTTTAAGTAGTTTAACTTTCTTCATCTGCTGAAATCTTTATTCTAACTGGTTTTTAACCGACTTCAAAAAAAGGAGGAATTTCTCAATTCGACCGCGTATATTTACATATGTTTATTTTTATGTGTGTTCGCGGATAACTTCGTCGTTTATGAACTGATTTCGATTAATCTTTTTTCATATGAAAGGGTCGAGGTGGTCCCATTGCCATCACGTCAGTCGTCGTCATCTGATGATGGAAACCCTGAGAAATCGAGGACAACTCTCGAAAATTGTATGCACGCATCTGGTTAAAACTTGATATTCGTGTGTACTTATATCGGGTGATACTACAAAACAATGAAGGTTTGGATCAGACCTGATGATGGTGACGACATAGAGTCAAGGGAACTCCGCATCGGTATGTAGGAACTACCAAGTGTTAGAGCTTATTTCATTCGTATTGACGAGACCTTTACACCGAAAACACTAAGTAAGTTTTATTAAATAGGCCCCAGTTCTTAACATAACATCACGCCGGTACGCTGTGAAAGGGTACCACTTAAAAGTGAAAAATAAAAAAACTTTTTACATTAAATATAACCGACTTCCAAAAACAAAACACTACAAAGTATAAAACTTTTTACAAAAAATATAACCGACTTACAAAAACAAAACACTACAAAATATAAAATTCGGAAGTCGGTGTTTTTGGTTAATAAGTTTCTTGACACCGATTTCTGAAATTAAAGTTATTTTATACTTTGTAGTGTTTTGTTTTTGGAAGTCGGTTTTATTTTTTGTAAAAAAAATTTTTTCAGAGCACTGTCTCCGTCAAAACTTTTACCTAGTTGTGTAATCGTGGACTTAGACATATCTTTTTTATGTTTCCGCCTGGCTATTTGCGTATATAAGGTCCTATTGAAATAGATAGACAGACTTTTAGAAATAATTCAGACCACCAAAATAATCTATATCTATACTAATATATTAAGCTGAAGAGTTTGTTTGTTTGTTTGCTTGAACGCGCTAATCTCAGGAACTACTGGTCCGATTTGAAAAATTCTTTCAGTTTTAGATAGCCCATTTATCGAGGAAGGCTATAGGCTATATATCATCACTAAGAGCAATAGGAGCGGAGCAGTTATGAAAATAGTGACGCAGACGAAGTTGCGCGGGTCAGCTAGTATTAAAAATAAAATTGAGAATAACGCGAGTGCAAGTTACCTTCTCATAATGGATGTGATTATTCTATTCTAATTTATATTCTAGGTCAAAATAAAACCATTTTAATCAGTGTTCGTTTTTGCTTGGATATCTTTGGTTAGACGTAGGTACTGATACACTAAACTAACTATTTTGACTGTACATTCAATTGTACAGTCAAAATGAAATACTCAAACTCAAAGCATTTATTTCAAATAAACCATTTACAGGCACTTTTGAATTGTCAAGGTCGGTCACTCAAAAACATGAAGCTATAATATTTGCACGTTCTAGCGCGTAGATCTCTATGGAGAAGAACGTGCAAGAAACTCCACGGGCACTCATATTCAAGCAATATTATTCAGTATCAATAATATTCAGAGCTTCGTTCAAACCTTTTTTTCTAACCAACTGTGACAAGAGGATAAGATACTTAAATGTGTGTCATTCATTTGTCCCAAGTTGAATGGGTGTTAATTTGAAACCTAATTTATATTCGTCTGTATTCTCAAATACCTGCTCAGGAAGTGTAATCGCAGAGATATTTTAAATGTTTTTTTTTTTCTTTGGTAGGCGAGCGAGAGGCATTAAAATTAGGATGGGTCTGATGTACCTTTGGTAATGTATTGATTGAGGATTTTTCGTATGTGCTTAAGGCATTAAATACTCGTACTTTTTCCTTATTCACATTTATTTGCTAAGTTAGCAGTTCCCCACGAAGTAAATGACATCGGACTGCCTCTGTGGTCTTGTCTAGCAAGCACTACTGCTGACCATGAGGTCTTAGGTTTGATTCTCGGTTTGGATAAACCCTCCACTGGGTGCATGGGTATGAAGACCACCTTTCTCCTAACAGTGATTTAACTGGCGAAACATAATATTACCTACAAAATAGCATTTCCCTCTTATTTTTTTGAAGCAAAGATTCTATGCGTTTTTCGTAATGATAATAATTATATTTCGTTAGAAGTAACTACGTCACGGTAGGCGAAGGGGCCTATCGTGTTCAGTCAACAGACTCCGTGGGTTTCGCAACAACGTTGTGTAGTAACGCCAAAAATTATAGTATTTTATGCAAATATCGCGTTACGGTGTTAGAATGTTGCTCAAGTTTCGAGAGGGCCATTTATTTGAACTTGTCCTTGAATTGTAAATCATTTAATATTTCTCTGAGATTTATTTAGTTTTGTAGACAATATGCAAGTAGGTATATATGTACATATATACCTACTTGCTACTCTATAACTGTACATAATAACTTAAATCAAACTGTTAGCGGAGATTAAACGTTTAGCCTGCATATCAGAACAACATGTCTCACCCCTTTCGAACAAGAAGAGAAGTATTTCACACTCTACGTTACCCTAAATCATTATACATTTACAGCCAATTAAAGTTATGATTTAAAAGTTTTTAGGTAGGTAAGTAAAGTACAAAGACAGACATTAATTTGGGAAACACGCAAACACCCAATCTTTTTGCTCTACAACGTAGAGCGCACATCGGTATTAACCTTTTTCCTCATTTAAATGGTAGGTAAGTTTTTATCATATCGCTCATGAAAATAAATTGTTGCAGTCTCAATATTGTTTCATACTTTTCATCTTATAAACGGCAAACATGAACCAATGAATTAGGTTATGGTTAGGTTTTTAGTTAATTTTACCCAACCTGTACTTGCATGATTGTCACTGAAAACGTTAGCAATGCACGGGAACAGTGCTCTTGAACGTAAATATATAGACGTACATACAATTATCATAACGAGGGGCTGCGCAAGCGCACGTACTGTAATAACAAGGCATAATCATGTGATGCTACAAAAAGATAATCGTCAGGCTGCTGCAGAGTAAGTTGCATGTGCAGATTTATCCCGGAACTGGCGATGGCGTTTGATATGATTAATTAATGTATCAGAATGATACTAGTTTAATCCGTTGATATGAAAGCGAAATTATCACGAGTTGTTATGGCACTAACAGATTAGCAGTATAGGGAGCGTGCAGAAACTATAGGAGGCAGCACAGAATGTCTCTGTCAAGTATATAACAAGTATAAAATTCGAAATCGGTACGCTAGATGGCACAGTCTACTTCGCGCACGTTCCCCTAAACTGAGCGTGCAGGAACCGCTGGTGGCAGCACAGGAGCGTCAACGTCAAGTATTCTGACCCTTAAAACTTCGAATATGCGATACTAGATGGCATAGCCAACGCTGTGTACGGTTCCTATTAGGCAGTAACGGTTTTCCAAAGACCCTTAATTTTAAAAGCCCTAAACTGTTTTTACATCTCGTTTTTAAAGATATGGCCGCCCATTGTGTCACCCTATGTAATGTTTTTCTTCATCTATCTGTTCTGTAACTTATACGATGTACATAATGAAGAGTATTCTATTCAAACCCTTTGCAAACCATTCAATCTATAAATTAATTCTACTTACAAAAATTTTACAATAGTTTCTATAAACAAACCGACTCGTAAACCTCTAGTACTCGTAGGTAAGGGAACTAGCACCGGCCTGGTCTTCGTAGTTCTAGATAGGTGCTAGTAGTATCAATTCGTGGGTAGTAAGTACCTACCCACCCACGAATTGGTGATACAGGAAAATAACCGCGCTCAATTTGTGGCAGGAGACGAGATCCATTTCTCAATTCGGTCGGACGCACGTCCGTTGACCATGACACGTGCGACTGTTGCTAGTCTGGTAGGGGCCTAATGTACGCATTATGTTATCGTTAGATTTATTTTGTCTTTTGTTATCGATAATGTAATTGATTGTTTTATAATTTAAGTAGGTATAAGTACATATGTATGGTTGTGTTTAGAAAGTATTTTTTTTACGTTTTGGGAGATTACCGCAGAAAATTATTTAAATAATTTAGCTATTTCGTTGCAGAACTAACTAACACTAACATACAAGTCTTCTACAGCAGCTAAAATTGCAAAGTTATTTCTGGTGAGTCAAGAAATTTCACAAAGACAAAGCAATTATTCATGGCTTTACAAACTCTGAGATTTTGCATTACCACAACACAATGAAATTAACATACCGTGAAAATGCTTGCGCTTCATACGCATTGTAGTTATTTACTTCGTAATGTTTTATGCTGTAATTATTAATTAATTATTTTTATTTACTTCGCAAAGGTCATTGCAGATTTTTGCCGTTCATTGCATAGAAAATTGATAATCTTCATAACTTTTTCTCAATCTATACTAATCTATACTAATATATAAAGCTGAAGAGTTTGTTTGTTTGTTTGTTTGTTTGCTTGAACGCGCTAATCTCAGGAACTACTGGTCCGATTTGAAAAATTCTTTTAGTGCTAGATAGCCCATTTGTCGAGGAAGGCTATAGGCTATACGGGAATGGGAAATTCCTACGGGAACGGGAAAAAACGGCATATGCGCGTACGAAGTCACGGGCAAAAGCTAGTATGATAACAAATAAGCAGTAAAGAGCATATAAATACCTAGGTATTTTTTTAGATGATTTTCGTTGGTTTGATAAGAATGCACTCATGAGTTAAACATACACAAGCAAGTTATAAAATGCAAGTTTGATCTAGATCAAGATCTGGTCTATATTATAAACTAATTAATTAACAGCGATAACAAAAGGCACAAGAACAAATAGAACAATAAGAAATCGGTCTCGTGAGTATTATTATTTTTTATTTCATCTTGTTATACTCTTATTGTTTTTGTACTTCCTGCTTGGTCACATTGATATGCACAAAACAATAATAAAAAAATATTGTATGTAGAATTGCAGACATACCTACTTATGAAGGAATGTTGATGTAAGTACAATAAATAATCCTTACTAATATTATAAATGCGAAAGTAACTCTGTCTGTCTGTCTGTCTGTCGCGCTTTCACGCCAAAACTACTAATCTAAACTAAACTACGGAATCGACTTAAATGAAATTTGGTACACAGATAGTCTAGAGCCTGAGAATGGACATAGGCTACTTTTCATCCCGGGAATATGTCCCCTGGGGATCACGTGGGCGAAGCCGCTGGCAGAAGCTAGTATAATATAAGTATGTCTTATTAATATTATTTGTTACTAGCTTCTGCTAGCGGCTTCGCCTTCGTGGTCCCTAGGGAACCTACTTCCGGGATAAAAAGTAGCCGAAGTCCTTTCTCAGGCTCTAGACTATCTGTGTACCAAACTTCATTCCGTAGTTTTGGCGTGAAAGCGCGACAGACAGACATACAGAGTTACTTTCGCATTTATAATATTAGTAAGGATAAGGATGTTTGTACACTGACAGCCCTAAATCTATCTCCTTCGTTTAGTCCATCCAAATGGTTGTAAGCATAGGTTGTAAGAGATTGCCCTATACGATAAGACCGCCCATTGTACCGCAGTATAAATATATCTTTACCGTGATTGTACACTTGTTTTTGTAAATATTTTTTCTGTGCAATTACAATAAAGATTATATTTAATAGAAACAGATTCCGACGAATTGAGAACCTCCTCCTTTTTTGAAGTCGGTTAATAAATAAATAAAGCATAGTGTATCCATTAATCTAGATCTTTCTTAGCGACAATAGCCAGAAAAATCGATGGATAAGTTAGATTATTTTTATGAAGCATTTTTATTAATTCATATTTATTATATGAATGCTGTTGTACATTTTACTGAAAGTTAAATTAACTCCTGGGGCCGTTTGGGGCTCCATGGGGCTTTTATATCAGACTCAAGGTCTAAGAAGCTAAGACCATGCGTTTTAGACCAATTCAATGATTGAATCAGGTAAGCTGAAGTCGATGCAAATTTCGTCTTTCCTAATATCGTGCCCTCTATATTGGTGTCACCGGAAAATGGCAAACGCCGTAAGATTGTAAAATATCGCGTGGAATTGTAAACTATTTATTTCTAAATTATACACGGATGTATTGGAAAATATTGAATTTGTATGGGATATATTATAATCTACTCAAGATTTATAACAATCTTACGAAGTCTGCCATTTTGGCATCTCTTAGCAAGAAACACAAACATTATAGTGATTATTTTTTCAAATAAACCTTTACAATCGGAGCACAATCGTACGATTCCCACAACACACTCTTTGTTTCATAAACATTGGCATTGCTGTACGATTATGGCAAACGTAATGGGGTCTCATGAGTACTACTGTACTATACTACTACTGAATCGTTGTGCCAGCCACATCCTAGCCTTGAGGGTTTATGTCGCGTAATCAACAGTGGTACAGTCGTAATCTATGGCCGTAATTAAGTGCCCAATGACGCGCCGGACACTTTTGTTTTAATAAATTAATTTCCTATCGTTGGAAGTAATTTGTATTTTTGATTGCATTTGATTTATTAACGAAAGATGATATTACGAGCACTACGTTTTTTTTTATTAAATTTTGACGTTTGGTGGTTGTAACATCACCAATTCAGGGTCAAATCTCGAAATTCCATAGATTTTATAAGTTTTGGTCTGTGGAGTTCCGAAGTTTCGTTAATTTATTTAATTTAACACTGTAATTTAAATATTTTGCATATTCTTTTTCTAGTTTATAATCGAGCCATTAAAGACACTAAAAATAACCATAAGTGTGTGGAATAATATTGGTTGATGCCGCTAAGAAAAAATCAAATAACTAGTCAATGAATACATCTAAGACATCATTACCATCATAATTATTTTCACAAGCGTCACTAACAATGCTTGCACGTACTATGCGCGGGCGCACGCCTAGTGTTCCATCATAGCAGTCATACTTAGTATAACTGGCATTTTCCGCATCCTGGACCTAGACGGAACAGCTGGCGTTGCGTCAAATTTCCCATGTCGTTGTACTTTTATAAGACATCAGTCAACGCCGTGCACGTTCCCTATTTCTCTGTCATTTGCCTACACACGACAGATTTTTTCATTTCCAAGTTGTCGAAATACAACTTGGAAATGAAAAAATCTGTCGTGTGTAGGCAAATGACAGAGAAATAGGGAACGTGCACGGCGTTGACTATGCCATCAAGTGTTGCTTATTAGAAAGTTTTATCGTAAAAAATACTACGTTGACGCTGCTGTGCTGCCACCTATAATTCCAGCACGGTCCGTTTAGGGGAACGTCAGGAACGTGCACAAGATAGATTGTGCCATCTACCGTTGTAATTTCGAAACTTACGAGTACAAGTAAAATATACTTGACACTGACAGTTCTGTGCTGCCACCCATAGTTCCTATGTTCCCTATGAAGCCTAGGTAGAATTTTACTAATGAAACTGAACGTGATTAGCCCATTAAACTGCGTTCAAGAGCTGAGTGTCAAAATTCACAGCAATGATGAATTGACAACTCTTTAACGCAGTTTAAGGGTGCCTGTCCATTACACCGGAGCGAGGTAGCGGAGCGGAGAAACGGAGATATATTAACCAATCGTGTCACTCAAAATGTCAGTGACTCACGTGGTGCGGAGATTTTATGCAATTCCATTGGTTAAAATTTCTCCGTTTCTCCGCTCTGCTGCCTCGCTCCGCCGAAATGGACAGGCATCATAAATTTCCTCATCAAATTCATTGGTAAAATTGGGCCTTAGACATACATAGTTCGTTTCAATCTGAGTATGTCCGTAAATTCCAGTTCAGTTTACTTTAAGTTTTTTCTCTCAACCAGCCTGCACCCAGGACATGAAGATCAGCTAACCGCAAGTATTTAAAAAGATAATTGAGCTATCCGAATAAATAAGCAAAAACATTATGTACGTAAAAAGCACAATATGAAACTACATAGGAACCTACTTCTTGTAGCGTCTGATTAAAAGTTTAAGATGGTCATGAAACTTAATGACTGACTGAGAATTTATACAAAACGCCATTATGTTTCTGCAGGTTTTGCAAAATTTACATACAAGTCCTGCCATAATGATCAAGATCATATCATTATATTATTATTTATTTTATTCTGCCACCTGACAGAAAAACTCGTAAATTTCTAGAATTTTAAAATTTATTTATGGTTTGTCAGAATTGAAACTGAACTTCGTAAAAAAATTTCAAAACCGCTTAATTTCATTGCAATATCATGTATTTCTCTAACTATTCTGTCACGGGCAGTCACGGCTAACTCGAAGATTAATGTGAAATCGCAGATTTCTATCAGTTTTTAAATACTAAAGTGTTGAAATAACTGCACATAATATTACGATATTATTTTTACTGAGAAGTTATAGATAATAGAGTCGTTGGAAATGCATATATCAAGATGAAAGAGTCGCTGCGCTTGCGCAATCAGAATGCATTGTAATAATTCAAATACTTAAATATCTAAAAAAAACCGGCCAAGTGCGAGTCGGATTCGCCCATGAAGGGTTATTAATGTACCATCGTAGAAGATTGAAGAGATGTACCTACTTTTTAAATACTTTTGTAATAGAAATATTTTGCCGTTAAAATCGAGAATCGAATCGAAAATCTCCAAAAAACACGTCTCTTATATTCTATTATTATTTTTATCGATTAAAGCAATTCAAACTCTGTGAGTATTTCAATCCAAAAATACGTTTCTGGTAGGGGTACCCACCAGCTTTAATTATTATTTTATTTTATGAGATACAGCCCGCTGACAGACAGACGGACGGACGGAGGCTTAGTAACAGCACTAACAGCAGACCAACTTTATTTATTTTAATGATGAGAGTTACCTACTCACACGTAATTATGAATCCCACGAAACCGTGAGCTTGTGTTTTGAAAATGAAATCTCATTAAATAAGTATCTAAAATGTCATTTTCAAACATGTTTTCGGTTCCTGTACCAACAAGTTTCCAATCGATCAAGTTTTATGATTTTATAAGCAATTCGGTGGCCTAAGGAAACGTGATTTAAAAAAATATATGTAAAACGTGACTTAATCACCTTATCTTATATAGGAGGTGGCGAGGAGGCGAAAGAAAATGAGTCGTGGACTAAGTGGCTCTTTGGAAGTTTGTAAGCGAGTTCGTCCATTTAAAATTTGGGTTTATTCTTACAAATTCTCATCCCCTATTATGGTTTAGAATTTTCGAAAATCCTGAAATAGGTACAGTCAATAAAGCTATTCGGTAAACAGGCAAAAGTATTTCACAGCACTGCCAAATTTTACGTCCAATTATATTTTTTTTAAGCTTAAGTGTGTTGTACAATAATTGTCTACTTAGCACACTTACAACATTGTTTAAAAGTAATTGCAAGTTAACTGCCTGCAGACCCAATAGCTTTGTGGACTGTACTTACCTATTTCATAATTTTCGTCCAAAAACTGGGAGCTGATTTGAACTTCTCCTGACGTTTCTAGCTTTAGTGGATTAGTAAGTCTTAGTATAACTTGATCAATCAGACTGTCAGGAACCTATTAGCTTGTCTATTTTCCAGTACAGGTAGGCAGCCGCTCCATGTAAAATACTGGTATTCAGCTAAAATCCGATTTGACTGGAAGCCGACCCCAATATAGTAGGAAAAAGGTTATATAGGCAGATGATAATGATGATTGTCCAGTACAGAAATGGACACAAAAATATATATTATCAAACATGTTATCCAGAGAAATGGACTCAAAAATATATATTATCAAACATGTTATCCAGAGAAATGGACTCAAAAATATATATATTATCAAACATGGTATCCAGAGAAATGGACTCAAAAATATATATTATCAAACATGTTATCCAGAGAAATGGACTCAAAAATATATATTATCAAACACGTTATCCAGGGAAATGCACTCAAAAATATATATTATCAAACATGTTATCCAGAGAAATGAACTCAAAAATATATATTATCAAACATGTTGTCCAGAGAAGTTATCTATATTTCTATCTATACTAATATATAAAGCTGAAGAGTTTGTTTGTTTGTTTGTTTGCTTGAACGCGCTAATCTCAGGAACTACTGATCCGATTTGAAAAATTATTTCAGTGTTAGATAGCCCATTTATCGAGGAAGGCTATAGGCTATATATCATCACGCTAAGACCAATAGGAGCGGAGCAATAATGAACATTGTGACGTAAACGAAGTTGCGCGGGTCAGCTAGTGCTTAATAATACTTAGCAACAATAAATCATTAGATACCACGAATGATACATAGATAACATTTATTATTTAAATCCCTTTTTTAATTGATTGATTTTTTATCTATTTGGCGTATAAATTAAAACAAAATAATATGTGGACACATCAATCTTTCACCACATCTTTGTTTATTAAATCCATAGGCTAAAATAGAGCTCTTGTATGTATTCCATGTTTAAACAAATAAAGAAATCTTATCTTATCGATTTTTTTCGCGATTTCAGTTTTGGTTCCATAGTGAAAGTTGTTGTGACCCCTGAGCTATTGCGTTTATTCTATTACAAGTGTTATATTCTGTGTAGTACCTGGATGGCCGAGCTATCCTCGTTATTTTTACGAGGTTTTCTAAAAATGAAACCTAGCTAGATCAATTTTATTTATCGCCCCCGAAACCCCCTACATACTAAATTTCATGAAAATCGTTGGAGCCGTTTCCGAGATTCAGATTATATCTATCATCTATCTATATCTACACTAATATATAAAGCTGAAGAGTTTTTTTGTTTGTTTGTTTGCTTGAACGCGCTAATCTCAGGAACTACTGGTCCGATTTGAAAAATTCTTTCGGTGTTAGATAGCCCATTTGTCGAGGAAGGCTATAGGCTATACGGGAATGGGAAATTCCTACGGGAACGAGATATGCGCGTACGAAGTCGCGGGCAAAAGCTAGTACTAATATAAAGCTGAAGAGTTTGTTTGTTTGCTTGAACGCGCTAATCTCAGGAACTACTAGTCCGATTTGAAAAATTCTTCCAGTGTTAGATAGCCCATTTATCGAGGAAGGCTATAGGCTATATATCATCACGCTAAGACCAAAAGGGGCGGAGCCGTAATGCAAATTGTGACGCAGACGAAGTTGCGCGGGTCAGCTAGTAATATATACAAGAATTGCTCGTTTAAAGATATTACATAGATTATTGTGGCATTGAAAGCTATATAACGCGTGCGTCAGAATTATAAAACGCGTGAATTGAAAATTAGGCTCTCAATTCGCAACAGATTTGTGTACCTACGTGAGAAGCACAGTAATACACCTAATTATCCAAAAACTTAAAAAAAAGTCTTGGACGTCATCGTCATTAAAACATGACGCAGACTTTTAGACCTACTGTACATTGAACATTAATAATCTGAATCTCAAAACTTGTTCTGAAGTCGTTAGTTGAACCTTGTAAAAATTAAAAATAAAAACTAAGCTGCATGGTTTTATTAGGGTTCCGTACCAAAATGGTAAAAAAGGAACCCTTATGGTGTGACTAAGTCTGTCCGTCTGTCACAGCTGGATATCTCCAGAATTAATGATGAATAATCAACTTGAATAGTTTAGATGACGTTTGCTGATTGCTCAACTATTTTGCAAATAAGAAAGAAATAGAAATGCATATATTATAATACTAGCTTTTGCCCGCGACTTCGTACGCGCATATCCCGTTTTTTTCCCGTTCCCGTAGGAATTTCACATTTCCGTATAGCCTATAGCCTTCCTCGATAAATGGGCTATCCAACACTGAAAGAATTTTTCAAATCGGACCAGTAGTTCCTGAGATTAGGGCGTTCAAGCAAACAAACAAACAAACTCTTCAGCTTTATATATTAGTATAGATTATATTATTGAAAGGGGTTCTTGAAAATTCGAAGTGGTGCTTCTAGGGCATTTGGGGTATCATATGAAAGAGCGCTATTTGCACATTCACAAACACATTTTCTTTTTTTTTTAGGCCGCATGGTTTTCGATTTTGACGAAAAATGAAAACAATTAACCTCCCCCCTCCCTTATCTCCGATATTTGCATACAGAAAAAAAACGTAAAGTTATTCTATGCCATTGAAGTTTATGTAAAGATTAAAGGAAAAATAACACGATGTTTCTAAATAGCACACTTTTTCAGAAATCATCAAGCAAATTTACACTAGTTCTACTATCGGTCAAGAGATGGCGCTGATCTAAAACTTCAATTAACACCGCAGTGTTAAAATTCTCTGACGAATACAGGCCACGCCGATGAAATTTTAAAAACATTTCACGTTATATACGATGGTACAGAACCCTCGTCGCGCGAGACCGACTCTCTCTTGGCCGGTTTTTTTCTTTTTCACTAACGTCAATCTACATACAATTCTTACGTAAAACTAGCCAGAATTAATTCCTGTAAAAATAGGTAGGTACTCTACTTAAATGTGCAATTGTTAAGTATCAAAACTCTGCACACTGCAGAAATTAATTTAATTAATCTGGAGAGAAAAATAAGCTTTGTTGTGAGAAGATAATAACAAAAGAATGAATCCGTGCATTCACATCACGATTCAAGGTTAACTATACTGAAACCACGGTTAAATTCACAGCATAAATTTTAAAATACAATGGCTTTTCTTCAGCCTTTATTGCAACTTTCTTAAAAGTGTATCCCACGTACATTGATTCTTTCAGCTCATAAGATTGCTGTCTGAAAACGTATTTCTCCTCATAAATCTTGGCACAATTACATGAGAACGGTGTTGTTATAAGTTTTAGGTACTATAGCTAGCCTTTTTTTTTAGATGGGAAATCCTCAAATGACTCCTTCCGCTCTGGGGACTATAGCTAGCCTGTAGATTTATTTTGTTACTAGCTGACCCGCGCAACTACGTTTGCGTCACAATTTTTATTACTGCCCCGCTCCTATTGGTCTCAGCGTGATGATATATAGCCTTTAGCCTTCCTCGATAAATGAGCTTCTAACACTGAAAGATTTTTTAAATCGGATCAGTAGTTCCTGAGATGACTAACAAGTCCATTGTCTGGGAAGCAAACAGAAATATTTAATCATATGCACACAAACGACGTTGTCAAAGTGTTCCAAACTTTGGAACACTTCGACAGCGTCTGTGTCCCCCAGCCTCCAAAGCCAGAGGGAACAGGTATCATTTGGGCCATTGAGAAAGAGCTGATTCATCATAAAATAAAAATCAGTGTCCTTAGTGACCAATAGATACCATACTGACGATTACACTGACCATAGCATACAATGTGGTTATGGGAACAAAAATAGAAGATTCATGATAGAAAAAAAAATCAGAAATCTTATACTTTCTTTTTGCAAACAAACGTTGGTACCGAGCATAAAAGACAGCTCATGTCGAGTATGTCCTAGCTATAAATACCTCAGGGGAATGCACTGTAATGGACTCACGAGCGTCTGCGGAATAACCGAGGAGTACAGGTTATAAATACCGGTGCAGTTGATAGTTTTTTGTCACAATTACAAGCTCACCTTGCAGAGTCCATTCAGTGGAAGATTCTGCGAAGGGAACCTCCATGACGTCAAGTAAAGTTTCCTGCAGGTACAAAGGTACGAAGCTTTAGGACGGTTAGGTACCTACTTCTTTTGTTGACAAGTGCAATGAGTATGTAGAAGCCTTTAGCACATCCGGTCGATTCTGTAAACATGCTTTTCATGAAGCTGTTAATGTTACATTTTTCTACATGGCAAATTGTCTACATGGCTCCTCATTAATTTTGGAATGTAAAAGCTTGACTGCTTGATTAGGTACCTAGAATAAAAGTAAGTGTCAAACAAATATACCTATGTATATCTTTTCTTCATCATCAATAAAAAAACCCGTTACTGGTGACTGACCGAGTGTCTGACAGGCAACGCACAGCCGACACTACTGGTAGAAAGCTGAAATTTGGCATGTAGGTTCCTTGGGGAGTGTAGGGGACCAATAAGAGGATTTCCCGAAAATCCTACGGGAACGGGAAAAAAGTGATGTGCGTACGAAGTCGCGGGCAAAAACTAGTAAAATGTATAATTATGTATTTTTCAATTGTTATCACCTGCCTAAGACGACAGGTGAATTAATGATCTTACAATTTTTGTTTCAAATAATAAAATATTGTAAATATTACAGAAAAATCTGATTAATTTATTACAATATATTCAACGTTGCTATTTAGGAAAAAAACGTGATTTGGCAAAAAAGATTTGCATAAAGAATTTTAAGATTATTATTTTTGTGTATAATCCATAGATTTGACATAAAATCTTAATCTTTATCTTTGTTAATCTGTAATCTATAGATACTGGGGGTAAAACGTGGTCAACAATACATTTTTGCAAATAATTATTCAGATAATTATTTAATTATCTCTTGATAGAGAGGCTACTTGCGTAATTAACTTGATATGTAATCAAAAACGTGATAACATTGTTTTGCGATCGGTTACGTATATTATGGCTTAATATTTTTTTCGTTGCTTATATATTTCTTATTACCATTAAAATAGGCCTTAATGTTAGGTATAGAGAAAATCAGAGATTTTAAAGTCAAGATTTAGATTAAGATTCAGTACGTATTTATACTGAAACTTTATGAAAGATTCAGCCAAGTGTTAATGACTTGAGCCATAATTTATACACAGACTCCGGTTCTGTTCTGTTCTCCGGTTTGAGGTTTTGAAATTATTCTTTTTTTAATCAGCATTGCCATTCAACACGGCATTATTTATTATTTATTTATTTTGTTTTATACGCGTTTGTACTTAATTTCGCGAGTTTTTTTTTTCTAATAGTTTTATAATTATTTTGTAGGTACTTAGGTTCCCTGTAATAATACTTGAGAGTAAATACATAAACGTTTAACTTACAATATTAATTATTAGTGGACGTCACGCGGTGGGAGTACGGGGATAATATATAGCCTATGTTACTCCCTGATAATGTAGATATCCAATGCTAAAAGAATTTTTCAAATCGGTCCAGTAGTTTCGGAGCCTATTCAATTCAAACAAAAAAACAAATCTTTCTTCTTTATAATATAAGCATAGAAAAAAATAACCATAATATTATTTAAAAAAGTGATAAGCTAATTCTAATTTCGAATTCTCTATAGAATCTGCTGCAAAGCATTTTCTTATCATATACCGATCGGTTTAATAATTCCAATATCCAGTGCTAATAAAAAAGCTCATGTATACGTGTACCTAGGTGAGTACTTATGTATATAATTTTATTTTTACTTAAAATACTAAATATAATTGAAACAGATTATATTCAATTTAGTTTTCCCAGCTATAAAAGTTTTATGGGGTGTACTTTTGTTTGTAGGTATTATTTAGTACTAGCTTCTGCCAGCGGCTTCGCCCGCGTGGTCCCTAGGGAACATATTCCCGAGATAAAAAATAGCCTATGTCCTTTCTCAGGCTCTAGACTATCTGTGTACCAAATTTATTTAAATCGGCTTAGTAGTTTTGGCGTGAAAGCGCGACAGACAGATATACAGAGTTACTTTCGCATTTATAATATTAGTAAGGATAATAAGGATAAGGATTATACACCTTATAAACACATTTATAGGTAGTATGTATATTTGTTGGTAGATCTAGGTAGGTAATGGTACGTAGATTTCAAAGTTACCGGGTATTCGGAACTATTAAATAATATTTTTGATCACATCGAAATGTATTATTATTTTGTTATTCTACGCGTTTGTAAATAATTTCTTAAACGATTAGGTTATATTTCTGATTTCAAGTTACTAAAAAACCGATATGTACCTAGATACCTACTTAGTTTGATTTGAGAATATGCGAGAATAATCAGCAAAATATTTTAATTTTTATCAAGGGCTTTATGAAACCGTGGCACACATCGTAACCAATTTTATATAAAAAATAACTTATAGTAGCTCGTAAAATAATCTCGATAAAATTTTCACTTACCATTGCTTTCCAAAACAGAGAAAATCTCAATACTGATCCGGATTGATGTTTAGAATATTTCACACAAATCTTACGCAAAAATATTAGTTACGAAAACTTTTTTAATTTACAACTTTTACCGATACGAGGTTACGATAGTTCAAGAGCTCGACAACGCAACGACACAGGCGAACGCGGCGCGAGCTAGCGACTTTGTGAACGCGGCACGCGCGGGCAAAGCGACCGGCGACCGCTGCTATCGTGCCAGCGGAAACGTAGCTACGAATGCTCTAACACTGAGGTACCAGGGTACCGGTGATTGTGACAAACTACTAAAGCAGGGCTTCCACTGCTAGCGCAGCACCATACTGGCTCTTCATAGAAGTATCCACTTCCACGAAGTTAAAAGTTTTCTTCTCTTCCATAAGTGTTGCCCATCATCTGCTCAGCCCTTTCCTAACCGCGTTAGGGTCGGCTTCCCCCCTTGATTTTTAGGGTTCCGTAACTCAAAAGGAAAAAACGGAACCCTTATAAGATCACTTTGTTGTCTGTCCGTCCGTCAAGACTCTTTATCTCGGGAACGCATGGAGGTATCGAGCTGAAATTAAAACCATATAGTCAGGTCTACGGTCCCTTGAAGCTTTGAGAAAATCAAAGTTCTTAGTTAACGTTAATAAAAAGATACGGCCGTTTATGCTGCAAAAAAGGATATTTCCATACTCTCAAAAGAATCAAAATGTCCTTCAAATGTCCTATTTGATGATTTATTAACCGTATAAGCACTAGAACTCTCACAAAATGCTCAAAATTGTCCGATAAATCACTGTCAACAGAGCCCTAGTGTACAAATTTGGCAACTATTAATCAAAAAAGGAAAACATAGGAACACAGAAGAGTATATTTCTTATTTAGTTTGTGAAATATCTATTATATCGGTCCAATATTGGAGGAGAAAACAGTCGAGAGCCAAACCTCGAATTATGACTTTTTACATACAAAATCTCGCCGCCAGCACTTCCTCTTAAGGTTATGTTTCATGTTTTAACAAAAATTTAGTAGGATACAAAAGTAACATAGCCCTATGGGTACACAAGTAACCTGTTACTTTTGTCCCCGTATAGATTTACTAACGTAATTATTTTATGTGTGTCTTTATTTCAATAGAATGCCGCGTCCAAGCATAAGAAGCACCACACGAGGGACATTTGTTGACCAGTTTTGATGTAACATCCTCCATCGAAGTAGATCCGGATACTCCAGTTGATGATCTTCTAACATCCAGTGACGAGCATACAGATAGAAGTAATTAATCACCGACAACTATCGCTCAACCTTTACCGGATCCTTGCTTCGCTGATGCTCTGTTAACTGAATTCTTCTGATCAAAGATTTAAGTCACTAGTACCCTGGTACTAGTGACTTACATCTTTGATCAGAAGCAGCTCGTTGCAGTCCACTAGGTCCTGACCTAGTGGACTGCAACGAGCAAACTCTTCTCAATCTTTTGATATCACCCCTTAAGATCTTAGACCTTTACCACAAGCAGGTCCAAGGACTTGATCAAATAAAGGACGAATAAAACGTAAGACGGCAAACAAACGCAATGAAGAAGAATGCCAACAAAGACATAAAGCCAAGAAAACAGTTTTACAACCCTATACTGGAGAAGGCAAGAAGAAATTGGTATCCACGAAAGGAAAGGGAAAAGGCAAAAAGACAAGACAGCTAACGGGAAGGAAAATAAATCTGACGGCGAAGATTGCTTCGTTTATTTGGAAATTTTTAGCGACAGTCGACCAAATGAGCAATAAAGAGTGTCATTGCTCATTTGGTCGACTGATGCTATGGAATGTAAAATGTGGTCACATGGTGGATGCGTAAAGAAATTATATGTGCCATTATTGCGAGTCTGAATAGATGACTGCTATTATATAATAACTGATCTCATTAGGATTCTAACGAGGCGTTAATATTGATTTGTTTTATAAAATACTAGTGGACGTCACGCGGTTTCACCCGCGTAGTTCCCGTTCCCGTGGGAGTACGGGGATAATTTATAGCCCATGTTACTCCCTGATAATGTAGCTATCCAATGCTAAAAGAATTTTTCAAATCGGTCCAGTAGTTTCGGAGCCTATTCAATTCAAAAAAACATACAAACAAACAAACAAATCTTTCCTCTTTATAATATTAGTGTAGATATAAGTCTTGAGCATTTATAATGGAAATGTTAATTTGTGTTAGTAATACAAAGTTTCTAATAAATAACTTGTGATTTAATATGTCTATAATCATATTCATTACAAACCCCTTTGTCCTGTTACTTTCGATCCACGTTTTACTTTCGACCTGCCAACGTGGTCGAACAGACAATTTTTTTTTAAAGTCTCTGAAATTCATACTTAATATACAATAATAAGATAAATTAAGATAGTAATGAACATAAACTAAATTTATTTATGGATATTGCATTCAGGAAATTACATTCATTTATGGCTATATTAAATTCGTAAAAAAATAACACGTAACCAGAAACAAACTTAAAAGTACAAAATGCTACGTTTGTACCCGGTCTTCCCTACAGAACCCTCGGTGAGCGAGTCCGACTCGCACTTGGCCGGTTTTTTTAAAAAAGTTGCCAAATACTAAAACCAACAGAGAAAGGTCATTTGTCATCCGTGGAGAATACGAAAATATTATTGAAAATTATCAAGCTATGCGCCCCTCTAATATGAACTAGTGTTCATATTAGAGGGGCTCCAGACTTTTTGTAGCTTATAGTAATGGTAAAATATGTACCCGGCAAGTATTTGCCGAAAGAAATAGTGAAATATCTAAAATTACCGAATATCGAGCTCTATACGGGCCATTGTTTTAGAAGACCATCGGCTACACTATTGGCGGATTCAGGAACATATATGATTCAGATCAAAAGACACGGTGGCTGGAAATCAGATACAGTCACGGAGAGCTATATTAAAAATTCTATACAAAATAAGAATAGAATAAGCTGCCGTATTGGTGACAGCATCACTTTGAAAACGTCATCTGATTTTTTTTTACCGCATCCTTCAATATCACTCTATGACACTACATCTTTCCCTCAACCTCATGCACCACCATCTTTAACCACCCAAAATGATCCTCTGTAGATGCAAGACTCTAAAGAATTAATGACGAGCAAGAGCAATACACAAATAAATTCCACATCAACTTCAATAAACGTTCCAAATTAAAACGTAACGTTGTTTTTCCACAACTGGACTAAAGTTTCAATTGTTACCATTAACTTTCACTAACTTTTTGTTAGTGTTTATGATGTTCTATATATTTACTTTTTGTAAAATTAATAAATACTTTAATTTTGGTACTACGGTTTCTTTGAAAAGTAGAGTATCCTCCTCGGGGATAAAGATGTCTTTGCCTTGGGCTAGCTTGAATCCTTCACTGCATTCAGGATTCTTGTAATTCTTCATTGCCTTCAGAATTCAATATAACGCCCGTGACATAAGACACTGTTTTATCCCATCGTTGCATAATCTACTATAGCTAGTTGAAACTCCGTTCAGCTCAGCAATATTCAGTGGAAGCCAGGCTTTACAGTCTGATATTGTGAGTCTGTCACCGTGGGAGACAGACACATAAGATCGCGTCTCTCCATTGAAGCGACGAGAAAAAACACAATCACTCTGTGCACTGCCGTCTAGAAAGCCACTACATCATAATAATTATGAACACATGATTGATGTTTGATTGCTGTGGCACATTTCTGTACGAAGATGACTTACTGTAAGTGTGTTTGTGGTTTTTTTGTTGTGGTCATGTTATTGCTTAGGTTGTTACCGCTTTAAGGTATTCTTTTGAAACAGCCGAGACATTTTTATTAGTAGGAAGTAGAGGCTGAAAAGTTTTAGATCGAGAGTTTGGGCCCATAACCTATAGCGTTAGATTTTTCGATTATTATTTTATGTATAACTGCAGCTAAACCTTTACTATCAGTACATGAGCTTCTAAGTCATAAAATGAAATCATGTGAGAAATAACAACTTGCAAGATTTCGCTTTGAATTCATGACTCTGAGTGATTTTGAATGCGTTCGACCGACAGTCGTTTAATTTTAACTAACAGGAAAAAACTACTATCATCATTCGTGTCTAGGTACTGTAAGTATAATTACAGAATATGAGACATAAAACATAGGCATAATTAATTAAATAATTTTAAATATTACTGTGCAAAATACAATGTTAAAATTTTATTTTATTTTATTTTATTCGGAAAACTTACAGCTAATTACAAGGCATGCTTACTTATTCTAATACATTGAAGGCCAATTACAAGTTTCCACTTATAGTAAAAACGAACAAATGAGAAAAAAAAAAAACAAATATAGGTACTGACACTACATAACATAATTATGCAAATCCAAAAATAATTTCATAATGTTTTTCAAAGATTGAGTAAGTCAAGGAAAGTAAGTAATTAATAGTAATACATTTTTGATATTAAATAGTACAATACATGAAAAGTAATTTAAAACTAGGAAGTTGGAATTTCAACCACTAGAAATGCTCATGAAAAAATGATTGCACAGAGTTCGCTTCAATTTACTGATTCCAGTATTGAAAAGGTCGATGTCAACTTCCCGGCAGGCCGCATTAAAAGCACGACTCGCTCTTATCAGATAAGAGTTTTGTCTGTAAGAAGTTCTCACCACCGGTGTGGCCAGTAGGTGAGGTCTACGTAGGTATGCACAAGGTACACGCAGTCCTATCTTCTTTAACAACTCAGGTATATCTGCTGATCCATTCATGGTTCCGAACAAAAATGCCAAATCGGCGATTTTTCTGCGTTCATAAAGAGGTAAAATATGAAATTTCCTGCAGCGAGTGACATAATTAGGCAAATATACTCTTGAACGGAATTGAATGTACCTAAGAATTTGCGTTGAATGCCTTCCAAGCGATCGACATAAACATTATATTTCGGGTTCCAAACTTGAGAGCCATACTCTAAGTGACTACGAACGAAGGAGCAATATAATATTTTAATAGTTTTGATGCTTCTGAAACGAGAAGAGATCCTAAGGATAAAACCCAGAGCCTTAGACGCTTTTTTGACAATGTTGTCGATGTGCATATCAAAGATAAGCTTTGAGTCAAAAGTAATTCCCAGGTCTTTAATAAGATTTACTCTAGTTATTAGGGTATCTAAAATTTTATAAGTAAATTGTACCGGGTTCGGTTTGCGGGTGAAGGTACACACATAGCATTTTGAAACATTCAAATCCAATTTATTAGTTTTGCAGTAATTTTGGAAGTTAACTAAGTCCTCCTGTAGTTGGAGGGCATCCTCATCAGTATTGATCTGTTTCATGATCTTCATGTCATCTGCGTACAGTAATATTTTTGAGTGTTGGAAACATGAAGTGACGTCATTAATGAAGATATTAAATAAAAGAGGCCCCAATAATGAACCTTGGGGCACCCCGGAAGGAATACTCATTGCTCTGGAGGAATATCCATTCAGAACTATAGTCTGACACCTATTCTCGATATAAGATGTAAACCAGCGATAGAGATTACCCCTTATACCCATCAAGAGGAGTTTCTGTTTTAAGATATCGTGATCTATCCGGTCGAAACATTTGCTATAGTCGGTGTATATAACATCAACTTGAGCCCTGTTTGACATGGACTCCGAAAGGAAGTCACAACATAGAATTAAATTAGATGTTGTTGACCGACCCTTCAAAAATCCGTGCTGCTGTTCAGTAAAACTTTGCTTAAGAGCCGAGTAAACCTGTTTATGCACGATTTTTTCCAAGACCTTAGCGAAGACGCATAACTTTGAGATCGGTCTATAGTTTTCGATCTGAGTTTTAGAACCTTTTTTATGTACTGGTGTTATATACGCCGACTTCCAAATAGCAGGGCGCTTAGTGAGCGTCTGAACAGGATCGCGAGGGGGACGGATAGACTTTTAGCACAGTTTGACACGAAAACTGGCGAAATTCCATCCGGTCCAGCTGATTCATTAGGATCGAGTTGCTTCAGTAGCGTATGTACCTCACCGTCACATATTTCAACAGAACCGATATCTGACGAGCAGTTCACTATAGGGTCATTGAATGTTTGCCTATTTTGTGGAGACAAACCATCAGTACTGATATTATGTAAAAAGTTAGAATGGAAGTATTTGCCAAACATATTGCAGATTTCTTCACCGCTACTTGAGGAAGCCTGTCCATACTGTAAGACTGAGGGGTAAGAGTTAGATTGTTTCTGTGATTTGACAAAGCTCCAAAAAGCTCGAGGATTATCACGTATGTCCGATTCAACTTTAGCGATGTATTCGTCAAACATATTTTTTTCAAGGTCTTTCGCCCGTTGTCGCAATGTGACAAACGATTGACAATCTGAGAGGTTACCGTACTTTTTAAATTTATCATGAAATTTAGCTTTTTCTTTTAAAACCTTAATCAGAGGGCTCTCAAACCAGGGAGGGTATTTGGCCCGGGGAATGATGGTTTTTGTTGGTATGAAGGCGTCCTGTAGTCTATTAATAACCGCGTAAAGATATGTTACAGCATCATCCATCGACCCACTGTTCAGTTCATGTTGCCAATCTACACTGTCCAACTCCCTTCTTATCGATTCGTAGTCCGCCAACCGATACAGGGACTTAACGTAGGGGCGAATAGGAAGACTATGTAGTTGGACGAAGTCCGCAGTAACGCACAGAGCTTTGTGGTGCGGGTCTTCGGGTACCAACGGGTCGTCGCAGCAAGTTACAGTTACCTCGTTGTTAGACAACACTAAATCTAGAATTCTATCGTTAACATTTGAGTGAGAGTTGTACTGCAATAAACTACAAATATTAAAATTATCAATTAAGTTGCACTGGGCAGTTCCTTGCAAGTTAGTGGGGTATAAGGAGTTCCCATCATCAGTGGGAAGCCATGTTATGTTTGGTTGATTAAAGTCTCCCAGAATAACATACTTGTCAGTAGCATTTTTGATCACTATATCTACAAGGTTTTCAGAGAAATGAGCTAATTGAGCTACTAACGAATTTCCCTGATTCTGACAACAGATATAAGCCACACATAAGTGCATTTTATAGGTTATTCTGGGTTTCCTTTGCTGCAACGTTATCGTAACCCACAAGTCCTCGGCAGACGAGCACCACTCACTGCGACTGTCCGCCACCAGCTCACGATTGACAGCAATGACAACACCTCCCCCCATAGACTGACCAGTTCTAGGGTAATCCCGGTCCCGTCTCCAAACGAGATACCTGTCATCGAACAATTCCGAATCAGTAATTCCCTCTGTAAGCCACGTCTCAGTTAGACAAACAACATCAAAACTATTAAGGCACACGTTTCTATAGAGGATACTTGTCTTAGTCCGCAATCCCCGTACATTCTGGTAATAAATATTAATAGGCGTCATCGTTAACATAAAAGGCGTTCAAGGTCAAATATGTAGGCAAAACATAAGGTACACTCAAAACCTGGAAATAAATAGTCACTTCCAAATAAAAAATAATCAAACAAAATAAGCAAATCCGCACCTTAGTTACATAGCCATAGAGTGCAATGATAGCAAATAACGCAGTGAAATTTAAATAAAAACTAGGAGTTATTTTTTTTTGCATTAATAAACATAATTGATCTTTTTGCAATAAGCAATAGCGTCTAAAATCAAAACAGCAGTGATATACGGACCGGTTGACACCGAGCGATAAGCAAACAAAAGGCTGGCGAGAATGGAATGTACAGAAAAAACATGTACCTGTGGTTCTCAATCGTAGTGACCCAAAATGAGTTATTATAAACAACCCGCGAGGAAGCCGACACGATACCTTTAACATATAAACTTTTTTAGATCTTGCTCTGATTTGATGCGGTGTTTCGGAGACGTGGCGTTTTTTCGCACTAGGATTTGGCATCCCCTGACCCATACATGTTCAAAGCCGCGTTCCTTGGCTCGGGTTTTGGTTTTATTCAACAGGAGTTTATTTTCCTGGGTTAAGTGATCGTTTACGTAGACCCTGTTACTGCCCTGTAAACCCAGATCTTCTGCATTCAGTTTCTTAAACTTTTTCGAGGCAGCTATGAAATCGTTCTTAAGATAGCTGTTGTGGACAGAGCAAATTATGTTTTTGTTCAGTTTGTCATTGCGTGTCGGGACCCTTGCTATGTAATTAATTTGTTCCTTTGGAATCTGAAAATCGATTGCTTTACCGATAGCAGCTATGATTGCGAACAAATCTTCATTATTGGATGTAGGTACTCCTTTAATCTCGATGTTATTCATGCGAGATCTCTGCTCATTTTCTAACTGCTGGTTCTCTATTTTGGTGATTTTTTCATGCAGATAGGCAACCTCTTCTTTGGTTAATTTTAATGTCTCAATTTCCTCCTCGAGGGTGGACACTTTGCATGTTAAAGATTTTATTTCATGACTGAAAGTCTCGAAGCATGCCTTCACCTCCAGGAATTCTTGCCGCATGTTTTTTAATTCCACGAGCTCACTCTGGATTGCTTTCACACTCTCTATCAACATAGGCAGTGCCTCCATTTTAGATGACAGATGTTTAAGCTCTGACATGATGCTCTCCGAGTTCGCCGGAGAAGCCTTTAGAGAGCCCGTTTGAGGACTAGAGGCCTGTGCAGTCGGGACAATCTTGCAGCTCTGACATTTCCACGTCAGTTTCCGATCTCCAAGTTTTCTCCATCCTCCTTCAGTAATTCCTGCACAAGGAAAGTCGAACTGTGCCTCACAGGCAGTGCAGGTGACACCATCTCTGGATTCAGCCTTGCAGCGCTTGCACTTAAACATTTCGAGCTCGAAAGTTTGAGAAACACTGTCCTCGTCCAGTGGCCTTGTAGAAAGTTAAATTGTAGCAATTAGGAGCGCAGTATACCCGGGTGACCGGTGCGGGATCGTTCATGCACTTTGATACGGCAATCTATCGAGTTCTATGTTGACACTATCCGCGATCGTGTTTAGGTGGCGTTTTCACTTATTAGATTGTCTTTTCTAAGGACAACACTCTCACTTCAGCATTGGATCAAACTGTGTCGGTTTATATCAAGATTATTATAATTACAGTACATATACGAAATTTAACATTAAAACAATTGTGGAGCCGCACACTATAGTGTTAGGTGAGTACCCTCAAATCTACATAAAAGTGCATGCAATGCATTACTTCACCTTGTGATTAATTCACTCAAAAATAACACTGGTGTACATTAGGTGCCTATTTAATTTACGTTTTTACACAACAAACAGTAACGTCTATTAAATAATAATAAATTACCGGCCTAATGTTTATTTCTATCCCGTGCATTGCCTTACGGAGTAACTAGAGCAGATAGAACACCAAACAGTGTAATAATGAAACAATGTAATGGGCAGTATATTCCAAAATATGTGCAATTTGAAGTTATATAACATACGGCCCAAGAGATTATGATTCTGACGCTTTTTAAGGATCCGAACAAAAATCGGAACCCTTATAGGATCACTCGGGTGTCTGTCTGTCTGACCGTCTGTCACAGCCAGTTTTCTCCGGATCCACTGGACCGATTCTGTTGAACAGGTTCTGTTGAACGTGTTACATAAATTATTACATTTTTAGTAGGTATTTATATTTATGTACATAGAAAATTTAAAAATAAGTTTTTGAAAAATATCTAGTGACATATAAAATAAAAGGGCTTACTGTGAGGGTTTGACTAATATTTTTTTCATAATTTTAAAATTCGTGGTTTTGAAGTTATTCAAGAAATTAGACAAAAAATGACCATTCCCCTTATCTCCGAAACTACTTAGCCTAAAATTAGGAAAAAAATGGAGATAATAGATCTTTACCTAAAGATTACAGGAAAATCTATAAGAAGTCTATAGTGTTAAAATAACATGTTAAAAAAATAATTCGTTCGGAACCCTTTGCACGCGAGTCCGACTCGCACTTGGCCAGTTTTTTTTGTCAGTAAGTATGTACCAAGGTAACTGGCATAAACATGAAATGCCAAACTTCAGTGACAGTGGGAAGGGCAAATTAGTCGCAGAAAGGATGGTCGATGGGACTGAAAGGGTCTGGTGTGGCGACCGCGTGTCGGAAGTCGCAGCGACTGAGTGGGCGCTCCAACATTGTATATAATAACAAGGTGGTCGGGCTCGCGGGAGTTTATCCCCCGTATTTTGCCTAACGAGCCAGTCCGCGCCACTGAGCCTTTAGCTTTAAACTCCCTAAATAATATCATGACCCAGTCAGTCCCTTGCTGTCCTCCCCAAAACGACGCCGCTGAGCCGAGGTTCCTACTCCACTGGAGGTGTCCTCAGCGAGCGGTGTTTTAGTTTTTAAGTTGCATAGCCTCGGCTGGGGGCCTTAAATTCATTTGAGGCCCACAAAGGCAAGTCAAGGTTGAGTAGTTGCAACGTTCGCAGGTTTATAACTGCAAGTGGTCTCCGACAAAAAATAAATCGCGGGATTCCATTGGTTGGTTGCGAATAGGACAGCATCAGTCGGTCGGTTAGAAGTGGTCTGAATCCAGCGTAAGAAGTCCTTACGGCTGAAGTTATGATGAAGAAGCATAAACACTTCTTTAAAAGGACAATTACCTACTTATTTCCAACGATGTCCCTAACTATACTTCTGCCCTGAAAACTTGAACCCTAGAAAACTTAACTCTACTTTTATATGAGTTTAAGTTTTTAACTGACACTCACTACGTTATACGGCCTAATAAGTAAGTAGGTACGAATAAACTACAATTATTTCCCGCTACCCTTGCCTTGAATCTAAAAGTAGATATTTACAAAGTCTGTAGACCAAAATGAATTAAAAAAACAACTTATCTACCGATATTAAAAATACCTTAAACCTGACACCCAACATAGTTTATTTATTGACACTTTGGACCCTACAAAACTGTCCACATCTTTATATATGTAGGTAAATCAATTATGTTGTTTACAAGCCCTACGCTATTAACCCTAATCTTTTATTGCCCTTTCTTCCGAAACCAGTTCTATCGTGCAAAAACTGTATTTTAAACCTTGGATAGGATCTTGGACGTATCTGGCCTAAATCTGAGCGACCCCTCTCGAAGGACAACTGGTCAAGGGCTTAGGGTGCACGAATTTATTTATTTTTAGTTTGATCATTAACCTACATACGATTATGTAGTGCAAGGTAGATCTTTACTACAAATCTTACTAGAATGTGTAAGCAACGAACAATGCTAGTCTTCGTTAGGATTCAGAATGTGTCTCATCGTGATAGTATCAATACCAGCTACCAGTGTCAACTCTAGGACAATACATGAATAAAGCGAAAGATCCATTAGAACGTGATTCTGACATCTAAAATAATACAGTACTACACTACTACTTCATCATCTAGGTAGCCTTTTCCGGGTTTGGCTTTCAATCAAACCGGATGTGTGCCTATCTTCAATTCCAGGACCCAGTAACTGGTAATACAGTAGGTACTTAGGTACTTCTTGGCAACACTATAGTGATTGAAGACTGAGGGCTAGTTTTATATTATCTAGCTGTGACTGAGGTTTTCTGGCTTCAGTGGGTCTAAAAATACCACTTTAGTAGAATCATAATATTAATCGTACAACAATCTGTCAAATTTCATTGTCATCTTTATCGTTAAAGCATCAGTTCAAGATTGATTGGGAAAATTTGACAGTGACGGGTAGCGTCATGTGCTTTCTGATTTTTAATCCGTATCGGCTGCCAAGATCTACAAATGAAAGGCGGGACCAACAGCTTAATTAAAGTAAGTAGGTATTTCATCGTGCAATATTTGTGGATTATTGGATTAATTAGCATTTCGAGTTATAGACAAACTGAAAATTTAAAATTTCACACTTTCTCTCTTACTTTTACCAATATCTTTAAAATTGACTGAAAAAACTCGTAGTCACGACTGTCTCGTAGTCACGTTGGCTCTAGCTCATCAAGTCAACTGTCGCGCATAGGTACATACTCTCATTATTTATGACTTCACACTTTAGAATCATTACAAAAGCAATTTCCACATGTATTATTTATTTCACGTTAAAGTAATAAATTCTAACTGTATCTTCAGCTGGGTCTTACCGCAGTTGACATCATATTGTAAATCATTTATTTTTATCCATAATATGACGTGACTAAGTAAGAAGAACTCATGGCTAAGTAATAATAGCCGCACGGGTTGATGTTTAAGGTTAAGCATCGCTTGCCGAGGTCGGTCCGTGGAAGGGTGACCGGCGGACGAATGGACTCGCCTCGAGTGACACGTTAAGCCGTTACTCACGGCTGTTTTTGTAGAAAATTTGACAGTCGTTACGGGTAGTCGGAAGCCCGAAAATCTGACACCAGTCTGTAGTCTGTCATCAATGCCGCCACAAGAAAAAAACCAACGGAGCAAATCAGCAAGGCAACAAAAAGAACCGCAACCCCATCTATCCAACTAGCAGCGAACTACTACGTCGAAATCCTGCATCGCGCAATCATAGACTAGACTAGACTTTGTGTCTGTCATCTCTGACCTAGACTAGAGTCAAGAGCAAACCCATCACAAAAAAATAAAATAAAAAAAATACCGCGCGATTTGAACATATACTGACGGCACAATTGGCGCAGTGGTTGAGCGATTGCCTGCTGCGCTGCGTGTCGCGGGTTCGATTCCCGCACGGAACAAATGTTTGTATGTCTTACAGATAGTTGTCCCGGGTCTGGCTGTTTGTGTATGTGAGTTTGTATGTTCGTACCCTATAAGTTTTGATTCCCTTGAGAGTGTCGAAATATGCGTTTTTTTTTGCGGCATAAACGGCCGTATCTTTTTTTTACGTTAACTTAGAAGTTAGATTTTTTCACAGCTTCAGGAAGCTGTATATTTGAGTACATGGTTTTAATTTCAACTCGATAATTATTTCCACGCGTTCCCGAGATACAGACGGACGGAAGAACAACAAAATGATCCTATAAGGGTTCGGTTTTTTCCTTTTGAGGTACGGAACCCTAAAAACAGGGGCGGATTATCCTTTAGGCAAAGTAGACACGTGCCTAGGGGCGCCAAATTACAAAGGGGCGCACGAGGAAAATAAACGAAAAGAAACTACCTACCACTTACATAAATTAAAAAAATCATAATTTGTAAAAAAGATTCCGAAGTACGCCCCCCTATTTGATTACTCCTATATAGCCCGATCCCAAAAACCAATTGTTTTACGACATTCACAATAGCTCTCTCTTTCTCGACTGTTTCGTTGATCTTGTGGTGGTTTGTCTTCCTAATGAGCTCGTTAAGCTCTTAGGCTACTGGTATGACCACCAAATCAACCAGGTCAGATAGTCGGGTGCCTTGTCTGGGGCGTATGGGTTGGAGTGTGGGGTGAGACAGGAAGGTTTGACTTCCCCAGCGCTCTTTAGCTTATACGTCAATAAGTTGATCGAGGAGCTCAGCAGCGCTGGTATCGAATGCTCTATTGATCGTGTGATTATTAATAGTATTAGTTATGCAGATGATATGGTGCTGCTGAGTCCCTCGATTAATGGACTCAGATGGATGCTGGAGATATGTGAGAGATACGCCACGTCTCATGGTTTATTGTACAATGTACGGAAGAGTGAGGTGATTGTGTTTAGGATAGGTAAACTCACTCTGTTCAAGGCGTTCTGCCAGTCTTTTTACACGTGCAGCCTGTGGATTAGACATACGCAGAGGGTTTACAACGTTCTTCGCGTGCAGTATAATAACGCCTTTAGGGTGCTGTTGGGGCTCCCGCGGTTTTGTAGCGCATCGGGCATGTTTGCTGAAGCTGATACAGATAGCTTCCAAGCTATACTGCGAAAAAGAACAGTATCCTTGATGCGGAGTCTTCGAGGGAGCACCAACAGCATGTTAAAGGTGATAGTGAAAAAGCCTGATGCCCGTTCCTGGAGCACTGGACCCGTATGCACAGCTGCAGGTCTGGTGCAGCGGAAAGCAGACATAATTATAGGTACCTGAATTAGTTTTTTTTTTGTTTATTTTATTTCTTTTGTTGTGGTAACAAAAATATATTAACATAGTTTTAAGTGTTACCAACAACAATATGAATATTTTGTGTTCGATATAAATAAATAAACCACGGCTGCTTAGCGTGGGGTCCTGGATTCAATTCCCGGGTTGGGCAAAGTGTCATTGTGTTTTTCTATTAGTAATTTTTCGTGCTCGCTACGCGCGATTTAATTTATTTACGTATAAATTGTCAATCCGCATTTTTTTTTTCAATAACTCCCCCTTTATCCACATACTTATAGACAAATTTTCTCCCACTCCCTGAGTGAAATTTTGGATCCGCGCCTGCTCGTATCTTATCTTATGGGCGCCGATGAGTTTTGCCTAGGGCGCTGGCAACATTTAATCTGCCTCTGCCTAAAAACGTGTGGAGTTAGCACCCCTAAGAAGTTACTTATAGGTATTTGTGAGCCAATTCGCTGTTAAACATACCCAGAATTACCTTCTAACCTTGGACGAATAACCCCAATAATTTTAAAACAGAACCAACCAGTAGTAAAAACTCTTTTCATCACGGAATCTAGCTATCCCGCGGTGTCATTGCATTTGCATATAATAGCGATTAAAGAAGCTCCATTAAAAAAAAAGTGGTTTCCAAAAAACCTTTTTCATTACTCATACTCTGAAAGTAGGCCTGAAGTTGCCTGAGGAGCGGGTTGAAAGTATTACTTTTCAGCCCTAGGGAGAATTGTTTTCAACTGACAGCCGTCAAATTATGAAAAAAACTTATGAACATTTCTATTGAACCATGTCCAAACTTTCTACACAGCCAGTCAGTTACAAACCGAAGTCAAATTGAAATAACGTAAACGTGATTATTTACTAATAAAATATTTTTTAAACGACTTTATTAAAAACAACTAAACTAAACTAACTATAAAATATATAATAACTATTTCTTTAAAATATCAAAATATTTACTACTAGCTTCTGCCAGCAGCTTCGCCCGCGTGGTCCCTAGGGAACATATTCCCGGGATAAAAAGTAGCCTATGTCCTTTCTCAGGCTCTAGACTATCTGTGTACCAAATTTCATTTAAATCGGTTCAGTAGTTTTGGCGTGAAAGCGCGACAGACAGACAGAGTTACTTTCGCATTTATAATATTATAGTAATGATTGTAATATTTATGACAAACAGATTTAGGACATACCTATTATATTTAGGGATTTCAATTTTATGGCATGTGATATTACTATTAAGTGTAGATAAGTGTGATATTAATTCCTTACATCTGTGTCACACCTTTTAAGCAGAGGTGATGTCAAGTAGGCCAAAATATGTGCAGGAGGTGGTCAGTCGTCGTAATGTGGATGTTAGTTCTGACGAAAAGACTTGATGATGAAGAACTGAGATTTTAATGCGTATATTTCATTGGTTTGGATATAGTATATTAAGTCTAGTATAGCCGCCTAGCCGCTAAGAAAAAATAAGGGGGGCCGGCGCGGTGCCCCCCGCCGCACTCGGTTCCACGTCGCCGTTGCCCGTTGCGATGTTGCCCGTGGTGTCCGCTTGGTGGCGCCACGTACTCGTAAACATGCCCCAGGCCTTCGAAGCACCCGGTTCCAACGAAGCAGGTGTCTCGATGTTGTCTTCATTAGGGAGCGGGAGTGGGCATATCTACGAGAACGAGCGCTTGATTGTGCCCGTCGCTGTTTTTATGTTTGCAACGCAGCTCGCGTTGCCATCCTTGCCCGGGAATTTCTGTAGAACCCGGCCTAGGCACTTTACTTGACTAGAGCCACTTGACGAATTGACACCGTTTATTTGAACTAATTGCTGTCTATCATTCAAATAAGATTTGACCAAGTTTAACGCTGTTTTGCCTAGTCCGTAATGCTCGAGCTTCAGGAGTAATGTATCGTGATCAACGCAATCAAACGCTTTCGAGAGATCACAAAATACACCTATGGCATCCTGTGCGTCCTCCCACGCATTAAAGATGTGCTTTAGTAAGGTAACACCAGCGTCAGTTGTACAAAATCTTTTGGCGAAACCATACTGTTTATCATGACAGATGTTATTCGTGTTAAAATGATTAAGCATTTGATTTAGCATCACTTTTTCAAATACCTTACTAAACACTGGCAACACAGATACTGGTCTATAATTATTTGTGTCTTTACTTATCCCCAGATTTAAAAAGTGGTATCACCTTACTGAATTTCATTAGGTCCGGAAAGACTCCTTAATCCACACACAAATTAAATATTAAAGCTAAGTACGGCGTTACAGTCTCGATAATTGAGGTACAAACTTTGATAGACAATCCCCATAGATGTTCGGTCAGTTTAATTTTGATTGATTTATTAAAAGCTTTTTTTACTACTATGGAGTTTATATGTTTAAAATTTCGCCTGTAATAAATCAAAAGCAAGCGAAGGCGAGGATTTTAAGGCTTCAGTAGTTTTAATAGGGATAGTCGTAAAGAAATTTACAAATTCTTGAGCAACTTGTTTGTTATCGCTAATCCATGAGAAGTCACCAATCCGTAATCAGTGTTATATTTTTTGTTCCTATTTGTTTCATTGTTTATAATTTTCCAAACCGTCTTTATTTTATTGTCTGTTGTTTTTACCTAATTGGTTATGTATAAAGCCTTAGCTACCTTAGGTACAAGTGTTTTTATAAATTTTTGGGTAGGTAAGTACATACTTATTAAAAACATACAACATACTTATTAGTAAAGATCTATAATCTCCATGTTTTTTTTCAAACATTTTAGGCTCAGTAGTTTCGGAGATAAGGGGGAATGTTCATTTTTTGTCTCAAATACTTGAATAATTTCATAACCATTTATTTTAAAATTATGAAAAAAAGATAATTAAAGCCCTCACAGTAAGCCCTATTATTTGATATGTCACACAATATTATTCAATAAACGTTTTTTTTTTTCTGGTTTGTCCCTCAAAAGTGACCCCGTCACCGACCCCCCAAAAAAGTGAGGTAGGTTGTCTTCCTTCACGAGCACGAGTGTGTTAGGAGCAATAGTGTTCTGTTTGGTCTGCTATTTGGTTCTTTTCTGGAGTTCAGAAACATATTCCTTAGACCATCGGCACCAGAAGTTCGGCTCCTGACGCACACGATCGTATCGACGAAGACGCTGCCTAGCCGTTGTGGTGAGTCTTGATTGGCGCGGTGCGGTGAGCGGTCAGCCAATCAGGAAGTGAGCGGGAGTTAGAGGGAGAAAGTCACAGGAGTCGGACGACAAAGGGAACATGGGTCGGGAGCCATGTTGCACGCAGGAATACCGACAATTTCGAACGCCTTATAGTGACCGGCAAAATCGAGGAAAAAAGACCTAGGGGTCGAAGTCCCAAGCGATGGTCGGACCAAATAGCGGAGGAGTTGAAAATACCTGTCAGCGACGTACTCCACCAAGCTACAGAACGGGACCTATGGAGACAAATGGTTGACGGAATCAAACGGACTCACGATCCTCATCAGTGAGGGACCGATTGAAGAGAGAGATGTCAAGTAGGTATAAAATGTAAAATCTACCAAAAACCACATAAATAAATGAATCTGTATGTAGTAGTCAAAATCATAACAGGTAAATGCCAACTATTTAGGTATCTACTTCTAATCTTGCCGTGCTCTCCTTCTTAGACCCACCAGCAGTGGTTTATCAGCGTACCTACGCTACGTACAATATTAATTTCATCTCTACAATTAGGTAATCATTATCTATAATTACTAATTAGACGAGATAGGACCTACCGTCCTATTTACTGTGAAACATTTTGAGTAGATAAGGAAAACCCATGTAGATACTTTAAGCCGAGTAGCTAGCAGTATCTGCCTCAATTTTAGTCACTGACAACCGTGCATAATATTAATCGCTATCATGTTATCTAGACTAAATGCTTATACTAGCTACTATAATTAAATCCTCTTAGTACCTGGGTATTTCTATTCAAAATTGACCGCGGACACAAAAAATAGTGTGGCACTTGACCTGAGTTATGACGGTATGAAACCCATGCTTATGTCCGCTGAGGAGAACCGGTGGGTGTTCCTAGGTAGCAAATACTGCTATATACCCACGGAACAGAAACCTAACACACTTCACGTCCAGGAACCTATACCCCTAGGGAAAAAAACTAGCAGTAAGTAGGTATTTCAGGGTTAAGTTTTGTATCTGATATAAAGTAAAGGGACAATAGCAAAAATAAAAAATATCGACTTAATTTAAATTCCAGCTGCACTAAAAATAAATATGACCACGCACTTTTGAAACATCCTGAATATTATTACTTGGTGGATGAAAAGGGTGATTAAGGCTTGTCTACAGAACACTAACACTTGTCCGCCGACAAGGAAACGAGCAGCTATCGACTATCTTCTCACTAAGGAAACGGACAAAAGATATAGATAGATCCCGTGAATTCCCGTGTGAGTAAAAGAGACACATACATTTATAGTCAATAGCTGGCTGTTCACACTGCCGGCGAGATCTCTCTTACCACTATTTCGTCGCAGCGACAAGAGCTATCAAAGATAGTACTCGCTCAGCGATGCCCGTTTGGCGGTCAGAACCGAGAGACTAACCAGCGGTCATTTCTACGTAGTGCGGGCGAAGCGAGTGGTGTTAGTAATCGCCCGCGCCTCGCACAAGAGCACTCGCATACAGCCGAGCGTCAAAACTATCGAAATTACACACCCGCTAATCGCTGCTCGCAAACTCGTTTCGAGTTTCAAGCTTTACTCGCTTCCCGCTGATCGTCGGCGGTGAGACAAGTGCCTTAGGATGGTGTTTGTTTCCTAACATCAAACATGATCTAAACTTTTTGGGTCTACAACATAGGATAAAATAAATTGTAAACAATGATAGTGAGAAAATGTTTTAAATAAAAGAGCCGTCTCCTGATAGTATTCGTATCGTTTGACAGAGCCCATCACAAATCTTTATTTTGTATTTGAACGCATTTTACGTGAATAAGGAGCAATGGATATCGAAATGAGGTATTTGCTTCTTTGCAAGTAGATGGCAGTACCATCGAAATAATATCTAATGTGATAAGTTATCTGTGGTCGATGAATCGGTGGTGGAATATTTTTTGTTCTAGTGATGTTTGTAAAATACCGTACCGTACTCGATTTGTTCCACTATAAAATAACGCACACAGTTTTCATAAACATGATTCCGCCCCGAATTTGTGAAATATTGTTTACTATGTTCTGCTGGCGGCATCACCCGCGTGGATGTCGGAAATTCTAACTTTATGTATATAATTTTGTAATTTTATGTAATAGTCGTATATGGGCAGATTTAATGCAACAAGGCTAAATCTACCACTCAATCTGTGGGTTAAAACGACAACACTGTCGTAGGTGTACAACAAATAAATAAAATTTAAAATAGTATTTTATGCAAACATCCATCCAAACTTTCACTTAAAGTGCACCTAGTAGCAGTGTTGCCATATATACAGATTTCTCCATTTTTATACAGATTTTCGTTGTGTGATACAGAATAGCACTGGATATAGATTTTTATAGAAAATTTAGACTGGCAATTCCACAGAAAATATAATATGCGACTCGAATTGAAGCATCCGCCCGTTTTTAAACAAGGCTTCTTTTAATAAAATAGCAAGTGTTATAAATTTAAAAATAGTCCAACTGCAGAGTATCAATCAGTCGGCCCACCCCTTTTCCCTACTTTGTCTGAGTCGGCTTCCAGTCTAACCGAATGCAGCTGAGTGTCAGTATTTTACATGAACCGATTACCTATCCGACCTGTAGGTCAACAGGGTATCACAAATAAATACACCTTGGCAAGACTGTTGTCAGTTTTTCTGGCTTCTGACTCAACGGCTGTCAAAGATGTTCAAAAGATATTTTTCAAAATGAATGTAACGTAACGAGGAATACCAAAAAAAAAACACTAAACTGGACGGACATCACTAGTTAAGAGGTGACATTCCTATTCGAATCTGACAGCCTGACAGTTTTGACAACTAGCTTGTTTTATTGCGTTCAGCGAGCGAGGCACCGATGAATCAACACATCACTTCGCCTTGATTGATTGCAGAACAGGGCCCCCGCCTGTGAATAAAGTTTCCTACCTCTCCAGGATTTTTTAAACAACATTAAGTACATACAACAAGCCTCCATACAATCCAGAATGTCTCACTTCAAATTGGTGTCGTCGACTAAAGCCTCCGATGTGATTCCTGTGAACAAATATGTGTCAGAGAAGACCGGTATCACAGTGATCATAGCGGGAGTTGAGGGACCTCTCGTCAACGGTTTCTTTTGTCTTGGTAAGTTATATTTGAAGAGTAAGTTGCGACCTTTCAACTTTACATGTAAATACATATAATCTTGAAAAGTTCCCAACTTGAGGAAAGTTTTAAGTCTACCTATTAACAGCTTCAAAGTTACCGACGATGTGGACTTGCTTTACCAAAAATGCAATGAAATAGTAATTGAAAAGAACTTTATAACAAGATAACAATTGCTTTTTCATTTTCCTTTAGCAACTGAAGCCCATGATGATGATGGTCTGCCCCACACATTGGAGCATCTTATCTTTCTTGGATCCGAGAGGTACCCATACAAAGGTATCCTGGATTTACTGGCCAACCGTTGTATGGCTCATGGCACAAATGCTTGGACTGATACGGACCACACATGTTATACGGTTTACACTGCCGGAGACGCTGGCATGTTGACGCTGCTGCCGATATACCTGGATCACATATTGCGGCCCACGCTCACTGATCATGGGTTTATTACGGAGGTGCACCATATAGATGGAGAAGGAGAGGATGCCGGTGTAGTGTATTGTGAGATGCAAGGAAGAGAGAATACTTCTTACAGTAGGTAAGGCAAAGATAATCTTTAAGGTATCCACCAGGATGTAGGTTAGGTAGGTTTTCATTATAAGAAAAAATAACTAATGGGTATATCTCATGACTTCTTTTAAGTAGGTACTTTTTTGCAGTTTTTATTTAACCCAGATATCTCCTTTTTCCATATATTATTTATTGCAAACAAAAAAACAACTAGAATATATTTTTTACAGATGTGACCTACAATTATTGCGTGCAATGTATCCAGAGAGTGGTTATTCAGCTGAAACTGGTGGCATTATGAAGAACCTTAGAGAATCCACAGATAATACTAAAGTGAGTTATAAAGAAGAATTCATTTAAAAATCTTAAAATATTCTAATTATAAGACTATTCAATTTTAATAAATATAAAAAAGGATTGGTCTCCGATTAGATATATGAGACCTGAACTAATGCCAACATTCTAATTTTGCTCAGATCTCCTTTTTCAATACCCTAACTAACAATATTAAAGTAAGACCCACATCTGAACATACTTGACATTCATATCTACATCCATTAGAAACATATAAGGCAATGAATAAAAAAAAGACTGGCCAAGTGCAAGTCGGACTTGCGTGCAAAGGGTTCCACACAAATCTCATTTTTGTAACATGTAAAATGCTGCCTCCACATGCTTGGTGTTTGCCACAAACAGGAGAAACACCGAACACGTCCTGAACACCGACCACAAACACCCAACACAAACACGGCATCCACATGCTTGGCGAACATGCTAGTATATTCCGGATTACTTTCGGGTTAATAGTACTACCGCAGTAAAAATAATGACGTATCCATACAAAACAAAGTAATCGATTTCCGACCTTAAGTTATTCTCTAAAAGTCGGAAATCGGTTAATTCGTTTTATGTAGATACGTCCTTTTTCTTATGACGGCAGAATAGAACTGAACAAGCGTGTGGATACATCGCAAACATGTTTGTCGAACACCTTTTGATTTGTGCACAAAAACCGACACCGATGCCGATCACTGCCAAACACTTCACAAACACATACGCAAATAGCAAACACCTATCCACACGTTCGTGTTTGGTGTTTGCTGTTTGCCACTGTTTGTGAAGAGTGTGGAGGCAGCATAAGGTTTAAAGTATAACTACAGGAAAACCTAATAGTAATAATACCCTAACATAATCTAATAGTACCCTGCCCTTATATAACCTAATAATAAAATTTGAAACTATAGGTTTTAAGTATTTGTTTTTAAAATTAAAAATCCTATAAGAAGTCAGACAATAGTTATTTACATAATGGAAAATAACTAATAATATGTGTGTACCTGCATTTTTGTCAAAATTTTCACCTCTTATTTTTGGGGAAAAGGTCCCCAGAATGGTCATTTTCATCCAATTTCTTGAATTACTTCAAAAATATTTATTTTAAAATTATGAAAAAAATATATTTAAAACCCACTTTTGATATATTATTATCACAGGGTACAGTTTAAAAACTTTCTGATATCCACCACTGACCACATACCTAAAATGTATTTATTTACAAAATGCGTTCATGTTTGAAAGATTGTCAAAAAGATACACATGCCACATGAGTGATCCTATAAGGGTTTCTTTTTTTATGTATGTTCGGAACCCTAAAAACAATTATGTATATAATCAAGGTAAACAAGATAGCTTTTTACAGGTCAGACAGTTCCACAAGAAGTTCTACCGTGCAGAGAACCTGACAATTGTACTGACAGGTCAGATAGAAGCTGAGGATGTGTTCGCTGCACTAACTACGGTTGAAGATGACATCATCGCTAAGGTAAGAAACTACAACATTTGTTCAACAGGTGTGTGAGAGGTAATTGCACTTATGGATCAGGATAAAAATTATTTTCCTTATACTTTTTCACAGCGCGGCTTTGCTTGCGACATATTTTTTGTTGAATGAAATGAATGATCTTATGTACACGCACAGGACCGGTTGTTGTGGCGACACTTGGGTTGGGGGTAGCCTATGTCCAACAGTGGACGAACATCTTGACAAATCTTGGAGCTTATTCGAGCATTGAAATATACAACACAGCGCTTTTTAGGTATTCGCCAAGGTGTCTAGTGTTAGTGAAAACAGACTTCATATTGGGATATTAACTTGATTCCAATAATATTATTCTATTAAGTCCGTCAGTTATAAAATGCATTAAAGTCCATGAGTTGTTACGTTACTTCTACGGGTCCTTTATTTTTTAGTTAGCGTTAGTTGAAGTCACTTTGACACTACACTAGCATCACATAGACTGCCTGATTGTATTGAAACTAACATAACCTTTACAGCCGATAATTTAATAACATTTAAAATTACATTAATTATCATCATCATATCAGCCGAAAGACGTCCACTGCTGGACATAGGCCTCCCCCAAGAACGCTCTGGCGGTCAAAACGGTTAAAAACGAGAATGAGTCTTAGAATATTTTAGTTTTACGTAACGCAATTTTTGGAGATTTATGACCTCTCCCCCATGTAACGCGCCGTAACGTGTTCTGTACCCCCTCCTCCTCCCTAGTAAAACGTTACGTAACCACCAAGTGACGATTTTTACCTAAGTCTGAATTTTGTGGCGTAAAGTATCGAAAAGTCGCTAAAATACCTTTGTTAAGGTTACGTAACGTGTAGTTCAACCCTCCCCCCCCCCTCGCACACCCCTGTATCGCATCGTAACGTTTTACAAGACCCCGTCCTCCCCCCAAATTAGTTACGTAATACTTGAACGCTCGCTTAGTTAAGAGCGCACCGAGCTTTTTGTTTAGATTTTCCATACGGTCCGTATATGTATTCGTAAGTGCAAACGAAATCCGTATGTAAGCGCAAGACACAGAGTTCAAAGTCCGCGGCCGAAGCAGGACTAAAGCGAATAGGGGGGAAGCGAGACGGCTCTAGCTAGAATGTACGGAACGCGTGCTAATTTAGGTATCTTTTGTTCGTATTATTAAATCGAATACACATTTTGAAAATGTCAAATGTATACGTTATAGGAAACATGTAGTTTTGTTATTATTCTAAAACTCTCTTCTTGTATTCCGTGAAGTATTTACGCCGTGCTGTGGATTTATTTGATTTTTAGAGATTACTTTAGATTTTTTTTCTATCGAGGAAACTATAAGTAATCGTGTTTCTAAAGTGTACGATTTACAGTGTGAATCCTTAAATGTCGTACATATTAAACTACATATTGACTAAAAGTTAAGTAATAACGATGCAGCACGGGATCAAACGAACGCCAATTACGTATCATTTCCTCGGTGGGCACCGAGGAAATGATCTTAAAAGTTAGTAAAAAAATATGTGCTTAAAATCCAGTCAAATATTACTTCAAAAGTTTTTGTAGACTAGTACTATTTTCATGAAATCATGGTAACGTTTGACTAATAATAGAGCAAACAGCAATTCCAGCATAGTGATATGAATCTAAATAACAGGTAATTCACCAGCGCTAGTCTAATGTATGTACTCAGGTCAAATCAATAATATCCATTTGTGTGTTCAACTAGCTGTCTGTACATTTGGCCTTAGCAACAACTTTTTAATGTGAAAGAAAAAAATCAACAGCATGATGGCTTTTATCCAATTTCTACGACTTTCATTATCATTTTTTTTTTTTTTTTTATGTATGTACACCGTTTACTCCGTGGTTTCTCATCCTATTTGTGTAATTCTTTTTAGTTCGATGCGGCGAAATTTGATTTAGTTTGGTTCAGTTGTTTTTATTTTATGAGCATTTTTGCTTATTTCAATTTCTGCGTAGATGAAGACGTCATCCAAGTATCACCACTTAAAAGTGAAAAATACAAAAAAAAATTAATACCCGCCGAAATGAGGTCCTCCTCCTTTTTTTGGAAGTCGGTTAAAAAACTGGCCAAGTACGAGTTGGACTCCCGTACAAAGGATTCCGAACCAATTTCATTTTTGTAACATGTTATTTTAACACTAGACTTCTTATAGGTTTTCCTGTAATCTGTAGGTAAAGAACTATTTATCTGCATTTTTTTCAAGATTTTTGCCTCAGTAGTTGCGGAGATAAGGGGGGGGGTATGGTTAGTTTTGGTCTAAATTCTTGAATAACTTCAAAACTATTTATACTATACATATATGTGTACTAAATTTCAACAGAATCGGTCCAGTAGATCCAGAAAAAACTGTTGTAATAGACGGACGGACAGACAGACAGCCGAGTGATCCATTTCTAACGGATGTTCGGAACCCTAAAAATACAAGTCATGTATTATCTTTCGAAAAAATGGTGGATATCATACTAATAAGGTTGCTGGAAAAACCATTTGTTGATAACAACATTACTTTACGCTGTTTTTGTCTAAGTAACTTTATATTAGCGCGTTTATCGCTTTGAAAAGCGATACATTCTCAAGCTGCATGTCTTGGGTGCATGCATTTCTTTGCGTCAATGTTTAAACGGCACAGGAAGAGCGAAATCAAATGCTTATTCAATTCAAACAACTCTTGCATCCAAATTACCCACTGCTCTCAAGTGTTCACACGCCTTAATCGGTAGAACAGAGTGGCTCTCGTTGAAACAACCTCAGCTAGGTCACATAAGTATTATTTGAGTCAAATACCTGAGACACGCAGACTGCCTCAAATGATTTTCGTCATTGTCTATGTATAATAGGGCATTTTTGGGTTCCGTACCAAGAGGGTAACTAACAGAATCCTATTACCTCTTACCTCTGCTGCACGTCCGTCTGTCTGTCAGCGGGCTGTATCCTCAAGAACCGTAATAGGTAGACAGTTGAAATTTTCAGATTGTGTGTTTCTATTGCCACTATAACAACAAATAATAAAAATTAAGGATCGGAACCCTTCGTATGCGAGTCCGACTCGCACTTGGCCTTTTTTTTCATTTTATGAACTTTATTAATCGCCTCTTTTAATAGTTGCAAGTATCAAAGCCCGATTAATGAGTGTGATGTTTTGGGTTCTTCGGTCCCCTGGGTCAGACCAAAAGTTATTGGGTTTTCAATTAGGAATTCCTCTAGTAGCTTGAGTCTGATTTGCGTCCCATACCTGCCTGCATTGAGTAAGTTACGATGGAGTGTGACGACGACGATGGTGTGTGTGTGTGTGTGTGTGATGGTGTGTGGTTGTCTGAAATCCGAAGAGAGGGGGAGGACACGATCATTCTCAAATCCGGCAATCTGCTCTGTTTCCGGGAGGGTGACCAGAAGTCCCAGGGTGGTGTCGGATTTATCGTTCACCAATGTGGTGAGCTCGAGAGTGTGTCGACCAGGGTGGCGTAACTTATACTCGGAATGTCATAAGGATATTCGTTGACGGTCCTACAGGTTTACACCCAACCTCGAACTTGTCTACACTAATATTATAAAGAGGAAAGATTTGTTTGTTTGTTTGAATTGAATAGGCTCCGAAACTACTGGACCGATTTGAAAAATTCTTTTAGCATTGGATAGCTACATTATCAGGGAGTAACATAGGCTATGTATTATCCCCGTACTCCCACGGGAACGGGAACTACGCGGGTGAAACCGCGTGACGTCCACTAGTAATAAATATTTTAATAAACAATATCCAATTTTATCAATCCTCAATAAATTTCTTTAATACTAGTTTTAAACTAAGATCCAAAGTAAGAATTAGTTTTATCTAAAATTTAAATATTCAAAGCAGTATTGCTAGTTATAACTAGGAAATTCTAGTTGTAACAAAGGTATTTAGTGATAGATAGATAGATAGATATATTTATTTTGTAAAACATGAGTACAGCATATAGGTCTTATAAATTATGATGAGGTTGCTACATGTTTTGCCAATTAAGACGTACAAAATCAGTTTAATAAAACAACAAAAAAAAAAAGTATTCAATGTCAACATTTAAATTAAATTGAAATTATAATATGAAAAATAAAGTAACCTTTAAAATTGCCATGCCAAAATTTAAATTAAATTGAAATTATAATATAAAAAATAAAGTTACATCCAAAATTGCCATGTCAAAATTTAAATCGAATTGAAATTAGATGTCAAAATTCAAGTTTAATTCAAAATCACAATGTCAAAATTTAAATCGAATTGAAATTAGATGTCAAAATTCAAGTTTAGTTCAAAATCACAATGTCAAAATTCAAATTCAATAATTCAATGCAATATAGTAATGTCAAAATTTCAATTAAATTAAAATCACAATGTCAAAATAAAAATTCAATTTGAGTAAAACATACAGAAAAAGCTTTAACATGCACCTTCAGAATTCTATACAAGCAAAACATCGTTTAAAAAATCATCTACGCTATAATAACACTTCTCCAGTAATAAATCCCGAAGGGACTTTTTAAACTTGATTAGAGGCATACATTTAATTGAATCAGGTATTTTATTATAAATATTTGGAGCAATACCAAAGAAACTCTTTTTCAATAAAGCAGTTTTACAGTTGTGCTGACATAATAAGTTCTCATATTGGGCACGAATTGGGGTTCTCTTAACTGCTGAAAATTTTTGAAATAATTGTTGATTCGCTTTTACAAATAACGCAGTTTCTAATATATACATACATGGAAAAGTTAATATTTTTAATTTTCCAAAGTAAGGAACGCAACTATCCGTTGTTCTTAGACCACACATTGATCGTATACATCTTTTTTGCATCCTGAATACAAGTTCTCTATTAGTTGACTGTCCCCAAAAAACAACACCATATCTCAAAATAGAAGCGACCAACCCATGATAGGCTGTCGATAGTGTGTCAGTATCTACTTTTTTGGATAATTGGAACAATAGATATGCAGATCTACTTAGACGCTTGCAGATTTCCTCTAAGTGAGGTTTCCAGGTTAGTTTATTATCTATAGTTATACCCAAGAATTTTGCATTTGTAACTTCTTCTACGATACAGTTATTGTAAGCAATGTTAACTGGTGGATACTTACGGCGCTGGTGGAAGTGAATAATTTTAGTTTTATTTAAATTAATTACAAGATTATTTTTATTAAGCCAATTTATAATGTCACTCAGAGAATTATTTATGTCATTTTCATAATCATTAGAATTAGTATAATCCACTATAGCCGTGCTGTCATCTGCAAACAGAACCATTTTATGATCTATAGTTTTCGGGAGATCATTGATGTAAATTAAAAAAAGGGGTGGTCCCAGTACGCTACCTTGAGGCACACCATACTTTACGTACCTTGGTTTAGAAAGATATTTTGTCTCCAATTTAGTAATAGGACATATTCTATTGATTTCTGTACATTGAGTTCGGTTACTCAAATATGATTCTAGGAGTTTCAAGACGTTTCCTCTTATACCATACCCATGTAATTTTTGAAGCAAAATCTTATGATCCACAAAGTCAAACGCTTTTGTCATATCTGTTAGTAAGGCACAGACAGGATTACCTTTATCTACAGATGTCATTACACTAGATAGCAGGTCAAATAAAGCCATATTAACATTTGTACCTTTTCTGAAGCCTTTTTGTTCATTGCAAAATAGTTTGAATTTTTCGAAATAAGAATATATAGAATTGTAAATTACTTTCTCAATTATTTTTGAGAATACTGATATTTTCGCAATAGGTCTATAATTATGCACATCACTTTTATCGTTTTTTTTATAGAGCGGTTTAATGATGACTTTTTTTAGGCTATTTGGGAATAAACCATCAGAAATGCAAAGATTAATTATATGTGATAATAGGGGCGCTATAATTTCCTTTACATATTTAATAACTTTAGTTGTTATGCCATCAAATCCTACCGTATTCGTATTTTTCAGGCTGCTTATTATTTTGATTACATCAGAATCCGAAACAGGTAGCATAAATAATGATTGCGGATTTGAATGTTCAAAAACGTAATTTTCTGTCAAAGTTCCTCTAGTTTTGATATTATTTTCTATTACCTCTATAAAATAGTTATTAAATTCATTTGCAATATTGATTGGATCTGTTAGAGTTACATTATCTTTGTTTATTGACAGTATAGGTTCTTGTGGTAGGTTGAATTTAGATTTTTTTATGACTCGCCAAGCAGCTTTTGATTTGTTATTTGAGGTTTTAATATAGTGGTTATTTTGGGCTTTTTGAGTTAATTTAATTATTTTTCTATAAATAGAAGAATATTTTTTAAACGCAAGTCTATTTTTTGTATTAGGATTGAGTCTGTATGCCCAAAGTAACTGTCTTTGCTTTTGACTGCAGATTTTTATTCCACGAGATATCCACCTATTTTTTTTATTAGTAAATACAGTCACAATTTTTTCCGGAAAGCATAATTTGTATAATAATGAAAAATCATCCATAAAATTTTCAAAGGATTCATTCGCATCTTTGGCTTTGTATACTTGTGAGAAGGGTAAGCATTTAAGATGATTTTTGAATTTTTCTAAGTTGTCTACTGATATATCATATTTTTTTGTTTTCCAATATTTTAGTGTACAAGTTTTTTTAATAGGAACCGTGAGCAATTGAGACGTATGATCTGAAAGAACTAAGTCCATTATTTCAGCTTTACATTTTTTCCGGTAGGTGTGAGCAAAATTATCTATACAGGAGTTACTACTCAATCTCGTCGGTTTATAAAGTTCTAATTGTAGATTATATTGCAAAAGAAAGTTTTCGAATTCCATTGTTATTTTATTCCTTTTCAACACATCTATATTAAAGTCTCCGGCTAAGATAATATTTTTATTGCCAAATGAGCAAAATTTTCGTAAAATATAGTCTAGTCTCTCGTAAAATATGTTGTAATTATATTTCGGTATTCTATACACACATATAATGATAATACTAGAAGATACCAGTTCTATACCACAACACTCAAAAACGCCTGTCACTGATTGCTTAGCAACATCCACTAATTCACGATACTGCAGTCCTGCTCTAACAAAAATGCAAGTACCACCACGTTTAACGTTTCTAGTGAAGAAAGCTGCTGGGCAGAAATTAGGTATATGTAATATATTCTCGTAGCCAGTCTCAATAAAATGCTCCGTTATACAGATGACGTCTACACTAGTTCCATTACCATGAAGTTCATCTAATTTTACAATCAGCGAATCCGTTTTATTCATAAGTCCTGCAGTGAAAACTAGTTTTAACTAGAGAAAACGCGTTATAACTGAGAACGGGTTTTAACTGTAACAGATACAATAACTCCCATCCAAATTCAATAATTTCCAATATGTCCGTGGCTTATTAAAAAAAATATTTTACAATTTCACGCGATATTTTACAATTCTACGACGTTTGTAATTTTCCGGTGACAAATACACTGCTGCCTACCCCAAATGAAATTAAGACAGACTTAATCATCTGTTCCGCTAAGTAGATTACAGATACAGTACCATAAGTAGTTGATTAACGCAGGAAAATCATCTTAAAATTGTATTTAAAAGATTTTTATTGCATGGTCTGATTTTTGATCTAAATGAATATGAGATTAACGACTGTGTCTGTAAACTGAATCAACTTTCTTTTGATGATTATTGAAGAAAATTATAGTGCGAAATTACAGTGTCAGCTATTATTTGTGCACAGAAAGAGAGCGATCCTCTAGAGGAGTGGGTCAAACCGTGGCAGACCATCCCTCCTAGACCCAACTACGGCGAGTTGAAGGTGCAGTGGCCTGCAGACACTGAGGATTGTGGTCAGGTATGTAGCACTCTACTGTCGTCTTAAGTTCAAGGAAAATACGGTCTTCGTTTCCTTGAATTTAAGACTCAAAACTGGTAATTTTTTCATCTAGCCTTGAATCAAAGAGCTTTTTAAAATTTAGCTTATTGTTATTATTAATTTATTATCTTTTTCCTTAGATACTTTAGGATTTAGTGTTTGACTAGAAATGGCTGTGTATAGCATGTTTACATACAAGTAATTGACCCTGAAAACATTTTATCATCGCATAATACAACACCATTTATTTTCCAATGCCTAAAGGACTGTGGTTATGGTCGAACGTAATCTAAAATGGTATGAATCATAAAAACAATTTTGAATCCTGAGTTTTGTTTGCCATTATAATAATTCGCAAATATAACATCATATTTTTATAAAACCAATCAAATTAAAATTGTCTGTGTTATAAAGGTTATATTCGGATGGCGCGGTCCTCTGCTAACAGAACAGGCAGCGATGAAGGATCTAACGGCGTGTGCGATTCTTCTGCGGTACCTCTGCGATACTGCTGCGGCCCCGCTCCAACGATGCTTGGTCGAAAGGGAAGATGCATTGGCTGGTGATGTAAGACTTTTAACTTATTGTAACTGTCTAGAGATTAACATATAAATCCTGTTTTTCTTCTCTTCGTGTTCATTGACCAAGCAACTTATCGGTCGGTCACTCGCGTGTCTAGTTGCAGCTGAAAAAGTAAAACCCTAAACGACAGTTGCAGTGCATAATCGATTACCTTTCTTACTACACTATGAGTACGCATTAGAGACCTGATTATATCCGGACATCGGTTATACGTATTCGCGATTATCCGGATTGCCAACCTCAATCAATCTGTAGATTATAAATTCTGTAGAACATGTTATACAAAATTGGATTTCTTCAACATACAGTTTTCCGGATTTTTTACTATCCGAACGACTTACGACAGCAATTATTCCGGTAAATCGAGTCTCCACTGTATTCCACACTTTACTTTACCCTTTTCAGTTTTGAAAACCTACCTACGCAAACGCTTCTCGAATACATTATTCACACTGAACCTTTCCGTAACAGATTTCCTACAACCTGACTGAAAATATAGCGTCCCTCATCAAAATAGAGCTCGACAATGTTCCCATGGACAAGCTAGAGTTGGCGCGCGACGAGGCGCTCAAATGCCTGCGGTCAGTGTGCTTGGGTGAGGATGTGGTGGACATGGAGCGCCTGCGCAGGCTGTTGAGGAAACAGCTGAGGGAGGCTATCGCTAGCCTTGAGTCGGACCCACACCATGCTGTCGCGTTCAGATGCATCGGGGACGCGTTGTATTCGCAGAGCGAACATCATGTAAGTATTTTTTTGTTAAAAAAGTTTATGGTTGAAGTTTTTTCTACTTATGTATTTAATCAACTTAGGATGTAAATATTTTAAGTAATAATTATTTTGGTATACATTTTGATTTTGATAAAAGGAGCGTGGAAAACAAATACATAGTGTTAAATGTAACATCTGTCAGTCGTCTTTTTTTGGAGCTACAAATATAGCTTGCGGCCGAAAAGGCCCTTTCAGGTTTTACACTTGTTGGCTTTATTATCAGCAAATAATCAGGACAAGTAGGTACTCGAACTCCTTCACTTTCAAATGCAGTCTTCTCTCTCTACTCGGCGCAGTGGGGCGGCGCGACTCTGTTTCGACGCATTTAAAGTACCTACTCATGCAACAGCGCTATTATGTTGCTATCGGTTGTATTTTTTGTATAAAAGTTTTTTATTTTTCCCTTTTTAGTGGTACCTACCTGCGTACCCATTAACAGCGTACCGGCGTGATGTTATGTTAAGAACTGCCGTAAAAAATAAAAAGACATGCGATTTCAGTAATTCCGATCCATTTGCTATCACTTATTCAAGAGTTTGAAGAGTTCCGTTGCCTACCTCCGAAGTTCTTCATCGGATCTTCACCAAATTGAAATGGGACCAGTCCAGGAAAATACTCTTCCAAAAGAATCATCCAAATCGGCTGACAATTGGCGAAAATATCGCTGAACAAACATTTTTCATGGGATCTCATCGTCAGATCCTAATTTATTCCTTCCTTTATCACCGGATTACCGGATCTGTTTTTCCAGATTGCAATGCCTAGTCCGAGCGGAAGTTTTAAAGCTAATTTTTTACGGATAACCGATAAAACTTCATCATCATCATCATATCAGCCGAAAGACATCCACTGCTGGACATTGGCCTTCCCCAAGATTTGGGGGGGTTTGCCATAATCGCCACGCTTGGCAGGCGGGTTGGCGATCGCAGTGTATGGTGTTGAGTTTAACAGAGAACGCTGCTGCCCATTCTCTGGCGAGTCCCTTAGTCGCCTCTTACGACACCCACGGGAAGTGGATGGTATTATTCTTTTACGGCACCATACGGCACCGGCCAACACCATACGGCGATAAAATTTAGTCTGATGGAATCCTTTTTTTTTGGACTGGCATCATGAAATGACTCTTTCCGCTCTGAGAGGAGCGAAGCGAGTGTCAGACACTTACTGAGTAAAACCCGTGCGTGTTCCTCCAATTGCTCTAGGAGGTACCTACCATAGCTGTCTTCATTGTTTTTTTTCTCGACTTTTAAACAGGTCTTACACTCTAGCAATACTCTGTAAGCAACTGTTCAATCCGACTATTAAACTAGATACATATGAATGTAAAAAACAGTTCGTTTTTAGGGTTCCGAAAAAAAAACGGAACCCTTATAGGATCACTCGGGTGTCTGTCTGTCTGTCTGTCTGTCCGTCTGTCACAGCCAGTTTTCTCCGGATCCACTGGACCGATTCTGTTGAAATTTGGTACACATTTGGACTTCTATGACCCGAACACGGACGCGTTACGTAAATCATTAAATTTTTAGTATGGGGGTCACTTTTGGGGGTCAAACTAGAAAAATAAAAAAAAAGTTTTATGAACAATATCGTGTGACATATCAAATGAAAGAGCTTACTGTGAGGGTTTTAATTATATTTTACATTATTTTAAAATAAATGGTTTAGAAGTTATTTAAGAAATTAGACGAAAAATGACCGTTCCCCCCTTATCTCCGTAACTACTGAGCCTAAAATTTTGAAAACAATGGAGATAATAGATCTTTACCTAAAGATTACAGGAAAACCTATAAGAAGTCTGTAGTGTTCAAATAATATGTTAAAAAAATTAAATTCGTTTGGAACCCTTTGCACGCGAGTCCGACTCGCACTTGCCCAGTTTTTATACAATGGAATCAAGACCAGATTGATTTCTATGTTCGACACATTTATGTGACACCACATAAAACTTTATACTATTTGTTTTTGTATCAGAAAACAAACGAGAAAGAAAATAGTAGTTTATTTTCTGTTAAGGAAACAATCTTCAGTTTTAATAGAGCACTGTACATTTGTACTGATATGTCAAACAATAACTATTTGTGATGGATTTTCAGTTATGGTCTGATGAAAACTTGTTATAAGAAACACGTGAATGTGACATAATTATGGTATACAGGAATCTGCTCGAGTAAAATTGTAAATTTATAGAGTAGACAGAAACATACTGCCTAAACTTGTATCTAAAATTTTAAGAGAGAGTTTCCTATGTAGTGAAAATGGAAAGTTATATTTTGAAAATTCCGGGGTGAATCCAATCTGGCACAAATTTTAATCGAGAAGAATTCAAAGAATTGTGTCTTCAAAATTATATTGTTCGGAGATAAAATAACTAAGCTCAACTAGCAATTTGAATAGCTAGCGAGCGTGTCGAACTTTTTCATAAAAATGGTTACTAAATAACATGTAATGCTTCTTATACCGAATAAAAAATGACGAAGCTAATAATAAAATATGCTCTTCGAAAATATATTATACGAAGCCGCTAGCAGAAGCTAGTAACAAATAATATTAATAAGACATACTTATATTATACTAGTTTCTGCCAGCGGCTTCGCCCGCGTGGTCCCTAGCGAGCATACTCCCGAGATAAAAAGTGTGTCCTTTCTCAGGCTCTAGACTATCTGTGAACCAAATTTCATTTAAATCGGTTCAGTAGTTTTGGCGTAAAAGCGCGACAGACAGACCGAGTTAGTTTCGCATTTATAATATTAGTTAGTATTTATTTAGCGGCCGTATACGGCCGTGATAGGTACCTAGAAAAGTTTGGTTGTCGCCTTTGCTGGACAAAGCGTTTTTCTCTGACTGCCTGGCCCAATAATGGGCCCAATAAATCAAAATCAAAAGTCATTTATTCAAATTAGGCTGAGTACCAGCACTTTTTGAACGTCAACTTTTACAAATAGACAATCCCCCAAAACGCCCGCCCGTCACCACTTCCTAGTGTTTTAGCTGTGGAGAAGAAGTGGCCAACAAACTCCCCAGCAACACATCTGTTTGTTGAGTTAGAAGAACTCGCATTTAAACAATAGTATGCAAAGCTTTATAACAAAGAAAATAATTGACTTTAGGTAACACGTACAACCTAAAAACTAAATTATTTGTCAATTGTAAGCTAGCACACTCCATTACGCCATCATAATCAGACAACTCAATGAATTAATAAATAAATAACTCAAGCATAAAAACAATGTAAACCAAACTTAATAGGTATGCCTCCAGACAAGGGCGTGCCCGCCTACACGTGCAGGGGTAGAATCTAACAATATATCTGTGACTCGACGCCACAAGTGATAAACTAGGGCCACCAAATTAAACAAAAAGCAGTTAATCATTGTAACATAAAAAAAAACCATGGCTAACAAGACGACCATTCACCACAAGCAGCACCCGTTCACGAACATAACGCAAAGATCAGCCATTACCTCCCTCGCCATATTTGAGGAAAAGAGGTAACCCGACCTCCGACGCTACCGCAAGCAGTGAAATCTAAGGGAGCATGACGAACTTGCTGCCGGTTGCTCAGGATAGAATAATATCAAACAATTGTCTAAGTCACTAGTTAATCACGTTCCAATACAATAAAAAAAATTGTATATACAATGCAAAAAAAAAACAATAATTGACCTCTACGGACTTATAAGTCAACAAATATATTATGAACTCATAATATATTTGTTGACTTATAGAATATAGAAAGAAACTGTCTTATGCTAACTATGAAGGAACATTAAAACGAAGTATGTCTTGTGTTCAACACTGCGACCAACTATTATTATCGTCTAAATAATTCTTGATTGAATAGTATGCCTTCGAACAATGGTTAGGTTTACTTGGCAGCTCAAGATAAGAAGGGGGTAGCTTATTGTAAAAACGGATACCGAGCCCCACAAATGAGTCCTGAACCTTTCGAAGACGGTGGGATGGTGCATGTAGTTTGTGCTTGTTTCTAGTGTTAAAGTTATGGATATCACTGGTTTTAGTGTATATTTTGCCTAATATATAATATGTTTGCAAAAATGAATTGAGATGCTACCGTGAGAATTCCAATGTCTTTGAAAAATTTTCTTAAAGAAACTCTTGACCCCAGCTGATATATTGCTCGTACAGCCCGTTTTTGTAAGACAAATATATTTTGTATATTTTGTGCTTTACCCCACAATAGGATACCGTAAGACATAACGCTATGGTAATAACTAAAATATACTAACCAAGCTGTGTCAACGTCAGTGAATTGTCTTAATTTTCTGACGGCGTAGGCGTCTGAGCTGAGCCTTCCCAACAGGCTTGATATATGCGGGCCCCATTGAAGTTTGGAATCAACAGTTATTCCCAAGAACACTGCTGAGTGCACAGTTTCAAGCACCTCTTTGTATAAGATGACATTCGGTCCTAAGTTTCTAACGTTAGGTAAGGCAAACTTGACACATTTCGTTTTCTTGGCGTTAAAAACTAGGTTTGTCGTAAACCAATGCGTAACCATGGAGAGAGCACTGTCTACGTTTTCAAAATCTTGTCTATTTCTATGTACTTTAAAAAAAAGAGAGGTGTCATCTGCAAATAGTACTACATCACAGATACCCTTTAAGAAATATGGTAAATCATTTATATACACTAGAAACAAGAACGGACCCAGTATAGAACCTTGAGGCACACCTAAATGAACTGGAAGCGCGGAGGACTTCACACCATTGATATCTACACACTGAAACCTATTATGTAAATATGAATCAATTACGTTAAGAGCTTCGTTTTGGAGACCAAAATGACGTAGTTTACGCAAAAGCGTATCATGGTGTAAGCAATCAAAAGCTTTGGAGAGATCACAGAAAATTCCAATTGCATTTTGCGAGTTCTCCCATGCGTTAAAGATGTGTTTTAGGAGAGCAACCCCCGCATCTGTAGTTGAACGGCCTTTTGTAAAGCCATACTGCTCATTATGTAGGAGGCTATTGACATTAAAATGTTTTAGCAGTTGCTTGAGTATTAACTTTTCAAATATTTTGTTAAACGCAGGTAAGATAGAAATGGGCCGGAAGTTTCCTATATCATTTTTGTTACCAGATTTAAATAAAGGTATGACTTTACTACTTTTCATGAGGTCAGGGAAAGTTCCCAAATCCACGCATTTATTAAAAGTAACAGCAAGGTAAGGGGCCACGATTTCTATTATGTTACTCAAAAGTTTAATGGAAATGCCCCAGTAATCACCAGTGTTTTTTGACTTAAGTGTGTTGAAAACATTAACCACGTCACTAGGCGTTACGTGCACGAAACTAAATACTTGACTACATTTAGGCACACTACTATGTAAAAGGTTTTCAGCATTGGACGGGGACGAACTATAATAATAATTTGAATGTTTTAAAAATCATAAAACACGGAGCAAATTTTGCAGGAGAGCGAAAAAACATATTTTGGTTTGCTCTGTTAAGATACTAGAATATTTTTAAAACATTCAATATTTATTTTGAAGATTATTAATTAAAGTTTATTTTTAGAAATATATATTTTAAATTATTTAAATATTCCATGTATTATGCCCCTCTCGTAATTCTACCAAAATCAAAACAGTATGGGTGCTTAAAAACTTTAGTTACTTACTATGTTTTAAAATGGTCAAAGTTATTAACTAGGTTTACATATTGGTTAACAAGAAAATCAAGTGTACTTACTAGGTATTGAGGTGCATGTATTTCTGGTGTTTAGTGAAATAATGCGATTTATGTCTTTATCTTATAGGCAGTTTGATTTTAAGTCAATTTAAGTTTAAAACCCGAATTTGATAAAAATGTTCCTTAATGGGTTTTAAAATGGAGCAGCCGTGGTAATGCTAAACCCCGTTTGTTTCCAGTTTATCTCTCGCATGAACCCTCAAACCGACCTGCTGGCCTTACTGGAGGAGTCGCCCGACTACTGGCTGGGTCTCCTACAGAAGTACTTCACGGAAGACTTCGTCACCATCATAGGATCTCCAAGCATTGAACTGCAAGACAAGTACGTATAGTCTCTATACGAAACCTCGATGACATAAAATCAATTGGAAATGATTTTATGTCATGTTATTTAATTCTATGTATAACTAGCGACACGTCCCGGCTTCGCATGAGTAGCCGGGCATAACATTATAAGGTCCCTGTCAGCATGATTTTTTAGAAAATCTAACGTTAAAAATTAATAAGAAAAATGTAATTTGAGAAAAGTAAAATATAATTAGTTTTATTATCATTTAGAATGGCAGAAGAAGAAAAGAAACGGTTAGAAGCGCAAAGAGCGGAACTCGGTGAAGCTGGACTTGCTGAGAAGGCAAAACGCTTACAAGAAGCTATGGACTTCAATGAGGTAACCAGCTGATGTACTATGTAGCACATCAAACATGGCCTTAGGATAAAACTCGCCTAAAGAACATAATCGTTTAGAATGTATGCTTTTAAAAATAATATGTCGTTTTTGCCCATAGGGAAAAAGCGTAACTAAAATCTAAAATAATATTTCTGTACTACAGCAGGACAGTTCTTCTAGAGGCCTTTTACTCTGTTTAGGTTTTTCGCTACCCAGAGCGGTAGGCAAATAGGTGTTTAAAGCCAAGCAGTCATGTCCCTACCGCTGTGTGGGGCAAAAAAGACGTAGCTCTGAACAGGCCTTTACAGGCTGAAAAGAATAAATGTCTTGTTAATTGCAAGTTATCAGTTTTGGATCTTATTAAAATAAGCAAACTCAGATTATTAAAAATGGCTGACACAATATTAGCAGCTATTGCATCTATTTTCACCAAGCAAGGCTTTATTGTATAAATGTTAAACATGACTCAAGCTAAGTATAAAGGCTAGATCCTTTAAAAAAATAAAAGGCCCGTTTTGACAGCAGGATACAACATTGCTTTACCAGTAAGTATGAAAGAGACATAAAAATAAATCTCTTCCGCACTTAGTGGTAAAGCAATCTTCTATCCCTTCTCTACTCAACTGTCAAATCGGACTTCTTAGATTTTGGTGACTTTAGTGAGGTAGTCACTTCTATTCATTGAGCCGTAACTTATGTAATTTATTAGATTACTAAAGGTTGTATATAGACGTTTGCATTAATTAGTTACCGACTTTTCTAACATGTTTTAATTTGCTTGCAATATTAAATTTTATAGTACCTGTGTTAACATGACCATTGTCACGTTAATAACTTCTATTGTTTTGAAAGAACGCAAGTTTTATTTATTCTGCCACAGGAGGGAATCGTAGCCCGTTGAAACAATAGGATCTTAACCGCTTATTCTGATAAATTAATAGATAAAAATCTACAATTTAATTTGCCAGCTTCAAAAAAAAAACTTATAGTGATTGGAATGACGGCCGCCATGGCTGACGCACAATGCTCCAACATTAGGTGTGCAGAAACCATACCCCAATAGATAGATAGATATCCTTACAGCGAAACACTTCTGCTGTCTGCTTATCGTTATTGTACGTTAACGAATATGTTACCAAAAAATCTTATTATTATGTTATCTCTTAAAACAATGTAGCCGTCATCTTTTTATTTCTATAAGCACCATATTGTTAAGAAATAAGTTTACAAAGCGAATCTTCGTTATTAACATAAGTGTGTTGTATCCAGCGGCCACCGCCCGCGGGCACGCTAGCCTCAGTACCGGTACCGCCGTGCAAGTTCAGATGTCACAACATCAACTCCTGGAGCTCGGACGGCGAGCCCTGCCCGCACTTCGACCTCAAGGAACTGCCCATGTACGCTAGAGTGCATAGCTTGAAGACCAACTTCGTTTATGTGAGTATTTTAAATTTATTTTATAGACTCACATTTGGCCAATATCTCGCCTTACGGTAATAAGGTATTTTACTGAAAAAAATCTCACCAGTCCGACAGATAGCATACATACACGCGTGACGTCACGTCCCTGGTCAAAATTGTACGATCGTAGTGACGTCACGCGTGTTTTCGACGCACTGTATCGTGTTGTCGTGAAAAAATACGTGTCAAATATTTTTGTAAATCTATCTATATCTAATATAAAAAAATCTCGTGTCACGGTGTTTGTTACCGAACTCCTCCGAAACGGCTCGACTGATTTTCATAAAATTTTGTGTATATTCGGTAGGTATGAGAATAGGTGGTAGGGTATTTTTTTTTATTTGGCAAAACAACGTTTGCCGATTCAGCTAGTCCTATATAAAATACCCTATTGATGATGAGTTCAGCTAGTCCTATATAAAATACCCTATTGATGATGAGTTCGATGTTTTAGGCTTCTCTAGAAGTAACCTATTCACTCGAGACTTAATACTCGGGTAATAGGCCGCAGTAAACATGCCCGTAACCTGTACAATATTATGCGAGGGTCTTGATTGGGGCATGAAAGCTACTTCCATACTTTTGTGCTAGTTACAGGCGTGTGTACCACAACGTTATAGAGGTAGCTATCAAGAAACTTATACTCTGACAGGAAGGCTGCATCTGCCAACAATGAATGTGTTTATAACTGGAGCTGGAGTTTACACAACTTGATCTACCGGCTTGAGCATGTCTAACGTATTACTTACTAGTTGACCTGCGCAACTTCGTCTGCTCCGCTCCTATTGGTCTTAGCGTGATGATATAGCCTTCCTCGATAAATGGGCTATCTAACACTGAAAGAATGTTTCAAATCGGACCAGTAGTTCCTGAGATTAGCGTGTTCAAGCAAACAAATAAACAAACAAACTCTTCAGCTTTATATATTAGTATAGATATAGATAGCCTTTTCATAGGAACAACCAGTCTTAAGATTTACAAGTTCTGTTTCAAAAATGCATTAAAAAACACGCGCTAATGTATGCGATCTGTGAGGGAAACTGCAACAGCAGTTCTTTAGATTAAAATCGACATCGCGAACATTTGTCACTAAGTGGAAAATCGTTCAGCTACCGCGACAATATGACTGTTTTGCATTCCAACAAAACAGGTATTATGTGTTGAATAAGACACAGCGTTGAGATGAAGAAAGCTGATGTAAACTCGCCTTAAATCTATGGTATCTATGATATCTATGGTTAAAACTTACCGAATTCCCAATGGTTTTATACCTGTCTCTCTCTTTCACCAGGAAGTTGTTAAGGTCATAGAGTTTTCAACGCACCAGCAACAATCTGTTGCTGCAACGCTGTGTGCCTTATTCAACACATAATACCTGTTTTGTTGGAATGCAAAACAGTCATATTATGTGCTTTTCTAAGTGTGTCTTAGCGTTGAGATGAAGACCTGTTTGGTATCTGCTGGTGATAAACACAAACGCTATGATGAATGAATTAAAATACTGTTCTAGAATAAAATCAGTTTTATTATAAGTCACTATAACATAAAAATATAACATTTCTTACTTAATTGGTAACTTAGAAGTTCAAAAATCAACAACAAATGAATATAAATAATAGTTACAAGGAAATAATTCTAAATTAAACCTTCTTCAGAACAAGTTATTTAAATCTTTAAAAAGGTTTGCTTTAAAAGATCACATTTACCTAATTGATATTATTAAAATATCACTTCAATAAGTCAACATTGGAGTTAGTATTATCAACTTTGTTTACTGGACGACAATAAAATTTTTCAAATGTTTTAATACTCCTCCAATTTCCTCTGTCAAGTATTTCTTGTACAGGTCTATTCTCCAACCAACTTCTAGAAGCTACAGCTGACCTGATACTGCCTGGTGAGGCATCAATAATAGCATCCTTAAAAATGCTACGAATCCATCCTGCAATAATTGCTCTTGAAGTAGGTTTTAATTTTCCTGATAGAGAAATAAATAAACTCGTGACAGTCCTGTCTGTACTTCTTCTATTTTCCGATCTCTCTCTGAGGTTATTAATGTATCTAACAGGGCAGACACGATGGTCTGGGTGTTTCCGCAACAGTCAACCTGACTGCCTGTATGTCTTTGATCCGAACTTTGGCCAAAGACTAATCTCGTTTTCTGTAGAAATAAGACTTTCAAGGCTATTTAAGATAAGATATTTATTTTGCAATTATGGGTACACGTCTCATAAAAATATAATTAGCAACAGCCATATTTTACCAGAAGGCATGCAAAAGTACAAAATACATTAATGATTCTACATAATAATAAAGATAACAATGTCAATAAGTATAAAGATTAAGTAATACGATTTAAATTTCATTTCATTTCATAATAAAGATAACAATGTCAATATAAAGATTAAGTACATATTACGATTAAAATTTCATCACACAGACAGGTGCGGGCGGCGGGGGCGCTTAGTGAGATATACACTATACTAAGCGCCCCCGCCGCCCGCACCTGTCTCAGTCCCCTTTGTCGTCATACCCCCGCGCCCCTGTACCGCGCAGGCGAGGACTCAGATAAACGGTCGACCTATAAATAAAAGATTTCAAATAAAGATTCTGAATTTGCTGAATTTAGCCAGTTAAATAATATTGCAGTGTCCCCATATTGGTAGTTTTTGTACTGCTGGCCTAGCAAGTGAAATGGCTTTTAAGACTAGTGATGGGTCGTTGAAGGTTTTTCCGTCAACGAAACGTTAACGTTGAATTGCGTTTGTCAACTAGTTGATCAACTAGTTAATTTCGTCAACGAGTTCACGTGTTACGAACGTCAACTTGCATGAACGATAAACGCTTTTATTAACGTATGCTGTTGTAATGTTAATTTACGAACAATTTGATGCAGTTTGCGGGAGTTTTATTGTTAAAGAAATACAATTTACGTACGTTGAAAATAACAAAACGTTGGGTTCATTTTCTCGTTTCGTCAAACGAGTTGAATTCATAAACGTCGTTGTCTCGTAACTCGTTGACGAATTCAACGAGTTGATTTGTACACGGTCAACGTTAATCCCGTTGAAGAGACATCAACGTTGATTCAACTAGTTCGTTGATTCAACGCCCATCACTATTTAAGACTTGATGAATGAAAAAATGTTTTGAGATATCTATTTCGGATGTTGCACAGTAAGTTGAGACAGCTGATTTATGCAGGAGAATAGTTCTGTAGGCTAGTTTGTCTTCTAAAAATAGTTTTGCCAAAAATTTGCAACCTGTGCACCTTCAGGTGCTTTAGGGTTAATTTTATTGGTGTCACACTAGGATAACCACCTTTTAATTGGGGCCTTATAAGTTGTCAAAGAAATATCCGCCAACTACTTTTTAACAAGTTTTGTTCCTCCATAGTCCAGTGAGAGACTTGGTCGGCCCACCCCCAATTTTCCAGGCCAGGAGGGTCAACTTGTCCACTTGTGCAGGGCAGTTGCCTGTAGTCCGATCTATTAACACCTCCTGCAGGTTCTCTATCGGAAGTGGCTCTGCTATGGCTCTCGCTCGCAGGTCGGGTAGCCAGAAACATTTGGTCCACTCTGGTGTTATTAGGATGTATGTTCCTTTTGCACTGTTCAAGTGAGTTAGTACTCTTGGTATTAAGCTGAGTGGGGGGGGGGATGCCCAGCCCAGCTGATAGTCCCATTGTCGGCTGAAAGCGTCGCAGAAAAATGCGTAACAGTCTCTGGAATCTAATGATACGTACCTTGGTACGACAGCCGCTTCTCTTGACGCGAATAGGTCTACGTCTGGGACGCACCCCACACTTTGAATATAGCCTCCGTGGCTTGGGGTAGAAGATGCCACTCTGGTACTTTGCGACCCCTTGAGACGCGATCCGCAATTCCGTTTAGCCTCCCCGGGAGGTAAGTGGCTGAGAGAGTTAAATGTAACTGCTCTGCAAGTTTTTGGAGCCTGGTTGTCAGCCTTAGTAGTGCAAGGGAATGTCCCCCACCCCTCGTTTCTGAGGTATGCAACAAGAGTCCTGTTGTCGGACTGAATAAGTATGTGTGCATCTTGTAGAGTCATCCGCTGACTGTTTTTATGGCTGCAAATACGGCATACATTATTTTTATATTTGAATGCCAGGGTTTTTGGAATGGAGTCCACTTTCCTGATAGGTAAGTGTTGTTTAATTGGGCTCCCCACCCTGAGTCTGCTGCATCCTTGGTCAAGAAGTGAGTCACACATTTCTTGACTATTGGTGCTGAGCTGTATTCTATGACTTTGACCACCATTTTAGGTCTTGCTGAACAGGCAGAGGAAGATTTTTTCTTTCTCGTAGTCTGTTTTGATTGAATAGTTTTAGAAACAGTTGCATTCTGCGACAATGTAGTCGACCTCCTGTTACTGCGTAATTTGCAAAGTTCAGCAAACCTAGTAAACTCTGAGCTTCTCGCAGAGAACTGTTTCCATTGCTCAACATTTTGGAAATAATTAGTTTTATTTTTAATATTTTTTGGGACGGAAGTTTTACCCAGTTTTGCTGAGTGTACCATACTAGGCCTAGATATTCTACTTCCTGAGAGGGTTCCAGAGCAGACTTCTGATAATTTATGTGCCATCCCAAGGTGTCCTATGTCCTCAGTGTTTTCGCAACCTGAGAAACCAGTACTGTACGATCCTGATTGATCAGGAAAAAATCGTCCAGATACACAATTATGCGGAAACCTTGTGCTCGTAGGATTTCCGCAATCCAGTTTGTTACTGTGGCAAACATTTTTGGCGCCGATGACAGGTCAAATGGTAAGGCTGTTAATTGCAGCACTTCGTTGATGGTAAGGCTGTTAATTGCAGCACTTCGTTGTTGTAAATCACACGGAGGAACCTCCTGTGTGTTTCTGCAGTTGGTAAATGAAAATAGGCCTGGTGAATCTCTATTTTCACTAACCAATCGTTTGTCTGCAAAAAATTGGCTACATCTGTTTGTGAGATTAACTGAAAATGTTTTACTGACACATAGGAGTTGAGACCTCTGAGGTCGAAGACGGGACGCAGCCCTCCGTCTGACTTTTTCACTAAAAACATCCGACATAGAAAACCCGGATTGAGTTTTGGTGGTGTCTCTAATATTTTCTTTTGTTTCAACTGAGAGATCATGTCTGTCATGTCTTTTGTTGTCCGAGTTGCAAACTTCTTTAATACATGGGTGTCTTGATATCGAAGGGAGGGTTTCTTTATAAATGGAATGCGGCCGCCTGTTATTAATTTCAAAATGTAATTGTTTGCTCCCTGTTGTTGCCATAAATGGGCATGGTCCTTTAGGCAACCCCCTCTGAATGTTTTGGTTAGATAGTCAGATTTGTTTATTATTGGTGTTGGGGGGTGTGTTATTTGCTGTGTAATTTTTACGAAATGGCTGATTCTTCTTAATTTTTTTCTTTTCTATCTTGTAATCTTTGTTCTGAGTTTTGTAATGTCCGTGATGTTTTTTGTTTTGAGCATGAGGTGTGTTAAAAACTCTTTTCTCTCTAATGTAAGCTGGAGTATTAAACCAAACCTGAGATCTACCTAAAGAAGCTATGATAGGGTGCAAAGCTTCTCGGCTAAACAGATATTCTTGACTCGATGGGACATTTTGTAAAGTTGCTTTTAAGTTAGGATTAGCAATTTCTTTTAAAATACGGTCCCGTCTTATCTCAATGCACTCTGCCCTTTTTCCACATACAATCTGCATGGCAGTCTCTGAATTTTTATATGACGGAGACCCTGGGCCAAAAATACTAGAAATCTTTTCAAACAATGTGTTAGTATTTAAATGATTAGGGTTTGCTGATGCCCAGTCAAGCAAATCTTGCAAGCCTACTCTTAATAGTTGTCTTTGTTCCAAAATATTATTAGACAAACTTGCTAATAACTGCTCAGTTGGAGCTAAATAATCTTTGGCCTTGTTAAAGTGGCACAACTCTTCATTATCTTTAAGACCTACAAAACCAGGACTAGCAATGCAAGATTGTAAAGCTGTTTTTTAACGAATGCCTTTCTACGAAGGGGTATCAAATTTTCGAAGGTTGGCCAGTTCTTGTAATCGTTCTTTGTCAGCGTGTAGAATAATTGTTTTTTCGTCAAACTCTGTACCAAGCTCTCCTAAAGAGAGTTTACACGATGAAGTTGTTGGATTTCTCAAGAAAATCGATGTGGATGGTGTCAGATCGCAATCTCGTTGTTCGGGTGACTGCTCTGATTGACTAGGATTAGTCGAGAGAAGAGGTAAGGTAGTAGTAGTTTCGGAGATAAGGTTAAAAAAAAATATAGTTTTGAAGTTATTCAAGAAATTAGACGAAAAATGACCATTCCCCGTGACCCGGTAATTTTTCGTCTAATTTCTTGAATAACTTCAAAACTTTTTATTTTAAAATTATGAAAAAAATATAATTAAAACCCTCACAGTAAGCCCTTTCATTTGATACATCGCAGGATATTATTCAAAAACTTTTTTTTTAATTTTCTAGTTTGACCCCCAAAAGTGACCCCCATTCTATAAATTTAATAATTTAAGTTACGCGTTCGTATTTGGGTCACAGAAGTCCATATGTGTACCAAATTTCTACAGAATCGGTCCAGTAGATCCGGAGATAATTGGCTGTGACAGACAGACAGACACCCGAGTGATGATCCTATAAGGGTTCCGTTTTTTGTTCGGAACCCTAAAAAAGACTACATAATTAGCCTATCTTACTGCTTCTTTGATACAGAATGCACAGACCTCATCCCTGCAAGAGGAAGCCAGCCGTAATTATGCTCACGCTCAATTTAGTTTGGTGAATGTATGAAAATTGAAAAGTTATGAACTCTAATTTACTTGAAAATGTTTCCTACAAATGCCAGAGACCTCAGTTTTCTGTCACCGCATTGCTTTGGAGAACGTACAGAAATTATAGGGAGCGTGCAGAAAGGTGGCAGCACAGAAATGTCACTGTCAAGTATGTTTCAAGTATAAAATTCGAAATAGCTACGCTAGATGGCACAGTCACAGATAATATAATACTAGCGTACAGATGCCTCATCTCATACAAAGAAACGCGACCGCCGTAAAAAAATAATTCAGACGAATTATCTTGGTTTTGAGTCCGCGTGCTAGATGGTGTTAGCAGTGACAACTTGCAAGCGCGATTTCCTCGAATTCCAACTAATAGATGGCGTTGAAAGCGTATTGTAGGTACTGTATTGTTTGTCGCTTGTCCACATGACCTTGAAGCTGACGTCGTCGTTACGAGAGTAATGTAGAGATTTCAACAAATATTTAAAATGACTCGAATATTTACTCAAAATAGTGAAATAGTAAAAACATCGTTTATAATTTGACAAGTTACTTTTATTATTCAAACCAAATAGATTGGATAGAATTAGATAAAACTCTGTAAAGTGCCTATAAACCGGTCATGTGTGAGTCGGACTCTCACACGAAGGGTTCCGAACCAGAAACAAAACACGTTTCTTGAATGGGAGCTCCCTTTAGTTTTTTGGGAAATTTTAAATTCAACAATAAGTTACTTTTATTTTTAAAACCAAATAGATTGGATAGAATAAATGAAAATCTGTAAATACCTATAGATTTTAGTAAAGATACTAAAATCTACAGGTAATTACAGATATAATTGTTTATAAAGATTTGAATGGCTAAATATATTAAATATTGTGTTGGTAAATGCAAGATAACTAATACAGATTCATACATTCGATTTAATAATAAACCTACATGTACATGTTTAAAAAAAAAACAAAATAATAATTTTCGTAAAAGAATATGAAATGGTAACAAAAATTTTTTTGCACGCTGCACTTTGCACAAACGTCATTCGAGGCAGTTACCAAGCAACTCGCCCGAGTAGCAGTATTTAATTTAATGAATGAGTTGAATAGCAAACTCTAAAATTTCGAACAGCGCCATCTATTGCTACATAATGTACGGATTTTAAATGATTCGTTCCAATAATCTTCCAAAGTTGAGTAAGAAGCCCATTATTCCATAATTTAGGGCTTAGGGGAGGTTATTAAATAAGAACATACTATTCTAAAGACCATTAAAAAGAAAAAAAAAATTTTTACACGAACTTCAATAAAAATCGATACATGTCACGCCATCTATTATTATTTATTAGAACTAAATTTTCTTTCTTCGTGTTGGGACCCCATGGCACAGTCTACTTTGCACACGTTCCCCTAAACTGAGCGTGCAGGAACCGCAGATGGCAGCACAGAAGCGTCAACGTCAAGTATTTTGACCCTTAAAGTTTAGAATATGCGACACTAGATGGCATAGTCAACGCCGTGCACGGTCCCTATAGGTAGCAGCACAGAAGTGGTCATTGTCAAGTATATTTAACCTATATGTTTCGTTATGGCAACGAACGCAACGAGCTCGTGGCTAAATAATAACAGCCGCACGGTTCGATCTTCAAGGTTAAGCAACGCTTGCCAAGGTTGGTCTGTAGATGGGCAACCATCTTAATATATCGAGTTTCCTCCGTGCCTCGGAAAGCACGCTAAGCCGTTGGTCCCGGCTGTAATTTGCCGATCTTTGGCAGTCGTTACGGATTGTCAGGGACCAGTAAATCTGACTCCAGTCCTGCCAAGAAGTACCGTGTTACCCAGTTAATGGGTTGTGGAGGTCTGGTAGGCAGCCGCTCCAAGTAAAATACTGGTATTCTACTGAATCTGGGGGGCTACTCTCTAACGAAATCCGTAGTTTCGGGCTTAGTTGCGGGCGGGCGTATTCTACTCCGTATCACCTACAGACTTACGATTAGTACCGACCCCGAACTGAGAATGAATGACAACACGATTTCACAGTAACTGTCAAATCGTGTTATCATTAGTTCTCAGTGGTTAGGTGATACGGAGTAGAAAATGCCCGCCCGCAACTAAGCCCGAAACTACGGATTTCGTTAGAGAGTAGCCCCCCTGGTTAGAATGGAAGCCGACCCCAATGTAGTTGGGAAAAGGCTAGGCAAATGATGATGTTTCGATGTGGTAACGTTAGATGGCAGAGTCTACTTCGTGCAGGTTCCCCTAAACGGAGCGTGCAGGAACTATAGGTGGCAGCACAGGAGGGTCAATGTCTAGTATTCTTAAGAAGGCTATTACATTTTTTCTTGGATTTGAGCGTTTGACTCGAGTTTTGTGTATGATTATGGCTTATATATAGCCACAAATTTAAAAAATATATGTGGCTGTGAAAGTTAGATTTTTTTTCTTGGGAGTGCTTTAAATAAATATTTCAATTTGTTTACGTACATTAGTTAAAACCTTGTCTCTGCAAAGGATGTTTCATAAAATTTTACTTTAAGCATCTTTTGATGCTTTGTTACATCGAAGATATAATAATTTAATCTATAATATAAAAATGAATCGCAAAATGTGTTGGTAAGCGCATAACTCAACAACGCCTGGACCAATTTGGCCAATTCTTTTTTTAAAATGTTCGTTGAAGTTCGAAGATGGTTTTTACGGCGAGAAAAATTCGAATAATTGCCGGAAACACCCTAAAAACAGCCCTTTTCTTTTTTCCATACAAACGTTTTCGAACTAAAACGAGCTTTATTGCTATTGTATAAAGTGCATATTGAATTACAAGCAGTCACTGTTGTTTAAACAAAGTAGGTATGTAGGGTAGGAGTAGGGTAGGGGGTAGGGTAGGAGTAGGGTAGGGGGTAGGACACCACGCGAACGAAGTAGCGCCGGGCAGATAGAAATAATTTATATGGCAAAACAACGTTTGCCGGGTCAGCTAGTTATTAATAAAAATGTTTATGGTACAACTGTATCTTCTTCTTTGGAGTGCTTTATTCAATTTATTATGTTTCATACAGTAATACAGCAAAAATAATTCCGTAAAACAGAGAGTTACTGATAATTTTTCGTCGGAAATCATTTTTTTTTTCTATAAAAATATAACTCTAATTCAAACAAAAAGTAACTAATAACTAAGGTAAGGTATGTTACATTGCTTGAAAAAAAAAAATTGTCTATTTAAATGTAAAACAATATTTTTAAACAATTGTTGTACTGTAGCACTACTATAGCTATAAATCTCGGGAAAAGCGGTCTGTAGCTTTAGTCCGGACCAAGCGCTCGATTTTGTAATAGTACCCTTAAGATTAAAGTTCCGAATATGCAACACTAGCATATTCAACGCCGTGCACGTTCCCTATAGAATACCAACATATATTATGGGAATTTAAACGAAACGAAAATGGACAGTGCCTACTCTTTTGAATTACACGTCATGATATTAGTACAATGATAAAATAATAATTTCATACAGATCAACCTAATATTCGACACAAGCTCGGTAGACGAGTCGACGCGCAAGTGGCTCCCCCTGCACATGAACGGGCTGGCCGAGTGCGGCGTGCGGCGCGGAGACACGCTGGTGGCGCACGAGGACGTCATCTCCGCCACGGAACAGCTGACCGTCATGTTCAACAACGACATCGGGTTCGATCGCTCCGGGAACTTCAGTATTGGACACTTTGGGAACTTTGTGCATATTGAGACGAGGGTAAGTGGGTCTAGTAAAAGTTAATAGTTTTTGCTATCTATATGAATTTGATATTTACTGTGTTTTTGGGCTTTATTGTGTCTTAGTCTGAAAAAATCTTGATAAAAACAAAACCAGCGACACGAGATCCAAAGCCAATTTCCCGCCGGAATTTCGAAATAGGAACACGAGTCATAGCCACTGAATTGGAATTTTAGTAGTGTCGCTTTACCACATCTTTTGCTGGAGGTTCTTAAAAAATAATTCAGAGAAGATTCATAGAAAATAATTGGTTTGAACTTTGAACTAATTAAAAGTAATTTTACAAAGATCAGAATACCTTTGTAACCCTGATCTAATCAACTGTTTATTTTGTACCAAACAACTTAAAACAAGATAACTGACTTACTTAATTATCTCTATTCATTTGACTACAATAATAACTCAACTTAAGTAATATTCTGTAAACATAAAATAGCAAAACATTGTTGTTCTTATTCAGATTTAAAAATAAAAACATTCCCACTGTTAAAAATATTTGATGTACTTTTCTGTTCTAGTGTGAACCTCAAGATTATGATGCGGTAGTGAACCATTTGTACGAGATCCTTTATGCCGCTGAGATTACAAAAGAAAGGCTGCTTGTCTTCGCACAAAGACTCATCAACGATGCCGCTCAGGTATACATTCAATAGCATTTTAATCTACTATTGTACAACAAATTAAAAAGTAAGAAAGAAAATAGTTTTTTTACTTATTTGTACTCGTAAGTAGCGTTGAATACGATCATCATAAAATTTCGAAAGTCTAGAAAGATTATTGAAAGCGCACAAGAGAGGTTAAATATGGACACGGTTATTGCCGACAAGATCTGTTACTTATGTACTGTTAGATAATGAAATACCAATTCACCACAATGTTGTGTGCCAATTACACGCCTTAAGACAAGTCCCAACAATTCTAGGTAAGAAGATCAGGCGACAAAATGATGTACGATGCCCTCCGTGACTCAATCTACAGCAAAAACAGCAACCTGCACTGGTGCACAGTTCTCCGACAGCAAAAGTTCCTCAAAGAGCTCATAGAGCAACTGAATGCTGGAGGGGACTCCGCTGAAGCAGCGCTGAATGAAGCTAGGAAGACTTTTAAGAGCGTCACACAAAACATATGGCTCCATCTGGCGACTGACTTTGAAAGATATAAGCTGAGTACTGAGCCCTGGAAGAGGTTTGGTGCGGAGAATGAGATAATGCCTATCGCGTGAGTTATTAGCAATCATTGACCTGTGCTACTTACTATGGTACTGCCGTCATAAGTAAAAAGGTCGTATATACACAAAACAAAATAACCGATTTCTGACCTTTAAAAAATACCTTAAAGTTGGAAATCGTTAACTTCGTTTTGTATAGATACGTCCTTTTTTTCTAATGACGGTACGGTAGGCGTCAGATAATCTTGCAATTAAGTACGTTGACTTTTCCCTAATATCCCTTCGTAGACCGATACCCGAACAAAAAAATAAGAACCGTTTTTCATTATTAGAGAACGTAAAGGATCACGACAGAAGACGATTCAGGAAAGCTTTGTCTTTATTTCTGTTTTTGTTTTTTTACCGTTATTGCACATTTATCTGACGCCTACCAGTCTTTTCATTTTTTTCTACTGACACATTCAATATTACGTATTTAAAATACATAATATTGAATGTGTCAGTAGAAAAAAATTTTTGAATACAATTTGACAGCCTCGTGCAACTAGTGGTCCTGGATCATAGTACCGCATATTCCTTGGGTTGGTTTCTAAGTCGGGGAAAGTATTAAGTATTGAATTTGTGCATTAGTAATTCAGCAGTAGATGCCTGAAAAATTTAATTATACCAGGTTAATAGCAATAAGAACTTAAACATTACTGTCGAGATGTAGGTGTTTTGAATACCGCTGCCAACCCTTTGGGGAATTCGGCCGAGATCAGTCAAGCTAAATAAACAGTTACAGACACAAATATTTTTTCAACACATTTGCTCAAAAAGTGCATTTACGAAGCTTGTATACATCTTTCGAAAGTTAAAAATTACGCACCATACAATGGAGCGTGCGGTAAAATAGGTACTCTCACCTAAGTACCTATTTTACCACACACTTCGTTATATAGCGCCGTGCGTATCCTTTACGGTTTTTTTTAATTTCCATAAACTATATTAAAAAAAATCCACTAAGGAGTTTCACGCAGACGCAAACGGAAGCGCTTTTGTTCAATACGTTTGTCTCACTTTAATACTAAAGAAAAAATGAGACTATAGATGTTGTTACCGACTGCGCAGGGGGAGGGTTATGTTTTTTGTCGAGTGTATGTATATTTCTTTGGAACTCTCTGTAGCCTAAACGGCTTGATGGAGTTTAGCCTTTATTAAGATTTTCCGGCTGATATCTATAAACAACATATTGTTTGTCTTATAACATATTGTACTGTTTTCTCACAAAAATGTTGACACACGTGCGGAGATTGGTATTTACAAACTTGTGACTATGGTAAGCATTACAAAATATCCGTCTACTCGTTTGTAAAGACCAACTTACCGCACTAGTATCATAAATATCTATTCCTTAATTTGGTGTTCGTGTTGTGTTATTTGCTTGTTTGGTTACAATAAGCATCTTACAATTTGGCTGCAGGCCGCGCCTGTACTGGGACGCCGAGCTGCTGTCGGGCTGGGGCGGCGGCTTCGTGCTGGGCGTGGGCGGCTGGGAGTCGTGCTGCGTGGCGCAGATGAGCCCGGGCCCGCTGGGCCACGCCATGGCCGACGTGGCGCCGCTCATGGTGGCGCTCAACTACTTCACGCAGTTGGAGGTATGGGTATAATATGACTGCTTTTTTTTTAGGATTAAACTCCCGCAACTTTCAACTGGGATACATGAAATATGTCGTTCTGAAAAGTGTTCTACATTACATTCTGGAAAGTTTTCTACTTTACACTCTGGACCATTCCTACTAACCGTTGCTTGTACGGTCAGCAACAAGCCCAAGACTGTCAATTTGCACATCACCAAAATTATTCGTTAAAATGCCTTTCAGCAATTTTTAATCAATTTTATGAAAACATTTTTTTTTTAAATAAAATATCGTAATTTTCTTCAGGGTCCAATGTGGCGCCTCATCCGTGGTTGCGGACTGTCGTACGGTTACGCGATACGCATGTCGCCGAATGAGGGTAGATTGATATTCTCGCTTTATAGAGCTACCAATGCGGTCGCCGCCTACAGCAAAGCAAAGAGCATTTTGGTAAGTGGACGACCTTAATTTAATTCAATGACAAATCTATATTTTAAGACTGTTTTGTCATTGCCAATCGAGTAGTGGAAATTCTTGAGGAAGGCTGGTTCAGCAGTATTCAAAACAAAACAATTCCCATATGAATGAATCCTTAAAACATACATTCTGAGAAAATAATGTAACTCTCTGCCTGCGTCTGTGTTTCCAAACGCATACAACCCTAATCTCTTCAAAGTTAGAGTGAACAGGCTCCTTCTGGGTAAGCTCGCTCCATCGTAGACTCTGTCTCTGTCATCTTTGACCTTGACTAGAGTCAAGAGCAAACCCATATCAAATAATAAAAAAAAAGAAATTAAATTTGTCAGTTTATTTCATTGCTATAATTCCTGTGTCTTATATCCAACAGGAGGAATACCTGGCCGACGCCAAGTTTGATGAGGATCTGTTCGCGTCTGCCAAGAGTACGGTGCTATTTGAAGTGGTAGAGAATGAGAAATGTCCCGCAGACGTCGTTAGACGATCCCTCATGAACTATCTGTATAGAGTCGCCCCTACATACAATAAGTAAGTAACCTTCGGTCACATATTTGTGTAGTGGGATTGTCTGTTTTGTGCTAAAAAGAGACTGAGATCGATGTCCTGTATGGCACTATATCTTTTTGTGAACTGACACCTCTAAAACCATATCAGCACCATGTTGCGTTGAGCACAGAGCAATGAATTGCGCCGGCGCAACTGACGCGCATTTGAGTGCTCTGTGATGTTGAGCGATAAATCTATGATACACATTCGGAGGGCATTTTTTATTATTCGCGTAACTTCCTACTTAAAAGACAGGTCCCAGGACCGTATAAGTGAAGAACTGAAGTGGTAGGAAAATGGAGAGGGAGGCTTTATCCCCATAGGAACAATTCCACATCTTCGAGTTAAGGAGACTACAGATTCAAAAACTAGAATTTTTCAATCTCATTAATGGCAGGTGCCTTTGTTTTTCCGACACATAACATTAAAACACATTTGCATCTGCATCACCCCAAGGTTGGTTGACTGGTAGAGAATGCCTATGGCATTAAGTTCGCCTCTGTATATTTTTGTGCTTAAAGTGTTAAATAAATAAAATTGAAAATACTTATTGAATACTTATATTTTCCTTAGCGAGCTTGTGACCGCTATATCAGCAGTGACGCCGGAGGAAGCGCACGCGGCGGCCGCCAAGTGGCTGCCCTCGCTGTTCGATACGCAGCAAGGGAAGCTCGCAATCGTCTGCCATCCCACTAAAGTCAAGGACATGAATACTGCCTTCGAGAAGTAAGTCACTAGTTTTCATAGTACTTCAGTATTTTTACCCGATTATGGTAAAGCCAAAAGAAAGGGTTATGATTTTAGCTGTCTATGTATATATGTATGTTCCACGCAAGCGCCTAAACCACTGAACTGATTTTGATAAATGAGGTATCAATAAATTCGTAAACGTTGCGGGTGACATAGGCTATATACATTTTCACTTTTTAATTTTGGCACTGGTCTGGACGAGATTGACTTGTATCGACAGGATAGGTCCACATCCACACTTGCCTAAAGCTGGAAGGAAGAAATAGAAGCCTTATCCTGCAGTGGGACCAAACAGGCTGAAAATATATAAATAAGTAACTTGTTTAAAAAAGTACTTTCTCGAATTTCAACCGGCAGCGCCCTGCGGTGTGCTTATGCGTTATTTAAAGAACTTGCTGAACGCTTAGTTAACACTTCGCGTGCCCGAAGGGCTGGCTTTTGCCTCGGACAGAAGATAAGCGTTGCCATTCAACGTGGCAATGTCGCCAGTCTTTTGGGCTCACTTCCAGTCGAAGGCGATGCGGACGAATTTTTTGACTGCATATTTTAGTTAGGAGTTTTGATTTTATTTTATGTGTATCTAGTTAGATTAGTATTTTAAATATAAAATGTACATGTTTCTTTGTGAAGCAACCGCAAATTGTAGTTTGTGCAAAACAATCGACGAACGTTTCACTTATTGTTTTTATTAAATTTGTTGTTTTTTCGTTCACAGAATGAATGTTAAACTGGACGTGTTCGAATCTATGGAAGCTTCGCATTTCAACAACTAAGTACAACAACTAGGTGCTTTTATGTGTACAATTATTATAATATGATTAATACAAAGCTATTATTACTGTTTTTAATTCAATTATAATAACATGTTATTGGCAATGCAACAGATTAGTGTAGGTGTATTTACAATATACTATTGTTTCTTGTACTGCTTGGCTGTGCCTCTCGTATACTAAGGAATAAAAAATATAAGTAATTCATTTTATAACTATTTGCATTTTTAAAGATCTTTATTAAATAAAATACGTATACAACATGATGTGTTTAAATAGTTTTCGCTCGGACGATTACAATAGGGAACAAAATTAAAAGTAACGCGAAACGGAACGTGTTTTAATACACCAATCAGCGTCTGATGACGTAACTCCTGTTAATTATTAATCCAAGATACCAGGGCTCCCAGACGTTACTTATTTTCGCAGTAACAAAGTATTTGGATTGAATAGTGCTAGTGTAATTTCAACGTACGCATACATATCTGCTAGCTCGGTCCAACGGGCAATTTTTGTAGTGATGTAGGTGTAAGACATATTTCAAAAGTCTAGGAGGTAGTTTTGCAGTTTTCATTATTTATATTTACTAAATTATAAACTATGTCCAAATTACAGCCTTGTGAATAAGATCTCAATTCTCAGTGGAGATAGCGATCCAATATTATACTATTACAATGACTAATTAGTCGTTAAAATATTACTAAGCATTTTTTTTTGTTGTAAAAGTCGTGTTAATGATCCAGTCGTTTTATAGCGAGCATTTGGTTGATGATACTTACAAACTGGCCATCGCGTCGGCCCAAGCTAGCAGTTATGCGTATGTTCAAAGTAACTACATACTAACACTGTTCTGTTCCACATTTTTTTTTCTGAGAAAATAAGTATGTTCTGGGAGCCCTGGGATCTTGCTCTATGACAATGATTCGTGACAGTTCTTAACCAGTGGCAGACAGGAGTGACGGAATCGTCCATTTTCGCGCGAAAATTTAAACTGTCGGTTTAACCTTTTTGACCGCCACAGTCGTGTATAGACGACAAACCAAAATGTGCCACGCACGCCACAGTCGCGATTGGTTGACAGAATTTTAAACGTAAATAAATGTCATAAAACAGCATTGTTTTGTTTTTTCCCTTGTTTGTTAATTATGTACCTTGACTCTTCTTAATTTATTTGAAGTGAACTGCTTTAATTAGATTACATCTGTAGTAACATAACATGACAAAAAAGAAAACCAGTTAAAAGTTCTAAAAAAACATAGTGCCCTCAACGCCACAGTCACCTTATCAGGACACGTAGTGATGTAGGCAGCAGTCAATATAACAAGAATATCGACCTCGACGGCAACCTACGTTATATTTGATTTACTCTGAATTCTGCGTTATTAAACAAATAAAACATTTGATATTGAATTTTTATGTCAGAGAAATCAAGAAAATTTTATAATACTGATCTATGCGCTCTTTAAATTAATAGGTGATTATTTCGGTATAGGTTTTCATCGAAGAGCTACCTACTAAGATATGCATGTGTTATTTAAAAAAAAAAAGTTTTTCTTGAGTTATCTTGCAACTAAATCGAGTGTTAGTAGATTATCGATTAATTGTAATGACTGCAATGCCCATCTCTATCACACTGTTGTATAGTCTGTGCCGGGAACGCCACAGTCGTCTATGTTTGACAGGACCATGACGTCAACCGAGGAACATTTTTCAAAAAATTTCCGCGGTAGAGTAGTTCGTTTGCTGTTATTATTATTGTTTACTGTTTATATGATTAATAATGGATGCCTATAAAATGAGTAGTGAAGACTTATTGATGTGTCTCCAGAAAACATACAGCATTGTTTGTGAAGAAGCAGTGTATACTTAGCCTTATTTGCGCGGTCAATAGTACGAATACCTTAGTTCAACTTAAGAATACTAGGTGGCGCTACTACCGCCGACGTTGTATTTACTCTGTGCCAGCTAGGACGCGGGAACCGCTGTCACTTTACGAATTCATAGCGTTGTGTACTTTCGCCGCGTGCGGTCGAAATCCAAAAATACTTGGATAATCGTATAACATTTAAAAAAAATATTTGTCATAGTGTTAGAAAATTTAGTAGTGCATTTATTTATTATTGGTTGTATTTTCAATTTTAACCATTAAAAAACCGGTGACGAACCCGACAAGGCCACCGCCGGAGCCAATCGGTCGATCGTTTCGAACTCGCCGACTTCCGAGAGGGATTAAGGACAAGAAAAAGAGGACTCTTCGTGTGCTAGCAGTTCATCAGACAGCGAAGCCGAACGCGAGGACACACACAAAAGGATTCACAGGTAACGGTCGATCTTCTGATCGACGCGTTATTCAACCAGGTCAGTTTTCTTACAAACTTTATAATGCACCAACAATATGTACCGCAGACTACCGTAAACACGTGTGACGTGACCGAACAAGTAGATAATATCAACAATGATTTTTTGACTATTCCATCAACCGAAACGCCTAGGTCGTTGGATTTTGGTGCCTGTAAAACTATTTTTTTTTATTGAAAAACTGAAATCAGCTGATGTAAAACAGTTACGCCAGTTAATAAGTTTGCAGCATTTTAATACCCCCACGTGGCAACATATCCGTTATAAGAAGGCATTGTTGGAAATTCTCGCGTTTCCGGACTTTTGCAATTTAAAAATTAACGATGAACTGTGTTATCTGAGCAAAGGAAAAGATTTCTTGGCTTCAACTACCAACGTCTTGTTACATCAAAGGGAACTATTGCAATCCGGTTTACAGGCGGTCATTGATTGGGCTCATAATAACCCTGCCGAGTTAAAACCCGATAACCTATTTAATAACATTTCTGAAACATTCTGTAATAAGTCGTCGTCTTATAAATTATCTGAACAAACCTTACAAATACAGACTCCAGACACAAAATATTAAAAACGATAATTTTCAAGATACCTACAAGAAAGAACAAACGAAACAAACTTACAAAGGGAAAAACGACGGTAACAAACAAACTAAAAATTATTAATTTCTTAACAAAGACGGAAAAAAGTGACTATCCAACACATTTCAGGGGAGGTTGTTTAACTTTGTTCATAAACCGTTGGCGAGCACTTGGTGCAAAGAAATTCATAATTTCAGTAATTTTGTAAAGGGGTATCCGAAACCCCATTACAAAAAACCCCCTCTCTTAATGCTAACAAGAAGAATCATGACTCAATATGCAACCAAGCCATCCTCAGAAATGTCTCAGATAATGAAAGATCTATTGGATCAAGGGGGTTTGCGACTAGTTTCCAAGAAAACGCCCATTTTATCTCTAAGCTTTTTCTGCGGAAGAAAAGCGACGGATCGATGCGCCCAATTTTCGATCTTCGAGAATTGAACAAGTTCGTCAACACAAAACATTTTGGTCCGATTTCTCACGCCTCAGTCCCAGATTTTCTTCAACCTGGAGATGGGATGATGAAAATAAATATATCCCAGGCTTATTTTCACCTACGAGCAGCAAAATCTCACCGGCCTTTCATAATAATCAGTTACAAAGGCCAGTTATACGAGATGACATGATACCGTTCGGGCTGGCTACAGCACCGCACCTATTTTCCTCTGTAACATCAGTTTACCTAGACGACTTCCTTCTGGTCAACCAAGACCAATCCAAGTTATGTCTTCGGGCTGCGGAAGCCGTGAGGCACTTGGAACATCTGGGCTGGCAAATCAACCGCCAAAAATCTGTCTTGGTACCAACCCTTCTGGTCAACCAAGGCCAATCCAAGTTATGTCTTCAGGCTGCGGAAGCCGTGAGGCACTTGGAACATTTGGGCTGGTAAATCAACCGCCAAAAAAAATCTGTCTTGGTACCAACCCTTCTGGTCAACCAAGACCAATCCAAGTTCTGTCTTCAGGCTGCGGAAGCCGTGAGGTACTTGGAACATCTGGGCTGGCAAATCAATCATAAAAAAAAATGTCATGGTACCAACTCAAGATTTGGAATACCTTGGTATACGTTGGCAAACAGCTGTAAATACAATGTCTATACCAATTAAAAGAGACAAAGCATAAAATATGCTCTAGACCGTTCGTTGTTGAAAAGTCACATCAACCTCCGGGAACTGCAAAGTCTGCTGAGGCAGTTAAACTTCGCCAACTTTGTTGTTCCCCGAGGAAGACTGCACTATCGAAAAATGCAAATGTTCCTGCGACACTTCAACAAAACACGATCCCGTCTAAAACAGGTAGTGGCTCAAGTTGTGTATCAAGAGATAATGTGGTGGCGCGGAGCCACAAGATACACATTGCCTATACACAAAAAGCCTGCTGCCCATTTTCTTGCTACGGGTGCTTCGGATTGGGGTTGGGGAGCCCATATAGATGGGAACCTATGTCAGGTATATGGGCAACGCACCAAAGATGGCACTGCAACAAATGCTGCAAAAGTCAAGGAAAACCACCCGTGGAATGGCATCTTCTACCTCTAACAACAGCGGAAGTCTTTCGGAAGTGGGGGAATCCAAAAAATAGACGTGTTTGCGACAAAACAAACCGCGGTAATAAAAAACTACGTGTCTCTAGACTGCAGATATCGATCGGCAAACTAAATGCCTTCAGCAGAGCATGGAACCACAGGCTAGCGTGGGTGTTTCCTTCTCCCAGCTTGCTGCCCAGAGTTCGTGCACATCTGAACAGTGCAACGGGAATGTACTTGGTTGTGGCTCCAGAGTGGCCTCGAGCTTTCTGGCCTCAAGACCTGAAATCCAGATCTCTAGACCATCCACACGAACTTCTGAACTTGTCGGAGACCATAATAGACGTTACAATATTACAGCCTCCCCCACAGGTACAGACATTGACTCTGAAAGTTAGGAAAATTGGGGGGGTGGGTGCCCAAATAAAAGACTGGTTCGCACAGGAAAAATAACTACTAAAGAAGAGCTGGCGGAGCTCAACTTTATCAACCTATTTGTCACCACTTAGACGGTGGTTGAGATGGTGCTCTAACTCTCAAGTAAATCCAAAATGTCCTCAACCTGCTGACGTCGCTATTTTTTTTTTAAATATTTCTCCATCTAAAGAGAATTTGTCCTTTATTACTATCCTTGTCCACAAATCGGTAGTCCTAACTTTTTGTGGCCCTCATGTGGAACAGCAAACCTTTTCTAATTTTATTATAAAACACACCCTTAAGGCAATAGGAGTATCCAAAACAAAAGAAGTACGACCATCGTTCACGTGGGATCCACATGTACTGAATTGGCGGTCATCAAATGCACCCAAAGACACATTGTTCGATTTAGCACGTAGAACAGCCACAGTTTTATTGCTAGCATCAGGCCGTAGGGTTCACGACCTAATTTTGTTAAAAATCTCAAATGACAGCTTCTTAGATGACTGCGATAATATATATTTAATACCTGCATTTGGGTCTAAAACCGATAAACACTATTATAGACAGTCCGCATGGAAACTTTCACAACATAATGATAAAAAACATATGCCCCGTTACTTTAGTTAAGCTTTTAATAGAAAAAACGATAACAAAGAGATCTGAAGTTAACAATCTTTTTATCACTGTATTTAGTAACACAAAAGCTGCCTCACGCACTGTAATTGGGAACTGGGTACGGACAGTTCTCAGAGACAGCGGCATTCATGCATCCCCAGGGAGCTGTAGTTCAGCAGTAGCTTCCTTAAATTCCAGCGCTGGGTGTCTAACGCTCAGCAAATGCTGAGATTGCTACCCTTTCGGTATGGGCACGCTCAGCGCAATTATTGTGTACTCGTACCTACTATTATTTCTGTTTATTTTGTCTATGTTGCTGTGAGTTTGTGTCTATGCTGAATAAATGTTTCTATTCTATTCTATTCTATTCTATTCTAAATTAGTTAGATAACCAACCAATTGACGATATTTTGTCACAAGTTAATTGGAAATCATCCAATACCTTCTTTAATCATTACTGTCGCGAAATAGAACTTCCCAAAGAAGCTCGCACTTTTTTTTTTTTCATTACATTTACTTCTACTTAAATTACAAAGAATGTCTTGAATCTCTTTATAAATAAAACATTACATGTGTATCTACTTAATTCTCAGAATAAACATTTGATAATCATCATAGCGTTGTGTTGTCACCTATATTTAACACTAATGGACGTCACGCGGTTTCACCCGCGTTGTTCCCGTTCCCGTGGGAGTACGAGAATAAAATATAGCCTATGTTACTCCCTGATAATGTAGCTATCCATTGCTGAAAGAATTTTTCAAATCTTTCCTCTTTATAATATTAGTATAGATTTCACCAGCAGACAACAAACACGTCTTCATAAACAATGCTGTATGTTTTCCGGAGGCACATCAATATAGCGGTTTTACATAAAAATAAAACCGATATTATGTGCCGAGAGGGAAAAAATACAGCATTGTAGGAAGTTCTTCCTGGTGAAGACTATGAATTCGAAAAGTGACAGCGGTTCCCGCGTCCTAGCTGGCACAGAGTAAATACAACGTCGGCGATAGTAGCGCCACCTAGTATTCTTAAGTTGAACTAAGGTATCCGTACTATTGACCGCGCAAATAAGGCTAAGTATACACTGCTTCTTCATAAACAATGCTGTATGTTTTCCCTCTCGGCATATAATGTCGGTTTTATTTTTATGTAAAACCGCTATCTATACTAAAATTATAAAGAGGAAAGATTTGTTTGTTTGTTTGAAATGAATAGGCTCTGAAACTACTGGACCGATTTGAAAAATTCTTTCAGCATTGGATATATTTTATCCCCGTACTCCCACGGGAACGGGAATTACGCGGGTGAAACCGCGTGACGTCCACTAGTATTAAATATATTGCAAGGAGTCGATACTGACATGTTTATCATGGAAGACACTGAAGACAGTGCGGAAGTTCTAGAAGACTATTTTGAGTGTCAAATTTTATATCCTTAACATGGCTGCTCTTAGCTTGCAGAACGTTATTATTTTTGTGTAAATATTAGGCAATGTACAATATGTCCGGTTTCGGTCTATACAAACTTAAAGGGGAGTTAGCTTGCTCAATTCTGTCAATAAAATCATTCTACATGTGGGGACGGAAACCAACCCCTACTGAATGGTAATATTTTTTTTCGCAGCTTTGGCATTTAACGCGAATAGTGGTACTGAAATAAACTTGTAGCAACTACAAATAATAAACAATAGGTAACTCAAATAATATCAATAAATGCTGCATCAAGTTGAAATAAAGGGTAAAAAGGGTAAAGGGTATCACGGTGATTTTACCTCGTTTTTTATGTACTGAATGTTACTACAATATTCGCCCCTGGGAATTTCTTTTTGTCTAACGGATGTTAAGTTTACCTAAATAATTATACCAAGAACTCTATTCTATGACACTTGGTTTAAGAGATATTATTTTTGGAACATAGGCTTGCACAAATTAATCTTTGGGATTGGATGCAGCAAAATGTCTATGTTGAGCCAGTCGGCACCAGGGAAGAGCTGCAGGAGGGTATTCACATTTTTTACGACTGTTGGGCTTTAAATCCCAATGTTACAGTAATTTTATTTCGCACGCTTCATGAAAAGCGACCAAGAAACAAAAATGGCTACCATTCAGTAGGAGTTTGGTTCCGACCCCAGATCTTGAATAATTTTATTGACAGAACTGAGCAAGTGATCTCCCCTTTATGTTTGTACAGACCGACATCGGACACATAGACTGTTCAATTAAAGTTATGTTGACTGCCTTTTACATATTGAACGGTATAATTATAATGTGTGAAGGTATTACAAATGGTGTTTGTTCTTCTAATTTCTACTACCTAATTATTTAATTAAAAGACTGATTTTTATAAAATGTATTTTTTTATCTTTTGTGAACTTCATGTATGTGACACTTAAGAAACTTTGTCCATGTAGGTACCATTATTTCTCATTATTTCCTATTCATTTCAGTGTTGTAAATTGTCTACATTCGAAAGTAAAAAACACTAACACAGTAAACGGTATTTACTTCTGCACTGATGTCATCAGTTAGTGGCGATATACTAAAGTATTAATATTGCTTGTTCTTCCAAAGGAACTTGAATGTTATTAGTTGACAATGTTAAAAGTACAATAAAAATAAAATATTTCGATATTATTAATAAGTATCGGTGTCGCACCTCTAAAGCAAAAGCGAGCAATTTCAAGAAATACGTTCCAGCTAGCCAGTATACTATTGTAGTCTTTGGTTCCAGCTGCGCCACTGTCGTCATAGAGTGACAAAAAATTACGTCATTATGGACAATAGTGCTGTGATGGTATTGACTTGGTTTTATCGATTGTTGTTTCTATTTGTGGAATAAACGCCGTAACTGTGACACAGATTATTACATTTGTCATAAATGTAAAATATGTGTGAAAATTCAATTTAATGTGTTAAAATATAATTTAATTTTTAATTTCATGACATGTTTTGTAAATTGAGAAAGCAGAAAATGTTGTAGGTATTGATTGATTTATATGGGTTTATAATAGCCTGAAATAAACGATTTTTTTTTTTTTAAGTACAAAGCGCTATGAAATAAAACTCAACACAAGGATGGTATGATAATCTTTATTGAAATTTAAACCCATGTTAAAAAATATTGTTAGTTTTCCATGAGCTTAATCGATATAATTTCGACCTCACTACTATTTTGTAGGTATTAAAGGATTAATTCGGAGCTTGGTGCTGAGGGCACGCTTTTTCTTTTTTGACGTGGCGGTCAAAAGGTTAAAAACGCAGTTTTAGCAATAAATTAAAGCGTTTTCATTTCTTATTTATGTGGTGGTCTATTCTAGATGGAGTTCTTTAAAATTAAAGCAAAAATGGAAATATTGCATGTTCCTATTTACAATGACCCCAGCCTAACCACCATAACTATTCATATTTCTGATGAAAATACATTCTTGGATTAGACATCGTTAATGCAATAAAAATTAAACTAAAAAATTAAACACCCCCAAAAAAACTAAAAAAAAAAAATATGACAGCAGAAAAAAGGAGTGAATGCATGCTTTTTATACTTCATACACCTATGAGGTACTAGTAGAACCCCTAAGATCTACACTCACCAAAACGGCACTACATCTACAGGTACCAAAATAGTATATTGATTGAACGAGTGACAATAGTTGCTCATCTCTAACCAATGCATTCACTTATTTCTCTTTTCTGCTTACCAGACCGTGACCACAATCATGATAACCTATTCATCAAGACTACCTAAATAAGCCCAAACACGAAGCTTCTGCTGTACGTTAGTGAGGAGTAGGGTAGGTATCCTGCAGATTCCAGCTTCAGGTCATGCCGCAGCAGCAGTTCAAGGTTATCATGCTCTTGCAGTAATAGTACTGCAGTAATAGAATACCAAATATAGCATCAATCAGACCTGCGAAGTTGCTCTGTTCCCTTCATGAACTAGAAAAGCGCTGATGATCTTCAAACGGATGAACCGATTTTCTTGAATCAAAGATAAGAACACTCGATCAAATTACCTTTCTAAGCGCGCGCGCTTAATAAGCGATAGGGAACGTGCACGGCGTTACCTATGCCATCTAGTGTTGTATATTCAAAACTTTAAGGATAAGAATATGCGACACTAGATGGCATAGTCAACGCCGTGGACGTTCTTGTACGACAGTTCATTGTTCTCGAGGTCTCGAGGCACCGTAACGTGAATCTCGCCACATCCAGCTGCTGCAATGATAAACTGCCAACTTGCACCTTATTGCAATATAGTAGCTTATACATTTTAAGGATCATAATTAATACTACTTATACGGTTCATTTTAATAAAAACACGGCATTATTGTGATAATAATTTTAATCACCATTTATGAATCTTAAAGCTATGTATGTCTATACAAAAAATATAACTTAAATTTAGTCAGATAATTAGTGAACATCATTATAAATCATCTCACAACCGCTGCAACATCTCCATCATATAATTCAAACCCATCCATATAATAATATCATTGCTCAACATTAATTCTTCATTTTAACAGAAATACTGGTTGTTCAACGTCAACAAACTACAGTGAACGTGAAAAACCGTCGCCTACACGGTTCTACGATAGTGGATCAAATAGACCGCATAAAGAACTTTCTAGTAAGTTGAGCTGTTTACTACATCCAGCGATTAATCACAATATAAGTTTTCTATATATTTTCAACACTTATGAAACATTAATTTTAACATCTTTCTGCTTAGTCCTGCTTTTCAGAATGTCTTCGCGTTCTATCTACAAATTGGATAATTTAGTCTTCAATATTTCGTGAATGTTATAATACTGGTTAATTTTGTTAGCGAATTTAAATATGCGTGATACACATGGTACAAAAATAAAGTGGCCTGTCTGACGAAATACATATTACTGTTTATAAATGTAGCGTGATCCGTAGGCCATTCTATCCGCATCGTCCCACCACCACTGGTGAGGTATATATTAATATGCAATATAAATTACTCGTCTAAACATAATAAAATTACATTGTACATGCAAAGATATATTTACAGTTTTTATAACTTTCTATACTAATCGTAATGAAAATAAGGATTTATCAAGTAACATTAATTTTAAGGTTTACTATGCATATTTGATATGCATAATATGTAAATAATGCATGTTAAAGCACCAACATGTGTAAAATATGGGAAATATATGAAGCATAATTTTGTATAATTTTCTTTTTATTTTCGTTTTTACGAATCAACATGATTTTTATCACTGGCTCATTGGACACTATTCAATCCGTTAAAGATACGTATTAATAAATGTACGTGCTTTGAAGAGAGATTTGGTAAATGTTAAAACTACACATTAATTAGTCTAACATTATATTAATTAGCTATGGACACCTACCTGACGATTAAAATTCCCTAATAAATGAATGACTAATTTACGTTAATCATATTCTACGTAATAAAAGAGGCGGCCCCATTTACACTACCTAACAAGTGTGGTGCGCGATGTACTGTGCGCGTGCGCGATGTACTGTGCGCGTGCGCATACACGACGCGCTGGCGGTGCGTGACCCGCGCGGGCTCCTCATACAACGTTGTTCGGTCGTTTTTCAAAGCTACGAACTCAATAGGTGAACGAAACATAAAGGGCCTTTACAATGCGGGCTATCTATACCCAGGTACTTATTAGCAGAGGGACGTTACCAACGACAGCTATTTCATCTATAATACTAACTACACAGTGTATGCAATAGCCAGATTTTTTTTCCAAGACACGTAGTCGCCGCCGATTAACTAGCATAAAGGCCTTTCTCCTGTTTTTAACGAACTTATCAGATTTTGCTGCCGAAACGAACACCTTGCTTATGTTAAAAGTTCTTATAACTACAGCAACAATTTTATGCGGTACCGTTTATTTGATAAACTCCTACATCGTGGCAGAGGTCGCGCAGCGGTCACACGCACGTGCTGTGAGGTATCAAGATTATAATCAAAGACCTCGAAAATGTTGCTAACCACTTCGACACGCCCACTCGACGTCTGCTAAAGCTAACTTTCCATATAACAAACCTTAATTAAATGGCCGAAACCAGAACTTTAACCTCGAACCTTTGACCGGCAAATGGTTGTTTGTGAAATAATTTTATGAAACAAGAACTTGTTATCTAGCTGCGCATATGTTCTCCAGTCTCGAGCTTCCTCGCTACATCACGCTGGGTCGCTTTTAACCCAGAAATTAGAGTTTTCCTTGTGGGGACACGAACGTGAAGCCTCTAGGTGTAGTGCGGTGGCGGGTATTACATCATGTTGGTGTCGATGGGCGGCGCGTGGTTGCGCAGCGCGTCGCGGATGTAGCCGCCTATGCTGCCCTCGGCCACCAGGTGGAAGAAGAACAGGTGCTCGAAGCTCTTGAGCGAGATGGAGCGCAGCGCGGGCAGGCGCAGCAGCAGCGCGGCGAAGCGGCCCTCCTCCGAGCCGCGGGAGCGCCGGCAGTACTCGTCCAGGCACGAGAACATCTGAACAAACAAGAATGCTTGTGAGATTGTGTTCAACCGGGAGCCAACCTAGAAACGTATTTAGGGTGACACTGAGCGGACTACAACAAATGTACGGAAAAGAGCCGTAAAACTAAATTGTCCCCTAATGGACGTGCTTCCGGTTCGCCGCAGTGAGAGCTGAATAGTTTAGCACGAATAGAAACCTTGAGCCTGGGGGGCTACTCTCTAACGAAATCCGTAGTTTCGGGCTTAGTTGCGGGCGGGCGTATTCTACTCCGTATCACCTACAGACTTACGATTAGTCCCGAACCCGAACTGAGAATGAATGACAACACGATTTCACAGTAACTGTCAAATCGTGTTATCATTAGTTCTCAGTGGTTAGGTGATACGGAGTAGAAAATGCCCGCCCGCAACTAAGCCCGAAACTACGGATTTCGTTAGAGAGTAGCCCCCCAGGCTCCAAAGACGCTCACATGCCGCGTTTTCGATATAAAATGATATTCGATGTAAAATTAAATAATGTGTGTGCATAGATGCTGTGCAGTTTTATACAAGCAACACCATAGTTGCAGCAAGGTCTATTCATAATAACTACACGTGTTTGCAACAAAGGCTAATTTAGAATTCAATGTCCATCGCTTTCAAATGCAAAAGAGGTCAAATGTGATATGACAAATGCGAATCCATTGTAATATAATTACATAGGACGTTGAGCGCCGCGAAAATGACGCTGCACCGTGTATTTAAATTGTATTCAAAATATTCAAATGTATATTTCTGCGGTCAGGTGCTATTTCAAACACAATGTATGCAAATTACCTTCTCTCGTAAAACTTCGACTTCTTGCCTGTTTTTCAGTCCTTTCACATCTGAAAAAATAAACGCGAGTAATTTTAACATGTTTATTTATTGTTTTAGCACACGTGAATAAATATGTGAATGTTAAGTATTTCGGGCGCCTGTTTTACAAATGCGTCCACGTGTTATGGAGGTAAAAAGGTATGTTATTGATCAATTAATCGTCCATTATTGAAAAGTGTATTTTCAATCTGTTGTTTTTTTCAATTTGTACACAAAACATATTTTCAATTGCCGTATGGATTTATTAAAGTTTACTCTTTTCAGAAAAATAACTTTTACTTATGGCCACCTCTTTAAAAAAAAGAAGAAGGCAATATGATAACGTGTCTTTTTTGGGGACAAAAGGCTTTGCTAAGATATTGTACTACAAAAAGCGATAGTGTAGCTTACTATCAGTGAGAAATTTCGTACCAAACCAGATTTGTACTGTTGATAACCTTTTCAAACTTATACACAAGCAAACTATTTATTTATCCTTTTTATACTCAAATTATTAGTTAAGCAAAAGGACTATGTTAGGATAGTAGAAGGTGTCGTTTAGTAGTTTCTGCTTACTCCATGGAAAAAGGCGCGTATCTATGTTGGTATTATTTACAATTTTTGACTACAAGTGCTGATTTGCGTTTTGAGGGAATGTCTCCATGTCAATTTTTGACTAAAAGTGCTGATTTTCGTTTTGAAGGTCTGTCTCCATGTCAATTTTTGACTACAAGTGCTGATTTTCGTTTTGAGGGTCTGTCTCCATGTCAATTTTTGACTACAAGTGCTGATTTTCGTTTTGAGGGACTGTCTCCATGTCAACTTTTGACTACAAGTGCTGATTTTCGTTTCGAGGGTCTGTCTCCATGTCAATTTTTGACTACAAGTGCTGATTTTCGTTTTGAGGGACTGTCTCCATGTCAATTTTTGACTACAAGTGCTGATTTTCGTTTTGAGGGACTGTCTCCATGTCAAGTTTAGTGATTTTCAGCCTAATTCGAATAAATAAGTGTTGATAACATACCAGGGTTGAGCAGTATGATGGCCTTGAGCGCGACGTACTCCGCCTGGTCGACGCGCAGCGTGCGCATCTTGAGCGACAGCTCCGACAGCACGCGGTCGAAGATCTGCCCCACGCCTGCTTGCAGCGCGGAGTTGCGGTGGAGGGTCATGCCTGGAAAAAGTGGAAAAATATGCTAAGTTACAGTTAATACAATTCTGGAAAACGCAAAACATAAATTATTACATAATATGTGTGGATATATACGTGAGGATTTGTAATTGGCTTGCTGGTGACTATGGACTCCTGTCCAGTCCTCCATGAACTAAATAAATATGAATTTTGAAAAGGAAATGTCGGTTTAAATGAAACGACGCACATTCCATTCGCACCCCCCTATCAGATTGCTGTTGTATTTATTATTATTTATTTTACACTTTATTGTACACCTCATAACAAGCACAGGAAAATCGCTTATAAAAACTAGTTCACAGGGCACAGGGGCACTTGTAAACAGGGATTGAGCACTCAATCGTCGGTTTATGCGTTTATCCATACTGAAATCTCAACAATATATGGTAAAGATAGTGTAAGTTTTACAGGATATATCTCATCCAAAGCTGTCTTTCTAAAGTACATAACTCACTAGGTCTTTGTATTTTAGACTTAAAGTATTGAATAATACCGATGATAGCAGTTTTTATAAATAATAACCTTCTAAATTACAATTAATATAAATGGCGAAATTTAGTTTTAATAATAACCAAAGAGTATATAATTTAATACACCGTCTAGGATATTGCGATTGTTATTATGACCTTAAAGGAAAAACACGAAATTCAAGGCGTTATCATAAAAAATAGCGTGTCAGCATCTACCAGTGATATTTTAATATTCAAATCGAGTTATGTAATAGTAATATTTAAGTATGTAGATTTATTTATTTTGATAAACATGATTATGCATAGATTCGTGTTCTCAAAGTCACTAACCTTTACGAAATGGAAACTAAATAAAAGTAATTGCTGCCTAAATTACAAAAGACGTGACTGAAGGGTGCTAATAAGTGCTATGTATTAAAACAATTATAACTCATATAACTTTTGGTAGCGGCTTCGCGAGTGTAAATTGGAAATTATCGCTTGGGAACGCAACTACTACTGGGATAAAATAAAAAGAGTGTGCCAAATATAATATAGCCAAATATCATCAAAATCCGTTCACCCGCTGAGAGACTGATTAAATTATTATAGAACATTATATATAACATTATATAGACCTTCTCCTTTTTATAATATTGCTAAAATTCTTCGCCGAGATATTAAGAAAAGTGCAGCTCTGAAACTTGAGACGACTTTTCAAGGTACTTAATTAAAATCAATTTACTTTTATCTCATTTTATTTACAGTGACATATTATGACTACATCAATAGCCCTTTCGTGGAAATATCTGTTTGTAAAATGTTTTTCCCCACTGGGTAAATAAATGCACAAGCTTGCTAATTTTTATTCACGTTTTGTGTATCTTAGCCAGGTGACTGCTTCACAGTGTACTGACTTGCTGTAAATATTTGGACTATGCAAGTCGGCTGCAGAGGTCATCTTGCAACAATGCTTGCTACAGAGCAGTGAATCATGCTTGACATTTGTGAAGGCACCTGGGATTTTACTTAAATAAACGTTCTAACTCTCTATACACCGTGTTCTTCACGTTATCCATAAACTTTGCCAAACGCTTCTATAGCTTTAACAAATCAAGTCAAACAAAGGAAGTACTTAAAAAGGCTTCGTTACAAGGATACAGTTAGCATCACCGTTGTTTACCCCTCCGAAGTTAGGTTTTAGTGACGACACGCAGGTGCAATCGCGTAAACAAGTGTTACGTTCCTAGAATATTTTTTTGTTTATACGTATTATATTGTATTATAAATAAGTAACAAAGACTACCAGTAACAATAAAAATATCAAAAAGTTAAACCACAAATACATACACCACAAAAACACACAAAAATCAAATCAAATAGTAAGCAATGACCAAAATAATTAATTATAAACAATAACAACATGTAACACTTTTCGCATCAACAGTCATATTGCATTGAGCAAGCGGGTCTCACGTATGCATCGAACGTATACGAGCGAGTGAGATGCCATTACATCCGCCATCTTGCGCAAACAGCGCATGCGCGACCTGTCCGCGCATGCGCTGTATTATGTTTTTTGTCAAATTGACATTCTGCGCATTCGATTGCGACGTACTTCGGGGAGGTAAAGTTGCGTGACGGGAACTGTATTTGTAATTTTTTTCTTTTTAATAAACTTTGCCCCACACTAATAATTTCTCCTGTATCGTGGGTGCGTTTTACATACATATAATCTCACATACACAAACAGCCAGACCCGGAGCAACTATCTGTAGGCCATACAAATATTTGCTCCGTGCGGGAATCGAACCTACGACACGCAGCGCAGCAGTCAACCACTCAACCACTGCGCCAACCGAGCCGTCAAATATGCAGCTAGCAAGCTATGCAGTATGAAAGGGTCTTAGTGCAATTAAAATGAAAAACCTATCAAATGCTATTTGAATTTAATTTGTTTTTCGTTGCCAATTCGGATAAAGAGGCATGCATATTGCATGATTTAAGTCAAGGTATTTAGTTTGTATGAAAATGAACAAAAAATAAGAATTAATGTGTCCATAATGAAAAATTCTTATTTCCATGTTCTGAACATCCGGTAGAAGTTTATGTATATCATCCGGAACACGGTGTATAATTTCATAAGTTTGTCTTGGAGTAATTTTCATGTAGATAGCATGACGCGTAGAACCCGAATAATCCTTTTTTTTTAAAGGATGGGAAATCATCAAATGAGTCCACCCGCGGGCAAACGGGAGTGTCAGACTCTTACTGACTAAAACCCATCCGTGTTCCTTCTAATGCCCTTTGCATACCAGGGCCGCGGTGACTCTTTCGAACAAATTCCGCAACCCTGGCAAACACGAATAATCTGCATCAACATTTTTCTACTAACGATGTACAATGTTGTGTCATTAGATGGTTACCATGGTTACCGGTTCCCATATTCATACTAATATTATAAACGTCTATGTGTCTGTTTATTACCTCTTCACGTCGTAACGGTAATAGAGATTTGAATGAAACTTGACGCACGGGTAGACCATGCTTTTTTTTTAATTGAGATGGTTTTGCTCTTGACTCAAGTCTAGGTCAGAGGTTACAGAGACAAAGTCGACAGAAAGAGCCTGTTCACTCTAATTTTGAAGAGAGTAGGATTGAATGTGTTCGGAAACACCTGCGCAGGTAGAGAGTTCCACTCCTTAACAGTGCGCATTATAAAGGATGTTTGTAAACACTCGAATTAGTGGAAAAGCAACAGGGTTGGGATGGTAACTTGCAGTGCTTCTAGATGTCCGAAGGTAGAAGAAAGATAGAGGCTGGTGGGATGAGGTTGTGAGTTCATGTCTTAGAACATATTTTTTTATATCCCGGGAGTATGCCCCTTGGGCGACGACTATCACTCGGGCGAAGCCTCAGGCAGAAGTTAGTATTTTAACAAGAACAAAAAAGTTATTTTGACAGTTGTCCAAAAGAATCTATGATATTATTTGGAGAGTTTCTCTAGTGGGTGGACAGACAGTCCCGATGCTACTGAATCGACTGAGCTATTCCGTATCAGCTCAAGCTATCAGCGGATCTGAGTCAGAGAAGAAGAATAGTGATGGTTCGTGTACTTACCGGGCATGAGGCACATAAGCTGTGGCGGTGATGTGGTCCTGTTACCGGTGCCATCGACTCCGTCACGCTCCTCAGTCAAATACTGAAATAATTAGAGAGCAAATACTTTAGAACACGAAATTTATGGAAGAAAATATTCGGTAAAATTAACGTCCAGATAAATAAGTAACAGTTGATTTCTATAGCTTTAAGCCTAAATATAAGTCCTTAGTACACTCATCAAAACTTTATTATCACTACATTTCATCCAATGATTGAAATTGTAAAACTTTAACTTTCGACAATTACTTCATTTAATTACCTCTGATCTTACACTTGCTTAGTCCATCGAACCTCACCTTTGTTGCGCATTATTACAGGGATAGTGCACGGCGTAAACAGTGCCATCTAGTGGTTTCAAGTTCGAAACTTGTACCTCATAATTGCTTGACATTGACACTTCTGTGCTGCCACCTTTAGTTCTTGTACGCTCACTATAAGTCCATTGGATGTGTTCTGCACATACTTAACCCCAGTTAATATACTTTCCTATCAGCAATCCACAAGAGTACATTTCCCCTAAACAAATAAACCTGTACAAACCTCCATAGACCGCCATGCGATGGCGAACAGTAGCAGTTCGTTCCAGGAGCCCTTGATGAGTAACATCTGATCCTCGAGCTCCAGCTGACTGAAGTGAGGGATGTCGCGCGCCCACACCACCAGAGCTGCTATCTGTTTGTTGCCTAGAATCACAGAAATGGGTTTTCGATTATAGCAAATTTATATCACAAAACATAAAGCCAATTTTTATCCGAGTTAGGGCAACCGGTTAAAAATAGGATTTATGTCTGGACTTAATAATGTTGTTACCCTCTAGCATGTATGTCTTTTCCTGTATGTATGACACATGTTTTAGCAAATAAATATTATCTTATTTTATCTAATGATAGCATTGATATATAAAAACCCAAGATACACACTCAGCATCTCAAAAACGCCCGCATAAAACAAGCGCACTATTTAAAATTGTGCGCTAGTTTCAAAGTCTCGCATCGCTCGCCATACTGCACTGCTTTGTAAAAACAACTTTAGGCGATCCGTGTAAGGTTGAATTTGCAAAAAAATTGTTTATAGTATAACTACACGCAAATCACACATGACACTTTATACATGTCAGTTTTTGACGACAGTTTCGAGTGTTGCATTTGTTCGAGACTGTGCATCTTGGGTTTTTTGTATATCAATGAATGAAAGTTATGTTTTTCTTAGATGGGTTAGGAGTGGAAAAATAAGAAAGACAGAAGGTAAGTACACAAATCAGTGGCGTGCCTAGGGTTTCAAAATAAGGCAAGCCCAATAAAATTTTAACCGATTTCAAAAAAAGAAAGTTCAGTTTTCGACTGAGTCTGTAGGTACCTTCGTATGTATCATCGCAATTTTCTCATAAACTGATATAGATGTCTCAATTCGTTGTTTACCAAAATTACCGAAAGAAACCATTGCACACAGGTGTTTATAGGAATTTGCGTGCCTTTTAATGGCGCCAGATATGTTATTTAAATCATTATAACCAGATGTATTCCAAACGGAATCTTCATTCGAAAAAAATAGGCAGCAAAACGAACACAACTTATTAGTGTGCGAACAGCCAACAATCCAAGTAGTTTTATACACTGATCTATTAAATTTTCGTTTATGCGATTTACTAGTCTGAGAAAAACACAGATTAGGCGTCGGTTTTAATGAAGAATTTAACTGTTTTTTCTGAGCAAAGTTTAAAGGTTTTACCTTATCTTCGCCAATCAAAACTTGAACGCATTTTAAATCCTCACAAGGTACCATTACCTCCATTGTTGTAGGTAAGTCACCAAAACAATTGTATCACTGAGAAAATCTAAGAAAACACACAAAAAACTTTAACAACATAACTTTTCAACTCTCAAGCAAATAAAACTGAAGTGAGTTGCACTCCGGTGTCAAGAACTACTTACGCAGAGTTGCAGTGTTGTCATTTAGGCAAAAAAAGTCACCAGGTATATGAAAAATCTAGCTAGATGTCGCAATTTTTTTATTTTTAAGATATTGCTTGAGTATTTAATTTCGTTATTTTAAAAAGTCGCTAGTTTTTATTGTTGCTAAATCTTAAAAAAAGTCCCCAAACTCGTTAAAAATCTCCAAGATCTCACAACGTCGCTAAAACGGCAACACTGCAGAGTTGGCAAGGTGACAAGGTCACGCTTACGCGCGCAACTTCATACGCATGCACGGCTTAATCTTCAATACTGATCGATTTGTAGGCGCACAAGGTTTAGAACTCGTTATACGGCACATCGCTATAAGTGCGAAAGTGACGGAGATAGTATTTGAAAGCCCGGTAAAAGCCGGTACGTGTAAGCGAGATAGCTATATGTAGACGCTGCAAATGCGAAACTCTGCGCGCGAACAATCGCGATGTGTAGTTATGTAGTAATGTGGCATAGGTAGCATACTTTGTGTTATTTTGATAAGAATTAAGCGCGCGAACTTTTAAATAGTTCGGGTTTGATATTGATTCTCTATCGAGCATTTTAGTAAGGCATGCCGGGCTTTTCGGCTTATATGAAGGTACCGCCACTGACACAAATAAATACCTATTTGTAGGGTTTAGGAAAGAAAGCTCCAGTCGGGGTACGAATGAAGGAGAACTGTCTATCCCTATAGCTATGAGTTCGAAATAACCCTCCATTCATCTCAAAAGCGGAATATCCACGAAATGAGCTCACATACACAAACAGCCAGATTTTTTTGTAAACGCACCCACGACATTAAAAGTTCCTGGTGTGAGGCAAAGTTAAAAAAACCGGTCAAGAGCGCGTCGGACTCGCGTGCAAAGGGTTCCGAACGAATTTAATTTTTTTAATATGTTATTTTAACACTTTGGACTTCTAATAAGTTTTCCTGTAATCTATAGGTAAATATCTATATAAATTTTTGGCTCAGTAGTTTCGGAGATAAGCGGCCCCCCCTTATCTCCGAAACTACTGAGCCAATGGCAATTTTTCGTCTAATTTCTTGAATAACTTCAAAACCGTTTGTTTTAAAATTATTATTTCGATGAAAGGGTGTATCAAGGATAAAGGGAGTTCCAGACTAAACGGACATCTCTAAGCACGATTGAACCTCGAAGCTTACCTAAGGCTTTAAGCCGTTAAACAAGAGATCAATAAAATTATGAAAAAAAAAAACTAAAGTAATTTAAATTATTGCCTAGCTAACCCGCCTATGACACTCACAAATAACGTGGCTTTCTATTGGTAAAAGAATTTTCAAAACCGGTTCAGTAGATCCGGAGATTACCCCCTACCTCATAAACTCACAAACTTTACCTCTTTATAATATTAGTATAGATAGATGGTATATAGATTTATATTTAAGCCGGTAATTCTACATCCTTACTTCCTCACTTAATTAAATTATAAATGCGAAATTACTTTCGCATCCTTACTATAATCCTTACTCCTTACTAATATTATAAATACGAAAGTAACTGTCTGTCTGTCGGTCTGTCTGTCTGTCTATCTGTCTGTCTGTCGCGCTTTCACGCCAAAACTACTGAACCGATTTAAATGAAATTTGGTACACAGATAGTCTGGAGCCTGAGAAAGGACATAGGCTACTTTTTATCCCGGGAGTATGTTCCCTAGGGACCACGCGGGCTTAGCCGTTGGCAGAAGCTAGTACTTACTTACTAATATTATAAATGCGAAACTCTGTCTGTCTGTCGCGCTTTCACGCCAAAACCACTGAACCGATTCAAATGAAATTTGGTACACAGATAGTCTAGAGCCTGAGAAAGGACAGGCTACTTTTTATCCCGGGAGTATGTTCCCTAGGGACCACGCGGGCCAAACCGCTGGCAGAAGCTAGTATAAATAAAATGACCTACTATGACACACAATATATTTGTCATCAATATTATCATCATCAATATTATTATCATCATCATATCAGCCGTAAGACGTCCAATGCTGGACATAGGCCTCCCCCAAGTGTCGCCAGCGCCACAACAACCGGTCATGTGCGTCTCGCACCCATCGGCTACCCGCGACCCTCACCAGGTCATCGTTCCACCTTCAATATCATTATAGTTTTTTAATTATGAAAATTCAAATAGCGTATCAGAAAAGCATAAATGATCTAAGTATTGCAAAACATACAAGACCACACCTCATTCAAACATCAATACGCAAGTAATGTATACAAGTAGGTTTTATCGCATTCCTGTTGACATTGACTGATGGCTAACATCATTGATACCTACCACAATTCTATCTGACATATCTACTTACAAATAAGGAAACTCGTCCTTGGAGATTGTAATGTAATCTGAACGGCAAACAAAATTGTTTTGTTCGCAAATTATTATAAGAAAGTTATTTCAGGACTCTGTTATCAATGTACCCACTGTGCCTGCTTTATGGCCGTAATAATAGGTGATAGGTACCTAGTACCTAGTCACAGTAAAAATGTTTTCGTCACCTTAACCTTAAAGTTGGTTGGTTTCATGAATAACAGAATCTGCTTTACAGCTTAACAGAGTATTGTCATAATGGCAATGGCTCAGAATGTTTCAGTTGCTACTTTAAAGATAAAGTGAGTTTGTTTGCAAAATGTTTTAGTTTCATGTCAACCAGGCATTGTAGAAAGATTTATCCTATGTTGACCTTTGTTTTAAATTACATAGGTTTCTGTGCTGTAGTTGCTTAAAATGGTAGGCTTTGCCATCACTTTTGAAGTAAATAATTAGAAAATTAACGAAGCTATAAACAACTCGTCTGCCCATGTTATTTCGACCCCCGAGACAAACATCTTGATAATCACTAAATAATCACGTACCGTTCGCCATTAATTTTGTATGAATACAAACTTAGTATCAATTCGCAATAAATTAAAAGAGAATTACGGCTTAATCGAATCTGTGCCCACGCAAATTATAGGTAGGACAAACAACGAGGAAAAGGGACTCACGTAAATACCCTACGTTAAGGCTGAAAAAAAATATACACCTACAGAAACTGCAGATAATAAAAATCCTGTAGTGTGTGTGACTTTATTTCTCGCACGATTGTCTTTAGCATAATCCTTACTAATATTATAAATGTAAAAGTAACTCTGTCTGTCTGTCTCGCTTTCACGCCAAAACTACTGTACCGATTTAAATGAAATTTGGTACAAAGGTAGTCCAGAGCCTGAGAAAGGACAAAGGCTACTTTTTATCCCGGGAGTATGTTCCCTAGGGACCACGCGGGCGAAGCCGCTGGCAGACGCTAGTGTTTGATAAGTTATCGTTAAATAAAAACCTTTGTCTTATTTAATTTTAGTGTTGAGATAAGACTCCAACTTGTGGAATAAAAAGTGATAGTAGAAAGTGCCCTGATAATAAAATGACATAGGTCCGGATTCAAAACAAATAACGTTATCAGTACGTGCGTACACAGATAGTACTTTTAAGTAGGAATATGTATTACATTTGTAACTTGTAAGTAGTCATTTCTTTATGTACAAACAGGATAAATAACATGGAAGGAATAAAGCTTCATACGATCCACTTCGTAAAGAAATTACAAGGATAAAAGAAATGCCTTTATTCCAATGTATCGATTTACCTCGCGTTGAGGAAAATATTCCTTGCTTGCTTGTTTTTTATAGGAATTTATTATGGGCTCTGTATTTTCCTTCACACACAGGGTGGCAATTCAAATAAACAAATACGGATCACGTTCATTCGAGAATTGCCAATTTCTTTTTTCATTATTTATTGAATAAATCGGAAATTCAAGCGTTCATCAAAAATTCTAGGCGTATCACACATTTGCTTAGAAATTAAGAATCTAAGTAAAAATTCCAGTTGGGTTAATGACAGGCAAAATTACATGAGTATAATTTACTTCAAAGGTTGTGTATCTGATTTATTGATTATACTATAGCTACCATCGCCAATTCGCCACCTACATCGTTACCCGTTTCGGAAAACAATACACAAAGAAAATGTGACTTTAAAACTACGCAAATCACTTATCCATGAGCAAGTTAACGTTAATATTCCAAGAAACTTGAATAATAAACTATTTTTTTTTATCATCTTCGTCCTCAGTTTTTTGTCAGCTCAATTTGACAAGGATAAACAGCTGCGAATAATTACGAATTAATGTGTAGTGTTGAAGACAGCGATTTTAATCGTATTAATCATTGTAAAACACAAGATATCCTCTTTAGGTCTTCTTATTATACTTGTAAGTTGTCCCTTGATCAACCCATAGATCAACCTAGAAGTGTGTTTTTAACGTTTGAAGAATATAGGGTCCTTCAAACGTTAAAACACACTTCTAAATTGATCTATGGGTTGATCAATATAAAAAATATTGACAAAATAAAAATACAGTTTAAAGTCTGTCTTTGATTTGTCTACACTAATCTACACTTCTACATCTACACTAATATTAGAAAGAGGAAAGATTTGTTTGTTTCTTTGTATATTTGTTTGTTTGTTTGAAATGAATAGGCTCCGAAACTACTGGACGGATTTGAAAAATTATTTCACCATTAGAATCCTACATTATCCCTGATGAACAAAGGCTATATTATATTTTCATAAAAAATAGAGATCCTTAATAAAATTGCAATAATGTAACCCAAAGTAGCAAAATTTGGCCTACAAAATTAATTATTTGGCGTGTGTTGTGTAAACTATTGATGATACATGAAAATAATATACTACATAATTGAAGTACTTATTATTACCTACAAAAAAGTCCACGAGGGTATATCCGTGGCTGGCGTGAACACATTGACATGTCGACATGTATGTTTTTTTTTTTATTGGCTTAATGCATTCTATGCACTAGGAATTTATAGGAAAAAAATTGACACGTTTTTATGTACCTTAGTTTTGGAGAAATCGACTGTGGTAGTATGTTGACATCTCTCATTTTTGCGTGTTTTTGTTGACAAAACCTTATGTCAAATTAACGATGCACATACTTTTGTGATAAAACTTCGATATGTCGTTTCATCAACATACGCTCAGTGACCAAAATAATATTCATTATTTGATAATTCAACTTATGCACATAATAGTTTCCTTTATCGTCTTATTATAAATTGACAAATTGAGTTATCAAGTTATGGCCATCCTAAAGACTTGATCCAATCTTGACGTATTGAGATGTCAAGTTGTAGCCAAAGTAAGTTTCGTATCCTAAATGGAACAAATATAGTTATCATAACATGTGGGTTATAAAATACTTTACTATTAAATGAATATGTTTAGTTGCCAACTTTTGCACCCAAATTGTATTAAAAACAATCGAGTTGTCAACATAATAAAATAACGGTTTGCAAAATGAATATCGATGCACGTCTCTAGCTCAAGCTCGCTCGCTCGTGTGTTTGTAAACAAACAAACGTCAGTTGACCTTGATGAGCCGCACGCACGCGGACGAGTCTTAGTACATGCGAGAATTTTGTTTGTTTTTGAGTTTTCTATCTAAAGTTTCGACTCTATAATCTTGTGTTTAATGTGTATAAGTTTTTGTATGTGTTTTAATTCATAAATTGCGTGTATAATTTGTGATTTGCAATGGAAGAAAAAGTGAGTACCTACTAAACTTTACGTATTTATCTTTTTGAATAATCCTATTAGGGAATAACTACTTACTGATATTTGCAATTGTATGAGTATTAAAATATTCGATTCTTGCAGAGTCCGACAATTGCCGAATTATTGGCTAAGAAACGGAAGTTAACTGATCTTCGTGAAATAATGTTAAAATCATCTCGCAAAAAAATGAATCAAGTGGATGAAAATGGTAAGAGATGTCTTTATTATCACATTTTTTTATAATAAGTATGTAAGTACTGACGAACGTTGGGAATTAGTTGATTTATAATTCATAGTAACTGTTAACTTAGACTTATGGTAATGATGAGTTTCCAGTTGTGTTAGTACCTACGTAGGTACAGACGACAGCACATGAAGAAGTCTTTAATTGATTTTCAACTTTGTCGCTAAAGATTTAGGGTTCAAGATTGATTGAAAAAAATTGGTGATGATGATATTGATGATGATGATGATTAGTCCCTTCATTTATGACTAAAATAATATCTACTATATTTTATTTTCAGATGGGGATGCCAATAACTCTAATAAGCCTATGACCTCTTTAATGTTGAAACCGTATCAAAAATATGATAATGAACTACAGGGTATGTACTAAAACTATTTTACTAGCTACTATTCGTAATAATAATTATTTCTAGTAATTAAATTACCTATATGTGATGTGAAATTTATGTGTATCTGTGTGTTTTAAAACGAATAATCGGTAACTGGTAGCCAGTTTGGGATGAAACTTGATATGTAAATAGACAAGACCTAAGATTACTATGCAGGCATGAGAATCACATCTAGCTGTTACAAACCCAAACTTACATTACTAATGCGAAAGCAAATCTATCTTGTGTCCATCTAATTTTTTTTTATTGCTTCAGATGAACCTAATCCTGCTACACCACTATCACATTCATTGAAAAACATAAGTAACTATGATCCACTATCTCCTTTACCGGAGATGTCCCCAGCAACACAAGAACTTTATAATGTGTTAATTACTGACCCAAAACTGCAATTTAATAATACGTCAGATGTTATCGAAAACAGTGACGCCTCTGATGAAGAAAATGAACCGTTTCAGGAAGACAGCGACGACAGTGTTCGTGATCCTGATTTTAACATTAAAACAAAAGTAACAATAGATGAATCAGAAACTGATTGCGAATCAAGTGATGATGCGAAAGATATAAGCAAAGAAACATTAACAATTTCAGGCAAAAATATGAGAGAAACAAAAAGATTAATACCCGAAAAGAATACCAAAAATGAAATACAAACATCGATATCTGAAATATACATTGAAGTGGTCACTGAATCTGAAAATGTTTCACCTATCTTAAAAACAGAAGAAACAGCACAAGAGTCATCTTCGAATAATACACAAATAAACAGAGCAGGGAGTGCGGCGTGTGTGTCAAGCGAAAACAGGGACGAACAAAGTGATTTACCTAAAATGGGTACAAGAGATCCAGAACATGATAGCGCAGTTGCTAATGTAGATGAGGGAGACATACCAACACAAGAAAATATAATGGAAAGAAATGAGAATTTAAATTTAATAATAGAAGATACAAGTACTTGTGAAGAAAGAACTAATGATAACAGAATAAAAGGAAGATCAAGACTAGACAGAAAAGCAAGCAAAATACGAAGGAATACAGGAAAAAGTTATATAACGGAAAAAGGAAAAATAATTCCTGAAAGAACATCAAAAGAGTTGGGATCTTGTAGATTAAGGTGTTCTGAAAGGATTACAACACCTGAACAGACGCAATGTTTTGAAGCTTATTGGAAACTTGGAGATAGAGATAGAAGGGCAGCATTTGTGTCTAAATCAGTAATACTTATGCCCAAACTAACTCAAAAAACGAGCATTAGGACATTAAATAGAGAATACTATTGTAAGTACAGCCTGGAAATTTGTAATGAGCAGAAACAGGTTTGTAAAGAATGTTTTTGTAAAATACTAGGAGAGACTAAGGGATTTGTGAATATAATTATAGGAAAAAAGAAATTATCTCCTAACGGAATCATCGATGAAGATCAGAGAGGTCGTCAACCTCCTAAAAATAAGAAGACTGTAGAAGATATTTCGCTTGTTAATGAGCACATTTTAAGTTTTCCTAGTTATGAGAGTCACTATTGTAGAAAGTCGACTGGTAAAAAATATCTACCTGCTGACCTTTCAATTGCTAAAATGTACAGAGAGTATAAAACTACTTCTTCAAATCCTGTGTCCCTAAAAATATATGCTAAATGCTTTCATGATTTCAATCTATCGTTTAAGCAACCATCCAAAGATACGTGTAACACGTGCGATGTGTTAAATGCCAAAATTAAAGTTGCTGATGATGATGGCAAATTACATTTGACTGCTGAATTAACTGAACATCAATACCAAGCTGAAAAAGCTTATGCTGTAAAACGTGTGGATAAAGAAACCGCCAAAACAGATTCGTTTATTAGAGCATATGCATTTGATCTCCAGCAGTGCTTGCCTACACCGTATTTAAAAACATCAGTTTCATTTTACAAACGTCAGCTTTGGTCATTTAATTTAACTATACATGACTTAGCATCTAATAATGCTACATGTTACATGTGGGACGAGACTATAGGAGCTCGAGGAGCAAACCAAATTGCATCATGCTTGTGGCACTTTTGCAATAGTTTGCCATCGGAAGTCAAAGAACTGACTTTTTATTCTGATACTTGTGGCGGACAAAACAAAAATAATGTTGTGGCAATGATGTTTATGTTTTTGCTAAATAATCATCCGACACTGCAAAAGATAAACCACAAATTCCTGATCAGTGGGCACTCACATATGGAATGTGATTCTGACCACGCAATTATTGAAAAAACTAAAAAGAGAACACAAATGAAAATCAATCACTTATATGATTGGGTGCAATTAGTTAGGACTTGCAAAGTACAGAAACCATTCAAGGTAATAGTGATGACGGTAAATGATTTCTTGGATTTTGCTGAGCTAAAATCTAAGAAGGGACCCTTTACTGTCAAAAAAGTAGATGATTCGGGGGACAAATTTCTGTGGCAACCTATCAAATGGCTGCAATTTAATAAAAACAATATAGGAAAAATTTATTTTAAGAAAAACCTGGATTGTGAGTCTCCTTTCACTTCAATTAATTTCAAAAAAAGAGGCAAAAGTACCATCGACTTATTTAGGGTGAACCAAATCTCCAAGGAAGCATTGCCAATCAGCGCAGAAAAAAAGAAGGATTTAATGGACATGATTGATTTGATAGACGACTCATTTAAAGAATTTTATGTTAATTTAAAAACTATCGGCAATATGTCTGCATGTACTGATCCTGATTTGGATGAAGATAATCCAGATGAAGAAGATCCTGAGCTCCAATAAAATATAAATTACTTGCAGCGTTTTCATATTTTTAATTTTCAGTCAAACTCATTTCGTCACTGTGATGTGACAATACATTTTTCTTTATTAATAACTGTGCATTTTTAATTATTTGTCCCTTTATTTTAAGAACATGTTTTATAGATTTGCGCATTTCAATTTATAATTTCTCCAGTTAGTACACTAAAGGTTAAGTAATTATTCAGCAATATAACATTGATTTATGTTCGTAGTCTGTTTGCTGTCTAATAAAAATATCATGTTTGTAATTAAAATAACTTTTTTACCTACTAATTATACACCTCTAATCACACTCAGAAGGTGAATAAGTTGATAACTTTGGTGAATATATTGACAACTCGGTGAATAAGTTGACAACTCGTTGGTGAACGATTTGACATGTCTATTTTTTTCTAAACTATGGACAATTTCGCTTATTTACTGTCATCATTCAATAGATGGTCAAAAATAACCTTCTACATACATAAAACACACACGATAAAGTAATTTCTCGATTTACCAGACGAAGTCAAAACATTAAAATGGCCGTCCTGACAAATTGCTGTTTTAGACATGTCAACGTATTCACGCCAGCCACGGATATGTCTAACTATTATGGTTAAGTTGCAATGACCGCTTTTTATTCAAATAATTGAACCAAAATCCGGGCGGAATGGAATAGTGGTGATTTTGGTATCATAATATTAATCCTTATCTATTTAAATGGTTTGATAATTAAGGTTGATTATGTGTATGTTAATTACACTTAAAATTATTCAAATCTGACCTTTCGTTTTAAAGTTACGACGGGTATAAAATGCTCTAAGTAAGAAAAATGTTGCGGTTAGAGCGAACTGCCCCATTATAAGTCTATTAATAAGTAATTTACACATTATACTATAAAGAGGGAGGTATAGGAGATGAAGTTCGTGGAGTTCCTACTAAACCCGCGCGAACGAAGTCGCGAGCGAAGTGCTATTTTATAAATAAGGTTATTATGTGTACAGCGATCTACACTTCTCGCCAAACTACTTGGCCGTTCTGAAGTTGGCTATAATAGCTGCGCAGTAGTAAATCTCATACAAAAATAGCACCGCGCCATGCCTTGCGCATCGGAAAGCCAACTTCAGGGCGGCCAAAAAGTTTGATAAGAACTATATGTACAGTCAAATTACAGACCCCAGCTTAGGTTTCCCACGTAACGAAACTAAAAGAATGCTAGTACAAACATTTTGTATTATAATAATTCAAGCCACATATATAAAAATATGTATATTGTAGACACAAATTGTGACGCCATTTTAAACCAGTTCGGAATTATGTATGTCATTGTAATAATGTATTTATGTACATAAATACATATCAACATACCTGAGTTTTTATGTTGCGAGGAATTTTTATTTTTGCGTTTTAATCTCTATTCGCATCATACGTCAATGATTTCGGATAGAGGCGGGCTGTAAGTAGGACTTTTTCTATTTAACGAGGATTTAAATGACCAAACAAACATTTTGTATAGGCTGCATGTGGTATATTAAAAAATTGTATATTGTTAATTTACCACATGCACATACAAAAAGTTTTGCGCGTATGGGTGGAATCTATGTACTTGTAAATAGGTCCCTACCGATGGCGCATCGTCATACGTCTTGTAATCCGATGATGGAACGTAATTTTTAAAAAAGTTTTCTATGTTCCTAAAGATTACACAACTTAACGAAATTTGTTTTTAGGGTTCCGAAAAAAAGGAACCCTTATAGGATCACTCGAGTGTCTGTCTGTCTGTCTGTCTGTCCGTCTGTCACAGCCAGTTTTCTCCAGATCCACTAGACCAATTCTGTTGAAATTTGGTATACATATGGACTTCTATGACCCAAACCCGGACGCGTTACGTAAGTCATTAAATTTTTAGTATGGGGGTCACTTTTGGGGGTCAAACTAGAAAATTAAAAAAATAGTTTTTTGAACAATATCGTGTGACATATCAAATGAAAGGGCTTACTGTGAGGGTTTTAATAATATATTTATCATAATTTTAAAATAAATGGTTTTGAAGTTATTCAAGAAATTAGACGAAAAATGACCATTCCCCGCCTTACCTCCGAAACTACTAAGCCTAAAATTTTGAAAAAAAAAAATGGAGATAATAGATCTTTACTATTAGAAGTCTGTAGTGTTAAAATAACGTGTTAAAAAAAAATTCGTTCGGAACCCTTTGCACGCGAGTCCGACTCGCACTTGGCCAGTTTTTTTTATCCTAATAATTATTTGCAATCAAATGACGTTAATGTCAATCGTCAGGTGTCGGTCAAAGCTAGAGCGTTAGTAAACATCGTAAAATATAAAACTTAAATAAACTGCATCATCATGCCGAATCGTAAATGGTGCTAACCAGCGAATACTGACCGACGTGTGACCGCAGTTTGAGGAATAATCACTCTAATTAATAATCAAACTTGAAGAAAATTCGTCATGTATTGTTTATCAATACGTTGGTATTAACTGTGTTTTCCTTCCGACAAGCCCTTTGTTTAGGGCTTCTTTTAAACACACGTTGTTTACCTATAGCCCGGAAAATGTTTCGAGACTAAGCTGATTTTCTCTGCGTTCGCTATAGGATTCAAGGCCAATTGATCCTAGTCAAAATTAATAACACTGGCCAACTCTATAGTAAAGCCACGTGAACTTAGCTAATAATGTTGCTATCCACCCTCGTTATTATAAATTACAATTAAAAATTTAATAAAACGTTATTTTCAGACCACAGTCCATAATTTAGTTAGTATTTTGGTGTTAGTAACAACACCAAACACAACTGCACTTGATTTGTTTCAATTAGCCTTAGTTTTTTTGTGAAACAGTAGGTAATACTCAAATGCAACTCAATACAGAATAAACGCTATACCTCTTAATGGGTCATTGTACTCATCATTATAAACAAATTTTACCAATACCGAAATCGCGAAAAAAAAATCGACTGCCCCATACATTATGTGCGCATGACTCGACAAAATGTAGTGAACAGCTGTTTTTTTTTTCGCAATTTCGGGATTGGTCCCATAGTAAAATCCTTACTAATATTATAAATGCGAAATAACTCTGTCTGTCTGTCTGTCGCGCTTTCACGCCAAAACTACTGAACCGATTTGAATGAAATCTGGTACACAGATAGTCTGAGAAAGGACATAGGCTACTTTTTATCCCGGGAGTATGTTCCCTAGGGACCACGCGGGCGAAGCCGCTGGCAGAAGCTAGTAATATTATTAAGAGGTAATGTTTGTGCGTTTGTGAGGTTGTAGGGGTAATCTCTGGATCTACTGAACCGATTTTGAAAATTATTTTACCAATAGAAAGCCACGCTATTTGTGAGTGTTTTAGGCTATATATTAACCCGAAAAATAGCCCCAACGAAGTGGGCACGGGTCAGCTAGTTTGTTCATAATGATGAGTACATTGACTCATTAAGAGGTATTGCGTTTTTTCTGTTACAGGTTGTATAGGTAACGATACGGTGTTGGATTTTCAACGCTCGGCTCAGCGTATACATTACTTTTGGGATGACATCTAGTTTTTTGCACGGGTCGATCTTCAAGGTTAAGCAACACTTGTCAAGGTTAGTCTGTGGATGGGTGACCATCTTATCATACCGAGATTCCTCCGTGCCTCGGAAAGCACGTAAAGCTGTTGGTCCCGGCTGCCATTTGTAGATCTTTGGCAGTCGTTACGGGCTGTCAGTAGCCAATAAATCTGACACCAGTCTTGCCAAGACCTTACCCAATTAATGAGATGTGGAGGTCTGGTAGGCAGCCGCTCCACGTAAAATACTGGAATTCATCATCATCATCATAACAGCCGAAAGACGTCCACTCCTGGACATAGGCCTCCCCCAAAGGGAGGGTTTGCCATAATCGGCACACTTGGCAGGCGGGTTGGCGATCGCAGTGTATGCGTTTTACAGAGAACGCTGCTGCCCATTCTCTGGTGAGTCTCTTAGTCGCTTCTTACGACACCCACGGGAAGTGATGGGATGGTATTATTCTTTTACGGCACCATATGGCACCGGCCGACACCATACGGCGGTACTGGTATTCAGCTGAACCCTATTTGACTGGAAGCCGACCCCAATATACTGGGGAAAAGACTAGGCAGATGATGATCAAGTTTTAGTTAAAACAAGCTACAATTCCTTACCTATCTGACAAAGGCTGGAGACAGGGGCGCGGAACTTAGGCGGCACGTTGCTGTCAGGCCCGACGCGGAGGAACTGGAACTCTTCGCTAGGGTCAGCCACCAGCGACTCCATCTCCAACAACCGCTCGATTGATAACTCCTGTAGGACCAAGATAAACGGGAGCCCATAAAAAGTCAGGTTTTACAACAAAATATCCGGAATTGAAAATGGTTTATTATCATTACTGTAGAAGTAATATCATCATTATCTAACCCTAATGTAGGAGCACATTTTTTCTTTTTACATTCATGACAACTATTCTTCATCGTAGTAGTCATCCCATTGCCAGCCTTATCATTTTTCACACAGTCGATCAAAGGGGACCAAAGGAATCTTCCTTTGCGTCTATTACTATTATTTCCTACTAGCTGACCTGCGCAACTTCGTCTGCGTCAAATTTTTGGGTTCCGTACCTTAAGAGGAAAAAACGGAACCCTTATAGGATCACTTTTGTTGTACGTCAGTCTGTCTGCCAACCCTTTATCTCGGAAACGCGTTGAGGTATCGAGTTGAAATTAAAACCAGAATTATACTCAGTGTCTACGGTCCCTTAAAGCTGTGAAAAAATCAAACTTCTAAGTTTACGTAAAAAAAAGATAAGGTCGTTTATGCCACAAAAACGTATATTTCGACACTCTCAAGGGTATCAAAATATATAGGGTATCCCGTTGACCTAGAAATATGAAATTTGACAAGTAATACCGTCAAGACTATAAACACAGTACAGACACAGTACCTACACAAGTACAGGGAAAAGTCTGAAAACTATACAGGGTTATTTGTAAAACACCAACAACCTCTTAGGCAGTGAAAGTACACATGATTACAAACAACTTTTACTTTGAGACCAACCCCGAAAACTCGAAAAAAATATCAGCTGTTTCATACATTTTCATTGGCCTAATATTGCATTTTACAAATAACCCTGTATATTTGTTACTAGTGGACGTCACGCGATTTCACCCGCGTAGTTCCCGTTCCTGTGGGAGTACGGGGATAATATATAGCCTATGTTACTCCCTGATAATGTAGCTATCCAATGCTAAAAGAATTTTTCAAATCGGTCCAGTACTTTCGGAGCCTATTCAATTCAAACAAACAAACAAATCTTTCCTCTTTATAATATTAGTGTAGATTAAATCATAAAAAAATATTCTTTATTTTAAGTAATATTTAAAGTACCTACAAATATGTACGGAACCCTCGATGGGCGAGTCCGACTCGCACTTGGCCGGTTTTACATTAATGCTCCGTTCCTATTAGTCGTAGCGTGATGTTTATGGCCTATAACCTTCCTCGATAAATGGTTTATCCAACACTTGAATGATTTTTCAATTCGATCCAGTAGTTCCTGAGATTAGCGCGTTCAACCACAAAAATCATCAGCTTTATAATATTGGTATAGATACTCGTATAAGCTTGATTGTCCCACACAATTCAGCGGAATTCCGAAGACTCATTTAAACTAAAATCTAAATAATGAATTTCAATGATGCCTTCATAATATTAATTAGATATCTACTGTATTAACAATTATTTAGCAATATTTAAACATCGCAGTTTTAATTTTGAACAGGTTTAACCATTTAAATTGTGTAGCTAATAGTACCTAATAATACAAAAACAATCCTCTTTTATTGTCTTAGAACCTTTATTTAACAATCTTCAATCATAAATCCAACTAGTAAAACTTATTAAGTATACCAGGTTTTACAGTCACTAGATTCGCAGTTAAATCCTGAGTCTGTCATATAGAAAGTTTTTATTAATAAGACCTACATCAATAGAACCTTTTTATGTTTCCGAAAAAAAAAAAACGGAACCCTTATAGGATCACTCGGGTGTCTGTCTGTTTGTCTGTCCGTCTGTCACAGCCAGTTTTCTCCGGATCCACTGGACCGATTCCGTTGAAATTTGGTACACATATGGACTTCTATGACCCAAACACGGACGCATTACGTAAATCATTAAATTTTTAGTATGGGCGTCACTTTTGGGGGTCAAACTAGATTTTTTTTTTTAATTTTTGAGCAATATCGTGTGACATATCAAATGAAAACGCTTACTGGGAGGGATTTATTTATATTTTTTCATAATTTTAAAATAAATGGTTTAAAAGTTATTCAAGAAATTAGACGAAAAATGACCATTCCCCCCCCCCTTATCTCTGAAACTACCGAGTTTAAAATTTTATTAGAAGTCGGTAGTCTTAAAATAACATGTTAAAAAAATTAAATTCTTTCGGAACCCTTTGCACGCGAGTCCGACTCGCACTTGGCCAGTTTTTACTATATGATTAGTTTAAACACTTATCGGCACACATTTTTAACTAAATTTTCTGTGGAGAATCTAAAATCTGCTAATTATAGTTATTTAAAATCATGTTGGTTAGCGAGTTTTTATGAAGAAAACTGAATATCTCGCGTAAATATTTTTATTAAACATACTCCGGCATTTAATCCATCGAATATGATTTACAAACCGTTCGGAAATCACGTCCGAGTGAAACGCAACGAATCGATATCGGTAAATACTCGACACTGGCAACTCACAAAGGAGCCATAAACAAAGAAATCAGTCGTGCTCGTGGCGCATCACTAGCCGCGTTGTTTGCCACCGGCCATTTTAAATGAATACCACAATATTGCTTTACTGCTTTGATGCTAGGTAAGTAGCTACTACCAGCTTCTGACTTGCACTAATTGGTGCCCCGAGGGACAGGGGAAAATTTAATAACTGTTGTAAAGACTGAGCAGTAATTGAACTTACTATTGTTGTTTTACACGTTGCTTTATTTGTACAGTAGTCTGTATATCAGATACTAGTGGATCCGCGCAACTTCGTCTGCTCCGCTCCTACTGGCCTTAGCGTTCCTCGATAAACTGGCTATCTAACATTGAAAGAATTTTTTAAATCGGACCAGTAGTTCCTGAGATTAGCGCGTTCAAGCAAACAAACTCTTCAGCTTTATATATTAGTACTAACTGACCCGCGCAACGTCGTCTGCGTCACAATTTTCATTACTGCTCCGCTCCTATTGGCCTTAGCGTGATGATATATAGCCTATAGCCTTCCTCGATAAATGGGCTATCCAACACTGAAAGAATTTTTCAAATCGGACCAGTAGTTCCTGAGATTAGCGCGTTCAAGCAAACAAACAAACAAACAAACAAACTCTTCAGCTTTATATATTAGTATAGATTAGTATAGATAGATTAGTATAGAATAGATTTATTTTAATTGTGCAAAAGTTTATACGTATGCTGAATCTTCATGGGTGAGCAAAAGGTGCGTTTATATTATTTATTTTCAATTTTTCATGTTCAAACACTAATAAAACGCAAGCTTCACCTTAAATGAATTAAAAGAAATTATTTACTACCAATTTTTATATCCATACAACATGGTAACATTTACGATCACTTTTATCCTCAACCGGAATTTAACGAGTTTGAATTATTATGAGTAGATTGCAAAATGTAGCTAGACAGACGTATAACCTTATTCCATACTTTGTCCCATTAAAATCGGTTCGGTTCCAAAGTTATAATGACATTTATGTGCAGAAGTAAACACTGAGCGTAGTAACTTTTCATCAAACTCAACTTAAACAAGAACGGATTGGAGTGCAAAATTGTTTATATGTCTCGGTATCGTTAGTTCACATTCAAATATCATTTCTGTTTTATATTCACTCTAATTATGTTAGTTGAAGTAAAGGGCACGTGAAGTATCTGAGGGGCTAATTAAGGACACTGCTTCTTGCAAACATCAGTCTGTTGAGCAATAAACGAATTATTTTTTGTTTTGCTCATTTCGATGTGTTTTAATGACGCTAGAATGCTAGATGAAGTTGACATTGTAGTTTACAGACATACCTATTCTATGGGCACTAATAGCACTAGCTGACCCGCGCAACTTCGTCTGCATGTCATTTATCATTAACGCTCCGATCCTGTTGGTCATTGATAGCCTATAGCTTTCTTCGATAAATGGGCTATCCAACAATAAAATAATTTTGCAATTCGAATCAGTAGTTCCTGAGATTAGCGCGTTCAACCAAACAAACAAAATCTTCAGCTTTATATTACTAGCTTTTGCCCGCAACTTCGTACGCGCATATCCCGTTCCAAAAAACTATCCTATCTTTTAAGTTGGATCAAATAACAGGTAGTTACAAAGTTTCATCAAAATCGGTTCAGTAGTTTAGGAGTCCATCGCGGACAAACAACGTGACACGTGATTTATATATATTAAGATTAGTTTAGACAGATATGAGGAGCGCTTCCATTCCATCATATAATTTAGTTGGCCTAGCCCCTAGCCGGACCTATTCATCAGATTGCGTTTCATTTGACTTTGAGACACAAAGAACAGACACCTACAGAGTATCATATCAGCGATAGCATTATTACTCATCATGATAAAATGCATATTGTTAGTTGTTTATAAAACGACTAATTAACGCCTAAAATGTTTGCCTAACATGTTGACTAGATTGGTGATGAATTGATGACGGGTAAAGTTCTATTAGTTAAGCTTCCCTGAATTTTCCATGACTTTGCAGAAAGAGCACTATCTATTTTTCTTTATTGACCTTGACGAGTACCATATTGAGGGACGACGAAACTTCTCTTAAGATTAGACTTAGGTAAACTATAAAAGTACAAAGTGACACCACATCACTAGAATATTTACCTGTACCTGCACTGAGCTGCTAGGATGTACATCCTCCGTACCTCTGGCGGCCCTTTGCCTCTCCTCCTGTACCGCCTCCCGCTTCATCCCGCACGCGAGACATTTCTGGTACCGGCAGTATTGGCATCTGTTTCTCTGCCGTTTGTCTATGATGCAGTTGCGTTCTTCACGACATGCGTACGTTAGGTCTTTTCTTACTGTCCGTTTGAAGAAGCCTTTGCAGCCTTCACAACTAGAACAAAAAGGTTGTATGTTCAATGTGGCCAAAACTGGATAAAACAACCGACAGATATCATGATCTTCGATCACACATGTCGTCGGATTCGTTATTCGAGTTCTCTCTGTAAAATGCATGCAAAACCGGCCAAAATTAAAGCCTGGTTTTCAGTGAAACCGGTTTGAAAATAAGTTTTTTAAGTGTTTTTCTAAATTACATTTTTAAACGCATTGTGAGACCGCTAACATCTTGCATCTTTTCAATTATTCATTAGAAACATCTATTAAAAGAAATAAGTAAATAATTACAATACAAAACTTTTTTATAAAATACAACCGACTACCAATAACAAAAAAAATCTACAAAGTATAAAATAACTCTAATTTCGGAAGTCGGTGTTTTTGGTTGCTTTTTTTTTATAAAAAAGTTTTTAATTTTTCACTTTTTAGTGGTATCTACTCCACACCTAACAACACCATTGGAAAGTCTGGACAGCAAAATAAGCAATTTAATTTACTTGGATGACAAACAAAATAAGTCATCCAAGTAAACGGATTCTACCTATTTTGATTTAAAAGCAAAACTACTAAACTATTTTAATGAAATTTTTATGGGACCACTTCTAAAGTATGATCTACCAAACAAAAAAGAATCATCAAAATCGATTACTAATTGGCGGAATAATCGCGTATTGTTACATACAAAAAAAAACATACAGTCGAATTGAGAACCTTCTCCTTTTATAGAAGTCGATAAAAAATGCAGAATCTTGTTAAAATTAAAAGTTACCAAATACTAATACTACGACAAACAACACGTCTTTTGACTTTGAACCGCTTGGCAAAACAAAATGTCTGATATCAAATGCATCGTTTTGACTGACACGTGGTGTAGTAATGTTGTCATACGGAAATAATAAAAAAGTCGAAAAACTGGAACATTGAAATAAAAAACCCGGTTTTTTAGCCACTAAAAATATGCCGAAAAACCGAGTTTTCGGTTTTCGGTGAAACCGGTTTGCATGCCCTATCTCTGTGTCTGGTATTTGCGTCTCTCAATGAGAGCGAAAAACCCGGAGCCGAAACCGCCACATTGGAAAAACAAAGTTCTGAAGAAACGAAGACTTCAAAGCTAACCTAGCTACCGAAGCCTTAATTGCCCGGCAAGAGCCTCTATTACTTATTTATACAACCGTTGAAAGTACCTAATCGATTTCTCTCCAACAAAAGCAACTTATAACATAGTTTCATTCGACTCGAGCAACATTTGAATGAGCATACATAAGTATACAAAACATGTCGGAATTACCATAAAACTGGAAAAACAATGGTGCTCAGTTATATTTACAGACAGCTAAAAGTAAATACTTCTAAAATAAATGTAATTTGTTATGTCCGTACATATTGGTACATTACTGAAAAAACTACACAGATGAGATGATAAGAATAATTAGAATTTATACATTGCATTTATTATTCAACAGTGCCAGATATCAGTTAATGATGATATATTGCCTGCTAAGCGTACAGAAAAGATAAAATAATTCGAGAGTGTCGAACCAGTCTAGTCATAAACTGTCAACTAAGAGCTAATTACCATTTGCAGAGATACCAGTAATAAACACAGCACATAACTTCTAATTGACTACATGTGGAAGGCACACTGGACTGACCGTTGCATGTTTCAAGCATTGATCGATATCATTTCTTGTGGCAATGGTATAAATAGATTGAGCCGTAGACAGCTTGGAAAATCAGCTATTGAATTTATAAAGAGTTTGGAAACGGTATAATCGTTTGTCGATATGGATGCTACTGAATTAGAAATGAAACGGGTAATAATAGAAACATTCTAGACATTGAGGACGGTCTTGTTTTGTAGTTAACAACTACCAAAGCTGATAGTACTCATATACAAGAAAGATCACCATCTAACAAACAATAAATAAGAACCACAGTAACTTTTGCTTCGGATATAGCTGACACAAGTAAAACCGTTGCTTTTTCTGTAACTTCGAAAGTAGGATACTGAAAAGCCTTATTTTACCAGATTGAAACCTATTCAATCTAATGTTTTCTCAAGCAACGCTCTGAATAAGAATGCTCCCAGTATATTTGCCTCTTTATCAAAGCGACGCGGAGCATGCATCACGAATCAATTTAGCACATTGTGGTCTATTTCAAATTCACTTCATTCAATTGGTGTTACTCGCATAACATAAATAAATGAACTTTATCTGCCCCATTAATATTAACAGGAGGAATATTACGTAATAATAGCCGTGGTAGAAAAATACTTTATTTTCTGCGTGCGTATTATTCCGACAGATCCTTCGGGAATAAAGGATGACATCGACGGGCACTCGATCATATTATCCCACATAATTTCGATATCCTTGGGTGTTGAGCTGTGTAGACTTGATGAAAATGAGAAAACATTGTTGGAGTGGGCTTATATTACTTGTAACTTGCTCCATGTCGTTGTATAAAAGGGTCAGTCCAAATAAGTAACTCTATTTACGATCAGTATTATTAAACTTATTTTTGGAACGGTCTGTTTCAGATGATCAAATTAAACGAAGGATGTATCAGCTCACGAGAGACATAAAAGTCAGCTTAAGAAGCAATAAAAATGAAGGAGCAAGAAACAACTACGCAAATCCAGCAACAAACACTTAGGAACTTCTTATAGCTGCCTGCTTACATCACTTTTGAAAGGGAAAACCGTCAACAAAATACGATTTGAATATGACATCACTAGTTATCATATGTTGGACCTGCATCCGCATACGTGATTTAAACAGAAATCAAGTTTAGAAAGATAGTTTTCCTCCATCTAGTTCTAGATCTAGGAAAAATATGTCTCTCTGTAGCATTTACGACAAATAATAAATCCTACTACAAAGCCAGCATAATTAATCTTTCTACAAATCTTTATGCAGAAACTTGCATTAAGATTACTCATGTTTTCTATGTATAACTGCGCATTAGTCGGAGTTGTGCAATGAAATAAAAAGCACGAGTAAAATCAATAAGTGCCCGGTCAAAAGGAACAGGCGCTGACGGTGACGCATGTAATTCTCTCAGGCCAACGTTAATGACATGATTGCGTTTCGAGCCTTCGGCAGCGACATGTGTTTCGCAACTTCGTCCAGTCGTGACGAATTCCACTTTCTCTTCACTCGTACCACTTAATGGGATATTGATTTAAGGAATATAAATAACACGCGTAAATGATTCCTCGAACTTAGAAATTCTAGATGCTAATGTGAAATCGAACCGTTACATGAAATTTTTCGCGCGTTCGTCACTCTATATTTATGAGTCAGACAATGTTGTGAAGAGAATTTGTAAACTATACTCATGTGTTTTTCTTTAACCTAGGTACTAACGATGCGATAGCTGTATCAATAGTAAGGCACCGTGGTCGCGGGCGTGGTCAGGTGGCCATTGTCCGGTTTCTTCAAAGTTTACAAACATAGCTTTAAATCTTGTAAGTTAGAGCTTTAAATCAACTCGTGTGCAGGCACGCACGCCAATAAATTAGGCAGGTAGGTGCACTACTCTATAGAATTTACAAAGAACATCTTTTATAGCGCTGGTTATTGTTTTAAACCGATGAAACCCTCGGTGATATATTGGCGATTAATGTGTCAATGTTATGCTGCTATAATTTAGTTTTATGGACTAATTAATGCTGTATAATTAGGAATATTTCATATTTGGCTGTTAGTAGGTGTAATGTGTGTTTCAAGCAACAATTTATTAGCGATAGGTAACTAGTAAACAAAATGGCGCATGATTAAATCGAACTTGAAAGTTTTGAAGGTTATTCAATTCAATTTACAACCGTGTTTAGGTATTAAAAGTGGACTACGAATCGATAATTGTTTTATCACTGCTGTTAACATTGTTGTTTGTTAGATACGAAAATAAAACAAGCAAAATACTTTCACTAATTGAAGGGTTTATAGCAATTAAGTAAATGTCAACAGGCTAAAGGCATGTGCGTGTATTGTTTGTTAGTAAGTATAGCTACAGCGATAGATAACAAAATGTGTGTTAGCATTTAACGAGTGGGCTTTTGATGAATGACACTATCAAAACGCATTATGTAGGTAATTAATTTACTGATGTAAGTCCGCCCTCTCGGGAGACCTCTGGGATTAAAGTGTGAAATTCAATTTTTATGGCTCAAGCTAGAATAGAAACATGTCACTGATTTTTGTAGAAGGTTCTCTAGAATATAATGTTCTTAAAATTGCAATTACATAGGATTGAATAATTGCAACTGCTGATTCTAAAAATAATAATAAAATTTGAATAATAACTAAAATAACAATAAAATAATATGCAGTTCCTCTTAATAAAGTCATTAATAAGAAAAGAAAGAAAAAGCGTTTATTTGCGCCAAGTATGACGAATACCAAAAAAATAAAAATTAAATAAAACAAAATTACAAGAGACAGAGAGAGACAACAAGAGAGAGAGGTACAAGGTAGACTCGTCTAAAACATCACCATTATACGTGAGTATTAATATCTCTTGGATCAAACTCCTCGGAGAAACCTAGACCATCGTTTGTTTCTTCATTAGGTAGGTATTCAGCTCAGCGTGAATTTCAGAAAACCTCCACCCTCTTCAGTAAATGAAAACCCATCAAAGTGAGAGTAGTTTCACATTTCATTGCGTTTTACGTTAACGTAATTTACATAAGGTCGATACTGCGCAACCGACTGAGAACAGAACCCTTGCACTTCGTGGAACACAACTACACTAGACAGCTTAGAATAACCGGCATTATCATGTAAGAATTAATTCGATCGTACTACTATGGCTTCCTTTTGCCTTGGAGAACATAATTTATGTTTCCTATGTAAATGCGGATCCATGGTGTATTCATTAACTATTATCTACTTAACTTACGTAATGTTTCTTCAGAATCTAACCTACTGGTTCATTTTCTTGAATGTTAGGTTAGGTTAGCCTACAAACACCGCGCGGTACACCTCATACAGCGCGGCTTCTTCGTCAGGGACCCGACGACGTCTTCTTCGGTATCGGGTGTACTGGCGCCTGACTCGTACGCACGAGACGCGCAACTGCGCGATCTCGGCGGACCACCAGTACACCTGGCGCCTTCTGGGTTGTGTGCGGACCCGGGGCATGGACGCGTCACTGATTTGCGTCATCGCCCCGTGGAACCACTGCGCCTCCACTTCGACGTCGACGGGTCCGGTCGTCGCCGACTCCCGGATCCAGGCCTGCACAATAGCGGCCTCCTCGAGTAGCTTCCTGTCGAGGCGCTTGCGCGCCCAGCGCGGACCGTCCGTTCGCGGGGCCGATGGACTGCGGCCGCCCGCGGTCTGGGGGGAGACGTCGAAACGGATGTATCGGTGATCCGATAACGTCTCCACCTCCACGGCGACACGCCAGTCGCGGACACGGCTAGCGACAGCAGGGCTAGCGAACGAGACGTCCACTATGGAACCGCCCCGCTGCCGCACGCACGTGTACTCCGAGCCTCGATTCAGAACGGTCAAGCCGGTCGTGACCGCCCACTCCTCCAGCGCCTCACCCTTGGCATCGGTGACCGGGGATCCCCACGCCGCAGATTTGGCGTTGAGATCCCCGAGCAACAGCACTGGGCGTGGGTGGTACCGGTTCACGACGGCACCCAACTCGACAAGGAAGCTCTCGAAGTCGGCGAGGCTCTTGTTGGGCGAGAAATACGCTCCAATAGTGCCGATTCCGTCCACGAGGGCGGCCACCCAGCCGTGACCTCTTTGACGTCGCGGGGAGAGTCAAACACCTCACTCCCCCCGCTGACCCGAGGTGGCCCGCAGAGGCGGGCCGGCACCAGCCGGGGATCACGGAAGTCGCAAGTTCTCGCGATCCCCGGCGTAGTGAGAGATGGAACACCGGGGTGGTTTTAGTCAGTAAGAGTCTGACAGACCCCTCCGCCCGCCCCAGGGCGGAGGACATCCATGAGGATTTCCCCCCGTTAAAAAAAAAAAAAAAAAAAAAAAAAAAGCCTACAAACACCGCTTTTTCTCGCATTGATGAAGGCTACCAATGCAACTTGTTCAAATCTTGGGAGATAGGCAATAGCATCATCCTGTGCATGTCCCTTATATTAACATGCAATTGATACTTTTTTCAGCTGTGTAAATAAACCTAGTAACATTTCTTCACAAGGTTAGGTGCTAAAAATAAAGCCGCTAATGAAATTTACATCGTGGTATGCGTTGAACCTTACGGGGATTTCCAAAACGTAAGATTCCATCTGATAGTATGCCATTTTATTTTAATCAAAGACATATTACTGTACGGTCATCCTATTGGGGTAGGTAAAAGAAATCGTAAATGATACCCAGACTAGACCTTTAGTATTCACTCAAGTCGAACTGATTGAATTTGGTGTTTAATTTCGACTTGTTAAACCTTAGGAATAAAAGATTTCTTCTTATTTTTATAGCTTCGGTAATCTTTATTGGTTCTTGTCGGATTTCGCTTTATGCTTAGACTAGGCATTTTTGCCTTTGTTTTGTGGCTTGTTTACGGACAGGTCTTCATTTCGTCCTGTGTCGGGTCTCATCATGAGCCTAGCACCTACTGTGTTGTGATCGGCTTCAAGTATTACCAAATGCAGCTGAAAGCTGCAGCTAAAGTCACCAAAATCTAAGAAGTCCGATTTGACAGCTGAGTAGAGAGGGATAGAAGATTGCTTTACACTAAGTGCGAAAGAGATTTATTTTTTTGTCTCTTTCATACTTACTAGGTAAAGCAATGTTGTATACTGCTGTCAAAACTGGCCTTTTATTTTTAGACAACTATACCTATCTCACCAACACAGCCAAGTTAACACAATACTCCTTGACAAGACTGAATGTCAGGATTTCGGGTCATTGAATACCCTTTGTCTCACTCAGTCACTAAGCTTAATAACTAAGCTCCTGTCATAGCCTAATCTAGGGATTGCTCGGAGCCTAGAGCTTACGCCCACACCCACATTATAAAATAATTCGTTAAGACGACAAGCGGCTCATACCTACACAATAATAACAAATCAAACGAATCAGTAACATTATTATGTAGTACCTCTAATCATGTGTACAAAAAAGCTGGGTTACAAAAATAGCGGTACACGCGTTCTGTCTATGTACATGCCTCAAAACACGTGCCAACGAACGAATTTACGCTCTATACATCTCATCATAGCCGTATAATTATTTATAAGACGCGAAAATAAACAAATGTGAGAATTTTCGATATCAGGAATTTGTTGAGATTAATTTGCTGATAACGCCCTTCCTTCGGTGGGGGTGTCGAAGGAGTTAGGGATTGTTTTCGTTAGGAGGGCGGATCAACCGGGCGATTTAGTAGATCGAAATGTACGTAAACATCGTACTGTAATAAATAAGTTTGGATGTTTGTGAATTTGTATGTTTGTTTCTCCACCATGCTTTAACGACTGTATGGATTTGTATGAGATTTGACAGAAACGCAGACTATGGCTTGGATCAAAGTAGGATACGTTTTATCCAGATGCATGGAGGCTTGGGAGAGGTTTATGTCCAGCAGTGGACGTCTTTAAGTTGAAATAATTATGATGAGTGATTATGGCATAATAGTTTTCATATAAGTAGCAAGTGGAACCGCAGGGAAATGTAATGATAAGGAGACCAAACACCCCAAAATGGACCGCTAACCGTCCGATGTGGGTTTCTTTTACATTCAGCATCTATGTAGATGGGATAGGAGGGCAAAATGCTAAATTGCTCACGAATAAGGAAGAAATTCTTTATACTAAAGCGACACACAAACAACGCAAATTATTTTCTACTTATATTGACTCAAATGATGTAAGAGCCATGAAAGGCCTGCCCTCCAATGGTGTGATTTTTAAATTAACATAAAAAATATCAAGGTGAAAAATTGTCTTCTGAATGGCATTACGAGCGGCTACCGATCGATAGAATTGTAAATCGTTTCAATAATGTATAGCTGAGCAAGTATTTTATACAGTCTGTAAAGTTAGACCCAATAGTGTTTGAAGCGTGTAAATATAAACGAATCGAATAAACGAACACTCCCACGCCCGCCGACTTCAATTTAAATGTTAGGGTATAATAAGAAGGTGTAAAATCTTTAATTTTGCGCATGCCATAACATAATATTCATTTTGCACGCAACCAATAAATGTATCTTAGCTACGGGCGGGTACACACACGAACAGCGCTCTTTGGAACACCGACGCAACACTAGCGTGGCTGTCTAGACGGCGGCATCTCCAGATACTTATTTTATATCAACATAACAAATAAACGGTACAACCACATTATGTACTTACTAACTAACCAATAATACCCAGGTATTGCTTCTATCATTATTCGCACTAACTTTAATTAAATTCCGTTTTATGGCGACCAGAATGTCCCTAGATTTCACCATTAATCAATCCTAGCAGGTTACGTATTTTCATTCGTAAATTCTTAATAACCATCTGTGGCATTTTATTTATGCGAAAATTAATCTTTAGAGGCCAAGCTTTGGTTAAATTATACATATATTTGTAGAAGTATAAGTGTTTGGATTACTTTGCGAAATGCCCCTAATTAACGAAATACCTCCTAATCTTAAATTGCCTATTAAACCGACAACAAGTCTCATAAAGACGTCTACTTTAATAACTACACATTCGCCATGCCTTATACAGACACGTGATGTAAAATCAAGTTTTTCAATTGTAATAAAAATTCACAATCGCCGGCCATTTTGCATTTTTAATTAAAATAATAAAGATCCATTGCCCATCACAGACCGTAGCTGAATGCGAAACGAATTGATTGACATTTAATTCTATTCGAATGGTTCTAAAAGTCTAGGTTTCCCAAGAGTGATCTACTACCTGCTCAGACAGATTTGAAAAGAAAAGAAAAATTAAATTATTACGACCCACCATTTTACTTTTCCCAAGCGGCTAGCGATTCCGCAGATATAAACCCCTTAATTTGGTTAGTATTTATAACTCCGCCGCATTTAAAAAACAATAATGAAAGGTGAGCGTGTATTTTGCCAAAACATATTCAGGGCTATTTTATATTTACACACAGTTTTCGTCTATTATTGTGAAACATCTCATCTCGGCACTATGTCCGTCAGAGAAACAAAACAGCTGACGAAAATGATGAATGAACGATTTGGCTCAAATGTATCTTACAATTTTACGAGGACCTATATTTCAGAGTCAAACACTATGGCTATGTAAACTCGATGTTATAAGAAGACTTTAATTCTAAGGATAAGACAGCATTCAATATAGATCCCTTGCTGAAGACCCTTCTAAGTTTTCAAAACCGTCTGACCAATTTATGTTGCATAAAGGGAATGGTAAAAATTTGGACAAAAACTTCACAGCCAAAGTCTCGTTTATCGAACATCTGGCCCCAGGGAGGAGGGCTTAGTTAGAATATCGAGATCGAAGTTTACACCTTCCAAGTAACTTAATTTATATCGATAATAACATCACGTATGGCACACAAAATACTTTTAGAATGTATGCGAGGCAACAGCGTCTCGACATAATAATATAACTTCATTATGAAAATATTACGAAAGTTATTTTGAAAAACATTAAATTATGCTGTAAGTACCTGTATACTCCATAATGTTTTCCCGACGCTCTGTCTCCACATATAGAACAGAGGTGCTTGGAACCACTTAGGGGGTGATTCGGGGGGTAGTTTTTGAAGGCGGGTGGCGGGGTGGAGTCGTCTCGCAGGCCGTCTAGCATCGCCGTGTCTGGCTTCATCTCCGGCGGTGACATCGGCGACATAAAACCGCCCTCCAAGTTCAGCCCTGTAATAAAAAAGTCTAATCAACATTTGAACAGCTTCAATAATGAAAATCTTAATTACAGACGCAAAGCGGAGGCGTCAATTTATATTTTTTCTTTTGAGCTGCCAGTAGCAGAAGTTATTTGAATTATTTATACTTTATGAAAGATCTACTAGTTTACAGAATGAAGTATTGATCACTTCATCTTCAAAAAAACTGGCCAAGTGCGAGTCGGACTCGCATGCAAAGGGTTCCGAACGAATTTAATTTTTTTAACGAGTTTTTTTAACACCATAGACTTCTTATAGGTTTTCCTGTAATCTATAGGTAATTTTTTTTTTTCCATTTTTTTTTAAATTTTAGGCTTCAGTCATTTGATATGTCACACAATGTTGTTCAAAAACTTTTTTTTTTAATTGTCTAGTTCGTCCCCCAAAAGTGACGCCCATGCAAAAAATTTAATAATTTATGTTACGCGTCCGTGTTTGGGTCACAGAAGTCCATATGTGTACCAAATTTCAACAGAATCGGTCCAGTGGACCCGGAGAAAACTGGCTGTGACCGACAGACAGACACCCGAGTGATCCTAAAGGGGTTCCGTTTTTTGTTCGGAACCCTTAAAAGTCACTAATGAACATGATTCATTAAAGCGTCGACATTTCCATAAGCTAAGTGTGAACTTTCGTCTCACTCTTCAGTTTAAAAAAAAAAATATAATCATTGTGAATTATAATAAGACAGGAAAAGATAATTTCTGTACAAGGCATTATGGTTACGATGCTTAGACAACATAAAGTCAGTATTAAACAAATTCTCCGGAAAACAAAAAAGTATGGATGGCAGTTGTTCCAAAAACCAACAAAACCGGTTCATTAGTCCGAGGGCTTCTGCGGCAGACAAAAAAGAAAATAAACATACATAGCCACCACCCTCATTCTGCTGCGCAGTAGAAAATCATTTAGTTTTCTATAGAACTTTGCTTTGAATTTCTACATACAATATTTTCGAATTGTATCGGCCAAGTGGGTACATTTTACTGAATGATTCTGGCGAGCGATGATTGAAAATATTCAGGTGTTTCCAACCGATAAAAGCATTGAAACTTCGGTATTAAAGTATACGTGACGCAATCCTCGTATGCGAACGTGTTCATAGAATGTAAATCTTGTATTCTCGTTTGGTCCAAGTAAAGCATACAAGCTAAACGCCATAATACCAATATCTGATCTATTAACTGAACATGTTTCGTGGGTCGTGCGCCTCGTAAACGAGCTACCATTGTCTGAAGATATCCAAAACCGTATCACATAAGAAATCTTTGCACATGTTTTGGAATGGCTTGCTTTTTATTTGATACTGCCCTTCCTATCTGTGTTTTATCTCGAAAGTTAAATTTGTGCAATTTGAATGACTAAAATACTTTTAGATTAATGTGGTCTGGACTTGGTCTTGAACTATTACCAAGTAATAATTTAACAATAAGTGTCTCACCATCTGTGCCTGAACATATAGGATTCTCGTTTCACGCAAAATGTAAGAATTTACGATCAATTATTGAGATTTATGAAGAAATATTTTAGCTGGCTTGATATAAGTACTCAAAAAACCTATGAAAGAGTGGGTATAAATACTTAGATGATTATTTCTTATTGGCATGTACATATTTTGTTAGGCGTTGATGAATCAACAATACGCATACAAAGTGCTTCATCATGCTAGGTAGATAATAGAGAAATACACACTTTAATTAATTTGTGCTTGATAATTTGATAATTATGCACCGGACTCATTACATTGTAGTTAAATAATAAAAACTAACTTGTTTTTCTTAGATTTTGTAGGTTATTTAAGTAGTAATCGGTCCACACCTTGCCTATCATAGTTTTATATTTAAATGTGACATCATTTGTAGTTGATTAACAAGTATGCACAACATTTTATTTGTAATGCGTTGCATTTCCACATACTATGAACTGAGGAAAATACATATGTTTGAACATAATACACAGAACAAACGAACAGCTTTATATGTGGTTTTAGCACTTAGATACACAGTAGATAATTGAAAAACTCGTTTCAACTAATCATAAAACAATAGGGCTTGGGAAATAACTAATTTAAGGTAATATAACGGTTCTGCAAACAGTAATTAAATCTTCTTCGTTTTGGAGCATATTTATGCTATATGTTATGTTGGCGTAAGTATAAAATGCAACATGAACTTGGATGTAGATTGTTAAAAACAAACGTTATCTTTATGAGTGAGCCGGTTGCATCGGTCGGTTCACTGGTAATGCATCCGTTTCTCGGTAGGTACGTAATAACGTCTGTCCATCGGATGAGGGACTGTTTGGGGGTTACGTCACCATCAGAACCAAGATATCACCTGATAAGTCATTTCCGATCTCTTAAATTCCTATGTCCAAAACCGACTGTTTGGCAACAGTTCTTTTTTTTTTCTGAACATGGACTTGAGCTTGACTCTTGGCTAACAAGTTACAAACATGGCGTAATATTAGTCATCTATAAATAGATCTGTTTTATTTTCGGTCAATACATCAGACTAGACCCAGTGCCATGATAATCTTGTTTCCATAATTTTATATAGTTATTTTAACGAAGTGCACAGCAAAAGTTTATCTTGAATGCCTAAAAAAACAAGGTTTTTCGCATTGGCATGGTGTTGATCTTCTATCTAACGAAAACTTGAGCAAACTACTTATGTTAATGGACATCTAACATTAGAATTTATAATGCTATACGACCCCTACCAGGAAAATATCCTTGACAGTCTTGAAATAAACATTTACGGATGCACATAAAAAATGTCGGGACTTCGGGTAGAGACTCTGAAATGGCGGTAAACACATTACGCTAGGCCTAGTGATGGGAAATGAAGCTTCAGACAGCAGACAGGACAGGACAGCAAACAGCTGTGACAGAAGGAGCAAAGGCAGATGGGTGGACGACCAACATATGTCCTGGTAGAAACTCGAACATACTTGGGAAGCCTGTGGAGCTAGGCAAGCCAATGATGATGATGAATAAATATTTTAACATGTTTCTAATAATACAAGTAAGTTAAGTTTCATCTCACGCCTTTTTCCGTGCATAGGTCGGCAAAATCTACAGAACGCGATCTGTTACGATCCACAACTAGTCAATTAGAATAATGTGGATGGATATAAAGAGGGGACTCTAGTCCCGAGGAATTTAAAAAAAAGGTATTTGAAGAAACTATTGTCGATGACGTCGCGTTGCGCCCAACGTACCAAGTAAAGTGCGAAAGCGACAACTGCAGCTCAGGCTGTTTTTACCTATAAAAACCTTGACAAAAAGACGTTTTGTATTCCGCTGTTTTCTTCTTCAATACGTGACTGATCTAAAAAAGAGAGGAAGACTATATCTTTGCTTCTATTATTTTGTATTTTGTTAAAAACTTATCAAATTTGTCTGATAGTCATATGAAGGCGGTAAAAACGGGCTGTTTTTTTTTCGGGTTTTTGAATTGTCATAATTCTTTAAGTAATTATTTTTTGTTAAAAGAAAATGATAGAGGCACGTTTTAATTCGATCTAGATTTTTAGGAAAAATATCATTGCTCTAGCAGCATTATCCACGAAGAAAACACCGGAATGCGTTTGTATGGAGAAAGGCCCAAGAGTTACCGACTAGAATCCCCTCTTAAAGTAGTGGAAGACCAAAACATCTAAGGACGGAAGATATGTCTCGAAATGGGATGAATACTTAGATGACGGCTGATAAGCGTATATTCAAGAAGAATACTTGCTCGACCCCAAATAAACTCGTACAACGGCAGGACGATTTACATAGTTCCTATATTGATTGTTTTCGAAATAATGAAACCAATGGTCCAAAATATGGCGTTTGACATTTAAATCACAATAGATGTAACTTGAACAATATAAAGGGACATTCAAGGCCCGTAACAAAGGTTCCATGAACAGCTTCTGAGTTGAAACGTATCACGCCTACGTTGGCGGAAGACGTTGTGTACCCGTATCGGGTGCGTCAAGCCACTTTCAATTTCTACGTGTGAATAGGGTGCTTGGACCATATGAAAACAAGAAATAAGTGCCGCAAGACTCGATGTATTTACCAAACGAATGGCTTATCATTTGATAGAATAATAGCTCTATTTTATTTGGTGAAAAGTTGAGTGAAAACTTAGTATATTAATGTATTAGTAGTGCGAAGGGACTGTTGCTCTAATTTTACAAAAAGCTCTGAAAAGTATAATATATAGAGTGGATTTAATTTAATTTTTAGTGCAGACTATCAATCTTTTTTTTATTTTTTTGTGATGGGTTTGCTCTTGACTCTAGTCTAGGTCAGAGATCACAGAGACAAAGTCTACGATGGAGCGAGCTTACCCAGAAGAAGCCTGTCAAATACTCAACATTTTTTTTTTTATAAAGTGTCATGGCAATTGGTCCAGTTCAAAATATAAGTCCCTTTGATTTTCCAAATCAAGCCTCGTTTAATTTGTATGCCGGTTTCATTTTCTGAATGTTTGTACTGTGGGCGGCTCTGTTCACAAATAATTCTATAGTTAATTTCTAAAATTATTACCCTCGTCTTTGAGGTCTTCTTAAACAGCAACCAGAGACTTTGAAGCGGGACTTTAGTAAGCTACAGTTCAATCCCTTTTAGGAAAACCTATAAGTGATTGCTCTTTCATCGTGAAAATATTATAAGTTTTAGAAACTCAGTTCCAATTATTCCACGTTTCATTGATGTGTGTCTCGAACATAAATTTATACCATTACAATATATACCACTATCTGGAAATCTGGACTAAGCCTAAGCCGGTTCTGCTAGTGACAAATATTAAATAATCTATTATATATATAGACATTTATTAATCTATATATATAGAAAACCAATGCCACTTTTCGTTGTAATTTTATAACTCAAGAACGGGCTCACCTATCCAAACCAAACGTTTAGGCTTTGTTCGGACTATTTAGTAGATGGTTTATATGGGTTGGTAGGGTAGGGTAGGTTAGGTAAGGTAGGGTAGGGTAGGTATGGTAGGGTATGGTAGATAGGGTAAGTAGGTAGGGTAGGGTAGGGTAGGTAGGGCAGGGTAGGTAGAGCAGGGTAGGTAGGGTAGGGTAGGTAGGGTAGGGTAGGTAGGGTAGGGTAGGTAGGGTAGGTAGGGTAGGGTAGGTAGGGTAGGTAGGGTAAGTAGGTAGGGTAGCCAGTTGACGGGAGCGAAGCCGCGCGGAGAAATAATAATCGATTGTCTTAATCTACACTATATATATAATAATATTATAAAGAGGAAAGATATGTTTGTTTGTTTGAAATGAATAGGCTCCGAAACTACTGGACCGATTTGAAAAATTCTTTCAACAATGGATAGCTACATTATCAGGGAGTAACATAGGCTATATTTTATCCCCGTACTCCCACGGGAACAGGAAATACGCGGGTGAAACCGCGCGACGTCCACTAGTGAGAAATAAAGTTCTTTAAACCGATATACAAATAGTTAAAGCTGTTAAATCCAGGCAAGCACTATAACTAAGCATACCTAGATAAGAATAACAAGTCAAAAGAGTTTCTAAGTCAGCATTTAAATAAAATTATGTTAATTCTCTTATTCTGCCATAAAAGTACATTTCTTGGTAAAGTGATTACGTCTCAGATATTATTACCAGACTGAAACCTACGTAGCTATCTATCTCAGCGTAAAATCTTATTTCAAAGTCTATAAACAAGTTTCATGTACTACACAAACTGTTATAATTATATAGTTAGTTCATATAAAAGTTGACGACAACTCAAATTAGATTTATAATTGAGTTTTATTTCAAAGAGATGTAATTGTGGCGCGAAATAACAATTTTCACTCTCGCGAGCCGAGATCTATCGTATAATTTTATGTTTATCTTCGTAATTAATGAAAATCAGTGAAAAAGAAAGATTACAGTCACACACGCGCCTACCAAGCGGCGAAACGCGGTGTTACTGGTACGTTATGTGAGAAAAACCAAACATGCAGATTAAATTGTAATCATGCTCAGCTAGAGTGTGTATATGGGGGTACCTAGTCTGCGTAGTCGCAAGATTATTTTTTTTACATGTGATGGGTTTGCTCTTGACTCTAGTCTAGGTCAGAGATGACAGAGACAAAGTCTACGATGGAGCGAGCTTACCCAGAAGGAGCCTGTGTTCTCCAACTTTGAAGATATTAGGGTTGTAAGCGTTTGGAAACACAGATGCAGGCAGAGAGTTCCACTCCTTTGCTGTGTTCATTAGAAAAGATGACTTTAACGGACAGAATAGATTATTAAAACAAAATAAAACCAATAGGTAGACTCAAACTCAAAGCTTAACGTCGATAGAGTACCTATAGCTCAGGAAAATTACGCTGAAAATTAGGCTAACTTTGAAATAATTCATGGTTGATTTTTTGCGGTTAACGTGTAGAGTATAAGGCAGTATGTCAAAATATGCCTTGAGCCCCGCATGGTCGTTTTTTTTTAATAATATATTTTATTTCAATAATAACTCGATGGAAAATAATATTAACTGGCATGTTTGTTTGGAGCATTTGTAGAAGAGATCGAGTTTTACTAATAGGTCAGAAAATGAAACATTTTTAATCCGTGCAACTATCCTGTCTTTTTAAAGACTTATTATTTTATTTTGTACTTCATAAATTAACTGCTATCTTTTCATAAAATTACTTAATTAAATATCTCATTTCACTAACCAACTAAATTGAACATTATTTTCCAGCGCAAGTTTTTAATATCAGTTTTTTTTTTGCGATAGCGATAGCAAAAATGTTACTGAAATGAAATTGTGTTCAATTTAAAGGCCATGTCTGTCTTAAATATATAAAAAAATAAACGCATGTAATGAATCTTTCAAAATTTAGTTTTTAGGGTTCCGAACATCCGTAAAAAACGGAACCAAATCACTCGGGTGTCTGTCTGTTTGTCGGTCTATCTGTCTGTCTGTCCGTCTGTCACAGCCAGTTTTCTCCGGATCTACAGAACCGATTCTGTTGAATTTTGGTATACATATGGACTTCTGTGACCGAAACACGAACGCGTTACGTAAATAAATATTTTTTTTAGAACGGGTTTCACTTTTGGGGGTTAAACTAGAAAATTAACAAAAAAGTTTTTCAAACTGTATCGTTTGACATATCAAATAAAACGCTTACGGTTTTAATAACATTTTTTATAATTTTATAACAAATAGCTTTGAAGTTGTTCAAGAAAATAGACCAAAAATTACCAGTACCAGTACCTTATCTCTGAAACTACTACGACTTAAATAAAAAAAAAATGCAGATAATAGTTCGATACCTAAATAATAATAAAAAATAATATGTTAAAAAAATTAAATTGGTTCGGAACCGTTTGCACGCGAGTCCGACTCGCACTTGGCCAGTTTTTTTATTTTATAACGACACATCTCAAGGCGAAAATGTTCTGTTCTGATAAAATTAAATTAGGTTTACCTATTCTTTACACATTGTAAAAAAAAATTGAAATAAGTCGATTTTCCTAGTTTTTGTTGAAATTAATGCTTTTTTTTTTTTGACGCGGTTATAGAAAATGTTTAATTTTTTGTTATTATTAGAAGGGCTAACTTCAAATACTAGAAAAAAAAGAGTAAGGAATGTTTGCAAGCTAATTTGACTGGCCTAGTATTTTAAAAAGCCCGAGTAAATTTTCATCGCAAGTCTTCAAGGAAAATCATAAATTGTAGCGCAAACAAACACTTTCGTAATCTTGATACTTTGTTCGTATAAAAAAACTTTTACAATAATGAGCTGTGAAGTGTGAACAGAAGAACTAACAAAATAATACATTTGTAAAGTATGAATTCGCACTATCAAGTATACTAATTGAAACTGAATTACAATAGACCGGAAGTGTGCCACAATCCTATCATGACATTCTATACAGGTAGTTTTTGATTGACCCGTGTATTGTCTGTACCAAAATTCGGCCACCTGAACCTGATGGAAAACCTACGTCATGTCTAAACAGAAGAACATTAGGTTATACTCATTATGTATTTAACGTGACTTTCATTATCTTCACCATTGTACTTATTTAATTGCTAAGTAAAGATGTAATCGCAGTTCCGATTCGCTAACGTTCTTAACCTTTGTAAGATGAATTATAAAGTCATCAATATAAGTAAACTGACAAGTATAAGTCTGTTTTTGACTAGCTTTGGGTAATGAATAACTCGTTTATATGACGCTGCTATCAAGTCGATGGGTATACTTTCTTATTCACATCCCAGTATATCAAGCTACTATTGCCATTGATAAATATGGAATAAAGGCTTCCTCACCGCAAACCTTGAAAACAGCGTAGTTGTATGTTTAGCCATAATTTACATATTTAGCACACATTTTATAACTACTGCAAAGGCATATTGCCATAAACAGCTAATTAACTTCAAAATAAAACTTTATTTTACACTGACCTAACTCCTAATGCTTTAATAATCGCCATAAAAATAGATGTGTCCATGACAGCCGATTAATTTTAAATTGTATTTTTTTTTCGCATGTTTTGTATGTATCATGTTCAAACAAAATACTAGATTACAGAAAATTTTCTGCTCTGAGAAATTTTCCGTTGCCAATTATATAATGTGAATATTTACATTGTATATCGAGGGAGCAGTCGACAGTCGGTATGTTAGACGGTGTTGCCATCGGTTGAAGCATGTCCCCGGGAGACGTAGGCGTCATCGGCTGCTGCTGCTGGCCTGGCGGCATGGGCCTGGCCCAGTTGATAAGTGCTGTTACCGACATAGTCGGTTTGTCTTTCTTCGCCACGGACATGGCCACGCACAAGCATCCTCACATCACTATCAACCCACTGCACTTCAGAGTCGTTTAAGTTTAAATTGCACGGTTACACAAGTTACGACGGGCAACTTAGCGTGAGATGCGATGGTCACGATCAATTTACGTTGCGAAAAATCAAACCCGTGAATTATGGTAATGGCGCTAGGCTCCTAAATAATACGTTCAAATGTGACTGAGTGTGCGACGCCAGAGATACGGACAAAAGCGTCAGAGCCGCGACTGGGGACAAAGCAGACGTCGTAGTGACATTGTGATAGCGACTGTTATTGCACACGACGGCGACGCGACGATATCGCAGTGCAACTCGTCAACAATGCGCCACGAGCTTCGGCGCTGATGCTTAGCTAGTGACTAATGCGCACTAAAATTCAACAAGCTCGAATTTGACAAAAAATGTACCCGTCAACTTCCGCGCGGTTACCGGCGTGAAGGTCTCACCCGACGTGCTCAAGGTCCGCATACAATCATACGTGAATAAATCTCATTTTATGTTGAAAACGAGTTGCTATAATCACATTTTTTGCCTTTAAACCTGCAAATGATTCCGAATTGAACTAGATAATCTAAAATTTTATAGTTATATGTTAGAATGGAATCATCTAAATAATTGTAGTTGTTAGCAGTCGGCCTTCGTGATCGTGGCTGCGGCGCGTTTCTGTAATTAAGTTTTACGTCACTCATAGACCGAACTCCCTGCGATAGCCTCTACCATATAAAAATTCGCTATGTCACTTAGTAAAACCTAGAGCGATTAAATTGTACTTATTTATTTGATCCATTGTTTGTACAGCAAATATTTATTTGCAGTTTTTTTTTTTTCAGGGACGAGGTCACGAGGCCTTCCCCTTGCAAAGCTTTCAATAAGAATATTGTCAAAATGTATGTTCAAAGCGTCCTAACTGATAAGGATAACGAAGCACGCATTAAGCTCGCGTTTCAAATGTTGAGCATCAAAGACGATAATTCAAAACATGGCAAAATGTTTGTATGTGCGGCATATGCGGCCTTGGGGCTGTGCGTATAGGGACGTCCGTTGCACGTGTTGAGGGCGTTCGTCATAGATTGACGACAAAAAGTTTTCCGGTCCTAAACCAAACAATGTGTAGGTAACACCTTGTCGTTTAAATATTTCAGTTTATTATAATATTGGTAATTTTTTTAAATACATTTTCAATGCGCATTGTGGATTTGTGGTAGGTGTGGGAAGAGTTCATAAAGAAGAGGCAAATACAAAAATAAGAATTCAAACTGACTACTTTTGCGTGCAGTATGGAAAACACTTGTTTTTCTTTTTATATTTTTTTTTTGGTAACAATTTTGTTTTCTAAATCTTTTAGGCTTGCTGAAATTTGCGAGATGATGTGACGTAAGCATCTGCTGCTTAAGGAGGAGAATTTTTCGAAATTTCAAATTATGGAATGGGGGGCAAAAAAAAGAAAGAAAGAAAAAAAAGTCTTTAAAGCCGACATCTACGCATGCGGAGTGCGGGCACCAGCTAGTAAAAAGGATATTTTCCGGATAAAACCTGATCATAGACAATTTTAAATTATTTACCAATGTCAAGTACCAAAAATATAATGTGCGCTATACGTATTGCGATAAATAAAGCTAGAGTCACGCCGTACTTCGTCGTAAGGGTTTGGCTCAGAAAAAAAAATAAGATAATAACGAGATATTAGATTACATCTGGACCACATACTGCGACGCCCAGTAAACGAATAATCGTGATCGATATAGATGAACAAATAAACCCTGTAATTCGTTACAAAGAAAGTAAACAGTAAACACAGCACAGGCTGTCAGAAAATTTATTATAAAACATAAATACAAAACAAAATAGATATTACAATAAATCCTTTGAAAACCGAAACGCCGAATCGAAAGCGCGCAAAGAATATATCTATCTTATTTACGGCGTACAGCGTAGGCGTTTGATAAAATTCACTTTCAATTCAAAAGAAATCAGCCAGCCGTGAATTTATTCATCCATATCCATTTACGCTCGGTTTAGGATGTAGGGTAGCACCTATATTATAGAACTACTACATTACCCCGAACCTGTCAATCAAGCCGTATCCTTGACGACCCCGGGGCTATGTAATTGATAGCCTCTCGTGAGAAAAGAAGATTCTTTCGTAAATTAATCTACGTAAGTGAGCTTATACTTAGAGCGTGCTCGAAAAGGTAACAAATCAATAAACAAACCAGACGAAGGAAAACACGCCATCGACAATGCGACAAAGGCTTAGTAAACGCCACACCGTCGCCTTCAGGCACGAAATGAATGAATTGAGCCATTATGATATTGTCGGGATTGATGGGCCACACAAAGGGAATCGCTCCGACAATGACTAAGCGGACACCAACACTACCGGTAATAAACTTCACAAAGGAAATATTACATATTGTAACGACATTTTTATTTATAGAAATTGCGATAAAAATGCCATATTATGGTGTGCAAGGGAATTAAGATTTCAATTGCAGTCGTGAAAACATTCTATACCCGATTAAAAAGATACAACAACTCGATAAGTTAGAATTACGCAGCGCTCAGTGAGCGTAGAGCATTTTGTCGCGCTATCAGGAATGTTTCCACTTTCCTACACTTTCTTTGGTCCGCATGACGTGCGTGCATCACACGTGCATGTGGAGTATTGTGGAGATGGAAGTCCGCCTGCGCCCCTCCGGCGCTATCGATCTGCTCCGACCTTGACTTGACGCGCGCTCGCCAGTTACAATTAACATTGACAATAGCTTTACTGTGACATTACCGACGCACGCGCAACACCTTATCAAACTCTCTAACTTTACATACTTTCCATTTCATTTGTTTTTCAGCTTCTCAAAATGTTCATTAACAAGTCTAGTTAATAACATTGCCAGGTAAAAATTGAAATTTTAACTAACGTTTAGAAATAACATGGCTAGTTAAAGGTCAAAATTGGCCATTAAAAGAGATAGGCGGACGTCTAATGGCCATTAACTGATGCTAGTAGCTTTTTCGAGACAAGTAATGCAAAAGCGTAGTTAAATAGCGTCCTAGATTTGACCCGTGGAGTAGCAGACGTGCGACGCGCGGCGTGCGGACGGATAGCGGGTGACGCGGGTACGCGGGTGTACGGTGAGTCAAGGCGCGGGGGCGGCGTGTGCATTCGCCGCGAGATATGGGTAAACGGAACGCAGAGAGAAGCGCGCCGCGGGGGCCTGCGACCTTGGCGATTCGCTGACGACTACAGGTGTTTTTTGTTCATGCACAAGATCGCTGAGCGATGCCTCTGCTGATCAGTCTGCACTGGGCGAGCCGGTAGACGCGCGGTGCGGGGAGACCAACCGGAACTCCAACTACAAAACAATGCTCATTTTCAACACAGAGATGCGTTCATTGTGAGACTACGTGGTAATTATAATTATTATTGCTAACCTGTATGGGGAATTTACTAATAGAAACGTGATTTGATTTCGAATGGAATTTTATCGTAGATAATCAGCTATCAAAGATGCAGGTGGCATGTTGCAATAGAATAAGTGATTGGTTATCGCCAAAATATTTTATGTTGGGAATCCCATTCATTTTTGCGATTTCTATGTTGATTGGATTCTTTGGGTCCGCATCGTTTTCAGGAATATCCCAATTTAAGTTTGCATTGATTGCTTCAGTTTTACTTTCTTCGTGTTGTATTTTTTACGAGGAGACCATATAATGACAATGAAAAATGTTTCTGGACTTCTCGAACATTTCATCCAAATATGCTTTAAGCAAATTTATTAAATGCAAACTGATTGAATCCCTTAGGCGACTCTTGCATTGTCATTCAAGTATTAAGGGTTGACCTGTTGGTGTGCTTGATTGTGTGGCACGGCTTACAGAGATGATGTGGTGCAAACATAGTAATTCGTCATTGTTGGAATTTGTAACGACCTTTTGTTTGTACATTGATCACACTTACCTACATTTTATTCACGTTACTTAGCATTATAATATCAAAAGTTTTACTAGTAATACAAAAACAATATTTATCCAATTCTATAAATCCTCAAATCAAGTGAATTTTGCATCTTTGTAGAAGAAAGTAAGATTTGCAAGTAGAAGTAACAAAGATAGGATCAATATTTTTATCGCTCACAAAAAATGATATACATATCATATGTTTGTATTAAAAATAATGAGAAGTAGAGCGTTTCATCATTTACCCAAGCGTTACATAATGATGCCAAGCGTTGTGTCGACACGAGACCTTGGCCGTGACCAAGCCAGAGAGTAACACTTCCCGCGGCGTGACGTGACGCCACTCGCGCCCGCGATTAGGTACACGCAACAACAATAAACTAAACACTCCTTAACAAGCTGTAATAAATTCGAAAATATTTTAATAAGCGGCTACAAAAGCTATTAACGAATCAACTCAATTAGTTTGTTTTGAAATTCTGATAAACAATGAAGATCAAATAACTCAAGTATAAACTAGCGAAAAGACGCGGATCTTGAGATATTCGTATTTGTAAACAATGTTATAAAATTATATTTCATTAAAACATGACTGCTAAACAGAGAAGAGAGGAAGAAGTTCTTGTAGTAATTAATGAAAAAAAAAAGATGGCCAAAATAAATAAGTGGCGTTCGACGTATCGAAAGTTCAAGGAAGTATTTCTTCAATGCTCAAAAATCAATGTTTTGCAAATAATGTCGGCATGTAATATAAAATTATTCCATAAAACCTATTAATCAAGCTATGGTGAAGGAAACAAAATACGGAAACAAGATGGAACTGCGGTAACGAAAACGTAATGCAATGTATTAGTATTCCTTGTGTGAAATACCACGAGGGCGTTGATGAATTCAAATAGAGTGGAAGACCTTGACAATGATACAACTTGTCTTGTATTTGTCTTGGATAACAACTATAAAAATAATAATCGAATCTCTTTAGTAGATAATTAAAGTGCACATTAATTATATCTCACCAAGAACATCTCGAGTGAAATACGTTTAATTGAACCTGATTTAAAAAATACAAAAGACTTTTGCAGATGTTGCTCATTGAAACGACCATTGAAAGCCCAATTCAGGAACGTTTCAAATACCTAATATTAATTTAATATTGGATGCAGCATAGCTTTAAGTTAAGGACTGTAATTTTTTGAGGTTCACCTGGGTCTGCATAGATGACTTAATTTAATGAAGTTAAAGATAAGTTATTGTGAATCCCCCAAAAATCATAAAGTTGAAAATTATACAAGGGATCGAAAAAATAATTCCAGTAATTGAGAAAGTTAATATACAAACAATGAGACAGGACTAGCAGTTAAAGAGGTAATCAATTCTTTATAACTATGGGTAATATGAGCATATAATTTATGATGACAAACATCAAACGTTCTGCTTCAGTTACTTGGTACGCAGTAATTTTACAATTGTCATGTCGGTTTGCCGTCGTCGTTTCCTAGAATTAGCCGTACAATATTTATAGATCGTTAAAGTTATCCGGAACTTAGGCCCAGTTTCTTGTGTTTCAATTCAAGCCTCAGAAATAACACTAGCATTCCGATGATTTGTTTTGTTTCACCCCAGAGTCCCTTATGAAAAACCGTGATATAAGACAGTTACTACTCCAAATCCTTTAATTTAATTTAACTCCAATAAATATTTCACAGGTTGCATCAAGAAAGACCCAAGTTGCGCTTCATAACTAACAAAGCTAAGTAGGAGACAATTTTGCACGCATCAGTATTTTATGGCCAGATGATTAAAGATGAAAGATCGAAGTCGAATTTACCCTTTACGGGCAGACTCTTTAAGCTTTACTTTATAATCTAGGAGGCATGGCGACGGAAATATCTCAAATATTTAATAATACTATACACATTAAATGCCTTATAGAGAAAGAATTAACCATTGTTATGTTGGAAGGCAAAAAGATGTCTGTTAAACCCAGTACGATCAGAGCTGACGAGGTTCCGATCTCATCACAGTCTGCTTTGGCACGCTTTCGGTACTAGGTTACATCATCCTGACGTCAAGCTATCAAACGAGGAAAGTTCTGTCTTATCTCGATATGAAAATGGGGAATACGTGAATGGAAATGCAGCGGCTAGAGCAATAGAGCACCGAGATAAATTTATTCAAAACACTAGAGTGAATACACTTGCAACCTTGCAGTGTTCTTTACGACTCTCGTCAGATAAAGACATAAGGGCATTAATACATTAAAAGTTTATATTGCGTGTGTTAACGTTGTTGATTTTAACTTGAACCACAATTTGAAGAACTGTTTTCATTTAATTCAAATACGCATTAAAGTTACAAGAGCTTTTATTTTTAAGAGCTTCATAATTGAAGATTTTGATTAGTCAACAGAAACATGTCGAGTTTTTAAGATTTTATCCTTTAATTACCTTGGTATTAGGAAATTACAGTGCCCAGAACTGAACAGAGTATTTTAGATTAGACATAATCTATAATAATAAGGATAGAAACTTAAGCATATTATAAAATATTGAATTTAAATAATTGGTTAATTGCTAAATAGATAATATTGAAAGTTGAATAACTGGATATCTTCACACAAAATTTGCAAAGATATGTGCAAATAATATCGCATACATAATCATCATAGAAACACTAGTAGACGATGAAAGGATTTACGGCTGTATAGCTGCATGGGATCCAAGAGCGTTCTTATTTCCAAAGTTGAATATCGTGAGACAACCCTAAATCGTCAACACGAGTGACACATCACAAACATGGGTAGCTAATGCGCGCGGAGCCCGTCATGACGTCTATCATCAAAGATTAATATTGAAATTACGGTAGTTAATGAATGTTAAATGGCCGGTTACGGATCGTGCATCGATTTTCGTGTGTGTCGCGAGCGGCGCCGGTCTCGCGGCCGATGCGGGCGGCGTCGCTGCTCTGACTGGCGCGCCGCGTCCCCGCTCGTACCCCGCATCGCCACCGTTTGTTTTGCTGTATTTTCGTTGTTAATCATTCTCCTTGACCTTGTGCGACGTCGAGTGGTCCACTGCACACGACTGCGCACCCCTCGCCCTGCCACCCGCCCGCGCTGCCTGTCGCGCCGCATCGCACGTGCTTTAGTCCTTCGAACCGCACCATGCAATGTGACCAGCCAGACTATACGACCTTTCCTTTCCTTGGATCTGTCTTGTTCACTATATTATAGCCTATTAACCTATTGACTATAAGACTATTTTGAGCACATTTAATACTTGGATATAAATGAATGCATTTCGATCTGGGTGCTTATTAGGTTTTTTTAGAAACTATAAAGTGTGATTTGATTAACGTAGCTTATTAATTCACGTACGATTGAGACTGTTCGTTTTGTTTTATTTTCAGAGCACTGTCAACGAGACCCAAGTAAATTGTTAAAGTTTTCAAACTCCATAAAACTTTAACTTTCAAGTCACATTTTGTTATTATTGGATTTTTACTCTACTTAATAATCATGTAAGTATTTTGCTTGGTTATTCGATAGCGAATAAAGGATCTTTACTCAAGTCGGTATTTACAAAGCTATCTTTGCTTAATCTTCACAAGATTATGCTGTAAAATAATAGTTTCTGACAAAAGATAACAATTATGCAGATTTCTTCATTGCACCTAAAAGTAGGTAACACCATTTCTTCCCTGCAATAAATGAATTTATTATCCCATGCTCTCAAATTCCCTTAATTATCTTAATAAGCCCGAATCACTCATGGGTTGGGCATAATTCTGATCCCTTTAAAACCATTAATCCCAATTTACCTATATATATATATCGTTCCTTTCATTTTCAACGGAAATTACGCCGTAAATAATTTCCCAGCAGAACCTGAATATATTTTCGCGACATGTACCATATATTTTCGAATGATCAGTGATTAGGTGATTACAGAGGTTATCCATGTGATTATTTTCGGATATTTCTCTGTTTGGTAAAATACGGAATTTTCGGAATTTCGATGCTTAAAAAATATTGCTAGGCTTTTTTTAGTTAAGTTATTCTCTCATTTTTAATCGACTTCAAAAAAAGGAAGAGGTTCTCAATTCGAATGTTTTTTTTTTTAATTTATTTATGTTTGTTATCTTATAACCCCGTCATTTATGAACAGATTTGAAAAATTTATAATTTTATCTGAAAGGATATACTTCCAGATTGGTCCCATAAAATTTTTATCAAAATCGGTTAGGAAATTTGGCTTTTAAAATAAAATATATCTGGAATTCGTTTACTTGGATGACGGTTTTTTGTCGTTAGGTATGGGGTACCACTAAAAAGTGAAAAGTGGGTTCCGAACGAATTTTATTTTTTTAACATGTTATTTTAACACGGTAGATTTATTATAGGTTTTCCTGTAATCTATAGGCAAAGATCTATTATCTTCATTTTTTTCAAAATTTTAGGCTCAGCAGTTTCGGAGATAAGGGGGGGGGGAATGGTAATTTTTCGTCTAGTTTCTTTAATAACTTCAAAACCATTTATTTTAAAATTATGAAAAAAATTAATTAAGACCCTCACAGTACGCCCTTTCATTTGATATGTCACACGATATTTTTGAAAAAACTTTTTTTTTTGAATTTTCTACTTTGGCCCCCAAAAGTGACCCCCATACTGAAAATTTAATAATTTACGTAACGCGTCCGTGATCGGGTCACAGAAGTCCATATGTGTACCAAATTTCAACAGAATCCGTCCAATGGATCCGGAGAAAATTGGCTGTGACAGACAGACAGACAGACAGACAGACAGACAGACAGACAGACAGACGGACAGACACCCGAGTGATCCTATAAGGGTTCCGTTATTTTTTCGGAACCCTAAAAACAACTTTAATTTCGGAAGTCGGTGTCAAAATACGAAGAAACTAGCAAAAACACCGACTTCCAAAATTAAAGTTATTTTTTACTTTGCATTTTTTTTTATTTGGAAGTTGGTTGTATTTTTTTGTAACTCGAGCTTTTTAGAGGCACTTAATTTAGCTTTCTCCCAGGGTTTAGTCAGTTACATATTTTTGATGGTTAAAATATGTATATGTAAGTAAGAAGGCATATTATGTTTATCGTGTCGTGTTGTGTTTGTTTGTTGGTTGTGTTTATTATATTTTACGTGAAGCAAAACTTTGTGCTCCTATTTTACGAAAATTACACGGTTAGAGGAGTATGAAATTTGGCACAGTTTTAAGTTTATATGGAGGAGTGCAGAAAGCTAATATTTCTTAACCGACGAAAAAACTGAGGAGGTTCTCAAGTCGACGCGTATATTTTTTTTTTTTTTTATGTATGAAACGCATAATTTTTACAGAGTAGTCCGATTTTGATCATTCTTTTTTTATGGGAATGGATATACCTCGGGGTGTTCCATATAAATTAGGAAAAAAAATCCAACCCAAAGGAAAACAGGGGATGATTGATTGTTCACTCACTGATTGTAATGTATGACCACGCATAACTTTTTACAGAGTAGTCCGATTTTGATAATTCTTTTTTTATTGGATAGGGTATACCTCGAAAGTGGTCCCATTTAATTTGTAAAAAAATCCTACCCTAAGGGGGGGAAAATAGAGGTGATTTATTGTTTACTCACAGATTATAGAGCAGAGTTGTGTAGCATTTTTTGTAGGCCTACCCATGTACAGCCTGTTTTTTTTAAGTATTTATATTGTACAACAAGTTACAGTTAAAATAGGATTATGTAACATTTAATAGCTAAAGTAAGATAGGTGGCTATTTTAAAAGTAATTAAAAATTAAGCATGTATGAATTAGTAGATTACAGGCACAAAAACGTATAAAATAAAAACTTTTTTACAAAATTATTAAACCTCCGAAAAAACTGAAAAACAAAAAATAATAAACCTTTTTACAAAAAAAATACTTTAGGTAATTTCGGAAGTCGGTGTTAAAATACGAAGAAATAATCAAAAATACCGACTTCCGAAATTACCTAAAGTTTTTTTTTTACATGATTATAATAATGCTTAAAAAAATAACTTTAAAAAGTAGCTATATTAAATTAAAAGGATCAATACGTATTATTTTTTCACTTTATAAAGTTATTTTTTAATCGGGGGTTTTTTAAATTTTAGTTTTATTTCATGCTTTTTAAACTTAATTTACCTAATAGCTACTACTAGAAAACCTATGATCTCATCATCTTCCTGCCCTTATCCCAAGTTACTTAGAGTCGGTGCAACACGTTTTTAACTTCCATTTTGTCCTATCGGCCGTCACGCTATCACTAACTGCCTTTTCTTTCATATTGCTCCTCACACAATCCATCCATCTTATTTTTTTGGCCTTCCTCTTCCTCTCCATCCACATATGATCTACACTCACTTAAACGGTACTACATCCTTCAAGCTTGGAAAGTAGCTTAGCATCTCTCACCAATGTATTCACTCATTTCTCTTTTCTGCTTCATCATCAGACCCTGATCACAATCTATTTATAACCTATCCATTGCGACCATTTAAATGAATACGAAAACGGAAGGTCTGCTGTAAGTAAGTGAGGAGTTGGGTATCCTGCAGATTTCAGGACATGCATCAGGCATCAGGTTAAGGTTACTGATCTAAATATAATCTGTTCATTGAAACCATTCCAGTGAGTTCAAACACGATACCGCTGCTGTAACTTAGTGAGGAGTTGGGTATTCTGCGGACTTCAGGTTGTGCTACAGCATCAGGTTAATATACTATGTTTTTGCAATGTCATTGGAGTAACAGAATATCAAATTTCGCATCGATCAGACCCGTAAAAGCTGATTGAATGCCTTCATCAACTAGAAAAGAGCTGATGATCTTCAAACGGTTCAACCGATTTTGATCATCACTTGTCTAAGAACCATCGCTAGAAAATCTGCTTTTAACTAAAAAACCGCATCCAAATCGGTTCACCCGTTTAAGAGCTTCGGTGCCACAGACAGACACACAGACACACATAGCGGTCAAACTTATAACACCCCTCTTTTTGGTCGGGGGTTAAAAATTAATTCAAAAGTACTGTCGAATTTCGATCACTGGGCGACCACTAGTATGTATTATTACGGTGATTGATATATAGGGTTATTTTTAAAACACCAACAACCTCTTAGGCAGTGAAAGTACACATGATTACAAACAACTTTTATTTTGAGAACTACCCCGAAATCTCAAAAAATATATCAGCTGTTTCATACAAAATTCAGTATTTAGCGGATGAAAATGTATGAAATAGCTGATATTTTTTTCGAGTTTTCAGGGTTGGTCTCAAAGCAGTAGCGTAGCTAGCATGGGTGACACCCGGGGCGGGTAATGTGGTGTCACCCCACTAATGAACCCCCCCCCAAATAATTATGAGTTGCACCTTTTGCCTTTCGTTCTGGTGACGGCAATCGCAAGCCATTTTTCAGAAGGGAGGGGGGAAGGTGTGCCATTTGCGCTGCAGGTTTTTATTTTCAGGAATGTTCTTACATCATACTTACAAACAAAATCTCGAAAACCAGATTATTTTGATTTTGTTTTCATCATTATCTAAACCCAACTTTATTGAGTAACGCAAGTAAACTCAAGAAGTAAAAGAGGACAGAACACAAGAGCGAGCGAAGCGAGCTTGAACATTTTCGCATCCCACCTCGGATAGGTTTTATATTCTTTTGATCATTCATAACTTAAATAGAAATAACTTTATGGAGTGATGCAAGAAAGCTCATTAACTGAGAGAGGGCAGAACACAAGAGCGAGCGAAGCGAGCTCGAAAATTCATGCACCCCAACTCGGAAAGGTTTTGTTTTCTTTTGATCATTTCATACACAAACATAGTGATTTTTTTGAGACATACAGAAACGCTCGAGAAAAAAGAGAGGGTAGAAAGTAAGAGCGAGCTCGAAATTTTTTACACCCCATCACGGACGGGTTTCGTTATGTCGTCGCCCGTTAAGGGGTGACACCCGACCGTGACTAAAAGCCATAGAACGAGTGTCACCCCTAAATGCAGAATATCTGAAGGACAAAATAAATTTTTGCACCCGATCTCGGAAGGGTTTCATTGTATTTTGAACATTCATATTGAAATTTAAGTTTTTTGTTAATTTATATAGAAAAACTCTGGAAGGCAGAGACTGCAAAATGCAAGAGCGAGCGAAGCGAGCTCAAAAATTTTTGCATCCTACTCCCGACAGGTTCCATTGCGTCAAACGTTTCGGGGTGCCACCCGATAGTGACAAAAAACCAGTCAACGAGCGGTCGGGTGTCACCCCTAAGCGGGTGTCACCAGGTGCGCGCCGCACCCCCCGCCCCCACTCGCTACGCTACTGTCTCAAAGTAAAAGTTGTTTATAATCATGTGTACTTTCACTGCCTAAGAGGTTGCTGGTGTTTTACAAATAACCCTGTAGTTTTATCTTCAAAAAGTTTGTTTTTAGATTTCTTATAGTCAATAATCAGTTCCTCAGTAGCGTATTTGCATTTCGATTAAGAATTTTAGATCATTTGCCATTCATAACCTTTAGTCCTTTCCTTTTACTTTAATCAAACAGCTTTATTTGACTATTCAAAATTCAGCTTTGCCATTGTATTTTTTGTATGCAATGAGTTTCAATCCTTGTGTCATGGATTATATTGTGGCCGTAAATGCCTGGGTACCTACGTAAGTAATTAAGTTGGTATAAAAGTACGACACGTATTTATAACAATGGTGGGCATAGAACCCTGCCCTGCGGGATCCCGATATAGACATTTAAAATCACGCTGCATGAATTATGTGAATTTACACCTCTATATTCGACTTCTTTTTTTCTTATATTTTTTTTCAATATATCGCCCGCTGTACTGTCTGTGTATTAAAAAATATACAACACTTATGTAACGCAGAACCTTATTAACCGACTTAAAAAAGGAGGAGGTTCTCAATTCGTCGGAATCTTTTTTTATGTACGTTCCCCGATTTCTCGAAGACGCCAGGATTTGGAAAATTCTTTTTTTGTTTGAAAGGGTAACTTCCCAGGCCATCAGGTCAGGATCTGATGGTGGAATCCTCGAGAAATAGAGGGAAATCTTCAAATTTTATAAGTAAACTTGAAGCGATTTGGGTATTTTTGGAAGACTATTTTCTTGATGTGGTCCCATTTCAATTTTGGAGAAAATCTATTGAACTACTTCGGAGACAGGCAATGGAACTCTTCAATAAATGATAGCAAATCAAATGGACCGGGATCGCTGAAGTCGCATGTCTGTTTATTGTTTACACCAGTTCATATCATAACATCACGCCGGTACAATGTGAAGGGGTTTGCAGATGTGAATGTTAATTATTTAGTTGTGGAGAATCACCACTAAAAAGTGAAAAATAAAAACCTTTTTACAAAAATATACAACCGACTTCCAAATAAAAACACTACAAAGTAAAAATAACTTTAATTTCGGAAGTCGGTGTCAAAAAAAACGAAGAAACAAAACCAAAAACACCGACTGCCGAAATTAAAGTTATTTTATACACACATCAAAAAAAGTTTGCGATCATTTTGAAAAATTGAAAACATTTTTGTTACAGTAGATTATATTATGATTTCTTCTTCTTTTTAGATTATTTATTTAAAAATATAGAATTAGAATATAAAACAATAAAACAGTTCAATTGTTTTTCCATATATAAAGGCTTTCAGTTCTAGCTTACGCTCATTCAGAATTCTGATTTTGTAAATTTTAACGGATTTCAAATACTTTTTCGCGGAAAGAAGTAATTGAAAAAATGCCAAGAGGATTATCAGAAGTTTTACAAGCAAGAATAGTAACTTTGAGGGAAGAAGGAGACGAGAGAAATAGCACGCAGTTGCTATATCCCAATCCTGTGTCGTGACCACGTTGCAAAGGTACCACGAGATGGGTAATTTAGCTGACCAACCCCGTAGTGGTCGCCCAACTGTTTGGACTGCTGCCCAAAAGCGGTATATTAGATTTCTGGCAGCCCATGACCCAACAAGCAACGCTACTAAAATAAAAGCAGAAGTTCGGGCCGCCTCTGGGCTTGAAGTTAGCACTCAGACCATTCGGAATTGCTTGCACCAGGCTGGATTACGAGCACGGAGGTTTTGGCGAGCGCCTCTGAATTCCCGGCATCATCAACAACGGAGATTGCAGTGGGCTAGGCTTCGGCAAAATGAAGAAGATGAAGAAGAAAACATTTGACAAAACTGTCTCTTCGTTGACGAATCGCGAATCAGTATTCATCCAGATAACCGACATGTCCGTGTCTGGAGAAGACCAGGAGACCGTGAAAGGCAAAGAATTGTTACTGTAACAGTTCAGTGTGTCCTTTTGGGGTAATATTATGATTGGAGCTAGAACGCCTTTGATCCCGTATCGAGGCTTCATGACAGCAGACATGTATAAAGCAGTTGCTATTGATGGAATTGTCAGACCATTCCGAGTAAACCATGGGCATCAATTTGTACTGGTCGATGATAATGCGCCCGCACACCGAGCTCAACGAGTCAATGCTGCTCTCCAAGAATACGACATCAGAAGGTTAGACTGGCCTGCCGGCTCGCCTGACTTAAGCCCAATAGATAATGCGTGGGATGCTCTTAAGCGAGCAATTTGGAAACGTCAGCCACGTCCCCAGACAGTGCCAGAGCTCAGGGAAGTCGCTATTCAAAAATGGGACAGGTTACCCCAAGAAATGCTGGATAACTTGATCCTCAGCATGCCCAGGAGGATCTCCGCATGTGTTCGAGCCAGGGGAGGAGTTATATTATATTGAATATAAACCTTTTATTAATAAACTAGCTGACCCGCGCAACTTCGTCTGCGTCACAATTTTTATTACTGCTCCGTTCCTATTGGTCTTAGCGTGATGACATATAGCCTATAGCCTTCCTCGATAAATGGGCTATCTAACACTGAAAGAATTTTTCAAATCGGACCGGTAGTTCCTGAGATTAGCGCGTTCAAGCAAACAAACAAACTCTTCAGCTTTATATATTAGTAAGTATAGATTGTTGTTTAAGTTTGGTTAAGCAGTACTTTTTTTCTATCGAATTCCTGTTACAATTACATTCTGATTAATTACTCAATTTTGGTTAATAAAAAATTAAAATAGTTAAATAATTTAATTTCAAACAGGGTTTTTCTATTTAAAGAAAACACACAACAAAGAATTTTTCTTGATAAAGTTGATCACAAACTTTTTTTGATGTGTGTACTTTGTAGTGTTCCTATTTGGAAGACGGTTGATTTTTAAAAATTAAAGGTGCATGCCTGTAGTTGGATAAATAAATGCTTTTTATTCAGATTTATGGACGCTGGGGTATCAAATATTCGGGTCCAACTTTTTCTAAGAACTGACGAAAACAAATTGTTATCATCTTTGTTATCTCTGACACAAAACAAATGTATCAGTACCAATGTGACCTCGACAGATAATACAACTGATTGCCAAATCAGGTAAATGGTCAGCAACTCAATATTTGTTGATCAATTATAATCAAAATAAGATATTTTTTCGTTTATGCACGGAATTTATGAATAAAAGTAGTTTTCGTTGTGGTAAAAATCCAGCTGCAGTCAGGGGCTGGCTACCCAGGGTGTGCACTTGCGCAGCTTCCCTTCTCATGGAGGCTTTTTATCTTAAGACTAGCTGACCCGTGCAACTTCGTCTGCGTCACAATTTTCATTACTTCTCCGCTCCTATTGGTCTTAGCTTGATGATATATAGCCGAATTTTTCAAATCGGACCAGTACTTCCTGAGATTAGCGCGTTCAAGCAAACAAACAAACTCTTCAGCTTTATATATTAGTATAGATAGATTAAGGCACAGACAAAAAGAGCTAGGATGTTTTATTTTAATGTACCTAGGCGTAACGTCACGCCAAAATCTATTATATTCAACTGGCTTCATAGTTAATACTCGGGCTGATTAAAATCGCACGGTAAACTCTGCTTGCGCGATGCAGGAGTTTGAAGAAGTAGTTAACACCAGAAACAAGCACAAGCTTGTGCTCTTTCCCATCGACTTCGTAAGGTCCACGACTCATTTGTGGGGCTCGGTATCCGTTTATACAATAAACTTCCACTTTCTTTTCTTGACCTGCCTTTTAACTCATTTAAAGCTAAAGTTAAATGTAACCTCTGTTCGAAGGCATACTATTCTATTAATGATTATTTAGACGATAAGAATAGTTGGTCGCTGTGTTAAACGCAAAACAATGTCATAATTATCGTGTTCTTTCTCTTTAAGTGATTAGCTTAAATGACAGGTTATATGTATTCATATAATATTGCTTTTTTTTTGTTTTCATATATATTTTTTTTATTTATCTGACTATGTAGGTCAATTCGTTGTTTTTTTTTTTAAATATACATTTCTATCATTATCATAGTGTGCTAGCTAACAAGTTATGAATTTCGTGTCATGTATATTTACTTAGCATACTTTTATATAGATTCAAGTTCTTAAAACGTAACAGGCAGATGTGTTGCTGGGGAGTTTGTTGGCCACTTCTTCTCCACAGCTAAAACACTAGGAAGTGGTGACGGCCGGGCGTTTTGGGGGACTGTCTTTTGTAAAACTTGACGTTCAAAAAGTGCTGGCTCTCAGCCTAATTTGAATAAATGACTTTTGATTTTGATTTTGAGTTCGCTGCTAGTTCGAAGGATTGCGTCGCGGTTCTTTTTGTTGCTATGTAGATTTGCTTCGTTGGTTTTTCTTGTGGCGGCAATGATGCCGCTACATCACTCCCCTCCGGAGACCGGAGGTCGATAGTGGATGAGTCATCTATACAGTGAGTCGTAACAGGAAGTCGAGTTCTCGGTGAGTTGGAACTGTCTTCGGTGCCCCAGTGAGTCGTAACAGGAAGTCGAGTTCTCGGTGAGTTGGAACTGTCTTCGGTGCCCCAGTGAGTCGGGGTGATGAGATCCCAGTGAGTCGGGATGATGCTGCAGGCTCCAGTGAGTCGGAGTGGTGCTGTGCGACGTAGTGACGTGACTGCTGGGATCGACCAGGAGAGGTTCTTCATGGCTCTTCATGTGACTGGCCGAAGGTGCAGTGTGCTTGCCAAGGTCGCTGATGAGGATGATAGAGGCTGAGGATGCTGACCAGGAATGCGCGGCTGCTGCATGCTGGTGGTCAGGATACCCGTAGAATACGTTGGTACTGGCTGGCTGTATGACTCGCTGCTCGAGAGCTTGAGGTCACGATGAGGAAGTGATGATGATGTCACGCTGAATGTAGTTGCACGAAGGCTGCGCTGACGTTCAATGTCACCAGTTTGGAGGTATGCGGAACAGAGAGTAAAGTCCTGCAAACCTCTATTGAAAAGGGAGGAGCCACTGACCAGGCGGTAGTTGTGTCTGGCGGGCAACAATAATATATGTTCTAATCGCACGGTAAACTCTGCTTGCACGATGCAGGATTTTGACGTAGTAGTTCGCTGCTAGTTGGAAGGATGGCGTCGCGGTTCATTTTGTTGCTATGTAGATTTGCTTCGTTGGTTGTTCTTGTGGCGACATTAATGCCGCTACATGCATATTAGCGTACTGTCTACTTTTTCATACAGGCATTGCCTGGAATGGTTCGACCAGAGATACAGGGCCGGATAGACGAAAAAAGTGCTCAAGGCAGAGTGACGATAGTCAAACACGATTAAGAAGGCTGACGCAGGCAGGCAGCATTAATACTTCTGCTTGTCGAGTCGATGGCTAACTCCATATATTATATTATTTAGGCCCAGTAAATAGCTATGTTGATTGCAGCATCGGTGGCAGTCATTAAACACCCCAAAGTACAGGTGTTGGGCACTTTGGGCACTCTAACGTGTGGCTCATGTTCTGAAAAGGGGCACCGCACTCACATTGGCTATCCAACGAGTCCAGAAACCCCATTTCGCCAAGTTGTGTCTGCAGCGGCCTACCTGGGTGCGCAACCGATTGAGTGCTATCCATACAGGCCACTGCAGATCACGTCCAGGCAGCAGGTGTTCTTGGTTTCGGGTGGTGGTAGGTGACGTTCTTCCCACAGCTTGCTTAGGTGGTTAATCTTGGAAAGCCTCTGTGCATCGAATAAAATTCTTCCGGCTCTTAAGCCTACTGCTGCTGTATGTTCGTAGAGAGAACGTCGGGAATTAGAATCTTGTTTTTTTTAGGGTTCCGAACAAAAAACGGAAACCTTATAGGATCACTCGGGTGTCTGTCTGTCTGTCTGTTCGTCAGTCACAGCCAGTTTTCTCCGGATCCACTGGACCGATTCTGTTGAAATTTGGTACACATATAGATTTCTGTGACCCAAACACGGACGCGTTGCGTAAATGATTAAATTTGTAGTATGGGGATCACTTTTGGGGGTCAAACTAGAAAATAATAAAAAAAAAAAAAATATCAATGTCGTGTGACATCAAACGAAAGGGGTTCCTGTGAGGGTTTTAATTATAGTTTTTCATGATTTTAAAATAAATGGTTTTAAAGTTATTCAAGCAACTATTATTTAAAGTTTTAGACGAAAAACCGACCAAGTGTGAGTCGAACTCGCACAGGAACGGTTCCGTACCTTAAACCTTATTTTTTATTATTTGTTGTTATAGCAGCAATAGAAATACACAATCTGTGAAAATTTCAACTGTCTACCTATTACGGTTCTTGATATACAGCCCGCTGACAGACACACGGACGGACGGACAACAGAGGCTTAGTAATAGGGATGCGTTGGTTACCCTTTGGGTACGGAACCTTTAAAATGGCCATTGCCTTACCTCCGAAACTACTAAGCCTAAAATTTTGAAAAAAAAATGGAGATAATAGATCTTTACCTATAGATTACAGGAAAACATAAGAAGTCTATAGTGTTAAAATAACATGTTAAAGAAATGAAATTCGTTCGGAACCCTTTGCACGCGAGTCCGATTCGCACTTGGTCAGTTTTTTTTTCTTGCGTGCATTCGACATCCCTCCGTATTACTGGTGGAGCAATACCAGCCAACGGTTAGAGCTTGTAAGTGGTGTCGGTTTAAGGGCGCTATTATAAAATCGAGCGCTTGGCCTGGTCTGTAGGTTAGCTTTAAGCTATTTATAGTGATTGTAGCACTGTATACAAGAATTGTTTAAAAATATTGTTTGTACATTTAAATAGACATTTTTTTTTTCAAGCAAGGTGACATACTGACCTTAGTTATTAGTTTGAATTTGGATTATATTTTCATAGAAACAAAATATAATTTCGGACGAAAAATTATCAGTAACTCTCTGTTTTACGGAATTATTTTTGGTGTATTACTGTTTGAAACATAATAAATTGAATAAAGCACTCCAGTGTAGAACATACAGTTGTACCATAAACATTTTTATTAATGATTAAATTATTTTATCTTCGATGTAACAAAGCATCAAAAGATGCCTAAAGTAAAATTTATGAAACATCCTTTGTAGAGACAAGGTTTTTACTAATTTACGTAAACAAATAAAGTATTTCAAGAAAAAGAATCAAACTTTCTTGGCCATATATTTTATAGGGTTCCGAAAAAAAAAACCGCAACCCTTATAGGATCACTCCGGTGTCTGTCTGTCTGTCTGTCACAGCCAGTTTTCTCCGGATCCACTGAACCGATTCTGTTGAAATTTGGTACACATGTAGATTTCTATGACCCAAACACGGACGCGTTACGTAAGGAAAACTAAAAAATTAAAAAAAGAAGTTTTTTGAACAATATCGCGTGACATATCAAATGAAAGGGCTTACTGTGAGGGTTTTATTTATATTTTTTTCATAATTTTAAAATAAATGGTTTAAAAGTTATTCAAGAAATTAGACGAAAAATGACCATCCCCCCCTTGTCTCTGAAACTACCGAGCTAAAAATTTTGAAAAAAATGGAGATAATAGATCTTCACCTAAAGATTACAGGAAAATTAGAAGTCTGTAGTCTTAAAATAACATGTTAAAAAAGATAAATTCGTTCGGAACCCTTTGCCCGCGAGTCCGACTCACATTTGGCCAGTTTTTTTAATTTGTGGCTCCAACGCGACTCTCCAATCTTAAATCCAAGAAAACATGTAATAGCCCTCTTTAGGCAACCCGGTATAAAATAAATAACACTTTTTATTTTTAGGCTACTTTCTTTTTTTTAATCCGGCACGTCTCGTTCAGCATTCATACAATAATTGTAGACCGTACAGCTTGGTGACGCGTTGATAATGTTGTCACGAAAGTGGACTGCACATACATAGATATAATAGCGAGGCAGAATTTGAGGATGTACTCGAAGCGAAAGCGAAAAGTTGTTTTTTTTTTAATTAATCATACTTTCGTTTCGTAAGTTATCTATATCTATACTAATATATAAAGCTGAAGAGTTTGTTTGTTTGCTTGAACGCGCTAATCTCAGGAACTACTAGTCCGATTTGAAAAAATTTTCAGTGTTAGATAGGCCATTTATCGAGGAAGGCTATAGGCTATCTCATCACGCTTAGACCAATAGGAGCGGAGCAGACGAAGTTGCGCGGGTCAACTAGTTTCAAAATAAGGGGAGTGCTCTTATTTTCCCACCAGTACATTCAGAAGTGGTCTACAAAAAGAGAGTCGTCTTTTGGAGGTTTGGGTAGTGGATTTTTATAGATTTACCCTTTTTATTAAATTCCTTTTTCTTCATAGTTACTATAAATCGATTACCGGCGACACCGGCATTATCGTAATGTTCAATTGATTATGAAAAACATAGATTAATTAAAAAATTTGCAGGCATTATTAGTAACCAATTCACAAGTTTTTTTGTAGCATAGGTGCACTGTATATAAAAAAAGTGTCGATTACAATGGAGAGCATTGTTAACTTCACATTGATACCTGCAGCGCCATCTAGCAGCAATTCGAGAAACTACTTTGAGAGCGCCATCTAGGACATTGCGAGGATACTAAACATCAAAATAATGTCTACATCCTTTGTTCAAAGGTGATTTTAATTTACAATGCTGAAAACATACTCCTAATGTTAGGTTCATTGATATTTTGTTTTCAATTGGCATGACTTGGTGACAGAGATTTTTTATGGAATTTTATGGTTTACAGTCAGATTAAATTATATTTGTAGTCAATAGTTATTCAGTAAGGGACCCCTTGTATGGTGATAAAATTAAAAAAATAATATGTATTACATTCTATAGGTATATTGTGAAATGTATTTAATAACTTAAATCAGAGATTTTAACTTGTTTATTTTTTTTTATATCTGGGTAAATTTGAGTTTATTTCTGAGTAATATTTGATAGTGGAACTACGGCTGTACTTCTCACTAACTTGAACTATACAAACACAGAATTTAATAATATTATTTTATAAACCATATACATGCATTTTCAGGGGGTGAAATAACTTGGTAATATATTGTATCTAATGATTGTCATAGTTGCATAAGTCAACCTTATTAATTACTAGCTTCTGCCAGCGGCTCCGCCTGCGTGATCCCAAGGGAAAATACTCCCGGGATAAAAAGTAGCCTATGTCCTTTCTCAGGCTCTTCATTCATGTAACTCGGTTCAGTAGTTTTGGCGTGAAAGCAAGACAGACAGACAGATGGACAGACAGAGTTACTTTCACATTTATAATATTAGTAAGGAAGTAAGTAAGGTTTTCAACAAGTCTTAATAACAAAATAAGGCCCGCAATAAGTATTTTCATCTAAGGTCATACTTGAAATTAAAAGGTCCTGTATCATGGGTGCATCAGGTATTTTGCATTGTGTTACTTACATTGTAGGTAATGTGATAATTTTATTAGGTATCTGACTTACAAGAATCAATGACTAAATTATAAATTAAGAACATTATTTGTTAGTCCAGACACAGATGAGACCAGAATACCTTTGAGTTGGTAGTATAACATTATCTTACATTTACATTACTGCTAATAATACTCATTCTAAAAAAATATGCTTATTTTATTCAATAAATTCCTTCACATTCACTTTCATCAAGTTACTACCAGATATCATGTCTTGTAATGAAAATCTGGTAGAAACAATATCAGTTGTCTAGTATGCCTCATTTGGCAACATGTGTAATGTATTTCCTAATGACCCTAATTCAGTATAAAGCTCAGAACATGAGTCGTGTATAGTGCTGCTTGCGTAAATACTAAATACCTACCTAATTATACTGTGCCTCAATCATAAAACAACACCCTCTCTATACTTATCTCAAGTATAGTCATGACTTGTGCCAAATATAAACTAAACACAATACGGGAAGCAAACAATACACACACTGTCAGATTGCAATACGAATGAACTAATATTTCTCACTGAAACAGTTGTTTATCATGTAAAACAAGGGCCCCAGTCTCGTAGATACGATATAATGGGTACTACAATAGTCTATGATTTGGCATAACCAAAGTTTTAACAGCATATATAGATAACTTCTTACCTGAATCTCTCGAGGGCTCCATCATCTGGTTTAATGTTTCTATCGTTTACGATAAACCACTTTCATAGAATAGTTCAGTGGCTAACGATGAACCTGTCAGTAACAAGGTCGTTGAACTAAATATACCTATAAGAAGATGAAATAATACACCCCTTGCTGTACACCAATGTTTTTGAAGATATAATGAGACACACTAGTAACAAAACTTTATTATAATCAACAAAAAAAAGCGATAACTGTGGTTAATATTTATAAGAATTCACCAATAACCCAATTTCAATTAATTCTCAGTGACATAAAACAACGCGTCACGTCACAGTTGAATTTCGTTCGGAAATTTTGATGATCCTGATGAAAGTGATAATTTTATTTTGAAAAGTTCCGAACGAAATTATCTTGTTCTGTTAGCATGGAATTAATAAATAATTAGTAACCACTCCAAAACTTGCACCTACATTGAAAAGAAAACTAGCACTTTGAATTTGTACCTCTTACTACTTGTAATAAAATATCACTGATCAGAAAATGTTATTTTCTGTATTCCATTCAAAACTAATAGAAATACAAGAAAACTTTTCGATTTTGCTATCACAATTTAAGTTTTTTTTCCTACCCACTATGTTTTTGAGAATTTTTAAATATTTTTAAATACCCGTATCATTTTTTTTTATAGAGTGGGTACTTGAATATATTTTGTTTTTATTCTTAGATCCGGAACGTGCTTTTTATTTTCAATGTCAAGTTAATGTCATTTAAGAAGGTCAGTTCTCATTGTCACTATAATAATTCACAGTTCTATTGGTTTAAAAATTAGGTTCTCTACATATAGACCAATCAAATTAAAGAAATGCTGATTGACCTTGTGCCTGTGTAAGTTTGAAGCTGGAAAAAGTTTATTATAAATACTTCGCTGACAAAATTACAAGTTTACTTTGTTCAGTTTCCCGGCGTAAATGTTTAGTGTAGTTTTTGCATTGTAATTCTTTTAACGGTACAAGTACATTGATATTAAGTGCTCCATACATACGTAATATACGTACTCATCAACCGGCAGAAAATATTAAGTTAGTTTTTGCAAGTGATAAACCTACCGTGAACATGGAGAATAAAACTGATTTTCAATATCCCCACACTTTCATTTTATGTGGTGCTTCAGGTGATCTTGCTAGAAAAAAGATCTATCCAACTATATGGTATTTATATAGAGACAACCTTTTACCTCGTCATACCAAGTTTATCGGTTATGCTCGTACTAAACAAACGATATCGGAAGTAAAAGAAAAATGCAAAAAATATATGAAAGTGCGTCCTGGAGAAGAAGAAAAACTGAAGGAATTTTGGGAAGCGAACGAGTATTTTTCTGGCTCCTATGACAAACGAATTGATTACGAAATGCTCAACCAACTAATTAGCAAGTTTGAAAAGGGCCCAATTGCTAACAGAATATTTTACTTAGCAGTACCACCAACGGTTTTTGAAGATGTTACTGTGAATATAAGAAATGCATGTGTGTCCATTAAAGGATTCACAAGAGTCATCATTGAAAAACCTTTTGGAAGAGATGATGAAAGTTCAGATAAGTTGAGCAGTCACCTGGCAGGTCTTTTCAAAGAAGAGCAGATTTACAGAATCGACCACTACCTTGGGAAAGAGATGGTTCAAAACCTCATGACTATCAGGTTTGCTAATCAAATATTTAGCCCTTCATGGAACAGAGAAAATATTGCATCTGTATTAATCTCCTTTAAGGAACCATTTGGGACTGAAGGCAGAGGAGGTTACTTTGATGATTTTGGAATTATTCGCGATGTAATGCAGAATCACCTTCTTCAAATTCTATCACTTGTTGCTATGGAGAAACCTGTTACTTTGAATCCAAATGATATAAGAGATGAAAAAGTAAAGGTACTGCGTCACATTAAACCTATTCAGCTGAATGATATTTTGGTTGGACAGTATGTGGGTAATCCTGAGGGTAAAGGTGAAGAAACATTGGGATATCTTGAAGATCCAACAGTACCAAAGGATTCTGTAACGCCAACATATGCACTTGCTGCACTTCATATTAATAATGCAAGATGGCAAGGTGTGCCTTTTGTCCTTCGCTGTGGTAAAGCTCTTAACGAGAGGAAAGCAGAAGTGAGAATCCAATACAAAGATGTTCCTGGTGACATCTTCAATGGTCATGCAAAGAGAAATGAATTGGTGATCCGTGTGCAACCTGGTGAGGCTTTATATTTGAAGTTAATGAGCAAATCGCCTGGAATGAAATTTGATCTGGTGGAAACTGAATTAGATTTGACATATAGCATGCGCTACAGGGAAGCAGATGTCCCTGATGCATATGAGAGACTCATTTTAGATGTGTTTACTGGAACACAAATGCATTTTGTACGTAGTGATGAGTTAAAAGAGGCTTGGCGTATTTTCACTCCTGTTCTCAAAGAACTGGAGGAGAAGCATATTAAACCTGTTCCATATGTGTATGGATCACGAGGGCCCCCAGCAGCAGACAGTAAACTTGCTTACTATGACTTTAAGTACACTGGTTCATACAAATGGCAGAAGCCTACTCTATCTTAAGTTTTACTAGAGCCTACTATTAGAGCTGATGGTGGTGGTTTGCTTCTATGTTTTTGATAATACTTTTATATATTTTTGCATAATATTGTAATAATTTAGTTCAAGTTATGCTGTTCATTAAGTTACATTCCGATTTTAATCACAATTAGTTACTATTGTTGTTTATTTATTATATTTTGCATTCCTTTACTGTACCTCTTAATATTGTTATATTTGGAAAGTATTTGTTTAAAACAAACCTTCATTGTTTATTAATTGATTCTAGTTTTTGCACGATAGTATAATAAATTAAGGGGACCATTTTACTTTATGACAATGGTTGTGTGAGTGCCTTATCCACCTCTGTAAACTGCCTGATATTTTCTTGTGACAAATACCTAAATGTAAGCTTTGATAATCATTTGTGTAGCTCATATACGAGGTACCTTTGATCAAAATATTTTAAGAAAGTCAGGGGTCAGGCTATCACTCATGTTAAAATGGTGGTGATAAAAAAAGTTAATTTCAAATGCTATTTAAAATGCAATTAAAAGATGGTTATCATGATAAATAATTACTATGATTTTGACTAGATTTTAATTACTGACAAATATTTTTATAAAATAAAATTATTGTCTTTAATTTCAACTGTAATGTTTAACTACTTATATATAGTAAGGAGAGTAAGTCCATACTCTATAAATATTTAAGGTAGCTACAATACAATACTATTTTGTGATGTACAATTTTATTAATACTCTTGAATATTTTTATACAAGTCTACATACACCTTATCACTAAGTGAAAAAGTTGCATATTTTATATTTAACAAAGTTTTGTTTAAGGTTTATCATGGGATTTCACACATTCTGAGTTTCAGTAGTATGTTAAAAATTGTTTTCATTTGTATTTAAAGTGTTTGCATTTGTATGACTTGCTAGGAATTGAAAGCATTTATGACAACATTTATTTTCAATTCTACATTATCTAGGTGGTTGTTTTGTTAAGAATATTGCAATTGTAAGAGCTTCTTATCATCTTATCAAATGCTTGTTTGAATTTCAATAACTTTATCAATATAATAATCAGTACATAAAATGTTAAATTAAATTTAAGTGTCCACTCATGGCTTTTATGCATATGAAAATGTAATGTTATTGATCTGTTCTATTGGTTTTATTCACTACTATTTACTATTTATGGAAAAAGGACTTTGTGCCAATGTAATGCATAATAAAACTATGACCTTTTGCAAAGATCACCCTTTGAATTGTCTTGCATTATGGATCTGCATGTTATATTAAATACTTAGGAGGCTTATTTACAGCAATATAAATAAACATTGTTTCATTCAACATTGTTCAATGGCTTTTAACGCTGAAATAAACAGTATGGTGCTGAAAAATCTATGTTTTTCCTTTGATAACATACCTGGATGACTATTTATCTCAAAATGATTGATATTAAGTGGAATATTGAAGATCGGCGTGATAAGTAATAATTATCTTGCTTGTCATGTTAACCTGTACTCATGCCGGTTATAGGTATCATGCTTGTTTCCATGAGTCATGCATGCCTAATTTTATTGAGATAGAAAACTCGCGATTACGCGCGAGAACTTGCAAAAAAATTGGTTTGTCATTATATAGCGTAACGATGATATTTTATTGTATAGCGCCATCTATATTATTTTAAAAGAACTAGATCACAAAATGAATACCTACCTAGCTCCCATCTCAGCTAGGTGGTACTACTAAAGAACATTTTAATTCAATAGGGAAAATTCGGTACTGGCAGTACTGCTGTGCAGTACTGGCATACAATTCTGACCAAGGAATAATTTTATTGTAAAACCTGCAAGAACATTCGCCTTAATTTGCTTTACTATCTACAGCGAATCGAAAAGTTTAGGTCATTCGTTCTACTGCTAGGGATACAACATCCTTTGTTTGACTAACTGGCTATTTAGTTAACGACTTGCATGTTAATTTTCCGTATTTTTTGCTTCTATAAAGCTTTGTTTGGATTTCATCAAGTTTCAGAGAAGGCGATTTCAATGATGCTACTATTATTTTCTCAATAGTAACACTGCAAAACTTCCGCTTGGGCTTGACATTACAAAAGATGAACACAAAACCAAGAAGGCAGACGTATTGTATAGCATAAACTAGAGACAAATATTCGAAATAGTAATAAGAGCGATAAGGACAGCACCAACGTTACATAGTTCAATGTTTTTGTTGTGAGTATGTAGTGTGCGCTGTCATGTCAGCTGAGTGATTATTGAGTTGAGCAATGGTGGTGTTTTTACATTTTCGAGAGCTAAAATTATAAACAGCCTATCTTACTCGTGTAATTTCGCTAAATGTGTTCATTCATTATTCAACGGGATGAATCGGAATACGTGTTAATGGATTCAGTTTGAATGCTTAGCAAAGCTCTAAGGAGTATTTGCGAGATTTCTGGACTGCGTAAGTGTTAAAAATCTTTGTTGTTCAAATTTTTTTTCCAAACGCAAAAACTGAACTGGTTTACTTAGATGGTCCAGTCTGTTGCTCCATTATTGTGTTTCTTTATTGCATCAAGCGTTGTAATAATTTTAACAGTGAATATTATGTAAAGTATATAAATGTACCGATTGTGCAGATAGTCCGTGCTATGACGTTGTTGTTTATTTTAGGCTTGTCTATTAGATGCACGCGTGGTCTTTTCTTAGTTCACAAAAAAAAACTATTTGGTAAAAACTTATGGTTGGTTACATTAATTTCAACAGGCCCAAATTATTAAAATTATCTTTGATAGTACTTAATTTATTAATGTTCATGATTTATACTAAAAAACTTATTTTTTACATCATTTTAATATGTGGGTCTAATATTATCGGGTTATCATTTTTTATACTTTTGTATACTTAATCATGTGTTTGTTTATGCTATTATCACTGCATAAAAACAGTACAAAAACTTAACAAGATAATGTTTGATGTGATGAGTGATAACTTTTAATTTCAATGCTTTTAAAATGTTAGATAGAATAATGAAGCTGTGTTATTAATTGCCAGTATTATGACACCAAATTCAGAAACCCTTTTATTGTTGTAAGGCATCTGTAATTTAATTTTTTCAAATAATAAATTGAATCAAAAAACTAATTACTGGACATGCTGATATTTGGTTGAGTGGACTACTGAGGTGGGTCTAATGTAACAGTATTGAGTTAACTTTTTATTTTAGCTGAATCCATTTTGACTGGAAGCTGACCCCAATATATTTTGTTCGAAAAGGCTAGGTAAATGATAATTCGAGTGTATTTAATTACTATTCTATTCTATTGGGATTTGGTTTCCACACTTAGTCCTGATATTGGACCATTGTGTGTAAGCCATGGCAGCCATTACTCCAACTATCCAACCTCCCTCCATAAACATCAGTTTTCCCAGTGTGTTCAAGACATCTGTGAGCAAGTTTTGTGTCCCTATTGTTTGATTCTGTATTTTGGTAATGCCTGTGCACTCAAGGAGTATGTGCACATATTTGATTACTATAAAAATGTGTTTATTGGGTAGTATGAATCAGTTTCTATTTGTCTAGCTTGTTTACATATGATTTATCTATTCATTGATTTGTGAAATCCAGAAAGATTACAGACATACCTAATCTGGCCTCTAAATGGTGAATCATTGCTATTATATTTCAATTCATCATTTTTATTTGTAGAGTCCATGGATACACAAGACAGATGCAAGCGACAGTTACGCTAAGATTTGATATATTTTAGCTGTGAAGGTACATAATATACTGCCACAATGCTTTATGTTTTCCATGTAGATGCTGGTCAAATGACCACATATGACATGAGCCTCACATTGCAGAAGTAAGTACTAATAATAATATTTTGTTGCAAGAATTAACATAAAATTCAATAGGAACCTAGTTATTTTTATAGTTTTACCATTGTATTGTAGAGATTTTCATAATGATCTTTATGTTTTGAAAAGTATATAAACTTATGATAGGTGTCAGATAAACATGCAATATAGGATAGATAGGAAAAGGATGATTAGGGAAATGTCAATTCCCTAATTATCCCTTTGTATAAATAAATTATGAATGATTTTTCATTACTAGAGAATGTAAAGGATCATAATAGAGGTTGATTCAGGACAGCTTTATATCTGTTTTTGATATTAAGAAAGTAAATAAATGTATGTGGGTCAATGACCGTTATTGCACATTTATCTGGCAGCTACCATACATTTGAACAAGCTTCAAACAAATTAATTGGAATTAGTAATACATTGAGTTTTTTCTACTCTATTTTTTGTGCTAAACAGTTCTACAAGTCATGCACCTATAATTTATCATACATACATGCACCTATAATTTATATCATGCAGACATAGCAACAGAACTAGTCCATATCCTACTTTATATTATAAATGTGAAAGTCTGTATCTTTGAAAGTTTGATATACAGTAGCCCACTGAAAGGTGCTTTCAAAAACTCATGACAGTTTTTGCTGAAATTCTCTAAGAACTATTTTCAGAAAATGTACAAAAAATTACAAGAGTTATTAAACAGTATGCTACTTAGTTGTTAAAGAAAACTATTATTTTTAGTGTGTCTTCACTCAAATTAGCAATAGAGAGGAAAACTAAAGTGTCAGCAAACTCCTTGGTGCTCCTAGTGAGTGGGGGTGAAGTTCTACAGTCTGACCACATGGTGTCCTCATATAGTGCTGGAACAGACACTAATCCTATATACATGTTTAGCAAACCGTCTGTCAAGGAGAGCCATTTGAAACAGTCCAGTAAGTATGATAATTGTTTAATTACTTTGTTCTAAATTAGAACTTCTTTGTTTAAAACTTCTTTACAATGTTCTAAATTAGCTTAGGATTTTATTTGTTTACGAAAAGAATAGCAGGTATTTAATCTTTTTACCAATAAACATGGTACTATTTTGGCTTTACATCCATTGTGATCATCAGATTTTTAAATATTTGTCTGTCTTATCTTCATAACAATCATACAAGTTGTTTACAAACATAACTATCAGATGTTATCATACTTTCTTTAATAATTCGCTGCGTCATTTTTAGTGTGCGATTTAAGCCCAATAGTGGAGTTAAGTACTGGCGAGTTTTCAAGCGAGTTCCGAAGTGCTTTCGATGGTAAATCGGTGGCGGAGTTGAAGGCTGCCGTGGAGAAGTGCTGTGCCCTGCAGCCGAACGTATACACTGTGATATCTTGCGCGACCCTCGCACAGCAGTTCAGTGACCTCGCCCTCGAGGTGTCCAGCAGTTGCGACCAACTAGTGCATGAACAGCATCTGCAACACCAAGTAAGTGTACCACTATCACTAGTAAGTGTGAATCTCTAATACTTTTTTTATATGTATGTAGAGACTATTTTAAAAATAATAGAATAACCTACAATTTTAAAATTTGGCCTTGAAATAATACGTTGTATTAAAATTCAAAATGCGCTAACGATTTATCTACTTATTATTATTGTCAATGACAAAGAAATAACTCAATATCTTTCTACCATACAAACTCGACTGCTAACCTTGAATTTGAATTAATCCGAAAAGTGTTACAACTCTTAACTCTATTAAAGTTATTAAGCGATACAATCCATATTCAACTAGCTTCCGTAATTAGCACGCGCGAAGCGACTGATGCCAGGGACTTCAACCGTATCTTTACAGCGAATCCAACTATTACACCAATAATGAATTCTCGTGCTATTATTATAGAGTTCTTATCTGAATACTATTGTCTAAATAGTATATTTTGGCCATCAGATTCAAGTATCTACTTTGAGTTTCTTTGCCTGGTAGATAAACCACACTTTGTACCCACATACGGAGTATTTAATATTGCATTATGTTGAAATAATTGTTACTACAAGTTAAATCTATACTAATATATAAAGCTGAAGAGTTTGTTTGTTTGTTTGCTTGAACGCGCTAATCTCAGGAACTACTGGTCCGATTTGAAAAATTCTTTCAGTGTTAGATAGCCCATTTATCGAGGAAGGCTATAGGCTATACGGGAATGGGAAAAACGGGATATGCGCGTACGAAGTCGCGGGCAAAAGCTATAATGAATAATTATTGTGCTCTGTTTAACCTACATGTTATACGGAAGTGGCCTCGGAAACGAAAAAGGATTCCCTTAGTCGAAAATCAAAACACATGAAATTATTTCCGAATGTTAAAGAGGTCCAATAAAGTGCTTCAAGAACTTAGATAACTAGTGCATAAGTGTGTCAATAGGTTTGAATGACTTAATTTATTTTAAATTCATTAAACTAGTTTAAGTAATCGGTGCGTGCGACCTCGACCTAATTATCATTCACTGATGTTCCGTTTTTGAAACAGGGCTGGGCGGCAGTGGTTGCCAACTTGGAAGATATTTTTAACGAATTCTGCGAGAGATCACGAAATTTTAAAGAGTCATTTAAGAAACATCGACTAAAAAAGGAGGAGTATCATGAAAAGTTATCGGGGTAAGTCCTAACAGTATTATCATAATGGGGCTGGAAATGCACTGCGGAAACACCAGAAAAAATCCCAAAATATCTAGAGTCCCGAACTGGAGATAAGTTTAACTGAACTTAAAACAAACTATGTATTACTATGTACCTACATAATTTAGACCTTTCCAAAACTGTAGGTAGGATCTATAGACATCGAATTTAAAATAGCTATACAAATATGTAATTATGCTCGCAATTTTAAAACTTTCATAAAACATTATAAGCCTGTTTATAGACCACATGCTATCAGCTAGCAACTAGTATAATTACAGTAAGCAGCATTAGCACATATTTACTGCAATCGATCTGCTGCACGTTCGTGTCAAAAACCATTAACTCTTGCAACCCGTTCAAGTTCACAGCAAGTTCAATATTGATTTATTTACTAACACGTATATAACAAATAGTTTGCCTTCAAAAGAAATAGGTAAATAAAACAAATTGGCCACCGCTTCAAATTCTAATTTATTCCTTTTTAGTATTTACCTTGAACAAATAGCGTCTTTTCCGGTATTACCAGTAATGAGTTAGATTGGAAAAATCTCTAGAAGTTGTTCATTCGATGTGTATAAAAGAATTCGTCTCGTTTCAAGTGAAGAAAAATGTTACTACATAATTATGAATTCCTCGTGGATATTAAAGCCGTATATGGCCTAGGTGCGTAATACTCATTGTGTATGTTTCATGCCCGACTGTGTTTAGTTGACCTACCGGCCGTTCGTGCTGCGCTGTAATTGTATGAATAAATTGTAGGGTACAGTGGAGCGCGCCATGCCTGTAATAGGACAGTGCAGCACTGGTATTGATTCTAGACGCCTTTGTCTAGTCCGATGCAACCGCACGTATCCCATATGAATGTGCTACTTTGTCTTTATGAGTTCATCGCACTGTTTTCACTTTAGGATGTACGAATAAAACCTTAAATAGGTACGAGTACATATTTTGTTCTTAAGTGTACCTAGGTATGTTAATGTCAGTATTTTCGGGTCACATTCGGACCTCGGCTGCACCGTCGCATTTCCATTGACCCTGACCGGCGCGCCCCACTTCTGGTTTTACCTATTCTCGCAAATAATTCCGTCTAGACCAAACTTTGAGATAAGCACGATCCTCGTTATCTGCGCGTGATAAATGTTTAAAGTACAAACAACAATGATTCTGAATAGTTTTGCTAATCTCTACACATGTATCTAAATATTTCGCAGCACAAACGAGTTTAACATTTGAAAAGGAATGATGTTTAGTATGAGAAACAAAGGGAACAAACACATATCATCCTTGTAATACATAGTCCGCTCTGTAAAGGGGATTTTCCGTGTGAGCTAACGTTTCAGATAAATAATTTATGTCTGAGAACACCTTCAATCTTACATCGAATAAAACACTACGAGTCGAAGGTCTATCAATAAATAAGTGCTTGAATGTTTTATTTTCTAGGTTGAACGAAGTTTTAGAATCTCTAGGCAAGATCCCAATACTGCCCGCACTCCAATTAAATGCCGAGGCTCACCGATTCTCGGCCTTTGATGTATTTGAAGACACAGATTTTGAGGGTCCCCACTACAGGATCACTCATCCTTTGGACAATAGTTCAGAGAACAAGGCATGTCAAGATTTTGGAGTCGAGGCGTTCAAGCTGTCCGACGAAGATGGTAAGTGGTTTAAACAATACATGTCTGTTTACCGAGTTATTATCACTCTATTTGTGTAATGAGTTCATATTTAAAATGCAAACAGGCAGGGTATGTGGCTCGTTCAAAAGAAATTCTTTTTCGTCCATAATTTAACAGAGAGCCGTGTTTCTATTCAATATGATTCGTCGTTTAGGCTTCGTTCATTCAAGCCAGTCTTTCCTTAAGAAGAAGTTTATCGACAAGGAACTGATTGAACGATACAGATGATAATATTTTAGTAGGTTAGTCGGTGAATTAATTCCGCTTCCAATGTCAATCAGTCGCCATTACGACGACTAGCTATATTTAGCTAATGACTTTTTAACGCAAACAGGTTTGAGCGGAAACGATTATGGGCAGCGGTTGACGTCAGCCATGTGATTTGAAGGGTCTTTTACTATCATTTATAGAGAGATTATTGTGCCTATGTAAGCTTATAGGTAGGGCACTGACTGATAACATATTCCAATTATAACACATCTGAGACAGTGCTTTGGCTTATCTTTGTTGTGAGTTTTGTAATGAATTGCTTCGCGTGCACATCCACGAATGTGACACTGCCTGAAACTGTGATAATCGATGTTATGAATATTATTTATATTTAATATGCAAAATATGTGTCAGGCCATATGAAATTCCAGGGTCATTGGTATTTACAAAAAAAAAAATATGTTTGTGAATTTAAAGTAGCGATAATTTCACTTACCTACTTGAATAATACAATTTAATCGTAATAAGGCGTTAATAAAACAAATATTTCTTTTGAGTGGCCTCTCGCAGGTCAACCTAGGAGGTTGTCGTCTGTTTAACTGGGCTTTCCTGTGGAGGTCTTAATATAAATTAAAGCCTTCAGCCAGGGCACATTATTTATAAAATAAAGACTTTATTTTTTAATATCTTAATGTTTTCGTAGCACGAATCACAATCCAAAACGTCTAACCTTACGAAAAAGAAAAAACGTAGGCGGTCCTAATTTCCCAGTAGAGTTCCACAGAAAAGATTAGCATATTTGATACATTGTTTTGTTTATACTGTGTCAGTTATCGTTGTAATTATCTCTCATTTATTTACTCTCAATCTAGCAACAATAAATTATTTATCGTTATTTAATATTGATAACAACATGTGGCTTGCACGTGAACCTCGTCGAGTACCTGATTTGTTCTCTTTTCTCGAAACCAAGTAAGCAAAGATGTAATCCTTACTTTTATATATTAATATTATAAATGCGAAAGTAACTCTGTTTGTCTGTCGCGCTTTCACGCCAAAACTACTGAACCGATTTAAATGAAATTTGGTACACAGACACTCTAGAGCCTGAGAAAGGACATAGGCTTTTTATTCCGGGAGTATGTTCCCTAGGGACCGCGCGGGCGAAGCCGCTGGCAGAAGCTAGTATTCTATATTTTATTTACGATACATCTCGATCTCAATCGTTAAGGAAAACGTGGTAAAATCTCCAGTACCTCCGTCCCATCGGACCGGTAACTTATTCCGTTATGAGCATCGTGGGTGTTATAAAAGATAGGTCAGATACGTACTTACTGTATAATAACATGCCTACATAAAATAAATAGTACCTAGGGTTGGTGGTAATATTACTGCGTTTGTGCTTGCTGTCTAATATTTATAACACTCGTAATTGGGCCACTTTAACCACTTAAATGTATGTTTTTTTAATATCTTCGGTTTTTTACTGGTGGAAACGGTCATCAAGTGTCCAATGTGTTGCAACTCTTAGCTGAGTTTTTGTGTCTGTGGAGGTAAGCAGAAAAACCTCAGCCACTCAAATCGACATGACGACCATTCAATCGAACAAGAATCCAAGAATAGTAATAAAACCAGTAGGTACCTATATAACACGCCTGTATTCCCCAAAGAGATTGGGAAAGAGCTTTATCTAATACAAGCAAACAAACAAACTCTTCAGCTTTATATGTTAGTACTAGCTTCTGCCAGCGGCTTCGCCCGCGTGGTCCCTAGGGAACAGACTCCCGGGATAAAAAGTAGCCTATGTCCTTTCTCAGGCTCTAGACTATCTGTGTACCAAATTTCATTTAAATCGTTTCAGTAGTTTTGGCGTGAAAGCGCGACAGACAGAGATAGATTGCTAGTTAAGTTTAGCTCCATGTAATACATAGAAGGTGTCTACTTAGTTTCATATAAATCTTTACAGTGTTCGACCAAAAACTATCATCAGGCAACGAAGGTGCGTCGTCTTCAGAGCCAGTTCCTCTCGTCGAGGAGTCGGATGAACGAGTCACGTTCAAAACACAGTCCTATGAGAGCAAGGAGGAACCGTCCCTGCTGCACTGGATCCTCGCGCAGGGGAACAAAGCCTCCTTACAGGATATTCTGGACTATTGTCAGAAGGGGTTGGCTTTAGTAAGTATCTATACCTTGAAATGAGTTAGGGCTCATTTACATTAAGTCGTTTTGACCGATTCGGTTGCAGCCCGTATTCGGTCACTAACTAGTGTATTTGGGTTTTCGGTTCGCCGTATTCGACCACAGTCCGTATTCGGTCACTTGACTAGTGTAAACAGGTCTTTGGTTAGCCGTATTCGGCCGCAGACCGTTTTCCGAATCCGGTATACTGACAACTTAAACTATAATGTAAACAGCCCAATTCGATGAACCAATTCGGTATGTTATGTAAACGCGCCATTATGCCTGTAAAAGACACCTGAATAAATGTCTAATTAATATTGTACTGTTGGTTCAGCCGCACGGGTCGGTGCGCGGGTGGGTGACCATCTTAACATGAATAGAATCTTACGTGCCACAGAAAGCATGTTAAGCTGTAGATCTTTGATATTCGTTACGGGTAGTCGGAAGCCAAGAAATCTGACTACAATTTTGCTTATCCGTATCCGGTTAGAATGGAAGACGACTTAGGGCTGATTTTACAATGGTCTGATAATTTTTAACTGAAGAATAAATATGGCTGTTTGACACATTTTTAATGCAAAAGCTGTCAAACCGCCATTTTTATTCCCTGATATCATTTATCTGACTATTGAAAAATCGGCCCTTAGTTGAGAAAAGGCTAGGTAGATAGATTTTGTTTAAGGCGAGCGACCTTGAGGGAACAAAACGCGCACTCGTTTCACACCCGCGCGACCCAAAATTACTGGTTTTTTGAAGTTTTTTGTACTTTCCATATTATTCTAAGACTTAAAAAAATAGCTGTATATCAAAATGTAGAAAATTAAATTGTCTTTGAAAAAAGTGCAAATTCCATTAAAATACGCTCGGCGGTTTTGGTCTGATGGTTGTTTCTATGTCCGTGGTAGACGTAACTTTCCAAATTAATTACACTATATTGAACAAATAATTGACGCTTGGGGGAGGCCTATGTCCAGCTGTGGACGTTTTTCGGCTGATATGATGATGATGATGATGAACAAATAAAAATCAAAATTTTCATATATCAAATTAATAAGAAAATAGTCTAATGTAACAGATATTTTTTTGCAAAAAATTACGACTAACCGTTTAGACGTGATGCTCATTTTAAAATCAGGGGGGCTACTCTCTAACGAAATCCGTAGTTTCGGGCTTAGTTGCGGGCGGGCATTTTCTACTCCGTATCACCTAACCACTGAGAACTAATGATAACACGATTCGACGGTTACTGTGAAATCGTGTTGTGATTCATTCTCAGTTCGGGTTCGGAACTAATCGTAAGTCTGTAGGTGATACGGAGTAGAATACGCCCGCCCGCAACTAAGCCCGAAACTACGGATTTCGTTAGAGAGTAGCCCCCCAGCTGCTGAGCCGAATCTGCGCCTTAATTTCAATTCTCATCGATATTGGTCTTCTTTCCGATCATATTGCCCTCAGTGACATACAGAGAAATATAGTGCTTATGGCAATTGAGGTTGAGTTTGAGTCTTAAAGAAAAATTTCGTGATACGGTCCAACGTTTTCAGGCCAAACCCCATGGAATTTTACAAATGCAATTTCCATTCATAATGCACACAAGAGTAATGCGTATTAAATTTTATCACAAAGCATTAAAATCTTTATCAAAGTATGTTTTGAGGTTACACATTTTCTTGTTTCCCTACGTTCTCTCAAGTCATTAAAATTCTAAAACTACGTTGTAGTAGGTATAACTCCGATAGAAGTTAAGAAATAAATTTATTTTATGGCCTCGTTCGCATCTTAAACATTTTTCTACTTCAGTAAAAAAATAAATCTGGCATTTACTGGATGGATGAATGAACAATAATACTTTTCTTTTTTTTTCTTTAGCAAGTAAATTGTTTGTAACTTTTGAATTTTTTTCGAGCGGATTTATTTTATTTTTTTAATCATCTAGGTACATGCTATTCCGAATCGAATGACACCTCATTCATATTTTTCCAAGACCGCTGAAAAAAGTTGAACAAAAAAGCACTTGTTGACTAGTACATTGAAAACGCCATTGACCTTTCTCAACTTCCAACGCCATGTCAAGGCATTGCTTAAAATAGGTGTCTCCCAACTAACAACACAAATCAAATGCTTATTAGTTACAACACTTTAATTTAATTACAGTTAGACGCAGATCCCCTGAAGGAGCGTGAGGCGGAATTGTACCACATTCTGGAGTACGCCAACATGCATGGTCTGAAACATATCAAGGGTATTGAAGAGAGGCTGTACGGCCTCGACCAGCTCTTGAATGACGTCAAGAAGTTGGAGAGAGATCAACGTGATCAGGCTGCGTCCCTCATACAGGTGAGGTGCACTTAGTATAAAAGCATTTTCAAACCAATGGAACTCCTATAACATACTAGGTTGTTTTACGCTGGTATACGGTTTGTCTGATGCGCATAATTATTTCGGTTTGACCTGACGACTAGCTTTGGACTCGAAATTATTCGGTATTAGACTCTAAATCAGTCAAAAGTAAAATTAGTCCATTCCGTAACAGTTAGGTGACTTGCATAATTGCTAAATAACGGGGAACTTTCTTCAAATTTATAATCAATGTTCTTGGTAAAGTCCCTCCCCTATGATTTTGAACGCATATCTAATCAAAGACATTGACAACTGCTAAGCCGGATCACAGAAACAATTACTTTTTACATCCTATACTTGCAAACATGCATAATTATCCGTTTCTCTCAACATTTTATAAACTATCTATCCATCCAGCTTGTTTCACAAAATGTGCCACCGTGCAATTACGATGTGGAAGAATGTAAAAATAGAAATAAGCTTTGAAGCATTCATTTTTAATTCGTTAAATTTATGGTTATTAAGAGCGAGGATTCTACGCGATGTTGACGATGTGTTTACATTGTTGTAAGAGCTAGTAATCGAAAACAAAAACATAATAATTCGACATGATTACTCATTTCTTAAATTTCTCATCGTCATGATATTCTTTACTAGTGAATTTCATGATGACGCGCGTTTTCACCTTTTATAACATTGAAATAAAACTAAAATTGCAATGAATCGCACGTCATCCCATCAAAACTAGTAAAACAAAGACTCGTTTACACTTATTTTTCTAATTCTCATAATAAAATATGTTTGTTCGTCAGTGCCGCGAGCGTCTGAACACAGCATGCGACCCTTCCGTCCTGCCCACACTAGTCCAGTCCCATTGGTGCCAGCTGAAGAAGCTTCTGAAGGGACACCAGATGCTCATCGACATTAGACGGCGCATCGCCAAGTCGAAGGACGAACTCTCACATATTTTGAAGGCGAGATTAGAGTAAGTAACCATGATAGAAGCAAAGTAAACAAGACTTTGCGCATTCAACGGAAAGTCAAATACTTCAAAATGAACTGCATATTGTTAATACGAAACTGAGGCGGTTTCTTTATAGCAAGTTGCATCAAAAGTATTCCATTCTTTGTCTAACAGGGACAGACATTTTTCTTGAATATACATGCAATAGGGACCGTGCACGGCGTTGACTATGCCATCTAGTGTCGCATATTCGAAGTTTTAAGGGTCAGAATACTTGACATTGACGCTTCTGTGCTGCCACCTGTGGTTCCTGGCAAAGAGCTGTGCTTGCCCTGTATTGGCAGGTCTGGAACAGTAACGGACAAAGACAACAGCTAATTCCCCCCTTCCACTTTGCAGGGCAGTCCTAATGATCGAGAACTCGATGTCAGTGCAGGACGCGCACGCGATGCTGTCGTTCCAGTGCTTCAACCGCCTGTCGCGCTACTTCGGCATCGTGGCGCAGCTGCACCGCGCGCCGCACGTGTTCGTGCGCGCCGTGCACGAGGTGGCGCGCAGGCGGACCTTCTCGCGGGCGCATCTCAAGGTATCATGGCTTTTTCTAATAATCCTACTATCCTACTTCCTATTTAATATTATAAATGCGAAAGTTTGTGAGGATGGATGGATAGATGTATGTATGTTTGTTACTCTTTCACGTCAGAACGCCCGAAAGGATCTTCATGAAATTTGGCACAGAGGTAGTAGGTAGTCTGGAGAACACAAAGGCTATATATCCAGGGAGTATGTTCCCCAGGGATCACATGGTCGAAGCCGCTGGCAGAAGTTAGTAAAGCTTCAATACAAATTGACGTTTATACGTCAATTTGTATTAAAACTGTATAAGCGCCGTCTGGTGACATTAACTGAAAACCTTTTTTTTCCCCACACAATTTGACATAAGCCAACGTTTATGTTAACGCGATCGAGTAAGTTCAAAAACTCGCACTAAGCCCTCTGCAGTGTTTGGGTGACTTCTACTCAAGATATGACTATGGTTGATGATATTAGTTGAGGCTTGTGTCAAGCAGTGGGTGTAAGTGAACTAATAGGTACGTAACGTATTTGGTCATCCATAAAAGTCTTCCCTTTGTATAATGTATTCAATCATTTCCCTTATTTCAATTCCAGTGGGCCACAGACCTCGCTGAAAAACTGCTCAAAATACACGACGAAGAAATCAGCAGGCGGCAAGAGTTCAACTCAGTTTTCGAAGGTCACTTCCTACGCAGTCTGTTCCCCGGCATGACGGAGCTGCCGCCAACGTTTGCCACACAAGGCCCGCCAACGTTCGACGCCAACCTGCCCAAGCTCACGGAGGAAGATGTGGCGTACATCGCCAATGCCTTCCCAGACCTGAGTCAAGATATACCGAGCTATGATATGGATTCTACAGTGCAGTTTTTCCAACAGAGGTATGAAATTGGTGTTATCAAAAAGTTGGTTTGTTGTAGTGTAATTTGATAAGTTGTAATGGAATTTTTTTGTATGTATTTTAGAATACGGGCTTCGGAACTTGAAAGTAAAGATATGGATATTCAAGTGGATATGAATAAGTGAGTATTGCTTTCGTGTATTATATATTTTACTTTTATTTTCAAATCTATCTATGCCCGCTTTGTTTGTATGTAATTTATTTTTTGGATAGTTGATTAATAATTTATTAAACCTTTTGTGTTTCTCGTTCCACAGAGATTTCGACTCAGTAACGGAAGCCAGCGACTTCGAAAAGCTAGGCGGCCAGAGTGCGACACAAAAGCAGAAAATCGACATCTCCACTTTATGTGTTCCCGAAACGATGGCAGTATCGATGGTAACCGAGGTGCGAAAACTACCGGTCATATTGGAAACCGCGGAGAGCCCGAAATCAAACGAGTTCGAAAACTCGGATTTTTACATCGAGGAGTCGCTACCGTCGAGCTTGGAATGGGGCCGGGACCTACGCCAGGTGTACATCGACCGCTTACACCGCCTACACCGCCCGCAGGACTACTCCGCGGTATCAGTACACTCGGAACTAAGAGATTGTATACAGGTCGCTCACTACACGGTATTCAGGGCCCTAAGTCCCGATTTAGGGTGTTGTAATAAGAGCTAGGGAGTTAGGGACCCCAATGAGAGTGACCGGAGTGGCCCGGTCTAGTTAGCTCCCTAATTCCCTTACTACCGGGCAGTGTAATAGAGTTTAGGGCTTAAGGGAGCAGTGTTGCCATCACCAATTTAATAAATTCCGAAAATGCAAGTCAATTTCCCCAATTTAGGGACAAAAAATCTGATTCCCCACAATTTCGATATTTAGAATAATATCAAAAGAATAAAATCGATATTTAGAATCCCCGCATTTTCCCCACATCTTGCCCATCCCCATTAAATCCACATGAAATTCCCCGCAGTTTGGGGAACTTCACAACTGAGTTAGGGCCGAATTGACCGGCTAGTGTAATAAGCGGCTCCCTAGTTAGGGGCCACGCCCACCCTTGCCACCGGATATTAATACCGAATACCGTGTAGTGTAATAAGCGTTTCGAGATGTGTTACTCATTGGGTCGGCTAATTCGATTCGGTAATATTTGTTAAGTAACAAAGCCTGCCCGATGTACTTCATTTATTAGATTTTGCTGGCTATACCGAATAAAGCAGACCTGAATTATGTTGCACTCCTATGACACAAAAAAATAAATATAGGCAGTGTAATGGAAATATTAATATTTGTACCTGTATACTCAACTCTGTTCGACTGTACTCCGCTGCCGGAGCTTTTATCTGAGTGGTTGCGTTTTGTTATTCTTTTATTTGCTCCTGTCTTCACCGGCCCCGTATGAGCTGTTCCATATATTAATTTTATTTTGCGTATTATTTTATTTATATCTTCATATTTATGTGTTTTGTAGGATTGTGTCGTCTGGTAGCGAAAACATTATATTATCTCTATTTACACAATATTTTGAATGTCTATTTACATTTCAGGACAACATGGATACCCACAGAATAAACATGGAGAAACTGCAAGAGTTTTTAATGAAGTTGTATGCTGTTTGCAAAGTAAATATTGTATTTATTGTAGAGGAGCTGACGAAGTTGAAAGATGAAGTTAATGAGCAGAAGAAATTTATGTCGCGTAAGTATTTAGAGATATTAGAAGCGTGGGAGAAGAGTAATGTTGAGAGTGCGATAAGGTTTCGTGAGGAAACACAGAGGCTCACTGTAGACCACGAGCTAGAACTAAGTGATATGAAGGCCGCTCTCAACGAAAAAGATGAAGTTATCGCCACTTTAAAAGCAGACACAGAAATCATTAAAAACTTAAACCAGAAAGAAATCGAAAGATTAGAAAAAGAACACCAGGAGACGAAAGATATACTAGAGAAGACAAGGGAAGAAATACAGGGTTTCGAGAAGAAGTTAGAAGATATTGAAGCTCAGAAACAGAAAGAGATCAAAGACTTGCAGGAGAAGATGCATCTGGATTATAAGGCTGAGATTGAGTCTTTACGATCGAGGTAAGATTCACTAAATTTTATAGTACAAGTTATGAGATTCAATCAAGAAATTGTTAAGATTTCAGAGTTTTGCTCCCAACTTTCAAGCACCAAATACGCTGTTTACGTGCGATTGTTTTGCATTGTCATTCATAGCAAATTGTGCGTGCATTATAGTTATAACTAGCACTTCGCCCGCGACTTCGTTCGCGCAGGTTTAGTTGGTACTCCACGAACTTCATCTCCCCTCTACCCTTGGGTAGTGTATAAATTACTTATTAATAGACTAAACGTAGGGCAGTTCGCTCATACCGAACATTTTTCTTATTTAGAGTATTTTTATACCCGCCGTAACTTTTAAACGAAAGGTCCAATTTGAATAATTTCAAGTGTAATTTACATCTACATAACCAACCTTAATTTTTAAACAATTTAAATAGATAAGGATTAACATCTTGATACTAAAATCACTACTATTCCTTTTCACCCGGGTTTTAATTGAATACTTTGGACAAAAAGCGGTCATTGTGATTTAACCATAATAGTAATACATACTCTTGCGAACTTTTTTGTAGATATTCATCACTGCGCTATTGTCAATAGTTACCGCAGCGTACGCGATGTAAGGATCGTTTTTGGTATTTTTTTCACACCTTGGGCTACATTATCGAAGTTTTCATACGGATCCCTAACGTTTTTGAAAATATTCTATAGCTTATGTCCATCAGGGATAATGTAGGATTCTAATGGTGAAAGAATTTTTCAAATCGGTCCAGAAGTTTTGGAGCCTATTCATTTCAAACAAACAAACAAATCTTTCCTCTTTATAATATTAGTGTAGAAGATAAAGTTCTGCGCCTTTGTCATGATTGGATCACCAGGATGTCTACCTACAATCACGTTCTGGGACGTCGTGGTGAATAACGGACCATCTCCACAAAAATGTACACCGAGTCTAAGGACTTTAAATAATTCATTTCATTTGGTGATTTGAATGTGTGTGTTTTTTTGGGCTTTGATTTTTACTTATCTTAAAACCCATTATTCCCCAGGTTCCGCCTAGTAGCTCTAACAAACATGGACAGATCGCCATCCGAGTCGAGTCTGGAAAAGATCGAACGTACCGACGTCATCGAGATATCGAGTCACAACGCGATCGTCATGCAGACCAAAGAGAATGCTGAGGTGGAAAAGGAAGAGGCGGTGAGGGAAGCGGTCGCGAAGGCAGAGGCCGACTGGAAGCTGAAGATGGAAGCTGAAATCGCGGCTATTAATACGAAATATGATTCGGAGAAACAGGTATGTCATGATGAAGTATGTTGTTTGAATCTTAGGGGCATTACAGTTGTTTTATCTCACGAGCGCGGGCGAGCCATAGTTGTGTAAGTAAATGTACGTGCACATTGACAATGTGCACGTACATTTACTATGTGCACATTGACAATGTGCACGTACATTTACTTACACAACTATGGCTCGCCCGCACTCGTGAGATAAAACAACTGTACACAGTTTTTAAGGAGCGTTTGTATTCGCATTGCAGTCGCAAACAATCGGAAACACGTCTAATTTCCTTACATTTTGATTGGCATTGGTTGTCGCTGCAATGATATTGCAAGTTTAATTTGAACCCTTTTTGAGTACTAGATTTAGCCATCCGTTCTATGGAGTGTTTTAATGCTTGATTACTTTTGCTTATTAGATTTATTTGGTCAATTTAGTAGCTCAAAAATTTTTCTGAAGAACAATTTGATTAAGAATAAATAAAAAACCTGGCTGGCAAAAGGATGGCTTTTTTTTTCTAGTGAAGAATTTACCTTTAACACTAAAAAAATATATCATTTAAATAATTAATAAAAATAAATTAAATTAAAATAAATTATCATTTTATAATTTTAAAATATTTTTTTTTATACTTAAAAAAATATATCATTGATGATTTAGGTATCATTTTTTCCAATAAAAATCTGTAAGATGTCAGGAATAATACAGGGAATCGGCCGTGAAACAAAATATAGCATTGCTTTATTTTTTAAGTTGTAAATGTAATATTGTACTATGCTTGCAACAAGAAAATCTTGAAATATGTATAAGTAGCACAGATGAGTGCAGCGGGGTGATCTCTACAATGTACAGTGGGCGAAAGAAACTTGCAAGCCCAATAGTCAATGAGCATTGACTGGCTAAACAATAATGTCAAGCGTCAGATTTGTCGTCGTCAAAATGTGCTCACGACTCGTACCGGTTATTATACATATGTACAAACTGGCGTTACTATGAATCTTCGAGGCTAATTAAGAAAGAACTGACGCACTGGTATAGGTGTCAAAGCAGGCCTTTCCAAACCCGAAATTAAAAAAAAAAATCAATTTGACATATAAAACAGCACGTATCGTATTGTATTGCTTTCTTATTTAGTAATAGTTGCAATGTGCTTTCTACAATATCAAGAAATCCTAGATCTATGTAATAGCGCTTCCTTTCACTCTGCACGTAGATTAGCCACCACTTTTTATGTTCTCACATCCACATTTCGCTTATAGCTTTCAACGTCGATGTCGACGAATGACGTCACGCGTCGTCTTTTGTCGGAGAAAGAGAGACAGATAGATGCGCTGCGAGAGCGAGAGGCCGCGCTCGTGCGGGAGTGCGGCAAGTACCGCGACACTATACAGCAGCTCACTGATCCCGAGACTAACGACCTCGATGCGCTGCTTAAGACACAGGTATGTACGCTAGGAGTGTAGATCGGATGATTTTTGATGACATTGAATAATAGACCATATTGGTAGCCGTATTAAGCGTAAAATTGTACGAATATCGAAGCAGATATCAAACGTCTCGGATGAGTTTTGGATGTTTGTACTTCAAAGTACTGGGTATAAGGTTTATTATTCAATGAGTCAAAAATCCTCTGTTCGGCGTTCCGTTTGGTCTGCACTTAAGCAACGACATCTTGCTTACTATGCTGCTGATAAATGTAGTCCTTTAATTTGCAAGTAGTTACTTTCGGCAGTAATTATTTTTATTTCATTCCCCTCTTGACATATTTTTTTTTGCAAATAGGGAAGATGCTCATACAGAATTTATGAGAATTTTGTTAGTAAAATGATAAAAAAGTATAAAATAAAGGCCATTGCAACGTTTTTATTTTAGTTAATATCGATTTTTAACAATAATAATGAATTAGAGTAACGTGAAACGGAACGTATTTAAAAACAACAATCAGCTTTTAGTGACGTCACCGCTGTTATGTCAACGAAAAGGCAACCTTATGTCTTTGAGTTAGGACAGTTCTTGACCAGTGGCAGACAGAAGTGACGTCATCTTCCGTTTTCGCCCGAAAATTAAAACTGTCGGTTTAAAAACGCAATTTTGGCATTATATTAAAGCGTTTTCATTCCTTATGTATGTGGTGGTCTATTTTAGACGAAATTCTTTAAAATTAAAGCCGAAAGGAAAATATTGCATGTTCCCTATTGTAATGAATTAAGAGGCCAATTACAATTTGACTGTGTTTTTTGCGTAAAAATACCAATTTTGGTTTTCTTATTCTCAGAAACTGAAATATTTAGACAGCTTGGGTAGTTGAGAATAGTTATTATAGTCCCCGCCACAAGAAGCTATAAATTTTGTAAACACACATTCAATTGTTTCAAATGTTTTTTCCATGTGTCAGACGCGTTCCAGTACCACAAAACATTAGACGACAGCTCTTTATATCGATAAAATATAACCCTACTAAGTGAAAATGCTCGTTACTTCCGTATTACATGTATGTTACTTCGAGTTGATTGATTTTGGGATTATTTGTTGTCGCTACGTAGCTTAGTAGAAGTTTTTTTTTTACAAAATTTATAGCTTCTCGTGACGGGGACTATAGTATTGAACATAACGGCCTCACTTTACGCATTTTTCTCTTATCTATTAGTAAAAAGCCAAAATTCCGAAGTAAGTTTTTCATGAAAATCGCGACGGCACTTTTTCGAGCTTGTGAATTGAATTTCTGTGCTAAGAATAGAATAGAATACTCTTTATTATGTACACCAAATAAGTTACAGAAAAGATAGATGAGAAACATTACATAGGGCGACACAATGGGCGGCCTTATCGCTAAAAGCGATCTTTTCAAGACAACCTTTGGATGGATTCTAAAAAGAAAAAGGAGATACAGTACTGTAGGTAGTCCCCGTATATTCCTTATACGGGGTGTATTTTTTAAGTGTGCCTTCAGGGCCAAATCCAAAACTACAAGGAAAATCGAAAAACACTGGAAGGAGTCTCGAGCCCGATTTAATGAAAACTATAACTGAAAAAAAAAAATATATAAAATTTTCAAAGAAAAAAATATCAACTCTTTTTTAAATAAAAAATGTAGTTTTAGTTTTCATAAATATCAAGCTCGAGAGTCTCCAACTTCATCATTGGATTTAAAAAAAATATCAGTTACGGTTTAGTTAGATAGGTAGCTTTTGTCAGAAATATTAAAACAAATTTGTTAAAAATGAGCTTTTTCCTTTAGTTTGCCATGTATTATTACTTCCCAGAATATGATCCTTATTAGCTACACTTTCGGATGGTGTAATAATACATAAAAACTACTAAAAACGCTCAGAATTAACTGCAAATTTCTCCTTAATACATCCATATAAATTACGTAAAATTTATACCAAAATAAACCATAGTTCATAAGAAATGAAAATTTAATAATTATTCATTAAATAAATTAATAAAAAACCCTAAAATAAACGTAATTGCAACTGTCTAATTTCTACATAATGCGATGATTCAGCAGTTTTGTGAGTGAAAACGCAATTCTGTGATAGGGCTCTTAATTATATTATTGATGTGTCTGTCTCTAAAAGGTATCTTTTTATTATTCTAGTTGGCTTCCCTCGAAAACGAGAACGAAGTTTTGAAGCAGCAAGTAAAAGACTTGAAAAAAGACTTAGAAAAGAAAACAGAAGAAGAGAAAAGCAGAGAAGACGATAGCGATGGCAGGTAAGGTCTAAGAACGAACACAGTGGGTAAACGTTATTCTGAACTAGAACATAGTAAGTTCAGGTCATTAGGCTCACACTTGTACATAAATGTTTGTTTCTAATTCAAATTAATATTTGTAGTACAATGACTTATACGGTTATTAACACGTGGAAAGCGTTATTTACCTTAGTGAGATATTTTCTTGATTCGTGTGATTCTACGGTAGCGCCGTACTTACATGGGGATTTTGTCTTGTTAGACACAATCCTTTTATTTACGAACACTGTATTCACTGTTCGTTAATACAAACTCACAACGCCGTTTACAGCATTTTCGGGGTAAAGGGATCATTAACTCTAAGAAGAGCGTTTCAAGTCATACATGGTCAAGTCAGTCTGGTGCAGTCTCAAGACGTTTCTATTATGCTTTCAGATCGTCGCCGAAGAAGGAAGACGGCAAGAAGTGTCGTTCCCGTTGCCACACGCCGTTCGGTCTGTCGGCCGGCACGCTGTCGCTGTCGTCGTGCCTGCCCGGACACACCGTGCTCGTCATGTGGGACCCGGCGCATCTCAACTACACTGTGCTGCAGGTAGGCACATGGGTACTCACTAGTATGTGTATCAAGTTCGGTCTGTCGGCCGGCACGCTGTCGCTGTCGTTGTGCCTGCCCGGACACCGTGCTCGTCATGTGGGACCCGGCGCATCTCAACTACACTGTGCTGCAGGTAGGCACATGGGTACTCACTAGTATGTGTATCAAGTTCGGTCTGTCGGCCGGCACGCTGTCGCTGTCGTTGTGCCTGCCCGGACACCGTGCTCGTCATGTGGGACCCGGCGCATCTCAACTACACTGTGCTGCAGGTAGGCACATGGGTACTCACTAGTATGTGTATCAAGTTCGGTCTGTCGGCCGGCACGCTGTCGCTGTCGTTGTGCCTGCCCGGACACCGTGCTCGTCATGTGGGACCCGGCGCATCTCAACTACACTGTGCTGCAGGTAGGCCGGATTTCATTATGCGTATAACAGCTAGTGTTTCCTGACAATTACAACCGTCTTTAGTTCAAGGGTGAAAAGTTTACTCCTAGACAAGCGTGCTCCAGCGTTAACCACATCATCGCTCTCCATCAGACGAGTTTGTGGTCAAACGCGACCCAGTCAATAATTTAAAAAAACTTACTTCATTTTACCCTGTCAGTGGCAGTCAAAACTGTTGCAGCCAGGAATTTAGTATTATAAATATTGACCAATGTTTCCGAAATGTACAGGTGTCAGGGCGCTCAGAACATGATGTTAAGTATCAGATCATTTTTGGAAAAGCACATGCCCCGTATAACATGCTGTACTTAAAATATAGAACTTAATACAGTGACATCTCTCTTTTTCACCAGCGGGCCTACTTTTCTAAATGATAAAGAAAGATGAAGAGTTTGAATTCAAGCATTATTTTATCATGGCATAGCTTTATTTCGGTCAGTCTTTCCAGAATAATATTTAAGTACTAATCAATAATACCAGAATTGTTATCGTTTCCAGGAAGCGTCAATAATGTATTTTGTGCACAGCGATTGTCTGCCCGCTCTAGAACTGAGTATACAAGCTAAGAACGAAAGTGAACGACGACTGTACGCCGTCGCTACCGTCGAATCTAAGGAGTACTGCTATGCTAAGAAGGTTTGTTATTATATATTCAAGTTATACTATCTTTTGAAAATAACCAGATTGTATTTATTTAATCTAAAAAATCTTGTGTTTGATTTAGCCTTTAGCCAAGCTAAAGAATTGGTTTACAACAGCAGTGTAAACGATAGAATCGAATGCAAGTCGTTGAGATTTTTGAGCATTAAGTTAAAATGGTCTTGCAACTCGTTTTAGAAGATTTTTTTGTAATAGCTTCGTCTTCTAACTTGAGTTATTAACAAACAGCAGTAAACAATAAATATGAATGCAGAATTTAGCTACTTAAGTAAACAAGCATATTATAAACAAGTTCTCTACGAATGTCCAGAGCGGCAACCGCTACGGCATGCCGCGCGGCTCGCGCTTCTACCGCGTGCGCGTGCGGCCCCCGCGCGCGCCGCCCGCGCCGCTGCCGCCCTGCTGCGACCACAAGCACCGCTCGGGTACGTACTTCTGTGCACTGTGTACCCACCGCTTACCGTACTTACCCACCACTTACTTCAACCTTTGGAAACCTAAAACGAAAAACCTTTTTACAAAATATTTTCCCTAGATTCTGTTAGCTCTATGGGGGCTTGTTAGCTCTATAATATAGTGATTATGTTTCTCCAGTCATTTATACTGTCCTAAGTGTTGCCTGGATTACACGAGGCTAGATTTGAAGCTAGTATAGCAAGATTGCGCTGGTAAACTTAGCTATCTAGTCACTTTGACCTTGTATTTACAGTTATCTTCATGAATTTGTGTGCCAAATATGACTTTCTTGCTATTCTAGCATTAAAAGAAACTAGCATCACGTTATCCAGTCGTTGGGGTTTAGATGTTTGCCTTATGGTGCGCCATGTTTGTAGGGATTAATATTCTTCTTTTGTAAAAATGTGAGTATTTCTTATAAAATTCAATTTAGGTTACTATAAATACCTGAAACGACAATCAAAACCGGTGAGACACCGTACAAACGTCAACCGTAAAATAATATTTACGACCTTAAGTTTACCTTTCTGTCTATCTATTGATTCATCCGAACTTTATCAAAATTTTACAGCGCGATGTCTTGAAAAGCGGAAAAAACTGGAGGGTAATTTTTAATCTCTGAATATTTTATAAACAATGTTTCGTGCACATGCACAAGTAGTCAATTATAAAAGCTTTCAATCTATGTGGCACATTCTATTGGAAAACTATATGACACAAGGTTTGGGAAGAACGCTTCTATGGTGTCTCACGGGTTTTTAGCTAGCACCATCAATGTCTAGTGTCTGCTTTTGCCCCTACGCTTAACCACGCCCCTTAGTTTAGTCCAAGTTAGTTCAATGTATTAGTAATGACCAAAGCACTGTGCCTTTGAAACACCCTTTCATATAAAAAGCCTCGCTTTAATATTGCGATTATGTTGATGGCTTCAAAAGAAAACACTATTCTTCGAGTCAATGACTTATATTTTATCCTAACAGCGGGTCTAAAAAAGCTACTTTAGTAGAATCATAATAATAATCATATAACAATCTGTCAAATGCAATTTTCATCTTTATCGCTGAAGCATTAGGTTCAAGGTTGATTAGGAAAATTGGACAATTTCGGGAAGCTTGATGTGCTGGCTGATTTTATTAAAGTGGCCGTTTTAGACCCGCGGGAAGAAGCCACCTGAACGGTTTTTTGACTCGGAAGTGAAGATAACATTATTAAAGCAGGACTAATGCGTTTACCCCTCTTTTCATAACCGTATTTCATTTAGCAAACTTCTGACATTTATTTGATCTGTTGCTTTGCGTTGTTTGTCCTTATGGTTCGTACTATGACATTACTGTTTCGATTTGTGAAAGAGATGGAGCTACACATGACAAGTAGCGCTGTCCCTTTCTGTCTTCGGAACGCGTAGTACGTCCCTTGTCTAACCGTGCACGCGCGTTGCGTTGCAGATGCCATGAAGGGCGGTGTGCTGCCAGTGTTCGGTGACGCCCGCCCGCTCAAGAAATGGTTAACCTACATGCATGCTCCAGGTCTTTGCTTGTTTCTCTTCATCTTCCACGTTTTCATTGGCTTGCTGCGCCACACGTCATGCCTGTTTGTTTTGCTTCATTGCCATTTTTGTTTCATATTTTTTGTATTAAGATGGTGGCGATCACAGTAATATATCAATTTACAGTAATATGATTAAAAGTAAATGTTGTTGTCCATTCCATATTTTCAAATAAATAAATATTGTAATGTTTAAAAAAATCTTTACCCTATTTAATCCGCTACTGCGGCGACCGGCATGCTTTTGGAATAGCAGAATAATAATATCTAAGCGGGATACTGCATTTTATCTCTATTTTTAAAAATCCCAACAAATATTAATTAAAAAAATATTCCCGCAGTCGCTATATCAAAAAGCAGCTACAGAATCACTTAAAAATATATCCTTTTTATACAGACCCACAGAAGTCAGTGGATACCAGTCAGTCGACTAGTTCAGCGACGGAGGAAGGCGCTCGAGCGGCTGAAGTGGCCACGGCGACGCTCATCAACCTGGAGTCGCCGGTGTCGTGCAGCGACCCCGTGTCCGCGGCCGACGCGCCGCCGCACTCGGAAGACCAGCTGGATTCTATTGAAGCTAGCGAGCAGTGGCAGAACGCTAGGATGCAACTCTCTACTATTAGTGCTGTGTAAGGACTCTCGATAACAACGTTTTATTTCTCCTGTATCCCTCGAACAGTCAGACATGATTAGTAAACTCACATTTCGACCAGTTATGCTTAAGTCGCGTAACATAGGGCAGCCTATCCTAAACGGCACAAATCTGACCTCTGGACTCTGAGAAATTCGTATGGTAGAACCCAATGAATAATGAAAAAATCTAAAATGTATGCCTTTAATTTTTACATCGCACAGTTTACTCACTAAATAGAACTTTTTAGAAAGGAAGCCCAAAATATCTTTAGACAAGGCCCACAGTCGTGATTCGTTTAAACTATTTTTGATTCACGTGAATTTGGGACAGTAAAAGGTGTAACCTGGATAATGTGGCTCCACATTTTAGCTCATAAATTAATATGCAATTGTTTTTTTGTTACAGTACGGACATGGAGTGCAGCGTAGGTCGTTGCGTGGGCGCAGAACCCTTAGAGCTGACAGTGAGCTCGGTGGCCGTGCTGGCGCGCGGAGACGCGGGGCCCTCGGAGCTGGCGGAGGAGGCCGAACCCTGACAGCGAGCCTCGTGCGCACACCAACACCTAGCATCCCGCAACGCAAACTAAACTTATGGAGTGACAAACTAAATATGAGCTTTTATACTCACAATTTGAACAGCCGTATCTGGCAAATCTAATTACAAGTCTTTCTCCCATGCGGCTGACAAATCAAGCGAGTTTGATAGAAAGGGAAAGAGTGCCACTCCATTTATTTACTAGTCCGTGTGCGTGCTCGTCGAGACTGTATGCGGTTGTGAGGATCTCGTGTGTGCAGAGCGCGCGGTGACGCAGCGGCCGGTGGTGTGTCCGCGGTGTGTCCGCGGTGAGTCCGCTCGACATCCGTCGCGGAACACATCTCACGTCCCGCTCTCAGTGTTTCCCTCTCTCTCTCTCACTCTCCTATATTCTATGTCTATTTAGAATATTACGTAGATATTACCGTCTCCGATTCCCTAAGTTCGTATCTCAATTAGGCAGTGATTTCTTCTCAATAGTACAAATTCGTTTAGTCGTGTTGAAGCTTTACGTGATCTTATGTTGCAAATGTATTCGTATTTTATATTTCTTATCTCTATATTGTGTTGTGTTATATTATAGTTACTTTAATACCCCTTATTTCAGATAGAATCATTTATTTTTTCTAATTGAATACCAAACTATGTTAGCTATTTTATTGTAGTTATAGTGTTATTGGTGATTATGAAGTTATATTCTAGCACAAAAGTGATACATGTGTTAACGCTGTGTACTTGATTACAGACTCAGCGCTTTGTTCACAAATCGACGAAGTGCATTATATTATGTGTAATAACTAGATACGTGTCTAATATGGTTAGAGTCACATTTTCCTTAAGATTCTCCTACCTTTATAAGTACTATCTTGATAACTAAGTCATAGTGATTATTATGTAGGACAGTCGTTCCTCTTAGGAATTCTTCTTACAATTTGTCGATAGGCTTCAGCGATGTTAATGCTTTAAACACTCGATCTCGCCCGTATTTGAACTCTGAATCCTTATCCTTATCCACATTGTAGCTTAGATACTTATGATATTTATATTTCCGCTAGAGTGAAGTGATCACTCGAAGCTGACAGTGATTTGTTCGTCCTACGCTCCGGTGGGAGGACGAGAGAAGAATAAAATAAATTATGAATAGTGAGGCACAGACACTTGCGTCCGAATATTGTTTTATAGCCTTTCTAACACTAAACTAGATTCGTTCGAAGCGCAAATTATGGTGTTGTTGTAAAATAAGATGACTCGCTTCATGTTAAATTTGTTTGTGGCCTTATTATAAGTGGCGCCCGACGTGGGGCTACCGGTGCCTCCGCCGCTGGAGCGGCCGCAGTGCCGCAGCGGGGGCACCTCGCGGCGCTATGCCGACTGCTGTGATAGTGCGTGCTGTGCTCTCCTCGACCCTCGCCGAACGGTTCTACATGCACAACTCGCTACATTTTGTGTAATTTATGAGTTAGGGGCCTATTATTAAGTGTAAAATTAATGCAAAAATTAGCTATACGTATAGTTGTACATGTAAAACCGTTCGAAAATATTCGGCTCCATTAGCAATATTCAGAATTTAAAATATGTATGATCATGTTACAGATTTTATTTCATATAGTATTTAGTGTAAACGTTCATATCAATGAAATCATTTTCAGTTGTATTACTTCTCAATATTTGCTGTAATAACTTGTGTTGAGACTGTGGGAGACTGTTCACGTCTTGCAATATGCGGGTGCACATTGTGCGGGGTAGCCTGCCGGTTGCGTTGTTTGTCCGTTATAGTGCAATACCAGCCCGGATATTGCAATACACTGCAATATTAACGCAATCGTTTGTAAATACTTGTTTGAAATGTCGTTATAGGTACCCATAATTGTGTCGAATTTAATTAAGTTATGATACTTCGGTATCAGCCAAAATTCGTGATGGACAGTGAAGGTTTATCGGTTTATGAAGTTACGTAAGAACTGCTTATGGTCGTCGTGTTGGATCAGTGGTGTGTCGCATAGTTTGATTTGTGCTGGACACGAATAAGCTCATTTGCAATGGATTAGGCTTGGGTTGCGGACGTGTGTCGTCAAAATTATAATGTCGTGTAACGTGTCGGTTTTCGGAATGTGTTGTTGCAAATGCATAATAAGATCGTGCGATCGCTTAATGGACTATTTTGTAGTGACCAATTTTATTGTTAGAAATTAAAAATGTAAAATTGACAATTTTAATGTAATTTTTATATACAATAAATAGACCATTTTATACAAACTGTTTTTAATTTTCTTACATTTCAAATGAAGGAGATAAGTTTCCTTAAATCATTGTAGGAACATAATGCTTATAATAAATCTACCTTTGTATCTTAGAGACAAAATTAACAGCGTAGACTAGCTTACCGTTACCTACAATATTTACAATTTACAAAACTGTACAGGAACATTATTATAAGAGGCCACTGAAAGCGTTTACGGCTTGTTGGTGCTGAACATCGAAGTACTGCTTACATTCTGGCATGTCGTTGGAGGTGAAAGCGCAGTCCGAGTAGTTCCACGTCTGCATATCTAAGTTAGTTTGCGCACAATCCGTTCCATACCTGTAGAACCTCTGTTCCTGCATGTCCACTACAGTCGAGGTTCTACTCTCAGTTGGGTAGTATTGTTGCGCTTCTTCAGGGTAATACGCTTGTGGCATGTATGCTTGCTGCTCACAGTAAGGTTCAGTCTGCTGGTATCCACCGAACAGTTCCGGGGAGGGGGTCTCACTGGACTCTGAACCACCCGCAGTTCGTTGCCAGTCCAACCAGTACGCTTCCTCAGGCCTAGAGTTTTCGCTATTGAGATCTGCGAAGGTAGGGGGCGATTCCAAGGTGTGTTCTTCTAATGGGAAGTCTAATCTTATCGGTTGGTCGAGCTGAAAGATTTCCTCTGGGTGGAAGATGTCGTCAGCTGGTAATGCGGTGGGGTCGTAGTGTTGATGTTGCGGGAGGGAAGGTCCAGGGGGCGCGGGAGGGGCGTAGGCCTGGTACTGCGGCTCTTGGGGCGTCCAAGCCGCTGTAGCGTAGCTCTCTGCTGTCTGGTCTGGACGCCACCGACACGAACACTCGAATGGCCCACAAGTGCATGTCAGTTGAACTGTTAAGAAGATAAAAAAGGATAAATGATAGAGTTCTTTTAGAATAAGTACTGTAATATTTAAAGTCTAGAGAATAGAAGTTGAATGGATAGATTTGGTGTTTAAAAATCTAAAAGTAAACAGAATAATAATTATGGGCTGTTTTCATGATCGTTAGGAAGAATATAGGGACATAATTACAGTGATAAAAAAAATCCAATATAATACATCGGCCAGCAAAACTTCAACTCACCTCTTTGGTTATCTGGTATAAGTGGTGGGGGTTGTGGATGTGGATTGCACACTTTCTGCTGCATTTGTTTATCAGGTTTCACTGCCAATATCTTGTCTGCTACGGCTGCTTCCCTCGCTAGCAGTAACGCCAAGCCTCGAACTCTTCTACCAGCTCCAAGGGACCGCCGTACTTCGCTGGCTCCTTTAGCTTCTGGTTTTGGATGGTCATGAGCTCCTTTCGCTTGGAAGAAGATCCCGTGTTCTGTATGTCGCCAGAAGTGAGTGACGGGGTAGCCGCAGTGTCCTCGACATGGCAGAACTTCTAGGCGACCACCGCTGCAAAGTCGGTTTGGACATGGTTTACCTGTTGGACAAAAAGTAATGTTAGGGTAAGCTCTTAATTCCGCCAGCGGCTTCGCCCGCGTGGTCCCTAGGGAACATACTCCTGGTATAAAAAGTAGCCTATGTCCTTTCTCAGGCTCTAGACTTTGTGTACCAAATTTCATTTAAATCGGTTCAGTAGTTTTGGCGTGAAAGCGCGACAGACAGACAGAGTTACTTTCGCATTTATAATATTAAGTACGGAAGTAAATCTATACTATGATATAAAGCTGAAGAGTTTGTTTGTTTGTTTGCTTGAACGCGCTAATCTCAGGAACTACTGGTCCGATTTGAAAAATTCTTTTAGTGTTAGATAGCCCATTTATCGAGGAAGGCTATAGGCTATATATCATCACGCTAAGGCCAATAGGAGCGGAGCAGTAATGAAAATTGTGACGCAGACGAAGTTGCGCGGGTCAGCTAGTTTAAGATAAGGGCCATGCATGTCGTAGGTAACTGGCATACAAAAATACTCGCAAAAGATTCGCGGCGGTGGCCAAGGCCTTATTGGTCAAATCAGAAAATTTATTATCTACAGTATAGTGATTAATTAAAATATACCTCCAAGTCCATTACCTTGCTGTTTTTTCCTCGCCTTATCACAGATTGCTGGTCTTAGGTGTACTCTGGAGCCATCAGGCAGTCTGCATCTTTGAGAGCAGACTAGCACTCCTAGGCAGCTTTTCTTGAGTATGTGTACGTTATGGTTATTGGTATTCCTCATGGCCCAGCCTGAGGCATGTTTTCTGGCTTCTTCGCATCCTGGGGGGTATACACGGCGCACGTGACCGTCGCACCACTCTCCGAAGGTGTCGAAGGCTGCCACGCGAGGGACGACGGCGTCGTTTATGTCCCAGTCTGGTGTTTGTCCCTCCGACATGTCTCGGCTGCTGGTGCTGGAGAGAGAATAAAAATAATATAGAATGCTATTGTTGAAATATATCAGCCAAGCTACGAATGACACGATTCCTACCGTCTCCCAATGCTCCCATTTGAAACATTCCATAGTCGGAAGAGTTTATATATCTGTCACCGGAAAATGGCAAAATTCGTAAGATTATAAAATAACTTGAGAGATTGTAAAACTTTCGATAAATTGTCAACTGAACATTTGGAATGCTTTTTTACGCATCAAAATTTGATAGTTTATAAGTTCGCGAATTCATTCCGAGAAGTTGTGAACTGAAATAAAATGGCGACAAATCAGAGCACTAGTCTACAAGAAACATGGCAGGCTCTTATTGGTCTGTTCAGATGTGACGTCACATGTAGGTACGCCATAGAGTTACGAAATGAATGGAGTCGTCTTTAATTTCGCGAAATAAAAAAGTCCCATAGCAAAAAACTGACTAAGTGCGAGTCGGACTCGCGTGCAAAGGGTTCCGAACGAATTTTATTTTTTTAACATGTTATTTTAACACTATAGATTTCTTATAGGTTTTCCTGTAATCTATAGGCAAAGATCTATTATCTCCATTTTTTTCAAAATATTAGGCTCAGTAGTTTAGGAGATAAGGGGGGTAATGGAATTTTTCGTCTAACTTCTTGAATAACTTCAAAACCATTTATTTTAAAATTATGAAAAAAATATAATTAAAAGCCTCACAGTAAGCCCTTTCATTTGATGTCACACAATATTGTTCAAAAAACTCTTTTTTAAATTTTCTAGTTTGACCCCCAAAAGTGACCCCGTACTAAAAATGTAATAATTTACGTAACGTGTCCGTGTTTGGGTCACAGAAGTCCATATGTGTACCAAATTTCAACAGAATTGCTCCAGTGGATCCGGAGAAAATTGGCTGTGACAGACGGACAGACAGACACCCGAGTGATCCTATAAGCGTACCGTTTTTTGTTCGGAACCCTAAAAATTGGTATATTTTCGTTCTTTTCGTTTATTCCTAGATCAAAAGAACATTATACAAATATAATGTTCTTTTAATCAAATTATCATCTTGTATAACTGACATTTGATCTAACCGCTGAACAAAGAGCGACCGCGCCAGCTCGAGAAGCGGCTTAGGGCACCCCGACACGGATAGGTTAGGTTCGAATGGGATAGCGGGAGCTTGAGTGAGCGAGCGAAGCGAGCGAACTTAGTTCCCGTGATTAGATCCTGTCTTTTAATATGATGTAGAGCCACAGGTGACTGAGAATCTAACGTTAAAGCTACTTTGATTGAAGTATTGTACACATAGAAATATAATTATTTCTATGATTGTACACATTTAGTTCTAATTCTATAAATTACCTACTAAAGCTCTCGCCTTTTAGTTCAAGCACGTGCATCTAACTACCTGCAACACACCTACACACGTAGGTACACTAGGTATCTACCTAAATATTTATAATCTTTTGTTAAAGTTCCTTACAGGATAAAAAGCATTCATCTAAATCGCGGAGAAAGCTCGGTTCCCCCTCGCTCGTCCTCGTTGAGCCAATTGCTTCAGAATTACATCGTCTGAAGGGGCGGCCGCGCCTTAATTGGGCAAATAACTTTGTGTAGATATCCACTTACGAGGGAGTTAGTAAATAAAGACGAGTCTTTGAGCATGTTTTTAGATTGTCTACGAAATCGGAGATGAATGGGTTCCGTTAGGATATCCATAATTGTGATAAAAGTGTTCCTTTTGAAAAATACCTAGCTAAGTACATAGTTTCTTTTTGTTTACTAACCAATATGGATGCTGCTTATCCGAATTAAAGATTATTTTATTTATTTATTTTATTTATAGTTTGCGTCCATTTTATAATGAACTAGTTGACCCGCACAACTTCGTCTGCTCCGCTGCTATTGTTTTAGCGTGATGTTAAATTTTGAAAAAAAATTTGAAATCGGACCAGGAGTTACTGAGATTAGCGCGTTCAGAAACTCTTCAGCTTTATATATTAAGTATAGATTAAATTACTATGGGACCTAGCTCAATACAGATGATACCTACCTATCCTAAATAAAATGTAGGTACCTACGATAAAGGGGTGAAATGACCCTTAAGGTACCCAAGGGTCATTGGTTTTACACAGTACCTATTCGTGTTTTGCTGCAGTTTTATTTTATAAGTTTTCCAGAATCTATGAAGTACTGGTTACTTGGTAAGTTCATGTCTATGTGTGAGATCTATCTAAATACTTATTTACAAACCCTAATTTGAACAACTTCACAGGAGAGTAGGTTTCCCAATGTAGGTATGACTACCACCAAACGCCAGTATTTTCGCCTATTCAAAATAAACTCTTGGCTTAATGCGTCAACAAAGCAACGTCACAGTTTCAATGAGGTTCAATTAGATTCAATTGAGTCCCTCCAGCACCCAGCACCTTCCCCAACCCTGAGCAGTTTGCCTGCGAGTTTATTTTATGTTTCTACTGGTTATTTATGGTAAAAGATGGCCAACGATAAGTAGTTTATGATTCATCTAACGATCCTATTTAATTAGGTAGGAAGATAATTAATTTTGATGATTTTATGGTATCTATAGGTAAAGGATACATAGTTAATGTGGCTTTGGCTGTACAGGATGGTGTCTATTTATGTTAGATTAATAATGTCTTCATATTCAGTTCCTTGACCGTTTTGCTCTACTTACTTTATCCTAGCCCTCTATACTACTATTTCGAGCAGGCACGATTAGTTTTTGTATCTTAGAGCTCATAAGTAACCTACGGAATTATAACAGTGTTAGATTATTTTGTCTTTTGTAGTTCTGTTTATTGATTTCGAATTAAATGCTATAAGTTTCTAGTAATATATGTACACAAACTTTTTAAATAATAATGTATTGCCCTTACTACAATATTAATGGTAGAAATCCTTGACCGTTTTGCTCTACCTAAGTAGATAGAGCAAAACGGTCAGGTCGGATATATCGAAAATTGCATATCAGAGAAAGTTCTCTGATATGCAGTTTTCGCTCTATACTTCTACTTGTTTGTAGAAGACGCGATTAGTTTTCGTATATATAAAGTATAGCCTTTTTCCAGTGAATTCGCTCACGTGAAAGTCGGAATTTATCGAAAGAGATAAATAAGTGTTAAAACTTAAAAGTTGGATCGTATATACTTCTCCAAGGGCCAATCTATCTCTATGCCACAACTTATCAAAATTGCTTTAGCGGTTTAGACATAAAACGTATCAAACAAACAGCAGACGGAATTACTTTGGCATTTATAATATTAAGAAGTATTCGCATTTATATTATTTATATCATTATTATATTTATGTACCTAAGTATGTGTGATTAATTGAATATTATTATTAATAATTATCCATAATCTATAATAAATATGATACAGAGGTAAAGTTTGTGAGTTTGTGAGGTTGTACGAGGTAATCTCTGGATCTACTGAACCGATTTTGAAAATTATTTTACCAATAGAAAGCCACGTTATTTGTGAGTGTCATAGGCTATATATCTATAAATCCGACAAATATCGCCCAAGCAAGTGGGCACGGGTCAGCTAGTTAATAATAATTAGGTAACTCGTGATTTGGTAAATGTGAATATACCTATCTACTTAAAATTGTAGGTACCTAAGTAATTCATCACTTTTAACTTTTATGGATGCTGAAAACGCGTCACTTTGGATACTGAATTATTTATTTCTGTAGAATACGTAGGAAGCGCGCAATAACTTTACATAAGTATCTATGCGCAATAAAAAAAATCAAAATTTAGGCAAATACCTACACATTTATACTGGGCAGAAACCTAGGTAGGTACCTACTTAGGTATTATTTCTTTTTAAGTTTGCTTAAATAGGTCTCGTAATATGTACTTACGTAAATATTTATCTATTTCATGAACCAACCTATTTATACAATTGCTACCTACCTATTTGTGAAGCTAATCTACCCAGGTAAGAAGTCTTAAGACTGAATTATTCTTCAAAGTACGGAAAACATAAAACAATTAAAGGATTCAATTAAAGAACTAACAGCCCAATAGCGGCACAAAAAAAACGAATCCCCTATTCAATATACTAATAACAAAAAATGTATACTTACAGGATAACCATCTCCGAAAAAATGAAAACGCTTCACTATCACAATGCCGGAATTCTGTCCAGTCTCAAACAACAATCACAGTCCATTAAGCCACTGCACACGTCAACGATTTGTCGCGAATATCGATATTGTTTGAACAACACATCTACACACCACGAAAGCCTATAGCCCACTAAGTTGAACAACAAAAATAAACATAGGGATGATGGGCCCCACCGTACCGCGAGGTGGGGACGCCACCAACCAATCCGGATCCCCCAGACCCACGACACCGCCTCCCGACCAATCAGAACTCGAGCTTGAACACCAATGACAGTTTTCCAAAACGTTACGTTTTTATTTTTCAGGTGAAAATGGGAATTTTCAGTGGCTGCCATTTTTAGATTTTCGTTATCTGTTGTTACGTTAGCAACGTATTTTGTGAAAATGTTAAGCATCTACTAATACTAGGTGTCAAGCTTAGTTTTTAAAGTCAGTAGGTACCTATACCTACCTACTTATATTAATTTTTCCAGGTTTGAAAATATCGATTACATGGAATACCTATGACGCTGACACATACGTTTGTAACTATTGCGTAACATATCTAATACCCAATAGTGCAGTGGATTTGTCGCGAAAATTCGGAAAATAAATGGAAGTTTCACCCACACGCTTATAAAATTAATCGTTTTAGAAACCAAACATTTTAGTGCTTTCTAAAACGAAACATTTTAGTGATATTTATTTTTATCTGAAATTGTAATAAAAAGTGTGGATGGTACAGTGTGGATGCCGATTCTTGCCATCGACAATTAAGTATTCCTACAGGAAATAGGCGATAGGGTCGTAATCAATACTTACCCTCATTTTTGCCAAGCTATTTCGACATGTAGAGTTTTGTAGAGTCACTGCAGTCTCGGTCTTCAAAACTTCATGATTTAAATACATTACGAGTAGTGTGGGTACAAACTCCTTTGTTGATTGCTGTAATCCGAAAGCATTCTGAAAGCAAGTAATTTGTGACACGATAGAAAAATATATTTTCATGACGTACAAGAAAAAATAGGTCAACGTACTTACAAGAAAAAAAAAACTGTTGAGGTACTTAACGCTACACTGAAACTTATGGTGGACATTTTCATTCACATTCGACAATATTTCGATATTATGAGCTATGAAATCAGCAAAAAATAGTATGTACCTAGATGCATATTATGAAGAATAACAATGCAAACAAATGATTATCATCTGCTAGACATGGATCTCATTACCTATAAGTACCTACTTCGTAGCTTTTTCGCATTTTCCATACTTAGATTTCCTTAGGAAAGACCGACAAAGAAAATACACCTATGTAGGTACGTGTCAAAATGTGATATAGCCTCAACGTATTTTCCTTTGCAGCTGCAGTAGCACAATAATTACAGAACACGATATATAAGGCAAGTGCTCAAGATGTGGACTTGTGATCGTGCAACGTATGTGTACGTACAACGTGCAACTACAATAAAATGAGGCAGGGACTCCCATGCGGGCGCGTGTAACCGACGACCGACGCGTGCGCATGGGAAAGCTGCTTTCTAGCTGTCATGTTGTGTTGCAAAAAATACATATATTTAGGTATGTTATTTTATTTAAGCTTGGGCTTACTAACACCATTAACTGTATGTATTTAAGGTGCCTAATATAAAAAAAAAACAAAAACATCATTTTTTCTATGTAATCTTCAAACGATTGCTACAAAAAGAAGGATTTAATAAAGCAGTTAGAGCTGAATTTTTGTGTTTTCAGGAAAATCGGGGCCTTTAAAGAAGTAGGTAGCCATGTTATTTAAATGTTCATGTCTAAAACAATAGTGTCGGTTTGCAAAAAAATCTAAAGAATTCCAGCCGATGCACCAATAAAGTCATATTGTCTTGCCTTCATTTTTGTTATTAAAGCTGTTGGTCAAAAAAATTGCGGGTGCATTTTGTAAGAATGAAAAAGATAAAAGATAATTCTCGGAGGGGCTATAAAAAAGTTAAATCTTATTGTTTATGGTCGCTACGCTAGCCTGGCCGGCGACAAAGTGACATAAACCTTTGTTGTTCCGGCTTCTGGTGCTTGGGTTAATTTAATCTTCAAGTTTTTATAAATAAGTTGACGTTTTTTATTGTACTGAAGTTAAGGATTTAAAAGACTTAAAAGTGCTCTAGTTTACAGTCGGCTGCAGATAAGGTCTCAAGCTCCGTTAGTTCAACCATAGCTCGCATAGCTGAGGAAATACTTTTTCATATTTGTGTGCGTGCCGGAAAGTATGGAAACTAAGATGTGTAGCTAAATACGGAAAGTAAACTCTCATAATTAGATTAACTGTCATAAGTCACAGTCAGTAATAAAATAGATTTAGAAAACCAAAGTGTTCATTTTGATTTTCTAAATCTATAATTTTAGCAAAATATTTCGTTAAAATTCGTACAGAGGTAAGTTATTTATATGAATTATAAAAAACATTAACCCTATCGCTACCTACTACCTAAGTAAGGAGTTTCAAATAGATACCTAGACACGCGGCAGCGTGTCCAGCCAGTAGTTCAAAGAAAAAGAAAAAAGGAACCGGCGACGCAGCAGCCGTGTGTTATATTAGACGAACCATTTCGACCTACCGTTGACCCCTTCACAACTAGAAACCTACTTAACCTACATATATGAAATTTGACAAATTTATTAAAGCTCCTTAGCTTGTCTAGAGTTCGAAATTTCATAAATGTAGCTCAAACAGTTATTGATATATTAACTTTCAAAAACCGGCATTTTTGTGACTGACTGGCTCACTGACATATAGATCAAAAACCTTACCCACTTCCAGATATACTAGAAAGTTGAAATTTGTCATAGTAAGGAAAAAATCAGAAAACCGGGAATTTCTAAGATTTTTAATTTTTTCAATCAATCGATTTTGTTAGGTAACACTTAGTGCCTTTCAAAATTATAATAAGAGCAACTGCTTTCTTCTTTGCAAGAGAATAAGTTCCATGATGAAAGGTCGTTTTTATTGGTACTTACGAATTATTTATAAAACTAAGACAACTGATAATAACACAAACGACTCCTGGAAGCGCCAGCTCAGCGTTTTGTTGACATCATTTTGCGAACAATTGTAACATATGTGTTAAACGAGTAAAATGCATACGTATACAATCTTGCTACTTGTATTGGCGCGGGAACGCGTGGGTACGTATTGAAAGATTAATAATAAAATATTTTCTTTACAAAAAGTAGTGATATCCCATCAAAAACAAAAATGTGAAAAAGGGAGCCAAAGTTCAATGTATCCGTGATTGTCGACTTCAGCGAAAAAAGATATGAGATCTAAATGAGCGCCAAGTTCTGAAGATAATCCTGAAATAAGGTAAATAAAGGTTCAAGATTTGACTTGGCTAGATTTTACCAGCAAATCAAATTTTTAGAAGTAAGATATAAAAACTATACCTTGCGTAAGTGTAACATAAAGATGATAAGTAAAGCCAAATATAAGGTAACATGTACCTATGTAAAAACTAGCCAAGTCGAATCTTGAACCTTCATTTACCTTATTTCAGGATTACCTATCTACAGAACTCGGCGCCCATTTAGATCTCACTTGCTATTGCCCACGACTTCGTACGCGCATATCCCGTTTTTGCCCGTTTTCGTAGGAATTTCTGGAAATTCTCTTTTATTACTCCCTTACATTCCCTAAGAAAGCTACGTGCCAAATTTCAGCTGTCTACGATGAATAGTTTCGGCTGTGTGTTATCTGTCAGCCACTCAATCAGTCAGTGACGGAAGAATTTTATATATGTATATTGATATCTTTTTTCGCTGAAGTCGACAATCACGGATATTATTAACATTGAACTTTGGCTCCCTTTTTCACATTTATGTTTTTGATGGGATAGGTACCTTTACACCAATTTTCTGCACAAACATGCTGAAAATAAACGGGCGCGAAAAAGCTTACACGGGCATGTTTTCTGGCATTTAAATTTATTAAACGTAGATTCACACTACAGGAAATCAATTCTAAGGTTTTTGTGATGCCTATATTTGAATAGAGTTGAATTAAATATCTGAATACGAGATTAATTAAAAATAAAGAACGAAATCTACACTGTTTCATTTTTATGACGCAACCATTGAGGTAATTTGTATTACGTATCATATTACCTCAATGGACGCAACGTAGACTTTTGCTGTTCAAATCCATTGCAATTAATACTTTTTTTGGAGCCTTTTGTTACAAATGGTCACTCATCAACTAAGAAATAACAACAATAAAGTCAAAAATTACGTTAGTGGCGATGAATAGAAATTACCTACCTCCACCTAAATTATCCAAAATACTTATTCTATTACAGATATTTTCAAAAACAAAAAAAGATGTCAAAATAAAGCAGAGCTCAAATTTCGCAATATTATTTCGAAAAAGGTTTTATTGTTTCCACGAATCTTTTCTTATACAGTATTTCGTTGCAACGGTGGCACCGTCACGAAACTAAAGACAATTTGAGTTAATCTTTCCTTTGTTTTCGCAGCCGTTCGTTTAAGGGATTACGTGATTGTTTTATTGCTAAAATGTTTTGGGGTCTATGTAAGGATTTAGACCGGCAAAACTTCAGGGAGATTTTACAGACTTAAGGTTGGAAACTAGGACATGCTGTGCTTTGTTTATCCATTGATCCTGTTGCTAAGATCGGGAGGGTGTAAGTAAATCGATAACATTCAATGTCGGGTCCGCTCCGTTGGTGAATTTACGATAATAAGATTATTTATTTATTTATTTCGGGAAAACAAACAGTTACAAAAAGATGGTACAGTAGAAGTGTTTACAAAAAAAAGTGACATAATAATATGTGTAACCCACGACGTTATCCACATTTTAAACACAACAGAATGTTTACGGGACTAATTGCACACGAGTAAAATTGGAAAGGATAAACTAATAATACTATTAAATTTTAAGATTAAATTGATAAAGACAAAAATAGTTGTGTTTAATTTGTATCAGCTGACCAGATTTCTCTGTTCGGCGGTGATTTATTTGCCTTCAAGGCAAGACTTCGCTGAATTACGAAATTGGATTCAAAGCGAATTTCGGAATCTTTTTCAGAAATGTGTCACCATGCTGCGTTTTAAAACAATCAACACAAGTATCGTTGTATGATTGGCGCAGAGGCAGTCCCCTAGTTATCGCCTCAGTCACCAATTGACGCCCATGAGTAGGAGAGTCTGCGAACAATTTGCGTCCCCAGCCCTAAGGAAGTAGCCAATTTGCAAAATTGGGTACAGTTCCGGCCTAGAACTATAAGAAGGTTGTTATTGGGAGAGCCAAAAACGTGGTTACAAATTCACATGACAAAACAACTCAGGAGTCAGGACAATGAAACATCTCACAAGCCAACATAAAAACTACTATCTCACAAATAAGTTTTGTTTCAGCTAATTTAAAGGAGACCAAAATACCTTGTCTTAGCTTCTTTTAACATCGCTTCCATCGTAACCTCTGGGGTCTATTAAAATAAACAGGCGACGGGTAACAATTTGCTAATCCATAAATTCAATTTTGTGTCATACGTTTTCTACTAAGTTCTTATCTGCCCAGCATTTTCCCATTTACATTGTCTGCTTCCAGTCCCAACGGATTCAGCTGAATACCAGTATTTTACCTGGAGCGACTACTAAGTATAGGTATTGTGGAGAGGGGAGGCGGTATTAAAAAGCACATGTCGCGAAAATGTTAGTGATGTGTACCTAGGTACAAATTATTTGACTAATTAAATTGTCGCTTTGTCATTTATATTAAATTAGGCCCTGGATCGTCATGGTTACTACCTACTGATTGGAATTGACAGCTATGACGTCACAATATGGCGCTAAGTCTATCCTATTCTTATTTGAATCGCATTGTACGAAATTTTTTTAATGATATAAAGCGTGTGGATTCTACTTTCTGAGTGCCAAAGCTACTTTTTATCCCGGAACAACACAGTCATCTAGAATGGTACCTTTACAGCGCGAATTTGAAGCAAAGCTTGTTCAGAACGTCTACCATGAGTTTTATTAATCTATACTCGCTAGCGACTGTAGTTAAAAAAATGTATGAAAACATGATGAAAACTTAAAAAAAAAAACAAGTTTCTAATTTATTTGTTTAAGTTGTTAACTAACAAGCAATCAAGTTGCAAGTAAAACTTTAGTTAACAACTAAAAAAATTAATAACAAACTTGTTTTTTTAAAGTTTTCATACATTTTTTTAACTACAGTCGCTAGCCAGTATAGATTGATAAAACTCATGGTAGACATACAGAATAAACTCAGGTATCTACGTTTTACTATAGTAGAGGTTTGCCGTAGGTACAGTGAACTACTAATAAACTAGTTGTTAAATCGGGACCTCTCGACTTGTGACCGCCACCGACAACTTGTCTTGTACAGTTGTAGTGGACTATTTAGCGACTTAACTTTGTGGGGGATGCTTATCTTTGGAAAGTTGCTGACAGTTCTATCCTGGCCTGGATACGTCTGTACCTACAGAAAATTTCAAACAGTTTTGCTTGAACTATGCCGATGTGACTGATTTGTATACATACAGGTAGCAGGTACGAGGTGGAAGGTGGATGTGAACCTAGGAAAAGTATCTTAATTATTAAGCTAAGGCTGGATGATCTAGAAAAAGCCGCTCGCCGCCGACAGGACATGAATGAGACTCATACAAACGTGGATAGAATGGCATAGGTAAGAGGGAGCAGACATATGGGTACATATCTATTATTCAACAATAGGTAAAAAAAGGCTGCCAAATACGATGAAGCAGCTGAAGTAAGGATGCATTTATTTATTTCCGAATGTGTCATTTAATTAGATGTCGCATGACGTCCAATAGCGAACATGCAATATTTCCATTTGTGCTTTATTTTAAAGAACTCCATCTAGAATAGACCACTACATAAATAAGGACTGAAAACGCTTTAATTTATTGCCAAAATTGCGTTTTTAAACCGACAGTTTAAATTATCGCACGAAAACGGACGATGACGTCACTCCTGTCCGCCACTGGTCAAGAACCGTCCTAACTCAAAGACATAAGGTTGCCTTTTCGTTGTCATAACAGCAGTGACGTCACTAAACGCTGATTGTTGTTTTTAAATACGTTCCGTTTCACGTTACTTTAATACATTATTTTTGTTAAAAAACAATATTAACTAAAATGAAAACGTTGCAATGGCCTTTATTTTGTACTTTTTTTATCCTATTATTAACAACATTCTCATAAATTCTGTATTTGCATCTTCCCTATTGGTACTACCTAACTACTCGTACCGTGCACTAGCTCGGTAAACACACGAACCTCCACTAGGAGGGTCGTGTGTTTTGGTCCTTTCAGTAGTGCTATTCTGTAACAACATTTTCGTATCTCGAATCCGAGGTGAGTTTCAAATTAAGACCTTTATGTTGTGTGCCATAAAGCTCATTTTGTGAGTTTTGTCACTCAGGTGAAGCTCGATATCGAAATAGTTGTTTACAGAATAGACTAGCTGTACTCGTTCCGAATTATAAGGTTAGGTCCAACATTCGATAACTTAGTGGTTATTTTAGTTCCTGTAGAATATGCCCGTCGAGAACACTTGTCGATTTTAATAAATTCTTTTTACAACAGCTGCAACACAGTCCAAATAGTCTATTCTAAATCTGTAGCCTCTGAGGTAGATATTTTCTAAAAAAAGTAATCTGTACACTATATGTGCAGTAATATTTGCCAGTGGAGGCTGGTATTGGAGCCGAGGGGGGGGGGGCGGCAAGGGGTGTACAAACACGGAATTAGCGACACAGCGCACAGTCAACAGCGATCAAAGCGACTACGCAACATGTGCTGGCGCGATACATTTTCACACGCGTTTTCATTCGATTTAAAGTTTTTCGAGAATATGAGGGAGTTGAGTTTCATTGTTTTATGTGTTGTTTACTGCAGTATTCATAGTTTGTTTATGTTTCTAGCAACCTCCTCTCGCACGAAATATCGAGATTTCAAGAGAAGTTGCATTGATTGTAACCGTGGAAACGCCGATCATCTTCTTCTTCTTAGCGTGTCGATGGCAAATATGGTTTTATTCAATTTTATGTCTGGCTCTGTTCTCAGCAACGGTAACACCATTTGCTAGCGCAGCCATGAGGTCCTCAAAGGTACAGGTGACAGGCAGGGCGTGCGGCGTAAGACGAAAGGAGGGCCATAGACTGCGATCATGCCGATCATTATTAAGCTTGGTTATTGAAAACAAACTATTTAGTGATTTAAATTGTATTGTCATCACAAAACCTTCGTATTCTGGTGACAATCGTATTGAATCCTAAAATTAGCTTAAAAACTAATTAATTCCACTACAATTATATGCTCTTTCAGGTAGATAAATGGTCCTATTGTGCGCTGTCATCATGCCTATAGTCCAGCGAGATAAGCCTCACCAAATCAACTACACGTAGCGATCTGCTTGTGACGTCACAGATAACCCTTTGCGGCCATTGATAACGGATCTCCATATCTGCATTGTGCCCCACACTCCCCAACCCATCCCGTAAGCCTTTCCACACAAACGGTGTTCAAACAAAGGATCAAATTAAACAAAATGCGCAGACAATACTGACGAACACAGACGAATGTACATGAAAGAGAGTTAATCAAATAACTATTTGGGAGTTAGTACAAATAGCACGCCCCCGCGACTCAACTGTCATACAACTCATACAACAAATGCATGGTGATTGACCTCTGTGCCGTTCGTGTGGAGTGGAACTAATGCGTTGGTGAAAATGCGCAATATTTTTGCAATAGTTTCAGCTTGGCCGGGTGCGTTTGGGTTGTGCCTTGTGAGCGCTATTCAATATGGATGTCAAATGGATTAGTATTTTTTGAGTATCATCCTTTCGGTTTGTGTATTGTTGAATCAGAATGTCTTACTTTGAAATTGATCACTTGGTGAAACTTTTGATGACTCTATATTTTTCAAAACATTGTCAGGAAACCTGGGTTCATAACCACCTTGCGCGTGTTGATTAATGCTCAAGCCTTCTCTGTAGGTATGCAAAGTGCTCAACAGAAGAAGACGCCCCGGGCGTCGGGAGTCGCAGGACGATTCCCGGCCATCGTAGGTGCGGGCCTGCGGACGGCGAGCATTGGGTGGCTCGCCGTCCGATCAGAACCAGGGGGGCTACTCTCTAACGAAATCCGTAGTTTCGGGCTTAGTTGCGGGCGGGCATTTTCTACTTCGTATCACCTAACCACTGAGAACTAATGATAACACGATTTGACAGTTACTGTGAAATCGTGTTGTCATTCATTCTCAGTTCGGGTTCAGGACTAATCGTAAGTCTGTAGGTGATACGGAGTAGAATACGCCCGCCCGCAACTAAGCCCGAAACTACGGATTTCGTTAGAGAGTAGCCCCCCAGGCCCGGGCCGACGGCGCGCTGTGTTCCATGATAGATATAGAGGATATTAGGAGGAACATGGATGGGTTTTAGTCAGTAAAAGTCTGACACTCTCTTCTGCTCCGCCCAGAGCGGGAGGAGTCAATTGATGATTTCCCATCCATAAAAAAAAGATATGCGTAGTGGCCTTTGCCAAATTGCCATACAGTGGGATACTACCTAACTGCTTCTATTATTTTCTTTTTTTCAGAAAGTGGCATTGCTTTCAATCTTTTGCAAAGGTATATTGATAACTTGATTAAATTCTAAGCCCCGGTTCTAGGTACCTGTAGTAAAATTCGTAGGTCTCTATCGAATAAAATTTTCCTAACTCATTAATTTCGCACATAAACATAAATTAACTATTTTTAACCCAACCAAACATTTACAGTGAATGATAAAGACACAAGGTGAAAACTCGTAGTTGTGAAAGGCAGTAGGTGTGCGCTGCTTAATTTATTATGGCCGTTATCTGCAGCGTAGGATGCGGGTGCGCACTCATGGCGACGCCCCATCGCATCGCCGGTGATACGACGAGCTGCTGCTCTTTAACATGCAGCACGCGACTATGACAACTGTTTCTTTATTTTATAGTTTACGTTAGCAAGCCTTTATATTTTACAAAACAATATATATTGGCCGACACTGTTATTTACACAAAATCATGTCGGTTTTAATAAAGCCACCTACCATATTTGAAGCAATAAATAAATGAAATGAAATGAAAGACTAGTAGGTAAAACATTTACTAATCAGTGTACAGAAACTGTATCAATTCAAGAAATTAGGAGACTTCAAAAATGTATTGGGGGGAAATTGAGTCGCAGATCAAAACACGATTAATAAATAATTCCAAAAGAGAATTAATAGTCCATGATCATAATATGATTTGATTTTATGATATGATTGGTACAAGAAAAGAGAGGCTATACCTAAATAACCAGCAGTGGGCGAACTCGGGCTGCAAATGATGATAATGATTAGCTTAACTTCGGAAAAGGTTCTTCATTCCTTTACCAGCCCAGGAAAATTCAGTTTTTCTGTCGGTTTGAACATATAAATTAATAGTTTAAAACACCCAATGGAAATGTTTACCTTAGCAGACGGTAACAGAACTGAGTAACATGCGCTACTAAAAAAAATTTTTTTTTAACGTAACATTCGCAAAAATGTCTCTATGAATATTTCCTGTATTGTATTCACCCCGACCAATTTGTTGATTCATTTGAATTTTCAAAAACGTTTTATTTTGCATAAACATGGGCTCGTCGCGACATTTCCGCATAATTATACGAACGTTTCTATGGGAGAGATTGATATATGGTGGTATTATACTAATTGCAGCACGTCGTAGACATTGTTGGTATTGTGCGATTATACCATAAAATTGATATTTATTGTAGGGCTTGAATTTTGAGCCCACTTGAATAGATTTTCGCAGACTGTGATTGTTGCTAAGTAAAAGAAAGATGTTAAAAATAATAGCAATTTCGACTGACAATGTTTTGAATAAAAATTAAGTTAATAAGCTCCAATTCTATGCATCACTATCTAGCTAACTTAATAAATAAATTACAGAGTGGTACACCCCCCAAAAAAATAATTTTTGACGAGTAGCAATATTACGAAAGTAATTATGGTCTCACCGGTCGGCCCATTTCACGCCAACCCCAAAAACAATGGGTTTTCAATGGGGAGGCAATGGGGGAATAATCTAATAAACGAATAAAGATGTTGCGTGATTTCTAGATATCATAACGTGGGAACCTTGATTGGTGGGTTTAATTAATTGATGTTCATTTGTGGCTCACCGTGGGAAAGGCGGTTATAGGATTGATTTTGGCGCGAATGATTCATGTTTTTGAAGATGATATTACAAATGATGAAATTATTGAAACGGCTACCTTAGGGCTGAACTGTATTATTTAGGAAAACTAGGTACCTATCAGCTAAAAATTTCTACGATATCGTAAAAACAAGAAAAGGAATCCAGTGACTGAATAAACGGTAAGCTGAAAGCTCTTACGTAACTGCCATTTTTTTTTATAGTGAACTAGCAAAAAGGCATCCTATGTCATTCTCTAGGTGAAAAAAATGAAACTTAACATGGACATGGATCCATATTAAGTTAAAGTAATAAACATACAGGAGACAGAGTTAATTTCGCATTAATAATTAAATTAAATTAAAATCTGACTGGCGAAACGGTATATTTACCTAAAACTGTAATAATGAAGATTCACAAGAAAATCCAACCCTAAAATACTGTAATGATAATCTGATATTCTTTTAAACTCCGGAAATCCGATATTTCACATAGCATTGTACGTTTAGAACTAAATGTGGCTGGCGGACCATTAAATTTTATTTCAGTCCGCGAACTGCGAAGGGTGGCCAGAGAGTTAGGGCTCGTACACATAAATAATAGCAAAAAACATATTGCGTTTGTTGCTCCACTCATTATGCGCAATTAGCGACGATTGTGACAGCGAACATCATGTGAACGGATTTCATTGCCATTGTCAAACGGATGGTCTTAAAAAGATTCTCAGCGCGTGCCGGGTTAATTACACATTAATCAAATGTGTCGCTGGACCTAGATTTATTTCGCTTATTTTGGAAATGTAATTTTATTAAAAATTAAAATAAGTTATAGTCAATTTCAGTAATATTTTCAGTAATATACGCTTCTTTTTACGAATCTTCAAGATGTTTTCAGTGTCAGTTATACGTATAAGCTTAGCTCTGTTCTGTCTCCAGATTGACCAGAAGGAAAGTAAAAATTTGAATTTTTAATTCGGCTTATTTTCTGCTTAATTTAAATGCAGGAAATACCTAGTCCATTTTGTTCTTGAGCACTCGCCGAGGAATTCTAGATTTAGGAGTTGTAGTAGTTGGGAATAATGGAGATTTGTAAGTTCTTTAAAATTTACATAAAATGAAGTGCCCGTTACTTAGTTCATTTTCAATTCAACAACAGCAAACAGGAAACTCAATCCAAAATTAATTTGTAAATTCAAAGGTTAAACATCGTTTTAATGCATTTATTTAACCTAATACTTACTGCCCCTCTGTTAGTTGAACGCATTAGTAAAATTAGAGCGGTGGGAAAGGGTTGCGCGCGCGCCGACGCCGCGAATACTTAATGTTTATTGTTATTAGAACAATATTTGTACACCCGAGATGTATGGTTATTGCCAACAGGTCGTATTGAACGCATCTGCAAATTATCTTCCTATATTTATTGACAGATCTAACAACAGCATTCTAAAATAAATCGCTTTTGTGAAAATGTCGTTACGGTAAAAAGTGAGAATTAAAAATAATGTGTTAGCGGGGAAGTGCTATAGAAATTTTATTTCCGGATTAGTAAAATTAAAGGTATATTCTTCAGATTCAATGATCAATCAGGCTCCCCTGCGGTCCGTCGGATGCGGAAACAAGCGGAGACTATTGTAATCCCACCGGTGGCCATTTAGCTGGTGGTATCAATAGATTGTCCGACGGTGGGCACGCGTCCAGCTATCGAGCTATTGTTGCAAACGATTGATGTATTTAGCCGATTATTTGTTTACAATATACATAATAGTGGAATTTAATGTGATTTTAACGAACGTTACTTATTATTGAGCGTTTATTACAAAGCTGCGAAAACTATAAATTTTGAATATAAAGGCGTGTTTAGACGGACATAAAAACTTTTGTGTACCCCACTCAGATTTTTATTGTATCAAAAACAGTAACATTAACACCAAGCATTTATTCAACGTTGTGGATGGTTTTTGTTTAAATTCAAAACCATTGACGAACCATCCTAAGCCTTTACCCACAAAAAGCCATTGATTTCTATTGACAGATCATCAATAAGACGGCTTGCCTCAGGGGTCGCGAATCGACGCGATTAGCCGTGGTGATAAAGTGCACGCCTGACACTGCGATTACTGGTACCGACGCTGAGCGTCGTAAACACTCATTAGATTGTATTTTGAGGAATTTCAGAGCTTTATTAGGAGAGGGTGATGGTTAACAGCGAATTTTTTTTTTGCACTTTTAAACCGACTTCAAAATAAGGAGGACGTTCTCAATCCGGTAGTTTTTTATGTTGTTTACCTCATTACTCCGTTATTTATGAATTGATTTGAAAAATTCTTAAAGGATATTCCTCTGAAAGGATATACTTTCCGATTGATCCCATAGAAATTTTATCAAAATCGGTTAGGAAGTTTGGCTTTTAAATCAAAATAGCTGGAATCCGTTAAAATAATAATAATAAATTTATTTGTTAGAATATTGAATGACGGTTTTTAGTCATCCAAGTAAACGAAATTGCGGGTTTTTTTTTCCTGCGATTTTCCAGTGGCGTTGTTAGGTGTGGGGTACTACTAAAAAGTGAAAAATAAAAAAAACTTTTTACAAAAACATACAACCGACTTCCAAATAAAAAAAAACACTACGAAGTAAAAAATAACTTTTATTTCGGAAGTCGGTGTCAAAATAAGAAAAAACTACCAAAAACTCAGACTTCCGAAATTGAAGTTATTTTTTACTTTGTAGCGTTTTTTTATTTGGAAGTCGGTTGTATTTTTATTGTAATGTTTTTATTTATAGTACCTATCTATGAATAAGTGGTCGCATTTTTCCGCCTTCCATTACTGTAGATCTTTACAACATTGAAGAATACAACGTTCAGCAGTTTACACCTTGTAACAGGTACCTATTATCGAAACATTTCTTGATCTTAGTTTTTCGTAGGCCTCTACGAGAGTGCTACGAACTGCTACGAATCTTTGTAGAAATAGTACCTACCATCGGAGGTTGACCCCATCTAGTAGCAGTTAAATATATAATATATTTTAGTTTTATTCACACGATTCCTTTCTTGTAAAATGTGATATTTTGGAATCAATCTAATCAATAGTAATCAGCCTAAAAGTATCCAAGCACCCACACAAACGCTCTTTCATTAGTCAACAGTTTGTATGTTCTTTCAAGAACAACTTTACCATTTATTTTCATACCTGTTCTCCCTACATCTACAACTCCACGTTATCTTGGGCACGCGTCGCGCGTTATGTGTACCTGGCGCGTGCGATGCGCGTGGGCACGTGGGCGCGCCGGAGCGTGTTCACACGTGGAAGCGCTCGCGCGCATCGCCGCGGTAGTACGGTGGTCAACAGAGTGCTGAATCTTGTAACAGCGCAGGTCCATTTCATACTGTCATGCAACAATTGAGTGAGCATGGTGGTACCCAGGAGGTGCTTGTGGTAAAGTTGTATGATTAAAAAAATAACATTTGCCAGGAAATGTTAATGCTAAAACAACAACTAGAATGTTATCACTTTCTATTTAAAAGTTCTCTATCCTTTTTTGTATTTTCGTGATTTTCGCAAAATTAAATGTAATTTTATACAATATCCTGAAAGTCAACATCAAAACGCCTACTTGACTTTTGTATGAAATTTGCAAAACGTCATTCAAGTGTTAAACTCCCACAAAGGAGTGAATGGGGACGAACAAAAAGAAATCAGTGTCGGATGCGCCCGCGCATAATATTGGACATCAAATGGATGCGTTTACGTAAATATAGCCTACCTTTTATTATCTGCGAAGTTTGATTGCGGTCGAGAAGCGTGTTGCTCACCCCCCGACTATTCACCAAGGATGATTGATCTACGGCAGATTGACAGATTTTTTTATAATACCAGTCGAGGGTAGTTCGGTACAGACGAGCGAATATTAAAGGCAATTGTTGTTTAATTTTTACAGTGGTGGGGTCGTTCGAGTGTTGTAATAATGTTTTGATAATAGCAGTATCCGTTCAGCTCATATTTCTTATTCAGAGTGCGTGGGACCGCGCCCGGTGATTGCGCTTCCACTGTCTGTTTGAATTTAAAACGTTTAGGGAGACCGTTAGGAACACCTTGTTGTTTTAATTTAATGACAAATATTATCATATGTAAACTAAACCGTTTTAAAGCTCACGGTGTCAATACTAAACGATATTATTATATCGTTGTAGAAATATGTACGAGTAACAAGACGAAAGCGCCGTAAAAAGCTCAATTTGACTTGCCCATCAGTTTTTGCAGCCTTTCTTTAATATTTTTTTGTATGTTGCCTATTGTGTCACTGTGGAATAATAAAAGACTTTTAAAGTGTTAAGTTTCATTAGATATTATTTTAATCTGTCACAAATCGACAGCTCGCCATTGAACGACTGACCCTTGACGGGTGCTTATTTGGCTTAGTAGATTTTTTTATTAGTATTTTTTACCCGTCGCCGTCGCTCGGACAATAGAAGTGGAGCCATTCGATACTTTAGCACAATGTGCCCACTGATCCTCATTGATCGCCAATTACTGGACATTAAGTACCTTAAACGCTTTTCATGTCCGCTATTTGTAGCAACAAATCAAATATGAAAGGAAACAGCGCACAATGGACCGTTCAAGATCTGCATTCAATATTTTAGCTGTTGGCTGTTATTATTTGTTATATAAGCTTGTTTTTTACGGACATTGTAACAATGTAATGTGTTACAGTGAATGGGAGCTTATTTTTCACTGGGTGCCCGATAGGATTTGGCGATAAGGACGAGGTCAAAAGTTGGGCAATGAAATAAAAATCCTTTTATATTATAAAAATAAGTGTTGGTCTTTTAAACTAATAAAGAGGTAAAACTGTAGCTTTAGCTATTAAGACTTTGTAGGTATGTTTTAAGAGCTGATTTCTGATATAGAAATCCAAAATATCGCTTATACCTAAAATTGTAACCTATTACTGAGTGCAATGGCTACCTACTTTTTATCCTAGTTACTGTGAGATAGGTCGGGAGCGAAGCAGCGTGAAAAAGCCTGTATGTTATAATAAAATTAAAACAAATAAACTGGTAGCCGTAAAAGCATATAACGATTCTGGCATATCAATACTCTACGCTCGTTCTACCTACGGTCGGAGAGGTGCACACACGCAACAAGGTGTGCTTTTCGGTGCGCACGCGCCACCGCGCCCATTGTCACGCCCGACACGCTCATCACACAGTTGCAATGAAGCGCGCACAAGAACCCACGTTATTGCACATTTATTGCGCATCTTCAAAGCTTTGTTAGCTTTGTTACATCTTTTATTTGCTTTTTATCAATAAAAATGTCGGCCGACAACGATGTATGTTTTCACGCTATAATTCAGCCACTGTGATTCCTTTATTAGGGGAATTGTTGAGAAATTTTCAGATTAGCAGAGCAAATAAAGTTCTCAGATTACATTTTATTTGTATGTTTTATTATATTAAGTTACACAAAAAAGCCTGCTGATACAATGTTCAGCATAAGCTTTAGTTTCTTAGAAAAGCTCACATATAAATCTGGCAGTCGTCTCCATAGCCGGAAACGCATCTTACCCACAACATAGAACGCTACAACTTCCGTCTGTAACTCCCACGGTGAATCACGGCTCACTCGAGACGTTCCATTTAAGGTCTTGGTGGTCATCTGAGGAGCCCCGCCGTCTGGTGGCCCAGACATGCGGGCCTCTCACTGGGTCACGACCGCCACACCGCCACACCGCGCCACCGGCGGCCAGTGGTGTGGAGCCCATTTGACACGTAACTCGGTTATAATTGGGATTAATCGAATAGAAGATTGGGGAAGGTCATGTTGAAGATGTGTTGGACATCTGCTGTGGCTAATTGGGTTATTGGATGTAGACACGTCATGTTATGTGGAATTTGGGAGTGCCTATGTATTTGTGGAGGAGAATGTCTTGAGGAAGGTTTTAAGCGTGAATAAGGGGGAGTCACCTAAGATGTTAACTAATACAGAAGTAAGCAGACGCCAAATAAATTCAGATAAGACAAAATAATGATGATTTCTTGCTGTGGAAACCTGGTATCCAGAGCGGTACTCGTATTACTTTCATGTCATGACCGCATATTATGATGAGTAAAATGACAATGATAAATCAGACTGTAGTATAATTATGTACTCAAACAGTTTATTAAACATGATTAAGCGTATTTATTTACTCGTTCTATTGTGGTTCAACCACAGCCGGTGTCAATTTTCAGCAGAGCCACACGACCGCCTCCAAATATTGTGATAATCCGTTTATTCCCCATTGTCACTCGATGACTTGATAAAAAAATATAAAAAGTCCATCCGCAAAGCATCCCCTGGGACCACTCTATGGCGTACTTCTTCCCTCATTCCCATAATCTATTCCAATTAACTGACAGCACCATATTGTGATATTAACACAATGAATTCTCCCCTCTATAAAGTGCAATCGCTATGATGAGCAATATTCATCTTTTTTGTTATTAGGACTATGGTTCATATTTCTACAGGATGTGATTTGATTGCTTTTTACATTTTGGTACACTTAAATAGATCTTATTGTTGGTATGTGTATTACAATTTTGATTATTTTACTTATGACCGTGACAAAAGGTTTTTAAATGGTTCATTTGAAGAGTTATTATTTTATTTTTCATCTTTTCTAAATGCTTTTCATTTAATCTTTTACATCTTGTTGTATCTCAAAGTTTTGTTTTAAGAACATGTTACGTATTTTTACCTAACTCATAAATCATGATTAAGTCAGCACCTGACTATTGGACTGGTAATTTATCATGTATGACGTCACACGCGGGTCAGGTGCTGGTGTTGCTACCAACACTACGTATCGTAATCAGGGCATTACACTACAGTTCACTGTCATGTGGGTTTCCTTATGATATGTCTTAACTGTTTCAACTTCAAAATAAAATCGATTTTGTTGAAACACGTTGGTTAGCGTCGGATGGGATATTGCGACGGCCGACGGTAAGCAAGGGTCAGGAAAATTAAAACCGTATGCAGTTTTGTCCTATCATAAATATATAAAGGATTCAATATGGATGATTATGATGATTCTGGCCCAGTTTTTGGAACGAAAATTGTCGCAAAAAGAATGTTTCAAATGGTCAAACGCGCATCAATCGCTGTGATTTTTAATGTAATTTTAACAGCTAAAAGCAGCACTTGACTTGCGTTATATTTGTGAGGGGTCGTTTATTTCTTTCCGGAAACCAAGTGTTAATCAGTTGGCAAAAGCAGCAAAAGGATCACTTGCTTGATTTTCACCTACACCACATCAAACAAACTCAGAGAAATTACCGATATATCTTACATCACAATCATCCCTATTTTCCGGCGGCTAATCCTTACAGATAACCGGTCAAACCTCCCCCGTCAGATACTAGATGGCTGCTATTAACTTTGATAGAATCGCCATTGTCTTTTGCCCTTTCCCACAATCAGCCGATTAGGGTGGCTCCGTGCGTTACGGAGCTAGCGATACTCTGATAGACCTGATAGTAATGAGTTGTTTTGGCGAGGGTTATATGTTCCTACCTATTATTGTGATTGGTGATAACGTCAGAGACAGTTTGAGGTAATTTTGATTAAGCTGTAATTGCATATCTGTTGCCAAATTCATGTAAGAAGTTTTCAGTTCAAGAGGAAATTGTAAATCAACGTTTCGCGGTTTGGTAAAATGGATTTATATCATGGTTTAGTATCTACTTAAAAATTATGTGGACTTTTTGCAAGATATAGTATCTACCTACACGTATGAAGGCCGTAAAGACTTTGAACTTTATTTATTTGCTTAGTATCTACCCAAATAAAGGAAAACATTTAGGCTCAAGCGTGTCAGTCTGTTAGAAATTCTTTGAAAATTACTGTATCCGTTTTTCAAGTAACTCCTTACCACTATACGGCTATTTACGATCAACTAAAGTAATCAAATGACCACACTCGTCTATTTAAATGTAGGTGGCAAGCTGGCAGCTGTAGAACTTAAACAAAAAGCAGCACGTGCTAACATACTTAAGGTACATCGTCAAAAACGTTTCGTTTCCCACACAAACCGCAACGGGCTCGCGATAAAATCGATACGCCAATTTATATCGAGAATGTATGACTTTATATCGATAGGAAATTACTGTTTTGTAACGAGTGACGTTCTCAGGAGCCACGGGAGGTTCGGGGGCGACCCTATCTCCGTGTGAGATCTGCCGGTTTTACGAGCCAGTCCACAATACCGGGCTGTAAAATAACAATGATTGTTTACGGCTTTCTGGCTCTCAATGAGGTAGCTACTTAGTAATTGTTATTGTATTATTGACTTGTTGGCTGTTAAGAAATGGTAACAATTATAAAAGGTTTCACGGCGATACAGTTACATGGGTTTGACAAATGTTTTGTGGTTGTCCACAAAGATGTTTTGTTTGTTCTTTGTAGTTAAAAATAAAGTCGCCGACGGTTATTATGCCCTGAACTATAATCACAAGCCAACAATCTCAGTTCAATATTATGAAAACATCAAATTTCGAGCTTTACCTCAGTGACTTTTGCAATATTTACTACCTATATAATATTTACAATATTTAGGTAAGTTTTGTGATTTTCCTTTTCCCAACTACATATTAATTAGTTGCATCCTACATGAAGACTGAATGCCAACCTTCTCAGACTACCTGGATGCAGCTGAATACCAGTATTTTTATATATCAAGACTGCCTGTTCGACCTCTCGAATCGAGTAACTCTTTCGCAATACTGGTTGTGAGACTTTCGGCCTTCTGAATACCCGTAACGAGTGGTAAAGATCTACAAATGACAGGCGGGACTAAATGCTTTACGTGCAGGGGCATGGATGTGTCTCAGTACGCAGGGGATGGTTATATCACGGACCAACACTTCACAGGTCTACATTTATTATCAAATTATCTAGCTGGGTTAAAGTTCATGATGCAATCGATATCTAATCAAATTCCGCAAGCACGTAGGTACAGCATCACACTGGGCTTGCGCTCGCGCATCGCCGCGCTATGAAAGGAGCGCTCACTTGCAGGTGGCCGACATACGATACGCCATTGTATGCTGCTCGAAGCCTCCTCCATTTGTCTCCCGTCAAAAGAATTCCTCGCAGACAACTCACCCCGCTACTAATTACGCGAGACCATAGAGTATAGAGTATAGAGCTTTTGGACTAGATTTTTGCCTAAAGCTTTCGAAAGCTCTAGACTGATGAGCTTTTAAGTTTTGTGCAGTAAATTAATTTCAATGATTTGTTTTTTTCTCCTATAAGTATTTTAATAAGACATGCTTATTGAAGACGACACTCACATTTTAAGGTAATGCATTTACTCAATATATAAGTTACTTACCCTAAAATGTCAGTGTCGTCAAACTTCACTAGGTAGTGCTGACTTATAGACCTAAAAAACGGCACTGAAGAAAAGATTTTTCCATTTTTTTTTAAACTACAGTGAGGACTGAGGAGGGACTTTGATATTGAATTGACAATATTATTACGTACAAAAGAGTTCAACGATGTGTCACATCTGATCAGAACATAATCACTAGTTCTGAGTCATCTTGCGTATACGCACAAAGTGCGCGAGCGATTCAAACGAAATGAAAAGCGTTTTGTGCGGTATTCCATCCATATTGAGAGCGCGCATGTGCGCCGTGCACAAAAGCTTCGCGAGGCTTTGCGTACCTTCTATGTATTATTGATGTCTGCTGCGATTTGCTCGAACAAATAAATAATAAGTACCTATTTATACATTGTTTTTCGCCTTATTTGCATTAATTCATTCAGGACGCGTTGTTGATTAAGCCTTATTGAATTAAAGTAAAATTATGATGCATATTGAATTTATGCGTCTTATTATGCGCCTGTATCAACACTCACGCATGTGGGTGCTAAAAGCTATTATAAAATCATTACTTATCAAAAGATGTTTTATTTATCACCAATGCAAATTCTAATATATTGACCATTAGGCTAGTTTCTATATATTTATAAGTTAGTTGAGGTCCACATGACAGCCAGCACGTGTGTAAGCCCGTATCGTTTGCAACCGATGTGCGAATCTAACGTCCGCAGGTAATTGCGTAACGTTTGACCAAACGTTTGCTTGCATTTCCATTTTGTCATTAGCAATCGGCTATTAATTCTTGGATTATGACTGGTAGTGGACATAGGGGCTCGCCATTTTCACATCGGCAGCTGCCTCCTACTATATGTATCTGTGCAAAAACTTTTCTACGAGGAAAGCCACCTGCGTGATTCAACATTATCTGTTTCTAATCATGGCTGCGCACACGTCGCCCGACAGCGACACGTGAACCAATCTATCGATTTATCACGTTGACCAGAGCTTTAATGAAACTAGATTATTACTTATAATGACCAACAGCGACTTTTGCGATAATGATAGATAACCTTTATAAACATGTGTTAAAATATTTATGTTTAGAGGTGTGAGAAATCTAGTTTCGCATCCCTAATCGTGAAGTGATTATCAACTTTATTTCAATTGCTTATCGTATTAAAACAAGTTAAATGAATTGGATAAGTGCCAATATTGTTAATAAATAGTGTTTAAAAAGGAACAAAACGCCCTTGTTACTATAATAGGATGCGGTATAAACACTAGGAGAAGCTACTCGTTTTTATAACCGCTCCTTACACGGATAGTGTAATTATCACGTTCGTGGCTATTATGTAATGTCCACTCTATAAAATCGCGTCAACTGGTTTAGCTCGCCCTGTTCAAGCGAGGTTAGGGCTGCTAGTAGTGTTTGTTGTGAATTACTTTGTTGTGGTCGTCTTCATTCATCTTAGATCTTTTCTAATAGCAATACTGAGAATTACGAATCAATTCAGAGAATCTTTTGACACCATTTTCTTCTGCCACAATCATGTTCTTCATGATTCAAGGAAACTAAAACATTTTTGGCACATCTTCTAGAAGGTTGGTAACTCGATTGTAAGACGTAATTACCAATAGAAGTAAAACCGCTGTTAGGTATTTCTCTTTCATTCTGTATATCATACAGGGCTTCCGTATAAATGTCACCGGTGGGGAGGTCCACATCATATTATTTAGTTTTACGAGCAACTTATCCCTATTTGTTTTCGAAAGTTGATGATTCTATTTTTATTATGTCGAACACGGTGTGTCGATAATCCAGTTGTACGATGTTTTATTCCATCGATGCTTTATTGGTGCGATATAACGTTAGTGCGAAAAATTCTGTAGCGAAAACACTACAGCGATTGCTCATTAGTTCGGTAATTTATTAATTCGATGGTATGTCGGTTCGAAACGCCTACTGTTGTCCGTGACGAAAAAAAATTGTGTAGTTCCAAGTTAATTAATATTTACAAAAAATGTTTTATCTATGTTCCTACTGTAAATTTTATTCTAAAAACCAAAATCAGAAAATAAATTGGCATACCTACACCTATTATTTACTGTAAAAAATATATTGCATCTTTTTGAACATTTCATTCTTTTTGGGGCAGGCGTGTCGTCTGTAAAATATGTTATTGGTTAAAATTTTTGTTTCATGTAATAATATTTATATTTGTTATTTATATTTGTTGTGTTTGTATCTTTTTTGTTATTTTGTTGTATGATTTTTTTATTAAAATATAACATTTAAAAGAATATTTTAGGTGCTGTTAATTTATTTTAGGTATTAACAAACGGAAGCAGTACGGAAGGGGCGAGGATTTAAAAAAGCTTAGAATGCCCCAGTTGTTTCATTTCCGTGGATATCGAAATTGACGATTGAGGTATGACAGTTTTGGCTTTTGAGGGTGTCAAGAGATTGGTTAGCAACCGGTCACTGATATTGTCTACGTTATCTTTGGCCCATGCCACAGCTAAACGGGGTCAATTTGTTACCTGTCTTCCTCATACCAACCGGCATACTATCGAACTAATAAATTACCAAACTAATGAGCAATCGCTGTAGGGTTTTTCGCAACAGGATTTTTCGCACTAACCTTACATCGCACCAATAAAGCGTCGATGGAATAAAACATCGTACAACTGAATTATCGACACACCGTGTTCGATATAATAAAAATCGAATCATCAACTTTCGAATACAAATAGGGAACCCGCTTGGAAAGTGTTGTTAATAAGACATTTAAATTCAATAAGATTAAAATTTACAGTTCACATGAAGGCCGCAAATTGTATCATTGCCAATCAAATCAATGTTTAGTTAAATTTGTAAGCCAGCCCTGGTCCACCACGTGGTGTAAGGACAGCACCTGTTAGCTAAATATATCTAAGCTGTTGCAATCAGCTAGCACATCTGCCTGCCTAGATTATTACGCAATAACTCTATGCCTTTAAGTGTGCACACCACTCCAGATGTCCACGAGGGAGCTATGAACCTGTGACCATTTTATGGACTACTTATTAGATGATATTGCCCGGGTAAATGAATAAATTGATGTAATTTTTATATCGCAATTTTATTTATGCAGGGATATGCTAGAATAATTGGTCACGGTGGGGGTTGTATTTTATTGTAAGTTAATGGTGTTTTTAATTTTATTAGCGCCTCGTTTTGTTTTGGTATAAAAAGAAAGTCGAAAAGATATCTTAAACTTTTACGTATTTCATAATCGATAATGTAATAAAAATCGAAGTTTTTAGAGGTTTTTCATCATAGTCTATTGAGTCAATCAATCAATCAATCCATTTATTTGTTAAACATAGGTGTTTACATAGGTGTTTGCGCTATGTTTTGTCATAATTATGACATACAAATTTTTAAGTGACCCATTAGGTGTCATTAGATTATGCATGCGTAAATAATAAAGTTTTGAATTGAATACAGGAAAAAAAGAAATGTCAATGATATCAAAAATAATACAAAGTCACAGTACTTATTGTCTAATGGTAAAAAAAAATGCATCATTGTAATAATTGGTCGTTCAGATATTCGTCTACGGTATAATAACATTTGTCAATTAATAATTTAGTTAGAGCTTTTTTAAACTTATATTATGTCATGTTTTTTATGTCATCAGGAATTTTATTAAACACTTTAGGCGCTATACCAAAAAAGCTTTTTCGCATCAATGAGGTCTTACATTTATAATGACATAGCTTATTTACATATTGAGAACGTAATGGAGTTTTTCTAGTGGAAGACATTTTTTCAAATAGTTGTGGGTTCCTTTTCACAAATAATGCAGTTTCCAAAATGTATATTGCTGGAAGGGTCAGTATTTTTAAAGACTTAAAATAGGGTCTACAGCTATCCGTTGTTTTAATATTACACATGGCTCTGACACATCTTTTTTGCATCCTAAATACAAGCTCACGGTCAGTCGACTGCCCCCAAAAAATTACGCCATATCGCAATACAGAAGCTACAAGTCCATGGTATGCTACCAGTATCGTATCCTTGTTTACCTTTTTTGATAATTGATAGAGTGCATAAGTAGATTTACTCAGACGCTTGCAAAGTTCTTCTATCATGAGTTTCCAATTAAGCTTACTGTCGATGGTAATACCTAGAAACTTACACAGCTTAGCTTACCTGACGCTTGCCAGGCAAGTACGTTCTTGTCGCTTGTACTAGTATCTTTAAGATCATCAAAGAGCTGATGAAAGTTAAATATTACCTAATAATAATTATTATTATTTGTTTAACATCGGATATCGCTCGGCCGTCCTTAAGAAATCCAGTCCCAGTTAACGCCACAGAGTTGCACAACTCATCGAGTTCTGGGGGCTAAAAACGCCACTTTAGGAGAATCATATCAGAATCATAATATTAATCACGCAACAATCTGTCAAATTTAATTTTCATCTTTATCGCTAATGCATTAGGTTCAAGGTTGATTAGGAAAATTTGACAGTGACGGGTAGCGTGATTTGCTTTCTAATTCTGCTAAAGTGGCCTTTTTAGACCCGCTGGGCGCAGGTCTGCAACGGTGATCTGGGATGTCTACAACTTCCTCTGCACATCAGCTAGACTAGCCTTTAAAGACACAATGTCCTTCAACAGGCTCGTAACGTCGACGCGGTCTAATGTGAGAATGGTCAAGGTGAGCTAGTATGAAGAATTAACTTTTACAAGAACTCTACAAATTATAAAGAAAACTTTGCTAACAAATTCGCTAGAAATCTGTAATGTAAATAATCCATAATTAGACTTTGTTTTATCAGCGTGCAAGTAAAATAAATGTACCTTAACCGCGTGAAGGCATTAATTTAGCAATTTACGTGAACACTCGTAATAAACTAATTACGGGCCAGATGTGCAAGGTAAACGCAAAAACTACGGTGGTCCGAGGATCGTGAGCAAAAATGCAGCAAACCTGTTATTTAAATAGGAATAATGCTATTCTCACTAAGTGTTAGCTAATGACTTAATTTTAATACAAACTAAAAATCTTTCTTAGTTCTTGTAAACACTCTATGCGTGGGGTCACACTCACTTATCTATGGCAGATAGACAAGAATTACGTCCATTTACTATATCAAAAAATGTGCGTTAAAATTGATATAAATTGCATTAATTTTATGGCAAATAATTTTATTTAGATTAAGATTTAATTACCAACTTTATTAGAATACATTAGCTGTTTCCGGTAGATTAAAATAGGGTAATATTTTGCAATTCCGATAAAATAAACCTGTTCAAGGTGAGGAACCCCAACATAGTAATGCGAGTTTTTAAATTAAATGATAATAGTGAAGATGGAGATACAATATTTATCAAAATGTTGTGACTGAAATGTAAAAAAAGCATAAATTAACTGGAATAAAAACGTTGGACTGGCCAACGTTTTTATTCCAGTTAATATTGATTTTTAACAAGATGAGGAACCCCAACATAGTAACGCGAGTTTTCAAATTAAATGATAATAGGGAAGATGGAGATACAATATTTATCAAAATGTTGTGACTGAAATGTACAAAAAAAACATAACTTAACTGGAATAAAAAACTGGCATAAAAGTAACGTGAAACGGAACGTGTTTTCAAACACCAATCATGGTCTGGTGACGTAACTCCTGTTAATTATTAATCCAAGATCCCAGGGCTCCAAGACGTTACTTATTTTTGCAGTAAAGAAATATTTGTATAGAATAGTGCTAGTGTAATTTCAACGTACGCATACATATCTGCTAGCTCGGTCCAACGGGCAAATTTTGTAGTGATGTAGGCATAAGACATATTTGAAAAGTCTAGGAGGTAGTTTTGCAGTTTTCATTATTTATACTTAGTAAATAAACTATGTCCAAATTACAGCCTTGTGAATAGGATCTCAATTCTCAGTGGAGATAGCGGTCAGATCTTTCACTATTACAATGACTAATTAGTCATTAAAATATTACTAAATTACTAATTATTTAAGAATATTTTGTAAAAATCGTGTAAATGATCTACTCGTTTTATAGCGAGCATTTGATGATGATACTTACAAACTGGCCATCGCGTCGGCCCAAGCTAGCAGTAATGCGTATGTTCAAAGTACCTAGTAACACTATTCTGTTCCACATACTTTTATTCTGAGAAAATAAGTTCTGGAAGCACTGGGAGCGCCAAACACACATCGCCGTGTGTTTGGCGGTTGTCATCATTGGCGTGGCAGCAGTAACGTAGCTTGAATGGGTGACACCTGGGGCGGATAATGTGATGTTGTAGCGGCATCAATGCCGCCACGAGAAAGACCAACGGAGCAAATGTAATCTCAACAAAAAGAACCGCGACAAAATGTCACCCCCCCAATAATTATGAGTTGCGCCTTTCGTTCTGGTGACGGCAGTCGCAAGCCATTTTACGAAAGGGGAGGAGGTGTTCCATTTGTGCTGCAGGTTTTGATGTTTAAAAAATTTCTTATATCACACTTACAAACAAAATCTCGAAAGATTTGTGCACCTCGCCTCAGATTATTTTGATTTTCTTTTCATCTTTATGTAAAATCAATTTTATTGATTGAAGCAAGGAAGCTCAAGAACTAATAGAGGGTAGAAAGCAAGAGCGAGCGACGCGAGCTCGAAAATTTTTGGATCCCACTTCAGTTAATAACTTTATGGACTGCAAACTTTATAGACTGAAAGCTCATTAACTGAGAGAGGACAAAATACCCCCGAAATGTTTTATTGTAGCCTGTATCTGCCACCAAAATGTTAGTAGGGCAGTCATTTTGTTGAGTTGTATAGAAAAGCTTGAGAACAAAGAGAGTGAAGAATGTAAGAGCGAGCGAAGCGAGGTCGAAATTTTGTATACCCCACCTCGGAAAGGTTTCATTACGTCACGCGTCACCCGTTTAGGCACACAATAGTGATAAAGTCAACCAACGGTCGAGTAACACCCCAAAATGCAGAAAACCTCAAGAACTAAAGCAATATATTCACTTCATCTCGGAAGGGTTTTATTGACTTTGGACCATTCATACATTTTTGTCAAATGTTTAGGGGTGACACCCGACAGTTACAAAAACCAGTCAACGAAGGTTCGGGTGTCACCCCTACACGGGTGTCACCCGATGCGGTCCGCCCCCCCCTGCTCCCCCTTCGCTACGCTACTGCGTGGCCGTCCGGCTATACAAGAAAAACCCAAACCAAGAGGACAACCAAGTATCAAAGATTACCTTGAGAAACCAAGTATCAAAGATTGGAGACTCTAGGAGACGAAGTGAATACAGTAATTTGGATGGGTGTCTGTGGCATTGTCAAGGGAAACTATGGGGTAATTCTTTTTTAGTTTCTGCTCTGTTCCGAACATCCGTAAGAAACGGAACCCTAAAAAACGGTGCCAATCTATGTGCGCTGCGGAAAGGGGATGGTGAGTCCATTTTGGAAAAATTTCAGCTCCTGCAGCTAGATTGCCGTACACGCTTTGTCGACCTACCTAAATACTAGGAAAAGTGAGATCATCATGTAGGTTGACATTAAGAACGCCTTCAATGCAGTAATCAGAAATTCCTTGTTGGCCATCACATAAATAAGAAATGAAAACGCTTTAATTTATTGCCAAAATTGCGTTTTTAAACAGACAGTTTAAATTTTCGCACGAAAACGGACGATGATGTCACTCCTGTCTGCCACTGGTCAATAACTGTCACGAATCAAAGTCATAGAGCAAGATCCCAGTGCTCCCAGAATTCATTTATGTTCTCAAAAAAAAAAAGTTGAACAGAATAGTGTTAGTATATAGGTTCTTTGAACATACGCATAACTGCTAGCTTGGGCCGACGCGATGGCCAGTTTGTAAGTATCATCATCTCTATCTGCTATAAAATGACTAGATTTGTGGTTGTTTGTATATGTGAAATTAAATGTTTGTGAACGCACCCACGATACAGGAGAAATTCCTAGTGTGTTTTTGTTTTTTAAAAAACAAAAACAAGATCATTTACACGATTTTTACAAAATATTCTTAAATAATTAGTAATATTTTAATTACTAATTAGTCTTTGTAATAGAGTAAGATCTGATCGCTATCTCCACTGAGAATTGAGATTCTATTCACAAGGCTGTAATTTGGACATAGTTTATTTACTAAGTATAAATAATGAAAACTGCAAAACTACCTCCTAGACTTTTGAAATATGTTTTATGCCTACATCACTACAGAATTTGCCCGTTGGACCGAGCTAGCAGATATGTATGCGTACGTTGAAATTACACTAGCACTATTCTATACAAATATTTTTTTACTGCGAAAATAAGTAATGTCTTGGAGCCCTGGGATCTTGGATTAATAATTAACAGGAGTTACGTCACCAGACGCTGATTGGTGTTTTAAAACACGTTCCGTTTCACGTTACTTTTAATTTGTAATTATTGTTAAAAATCAATATTAATTGGAATAAAAACGTTGGACTGGCCCTTCTTTTATGCTTTTTTTACATTTTAGTCACAACATTTTGATAAATATTGTATCTCTACTTCCATATTATCGTGTAATTTAAAAACTCGCATTACTACTAGGCATGCCTTTTAAGTTCTGTCGTTTCGATATTTCCCGGCAATTTTGAATTTGGAACTGTTCTATATTCAAATGTGTTTAAATTTTGAATCTCAAAACAGTTGAAAGTGTTAGGATTAATGCTATTGTTTAGTCACAGCGTCAATTGGAATCTGTCAGGTTACTTACGAAAACGAATCTTTCTAAGGAAAATGTTCGTGCAATAATTTTCTACAACTTTAGGAGAGACCTGACACGGCTTCAGTGTTTTGAAGAGTTAACATCTGTATTCAGTGATGAAGCCCCATGTCTGCGGACTGTCGAACGCTGGTAATTAGAATTCCAGCGTGGACATAGACTAGTGTTAGTGACAAATCTCGCGAAGGACGCCCAAAATCCGCCTTCACTGAAGATAACATCATTGCTGTGAGACAACTTATTCTCGAAGATCGTCATGTGACGTATCGAGAGATAGAAGCTCTATTAGGCATTTCAGGGACAACCATGCAGAAGATCTTGCATTAAGCGCTTGGTGTGAGAAAGCTAGTTTGCCGTTGGGTACTGCATCTGCTTTCCGACGATCACAAGGCGGCCCGCGTCAGATGGTCTAAGAAAACTCTGCAAAGGTTCAACCGAGGAGAGTCAAATCACGTCTACGACATCATCAGTGGTGACGAATCTTGGATCTATGCCTACGATCCTGATTCCAAACAATAATCTACAATCTGGGTCTTTTAAGACGAGCTAACAGTTGTTCTACCGTTAAAGTTGTCCGACTAAAGTTGTTCGTTCTCGAAGCACTTCAAAGAAGATGGTGGCCACGTTCGTTGGAAGAACCGGCCATGTTGCGACTATTGAACTTGAAGTTCGTAGAACGGTTAACGCAGAGTGGTTTACCACAATTTGTTTATCACAAGTCATCGCCGAACTTCGAAAATCTAACTCAAAGCGACGCATCATCCTGCACCACGAAAACGCAAGCTCACACAGCGCTTGTCAAACGATTGAGTATTTGAAGCAGGAAAAAGTAGAAATTCTTGACCATCCTCCATACAGTCCTGACCTAACGATTTCTTTTCATTTCCTAAAATTAAGAAAAGTCTTCGTGGTCAAAGGTTTCAGTCCGGTGAAGAAGCAGTCGACGCTTTCAAGTCAGCTATTTTGAACACCCCCACTTTAGAATGGAAAATTGTATTAAGCTACGTGGTGCATACTTTGCAAAACAATAAAAAGTACTATAAGGTTGTAGTTGTGTTTTTTTCTTCAAACGAAAAAACTTAAAAGGAATAATAGTAAGAGCAAGACATATTTTACGATTTGTTGTTTTTCATGATTTTAAAGACAAATATAGTAAATTACTTGTATTTAGATAGTGTAAGTGATTCCTCGATTTACAAAGTCTTGGTTTAGGCTGCGGTTTCTTCAAGAAAACACTGAATAACACGTAATACTTATATATTGTCACGATCGCGGTCGAAAGCGCACTAGTTCGCCGAGACGACCATTTGCCTATAATATGCTCAATTTGAGCATGTTGCGCGGACACGGACACGCCCCCTTGCCACTTCTCCTGTTTTTTATATTTCTATGTGCTGACCTAAAACTGCATATTCTATACTGCAGTTACGGGTCTCAACACGAAGAAAGAAAATGTAGTTGTACCTAATATGTTTTATAATTGAAGTTTTTGTAAAATGAAGTTTTTCTTTTTAATTATATTATGTTCTTCTCTTTGATATATGAAAAACCCAAGATACACACTCAGCATCTCAAAAACGTCTGCAAAAAATAAGCGCACAATGTATAATTGTGCGCTAGTTTCAAACAGTCTCGCATCGCTCGCCATACTGCACTGCTTTGTAAAAAACAACTTTTTTTTTTTGTCGGGGACCACTTGTAGTTCACCTCTAGAAGGGTGGTTACTACTCAACCGGGCTAGCCTGTGGTGGCCTCAGATATGACTCTAAAGCCCCCAGCCAAGGCAAACAAATACTTAAAACCTACAACTCCGCTCGCTGGGGGCACCCCCTGTGGGGTACGGGCCTCGGCTCAGCGGCATCGTTATCGGGAGGACAGCAAGGGACAGGCTGGGTCATGACATTATTATTTGGGGAGTTTAAAGCTAATGGCTCAGCGGCGCGGGCTCGCTCGTTAGGCAGTAAAAACAACTGTAAGGTTGAATTTGCAAAAAAAAAATGTTTATAGCATAACTACACACAACTCACACATGACACTTGATACATGTCAGTTTTTGACGACAGTTTCCAGTGTTGCAATTGTTCGAGACTGTGCATCTTGGGTTTTTTAAATATCAATGGTTCTTCTAAAATAATTTTAAAAAGAGGTAAAGTTTGTGAGATAATCTCTGGATGTACTAAACTGATTTTGAAAATTCTTTTACCAATAGAAAGCCCCGTTATTTGTGAGTGTCATAGGCTATATATTAACTAGTATTTAATAACCTCCACAACATGGAATAATGTGCTCCAAAATCAAATCCGTACAGAACCTATGTGCCAGTAGATGGCGCTTGAAAGCTTAGAGATTTTCTGTTCAAATCAATAAGTAAGTACTCAATAATAAGTACTTACTACTACCTACTCTGACGAGTTAACTTGATAGATACATGGTTCGAATGATAAGTACCTACAGTTTGAAAAAACTTTCGTTAGAATTCTATATGCGTACGTATATGTATATTATTAAATCGAATACACGAATCTGTGTTAGGTAGTATCTTGCTTTTACCTATGTACCTAGGTAATACCTACCACAGATACACCTAATACCTATCACAGATATAAAATTATTGCAATCTCAAATTAATAACTATCGATTTCTGCAGACGTAATTCAAATTTTTTCATAGTGTTCAGTCTTTTCATAAGCATGCACCAGATGTGAATTCTGATCCTATTGTCAAGAGGTCTCATATAGCTCTTTTTGTAGAAACATGGAGTGCGGGGAGTAGTGATAATATCACATTACGAGGCTTTGGCGAAATAACAAGGATAAACGGTCCCTTAACTAACCAAGTAAACCGAGGTTGGGGATCCATGGTATTTGTGAGGCCTGACATAGTGCTACAAGTTAAGAGTGATAGATGCCGCTGTTATTGTTCTGACAGCCCAGGAGGTGATTATTGTGAATGTATCGCACTTAAAGTTACAAATGTACACATTTTATCCGTTTACAGATCTCCTAAATGTTCTACAGATACGGCAATAGATTGTCTCGATATAGCTATCAAAGCATTTAATAGTACTCCTATCAGTCCACTGATTGTAGTAGGAGACTTAATGTTGATTTTAATAAGCATTCTAATAAGCAAATATCATGCTTAAACACAGTAAAGGTTTTCTCCCTAAAATTTTTGAGCCCACAACGGTTGACATGACTAGGTACTATCGACAACATTTTTACTAATATAAACAGTTTGCAAAGTGGAGTGACTGAAACGTTCTTCAGTCACCATAGCAGTTGTGGCTAAGACTTCTAAATTCACAATAGTAAAGTACCTACTGTCCGCCGGTTCGCTCTTCCACTTATCCGTCTGTCCGCTCATCCACCTGTTCGTCTATTCATCTATGTGAACGTAAAGTAAGTAAAATATCCAAAATATTTATATAAGATGGTACGGAACCCTCGGTGCGCGAGTCCGACTCGCTATTGACCGGTTTTTTTTATAATTTTGAAAGGGTTTTCCAAAAAGGGTCTAAGGGGAATGTTGTCGGGGGTAAATAGGTAGTAAGTAAAATAGGTGTCGAGGTAGAGTCTGAAGGTGCATTTTGCGATTTGTGTAGGCACTTTCCCAATAAGCACATTAAGACCCCGCTTACGTTTGGAAAACCGTGCCGTCTCTCTATTTATACTATTTAGATATAATGTCTGCCTGACTGTACCTACTAATGCTGGGCACCGGCTTGTCACACAGAGAAGGACGTGTATAATCCATTGCTCAAAACAGGACTTTAATTTTAACAGTTAATACTTAAATAAAGAGTGTGATTTAAAAACGTTACATTATGATACGTAACGCGATATATTTAAATGGTTTTATATGAGAATTTATTTGTATACGCATTGAGTTTTTCCCATCGGCGCGTGCGCTTAATTATGAGCCCGCATCCACTGATTGACGGAGGACTTTGGCGGTACAATACCGTTACACTTTCCACTGACACCCTAACTTAATGCAATACTTGTTAAGGAGTATTAACTCGCCAATTGTTGAGTCATTTATCATCAGTGGCTTCTGTAAGAAAAGTATGTATTTGAGGAAAAACTATATCTTAGGTTTCAATTGCAAAGCGTATAATTTCACAGTGCGTTTTAATCATTCTCATTTTGATGAGTTTCAAGTATTGGCTAAAGTATTTTGTAAAGTATTAGACTAGCAACCCGCCCCGGCTTCGCACGGGTGCAAATATTTATTTAGCCCAGTGTGTCAAAGTGAACATCTAATTACCAGAATTAATAATATTGTGGTTCAGGCTGAAATAAAAAATGCAATAAACAACCGTCAACGACGTCTGCTCTCAGTTGTCTACAAGTTCGGGACATCTCTACCTCCGTTATAATTATTTGGTTGCGCGACTTACTTTAATTTTGAGATATCTCCTAAGATTTTTTACTATCCAAATTAAATAGTTTGAACGGCAATTTTGCTCTAAATTAAACACTCAAGATGACTAATATATTTATTAAGATAAGGATTTATACTATATTGGTGAAAACACCTCTGCAAATGAAGCAGTATTTTATATCAAATTTGAATATTATAAAAATGGTTATTGTGAGTCAACCATACGAGATAGACAAATGCTATCGCGGACACTTTCGTAGTTATTGAAGTGTTATCTAAAACTACATCGTTTTGTTCTATCATCAATTGTTTTTGCAGCGCACGCGATGTAAACAATGTTTTTGATCATTTTTTTCCGACCTCTTCAGTAATAATCTTCGTATATCAGCTAATTTACACAAAACCTTGACAAATTATATACTAAAACCTTCTTCGAGAACCACTCTATCTATCAAGAAACCCGCATCAAAATCCGTTTCGTAGTTTTAAAGATCTAAGCATGCATAGGGACAGACAGACAGACAGCGGGAAGCGACTTTGTTTTATACTATGTAGTGATAGTGATGATGATTGAGAGTCATTAATTTCAGTGGAAGTGCAATTTTCATCAACAGTCTATTAAATTTACTTATATCCAAAGCGTTTGTGAAATTAATCGCGCCGATTATAAATAAAAACTGAAAAAAAAAATACTAGACTAGTGTAAACTAGACATATAATCTAATTTGATGATCTTGATGACATGACATGATACATGGCGCTCAGTTGGTTTGTGACAGAAAGGTGGGCAGTCAGGCTGCCCAGGTGGTCGGGCCAACCACCCGGCCGGCTCGCGACCGACGCATCTTGCACCCTACATGGATGCATCATCCTTTGGTATCCCGGGCTGATCTTTGAACTAATGTCAATTAGTTTATGGGTAGGTAATAAAAAAGAAAAAAATGTTGTGGTTAAGAATAGTTATTTAATCTAAACTAATATTATAAATAATATAAACGTTTGCATATCTATTTTCTTTGAACGTAGTTTCTTTTACACGTTGTATCGCTGAGGGCCTAGGCTTCTTTTTATCCCGGAATATTGGACCAATGCTTGTGAAATTGGCCACGGAATTGATACCGCGCAAACTTTATGAATATTTTGAATGGCAAATAGTTAATCAATTCTAGCATATTTTTTTGTATTTACAAAAGAATATCTATTAGAGCAATGTAGGTAGGTAGGCCTACTATAAAATAATTCGCATGCATTTTTATATTTTTCTGCCATTTATTATATCGTTTGAAACTTAGTTTACTTACATTTAAAATGAAGCTCAACAAACTACTAAAAGGTTTCAGTTAAGCAAACATTTACGAGAATATTTTTAGTAAGAACATATTTTAATAGGCCCTTAAAAATCCAATTATATTCTAAGAAACTCAAAGAAGACTGTCTGTGGTCTAAACTAAATGGCTTTAAATATTAGCTAAATATTCAGAGTTCGTGTTTTGTACGGATGGCCATTTCTTTATAAATACCATAGACAAGTGATGGTCAGTTTGTGGTCTGGGGCCATAAACATTCTGCACCTTTGCACGCTCTCAAATGATTCCTTTGTCTATTTTTATGGGATATAAAATTTCACTTTTCACTGTCGTATGTTACCAACCTATGTTATGAAGTTATGCCTATTTACTTACTCGTATTTATGTTTTGTTACCGAAAAGGAAAAGATCAATGCCAATCTGTCCAGCCTTCACCGAATGTGGGATCAGCTTCCTTTTTAACCGAATTCATATTTATAAAAGTACTAACTGACCCGCGCAACTTCGTCTGCGTCACAATTTTCATTACTGCTCCGCTCCTATTGGTCTTAGCGTGATGATATAAAGCTTTATATAGCCTTCCTCGATAAATGGGCTATCTAACACTGAAATAATTTTTCTAATCGTACCAGTAGTTCCTGAGATTAGCGCGTTCAAGCAAACAAACGAACTCTTCAGCTTTAAATATTAGTATAGATTATAGATTTTTAAAGGAACGACTGCCTGTCTGACCTGCACATACACGATACGCCTTCGTAAATGTGGTTGATGGAATTTCTGACTAACCGTAACTTTGAAAATTATGAAATGAATACATGTACGAAACACTAAACTCAATTCATGTTAAAAAATCAGTAGATGTATGCGATTTTAACCATTTCCCTGTGTTCAAATCATCGTAAAGCTTGTTTTAATTATTTATCCTAATTTCCGCACTACATCCTACATTTTCCGCACTTCAGTTATACTTGTGTTACCATCACAGAAACGTATTGTTACCAAAACACTACTAACTGAAGGTAGTTCACCACAAGTCACAGCAGTGCTTACGGTATCTGGAAAAGGCTTTTCCTAATTACTTGGGGTGTGTTTTGTTTGGTGCTATCGGCGTGTAACGAGGCGCAAATGGGTGCGATCGCGCGATCATGCGGGCTGCCCGCCCTTCGCAGCCGCCCGCCCCCGCACCCGCCCCCGCGAGCCTCAAAGGCCTTTGTACGTGTGCTGAATTGAGATATAGTGATGAGCGGAGCGGTAAGTTTTGGTGCGATGACATAAAAGAAAGCGATCATTGCGCGAATATGCGATCGACATAACCACTTGTTCCGCAAAACCGGAGCGCGGCCTGTTTTGACGCGACGATGTTTTCTGGTATTAGGACGACGACGACGCTATAGATTCATTAGCACGCGCTCTTCAAAGTTCGAGTGGTAACTAAACTGCAAAACTATGCTTGAGGTCGGGCTGGGAGATACCAGTTTTAATTATGAGGAGTATGTCAAATTAGAATTGTGTTATTTTTAATCAATTCCCCAAAGGAATTTTTTAAGCAAGGATAGTAATTAACGTTATATGAAAATAACGTGTTCACTTGCCTAAATGGGAAGACAATAGTAGAGTAATGCTTATTTTTCCAACCTGCAGATGTCGGCTAGCCGCCGTCTGTTTATTTGCCACATGCCACTCTATGCACTTTTAATTAATGAATTAAATTTAATTTTGTATATTTTATCATAATTATTTTTATTTGTGAATATGGATGTATGGTCTGCAATAAATATTTATTATTATTAATATTAAACCTGTATCTTCCTATTTTTTATTTTAGTAAAGGATATTGTGCAAGTTTAAGATACCTATACTATTTACACAGCACAAAAACACAATCTCTCCCACTCGTCACCATGTCCGCTACCTTCACAGATAAGCACGACAGTGGTAGCAGCGGAATCTCGCGTCTATCCTCGTTAATGAGTTTATCTCACATGTGGTGCAATTAGCCCATTGAATGTGGCACAAGGATTACTACGAGGTAAGCGGTCAAAGCTCTTTGTCTTCTGTTCTCTTTATTAAAACATTAATTTCATAACTTTTTTGTGATGAAGAAAATCCTTCAGGAACTATTTTGTGTCTGATGTTGATGGTACTGAAAAGTCGTTATTAAGGTTCATAGTAAAAGGACCATATTTTAAAACGAAAGTGTTGATTGAAATTTCAACAGCCAATCTCAACTATTGACTTGCGTTAAATCTGTGACAAGTCGATAATTTCCCTTTAGAAACCGCGGGTCAATGTATTTGGGTACTTTGGTTGTAAATTGGTACCCACCTAGGATTAGTTCATTACATTATCTTTGTTTTTAGTGGTGGCAGGAAGTGAAAAGCACTAACTTCTCAAAAGTCAATGCCATTATTAATTACCTATTCTATTATCTGCTTAATTTAGTGTTACTTTGTTTTAATTGAAATATCTTTACACGTGTCACCTAACCTGTTATCATTGTCTTTCCTACCTATAAATGTTCCGTATTTCCTGCTCTGCCATTGGTCGGCGGTTGGCGGAAAATCGATCGCACTCTATGTAGGTAGGCTACCAATGCTGCCATACCATAGACAGGTAGGAAGGTAGTTATGTAGGTACGCTACTTTGTGAAACGAGGTAATTCCCAGTTATCGTTTAGTCATTGGTTTTTAAAACTGATTGACAGAACGTGACAGAACTATGCGTATTTACCCTAGTTAGATTGTAAAATGAGTACCGTTTTACGATGATAGTACCTATGCTCTTATTTTCAAAACATTCTTTATGTAAATGCGTAGATATTCGTGATAATAATATGTATGGTTTTCCTAGTAGGTTATAGGAAAGTAGTTCTAGTGGCTTCAAGTTTTAGACCGAGCTTTATTTTTAGACTTGCTGTGTCCGCGACTTCGTTCGCGTGGGTGTCGGAAAAAAATGTACGTACAGTTAATACCTTGCATAACCTGACCCTCTCAGATATTAAGCAAATAGGAAGAGGGTAAGGCACGGTACTGACTGTATCACCTTTTTTGTTCGGTTTCAAATGCCGACCAGCCCAGGGCGGGAAATCTCGACATAGTTACCGATCGCCTACCGACTGAAGTCGGTCGGTAAGTCCTAAGTCCTACGACCAAAATAAATGATCTGATCCGTGGATCGCGTTCGAGATTGACCGGTAACATGTCGAGACTTCCCGCCCAGGTAGGTATCTCTTGTTACCTCAAATCAAAATCAACATAACGGACTATGTCGAACGAATGGTTGCAATATTCAAACTTAGGGATTTTTTCTTGCTTTTTAAGTTACTACCACAGCTATCCACCTATATAACCTTATCGTCATAGTCGGCCTTCTATAATGTTCCCACTGTTGGGACTCAGGCCTCCTCTCTAGGAGAGGGAATGGGCCGTAATCCACCACGCGGGCCCAATGCGGGTTGGTGAATGTCACTTGTCTTCGAATTTTTGGTTCTAGGACATGCCGGTTTCCTCACGATGTTTTCCTTCACCGTTTTGAGAGCAGTGGTGATGAAATAAATTACACAAAGTAATGTGCCTGGCTGGGTTTGAACCCGCGACCTACAACTCGTAAGTCGGAGCCGTTACCACTCGGCCACCACTGCTCCTTATCGTATTTTACCATAAATTACCCCTTTACCAATAAAATACCAAAACCAACATGGCTGATATTGTGACGATTTATACGACGCTTCCATCCTCATACATGGAACAATTATGTAAATGACATGGATGCAATATGGTCTGTGAATTGCTTCGCTATCGGCCCATACATCGACACGCGAGTTTCACTAATTGTATGCCGCTGTTATTGTTCTATGTTTTGATAATAGCTCATTATTTTATATTGTTTTTAATTGAGAACAATTCTGTGGTTGATAAGTACACGTAGAGTACGATTGAGGTGTCATTAGTTTTAGCAAGATAAAAAAAATGCAAAATATGTTTTGTTCAGTCAACCCCATTTTAGTGGCAAATTTTGACAGGTTTTCAGGCTAAAATTGCGAGCGAAAAATACTTAACTTCAAATGCTAAATTCAGAAATCGGAGGCTGTCTTATTATGAGTATTTGTAGATCTACAAACTGTTCAGAACTTTTTGTCAAATTTAAATTCAAAAGTGAAACAGACAATCTACATACAATAACCATGAAATCATCTTAACAACAATCTGCCATTCGTGCCAACAACATTGACCAGCGAGCAAGCTTTGTTTGCATTCTCCGGAGAAATGCGGATGACCACAACGAGGCCTTGACAGTTCAAGAAGCCTCTCCAGCTAGCCCCAAGGGTCTTTGCTCCTGATTTACGGGCTCCGAAAACCGCAGGGATTCAATGTGCCTTTGTTGCAAACACACTTTTATTGAATAATAAAATATTTCCACAAAATGAAACCACTTTATAGGTCCATAATTCCCTTTTAACGATCGCTGTTATGAAATATTTTTGCTGTTTTAGAAATAATCTTTTGTATTTCTATTTTAGTATTAGGTTTGTTCTTCTCGTCCAAAGGTTTTGCGAGGCGCATCGGGAGTTAAGAGATTAGATTTAAATAAATTAGAGCTTTTAATTATTGTATGTGTCTTATAGGCTTCAACACAATTAAAAACTACTAACAATTAAACAATGCCATCAGCAGCATTAAATTAGTGGCGTGACGATAAAAACATAAAGGTAAAACATATTCGTGTTGAAGATACCATCGTTCGGTAAAACGCGAACACGGAGATAATGACTCGATGAATAATAATGAGCTCTGTAAGTGTGAATCACCAAATATATTTAAATTGTTATCAATTAAAAGCAATATAATAGCGATTTGAGTCGCGTACCCTGGCCATATGGCGTAGTGCACGAGCTTATGGGCCCATAAAGTTAGCGATTTACCTGACGCAGAAAGAAGATCTGTGGAGTGGTTGTGGCTTGGTGGATGCTTCTATATAATTTTGTGATTCCAGTAAATTTTAACTTTAATGAATAAAAGATTGTGTATCGTTCGCAAATGTTTTTGCCATAGGTGTTGTGAATATGCTCATATAATTAGTTAATTAGTAGTGGTAATGGACCCAAAAATCAAACCATATGTTAAAGTTCGCACATAAATTATTAATTTGGATATGGGTAAACATAGACCTTAATCCAAATTATTGTTATAGGGAGTGCATGCAAGCTTCTTTCAAATTAATAATCGATTAGGTACTGTTACCTAACCCGGCTCACCCGCTATTTCCATGGCCTCTAACTTGATGTAAATTTGTCGGGCTCAATTGAATTTAATAGGAATGTTCGGAGGGTGAGGATCGCTACTATCGCCAGCTGACGCGAGGTGTGAGGGAATGCAGCCCTCCTCGACACTCGACGACGGATGCACAATTCGTCGCCAACACCGCAAAGGGGCGAACCTCAAATGAGAAAATTTTACAGGAGAGCCAAAAAACGTTTTTTTTCTCCCGATGACGCGCTTATTTCGATGATATTAAAGTATATATATATAATAATGAAAAAAATCAAACGCGAAGGTGCACTATGGAAACAGGACTACACAATTAATACAAATATAATATTTTACAATGCTGGGTTTTTCGAGGAAAAGCCGAGAAAAAATATACGCCTTTTCGTCGCGCCACTTTATCAGCAAGACATCCCGTTTAACTAATATTCTCTTAGAGTTACGCCTCGATGCGCTATGATAATATGCGTTATTTTAATTCCAAAAACTATACTCAATACAATCCAAAATATTTATTATGAAATCACAAACTTATTGACTTAAAAATATTAAAAAAAAAACAAATTACTTAGTAAGTTTGAATTCTTTGTCATAATACCTGTGTATTATGGTTAAAATCAAATAAAAACAATTTGGTATTACAAATCAAATAAAAACAATTTGGTATTATTACAGTGTTTCACATAGGTAACAAATACTATCAGAAATATGTTCATAAAACAAAACAAAAATAAATCGATGACCTAGACCTAGACCTACTGAAGTACAGTAAGTTATCTGCAAAAAAAAAATGTATGAAATAAAGTGTGTATGTATTTATGAAATTTAGGTACCTACAGTATTAATTTTATAATAGGCGAATAAGTTGGTGCTGCAGTAATTAACAGTTATTATATTTACGTTATTAATTAACGTTAGTAATGCAGTATCGCAAGGCAGAAGCGACTATCGAGTTTTTATTTTGCCCTGCACATCCATCTGCATACAAGCTTATTGACTTAGAACCTACAACGTCATGTTCATAAAGGAACATAGATACAGTACGTGAAACAACAACAATTTCGATTTGCTACATTGTTAATTGTGAGGTTGTAAACAGAAAGCTGTCTTTTATAAAATACTAGTCGACCCGCGCAACTTCGTCTGCTCCGCTCCTATTGCTCTTAGCGTGATGATATATAGCCTATAGCCTTCCTCGATAAATGGGCTATCTAACACTGAAAGAATTTTTCAAATCGGACCAGTAGTTCCTGAGATTAGCGCGTTCAAGCAAACAAACAAACAAACAAACTCTTCAGCTTTATATATTAGTAAGTATAGATAGATAGATTGCTCCTTCTTTTGTAATGGGTAAGAACATGACTTGTTGCCAATCAAAAGATGCACAGACTAGTTGGGGGTTTTCGAGAAAAGCTTCTTGCTTGTCTGTGTCTTTAAGTTGGCAAACGGTTTGCTTGTCTGTAGTGTGTTTACCATACTTTTCTTTTAAATTCGATTTAGTCTCAGGTTATCCATCGTGATAAGCAGCACAAAGACTACATTGGTCGATGAAAAGCCAAATTCATCGCTTTGAACATCTTTTTATAGGTTGTCAAACCTGGAGCCTCTTGGAATCGGTATTTCAAGTTCGTTTAGTAACATACGGTGCATTTTTTTGACGCTTAAATCAGAATGTAAATATTCTTTCGTTGAATTTGCCCGACAGTTATACAATTCAACTCTAGGAAAACGATTTATATGTCGCCGCTAAAAGGCGAACTTCGAGTTCGTCTTTTCGTAAAATTTCGCTAGAACTGATTTTGAGATACGCCGTCAATTTTTTTTCGTTTCTATTAGTCTTAGAGCATAGCCTTTTTGTGACGACATAGATCTCAACAAATGGAGCATTTTTGTATACTAAACTAATTTTTGACCGTTTGTATGAGGTTCGCCCCTTTGCGGTGTTGGCGACGAATTGATGGTCAAATAAAAAAACGCATGTTGATGGCACGGACGTGGGAGGGCACTTATAATAACCATTTTAGGACGATAGGAATTATTGTGTGGAAATAGAGACACACGTTTTTCATGAAGTTTCAATATTAAGCTTTTAATTTAATTGTGCTAACTTAGAACTATGTACGTACTGTTATTCCATCGATTTTCAAGTCTTTCAATGTTACACTGTAAACTCAGGTTATGTATTTAATTAAACTCATTAAATAGGGACTTGGGCGGTGCTGCAGTCTCTCCAACGGTGCCAGATCGACCATCGGTACATCGAGGTGCTGAAAGGTTTGTACAAAAACGCCACCATGTCAGTCCGACTTCAGGATCAGACCTCGAAACCTATCCTCCTGCAGCGGGGTGTGAGACAGGGAGACGTCATTTCTCCGAAACTGTTTACAGCCGCAATGGAGGATGTCTTCAAAGTTTTGGACTGGAGAAGGCTAGGCATTAATGTCGATGGCGAGTACATCAGTCACCTTCAATTTGCCGACGATATAGTCATCATGGCTGAGACTACGGAGGACCTCAGTACAATGCTCGAGGACCTCAGTAGAGCTTCCGAAAGGGTGGGTCTCAAAATGAACATGGACAAAACCAAGATCATGGTAAATACCCATGTAGCACCCACTCCCATCAAGATCGGAAGCTCTACTCTCGAAGTTCGAAGTTGTAGGAGAGTACGTCTACCTAGGCCAAACGGTCCAGTTAGGTAGGGCCAACTTCGAGTAAGAGGTCAACCGTCGAATCCGACTCGGCTGGGCAGCGTTCGGGAAGTTGCGCGGTATCTTCTCGTCCCACATACCAGTGTCTCAAGACGAAAGTCTATGATCAGTGCGTGTTGCCAGTGATGATATACGGAACTGAAACGTGGTCGCTTACAATGCGACTTTGCATTGTAAGCAAAGTCGCATTGTAAGCGAGGGCCTCATCAGAAGGCTCTAAGTCACTCAAAGGGCAATGGAGAGGGCAATGCTTGGAGTTTCCTTGCGTGATCGTATCAGCGCACATTGCTCGCAGAACAGATGTTCGATGGGGCTGAAAAGTTCTGGAGTGGCGACCGCGTACCGGAAGACGTAACGTTGGAAGGAACAAGGTGGACCGATGACCTGGTGAAAATCGCGGGTAGCCGATGGATGTGAGACGCAAAGGACCGGTCGTTGTGGCGACGCTTGGGGGAGGCCTATGTCCAGCAGTGGACGTCTTTCGGCTGATATGATGATGATGATGATGATTAAATAGACAGAAACATTTATTTGCAAGGATATACTTATTTAATCATCTTTAGAATTATGACATGTAACTTATATTTAAAGCTCCTAACAATAATTTTCTTATAATCTTATAATGATATAAAATTAAATGAAGCCATTAACATATTAATTGAGTTTTTCTAATGAACCCAACTAATGCTTACCAATAGACATTATAGGAATAAATAAAGCGGTTCTATGCTCACATTTGGAGTGAATAAATAAAATAAATATTCTAACACACATTTCCCTATATTAGTAGTTTAGTAAAACAAATGTGTTGCCAGTAAGTGGCGGTAAGGGAGGGTGTACCTCATGAATGTTAAGCAAACAGATAATATGAAGGGCTTAGCCTCCCCTTTGATAGCCACGATTGCACACAATTGATGGTGTTACTTGTCTGTAAGTGTTTGATGTCCTTGTGTTTACCGTGGTTTATAGAAAAAAAATCGGAAGTCAAAGGTGACGTACCGTTAATTTACTTCGACTAAGGGTACATTTTTCAATAGTCTGTTACTTACCTTTAATCCAATAAACAGTTGCTAGTATAGATAATAGAAAAAAAATTAAAACTACGATTAGTCCTCATACAAAATATCAGACAGTTGAAAAATCGGCCCTAAGGATATTCAGGAAATATCCTACAGATAGCATTTGACATCTAGGTATACTTACAGTTTCGTGAATCAAAGCAATCTATCTCGACACGTAGACATTGAATGCCCTGTTTGGACAGAGGGTCGTAACTCTTGTATTTGTGGAACAAGACTTGGTGCTCCACATTGAGTAAGACCTAAAATACATAAACATACTTAACTCTAAAAACGAATGTAAGTTCTAACTCAGACAACTTGAAAAATTTTTAACGCTTTCAAAAGCTCTAAATTAGTATGAACATAAAGCGATTAACCAATAAATAAAACATCAAACGCCACATTCAATAACTAATTGGATTGTGGACAAAAACCCTTTATTACGGTAACCTCAGTTAAATTGCCACCAGAACATTTTATGTCAATAATACCTACCTGGGATGCTCGCTTGCACGTGGCAGCGACAGCTGGGCCGATATCATCTTGTTGGGGACATCGCAATACGCCGATAAATGCATTAGCATTGTGGGTGGTTGAACTTGTCATTGCCTAGTATTGCTATTTTGTTTTTTGTTAAATGTAAATAAACAAAAACGAAGCCATGCTAATGTCACGCTAACCAAATAACATGAGGATTTGAAATTAATTTCAGTTGTGTTCTTATTTTGAATTTGATTTGTTTGTGGTTAAATGTGTACTTAAAGTTCTTTTTTCAAACAGCTTTTTGAATTGATCTTTACATCGAGAATATCAGGAATTAAAAAGAAACCAAAGGAAAAAAAAAACTCTTAGTGTTTGTGGCGCCAAACTGAGAAGTCAGAGTTTCAGTTTCGTTAGTTTGATTTCATAAAAAAATTGTTTCCAGATCATCTTATTTTATTTGTTTTATACTTTAGCTATTCCATTTATTTGGTCTGTGTTGCGAAAGTCTTCAGCTTCAGGTACGTAATTTATACATCTATTATTTATTTTTTACACAGCGCGAGCTTACGACGCCGATGGTGATATAGCTTTGAATTTATCGCAAGCTTATGTTGAAACGAGTTTCTAACCTTGTTATATAAAAAAGCAGCTAATGACTATTAGTGTACACTGTGCAGTGTATTGAACTGGGATGTAATAGAAAAGTCTAGATTTAGTAGTAGCATGGGAACGCAGCTGCGGTGACACCTGCTCGCGACTTCTAATGCCGCACACGCAGAATCTCGATCGCATTAGAATTTAAAAGTCGTAAATATCGACGTTTTCGTTATACAAGTGACAACATTATGTAGAACCTGATAATTATTGACTTTTTAATGCTGGTTGAGCAGGAGCGAGTATGAGTAAAAAATAAAAAAGTCTGGATAAAAAAGGAAAACAATCTTAGCTTGCTTGCAAAAGCGCTGATCTAATTAAGATCCGTGTTTTTGCAAGTAATCGTCTTTCAATTTCGTAAATTATCCCTAGGTTAGTGTGTAGCATTCTATTTTAAAATACCGATATTTATGAATATTGAACAATTCCAAAACATCGTAACGCATCGCTGGGAAATTAAAAAAATCTCTCAAGTATAAATCACCCAGAAACAAAAACAAATAGATAAATAAAGGTCAAAACATCATTGTTAATTTTTTGCCTCTAGATTGAATTATAAAAGCGTTTTTAATTGCTGGGGATTATGAGAACTTTCATATTAATTACCCCCTAAATGAGTTTAACGTTTCGTCACTAAAGAAAAAAGGGTTGAATGTACTTGAGGGCTATTGTTTTTCGTCTATAAATCTAATGTATTGTAATTATACAGTTTAATGTGTGACAGTCGCTTTGTCGTATGTAAATGTCCGGGGACGAGTGGAGTGGGGTGGGAACGGAACAGCCCTGACAATATTGGAGCGCGGCGGGACGCCACTTCACTGCCGAGGTTAGGGACGATGCTGTTATTATGTATGGTTTTAAACACTCGAAAGTTTTGATTATAAAATTCTGGGCTTCCGATAGACTTTCCAATAGATGATATTTTTATGCACAATATTATTGAAGTAAACTTGGTTTGTAATTGCGATGAAATCAAGCTTATTTAGGAAACCAGCCGATTTGTCTGATTTTACACAGATAATAAATTCATCTCTTCAATGTTTGTCAAAGATTTCGCATTAAGAACCTCAGTCAGTTCAATAGACTCCTGCGTCGTCTAAAATAAAATGTTGTAATAATGGGACAATGCCACCATTATTGAGCAACGAAATCATACTCCGATCACTTACAGTGCAAATAATTAACAAAGAATTAAATGAGCCCCTAGTTTATAGCCTCTTCAGCCACAAATACTGTAGAGACGTATTTCTATAACTTGTGAGCATTGTGAGCTTTGTTTCGAGCACAAAGCGTAAGTAGCCACTCTAGTATGAGAAACTGTAGTTTTGCCGCGAGTTCGCGTGTGGGAATGTGGGTAGTTCTGTATTGCTACTGGTTACTTATTATCGATTGCTTCTGTTTGATTTTGAAGATCTTCTTTGTTTTTGTTGTTGCTGTTGTAATTTGTTGGTTTCACTTAATTAGGTATTTTCATTTCAATGGAGTACCTATAGGCTTGAATCTAAATCTCAGGTATTCTTTAAATGCTAATAATTATTCTAATAAGTAGGTACCCAAAAGTTTCATTGATTTTAAGATTAGACTAGTTTTTTCCGTCATGAGAGAAAATAAAGTCAAATTATAGGTCCAACTTCATGTTACTAACCATATAGATTTCTTCATTTCTGATAAGATCTTCGACCATTAAAATGAAAAACAGCTTCCGATCATGAGATCCTAATATACAAATCGGCATTCAATAACAAAGTATTAAAATAGCATTTGAGCAGTCAATTAGGCGGCAACGTATCGTCGATGGAGATACCGCGATGGTGGTCCATTGTGGGGAGGCGCCCCGTGGTGGCCAGCGTCGGCCACTCGTGCCATACAATGCAACGACACTGTTTCCTATTTTTATAACAGTTGCTTTTACTGCCGCTCCGATGACCGCACTAGAGGTCGTGTTTTGTGGGAAATCAGTAATATAGAAACATATTTTTTGCTCTCATCTATTGTTTGAGATTGACCTCAAAGTTGTAGTTCTGATAGGCAGTAGCTTCATGAAGAATATTGGTATTCCACTGCGTTAGGTTCGACTGGAATCGACCCTAACATAGGAAAAGGCTAGCTAGGCCAATTGATAGTCCTCTCAGTTTAAACTCAGAGAGCTTTGGTAAGAAGTTTTAAACATCAAAAAAATAGGTAGATACATATTTCGAAGATTGAAAGAGGCATTTCAATACACCACTATTCTGCCAATAATTTATTTGCCCATTAACTTAACCCTAAAGCTGCAAAGATTCTGTCGATAAAAAATATCGTTAAACACTTCAGTGTAAACTGTAAATCATAACAAGAAACGGCACCTTATCAGCGTTATATCAAACGGTAAGATCTTAATATAAAAGAATGGCGAACAACCGGCGACCTCCCAACTGTGGATGCAGTGGCTTGTTACTTCACACCGTTGTCAAAGAGTTGGGTCGTTCGTCTAGTGATCGAGCTGATAGATAAGTGCGTTCTCACCTCCCCGTGGTCGCAGACGCAGTCCGCGTCGCGAAAGGGTTCGCCGAATAATTGCAACAATCAATGTGAAGGAGCTATCGAGCAATTTGTATGGTATTTGTGCGGGCTGTCACCCGCTGATGCTATCGAACGCCTCGGGGAGCCAATGGGAAATGTTTTTAGTAGTTACTTTCTCACACCTCAAGTACCTAATTAAAATGGCTAGGGAGAGCCTAGGGCGCACTTGTGTAGTTTCCGAATATGTTGTTTGTAACGAGATTAATTTTATTCTTACACCACTTATGGTTACGGGAATTGAGGTTTTGTGGTATTCACAAACGACGTTACTAACTTTTTTGTATTATCATCATCCAGTTTTCCAAAGATTACGCAAAACCACCAAATAAGATAAAAAAAAAACATATCAGTCAAACTAATTGATACTGATCTTCTGTCTAATCCATCAGGTGCACCATAGAAAGTGCCGCAACTAAGTTGCCACTTACCAAGAATTCCGTACCCAGCTATAACTCATCTCGGAATCATAATAAGACATAAACATCAGCTCGTTGCAATATGTCACCGAGTAACAAAGCGCTGCGGTAACGGTCCGCATCATTTGTCTGCCGTAACCCTGTTATTTATGATCTCCTGCCGAAGAAGGAGGACAAAAACGAGACTGCTGTTAAATATTTGCCCTGAGACAAGAGGGAGCGATAATTCGAGGCTATTATGACGTCATTTCACGCCCTTTGTGAGGTCGTCACGGCGTGTCATCTGCTCCTCGAGACGCCTGCCTCACTATCTCTCGATTAAATCTATTGTGTCATTTTTTCAGTGCGCGCAAGTCGGATGCGCCACCGACGATGATTTCGTCCCGTTCGCTTGTTCGCTCGACTTCGCTATAAAAACACTCGAGGAGCTGCCCTATTGTCTCGTGGCCCTTTTACGAGCTCCGTTTTGTGACGCTGTTATTGTTTGCGGTTGATAAACATCTCGCCACTACGTAGGTAGGGATCATCGTCACTTTTACCGGTGGTTTACATTAATGGAGCTCCTTCGGGTTTGTTTGTCAATTATTGTTGTACTCAATTGTTGTATGGGACGTCATTTTTTAGGATGGACTTAATGAATACGGAGCTGTTTGCATTCACGAAGGATTTCCCGTTGAAAACCGACTCTGTTTTCAAACAAGATCCGAAGTTGGCGGCTGCGATTGATAAACTTTGTAGTAGTGAACGAAAATTAATGGGTGCTGAAGGAATTGTATTTCTTCCTGAACGTAAGCTGGATTTTAGTGAGGTTCAGAAGCTTTTAAAAGGGTCTGTTACAGAAAAAGGTTAATAAAAACTGAACTATCTAGTTATTGTTCGTTTTGAGTTACGATTGCTTAACTTTTTTCTAACTTTCAGCTGCCCTCAAGCCTTCCCACATCCTATTGAAAGAAACAAATGACGCAAGAAAGTTGCTTATAAAAAAATTGGAGGATATTCTTAGCGACATCAACAAATGCGCTGAAAGCGGTGATACGCCCAAACTTGTTATTAGAAATCAAAAACTGTGGAGCAATTGCATTTATGATTTAGATAGGTGAAAAAAAAATAGTAAAATTATCGAATATCGCTACAACGATAAAGACAATATTTAAGCTTCATTTTTAATATTTTTGCTTTTTTCAGGGTAACATTGAAATCTTTTAACGAAGCCAAAAAGACAACGCTTTCTTATTCCAGTAGCGAAGACAAAACAAGATTTAATTTTATTGTTTTTGTGTTAACAAAAGTGCATGAATTACTTTCTAAGAATTTAACTGTCACCAGACGGTAAGTAGCAGTAGCAATATAATATTTAAGGTAGCACTATCCGTCGGCAAAAGCTTCAATAAGTTTGTGCGAAATCCACAATAAAAAAAATTAAATGCCATTAGACATGTTTTTTTGCGGAATTTGTTCAAAAGAGTCACCACGGCCCTGGAACGCAAAGGGCAATAGGAGGAGCACGGATAAGTTTTTATTCAGTAAGAGTTTGACACTCTCTTCTGCTCCTCCCAGAGCGGGAAAATTGCGGGCAGTACGTCTACCATGAGTTTTATCAATATATACTTACTCGCTAGCGACTGTAGTTAAAAAATTGTATGAAAACTTTTAAAACACAAGTTTCTAATTTATTTTTTGAAGTTGTTAATTAACAAGCAAGCATGTTGCAAGTAAAACTTTAGTTAACAACTAAAAAAATAAATTAGAAACTTATTTTTTTTAAATTTTCACACATTTTTTTTAACTACAGTCGCTAGCGAGCATAGATTGATAAAACTCATGGTAGACGTACCGATAGACTTTGAATGTAAAAAGCATAAAAAGTCATAATTCGAGGTTTGTCTCTCGCCCGTTTCCTCCTCCAATATCGGACCGATTTAAAAGATATTTCACAAACTGAATGAGAAGGATGTATACTGGTCCCTATGTTTTTCTTTTTTTTTATTAATACTTGCCAAATTTGTACACTAGGGCTTTGTTGACAGCGGTTTATCGGACAATTTTGAGCTTTTTTTGAGGGTTCTAGTGCTTATACGGTTATTGTATCATCAAAAAGGAAAAAATAGGGACATAATATATATCCTTCTTATTCAGTTTATGAAATATCTTTTAAACGGTCCAATATTGCAGGAGGAAACAGGCGAGAGCAAAACATCGTATTATGACTTTTTACATACAAAGTTTTGCCCGGTAATTTGATGATTTCCCACACTTAAAAAAAATAGACATGTTTTATGGCAGGTAGCTGATTTTAATTTTGTTTGATACCTTCAACGACTTGATGAAAACAAGGTGATACTTATATAGCAAATCTAAGCTCTTTACGTTTCAGAAACCTAAGTAATCTATGAGTAGGTATAAACGCACTTTTTCGATTGCTGTATGACATCCCCATAATTATGAACTTCTTAGTCAATCGTTATTTCAGGGAGCTGTTCTACCAGAACGTGATGAGACTCCGAAACCAGGCTAATCTGGACGTAGCTGTAAGAGATGTCTGCTGTTTGCTGGAGACTCCTCCCTGGAGCCTGGGTATCGTGGCTACTGCTAAGGGCCTGATCGCAGGACCTCTGACGATGCACCATCGGGATGGTAGCGTGGTTGATTGTACGGTGTCTGGTGGTAACCTACTCAAGCTATCTTCTGTGTTCAAATTACCAGCAAAGTGCCGCGCAGTGGCAGCTCGGCAGCAGCGTTGCCGCCGCGCTACAAGCACTAGGTTCGAGCATCATAGTGTTGTACATTTAGTTTCACGATGGACTCTGACGACGAAACACTGCTGTTAGTGTTACTATAAAAACGAAAAAAGATTTTGGAAATAAAGCGTTGCCATTATTTTGTATAAGTAAACGAACTGAATTTCATAAAGTAAAAGGCTACTGTGACCAAAAATTTCAGAATTACTTATACGATTATCAAGAAAACAATTCTACGAATTACGTCCTCGTTTGAAACCTTATAATGGAAAAGAAAATACATCCTTCAAAAATACTATTTGTGCTGAAGAAAGCCGAAAAAAATACGTGCGCATCGTCACTAGTCCATCGGTGAAATGATGCGCGGCCGTAGCGCGTGTGTAGCGCTGCAGTCGCTTGTTTCTAGGGTTTCGTAGCCCAATGGCAAAAAACGGAACCCTTATGGATTCGTCATATCTGTCTGTCTGTCTGTCCGTCCCTATGTCACAGCCACTTTTTTCCGAAACTATAAGAACTATACTGTTGAAACTTGGTAAGTAGATGTATTCTGTGAACCGCATTAAGATTTTCACACAAAAATAGAAAAAAAAAAAATTTTGGGGTTTCTCCATACTTAGAACTGAAACTCAAAAATGTTTTTCATCAATCCCATACGTGTGGATAGGTCTTCAAAAATGTTACTGAGGTTTCTAATATCATTTTTTTCTAAACTGAATAGTTTGCGCGAGAGACACTTCCAAAGTGGTAAAATGTGTGTTATTTTAGAAGTTACAGGGCCCTGTAACTTCTAAAATAAGAGAATGATAATGCAAACCATGCAAACTTCCACCGAAAGTTGGTTTGAACGAGATCTAGTTAGTAGTTTTTTTTTTAAAAGGTCATAAATCGTAAACCGCAATTTACCAGCTTTCATTCAATCAACTCGAATATAAAAAACTGGCCAAGTGCGAGTCGGACTCGCGTGCAAAGGGTTCCGAACGAATTTAATTTTTTTAACATGTCATATTAACACTACAGACTTCTAATATGTTTTCCTGTAATCTTTAGGTAAAGATCTATTATCTCCATTTTTTTCAAAATTTTAGGCTCAGTAGTTTCGGAGATAAGGGGGGGAATGGTCATTTTTCGTCTAATTTCTTGAATAACTTCTAAATCATTGATTTTAAAATTATGAAAAAAATATAATTAAAATCCTCACAGTAAGCCCTTTCATTTGATATGTCACACGATATTGTTCAAAAAATTTTTTTTAAATTTTCTTGTTTGACCCCCAAAAGTGACCCCCATACTAAAAATTTAATAATTTTCGTAACGCATCGGTGTTTGGGTCATAGAAGTCCATATGTGTACAAAATTTCAACAGAATCGGTCCAGTGGATCCGGAGAAAACTGGCTGTGACAGACGGACAGACAGACAGACAGACACCCGAGTGATCCTACAAGGGTTCCTTTTTTTTTCGGAACCCTAAAAAAACCATTTAATTTCATAAACATAAACCTTATGCATAAACCGTGAACCATTATTTTCTAATAATATATCTGTAATAAATAAGCAAATAATAATTAAAAAGTAACATCGAACTACAAGAACTTTTATATAATGTTACTTGCTGCTACGGAACCCTTCATGGGCGAGTCCGACTCGGACTTGGCTGCTTTTTTATTTAAGTATATGGATTAACAAAGAAGCCGCGCTGCCGGCGCGCGGCACTTTGCGGTAAATTCGTAGGTACCTGGTAAAACAATCAATGATCTGAGGGCCATGACAAAGTGTGGTTCTATGATCAGCGTTATGATGATAGAAAACTATAAAATGTATCTATTTGTTTTAAAAGCTACCACAAGAAGCTTACGATTAGGCAATACGGTCGAAAGACATTCTGGAAATAAAAATGCTCTAAAAGCGATTGCCAGTTGCCTAGGTCTAAAGGTCGTTTTAAAATAAATTCGGTGAAATCTTTGCAATATTTTTTTTTGGAGCTTGGTGCGTGGTGGAGTCGTATAAATTGATGATGACTTACTTAGTTTACTTATTTGTGTTCAAAAACACCAATTGTATCCATGGTCTTAGCATACCCAGTCAGTATCTAAAGTTTTATTTATTTATTCATTCATTTTGCTTCATGTTTGTGCTGCATTGAAGGAGTCCTAATACCGCAAGATATCATTGGTATCAAAGAGTTCCAGTCAATTGCGAAGTACATCCTGGTGGTAGAAAAGGATGCTATATTCCAGAAGCTGCTGGACGAAGGAGCACTCCTAAGATTGGGACCGGTTATTATAATAACGGTAAAATATTGCCTATTACATGATGATTAACAATTTCATAAAAATATTGAGAAATGAAAATAAAAGATTACTTTCCGAATGCAAGTAACGATTGTAGTTATTAAAATTTTCAAGTTGAAAACCTAGAGAACGAGTCAAATTAAAAAAAGTACTAAGTACACTGATAAAATCATCGGTCAGCAGCCACTATCTCAAAGATTAACCTACCTTCTAATCAAGCGAAGGGTAAAAAAAGACAACCCACTTAACATCATCGTCAATTATCTATCTATACTAATATATAAAGCTGAAGAGTTTGTTTGTTTGTTTGTTTGCTTGAACGCGCTAATCTCAGGAACTACTGGTCCGATTTGAAAAATTCTTTCAGTGTTGGATAGCCCATTTATAGAGGAAGGCTATAGGCTATACGGGAATTGGAAATTCCTACGGGAGCGGGAAAAAAACGGGATACGCGCGTACGAAGTCGCGGGCAAAAGCTAGTACTAATATATAAAGCTGAAGAGTTTGTTTGTTTGTTTGCTTGAACGCGCTAATCTCAGGAACTACTGGTCCGATTGGAAAAATTCTTTCGGTGTTAGATAGCCCATTTATCGAGGAAGGCTATAGGCTATATATCATCACGCTAAGACCAATAGGAGCGGAGCAGTAATGAAAATTGTGACGCAGACGAAGTTGCGCGGGTCAGCTAGTACAAAATAATGTCCTACCAGACGTTAAATAACAGACTTTTCAAAGCTAATATATTCAGCATCCTTCGTTCATCCCAGTATTTGCCTAACAAGCAAACGAGATATGGATGCCGGCGGCAAGTCCGATGATTTGCGGTAACTACACGATTATACGTAGCTACGCACTCTCGTTGACACCGAACGCGATTTATAATAACGACAGCTGTTCTACAAGCAGTATTTTTGCATATTGATGTTTGACGATAAACATTGATAATTCTAATGTATTTTTTCCGATCGTTAGACGTTGGTTATCTTGAGCATACGGTGAATTTGCATCTCCTGCGAGATTAAATCCATGATCTACAACTTACTAGGTACACTTACTTAACTTGATTCACCACTTCTAAACCCTTCCGATATATTCGCAGCTGATAAACTTAGCAACCGTATGTCTCAAAAATACTGTTGTATGATATTTTCCTCATTAATTGTGGACGCCAGATATTTGCAATAACTGTCATTGCCTTTTCCTCTCTTCGTAGGTACCTAAAAAAAAATATGAATCGTTTTTCATTACAGCTTTGTCTCTTTATTTCTGTGTCGATAATTTTTGAAACCAAAAGAAATAATAGTAGGATGAAACCCATTGGAAAAGGAAGAGAATATAACAAAAATGAAAAGAAAAATAATTTACGGGCGATCTGAGGTCGGAAAGTGGATGGGGGTGAGTTTTTAAGGGGAAAAAATCTCGATTTCCGGCAAAAGTAGTCCTATGGAAAAAAGTTAAATGACAAAGTTGTAGGTAATAAAAAGATTTACAACTTTTTTCACATAACCTCAAAATTTATGTGAAAAATTCAAATTTTTGGTTTTTTATTTTTCTTTTACGAAATTTGGTGAAAACTTACCTTTTTATGTTCCAAACACACTGTAATTTTTCTAAGTTAAAATATTTATTTTATTCACCTTTTTAGGGTTCCGAAAAAAAAGGAACCCTTATAGGATCACTCGGGTGTCTGTCTGTCTGTCTGTCCGTCTGTCACAGCCAGTTTTCTCCGGATCCACTGGACTGATTCTGTTGAAATTTGGTACACATATGGACTTCTATAACCCAAACATGGACGCGTTACGTAAATTATTAAATTTTTAGTATGGGAGTCACTTTTGGGGTCAAACTAGAAAATTAAAAAAAAAGTTTTTTGAACAATATCGTGTGACATATCAAATTAAAGGGCTTACTATGAGGGTTTTAATTATATCTTTTTCATAATTTTAAAATAAATGGTTTTGAAGTTATTTAAGAAATTAGACGAAAAATGACCATTCCCCCCCTTATCTCCGAAACTACTGAGCCTAAAATGTTGAAAAAAATGGAGATAATAGATCTTTACCTAAAGATTACAGGAAAACCTATTAGAAGTCTGTAGTGTTAAAATAACATGTTAAAAAAATTAAATTAGTTCGGAACCCTTTGCACGCGAGTCGCGACTCGCACTTGGCCAGTTTTTTTGACTTAATATCGAATAAGCACCCTAATTTTCAATCGAAAATTCTCCCGTCAAAATATCTGCTTTTTTAAAAAGTCGGTACTTTCATATGATTGTAATTTTTTTTTTTTTGTTAGCTTGGCGCAAATAAACGCTTTTTCTTTCTTTTCTTTCATGTCATAAATTGCTTCTACTTGGAAGTTCACAATCCAGTCTATTCGCACTACTTCTTTTCTTTTTTTTTCTCTTCATGTGCTTGCTATGGAACCCTATTACTAAGCTGTCCGTCCGTCCGTCTGTCTGTCAGCGGGCTGTATCTCAAGAAACGTAATTGGTGTACTTATTTCGTTTGGTTGACATTTTCACTGAGTGTATTTATACTGCTGTGTTTTTTCGGTGTTTGATACTCTCGTACTCCCTCTCCCGTGTGTGAGTCCGACTCGTACTTGGCCGGTTTTTTTTTCATTTCCTTTAAATGTTTATGAAATAATATAAACTTCTTGAGTAAGTGTGTTGAGAAACTTCGTTTACACAATTTGTCGCTGCTGTCTCTCACTGCAATTACAAAGTTTGCCCATTTCCATCAACTGCGTATTTTCTCTAACTAGTAATTTTCATATAACATGAATAAGAAAAAAATAATGTCCTTTATCTGCAGGGTAAAGGCTATCCCGATGTGTGCACCCGCCAGCTGCTTTGTCGCTTGTGCTCTGAGTTGAGGCTGCGTGCACTGGCGCTGGTGGACGCTGATCCTCACGGCTACGAAATATTCCTCACCTACAAATATGGATCACTGGTAATATCAACACAAGATTTTCATAATATTATGGTACCACTTCTATGCTTAGGATACATATTATTTTGTGTTAGCTTTGAGTATAAATATACATATTATTTTGTGTTAGCTAGAGTTGTGTGTTTCGCAAAAATGCAGACTTATAACATAGTAATAGTGCGAAACAGTGGCGTAGCTAGCATGGGTGACACCCGGGGCGGATAATGTGTTGTCACCCCACAAGTGAACTCCCTCATGGCGCAACTCATAATTATTTGGGGGGGATAATTATGAGTTGCGCCTTTCGTTCTGGTGAAGTTGCAAACCATTTTTCGGAAGAGGGAGGGAGGTGTTTCACTTGTGCTGCAGATTTTTACTTTCACGAATTTCATCACACTTACAAACAAAATCTCGACAATTTGTGCACCCCGGATTATTTTAATTTTTTTTTCATCAATATCTAAACTCAATCGAGCGAAGCGAGCTCGAAAATTTTTGCGTCCCACCTCGGATAGGTTTTATTTTCTGTTGATTATACATACTTAAATAGAAGTAATTTTATGGACTGATACAAGAAAGCTCATTAATTGAGAGAGGGCAGAACACAAGAGCGAGTGTAGCGAGCTCGAAAATTCATGCACCCCGTAAAGTTTTAATTTTCATTTCGTCATTCGTACATAAACATTGAAATTTTGCTGAGTTATATAGAAAACCTCGAGAACAAAGAGAGTGCATAATGTAAGAGCGAGCGAAACAAGCTCGAAATTTTTACACCCCATCTCGGGAGGGATTCATTACGTTACCGGTTTAGGGGTGACACCCTACAGTGACAAAAACCAGTCAACGAACGGACGGTTGTCACCTCCGCCCCCCCCCTCGCTACGCTACTGGTGCGAAACGCAAACTCGAGTGCTTGTCACATTGTCGTACTTATTTAATTTGTCTAATCATCATAAGTCACTGCGAGACTTTCGTTCGTTCAAGTTCACCAACTCAGCCGAAAGAAATCCATTGCTGGAGCCAGGTTTCCCCCAAGTATCATTTCAACGACTGATCATGCATTTGCTCATGCTCATGACCGGTCGGCGGCCATTGAGCGAAATATTGTATGGACTTGAAATAATAGACTTTGACCTGGTGTTCCTTATCACAGAAGTAATCACAAAACACTGGCCTCATTCTAGTTTAAACTGATCAAAAATATTGACAGTTAATATAATTAAATAATAAGGCCGTGCTCACTTTGGACACGAATTTGTATCGTACGTAAACGTACAATCGTGGTCGTACGAATTGAGTGCGCACACTGAATGCGTTTTTGTCCGACAAATAGGTAGTGATATCGCATTCGGGAAGTCATCTTTGGTTGAAACGCAATGAATATCTAATCTGTATCTTCTAGATAATTCTCTTATAACTCGGAGACTGCGGCGGCGTCTTCGCTGTCGCAGAACCGAAAAGGTGCGTGAAATTTATTTAAAAAGACAAAAATTTGGACAGTTTCATCGTATTATGGAAGTCTTAAATAATAATGACCCCATAGGTACTGTTTCGTGGTTATGTAAGTATACGAATAAAAAAAAACTGTTCATATTCATTTCTACGGATATGTCTCGTCCCACAAACATTTATATATCCGTAAATTAAGGTAATACATTTTTCTATATCCATTATTACGCATGAACGTGTTTAAAAATCCCAACAAGTTCGGGTTGTTTTCGGACGTTGGACCTACACGTACGTATACGTACGACTAACTCGTATCCAGTATGAGCGCTCCCATAGTCCTTGGAAGATTAGGATCGTTCGTACGTATTCGTACGTGTACGTACGAGTAAAATTCTTACGAAAACGCGTCCAAACTGAGCACGGCCTAATCCCTACTTTCAGGCCCAGTCACATCTCTCAGCCTCGCTAGCCTGCACTTCCCTAGTAATGCTAGGAGCCCGTCATAGTGACGTCATGACCCTAGCTCCCAATGAAGCACGACTGCCACTAACTGAACTAGATAAAAGGAAATTGACGAATCTGTTGAAAAGACCCTATTTAGACACTTCTGTTGGTAAGTTTTCATAAGAAATAAACATATTAAGTTTGTATGTTATGGCACTTTAATAAAGTTAATGTGACAGTCTTCTTGAATGTAGAGTCTAGAACAACAGCCTAATTTGTGTACCTAAAGTAGGTAATCATCGCGACAATCTACGAAGAAACTAAAAATTATCTTTATTGGAATGATAGTTTGAGCCAGTTGCCGTACCACGAAATGCCAATGCCTTATACTTATATGTCACCGGAAAGTGGAAAACTTCGTAAGATTATAAAATAACATAACATTACTCTAAACCCTGCAGGCAGAAATAGGAGCCCCGCGCAGCGGGGTTCCGTCAACTTGCACTGGTCACAACAGTAATTTAAGCCGAATGTATATTCGCATAAAAAAATAGTTATACCTAAAATTACAAACCCAATAAACTCAACCAACATCGGTCATCGGGAGGTCCATTTAATTCGTAACTCATGGCTTACATGTGACGTCACATCTGAACAAACCAATTTTTCTTTTAGATTTGTGCTCAGATTGGTCGCCATTTTATTTCAGTTCACCACTTCTCGGAATGAATTCGAGAAATTATAAACTATCGAATTTTGATGCGTCAAAAAGCATTCTCAATGTTCAGTTGACAATTTATCGAAAGTGTACAATCTCTCAAGTTATTTTATAATCTTACGGAGTTTACCCTTTTTCTGGTAACATATTTATATTTTTAGGGTTCCGAACAATAAAACGGAACCCTTATAGGATCACTCGTGTGTCTGTCTGTCCGTCTGTCACAGCCAGTTTTCTGCAAATCCACAGGACTGATTCTGTTGAAATTTGGTACACATATAGAATTCTGTGACCCAAACAAGGACGTGTTACGTAAATTATGAAATTTTTAGTATGGGGGTCAAGTATGGGGGTCAATTTTGGGGGTCAAACTAGAAAATAAAAAAAATGTTTTTTTAACAAAATCGTGTGACATATCAAATGAAAGGGTTGATGAGGGTTTTTTTTTCATAATTTTAAAAGAAACAGTTTTGGAGTTATTCAAGTAATAAGACAAAAAATGACCATTCACCCACCTTATCTCCGAAACTACTGAGCCTAAAATTTTGAAAAAAATGGAGACAATAGATTTTTACCTATGGATTACAGGAAAACCTATAAGAAGTCTAAAATAACATGTTAAAAAAAATACAATTCGTTCGGAACCCTTTGCACGCGAGTCCGGCTCGCACTTGGCCAGTTTTTTTTAAAAGCGTTTCCACACTCTAGGAATTTCTCCTGTAAGTATCGTGGGTATGTTTACAAACATACAACTCACAATCACTAACAGCCAGACCTGAAACAACTATCTGTAGACCATACAAATATCTGTTCCTTGCGGGAATCGAACCCGCGATACGCAACGTAGCAGTCAATCACTCAACCGTTGTGCCAACTGTGTCATCAAAAGTTTCCATACCAGCCAGTCGATTCTGCCGGTCGATTCTGTCGACATCTCACCGTGACCACATAAGTGGGGTGAACGACAAGTGAGTTGTCACGCCATCTTGTTTGTATGGTTTGACAGCTGACCTGTCGTTCACTTCGCCCAAGTGTTCACTTCGATATGTTTACAGAATCGCACTGCTGTAAACATGTCGAAGTGATGGCTTGGGTGATGTGAGCGCGAAGTGAGCTGTCATTCCATCTTGATTATATGGATTGACAACTCACTTCGTGATCACTTCACCCAAACGTTCACTTCGAAATGTTTACAGAATCGACCGGCAGTATAGTGCTAGTGCTAATCTTCCTGAATAGCTCCTCATCTCTCTTACATTGGAATCATGGTTTCCCATTTTTACAGATTGTATAATTTCTATTGCCGCTTTACCAAGAAATAATAAAAATTAAGGTTTATGGTACGGAACCCTACGTGTGCGAGACCGACTCGCACTTGGCCGGTTTTTAGCCCTCCATTATTTTCATATCTAACAATCTACATTTTCTAGACAACCAAAAAAATATTTATCTATCATTACATGTGTTTTCAGGTGCTCGTATAAAGGATGAGTTGACGAAAATGTTATCCAGTGGAACGAAGGCTGAAATAGAGGCATTAGCACCAACCACTGCAGCACTCTGTGATGCATACCTCCCTGCTAAAATTATACAGAACGATTACCTAGGTTAAAAATATATTTTTGAACAAACCACTAAACTCATCATCAATCATCCATTTAAATATTCGTTCAATCTTAATTTTAGGACTAAGACAACCCACTGACCTCTATTTTTATTCCTTTAATTATTATTTCGTTTATTTTTTTTAACATATAAATTATATTTTTAAATATTTCAATAAAAACATTAAAAAAACATTAAAAAATATAAAAATAGTAGCCCACCGGTATCGGGAACAGGGTCCAAGCTACCGGCGGTCAGGGCTCCAGAGAGAGGAACCTCCTAACAATACGAGCCGTGTCTAGAAGTACCACTTTCTGAATCAAGCCCTTGATCCAGCTGCCCAACGAGAGCCTCCTGAGGTGTTGGTCGAGGCTCGTGGCTATTAAGCCGTTGGCTGTCACAACTATCGGTACAATGATTGCGGAGTCCACTTCCCACATGTCGACAACCTCGCGAGCCAAGTCAATATACTTGATTTGTTTATCTTTCTCGGCTTTCACGAGGTTCTTGTCATGCGGGACGGTTATGTCTACAATCATTGCACGCCTCACTATTCGGTCCACCACCACTATATCAGGCTTATTGGCAACAATAGTCCTGTCAGTGATGATGGACCGATCCCAGTACAATGTGATATTGCCATAATCGAGAACTGCGTCGGGCGCATACCTATAGTACGGCACCTCCGACTCCACAAGAGAGTAAATCCTTTAATTATTATTATTATTAAGCATTTAGCGTTTATAAATTAGGTACTGATGAGAAGACGATATCTAGCGAAAACCAAACTATTTAGTCAAAAGAAGCCGCAACACAAACTACTACAAGAGATCACGTAATTTTGAGTCAAACTGCAAACTCAAACTCAAAGCATGTTTCAAATAAACCATTTACTTTACAGGCCACTTGAATTGTCAAGGTCAGTCAGTCAAAAACATGAAGCCATTTGCACGTTCTAGAGCGTAGATTTCTATGGAGAAGAACGTGCAAGAAACTCCACGGACACTTAAATCATTAAATGTAGGTAGTATTATGGTAGTATTACAAAAAATAATTGCTTCGACCGTTACGACAAGAGCAGTGGTGGCCGAGTGGTAACGGCTCCGACTTACGAGTTGTAGGTCGCGGGTTCAAGCCCAGCCAGGCACATTACTTTGTGTAATTTATTTCATCACCACTGCTCTCAAAACGGTGAAGGAAAACATCGTGAGGAAACCGGCATGTCCTAGAACCAAAAATTCGAAGACATGTGACATTCACCAACCCACATTGGGCCCGCGTGGTGGATTACGGCCCATTCCCTCTCCTAGAGAGGAGGCCTGAGTCCCAACAGTGGGAACATTATAAGGCGGACTATGCTATGCTATGTTACGACAAGTAGCACCACCTATCAAGGCGCTACGCGGCTACGAAAAGCGCGTAGTCGCGTAGTATGCTAGCGGTTACGTAGATGACGCTGCTTAAAAGTGAGTCGGAATTTATTGATGTTTCTAAACATTCAACACTACTCATTAATTTAATTTTGCTTCAGTCTTAAAAATAAATTAAATCTTTTATTTTAAACTGGTGAAAACTGAAATGACAACCATATCAATTAATTTAAAAAAGCGCTGTCTGTAATTCGGAATAGTAATGCCATCTACCGTCGTACGTTTCTAAAGTTACATGTTCGTCTAACCAAGGGGACGACAAGTTTCCATAGTTCCTAGTCGCACTGGCAGATGGCGCTTACTCCATTAGTAGCGCCATCTGCGTGTAGATAGATAGTGAAGTTTAATTTTGAAAACACTGAACTAACCTTCTTGCTGCTCCTTGATATTTAGTATCACTGAGATCCAATGACACGAAATTCATTGTCAGATTGTCAGTATTTGATATTCAACAGTTTGGTAGGCAGCTTGGATAAAATGTGATAATCAAAAGGATTAAAAGGTATTGAAGAAGCTCATACGAAATTAGCGATCATAATCATCTCGATAACATGCAATGCCAAATCTAAATTGCTGCGTACATAGCCATGGAAAATAATGGCGACCTTCTCAACGACAAAAAGTTTGTCAATAAGACCAGATCTCACAACAATACTATGAAACTCAAGAGTGAGCCGGCGAAACGTAAGTCCTTTAACGTGAACGACGCCGTGAGATCTTTAGACTTGGCATTGGGTAGACTGAAGAAGAGCAAGTTAGTGAACGGAGAGTACACGACGAGCAGGCAGGTGGAGACCGAGGCCGCGCAGGTGGGCTCCGACATGTTCATGGACATGTGCTCGAGCTCCGGCTACCAGCAAGGGAGCGCGGAGAACGCGTCGCTGATGTCGATGAACTTCTCGCACTACGAGCTGATCCGCAACGTGTCGCGCTCCAACTGCCTCTCGGACGGCGCGTACAGCGGCAACACGTGCAGCGCGCAGTCGCACCGCAGCGCCGCCGACCTCGACGTCAAGGACGAGCACCTGGAGCGCTACTTCCGCAGCGTCGAGATGTGGTCGGGCCACTTCCACGACAGCGCGCCCAGCAGCCTACACTTCGAACTACCAGACACGGCACAGTAACCTTCGACCCTTTTCACTGCACCAAATAAAACTGCCATATGAACGATTATGTAAATTTCAAAATTTTATTTATTCAAAGAAACTTTACAATAATAACAGAATAATCTCAGAATTTTTACAAATTAAACGTACCAATCTATACAACACTGTAACTCTTAAACGAGACGATAAGATTTATAACACTGATTAACAATAACGTAGATTTTTAGATGATTTTCTAGGGCCATCGAACGGCGCGGTACTGAATACAACATCTCATATGCTCGAACACTTTAACTGGACTATCTCGATCTAGTGATCTGGTTGATTTGTCTCGCTGGGTAGTTAACGTTCGTCAGTATGTCAGTGTTGTATTCACCATCGTTCGTCTTCAATCTAACCGCTAAGGGAGCAATCCGCGGCACTCTAAAGATACAAGGCGGACACTACGCTGCATCCCAACTGCACTCCACCCACACCTCTGCGTCGATACCCTACATTATTAACTTTGTTATATTGCTTAGCTAAATTGACAATTGTTTCTACTGACTGCAAAATTCTCTTAGGTCTTTTAGCTATTGTATTGCTTCGTAATTTAATCTGTAGTGGACAAAATTAGAATTCAATACCTATCTAAGTAATAATAATATTCATTGTGTAGGTTGACTGCAGTGTAGCGTATAATGCAGGGATCCTAAGAACACAGCATTACTGATTCACATTTATACCACATCCATTGAATCTGGATAAACTAGGACGAAAATCTAAAGTTATATAGAGATTTTATCGAAGGACTTTAGATAAACGAAATTAACAATTTACATAGCTGATCAGAGTTGGAAAAGTGAAATAATTGACATAGTCATCACATAGTTCCTACTTTCCTGCATCAAGAATAAGACAAGGTACGGAAGCTTTCTGTATTGGAAGACTAAGGACTACAGACTTGGAAGGAATAAAGTCAGGAGTGAAGCGGCGTGCAAACGATTAGATCCATCATTGTGCTAAAATTTAGTAACAACCCGGTAAGTATGTCGTTTCTTTATATAAATACTATAATATGAATTTAATTGGTGTTATCCGCTGAATATTCCATAATTTAACTTATGAGAAATGGAAAGTATTCTTACTTAGCGCGAGGGTGCTGCGCCTCGACTGGCCGCAGCCCGCCCCGCCATGTATAACTAGAGAACATTCGCTAATGAAATCAATACGTACAACATGATGTAAAATTTAAAGCACCCGGTTTCCGAACTCTCTCGTATTTTATCTAACTATAAAATCTCATTTATGTGTGTGATGTACACGTAGCCCGTATTATATTGTCTATGTTTTGTTTCATAATTGGAGAACAAAGCAATATTGTTTATTTTTATAATGGAAGAATTTTTCAAAATATCTAAATTAACATTAACCTTATGATAATTATTTTTAATAATTACAACGAATTCGATTTCACTAGGCCCTACGCAATGTCAGATGCAGACATCATAATTATTATTTAATATAATTTAATCCATTATCGTTACAATTATGCAATAGAAGAATCACAGCATCCTTAAGACCATAACGGCAATTGAAATTAATCTCATCGACGTATCGTAGGTATTTAATTAGTACAATGATTGTAAAATTTAGACCAAATTGGCAGTCTTCACAAACATGGAATGTACGATATGCGTCTATGCAGGTATCCGATAACACTTAACAATATCGGCAAACGTTTATTATCTCTATACAACAACAATGAATTATCTAGTTATGTCACAGTTACGGAAATCAACAACGATGTGCCACAGCGACACTCGCCCGCCGACACTCGACACTGACAGTGCCTCGCCCACCGACACTCGACACTGACAGTGCCTCGTTCACCGACACTCGACACTGACAGTGCCATGCCCGCCAATACTCGACACTGACAGTGCGTCACCCGCGGACACTCGACACTGACAGTGCCTCGCCCGCTGGCGCGCACTGCGACACCCTACCTTCATCTGCCTTCTATGTACATACATAGACATCACAACTTCAAACATCTTGATTTAAAACTTAGAGACTGCATTACTGAAATATCTATCAGAAAGGCAAATTTTCTAGCTCAATTTATAGACTATTTTGTACAAGCTTATTACTCAATGTTTTGTTTGAGTCCTACAGTGAAGTGATGTCCACTGACTACGAAGTATCGGGAGTGTGGCTCAGGGCCGCAGGAGGCGCCCTGGCTGCTGACTGTGACCCTCTCCGCCGGACGCGCTTATCCACTAGGAAGATTAGGAAATGATGATGTGATGGAGCCAAAGCAGCTAAGGTTAGGGGATGATCAAGGTCACTTCATTTCTAAACATTATAAGTCACTATAAAACGCGATTCATTCTATCAAATTACATATGATTAGAATTATTCTATGTACATTGTCGCATGAGGTATTTTCAACAGCGCTATAATTTTACAAAACATAACAGTTTAAACATCTGTAACGTAAACATTAATTTCAAAAGGCCTAGTAAATTTTCCCTAAATGATAAGCTCCTCATTTCGTAGATTAAGTGTTTAACAACAATTGAAGTAAAGCATCTTTACAAAACTAATGTGTTCGACGACAAGTAAAATAATTGAGTAGTGTTCTGTCAGTCAGCTCTCAATACATAAATTGAACAATTTGTTATAACTGTGTAATATAACATTATGTACAGTACAAGTGGACACTTCTATAGGAATAGATAAAATAGAAAAGCTTGATAGTAAAGGCGCAGTAGAAAATAGTAGTAAAAGCCTAATAGAACAAGCTCGGGTTGTAGTCGTTACGACGCTCTGGGACTGGTGTCTTCGTACCGATACATCGTCAAGTTACAAAATGTGTTTGATATCTAACGAGACTTCCGTGTCTACAATTTATTCCCTATCTAGGCTCTTAGGAGCTAGCAAAAGACACAGTACGATAGTTTAGCCGAATGGTGCTGAAGCTGAATCATGGATTCGATGAGGAAATATTGAATTCGAAGAATTAATCTTACTTTCGTAGCCCGTCGTCTGTTTTCTATCTATTATAAAATCAACCTAATTATGTTACTAAGACTAGTGTTTTTTAGTAATTCAATTCATGCAACTTTATTCTTTATAACAAATTTCATAAGTACCTAAGACTAATCACAAGAGGTCGCACTCACACGTGTCGTCGTCGTCGCCGATGCGTGGGGAACACATTTATTAAAGCACTATGTCTCATGTACATATTCACAGATGAGTCTATCTGTCGGGCGGCGGTAGCTTGGTGTCCTCGGGGTCGAGGGAGAGGCACTCGCGGAGGTAGTCCTCCATGGAGCGGTACACGTGCTCGATCACACCCTTCAGGTCGTGACCCTCGTCCGCGTACGCCTGCAAATAAGCACTAGAATCAGTATCCAGGATCTTTGCTGTGCAGATAAATCTTTCACTTTCGAAGAATTTAGACACTTTGTGGAGGTCAAGTGTAAAGCAACATATACGCGACTACCAGGGGTCTGTAGTTTGGCTAATTATGTGCGATCCAAATCTTCCGTTTAACATTCAGCACATGATTCACTTGGTTGCCATGGCTTTGGAGCTGCGACTTGACTTCGATACCATGGTGCCCCGGTGACCTAGTGAACTTAATAAGGGTTCTATGTATGTACCTGATAACGGAACAGCACGCCGGCGTCGGTGAGCGCGCGCGCCAGCTGCAGCGCGTGCGGGTAGGGCGCGGACATGTCGGCCAGCCCGTGCACCAGGTACAGTGCGTGCGCCGGCACGTGATGCGCGCGCTGCGACGCGTCCGCTTCCACGTAGCCCTTGTAGTTCACCGACGGTTGGCCTAGGATGCGCTCCGTGAAGGCTGCGTCTGGGAAAATGAAGAGACAAAGTCAATATGCGACAACCCAAGCTCTAAACGGATAGTACAGGAGAAAATTCATTTCCGACTGTTGCTCTCATTATGGAGGGTACTTATGCGGAACAGAGTTAAGTACCGCAAACCTCCATTGAAAAGGGAGGATCCTTCGACCAGACGGTTGCTGTGTCTGGTGGGAAACTGCCCGATAGTCAATATTTGGACTGTTGTCTATGTTCTAATCTCACGGGAAACTCTGATACCGCGTTGCAGGATTTCGTTCAGAAGTTTGTCGCTGGCGGGTAGGATGGCGTGTTTCTTTTTGTTACGGTACATTTTTTTTTTTGTTTTTTTTTTTTTTGGCGGTATTAATGCGGCTACAACATTAAGGGAAGTAACTTTTCGCTGAAATATCGCAGATGTGGACGCAATTCAATTGTATAAAATAACCTAATCGATATACTAAAAAAACATTATTGCTGCGCTGCAAACTACCTGGCACACAATGCGCTTAGTAAAAAAATTTGATTGCGAACTCCAAGAGAACTCCAATAGAAATTCAAAAACGGAAGTTGTAGTTAACTACGTCCAAAATTCGTAGATACTACTTATGAATGTTTCGCAATATGGACTAACAAACTTCAACTGCAAAGTTCCACCGAAGTTCTAATTTCTGTCTGTACTAACTATCTGGAACTTAATTCTTAGAAGACGCGATTGCATCAATCAAGAAATCGTCTGGAACTAATATGTTCTAGAGAAGACAAGACAACTATATGAACTTCTCAAAATAGAATTGCATCTAATGATGTTATAGTTTTGAAGTCACGACGTCAAAGGATAGCTAGCTACGGGCTTAACAATTTGCTTCTGTTCGGTGGATGGGCTAAAGTTACTATTGGTTCCAGAATCCGCTAGAAGCGAAGCATAATACCGGTCGGTGTGGTGATGTTATGAAAGGCCTATGACTGGCTTGTCTGAATGATCATTATGATGCTCATTTTCCGAAGAACTTTTTTGAACGGTCCTAAGTAGGCTATAATATAAATCGAAACGGCTCTTTAACGCTTCTGTTTCGTAACAAGATCAATACTCACTGTAGTAGAGCCAGTCGGTGATGGGCGAGACGGCAATGCCGCACTTGAGCGTGGACTGCTGCGAGCCGAGCAGCATGGCCGTCACGTAGCCGCCGTAGCCCCAGCCCCACACCGCTACGCGCGTCACGTCCAGGAATTTGAACGTTTCTAATAAATATCTGGAACGGTAAATAAAATGTTGTTAGAATATCTCTGAGTTAACTTTGAGGAATTCTTCAAAAACGCATATTGATGTTGTCTAGTCCGTTGCTGGTCTCTGCTAAGATCTCCACTCTATTCGTACCTGCAGATAAACAGTGCCCTCGGCAGGCCTCTCTTATCCGCCACGCCTAGTTGCACTTACACCACGCCGTTGTTAGAGCACACTAGATGAGCAGGATCCTACCTAATAACAGCCAACTGGTCACCTCGACGCCGCCGAGCCGGCCGCGCAGCAGTGCCCGCGGCAGTCCCCGAGCGCGGGCTCGTCCAGCTCCACGTACACCACATCGTTGTCAGAGTACATTAGAAGAGCAGGATCCTACTAAATAACAGCCAACTGGTCGGCGACCTCGACCCCGTCGAGTCGGCCGCGCAGCCGTGCCCGCGGCAGGCCCTGAGCGCCGGCCACGTCCAGCTTCACGTACACCACATCGTTCTTAGAGCACACTAGATGTTCTAGCTCCTACCCATTAACAGCTAACTGGTCGGCGACCTCGACCAGGCCGAGCCAGCCGCGCAGCAGTCCCCGCGGCAGGCCCCGAGCGCCGGCCACGTCCAGCTTCACGTACACCACGTCGTTGTTAGCGAACACTAGAAGACTTAGCTCCTACCTAATAACAGCCAACTGGTCGGCGACCTCGACCCCGCCTAGCCGGCCGCGCAGCAGTGCTCGCGGCAGGCCCCGAGCGCCGGCCACGTCCAGCTTCACGTACACAACGTCGTTCCGCGACGACATGTAGGAGCCCCAGTCCACCAGGAACTCCTCTGTCACCTGCTGACTGCCCGGCCTGCCGTCTCTGCAATATTCAATGACACACGTTCTTCAAAATTTAATATCATATTAGCGATTCAAATAGAAGTCATATTTTCCGGATACCTATCTAGCACATTGTTTAGTATGGTTTCTTATATCATATTAAAAGCATTGAATACAGCTTATGGTATAATATTTCAATGTTTTATAGAACAGTGTACATTTTTGGAACATTAGTTATTCCCACGGATTAGTTACTCCAAGATTCTAATTGGGCAACCGCAACCGGAACCATTACTTGTAATTAAGTACAGGAACGACTACACTTTGATTTTTACATAAAATTGCAATTTTAAGGCCAAATTAACTTAAGTCTTGCTAGAACTTGACTTATAAGTAATAAGAAAGTCGTAAGACGATGCCCAAGTTGCAAGAACATTTGGCAAGAATTCCTGCTAATTAACAAGGCCTAATAACAGAACAACATACTATTTGTGCCAAAACTGTATTTCATTTGGCAAAGCATAACTTGAATGTATGCTGTGTCTAGAGATTAAACTTTTGTATGAACAATGTAATTTAATGTGGTGTTTTCAAAGTTGGAACACACTATGGCAATATTTACTAAGTCAAGGTAACTTTAAGAATCCAATTTTACCCTGATTTTATATTCTATATTTAATACTAGCTTTTGCCCGCGACTTCGTACGCGCATTTCCCGTTTTTTCCTGTTCCCGTAGGAATTTCGGGAAATCGTCTCTTAGTGCTCCCATACGGAGTGTAGGGATGCTCCATGCCAAATTTCACCTTTCTACGACCACTACCTAGTTTCGGCTGTTTTTGTCTGTCAGTCAGTAACGGAAGAATTTATATATATATATAGATAGATTGATGATTATATAGGTCCAAAAGATAAACTGAGCGGAGGACAACTTACAAAATTATTTTTTATGGGGAAGGTAGGTTTGTTATGGGGGAGTTGGGGTGGATCGAATGACACATTTGTCCCACTTGCACGCAAAATACGCGCTTAGTCGTGGAGTTGCGGAAATCAGCCTGATTTACATACATACATGGGGAAGGTATTCTTGTAACTGGGGTTCCTTATCCCATATACGAAAAATTACCAGGGCTGGTCGGCATCGATCTTCTCCAGCGACGTCTTTTTATTTTGCGACAAACGCGCAAACGAAGTCGCGGGCAACAGCTCGTATAAGTTTGGAACGCCCAATACTCTCATCCGTCCAGCCAGCCATAATGAATAAGGCTCATATTAACAGAACGACCAGCAGACACCAAGGTGTCTTAGTGTTTAAGAAAAGGACTTACACGTGAACAAGCACGGGAAAGGCAGCATCCCTGAGCTCCTCTCTCCAGGAGGGTGGCAGCAGCAGCTGTACCCTCGCCTTGGACCCGCTGCCCAACGCCACCTCGAACGACCGCCGCGTCGGCAGCGCCAGCTCGCGCAGTCGTACTGATCTGAAGAATGACGTTACCGGATTATTTACACTTGTCTGTATGCCACCTATGTTCAGGGTTATCTTTCAGCATAGTGAACTTGAGGTGGTACTTACCTATAAGGCCTCGTATCATACAAAATTCTCTCTAGCTTATGCGTCCTGGCGTCGTGTAGTCCCGCGAGCGGCGGGCCGGGCCCTCCACACTCCAGCACGTAGTGGGTAATCCCCAGCCGCGCGCGGGGAGGGGAGAAGGTCGCGCGCCAGTAGGAACAGTTCGCGTAGTGCAGCCGCGCCGGCCACACGGCCAGCTCGCACGTGAGGCACCGCGGCTCCTCCCGCTCCGCTCGCGCTTTCACCGAGTTACTGCCGCCCCCGTACGAAGGGTCTCTAACTACATACACCTGACGCTGACCAGGCCTGTCTGCACTGCCTGTTTCGAACAAAACCCACAATCAAACTCACACTACGAGATTCACATATAGTAACAAAACCACATGCCCCGAACCACAGAACACTAATGAGAGGTTTTGAGAGGTATTGTTAATAACTAGCGAAGAGGACGTTGGGTTAGTATACTGAACCTAATCAAAAAAGAACACTCAACTGCACGCAATCTAAATACTTAATTTGATTTGCTCCCTTCACCAAATCTGGATGCAGTCTAAGTATTGGTAACGTTTCTTTGTCTAAACCTTAAAATCAGAAAAGAATACTTGAGGACATAAGGCTTCAAATAATACTTAATTCCATATGTAGTAAGATTACCTAAATAATAAACTAAATGGTTTTCCTGGTCCCATGCCAGGATCTCGGCGACCTCGACCTTTCCGTGCGAGAGGACGGCCATGCGCTGGCGCAGCACGTCCACGTGCTTGATGTGCGTGTAGTACTGCCCGCCCCCTTCCTGCACTGCGGCGAGAAGTAGAAACGCACTGCCGTCCTCTGAGTACACCGGTTGTTGGTGAACTTCTAACCAAGGCTCCTCTGTCGCTTTTTCTGAATGTGTCTGAAATAGAACCATTTATAAATGATTTTGCAAACTGACATGTTTTAGTAAGTAGAAGGTGAAAAAAAAGGCCAAAGGCCTCCTGCAAAGTTACCAAGGTTACCTCAGTGCAAGTCCAGTTAGGAGCATAACAACTGCTATAAACTGTAAGGTTTTGCGCTCGATTCATCCACACTACACCTACATGAGAATTGTCTTTGCCCACCCACTGGGCTGATATGAGATAATATTCCCTGAAACACGAAGAAACCTTATTAGGACCCACACTAATAGATATGTAATTCCATATTATTTTTGGTATAAAATACTTACATTCCATCTAACGTACTCGGAGGCCTCACTTCCCATCTCGGCGGTGAGGTCGCGTTTTGAACACTTACTATCCATAACTTTACCTTTGGTATCGCACTGCCAGGCTGGAAGTTAAAGAAATAGTGATGGATGGTTGACTAAACAATGAGGATGAAAAATACAAGGGACACAAATATTCAGATATGCGAGTAATATATATACGATTTTGTGGGCCATACTAGTAGATACTTATTGTGTTCAACAGAGTGATCCAAGCAAGGCATGAGACCTGTTTTAGCTTAGCTAATTTACAAGTGTTATTTAGACCACATCAAGAATCATCAATCGCCGAGTCGCCATTTACGTTCGTCGAAGCTTTTACGTGCTTTATGGTAATTTGACTCCATACCGTGGGATATCTGACAGTGACTTGGTCGGGGAAGACAATGTGCGCCGAGGCGTTGTTGGTGGGCAGCTGCAGGAAACCGGCGCGCGCGGCGCCTGCGGCGCTCAGGCTGTCGGCGATGCGCGGCAGGCGCAGCTGCGACACCGCGCTGTCGTCGTACTGCACGTACAGCACCAGCGTGCCGTCCGCCGAGCCCCATGTCGCTGACGGCGTTTTCGTCACCTCCTCTGTTGGAAACGGTATCACATTATAGTAAAAGCTTCTTGCACTGCATGGATACAATGAAATGAGTAAGAGAGTGAGAGTTGTGCGGAAATCAGTTGACATGGTATGCGCATGTGATGTGGAATCAGGAACATCTCGTGAAAGTTTTAAATATGAATGTGGATGTTTATAAATGTGGATGTTTATAAATGTAGACCAATGAAACCATGGAAGGATTGTGAAAGATGATATGGCTAGAAATTACTATTGTGATGACGGGATATTTAGATGTAGGTATCGCAGAAATTGATAAGACTCAATTTAAATTTGGATAAGGACACAAAGATGGAGATAAGGATGTTCTGCATTAGAGTGTATTATAATTTGTACCTACTTTGATGGTTTTTAGGGTTCCAAAAAAAAAGGAACCCTTATAGGATCACTCGGGTGTCTGTCTGTCTGTCTGTCCGTCTGTCACAGCCAGTTTTCTCCGGATCCACTGGACCGATTCTGTTGAAATTTGGTACACATATGGACTTCTGTGACCTAAACACGGACGCGTTACGTAAATCATAAAATTTTGAGTATATGGGTCAATTTTGGGGGTCAAAATAGAAATTTTTAAAAAATAAAGTTTTTTGAACAATATCGTGTGACATAACGAATGAAAGGGCTTACTGTGAGGGTTTTAATTATATTTTTTTCATAATTTTAAAATAAACGGTTTTGAAGTTATTCAAGAAATTAGACGAAAAATGACCATTACCCCCCCTTATCTCCGAAACTACTGAACCTAAAATTAAAAAAAATGGATATAATAGATCTTTACCTAAAGATTACAGGAAAACCTATTAGAAGTCTGTAGTGTTTAAATAACATGTTAAAAAAAAATTCGTTCGGAACCCTTTGCACGCGAGTCCGACTCGCACTTGGCCAGGTTTTTTTTTGATCTTATAGACAAAGTCACCGATTAAGCTATACCTGGTAACTTAGTTAATAGTTCTGAACCCACCTTGATAGAGAAAGTCCGACACGCCATTGTAGACGGTGCCGGGCGTGGCGTCGGTAGTGAGGCGCAGCAGCGGGGCCCGTCGAGCCGGGGGCCCCGGCCGCGCCAGCACCTCGTTGTCGGCTGCCAGCAGTAGGGCCCCGTCGCCCCCCAGCCAGGCCGCGTGCTGCCACTCCCAACTGCGCTGGCCCTCGCCAAACAGAGGGATGTGGTGGCTGGAAGGACAAGGTGCTATAACTGACCAAGTTTCCAGGAAAACTTGCAGGGGGCATCTACGCGTGGATTTACAAAGAGCTCAGTTTTCTGCTGGCAAGAAGTTTGGAGCTTTTTAAACGTTGTAATCTTTAACATTGTTTCAGTGCAGTTTAGTTTACTGTTTGTTTCAGCCTTATGTTAGTTTAACAAAGTTTTAAAATAAAGATCTCATGGAAGTTTAACATCACTGGAAATTAAAGCTTGTGTTTTTAAAGTTACATTTGTAAAAAACATACTTGCATTGAGACTGCAACTATTAAAAAATTCTAAGGCACTTAACTAACTACTTACTTCTAACTTTAAAATTGTAATAACTTATTCAATGCTAAAAGCCCTATCACTTTATTTAATAGGTAGGTAACTAATAAAGTAAGAGGAGTCTGATTGCCACCGCATTTTCTGCAAAACTAATTAATCCGTTCGGAATGCCGGCTCTCTTCTACGATAGGTACCTACTCACGATTTACGTTGGAATTCACGAGCATTCGAGGATTAATTTGTCAGCAGCAGGTGAAATTACTAGCTCGATTTTTAAATGAATTATTTGGTACTTATGTTTTAAGATGAGAACAGTGTACTAGCTTAACTACAAGGTCAAATTAATACTGTAAGATGATCATGACATCGAAACCCATAATATCGGTGAAGTTTCGCCAAATATGAAAACATTAGTGTAGGATCTATAGTATGGTTCAGTTGATAAGTATCGTTATACTACAGATTTGTAAAAAATCAATGAGCTCCTTTCCATTTAAAATTAATATTTACATCATACAAGTTCCGAACTCCAATATCGTTCACAATAAAGGTCCCCACGAAATCGAATGCACACAAAGTAAACGATCTCAGAACAGGGGCGAATGTCGTTATGATATGAATTCAGTGGCACGCGAGCAGCAGCGGCAACAGGTGTGTTGTTCGGCAAAAAATTATCCGAACATATTTCGTAACAAGATCTAGTTTAAAGTATTAACTCAAAATGTATCTTTAATTCTCGACGGTACAGTAACTTTGCTAGACGGTCATTCGAAGCCGTAAAGTATTACCACCCTCAACCCAAATGCTGCCTTCCCCCACATTAAAATTCCTCTCGCAAATTTTGAAATAAATTGGAAATCGCATTCACGTAGCTATCGTCAAATCGATTTCTTCACCCGCGAGTCGACCGGGGAAAGAAAATTCACAAAAGAGATATGATTTAAACGAAAAAACAAACTGGGAGAAACGACTCTCTTTAATATCGGCTTTTTAAAGCTAGTCGCCTGCGGATACGCTTTTAAAACTTTTTTTTGAGGTAATGTCCCATGAAATATGAGTTTTAAATTGTTTTCGACAGTCACTTTCATTATGGACCAACTCGAGTATTTCAGACTGCAGGATCTATACCTACTTTAAAATAAGTGAAATAAGGAGGATAATAATGCGATTATAAAATAGAGATAGTACATTGGTGAAATTTTATGTTTGTCTATACAAATAACTTTTATCATCAATTTGTTTAGCTCTGCAACGGAAAAGAGAGCAAAATTTTCAGCTACCAAGGGGATTCAGAAAATAATTTATTGTAGCGGCTGCAACTTACAGTCGCATTCAATATATATCGATTTTATTTCATAAATCCACGATAGTAATTTACTTCCCTCTCATCGTTTTTAGTTAAATTTATTTTTTATTCAATAACCACAAAGGCAAGAAATACTGCAGATACCATTGAAATTCTAGTGGAAACTGATGAATGTGTAAAGGAAACAAATTGAGATCGTGCAGATATTTTATATTCTTCAGGGAGACGAGGCATGCCGTGCGCGTCCCGCACATTTGTTATACTTTACACGGCACCCACGCTAAGCATGCAATAACCCGGTTCTACGAATCATTTTCAACAAAAACATCAATGTACACTTCAAAATGAAGGACTGAACGTCCTCTGATATGCCAAACAAACGCCACTCTTGGGGAAGGTGCGGTGACTGAAAACCAATTTGGAACACGAATTTAATTTTCAGTCGGAAATTTAATTATGGAAACTTCGGAGTGCCTTTAACTGAGACCTTTACGACGTTTAAGCATCAAATATCAAAAGCTACTTACTCATTTGTGACGTCATAAACGGTGTAGTGAGCAGTAAAAGTCCGTCGGTAAACCTGCAAAATAATAAAAGTTGAAAAACTACGAGTATGTCCGAGTGAGGCGCCGACTTGGTAATGACCGTCTTACATATTTTGAAGAAGAAAAAAAGTCGGTGCATTGCTACATACCTCCTTGATATTGTGTTGAAAGAGCACAAAGCGCAGGTTGGGGGAGCACTGGTAGCCGCGCACATTTAGCTGCCTCTGTGATCAAATTGTCAAGTTCAGTTTGAAACTTATTAGCTTTAAAACAACAAAAAATAGACTGAAGAAAAGTTACGCATTGTTAAAGTAACTCAAAAGTCCGAGTCAACTCTGTAAAAAACCACTTAGGGTTAGCGTAAAATATACTTTGCGGACGAGGGGTGAGTTTCGGTCACACGGCCGTAGTGCGGTCTGCGCGGAGCTTTCAGGAGCGAGTGTTGATGTAATAATAGAGCGTGCGGGACGCGCACTGACTCGATAACTACCCCACACGGTAAAGGTCGAGTCAACTGAAAAGCTGAACTGACAAATTTCGCGTTTTACTCCAGTAATATCCGTAAATGTCTTCATTCCTTCATAATGCGAAATATCCTCTTTAAAGTCGGCGGCATACTCAAATTTTCATTCCCCGAAGCCCGCTACCCGCAGCATAATAACGCCATTATGGAGAATCGGGGATGTCGCCATAAATTTTACAGTAAAGAGCATCGAAGTAATACCGTCCGCACTTACAGAACTTGGGTACTAACATGAGAGCAGAGGTATGAAAAAGATAAAGAGTTTCATTTCTTTTTTCTGTTTATGGATGGTAATACGGTTGCTGGCTGGTTATAAATGTAGATTTATATAGAGATAACGAGAAAAATCGTACAAATAAGGACTATCCTTTAAGCTCTTGCTGGTTTTGAGTAGCTGGTTATAAAGAGGAGTTCATCAAGCTCTAGACTTACTAATGTGTGATTGGTGACGAGAACAGAGAGCGTGTTGTTGAAGGTGTCGAGCGCCAGCAGGCCGCCGTCGTCGGCCTGGTACACCAGCTGGTGCGAGCTGACCCAAGTCGTCGGCAGTCTCTCGCCCGTCAGGTCCCCGTGCAGGAACTCGTCCAGCCGCATGCGACGCCCCGACCAGTACAATAACTCGTCCACATACCTGACGAAAATTTTTTGTTATAATCTTCACGTAACCGATCCCGTCAAAAATATATTTTTAGAGAAGGCGAAGGACATCACGATCGTCGCATCTCAGTCATACTATCACTGACAGATCAGTTACGGTGAAGTGGCTGATGCTTATGTATAAAGCTTTAAGATGCTTTTTAATCTTCGCAATTAAACTCTCACTCTTGAGCTTCTTAAACGATGACAATGGCAGAATTAAGTATCTTTTCAACAAAACTTCTCTTATCAAAGTTTGTCTCGCCAACTTTAGCATACTTAAGTCAAGTTTAAAAGAGTTAACTAAGAGTTTTTCAAGATCCAAGGTAAAGTAGAACATGAACAATAGGATAATGGTTACTCACCCTAATAGATAAATAGCTGTGACAATACCGGCTATGACAAAACTGATGACCATCAATGAAAATATGATGCTTCGCCAGTTGTGGCCATCTCCTTGGTATAAGTCCTGGAAAAAAAATTGTTCGTTACTTTGAGGTTTCGTTTAAAGAATGAAGGGGCGGCGGAGGTGTGGCAAAGTAAAATGACATTCGTCAACAATCTCGAGCGTCGCTAAAAATAGGCGAAGGAACCGGGATTTGATTTATGGCGCCGGAAGGTGTCGGGTTCAATGACGCGATATTACGACGATTCCGTCGACGAAGGCTGTAAACTTCGATTGCTCTCTGTCGGAACATTGAATTTTGTTTTTTATGAATTTTGCACTTTCAAGTTATTTGATTAATTTCCTTGAAAAGCTGTGCTGTGATTTGGAAGTAAGCATAAGGATAAAATTTTGATCTGCGTCTCTGAAAAAGTCGGAAGGAAAATTGGAGAAATTGATTGAAATTATCTAGCTTTACTACCTCCTCAAAATGGGTTCCCAAAATATCTGTAAATTTTTCCTTGCTCTGTAATTCGTCTTTTTGCTGACTTGGTTTAAATGACCAGTTACAAATAAGTCCATTGTAAAAGTACATATACCTATATCTTCGAACCGTTCCATGTATCGCAGAAAAAGCATCCTTAAGTAGAAAATTTTGGGGGAACTATACGTCCAACCAAATATAGTGTTGGTCAATATTACCTACTGTCTTGTGATCGCCGCCGCCGTTCCCCTTAAGCCTAAGGGGAAAGATGTAGATATAAAACAATTATCTTGTACGGATCAGAATGTTGGTCGACTCAAGATGAAATTAAGGCAATTGCAGTTGCCTTTGAAATGAGAATACTAAGAAAAGCATGGCGTGGCGCTGAAAATAGCACCAGTGACCGAGAAGTTATATGGAAATCGGTTATCATGGTATGGGCAAGTGATGTAAAGGAATACAATAGGTACATGACGACAAGAAATTTCCAAGTATCGATATGGATCGTTTTATGAATTTATAAATAGAAAAAGTTCAAAAAACGATGGATAGATTGTATGTACTCTGTTGTCGTTAGGAATGAGATGCCGAAAAAAATAGAAGTGATGAAAGAAAGTATGGGCCATTGAGCAGGCATCCAAATACATTGGGGGTCTCGTACTGACCTCCTCCTTGGCGGACTTGGGGTCGGCGACTTGCAGGGTCTCGTCGGGCGGGAGGCGCCAGGAGCCGCCGCCGCCGCCGCCGCCCGAGCGGTCCGTGTGGCCGGTGGCGTGCATGCGCCGGCGCCGACGCGCGCGCACCCGCCACCGCGCCGCGCTACGCTGCCGCGCCCGCCGCGCTGCCGCCGCCTGCGCCTGCCGCTCCGCTGCGCAACGTAAGTGGAATCCGCCCCATCACTGCGGACAAACAGTAAGTTAACTCACGTTAGTTCGCAAGAAGAGTTCAAAAAGCTTGTTAAAACCTAAATCTAAACTCGTAAAGGACTTTTTGACTGACGAAAGTCCTTATTTTTTTGTAAGGCGTCATCTCTAGAAACGATAAGAAAAATCTTTTACTAATCGAAAACAATACAAAAATAACGAAAATGCTCCATTATTTGGTCTTTGGTGTGATTTTGACATGGGCGGCGCAACACCTCAGGATACTTAGTGCTTCCACAAAAAAGACGATTTATGCTGGTGGCTTACCTACGATAATGCATATAAAAAAGAGCTCTATATATATCTTCCTCATTTCAGAACAAATGTGTTACAACACAGAAGCTTAAAAGTGTTCCCCTTCTATACAATCGTAGCCGAGCAAAGTTCGACCGAATGTTGTGGGTTTCGCTCGGCAAGACGAAATAAAAGTGGCATTTACGGGCGTTACTGCTCCTGTTTAAGCTGAATTTTCAATTTTATGTGGTGAAAAGGACCAAAACAGGACCGCAATGCGTGCAGTCCAGTCGCTTCATAGGACCACTACAGTGGCGGGTTGCCGAGCCGCCCGACCGCAGCCGACGCGCATCCGCTTGAAAAATTGCTACACGACCTCTTGATTCTTTTTTTTACGGTTTTTTTCCAACTATTGCAAAAATACACAAAGGCAAACTATTGTTTTTTTGGACGCTTTTTGTGAATTGTTGAAATACGATACTGTAGAGCTGAAAAATATCACTGTACTTACATTTTAAACAAAAAGTAGGGTATCATTGAAAGTAATGCGAAGTTCTCAAGTTCGGGACGGGCTAATAGATAATTTTGTTAATTGTTTTCGCTGACGCGGCCTGTCAATACACAGCGGTGTGGGGCGCTGGCCCCGCGCCAACTCTCGCGCACTCTCTACTTTATACATTCGCTCCGCGCCAACTTTACGACTTCGTTTAACTATTATTTCAACTGCTCTCTCGATGCGATTTTTTAGATGGATGCCGTTTTTATTACCCGAATATTCAGATCAGTCGATCATTACAGCGAAGCGAATGCGCTTACCAGATAGTAAATAAGTCGAAAATAAATGTCTGAAAATTACTGCTGAGTAAATTACCAGCGATGCCTTATGGCTTGGGCAGCATGCCCGTAGGCCACTTGGCCTCGCTCAGCCGTGCACATTTGGCAAGAGCTCTGCTGATATTTCTTCCTTTTAGAGATGAACTAGAACGTAGAACGCTAATCTTAGGCCACGGTGGAGCAACCTATATTCTTCAAGTACCTTCGATTTAAAGTTATCGAAGCAATAACTTTTTCCTACCTCAACAAAAGTTTAAACTGTAGTCAAACTACTTAAGTCAAGTGTCTTCCGGTAAGACGAGAAGTAAGCAAACTTGCGAAGCGAAAAGTTGTAGCAGCCGGCTCAGATTAATGACGTGCAATGAACTGAAGCTTGGGAGTGCGGCGAGGGAATCCCAATTTTGGGCATTAAACATGTTTCTTATAATTAGCTTCGCTGGCATTCAACTAGAGCCTTTATAGCCTCTTGGCTCAGAAGCTTCTATAATGGCCTCGGCTGCATTGCGGATGGTCAGGAACGCTAGTTAAATATTATTTGTGTACAAATTACGGAAAAATTTAAGAGACGATAGGACGTCTCTGGTACATTCTACATTATGTGCTTATAACAATTGTATACAGCAGATTTCTCAGCATTTTGTTAAATAAAATGTTTCCCTCGACATTCATAAGCAGGCCTCAGTTCAGTATAGGAAATTTAAATAGAATCACCCAAGAAAATTCTTCAAAGCTTTTAAGCTAACAATGCCGCAAAGGAAATAAAATATGTAGATAACACTTTGTACAGTGCAGTGGTCTGCAGTGGGATTGCGACAAGCTCCACCTGAAATACTGGGACGGATTTATAGCATTAATTAAGTAAGTGAGGATTTATTACGATTCTACCAGGAAGTACTTCGGGGCTCTTCGGGGTACTTCGGAGTACTCCGGAGCCATTTGACAACTTTGTTGCCACTGAGCACTTCAGGACGACCTCTCGTTCCAAACGATTCCGTTTAAGATCTCATGGTCACACACAGTTATGTGCCTTTATTGTTAAACTTTGTGCTGTTTTGTACGAACATAAATAGTTGGGGGTGTTTGTACAGATATTAGATATAGGTAGTGCAACTTCGATTGTTTCGTTTGATGGATTGGTTGCCAGCGTAGCAGTTCAGTGGGTGTACCTATGCTTTTTATTTGTCAAATTCTCAATCCAGTGAATGGGGCAATGGGCAAAAGCTCGCTCCCTTTCATTTACCGACAGCTGTAAAACGTGTTTAAACAGCTGTAGACCGCTGCATTCACTTCGGGCAAGCTTCGGACAGTAAAGGCGAGATAATCCCAATTTTACAGAGAGTGTAACTCGCCGCTGACACTCTAATTGTATTATTGTCATTTTTAATTCTTCGAGATTAGTAATAGTGTCAAGGACGGCGCATCCTGGCACCAGGCCAGGATCTAATTCAATTTGTACACCCTAGGGCCGCACTTTATTTCGCTTGATATTTTTTATGATGCCATAAAAGCTATTAAACCTTGTTCCATTAATGTGTTTCGTTTTAACGCCATGATTTTATTGTGAAAAAATGAGCTAACTAGCTCATGTACGAGCTTTTAATGTCTTTTGTTTCGGCCTAATATACCTGATTTGACATTAGTTACTTCCATCGTACCTAATGTAGCTATAATCATTATTGCGTGTGATTACTTTTTATGAATACTCATGAGTTTATTGGAGCTTTATTTTAGATTCGTAAAACGTTATATTTCTGCCATTAACATTCACATCTCCCCTAATGGATACGTTTCAAGTTCCCAAATTCAATGGCCCTTGCAGCCATTCTGTGGTGTTGTCCATCCAACCGGAAATGCCGATGGCTTTAGCCGGCTGAAAAACATCAAGGGGGTATGTAATACAAAGACGTAGAAGATTATATGGTAAGAGATCCTGCTATAAAGCAACAAAGTATTGAAAGTTTCAAATGTGTAGGTAAAGCATAAAATAGTACAATAAGATAGATGTCGACGTATTTTTCAGCAATTTCGAAACTAACCGAGCCGTTTAACCGCAGTAGGAAAACAACAAGAAAAAACAGTATGAGGAAAGCCAACAGCAGAAAAAAACAGTGAACAAAACATTCTCCCCTAAGTCCCCATAAACTGCTTGTTTCCCCGTGAGTGAAAACAACGACATCTCTATATCAAAAACCCGTTGAAAATAGGGGTAAAGCAACACGGTGTGAAATCAGCACAAGCCTTGAGTATGAAGAAAAATAATCTATTCTAATATTATAAAGAGGAATGATTTTTTAGTTAGTTTGTTTGCACCGAATAGGCTCCGAAACTACTGGACCGATTTTAACCATTGTTTTCATCAATAGATAGCTAAATTATCAGGAAGTAACAAAGCTTTGATATAATATAAAAAAAAACCTAAGATACAAACTCAGCATCTCAAAAACGTCCGCATAAAACAAGCGCACAATTTATAATTGTGCGCTAGTTTCAAACAGTCTCGCATCGCTCGCCATACTGCACTGCTTTGCAAAAACAACTTTAAGCGATCCGTGTAAGGTTGACTTGCAAAAAAAAATTGCGCATCACTCGCCATACTGCACTGCTTTGTAAAAACAACTTTAAGCGATCCGTACAAGGTAGAATTTGCAAAAAAAATTGTTTATAGTATAACAGCACACAAACTCACACATGACACTTGATACATGTCAGTTTCTTACGACAGTTCCGAGTGTTGCATTTGTTCGAGACTGTGCATCTTGGGTTTTTTATATATCAATGTAACAAAAGCTATATTTATTTTTCGAAAAAACTAGAGATCCCTACGAAAATTGCAATACTAAACCCGCGCGAACGAAGTCGCGGGCGAAGTGCAGTTATAGAGCAATTATTTATAGCGTGTAGTTACTCAGGGTATTCCATACCTACTCCTGATAGCTACAACCTTGGGGTCTTTAAGTCAAGAGTGAACAGATTACTTTTAGGCAAGCGTGCTCAATCGTCGCTTTCCATCAGGTGAGATTAGAAATTAATAAATCAATAACTCTTTCTCTCTAAACTTTTTTTCGAAAAAGTTCTCTACTAACGTTTTAGACCTAGGTATCGTGCGGGTGCGTATTAAGTTTAATTGAAATGGGATATTATTCACGTTCAAGTAAAGGAATTCAAAGTTTGTATGAAACATCGTGATTCGTGAGGGACAAACGCTCTTAAGTTTTATAGAGTTGAAACCTACTGTAAACTGCACTTTGAAACAAATGAATTGATTTAGTGCTTGCATTATGCTTGTAAGCTTTCAGGGTAAATGCCTTCCGTGCACCAATTAATTTGCGATCTTATTGGTATAAAGCGTAGCGTATTTATCATAGCTAAAGAAAGAAAGAAAGAAAAATGTTTATTTGGGACTCGCACAAGACGTAAATATATATCAATCAATACATATAAAAGTAAGTTAATTAAAACTAACCGTAAGCGGCATCTTAAAATTAATCTGTGCGAGGCCAAAAAGGTCCCTGTCTCAGCTTATGCTGCGATATTTAAAAAATAAATATCACAGCGCTGGTGTTATGACAGGGCCTGATGTGATGTCACGGACACACATACGGAACACAACACTAAGATATATATACAAATAAAATAATTAATATAATAATTTGTCTAAAAATAAAACAACATAAAATGTGGAATACATACAATAAAAAAATTCAAAATTAACCAAATCTCAATGGCCCAGTGCTCCAGTATCATTTGTCAATGCCATCGACAAATGACGGAACGCGCGGGCGCACTGTTGGAGACTATGGTTCACAAAGGTTGGTTATCGAGATTAAAGCTAGCTTGTCTCATTTATACTTCGTGGTTTAGGGTGTCAAGTTACCCAGTCAAATCGTACAGTGGCGGCGAGTATCTATACTTTCATCTCTGTAAGTGATGCTGGTGCTGCCTTCTCTATTATATTCTGAATTAATACTTTCTCCATAACATATTATATTGGTTTGTGTTAGCTATATTGCGGTTAAGTTTCAAAATTGGTTCATTTCCACTAGTTTTTGCGTGAAAGAGACATGCATCCTCTCAAACTTTCGCTTTCTTATTGAGTAGGATTGTAAGATGTTTTTATAGTTGTGAGTTCACGCACCTACGGCTTATTTTTATTCCAAGATTTACACGGCATCATTATTTTGTTTCCTGAGTATAAAATCGCATCCCACGATAACCACAGTAAGGAAAACTTAAATTATAAAGCATCAGCAAAAACCGCAATTGAATGAAACGTGGAAACTTTCAACGTGGTAGCTATTAACGTTAATTACCGAATTCATTAGTACGACGTTTATGGCCGTCATTTATAGTGATTACGGCCTGCAAGGCTGCAACTACATTTTTTATTTTGCCTACTTTGGACATTTTATGAGCACCAGTTACAGCTTCAATCCAGATATAATGCTCGTAATATAGATACCAAATATGACTTGGCATCAGGTTTTCAACAAGCATTTTTGAGAATTCATAGTTAACTCTTCCTACATAGCACGGCACTAACGTACTTAAAGTTACCTAAGTAACTTACCTAACGTCACTTCTGAACTATATCTATACTTAATATATAAAGCTGAAGAGTTTGTTTGTTTGCTTGAACGCGCTAATCTCAGTAACTCCTGGTTCGATTTGAAAAATTCCTTCAGTGTTAGATAGTAGATTATCGAGGCATGCTAAGACCAATAGGAGCAGAGCAGACGAAGTTGCACGGGTCACACTATTAATCACTAGTAATCTATAAATAAGGATCACTATTTTTTTTCTTGGCCAATTTTTTTTTTCTATGCCTGTCTTTTTTATTCCCTGTATGAGGCAACGTGAAGTCAATCACGATCGTTTTTTCAAGAGAATGCTGTAACAAACCAAAACTTTACCAAAAATCAGACCAGCAAAATGTATGTCCAATTTTAGAGAGAAAACAAAACGCTCACTGCATCGTTAACTGATATCGCTTCGTTGCGATAGAAACGCGTCTTTGCTTTTTTTGGTAAACTTTTCAGCCATCGGATTCACAAAAGAGTTGAAAGAGAAACTTCTTCACCTTTTTATTCGTTGCGGATCCTAATTGGTTAAATGATTGCCACTGTGATATCAGTGCAAGATCTGGCCGCTCCTTCAGCTAATAATTTAATTTCACTTGGCTAGCAGCCCATCCTCGCACCTGAACGCTTGAAATCGTTCGTTATTCATAGTCCATCGACTTGTGGAAAGAATTGAGTTATGAATAAAAGAAACACTGCGATCGAGATGATCAAACACTCGAAGCGACATTGACCTAGTATGACTAAAATACTTGCAAAAAATATTCACATCATTTTAAGAATGTGTGGAAAACACTTTTAGTTTTCTCATTCAGTTTGATAATCTAAGTAAATAAAGATGTTTGGGATGATCATTCTTTCAATACCAACATTATTTTAGCAGTCTGATGAATTTATCTGGCGTTTTGCCTGTACTAATAGTGTCTAGTCTGCTGAATTTATTAGACGTTTGTTTATTTTTGTTTTAAGGCGTGTTGTTGAGAACCACATTCTTAATTGAATGTCGAATGACATAATTAAATATTTGACCTATTTCGAGTATAATAATGTAGTGTAATATTGATAGATGGTGACGTTTAATATCCTGGCGAGTACAATACGTTCTCAGCTCAGTTCTTGGTCCGGTGTCTGTTCTATAAATCTCGCGTCTCTGGGGATTCAGTTGGCGCGGGCGACTTATTCGGAGGAGACGTCGGACGAACAGCCTCGCTTACAAACTTGTGCACCGCAACACGTTACTCACTAACTCAGTGATTGATTGCCGCTCTATCGCCCGGATAGTTTACTACTACATGTTGGTTTACACGCACCTCTGGTTACAGTTTAAAATTGATGAGGTGCTCGGTTATATACGTCAATGTCCGCAGTGAGAGGCATGATAAATCAATATAATTCAGCTAGATTTGCACTGCTTTATATTCGATGAGATCGATTCCAATATGATTCATGTACTAAATATGATCCGTGGCTTTTACAGAGTCTATCATTTGCATATAAGTCATCTCTCCCCGACGATTTTTCTGTATAGTTGATATCGGCAAGAATGAGCGTAGAAAACACCAGGTAGGTAATATTGATCATAAAAGGGTTTCTTTAAAAGTGTAATATCTCCAAGGTGAGGCGTAGGCGACATTCATTTTCCGTGGGAGAGTATCGTCTGTAAAGGGGCTTGCCGGGATCTTCCTACTATGAATACGACTGAGCTCTATTTATACTTTATAACAAGACTACAGAAAGTCTTTTAAAGTAAAACGGGACTCGACTTGATTGAAATCTTTAAAACTTCATCTTTCATGTTTCCAGGATTATTTTCTTTGTAGTATAAGTAGAACGAGGTGGCTTTTGTGTGTTTACATACAGATTTCCCTCTTTCAAATAACTTTTCAAGTCCTTATTTCATGTAGCCAATTGGTGAAAACTTTGGTTAATTTAGTCGGAGTCCATTTGGGGTTACAAAGTAAAAGAGTTAAATGTGAGCAGGTGAGGTGTATTCGAAAGGTTCCACAAAGCCTTTATTGACCTCAAACAAGGGTGTGTGGCAGCCTCAAAATGGAACGGTAGGTGGAACGAGCGGAGCACAAAAGACCCGAGGGGTCAAAAGGCGATTTGAGTTTCCACCTAACCGCTACACTCGATCGGTTGAAATATAAAAAAATGCTGATGTGTGTACTGTCGCCACAGCGAAGTACAAGTGAGTCAAGGATTAAAAATGTTAATTTCGCCTATGTTTTGGTTCCGACTAGTGGTTGCAAAAGCTACTGCTGGGTTCGATTCTTGGGTTGGGCAAAGTGTTATTGGGGTTTTCCATGTGGAATTTTTCGGTGGCAGCCCGGTGTTTGGATTCGTGCCCGGCTGTTGGCAATAGGTTCGCCCCTATATCATGACACTTAAAAAACATAACAGCATCAGGCATGATGTTATTTTAATTAATAAATTGAGACCCCAGCTTATGAATAGCGTCATTATTGTTCTGTCCACATTCGTTACTTATTCCAAATTCAGCGATCCGTACGAAAATATTCCTTTATTGTTTCACGGATTACCGGAATGCGATTGAATACCTACCGCTGTTTAATTTCCAATTCATGTTTATCCGATATCTGAGTAATTTGCATGCAGCCAGTGATTTAAATAATGATCCACGGTAGGCCGAGCCAATCTCTCCGTTAAGTTATGGTAATCTGCTTCTTGAATATTATTATCTAGCTACCTCTCTCTCTAAATCATGTCGGAGTTTTCCTTTGCTTTCATTTTACGCTTTGTGTGTGTCCTTATTTACGAGAATACCTTTGTATATTGTTGAAATTCATGTAACAAGCCAAGTACGTGGCAGCCACACCGAGTTAAACCGATGCGCCTGAATTTCCCTTGTTTTATTTTGACGTTTTCATGAAAATCTCGCACACGTGTTATTAAACTTGCTCTGAAAAGTTTTTAGTTTGGCTTGCACACCTCGGCTGGAAGGTAAATCCAATAACATGTTATTATATCGGATTTCCCGCCTTTTTCGTATTGTACTCGCGAATATTTGTTCAGGTGAGTTTTTAATTAACAATGCTAGTTATTTCCATTGGCAGTGATATAAGTATTGATTCGTATAGTGAATGCGAGTCGAATGCAGTCATGTGTGGATACAGAGTGCACACAATCGGCCGGCGCGGTGTCACGTCTGTCACGTTGGCGTGCCATTCACGCAGCGTGCCACGTCTCGTGCCCTCCCGTCACGCTTATCGTGAATACGATGGATTAGCTGGTTCTGGTGTCTGGGCAGACTCACAGTAACTCACAGTACCTACTGATTTGCATATGAATAACGCTAATCTACCCATGACGAAGTTTGCCTCAAACGTCGAGCCTGATGGTAATGAATGGTAACTGCTGAACGATGTTCTTACATCTAAAGCCGGAATAAGCTCTCGATTGTACTACATACTAAAGAAATGAATAAGTAATATATAATCTATTTTCGCTTCTCCATTATTCTTTAAAAACAAAACATTGACCGCCACGACGGTGCCTCGTGGTAAGAGAAATGTAATATTTAGAAAAGAACATAAAAACAAACAATCGAGCAAAAAGGCCTATAAAAATTTAATAATACCTTGTGTTTGTATCTCGGAAGGCAATAAAAATACACTTTATTTTTTGTGGTTCAAGGGACTACTCTCCTATACTGTTTGCGGGCGGTTGGTCCACTGCCGGTTTTATCTGTGCAAATGTGCACTTTGTAGACCGTTCTCAGAAATTGTTATAAGTTTATACGTCACTTAAAAGTTGTTAGGGTTCCTCACTCGTTTTACGCTTAACGTAACACTGGTATAAAATGAAAATTTAAGATAATCCACTATTAAAACAGCTACCTTTTACGTCGAGTGAAGTTGTTCAGCGTTACACCAAAGAGTTCTGCGATGAATATTTATAATGTTCCCGAAGTTGATTTAGAGCGGCTAATTTGAGAGCGAGATTGTTAATAAAATAGTTACAGCTTTGGTTTGTCTATTTATTCAATACGCGCAGATGTTAGAGAGAATTAAACAAGTGATGATAATTCCCACGTAAATAAATACTCTTTAGGCGAGAAAAAAACAGTTCTTCAAGAATTTAAAAGGGAAATATAGCCGATTAAGCGGATTTGTAGAAATGATATTGTGAGATGTTGTAGTAAATAATTCTGAAGAGAGACACAACTGCAAGAGCCGCTCGATCGTGGTTCATTACCCTGATCCGTGTCGAGCAGCTCGCTGGCTCGTTCAGCTCTAACAAGATCGTTAGCCGTCTCCATCCCCAGGCGACTACATCTCAAACTTATCTACGATCACTATTGTAATAACATTTCAAACTACATGAAACTGAACGTTTCAAATGGAGACTGTTGAATTGCGATCCGATAACATAATCCTGAACCAGGAGAAGCAATCGAATCCACATCTCGATTCCAGATCATTAGTCTGAACTCGCAAGCCACGATAATAGACCCCCGAGTGTTCCACCCGGTGAATAATGCTTTAAATAAATCCACCACGAGTTGAGCGCATTCAATTTTCAGTGTTGTGTCCCATAAAAACATTTTGACGCCATATTCCATTTTAACTTTGCGAATGTCCCATCCTGGGGGACTGGCTGACTGACTCAACTTTGAATGTGTTATTTTATATTAACCCTAAGAGATAACCTCCAATTTTGGGATGAATAAGTTTTCAGTTATGTGAATCGTAAAGAAAATTAGAAACATTGGACCGATGGAGTTGTGCTAGCGTAAATCAATAAAGGGATATGGATAGATAAATATCGGGTCGCCTAATAATTTCTGACATTTATCCGACTCCCAAGGATAATCATGAACGAGAGGTGTCTTCTGATCACGAACGCTGCGAAGCGCTGCAAAGCGCTAAATGTAAAAATGTATGTGATGAGATGAAAGAAACACGAAATGTTCCGTAAAAGTTGTTTCATTTCAATTTGCTCAGTTCAATATTAGCACAATTTAGTAAGTCAGCTATGAACCAAATCTTGTGAAAAAAATAGAAATACGTTCTTGTGGTGCAAACATACGAATAGGTTGGTTTTAAATTATTGTTGAGCATTTTCGTTTAAGTATAAAAATTTTACCAAACCAGAAAAGGTGCCTCGATATGTCGTTATAAACTTCAGCCATGTTACATACTTAAGAGAATGATTTTCCTAATGCATAAACATGAATGACACCTCACTTATATAGGTTATGGCACATTATAACGGCACCGCAATGGCACAGCAGCGTCGCGTCATCCGCGAGGTGCAAGCTCGCAGGGGGCTACTCTCTAACGAAATCCGTAGTTTCGGGCTTAGTTGCGGGCGGGCATTTTCTGCTTCGTATCACCTAACCAGTGAGAACTAATGATAACACGATTTGACAGTTACTGTGAAATCGTGTTGTCATTCATTCTCAGTTCGGGTTCGGGACTAATCGTAAGTCTGTAGGTGATACGGAGTAGAATACGCCCGCCCGCAACTAAGCCCGAAACTACGGATTTCGTTAGAGAGTAGCCCCCCCGGCCCGCGCCGGCTGCGACCGTTGTTCGCTGGTGACTCGGTGTCGGCGTGCTGTAAGCACACGGTTGGCTAGCTTACAGCGCGCCGACTGCCCGCCGTTGGCTTTTACATATTGACATTATGAAATATATTTTACGACACACGATTTAATGCTCTATTTTGAATGACAAGTAAATTGCTGGGTTGGAGCGGCGCCATTGCGGTGCCAGTATAGTGTGCCGTTGCGGTACCGTTATAGTGTGCCATGACCTTAAAACTGCAATCTGTGTACCTAAAAGTTTATCATTTCACACTAATATCTTGGAAAAAAATCACTTTCTTAAAAAATCACTAACCCCATCACAGCCACTTTCCTCACATACGTACAAATTCGAGGCAGAGCCTGGATCTGAGCCGCACCTCATTAGCTTGAGTGACTTAGCAGCGGGCACTCGTGCCGGTCTAGCGGTCGGATCTAGTGCCCAACATTGGTTAACCTAGACCGGCTCGTTACCAACTTGCACTAGACGACACGCTCTTGAAATATGACGTTTATGTTAGGTTGTTGAAGTATCGAAAAGTTGGAGTGTGAAGAGTTGTCGGTTGTATAGTTTTTTTTTGTAGGGAATGGTTCAAGAAAGGTACATATCTACTTAGTATAAGCGAATTTTAGTTTAAACACTGAAAAGTAGATTTTTAATTCAAATAGTGGTTTTGAGTTTTAAAATCTGCTAATCAGTTAAACTAATCATATAATAAGATTGTTTTATAAAAAAGGCTGTTTGATTCGCAGAATTAATTTATATGAAAAGAACATTTCACAACCGGAGTACACTACTGATTTGTGAAGACACAAGAGCGGCTGGATCGGTTTTTTATGTTTGTGCGTGTTTTCAATACAAAAAGAGATACTTTCAAGCAACGTAAGATCACGCACGCCCGCGCTACGCTGCGTGATGCGGTGCAGTGTGCGAAACGCCTAATTGAATTAGGTATTGCGGTGTATTTCATTGAATTTCTCTAGATAAAAACTCAGAGAACACGATAACGAATTTATCTATTCATCACTATGGATGACGCTAATACAATAACAATTTTAAAAAATCACGTGAGACTGGCAGCCAATTAAAAGTCATCACTTCTAAAAAACAGATGGGAAAGAAAGGGTGTGAACAACAAAACACAGTTTCGCAGAGCTAAGTGGCACCCGCAACGGTGCGTACCATCGCTTTGACCTTCCAGAAACATTAAAATAAAATTTGGATAAAATATCGGAGTTTTCTTTTCGTGCTGCACATTAATGACCTACTTCAGCCTAGTCTTGTTGGGTACGCAGATGACAGTACGGTTTCAGAATGATACTTGTCCAGCGCAACAACCAGTGGGGATGAACTTCGTTCCTTGAGAACCGTGCTATGCGTGCCATGGTAGAGCGGACAAATCTGACCTAAAGCCTTGTCTCTCAGTGGGGTGATGACAATCTGATCACTTTTAATGCCACCAAGATACAGGCGTGTCTTTTTACCGCAAAAAGGACTCGTTTCGACCAAACTCCTACATGCATCTGTTCCTGTGACTGATCGGCTCGAGCTACTAGGCATGGAGTTGACATCCAGTCTCAACTGCGGCGCCACCATTGAGTACAAAGCCCAACTGCGACCAAAAAGCTGGGCATCCTAAATAGGGTGACGCGATACTTCAGGCCTGGACAGCTTTTAACCCTATACAAAGCACAAGTCCGATCCTACATGGAGTATTGCAGCCACTTTTGGGATGGCTCAGCTAAGTACCAGCTTGCCGCGCTTGACTCGGTGGAACGCAGAGCTAAGAGGCTCATCGGCGACGTAAAACTGCTGGATGCCAAGCTACACAGCTTGACTCATCGCCGCAAAGTTGCCTGCTTGTCGGTCTTCTACAGATTGTACTTCGGTGAGTGTGCCCAAGAACTCCACGACCTCAACCCATCGGCCCCCTTCTACTGTCGGACATCCAGACGCACTGCAACTTACCATCCCTATCTTGTTGTATTCCAAGATAAACGAAATTATGATGTTGTGTTTTATGTGTGTGTACTTTTATGTATAGCTGTGGCTGTAAAATTAATGTTTTTGTTTATTTGAGAGTAAAATTATGCTCGTATATAAATGTAAGCTCATTTTTTTTGAAATCTTGTTGTAATTTGAATTGTTTTTATTATTTATCTTGAATATTAACAACAGCGGCCTAAAAAAGCAGATGTTGGTAAAAGTAACTATTGGTTCCACCAATTCGCACTAAGCGTTTCCTAACTTCTTTTATAATGCGCACAGTAAAGGCGTGGAACTCTCTGCCTGCGTCTGCGTTCCTGAACGCTTACAACCCTAATCTCTTCAAAGTTAGAGTGAACATGCTCCTTCTGGGTAAGCTCGCTCCATCGTAGACTTTGTCTCTGTCATCTCAGAGCTAAACTAGAGTCAAGAGCAAACCCATCATAAATAAAAAAGAAGTTTTAATAAATGAAATACAGTCAGAGATTGCTCGTCGATTAATTAGGGGTAAAGTATGATACTTCTAACAGAGGTAGAGGTACTCCTCAGACCGGTAAGGCACTTTCTGATGATAACACAAATACTTGATAAACCTTGAATTACCACTCTTATCTTATAAATCAAAAGTAATAGAATAAATCAATGCACGAAGTATCTTTCTCGCCTAAGATTTTCCGTTACGTGTTACTATCATAATATTCCTTCCGTGTCTTTACGTTCGAAGTTTTCCTTGTTTGTCAATTTCCTATTTACCAAAAATTGGCAACGAAGGAAACCGCTCAACTCTCTGCAAACTAAATTGTCAATCCTGCTGCATAACTAACGATCGTACTGAAACAAATAACTTTGAAGTGACATTATCTAAATATTAATAAGTGTAGCGAAGTTAAAGTTTATATGGACAAGGAGTTCAGAAAGCTTATACTTTTTTATAATAATGCTTAAAAATATACTTATTAGGAAAATTAAAAAGAGTGGTCTTTTGACCACTAGGCCGCCACTAGTACATTTAGAAAGACTAGGAATCTATTCTTGTTATAGTGCCATTCATGGATTGAACAAGCGATTTGAATAGAAATAAAAGTATTGTTACACCACTGCAAAACCTGGCTCCTGGCACAGTAAAGATTTAGCTCTGTTTTCTAGTATCCTCAGCTAGCTAGTTAGCTTTCTAACAAAATGGTAACCTTTCTGGTTACCATTTTCGAATATATTCAGCATGATTTAGATTTTTCATGAACCATTAGTTTGACCTCTCAGTAGATGCTCGCAAATCAGTAGTGTACTCCAGCCGTAGAATGTTCTTTTCAGGTCAATGACACTTATTTAGCTACACATTAGTAAGTATACTAAATGTTTGACCAAATATCCATATAATTTAAAGTTTCTACAGCATTTTTTACTGGAGTTGGCATTAAAGCGAGGCCTGTGAGCGAGGCTCATGATTAGTGTCATCGTTGCTCGTGTCAACAGCGGCCGGAAAAAAAAATATTGTTATGGCCTTTTAAGGGGCTCTATAAACAATATTCATCTGCGGATACCGCGTATAAATTAAAAAAAGACCTTTACATAATAACAATTCAAACACTTTTTTCACACAACAGTTTTTCTCACTTCGCTTCATTTTAATGCTCATTCCACGCATATCTTGTAAAAAAATTTGAGCTGAATTTAAGAGAAGCAAAAAATGCTGAAGTAGCTCAACAAGTGGGATTTATAACACAACAATACTTAAGGAAAGAAATGCTTAAATAATTCCGTAGGATAACAAAACTCGGGGGCTCGCCGCCTGATCAGGACCGGGTCGACGCCGCGTTGTGTTCCATCACGCGCGCCTTAAGAGTCCTATCACAGAATTGCGTTTTCACTCACAGAACTGCTGACTCATCGCATTACGTAGAAATTAAGCAGTTGCAATTACTTTTATTTTAGGGTTTATTGTTAATTTATTTAATGAATATTTATAAAATTTTAGTTTTTTATGAACTATGGTTTATTTTGGTATAAATTTTACGTAATAATATTAATGTATTATGGAGAAATTGACAGTTAATCCTGAGCGTTTTTAGTAGTTTTTATGGATTTGAATGGGATTTTTTTACGGATATTCCATTCTTGTTTCAAATCGGTCGGCCGCTATGCACGAAACCACTATATAAGGAATAATATGATATATTTTTCATTTCATTTGGGTAGTACAATAGTTTAATCCACGAGCTCAAAAAAGTGCCGTCGCGCTTTTCATGAGAAACTTAATTCGGAATTTTGGCTTTTTACAAATAGGTAAGAAAAAAATGCGAAAAGTGAGACCACTATGCACTATACTAATAACTATTCTCAACTACCCAATAAGCCGAAGTTGTCTAAATATTTCAGTTTCTAAGAATAAGAAAGCTAAAATTTGGTCATTTTACGCTAAAAATATAGTCAAATTGTAATAGGGCTCTTAAAAAGATGTCAGCATAGTAGATGGGGCCGGTGGGGCTTGTGGTGTGGAATTTGTTCGAAAGAGTTACCGTGACCCTATGGAACGCAAAAGGCATTAGGAGGAACACGGATGGGTAAGAAACACTCCCTTCTGGTTCGCCCAGAGCGGTCGGAGTCAATTGATGATTTCCCATCCTTAAAAAAAGCATAACGAAACTTATCCAGTAAAACGTCTATTTAGTTCCGTGTGGCTTCCAGGAGGCTAAATCACTAGCAGTTAGGCATTAGAATGCAACACCCGATGTCCTAAGTCAATTTGTGTTTGCCTATATCAAATAGACGTAGCTGCAACCTAATTGCTTAGTGCTGTCTCAGTGACGCCTGCAATCACAGCCTTGGATAAATAAGTAAACGATATTTTTTTTGAGTTTGCTAGAATTTATGCAAAAATATTTGGTATCGTGATTGTTTTTTGGCCACTAAAATGTGTTCGAGAGACCTTAGTCATTGTATATCCAGAGTATGTTATGTTTTATGAGTGAAACCATATTGATTGAAATTACCTACACACAAGCTCTGCTTTATCATTGTATTTAAAATTTCGTTAATTTTATGCTTCAAGAGCAAAATTTGAATTCAAACACTTGAAAGAAAACTAATATCGCCTTCAATTAACGCAGCTCCACTAAAATATTAATAATAATTCTCGGGAATTTCCTAGCTACAGTTTCCAGAGTGAAATAAATTCTTGTACAGTGCAATATTTCATCAATTTGTTTGGAAGCGTTTCACGGCACCGCCAGCGGAAGATTCTAGAGATAATTAAAGTGCAATTGCAGTGGCAAAGTGCTCGATAGACTGTTAACAGGAAATTGAAAAGTGTTATAAAATATTGAGCTGTTTTGGGTCACTACCTTGTGATACTGACTTTTGAGTAACGTAAGGAAGTGGGAGTTTTGGGACCACTTCGGCTTCGATAGCAGATAATACTATTGACTAGAATTACTGTTTGTTGATCTGTACGTCTACCATGGGTTTTATCAATCTATACTCGCTAGCGACTGTAGTTAAAAAAAATATGAAAACTTTTAAAAAACAAGTTTCTAATTTATTTTATTAGTTGTTAACTAAAGTTTTACTTACAACTTGCTTGCTTGTTAAACAAATAAATTAGAAACTTGTTTTTTTTTTAAGTTTTCATACATTCTTTTTAACTACAGTCGCTAGCGAGTATAGATTGATAAAACTCATGGTAGACGTACTGTATACAAATATAAACTCATGTAATTTTTAAGGGGTATCCAAAACCTACAGACAGCCGCCTGCTACGATATTTTTGCTTTATTTGCGTTCTTTCATCAACCACGACTATAACGTGCCACAGCCATCATAATTCCGGTGTAAGGGACAGACAGAGCTACACGGGACGAATTGCACTATATGACCCTTTTTTACAAGAGTGTAAGTTGTTTTCACCATCATAAAGGTACCTTTTTTATCGATGGCAAATCATCAAATGACTCCTCCTGCTCTGGGCGAAGCAGAAGGGAGTGTCAGACTCTTACTGATTAAAACCCATGCGTGTTCCTCCTAGTGCCCTTTGCGTTCCAGGGTTGACTGTTTCGATCGAATACCGCAACCGTGGCAGATCATAAAGGTACCCTACTCCCTTATCTTGGGTGCAGCAAACACATACTCTCACTGTAAAAGTCAACAAGTAAGCAAGATAACGTCCATGTTATCTGTAAAACTAACTAGTCGCAACGTCCTGTTTATTTGATTTCCTAGAGGAATAACTTGCTATCGACTATGTGCCATGTATTTATCAGGAAGAAATTCAGCGATCTTCAGAAAACATAAAAATAGATACCTGCTGTAAATTATAAGAAACTTAGTTTCACAGCACTATCAATAAATTAACGTATGCAAATTCGATACAAGTAGAAACTAACAAGTTCCTATCCCTAGAGATCAACAAAATGTATCAACTAATGATTTTTGGGGCAAATTGCAATGCCCTGGGGGTTAGAGGTGGAGGGGGGTATTTGAATATATTCGGTCATTTCAATTAGAATTTGAATCCTGAATTAAATTCGTTTTGCTTTTATGTATGCCTGTACAGAATAAACCTTTATAATTGTATCTTTGACAATGTATAAGTAAGCACTTTCTAGCCTGAAGCACAGGTTCATCCTAGTTCAGGCAACTTAGCTATAGTGTTCTTAAAAATAAAATGTAAGTTATTTTAATATAAATATGACCCTTTTTATAAAATAAACGATAATATCTCTTCAAAGTTAGAGTGAACAGGCTACTTCTGGGTAAGCTCGCTCCATCGTAGACTTTGTCTCTGTCATCTCTGACCTTGACTAGAGTCAAGAGCAAACCCATCACAAATAAAAAAAAACAAATATCTACATCCATACCAAACTTTCCTTACATTTTCCTCAGGCACGACCAAATATAACTTTCAAAGTTATATTTGCGTTTGTATCGCAGCACAGACTATCGTCAATTTCAGAAATTTCAGCATTCCTATAAAAAAGGGGTATCGAAATGTTCATCTGAAGAAGCCATCAACACTTTCAATGAAGAGAATCATCTCGGCATCAGATCTTGAAATATCCCCGGGGGAAACCAATAATAACGCCCGAGGACTCACTGAAATTCTATTACCTTTATGTACCTACCTACAACGAACAATTTTATAACACATTTTGCGTAGTAGGTACCTATAATGTTCGTATAAATAGCTACTGGAGAGTGAGACGTAAAAAACGAAATTATGATGTTGTGTTTTATGTGTGTGTACTTTTATGTATGGCTGTGGCTGTAAAATTAATGTTTTTGTTTATTTGAGAGTAAAATTATGCTCGTATATAAATGTAGGCTCAATTTTTTTGAAATCTTGTAATTTGAATTGTTTTTATTATTCATCCTGAATATTAACAACAGTAGCCCAAAAAAACAGATGTTGGTAAAACTAACTATTGGTGTCACCAATTCGCACTAAGCGTTTCCAAACGTCTTTTATAATGCGCACAGCAAAGGAGTGGAACTCTCTGCCTGCGTCTGTGTTTACAAACGCTTACAACCCTAATCTCTTCAAAGTTAGAGTGCACAGGCTCCTTCTGGGTAAGCTCGCTCCATCGTAGACTTTGTCTCTATCATCTCTGACCTAGACTAGACTCAAGAGCAAACCCATTACAAATAAAAAACTAAAAAGACTAAGAATCAACCAATAGTTACCTACTTATCATATTATATAATTTATTTTTAAATTTATCTGTGTTTTCTTTGTTTTCCTTTTTTAGGGTTCCGTATCCGAAAGGACCGAAAGTCAACCTATTACTAAGTCTCCGCTGTCCGACCGTCCGTCCGTCTGTCCGGCCGTCCGTCCGTCTGCCTGTCAGCGGGCTATATCTCAAGAACCGTAATAGGTAGACAGTTGAAATTTTCAAATATTGTGTTTTTCTATTGCTGCTATACCAACAAATGTTAAAAATTAAGATTTATGGTACGGAACCCTTCGTGTGCGAGTCCGACCCGCACTTGGCCGGATTTTTGTTTTTATTTTTGTGTTTTGTTAAAAATCTTCTTTAGTTACTGTAACTGGTTTAAAAACCGTTGTAATTAAATAAATAAAATATCATTAGAATTTAATTGAGTAAATGGTTAATGTTCCTGCAATTTAAAATGTGTACAAAGTTACTTCACTACATAGTATAAAACAAAGTCTCTTTCTCTGTCCCTATATCCCTATGTATGCTTAAATCTTTAAAACTACGCAACGGATTTTGATGCGGATTTTTTAAATAGATAGAGTGATGGAAGAGGAAGGTTTATATGTATAATAACATCCATTAAATAGTGGAGAAATACTGTCATTTTTGAGGTTTCTAATGTGATGTCGTAAATAATTACATTTTATGACGCAGACGAAGTTGCGCGGGTCAGCTAGTAAATTATAAGTAAATGAAATGTCGTAACATTTTTACCATATGGTACGGTTTTACCTACCTACCTCAATATAGGAACATTGATCTTCGCCACATAATCTAGAACTTTCATGATCATAATCATCATCATAACAGCTGAAAGACATCCACTGCTGGACAAAGGCCTCCCCCAAAAGGGGGGGGGGGGTTACCATAATCGCCACGCTTGGCAGGCGGGTTGGCGATTGACAGAGAACGCTGCTGCCCATTCTCTTGTGAGTCCCTTAGTCGCCTCATACGACACCCACGGGAAGTGATGGGATGGTATTATTCTTTTACGACACCACACGGCACCGGCCGACACCATACGGCTGATGATGGTAATGTGTTTGTCTGTGATCATAATCATAAACAAACACATTACCATTATGACGGAATATCACCTGTCTAATAGTAGTACTTAGGACAATTTACTAGCTTCATCTGTAGCTCATATAATAATGGATATAGTACACTGTTCTATATCTGTGTTCCGTGGATCAACAACTTGTTGCAAACATCGCTGCATCTTATAACATGTTGCGCTCTGATTGTTCTATTTGATATGCATTTTCAGGGTTCCGTACTCGAAAGTTATCAAATAGGCAACGCTATTACTTAAGAGGAAATGCTGGCGGCGAGACTTTGTATGTAAAAAGACATAATTCGAGGTTTGGCTCTCGACTGTTTTCTCCTCCAATATTGGACCGATATAAGAGCTATTTCACAAACTGAACAAAAAGGATATATACTGTGTCTCTGTTTTCTTATTTTGATTAATAGTTGCCAAATTTGTACACTAGGGCTCTGTTGACAGCGATTTATATATCGGATAATTTTGAGTATATAATTTTGAGAGTTCTAGTGCATAAACGGTTAATAAATCATCAAACAGGAAAACTTAGGGACACAGTATGTGTCCTTCTTATTCAATTTGTGAAATATCTCTTAAATCGGTTCAATATTGGAGGAGAAAACAGTCGAGAGCCAAACTTCGAATTATGACTTTTTACACACAAAGTCTCGCCGCCAGCGTTTCCTTTTAAGACTCCTCTGTCTGTCTGTTAGCGGGCTGTATCTCATGAACCGTAATAGGTAGACAGTTGAAATTTTTAGCGTGTATTTCTATTGTCGTTATAACAACCAATGTAAAATTAAACTAAAGAGCACCCCATACAAGAAACGTGTTTCGGTTTATCACATGGAATTTTTCGTATACATTTTTTTATTTCCTACAGGGGCTAAAAAGGCTAATTTAGGAGAATCATACTAGAATCATCACGCAATAATCTGTCAAATTTTATTTTTATCTTTATCGCTAACGCTTTAGGTTCAATGTTGATTGGGAAAATTTGACAGTAACGGGTAGCGTGATTTGCTTTCTAATTCTGCCGGCCTTATTACACTTGCTGTTGTCTATTGTATTGTGCCTATTAAATGTCGTGTCTATGTATTAAATGTATTAGAATTCGAGTTTCGTCAAGTTTTTAAATTGAGAATGTTTTACTATTGTCATGCAACTTTTATGTTCATCCTTCTACCTACTTTTCAATTTCTTTTCTGGTCTTTTTTTATATCATTAGTGCTCCATCTTCGACCACATCATCGCTTACCATCAGGTGAGATAGTGGTCAAACGTAAGCTTATTAATAGTAAAAAAAAATCCTCAATCTGTCATTTGTCTATCACCTATCATTCCATTTCATATTATTTCTTTTCTTGTAGTAAGAAGTAGAATACAGAAACACTGCTGCGACGCCTGACTGTGGATGAAATAGCGTTCTAAGAAAGTTGTTTGTTCGAAAAGTGATTTTTAGGGTTTCGAAAAAAAAACGGAACCCTTATAGGATCACCTCGGGTGTCTGTCTGTCTGTCCGTCTGTCACAGCCAGTTTTCTCCGGATCCACTGGACCGATTTTGTTGAAATTTGGTACACATATGGACTTCTGTGACCCAAACACGGACGTGTTACGTAAAATATTAAATTTTTAGTATGGGTGTCACTTTTGGGGGTCCAGTTAGAAAATAAAAACAAAAGCTTTTTGAACAATATCGTGTGACATATCAAATGAAAGGACTTACTGTGAGGATTTTAATTATATTTTTTTCATAATTTTAAACTAAATGGTTTTGAAGTTATTAAAGAAACTAGACGAAAAATGACAATCCCCCCCCTTATCTCCGAAATTACTGAGTCTAAAATTTGAAAAAAAAAATGGAGATAATAGATACATCTTTACCTAAAGATTACAGGAAAACCTATTAGAAGTCTGAAGTGTTAAAATAACATGTTAAAAAAAAAAAATTCGTTCGGAACCCTTTGCAGGCGAGTCCGACTCGCACTTGGCCAGTCTTTTTCCTATTCTAACATTTTCCAGTAGATGTGCCGCTTGTCAGTGATAAAATGAGATTGATTGTAAGAATTTTATAGATTTAAACTACTAACAAATTGTTTCAAAGATTTCCAATAACGACTTAAACCGATATCACTGTTTGCTCGTTATCTATCCAAAGTTTTCCATCTATTTTCCATAACTTCGTGTATTATTTTCAGAATTATTCATTCATTCTAATTTCCACAAATAATCATAACTGCCACAAAAAGATTCGAAGGTGTGGCAAACTGAAAGAGTGCTATAATATGCGGCTATTCCCATAAAAGTGTGTTCACGGCTTATCTGACCGGGCGGCGGCGACCGTCAAGCCAGGAAAATGGATTACTGGCAAAATGGATTACCCACCACCCTTTAACCACTGCACTTACGGTATTCTAATCCAATTCTTTCAGCCGGCGCGCGGCGGTTTCTACGTGTTCATTGTAGATTGAATATGTCGATTTGAGCTAAAAATATAGTCGTGTTACCATAAATGTATCGAAACTAGCAACTAGAAAAAGGCGTACAAGAAAATCGTGTAATGTTTTCAGCATAACACTGAAACGTGGTTGTTCGAAGATTAGTCCCAATAAAAGATCTATAGGTGTTCTCGATACCGTATTGGAAAACAAGTTTGTGACCGTGTAGCGGGTGTGCTTAATGGCCTGGTCGGGACACGAATCTCGGGCTCTCGGGCTCTCGGGAGCGAGGCGGGAACAAACAGCCTCCTGCGGGTCCGATCCCAATTTATTAGTCGCGTCGAGCCCCGGAACGTTCGAGCCCATAAAAAATTTACAGGAACGCGTCCGTCGGTTACTCGATGCAATTTATTCGGATTCGTACCTGAACTAGTTTCGTGATATCTCTCGGTTAATGTGTAATATCTCTTTTATGTACGTGATTTTCTTGGGTTGTTTTCTTTTGGGATGCGAAGGTAGGTACGTCAGAAATGTGGAACGGAAATAAATACTTACGAAGGAGATTTTGGAGTCATGAGTCAAGATGTCATTTGAGTTGTAAACAACTTTAATTTTACGTTAATTTACAGTTTCCGTTTATTTGAAGATTTATCTGTATAATAAATTAATCAATGTTCGAGGTGTTTTTGCCAAAATATATATAGAAACGTCTTGTAATTATCATGTTGTACCTTGTACCTACTTACGCTCATGTCAAATTCCTGTTTATAACTACATACTTTTAAAACCACATGATTTTAATACATTCAGTGCACGAGTTCAGAGCATCGTGATCAAGAGACCGGCAGCACCTGTCACCTGCGACACAAACTATTGGTGTGACACAAATCCCTTTAAACGCGGCAAGCGTATCGTACCGTGACACATATGGCACAATGAGCGACACTTTTTAAAATACAAGGATTTCTTACTGTTATAAATTTGTGTTTAGCTATTTTCCACGGCTTTACTGTTATGCTAGGGTGACGGATATGTTCTTGGAAACCACTACACCCAGGTAATATACTGTGTACATTTCATCTGAATGAGCCACAAAAATCTCAACTTTCACACTAATATAGTACCTACTAGTAGTATTTAAATTCTATGATTTTCACATTTTAAATTATCCTGAAGGATTGTACAATCAGGTTTTAGTGACCGTTAATATAATTCCCAAAGGCTTTGTAACTCAACGAGTTTCAGTTTAACTGAAATAGTAATATTTCCTAATTACCTAAAACAAAAGCAACGGCTAATTTCCGGAATTTATGCATACGTGCATAAATTGCGGGCATTATGCAGATAAACAGAGGTTGTGGTCGAAACGTTATGACGGCTACAAAACCAGCTTTCAGGTACGTACAGTCAGCATCAAAAGTAGGTAAGCAATTCTCGGATTTTTAAGGAGCATTGCATTTGCATCCAAACCACATCTGATTTTCCTACTTATTGACCTGTTTTTGACATTAATTAATTACTATCATCAAGAAGGTGACATTAATTTGAACGCTCTTTTAAGAAGATACGTCTACAAGGATTGTCTAATTGACATCTATCAAAGTCGTTCTAAATTCTACTACGTCCTCTTCGTTCCAAAATCAATTATTTAGAGGCAAAGAATGTAACCGCACAGATTACATTTTTCACCTTTAAAAAATTTATATCTATTATTTGAAATGTACCATTACAGGGTCTCTGGTGTCCCTATTACGGTATACTTTCGAAGTGACCATAAACATCTGTGCAATAAAAGTTTACAGATTTTTGTGAGCAACCAGTGTTTCAATTACAGAGCTCAGACGTTGTCAAATATTTCTTAGCAAACTGCTAGTTAGCATAACAACAAGCCGATTTTCAATTGTATCTAAGCAGCTAAATTTATTTGTTTGAGTAGTGTAGAAATACTGAATAGAGTATTGGAACGAAGAGGACGTAATTGAATTTAGAAAGAAAGAAGGAAAGGTGGGTCCCGCCAAAGAGTAAAAGACAGTTTGGTCGAATGGAACCAGAATTGTGATAAAACTTGAAGAGTAATGCATTGAGAGTTAGTGGACTATTGGTGCTCATAGCCCACGTCCTTTGTGGAACTTGATCGTTTACGTTATTCTATAACTGACTTAATTTAAAATTGTTTCATACTTTCCGTCCGGAATATGGCCTTTTCTGACAAAAACACACACATGATATTGACGCAGAAGAAACTAAGTATAATTTGAATACTGTTGATGTAGAGATGATACACGTGTAGGTATTTTTTAAAAGTGTATTTCAAAATATGGCTTGCTCATATATTTTTCTGGTGACTGTACTCAAACTCCACAGTTCAGGTTACTTTTCATTCTGAATAAATAATTTATTATTCTACGTCCACAATGGCTGCAACTTCTGCCCGCATAACTTTGTGTTCAGTAAAATGTTATTCTACTGCGTTCACGATGCTACCATCAACTTGAATGTGGTTTAATGTCTAAATATAATAACTAACTGCGTAGTTATATTTTCAACCAAATAATTTTATTTTTTAGGTCTTGCACCTACAAATATTTTGTAAAAAAAATGTCTGTACTTGATGAAGAAATAACGAGTTTATTCAGATTTATAAGAAAAAGGTTGGTAAGAAAACAAAGAAGCAGATTAGGTTTCATTGTTTTTTTACAGTTGTATTTTTTTTCATTTAGTGCATGAAGGTATGGGTACGAACTTATATACCCAAATGTACGAACACAGTTATCAACGGGTTACCTCCTTTTCAAAAGTATTTTAATGTATTAGACACTCCATTGATGCAGCCGTCTGCAGACTAAAAGAAGCCTCGCAAGTTAAAATCCTCCCGTATAACCGCATTTGCAGCGGATCCGTATCTACTAGTTGACACTTTTAACGTTCCTAGTGAAGTTAAAATAGATTAACAATCGCAAAAATAAAACCACAGCTTCATAAGCACAAACAATCACAAAACTGTAGCATTCACACAACTGAACAAATTGCTTGTATTCAAAAATAGTTTCGATTAAATAATCCTTCAATATCCCACGACCTAAAGTACATTTAAATATAGTTTCCAATAGAAATCGTGGCATTCTCGACCATATCCACTAGTCCATGAAATAAAGCTTCTGTATTTAAATGAAACGAAACGGTCCAACAGTTTTTAGCTTTTTTATAGTCCGCCATTATTTATTGCGGCAGTGGGACAGCTTGAAATTAAAATGAGTTATATTTTACATTGCCAGGTACTCTAGGTAGATACCTAGCTGGTAAATGAAGCACCTAAGTACGGTTGTCGAAAGAGATAACCGAGCGGGCAATTAACTGGACTGCTAATGAAGAGTGCAGATAACGATATTTTTGCCAGAAATTGCATATTTTTACGACCAGTTTTTGTAGACTTCGTCTCCATTTTGGAAAGTTTTTCTGAGTGTCGACTGTTCATAAAGGCTCATCATCTTAACCACAGGTGTTGACGGTGTTGTACAATGCGTAGCTGTTTGTACACTAATCTATTTGACCGGTTGTACACGTTCACAAAAATCGTAATAAAAATGTTAGGAATTGTTTTGATTGAAATTAAAATAACTCACGTTCACCAGGCGCCTGTGATGTTTATGTCATGCTCTGTTTACATACGCTATGGTCCTCACACACCTGTAACAAAGCAATAACATGATATTAATACTAGCTAATAACTATATTAACTATTGACAATAAACGTTCAACGGCTATTGCAAAGTAAACATTAATAACAGAATCATACGGATCAATGTCGTATGTCAATAATGCTAATTATTGCTGTTATACGTGCCAACAATTCGCGTTACTGCTTGACATTCATGTCATATTAATAACATTATTTAACGATGTTACAGAGCATAAAATAGTAAACGCCAAATAAAATTTCAGTAATTATTTCAAGATTTCAAAGAAATCACAGTGTACCTACACAGTTTCAACGAATAAGTCTACCAATCACTTTTTTCGAGTTCCGAACAAAAAACGGAACCTTTACAGGATCACTCGGGTGTCGGTTTTTCTGTCCGTCTGTCTGTCTGTTCGTCTGTCACAGTTTTCTCCGGGTCCACTAGACCGATTCTGTTAGAATTTGCTACACATATGGACTTCTGTGACCCAAACACGAATGCGTTACGTAATTTTTTTTTTTTTTAGTATGGTGGTCACTTTTGGGGGGTCAAACTAGAAAATTTCAAAAAAAGTTTTTTGAACAATATCGTGTGACATATCAAATGAAAGGGCTTACTGTGAGCTTTAATTATATTTTTTTTCATAATTTTAAAATAAATGGTTATGAAGTTATTCAAAAAAATTAGACGAAAAATTACCATCCCCTTATCTCCGAAACTACTGAGCCTAAAATTTTGAAAAAAAAAATGGAGATAATAGATCTTTACCTATAGATGACAGGAAACCTACAAGAAGTATATAGTGTTAAAATAACATGTTCAAACAATAATATTCGGTCGGAACCCTTTGCACGCGAGTCCGACTCGCACTTGGCCAGTTTTTATGAGAGTACATCAAAATCGTTTTTCAGTTTCTCTATTCCTCTTCCCCAAACCCTAATATTACGAAAACTTTTCTATAAAAATGAGTAGTGCGGTGATTCGACAGTTTTGTTATGCAGGGTGTAAACTTAGTGGTATCGTTATGTGCAGGGTGCGGTGCTGTGCGAGATCCCACTTAGCTAATGATGACTCACACTTTGTGGCCACTAAGTGTGCGTGTGACCACTAAGTGTGCGTGTGACCACAGCCTGAGGCGAGAACTGCTGTAGTTCTACGATTGCTGCACTTTCGTGGAAGACAAAGTTAAAAAAAAAACAATCGAAAAAAAACCGCTGCTTTGCTGTCCCGCGACAATATGACGTAATATGAGGTTAAAATTTTAAAGGACGTTACAAATTCATAACTGATTAAAGTAAATGCATTTAAATAATCATTTGAGTATTTCCAACTGTATATCTAGATTTTTATGAAGAAACTACCTTTGCATCTTCAAAAATAACTAGAAGCAAAAATAGATCAATTAATCATATCACGTCATGTTAATGTTTCACGTAATTTGAGTAGCTGTTAAAACTGTCTGTGTCCAAGCGGTCTTTAGGGCCCAACCCACACTGTAAATGTTGTACGAAAAATACCCATTAGCGAACTAAATGCCAGCCACTTTGTTTGAGCTATCATTAACTGTTAACAGCGGCTATTTATAAACCTGTCTGTTCAAATTATATTTAGTTTGTAGCTATAAATAGCTCAGAGTACCTACCGCCTGCAGACTCTTCCTAGTGTCAGTGTAATGCTGTTATCATTGATTTATGACGAGCCAGGCATTAACACGCTGTTTCTAAGTGAACTTTGTAATGAGGAAATGGCGCCGACTATTTTTACAAGGCTTTTCTACAAAAAGAAACAATATATAATCGTAAAAGAGGAAGAGTAACACTCAACCAGTGTTACGATCAGAAAAAAAACCACTTTGTCACAAACCCTTTGTCTCTTTTCGCATTCGAAACTATAAAACAGAATGGAATAAATGCAATCGTAAATAAATAAAATATTATAAAGAGGAAAGATTTGTTTGTTTGTTTGAAATGAATAGGCTCCGAAACTACTGGACCGATTTGGAAAAATTCTTTCAGCAATGGATAGCTACATTAACAGGGAGTAACATAGGCTATATTTTATCCCCGTACTCCCACGGGAACGGGAACTACGCGGGTGAAACCGCGTGACGTCCACTAGTCGTAAAAATTTATTGCAATCGCCACGAATAATTTTTCATCGCGGCCCGACGGTAATTGCATGTCGCCAATTTATTGCGATTCTGATACAAATGAAACTGTTAAATGTTCATTTTAGATTTACATTTACAACCATTTTGATTGTGATTTATTGGAAGCCTAAATGTGAAATGAATAAAAAAATAATTGATTTTTAATATCAGTTGTTGAAAGATAAAAATTTTATTTCCGAACTTTCAGCGAGCAACGCGGGCGGGATGCTTCAGTAGAATGCTGAACTGTGTAAAAACATTTGTGAAATAATTTTATCCAGGCAGGCAACTACCAGTACCATTCCTGCATTCTCAAAAGTGTTTTAGCACTGTTTGTAATAAACGTACTTTAAATATTCTTTGTAATGTATTTCAATTAGCGTACGCGTCGCTCTTTAAAAATGTTTTTGTGTTATGGCATCTTATATACAAAATGAAATGTGAATCATTTGGTTAGAATGTCTGCGTCAAAATAGTTTGTTTTGCTTGCCTATCATGATTGTTTTGCAAATCCAGAATATAGATTGCTATGAGAAAATATTTATAAGATACCCGTACGAAACATAAAAAATGTTTTAATCAAAACATCGTTATTATTTTATCGTGTACATCATCATCATCCTTCTGCTCTTTTTCAATATATTTGAGTTCAGCGTAGCATGTCCTCTTTCTCCATACTTCTTCGAATTTTGCGTCTTTATTACTCATCTCTGTTTTTTTTCTATTTATTTAACGTCACTGCGATAGAACTGTCTCAAAACAATTTTAGTAAGGCTAGGTTAAATCTAAGTGGAAAACAATGTGAAAATTACGTCACAGGATTACAGCAGATGTTGTGGAATTTGTTCGAAAGAATCACCGGGGCCCTAGAACACAAAGGGCATTAGGAGGAACACGGATGGATTTTAGTCAGTAAGAGTCTGACACTCCCTTCCGCTCCACCCAAAGCAGAAGGAGTCATTCGATGACTTCCTATCCTTAAAAAAAGTGGTAAATCTAGGTGGAAAAATAATACAAAAATTCTTTCCCAGTTTTACAGCAGATTCTTGTTTTATTTTATTAATTAGGTCTACCTACCGGTTTTAGATTTATAGCTTAACGAACTTAGTAACGTTCTAGTTTTCAGTTATCTAATAGATTGCATTGCTACTGTCTCATTATATTCCAGTCGTAACACATTATTAAAATTGATTTAGTGATTAGTGCGAACAGAATTGGCTATTGATAATTCATAACTGCTGTTAATCTGATATGGAAGTGGCGTTTAACAAAAGTACTGGGAAATTAGGACCTGTGTTGGTTCGGGTTTAAACCTTACTTTGATGCCAGGTTTGCCAGCTGAAGTAGGGTTTGAGGAATAGTCAACTTCAAATGTTTATTTCAGAAATCGGAGATTGATCATCGTTTAGAATGATTAATTATTTGCGTTTCACAATGTAAAAAATTTAAAAGGCTTTAAGTAAAAAAAAGCAGTTGTAGACCCAGTAAAGTATAGCAACATAATAATAAAAAAACCCGGCCAAGTGCGAGTCGGACTCGCCCACCGAGGGTTCCGTACAAATTTGTAGCTGCAAATTACTTTAAATAAAGACTATATTTTTTTGAAGATTTAATTACAAATCTATATTTTTCAGACTTTTCCCTATACTTGCAGTATAAGATGGTTTTACTTGCCAAATTTCATAGTTCTAGGTCAATGGTAAATACCCTATAGATACATTTTGATTCCCTTGAGAGTGTAAAAATATACGTTTTTTGCGGCATAAACGACCGTATCTTTTTTCTGTTAACTTAGAAGTTTGATTCTTTCACAGCTACAAGGAGCCATAAACTTGAGTATATGGTTTTAATTTCAACTCGATACCTCCACGCGTTTCCGAGATAAACGGTCTTGACAGACAGATGGACGGACAACAAAGTGATCTTCTAAGGATTCCGTTTTTTCCTTTTGAGGTACGGAACCCTAAAAATAAACATAATAGAAACTAAATATAAAGAAAAACATGTTTTTATAAAAAAAAACTACTCAATATAAATTTCATGTCTACCATACTTACAAAAAAGCTTCTGTTACTCCAAAAACTACATTTACATCAGCAACTCATTTTAAAGAAAAATAACTTATCATCAATCATTAAAAGTTTCTTCCTGAAAACAACCTTGTAAATATTTAAATGAATTAATCAAGCGTTAGCCAGCACCATAAGGAAAGCGAAGGGTATCGGCTGGCGAGCCAATCAGCCAATAAGTTACCCGCCCGATGTTCCGATGAAGCGATTTGTTAAAAGCGGTGGCTATTAGCTGCCGCTCCACTGCGAAGGATGCGAGACTATCTTGAAACTTCAAATTTAAATCTGCTTATTTAAATTTTCTTGCTCAATAATATAATTTTATATTTATATTTCTTAGTAAAACAAATTTAGAAACCTGAATGTTTTTTAGGGTTCCAAAAAAAAAGGAACCCTTATAGGATCACTCGGGTGCCTGTCTGTCTGTCTGTATGTCCACTGGACCGATTCTGTTGAAATTTGGTACACATATGGACTTCTATGACCCAAACACGGACGCGTTACGTAAATTATTAAATTTGTAGTATGGGGGTCGCTTTTGGGGGTCAAACAAGAAAATTAAAAAAAAGTTTTTTGAACAATATTGTGTGACATATCAAATGAAAGGGCTTACTGTGAGGGTTTTAATTATATTTTTTTTCATAATTTTAAAATAAATGATTTAGAAGTTATTCAAGAAATTAGACGAAAAATGACCATTCCAAATTTTAGGCTCTGTAGTTTCGGAGATAAGGGGGGATCTCCGAAACTACAGAGCCTAAAATTTTGAAAAAAAATGGAGATAATAGATCTTTACCTAAAGATTACAGGAAAACCTATTAGAAGTCTGTAGTGTTAAAATTACATGTTAAAAAAAATTAAATTCGTTCGGAACCCTTTGCACGCGAGTCCGACTCGCACTTGTTTAGGAATCGCGCCTCTACTAGGTAGGTACTGAACGGAATTGTATGACCTTTGGAGAACGAGCATACCGTGGCCTGGATTAGGACAAAAATAGGTACTTAGTACCCGATAATACGTTTCCGAAGGTGAATTTTCGACTCTCAAGCGGGCGCAGCCGCTGGCAAAAGCTAGTCATGCAATAAGTTACCCGCCCAGTGTTCCAATGAAGTGATTTGTTAAAATCGGCGGTCATTAGCCCCCGCTCCACCGCACGCGACGCGAAGCTATCTAGCTTAGCGCTAATCGACTTGCCTCAGGTGCTAGCTTTGTTGTTGTTTCGTTCAAACTTTCTTTCTTTTTAGTAAAGTTAGTGTTTTGGTAGTTAATTTGTTTTGAAGGTAGTAGTAATTTGTTACGGTAAAACTATGTCACAAAATGCAACTCAATCAAAGCAACAAACGAAAGAAAATGGAGTTTGAGTGGCAAAAATGCGTTTTATCAGCGGACTACAACTGATGCGCGAATGGCGCTAATTTATACCCGATTAAATAATCTATTTAATTTGCTACATAAATCTAAATAGATATAATTCAAAGGTGACTGACTGACTGACTGACATAGTGATCTATCAACGCACAGCCCAAACCACTGGACCGATCGGGCTAAAATTTGGCATGCAGGTAGATGTTATGACGTAGGCATCCGCTAAGAAAGGATTTTGATCAATTCTACCCCCAAAGGGATAAAATAGGGGATGAAAGTTTGTATGAAACTTTGTCAATTTTAAACTTCTTAACGCGAGCGAAGCCGCGGGCAAAAGCTAGTATTGTATAAAACACGTTGGAGCAATACTAAACTGAAATCAAAGCTTCGTCACGGTATAGGTAGGTACATTCTTTAAATCACGAAAACTATTGTAACTCAAGTATCGTTCTTAGCAAGATGCGTTTTCCATATCTGTTCTCAGTGTAGTAGCACCCTAAGCGTCCGAGCCCTTCCTTCCCATTTCCATTGAATAAGGCATAATTTCTGCGTAACTGTCTGAATCTGAAATTAATCGGTTTCCGTGAACATTGGAACATTCCTTCCCTGTCTAAACTTAGAGGGAGGCGGAACGTGGTCAGATGTTATCATTATCTAACTCAAGTTATTTGTTCGTTGTTTGACGGCTGTCCTTGTGTAGGTAATTGTTAAGACCGTAGAATTTTTAATTATAGGTAAAAGTAAATTAAGTTGTTGTAATTTTGATTTTATAATAAAACCCTAATATATAAAATTCTTCCGTTACTGAGTGATTGACAGACAACGCACAGCCGAAACTACTGGTCGTAGAAAGCTGAAATTTGGCATGTAGGTTCCATGGGGAGGGTAGGGGTGCACTAAGAAATAATTTCCCGAAATTCCTACGGGAACGGGAAAAAACGGGATATGCGCGTACGAAGTCGCGGGCAAAAGCTAGTCATTAAAAAAAAGACAACCTGATTTAATTTTTTTTTTGTTTTTTTTTTCCAAAGTGTTTACATTTTAGTCTTGTTTAAAGTTTAATAAAATTGTAGCTTCCATATATTTATGTATTTCTTTCCTATCTTTGAATAAGTAGGTAAATAACCATCTTCCAGGCGCAGTCGGGTTAAAAAGTTAACACTTTATTTGCTCCCTAAGTTATGCATGAAAAATTTACAGAACGCTAAAGATGAAGGAAGCTAAAAAGTTAAAATAACTAGTAGCTGAAGACAGGGTACACAAAGTTGCCTTTTACTTTTCTAGAAAAAAGGTTTTGTTATAATAACGTCAAAAAAATGGCTGTTTTCACGGAAAAAATAAACAGCTGGCCATATGCCAGTAAAAAATAAAAATAGTTTAAAAAAAATTAATGGCATTCGAGTGTTTTTCGATCTCAAACGGCCAGTGTAAGCAACACTTTATAAAGCAGGTTTGGTCGAAAAAGATTTTAATAGAAATAATTTTATTTTTTCTATTGCACCGTTTTGATATTACTTCTTTTAAGTACACTTTTGAAATGTTATAACATTGAAAAATGTAACCTTATCGTTGAATGTACAAATGTTAAGTATTAAAAATGTTATTCAGTTCGATATTGTAGCACGTATTGGCAATTTTGCATACATCTTGGGATCAGTCGACAGGCGCGCTCCCCGGAGGCCGTGTTATCAGCGCCACTATGACTCAAAGGAGGCGACATTTACATAAAACTTTCTGTTTGTATTCCTTGTAGGACCTGTATCTAGGTATATGCTCGAGTTTGGGAAAAATAAACTGTTTATTAGGCTTTGGATAGGGAATTAGAGAGCCAGAGAGCCATTTATAATAACTTTGAAGGCCGTGTACGTAAAAGGATGTTTATTACCTAAACAATTATTCATTCAATTCAATGTAGTTCACTGGTTATAGTTTTTTGTATCGTTTGAAAATAGATGACGTAACACCCCAGTTCAATTTTACAGGCAATAACTTTCCCGTTCGAGGCGATCTCGAAGTCAGTATTTTCCTTTAAAAGACGTACCGACTCGAAATGAAAATTTATGTTGGTGGTGTAATAAACGATACTTCATTGTTACTAGTTTCTTGGAAGTAAAGTCTGGGACAGTTTGCAATACATCTTTAAAATAATGCAGTCGCTACAGCCACCGCCGTCGGCGCGCGTCGCGGGTGCCTTGTCTCCAAAACAATGGAACTCGTCCCGCGACCGATTTTCTCGAGCTCACTAAGGTTACGGAAAAGAGCTTTATCTGTGTTGTCATATGCACTCATACGCTGCGGAATGCGAGTGGAAATGTGATAAAAGCTTACTGTCCATTGAGACACCGTGCCGAGGGGCGGACATTGCATTTGCATATAGTAAAAATACTTTCCAAAGGTCAAACAGCATCAAAAAATAAGCTCAAAGCGGGAATTTCTACAGGAAAACGTCTTCAAATATTGTGTTATTTGTTCACTGACTGTAAATTCATTTGAACAAACGTATTGATCGTCTTTTGAGCTGTAAAAGAGGAGTTTAAGAGGTCGAAATGAATTCCGTGTCGGCGTGGCTGCAGCGGCTTGTAATTTAATTAGGCGTCAATTTGAGCAGGCGCCCCGTGCCGGTGCGGGGACGTGCGCCGAATGCCGCGTTGTTCGACAAATTTCATTACACCCAATTGTTGTATGCAGTGTCGGAACCTCGGCGAGCACCGTTCTGCTGGCACCCGTTACTGCGTACGCTGAATATTTTAAAAATCGTTCTAGAACGTTCGTCGTAGGTAAGCCGTAGTTGTCGGCCGAGATTAATAATGTATCTCTGATCTAAGGATAGAATCAATCTAAGATTGATGTCTACTGCTCGATCGATCTCCAATCCAGATGCCAATAACAAAACTTTGCAATCGTTATTTTTTTTTCGATCCAGATTGCAAGCGATCCTTTCCCTCCCGATCGTTCCATTTCACACATAATTTTGATAATGCAATGTGTTACGTTCAGTGTTTTATGAAAATGAACTAGTCATTATACTACACTAAAATATACCTTTTTTAACAAAACAAAATAGTTACGTGTCAGAAACTCCGTAAAATTTCCAATCGTTTAATTACATGTAGAATACTTCAACCATTATGTAAGGAACGGAACGTAAATTTGGCGCCTGACTTGACAGTGACGCTAACGCATTTCTGTTTACTGTTTGATTGGCGATACTATCAAAGAAATACGACGACTACTACGAGAAATATTATTATTGTCCATTTAGCTATAAATTGAACTTTATTTGATCTTTGTGTGTAAAAGGAAGTACCAGATATCTATAATGGACTGCGAAATTGTAAGTATATTACCCTGTAATTGTATTTGTATTCGTTGTAGCAATGATGCATCTTATTTCGCGCCTTCCCGGTGCGGAGGTGACGACTGACGCTGTTCCAGATGCTTATCAAAGTTTCTTTTTGTTTTTAGGTAAAAGGCAAGCCTCTAACCAAAGAGGAAACAAAATTTATATTAGACCTGATCGAAAAAAGTAAAATCATCACTACGAAAACTACGAACGCCAGCAATAACAAGTTAAAAAATGAGGAGTGGATTCGGTTAGCAGATAGTTTTAATGCCAATGCTACGAACGGCCCTCGGACACCGCAGCAGCTGCGTTTGAAGTGGGAAAACTTAAAAAAGAACGCACGCAAACGCAGCACTAAAATCAGGATGAACCAATTGAAGGTATATTTGCAATACTTCTCATTTCTATTGAGATAATTATGTCTTAACTTAATTCATCAATCTCACAATATTATTTATGACTGTTGCTTTCAGACTGGTGGTGGTCCCGCTGACTACATACCCTCAGATGACATTTTAGACCGAGCAACTGGCTTACTAGGTAGTACTGCCAGTGGATTCTCGGTACCATTTGGGGGTGACAGGGAGACAGAGGGTTTGAATGTTGGTGATGGTGGTGATGATGGTGGTAGTGGTGATGGATTTTGTGATGCGAGGGTGTTAGTTGAGGATGCAGTTCTAATACCTGTAGACCAGAGTATTGAGCCTGTGATCTATGATGATGGCGGTGTTGTCATGACTGATAGTCAGGCTATAACCAATATTGATCACATCATAACACCAGTCAAACCCAAGAGGTTCACATTTAGTACACCTAGGGCAGGTAATTGTCATTGATATCCTTATGTATAATAATTCCCTTATATATGTATAATAAAATGACAAGACATAGCAATGGAACTAAATTTTATCTCTAAAAATACACCCATGTATTTTTAGTGATAAAATTTATTATAGTTATTATATATTTAGTAAGCCATGTTAAAGCTAGTTTTCCATTGTTATATTTCTTATTAATTTACCTATTTTATTTTGGTTATAAAAATATTTCTCTAAGAGCAGTGTGCAGTAAACAACTCTTACATATTGTTTTTTTTTTTCAGTGAAAAAGAAATTGAAAGCAGATGATGGCAAAGCAGCTAGAAATAATGCAATAGCTGAATATTTTAGTGCTAAAAAACAGTGTGTTGATGCTAAATTATTAAATATTAATTTAGAAAATGAATATTTTAAATTAAGAAACTTAGAGCTTAAGTTGAAAAACGAAAAACTTCTATTAGAAAAAGAAAAGAACCACTGATTGTTGTTAAATAATATAATCAGTGATTCCTTATCTTGTCTAATTCTAAATTTAATTTTATGTTTTTGAAGTTAAGCTCTAAGTTTCTTAGTTTTAAATATTTAGCATTGACACACTGTTTTTTTTTAAATAACAACATGTATAACTTTTAGTAATAATAAACATTTCAGAATGTTTCATATTTGTTGTAAATAAAACATGTGAATTATAGATATGTTGATTTATTTTTGAATACCTCCAAACTTTCTTTGATATAAGTTTAATACAATAAAATATATCACTTTCATCTGCTACCGGAAGTAATTATTTATAAGATCAGCTCTTTCCCGGATGTCTTGATCTTCATTATTTAAATATTCTATGGGCTCTGCTGGTGGCAGGTCCACTTCTGCAGGAATTTCCTCCAGGTTATAACTCCTGCAAATGTTGTGCAGCACTGCAGTAGCTATTATTACTGCTTGGGTCTTCGGCAATGATAACCGCATTGTAAGTGCCACAACAGGAAATCTTCGCTTCCAGACGCCAAAGGTTCTAAAACAATAAAAATCATGCTGTTAAAAGCTTGCTATTACATGATTTTGGGTGGCCTTGGCTAGCTTCTATAAAACCATACTATTTTAATAGTTGTACCACAATGGTACATAAAGTTTAAATAAACAAATAGTTACCTTTCTATAGTATTCCTTGTTCTAATATGTGCTTGATTATAATTCTGTTCTGCTTCACCAACAGGATTTAGAAGTGGTGTCAGCAGATAGGGTCTGTTTGGTTAAGCACTATCACCAAGCATCCAGCGGTTACCAAAGTTACCTGCATCACATTGGGCTGCAAATATACATAATAATATATTTAATATCAAATAAGTAATATTAACATCACACAACAATGTATGTAGTAATATATACATACCTCTAAGAATAGAGTTGTTGAAAATTGTGGCATCATGTGATGAACCTGGCCACCGAGCTATTATATATAGTCATAAATTTTAGATCAGCATCGCAGATCGCTTGGACATTAAGGGAAAAGTAACCCTTACGATTTCTATATTCTTCACCTATATTATGACCTGAAATAAACCAAAAAAGAATTACTAAGAATATTAACTTATTTTAAGTTATTCATACACATGTTATTAAATAAGTACTCACATGGTGACTGAATACGTATATGAGTGCAATCAATTGCAGCAAGAACTCGAGGAAAGTGTCCAATTTGGTAGAATTTTTCTGCACTTTGTTGGTGAACATAAATGTACTGATCATATAAGTTTGAGATTGCAGAAGATACATCACATACTATTCTTCCTGCTGTTGATGTAGATACTCCAACAAAGTCAGCTACAAATATCAACATAGTACCTAGTGCATAAAACCGCAATGATAACAATAGTTGATGGAGTGGCGAAACACCATGATTCCTGTAAAATAAAATTATTCTAGAATAAACACTTGGATTTGCCAACCAACAGAGAATTAACACAATAGATTTCTTAGTTTAAATAAATCAATGACCACTTTATGAGATTAAATTTTTTGAATTTGTGTAATTCAAAAAATTTGTTTCAAAACATAAAATGCACAAGTACACATTGTTTCTAACTAGTTTGCATACCTTGTAGAAGTTACACGGATGAACGGCATCAACTGAGGTAATAGAGAATTCACTGCAGCTTTAGATAACCTAAATCTAAAGGTGAATTCAGCATCATCAAGACTTTGCATATAGTTCACCCTTTTGAGTCTTCGTGAAACAGCACGTTGTCTATCATCAGCGTCGCTGTCGGTGTCCCAGTCGGATAACAGAGCAAGGACCTCCATATCACTATCATCACTATCACTTGAAAATGCCATAACTTGTTCCAAATCGTAATTACTATCAACGATTACTTTCTTGAAATCCTCGAAATTTCTTGGATCGCAAACTGCGATCGTTTACACCGATCGAAACAAATGTCAAAATGGACAGATTGGTTATTGGCAACCAAAAACTGTCATTTCCGAACAGAGGCTAATCTTTTATCTGTGATCCGTCCTCCCATGGATTGATCGATTCCGGGGATAGTAAAATCAATCTGTAGATTGGTTATAGGCAAGCATTTCTCGAAAAATGGATTGGAATATCGATCTTGGATGGCAAAAATTGGATCAGGATTGATTATTAATCTTGGCCGTTAGAGCAAACTTATGGTTTAAGTTCTTCCCGTAGGGAGTGTCAGGACTCAGGAACTATCGGTAACCTTGGATAAGAATTCTCGCGACTGTCGAAAGTTTTAAACAAAGTCTCAAATAGACTCCTACACAGCACAGCTATAGGAGAATTCATAATAGAAATCTAAACGAATACAACACATGTCACAAACTGTGTTGTCTAATTTCGCTCAGAAAGATACCCCGCTTTCTTTTCCACTCCCCGTTCCAAAAATATCTAAGTAATTCATTCAAAAGCGTGCCACCAGAGGCTAAAAAGCGGGCCCTTAATCGAATTTGTATTCTTGAAACTTGTAGCAGATAAGAGAATGCTTAAAAGGACAAATTGAAAACGCCAGCGACTAAGTGATTGATTAAAGCTCCATTTTGTTAAGTTCACTATCAGTGAGTGAGGAGCGCGACTGATAAGCTTCATAAATCAGAGAGATAAGGCGGTCGAGGCGAGCGCTGTCGATAAGTTTACGCTACTGGAAAAACTTACCTATTGTGGTGTTTGACTTTGACAGAGTTTTCCAATGCAACAAAGTTTTGTTGGGAAATTGTGTCTTGATAGTGATACAGTATCAAAAGTTATCCATCTAGCTGAATTGTCTCAGGGGTAGGTGGACGGTTTGTTCAAGCAAGATGCCTTCGCATTTTATCGTAATGTACGCCGCGTAGACGCTGCGCCAAATCCACGTAGACGTCACAGATTTTAATGTAAATAATAAGTACGATTTGCAGTCATGCTTAAGGTCGTCTTTACCTAGACAATCCATGAAGACGGGGCCCACTAGGGCCAGTGCCTGCAAGGGCTACGGATTTTATTAGAAAGGGTCACCGCGGCCCTGGAACGCAAAAGGCATTAGGAGAAACACGGATGGGTTTTAGTCGGTAAGAGTTTGACAGTCCATTCCGCTCCACCCAGAGCTGAAGGAGTCATTTGATGATTTCCCACCCTTAAAAAAAGACAATCCATGAACCCGTCCTGGGCCCACGTTGTGGACCTCACACAGAGAGGAGGGCTGTGTCTTAGCCGTGGAATCGTTTAGGCTGATTATGCTTATTCATATTCTTGCATAAAAAATAATTTAATTTTCCAGTAGTGTGAACTAAAATTCGGTGGATTTAGGTCATGGTCACTCTAATTACAAAGGTATTTAACATCACATTCATTTAACCGACCTATCAGTTGAAAAGATCGCGGATTCGCGATATTATATAATTAGCGTTAGCCACCTGCTGGTAATCATGTACTATTTATACACGCTACGCCACGACGTTGAGGTTAAAAATAGGAAAGTTGTATACTAGTGAATTATTTCTGTCTGCTAAACAAAATGAGTTGATTCACCTAGTCTTTTTAACCCCCGACGCAATAACGACGGGGTGTTATAAGTTTGACGTGTCTGTGTGTGTGTGTCTGTCTGTGGCATCGTAGCTCCCGAACGGATGAACTGATTTTGATTTCAGTTTTTGTGCTTACAGGGTGAATTAGTCAGAAGTGTTCTTAGCTAAGTTTGATGAACATCGGTCCAAGATGGCCGCCGCCACAAAATGGCGGATTATATATTTTTTCACAACTCCCTCAATATGGGTATCAAATGAAAGGGCTTGACTAGTAGGGTAGACACTGTGACAGATTTCAAATTCAAGATGGCCGATACCACAAAATGGCGAATTATATTTTTGTGTTTGTATTGTAAAATTTTTGTAGTTATAGTACCTACATCTCGAAGAGTTATATCCAGAGGTCGGAATTAGGTAGAGTTATTTATGTTCTTACATCAAAATGTTGATATTAATATGGATCTGCCTGGATCTTGTACATTTCGTTAAGCGGGGAGTGCTCAGCATTTCCGCTATTGTTTTCTTTTGTTCTCACAGGCTATGTTGTGCGAACTACAAATGTGGCAACATCGCGCATGTGCGCATTGGAATTTTTCAATTTCGGACATCCGATGTCGTGATGTAAATTTGGTAACGTCGCGCGTTAAGTGGTTTAAATTGTGTAAATAACTTTTTTATTTGATAAATCACGGGATTTTACTGCTCTTTAAAATTAAACTCAGGATATGCGGCATATCCACTTTATTTTTACGTTGTATGAAATCTGTGTTAGTGCATAAAGAATTCAACCTAATTCCGACCTCTGGTTATATCCTACTAATCATCTGCCCTAAAGTTTAAAACAATCCTGATTCTAATACATATATGTTAACAGTCTGCACAAGAAGGCTTTAAAAAATATAAACTTAGATCTGACACTACTAATTGTTACACAATAAAAAAAAACCAGTCAACAGCGAGTCGGACTCGCGCACTGAGGGTTCCGTGCCATCATATAAAACGTGAACTGTTTTTAAATTTTCGTCGGCGAGACCTATATTCGTCAGAGAATTTAACACTGCCGATCTTGACCGATAATGGAAGTAATGTAATTTTTGTTATTGATATCTGACAAAGTGTGCTATTTAGAGACATCGATTTATTTTTCCTGTAATCTGTACATAAATTTCTATCACATAGAATTATTGCAGATTTTATTCTATGCAAACTTCGTATATAAGGGGGGAGGGGGGGAACAGCCTAAAAAAAAGAGAAAATGTGCAAATAGCGTTTTTCATATGATCCCCACTTCGAATTTTTAGGAAAATCTTTCAGTCGCTGTGGCAAAAAATATATATACGTTTTTATTTCTTTCTTATATGCAAAATAGTTGAGCAAACGTCATCTAAAACTATTGCAAAATTTCAAGTTGATATTTTTTTTTATTAGCAGTTCTTGAGATAAGACTTAGTCACACCATAAGGGTTCCTTTTTAACATTTTGGTACGGTACCCTAAAAACAGTAAATTGTCAGAGAAAAATAGTCCTAATCACCATTCTTGCTTGTCAGATTTTACTTATCGAATGTCATTTTTAAACGCACACACAACACTTAATCCTTACTATGAATACAATAACACATAACAACACGACAGAAAGGACTCTGCTTTAAAAATAAATATCTCGTTAGCGCACACTTTGTCTCCTGCTAGCGGTCATTAGCGACGGCTTTATTTAGCGATCAAACAGCAGGTAATTCCCAGCGATAGACTCATTAGGGACCTACTAAACACCGGCTTAGTACTAGCAAATATACCTAGTACCTATAGGATTTATCACGTCAGTCTGTAGAAGATAGATCGCCTAATAGACTGCTAGGTCTTGGTTACTAGTAGTTGTAGTAGGTTGACTGACAGAATTGTGTAAAACTACTTTTTTTTTCAGGTGGATTTGCTCTTGACTCTAGTCTAGGTCAGAGGTGACAGAGACAAAGTCGACGATGGAGCCTGATCACTCTTACTTTGAAGATAGTTTGAAGTAGTCCTCTAACCATTGATATATAAAAAACCCAAGATGCACCGTCTCGAACACATGCAACACTCGAAACTGTCGTCAAAAACTGACATGTATCAAGTGTCATGTGTGAGTTGTGTGTGCAGTATGGCGAGTGATGCGCAATTTTTTTTGCACATTCAACTTTACACGGATCGCTTAAAGTTGTTTTTACAAAGCAGTGCAATATAGCGAGCTATGCGAGACTGTTTGAAACTAGCGCACAATTATACATTGTGCGCTTGTTTTTTGCGGACGTTTTTGAGATGCTGAGTGTGTATCTTGGGTGTCTTATTGAAACGGAGGCGTTGTTTAGGTCATCAAGGGTGCAGGTGAATAGACATTTGTGACACTTCAGTAAATGGGACATAGTCTAAACCGTACCACAGTCGCACTGGTCCTGGTTTATCGGGATTCACAGTAATAATTAAAAGAAATTACATAAGACAGGCCCCATAACGTTCGCCTGTCGCCACTTTGTAGTGCTAAGCCACTTTATCCGGTAATAGTAGATAAAGAGATACGAAAAGAACTAGATAAAGAGGGAAATCATGCAGCATGAAATGTTGTGAAATGCTCAGTCGAAAATTTGGGAAACCCGTATTTACAAGACCCCAGCAAATGTTCGTGATGTTTTGCGTCTAGCCAATTTTTTCAGCCAAATTAGGTTTGCATTTGAAATGTCGGACCGTCCACTTATAACAATAACAGGGCAATTCGGTGAAGGCTTTAAAGTAGTTCAAGCATACTGTATACCTGATTCCAAGAACTTACGTCATGATTACCGACAGAGTTGGAGGAAATTGTAGAGGAAAATTGCATACCTACTCACCGAGTGCAATTTTCGTCAAAAGTTTGACTAAGCATGTGGCTTTCGTACACAAAAGGCAACGACGGACTCACTTCGACGTCCATAACTGGAATACTAACAACTTTTGTAGACCTCTTGCGTAAGAGAAGAGCGAAGTACGTGGTAAACTGCAACTACAAAACTTGGATTCATATTTTGTAGACCGTTTCGTAGCGATGGACGGCCCGTAGCCTTCCCGCGTAGCAGTTTGCTACGCGGTTGCTACGAAAGAGTAATAAATTAAAATTTAACAATCGACGGAATCAAATAAATGCAATTGACTATCGGTACTATAAATAATTGCATGCTTTATTGGAAGGATTAAATTAACTAGGGACAATCGAAACCTAAAAATGCTTGAACGAAGATTGATTCTGAAATTGTTTGCAGTCTTTTTATCTAGTAGTAGTGACCGCTTGCTGCCAACCACTAAAATATATCAAGAACGAAAATACCTCTTTAATACTCTTTAATGAATGAGGCCCAACTCGAACGGTAAGAAATTGTCATCCTTCCAAAAACTTTCTTCGACAAGCTCAGACAGCCATTTAACCAAAAACCCTTGTAATAGTCCTCTTCAATTTTAATATTTCTTACCTCCCTGTTATTTCTCCAGTAAATTAGTCATTTACAATTCACAAATTTAATTGGGAATGCAATAATTTAAACCACATCCGCACAATTTACATAGTCTGTTGAATTTCACGGATAATAATATTTCAATTAATATTTCACGTTGAACTGACTTGTGGTTATTGGCTATTATCGTTAATCACGATAAATGGTGATTCAAATCGTTTCGACTTTAGCGTAGGTTTAGGAAAAATGTTAGTTGGAAAGTAGTTAGTTCAATAGTTCAGTTTTTGTTCCGTAATTTTTATAAAATTCTTAATCTTGGTTTTTGTCGTTGTTTGTTTACTACTAACACTAGTTATAAGATATATATATTTTACTAACAAAATGGGCTATTGTTGTCCGAAATTGGTAAATAAAACATTTAAAAATAGTAGCCCATCGGTATCGGGAACAGGGTCCAAGCTACCGGTCAGGGCTCCAGAGAAAGGAACCTCCTGACAATGCGAGCCGTGTCCAGAAGTACCACTTTCTGAATCAAGCCCTTGATCCAGCTGCCCAACGAGAGCCTCCTGAGGTGTTGGTCGAGGCTCGTGGCTATTAAGCCATTGGCCGACACGACTATCGGTACAATGATTACGGAATCCACATCCCACATGTCGACAACCTCGCGAGCCAAGTCAATATACTTAATTTGTTTATCTTTCTCGGCTTTCACGAGGTTCTCGTCATGCGGGACGGTTATGTCTATAATCATTTTCATTTATTATTATAAATTTAATAATAAAACTTGGTATGAAAAATAACAAAAAAATATGATAAATATATTTATGTCACTAATACGTCCTTGACATTGTCAAGCAAAACAAACATATTTACCGCATGATAGCTCAAAACATATCAGTGTTCCTTGTGTACATTTAAAAAACCATTTAGTATCAAATTTCTTGAGATGTCAACTTAACAAAATGCGGATAGCACATTTCCTCGGTTACGTAATGCGGAGAAAAGAGAGGAAGGAAAATATTGCATCAAAGAGAATTTGAAATATTGCCAACTACATGCGTCGCCGGCCGAATTGATTTTGCAGCCTTTTGTGATCTCTGAAAGATGTTCCACTGTTATACGATTTATTTCTAGTGCTGCTGTCGAACAATCAATCTATCTTGTATGTGCTCCGGAATCATTCCAAATCCGTTGGACCGTTCCTGCACGCGAATCTGAGCCTAAAGCATAATTCACGGTGCACTTGGCTGTTTCTCGTGCACGTATCGTATCGCCTTGTGCCTGCACAATGCAGCGTTTAGAGCGGTTTACAGTTTGCTGAAGCGTTTCATACAAAAGCTTACAGCCTCTGAAACACGGAAGAGTTAGCATGAATGATTTTATCCGGACACGTGACGCAGCATGCAGTAAATCATTTTTATTGTGAACGGAGTTAACACGGTCCATTTGAAACTGTCACAGTGCGCAGCTGTGTATTGTGACAACACAATGATGTCATAAATGGAATACGTTTTTGCGTTGATGTAAAAACTGGTATGATATGAAGATCAGAATCGCGTAAAGAGTGGTATAATGTTGGTAATGTGAATATGAAATGAGACGATGTAAGCGCAAAGAGGCGTAAAGAGATGACGCCCGGAGCGCTACCCGCGGAGACGGCGCGGCGCGTGGGAGCCGTAGCAATGTGATTTAGAATAAAAAAAACTTAAGCTCTTTAGCGTGTTTCAAAGCAGTGATATTAGCTATGATACCTGTTGCGCGTCTGAGCGGCTTTCATTACACAAATGCATGCGGCAGGGTGTGGGAGCGCCTTTTTTCAGATATATTTTCTTTAGTATCTCGCGTTGTCCTCGGAGCGCAGTTAAGCGCGAACTTGAAGTGAATTTTAGTTTAAAAACTTTAGGTAGATACATTCAGCTTCGTGTTATCTCGTTGACTTGACTTTGTTAGTGTAGTTTTTCATTACACGCTTTGTCTACTGTTTTAGTTATGTAAAATGTTGTACGAGGATAGATGGCTGTGCCGCCCTTTGGGAGTTTTAAATAGCTGCAGCGGGGAATAGGTAGGTCTTATTTGCATAGATACCTTAAATAATGAAAGCAGAAATAATTAGCTACGAGTATGTTGCTGGTTCTGCGATACTTTTTGCTACGATTTTATTTTATTCTGTCTATAAATAAAGCTAAATTTTCTCAACTATCTGTAAATCGTTCATCTTATTTTAATCCCGTAATATTAAAAAGTAAAGAAAACACGCTTCTTCATTAAATCTTACTAAGGTGGAGATAATTTATCCAACATTATGTATTTTTAATGCGACAACTTTATTCATGAAAGTAAAACAAACTTCATGGATTCATTTGCATTCATTGTTTGAATTATATTTTCATGGGAAATTTTCGAACGCTTTTTTCATCATGAATGTGTTATGCTGTTTCTTTGTTACATTGTGGCCATTTTAGAATCTGAAATTTCATAGGACAATAGGAACGTCCAAAATTGTTATGTACACGGCTTATTAAAAGATGAAAGATTAATCTATTGTTCACAAGCGTGTTAAATGTGATCTCTGGAAAATGGATAGAAAACTACAAAAACTCATAGTCAAAGACTACTTTTATTCCGGAAATGTGAACGGATCGTGCAAGCATGGCAAGCCAATACGCTAAAAATACATAAATAAGCCATATTCATTAAGCTTTATCCATTAAAGTTTCTTCATGACAATCTGGCAGGCAGTTAATGGACCGTTTAAATAAAATAGTAGCGCGTACGCATGTAAATTGGCGTGTAATATTGAATTCAATCCGCCATTTGGCTTCAGGAAACAATCAGCGCTCTGGACCGCAGTTAAGGTTGTCACACAATCAGAATAAACTAGGCTGGACTACTTAACCGATTTTATTTAGTTCATTTGTAACTCAGCTACTAAGTTGTGGATATTTAAAAGCTCGCTGTTTTAAAAATTAATGCACAAATTTGTAGCGCAAGCTGCATTAGCAACGCGTTGTTTAGATTTTTTTTAGGCACCATCGGATTTGTAGAACATTTTTTCCCGACAGAGCAAATATTTCACATTTTCTTTGACATCCTGGACACGATTTTTGAGAATCCAAAGTTAATAAACACGTTAGCTGCTCCCACTAGTTTTTCATACCTTTTCACATTCAAAAACTGTCGAAATAACAGCTTGCATCAAAGAAAAATATCCGGCAAAATTCATAAGCTACGTCCGTCGCGCGTCGATCCGTCCAGTTTTTTAGTTTTTACAGTGACAACCCTGCTGCAGTGGAGAGCGCATTCGGTAGGGGTTGGGCACCTCGGGACTTATGCTAATGATGGATTTAAATATATATTTTAAGGCTTGAATTCCGTATGAGGTAAATATTATGACGCGAATATTTAACCTTTTGTGGAATTACCTGAATACTAAAAATGTATTGCGGCGTGTTTTTGTTTGATGCAAATTTTTAAACAGAAACAGGCGCATAAATTTGCCTTGTTCCAGTTAGTGTATATTTACAAGTATTATGAGGCATTTTACGTTATTTTTACTTTCTGATGGGATCCTTTGTTTTCAGGATTACCGTCAGATTGGCTGTTAAGAGCTGATGGAAAGTTGAAAAAGAAACTGTTGTAAGTACGAGTATGTGTAAAGTTATTACGCTCAGTCGCAAACCTTATTATCAAAATGAGACCTTTATGTTTTTTTTTATTTAGGTGTCTTTCTAGAAAACTTATTATATATTATAGAGGTGTTCTTGTTTGTTTACATATTTGTAAAAGGTAAGCTCTAGCTGCTACTCTGATTACAAAAATTCTTTCATTGATAGACAATTACAATTGGCGCGTGTCATAAATATATGTTGTTGATTTTTTTTTATTTGGGAAAGAAAACGATATTAAATTACATAAAGGGCTTATCAATATGTTACATAAAACAAAATCAATGTAATAACAACAACATTTTCCACATATTAACAAAGAGGTGTCTATGCAATGATGAGGACTAGATGAGTCAGTTACTACTTACAATCTAGGTAACATTTTATAACGTTACAAATCAGCACAAAAAAAGGAGAGAACAATAATAATAAAAAAGCTAAGCTAAGCTAAGCTTGATGTGAGTGTTATTAAAATTATATTTGATAAAAAAACAAGCGGGCAGAACCTTGTGATTAAAAAAATATAATTAGCATACAAAAATCAGAAAGCAATAACTTGAAAACATAATTTCCTACACAACACAGTATCAGACATTAGCAGATAGTTTTATCGATGAAGTAATGTCTGCGGCGGTTAGTTTAGGGGAGATTCATTACGTTATTTAACACGGCCTCGTAAACTTTATCTGTTAGCCGAAGCGTCGAAGCAAAGCGTCGTAAACCAGGCTAACTGCTCGGAAGCATACAATGGTGCCGATCAATCGGGGGTGTTGGGTTTTTGCATTATCGTGTGAGCATATGTGATACATAATAAAAATAATAAGTAGTGCTTCGTCTGTTTCACCAAACTCGGTTAATTTATCCCTTAGGCAATTATTTTAAATAATTTTTTTAATGTATCTGTAGTAAGTAGGAACGAAGTCGCGGGCAAAAGCTAGTTTGTATATAAAATATGGCTACAAACTATTTATTTTAGCTAAGTGTGAGTGCGGAGCCCCCGTTCAAAATATGGCTCATTTGTTGGAATGTCCCAAGTGCCCTTACACCTGCACCATTGAGGACCTGATAAACGCCACTGATGCCGCTGTAAACGTGGCCACCTACTGGGCAAAAAATATTTAAGGGTCACCATCGACTCGAAAAAGAAGTAATTAAATTTTAAAAATTCAACCACTGATTCCGAATCTAGGTATAGCTGCACTATTGAAATAAGTAATTCCTCCAATTATATCAAATAGCTCATCAAGGATTTTATTTGATATGCGTCATCGTCAGAAAACTGCATTCTTATTAATTTATCTGGTAGAAAATGGCTACCCGGACATAGAAGAATGGGCTCATATCACAATAAATGGCAAAGCACAACGATTTAGGTGTCATTAGACGGGCCAAAAAACTGACATTCTATTATTAATAACGATTATAGCTACTTGGTTTTCAAAAGTTCAAGGTTTTTCATGCGCTGCCCAAATGTCACGTGGTCAATCCTACACATTTTACCCTATTGGCAATCGGTGTCGCTTAGAATATCACTTCATTTTAACGCCTAGCGTGTGGACTGGCAAACGAAGATTTTGATCTGAATTCAAATTCTATATAAACAAAGTAGCTTATTAAACTTACGTAAATCTATGGGAGCTTGTTGCACGAACTGTTATTAGACGTCATCATCATCATCATATCATCCGAAAGACGTCCACTGCTGGACATAGGCCTCCCCTAAGCGTCGCCACAACGACCGGTCTTGCGCGTCTCGCATCCATCGGCCACCCGCGACCTTCACCAGGTCATCGGTCCACCTTGTGGGAGGCCTTCCAACGTTGCGTCTTCCGGTACGCGGTCGCCACACCAGAACTTTTCGGCCCCATCGACCATCTGTTCTGCGAGCAATATGCCCTGCCCACTGCCACTTTTGTTTGGCGATCCTTCGGGCTATGTCGGTAACCTTGGTTCTCTTGCGGATATCATCATTCCTGATTCGATCACGCAAGGAAACTCCAAGTATTGCTCTCTCCATTGCCCTTTGAGTGACTTTGAGCCTTCTGATGAGGCCCACTGTGAGCGTCCACGTTTCAGTTCCATATGTCATCACGGGCAACACGCACTGATCATAGACTTTCGTCTTGACACACTGTGGTAAGTGGGATGAGAAGATACTACGCAGCTTCCCGACCGCCGGCCAGTCGACTCGGATTATTAGACGTAGACCGATACAATTTCGAAATTAACGAAGCCTATTAACATTGAGTAACCCATTGAGCCGCATAGTGTCGGCCGGTGCCGTATGGCGCCGTAAAAGAATAATACCATCCCATCACATCCCGTGGGTGTCGTAAGAGGTGACTAAGGGACTCACCAGAGAATGGGCAGCAGCGTTCTCTGTAAAACGCAACACCATACACTGCGATCGCCAACCCGCCTGCCAAGCGTGGCGATTATGGCAACCCCCCCCCCTTTCGGAGAGGCTTATGTCTAGCAGTGGACGTCTTCGGCTGTTATGACTGAACCCATTACTACAACGTTCCCGAGATCCATTTGTTTGCGCATACACGTGTGCCGAATGTTCAGGGCCCCTGCTAAAATACTTACAAGATACACGCTTCGTACGTAGTACAGTCACCAACATAATAACTTGCGCTGAGCGAGGCTAGGTAAATGAACCGGTTCTACTGGGTCATAACAAACACATTCCTCGCTACGCATCCTCGCACATCCATGATGGAAACGCAACCTAAGGCTGCTTTTCAACCACAGATGTGCTATGCAACGTTGCTATGGATGCGTTTGACCAATCATATTCATTGGTTCACATAGCATAGCACTGGTGGAAACTGATTTAACTAAGCTACGCTTTTTAAATGGAAGGATTCGTGGTATGGATGTAAACAATGGATGCAAGCTATGGATGCGTGTTTTCGATGGTCGCGAGTTGTGTAACTATGTGCAGAGCAGTGCATACCTTCCCTATTGTCGATACGTCGCATAGGTCGAGCTGCGCATTTTTCTCGCACATCTTACTTGCTACGCTACATAGCTTAGCTTCAGTGGAAACGGTCGGATAGTTTCGTAGCTTAGCTTTTGTATTCTCACAGCATAGCTGCATAGCACATCACTGGTAGAAAAGTACCCTTTATTTTGAGCAAAATGTTGTGTCACAACATGCAATTTATTAAAAACACTAGCACTTCGTACGCGCGTATCCCGTTTTTTTCGTTCCCGTAGGAATTTCGGGAAATCCTCTCTTAGTGCTCCCCTATACTTCCCAAGGAACCTACATGCCCAATTTCAGCTTTCTCGACCAGTAGTTTCGGCTGTGCGTTGTCTGTCAGTCACTCTATCACTCAGTAACGGTAGATTTTTATTTATATTGATAATCGCAGCATACTCGACGCAAACCCTTACGTGTTAAGATATCTGTTTAACTGACTTTATCAATATTTGAATCATTATGGTTAATTATTGATACCTAGTTTTCTATTTTTTCTAAAACTTTTATTTTCTTTCAAATGCACTCTTACATTTTCTTAAAAGTACCTACAACTTCTTCAAGATTTTAGGAGAAAATCGGAAAAAGGAAAGGAATTTCCGATTTGCGTTACGGGTACTGTGTAGTATCATTATTCAGTATTCTCCTATTAAGTATTTGTACGGCTGCACCCTTAAATACAACATAATGCATGCATGTATTAAAATTAAATGAATAGCCGTGCACTAATGAGAGTGCCCCAAAAGAGCTTAGCTGAAATTTGGTCGCAGTGTGAAATTAAATCTTAATTATAAATGTACGTTTAATTATTATGTAAATAGTTACAAACGCCCTCGCTTTTGTAACTATTATAAATACCCTCGTACTAAGTGCTATTTTTTGTTTCTTAGGGCTTAAACAATAAACCAACAAATGTAAAGTTATCAAATAAAAACACAACACATTACTTACCTATTTCTGGTAACCTTTTGCCATAAACTTGTAAACCTTTTATTCCATCAATCTTGAAATAACGAAAACGGGTACATACCTGAAAAAATAAAACGTATTATTAAATCTCTAAATCTCAAGAAACAAACTTAATTTAATTTATGACATAGGTACCCATGCCACTCATAACGTAGGGGAAATACGAGTAGGTACAAAACAAATGAACAAAAAAGGGGAAACTTCCACTACCTTGGACAGGTTGGAATAATGCAAATTCTTATTTTCCCAAGCAATTTCCCGACTGAAAGAGATACTACCTTTTACTCCGAGAACGAAACGACTGACTTTACCGTGATAATGGAAAGTTAAAGCATAATATCACTACGTTAATTAGTATTCTCATTCCAAGAACCGAACCTAATTAAATACTACTCGGAACCGAGGTTCCTTAATTTTTCTGTCCCATTATAATTAACGGTTTTCACTTGAGGCGGTTACATACCGCACTTACTCCAGCGCTGTTATGGAAACGTCCGCGCTTCCCCGATAATCTCCCCTTTTACCCCCGCAAACATTACATTACACCTGGACAACACCAAAAGCCAAACCAAAAGGTTCCTTTCTCGAGGTAGTAAGGTAGATATTTGAATAGCACAGGTGCTCATTAAGCCGCACATGTAGCTGTGTAGGCGCGCATTTCAGTCGGCTGAATGCTCCGAAGGCAGGTTCATTAGTGCTCACAGGACCATGCATTCGTTTTGTTAGTAGGAAGTAAATGAAATAAAAATTCGTACCGCACGTAGATACGCGGCCCAGAAAAATTCCAAAGGATATGAATCGGAAAATCCCACCCGGGCTTCTTTTTTAGCTCGTTTCGCAATGAGGACGGTAGATACGGTTAAATGACATACCTCGGCACTTTTATTGTGTATTATTCTACGTTCCCCTTTGATTTGATGTTAATCAATTCGAGATTTTCCTATTAAGTCCGGAATCCTTTGAAATATAAAATATTAATTTGGGTTTAGGGTCGGAGTTGAAACGGAAGAGGTTTTCGTGTGTAATTAAGATGTTTTGCTGGCTGTGTTTCTTCTTGCCTTGTAATATCTTTAGAGAATGGAGGCACCATCTGTGCGAATTTACACCCTCCTATCGGGCTCTATCCTTAGGTCACTATGTCAAAAGACTAGTACTACCATACTACGATACTACCATTCGTTTCCTACGTGATTGGTTTTCAAGATTATGTTTTTAATGCCACGGCCACACTACCGCAATATGGCATTAATTATGGCCATACTTGGCGTTTTCAGGGTTCCGAACAAAAAACGGAACCTTTATAGGATCACTTGGGTGTCTGTCTGTCTGTCTGTCCGTCTGTCACAGCCAGTTTTCTCCGAATCCATTGGACCGATTCTATTGAAATTTGACACACATATGGACTTCTGTGACCCAAACACGGACGTGTTACGTAAATTATGAAATTTTTAGTATGCGGGTCACTTTTAGGGGTCAAATTAGAAAATTAAAAAAAAAGTTTTTTGAACAATATCGTGTGATATATCAAATGAAAGGGCTTACTGTGAGAGTTCTAATTATATATTTTTTCATAATTTTAAAATAAATGGTTTTTACAGTTATTCAAGAAATTAGACGAAAAATGACCATTCCTCCCACCTTATCTCGAAACTACTGAGCCTAATATTTTGAAAAAAAAATGGATATTATAGATTTACCTACAGATTACAGGAAAACCTATAAGAAGTCGTTCGGAACCCTTTACACGCGAGTCCGACTCGCTCTTGACCGGTTTCTTCATATGGTTTTGTTTCAATTTTGGCCATAATTATACCCATATTACGGAAGTGTGGCCGTAGTATTACACAAACTATTTTCCACTGCCGGGTTTTGTAAACACCATTATTATAAAACAAAATTGTGTATCATCAAGTTACGTCTCTCACAGAATAGGTAGACGTGCTAAATTGAGTTGTCTCGGGAAGCTTTAGTCCCATTAAAATAGGTAAGATGATAGTTTGTGCTCGTCCATGATATTGGTCCTTATTACCCTCGTTTTGCCATAACAGGCAATGTATTTTATGTTAATGGTAAAAGAATGGTGTTTTCAAATGATTAATAGCTATGTGATATGCTAGAAATACTACAAAATGTATTAATGGTTTTACTTGAAAATGAACGCAGTAATCTTTTAATAAACCACATCAATAAATCTCATCAATATCCATTAAAACTCAATGTAAAGTTAAAACTATAATCAATTAAAGTTGCGATCTGATAGCAATGCATTGTAACAACGAAGTATGGCCGCAGGCAGTAGCCACCGCATAATATTGACGAAGTTTAATTGACCAGCTGCGAGTTTCAAGCCGCGCAACTTCGCCAGCCACCGGCTCAGATCATGAAACACGAAACAATGCAACCTCATCAGCAACACGACCAAGTTCCCACGAAGAACTAACGCTCATCTAACACCAAATTAAACTTTGTCCGCCAACTACAAATATGTCTTCGGAAAAACTCTCAAACTTTCTAATACCATTTTGTTTCGACAAAATAATCGATCCACAGAGACATGATTGAGTAACAAAGAGAAATAAAATTCTTTTACAGGATGAAATATGGAATGTAGATCCCGAGAGAGCTACCTATTGTGTCAGAAAACATATCCTTCTTCTGAACTGATGCAAGTTTCGCCGTGCAAAGCTCATTGTGATCAGTTCTGAACGTGATAGTGGAGCCAATGAACGACCACTCGTACTAGTTGGGATGTTCACTAATTCCACCCGTAATACGTTAATTTGCTAAATGCCAGTTATCAAGGCTCCCCAACTTTAGATTAAGTCATTATGTAGAGCACATCCAATTACCTCTGAATTGAAATCCGTGAGCTATATGAAAGGTAGCGTCTAGTAAGAAGATGTGTCTCGCGATTCAGTCCATTTTCAATTCGAGTCGCGTTTGCAAGGTTTTTTACCTCACGTTGGCAATATAAAAAGTAGTAGCTAGCTGGCTTACGTTCTAATATTCATTCAAAAGACGCGGTCTCATCTCACGAATCTCGATACTGCTTGAATTTATTTGAAAAGAACAAAAAGAAAATTGCGTGTAAGTCGAGGCGGGTGGGCAAACATTGAATAGTATATTGACTAGGCATGTCTGAGGAACAATATATATGTAAGATATGTGCACACAGATAGTGGTATGTACAAAAGTGCTATTGTTGCACAGATAAAAGAACTTCAGCCGCCTATAAAGTATTGGCAAGGTTCTCTTGAAAGCAAATAGTTGTTGAACTTTTTGCAATCTCGTACAAAGATTGTTGCAAAGTCTGATCTGGCGCAGTATTGTTGTAGCTAACATTGTTGACGAAGTAACGCTGCGGTGGAGCTGCAACTACGTATACTTAGTAGTCAGAAGTTACAATAGTAATTAGACACATTTAAGTTACATTCTGGGAATCAAAAAGATATTTTAAAGTAACAAATAGAATCAAGTTCCTCTAATGAGAACCGCAATCATGATATTTGGTCTCTCATTTAATATTTCAGCTTTTTTATGAAAAAGAGTAACAAATTATTCACTTCTCTACTGGCTGACTGAATATGATATTTACATTCAAAGTTCTGCAAACATACTTGACCTTTATAAGGAAGATAGATTTGTGATCATGATTGACGGCTCCTAATTCATCTATCGAGAGTTCATAAACAAAATACACATTCACAAAGATAGCAGTAAATATACGTATCAGAATCGGACTGTTACTGATTTTCTATTGTGTTTTAGGAATAAAAATTGTTAAACTACAACTAAAGTTTACGAATGCGATGGAAGACCTTTTATTTTTTCAGATCGCAGACTTATTTTTGTGTGTGTAGGTTACATTGTTACTTTTAAAGTGATGCTACACATTTAGATCCGACTTTGAAGGCTTACCTATGGCAACGTAAAAACTTATAATTTCAGCTAGTGCGTGACTCGTAAATAGAACCTACCATTGAACCTACCATTTAGTCCTTCACCAAGATACAGTTATTAAAGGTTGATATCATAATAATCCTCCCGAACGAATTTCGTCACCGTAACCAACCTCATCGGAACCCAACTGCACAGGAAATATTATAGTGCACAAGTGTGTGCAGAGAGTGCACCTGTGTTACGACAGAAGTGCACTTTCTATTCCTGTACTCTCATAGTCCGTTGATGGGAAGGCAATTCGACACGACCAGGGAGGTGAGGCACAGGAGCAACAGCTTTAGGAGCTTCCCAGGCTCACTACCATTTTTTACAACCTCCGGGCTGCTGCTGAGAAATTCCTAATGAATGATAATGAATTTCCAATAACACTTTTGTCCAACCTGAGATTTCAACCCCACATTACAGTTACTTTAGTAAATTCACTGTTGGTTATTAAGTTTAAAATGTAACTCTCCCGTAGTAATAATTTAAAATATGAACAGCACTGTATTTTAACGCCGCATCACGGAATGCGCGCGTTTTGGGCATCGTCGTAGACGCGAGTCATTATTTTCTAGGCGTAAAAAATATCGCACTGTGGTAATGTGGCAGTTCCTATCTTAATAGAACAGGCCTTAATAGAAATTAAAGTCTGTGTAGCGGCATCAATACTGCCACAAGATAAAACAGACGGAGCAAATCTACATCGCAACAAAAAGAACCGCGACGCCATCTATACAACTAGCAGCGAACTACTACGTCGAAATCCTGCATCGCGCAAGCAGAGTTTACCGTGCGATTCGAACATATCCATCAGCCCGAATATCAACTATCGGGCTTTACTTTCTATAAAGGCCTCCACAGGCAAGTCCGGCTAAGCAGACAACAACCTCTAAGGTAAAAAAGCCAAAGGCCACTCATAAAAAATGTGGCAGTGTCGCGCTGCGCCACAAACTTTTCAAACACAACGAAGTCGTCCCCGTTGACAAAGCAAAGCTTACACAATGTCTGAGGTGTTAGTTGTGATTGTGACTCCCTCACGTTCTGCGACTAGTTGTAAGCTTCTGTAAGTTACCCCCAACTTACAGCAACTCTACTGCTCCGCTAGAGCTTCCTAATTGTATGACATGACTATGTATTCGTAAGTTTAGTACATTGAACATAAACCGCTGCTGACAATGGTAGCACTTGTAGGCACTAGTCATCAGGCAACAAAAAAATATAGTAGGTACACTTAAATAGGTAAATAGAACGATTCGTTTTCATCAAAACTTCTGACTATAAAAGTAGTTTCAACTTCCACATTCTTTTAAGGTTCTACAAAACGACTACCTAATTCGGCCGCCGCGCGCCGATTCGTGCCCCACACTCGTACATTATCGCCGATACAAGTGGCAAAACTTTTGTTTTCGCATTTCTTCATCATTCCAACGTCAAAGTTGCTAATTGGAAATGTTCACAATCAATTCCCGGTTTTGTATTGATTTTACACACGCCAATAATTTGCTCGAATCGCTCTATCGGCGAGGCGTGCGAACAATATACCGCTGTTTCGTGAACATTTTAGAACGGCAGTTATCAATTCTGGATTATTGGAGCGGCATTCCATTCATTTTCGATACGTGCACGTATTAGGAACGTTTTGCGTTGCGAATTTGGGACTGGACGGGTTAATTACTGAGCCTAATTAGTGACAATACGGACCGATTAGGAGGACTCAGTGCGATACAAAGCCTGCATAACTTATACAATAGGAAGGGAAAGGGACAACCCTTGTTGTTCTTATCTTAAAGGTTTGATAGTATAAAGTTCAAGCCGTTCAGGTATTTATGGCTTTGCCAATCGAAACTTCCACTACTTTCAAATTGATAGTTGTAAGATAATCATTTAGTCAAAATTATATCGTGGAAAAATCCGCGCTCAAAGAAAACCATTACCCATCACAAACTAACTTCTGAACAGAAAAGCTTCACCCTTTATATCAATAGCATATTTGACGTTGCAACGTCAAAGAGCAGAGCAAAGTGCACAGACTGTCAAGATGATTGATAGCCCGCGTGATGGATATGTGGCGCTGCCTTAGGCCTGGTCCAGAATGAGAGCGGGTGCGGGTGCGGCCACGGTGGCGTGTGCGATAAAAAGAATAAGCAGTAACATTCCATCAATAATATTGCAATTGTCGAAATGCCAAATTGTAAGGGATTGGTTACGAGATCGAGACCCCAATGTCAATCATCAGAACTCGGAATTTATATAATTACTAGCTGACCCGCGCAACGTCGTCTGCGTCACAATTTTCATTACTGCGCCGCTCCTCTTAGCGTGATGATATATAGCCTATAGCCTTCCTCGATAAATGGGCTATCTAACACTGAAAGAATTTTTCAAATCGGACCAGTAGTTCCTGAGATTAGCGCGTTCAAGCAAACAAACAAACTCTTCAGCTTTATATATTAGTATAGATTAGTATAGATATAGATTTTCGGAACTCGGAGTTCGTACTTTTTGGCAATCGTTGTCGCTGATAGAATAGAATGTTGTGTAAAGGGCGCAAGGTGGCGACAGACAATGGTGAGTTAGTGTAGCGTGCATTTTTCCTCATGGTAAAACAATAGAAAATCGCTCGTTAGCTAAGCCACTCCGTCACATTGCTCTAGACGCTCACCATAGTCAATGACGGTATGAGTGTGAATGAATTTTCGATACTCCGCCTCCGTTTTAGCGCCCGCTTAAGCTTCTCACCTTGGCCGCGGCCAATGTGCGGTGCTGACACTACAGCTGTCAGAATGGGTATGATACATGTATGCGCGTAACATTCTGCTGAGGAGCTTCAAGACATGTGTGGCAGTTGCTTGATTAGGTTCTATGACTAGTCTGTGTTGGTGAGTTATTGTTGTGAGGTATAACAGTTTAATATGGTGTTAAATCAAAAGAAGTTGTAGGTACTTTGAAGAAAATGAGGTCATTGGAAGAAATTAAAAGTTTAGAAAAAATAAAAAACTAGGTACCAATAATTAATCCTAATGATTCAAATATTGATAAAGTCATTTTAATTGATAATGATAAAGTCAGTTAAACAGATATCTTAACACGTAAGGGTTTGCGTCGAGAATGCTGTGATTATCAATATAAATAAAAATCTACCGTTACTGAGTGATTGAGTGACTGACAGACAACGCACAGCCGAAACTACTGGTTGTAGAAAGCTGAAATTGTGTGCATGTGATTTCCCGAAATTCATACGGACACGGGAAAAAACGGGATAGGCATGCATGCCCGTACGAAATCGCGGACAAAAGCTAGTTTAAAAATAAAATAAATTATACAATTTAAATTGTCTTTTGACTAAAATGTAAAAGAACACATTTATAAATAAACAAAGCCGTAACAACCTACGCCTACCCAATTCCCCCTTTAACATTTTACACTTTGTTAGTCTTCTTGCTTGTTAGTTCCCTTCAAAATGACCCGTGTTCTTGTTAGTTCACTTGATTGATCTTGACCTTTAAATGTTAGATTAGTCTTTGATTAAGATTGCTCAAACACAGATCTAAGAATAGCGCCTCCTTTCAGCGAGTGTCTTCGGGGACGACGAGGGGATTATATTCGATAGAGCAAACTAAAACTCTATCGACAGTTTGTTACAAAGAGTTATTTGTAGACGAATAAACTTAGTTTATCATGTTCTAGGACAGTTTTTATTATAAAAAACGAAATTATCTACTTATAGATTTCAGCGACACGAAGATTTGAACGCCCCATATAAGATAATTGGTCTGTTTTTACAATTTCTCTAGTGAGTGTGAAGCAACAGCTGCAATCATCTTTGCCCACATGTATTTTGATTCAAAATACATGTGGGCAAAGATTATTAAGCTTAGATGAATGTCGTAACGACATATAAGTGGAAGTGCACATGCACAAAGAACTGGTCGAAGGAGGCAACACGCACGGCACGGGACGAGGGTGTGGGGGAGGTATTTGGCCAGTAATAAGACAATACTCGTAAAAGGTGATTAAAAAAATGAAAGTAGCAATATGTCAAGCGACACGTCTTCAAGTGGGGCCTCAGTTAGTACTAAGTTTTATTGAACCTATAAAACGCATCTTAGGAGGTAGGTGTGCCGGGTGATGATGATGGAAAATAATATTGTTTTATGTCTTCAGGAAATTAGAAATTTGTAATGACCTGAAGCAATAAAAACGTCGGTTTGAGGTCGGTACAGCATTTTAAAAGCGACGTCATAAAAATGAAAACACATATTATAAAAATGTACTTAAAATTTTATTAGTATTTTCTTTATGGTTTATCTGCGCTGAATGTTTTTATTTATTATTTAGTGGACGTCACGCGGTTTCACCCGCGTAGTTCCCGTTCCCGTGGGAATACGGGGATAATATATAGCCTATGTTACTCCCTGATAATGTAGCTATCCAATGCTTAAAGAATTTTTCAAATCGATCCAGTAGTTTCGGAGCCTATTCAATTCAAACAAACAAACAAACAAACAAATCTTTCCTCTTTATAATATTATATTATAGTGTAGATTTAAACTTTATGTACAGTAGTGGTACATGGGCGGACTTAATGCAACAAGGTAAAAAAGGTAATTTTTCTGACTTAGATAGGTATATAGGCGGATTTTCAAAGTGTGCATGGATGGCCAAATCTGAAACTATGAAGAATATCGTATTTTGTTAAAAATGAGCTCTTTTACTTTGGTTTGCCATGTGTGTCCTCATTAGCGGCTCTTTCGTATGATGTAATAATGCAGGGTGTTTTTTTTTCAAAATCAACCGGTTCGATTCCTGGCTGGGAATACTAAAAACTGCATCATTCGATTTTCGAAAAATTGATCAAAAATCCAATGATGCAGTTTTAGTTTTCATCAATCGGGCAACGGACTCCTTTCAGTGTTTTTCGATATTCCTCGTAATTCCGGATTTGGCCATCTACGCACACTTTTAAAATTAACCCTGTATATTGCAGTAGGAACCTACGGATGGATATTAGTGACTGTGTGCTTAAGCTCTGGAAGTCAAGAAGAGGTCAACTAAAAATCAAGGTTCACATGAGATACGGATATTTCACTTTTTATAACATAAGTTTACTTTCAAGCTGTATCCACAAACAAGAAAGTTTTCGCCAGTAGAGCTATAAAAATACGTGTACAGTTAGCGCCAACCTTAATGGGCAGCTTTGAAGTGCGTTAATCGTTGCGCAGAATAACGCACTTCACCCCTTTGTCAAATGATATTGCTACTTGCTTCGTGTCCCAAACCACCATTAAGTTTGAATCTTACCATACCGAGGAAGCTCACTCTAATTAAAGTTCCAAACCTCTATATATCTCGTGTCAGTAGGTGGCCACTGGCCAGTTTGCCAACTCGTCTTCTGATAGTGGGCACCGCAAATTTCCTTAGTTTGATTAACAGCATGTGTGGGTGGAAACAGAATGTAGTTGGGGATGACATGGTTCTTTATTATTTGCTGTTGAATTTCTGTATTATGGTACGCGCCAGATAAACTTGTAATAAAGTACATTGACCTTTCCCTGATATCCCTTTGTAGATACTCGAACAATAAATTATGAACCGTTTTTCATTAAGAGAGAACGTAAAGGATCACGATAGAAAGATAAGGATAGCTTTATGTCTTTATTTCTGTTTTTGATATTAAGAAAGTCATGAAGTCAGTATGGAATATATGTGGGTAAATGACAGTTATCTCACAATTGTCTGGTGTCTACCATAGATTTGTGATGGGATAGGGATGTGTCCTGCCAGAGTGGAGACGTATAATGGGCCAATAGAGCATAGGCAGACCACGAACCTGGAAGACCAAAGACCTGAGGCTCTAGAGTCTAGACAAAGTGCTATTCTATTAGCGAATGCAATTGTCGAAATAGTAAATTGTAAAGGATTGAACATGAAACATTTCGACAACTTTGTCAAACCCATCCATTTTTAACGTTTTGACAATCGCCTTTGCCATGCTACCGCTCTGCGAATGTCACTCTGGTGACATTCTGGGCCTCCCGAAACCAACTCTTGCTGGGTTGGTTGCGGGAGGCCCAGGATCCAGTAAAGTGATGCAAAATACGGGAGACCTATACTTAGCTTCGGGTAAATTCAAGTTGCAGAAGAGAAGGAAAGGTAAATTAATAATTTTCAGCCTCGAAACCTGTTTTAGCATGAAGCAGGTAGGTAAGAAAATAAATAAAACGGACATTTCAATCTGCACTAACGAGCGGCCAGGCCTAGAATTTAATTTAGTGTCTACAAACGACTACCCACACGAATGTACCCACCTAGAACTACCCCCTATTATACATAGAACTAAGACAAACAACAAGATTGGGGGTTCAATTAAATTCTAAGGTAAACACGAGGGCCACTAAATCTGTCACCGAATCGTCCTTTGCTTCCTAATATGTAAATGCAACGGAATATTAAAGTAGGTTCAGAATAACGGGCACAGTCCGCACGTGAAAATGATTTATAGCATTTAATGTTGTAATGGAAATGCTAATTTCGCACGTTTCAGCGCAATAACTCGCGGAGGTTTTTCACAGCAACTAAATTAACACCCTTTGTGCTCGCGGGTCGCGGCTCGCGTGTTCACTCTGATTTGGTGTCCGGAAATGGTGTTTGTGAAGAACCCAGGGCCGCCGCTCGCCCGCCAGGGTTGTGGGATTGTTTGAAAGAGTTACTGCGACCCTGGAACGCAAACGGCAATTGGAGGAACATGGGTGGATTTGAAACAGTAAGAGTCTGACACTCCCTCCAACTCTGCCCAGAGCGGGGGAAGTCATTTGATGATATTCCATCCTTAAAAAAAGAATCATGAGTTCATGACTCACGGCTTACGATTCGCGGGCGCGGGACCTCGCTCGCAATCTAAGTATCAACCCTATATTTTTCACTATTTAGACGCACCGAGGCTGTAATTTGTTTTCTTTTATTTAGGTCCTTTTGTTCATTCTTGTGTTCGGCCTTTAGGGAAATTATGTAGTAGCAACATTAATTACAATGCCACTCACAAAGGAAAGCTGGTGTTTATGTGAACTAAATATTTACCTACCACTAACTAAGTATATGAATAGGTGCGTGGAAAGTTCGGGAAAACTTTCAAATATGCGGAGAAAGTGGAATGAGACTAAATCGGATTGGACAGTCGAAGTTTTGTTCATCGAATGAATTCCGGTATCGGCACGCGAAGCAATTTAAATAAATGAGACATCCGGTGTACCTAAGCATATATAAATTATACCAAAATATTCTAATGCAGCTTTCCTTTTAACCTACATAACTTTACAAACTTAGAACCATTGATTAGGTACCACAGGTACGTAATTTAGGTAAAACATGGCGGTATCAGAGTTTAAAATCTTTCGGAACTAGTAGTTTAATGTTGTGAGCGCTTCCTCAAGCGTGCAGCTTGAATATACCGGTCGGATATAGCGCTGGTAATACGGCCAAACACGGCCTTGTATAATATAATGTAAACTGGGATATACGACGCCATATTTTACACATATAACATATGCATTTTGTTTATAACTATGTTGTTTCCTTAGCACTTTGTGTGCTAAGGAAACAACATTACATTACATTTCCTCTTGTATTGTTTGTTTCTGCAAATGTCTGGTTTTATTTTCACATTATGCTACTGGGAGTTTTTTTGCGGTATGAAGCTTTTATTACCAGGGCCGTCTTTTAACCCATTGGAGGCACTGGGCACATTAGAATAATGGGGCCCACATTAGAATAGGAGATACCCTTCTAGTTTTGAGATAAGCAAAATCTTCAATCACTTGTTCAGTCTTTCGTTCAGCACATCACACGATGGGCTTTAAATTTATAAGTTACTTATCGGAAGGTGATCTAGTAGAATCTAGGGGGCCCCATCAATCGCGGGGCCCTGGGCAAGTGCCCATAGTGCCCAGTGGTAAAGAGGGGCCTGTTTATTACTCCATTATTTTATTGCATTACTTATTTATGTTTTTTTTTTTGGAAATAAAATATTCTCTGGTTTTAAAAACTTTATTTGGATTTTTTATAATCCTGCTGTCAAAATTGAGTAATGAAGAGAGTTTGTAGACACTATCCTTACTGTAGTCTCTCACCGTCATCAGAAGAATGATTTTTTAGGGTTCCGTACCCAAAGGGTAACCAACGGAACCCTGTTACTAAGCCTCCGCTGTCCGTCCGTCCGTCCGTCTGTCCGTCAGCGGGCTATATCTCAAAAAACGTAATAGATAGAAAGTTGAAATTTTCACAGATTGTGTGTTAATTAACAAATAATAAAAATTTAGGTTTCTTGTACGAAACCCTTCGGGTGCGTTTTTTTAAGGATAACAATTCATCAAATGACTCCTTCCACTCTGGGCGGAGCAGAAGGGAGCGTCACTTTCACTGACTAAAACCCGTTCATGTTCCTCCTAATGCCCTTTGCGTTCCAGTACGTCTACTATGAGTTTTATCAATCTATACTCGCTTTTTTTTAAAGTTTTCATAGTTTTTTTTAACTACAGTCGCTAGCGAGAATATGTTGATAAAACTCATGGTAGACGTACAGGGCCGCGGTGACGCTTTCGAAAAAATTGCAACTATTGGAGTAGCCCTTTATACATTAGTGACAAGATACGAATATCTACGACACGAAAACTATTAAAATATTTACCATTTCTATCGTTACCTATACTAATATATAAAGCTGAAGTTTTTTTGTTTGTTTGTTTGCTTTAACGCGCTAATCTGAGGAACTACTGGTCCGATTTAAAAAATTCTTTCAGCGTTAGATAGTCCATTTATCGAGGAAGGCTATAGGCTATATGTCATCACGCTAAGACTAATTGGAGCGGAGCAGACGAAGTTGCGTGGGTCAACTAGTTTTGTTATATTTCAGCGTATTGCAAAATGTTATAATAACAATTTTATGTTAGATTTTAGGAACACCTAGGCTACCTAATCGCATGTTGTCTAGCAATAATGTAATGCCTAATTGTTTGGTCATTACATGGTACCTAAAATAATTTTACGACCACTAACACTGCGTGAGATTTATTTTATGAAATAGCAGTTAAACTTTATGGGTCACCTTTCCAAATTATTTTGTAAACAGTAATAAAATCTTTACGTGCCCACTATGTGAATTTTTCAAAGTTTTATGAGCTTTCAGCTAGCTTATGGTGTAGGAGAACGTGGAATAATGTGGAATGTCCTAGAACTTACCTGAAACTCTAAAATTAATCTCACGTACAGTGAGTAAGTGTAGGTAGCTAGTGGCACTGTATGCAGCTTACAAATTATTGGTAAGATCGAAGATCTTATCGACTCAAAAAAAATATAGTTCTAACGCTAAGTTATTATTGCGGCTCGTACAACTATTTAGTATGGCACTTGCTGACTTATATTTAGTCAACTATCAGGCTTAAGGTATGACACATTATAACGGCACCGCAACGGCACAGCAGCGTCGCGTCGCCGCGTCGTCCGTGAAGTGCAAACTCGCAGTCCGCACGCCGCGCCGTCCGCGAGAATTTATTCATTTAGACGATTAGTTTAAATACAGATTAACAAATTCTAAATTAAAATTATCTATAGAAAAATAATTAGCTAATCATTAAGTATTTGCACTTATTTCATGGTTCAAAGTCAAAGTCAAAACGTTTCAATTTTCATTTATGCTTAAGACTGATTAGGTATGCTAAACCGTCATTGAAAAACAAAACAAACGTATAAACATCACGCGCCATCATACAGTGCTGTCAAAGTGCGTTCCTTTTTTGAAAAATAGAATCCCTCTTTGCGCAACTACTGAGTAGAACATTTACAGGCTGCTCCTCAAAGGACTGGTTTCATTATTTTACTAGACGAACCCACCCTTTAGTATTTATTTATGTCCCAGCCTAGCCGTTTTCTTTCGCTCATTAGCAACCAGCTCATTAGCATCATGGCTAGTTGAGTACAGTTCCTTCCGCCATGATATAGAGTTTTTTAAACGAATATATTTTGTACGAGCAATGCTGGCTTTTAAATTCTGTACAGCTAGAGAGTTAATGAATAAGTACAGAAGGTATATCTATTTTGTGAGTAATAAAGGACCTAGAAGGTATAAGAGCGTCCATGGAGTTTTTTTGCACGTTTTTATCCATATATAGTGATCGAACGAGAGAGTTTCTTCGAAAGTGCAATTAGCTTCATCTTTCTGAATAATAATCGATTATTCAGAAAGATGAAGCTAATTGCACTTAAGAAGGGACTCTCTCGTTTTTTGCACGTAAGCTACCTGTACTATTCAAAAGTGCTGGTAATTGGTTAAATTAAAATGAATGAGCTGCGTTAATGAGTTTAGCAGTTACACGTAGATTTTTTTAAGTTTTTCCTCAACCAGAAGTACTTAGGATTTAAATTCCTACTCAAGCCCATTAAAACATGTAACATTAACGCACAAAAAGAATATAAACAACAAATTCCTTTGGTATCTGTGGCACATTACCATTATTAACGGCTTATTTGTCCAAAAGCTCGCGTGTCGGGGTTGCCCTTTAAAGTTTATTCACAATGGCAACACTGATAGGACTCGGAACTCAATTAGAATTGCTAAACATGAGAATGTGCGAGCTGCCCTTCTTCCTTCGACCTGCTTTGTGTTGAGCAAGGCACGCTACAAACGAGCCAGCTACTTTAAAAAATACTCTCCGATCTATCTGGCTTACGAAGTCAAAGTTTTACGAGCAGGATAGAACAGATAAGGCTTTGTTTTTTGTTTAGAACTTTTTCTTTTAGGTACTTTAAAAGAAGATAGGTAGTGTTTTTATCTATATGGGACACGTGAATTCGTTATCGGCAAGACGTTAAACTTCAAGCTTTAACGAAAAACCTATTTCCCTAGCCGAAAAAGTTCACAAAAAGTATGATATATAAATTCTCTCAAAACATTTCCAATTCTTCGATTACAATCGCAGAAGCGCACAAAATCAATTTTCAAAGTAATTTTAAAGTAAAATCTAAACAATTTCCAATATCGGCAGATTGTTTGCTACAGAGTGTCAGGGCAGGGCTCGGCCGGGCTCGTAATCGTGCCTGCGATCGATCAGTCGTAGTCGGGACAGTCGATGATGAATAGCGAGCTGCCGTGGAGATCTTGATAGCCTTCGGCCATGGAGTGGGCAGGAAATGGAATGACAATGTCCGGGTGAATGGGTTGATGGATATTTATTATGTAATACCTACTGTTCAATTACAAATCGAGTTTTGGTAGTTAAGTATTAGATGAATCCAAACTTTAGTAAGTAATAAAGTGTAAGTAGTAATGTGTAAGTGACATGAATGGATCCGTTACAGCTTAGCATGTCCTGTTGAGCGGGTCAGTCGTGATCTCAAGTGGATAAATTATATATATTCCTATACTTATAGCATTTCAAAAATGTGAACACAACATAAAACATCATAGCACCTAGATCGACTTAAGGTCAAGCAAAGTAACCCAAGTTAGGTACCAAAATGTAATATTTTAGTATCTTACTTTGCTTGACGCATGACGCATTGATTGATTCTTCATTTAATTTATTCAATAATAATTTACACTGTCTCTAAATGTTTTAGACAAAAAAACCTACTATACAGTGTGTGTGTGTACTGTGTACCTTGACACAAATTAAATATGCAAAACAATTGAAACTCAGGCCACAGACATTCAGCAGTAAAAAATTAATAACACTAACACTCCATTAGCTAACTGATTCACGTCTGCACCCGATAACGTTATTCTGTTACCTGAACCCCTTGGAGCCACAGGTCAAGCCGTGGCTGAAGGTCAGATGGTCAGATATAGCTCAAAGGATGGATATAGCTCGCCAGTGCTTAGCTTATCAGTCTGATCGGCTGAATAGCTTCCATGCTGAATTTATTTGAGTCTATATCGAACTTTACTGAGAATTTGATAGTAGAATGGTGGGCTATTTTAAGGCTGCCTTTCATGTGCGAAAAGAATTACTTTTTTCGCAGCATATTGCATCATTATAATTTTAAAAGTTTGATAAATTGTGCTATAAATCACTATTAGTGTAAACTTTCAGAGTGTCAGAAGCATGAAATGCAGATTATTATTTATTTAGACTTCATGCACATAGGAACAAAGGCAGGCTTTATAATATTTTCTCAAATTGCAGCGTTTCTTACCCAAATAGACCCATTACAAATGCGAAACCAATCATGTTGTTGTTTGTTATAGATAATCGCTTGAGTTAACTGAAACCATAACCCCCTCAGCTAGTTTACAAGCTTAAGATTAGTCTACGTATCGCGTAACCTAACTAACAGGAGATGAAGAACTTCCGGCTACATTGTGTGCCCCGGATATTGTCCCGATAGCGTGAACACGGCGGCTGACTTGCGTGCACGCAGCGGTCCCATCGCATGTCCAACACCAACCTTATCGAACAGTAATTAAACGTACTAAACCAAACTCTTTATCACTAACTAATCTGTTAGCTACCTCCGTCTCGCGTGCTAACTTTCATTACCCCCGTCAGCTTTTTTACACTCGCAAATCGAAACCAAAATAAACTTTTACGTATTCTGGAACACATTACTACCATATAAAAGTAAGCTTTCATTAAATGGAAGTTTGCTCAGCGCCTATTTATGACAGAAGTCTAATAAAAACTTTGTCAACACGACATCGCATGACCACTTCCTTATTTTGAATAATAAAATGTGTTATAAAGGGACGGGAAGCGTCACGCGTCGGCCTCGGCTTCCGATTAACGTGCGAATTTCGGCGATCACGACTCTCGCTCACGAACTGCGACTAATTTCCCGATGAAGTTGAGATGGTATTGTGCGAGCTATCTCATTTCCTAAATGCATTCTGTTATGTAAATACCGCGCGTGACTTATTGTGGCGCCGGCCCGCCAGCCTAGGCTCGTGCCCTTCCACCGTGGTCCGTCGCGTTTCCTGCGTCCCTTTCCACGCCATTTTTATGTTTCCTTATGTAGAATATTGAGGATCCTTTCGCCTATAAATAAAATATAAGTACACACATTGTCATGTAAGTATGTACGTAACCGTGTAGATACGGAAAGATTTAAATGGTTCGACAAGTTACATTTTTGGTATGAGGAAACCTTTGATTTTAAAGTAATAAGTTAGTTCTTGTTCCAATTTCTTCAAGTTCGTTAGAAATAATCCAGCGTGGTCAGCAGAAACACTCAATCAGACTGGTGATTTCTCGGTTTGACACGTTTGATTAAGTTTCTGTGCAAGTTCTTCGGTTCTCTGATGCATTGCACCGCTAAGAATTCCTTGTCGGAAATGGTTAGCCATTTCCGACAAGGAATTCCTTACCTAATCAGTTAGGTTACCTAATCTTGAAAGGTCTGAATGCTATCTGTGAAGAATGCTCTCTATTTCAACGCAGAAAAAGTTTTGGGTTGCTGTGTTATAAACACATCCCTAAGATTGTTTGTTAATACCTATGTCTGTAAAAAGTAAACTCTATAGTTACTGATTGACCCGCGCAACTTCGTCTGCTCCTCTGCTGTTGGTCTAAGCGTGATGATATATAGCCTTCCTCGATAAATGTGCTATCTAACACTGAAATAATTTTTCAAATCGGACCAGCAGTTCCTGAGATTAGCGCGTTTAAACAAACAAACAAACTCTTCAGCTTCATATATTAGTATAGATATAGATACAGAAATTGAAATGCCAGAAAACTACACTATATCGTCAAAACACGTTTCTGGTGATCCACAGAAACGCAACTAGGAGAAAAAGCTAGTTAGCCGATATAGAAGAAGATCCATACCTATGTAAAAATACACCACTGCCTCTGTTACCCACCTATTTGTAATTGAATGGTTCGTGCAATAAACACTGTGAATATCACAGTTTAATACCACCAGTTAACTCCCCTCAAAACAACGAGGTGTGCGCCAGAATTCGATTGTCCACTATTGCAAAAGCTCGACGTAACAGGATTTTAGCCAGCAGACTAACGAGATTGCCAGTCAACTCCATGTGTGAAAAGCCATCGGTTTCCTATTGAATTTAGCGATTCAGGAATTTTATTTATTCTAAGTATCGTTTGGATCAAAAGATAGACGATATATTTAATGACATTATCTAAAACTAGCGACCCCAGTTTTGCACGGGTGCAATTTGTATATGTAAACCTTCCTCGTTTTTAGGGTTACGAACATCCATAAGAAACGGAACTCTTATAGGATCACTCTGTGTCTGTCTGTCTGTCTATCTGTCCGTGTGTCACAGCCAGTTTTCTCCGGATCTACTATAATAATAATAATGCTCTATTATGCTAAAAATTATACAGATCTCAAAGTCATTATAAAACCCCTACTGGATTGATTCTGTTGAAATTTGCTACACATATGGACTTTTATGACCCAAACACGAACGCGTTACGTAAATTATTAAATTTTGAGAATTGGGGTCACTTTCGGGGGTCAAACTAGAAAATTTAAAAAAAAAGTTGTCATACTGTATTGTGTGATATATCTCTGTGAGGGTTTTAAATATATTTTTTTCATAATTTTTCAATGAAGACTTTTGAAGCTATTCAAGAAATTAGCGCCCCCTTATCTCCGAAACAACTGATTCTAAATTTTGGAAAAAAGTGCAGATTAGTTCTTTACCTACAGATTATAAGAAGTATATAGTGTTAAAATAACATGTTACAAAAAATAAAATTGGTTCGGAACCCTTTGCACGCGAGTCCGACTCGCACTTGGCCAGTTTTTTTCGTTTAGTGACGACCTATCGAAAGCCGTTACGTGGATTAGTAGCAGTAAGTGGAGAAACAAATAGACGCAGACAGCGACTTGGTTTTATACTATTTAGAGATACTGTCTTCTCAATGCCAATTTTTTTACAGTCGGACTACTTGATATAGTCCTCTTCTTGCTATTTGGTTGCCGTATTTTTTTAAGTCCTGGTTTCCTTACAATATTTTGAGCAACTTCTGCGGGTATTTTTTTTTCCCCCAAGATATTTGCACGCCATGAGAAATGGCAAACATGTCGTGAGCCACACTTGTTTAAGATCTTGCATGCATGTATTATTTTAATTTTGTATGTAAACACATGTTTGAGCAAATAAAATTTCTTTCTTTCTAAAAAGGCCACTTTAGCAGAATCAGAAAGCACATCACGCTACCCGTCACTGTCAAATTTTTCCAATCAACCTTGAACCTAATGCGTTATGGATAAAGATGGAAATGAAATTTGACAGATTGTTGTGTGATCAATATTATGATTCTCCTAAAGTGGCTTTTTTAGTCCCCCTGGTCAGCTGAAAATCATCTGTCAAACATACATGTAACGAAGTACGTAGCTCAAATTTCAATGTCAATCAGTAAAAACTAACTTTAGGTATGAACAATTCAGGTCAATGTCAACACATTGACCTCCCAACGATACAGTGAAATACATTCTGTTTTCCAGTAAATCAAAATACCCGGAGTCCAATATTAAATCCCGCATCCTGAATACAGATACATTCATAAAATATTCTCGAATAAAAAATACCAGTCGAAACTGAAATATGAATCTGTAGTCCGGGTCAATTTATTAATTTGTAGAGTTCCCGTTAATACGGTGCAGGCTTGCAGACCAATTATTTTGTTGATCGTGACGCTAACATGGCGAACTATCCCGGGACTGAATAACGGGATGTTCACATGCATTTGAGTGGTTTATTGTTTTGTATAGCGTTTAACGCTCGCTAGACCAAATTGGTGTTTGATGAGTTTCAATATTTGTATATGTAGATACTAGATGAACTGTTTCGATTGGTTGTGCTTTCGTTAAGGCCGAAGATGTATTAAGGATCCTCCGTATTCTATACTTGGCGGTAAGGGATAAGACTTTCCTAAAAATTTAGCAGTTATTAAAGCTTATCTAAAAACCACCAGTCAGACAACAAGTAAAACGCTAAGTTGGTAAATGTGAAGTGAAGAACCACAACTGTAAGAACTTGATATTGCCATAGTAAAAAAATATCAAATCTGGTAACAGATGCACACAAACACAGAAGAATCCATTACTGAATTAAATGTCCTGGCAACGATTGTCGGTAATATTTTTTGTTCTTTTTTCATATCCGCGTTATTTCCCCTTGTGCGGTAATTTATCGATATTATTTGGAATTGAGTTGTGATTTATATTACGCCGAATTTTGGCCGCGTGAACACCTAAACCAACTTCTGATATATCCAACTCACAATACCAGGTCCCAATAAATAGTTTGCAGGAACTTGGAATTTTGTCGATATGATCCCCTATTAGTTTTGCTATGCACCTAGGTACGTGACACCTACTTGAACGAGATATTTCAGGGACCTGAAATAGAGAGAAAATCGAAATCTGTAGAGTAGAGATTTATATCGACAGCGTAGAGACCGCATGAGCAACCGCCGCTATAAACTTGGCTGCCTAGAAACAACTTTGGCAACTTTTTCCGTCGGCGACGTTGTATTGGTCTGCTATAATTTAAACAACTTACACAGTAAAACAGATGAATTTCGGGTGGCGCAACCGCCCACTTTTATTAAAATTAAAGCCGTAAGTTCGGAAGTTCGACGCGGCCGCCGGAGACATGCCTGCAAAAAAGTGGCCGCTTTTGAAACTCGACTGGTTTACGATTTAGCCCCAGTATACCAGATTTTTACGAGTAAACTTTTCTGATATAATACCCAAAAGCTGGGACCGTTCGGGGAGAAGTGATTAAACATGAAATTTGCATTTGCACAAACAGCCGCTCGTAAATGATAGAGATAGGTATTAAGTACTTTGAAAACAATAACAAAGTTTTCAACTCAAATAAAATGTAAGTGTGTACCTCCGTCACGCGTTTTAATGCGGTTTTGAAATCGAATAAGTTTCGTTTTGCGGGTCGTGGCGGTGTGTTGTAGGAGAGCCCACGTAGTAGATGTCCCACATCATAATGACGGGGATACAATAGCGGATCTGTTTCGATAGGCGGCGGCGACGGCGACGGCCCGGGGGACACGATAACTAAAGAGAGAGTTATGTCCCTTGTAAACCGCACTCCGCTGTATTGTATGAGTAATTGGGCGGAGTGCTCACACATGACACATCATGTCGCTCTGAACATTGCAAATTGCTTCCTTATGAATTATTCATGGCTGTGCCGACATAGTTTTAATTGCAAACCGAGTGTAATTCCTGGTGAAATAACTTTGAAAGGGTACCATGGACGTTTCGGCACCGCTTCAGGGGTCTTAAAATGGAGGTAGAATTTCTTTGCTGCAATTTGATGACATCTCGCCGGAATAAACCTAAGGCTCTACGCAAACCACCGACCAGCTGTTTACATGATTTTTAACACGTTTTATATGGAATCGCCGCACACGTGTAGCGAGTGGCGTCCACAAGCGAGACAGTGTCCATGGCACTTCACCGTTGGCGGCAACTCGTGACTCAGTGTCCGGGACATGTCACCGATGGCGGCCATTTGCTACTTTAAAACGCCGACTCTCAACACTCATAACGCAATCCATCGTGAGACTACAGCAGGAGAGTGTTACAAAGTGTAGCGGCCAACGACTACGTACTAGTGGCAGCCTTCCGACCACTCCTGGCAGCCTTCCGACCACTCCTGGCAGCCAATGACCACATTCATTTGCGCGGTACCAAAGGACGTGGCGCGCGACAGCCACCGGTGGCTGTGGTCGGTGGCCCGTTTGCGCGGGACTTAAAATGAATAGTCTGCTGATTGCTGAGTTGCAGTAAAAGATGTCTACAAAAGACGGGCGAAATTTTGCCTCGTTAAAACATAGCCGCGTTGGTTCTCTAAAGGACTTCTGAGTTCTGAAGAAATGCGTCGGGAAAGTCATTACGATCTCCGCTTAGATGAAAAACGTTTGTGTCGATGTTTACCATGTGAATTATATATCCACGCATTTATTTTTAACAGCTTGTATTATGGTTCTGTAACCTACTGTTTACCAATAAAATCCTATAGAATTTATGAATCGTCTTATTACCATTAATCTTACGAAAATTGGACACCCAAACAGACTAAGGTATTTAAAAAATATGCCTAGTAGGTACAATGCCTACCTAAGCATATATCGTAAAGTAAGGAAAACTATTAAATCGTGATAGATGGTGAAAGTATACCTACTACCATTAATGGTTAGTGCATTAGGAGCTTAAAAGCCGTCTCGATAATTTTACTATAAGTAAACCGTCGAAGCTAGGAGAGTAGCCAGAAACGTGAACATACTTACACAGAGGTCTTTGACCTTTTAAAACATATGGAGGATTACTTACGTACTAACATGCAGGTACGTTTCATAATATTGAAGATTTATTTAATCCAGTGTCAATCAACATGATATGAAACATTCGTGAAGATCAACACTGGCCGAAAATAAAAATGATTCAAAAGTCACGAAAATAATATTCAAAAAAAGAACTAGCGCAAAAGAACATAGGATATCTTTGAATGAGCACAATTCACTTTTGAGTCGCGTTTAGGTGAGAATTTAATTAATTTCAACGTTTCGAGCGCCATTCGTCCTGCGGAGTGGAGCCCATAAAACCTAATGGACTTTCTCTGTCTAGCTAAGGTAATTTTGCGTGAGAGTGAGACGAGACCTCCTCTCACCACCGTCCTGCAAATTGCAGTCTTGCTTAGATTTGCACAAATTATTGTAGTGTGATTGCGAAGCCACACGTGGTTTGAATGAAATGTTCAATATTTAATTAAAACCCAGCAATAGATAGACTTACTTACATGTATCTAAGTGTCTTTATATATTAACTAGAAGACCCGCGCAACTTCGTCTACTTCACAATTTTCATAACTGCTCCGCTCCTATTGGTCTTAGCGTGATGATATATAGCCTATAGCCTTCCTCGATAAATGGGCTATCTAACACTGAAAGAATTTTTCAAATTGGACCAGTAGTTCCTGAGATTAGCGCGTTCAAGCAAACAAACAAACAAACTCTTCAGCTTTATATATTAGTATAGATTTAGATTGAAAATTAGATGTTATTATGTAGGTTTTTTTTTTTTACTATTGATAGGCACGCGTTTGACCACTATCTCACCTGATGGTAAGCGATGATGTGGTCGAAGATGGAGCACGCTTGCCTAGAAGTAACCTATTCACTCTTGACTTAAAGACTCCCAGGTTGTAGCTATCAGGAAACACAGACTCCGGCAGGGAATTCCACTCCTTAGCTGTACGCACTATGAATGTGTTCCCAAAACGTTTAGTGCGCGTGGGTGGGATGTTCACCATGTACCGGTGGCGCATCGCCGTTCGTCTTATATAAGTACCTACTTTGTCTATTTTCACAAAATACGACTGCTGATAATATCAATTATTATTTCAATCTAATAAGTAGGGCCTCTTATACAAGTACCCAGTATGAGATCACCTTAACTGAGAAATATAATTCAATTACCTGTACAAAGTTCATTTACATTTTGTCGATAACGGGTCCAATTTGCAGGTCAAAAGAAAATTAAATCAGCGCGTCGGCATTCTGAAGGGAAAGTCTAATGCAATGGCGATGATGCGTCGATAAAGAAGGAGGGAGGGCCGCCGCAGGCTGCGTCAAAATTTTGTCGATTACGTAATTTCTATTCAAAGTATATCCGAGAGCCGAGTGGCTCAAACAGGGTTGCCAAAACACAGCTTGGGGAGGACTCAGACGCTATCTACTCAGGGCCGATCCCCTAGGAAACATCTTCAGAAATTCAAATGGCAGCGGGCCATCCGAGACTAGACGAACATTACACTAAACATCGCTGTGGTGACCCTAGCTCGCATTTTATTGCCCCTGCGCTGCTCAACACAGACGCAGTAGCTTGCAGGGCGATGAACCTTTTACTTTTTGAGTGTCACTTAGGAAAATTCTCGTTGCGTCGCCACAAATGACTACAGTCGACCGCTGTGTCAGCATTTCTAACAAAGTTACGATTTTCGTACGTACTTAGCTAGTGTAGGTATATATTTCGCTGTCGTCATTGTAAAGGCCGAGGTTACTATGTATTGTCCTCAACGGCGCAATACTCAATGAAAGTGTCACTGAAAATAGAGTTCATAAATATTGTAGGTAAATCTTTTCCTGAGGGTAAATGTGTATTTGGTTTATCTGCGTATCGTGACGTCACGGCGTTAGCGCTGCGTCAACGTTGCGTGTAGCGTGCGTGTTACGAAACAGTTTGCACTCCCTGATATAGATTTCATTTTGTGTTCATAAGCATCCCACGTTGATAGGTAAGTCTGTAACTTGTTAAATAGATTTAAAAAGTTTTCAATGGAGGGTAAAGTTTCAGAGGGAAAATGTTCGTGTGAGTAGCACGCGAGGTGAGCCAAGTGAAATATTGTACGTTATACGTATATTTCGCGAGTATGAAGTTATTAATGTTCGGCCAAGTAAATATGAACAATGAACATCAACAGAATATTATTTGTGGTGTTAATACTGCGCAACATTAGGGTATAAATATTATGATACAAGGTTGAATTATATATGGGTTGTTTTAGTGAGTTATTGATCAATTTTGATGTACAGTGCAGATGATATACTGATACGTTCTCCACCCAACGTACAATTTATTTGAGATGTACAACATTTCCACACCTCATAAGTCCAGTACAACTGTGGTTTCACAATTCCCCTCAGTCGGTAAGATGAAAACCATTAAAAAGCGGTCCATTAAGTTAGATCTCATTACGAGAAGTCGTTAAAACCGACATATAACGTGACCGCTGCAAATTAACGGTGACGTTGCCATTTAGGAGATAATAGCACAATATATACAAACCTACACATTCGAATGACATAACACACATGCTAACTAAGCGTGTCTACGTATTAGCATTAATCCTTTTTTACATTACAAACTTATCTTTTCTTTCAGAAAGTCGACTTCCCGAACATTTTTCCTGGAAAACTCGTTTTTTCAGCTACTGAATATAAAAAGGTTGTATCTAAAAAGGTTTCATGTGTTGCGTGCGTAATCTTAGGCGGGCCGCCTCATAACTGTCAGCTGCACTGGTAATCGAACCTGCTCCTCCAATATACGAGGTAACGACAGCTTTTTGCACCCCATACGCGTTCCTCCCATAATATTTACGATTTGTACACTTTTTCTTCAGGAAAAAGTTATGGTAGAGATGCTTTAAGTTTTGCAAAAGAAGGGTAAATGTTTGTATGCAGAAAGTAAGGTTTATAAGGGAAGCTCAATTTTTTATATGAATGACTTATTTATTAATTTAAACTTCGTGTACAAAAGTAGAATCACATCCTTATACTGTAGGTTGTAAGGTAATGTAGGTGTATATAGAATGTACAACCACTGGGTCGTAGTCCACGCTACGACTCTTTTTTTTTTTTTATTTGATATGGGTTTGCTCTTGACTCTAGTCAAGGTCAAAGATGACAGAGACAAAGTCTACGATGGAGCGAGCTTACCCAGAAGGAGCCTGTTCACTCTAACTTTGAAGAGATTAGGGTTGTATGCGTTTGGAAACACAGACGCAGGCAGAGAGTTCCACTCCTTTGCTGTGCGCATTATAAAAGACGTTTGGAAACGCTTAGTGCGAATTGGTGGAATAGTAACAAGGTAGGGATGGTAAGATGCAGTGCGTCTGGATGTCCGATGGTAGAAGGGGGCCGGTGGAATGAGGTCGTGGAGTTCTTGGGCACACTCACCGAAGTACAATCTGTAGAAGACCGACAAGCAGGCAACCTTACGGCGATGAGCCAAGCTGTGTAGCTTGGTATCCACCAGTTTTTCGTCACCGATGAGCCTCTTAGCTCTGCATTCCACCGAGTCAAGCGCGGCAAGCTGATACTTAGCTGAGCCATCCCACAGGTGGCTACAATACTCCATGCAGGATCGGACTTGCGCTTTATATAGAGTTAAAAGCTGTCCAGGCTTGAAGTATCGCTTCACCCTATTTAGGATGCCTAGCTTTTTGGCAGCGGTTTGGGCTTTGTACTCGATGGTGGCGCCGAAGTTGAGACTGGATGTCAACTCCATGCCTAGGAGCTCGAGCCGATCAGTCACAGGAACAGATGCACCCCGAAAAGTAGGAGTTTGGTCAAAACGACTCCTTTTTGCGGTAAAAAGACACGCCTGTGTTTTGGTGGCGTTAAAAGTGACCACATTGTCATCACCCCACTGGGAGACAAGGCTTAAGGTCGAATTTGTCCGCTCTACCATGGCCTCTCTCAAGGAACGAATTTCATCCCCGCTGGTTGTTGCGCTGGACAAGTATCTCTCTGAAACCGTACTGTCATCTGCGTACCCAACAAGACCAAGCTGAAGTAGGTCATTGATGTGCAGCAGGAAAAGAGTTGCAGAGAGAACGGACCCCTGAGGAACTCCGGCATCAATAGCCATGAGGTCAGAGGAGCAGCCGTCAACGACTACTCGGATCGACCTTTCACTCAGGAAGTCTGATATCCAGCTACAAAAACCAACTGGGATACCATAAGCAGGAAGCTTGCTGAGCAGACCTGCGTGCCAAACCCTGTCAAAGGCCTTCGAGATATCGAGCGACACGGCAAGTGCTTCGCCGTGTCTCTCGATGGCCTCGCCCCAGCAGTGCGTGACATACACAAGAAGATCGCCAGTTGACCGTCCCCGGCGAAAGCCATATTGACGGTCACTGAGGAGATCATTATCTTCAAGGTAGGTCAGCAGCTTACTGTTAAGAATCCTTTCCATAACCTTGCATAGGATGGAGGTAATGGCGATCGGACGGTAATGTGCAGGGTCAGCACGGTCTCCCTTTTTGGGCACCGGTTGCACATTCGCAAGCTTCCATGATTTCGGCACCGTTCTTTTCTCAAGAGAGAGGCGGTACAGGCGTGCCAACACAGGAGACAGTTCAGGTGCACATTGCCTCAACACTCTCGCTGGAATGCCGTCAGGCCCGCTGGCCTTATTCACGTCTAGACTGCACAATACTCTTCGGACCTCTTTTATGTGAACTGTGATCTTCGGCATCGAAGAGTCACAACGAGGTAAAGTTGGTGGTTGCTTGGAGCCAGCGTCCAGACGCGAATTGCTTGCAAAGAGAGTTGCAAATAAATTTGCTTTCTCACTTGCAGTGTGAGCCAGCGAGCCATCAGGTTTCAACATAGGAGGCAAAGTGGGTCGACAGAAATTCGTTTCAACCGCTTTCGACAGGGACCAAAACTGCTTGCTACCAGGAGGGTGCAATGCTAATTTGGCCCCGATACGTCCGACATGGTCAAAACGTGCCCTACGTAAAACCCGCTTGCAGAACTTAGCGGCAGAATTAAAGGCTCTTTTCCTTGCGCGAACCCTACGTGCTTTAACCTTTCGGTCGCGGGCCTTGATCCACGCTTGGTATGCAGACTCTTTACGGGCCTCAGCGTGAGCGCATTCTGCATTATACCAAGGCCGGGATTTGTGACCGAGCGGGATGTCGGAGAATGGAATAAAATACTCCATCCCCTACCGAATCACGTCCGCAATCAAGTCAGCACAGCACGAGGGGTCACCCGAGGAGAAGCACACTTGCCGCCATGGATAAGATGCAAAAAAGTGCCGCATCTCATCCCAATCTGCTGACTCGTATCGCCATACTCGTCTCGTGCCTCTAGGACTCTTATCTGGAGGAGAGCAGGTCAATACGGATTTCACCAGGCAATGGTCAGACGTTCCCAGCGGGGCTGAGACCGATACTGAATGACTGCCCGGATCAGTTGTCAGCAGAAGGTCCAAGCAATTGGGTGTATGGGCGTCAACATCCGGTACCCGCGTTGCCTCATTCACCAGCTGGGTTAGATCTAGCGTTAAAGCAAACTTGCGCGCCTCTAACCCGGCATGGTCAGTTTTCTGGTACGGGAACAACCACTCTTTATGGTGGGCGTTAAAGTCCCCCAGAAAAATGAGCTTCGCTGTTGGGTACCGTTGTTGGGCTACGTCGGTCGACTCCACGAGGGAATTAAACAGCGCTGTTGTCTCCTGGTCACCGCTGTGCGATCGGTATACGCCGATGTAGATGAATTTTTCCACGCCAGTGTCCACAAGTAGCCATATGGCAGAAAAACCCGATTTCTCAAAGCAACGGAGACGACGACAACAAATGTCATCGCGGACGTACACACAGACCCCAGCCTGCTTCTTGAACTTGTGTTCTAGAGAGTAGCCCGGGTAGTTGAGGTACGCCACGTCTGACGGGGTTGTTATCTTCGTCTCCGTTAAGAAAAACAGGTGCGGCTTCTCGGTCTCAAGATGGTGATGGACCGGATCGAGATTGGAGTGCAACCCCCTAATATTAGTGAGGTGCACTTTTAGCGGGAGGAAGTGCAGCCGTTGTTTTACCTTGCTTTTCTTTTTAACTTTTGTCATCATGGAGAGTAGTTGGGGAGAAAAGTCGAACTGTCGCGGCGCTGCTCAGTAAACCAAGTGGAACACTAGAGCTAAACTAACCTATGGGGAACTCATTTGGAGACTGCGGGGACGCCCGAACCCCCCCGGATATGGCCACCGGGTCCTCCCATCCAGTCGCCGGCTGGCACGGTGGAGCATATCGGGATTTTTCGCTAGTTGGCGGGGCAGCCTTTTACTCTTAAGCTATACCTGTTTTTCTTTTGTTTTCCTATTTCGAGATCACAAGATATATCAATACCATAAACTGTTGGTTACGATGTTATCTTAAAAATAACTTAGAAATATCAGTATTAATAGTCGGTCATAAAACTTAGTTTATCGAGTAAGATGTTATTTTGCGGAAGTCTATTTACAAAAATAACTAATGGTTTAAGGGGCAGAGCTCTGTTTGGGTCGGCTTTACTGATGCTAAATCCATTTGAATAGGCTGATAAATCCGATATTGTATAACTCTCTATCATTCATTATTAGATATTGTACCTATAGCTGTTAGAAGATTTATTGTATTCATACCTCAGTAGTTCAATTAGTTTGACTATTTATTTTTTCCGCGCTGAAATATCTACATTTTATCTGTTACAACTACGAGTATTTATTCAGCGGTTTCATCATTTTATTTACCTATGAGCTTACAAAATGAGTTTGTGGTTGAAACTGTCACGAGTTTATTATTACGTCAGCCTTAGTGAATTATTACCGTTTTAATTTTGTATCATAATGAAATGTTTAAACAACGTGATTTGAAATAATGCAACTAAAAATACACACCACATTGTTTTCAATGTCCTAAAAAATGAAGCATAAAATAAAATCCAAGACAAAACAAATAATGCAACAACGCGAAAATATGTAGATACAACACAAAAATAAAAATGCACCCGGATGTGGCCGAAGTTGTCTTATTTACGAGCTCGAACGTAACACGATTCCCCCCGAGCTGCCGCCTAAAACTACCCTCAGAAAACAAAGAGAGAATACACTACATTTTGCATATTCCCTAACACTGCGGAACGATGCTACCTACATGTGTTTTTAAAATGGAAAACTGTGCTAGTGTGTAATCCTCAAAAAGGTGCACTTTTGTTTATCCACTTTTTGCTCGTTATGTCCTCCTAATATGGGATGCGAGTCTTTTGCTATTTATCAGTTACTTATCTTATTCCCGAGTTTGCAATAAAATTGAGATTCAGAATATGCTACAATCTCAGGCACCGAGTCTGATCAGACAAGGCGTTTTCTGTAATTTTCGTACTGGACACAACATGGCGATCGAATATCCGGACTGGTGGTCGTTCATGTAGATGGAATGTATTAGATCCTAGTATCTTGGCTACACAAGTGTCCACACGTGCTTTAACATGGCCGCTCTTTGAGCCAGGCTTTTTGGCTCATACAGGCGCAACAGTGATGTTCCAACGTACGTTGTAAGTGAACCTACAACCAATCTGCCCAGCTTTATCCCAACTGTGTTAGGGTTGGCCTCCAGTCTACCTTGGTGCACCAGAGTACCAGTCTACACTAATATTATAAAGAAGAAAGATTTATTTGTTTGTTTGAATTGAATACGCTCCGAAACTACTGGACCGATTTGAAAAATTCTTTTAATAATAATAATTTATTTCAGATACCAATCATCCATATTTAAAATTCGCACACATGTCAACTTAAAAAAATACACAAAAATAAAATTGAAATTAAATTTTAACTGAATTCAAAATAAATTAACTAAATAAAACCACACAAAAATAATTTCATCATTAATTAAAATAAAAATAAAAATTAGAATGAAATTGAAATAAAAAATTATATCAAAATCAAAAATTAAATTAAAAACAAATAAATAAACATAAATTACAATAAAAATTAATTTAAAATCAAATTTGAGCATTGGTTAGCTCATTATCAGGGAGTAACATAGGCTATATATTATCCCCGTACTCCCGGAACGGGAACTACGCGGGTGAAACCTCGTGATGTCCACTAGTCTATACTTATAATATAATATTATAAAGAAGAAAGATTTGTTTGTTTGTTTGTTTGAAGGGAATAGGCTCCGAAACTACTGGACCGATTTGAAAAATTCTTGTAGCATTAGATAGCTACATTATCAGGGAGTAACATAGGCTATATATTATCCCCGTACTCCCACGGGAACGGGAACTACGTGGGTGAAACCGCGTGACGCACTAGTATTTAATATAGAGTGACTACCTGTCTGAACTCTACAACCCATTAACTGGGTGACATGATACCCTTGGCAAGACTGGTGGTACATTTCCTGTCTTTTAACTATTCAAAAGAAATATCTATAGATACGTGTTTGCGAATTTCCAAAGCTATTCAAGGTGTTGCAAACACTTATCGATAAATATTTTTTTTCTCATTCATCAAAAGTTCAAAATCGACTAGATGTCGGATAACGGCGTTTTAGATATACCACGGCAGAACAACTGTCAAATATCTACAAATGACAGGCAGAACCGTGCTTTCCGAGGCAAGGGGGAACTTCAGTATATAAAGATGGACACCTATCCACGGACCGACCTTGACACACGTTGCTTAACCTTGATTAACGACGGTTTAGCCATGAGCTCCTCTTGCAAGTGAACCTAAAGATTTTCCTAAATCAATAGCATAGTAACATCTCAGCAGAAACATAACTACGAAAGTAGAAGAGCTAACAGAAAACGGGTCTCATCAATAGAAAGAGACGGAAATGAACCAACCCATTACGGACCGGGCCCGTTATTCCGGGCCCGGATTAGAAGAGGTCAACCCATCTTCCAACTCTTTCTTTTTATTACAATCTTCCACTTGATTTTTCAAAGCGTGCCTTTATTCGCGTAGGCTTTGAAATTGCAAGGAAGGGTTTTTATCTACATACCTTGTTAAAAAAACGATTGTTACTGAGGCAAGTTAAGACGATCACAGGATTTTGTAAGTACCTGTAACAAATGCAAGAAGGGAAATCAGTTAACGAGTTACAACGCTACAATGAATTTTGATGCAAATGAGCTCTTTTGCTTTGAGAAATGTAAAAAAGAACCAAAAAAAAAACAATCAAGAGAAAATACTGTGGCCCGGTCCACTGCTAAAATTATGTATATTATTATTACCCTATATTAATATTGTACTCTTCGATTATTATTGTGTATGATTGTGTTGTGTATGGTTTGAACTTTGCTGTACCTATTCATCTACTATTTCACATTTATCCGTACAATCCCATTTCGAAAATTCCCCTATGCTAGGTAATAGATCTTTCCGTGAAACATTCATCCCTGTCGCATCCCAATTTCCCATTAATCAAGACTATGTGAGTACATGGGTGGGCGCTAATGGATGCAGATATCTCGCGTCGCCTGGGACCTGAAACTCGTAATTATTACCAAAATACATTTTGTGCCGCTAATTATATCAGCCAGTGGCGATCGCTGCGTGAATTACCTATTGGAACCGAAAACTAGTTGAATATTCAAGTCGGAAATTATGGTATTTGTTATACATTTTGAATAGGGACCAAGACCACATTTCAAAGGTTTTATGATAGAAATAAAATATATAAGATATTATACTTGTCAATCATGAGTCTAAAATGTCTATTAATTATAAAAATAATATATAGAATATTTTCTCTACATTTTGATGCTGAAAAAAGTGCAGTGTATAGCGTCATGTCTTCAAAGAAAATACTTTTATCAAAATGATCTAGAACATTGAAAAAACCAACGTCACATTAAGGCATCCTAAAATTGTTTTTAGGATGCCCTAATGTGACGTTGGTTCCGCCGCAAAATGTTCTTTCTGTATATAATGGTGTACCGTTAACATCTATGAGCTTCAGTGTGCGACTAATGGCTAGTTTACACAGTGCAAACTGCTGACTAGAAAGTAGATAGTTACTTAGATCATCTACTCGTATGCGAGTAGCTCGGCTCCTCTAGCTGTCTACACGGTGATAGTAGCTGCCCTGTCTCTTGTGAGGTGCAGCACCCAAAAAATAGTGGTTGAGTTTTCAACACCCTGGCTGACACTGGAGAGCTACTGCCGAACGCATCTTAATGATGCGAGTGATGGCCGAGCTGCTACCATGTGCGAGTTACTGTAAGGCGAGCAAGCAGAGAAAACAAAAAGTTTTGAAGTAACTCGGAGGCGAGCTACTATCCAACTCGCACGTGGCAGCTTAGAACCTCGTAAGATACATCCATACGGTGCGAGTTACTGCACTGAAGCTACTCAGCAGGCTAGCTCGCACTGTGTTAACTAGTCATAACTCACAGCCTTACAGCAAGCTTAAATAAGAAATAGGTATACCTCTGGATACACAAAAAGTTGTTAGACTCAGCAAAATAAATAAGCTCTCTTCTCTGAAACTTCCAAATCAAACAGCTGAAAACGTAAAAGGACAATAAAGCAAATCTTACAAAATGTGAACATCACACGGCGAAACGAAGTTAAGGGCCAGCGCTCACAAAACGTCTTTATTTGTCTGAAGAGACAACTTTGCAAAACTCTCGACGGTCTTCGTTTCAAAGGTATCATTTGAAGAGGTTTCCAACAAGTAACTTTAGCAGTTTATCAATGTTAAAAGCGTGGGCAGTAGATACTTGGAGCACACAATAAGATGCAACGGAGCATGGCTGATTGAGGGGTTTCTAAACTGTTTTGTAAACATCTTATTAAGGTTTTATGTTAAAGTTTTGGTGGAGGTTGAAATTGGGATTGACGTGAGAAATGAGTACATTAGAGGTAGTTTAAAAGTGGTGCCAGTGACGTAAAAGTTAAAAGGGAATTGCTTGTCTTGGTATGGTCATGTGAAGGGGAGGGATGAAACGCATGTAACTAGAAGAGTTATGAACATGAATGTGGATGGATGGAGAGGGAGAGGAAGGCCAAAAAAAAGATGGATGGATTGTGTGAGGAGCGATATGAAAGAAAAGGGACTTAGTGATAGAGTGACGACTGATAGAACAGAATGGAAGAAAAAAACGTGTTGCGCCGACCCCAAGTAACATGGGATGAGGGCAGGAAGATGATGATGGTACTGAAAATGGAGTATTAAGAAGTCGTGAACGATTTGAAATATGGTACATACTCATAGTATAAAACAAAGTCGCTTTTCCGTTTGTACGTTTATATCTTTTAAATTACGCAACGGATTTTAATGCGGTTTTCATCAATATATAGAGAGATTCAAGAGGAAGGTTTATATTTATAACTCGTCCCGAAATTCCTACGGGAACGGGAAAAATAGGAAATGCGCGTTCGAAGTCGCGCGCTAAAGCCAGTAGTTAATAAAGACCATTCAACTTAAAACCATAAACCTACCTTAAAAGTCATTGCACTATCTATTTAAATAAAACTCAATTGCCACTTGTATGAAAGATCTCTTGAGAACGGCTCGACAGATTTGGATATTTTTGATTTCTAACAGTCGGGGTAAGGATAAATGAAAGATTTTTTTGGAAAATCCACTGGAAATTAAATTCCACCCGTAAGGTAAGGTTTTATATAAACCAGGTTTCAGGTGTTGCTTTTACTAGGAAAATATCGATCACCTACATAATTTCCCCAAAAAACAATTGCATGATGGTTTGTATTTATTACACGTTTGTAGTTCGACTATAAATAACAGTGTGTGGTAACTGAGTGGTAAGGTATCAATTAAGTAGGTACCGATACGAAGTGCCTATTAATTTGTGTCAATCAGGATTATACTGGATCAAGCGAACATGCAGGTTACAAGCACGTGAGCTTAATATAGGCACAATTTGTACGTAATTTTTTAGGGTTCCGAACATCCATATGAAAAAAGTTTTTTTCATATTTGTCAAATAAATAATTTTCAAATTATTTAAGACTAGTGGACGTCACGCGGTTTCACCCGCGTAGTTCCCGTTCCCGTGGGAGTACGGGGATAATATATAGCCTATGTTACTCCCTGATAATGTAGCTATCTAATGCTAAAAGAATTTTTGAAATCGGTCCAGTAGTTTCGGAGCCTATTTAATTTAAAAAAAAACTGGCCAAGTGCGAGTCGGACTCGCGTGCAAAGGGTTCCGAACGAATTAAATTTTTTAACATGTTATTTTAATACTACAGACTTCTAATAGGTTTTCCTGTAATCTTTAGGTAAAGATCTATTATCTCCATTTTTTTCAAAATTTAAGGCTCAGTAGTTTCGGAGATAAGGGGGGGAATGGTAATTTTTCGTCTAATTTCTTGAATAACTTCTAAATCATTTACTTTAAAATTATGAAAAACTATTTTTTTTAATTTTCTAGATTGACCCCCAAAAGTGACCCCCATACTAAAAATTTAATAATTTATGTAACGCGTCTGTGTTTGGGTCATAGAAGTCCATATGTGTACCAAATTTCAACAGAATCGGTCCAGTGGATCCGGAGAAAACTGGCTGTGACAGACGGACAGACAGACAGAAAGACAGACATACACCCGAGTGATCCTATAAGGGTTCCTTTTTTTTCGGAACCCTAAAAACAAACAAACAAATCTTTCCTCTTTATAATATTAGTGTAGAAAATAGATGATAACTGACCATTGCTCGGGACCTTATCTCCGAAACTGCTATACCAAAAGTTTTGAAAAAAAAAAATACAGACACTCTTTACTTATAGAATACAGGAAACTTATTAAAAGTCTATGGTTTTAAAGTCACGTATAAAAATAAATATGATTCGTTCGATATCCTTTGCGCGCGTGTCCGCCTCGCACTTGGCCGTTTTCTTTATTTTTGTGCCCTTGGACCGATAGAGGGTGAAAACATGTGCTGAAATTGCGCCCCAAAATAACTTCTAAGTTTTATGTATTCAGAGATCCATAGAGTCAGTCACGGAACTGTTTTATATGTATAGAGACCCGCTTTATAAATATAGATTACCTACAGAGCCACATGTCATGTCGTCACTTTACATGGCACCCTGAAAATGTTCGCGAAAATCAGCATTTCAATTGTGTGGCATGCTAACTGCGGTCGTCCATACATAAATATGTACCTCTCTACCACAGAGCATGGTGACAGCATTGTGGGCAGAAAGATGAGTCAACAATTTCCATAGACACTAAGCATGTTTACTCGGTCAGACTCAGGCGTCGTCCTAACACAATGTGACCACAGCGCAGATACGCGATAATCGCTTACACTAGATAATTAGTGTCATTCTGTAAGCGGTAGTGTGGTGGAGGCGACTGTCAAAACGTCATAAAAACATGAAATTTTTCGCTTTAGGCATTTTTGTCGCCACAATTTTAAGTAGGTAGTACTGCCAACTCTATTTGCTGCCGGCACAGATATTCTTTGCTCTGTGCTTTCTACTCCACCCGCAACAGAGTGACAGTGAAAGCCATATATTAGCTGATATTGTTTGATGAATAAGCCAGTGCTCTGGCTGCATTATGACGTCCGAAGCCACAATGATTTAAACCCCCTATTACAATATTAACGAAGTACAATAGCCCACTTAAGGGTTCCGCAGAATGGTGTAGGACAATGCGACAGCCGGCTTTCATTGAAAGTGTTCTAAAATTACTGTGCATATCTATCAGTTTCCATGAGGACGCGTCGTCATATCATTGTCGCGTCGCACCCGTCTGCCGCAATGTTATTATAGGTAATAGAGGTTTTATTGTCTGGTCTGCATTCGGTTTTAGACCTTGAGAAGACCTAGCTATGAAATATTCCCATGTTTTTTTTACTTTTTCCTAAGATTTTGCTTTGTTGGTTGCTGGATTTGTTGCGTTGTTGCTGGCTTTGTCAGTACGCATATCACATGTTTTTGGCTCGTTTTTAAAGTTTTGATTGTACGAGACATAAATTTTACTACGCGTGCTCTTTTCAAGATGCCAAGTTATCTTTCTGCCAACAACCTAATTGGTTCAATAATGTAGGCATGAAAACATAATGAACCGGCTGACTCGACTCATTTTTGCAATGAAAATATTTGGATAAGTTTTTTTCACATGCCAATCTGCCTAAATTATTGATTAGCTTTAAACTCGTTTACATCATTTAACAATTGGGTTAGAGCCGATACCTAGTGGAAGCTAGAGGACTAGCTTCTTAGCCAAGGAAGGCTTAGGAAACAGTGGTGTGTACTTGGAGGCGTTTACGACGGATTGGTCGGAGAAGGCAATCTTCTCCTTCTTTTCGAGTCCATGGTTAACTTCTTAGATTTTTTGGGCCCAGTAGGTGGCTACGTTAATTGCAGCGTTCGTGGCATTCATTAAACCCCCAAAGTACAGGTGTATGGGCACTTGGTGCACTCCAACGTGTGGCTCATGTTCTGAACAGAAGCACGCAGCAAGCAGTTTTTTTTTTTGTTTTAAAAAAAAAAACGCACGCACGCAGTAGCACAATATGGGTTAAAAAACTTTGTTGGTAACCCAAACAAGTGTTTTTTTTACGGTTACGTTGAAAATAACGGTATTACTTCTTACTGTAATTATACTGAACCAAACATACTACACTATTCTACAAAGTTATGCCTTTACATCTGTTAGAAAATTACAATAAATGGGGTAAGCACCACTTCTCATCCCAAACGAAAGAAGCGATTCAATGGTAACTGGTTAGATAGATAACAACATTCGGCCGAATGTGTATACTTACTTAAATTGACAACAGCTACACCATACTGCGAAGGGCTGATTTCCCTAAGGGTCTGAGGGTCTCTGTAGTTGCGGGAAATTCCAAAATGTTCCCATATCATGCCCAATGGAGTGGATCCCACTAAAGGAGTGCAATCAATGCAATTTTTAAAGGAATACGGTTAAGCAAAAGTTAGATTTGGTTTCCAATTGGACTGTTTCATGACTAATCCAATTATTTTTACTTAAGGCAGGTAATGACTGATCCAGTCAGGGGTGCGCGTGAATTTAATTGTATCCCGAGCTTCCGACTAATGGTAATTGTATGAGATGTTGGGTTTTCTCGGGTAAAAGTCAAAATCACACTCCGTTCTGCCCAAAACGGGGATCCATGAAGATTACCCCACAAAAATAAAGAAAATGTCAGAAGTTAAACGCTTGAGGTACCAACATAATTTTGATATTAAGGTGGGTAACTAAACAACTTTTTTAAGCGAAGATAATCAATTGAGAAAGGAAGGACTTATAGAGTGCAGGCGTCTGTATCTAAGATACCTGATGAATAATAAAAACATCAAGAGGAAGCCGGTCTTGGAATCAATTCGCGAACACAAACATTGAGCAAGAGTGTTGATCAATGTATGTATAAGCTTTTTCAGAGTATGAGGCCTTTGCCCTGCTGTGGGACATTTCCAGGCCAATATTATCATAAAACGATACGGTGCCAGACTAAACATTCCCTCCGATGCATTGACGTAGCATTTTACCCAGGTTTCCACGGTTCTCACATATTGCTCACTCATGTGGACTGTGGAGTGAGTAATATGGAAAATTTGTGTGCTGGGTTTGTGGTAAATAGCTATTCATTAAATACCTTTTGGTTAAGCATTTTTATCTTTAACCTTTTGGTTCATAATAGAAAGTAAAATGAATTGCCACAGAGCTGACATGTATATGTCAATGGAAAATAGCAAACTTCGTAAGATTATAAAATAACTTTTGAGATTGTAAACTTTCGATAAATTTTCAACTGAACATTTGGAATACGTTTTTACGCATAAAAATTTGACAGTCTATAAATTTTCGAAGTTATTCCGAGAAATTGTGAACTGAAATAAAATGGCAACCAATCAGAGCACGAGTCTACAAGAAACAAGGCTCTCATTGGTTTGTTCATATTTGACGTCACATGTACGCCATAAAATTATGAATTGAATGGAGTCGCTCTAAAAATACCCATGGCAAAAATTGGGATCTTTTCGTTCGTTTAGTATATTCTTATTCAATATAATCTTCTTTTGATCTAATTATCATCTTGTATAATTGACATCTGATCTTACCGCTGAACAAAGAGCGACCGCGCCAGGTCGAGAAGACTAACTTAGGGCACCCCGACACGGATAGGTTAGGTTCGATTAATTTAAACCGAATATACCTATACCTAACATTACACACCCGAAGTAAACCCAACCAACATCGAACAACTGGAAGTCCATTTAATTCGTAACTCTATGCCGTACATGTGACGTCACATCTGAATACACCAATGAGAGCCTGTTTCTTGTAGACTTGTGGTCTGATTGGTCGCCATTTTATTTCAATTCATAACTTCTCGGAATGAATTCGAGAAATTATAAACTATCAAATTTTGATGCCTAAAAAAGCATTCCCAATGTTCAGTTGACAATTTATCGAAAGTTTACAATCTCTCAAGTTATTTTTTAACCTCACGGAGTTTGCCATTTTCCGGTGACATATACACATTACAACTTTAAACTATAATTACTTAACGATAGCATTAGAAGTTCTTACATTATGGCAGCATGATTAACATTTATAGTAAAAGAAAATACCCTTTCCTTGTCGTTATTCCACCTATTTGCACTAAGCGTTTCCAAACGTCTTATACAGTGCGCGCAGCAAAGGAATCTAACTCTGTACCTGCGTTTGTGTTTCCGGACGCATACAACCCTAATCTCTTCAAAGATTGAGCATGCTTCTTCTGGGAAAGCTCACTCCATCGTCGACTTTGTCTCTGTCACCTATGACAGACTGGAGCCAAGAGCAAACCCATCTATAAAAAAATCATGAAGCGCGTCTGTCGATATTCCAAATCAACCACAGTATAGATTTAGTATCCTCTATCCAAGTATATCTTAGATACCGATAATTAACGACTAAGTAAACCATCATTAGTAGAACGCGTCTATTTATAGATTTATATTATTTGCGGCCGATTGAGTCAATAACCAGAAATATATCCTAACTAACATTTGTTTAGTAACCCAAGATAATGGCTGTGTGCCGATAACCGTCTATTTATATGGTGTTAAAACTTCCTTGCCATCATCTTTTATGTACTTATTCAGTAAATAAATATCTATTGGATTAGCAGTGGTAACCACGAAGTGGCATTTTCCGACTGATGAAAAATTCCAGCTTATATGCCAAGAATAATAAATGCGAAAATGGAAAATACACATTTGAAAATATAGCCACATACGAGCTAAAATAATATTTACAAGACAGGGCATTGATCCTAAATACTCGGATTATTTAGTTGGACTTAGTGAATTATCCACGTTGAAAAAACGGCATGTAAAACGAGAATGGGCATAAAGACACCGAATGGGTAATACAAAATGCCAGGAGAAATCGCGGCAGATAAAGGCGAAAATGGCGGGACGAACTTGACTCCAACCGACACAACTGGCCCGAACTAGCAAAGGACAGAGATTTGTGGAGCAATTCTACTAATTTTTATCGCGCATCTCAGTCGCTATTGCTTTTTTTTATTATTTATAGGCACACGTTTGACCACTATCTCACCTGATGGTAAGTGATGATGCGGTCGAAGATGGAGCACGCTATCTGTCAAAAAAAGCCTCAATTTCCTTACATTTTTCACAGATTGCGAATGTCGTCATGCGTTGCTTAAAAATGAGTAGAATAGGCAAAAACTTTCGGTAAGGGCTTTCTAGACGTCTTCCCTGAATCCTGCCCTTACCCTGATCCCAAGAATTTAATAACTAAAGAGTTTTCCCACATCACGACACAGGCGTGAAGCTAAATACCGGTTTAAACCGCTTTATACCGGTAATAAAGGATTAAAAAGCGGTAAGTATGCGGCCGGTATCAGGTTGCGGTACGGTGGCAGGTGGCGGCTCTCATTTATCTTGTGCCAGCTTGATGAATATTTACTCATGTTAACTAGATGTGGGACGGTCATTAGTTGCAGAGAGTAAGTATCTAATCGTTAGGAGGATATTTAGAGAGGATGAACGGAGTGGTGTCTTCTTTTTCTTAAATCCGTCGAAAGGCCGTCTTTCAAAGATCGTTTAAATGAGTGATGACCGCCCATTGTGTCATCCTATTTTATGTTTTCTTCATCTATCTTTTCAGTAACCTTAATAATAATGAGAATTCTATCCATCTGTCTACCTAATGAAAGAAAAAAAAAACTATTTGTTTTGATATTATGTTTTTCTGTTGGCTCGTTGTAAACTTCCATCACACTTTAGCATAGATAAATGCCTAAAGAACACATTGTTACTAACACGATTCGTGTAGATAAACTGTGTGCTGATTTACGTATTCAACTCATGCAATAGTTTACATATTATTTCAACCGAATAATCTCGCGGTTTCAATCTGAGAGCCATCGAAATAAATCCTCATTAACGTTACGGAAGCAAATTAAAATTAATACAATAGTGATGTAACGCACGCTTGCACTCTCCCGTTAATACGAAACCAAAATTATTCGGGGATTTAAACTGTTATTTAAATTCTGAATTTTAACTGATATTAAAAGTGGAATTTCATAGTTAATAACTGCGGTAGAGAACGTAACCAAAGGCAGCGAGTAAAATATAATAATAGTATGTAAACAGTCTGTAGGCAGCTAATTTGTACGACCTTTAAGTGCACGCTTTAATATGCAACAAAGTGTAATTTGATCGCGATAAAAAGCAAGGCTAAACTTAATTAGAGCAGCAAGGCTCCTGGAAATTACAGGGGTGGTCCCCTCTATGCAATATTTATGAGTTTATGCTGCTTCCAAGGCTGCGTGCTGTAAGGAGCTGTTTATCTTCAAGCTCCTAAAGCTATTAAGATGCAATCTCATTGTTCCGAGCATTCTATTAGCCGGTGCACGCAAGTAGCTCCAGTTCTAAAATTATCAACATTTCACCTCTCCTTTGTGTACAGGTAGTTTGATACAGGAAAAGATTGCTTGATATACGGCTGCATGCCTCGAGTAAATTTCCGATTATCCATTACGTTCTGTTTTAATAGTTTACACGAAACTCTAACTTTTGTTTTGAACTGAGCTTTACGTCCAAACTATACGCAGAGTGTGAACTAACGCTGGAAATCTACTCTGTATAGTTTTTACGTTCTTTTTATTATATCGCCTAGGATCAGCGCACCCAGGAGCAACGACAGAGGAGTTTTATGAAAGCACATAACAAATGCAAGACGTGACTTGTCATCTTTTTTATACCGCGAACACAACAGTAGAGAATATATTACAATTTGTATTAAACATGTCTGGGTTTAGTCTAAAATTCTCGGTGAAGAGCGGCGGGCTTTTAGCTAAAAAATGGAATGTTTCCATTACTTTGTTTGCTCACTGGGAAGCTTCGCACACAGAAGATGCTCGCTCGTCTACTGAAGTGTGAGTGCAATGAGAATCTATTCTTATTTCTTCACTGTCTAAATCAATATCGTCTCCTTCCTTTGTCTGGTCAAGCAAATATTTTTTTAAAAAACTTCCAATGTTTTTATTGGAAGTTCTGTGTTTTTTCTTCGGTATTTTTCTTAGGAAACGTTACGAGATTTACAGAAATATTTTATTAATTCGGTGTGCACTGCGACGTTTTCATAGTGTTAGTTGTCTTTCTACGAACACAATGTTAATTCGTGTATTGCGATCTCTGACGGTAATATTTACAACAAATAACTTCTAAACTTGGGCAGTCAATCATACAAGTGGAAAGAACTTCCTGTAATAAATCCGCGCATTCACAACGCGGTCGCACTTCATCACGACTAACTACCATTCACGAACAGCAAACTTATTTAAATTTTCACCTATTAAAATACCAAAGTTTGAAGTCAGTTTCTTTTCTGAGTCATTGGCGTGAGTTTCCAAAACAGATGGAAATTAAAATTTTGGTTAATAGGGATAAATGATAAATGACATTTATTTTGCAAATAGGTTACAAGTAACTCTTTTACACGTCAACTTTTTTTTTTGACATATTTATCTAGATGAGGCCGGATGTTTCCTAGCTGACTACCCTGAGAAGAAACACCGAAACAAACTCAGAGGTCACAGTCTCTTTTGAAGTCCATACAATTGCCAATAACATATGAAAAACATGTAGGTTAAGGTCTGAGGTAGCCTTTTGAGGAAAGCACTACGCAGGTTTGAGTGGGCTTGTCCAGACAGTGCAAGCATTTGTCAGCTATCGTGCAGCTCAACTCAAAACTTTGAGGAGCTCAACGAACCGACGAACAATACCAAAGTAAGGACATTTGGGTAAGCCGCATAATATTCTCAAACTGCCAGACAGTCATGAAATCAATCCTTAAAATAACGACCTACATAGTCCTCACATTTACAATACATCATTTTTTTAAGAACCATGCAGATTGGTCTTTAGAAGAAAGAACCACACAGATTTGAGTGAACCTGTCCAATCAGTGCAAACATTTGTCAGTAGTCGTGTAGCTCAACTCAGATCCACTTAGGAGCTCAACAACTCGACGAACAATACCAAAGAAAGGATATTTGTGTACACTCAAACTGCCAGACAAACATTAAAATTACTCAATGAAATAAAAAATAATCCACATAGTCCCTATTCATAATAAAAATAATGAAAATACTTTACAAAGTCAAAAGAATTATGTCAAATTGTTTATGAAAAATTAAATAAAAATGTCAAATTGTATATTAAAAAAAAATTGTATAAAAGTCAAGTTGTGTATAATAAAACCAATGTCAAAAGTAAAACTAAAAAAATTAATTGAGATTAATGAAGATAAAACTGCAGGAGTAAGCCGTGTAGGTAAGTCGGTAGGATAAACAGCTTTGGAACCCTTCGCGCCCTGGATTAGCCCCTCTGGCTATGTGAGAGCCCTCCTTTAACCTCCGCAATCACTGTAATTGGAGTAGGTAATGACTTTTCATAGTCGGTATGACGGATATTAGTTAGTTGTTCTCTATTATTAAGGTTTTCCTAATATGAAAAGAGAGCTCTTACTAATTTGATAGATTTATCTAAGTTTTTAGGAGAATAGTTAGTCTTTCAATTTCTTCACTTTCCTATGCCTGGGAAAAATCCAACCTCATAAACTTTAGTTCTATAAAGAAAGCCTCGTCTTGGAACAACGAATCCGCGTCGGAAGTCAATTGACGCAACGTTTTGGTTGACTTCATAGTGGCCATAAACTCTTTGGCAAGCAATTTTATATTTATTACTATTTTTAAGCACTCTCTGATAAACTACATCTACCCTTGGTTATTTAATAGACTAACAGCAAATTAAACGTATTACAGTACATTTATTTTCTGACGTAAATTTGTAATGGCTGATTTGTTCAATTAACTGGGAGAACTCGTAAAGTGTTTTTTTCTTAAATTATCTCATTTGGTAAACAAATAAGTATATGCCGTATCGAGATTTCGATTGTGAAAATAGTGATTGATGTCAAAATCGTGACTTTCATACTCTTTGCTTACAAATTGGCAATTTAAATTAAAAGTACACAGTGATTAAAACAACGCCTCCTACTATGTTTTAAATACATATACAGTAAAATAGTTAATGGCTGTATTTTTAATAGTTTTATGTAGGTTTTAGATCGGTGTTAACTGATACGGTTATATGAACAAGTTTTTCGCAGCAAACAAGTGCTAATTACTTTTGTGCAAATTAACTTTTACTCTTAACTCTGAAATATTTTTCCAATTAAGAGAATTTTTGTTGCTTTATCGAGCCAAGCACCGTTGGAGCAATAGCCTATTGCTAAAACAATATTTTTGCAGGTGCAGTTTTTGAATACATATGTAAACTTAGGTAAATCAAATTATTTGGAGTGTTCGCGCTGCTCTAAAATCTTGATTAGTTAATTCCAGTGTTGTAATATTCTAGGTCTCATTAATAAGCCAAGTTAAACTAAGTTGCTTCTCCCGTCTAAATCAAAATGAGAGAGCGGAACACATTCACCGACGCTTGTAAATTATATTCAATTTATATTATAATATACCCCACGCCGTTATTTTACACACGGCAGCTACTTACCATTTTCTCATTCGACAATATCCTGAGACCGCAACTTGAGTTACAGATTTAGTAGCATTTCATAGTTTCTCTCTACGTGCCCAAGTTCAGAATTTATGGGGCTAAACTTAGTAAAGGATATGAGCCACGAGCCACGTAGCCTTCCTACATTATACGTACAGGCGTTAATACTCGTTCCCGACTTAATATTACCCGCCAACTTTAATTACAGGAAGGAGAATTAATGTATTGTAGAATTAAAATTAGCAAGCTGCTCTCACGTGGGAACGGTTTCATTACGCCGCTGCGATGGAGTTATTTGAGTACTTGTGATACTTAACTGTGTTATAAGTAGTACCTAGTTGAGATCTTTATTCGTTTTCAGATACTTAATTCTATTTCCAGAACAAACACATTCAAACCCCACTACAGTATCGAGTTCAGATGACAAAGCGAATCTATTGCCACGAGAGGGCACTAAGAATGTGCATAGGTACATTTTACGAAGATTTCGGTTCTAGATCCGAACAAATCGGATTTGCGTTCAATTTTCACAGACTTTCGGAAGCTCGCCGAATTCAGCCGAGCAAAACCCGACCCGAATACGGTGCAAGAAAATTTCTAAATTCCCAACTCGCCTTCCTAACTTCGAATTTGAAGGATTTAAATCTTCGCTGACTTGTCGAGATTGACCCGAATCGCAATCGGTATTTTTTCGACAATTGCTTACTTTTGAAATGCTATCGTGAACACGACCCTTTTAGAGCGATCCTTCTTTATTTAACATTCAATTTATAAAATACGAAACTTATTCGGGAAATCATTTTCCGATATGATATATCGGTTTCGGAAAGCACTACGAAATGTGGCAACAAACATTTTCGACATTTACAGATAAAATATTTTAGTGCTTGAGAAAAGAGGAGAGCGTTCAAATATTAAAGCTATAGAGAGACAGGAAGGAAGGAGTCGCGCAGGTGGATATCACCTGTCGGCGTGGAGGCGGCGGCTCCGCAGCGCACACGCGCTCGCTCGAGCCGCCGCGCGCCGCGCCCGCCGACCCTCCCCGCCAACATTTGTTACCTTTACGGCCAACATTTATTACCAGCCCGGGCGCTCGGCGCTCGTCTCAGTAAATATACTTAATTAAAATTACCGCACGCGACCCTTGAGACTTCGCACTTGAACATGAAGACGCGTTATGAGATAAAACTTTAGTAAAGGTCGACCGGTACCCATCTGTCTCGTAGAATGAGTTCACTGAAAAATATAAAATACATACGAGAGTTTCAGTATCTATCTGAGCAGCAGTGCAGAGAGCGATCCCAGGCGAGTTCGGCGAAATTCACGAAACCTAAATATATGTTTGCATTTTAAGTTATTGCTTTAAAAGCTTTTGGTCTCGTTTGCGGTGCTTCGCAGAAGCAGACTGCACGTTTCTTTTTTATCTTTTAATATTCTGGTATAAACACTGATAACTGGGGGCTCTTCAGCGTTTAGGCAGAGTGCTCGTGTCTAGGGGAGTCGTTGCAAACTTATATTTCGCCAGAGCACTCGAGCGCTTGAAAACTTTCGCATGCACTCGCCGGCTTCAAATAGTTAAGGTGAAAATTTTAAGTAATATGTATACTTTATGCGCTACTTCATGTGTAAGGTGCAGGTCTCGCTTTTATGAAGCTGTATTTAACTAGAGATGCGGTACGTGGCGCTTCAATTTAATTAAAGTATCGCGTATTAAGATATTAAAAGGAAATTATATACGTCGTATTAACGTGGTAGATAATTTCAAAGAAATAAACCTCGGCAGTGGTGATAACCTATCGCTCTTGCCTCTTGCGACAAGAGTCCTCGGACCCTCACCCGCCCTTATTTCTGATTCGAGCGCTACTCGAACTTCGCAAAGCTCATATTCCTATAATATTCACATGGCACAAGTACTACTGATACAAGTTAGCCAAGTCAATAAAACAGCGAAACTTTGTTCCAAACAGCTTCGTTGTTGTACAAATGCCTGTTCAGTATTGGAGACACAAATTCTTCGTTTATTTTGTGCTACCGCACGTCAGGTCCGCACGGAGATCGGATAAGAACACAAAAAAATGTGTACAATTTCCTGTGCTTCGTTTAAATTGTGTCATACTTTATTGCGATTGTGCGCTGTTTCCTTTTCGTTTTACTTGCGCGAGTTCAAAGGAGAGTAATGGCTTTTACGTGCTGGAGGCTGCATGCATCCGGTAATTGAAACTTCAAAATAATTTAGAATTAATGGGTTATCTAATAGATATTGGGGTTCTATTTTGTTGTTATAATAAATAGCTTTAATTTTGTTGGGAGTCCAGTGAGTTTGTTCGGTAAGTTCTTATCGTACCTTTATGATAACGGTAACGAATGGGAAATCTATAATCAAAATATACTATTGACTATCCTAAATACTTCGTTAAAATGTTTGTACTATTTCACGCCAATTAGCAAAACTGACTGATGTTTGTGTTGATTCTCGGAAATGCACAGAGCGTCCAGCTGTGCTATTGGCACAGCTGTCCATCGTAGGCAAAACTACAAAACTACATCCGAGTTGATCGTGTGTAATGGTTTTGAAACCTGAACTTTTGAACAATCTATGAAAAATATATCCAGCGAACAAAATATTTCTACTGGGAAAAATTTTAGGTCAGAATTTTTTAAACAAACTTTAAAAAGAAAAATGTAAAATACTAGGAATTTTAGGATATGAACACTACGCCAAAAAGCAAGCAAAAAAAAATACATACGAGAACAGTGTTCCAAATTTAGAGTGTGCAAACATTTACTGAAAATTCTACTTAACTTTTATATGCTCTCTCTGCATTGAGTTTCCTATCACCGGTTAAGGTAATCCTATTCTCAATCAAGAGGTGTAAAACTCTCCTTTTTTTTTACCTTAAAGGCATCGAAACTTCGTTTAAAAACATTTTTTTTGGCCGTATTTATTTTAGATTATGCCGTAAATATGGAAAGCTGAGACTAGAACATGCTCTATTCAACATTGTTAAGAGTCTACGTATTTAATCGAACTCTTCTCAAGCGTGTTAGTTATGCAAATTATAATAAAAAGTTTCCATAAATAAAATATCGCAACCAAGCAACACTCAATCGTAATCCGACATGACAGGCCAATCCCAGCTATATTTCAAAAGACCTAAATTTATGATTCATAAGACACGTTAAAAAGGCTTATACAGTACGGGGATTACGATGAAAGATCACCACACACTGGTGATTAATGAAACATAATTAATTACCGATGGTTCGCATGTGTGGGGATATGAACCGGGGATTAACACACCGCAGTACCCTTGTATTATTTTTCGTGTGACAGTTTTTAAAGGCTGTTGCTCTGTAATATTTAATAGGTAAATGAAATAAAAGTCTGGTTTAAATATTTAGTAGATTTTAAGCATTATTTGACTATTGGATTGTCTAAAAGTAAGCCAACTTTAACACTGCTGTGGGATGTACCAACCACTTTGACAAATAATTAATGAATTGCAACAAACAATCCTTTTATTTACAATCCATATCATATCTGTCTATGGATTATTCTCTGAAATAGATTAAGGATCATGAATTGAGAATCAGTTAATATAGGATACTAGCTTTCGCCCGCGACTTCGTCCGCGGATTTATCGTTTTTCCTGTTCCCGTAGGAATTTCGGGAAATCCTCTCTTTGTGCGTCCAGGAACTTACAAGCCAAATTTCAGCTTTCTGCGACCAGTGGTTTCGGCTGTGTATCAAAAATATCTGTGTTTTTAATAGAATGATATATATTTTTAAGGTCAACTGTGTGAAACTATCTTCCTAGAATTGAAACGATGTGTACAAATTCATGCATATTTTCAGGATTTACTGTCGATTCGGTCTAGCACACTTTTTTGTGGAACTGAATTTGAATTGTTTTGGCACACGAGCAATATTGGAGCCTCCATTGTTTCAGCTTTGATTTTTAGTAGCGAATGCAACGAAATTGAACGAAAAATATTACGCAGTGAAAGAAAAAACTACAATGTTTTTCTGAAAAAAAAAACATCACAAGTCTTCTTTTCGATTAGAGGTTAAGCCTCTAATCTAAAAGGAGACTTGTGATGTTTGTTCGGCGCGAGGCGCGAGGGGTTTTAAAAAGCCAAAAATAATTTTAACGTACGTTTTTACGTTCTACTAAGGTATACAACATCTTAGTTTTAAACAGCAGCATTACTTATTTTGATATGCTGTTGCGATTGAGAAATATTCGATCGTCTTTACAGTTCAGTAAAAAGTCATCATAAAAACGATCAAATAATGTACATAGTAAAATCAATTAATATTTATTTATAATAAAGTCGTACTACGTCAAGAGTGTTTAAAAACGGATATAGCCAAGCGTTTCTTCTAATATGATTCCAGAAAATAAAGTAATAATTTTTTAGAAATGCTTGAAAATCACTATTTCGCGTGTCTCCCGTTAATACAGGGGTTCATTCAATTAGCCTTCACTACAACATGGAATTCCCTGCTTAATTAATAAACGTATGTTATTACGTATACGTAGGGCTATTTACGTTAATTAGGACCGTTAACCGGTAATGGGTTACACTGTTATTTTCAACTAAATCAGTTTTGAGTTAATAACGTTACGCGTTATCGAGTGTGCGTCGGTACAACACTAGTACAGTCAACATTATAAATATTTAATTAATTATTTATTCACAACACAACGTCTATTTTCTCCGCAGGAATAGGCAGAGATATTATACGTATAACAACCTAACAATTCGTCAGTTCTGTTTGAGCATCTTGTAAACCTATTGTCATTAAACAGCCACACATATAGTTGCTAGGCTGCTAATGCCTAAATAATGCTTTAGAACAAATCAATTAAATGACGTATGTACAGTGTACATTTTTTTTAAACCATACAGTACAAGATTTGATTTATTGTAACCGATTGCGATGAAACAAACACGAAGTTATACTCTGCGCTACGTACAATTTTAATGTACGAAAGTTGTCCACATAGTCTTTGTACTTTCTACGTCATGCCTGCACATGTAACCAATTCTAAAAATACTAGAAATGGCTTCTGTTAGTTATCCTTTAACACCCTGGCTATTTTTTTAAACATTTTCAATGTACAAAAACGACTCTTCTACAGATTTATTATAAATGTATAGATGTTAATGGATGTATCGCCTAACGTATTGATTTTACTACTTTAATCACAGATAATTTTTAAAGAACAAAAAATATTTCAGATTCACTTTTTGTTCATTCAAATAATGAGTATTGATGCTATCCGTACCTACTAGCTGTGTACTAGGGCAGGGATGCACTCGTATCGATAGATCAGCGGTTTCGCAACACGCCTCTGAGGTCAGTTAGTGGTCATTGACGAGTTTAAATTGCACGCGAAAATTATAGCCGACACACCTACGTGAGTTACACGATTTTGTGCTGCAATTTTGATGATTATTGTGAAGCGCATTTTATACAAAATGGTATACTTACTGTGGATTTTATTAGATTGGATTGGACGAACAATAAAAACACGATTAATAAAATGTTTGATGACTATTCATTGTATTTTTTATCTTCAAAAAGTGCTGTTGACAGCCTAGTTTGAGTGAATTTAGATTTTTAATTTCATTACTCTACGGCGCCAGCCGTATAGGCGAAGATTGTGATTTTTATTTCCTTTTTCTCTTATTCGCAAATATCTTATCTATTGATTTTTTCATTCATTCATGGCATTCAATTCAACTTAATAATTTATTAAACGTTTATAAATAACGAACTTTGTTGAATTATTAATTCTTTGATCTGTTTTTACACCCCAACCGATCATCCTTACTAATATTATAAATGCGAAAGTAACTCTGTCTGTCTGTTGCGCTTTCACGCCAAAACTACTGAACCGATTTAAATGAAATTTGATATACAGATAGTCTAGAGCCTGAGAAAGGACATAGGCTGCTTTTTATGCCGGGAGTATGTTCCCTAGGGACCACGCGGGTGAAGCTGCTGGCAGTAGCTAGTTTGAAATAAGACCCAAATATTTCAGAAATTGAACAAGTCAACAAATATCACGCCTGTGTCCATGAGTGTCAAGAAGAATTGCTGCTTGAAAAAGAACTAACTATTCTTATAATAACGTGGGTATACAACAATGTCGACATGTACAAAGAAAAGAATATCTATTTCATCGAAACTACAGCAATGTTTACATGAAAAAAGTCAGCAAGTTGCCATTTTTCTCACAAACAACTCTGACAGTTCTGACGATGATATTCGTTTCTTTTGAAAACAAATAATACATTCTTTGGAATCAGTTGCGAAAACATGGCATCATTCATTTTCATCATTATTTTGACATGTCAGTGATTTCCCGGTTCTGTAAAATTCATCCACTGAAACCGAAAATAGTACGTACTTAGAAGTATTAAGTACTTCAGTTTCATTGTAAATTCTTATAATAAACTAGCTGTACCCTGAAACTGAAATTGGTTCGGAACCCTTTGCACGCGAGTCCGACTCGCACTTAGCTAGTTTTTCTATTTGGAATTTCACGTTAACAATCCGGATTTTGGACATGTTCATGGCACTTAAAAACTTTTTTACAAAAAAATACAGTTGACTTCCAAATAAAAACACTATTAATTTCTACGTTGTTTTTTGTTGTGTTCGTTTTTGGACTCCGACTTCCGAAATTAAAGTTATTTTATACTTTGTAGTGTTTTTATTTGGAATTCGGTTGTATATTTTTGTAAAAAAGTTTTTTATTTTTCACGTTTTAGTGGTGATTCTCCACAACTAAAATTTACATTCACATGTTCGTACGCTATGAAGGGGACAGCGTACCGGCGTGATGTAATATTATGAACTGGTGTAAACAATAGACAGGCATGCGATTCCAGAAATCCCGGTCCATTTGCTATCAATTATTGAGGAGTTCCGTCGCCTAAATCCAAGGTTCTTCATCAAATCTTGACTAAATTGAGATGGGACCACTCCGAGAAAATACTCTTCAAGTGTGCCTATAAAATTTGAAGTGTTCCCTCTAATTCTCCGGGATACCATCTTCAGATCCTGACTTGATGACCATGGGACCACCTGGAAAGTCAACCCTTTCAAACGAAACAATAATTTTCCAAATCGGTTCAGGCTTCTTCGAGTAATCGGGGAACATACATAAAAAAAATTAATTATTACATCTCTGCCTATCCCTTTGGTGCCTACAGGTGTGATGTTATGCGTGTTATAATGGACGGAAAAAGATCAAAGAAACAACGGATAGATTATGTCTGCACTGACCTCATAAAAATTGGGAAAAGGGTAGGAACATGTCGACAAGTCAAGTTCCTGAGTTATTCCTGACGAAGGATAAACCAACCTTTCCACCAACCCATAACTACGATTTAGGACACCAATAAGGCTCCATAAAGAAAATTATGAAAAACCAATAAATATTTTTCTTTAGAAATTATTCTCCCAAAATCAAATAGGTGGTTAAAAAAACACTACAAAGAATAAAATAACCTTAATTTCGGAAGTCGGTGTTTTCGGTTTTGTTCCTTTGTTTTTTGACGTCTTCGTCAACACAGAAATTGAAATAAGCAAAAATGCTCATAAAATAAAAACTACCGAACCAAACTGAATCAAATTTTTATGGTACCAAATGGCAAGTATACTGCATCGAAATAAAAAGAAGAATCACAGAAATCAGATCAGAAACCTCGGAGTAATCGGTGTACATACATAAAAAAAATACCCACCTAATTGAGAACCACCTCCTTTTTTGGAAGTCGGATAAAAATAATTTCGTAATCCTCAATTACGGCATTCAATCTACGTCATACTCGAATCCCACATAGTATATGGTGTCTGTCATATCCTATCTATATGTATATGGTGTAAGCTCGGCGCCACGTGCTACGATCCGCGCATACCGGCCGTTTCTTCCACATTCATGCATCTTTTCATATGTGCGGGTGCGGGCTCCTCCAGGTTGTAAAATGTGTGTCACGCCGAATTCTCGAAAAGGGTTAGCATAGAGTGATGACGGTTGTATGTATAACCACATTTTTCCAATGATGGTATTTTATCCCATGCTTGAAAATTTTTAACTTGTAATGGGGACAAACTATATAGATACGAGTACCGCTGAGAACATAGGTATCCAAATAAGACACCTTATAAAATCTACCATAACCAAAGTAAAGGATAAAAAATCTCCTAAAATAATGTTAGTAGATCAAGGCGGATATATTTAAACTTAAAACCCAAACACATATTTTCTTTTAAAATAATGAAAATTAAAACGAGATTGGACGTTACATACAACCATTAAAGAAATATTTGGAACGCGTTCATATCGATAGTTCCAATTGTAAAGTATGTTTCGTTTAAATCTCATTTTCATTTCTCAATAACTCTGTCGATAAACAGCATGCGGGAACTCCCCGCAAGCGGTGTAACTGCTTACGTGTCCATTAATGAAAACTTTCTCTGAAATTTTTTGAATGACTTCATATTTTGCGACATTTTATAATTTTGATAATTTGTAATTTGATTATTTATAATTAGACTTTAAGACAATTTAATACAAGTTTATTATTTAAATTCAATTAATAGTGTGTTTGACAATTTAATAATAATTTTAATTTTTGAATGACTTTTAACTTAATTTTGTATGTCACAAAGGCCGAACATGACTGATCTTTTTTGTTTATGAACAACTTGCATTTCTTTTATGTATACTCATGTTTCTACAAATAAATGTCTTGTCTTGTCTTGTCTTGTCTTGTCTTGTCTCTATGGCATACATTACGGGCAACTCCCGCACCCCGAATGCGAGCCATATCGACCAATGAAAATGAGCCTTCATTTTCTTTGTCATTACTTAAATTAAGAACATGAAGCTCCCAATGAGGCTGTTAAAAGATAATTTTAGAAAACAAAAAGATGTAAATATAAGTATAAATATACCGTCGGTCGCCCGGTCTGATCGTCGTGTTTGTTGTACAAACTTTTAATTGGGTAAACAATTTACTGTTAACGAAGCAAGCAAGGGTCTCGCTAAAAATGGCGCTGATAGATTCTTATTGAGCGCAGTTTATTGGGAATATTGTCAATGTTTTAATGTTGAGATTTATGATGTTGAGAATGGTGGGTTATGGAAATACTTTATTGAGTTGTGACATACTTATTGGCCGATTTCATATACTATGGCCAATGATATTGTAGTCGGCTTTAATCTTTTTTCATCTATTCGAGATGCTAAACGCTAGTAAAATAGTCGTTTGTTCATTTCTAACCCACCGGGTCAGTCGCACTTACTCGTAGACATAAATACTAAATATCTCACATGTCACGTGCCTGCACTGCTTACACATATCAATAAAATAATTATAAACAAATAAATACATAATAAAGACATCTATTCGGGCCATAAAAGATGAAACGGGCACACACATAAACAAACATACAAATAAAATGTAAATATACTCGAAACATTAATAAAATCTGGAGTACAAACATCCTAAATATTAACGCGGAGTTAAATTAAGCACTAAACCGAATCAGTGTTTACGGTATACGGCTATTTACTCAAATCGTTAGGAATGTGTAAATATTTCGTACGGGTCACGCCAGTTTGTCGTGCGTGATCGTACTTACGTGTGCCATGCCTTTTGTTAATTTTATACGACGTATATATGAGTCTGTAATGTTTTAAACAGATTTTTTGTATATTATGTGTATAGCTATTTACTGTTCCTATTTTTACAGTTTTATTATAAATATTGATAGGCTAGCGTTTGACCTCTATCTCACCTTATGGTGAACAATGATGTGGACAAGGATGGAGCACGCTTGCCATGCTGTAACCTATTCACTTTTCCGAGTTATATACTTAGCTGTTGTTTAGCTCAGGAGGTATAGCGGGGTTGCGTTGATTGTTGATTCAATGGAGACTACACTATGCTTAAGATACCACCCAATAAGTGTGTTTTGATTGAAACAATGAAAAGTAACTTTCAAAGTCATTCCCTCCGGGTCGTCAGAAGAATAAGTACTCATATAAAACTAAAAATTAATGAAATAATAAGTTAAACAACAATACATGGCAGCATGGCATGGCATGGCATGGTCATTACCTCGTTTCTTTTTAATTAGGCAAATGAGTCTAATTGACACTGTTTAAAAGTACTGATTCGAACCTAAATGGACTGGTACATATACATAGGTATGGTGGGTGCTTGGCATTCAGAACACCTTTCGGCAATTTCATCGTTCAGCGTGATAGGTGGCAGCTGAATCGTGTTCCGAATATCTCCTACATAAATAACCGAAGAAAAAATATCTCTCTCTGACCTGATTTTTCATCTACTAACTACAAACTTTTATTGAAATCATTCGGCTTGATACAACCGCAACGACTGCGATTGCGGTACACTTTTATATTCACCTATAGGTATTTTGTTGAGTAATGGATATTGCTTGCATTTTGCACGGTAGGACTACCATTTTGAAACGACCTCTTAACTTGATTGGATCGGGTTTAGTATTCCATAGCAGTGTAAAATAAAAGGGGGTGCTGTTTTATGGTTTGGAAATATGCTGCCTAAGAAAAGAATCTCGTGTCAACTTATGATGAAGTAAAAATAGCTCTAAAGCTAAAGGCTCGCTGTATGGGGATTTTGATTGCTACGCCGTAACGCGTTCGTAGCATTCGTAGCTCGTAGCCTTCGTAGCGCGTAGCAGTGGATTTGTGACGAAACGCGTGACGTAATGGCCGCACCCCCGCCCGGGCGTGCGTCACTCATCCCCCCCTCACCCCTCTCTCTCCTCTCGACACGCAAATCATTGGCCAAAATCAACAGCGATTTAATGCCGCCATTAAGTACCGGAAGCTGGATAAATGTACGGTGCATGTGTTCGCTCAACCGACTTACAATGCAGGCGATTTATAACAGGCGACACGATTTACTGTGTAATATAAATTAGACATGTCATTCACGGCCTATATTACTGTTTACTTAATATTTGTTTGCGCGACGTTTTAGGGCCGGGTCTAGGGCTGAAAAGGAAAGTCAAATGTCTCCAAGTCGGTGTAACGCGGCCATTTACATAGATATAACAACCGGCCTTAAGGACTTTGATGGAATGGGGTTAAACTACAGTTTTGGAGTGCGAGTGAGCCATTTTCTTGGGCTCGAGCGTCAAATATATCGTTAAAGTGAAACGTTGATGGAATAAGGGTAATCTGTGATTTTGTTAGGATGTTTTGATTAAATGTGTGAATACAAGAAGATGGCATTATTTAGCTTTCCATATTTAAGAAACCTTTTGTTTGATGTCTCAGTTTAGTCAGAGAATTTCGTCTTTATTTACGAGTGTACACGTACTTTTTATATATACAAGAAACTAGCTCATAGAATATGCAGGTGCTATGCAAAATGAGGCATCTGCATTCTCGAGAAACGTCGTTTTGAATTGGCTTTTAGTCCCCGAATATGGTGAATATAAATGTATTCAAACAACGGGAAACCATCATCGGTTAGCTGCATACGGGCTCCGGTAGGCCGTTGTTAGTGTTTGTTCGAAACACCCCTATGCAATATTCCGAGAACACAGAATCCAGAACACCAGTTACCGTTATACTAACAAAAATCCGCAGTTATTTTCATACGGTTGTGTTTTTAAAAGCAGTTATCGACTTCCGTTTATTAAATAACTAAAATAGAAATGTTAGTATTTCTCGTTTTTTTATTGAGCTATCTTCCTGTCGTTACTCGATTGAGTTGCATTTTTGCAGACAATCGTGTTTCACATTTATTTGGCAGCTGTTATTGTTAACTTGAAACGTGTTTACAATGTATCTTTTATTTTCGATTTGTTTTTCTGTGAGGTGTAACCAGTACAATAATTTCTAAGCTGCGTGTATTCTTACCAATCAAAATAATAAAAATAATCTAACTTCTTCATTTAAAGGCGCACTCAACAGATTAATAGGATTTATAGACAGAGCAGAGTGCCAACGCTACTTATTTTTAAGCAACAACGATCGCATTTTCATGTCAGTCACAATCTGTCAAAAAACCTCAATCTCTATTTTCTGAAAAGCTGAATTTGGCCCTCTGATTTCTGCTATGAGTATTTTCAGTTAAACCTTTCTTCAACGACTAATTTTGACAGGTTTTCAGGCTTAAGAAGAGTCTGATATACTCGAGCTCAAATACTTCATTCAGAAATAGGTTGCTAGGGCGAGTTTCTGAATTGAGAACATGTCAAACTGTAATTTATTGCCAGGGTTTTCAGACTACAAACGTACTTTAGAAATGCTCAATTACAAATGCTTAATTCAAAAATCTGCAGTTTTACTTTATTTTATTTATTTGGGACAAAATACAATTATACGTTACAGCGTAACAGTTAGCTTTATAATATCAAAGTCATCTAAACAACACCTAAATACCTTCCTCTATTTACCTATGTAACATATTACAACCACACGCTAACTCAAGCATTGAACTTTTCAACTAAAGTAAATACATAACGCTGTTGCGTCACCACACAGAGCCGCGGCGTGTCAAAGCTGCAAAGCGACAAAGTCAGCTGTTTGAGCCCACAGGAAATTATCGCAGATTGTTTTAACGTCAGTAACTGTAGCGTCCCACTAGAGGTGTGTTTAGACCGGACGAGTGCGTGAATATTTCATTTGCAGACAGTGTTATGAGGGTGTATGATAAATAAGATTTTAAAGTAATAGGTTTAGTGCTGGTTTGTTTACAAAGATTTGTCATCGTTGTTTTTTTTTTGGCTTTTCTACAATGTTTACACCGTTTATCTTAATAATACAGGTAATATAATATAAATCAAGATCACAATATTTTGCGATAGATAAAGCATGCACCAACAAAATAATTACTTAAAATAAACTACAGTAAGTAATATGATAGTAATAGTGCAGTGTAGTGCTGAACGAACCTACCTAGAGTTTTGAAAATATAAAATAAGATGTGGTGCTTATTATTTTTTTGCGGACGCATGGTTTTGAATTGTCATCAACAAAATATCTGTACATTCATTGTAGCCTTGTTCCAAACATACCCTAAGGGAAGTTTGGTACCAAAGGGAGATCTTTGGTGCCAAACTTCCCTAGCTCCAATTCCCTATCCTGGAGTTCCCGACTGTCATTTCAGGTTCATCATCAAAAATCTCCGACCTAGACTAGAGTTAAAAGAAACCCATCTCAAATACAAAAAACCGGCCAAGTGCGAGTCGGACTCTCACACGAAGGGTTCCGTACCATAAACCGAAAAAAAAACACGTTTCTTGTATGGGAGCCCTTTAGTTTTTAATTAAATTTAGTCTGTACGTGAATGCACTGATCGAGCGGCTCTGCAGCACACGGGTCGGCTGCTTCATTGATGGAATATGTTTCAATAATTTAAGCTATGCAGACGACATGGTTCTGCTGCCCCCCTCGGTCGGTGCGCTCCGTAAGCTTCTCGATGTTTGCGAGTCGTACGCTGCTTCTCATGGCCTTGTATACAATTAAGGCAAGTCAAAATTCATGGTCTTCAAGTCCGATAGCAAGTGTCCCTCCACTGTCCCTCCTGTGGCACTGAACGGTGTGGAGTTGCATAGGGTGTACTCTTTTAAATATCTGGGCCACTTGGTGACGGACTATTTGAAGGACGACGCGGATATGGAGAGGGAGCGCAGAGCATTGTCGGTTCGGGCTAATATGTTGGCCCGCCGATTCTTCAGATGTACAGCGGCGGTCAAAATAACGCTGTTTAAAGCATATTGCATGTCGCTGTATTCGGGGAGCCTGTGGTTCAGCTACACCCAAAAGGCCTACAATGCTCTGCGGATCCAATATAACAACGCATTTAGAGTGCTGTTGCGTCTGCCTCGGTTCTGTAGCGCGTCAACTATGTTCGCTGAAGCACGTACCGACGACTTCAATGCTGTACGGCGTAAGAGAGCGGCCTCGCTGCTAAACAGACTCCGGGGCAGCCCCAGCAGTATTCTACGTGCTATAGCCGATAAGCATGATAGCCCGTTGGTGCGGTCGCTTGTCATCTGTACATTGGCGAAGTTATTAATTAAGTACACTAGCCCAATGGATCCGTGTTATCTGAAATAAATGTATTATTATTATTATTTGTTGTTATAACGGCTAATAGAAATACACATTTTGTGAAAATTTCGGCTTTTTACGGTTCTATTGAGATACAGCCCGCTGGCAGACAGACGGACGGACGGACGGACAGCGGATGCTTAGTAATAGGGTTCCGTTGGTTACCATTTGGGTGCTGAACCCTAAAAAAGATCTCTCAAACCAAGAAAAGTCTTTTCCAAGTTCTTTCGTAGCTTCGCACCCCATATGCGTGTTACGAAATGATTTCGTATGTAACATTCGAATTTCAAATATTATTATGACGTCACCGTTATCACGTAACTTAGGAATGTTACGTCATAAATAACGTCGTATGAGTTATTACGGCAGATGTCTTTATGTTAAACAATCACATAATATTCGTTATATTAATTTAATTTGCATTAAAGTAAGTTTGATATCACATGTTGCTGATTAATTTTTGCTTCCCAAGTCACAACTGTAATTATTTTAGTATTCATTTTCATATGAAATGTCGTCTGTAGATAGTTTGCATAGGTTAACGGTATGAAGTGTACGGTCTGCAGCAAAAGTCACTTAATGAAATACCTGAACATAGGAGTGTCCATTACCAATTCACTCATGTGCTACCTGATCTAATGGCAAGATAATTCTATACTTTACTATTGGTCAGCAACTTAAATACGAGTAACATTGTGTCCAGGGAGCTACATTGCTGTCTGTACCTACCTAAGTCTCAATACTCAAAGCTTTCAACTCGATTACAGAGGTGGCACCTCCAAGTGAATTGTCACGTGGAATAAGTGCATTACACAGGGTGTAATATATTTAGTTATACAGGCTGACTTCAAAATTCATTGGCAGTCTTTCGGAGGTGGATGATCTCTTGAATATAAACAGACGTATGGACAATTTTTAATAAGTTACCAATTCTGATAAATTATCAAAAGTTGCTACGGCTACGGTTAAAATTGGATTCACATTAAGACATCAAATTATTTTAGCTTAGTTCGCATTACATAACTGAGTTCATTTTTCATTCTTGGTTGCAGTTTGCGGCCAGTACAAAAGTACTACTCTTTATCTCGGGCAATGCTCGATTCCTGTGTGATGTAATCTGAGGGAAAAAACAAGGCAGAAATTGACAATCTTATTCTTTTGTTAGTACTGCATTTCTTGGTCAATATTTCTTTATTTAAACTTTATGTACATAGTACATAGGCGAACATAAGGCATTCTCTTCGACTGCACTGTGGTAGGATTTTCCCACTGTTTAAATTCATAAAGGCTAAATTTTAACCCAAAGGTTGACTGACAGAGAATGCTTTGCTGCACTAAGTCCGCCCATGTACCAGTATTGTATGTACATCAAGTTCAAATAAATAGATAGATTTGTAATATTTTGCGTGGGAAATACCGCAGGTTAAAATAACCAATGAACTCAAAGTCATGCTGTATATTTTAATGGCTGTAGGCAGCATTTGAAATTACAGGCCGAGTCTGGAAGCGTCCGCGCCCACGGCGACGCCATGTTTGCTCACCGGTTGAGCACATAATGCATACGGGTTGAGTATGCTCGCACTTATTAAAGCACAGTTTAGGGACTAATGTTTGAGTTTTTTCTGGATTTTTTAACTTAAAATGTTTATTTTAAAACATGATCTTATGAAGAGATCGATTTCCTATTTTCCTGTGAATTCGATGATCTTGCTTTAAAAACATTGCTAGATTCTATCCTAGGCCGTACCAACGAGTTGTAATCAACTTTCCGTTAGATAATTCTCTGTATCAGCTGAATAATGTATATATTTTATGTAGGACATTTAATCAATTCTTACTAGTAAATTCGCTCTTAAACAATATGGATAAAAATATAGCAGTTTTCATCGGCCTACCTCTCCAAATATTTAATTTATATTAACATTCAAAAGTGTTCCTTTACCTGCAGCCTGTGGGTCAGTTATTCGCAGCGGGCATACAGCGACCTGCGTGTCCAACACTCAGGGTACTGTTGGGGCTGCCGTGGCGGTGCAGTGCGTCAGGGATGTTTGCTGAGGCGCGGGTTGATGGCTTTGCCGCCATAATCAGGAAAAGATGCGCCTCCCTACTCACTCGCGTGCGCGGCAGCACCAACACTATACTGAGTGTTTTTGCAGATAGATGGGAGTCCCCCATGCTGCAAAGATGGGTGCGGCTTCATGTCGTAGTTTAATTAGTGTTGTCAATACTAACATTAGCTCTTAAGTATATTGTTACTAACAAAATATGGACCTGGTCTGAAATAAATGTTTATTATTATTATTATTATAGTGCAAGTGTATTCCATTGTGTTGTAAACCGAGCCTCCTCAACGATTAAATTCATTTTCCGTTAGCGTTCCGCTCAGCAACGCTTTCACCTTGATCATTTTTAGCGATCATGAACTTTGTACATCTCTTCTGTTGTCATGAAGAAGTACCTACTTTCAGTAGTTGACATCTACGTATTTAACTATTTCGACTTATGAGCCAAACAGTCACGCATATTAACATTCATATTCTTTTAATTTACCTTGTAGTCAGCAGTGTCGTATTTCATTGTGTTGTAAACCGAGCCTCCTCTCGATCAAACTCATCGCACACTCCTCACTTCACGTGGTTATGTTGCGTTCCACTCAGGAATGCTTTCAGCTTGATCATGTAAAGCGATCATGAACTTTGTACATTTTTAGTCATCACCATTCACATTTTCTTCTGTACATGTACAGTGTCATGAAGAAGTTCTTTCAGTAGTTGATATCTACATCTCCATACCAACTTATGGACTAAACAGCATATTTTTAGTCATCACCATTCACATTTTCTTCTGTACACGTACAGTGTCATGAAGAAGTTCTTTCAGTAGTTGATATCTACATTTCCATACCAACTTATGGACTAAACAGCATATTTTTAGTCATCACCATTCACATTTTCTTCTGTACACGTACAGTGTCATGAAGAAGTTCTTTCAGTAGTTGATATCTACATTTCCATACCAACTTATGGACTAAACAGCATATTTTTAGTCATCACCATTCACATTTTCTTCTGTACACGTACAGTGTCATGAAGAAGTTCTTTCAGTAGTTGATATCTACATTTCTATACCAACTTATGGACTAAACAGTCGTGCACATTAATATTCCTTTTATATCTCTTTTGGTATTACTGCAGATTCGTATTCCATGGTGTTGTAAAGCGAGTCCCCTCCACGATCGAACTCATCGCGCTCTCTTCACTTCACACTATAATGTTGCGTTACGCTTTCAGAAATTTGAGACTAGCTTCTGCTAGCGGCTTCGCCCGCGTGATCCCTAGGGAACTTACTCCCGGGATATACTTCCAGACTATAATCTACCCCTGTGCCAAGTTTCATGATGATTCTTTCAGGCGTTCTGACGTGAAAGATAACAAACATACATCCATCCATCCTCACAAACTTTCGCATTTATAATATTTTTGGGTTATATTTGATCGTAGAATAGTCTTCTAAAGATGAGAGAACCCTTTGTGGGAAAACGAGAAAAGTGTATATATGACTGACTAGTGGACGTCACGCGGTTTCACCCGCGTAGTTCCCGTTCCCGTGGGAGTACTGGAATAAAATGTAGCCTATGTTACTCCCTGATAATGTAGCTATCCAATGCTAAAAGAATTTTTCAAATCGGTCCAGTGGTTTCGGAGCCTATTCAATTCAAACAAACAAACATACAAACAAATCTTTCTTCTTTATAATATTAGTGTAGATACATAAGAACAATGACTGAGCTTCTCAATGGTCTCTTGGATTCAAGCCGTACTTTAAAAAATTATTTCAAATGAAAAAAAGAAATACCGAATTCATTGCTTAGGCATCAAACCTAACCTGAGCAAGCGTTTCCTTGATAAAATTGCTGTAAAATATGAACAGCCAAGCATTAAATACCAAATACGCACAAAAACAGGCAATTTCGCAAGATGAGTGAAGTTTTCGAATCGTACTGCCGGAATAAATCCTTGATTACATGACCTACTTCTAATCTCCTATAATATACAAATGCTCATTCCATCCATAATTCTATCGGTGAAGGTCACAACTCGAATCTTGGTATACCACTGTATCTTATATCGGGCTTATCCCAACAAGGAAAAAGCACGAACAATATATTTGATCGCAATCATGAGATGAAATAAAACGATATTTGGCAAGTCTCCGGCCGCGGGAGATACACACAGCTTCCATTTGATATCTTCAGATACTTAATATTCACAAGTATATCGTATACTTGTGTAGCTAGTCTATTGTGTATCGACATCTTACTTGGATGTTTTTTTCTTAAATATTCTGTTTTCTTCCTACTTATGTTTCGGATTTTTAGTGTATTGAGATGTAAATTGGCGCAATTATGTCATGATTAGCTTCTGCACTGTTATCTGTTTAATTTCCATGCGCATAAAGTACTTTGTTAGACCAACTGACAGATTAGTACATATTTGTCTGTTTTATTTGTTTCTTTATTATTTGTTTAGATAAATCAATAAATGAAATAAATTGGCATTAGCAGTATAGTTCCTAGTAAGAATCCTTAGTTATACTCTCTTCCCACTCTCCAATGCAAATTCTAATCTTATTTCACTAACTTCAGGCCAAATGAATCATTAACCCTTACCAATTCGGCAATACAAAGGTCACAGCCATTAAAATTAAACAGTTAAACGCGAGATAAAGTCAGGAGCGTCCCGAATGCTGCTTTTGTGAGGCGGAGGCAACGTGCCCCGCTTTTATTGGGGTGACAACCCAGAGGAGAGCTGTAGCAACTGTACACAGGCAGTGCGACACTCTGACACTTCAGGCTAGTTTACATGAGGAGATATTCTCGCCTCAAATATGTGATTACATTGCGTTCACTGGTACCTTTTGTGGATGAAAATAAGGGTCACAGTGATGCAAATCTATGGTAAGTTTACTATTTTCCCAGTATAAGCGTATAAGCGACCCTTGCCGTACTCGCTTAAACAAGAACAGAGAACGATCTTTGTAGCATTTAACATTGACAGCGACTTACTTATCTCATGTGTAACAGTAAGTGCAGTTTTTGAAGTCCTAGTATTTATAACCCTCTCTACTACTTTACTACTATATTTACTCGCCTGTCAAAAGGTGAAAATGGTAGCATTCAAAATCAATAACGTGGGAACGTAAACGTGTTATTATCACCGTTCGTTCTCTTGAATACTCTCATTTTTGTCACTGAGGCGAGCTTTTACTTGTGCATTTCAGTGTTACAATCGCCTGACTCGCCTGCGAGACTCGCATAGATATTCTCATCTCTCGACAGGCGAGACACCCTGTGTAAATGCGCCTTACTCGCTGCTACATTACAACAGTACTCTGCGGAATTGCGTAAAGTATAACAATGCGTTAGCGAACACTGTTCATTGTTCAATAGAATACACTTCGGGGAGTATTTCGGCTTTTTACCCATCGATACTGTTGTCATTTGACATATTGACGTCGTTTAACTTTCTGTAATTGCCTTTTTGGTGAGCTTTTACGTATTGTTTTTTTTTTTCGTTTCCGGTCGCTATTGCAATATGCTATGTTTTCCACAAAATCAGATAGGTACCGCTGAAATACATTCTTTCTTTCGGAACTGTATAAGAAGGTCTAACGTCGCTCGGGATAAACCTGGGTAGACAAGTTCGTTAGTTCCTTATATGTACCTATCTAGAATATTTAGCCTAGATTAGGTAGGTAGGTACTTTGTTCTCGTATATCTTATACGACATACAAATGATGAAGAAAAAGGTAATTAAGGAAAATTATCATGGATGTTATTTCCCTTTGATATGGCATAATGGATTTCAGTTGGCAGTATCACTATGCAGATATAATAAAACTTCATATAGCCGTAAAAACTATGTAAGGAAGCAATGACAAGATAAGGAAGTCAAGACCACATGGCTTTTCCAACCCATCAAAACAGCATTAACTGCAGAATATAATGACATCTGTCTTTCTGTTTAATCCCCGATTAACAGCGATTGATGAAACCGAATGGTACAACTAACCAACAGATAGAGTAACCAGAGATTAACAATATCGGTTTGATATTCGATTTGTTGCTTTAGGCCCTGAAGCAACATATCGAATCGGGGCTTAAATTAGGCTAAACTGTGCGGTGGTGGCCACGCTAACTACGGAAGGTGCGATAATATTAATGAATGGGAGTGATCAATGAAAATTGCAGTGAGCTGCTAGCCGCAGTTTGGTGTTTAGTATTAAAGTTTCAACATAATACACAAAGTTATCGTACGATTTGGAACTCATAAACTGAACGGTCAAGGCAATTGGCAAGTGGTAGGTACTCGTACATACGAGTAAGTCTTGGCTTCGAACTGCATCTTATTTGGAAAACCTAATATCAGCTTATCTAACCGTATTTAACCTATTTGGATTAACTCCCCTTATTATGCTTCTCTCCTTATTATGATTCTCCCTACCAAGTTTCGATCACGGTGGCCAATGTCAACGGAGATAGTCCAGTACGTAGGAGATATTAGCTCGGGCTTTGCTGATTAAAACCCGAGCTACCTTCGCGCAACTAAGACCTGTTTGGCAGTCACGGAAACTGACCCGAAGAATTAAACTCAAAATTTTCAGGTCTAATGTCAAATCCGTGCTGCTCTACGGGTGTGAAACGTGGAAGGTGACAAAGGAAATCTCACGCCAAATCCAGGTCTTTATCAACCGATGTCTTCGTCGCATACTCGGAATTTACTGGACTGAGACCATCTCTAACGTAGAGCTGTTAGAGAAATGCCACGAGAGCCCGATCGACCGCCAGATCAAGCGCCGTAAGTGGAGGTGGAGGTCACACGCTCCGGAGGGATCCCGATCACATTCCCAAACCGGCTATGGACTTTCCTCATGGGAAAAGGAAACGTGGCCGTCCCCGTCAAACCTGGCGACGCACCGTGTTGGCAGAAGCGACGACCATCGGAATGACGTGGAGCGAGGTGAAGCGTAAAGCTCAAGACCGTTCGCGATGGAAGGCTACTGTGGACACCCTCTGCCCCAGCTAGCATAGGATCTTAAGTCAAGTCAAGTAGGAGATACTAGAGTGTAGAAGACAATTGTGTGCGCAAATACAGGGGCACTCCCTGTTCCTTTAGGCGATCTACACACTGCCCCGCTACACGCGGGGTGCGCGGCGACGAATTCAAAAACTGCGCGTGAATGCGTTTTCAGTGTATTGCACTATGCGTGTTTTTAATACAAAGAGTGATACTTTCAAGCAACGTAAGATGACGCACTACCGCGCTACGCTGCGTGATGCGGTGCAGTGTGCCAATCGCATTACTCTCATAGTCCTATGGGACGGCAATCCGACACGACCGGGGAGAGATCAGGCGCGGGAGCAACGGCTTTTAGGCTGCTCTCTCGAAATTCATAAATACAGCGTGCAGATGAAGCAACTTTTCGTTGGCATTTACTGAAAAATTACATCTGAAAAAAAATAGGTAAGTAATCTACATGATACGATACGTAATTTGGTTTAGCCAGAATATATGTATCGGTATCACATAATAAGAAAAAAAATCACCAAATCACCTCCAAATCGTTGAGATGAAACCATTTTACTCCTTCATTTTTAACAAAAGTCTAAAAAAAAATATCTACTGCTTTAAAATACAAACGAAAATAATTTGATTTTGTTACTTTTTTAAAATATGTGTTATTTTTTTTATAATAAATTAAAAATGCGGGTAGCGGAGTGGCGCGTAGAGGAGTAGTTAGCTCCGTTTATATGCACAAGGTCTTTGGCTTGAGGCACGGGGGTCACATCACCAACTTCTAAGCTCTAGGCTGCTGCTGAGAAATTCTTGATCATCGTTATACCGTGCTTTTGAAGAGATGATGATTGAATAGATGACTTTTCATTACAGAAAAAAATAGAGTTATTCTTCTGAATTCACTGTTAATGCGCGGATAGTATGTACCATTCATTTTTTTATTTTTAGGGTTCCGAAACGATCCGTAAGAAACAGAACCCTTATCACTTGGGTGTCTGTCTGTCTGTCCGTCTGTCCGTATGTCACAGCCAGTTTTCTCCGAATCTACTGGACCGATTCTGTTGAAATTTGATATACATATGGATTTTGTAACCCAAACACGGACTCGTTACGTAAATAAATGTTTTTTAGTATGGGGTTCACAAAAATACATTTGTATGACCCCTATAATAAAAAAAACTGGCCAAGTGCGAGTCGGACTCGCGCGCAAAGGGTTCCGAACGAGTTAATTTTTTTAACATGTTATTTTAACACTACAGATTTCTAATAGGTTTTCCTGTAATCTTTAGGTAAATATCTATTATCTCCATTTTTTTCCAAATTTTAGGCTCGGTAGTTTCGGAGATAAGGGGGGTAATGGTAATTTTTCGTCTAGTTTCTTGAATAACTTCTAAACCATTTATTTTAAAATTATGAAATAAATATAATTAAAACTCTCACAGTAAGCCCTTTCATTTGATGTGTTACACGATATTGTTCAAAAAACTTTTTTTTATACCATACTAAAAATTATATGCTTTACGTAACGCGTCCGTGTTTGGGTCATAGAAGTCCATGTGTACCAAATTTCAACAGAATCGGTTCAGTGGATCCGGAGAAAACTGGCTGTGACAGACGGACAGACAGACACACAGACAGACAGACAGACAGACAGACAGACAGACAGACGGACAGACAGACAGGCAGACACCCGAGTGATCCTATAAGGGTTCCGTTTTTTTTTCGGAACCCTAATAACACACAAATGTATTTTTGTGACCCAAAAACGGACGCGTTACGTAAATAAATAAATAAATGTTGAGTATGGGGGTCACTTTTCGGGGTCAAACTAGAAAATTCCAAAAAAAAGTTTTTTAAAGTCTATCATGTGGCATATCAATTGAAAGGACTTATTGTAAGGATTTGAATCATATATTTTTCATAATTTTAAAATAAGTAGTTTAGAAGTTATTTAAAAAAATTAGACCGAAAATGAGCATTCTCCCCTTATCTCCGAAACTACTGAGCATAAAATTTAAAAAAAACGCAGTATTATCTGCTTTTTTCAGTTCTTAACCTACAGGTTACAGGAAGACCTGTAAGAAGTCTAATTTTAAAATAAAATGTTACAAAAATGAAATTGGTTCGGAACCTTTTGCACGCGAGTCCGACTCGCACTTGGCCAGTTTTTTTTACTCAACGTGAAGATTGATCGGTGTTTTTATTATCGAACGAGATCAAAACGAAGTGTTAATTGATTTATTTACACTATCGAAGACTATCTTATAATATTCAAAGTGCATATTTTAGGCATGTGATACATTTCTATATTTAACTTGTATCTGATTTAATAAGACGCGTCTGTTGATGTCATTTAGGAAACACTCTAATATTGGGCGGTGCCAAAATGAACTGCGCATCGCTTGACATCTTCAATTTGTTACTGAAGTATGCTAAGGTTTCAAATTCAAGGTTTCCAGTATTAATAACATGGTTTTTCTTAAAGTAATATTATGGACTAGCTTCTGCCAGCGGCTTCGCCCGCGTGATCCGTAGGGAACATACTCCCGGGAAAAAAGTAGCGTATGTCCTTTCTCAGGCTCTAGACTATCTGTGTACCAAATTTCATTTAAATCGGTTCAGTAGTTTTGGCGTGAAAGCGCGACAGACAGACAGACAGAGTTACTTTCGCATTTATAATATTAGTAAGGAGTTAGGATTAACATATTTTTTCTATTAATTGATCAGACTATGGTACCTAAGACTTACAGGCCCATGATTTATTTCTTGCCTTGATCTGACAAATTGTACATTTTGGCATTGGATTAGCAAAGATCTAATACCTACTTTTCATGGTCTGTATGTTCAAGTCCAATGTTATAACCCCATGTTACGAAAATACGAACCTCCTGCCAAGACTGCTGTGGGTGCCGAGTTCCTACATAGTGAGATTTTGGGATACCAATACAATAAGGAAAACTGAAAACGTATGATTGGTCACCCATCCACGGACACATTTCGCAAGCGTTGCTTCACCTTGCAGATTAACTCGTGTGGCTGTTGCTGTGCAGCCACGAGCGAGACATAATGAGATTTAAAAAAATCAATAACATAAGGAACATCTGATGTTCAGATGCACGGAAAACGTCTGTAAGGATTCCGTTATTTGTTTTTTGAGGAACGGAAATCCAAGGTAGGAATTTTAAAAGGTATTGTGGAATGCTAGTTGAGTTTTGTGAGTTTTCCTTGTTTATATAAGTCTTGTCGTTGAACGTACGTGATACTATAGCCACTATATATTTATTGCTGTTAGTGCCTCTAAGAGCTTCTGCTGCCTTAGAGCACGTCTTTGCTATCAATTTAGCTAAAAGTTCACTTAAGCAAGGCATTGTACGTAGAAATTGTTAAATGAGTTTGAGGTTTGTTTTATTTATCCTAATTTATAAAACTCTTGCGTTATTGAGTAATTGAGTGACTAACAGACAACGCACAGCCGAAACTACGGGTCGTTGAAGGCTGGAATTCTGTATGTCGGTTCTTTAGTTCCTTAATTCTCCCTTCCATAGGGGAGCATTAAGAGATGATTTCCAGAAATTCCTACGGAATTGGGAAAAGACAGGATATGCGCGTACGAAGTTGCAAAAGCTAGTTTTTCTTTGTAAAGTTCTTTGATTAAATGTCAACAAAGCACTTAGGTAATCCATTGACAAGATATACATTACGAAAGTATCATTATCCTCCTCCGTTTCCAATCCCACCGAATACGAAATAATATCAGCACGAAAACGCTCGCTTCCCGCCAGTGGCACAGGAAAAATTAACTGTCCATTTTAAAAGGCGCGTATGTGAACTCCCTGACAACTAGACAGACACTGAACGAACTTTTACTTTGCTGTCCAATTTCATTACAAAAGTTCACCCACGATTTTAATCTACACCATCTACATAGTCTACATCCCTAGTAATTTATGAAGGGTGTAGATTATAAAGATTATAAATTCCTACCGTTGTTCGCGTGCAACTCCTTTATTTGTTAAGTAATAGTATTTCGTGAAGCAAACGCTGTATTATAGGAACGAAATGTAATCAATCACGGCTTTCAATTGTAGTGTTGAACAACACGTAATGTCATGATTGTAAGTTAGAGGCTGGCACACCCCTAGATTTCAATCAAAGGCGGGAAATGAGCAGTAATACCTGTTATGGAACCTGGAATGCCTCGCGTACGGTCGGCGTCGAAGTGAATGATCCCTGTACCCTGTTATATGTTTCAATTTTGTTGCTTTTGGAATAAATACTTTGAAACGAATGTGTGAGAGAATAATACAAAGGAGTGATCTTAATATTTAGATTAATACGACCAAAAAAAATTGACGTGTAAAAGAGTGACCTATTTGCAAAATAAACATCATTTATCATTTAAACTTTTAAGTTTCTAGATGTAATATCATAATTCTAGCTTTATAAACTTTTTATTGTCTGTTTGATTGTCCCAGCCAATCTCCGAAAGGCAGGAACGATTTTATTAACGGAACTTTCACCTTATTAAAAAAAATAGAATTCATCCCAAAAAAACGAAAATCCCATTTGATCGTCATTTGTGCTGTTTTACGACTTTAACGCGAACGAAGTCGCGGGTAACAGCTAATCAATATCTACGTAGTCTTCTCTCAAATCTATAGGTACAGATCGAGAGCCATTTTATCAATTAATATGATGCTCTATTAAAATGTTGTAAGCACCTTTTGGATCCCAAAAGTTATTCCTATTCTGTTTCTAAATAAGAAAAGATTGTCTTATCAAAGCATCGTGGTTCTGTAAAAGAAACTCTTTCAGGGAGTAAGTAGAAAAGTTGTAACAGTCGCAATCTTCATCACAATGGCCGACCACTTAGAACAAAGACTGTGTTTTCAAAGACAGCCGGTCGATTGCATTGATGTATCTGATACGAAGTACCTCTACATATGTATGTGCATACCGATTATGTATGTAGCTACGTTTGGGAATATTGCATTTATGTTTAAAGATTCTACTGAATCAGTCGGATAGACGGAAAGGCAGACAGACAGGCATACGAGTGACCTTATAAGGGTTAATTTTTTTCACACGGACGTCTGGAACTCTAAAAATAGTTTAAAAATATTGGTAAAACCCTTAAGGCTTGTATACATGCCAATGACCTTGTGCATATAAACGGAGCTAACTACTCCTCTACGCGCCACTCCGCTACCCCCAATTTTAATTTATTATAAAAAAATAACACATATTTTAAAAAAGTAAAAAAAACAAATTATTTTCGTTTCTATTGCAAAGCAGTAGATATATTTTTAGCCTTTTGTTAAAAAATAAAGGAGTAAAATGGTTTCATTTCAACGATTTGGAGGTGATTTGGTGTTTTTTTTTATTATGTGATACCGATATATAAATTCTGGCAACCAAATTACATATCATATCATGTAGATTACTAACAATTTTTTTCAGATGTTATTTCTCAGAAAATGCCGACGATAAGTTGCTTTATCTGCACGCTGTTTTTAATCATTTCACGAGAGAACAGCCTTAAACCTCCATGAGGACATGAGGGAGAGCGAGTGATCAAATAATAAAAACCATTCGGTTCGATCACAGATGAATGACGTTATAATTATTATATTAAATGTTTTTTTTTTATAATGTGTTGTTTTTAAGAAATATTTAAAAATGTAAATTAGTATGTAAGGATAAAAATAAAGAGAATAATAATAATTCATTTATTTATTTAGGCAATTCGAACCCATTGCACAATAGCCATAAAATATAATAATAATACAAAAACAATGTCAGACAGAAAAATATGAACTACAGTAATTATAATTTGATTATTTTATTATTTGACATTTATAATTTTTACTAGTGTAACCAGTCCAATACATTTTTTTTTATTGTAACCTTAACATGACATTTATGTAACTAAATTTGATATTTTTAATTTTTGTGATCTTAATTTGTATTGTTATTTTTTATTTTATTTGATTTTAATTATAGAATACAATTTTACATGCGGTAAAATATGGAGGACTTGGTACTATGTAAAAAAGAACATCTATGTACCAATACCCATGTTTGCAAATAAATAAATGATTGATGACCAATTGACCATTCATAACATACTGTGACCTCTCCGTGCCTCGGGAAGCTCTCGAGAAATGCTTTAAAACAGCATGCAGATGAAGCAACTTTTCGTCGGCATTTACTGAGAAATTACATTTGAAAAAAATCGGTAGTAGTCAGAATGTATGTATCGGTATCACATTATAAGAAAAAAAAAACACCAAATCGTTGAGATGAAACCATTTTACTCCTTCATTGTTTGACAAAAGTCTAAAAAATAATATCTACTGTTTTGCAATACAAAAGAAAATAATTTGGTTTTGTTACTTTTGTAAAATAAGTGTTATTTTTTTATAATAAATTAAAAATGCGGGTAGTGGAGTGGCGCGTAGAGGACTAGATAGCTCCGTTTATATGCACAAGGTCATTGGCATGTATACAAGCCTTAAGCCGTTGGTCTCGAATGTCATACATCTATGGGTGTGTTCTACACTTCTGCCCTGCCAGTCCTTTCGTGGAATAGCGTGATGATATCTGGCTATATAGTGTGTGACATTGAGGAACGGAGCCAATACTAAACATATATCACTTTAAGCAAACGGACAATGTTTACTCAAACACTGACAAATTACGCGCGACTGCTGTGGCCTTAGTGCGAGTTTTTTAACGTTCTCGATCGCGTTAGCGTAAACGTAAAGGAGATTGCTCTGCGCCCATACATTGTTCGCCCTGGAGCCAGGAGCATCGGAAAATTATGTGTTGTATTGTTGATCATTAGTAAACTCCTATAAGATCTTGTTTTCATAGCGGACTAGCTGCAGAAAAGATATATGTCCAAAAAAGTATCAGATTTTGAGGTTATAATCTAACCATAACAACGAATATTAGATATAGTTTTTCATAGCTCCGAGTGATCTTTAAGAAACTGATTAACAAAATCATAATACATTTAGCTATTTTCAGTACCTACCTATATAATTAGGTACCTTTGCAGTTTTTTTTAAAGCCTAAATGTAAGTAAATAGGTAAGTGGAACGTTTAAATGCATAGAATCTAATTAACATAGGTAGATAGTGGATACCTATATTCTTAGCATTGGTTTTGGAGTGAGATTAAATGTTTGTGTATATTAATGTATATATAAAACATTGCGCGCTGTTCAAACGCGTGACTATGAAACCAGCCTTACCAATTAGGTAGCCGGTAAGTTGTGTTAAACCTACAGTCCTACTTTAACTTACTGATTATGTTTGAATAAGAAATAAAACACAGATTTTAATTTCATGTTTTTATTGGTCATCTAAATTGGCAATTAAAATATAGTCTAAAAACTGTGCAGGGGTCGATATTATTTTGATGTCTTGCATAGCTTTAATACCAAATAATGGTCACAACATGGGCGCAGCACCGTGCGCAGCAATATTGTACGATTGCTTGTCGACCAATTTGAGCTGAATCAATTACTATGTAAACAAAATATGTTTTATTGCTGATATGGCCGGCTGTGAATTTTGCCTCGTAATTTCCATATGGTTTCGGAATTATTTAATTGTAGTTCATTCAAATCCGATGGCTGAATCTACAACAAAAAAATATATTGTTGGTTACACATTGCATTAATAGTACAATAAATAAAACAATTTACACTACAAATGTTGCATGACTATAACTGACCAGAAAAGATCTATTAGCTAAACAAAATAGCACATCAGGCAAGTTTAAGCATACTATGGTAGGCACCAGATAAACATGCAATAAAGTACATAGATTTTTCCATAATATCCCTTCGTGGATACTCAAACAATAAATTATGAACCGTTTTTCATTACTAGAAAACCTAAAGGATCACGATAGAAGTTGATTCAGGACAGCTTTATGTCATTATTTCTGTTTTTGTTATTTGGAAAGTCAATAAATGTATGAGGGTCAATGACCGTTATTGCATGGGTATCTGATGTTTACCATAGCCTAATTTCTTGCAAGAGTTAACCAATCAAAAACTTCTCTCACCTCTCAGGGTTGAACTCAATTTCGCACAATATCTAAAATGTGGCTGATACTTTCTGCTTATACGGAGTAACATTGGATTCGTGCCAGTGAACAACCACATACCACACGTTGATCATGTTGATGACCAACCATTGATACTTCTCGCAAATCTTGTGATGTTGTGGTAACTCTATTAACAAATAATGTATGACATGCATCACATATGTAATCATTTGCAGTCACCTGTAATATAAAAACATGTTATAAGTATAAAATAAACATTTTTATTTTATATTTTCTCTTCTATACAGAGCCATTATAAATATAAATAGTTACAAATGGAAGTTAAAGCTTACTATTTGTGGTGCAACTCATTGCTGTGTTTGCACAAGAATGGCATAATTATGGAGAATATGCCGTCTTTGTCTATTGAAATGAATACCACAATTGGCACAACCCGGATGATTGCTTGTTGTAGGAGTATCCCTTGATGAAGATGGTGCTGAATAATGCCTGGCAGCACGATCACATATTTGCCAAAAAGGATGGCAAATATAATGTGATGCACGTATCTTAAACAAAAAAAATAGCAAGTCAGATCAATGGCACCCACTGCAAATCCAATGTCAAAAATGGCCCAATAATAATATATATAATAGTACCTGCAATGGCTTTCTATGATGATATTTCTGATATTCACATTATATTGAGTGTCAGTTCTCAGAGCAATCAGATGATGTGAGCGTGCCCGAGGTGCCAACGTTCTATTGCAGAGTGCACAGTTTCTACCAACATTACTTGTTACTGAAGTGTTAGTCATCTCTTGAGCTCTTGTCCAAAAAGTGGTGCATATGAGATCATGAGCTTGAACCTAAAAAAAAAAAACATACTTAGTTCAATTGTATTTTTACAGAGTATTTACCTATCAGATTGTTTCTATTATAATGAATATACCAAAATACTTTATAAATTGTTTCTTTTTGTTTTTTGTGAAAACGATAATTGCAAACATAATGTGTAAGGTCAAGTATAGAAACTTATTAGTAAAGAAAGTCTGAGAGATCGCAAACAGAATAATATAGGTACAACAAAAAATAATATAATTACCAAAAGAGGTGCAGTCCATTGTTGTACTCAATGACGAATCTGTTCATCTTCCAACAACATGGAACCATCAGCAGAGCCGCAATTTACACAAAATACACTTTCCATAGCGTATGCGTTAGTCCATTTATGACTGCCAAGTTATCGTTTGAGCGGTACTCCGAAAATCACAGCCAGATAAGTCGTTTTTGAAAGCAATCCGTTATAATAGCCAAGTCGGAATGTTAGTAGTCCCGAAAGTCACCAAAACACACCGACACAATTACAAAGAGCAAGCGACGCTAATGTTAACAGTGAAAGCACAGACAGTCAGTCAAGTGACAATTTAGTGACGTCAAAAATTGGAGTGTGTGTAAAAATACGATAAAACTTATCGACATTCCCTAAGATTTTGTTACAAGGATGACAATGTCCTACTTTACTTATAAAAACACTCTTCAATACTTTTTATAATATTAATACTTAATAACATTTGTATAACATAACAAAAACATTTATAGTACGTACCAACTTAATGTATTCAGTAACGATAAGTATTTTTATATTAACTGTCGTAAATACCTAATCGTTTAGTTAGAAGTAAACCACACACTTTCTTAAACGATCATAAGGAAACCCTGAATAATGATCATGGTGAAATACGAAGATTTTGATCACTTCAGCATTATTCTTACTATCTATTTAAAATCGAGTATGACCTCATGCACAAAGTACCTATACTCTGTAGGTTTTTTTGAATTAAGTATACATTTAGGGAATAATATATGGGATGGTAATTGAATGCTTTTATTGTATCTTCTGTTTGCTCTTTATTCGAAATAAATTCAGAATATGATTCATATTAAAAATAATTACACTACAGTTCTTTAAAAATTAAATCGATTGTTTACAATCGATTGGACATCCCTAATCTTTTTTGACATACATGACGTTTGGTGAAGATGGCGGCGATTCATGTTATTATTCGCGAAAATACTTTTTATGTTCGTTTTGGCTTGCAGCTAGTCCGTGTTACAAAAGTATTTGCAACTGATATAATAAAATAGAACATGAATTATCGTGTATGTCCGATACTTTTGTTGCACAGGGCGAATTTGGACATTGTCTTTTGTATTGAAACTGAATAAGCGCCGTCTGGTGACAATAACGGAAAACCTTTTTTGACGTGATAACGTCTTTAAAATCGTTTTAGTCGGGTGACATGTTCAGAAACTTGTGTCACACCAAAACCTCACGAGCGCGGTCGCAGGTATAACGAGAGAGAGACGGACCGATCTCCCGTCTCATCTCGAGCGCTGCCAGTCATTCCGTGAAACTTGTCACGCGGAATCCTCACGAGCGGAGGCTGGCATAGCGTTCGAGTGAGTGGACCGATCTTCCGTCTCTCTCACTCTAGCGGCATACAAACGAATGGAGATTTTTCTCGTTTTCGTTATCACGTAAACATCTCGATCGTAAACCTACTTTACAAACAACCAATTTTTTTTTTTCTATACATTTTGACATAAGCGAACGTTTACGTTAACGCGATCGAGTGCGTTAAAAAACTTACACTAAGCCCTCTGGCGAGTAGCCGTTTTATTCGCTTTCAGTGCAGCGCTCAGTTACTAACTAGCCGTCATTACACTGAGTACGGAATGGTTGGTTTGTAGTGTAATGACTTCTGTGACGAAAAAATATCGTTTTTATTAGTTCTTTGCTGTCTTAAAAGTCTAGAGTAACTTATTTTTTTGGGTTTCCACTACGTCAAATCTTAAAAAATACGTTTATACACCACCCTTCTAAGTTGTTATTGCCATAGTAGCCATCCAGATAGATTTCATAATTATTGATTGTGCATATAACATATTTGTTTATACAGTAATTGATTGTGGTCGAGTACAAAGGTGAGTTTATTTCGAAAGTTTAATTTCTCCCACCAAACCTTTGAGTACCTACAGCTAATCTATACGCTTACAATCAACTGGACCACACCAATCCACTGGAATTTCACACTCCCAAATGCCTATGGAATTCAGTCTAACGAACAAAATGTAAATATCAATATTTACATTTTGCACCTTCCGAATAGTTCGACCAGTTTCATAGTCCAGTGCCAGGGCACCTAAATTCTAAAGCTGTCGGTGTAATAAACAAAATGACGTCGAATTCGGACACCAGACCGGCAGCGTTCTGCCGCTGGCGTCCGAATCCGACGTCATGTAAATTTCCCGAATGCGGGCAAACAAGCACGTGTGAATATGTCTTAACACTCATGAATCCTACCCTCATACTACAAATCGTATTAAAACAAGCAGGAACTGTGGCCTTAATGTAAGTTTTTTATACGTAAATACTCGAGCGTGTTAAGGTAAACGTCAATCTTCTATATAAGTACCTAAATAAATAAAGTTGAAGTGTCTGTTTGTAATATCAAAATTACAGCTTTTTACAAAATGGAAGGATGTAGATATTTACAATATATAAACAACAAAAAAAACCACCGCCTGGTGGACGGGGCGTAATGTAAAATGTTACAAAACAAGCATTCACGCAGTCAGTATATCGAAACGAGCACGAACACGCGAGCAGCGAGCCGCTCGTTGCTCGTTTCGAGTGCTCGGCCCGCTGACGGTTTTTTGGCAAATCCCTTTTAATGTTACGCAGTTCAAGTCAGACATCTTAACTGAGAGTGTCTTGCGTATCTGGAGCACGGGCGAGCAAAAAGTTCGAAACGAGCATGTTACACGGATTTTAGGATACGGCGTAACATAACATGCTCTCTGCGAATGGTACATTACGCTCCGTAACACTAGTCAGTACCTACATTAACGCGAACGAGTTCATTTAAAACTCTTACTAGGCCCGCAGGTAAACAACAGTATTTTTAGCACCAAACCAAAAGGTCAGTTAAAAATTAAAATGTTTCCGAAATAGCTGACGTGTTGGAAAACAAATCTATTTAAAGTTCTTATGTGATTGTGTAAACAGGAATAGGGTTTCCTTTGTATCATTTTATGGTTAATTAAGCTTTCTAGGTAAATTTGGCTGCTCGCAAAATTATTGGGAAACGGCTTACCTAGTGAGCTGAGAACGAGAGGCTTTGTGGATCGTGTACCAGGTTGCTTATATCTAACTAGATTTTGCCCGCGACTTCGTCCGCACATATCCCGTATTTTCCCGTTCCCGTAGGAATTTCGGGAAATCCTATCTTAGTGCTCTCCTTCACTCCTCAAGGAACCTACATGCGAAATTTCAGCTTTCTACGACCAGTACTTTTGGCTGTGCGTTGTCTGTCAGTCACTCAATCAGTCAGTAACGGAAGCATTTGATATATGTATATTATCTTCAAATATATAAATATCTCATGTCACGGTGTTTGTTACCGAACTCCTCCGAAACGGCTCGACGGATTTTCCAGAAATGTTGTGTGTTTATTTGATAGGCATGAGAATAGGTGATAGGCTATTGTTTTTTATTTGGCAAAACAACGTCTGTCCGGTCAGCTATAGTCCCCGTCACGAGAAGCTATAAATTTTGTAAACAAAGAACTTCTACTAAGTTACGTAGCCTAGGTGCGGAGAATGGAGTCCCTACTCTACTCTAAGTTACGTAGCGCCGTCGTCTAATGTTTTGTGGTACTGGTTTGTTTCATGAGTCAGATGCCATCCAGTACCACAAAACATTAGACGACAGCACTTTATATCGATAAAATATAACCCGACCATGTCAAATTGCTCGTTAGTTTCGTATTACGCGAATGTTACTTTGAGTTGATTGAATTTGGGATTATTTTTTGTCGCTACGTAAATTAGTAGAATTTCCTTGTTTACAAAATTTATAGCTTCTCGTGACGGAGACCATAGTAATATATAGTTTTATGAAGAATCCGATCCGAACTCCCAGACATGAGTAACCATTTCAACATTTAAAGTCGTGTACATCAGCTGCCCTAATATTACAATCTTTGTCACAGGTTCTGCCAACGGCTTTATCCGCGTGATAATCGAAATTTAGCTTTCTCCCGGGATGAAACAGTATCCTTCCCTACGACGAAAAACTATTGAGGTACTTTCGAACTTATAATACAGCACTTACGGATACGGATTATCACCGCAGAAAATTCTCATTTTTTCAGTGGATTATAGATAAAAACATAAAAAGGTGAGGCTAATATCGTGTCTGTATTATAAACGTCTTTGTGTGGGTGGGTATCCCTTTGGGGAATGCAGCTGATGCGTTATAAAGCTGTAGCAAAAGAGATAAAGGCACAAAGCTCACAGCACTTACCACACACTGTAAGGAATCCAGTAACAGAAACGTTAATGAGTATTAATAATCCAACAGTTCACTTCATCGTCAATTGAATCGGATTTACATATTTCATTCAATCGAACGCATTGACAGATGCAACTCGATTCAAAAAGCCGAGGATGGAGCATCATTACGATTATTGAAATGAAATGCAGAATGACGATTTTTCGTCATGATTTCATTTTTATTAAAAAGCTCTTAATTTAATTTAATGTGACTGTAATTTTCAGGACAGTAATTAATTTAATCAAATATTTTGATTTTCACAGGAATGACTTCATCATCATCATCATCACATCAGCCGAAAGACGTCCACTGCTGGACATAGGCCTCCCCCAAGCGTCACCACAACGACCGGTCCTGTGCGTCTCGCATCCATCGGCTACCCGCGACCTTCACCAGGTCATCGGTCCACCTTGTGGGAGGCCTTCAAACGTTACGCCTTCCGGTACGCGGTCGCCACTCCAGAACTTTTCGGCCCCATCGACCATCTGTTCTGCGAGCAGTGAGCCCTGCCCACTGCCACCTTAGTTTGGCGATCCTTTGGGCTATGTCGGTAACCTTGGTTCTCTTGCGGATATCATCATTCCTGATTCGATCACGCAAGGAAACTCCAAGCATTGCCCTCTCCATTGCCCTTTGAGTGACTTTGAGCCTTCTGATGAGACCCATTGTAAGCGACCACGTTTCAGTTCCGTATGTCATCACTGGCAACACGCACTGATCATAGACTTACTTATCATCTTATTTTAAACACACCAGTCTTGTCAAAGGGTATCGTGTTATGGGTAAAAACGGGTTACGAGTTAGAGGAAGTCAGATAGGCAGTCGCTCAAGGTAAAGCTGCAGTCCCACGGACTGAATTTTCGCAAGCCAAATCGCACCAGGCCAATAGGCCATGGGAGTCGTCGCATCCGATCAAGCCTGCCGTGGCCTGTCCGATCCATCGGGAGTCGGTAAGCTCAAATGCGCGGCGCAGCGCAGCGCGATGGCGACTGTCGCCTGGCGCGGCCTATCTTGAAATAGGCCGTAGGACCTGCAAACGGTTTGACTGAAAAACGACCCTAACATAGGGAGTAAAAGGCTAGGCAGACTCGTATTTCGCTATAATAAAGTAAAATGTAAAATCTGATTTCATCTTATTTCTCAGTAACAAGTAGCAAATGTTCAGCACATAAGTGCACAGGTGTTAAACTCATGGCATATGATTTATTAGGTAGTAAACGTGCTAAACACGCGAACGGACGAGACCATAAAATATGTGGTCAGCAATAACCACTAATAACACTTCGACCATCCGAATCCATTAAGAGATGCTAGTTAAGGGGAATGCTCTCCGCTTTTGCCAGTCTTTAATACCTATTTTATCTTTGCGGAAGATGCCATTGCGAAGAATTGGAAATCGACTTCCTTGTATGAACAGACTAATTAACGTATTGTAATTTTATCATAGCAGAAAATAATAATTAGAAGTATTTAAATTAGAATAGAATAGGTACCTACACATCTATGTCGATAAATACTAGTTATAGCTTTGGTAGGTAAGTATACGCCTTGATATCTGCCTAAGCAGTAATTGTAAAATTTCGGTACCTTTATTAACATGCAAAATAATAAACAAAAAAAAATCTGTCAGTAATTTTTACTTTCATAAAAATCAGGTTATTCAAATCACCACTTTGATATTAAGTGTCCTATTTGTTTTCGCAGTCTCATAAAATTATTTCGTATCTAACAAACTGGGACCGCATCGCCTTAAAAGTTGGGTATTAGGAGCAAAGTATAAGGATTAGTTCGGCTGCAGGTCGCAGGTGGCACTTCGATAGCTGATGGCCCTTCGGCCTTCCCCGGGTGTCTCTCTGCCGGTATTGGAGACATAAGCCCGATACTTGGACGAACACTTTTATGTTTAAAGGGTTTAGAAGCAAGTTAGTAAAACAATGACGGGACAGCGCTTTTTCATAGCAAGGTTTTTTTTTTTGTAGGTTAGTTTAGTAAGTTAACTTGGCATTAAAAAAAAATATATATAACTCAATATTAATTAGAAGATAAGTACTAAGATGACAGGAATGATTTTTTTGCTTTCAAGTTATTGCCAGTGGAGTAAACCTTTGTTATGTATGTGTGTAATGTGTATCTAAGCTTACAATATTTTTTTTAATGGAAATAGTGTGTATTTCTAAAAATTACAGTTGTCAAATAGGTTAATCTTTGTCTCTTATTTCACATTACCTTTGTAGGTTTCTCATACAACAGGCAGCCTTGGACTGCAAAAGTTGCATTTTTAGGGTTCCGTACCTCAAAAGGTGTCTGTCTGTCTGTCTGTCCGTGTGTCAGCACCGATTTTCTCAGGAATGGGTGGACCTAGCAAGTTGAAATTTATACCAGATACTGAGGTCCCTATTATGTAATGTTTTCTTCATCTTGAGTCCCTATTAGGTGTATAAAAAAGCCCTACGTCAACACGACAAAAAGATATGGGCAAATTTAGATTTTCGCAAAAACTTGTAAGTACCATTTACCTTATTTTCCAACTTTTTTATTTTTCGAAATTTTCCCTTTACTTGTCCTGTAAGACCTTGCTTTTAACATTGAAAATTCTAGGTCAACCGGAAGTATCCTATAGGTTTTGGGTCGAAAAACTATATAGTAGTTCCCGTTGACCTAGAATGACGAAATTTGGCAAAAAGCAAGGTCTTACAGCATAAATAAAGGAAAAAATCCAAAAAAGTTGAAATCATCATCATATCAGCCGAAAGACGTCCACTGCTGGACATAGGCCTCCCCCAAGTGTCGCCACAACGACCGGTCCTGTGCGTCTCGCATCCATCGGCTACCCGCGACCTTCACCAGGTCATCGGTCCACCTTGTGGGAGGCCTTCCAACGTTACGTCTTCCGGTACGCGGTCGCCACTCCAGAACTTTTTGGCCCCATGGACCATCTGTTCTGCGAGCAATATGCCCTGCCCACTGCCAGTTTAGTTTGGCGATCCTTCGGGCTATGTCGGTAACCTTGGTTCTTGTTTTTAAAGATATATAATACTAACCACATTATTTTCGTAAAGCACGAAAACTGCATTTACCTATCAGCAAAGGTTCCGTTCTACTTAGTGGATTTTCAAATTAACGAGAATATTATAAAGCAGGTATGCACATCAGCTAAGTAAAGTATTCACCACATATTTACACAGCGGTGTACGACATAGCACACAGCGCTTTAATCCGATTACAGCAGTTAATAGCGCTTTAACATGCTTGCTGCCTGCACTAAGGAGGTTCACAATATTTACTACTAAGGACGTATAAGTAGCGACACATTACTTAATAATGCTTACAAACCACCCTAATTATTTTGGACGTTCGTCACAAAAACACACCAACGTGGAGAAAATGACTGACACTCGGTTTCTTGAAAGATTCATCACACACACATCACATCTTTACAGGCTTCTAACAACACTTTGTTTAAGTTATTTTTTTAAATTATTTTTGTTCTTTTCGGGTTCTTATTGTATAAAACACTAGCTGACCCGCGCAACTTCGTCTGCGTCACATTTTTCGTTACTGCTCCGCTCCTATTGGTCTTAGCGTGATGATATATAGCCTATAGCCTTCCTCGATAAATGGGCTATCTAACACTGAAAGAATTTTTATATCGGCCCAGCAGTTCCCGAGATTAGCGCGTTCAAGCAAACAAACAAACTCTTCAGCTTTATATATTAGTATAGATAATTGTATCACCTCTCTGGAGAGAGACCGGCTAAGCGGCTCCTGTAACGCAGGTTATTCACCTAGACAGGAATTAGGGACTTCACTGATTTTGTAACCTTTTCTTAAGTAAATAAATATTATATTAATTAAAGTAAAGTCAAGTGAAGCGATTGACTGTCTTCTGAAATGCACTACGATAGAACCTAGGTATGCATAAAATAGCCAAGTCGGGAAAAGCAAAAACAGATAATATGAGCATTTTTGTGGATGTCCATCGGTAGTTTATTGAGTTTCTGATTATAGTATGTTTGACCACAACCGAATGACACGCATCGACTGAAAAATGTCCAAATCTTTTTTTATAAGTACTTACTTTTCTCGACATGGCTGTTTTATACATATCTATGTCGAATTGTTCACATTCATTTTGCGATAAATGTTGTTGCGGAAACTGGATCTAAGTCTATAATATCTGCCTATATGTGTCAGTACACAGGATGTTTCAGGAGTGCGTGGTCAAAGTTAAGAGTGGTATTTATGTATCTGGATTGTCTGGTAGGCAGCCGCTCCACGTAAAATACTGGTATTCCGCTGAATCAGGGTTGACTGGAAGTCGACCCCAATATGGTTGGGAAAAGGCTAGGCAGATGATGAACTTCATACAAATTAGTTTACATTTTAGTGGACATTGATCGAATTTACTCAAACCGTCGTCGATAGTGATGTACCGGTCGATCGCAAAAGCTTACTGTGTTGATCACAGTTGTTCTAAAAAATTATAAAATACAAAAAACGGTGACGATCACTTACATAGGTCGACGTCCGTGTTTTTTTTTCGCTGTCTCCGAAGTAGGTAGACATTCTGTTATACCAGGTTCGTGTGATTTTGAGTTTATCGTTTTTCTTTCGGAGCAGTTAGAGTACGCCGACATAGACTATCAGGATACCATAATTATGGCCTTTCTGAACCTCAAATCAAACGGTTTTGATAGAGAGTTCTTGTGTATAAAAGTACTAGCTTCTGCCTGCGCCTTTGCTCGCATATAAGACGTAAACTATCCCAGGAGTTCATACTTCCGGGATAAAAAAATTGGTAATCTGTAAAGTCGGCTTACGAACGATAATTTTACGTAATAACGTCATAGGAAAACAATTGAATTCTTAACAAACAAGCCGAACGCTTAGGCCGATTGTGCCCATCTATCGCTTGTATCGCGCTCTCGCTTGCGGAACGTGACACTTTTTCGTGCGCGCAGCCGGCGTTCATCGATTTATAAGACGTTATCACGTCAAAATCCTATGTCCTATTCCGAGACATGGCCTACCCATGTGCTAGCCTTCATAATTATCTCTTCAGCCGTTAAGACGTGAAGAGGTTTCAAACTAACAGACAGCCATACAGACGTATGGAAGTATGGATTTATTACCGTCACCTGGAGGAAGCTAAACACCACTTCCTGCTACGATAAGGACATTGAACGATACAAACAGTAATAATTACAACAGCTTACACTATGTTTAGATTTATAGAAGCAACCTCTAGTAAGGCCACGGCTAGTGTCGCCGAGTTGGAGCACCGCCAATGTTATAATAGGTGCTATCTGATCCGATTCTGTATAGATAACGAGGAAATTAATTTTATTCTGTTTTTTTAATTCTATAGACAAAACATTTCATTGAAATAAACTTTAATGGCAAAGGACATTTGTGTGAAGGGCTATTTAAAGTATGCTTGAGATTTGCTCAAAAAAAAATCAATGTAAGGATGGTGACGTGTCTGGCTCGACAACTGATTTTTGTTAACTTGACTGATGATTTTATTTTAATTTTTCTGTTTGTATTTTGATTATTGTGATTTTATTGATTATTTTGAGTATTGTTATTTTATTTTGACTTTTAATTTTTCTTTTATTTATTTTTTTGTTGATTTTATTGGTTTTTCTTTTTTTTTGTATTAAATATTTGTTTATTTTCTTATGATAATTAATATTTAAACTTTGTATGGATATCACAATCTGAAATAAACGTATTAATAATAATATACGAATATTATAAAACTAAAGAGTTTATTCGGTTGAACGAGCTAATCTCAGGAACTACTGGTTCGAATTGAAAAAATCTTTTAGTGTTGAATAGCCCATTTATCGAGTAGGCCTGGATGTATAACACCACGCTAGGACCAAGAGGAACAGAGCATTAATGGAAAACTAGCCAAGTGCGAGTCGGACTCGCGTGCAAAGGGTTCCGAACCAATTTCATTTATTTAACATGTTTTTTTAACACTACAGACTTTTTATTGGTTTTCCTGTAATCTTTAGGTATAGAACTATTATCTGCATTTTTGTTCATAATTTTAGACTCGGTAGTTTCGGAGATAAGGACATCCCCCCCTTGGAATGGTCATTTTTGGTCTAATTTCTTGAATAATTTCAAAACTGTTTATTTCAAAATTATGAAAAAAATATAATTAAAACCCTCACACTTCTTTCAATTGATAAGTATGTCACACGATACAGTTTGAAAAACTTATTTTATTTTATTTCTCATTTTGACCCCCAAAAGTAACCCCCATACTTAAAAAAATATTTATTTGTGTTAAGCGTCCGTATTTGGATCACAAAAGTCCATATGTATGCCAAATTTCAAAATAATTGGTCTAGTAGATCCGGAGAAAATTGGCTGTGACTGACGGACAGACAGACAGACACCTGAGTGATCCTATAAGGGTTCCATTTTTTGTTCGAAACCCTAAAATTGTGACACAGACGAAGTTGCGCGGGTCAGCTACTTAGAAATAAGATAGCTTATTTGTTTCTTAGAAGTCCCGATATCTTCAGTGCAAATTAATGCACTGAAGATATCGTTCACATTTAGGTTACTTCTAGGCAAGCGTGCTCCATCTTCGACCACATCATCGCTTACCATCAAGTGAGATAGTGGTCAAACGCGTGCCTATCAATAGAAAAAAAAAAAAATAATAATAACATTATTTCTATATGTTTCCCAACCCAAATAAAAAGGAACTCTCGACCAATATTCTGATGCACTACTTCCCAAATGGATGAATCATAGAAAAATGTAATTACTACTGAAAAACTAACACAGCTATGTGTACGTGACAGTACGTGGGTAGATTCTGCTCACTCAAAAAAAAAACACTAAATAAAAAAATGTTTTGCAACCGACAGAAGAAAATTTCGTAAGTATGTAAATATGAATATTGTTGCCAATAAGCGTTGTTTATAGTAAACAGAGTTGTGACCTAGTTTTTGTTTTAATTTATGGGTTTTAGTTATACAGATGAGAATCCTGTGGCGCATAAATAACGTTCAGTAACTGCGTTATGATAAATTGCCTCGAGTCTCATTCATCAAAATCTGCGCTCGCAGAATCATTGAACGAAGGCTATAAAAACAGCCAGTTTCCGCAGAGTATCAGGAAGCAACGTTTGCTAAAATACCTCTCAAATTCGATGAGAGCACGCAAAAAACGGTACGATACCGCTAAACTTGAAGTGAAATCCGATTTCCAACGCGGAAAATTCGGTCGAATTTGATGAAAATGTGAAGAATATAATCGCAAACAAAACCTGTAGTATCACAGTTTGCGCAAAGACATTCAATACCAAGTTCTCTATTCTCGTGGAAATAGAAAAAGCAAACAGTTTAAGCAAAACATAACTTACCTTTATATCATAATCGGTGAACACAGAAGCGCTTCGAAGATGAAAAAAACTCACTATCTTCCAACTTCTATATAAGTACGGTTCACGAGAAAATTCTACACAGAAGTTCAAGTTCACTACACTACACCGTCTATGTGTCCAATAATGTACTAACTGATGTAACATAGGCACTTTAAATATGACTGATGGAAAACTAAGCACTGACTAACACTACTGATCGTCTCACCTACACCAACGTTCGGGAAACTGTCGAACCTGGAACAAAATGTGAATATTAGTCAAATGTGTAGGGTATGAATAAGCCTGTTTATAAGTATTAGGGTGCCTGTCCATTCGTGCGGAGCGCGACAGCGGAACAAAGAAAAGGAGAAATATTAACCAATAGAATTTCATAAAATCTCCGCACCACGTGAGTCACTGACATTTTGACTGACATGATTGGTTAATATTTCTCCGTTTCTCCGCTCCGCTCGCAATGGACAGGCTCCCTTATGGTCCTGTGTTGCAATGATTAATGGTTTGTCAATTCTATTCAGAATCCATAATGTTTTCATGACAGTGAAATGAATGAGTCCGTTTAAGAGACCTAAATCTAGGATTACTTTCCAAAAGTACGTCTATTCGCAGAAACTTTAATATATTTATTTTTAGATAGTAAAAATGATAAAGGGCATATTTCAGTCACGCAACGTTTGCCATTCGAACAACCTAATCATGTAACTTCGACTGAAAACCAGATCAATTTTGTTTGACATTTCTTACGTTCTGAGAACGGAATAAGGTTTCGATTACCATAAAAATGACGCGATTACGCAGCAAGTCATGATATTATGAAGAATTGATCAATACAAAACACCTATCGATATACAATTGGGGTGTATATGTCATTGTTTACCGCTCGAGCCTGCCGGCTTCGGACGTGACTAAGCCAGTTTTCAACTGGCACATATCTCGGCTCTGCAATCACCTCGCTCGACGCTCCCTCGGACCGTATTATCATTCGTACAAAAGCCCTCTCTACGTAATAGCCGCCGATCAACATCTAAAGGAATTTTTGCTAAAATTTCGCCATCAATCTTTCCCGGTGCAAAAAGCCGGCAGGACTAGACACTTGATTTATCTATTTGAATATTAGCTCGCCATCGTTGGGGGGCTGTAGGCACGCATTCCAGTCTCGAACTATTTTCATAACGTGTTATGTATTGTTTTTATTATTGGCGGCCATTAGTAAAAATTCAGGTCACAACAGCGACAAACATGTGGAGTGACTTTGTGATAAATTGGATTCGGAAAATGATGGGGGATTTTTCGTGAAAAAAAACGTTCGGAGTGACTAACGAGATAAAATATATGTTAACTACGTAGGTGTAGATAACAGATCGCTGTTTAAATTAGCGTTGTGATCGAGAAGCGCCGTCCCGAGTGGAGCCGAGTGGGGCCGACGAGTCTAGTGCTGATGCAGTGCTCCGCAACGCGAACGAATGGGAAAATGATACAGCAACATCGCTTTGATGGGATATAGATGGATTACGTTCACGGTATTGGGGTCGGGAAGTCGAATTGTTTAGAATTTGGATAAGTATCTACCTGAATGAACTAGCAAATACTGATTATATTGTCTGACTAAAATAAGCTTTAAGTCCTGTAGGTAAAATCATTCCTAATTAATCAAAAGAAACTTTGGTGAAGTATTTTAAGAACAGTCCCTTTATAATCAATACTGTTTTACGCAGCGAAATCAAAATTTATTCTAGAAAGCTATTTTAGAAGCCCGAAAACCAGCACCCGCTATAATTTCAGTCATTTCCGACCATCCATTCAGCGGAGCGGCCGCTCTTACATCACTGCCTCATAGTTCCTTTAATTTAACACAGATTTTAATTAAATTCAGCAGGAATTCAATACCTATGCCTAAAGGCAAGAGAGAAATTAAAAAATAAAGGAATCGACTACGTTACACATTGTGCTAAATGGTTTTCGAATTCCTTTCGAACGATCAATGACTGTATTTTAATTAAACCATTTATTACAAGCGTTATTTTACCGATAGGCCTACAGGTTTCTTCTCTTGTGTGTTATGTTAAAAAAGGTATTATGTACATATATTTTCAGGTTAACTATGAGTATCTTAATAAGCTCTACCCATTGCTCTACTCATATAGGAGTTGTTTCTCAGTGAGTTCCCATATTCATGAATTGTTTCAGTACTTAAGAGGAAATGCAGGCGAAGAGACTTTGTATGTAAAAAGTCATAATTCGAGGTTTGGCTCTCGACTGTTTTCTCCTCCAATATTGAACCGATTTGAGAGATATTTCAAAAACTGAATAAGAAGGATATATACTGGGTGTTTTCATTTTTTTATTAAAATTTGCCAAATTTGTACACTAGGGCTCTGTTGACAGCAATTTATCAGACAATTTTGAGCATTTTGTGAGGGTTCTAAGTGCTTATACGGTTATTAAATCATCAAAAAGGAAAACATAAGGACACAGGTATACATCCTTCTTATTCAGTTAGTGTCTAAATATCTCTTAAATCGGTTCAATATTGGAGGAGAAACAGTCGAGAGCCAAACCTCGAATTATGACTTTTTAACCGACTTCAAAAAAAGGAGGAGGTTATCAATTCGACTGTATTTTTTTTTATGTTTGTTACCTCATATTAACCGACTGGATGAACCGATTTTCATGATTCTTTTTTTATTTGAAAGCTGGTGCTTCCCGTGTGGTCCCATTGCCACCACGTCAGGATCTGATGATGGAAACCTTGAGAAATCGAGGGCAACTCTCGAAAATTGTAGGCACGCATTTGGTAAAAACTTGATATTCGTGTGTATATCGGGTGATACTACAAAAGAATGAAAGTTTGGATCAGACCTGATGATGGAGATGACAGAGAGTCAAGGGAACTCCACATCGGTATGTAGGAACTACCAAGTGTTTGGGCTTATTTCATTCGTATTGACGAGACCTTTACACCGAAAGCACTTAGTTTTATTTTCATAACATAACATCACGCCGGTACGCTGTGAATGGGTACGCAGGTACCACTAAAAAGTGAAAAATAAAAAACTATTTACAAAAAATAACTTTAATTTCGGAAGTCGGTGTCAAAAAACGAAATAACCAAAAACACCGACTTCCTTAATTAAAGTTATTTTATACTTTGTAGTGTTTTGTTTTGGAAGTCGGTTACATTTTTTGTAAAAAGTTTTTACATACAAAGTCTCACCGCCAGCATTTCCTTTTAAGTACTGTAACAATTCATGAATATGGGCACTCTCTGAGATACAACTCCTATATGAGTAGAGCAATGGGGCAGTTAATGGTTAGAGCTTATTAAGATACTCATAGTTAACCTGCCTGGACGAAGAACACATTACTGTTACGTCTACAATGAGTTTTATCAATCTATTCACGCTAGCGACTGTTGTTAAAAAAATGTATGAAAACTTAAAAAAAAAAAACAAGTTTCTAATTTATTTGTTTAAGTTGTTTACTAAAAGCAAGCAAGTTGCAAGTAAAACTTTAGTTACCAACTAAAAAATTAATTAGAAATTGTTTTTTTTAGTTTTCATAATTTTTTTTAACTACAGTCGCTAGCGAGTATAGATTGACAAAACTCATGGTAGACAGACTGAGATCAACGACATACTAAGAAAAAATCTTAGCCAGCTATGGTACTGGGGACGCTACAAAACGGTAAAAATAAATTAGTGTGAAACTGTCCCTTGAGTAACACGCACATTGTAATGAAGGAAAATACATCAATTTAAAGCAACTGGCCTTATAGGACATCAAAATCCTCGATGATCTTGAAGAAAGTCAAGACTAATAGTATTAATTACGCAAAGGACAAGGCCACAATCAGAATAATACTTTCTATTGGTATTCCAATACCAAGCAATTTAAAACGTATAAGGTTTCATGAAACCTGAACGCGTCGACCATAAGTAGCTTATAACATTGCTCATTGACACATTTATTCTCGTCTCTCGAAACGCTGGACTATGAATGTAAACCAATAGTTTTATTTCCAATTAATCAGAATAGCTTTGCACATGGTTTACGCAAAATGTAATTATTTTGAATTGCGGCGTGCTTAACACAGAAACAATAATGTATTTATTTACACAGTATAATTGCTATTTGTGTGGTCACACGCGATTAACAATGTTTTTGTGAACCGTCCTACTATTTTAGTCCAAATTCCAATCATTTCGATTCACGCATATAATTATATGATACAATCTACTTCAGGAAGCATGTGGGAACCATTCATTGTTGTGTCTGGCACTCGCACACACATCGTCACAATGTCGTTTACCGAAAATTATTCGTCTAAAGAATCTCTGTGCGATTCATCGGTCTAAAATGTGAGGTCACATTCTCTACTACGTACTCGCAATCTACGACAGAACAATATTTTACACGTTACACGCCCAATTACAAGCAGAAATACATAAACCGCGCTCCGAATGAAATATAAAGTGAATTCTACGAGAATCTAATCAACAGTGAATGTTTTAAATGTTGATTGAAGTCGAGAAGCACCGCAATAAAGAAAATACCAGCGTCTGAGTGGTAGGTGTGCGGTGAGCGCGGTGAGATGTACCTCACCGTGGCATTGTCTCAGCACCGGTCATACCGGGCGCAGTGGGCACAGTGGGCATACTGGGCACATAATTGATTGGGGTCGAGGCGACACAAGTGGTCCGAAAGGCAGTTTCCTAACTAGCTTTGTAGTAGCAAGCCCCGGGAGCAATTAGGCGGAAGGGGGAAATTGCATCTCTTGGGGATAGCTCACAAATTGCCCCAAACGTCAGCAACTCTCCAACTGAAATGACAATTTGCCTTTCACTATTAGTTTTCCGGAATTCGCAAGTGGGCATTTCTGAGTGTTAGGGGCTTACGGCCGAAGTCGGGAACTTACATGTTTGCTTATATGTACTAAATATACAGTAAACTTGTAAGTTAGGAGAGAACTCAGCGGGGCTCTCATATGCATGTGCAGAATGCCAACAGTGCTACAAATTAGTTTCGTAATAAACGTATAATAGTTCAATAGTTGATAATTGTTTGCTGTTTTGTGATTTATACAACAGCAAACACATTTTATGTTGATTTTACTGTAAATATTGCTCCAAGCAATATGGCAAATAATAGGCATTCTCATTGCGAATGCCATAATGATTGAAAGTAACCAAACTACAAGTAATTTTCGTTACTTTTACTCCTCCCTGGTGCGAGTTTAAAAGCAACCAAAACAAACAGCAGTTCATTTCGAATGAGCTAATTGAGTTCTCGTAACGAGCACACGACCACCCCCTTTAATCAAGACACAAACATAAAACAAAACCAAACCAAGTAAGTGATTTCATACAATCCTGAATAAAATCCTGTACATACTCAAATATTTCGCACATATCTGGGCATTATCCTGTTTTTGACACAAAAATCTTTGCCCAGAAACCTGTTTTTGATATCCCAAGTATTTTGCCAATATCATGTTTATAATACTCAAGTATTTGGCCGATAAGAAGATTTAGTACTCAAGCAAAGTGGAGAGAAAAGCTGTAGAGACCCGCAACATGCCACTACGCGTGCCAAATATTCACGGCGACAGAGTTGACACTCGATCTTTGGAGAAACCTCCGAACATCTGACTATAACAGTATAGATGTTTAATATATTTTGATGTTGTATTATATAATAACTAGCTGACTTGGCAAATGTTGTTTTGCCATACAAAAAAAATACTCTACCACCTATTCTCATACCTACCGAATATACACACAAAATTTCATGAAAATCGGTCGAACCGTTTCGGAGGAGTTCGATAACAAACACCGTGACACGAGATTTTTATATATTAAACTAGCTGACTCGGCAAACGTTGTTTTGCGAAAAAAAAAAACATCTATTCTCATACGTACCGAATATACACACAAAATTTCATGGATATCGGTCGAGCCGTTTCGGAGGAGTTCGGTAACAAACACCGTGACACGAGATTTTTATATATAAGATTAATAGTTACTTTTTGTCTCAGGGCGAGCCTTTTGCCATCAACCGGCGAAATGTGGATGTACTATATAATAGACAGATTTCTGCCCAACCCTTTGGGAATATAGGCGTGATGTTATGATATGTATTTTGATATAGTTACTGTACACTTGTTTTTATTTTCCACCTAATTATAATCATTGATTTGTAAATAAATCTTATTTGTCGTAAACGGAAAAACAATCGCAAAAAAGAAAATTTGGAGGAAAATATTAAAACCCTAAAGACGATTGTCGAAATGTCGAGTCCGTTATCTCCATGTTTGTCATCAAGCACGTTATAATAATTCTGGGCGTGAAGACCGAGCGCCTCACGCCGAAAAATATTCATAAAAGAAAATCAACTGAAATGAACGTTCGGAGAAAATATTAAAATTGCGCTGAGGTGGCCATTTTAGAGATTTATTCTTCCGTTATTATAACCATTTTGCAAAAATGTGCGAAATATCAAGATAAGATTTGAAAGATATGAAGAAACGACTTATGAAATGTTCCAGTTTCTCAAGGAAAACATTTTTATTTAGAAAGAAGAGTAACAGATCACTAGGAGGGCTAACTGTTCTAATTAGCTATCCAAGGTAGGTCGTGCTGGTCCCCGGCACGCTCATTTATCACACGAACAAACGATGACAGTGCTCATCTTCTCGAGAACGTACATTTTCAGTCCACTACAGACATTTAAATGTTCAGACATAATATCTCTGATATTTCTAAAATATTTTGTTACTGAAAGATGTGTGCCGCGGTCGACACTTGGCATCAGGCCAGTGCTTTTGCTGTTTTCTCCCTCATGACATCTTCTATAGGATAAAACGAAGCGCAGTCTTTGCGTCTCGAGAACCATTATAAAATTAATGACACCCATAATAATTCCCTTTTTTCCTAAATACAACAAAGAAAATTAAAATGTCCACCACGTTTTCTTATTATCTTAGCTTCGCATAATATTTCGGCTGCCATTAGAGAGCTTACGCATGCCTGTTTCTATTTCGTTACAGCCTTAAGGAAGACGCAGAAAATATTTAGTAAAATATACTTACCCGAGCAATTTTTTTTTATTATTATCAAACGCGATTTTCAAAATCTAACCGAATTTTGAATATAATTTAAGGTAATATGCGCGCGCCCGAGAAGGTTCTTTCGCGGATTAGGATACGTCAGATAATAAAGCAATAAACTACGAAGTGATGAATGAAAAATGCACGAGTGTGATGTGTAACATATGCAGCGTGCGGTGCGGGTCGCGGCGCGTACCTTGTCGCGAGTTCGCGAGCGCAGCGATGCAGCGTGCAGCGAGAGAGCGCAGGGCGACGCGAGCCGCCGCCTGCCTGCGAGCGACTGCCGCCCGGGCCGCCGCGCGCGCCCCGCCCGCGCCACGCGCGCGCCACGCACCGCCTGCACCGGCACACACGGCCGCGCCACCGCACGCCGCCGCCGCGCGCTGAGCTACCTACCCTCGTCCGAGCCCGCAGCGGGCTCACGCACCACGCGATTATCGATGTGTTCTGTGAGATGTGTCGCGCGGAGAGGGACCGCGGGGCGCGGCACGCACCGGCGGGGCTCGTGCCCGGGGGCTGCGGGAGGGGGGGCGATCCTGCGCGCTGCGTCACGCATCTGTCTCGACGCTTTCTTGCGTGCTCCCGCAGCCCGCCATCTGCAGAGACGTGCCGGCCGGGCTCGCTCGGAGCGCTCGGGCGCGCGCCGCCCTCTCATTGCGACGGTGTTAATGCCCTCCGCGAAACTCTTCGCATTACATCCGTAAAGCTCAATAGAGCTGAATTATCAGATATTTGCCGTTCAACGCTGGCAAGGTCATATTGTTACTTATACGGAAAACTGCCAGCCGCTTTCTCGGAAACTCTTCAAGTCGTGTTTTCTAAGAAGCGCGGGCAGTTTTCCGTTGTTTCCCGCTGCTGTTTTATTTATTAGTGCCTAGCAATTCAGCTTCCGAAGAGAAAAGCAACGTTTAATTACAGCAAAAATTAATATTCTCCTGATACAATTTTTATGAAATTTTTGCGCTCTCGTTTTGCTTATTATTTGTAACCACGTGTTCTCAAAGCATCACATGGGTTTAACCGCGTAACCTCTACGGTCGAGATCCATAATTTCTGCTCGAATAAACTTCCACATTAGCTAGTAGGTGATCATCAAATAAATACCCAATAATCCAATGAAAGGAACTCGCTAAAGCGAATTCTGTTTCCCTATTGATTGTATTGAGCCAAGTGACGGGAATGAAAAGGCTCTTGAATCGCGTTGTAGCCGGTAGAACAGCGAGCATCAATCACTGCGGAATCAATTCGTACGATTCGCCGATATATTTGTTATTCAGCGAGGTTCCTTTGAGACGCGGATACACTGCGGCAGATTATTAAATAATTGCAAACGTAGGTGGTGAAACACCAATGTATTTTGGTATGTAGAGTCATACCAGGTGGTGAATATTTTCCCATTTCGCAAATCCAAATAGGTATTGGAGACATGACCACCATGTGGTCACAAACTCAGACTCCGGGTTGATACTGAGAAATTTCTAATGGAAAAATTCAATAACACTTTGCTCGACCTGGGAAACAAACCCATTGTGGAACTTCATACTCTGCAAGTTCGCGCTTGCGACCACAAAACCAACAAGGTAGCCATATAATACACAAATTGAGCTTCAAAATCACGACCTGTAGCTTTTCTTTTTCTTTCTTTCTTTTCTTTCTTTTTTTTAAAAAACGTTGCCCCACACTAGGAATTTCTCCTGTATCGTGGGTGCGTTCACAAACATATAAATACACATACACAAACAGCCAGACCCGAAGCAACTATCTGTAGGCCATACAAATATTTGTTCCGTGCGGGAATCGAACCCGCGACACGCAGCGCAGCAGTCAATCGCTCAACCACTGCGCCAACCGTCCCGTCAACTGTAGCTCATCCGCCAGTCGATCATAACTTAACTCTTGGGCTATTGTATGTATAATATTTGGAATTTGATGGAAAGTCACAGCAATTAGCCAAGCCACAATTATTAACCTCTTAGAAAAGCTGCACAAATATCATCATCGACATCACAACAATAATAATTAATCCATTAAACGCCTACGGCCGCACCAAGACCTAATTAACGAATAACGAACGGCCTTACGACTCAATCCTGGCCCAATAAACCCATAATCACTCTCTAAGCAAACAGATCATATTGATGACCCCACTTACTGTTGCCACTTTCCGTGACAAAATATAGCGGAAGGAACCAACGAGGAAAATTCTTCCACAGGAAAACTTATTGAAATTAATGTTGCACTTCTGTATTCAGCGGCTGATCTGATGAAAAATGTCTGTAGATAATATTGCACCTACGACGCTACGGTCGTACCGTATAGAATGGAAGCTCCCTCTATCGGCGAATAATTGAGTTATATTCTCGAAGAATTCCAGTTAGCGAGATTACTATGTTACTCACCTGACAAAACGAACATTCCACTTTGTGTTAAGTTTGTTTCACGCGTATTTATAAGCTGGTAGCAGTTTTGACTTAGATGGACCGCTATTTTGAGTAGGTCGTGTAGATTATGGCAACAAACCGTCATCTAACTAGCCGTAATTCTATCTGTAAGGGGAAGGAAATCCTAACTATTAATTGTAGACCTAAAACGCGTCTGAAGTATCTTAATAAAACCTATTGCTCGGTTAACTTCGACAATCTGGATAAAACAATACAAAACTTGGATTACCAGCCTATCCTTGACTGTCAAGACGCGAACGTATCAACGGATCTCCTCGTGGCTCACCTATCTTTAGCAATAAAAAATAATACCAGCATAGCTTAAACTTCAAAAAGAAAACTAATAACCAAACCATGGGTAACTAAAGGACTTCTTCGCTGCATGAGGAACCGGGATAACTTGCACAAAAAATTCAAACGTAACCCTGACGACGAGATACTAAAATTGACATACAAGCGATATGGAAATTTTTGCTCCTCTCTGCTCAAAAAAGCAAAGAAGATGTACGAAAAGCAGGTAATTGATAATGCAAAGGGTAACAAAAAACAGTAATGGGATGTCATTAAAAAAATTAGCGGGTCTGACAAGAGGGTTGATTTCTTGTCATCCCTCTTGTCATCTAATAGTCCCGAGGCGGACATTAACGACCTTAATAGTTTCTTTGTGAACGTTGGAGCAAAGTTGGCAAATCGAATCTCCACTTCGGAATCTACAACACCTTGCCACACCAGCGTTCACGCATCAGTAGGTCCTTTAAACTCGCTTGTCCTTCTTCCTACCGATGAACAAGAAATTTGCAGCCTCATTGGGGGCTTGAAGGAAAATTGTGCAGTAGGGATCGATCAGATTAGCAGCAAAATCATTAAGAGATACGCAAACTACCTCTCTTCTCCCATAACACATATCTATAATCTGTCAATCTCAGCGGGAGTTTTTCCCCAGGCTTTTAAAACAGCTGTTATCAAGCCCATCCATAAGGCTGGAAAAAGAGACTGTGTCAATAACTACCGGCCCATCTCCATTCTACTTGCTAAATCAACGTTTAGTTAAGTTCTTGGAAGCAAATAATCTCCTTTCGTCTTCACAGTTTGGTTTTAGAACTGGCAAAAGTACCAATCATGCAGTGCACGAGTTGGTAAACTCTATTGTGGCCAGCTTAGATAACAGAAAGAGAAGCCTTACGGTGTTCCTCGACCTTGCAAAAGCGTTTGACACAGTCTCTATTCCGCACCTTCTAAAAAAGCTTGAACGGCTCGGTATCAGAGGAATCCCCCTGAAACTTTTGGAGGACTTTCTTACTGGTAGGAAACAACGAGTAAAGATAAATGACTGGCTCAGTGACGAGCTTTCCGTCAATTTTGGTGTACCACAGGGTAGTATAATTGGCCCATCACTATTTTTGGTGTACATACATCTGCCAACTTTCTCTTCACAAGGGAAAGATAGTTACCTCTGCTGACGATACTGCACTGTTCTTTAGTGGTGACGGATAGGAGGAGGTATTCGATGTTGCACAACTGGGACTAGATCGCGTTAGCAACTGGCTGCGAGACAATGTTTTAACTCTTAACGTCTCTAAAACAAAGTACATAGCATTTGCTCAAAGATCTAACTTGCTCCCACCCTCAACTCTATCAATTACGGCTAACACCTGTTGCTTGAAAGCACCCAATGCTCTTGTTCTTCCCTTGAAATGACCGATAATATTAAATACCTGGGAGTTACTCTGGATCAGTATCTCTCCTTTAAACCACACATAGAAACCCTCGTGACCAGGTTACGAAAAATAATTTACATTTTCAAAACCCTAAGACACTCGGCCGACCGAAAGACTATTAAGATGTACGCATTATGCCAGTCACTTATTGATTACTGCATTACATCATGGGGAGATGCCGCAATGTGATTTTGCGGCACCTCCCCATGATGTAATGAAGTCCTCATCGAAGCTGAAAAGGCACAGCGTGCCATACTTAAGGTTGGAGCTGGTCTCCCCTTTCGTTTTCCGACTACTGACCTGTACAAAGAATGGGACATTCTCACAGTCAGAGAAACGTTCATATTACTTACAGTAATTAAAAAACATTCTCAATTACAGTTTGACGCGAAGCTACTCAAAGATAACCGACGAAAGGGTAGGGTACATACCCTACCCTTTCGTCCCACGGCACAATTCAAATCCACACTCCCTAAAAGATTCTTTTGCTTCCTTGGGCATTATCTGTACAATAAATTGAATAAATCCTTAAAGATATATCCAAAAACTCGTTCAAGCTATATTAAAGAAATAAAAAAATACTTAAAAAACCTGGACTATCTTAAAACAGAGAATCTTTTGACCGTTCAGAAATAAAAATAATTTTGACCAACCCCGTACATACGTATATAGCTGTTTCTGACCTCCTTGAAAAACAACTCTCGCTGCACTCACAAAAGCCGCCTGTACTCACCTCAATCACTGCTCATCTGAATTGCTCACATACATCTTCTACTAGTCTAACACTTCACAATACACTCACTCACACATTATCTCACAACATGACTCAATAACTTCTGCAGAATTAGAGGTAGGTATTTTATATTTTATTTTTGTTATCACTTCTTCTTTTGTGTTGAGCATACCTATTGTCTAACTTTTAGGTACTTACTCATATTTTTGTTATGCATAATTGTTTAATTTCGACTCTTGCACGGTAGCTCCGTTAAAGCTTATTCTAGTCGTGGAGGGGGCCTGGTGACCCGTATCACAGGTTTTTCTCAAAAACCTATATCAGGCACCAGTCTCTCACAAAGGTGGATTACAGCTGCGACATTTTTTGTACAAATTAATATTAAGTAACTTTGTGAAGAGAGAATAAACGATAAATTATTATATTAACTTTGTAACATAGAAGTTCAATACGAGGCTAACGCTATTCTTTATTTTACGCTCAACTGTCAAAATTGTACTAGCAGTTCAGTGCCATGGAGTTTGGGATCAAACTCACGACCTTTCGGTCCGCATTTCACGGCTCATCCGCTGGGCTCTTAATGCTTTTGATACAATGACAGTAGATTGTAACAAATGGAACCATAGATGTAAAACGACACGTCAAAACAAAGTATGAAAATTGCTCGTGTGTACACACTCATGTTGTAACAAAAACCCAAGTTTGTGGAGGGCAAAATCCGTCCAGAAGGACAAAAGGACGGAATTTATTCTTCCGGATACTAATGTAAGGAATGTATTGTATGGGGGACAGAATACGCAGCCGTTCGTAATAATTTGTCCTCGGCCGTAGCCCGTAGGTCTTACTGGCTTCAAACAATTCGTTTTCCTGAAACAAAAACATGAGGAAACTGGAAAACTCGTGACGCCTCAAAGGAGCTTTTTTACTTTGGCCTAATTTCTCTGTACCCAGATTTTTTAAATCAATCTGTCGTCTTATCAATAACCCTATTCTTTACAATGTTCCAGAAAAAATACACTAGTTTTAGTCTTGCAAAATGCATCATACGTCACCACAGAATTCCTAAATCTTTCGAAAATCCCTAAAAAAAATCCCCTTTCTGTAAAACGCAACTCGCACATCAGACAGTAATTCCCTGCATGTAAACCGTCTACCAACAGAACTCATGGTACACGGACCAGCTTCTGGAAATCGTAAGCGTCTCCCTCATCCTCATTCAATCTTGATGCGCAAACATGCTGAACAATAGCTCAATCAGCCGAATTCTCCGCCATAATGTATAACGCTCGAACCCAATGCAAATTGTTTGACTACAGACCGTTTTGCCAATACCAGATTTAGTATGTTGGTTCAAGATTATGCTGGCACAATTTTGAATTTATTTTTCAGAACATATTGTCTGTTTTTGATTGAATATAGATATGTCACCAGAAAATTGCAAGCTCCGTAAGATTCTAATAAATATTTATTACATTATAATTTCTCGATAAATTTTAAACAAATTATTTGAACACAATAAATCCTATCCAAATTCACAAATTTCCAATGTATCCGTGTCTTATTGAGAAAAATGAGTTTACTATTTCACGCGACATTTTACAATCTTATAGACCGCGATGATGATTTTCTAGTAGTACCTTTTAGGTAAATAAAGTTTAAAAACCATGAAATAAAAATTAAATTTAAAATTAAAAAAAAACCCCGACTAAAAAATAACTTTAAAAAGTGAAAAAAATAATACGTATTGATCCTTTTCATTTAATATAGGTACGACTCTTTGGGCCAAGCGTCATCGCGTCGGGGGACCGCTAATAATATACAGGTACTTAACAAATACAAAAATTTCTGGTCTCCCGAGGCGAAGACGCTTGGCCCAAAGAATTGTCATCATCTTCCTGCCCTTGTCCCATGTTACTTGGGGTCGGTGCAACACGTTTTTTACTTCCATTCTCTCCTATCAGCCGTCACGCTATCACTAACTCCCTTTTCTTTCATATTGCTCCTCACACAATCCATCCATCCACATATGATCTACACTCACCTAAACGGCACTACATCCTACAAGCTTAGAAAGTAGCTTTGCATCTCTCACCTATGTATTCACTCATTTCAATTTTCTGCTTCATCATCAAACCCTGATCACAATCTATTTATAACCTACACATTGCGACCATTTAAATGAATACGAAAACGGCAGGTCTGCTGTAAATAAGTGAAGAGTTGAGTATCCTGCAGATTTCAGGACATGCTTCAGTATCAGATTAAGGTTACTGATCTAAATATAATCTGTTCATTGAAACCATTCCAGTGAGTTCAAACACGATACGTCTGCTGTAATTTAGTGAGGAGTTGGGTATTCTGCAGACCTCAGGTTATGCTACAGTACCAGGTCAATATAACCATGTTTTTGCAATGTCATTGAAGTAACAGAATACCAAATTTCGCATCGGTTAGACCCGTAAAAACTAGTTAAATGCCTTCATCAACTAGAAAAAAGCTGATGATCTTCAAACGGCTCAACCGATTTTGATAAAACTTGTCTAAGAACCACCGCTAGAAAAACTGCTTTCAAATAAAAAAAACCGCATCTAAATCGGTTCACCTGTTTAAGAGCTACGGTGCCACAGACAGACACACATAACGGTCAAACTTATAACACCCCTCTTTTTAAGTAGGGGGTTAATAAAATAAATCAGCTGTCAAGATGCCGAGGGAAAACTCGTCAGCTGGTGAATTTAAGTAGGCAAAACTTAAAATTGTCAATTTTCGAGAAAAATTGACCGATTTTGAAGGGCAATATCTTGGTCCCTATAAGGTTCATTGGGCTGCAGTTGGGCTTAAATTATTGCAGTGTCTTTATACTTTAAATTTCCTCTTCTTTTCGAATCTTTTATAGATTTCATTTTTTTTTTATCAAATTTTGAGATATTTGCAAAAGACCAAACCCTTCTTTCTTTTTTCAGTAAATTGTTTAAAATTTTTGCAATTTTTCGAGCGGTACTTTATTTTTTTTTAAATCATCTACATGCTCTTTCGAATCGAATGACATCTCATTCATACTTTTCCGAGACTGCTGAAAAAAGTTGACCAAAAAAGCAATTGTTTACTATTTAGACTACTAGCAAGTCCCGCAAAGTTGTCAGAGACATAAGTTAGCAGTTACGTAGACATGAGTTCCGGGTGAAAATATTATAGGAATAAAACATAAGCGTAACGTGAAACTTTACATATATTTCTCACTTTCCAACAAGGGGCAAAGCATTACACTTAGAAAATTTCAAGTTAAAACAGTTTGAAATAAGAGTATCACTATTTCACCGCTTTTTTGCGCTTCTTTTGGTCTGACTGGCTTTCAGCATAAGGCAAAGGCGGGCCTTTAAATCGCAGAGTCAACTGCAGCACTCTCTCCGCCTCGCGCACGCCGCTCAGCCGGGCACCAGATACGGTGGCGTAGTGACCAGGCACCGTGGCCTCGCCGGCGAACAACAATATAGGAGGAATAGGCTCACTAGGTCCCGGCAACGGACACGCCAATGACCGCTGTAACTGCCCGTCAGATCCGTAGCAATCATAAGAATAAGCCCCGCAGAAAAAGGGATCACTAGTCCAATGCGATCGTAGAATTGAAGTCGGATACGGAATACTGCAGTTTCCCGTCGACATACGTAATATTTCGGTCAAGCCTTCAGCTATGTCTTTATCGCAAAGCCCTTCCATTTGCACAGCTTCTTGCCCCACCACCCAGGCACATATAACATGTTTGCTATTTGGCACTGCTTCTATTGAAGTAATTCCGCGAGTCCAGTCAGAACGATCGCATAGCTCGTTACAACAGAATTTGAAGTTCAAATTTCCTTTATGCCAATACCAGAAAGGGCGACAATATTCCATATAAATTTTATTACAAAATCCAAATCCAAGGCAGCGCATGGCGTCTATTTTAGATGCTGGAAGCGATGGACAGAACATCTTGACGGCATTATTATACAATACTCCGAGAGACACCGTTATGATGACGTAGTCACAAGGAAATTCCTCACCATCACACGCACACACGATAGCTCGATAACCTTGTTTCTGTGATGTTCCCCAGTAGATACAGTTTACAGGCTTACAATATCGAATGGCTCCTTCCGGAATTTGCCGAAGCAACGGAGCCAGTATACCCACTAAACCCAGCGGCACGCGCACCTCGCCGCCGGGCATGTTCATGAAGCAGCCGATGTGATCGGCGCACAGCATGGCCGTGTCGTCCCCGCAGCGTGCGCTGAGCATGTGGCATAGCCCGAACATTATTCTAGCTGCGTCATGTTGTTGATCCTCGGGATACTGATGCAATTCCTGTTGAATTCGTAGACTCATAAAATTTATTAGGGAACCGGCCTGTTTACTACCGCCGAGGCAGTATATTTGCGCCGCTTCTTGTTCAATCTGCCGAAATTTATGGTAAGCAGATAAGGTGGGGGGAAACGCCATTTTACCAGATACTAATCGGTTGAAGAGACCACGAGTATGTTCAGAGCCAGGCACACCGGGGCGAGGAGGATCTTCGGTGGCGGACATCGTATAAACAGGATGTGTGAAGGTGTTATCTGGCTTCCAATGTGACCCTAATTCAGCAACGATGTCTCCAAGCCAACACGAGTGTATTCGACCTCCAGGCCTGAAAAGAGCCGGATGTTTTATAGCGAGTCTAACATTTTAACGTATCAAGTAAATTAGCTTTCATACGAACCTCTCGTAGGCTTCAAGTACCACGATGTTGTTGATGCCGCGCTGAGCCAGGCGGGCGGCGGCGGACAGGCCCGCCATGCCTGCGCCGATGATGACCACGCGCGGCTCTGGGTAACATTTCTCGACGTCGCACGGGTCTATCGCACACAAAGCTCGATCCTCTAAATTTGGCCCACAGTCAAAAATAGCGGAGGGGCTTTTGAGCGAAGACTTCCTAAAATTGACATTGTAAACTTGTGTACATATTTTAACCGTACGTACCTACTACGAAAAACTGAGATTAAACGTTAGTGGTCGGACCTTAGGTGTTGTGGCACAACTTGAGAAGGGCCTCACAGCGAAAGCCAACTAAAGTTAAGTGTATGCCTTGGTACCTACTTAGCAGGTGAGACACTCTTTATAGTCTTATGAGAATCTATATAATATTGCTTAGAAAACATGAGTATGGTTTTTGCAGTCGATAAAGTAACTACCAAATACAAAACATATTCTGCAGCTTAATACTCTCCACCTTCACCGATGAGAATGAGCATGCTTTTGCAAACTAGTTCTGTGAAAGGTGTACCAGCACATACCTTCGAATCGAAGTCTTCGTCCATGTTTTTCCGACTGATACTAATTTTTTCATATGTACAAGCGAAGTTCTAAACGCTGTTATTTACGTTACATGCCTAAAAATGATGCCAAATGATACCATACAGAGTCTTTGTAATGGAGATGGAACGAATGTGACAGAATACTTGTGTCATATCCGTTCCGTCATAGAGTATTTCGGCTTACTCGTTCTCTAAATAGTTTCAGGTGCAGAATTTAACTTTACAGCCCAGTCGAGATGTAATAGTCAACATTATCGAAATGTTCATAGATTTTATAGTCAACTTAAATTTACTGTTCGTTTTTGTATGAAAACTTGGTCAGAGATCGTAAAAGAAGCGACTCAGTCCACACGACCATTTTTAACCAACTTCTTTAAAAAGGAGGAGGTTCTATGTTCGGCTATATGTTTTTTTTATGTTCCCCGATTTCTCCGTCAACTGTGGGACTGATACTATAAAGATTATAAAAGAATTTGATGATGGGATCCCATGGAAATCGAGGGAATCCCTCAAATTAAAAAGGCACATACAATGTTTTTCATATACTTTCTAACGCAACTCAGATATTAGTGCCTGGTAATCATCATCTCATGTTGCTGAGCTGATGATGGAAGGTATAAGTCTGAGATAAGGATCTGGTGACGGGATTCCATGAAAAATGTTTGTTCAGCGATATTTTCGCCAATTGACAACTAATTTGGATGATTCCTTTTTTGTTTGAAAGAATAGTTTCCCGGACTGGTTCCATATCAATTTTGGGAAGATCTGATAAAGAACTTCGGAGGTTGGCAACGGAACTCTTCAATGATAGATAGTAAATGCTCATCGCAAATCGGGACAGCTGAAATCGCATTTCTTTTTATTGTCGACACCAGTTCATAACATAAAATCACGCCGGTACGCTGTGAGGGGTTAATTACGCAGGTGCCACTAAAAAGTGAAAAATAAAAAACTTTTTTACAAAATAATACAACCGATTGAAACGTCAGTGTTTTTGTTTATTTTTCCTTTTTTCGACACTGACTTCCGAAATTAAAGTTATTTTATGCTTTGTAGTGAGTCTAGTCTTCCCGAGACGCGACAGCGGTACACTTACCAACAACAATAAAAACCATTGTTCAAAACTTGACCGCGGAGTATAAATCTACAAAACATACACACAAGTAATGTGTAAAGTAACGCGTTCTTTGTAGAAGACCAAGCGAAACGGTTAATGTTTTATTTGGCAGGGTATCGGGGGCGTTCTGGCGCCGTTGTGATTTTTCTACTTTGTTTTTACGGCGCACTAATTGCTAGACTTCTCCCAAGTTTGCTAACTGTACACTGAGTAATTGTTTTCCCCATTTGTATAAAGTATATTTTCTTTACAACTCGCAGTTTTTCTTAGCGATTCGCGGAATAAAGGCACAGTTTCTACCTGCGGCCCGGAAAAGTTTGCTTTAAATAAATATAATGTTTGCGATTGCGGACCGTAGGTATTGTTTCAATTTAAAAGGAAATGAAAAAACACATGTTCTTAAGCTTATCCTTTATAAATATCACTAAACTAGAGCTTACATCGAATTCGAGGGTGTCTTACAAGCTAAATTTTAATTTCTTCGACAGTAACGAGATCACAATACGACAACGTAGAACACGAACTAGTCATTGCACAGAACACAACACTGCGTGACGTCACTCGGCACGTTCACTCGCTTTCGAAACATTTAGTCCAGAAGTGATCCAACATGTGGTAGAAATGTCGACTGACGCCAAGCAACGAGTGCTTCTCGTCCGCGTAGCTCTGGAAATAAAATCATACAGTAAAATTGGGTACTAAAGTTAGAGTCACTAGCTTTGCCATACATATTTTTCTACTTCAGTTGGAGTATTACAAAACCTTCCCTATCATATTTTCTAGGGCAACCATTAACATTGTAAATTTTTCTCTATAAAACTTTGACTTACATTGATCACAAAAAGGGGCATTTACTTAGTATTCTAGAATGGTGCAGCTAGCCCAAAGAAGTTTCTTTTTTAACCAAAATTATCTTTTCACAAATTGTCACGTATACAAACACTACGTGCATAACTCTATCAAGCAGACTAGAAAGCAAAGTATCAGTAGTAGTAAGTAGTATAATAATTGAAAAAAGGCAAAAAGAAAACCACATCCTTTTTTTAAGGAAGGGAACTCATCAAATGACTCCTTCATCTCTGGGCGGAGCAGAAACGAATGTCAGACTCTTACGGACTAAAAATAACCCATGTTCCTCCTAATGCCCTTTGCGTTCCAGGGGGACTACTCTCTAAGCTCGAAGTCCGTAGTTTCGGGCTTAGTTGCGGGCGTATTCTGCTCCGTATCTCCGTATCTCTGCCCTCCAGAGCCGCGTTGACTGTTTCGAACAAATACTGCAACCGTGGCAGGCACTGGCTCTAGCGGGCCCTGTCTTCTTCTATTTGAGGCGCGTGTGGAACACAACGCGCCGTCGAGCCGGGCCTGGTCCTGATCAGACGGCGAGCCAAAGGGTACACCCACACAATATAATAACAAGCACAACAGTTATTCCTTACCATCTGCTGGAAGTCAATATCACTATGCTGCAGCTGCTTTGCCAGCAGCATGCTGTGCTGGTAGTGCACATTGTCGTCGTCAGTGCCGTGAACCAGCAGGAACCTGCGCCCGCGCAGCCTGTCCGCCTCTCGGATGACGTCAGAGCGATCGTAGCCCAGCGGGTTCGCTTGCGGTGTGTCCATGTAGCGCTCTGTGTACATTGTGTCTGGAAATAGAGGGAAGGAAATGTGATTGTAGTTTGACCATCATTTCTACACCCTTTTGAATATTTTACCAATAAACTCAATCGACGTAAAATTGCAGGCCTTGGAAAAGAAAGAGCAAGAGTCATCTTGCTGAATGCAAGAACTACTCTTATTTTTTTACAAAACTTGCAAATAGTTCCGTTTAATAGTTTGTGGCGGCATTGATGCCGCTACAAACTTTTAAACGGAACTATCATAGAAAGAAAAATCGTCGTAGTGAAATCTACATCGCAACAAAAAGAACCACAACGCCGTGGATCCCACCAACCGCAAACTACTAACGAAATCCTGAATCGCGGTATCCGAGTTCTCCGTGCGATTTGAACTTACACGACAGTCTGAATATCAACTATCGGCCCACTGGAAACAACAACCGTCCGGTGGAAAAATCCTCCCTTTTCAGTGGAGGTTTGTGGGACTTTACTCTCTGTTCCGCAAAACTAAAAGTTTTATTGAAAAGATATTCCAGGTTTTTAAGAACGTCGGTAAACAAAGATCTCGATCTATACTTCTAAATGAGACTGGATCTCCTCGTCCCGCCAGGACCCTGCGTGATCGCCTTTTAGTTTCACTAAAAGATATAAATTCAATGGAAAGTAAATTAGTGCTACTGCAGGGTGCTAACTGAAAACAAGCGCTGGGTGCCTGACACTCAGCAACACTGAGATGGTAACCCTTTCAGAATGGGTACGCTCAACGCAATTTTAGTTTATTGTTATTCTGTAATATTATATGCGCGGGTAGACGATGGATGCGAGACGCATAGGACCGGTCATTGTGGCGACACGCGCGGGGCGGCCTATGATCAGCAGTGGACGTCTTTTGGCTGATATGATGATGATGTTGCTGATGTGTCTGTGTCGAATAAATGCTTTCAATTCTATATCTTACCATAATACAGCCAAGAAGTGACAGGCGCGACGGCAGCAGCACAGCTGAGCGTGTTCGCGTCATCCTGGATCAGCATCATGGTGGACACGAAGCCGCCGTAGCTCCAGCCCCACACGCCGATGCGCTCGGGGTCGATGAACGAGTACACGCTCAGGAGACTCCTGATGAAGATCAGGGGAATCAAGTTAATATGGTTACCGGTGAGGAGTATGAAAGCATCTTTTTTTTATTATTTTTTTTGTTATGGGTTTGCTCTTGACTCTAGTCTAGGTCAGAGATGACAGAGACAAAGTCTACGATGGAGCGAGCTTACCCAGAAGGAGCCTGTTCACTCTAACTTCATATCACGAAGATGAAAAAAAATCTAATAAATATGTGTTAGAAGAGTATCTATTTAAAATACACATGGTTTAAAAGAGTGTCCGTGGAGTTTCTTGCACGTTCTTCTCCATAGAGATCTACGCTTTGGAACGTGCAAATAGCTTCATCTTTTTGGACCGACCGACCCTGACAATTCAAAAGTGCCTGTAAATGTTTTATTTGAAATATACGATTTGAGTTTGAGTTTGTGTCTAAGACTCCTCTAATCTCCTTACATTTTGAAATATTATGACTGAGATGTGAATACGAACGTTTTACATAAAAACCGGCCAAGTGCGAGTCGGACACGCACTCAAAGGGTTCCGTACCATAAACCTTAATTTTTATTATTTGTTGTTATAGCGGCAATAGAAATACACAATCTGTGAAAATTTCATTTGTCTACCTATTTACGGTTCCTGAAATACTGCCCGCTGAGAGACAGACAGACGGACGGACGTACAGCGGAGGCTTAGTAATAGGGTTCCGTTGGTTACTTTTTGGGTACGGAACCCTAAAAAATTAGTTCAATTGGCTTCCTGATGGAACTTTCTCAGCCCTCTTCAAATTGTAGAATTTGCCCACTAAGCTGGACAAAAACGTGTGAAAAACAATAAAATTTGACGTTCGAGTTTTACATCACAAACACGATATTGAGTTAAAACTGCATGTCACACGTTGTTTCACAGTCATGGCAGTTATGCAAATTGATTTAACGCCCTGTAGTTTTTTCAAGTAATCTAATAGTTGTTTGAAAGAGCAACTGCTTGCTCGAAAAAAAAAATAGGGGTGACGAGGCATTTCAATTAAAGCAAGCTTCATCGCAATTTATTTCGAATTCCACTCTTTACCTACTGCCAGTTTTTCTTACAATGGGCCTCATCAGAAGGCTCAAAGTCACTCAAAGGGCAATGGAGAGGGCAATGCTTGGAGTTTACTTGCGTGATCGAATCTGGAATGATGATATCCGCAAGAGAACCAAGGTTACCGACATAGCCCGAAGGATCGCCAAACTAAAGTGGCAGTGGGCAGGGCACATTGCTCGCAGAACAGATGGTCGATGGGGCCGAAAAGTTCTGGAGTGGCGACCGCGTACCGGAAGACGTAACGTTGGAAGGCCTCCCACAAGGTGGACCGATGACCTGGTGAAGGTCGCGGGTAGCCGATGGATGCGAGACACACAGGACTGGTCGTTGTGGCGACACTTGGGGGAGGCCTATGTCCAGCAGTGGACGTCTTTCAGCTGATATGATGATGATGATGATGAGTTTTTCTATTCGCGTACATTTTTTATACCTACTCAATAAGTTGCGTATAACGCCAAAAAAAAACTTGCAAATATCACACAGCTACTGCTGTAACTGCATACAGCCAATGGATTTGCTATTTTCATTGATAGTTTTTATATAACTCTTGAGATATTAGCTTCTGCCAGCGGCTTCGCCCGCGTGGTCCCTAGGGAACATACTCCCGAGATAAAAAGTAACCCATGTCCTTTCTCAGGCTCTAGATTATCTGTGTACAAAATTTCATTTAAATCGGTTCTGTAGTTTTGGCGTGAAAGCGCGACAGACAGACAGACAGAGTTACTTTCGCATTTATAATATTAATAAAGTAAGGTATGTTGATAGGAAAGCTGATGGTCCCTTTAGTCGCATTTTACGATAAAGTAGGTAAGAAAAGCAGAGCTCAGGTACTCAATCTAGCAGTAAAGGTGTCAAGGGGATAAATAAACAGTCTGAAACTAAGGTTTCCTACTTTATTTCAGAGACGCAATGCGACGTAAACGTAGGTGTTAAGAAGAAGTCACTTAATTGGCTTTTTAGGTCATTAGCTTGAACGGCTTCAAATTACACACTTAAATTAAGTAAGGATTATCAGGGTAGTATTACAAGTAAAAATATGGCATTGGAAAATCGAATTCAAATAAAAAAATGTTTTATTTAGTTGCTTTCCGCCAGTATTAATAACCACGGTTATGCACATGCCAAACAAATCCTTTTTATTATAATGGCTTCATTTTATATGCGTACTGGCTGTTATGCCACCTTTTCATATAAAACTATAATAAAATAACATGCAGTTACAACAAGTTAATAGAACGTTAACATTTTATATTTAAATAAAAAATCAAATTACTCGCATACAATTGTATTATAATGTAACCTATTAAATCTTGATTTTAATTAACACCTACCTATTGTCAATCATCTACCTACTATCAAATAGATTCGGACAGGTGAAGTAGCCCTTCAAATATAAGTTTTCGGATTAATTTCCATAATTAAGTTCTGTATTTTAAAGTATTTCAAATGCATGTACAGTACAACTATTTTCTTAATATCCCAAAGCAATCATCGCATTTCCGAATACAAACGAATTTCCTCCCATATTTTAGTAAATTACATAAAGTTAAAAGGGCATTAACGAATCTACATATATGTCGGAAATAAGTCAGTCAATTTAACAATCGGGACGCCAACGCCATCTAGTGGCGTTCGACGGAGTCTAGGACGTTGTGCTCAACAGAGGCTGAGCTCAGTCTACTGGTGACAGTCGAGCAGTACAGACGTGCACACGTCTAGAAACCGCCGCGTTTTCCGAATACTTGTTATTGTGTGAGAATATTGTAATTGAGACTTTGAGTGTGAATAATAATTTAAAAGCAAACGGCGTTTCTATTACGCAAAAACCTGATGAAACCTGGAGAGTTGTACCTTCGTTGACATATATTTCCAAGTTGATTAAGAGCGTCCGGTCTGCACAAAGTGCAAAGGGCAACTGATAGAATTTCGACGACTAACGAAACACGAAGTTTGCCGAGAGACATTAAGAAAATAGTTGTACTGTACATATACGAGTATTGTAATAGCGAAGTGGATCTACACTTCGATCACCCCACACCACAGTTGCCGAGCAAAAGGTTCTGCCGATGTAACTCAAACTATTTGAATGCTTTATTAGATTTTTAAACCGACGAAAAAACGGAGGAGGTTCTTAAGTCGACGCGTATATATATATCGCGTATATAAAATCGGACTATTCTGTAAAAAGTTTTTACGCAAAACTTTTTACGGAATAGTCCGATTTTGATAATGTTTTTATTTTAAAATCCGACCCTAAGGGTGGGAAAATAGGGGTGATTTATTGTCACTCACAGATCTTGATGCTGAGTTGTGTAGCATTTTTGTAGGCCTACCCATGGTACATAAAGCCTGTTTCTTTAAGTATTTAAATAATACAACAAATAACAGTTAAAATAAGATTATATAACAGTTAAAAGCTAAAATAAGATAGGTGTCTATTTTAAAAATAATCAAAAATTAAGCATGTAGACGTTTAAACAAAAAAATTAAACCTCCGAAAAAACTGAAAAGCAAAAAATAATAAACCTATTTACAAAAAAATACAACCGACTTCTAAACAAAGAAAAAACAACAAAGTATAAAATAACTAAAGTTATTTGTTGTTTTTAGGATTCCGAAAAAAAAGGAACCCTTATAGCATCAGTCGGGTGTCTGTCTGTCAGTCTGTCTGTCTGTCCGTCTGTCACAGCCAGTTTTCTCCGGACCCACTGGATCGATTCTGTTGAAATTTGGTACATATATGGACTTCTATGACCCAAACACGGACGCGTTACGTAAATCATTAATTTTTTAGTATGGGGGTCACTTTTAGGGTCAAACTAGAAAATTAAAAAATAAAGATTTTTGAACAATATCGTGTGACATATCAAATAAAAGGGCTTACTGTGAGGGTTTTAATTATATTTTTTTCATAATTTTAAAATAAATGGTTTTGAAGTTATTCAAGAAATTAGACGAAAAATGACCATTCTCGCCCTTATCTCCGAAACTACTGAGCCTAAAATTTTGAAAAAAAATGGAAATATTAGATCTTTACCTAAATATTACAGGAAAACCTATTAGAAGTCTATAGTGTTAAAATAACATGTTAAAAAAACTAAATTCGTTCGGAACCCTTTGCACGCGAGTCCGACTCGCACTTGTTTCAATAACTACTTCCTGGCCACCTAGAGTCTTGAGTGTTCCAATAACTAGCCACTTCCCTTACCTGATGGTATCCAAAGTATCGGAAACCTCGACAGTTCCGAGGGCGTTGTTGACGGCGTGCATAGCTTCCACGCCCATCGCCCCGGAGCCGCGGACGTCGATGGACGCCACGATGTAGCTTCTGTTCGTCGATAAGTACGTATTGTAGTATTCTGAAACGATACATATGACTTTGTTATAGCTTTATCTATACTTATAAAAACGTTTATCCTAACTGACTGACTGACGCACAGCCTTATGGCGCATAAGGCTCACTACTATAGGTTTATTTATAACGTAAGCAAAGCATCCATTACAATTTTTTGGGGAATTCTACTTTAAGGAGCAATGAAAGAAGGAACATTGTATTGTGTATACAACGTGTAACAGAATAAACGCAATACCTCTTAAGGGGTCATTGTACTCATCATTATGAACAACTTTCACTATGGGACCAACATTGAAATAAAAAAAAAATCGACTGCCCCATACATTTCTGTGACAAAATGTACTGAACAGCTGTTTTTTTTTGTTTTGTATAATTTGAGGTTGTATCTATAATTTGCACCAGTAAGATGCTGATAGTTTCATAACATGATGCCGTTCATACAATGCAGTTCATGAAGCCCTGTTTGAAGTCTTTTGTTTGGACAAGGTAATGGTTGCACTTTTCAACTGAGATGCCTATCGAAAACCGTTTGATACCAATTTGATACAATAATTCTATTGCCTATTCATCTCTCCAGTCGAGTAGATTCTAGAACTTCAAAAATGGTAAGTACTTACTGTAAACCTAGAGGAAAAATTTGCATTTTGCAACAGCATTCTGAATGACAAATTACCTGCGGGTCTAAAAAAGGCCACTTTAACAGAATCAGAGGGATCAGCACAAATATTTTTGTAAAATAAAATTAAAATTTTACTACAGCTAAAATATTCGTTTCTCCCATAATATTTATTTGAATTGGGTACTATTTTCATAAATTTTAATGATACAAATTGTGTATGTCGCATAAAATTAAACCAAAATACTATGGGATTGCTGTTTTGACGTATTATACGTCAAAATATTCGTGCTAGGCCTTCAGAATGCAATCAACCTTGAACCTAATGAGTTAGCGATAAAAATGAAAATGCAATGTGATAGATTGTTGTGTGATTAATATTATGATTCTACTAAAGTGGCATTTTTAGACCCGGTGCACTATCTATTAGTAATCAATTTAGCTGTTATAAAGCCTGTAACATCTAAAAACTGAACCAAAACTAACATGTGCAATGTAATATCGTATCTGAACAAACAAGCCCCGAAGACAGATGAGATCTGTCCCGCGCGGAAACTTTTGAAATAACTTCTGAAGTTGCGGCCTCGTCATCAACTCGAACTGCACGTGTCCTCATTTATACCAATATTTAACTTTCAGGCGTCGAACGACTGAGTTTGTGTGTATGTTCATATTTGTTTTTTTTTTTGTTTAAAAGTATATTCGTGTATTTATTTTATTAATTTGTTTCCTTGGAAGATGGGTAGGCCTTTAGTGTGGGACGCAACCTGTGTCGATACTCTTGCGCCATCTTCCTAGTTCATCGTGTTGTGCTGGCGCTGCCGCTGCGGCTGCGGAAAACCTCAAGCGGCGTAAATATAGTAACCTTATTGGTAACTATATTTTCGAGCCGTTTGGGGTTGAAATCCTCGGGCCGTGGGGCTCTTGAGCTCACAGTCTTTTCAAAGAAATTTCGAAACGGCTAGTTGACACTTATCGTGACCCAAGAGCTGGCTTTTACTTTGGGCAGAGATTAAACCGTCTCCGAATGCCGCCAATCTCTTGGGCACATTACCAGCTGACAGCGTTGAGGACGAATTTTTTGATGCTATATTTTAGTTTGTTTTTAGTTTAGTGTATTTGTTAATTTTAGTTATTATTTGAGAATGTGTTTTACTTTTATATCTTTTAAAATAAATATTAATCGCCTTTTTTCCTCATAATATTGCACCTACTACCTTTTTCATTTAGTTTTAGTTAGTTGTTTAGTTATTTTCTTTTAGTTTTGTGTTTGTGTGCGTCATTTCTGGTGGAATAAACGTATTGTCTTCTTCTTTCTTCTATTTGTCTCTGCATCACCCAAAGGTTGACTGTTAGAAAACACCTAAGGCATTACGTCCTCCTCTGTACTTTTGTGTACCCAAAGTGACAAAACTTCATCACGCCTATACACAGGCGTGATGAAGCTCAACCTTTCTCTCAGAAAGGTTGAGCAGAGGTGCAGTGCACTTTGTATGTGTTTTGTAACTTAATGTAATTTATTATTATTTCTTTATGCAACTGTAGAAATTACTCCATATTGAATATTAAATTCATTTTGACATATGATTTGTAATAATGAGATATAAATTGTTGTACTTAATGTTTACTGTTTTGTTTTTATCTTATTTCGCATGCAATTACATTTGTACGCTTTTTGGCATAACATAGCGAACTAATTTAAATTTAAGAACTGTATTTACCACCTATGTTACACAAATAAAAATGATTATTGATTATTGAAAAGAGTTATCTGCAGTTGTACTACAATGATTATAATAGGATTTCTTTTTGGTTGCAACTAGGTGCTCTACACAGTTGCCGAGCAGATGTCCATTAATTCACTAGCCTGACCACTATGAAACTATGTGTAACATTGTATTCCATTTGTGTCCCTATTTTATCACTACATATTATAAAACAAAGTCCTCCACCGCGTCTGTCTGTTCGCGATAAACTCAAAAACTACTGCACTGATTTTCATGCTGTTTTCACAAATAGATAGTGGTTCTCGAGGAGGGTTTAAGTATATAATTTATCTAGAAAATAAAATAGGGATCCTTAAAAAAATAGCAGCGCGGACAAAGTCGCGGGCGAAGGGCTAGTTAAATATAAAAGATACAAAAATCCACTAATTTTGTGAAACAAGGTCTTTGATGAAAAATGTGCAATTTATTTTGTAAACATCAACCATTTCTATAGCGCCTCTAAAATAATATATAAAAACAAAATAAATCATTGGGCATCAAAAAAATAATCCACATCGCTGTCAGTGGCAAAAGTGCCTCTAAAATTAAGTTTCAAAGATAAACTTACCTAAATCAAAATTGTCTTTAACCCTGCTGGTGCCAGGTCCCGCATACACCCTCACTATCATGGGGTACTTCTCCCCAGTCTTCATGCCAGGCGGCAGCAGCAGTTTCACGTGGCCCAGAGGATTCTCTCCCAGAGACACCACGTTGAAGAGTATCATCGGCAACCTGTATTGCTTCAGTTTTTCTTTCAGTCTTAAATTGTCTTTGATCAGTTTGAAGCTGTCGGCCTGGAAGAAGAAAATAACTCTATTGTCTATTGTAACGATTCCTTTAGCCAAGATTCTTGTTACTCAAAATAAATAAAACACGGTTTTCTCGTGAAAGAATTTATAATTAATCCCCTTAACTCAGCTATTTTATTAGTTACTAGTGGACGTCACGCGGTTTCACCCGCGTAGTTCCCGTTCCCGTGGGAGTACGGGGATAAAATATAGCCTATGTTACTCCCTGATAATGTAGCTATCTATTGCTGAAAGAATTTTTCAAATTGGTCCAGTAGTTTCGGAGCCTATTCATTTCAAACAAACAAATCTTTCCTCTTTATAATATTAGTGTAGATGTAGATTTAGCGAAAATGACTTTATTCAATAAATCATAAAGATATTGGGAAAAAATAATAATATAAAAGCAATAATTTGCTCCCCAGCAAGTTGCAATTCGATTTTGATAAGGAACTGAATAGTATTGGTTTTGATTTGCTGTACCTATCTAACAACCAGGTCTGTTTAGTGATGCTATTCTGCCTTAAAAACCAACGACCAAAACTTACCGCACTATTATACAAGAAGATCTTCGGCGGATTAAAAGCAGAGCTGCATGTCACTATACCAAAACTGCCCCCGGGCGAGAAAGTCGCCGACACGTGGTGACACGAGGGCTCCCTGCACGACACACAGCGCACCACGCCCCCAGACGTAGCCCACATCTGCCTCAACCACGGCACATTCCCCGGAGACACCACGTAGTACACAGTATCAGTCTCCTGGTTCCACCCCACTATCTCCATCACTGACGAGTTCCCAGGACTCAAGTCCTCAGTAGTCAAAGATAAGAAGTTAAATCGACCCGCATGCGGGAACCTTTGGTCACCGTTGTACAAGTTTTGTATCTCCAACATCTTGTTCCCCGATTTGTCGAAGAATGGCGTCTTCACATCGATCCAGCCATTTGATTCGGAATGCTCCTTAACGATGCTGCACTTATCTTTCTCTAAGTCGCAGTTGACTAGTACGCTGACGTTTTGACGTCTGTTCAGCCATAATACTATGAGGTTTTGTTCGGATGCCCAGTTGACTCGTCCTAGGTAGTGGTCTAGGCCGACTATGTCGACTGGCGCGGGAATGTTCCACGGTTCTCCTCGAGGGTCGTCCAGTTTGAAGACTCGTAACGCTACGATTGGATTTGTTCGACCTGCCTGACAAAACCACGGTATTGTTAGAGATTACACGTTAGAAAATAAAAGCTCAGAAAGATTCAAATGAAGTATTTAATTAGCTTAAGAATATATCTTAGAAATCCCGGAATATATACCTGAAGTTATTTTTCGTATACAAAGATCTCCAAAATTTAACTAAACAGTTCTTTGTAATAAACGTTTTGTAGCGACCCTAGCGATGCGATTTGCTGAATTGCATTTTTGATTTTGAAAAGGAACAGCAAGCCGGTAATTGTGAACCTTCAATAAACTTTTATCATATTCAGTTCAAACCTAAAGTTAAAATTAGCATATCATTTATTCTGGACCCCAACCCTAACACGCACAACAGTTTTAAATTAATATCTCATTCTAAACTGCGCTGGTCTTACCTTTGGATACTTGAAATGTACTATTTTCGGGTACTGGTTGTTAAGATCGAAGGGCTGCCCGTAGTAGGGGTAGGTGGCGTTCTCTACATTGCTATCGTTGAACGAAGCCACCGCTAAGTAGCTGCCTCTGGGAGAGAACCACATCGCTTCAGCTGCGTTGAACATCTCCTCTGAAAGTAAACGTTTGGAAGTTAGTAAAATTCCTCTTAATAACTATTGAAGTGCTGGTTTCTCAATTAAGTATTAGTATCTAGTTAAAAGTGTGTCAAAATTTAAACAAACGTTGACCTTGACAAACACTCCAGTTAAACAAACGTTGACACCTACGATAGCAAAAAACACTGCCGTCATGATAATTTTATAAAAATCTGATTCATTATTTCAGGAATGATTCCAACTTCTATTTAGCAGCTCTGTAGGAAAATACAAATGCACCATACAATACCAATGACCGTCATAAGTCCGACGGTCATAGACTAAATTGTCAATACCTATTCCAATTTCAAATGAGAAAACCCAACAGCTCACCTTCATACAGCCAGTCAGTGACTCCATGGTAGATTTCCCCCGGCTTGCCATCCTTAGTGAGGGCCACAGCGTTGTCCGTGTCCACGTCATGCACGTAATACACGTTGTTGTCTCTGACGTAGGCCAGAGACCGTCCCGTGCCCCACACGACCACGTCCAGGGAGTTCCGGCCCAGTCTTATGATGGATCTGAATAGTGCAAGAAACATGACTTATAAAAACTACCTTAACTATGTTGCAACATCTTGAGGTGTCGTCCTATTTGGCTAACGATCGTACGAGTTAACGATACGATTTCGTCACACGACAAGATTAAACACACACATTTCTTTAGAGTTTCCTAATTGAAGCTTGCAAATCATCGCGCGAGCACAGGAATCATTTTTATAGCGCGACGAGATCTCATCTTTAACTCGTACAATCGTTAGCCAATTAGGACGACACCTTAGAGGAGTTCCCAATAATAATAAAAACAGCGACACAATAGTGACAGAAAGATGCCTTTTTTATAAAACTCGGGAATGTGTAGTCAGTTTCAGTTTGGTCGAAGCCCAGGGGAGGGGGGCAATGAAGGCTATCGCGTTTAAATTTCCCGCTAGAGACGCTAGTATAGCGTGAGGTCTTCTAAATGTCAAATTTTACTATTGGTGGCTTTTGACAAGACTTTATTTACTCATTTGTTATGATTATTGTGAATCCTACTTATAAATGCGAAAGTTTGCGAGGATGGATGAATAGATGGATGGATGTTTGTTACTCTTACACGTCAGAACGGCTAAACGAATCTTGATGAAATTTGGAACAGAGGTAAACTATAGTCTACAATAATACCTACATAGGATACTTTTCATCCCGGGAGTATTTTCGAAAATTCACGCAGGCGAAGCCGCTGGCAGAAGCTGGTAGTTTACTATAATAGCCTGACTATGGAAGATTAAGTTACAGTTCTACCGACCACTGCATTGAACTTTTTTTATCTGAAACTAGCTGAGCCGCGCAACTTCGTCTGCGTCACAATTTTCATTACTGCTCCGCTCCTATTGGTCTTAGCGTGATGATATATAGCCTATAGCCTTCCTCGATAAATGGGCTATCTAACACTAAAAGAGTTTTTCAAATCGGATCAGTAGTTCCTGAGATTAGCGCGTTCAAGCAAACAAACAAACAAACTCTTCAGCTTTATATATTTTACTAGCTGACCCGCGCAACTTCGCGTGCGTCACTATTATCATTACTGCTCCGCTCCTATTGGTCTTAGCGTGATGATATATAGCCTATAGCCTTCCTCGATAAATGGGCTATCTAACACTGAAAGAATTTTTCAAATCGGACCAGTAGTTCCTGAGATTAGCGCGTTCAAGCAAACAAACAAACAAACAAACAAACCAACAAACAAACAAACTCTTCAGCTTTATATATTAGTATAGATTATATGAAATATATTTATTTAAAAAAAAATGGAAGCAGTTGGAGGAGGCCTACCCGAAAGTGGCCAGGACAAGTTTAATTTAAAAAAAAATATTTATATTTTAATCTCTTTTAAACTATATTTGTCTTGGGTGTAATAAAGGCTTAAATAAATAAATGTATTTATGTCCTTCTTTTTCTTTCGATTGTGACGAGTCCACGTAACATCGCGGCACGATCTATGTTATATTTAATCGCACATTTATGGCATTTTAAATTACTTCCTTCTACCTTTGTTGACATGCGCGTAGTAAAAACTTTAATGCTATGCTTATGGTCCTTACTCGCCAGTGGCGCCAACTGCTGAGCACGAAAACAGTAGCCCCCATTGCTTCCGTTGCCCCCTTCCCCCCATATCCACACTAAACGTGTGTATCTAGTGTACCCACTTGGCATTTAGTCGGTATTGAATTTGTATCAGGTGAATTGGTGCGTTATCTGGACAATGTGAAGCCAGTTGTACTTTAACAACGATAATAAATTATAAGAGTATAAATATCTCATCGCAGAGTGTTTATTTATTTTTTATTTTTCCCGTAACCAATTTGCAACCTGTTCCAGGAAAAGATATTCGTGGGTACATTAACAAGCATAACGTAATAACTAGATAAACAGGTGTTTAAACAAAATAGTTGATGTATTAGTTAGGTACGATGTAAGTACCTAATTAATACATCAACTATTTTATTTTCGAATCAACAGGACAAAGTTATCTTCGTATAGTTTTGCCGTGAACTGCGGAAGGAAAACCTCAGTTACCTATGTACTTTTAAGTAATCATAACAAGACTTTCAGCCTTACTTATTCATAAAAATAGTACCACATGATTAGTTTAAATGCTTTAAAATAATCCTGACAAAAGATTTTCAGCCTTACTTATTCATAAAAATCGTACCACATGATTAGTTTAAACACTTTAAAATAATCATAACAAAAGACTTTCAGCCTTACTTATTCATAAAAATCGTACCACATGATTAGTTTAAACACTTTAAAATAATCATAACAAAAGACTTTCTTCAGCCTTACTTATTCATAAAAATCGTACCACATGATTAGTTTGAACAATTTAAAATAATCCTAACAAAAGACTTTCAGCCTTACTTATTCATAAAAATCGTACCACATGATTAGTTTGAACACTTTAAAATAATCCTAACAAAAGACTTTCAGCCTTACTTATTCATAAAAATCGTACCACATGATTAGTTTAAACACTTTAAAATAATCATAACAAAAGACTTTCAGCCTTACTTATTCATAAAAATCGTACCACATGATTAGTTTAAACACTTTAAAATAATCCTAACAAAAGACTTTCAGCCTTACTTATTCATAAAAATCGTACCACATGATTAGTTTAAACACTTTAAAATAACCTAACAAAAGACTTTCAGCCTTACTTATTCATAAAAATCGTACCACATGATTAGTTTAAACACTTTAAAATAATCCTAACAAAAGACTTTCAGCCTTATCCATTCTTCCTATACTAAAGCTGAAGAGTTTGTTTGTTTGCTTGAACGTGCTAATCTCAGGAACTACTGGTCCGATTTGAAAAATCAGTGTTAGATAGCCCATTTATAGAGGAAGGTTATAGGCTATATATCATCACGCTAATACCAATAGGAACGGAGCAGTAATGGAAATTGAGACGCAAACGAAGTTGCGCGGGTCAGCTAGTCTATTCATAAAAACGCTGGCTGGCTGGCGCAAGAACGTGTCGATGAGAGGCCTACGCTCAACAGTGGGCGAAATCGGGCTGTGGATGAAGATGATGATGATTATGATGACTACTACTACGTTGATTATTTTGAGAACCATGTTTTTCCACCTCGAGAAGAGCGTCTGGTTAAATCAAAACTGCGGCACGGGTCGATCTTCAAGGCTACACAACGAAGCTCTATGGATGGGTAAAAATCCGTTTCATATTGACCCGTCCATGCCTCCTGGAGCACGGTAAGCCGTTGGTCCTAGCTATCATTGAACTGCCTTCCTGATCTCCAAATCCCAGTAATTTGGTAACACGATACCATTTGGCAAGACTTGTGTAGTAGGCTTTCAGGATTTCAGACTTCTGACTGCACTCGTAAAGATACCTCCACCACCATACCATATACATAGATTTTTTTTTACTATTTATAGGCACGCGTTTGACCACTATCTCACCTGATGGTAAGCGATGATGTGGTCGAAGATGGAGCACGCTTGCCTAGAAGCAACCTATTCACTCTTGACTTAAATACTTCCAGGTTGTAGCTATCAGGAAACACAGACTCCGGCAGGGAATTCCACTCCTTAGCTGCACGCACTATGAATGTGTTCCCAAAACGTTTTGTGCGTGTGGGTGGGATGTCCACCATGTACTGGTGGCGCATCGCCGTTCGTTTTGTAGTCTGATGATGGAACGGGCTTGGCGGAATTAAATTATGCAATTCCGTCGCACACTCCATAAAATGCAACCGGTAGAAATCCGACAGGCTAGCAACTCGTCGTCGATGCTCAAGACCTTGGAGCTTCGTCGCGACGAGACTATCATCGCCGATGATCCTCTTGGCTCGTTTCTCAATTGACTCAAAAGGCATCAAGCTAGTATCTGGCAGATCCGTCCCAAAGATGAGAGCAGTACTCCATACATGATCGAACTTGCGCTTGATAGAGTTTGAGCAGCTGTTCCGGCGTGAAGTACCGTCTCACCTTTGCTAGGATCCCCAACTTCTTTGCAGCCACTTGATCTTTTGCCTTTATGAAAGGGACACCATAAATCTACAAATCACAGCCGGGAGCAAAACCGAGCCACGGAGTAGGTATTCTCGCTATGTAGGTAATCGATGGTTAGTCATCCTCGAAACAAATGAGCAAAAACAATACTGTTAATTAGAACATACCTAATAAGTACCTACCTAGGTACAGTGTAAATGTTGTTACGCTATTATTTATAATATTAGTTACGACTCCGGATACCCACAACGGATGTGGTTTGGTCCGATTGTATTAATGACTCACTTTTATTTGTGAAAATGTGTTATAGAACAATATTATAGATTCAGATTCAGATTATTTATTTGTAAACATAGGTTACAGTTTCACAGGTGTGTGAGATGTTACATTCCTTCCAAGTGCTCTATGCTTTGCCATTAGGCGTACAAATGTCAGTAAAAATTCAAATTATTTCATTATTAAATTCAAAATATCAAATAGAATTATAATAATAAAGAGCGAATATTAAAAGATAGAATAAATACAATTTTATACTGATTGACAGTTTCATAGTAAATGGAAATACAATCGTTAATTCTTCTTATCAGAAATATAAATATAATATTGGGCAGAAAGATCTAATGACCCCACACACCCTAGTGTCAGAGTTTTTAAACCGCCTCAAGGGCCTCTGACATGGTTTATTTGACGACCGCCATTTGGCGTCTGGGACCACCGGTTTATACGTGCCTTCCGAAGCACGGAGTCATCTTTTTTTCAGACAAGCAGGTGATTCAAGCCTGCAATGTCCTAGCCAAACTGGAAACAACTTCACAAAGTATGCTTCCCGTGGGAATCGAACCCACGACCATCAGGTCACAAGACAAACACCTAAATCACTTGACCAGTTAATTGGAAAACTGTTATAACCGGATGTAGTAAACTTTTGTGAGACACGTTGTCATTCAGTCATTTTCACCGGATAGGCACAGTGATATCGAACCAGACCAATTTCCTTTTATTTCATGAGCTCTCAGAATGAAAACAAACACCTAAATGAGATTGAACCAAAAAACTTGTAATACTAATTACTACATTGTATGTAGCAGTGTATTTTTCCTGAAAGTAATTTTATGCGTTAGTTAGTCTACGAGTCCCGACAAAATGATTGTATGCTACTTTACTTCAAAACTAACGGCTCCCCGATAGCAGTAAAAACATTATAAATGTAACAGTTGGCAATACATACATTTTATCACCGTTTACCGCCAAGTATTGTAACCACATTGCGTTATTAAATGGTATCTACCTAGATAGGTAATTTAAACACTTTTATTTATTTATTTAAACAAAATGTACAATTGTGGTACATGGACAGACTTAATGCAACAAGGCATTCTCTACCAGTCAACCTTTGGGTTAAAAAGATTACGCTGTGGTAGGTGTACAACTAATTAATAAAATTTAAAGTACAATTTTGTTTCAGGAAGAATATACAAATAATATATATAATACTAATAAAATACATATATACGCTAAAATAATAAACTAATAAATATGATGTATTATACAAATCTTTCTGATTCCGATGATTTTGAATGGTTTAACCTATATTATTATTCTCTTTATTTTTTATCCTTACATACTAATTTACATTTTTAAATATTTCTTAACAACAACACATTTTAAAAAACATTTAAAAATATAAAAAATAGTAGTCCGCCGGTGTCGGGAGCAGGGTCCAAGCTACCGGTGGTTAGGTCTCCAGAGAAAGGAACCTCCTCACAATACGAGCCGTATCGAGGAGTACTGCCTTCTGTATCAGGCCCTTTATCCAACCGCGTAACGCCAGCTTCGACAGATGGTCGTCGAAGCTTTTGGCCATCAGGCCATTGGCCGTAACGACTATCGGCACAATGACAGCTGAGTCCACATTCCACATGTCGACAACCTCGTGAGCTAAGTCGAGATACTTGATTTGCTTCTCTTTTTCAGCCTTCACGAGGTTCTCGTCATGCGGGATGATAACATCAATTATCATTGTGCGACGCGCTAATCGGTCTATCACCACTATATCACGCTTATTGGCAACAATAGTCCTGTGAGTGATGATAGACCGATCCCAGTACAGCGTAACATGATCATTTTCGAGAACTGGGTCGGGCACATACTTGTAATACGGTACCTCAGAATCCACAAGTTTGTATTTCAAAGCAAGTTGCTGATGGATAATCCTGGCCACTTGGTTGTGCCTGTGCAAGCACTCGCCGTTAGCCAGACGAGAACAACCGGAGATAATATGTCTGATGGACTCACCCGGACGGTGGCATGCCCGACACACGTCCACTGTCCCGTCCTTCATAATATGCCTCCGGTAGTTATTCGTCAAGATAACTTCGTCCATAATCGCACAGACAAAACCTTCAGTTTCCCCGAAGAGATCACTGAAACGTAGCCAGGCCACGGACGCTGAAAAATCTACATCGGACCCATGAAGAGCCCGATAGAAGCGCCCGTGAAGCTCCTTGCCTTTCCATACCTCCTTGCGGCCATCTGTGGTATCACAGGTTTGCGCCAGTTCTCTTTAGCCATGGACAACGGGGTGAGTCCCTTGTCCACTGTGACCACATATCGGTGCATACCCACATCAGCTTACACCTTAACCTATATTATTATTATTTAAGGTATGTCTTGAACAATCTCGGGACCCTGAGGTCCCAGTCCTTTGGTAGGCGTACGAGGGGCCGAAGCCAACTCGCAGAGGCCCCGTTAGACATTTCTAATGGAATGGGCCAACCGACGATTATCCCTATATGCACTATCAAAGTATACCTAAGGACAATCCCCGGTAGGTGCAAAACTATTGCATAATATGGAAACAAAAGGTGACAGGCTATGGGTTTGGGTGGTTTAGTGGATTCATTAACGTATACTATGAAAGAACTATTGGCCCCTGCCTGACCACTGAAAATATACACGGCTTTAAAATGGCAGGGGGTGACTTGCACACTCAATAAATGGGCCCCCGAAAACGGTCGCTAGCACAAAGTGACGTAGCTCCAAGGAGGCAACATATCCTGAGGTGCTAGAGAAGTGGAGAGGTATACCACGGCTATCAGGATAATCCCGGAAGTACGGTCAAGATCCCTACCAGCATCTTACTGGATTATACATCCTTCTCCCGAGCACGTTTGCTCTTGCGAATCGAAACTCAGACCGGCCGATTAAGGCAAGAAAGAGGTGGGAGCTCTGTTCCTCGTCAGTGTTTACTCCAGCCAGCCAATAAAGGCAAGCCGGAGATGAAGAACAAGACTTCTCCCAGAGGTCAGGTCCGTGGGGTCGCTACTGCCCAACAGTTCGCCACAAAACTGCCTTGCGGATTGTATCTCTCTTTGTCTGGCCCCTCCCCCTAAGTATGAGTACCTAAGGTTCATTGGGGCACGCAAGCCCCACCACGACGTCAACGTAGAGATACGGTGGTGGGGTTATTATTATTATTACACAAGGTATACCGGCCTTTGCCAGGGTTGCGGAATTTGTTCGAAAGAGTCACCGCGGCCCTGGAACGCAAAGGGCATTAGGATGATCACGGATTGGTTTTAGTCAGTAAGAGTCTGGCTCTCTTTTTTGCTACGCCCAGAGCAGGAATAGTCATTTGATGATTTCTCAGCCTTAAAAAAAAGGTATACCGGCCTCCCCAGGGATGTGCCCTAACAGGTGTTACACAGAGGGGGTTCCAAAGTTGTCTTTATAGAGGTCATGGAAAGGGTCGAAGGTAATGAACAGGGAAAAAGGGATTAGTCAGGGAAAAATCCCACACTAACTGGAATTTTCCCACCGTGCAGGCGCCTATTGATGGTTAACAAAAAAGGCAGGTATACCGGTCTGTTGCTCATTTTCAACTGAAGAATTCTCACACAGATTTACCTTGTCTTCAAGACTTGGCTGCTCTCAACCTGCGCCACAATACTGTTCTCGGTCTCAAAGGTCCGACGTAATAATGAACCCATGAAAGGGTAAATCGGCATACAAAAAACCACACACGTGTGTTCTACTTATACCTAACTTATTTACTTTGTTTACTTACTTGGACTCAAGGTCGTATACCCAGTACTCAGCGGTAGTCGAGTGCCTGTATTTCTGAAATAGAAAGTTGAATTGTAATGTCGCGTACACATTAATAAGTTAAGATTTAGCTTGACTGGTGCTGTCAGCAAGGATAGTCGATTTACTCTTCAGTTTACTAAACTTAATCGCAATGTATTACTTTTCAGGGAAAATGTCAGTACATATCTCGGCAGGTGCAGATTTGATACAAAACTGTAAATACAAACCCTACATGCTTAAACAAGTGCACTGTGGAACAGCTAGTTATATCATCAGCCGTTCCACCGGGAATCATGAGAAATTAAAAACTGATTAGAATTCATACAATTATTATATTGAACTCATGCTCCTAAGAAAGCTTTTACAGGTCTGCTACAAAAAACAAATCACATCTTCACTTCATTATTTGAACCTATTCTAAATTACAAACTATCTTTTTAATTAAATTCTCCAAGGCTTTTCTCAGCAAGTCTACCCATCCATGGAGGGTGATGCATCCATGGAGGCTGTATCACAGTACCTACATACCGAATAATTTTATGCCAATTTCTTTATTTTTAGGGTTCCGAATAAAAAAGGAACCCTTATAGGATCACTCGGGTGTCTGTCTGTCTGTCCGTCTGTCACAGCCAGTTTTCTCCGGATCCATTGGACCGATTCTGTTGAAATTTGGTACACATATGGACTTCTATGACCCAAACACGGACGCGTTACGTAAATTATTAAATTTTTAGTATGGGGGTCACTTTGGGGGGTCAAACCAGAAAACTAAAAAAAAAAGTTTTTTGAACAATATTGTGTAATATATCAAATGAAAGGGCTTACTGTGAGGGTTTTTATTACATTTTTTTCATAATTTTAAAATAAATGATTTAGAAGTTATTCAAGAAATTAGACGAAAAATGACCATTCCCCCCCTCTTATCTCCGAAACTAATGAGCCTTTTGTAAAAAATGGAAATAATAGATCTTTACCTAAAGATTACAGGAAAACTTATAAGAAGTCTATAGTGTTAAAATAACATGTTAAAAAAATAAAATTCGTTCGGAACCCTTTGCACGCGAGTCCGACTCGCACTTGGCCAGTTTTAATTAGATGAATATTCAGTAAAAAATAGTTTTTAAATGTCTTATGACTCCCGCTACGGTCACATTCGATCTATTCAATTAAAAGATTACAGAAACTCGGAGTTTCCAATGAGTTTCGTGGCCATGGTTGACGGAATTTAAAATAAAATCAAGACTTCCTTAGTTGCCTAAAGAATAACGTATTAATTATAAGGTTATCTTTTTGAATGCTTATCAAATTTAGGATAAATAGCCGGTACTTTTTACTTTGTACTGAATTTAAAACATGAATCCACTGCTATTTAAATGTTGTAGGTCTATATTTAATTTCATTTTATACAACCTATCATTCAATCTGGTTCCGGATGATAATTTGAAAATGCAAAAACAGGTATTCATAATTTTCCTATTAGGCCAATTTAAATCAAATTAATGGTATCAAATGCAAATTTGATTATACTGTTTACACGTGGACTTAGTAATATTAAATACGCAGTTCTTATGTTAATATTTTGTAATTAATTTAAAAGTAGGTAGATCCGGCAGGGTGTTATTTAATAAACAACTTAATTATCTACCTGTTACGTTTCTTATTATCAAATTTAACATTTAGATTGTGATTCATAATGAACTAGTTTCGCTAACCTGTTTTATACTTTCCTGATGTTTAACATAAATCAAAAATACTTTGCTTCTAAAAATCTTTTTTAAATGTTTAACATCATTATCTGTTAAGCAGTTTAACAGTAACAAACAACCAGACAAACATAAACAAACCTACTTTCGCTTCTGAGGATGCATCGCGAGATCGCGAGGTCATGACATAAGCGTGTACAAAACAACAAACAAAAACGTGTATGTATGTATGCTTCGTAAAACCGAGTCTTAGAATTAGGCATGCCTTGACCTGAACTATTAGATAACGCGTGTCGCAAGTGTGCGGAGAAGGGAGTCTGGCAGTAGTGGTGAACGTAGCATATATGTAACATGTCGGAGTTACACGTATTATGTTACTAGTAATAGTAGTCGCGGATATAACACGATTATGATAACAGAGCGACGTGAAAACTAATTAAAATTTGACGTAGAATATGCATATTTATGACGTCAACTATATTGTTTCTTTAAAGTAGTAGATACCTACGGGATTTGGACAGGTTTTTTATCATCATAATTGTTACAATCAAGTAACATGTAATCCTTCCGGCGATTATAACAATTTTAAAGTTTCCGCTACTTGGCATTACCTATCAATTATCAACATTTTAAATAGAAACTACAGTGCTGGTGCACTTCCGAAAAAAAATTCATGCTCTTCCACGCATTGCCGATTAAAACTAATTAATAAGTAAAGAAAATAATTTATCTATTTGCATACTTGGTCGACGGCGCTGAAACATCTGATGAGAGTAACTTTCAGCCATAAATTACTACATTCGTAACTCTGAAATAGTGATTTTTTGCATCGTGATAGAATTAAGGCCGTGCGTATTCACTTTCGCACGAACATCAATCCTTACTAATATTATGAATGCGAAAGTAACTATGTCTGTCTGTCCGTCTGTCTGTCTCGCTTTCACGCCAAAACTACTGAACCGATTTAAATGAAATTTATATAATGGTATAGAGATAGTCTAGAGCCTGAGAAAGAACGTAGCCTACTTTTTATCCCGGGAGTATGTTCCCTAGGGACCACGCGGGCGAAGCCGCTGGCAGAAGCTAGTAAATATTATATATCCAACACCGACAGTGGGTCTACGCTTTTAAAGAGTGAGAAAACCAAGGCCCTAAGTTATATTTAGAGTGTTTTTAGGGTTCCGAAAAAAAAACGGAACCCTTATAGGATCACTCGGGTGTCTGTCTGTCTGACCGTCTGTCTGTCTGTCTGTCTGTCTGTCCGTCTGTCACAGCCAGTTTTCTCCGGATCCACTGGACCGATTCTGTTGAAATTTGGTATACATATGGACGTCTGTAACCCAAACACGGACGCGTTACGTAAATTATTTAATTTTTAGTATGAGTGTCACTTTTGGGGGTCAAACTAGAAAATTTCAAAAAAAAGTTTTTGGAAAAATATCGTGTGACATATCAAATGAAAGGGCTTACTGTGAGGTTCTTAATTATATTTTTTTCATAATTTTAAAATAAATAGTTTTGAAGTTATTAAAGAAACTAGACGAAAAATGACCATTCCCCCCCCTTATCTCCGAAACTACTGAGCCTAAAATTTTGAAAAAAATGGAGATAATAAATCTTTGCCTAAAGATTACAGGAAAACCTATAAGAAGTCTATAGTGTTAAAATAACGTGTTAAAAAAATAAAATTCGTTCGGAACCCTTTGCACGCGAGTCCGACTCGCACTTGGCCAGTTTTTTGAAGTTGGTGTTCATGTCCAAAGTGTAGGAGGAATAGCGCTAAGCACAATAAATTCAAAGGAGTCTCGGGTCCGATTTCAATGAAAACTGAAATTTCATTTATATCCTATCTTAAGCAGTGTGTTAAATTTATTAATGGCAAGTTGATTGTAAAACAACAGTACTAATCAACCTTCGATGCTATGCGCACCAATGTTTAACACTATAACGTAACAAATGCGTGCCAAAGTAGGTACGTAGGCAATTACACATTACCTACGCTAATGACGAATGTATTAAATTTTTCACATTCCCCGATCATGCAAGTACAGAATCTCATAATTTGAACCGTACTGTTACGCTATTTCTAATGACTCGCAAAGAAAAATTATAAACTATAATGAATGAGAATCTTTTGGCGTATACATTGGAAATTCATTTATGCACGCTTGATTTACCTACTCCGAAAATTGCCCATGAAAGTGCCACCTTAATTCAGTCACATAGAAGTAGAACGTGTAATAAGTAACTAAACAACACGGAATACAAATTGTAACACTGGAAATATCTACAAAATAAAATACATACAGTCGATCCTGAAGGTCCTCTACCTTATTTTTTATCTTTTTAATTATTTCAATAATAAATACATTTACTAAGATAAGTAACCAAAATGTGATTGCACAGCTAATACAGTGATCACTTCCCTAATGTTTTTACAATAACGACAAGAATGTACTAGGGCAAGATAATAGTGCAAGAATTCTCACAGAGGGAATCCCAGATGACAGTGATACGAAGGCGTGCCGCGAAAGTAAGAGATGAAGCAATCCGGTTCCACGAGTTGAACCTTTTTGTCAATAGGTAATGTATTGTTAAAGGAGTTCACGTAATAACCTTGCTTAATCGATTGGTCACTGAGATCTGTGAACCATTTCGGTTATTTCACTGTCAATTTAAGAATCCGTTGTTTTAGATTAGTCTAGAATGTATTCTGCTCCACTGAAATGAATTAGTGGGGCAGAATACAATCAAAAATAATGCGATAAGTATGTCTATTCCACCCCAGTAGTGCCACGGCCACTGCGACCGTCTTTTTCTTTTTTGGATTTAGAATGCTTTTGTTTTTGTAGGTACACATTTTTACGTAATATGTCTAGCTAACCTTAAAGTTTTTTCTAAATAGGCAGGAAGTCATGCATTATACCATCCTATTTCAATACCCATGAAATTAGGAACATTCATGAATTATCTAATGATAAACTTAATTCATTTACAATGTTTATTTTCCTTACCAGAGTACCAGAATATATGTAACTCAGCTAACAGTTTAATCATACCTATTGATTTACTAATTAATAATTTAATATGGCTTTCAAATAAGCAAGAAACTCACTTTTTGTTTGTTCGTCGTTAGCAGCAAATATTTCATGTCGTCAGAAAACGTTGACACTGTGTAGTTGCGAATTTTGACCTGCAAACAGAAAAAAAAAATAAACAACAGTGTCTCCAGAGATGAAAAATAAAAATAATTAATATGATACTATTTTATTCCGCACCTTTGTTCCCTCCTCCTACCCACCGGAAGCACTGGCCTAAAATAACCCTTAGACAGACACTGAATGATATAATATGTAGCATTGACTAAAAGCTACCAGTGGAAGAATCTACTTAAAAAATAAATATCGTGAGATCGATACTTAATTCCAGAGATTACCTAACCTAGCTTAACATAGCTAAAACAATTAATTTTACCCCTTTATAATATTAGGTTTAGATAACGTTGTCTTCTTGAAAATGTAATCGGAAGTTACACACCAAGCGAATAACACAAAATATGTACCAAAACAATAAAACTTCAACAAAAAACATTCAACAAAGTTAGAACATTAAAGAATGGCTTGACCTTTTATGTGACTATAATGGCACAAAAACACTTAACAATCATTTAAACGCAGTTCAATTAATCAAAGCGAACAATTACAATACCTACAACGCTCAGCGTAGCTCAGTACTAGGTATGAAAAAACGTCAAAGGAAGGGATCGTAGGGCAATATTCCTTCTATAGTTCTAGGACTTCTGGTTAATCAATTCACTTTAGCACCTGAACCTATAGTCCAATATCATTGCAATAATCCTCTCGACCGAATTTCGGACACGTGGCCAACGTTAACCGGGATTATGCCCCCAAGTACCAGGAGATATTAGAGTGCACAAGTGCGGTACAACTCAGGTGCAGTCCATGCTTGTTTGCTCTCATGAATGCTCTTATAGTCCGATACAATGTAAACTGACCCGAGCGGGGGCCGGTGAGAGAACCAATGGCTTTACGTGCTTTCCGATAACACTACCAACTTCCTAATTTCAGGTTGCTGTTGCGAAATTCCTAGTGGAAAACCCCAGTACCTCACACTTTTAGGCTAACCTGAGAATCGAACCCACCCGACCCTCGTCAGTCGTGCTCGCAATCACGACACCATCGGGATCAATAAAATTATACCAAAACCGGCTTCTTCGAATTGGTTTCAGTCCCCGTATGCGCCTTCCATAGGTCCAGGACCCAAGGTCCCAAGATATCTTAAAGCATAGTTTTAAAAAGTTCTACTTCAATTTAAAATCTAGTGTTCTTCTTACCAGATCAGCGTCATCTAAGACTGCAGAGTAAGTCTCGTGCGTGACATCGAATTTCCAGACCCCCACTCCCGGCTCTTTGTAAATGTATTCTGTATCTGAAATATATAATTATTGCACGTTATTTAGTTACGAAATGAACAGATAAGTAGGGTGAGATAGTCTCGCTAATTGAGATGCCATTAAATATGAAGCCATGTTCTCATGATGTTGCTGTTTAGAGTGTATAGTACAGATAGTAAAACAATAGTGGTAAGCGTAAGAGTGTGAAAATTATCTCGAGAATCATGATCCTAATGTAAAAAATTGCAGAGGTGTATAAAACTGCGTTTCCACTAGAGATGTGCCAGGATGCGTAGAGAGGAACAATGTGTTTGTTAAGAACCAATAGAATCGTTCCATTTAACTAGCCTCGCTTAGCGCAAGCGATCCTATTGGTTCTTAACAAATACATATCTGGTGGAAACTCAGTCCTAAGGTCATTTTGTAAGAACCACTCGTGTTACTTCTAATATACTTGTTCTACGGTACCACAAATCCAGACTGTGGGCTACTAAGAGTTTTTTTAAACCAAATAACACTGGCCGACAAGGATGAGAAATCAAAAACCCATCCGTGTTCCTCCTAATACCCTTTGCGTTCCAGGGCCGCGGTGACTCTTTCGAATAAATTCCGCAATCCCCGGCAGGCGGCCTAGCGGGCCCCGACTTTTATGCTGACAGCTCTTTGAGGCGCGCGTGGTACACTGGCCGACCTGGAGATCGATTATAATAGGACACCATTCAGTCCCGTTTGCGACTACTCAATAATTTAAGAAGTAAACCATAGATAACATCAACAATAGTACCTGGATGACCGAGCTTCGCTCTGTTTTTTTTAATGACATTTTCTAAAAATGAAACCTAGTTATATCGATTTATCGCTCCCTAAACTCCCTGCATACTAAATTTCATGAAAATCGTTGGAGCCGTTTCCGAGATTCAGATTATACCTATATACAACCTGTAACAGAATAAACGCAATACATCTTAAGGGGTCATTGTACTCACCATTATGAACAACTTTCACTATGGGACCAACACTGAAATAGCGAAAAAAAAATCGACTGCCCCATACATTTATGTGCGCATAATTCGACAAAATGTACTGAACACCGATTGAACAAAAACAATGATATTTTTTCGCGAGTTCGGAGTTGGTCCCATAGTACCTTAAAGTTTTTCATAATAATGAGTACAATGACCCCTTTTCAGGTTTTACATTTGTTCTATTACGCGTTATAAAATTAATTTCCATGACGTCTAACATCGCATTTCATGAAGTTTAAAAAGTTTAGGCTGCTTTTGTAAGACTTGACAACATACCTGAGATCCATTGTATGGACAGCTGTTCTGGGTAGAAGCTGATGGTCAGTGGCACCACTTCTTCGAGTGCCAACGTCTTCAGGCCACCATTTAAGTACGGCGAGGACTCAGTGTGGCTGCTCAGTAGCGCCACGACCAGGCTGATGATCGTCTTCAGCGACTGTTTAACAAACAAAAAATATGTAGGTTACTTAGATAAGCAAGAGAGGTTATCAAGAAATTGAATTAACCATTACTAAATGATTAATTCAATTTCTTGATAACCTCTCTCACACGGTGAAACAAAATTTAAAAAAAATACTGTTAAACAATTTGATGAGAATTTTCTAATCTCATTATTTCAATTTCGAACTCGGCCTTTGACCCCATAATCAGCTGCAGTTTATAGAAATTATAATGAGTGAGGTAAGTTTTATTTGACCAAATAAAGCTACCTACTGCAAACTGTAATAATTTCAATATTTTTTTTTATTTTACTGTGTATTTTGTCTACAAATAAAAATACACTAATGATCATGTATGTGGCGATCTATGGTCTTAGTTTTAGGTATAATAACATCATTTCAATGCAGTGTTTATCGGTTTAATGTGCGTAAAGCGATTGGTGATATTACACAGTAAATCGATTTACGCTGATTTGCCTTAAAAATATCAAGAAACCTCGATAAACAACGATGTTTATATTTTCAGCTGTTGACTTGAATTTTCTGTAATTTCTGCCCGTAATAAGGCGGGAGTTTATGTAAACTATTTCAAACAGGCAAAAACACAGATCATTCAAATCTGGGACCTACTTATAGGTTAGATTGGGAAGAATGCACCTGTCCATGACTTAACGCTTGTGTGACAAAATGTGCTTTCCGTTTATTGCTCAAGCGTCATTATCCTAATAGATAAAATTCTTCCGTTACTGAGTGAGACAACACACTGTTGAAACTAATGGTCGTAGATAGCTGTTTGTCATGTAGCTTCTCTACACTCCGTAGGGGAGCACTAAGAGAGAATTTCCCGAAATTCCTACGGGAACGGGAAAAATCGGAATATGGGCATACGAAGTCGCGGGCAAAAGCTAGTTCTTAATTTTTTTTATTTCCGTTAATTTTTATTGACATTTCTTTTTTCATTTTTTAAGCTAGTCTGCCATAAGATCTTTCAGGAGCTCTTCCAGGCATCGTTCAACTTAAGGAGTCTAACAGCAAGGAAGTCCTTGCCTGGTCTGGGCAGGAAAGAGACTAACTGGCCCAAGTAGATGTGACATAGGTATGGCAATTCTTCACCATTTACTATGAGCCTATATTAATTGTGGTGTTTGCCTTCAGTTTGGTCATTTGGCATGTTCAGCCGAACGTTCAACAGTTTCGGTCGAGTTTTAGCGCCGTCGAGCAGAAGCCCCCACACTGACTACTAAACCTACCTCTTCCCTTTCAAGTTGCCGCTAGATTTATAAATGTCACCGGAAAATTGCAAACTCCGTAAGATTGTAATAAATCTTTATTACATTATAATTTCTCGATAAACAAATCATTTTGATAACAAAAATTCTTAAGCATCCAGATTCACTCGTTTCCAATATATCCGTGTCTTATTAAGAAAAATAAGTTTACTATTTCACGAGATATTTTACAATCTTACGGCGTCTGAAATTATCCGGTGACATAAACACTCCTGTTGAACGCTGTTGACCGCTTTCAGGTTCTCAATTCATCAGGTTTTCTTTGAGGTTCTCAATTCGGTGGGAATTTTTTTTAAATGTATATACACCGATTACTCCGAGGTATCTGGTCCGATTTTTGTGATTCTTTTTAGTTCGATGCAATATACTTGCCATTTGATCCCATAAAAATTTGATTTATTTTATGAGCATTTTTGCTTATTTCAATTTCTGCGTTGACGAAGACTTCGTCCGGGTATCACCACTTAAAAGTGAAAAATAAAAAACTTTTTACAAAAAAATATACACTACAAAGAATAAAGTAACCTTAATTTCGAAAGTAGTGTTTTTGGTTTTGTTTCTTTGTTTTAACACCGATTTCCGAAATTAAGGTTACTTTATTCTTTGTAGTGTTTTGTTTGGAAGTCGGTTATATTTTTTTTTAAGTTTTTTAAACAAAATGATCGTCCGACTGTCTGTAATCTAAATTGAAGCAGTGGTGACCAAAATATAAATTATGTAGTAGGCGTCAAATATAGCATTGTGTTTCACTGTTTTAATAACACTATTTTAATTTTGTGAATTACAATGTGAATATTTAGAAACACTAGGTATCGAATTCATCGGTATCCATAATATATAAATGACTGAGGTAACTACATCGCAGGCCGCAATAAGGCTACCAATTGTACATAACATACACACATCAAAAAAAGTTTGCGATCACTTTGAAAAATCGAAAACTTTTTGTCACGGTAGATTATATTATGATTTCTTCTTCTTCTTTTTAGTTAGATTCTTTATTTAAAAATATAGAATTAGAATATAAAACAATAAAACAGTTCGATTGTTTTTCCATATAAAAAGGCTTTCAGTCCTAGCTTACGCTCATTCAGAATTCTGATTTAGTCAATTTTAACGGATTTAAAATACTTTTTCGCGGAAAGAAGAAATTGAAAAAATGCCAAGAGGATTATCAGAAGTTTTACGAGCAAGAATAGTAACTTTGAGGGAAGAAGGATACATCACGAGATAAATAGCACGCAGAGTTGCTATTTCCCAATCCTGTGTCGCGACCACGTTGCAGAGGTACCACAGGATGGGTAATTCGGTTTAAAGAATTTTATTCTCATAAGAACAATACATAGGTTCACTTACAATGAGATACAAAGTAATTGTTTATATCTAAATAAGTACATTTTGTCTCCGATGCATGCTGGTGAAGTTATATAAAACAAATAAATAGGAAGTATGTAACTCGCTAACATTTAATATGCGGTATGATTACATTTCATAAACGTAATTTCTCAGTTTTCGTTTAAATCTGTTAATATTATCACAATCTTTTACGTCATTTGGTAGGTCGTTAAACAGCTGTGCTCCTTCGAACAATATGATTTTTTTACCGTAGTTTGTACGAGCTTGTCTTCGTTGTAATTTATTTTTATTTCTTAGGTTGTGTGATATTATTTTTTTATGTAGTTGTAGCTTTGATTGTAAGCTGTTTGTGGTGATTTTTTTTTATTAGAATGCAGGTAATTCAGCTGACTGACCCCGCAATGGTCGCCCAACTGTTTGGACTGCTGCCCAAAAGCGCTATATTAGATTGCTGGCAGCCCGTGACTCAACAATCAACACTACTTAAATAAAAGCAGAAGTTTGGGCCGTCTCTGGGCTTGAAGTTAGCACTGAGAACATTCGGAATTGCTTGCACCAGGCTGGATTACGAGCACGGAGGTCTTGGCGAGCGCCTCTGAATTCCCGGAAACGTCAACGACGGAGATTGCAGTGGGCTAGGCTTCGGCAAAATGAAGATGAAGAAGATTTGGCAAAACTGTCTTTTCGTTGACGAATCGCGAATCAGTACTCATCCAGATAACCGACGTATCCGTGTCTGGAGAAGACAGTTCTTTGCTTTTCACCGTGAAAAGCAAAGAACTGCCACTGGAACAGTTCAGCAAGGCGGGAAATCGGTGTCCTTTTGGGGTGGTAATATGATTGGAGCTAGAACGCCTTTGATCCCGTATCGAAGCTTCATGACAGCAGATATGTATAAAACAGTTGCTATTGGTGGAATTTTCAGATCATTCCGAGTAAACCATGGGCACCAATTTATACTGGTCGATTATAATGCGCCCGCACATCGAGCTCAACGCGTCAATGCTGCTCGCCAAGAATACGACATCAGAAGGTTAGACTGGCCTGCCGGCTCGCCTGACTTAAACCCAATAGAGCACGCGTGGGATGCTCTTAAGCGAGCTATTTGGAACCGTCAGCCACGTCCCCAGATAGTGCAAGAGCTCAGGGAAGCCGCTATTCAAGAGTGGGACAGGTTATCCCAAGAAATGCTGGATGACTTGATCCTCAGCATGCCCAGGAGGATCTCCGCATGTGTTCGAACCAGGGGAGGAGTTATACTATATTGAATATAAACCTTTTATTAATAAATTGTTTTTTAAGTTTGGTTAAACAGTATTTTTCTTTCTATCAAATTCCTGTTACAATTACATTCTGATTAATTACTCAATTTTTGTTGACAAAGTTGAAACATACAACAAAGATTTTTTCTTGACAAAGTTAAATAAAAAAAAAAAATATCAGCTTATGCTAGTGATCACAAACTTTTTTTGATGTGTGTATATCCCATATCTTTCCAGGCATTATTTTTAGTTGTGTTTTAGGTAAGTAGGTGTATTTACCTACTATCATATTATCTACGCAGTATTGCAATTACTACCTACGAGTGGAAATAAATAAATTCTGCTTTAATTCAAATAAATAATAGGTAATATTAACTCCGTTATAAATACATACCTAAAGTAGTAGCACTCGTTTAATGACGAATAGCATAAAAGTTGGTTTTCTACTTATGGAAATTTACAGAAACACTGCTTACAATTTTAATCGATGTAAAATAAACCATAACAAAATCAATAAAAAATCTCGCGCCAAAAGTTTTTGATTCTTCCAATGATTCTTCCTAAGCTTTTTGTTTAAAAAAAAAAAAGAAATGTATAGGTACTGCCAGCGAGTATAAGCCAGCCAGTATTATTAAATATTGATTTGCAACCTTTTCGGTCCTTTTTTCTTGCCTTTTTATGCGTGTATTTAGGTATACCTACCTACGAGCAAAAATATTGTATGAACAAGGAAAACCTTATTAATTTTTCTGTTTTCTGTATATGAAATAGATACCTATATTAGGTATTTTTTACTATTGATTGGCACGCGTTTGACCACTACCTCACCTGATGGTAAGCGATGATGTGGTCGAAGATGGAGCACGCTTGCCTAGAAGTAACCTATTCACTCTTGACGTAGCTATAAAGCTAGGAAACACAGACTCCGGCAGAGAATTGCACTTCTTAGCTGTACGCACTATGAATGTGTTCCCAAAACGTTTAGTGCGTGTGGATGGGATGTCCACCATGTTCCGGTGGCGCATCGCCGTTCGTCTTGTGGTCCGATGATGGAACGGGCTTGGCGGAATTAAATTATGCAATGCCGTCGCACATTCCCCAAAATGAAACCGGTAGAAAACCGACAGTCTAGCAACTCGTCGTCGATGCTCAAGACTTTGGAGCTTCGTCGCGACGAGCCTATCATCGCCAATGATCCTCTTGGCTTATTTTAAGCACTCTGTATCGTTCATGGCCAATGGTCATACAGGACATCGTTACTCAATCTGTTTGAGCGTCCGAAATCACTTGGACGTCCTAGCCTAGAGTTTGTGTTAGTGCAGACTTTGAAGAACGTAGTCATCTAGTCAGATCCATTTGCAATGTTTAACATCCATTTGTAGATCAATATTTTTTTACTAAGCTGACTGGAATTTGTTTTTTTTTAATTTGTGATGGGTTTACTCTTGACTCTAGTCTAGGTCAGAGATGACAGAGGCAAAGTCTATGATAGAGCGAGCTTACCCAGAAGGACTGATTATAATGTCTACTAGGTACCATCATTTATGAATGTTCAGATTTTGAAACTGTCAAGATTTTTAAAAGGTTTGTATGGACACATTTCCATACCTAGGGATGTATTGTTTGTCTTGCTCAAGGTTACTTTGATGACAATCTGCACAAAGAACTTCCTTTAGAGCTTTTATGAAGATTTATTTGACTTGGACATTATTGATATGACCAATAATGACGATAGGTAGGTACGTGAGCAAGCAAACACATCCTTTCATTTAAAAAACATTGAACCCTTACTCATGGATTTTTTTTTATTCTATAGCTCTCTCTTTTCTATACAGATGCCACATTTTGATAACTAGCTAGGTATAGAGATTAATCGTCAATTCCCTTCATTAAAACTTTTAAAGTCTAAGGGACTACTCCCACTTATTCAGCTCCATTCGCATCACACTTATACAGTTCTGTTTCTATCGGCCACGTACAATATCGTAAGAATGAGAAAGGCGCTGAATCTGCTACGAAGACGGTAAGATGTCCGTGACTACCGCAGGACCACCGACGACAATTGCTTCCATATTTGGTAAATAATTAGTACTCAATTGGTACTAACTAGTATTCGAACAAAATTGGTTACCTTCGTAGTTTTCGAGAAAAACGACTTTGAAGGTGGTCTTGCGGTAGTCACGCTCTTTACTCATTTAGTATTGTGCTCCTAAATCGGACAATTTTATGTGCGATATGTTTATCGTTTGGCTTCTTGCAAAAGAAATAGATAAAATTAAACGTAAAAAATAAAACGCTAACGACTGTTGGTTGACCCAGCACAAGTACAGTCCAAGAGCTTAGATATCGAAGGACTGAGAATTTATCTCTCTCTGACAATTCTACGGACTTTAGATCGATAAAACTAGAAATATAATTCACATATTTATAGAAATATTTTTTCTTGACAATTTGTTCGAAGAGATTACTCTTTGATCTAGCTCTTGGACTATACCTACCTTAAAAATAGAACTCATTATATCTTCCACACTAAGACCCGACTGTGACTGATCTGTGACTTGGCGAAAAATTGCGAGTAGTTAGCGACTAAATTTGGGAGAGAAAACAGATCTTCGCTAGGTCGCCTTAGCTTTTGAGATTCAAATGGACCAAGCTGGAGTAGGCGCACCCCAAATCGGCCACCTATAAACCCTTATAACTTTTGAACCAGTGACCGACTAATTCTGATATTTGTCGACTAATTAGCGACATTTTTTTTATGTTATCAAAATTAAAATAGGGATTTTAATTTTGATAGCATAAAAAAATGTAAGCTGATGGTGGCCATGCCAGTGTCAGTCACACAAGGACTCGAGAACCATCCGTGTACAGCACTGTTCCTTCGCGTTCGACGCTGAATGCAGCGGAACAGCGCTGAACGAGGCAGAACAGCGCTGATGTCTATCTATAGCACTCGCATAACAATAACACATTTGTCCTCATTTTATACTTATTTGCCAGGAAAGCTGAATAAACGCGGAAAGCTGAATGGATGCGTACGCATTTACATACAAAATCGTTCTTTTCTATGGGCATAAGCTGAATAAGTGTGAGTAGTCCCTTATGCTACAAACTGCTAGTTACTCATGATAGTTTGGAAAATACAGCTGGCAGGAAGGCTGGTCTAGTCATTTCGGTGTTTTATTTTCATTGCAGGTCCATCATATTAATATTATCAAAAACAAAACAATCAAAGAACTATCGTGAGAAAACCAACGCCGTACCTAATTTAACATACAATTAATGACAATACGTTTTATATTAATAATTACGTTTTATTTAATCAACATTAATTTCATTATTTAAAGTGACGAGCAGGCGAGTTTTCAAACCTACGTTATATGGATTAAATGGATTGGTATATGCTTTATGACTATCTTATTATTGAACTGAGGAAACACGAGAAATGTTCTATGAAAATATATAGAAAATATGCAAAGCTCGATCTATCGTTTTACTTTTTATTTAGGTACAAGACACAACGCATACCCTATAGTTAGGCATTGTATGATTATTTTAAAACATAGAAAATTACCTTAAATTACCTAATGGATCCTTTAAATTCTTCGTATTGTCATAGAAAATGTTTAACGCAAATGGGCTGCTGTCAATTACCTTAGCATAGAAAGGGATGTATAAGTGATCATTGCTAAAACTAAGTCAGTGGCCTTCTCCGTACACATAGCAGACATATTCACGTTTTTTAATAAGCATATAGGTACGTCGTCTACAATCCCCCAAGAAGACTACACTGTGTACCGATCAATCGAAGACTTTGGTTTTTGTCTACAGTTTATTGTCCTTTTTTACTAATAATTACACACTTGCTTTTCCAATCCACTTTAGACAATAGCAGAATAGTCGACATCAGATTTGTTTGCCATATAATAATATAGAATAGAATAGACTCTACACTGTGTTATATTAGACTCGACACCACGATACGAACACATGGAAAGTGCCTAACATAATTCAGTTATTTTGTCCGTTCGTGTAAAATTTAAAAGCAATCTTTATTGTTTTGTTCCACAACCAATATCACGATCGTCATAACGGCATTTAAATTGAAAAAGTCATTGTTATGTTTGCGACGATTTTCAATAGTGGACGTTACGGATTATTGCATTTGCTAAGTAAATATGCTTGGCCTAAATGCATAAGTTGTAAAGTGAATTCGTATCTATTGTTAACGGCAAGAGTTCTGTTAGCAGTTTACAACAGGCATCTATTAATGTCCACCAAATCATTAGTAGGGAATACGCACGAAAAAAATATTTATTATCTATACAGTTTATCTAAAAATATACACAAATATAATACTAACAGTGAAAATAGAATCAAAATTGTTCGAAAAACCAACGAGCTATAATTATTTTAGACAAAATGTATCTGTCCCTCTCGCGAAAACGCTGTTTTCTATGGCAGCTGTATAGGCGCCAAGAACTTTGACGTCACAATTCATATCGGACTTCTCTTTCTAATTGTAAACTTTGAAGCTTTATAACTTCATCGCTGATGAAGGTATTTAAGAAATAATTTCATAATTGTTTATTAGAGTTAATAAGTATTTCATTTTGCAAATAAAAAAATCGCATGCATATTCCCTCAAACTAAAAAAATAGCATCAAAAATTCGTCCTCAACGCTGTCAACTTGTAATGTGCCGAAGAGACTGTCGGCATAGCCACGTTGAATGGCAATGCTTAGCCATTGGCCAAAGTAAAAGCCAGCCCTTATGTTATAAGAAGTGTCAACCAGTCTTTTCGGAATTTCTTTGAAAAGGCTGTGAGTACAAGACTCCCACGTTCCGAAGGTTTCAACCCCAAACGGCTGGAAAATATAGTTAGCAATAAGGTTACTTTATTTACGCCGCTTGAGGTTTTCCGCAGCCGCAGCGACAGTGCCACAATACGATGAACTAGGAAGATGGGATGGTGCAAGATTATTGACACAGGTTGCGTCCCACATTAAAAGCCAACCTATCTTCCATGGGTTGCCCATTCCATCATTAGATCTTATCTTCTCTTAAAAGGTAAAAATCTCAGACCTATAAGTTCAACAGAATAAAATTCGTGTGATGCACTCCTAAACAGAACTGTCATGCGATGTGCTTGTAAACAAGACTTCCGAACAGACAGATAGATCATTCTATGATTTCGTACACGTCTGCCTATTATCTTATTGCTGGGTGAAAGGTGTCAGAAGTTTTTACTACTAGAAAATTGCAATGAAAACCTCAATGTGCGACAGTAACGAGTGGAGCCGTGAGTATTGAGAAGATGAAGAAGCACTAGGTACAGCAGAAGACTTAGGTAGAACTCCACGACCTCATCCCACCGGCCCCCTTCTACCATCGGACATCCAGACGCACTGCATCATACCATCCCTACCTTGTTGCTATTCCACCAATTCGTACTAAGCGTTTCCAAGCGTATTTTATAATGCGCACAGCAAAGGAGTGGAACTCTCTGCCTGCATCTGTGTTTCCAAACGCTTACAACCCTAATGTCTTCAAAGTTAGAGTGAACAGGCTCCTTCTGGATAAGCTCGCTCCATCGTAGACTTTGTCTCTGTCATCACTGACCTAGACTTGAGTCAAGAGCAAACCCATCACAAATAAAAAAAAGGTATATGCATAGGTACTAGCTGACCCGCGCAACTTCGTCTGCGTTACATTTATCATGAATGCGCCGCTCCTCTTGATCAAAGTCAAAGTCAAAACGTTTATTGCGAACGTAGTGTGATATTATATAGCCCTCCTCGATAAATGGGCTATGCAACACTAAACCTATTTTTAACCTATTTCCAACCAGCAGTTTTTGAGATTTACACGTTCAACCAAACGAACTTTACAGCTTCATAATGTTGGTATAGATGTTATCCATAGATTCGTTAATATTTTTAATAGATTAAAACGAAACAGCGTACTATTCTATTAATGATTATTTAGAAGATATGGATAGTTGGTCGCTGTGTTATACGCAAGACAATGTTATAATTATCATGTTCTCTTTAAGTAATTAGCTTATGACAGGTTATATGTATTCATATAACATTGTTTTTTTTTATTTATCTGACTATGTAGGTCAACTCGTTGCTTTTTTTTATATATACTTTTCTATCATTATAAGTATCATAGTGTGCTAGCTAACAAGTTATAAATTTCGTGTCATGTATTAATTACTTTGCATACTTTTATATAGATTCAAGTTCTTAAAACGTAACAGACAGATGTGTTGCTGGGGAGTTTGTTAGCCACTTCTTCTCCACAGCTAAAACACTAGGAAGTGGTGACGGGCGGGCGTTTTGGGGGACTGTCTTTTGAAAAACTTGACGTTCAAAAAGTGCTGGCTCTCAGCCTAATTTGAATAAACGACTTTTGATTTTAATTTTGACAGCTTTAGAGAGACTACTGACAAAAGCGTTAATTTATGAGAATCACTACATAGTATAAAACAAAGTCGCTTTCTCTGTCCCTATATCCCTATGTATGCTTAAATCTTTAAAACTACGCAACGGATTTTGATGCGGTTTTTTTCAATAGATAGAGTGATTGAAGAGGAAGGTTTATATGTATAATAACATCCATTAAATAGTGGAGAAATACTGTTATTTTTGAGGTTTATAATGTGATGTCGTAAATAATTACATTTTATAACGCAGACGAAGTTGCGCGGGTCAGCTAGTAAACTTATAAAATACACTTTCCATTCGTGCAAAGATTTTCGTCATCGAGATTACAATCGTGCACATCTAAACAACGCTAGTAGTGCAGATGAATGCGGGTGACAGGAAAACTGTTTGCATTAGCTTCTCATAAACAATAACACTAACAAGGATTGTTAACACTGCTTAGGAATCTTCTTTTATTATATGACTAGCTGACTCGTGCAACTTCGTCTGCGTCAAATTTTTCATAATGCTCCGCTTCTATTGGTCTTAGCGTGATGTTATAATAGTCTATAGCCTTCCTCGATAAATGGGCTATGCAACACTAAAAGATTTTTTTTATTTGAACCAGTAATTCCTTAGATTAGCGCCAAACAAACTCTTCAGCTTTATTTTTAGTATAGATAATTATGGAATAAATCTCGATATAATGTTTTGGCTTTATTCGCAAGTGGCATTGTTATAAATATGATATGATAATTTGTTATGATATTTTCTCAGATATTCGTGTGCGCAAATATGCCTACTTTACTCAAACGGTTGATGGAACTAATTAGAAAAATAGTGTAGTTACTTTGAAGGTTTTCAACGCTTTCATGAAAATGTTAAAATATTCACTTCAATGTCAAACTGTTGTGCTATTATATTTAAAACATGTTATTGAAAAGTTACATTGTCAAAATTGTTTTAAATAACAATACCTAAACAAAAACTTAAGCTCTCAGTAGGTATGTAAAATCCATAGTTAATTAAATCACATAGTAACAGTTAATTTGGTACCCAATTAAGATTTAATGTTGGTTCATGTAATACAAAAGGCAATTGATTGTTTTGGCCGGTTCTTTAAAGTTTAAGGCACGTTTTATGGAGGTATACGGCAATAAACCTGACTATTGAGAAAACCTAACCCTGGCCATAAAATTAAGGTATTTTATGAGGCTTTCGAGTTTGAACAGATTTGGACCTAAAAAACCGAGGTTCTCACTTCCCCACTGAAGAAATCAAGCATTTTTACTTTGACTTTTATTTAAACCACTATTTATTTCAATTTTTTTTTTTACTAGCACTAACAAACAAAAATATCCTTAGAAACCAATGACCGTGATAGTATCAATAAACAGACGGAAATACTCACCATTTCATACGCGTACACGCTAGTACCGCAGGATGCGAGGTCGAGACCTCCTCAATGAATGCTAATGGTCCAATCAGCGGTCATCACACACACACACCGTTAGCTGCTGCGCACGAGTTGACGCGGAGACGCGCGCGTACCGACTGACAGAGCGCAGCTGACTCGCTTACCAGCCTCCCTATCTCCACCAGTTACCACGTTAATCCTAAGCACTGAACTAGTTTAAAGTATATAAGATCTTTACGAGGATAATTAATATTGCAGTTCATATTTGAAGTCGGTAAATACAACACGCTGTGTACATAATTACAAATTAGTTACACATCCGTGTTAACAACTATTGCCATTTACGGTCTTTTAAAGAAACACAATTTTTCCGATATAAATGGTTATCGTTGCCATAACTTTCACTACCACCTATACCATAAATTCGACTTGAATCATCATTTTACGCAACTTCATGCATCCCAATAAAAATTGAGCTCATAGCATCTAGAACAATTAATTAAAAGTAAGCCAAAGCTAAACACTTGATAATCTCGGCAATTCTCGGCATCGATGCCGAAAATTGCCGATGATGCAAGCGTGCAACGACCGGAGATCTCGTCACATGCAGTTATGTGAGCTCTTATACAAGATCCTTTCCAATATCAGAAGTAAACCCAAACAAAACAAGAAGACCGACCCGAATAGCGAGTGACGCTTTGTTGTGTACCAGTATAGGTGACGCAAAGTATTTCAACTTTGCACAACATACCATTAACGACTAACAATACGGTTGGAGCTGGCCCAAACGTCAATGTAATTTAGTTCCTAAAGCTGTAACTCATCATGTTACCACAAATTGTGAAACACGGCTGTGCAAGTATGACTGCCCACAACCCATTTAAGAACTTAAAACGTAATGTAAAGGCATGTTAGAAGCACTGGTTTTCCCTTTGACACCTGCTCTGACCACGAATCTATATCACATGAGCCATTGTAAGCACAAATGTTAGGTTGTTGTATGGCAATATGGCGAATATTTGCTTAGAAATGAATTATAAGACACACTCGAGACTTGGAGTCTTCAATCTTCCAAATTAATTAGGTCAGGCGTTAAGGATAGACAGATTCTGACAAGGAGTTCCACTCCTTAGCGGTGTAATGATAGGTTTATGTACTCGTATCACATCTGAAGTGTGTACTTCTCAATACTTTCTTGTACTGTAACTTTAGTGTGTATGAACTTCTCAGTATTTTCTTGTATTGGAACCTTAATTTTCGGCGAACCATTACGGGCGACCTTCAGGTTATTATAACTAAACCGTCTCCATTTCTTTGTAAATCCGGTTTCCTCTTAATGTTCAAAGAAATATTTTTGGAAATAAAAGTTCATTGGATTCCAGGACTTGCAGATTTGATATTTTTAGATAGCTGGTGCTGAACCTGCTTGAACACAATAGATTTCTGTGGTTTCGTGGTTAGTGTTTTACAATATATTTTGATGACCAGACCCAGTTTAAAACCTTTTTCAGTTTACGGTTTAAGAAATTTATTTCGCTCAAAAATAATACAATTATTAACTTCTATGAGGAAAAACATAATAATTAAGATAAGCAGCGGTTTCGCTTGGTAATAAACTAAAATTAAGTTACAAAAACGGTAAAATTTACGATTCATACATTACTCAGGTGGTACTTTAATAGCCTTTTAAAAGTTGTTTTCAATTTATTTCCTAATATGGTACTTTTGCCACATTTTCCTAATGACTGTAATGTTCAGATTGACTGCGGCTCTGCGGCCTATATTGGTTAACTGTGGCATACGGGCTATGCATGTGCTATCAAGTTCACCAAAATGTGTGAAAAAATATATATAAAATCTGTCTATTAGGTAAGTACGTTTTGCCAAGAAATCACAAGAAGAAGTTTTATTAGAAAAAAAATGTGATGTGTCTGTGCCTGCGCATCTCCATGACATTCAAACATTTTACGAAATTAACGGTTAAGCACGGTAAATAATAAAACCAATAAGAACCGTTAAGTGGTCTATTTTGGTAATATGTAGGTATGATTCACTGCAGGTAGAGTAAGTTAAAATACGTATTACAAATGCTGACATTAATTAAGCCTACCAACGGTCCAAGTCCTAGACTTTTTTCCTGTTATAATTTGTTAATCAAGTCGAAGCTTTATGAGGTAATCTTCTCAAAAATAGCCAACTGTCCATAACCACAGAAGTTGTACCTACGTCGTAGTAGGGGGCTAGTAGTAGTACGCAGGATAACTAGGAATAGTTAGTTGTTACCGATTAGTGAGTAAGTATTTGTCATAAACCACCCGCAAATTCTCTGCACCGTACGTAGTAGGTTCCTAAACCTGATGATATAAAGCAGTGTCTTATGACATGGGCTCTCGATCGTAAATAAGGAGTCCAGAGTTAACTCCCTAATTAAGAATTTAACTCACGAGTACCAGAATCCTGAATTCAGTAAAGGATTCAAGCAAGCCCAAGGCGAAGATATCTTAAACCCCGAGGAGCATATTCTACTTTTTACAATTGTTTGTAAAATAATTGAGCGCAAACCAAGAGGTCTGATGGCTGGCCGTGAACGGGGTAGTTGGACACAGTGCAACACTGCTGCGAGCTGGAAGCGCAGTTTGCACATTCCCTGTTCATTCCTTTTCATTTTTACTTTCTTATTCAAATAAGTAATCTTATTGACCTGTTATAATACTAGGTTATAATGGAATTATAAATTCAATACTATTTATAATAATAATGATGATTTTTTCCCGTCTACAACCGGTATCAGCAGGTTGACTTAAACCTCCTGTCCAAGTAATATTGACTCACTTTAGTACAGTGAGTGAAGATCTTATATAGGTAGTGCGCGATAGTGACTCACTCGCTATTTCTTATCGGGGTTGCATGACATAGACATTTTTGATGTTTTCGACAAACTGCGGTGTTTTTTTTACAAACCGACATCCAAAAAGGGAGGACGTTCTCAATTCGGTGGGTTTTTTTTAAGTACAAGGGGGTTTTTTATGCGTGTGTACGAGGTTTCTGGTCCGATTTCTGTGATTCTTTTTTAGTTCGATGGAGTATACTTGCCATTTGGTCCCATAAAAATTTGATTCAGTTTAGTTCTGTAGTTTTCATTTTATGAGCATTTTTGCTTATTTCTGCGTTGACGAAGACGTTGTCCAAGTATCACCACTTAGAAGTGAAAAATAAAAAAAAACTTTTCACAAAAAAATAAAACCGACTTCACTAAAACATTATGTACTTACTTAATTAAAAAAAACTTTTTACAAAAAAATATAACCAATTTCCAAACAAAACACTACAAAGAATAAAATAACCTTAATTTTGAAAGTCGGTGTTTGTGGTTACGTTTCTTTGTTTTTTTAACATTATATTTTTTTGTAAAAAGTTTTTTTTAGTTAAGTAAGTACATAATGTTTTACAATATTTTTTAAAAATATTACCTTTTGTTAAGTAAATCAATTTAAAACATGAATGTGGAACTGCAGGCAAGGCTTGAAATAAAATAAAATTTAGTTAGGTATATTTTATTTTAATTATGAACGCATACCGAGGAAATTTAAATATAATATAAGCGCAATAATATGCGTAACATATGTAAATTGTTTGAGCAATAAGTATATTGATACGTACGTAGTTAAAAAAACTTCTAAACTAATCCCTGGATTTGATCAAATTTGGAAAAACCTTTGAAGTTTTGATACGTAGCTTCCAGGGTTGCGGAATTTGTTTGAAAGAGTCACCGCGGCCCTGAAATGCAAAGAGCATTAGAAGGAACACGGATGGGTTTTATTTAGTAAGAGTCTGACACTCCCTTCCGCTCCGCCCAGAGCAGGAGGAGTCATTTGATAATTTCTCATACCTAGGTACTTAAAATAAAAAGAATATTCAATTCATATTTCTATATTAGGTATTGTTTTGTTTATATTGCAGACAACTAAGGCTCATAAAACACAATACATAATATAAATATAAAATCAATAACTATAAACTAAGTACTTAATACATGTTTACACAGCAAATTTAAAAAACTACTGAACACGAAGTGGCGGTGTCGTGTTACGCTGCGAAGCGCCGCGTAACCGGCCGATAAAACGCCGATACAGCACACATTTCGGCCAAAACTCTTCCTCGAGGAAGGTCACCAATTGAGCAGTCGGAACGTGTACCACGAACGACTTGAAATTGGTGTTATGAAGTGCTTCTTTTTTCTCCACCCTCAAGGTACAGTTGGTCGTCCTTCTCTCGTATGTACTCTACGATAGTAGGTACCTACAACATTTGATAGTATCCGATCTCCGTGCGCCAGTCACCAAACCTGTTTCCTGATAGCTACAACCTGGGAGTCTGTAAGTCAAGAGTGAATAGGTTACTTCTAGGCAAGCGTGCTCCATCTTCGACCACATCTTCGCTTACCAACAGGTGAGATAGTGATCAAACGCGTGCCTATTAATAGTAAAAAAAAGAAAACCATCCAATTAAATCAGTTATCATCATCATCATTGCAGCAGATTTTCTCAAAAATACATTCACAACTGAATTCACACACCACGTGTTTAATTAACTCAAAAAACTCAAAACACAAATCGTATATTTTAAATAAACCATTTACAGGCACTTTTGAATTGTCAGGGTCGGTCGGTCCAAAAAGATGAAGCTATTTGCACGTTCCAAAGCGTAGATCTCTATGGAGAAGAACTTGCAAGAAACTCCATGGACACTCTTTTAAACCATGTGATGTATTACAAAATCCTGTTAACATTTTGTTTGATTGCTTATATTATATGTGAGGACAATGCAAAGAACAAGAAAATTAATTCAAAATGTAGGTACAGATAAAAATAAGCCAGTGGCAGATAAGAGATGACCAGTCTCAACTGACAGCGCCCGTTCACGAACATGACGCGTGCATCAGCACCATCTAACTCAACCATTTTGAAGGGAACCAAATGATCCAAAACACGCGCCACCATCAGCAAAACCTTTGTGTGAGCATGACATGCTCTCAACTGCCACGCTCGTTCATGTCAAACTAATTTAACAACAAAATCTATTACTAATTACATATGTAAATGGCTCCATACTGACCACATTTACAAAAAAAAAAAAAATTTGCTTCTACATTATACAAAACTATGGTTTTCAAGTAACTAAGAGATGAAAAAAAGTAGGCTGCTTTATTGTGTATACTTACTATGCTGATAACAATATTGCAAAGAAATAATAAATAAATTATAGTATAGGAGAACAAAAAAAGGGTAAGCATTTCTTCCAATTATCAACCTAACTAGTGGACCCATGCGGCTGTGGCTGTGGAGCAGGACCAGCATTTAGCCAAGCATTTTTATCAAGGACATAATCTTCCAGTTTTTAATATGCTTGTCTACATAGTGTGCGTTTTATACATGTTTTAAATTTTCTCTCATTCAGTTCGAGAATATCAAGTGGTATTTTATTATAAAATTTAACACAGTACCCCATAAAAGAAGTGTGTACTTTAGCTAATCTGAATCGGGGTTGATCTAATTTGTTTCGATTTCTAGTATTAAAGTTATGTCTATCATTAATTTTACTAAAAAGATGAAGATTTTTCCGAACATACATAATGTTTTCATATATGTACTGACAAGGTACCGTCATGATGTTAATATCTTTAAACAGTTCCCTTAGGAAATCGCGCCGGCGGAGATTGTAAATGGCTCTGATAGCTCTTTTTCGCAGAATAAATATAGAATCGATGTCTGCAGCACGTCCCCATAATAAGATACCGTAAAACATGATACCATGAAAGTAACTAAAATAAACCAGCCTCGCGGTATCTATAAGATGTTAATATAGATGTTAAATGAGGACCCCATTGTAGCCTTGAGTCAAGCGTGATACCCAAGAAAACTGTGTTTTCGACGAATTCAAGTTTCTCTTGGTTCAATACTATGTCGCAATTATTACTTTTAACATTCGGTAAAGCAAATCTGATACATTTATTTTTTTCCCCCTTTAAAAATAAATTATTAGCAGTAAACCAATTTTGGACCTGCTGAAGGGCGTTATTTACATCGTCAAGACTTGTGGCACGCCTATCTATCTTAAAAATGAAGGACGTATCCTCAGCAAATAACACCATTTGAGTTTGATTTTTTAAAAGATGGGGAAGATCATTAATGTATACTATATTTAAATAAGGCCTCACTAAACTGAGTGCAAGTTTACCCAGTCCGTAAGGTTCTAGTTTTAGGAGCAAGGTTTCTTGATTTACACAATCAAATGCCTTGGAGAGGTCACAAAAGATTCCTATTGCATCTTGCGCCTCTTCCCACGCTGTATATATGTGTTTTAACAAGGTGACTCCAGCGTGACTGCTTTCTGCACAGCCTTACATAGGTACATAATATTCAACCAAAGCAATGGCTAATAAAAATCATGAAGATTACAATTAGGTATCTACCTATATTTCAGGAAAGTTGGACCAATACAAGATTAACTAAAGCAAAAAAAAAAAAACAAAATATGATATAGCATACTTACAGGACCTAGACATATAAATTACTAGTTGACCCGCACAACTTCGTCTGCTCCGCTCCAATTAATCTTAGCGTGATGATATATAGCCTTTCTCGATAAAAGGGCTATCTAACACTGAAAGAATTTTTGAAATCGGACCAGTAGCTCCTGAGATAAGCGCGTTGAAGCAAACAAACAAACTCTTCAGCTTTATATATGAAAGTATTAGTATAAATAATGAATTATATTTCCTGTTGCACAATTTTTACAAGCTTTTACTTAACTTGCAATGTTTGTACATATTGTTTTTTTTTATATTTAAGTATGTTGGTTCAGATCAAATCTTGTAAGCTAAATGAATCGCGTTTGAAATCACCGCTAGAGGCGCTAGTGTAGCGTGAGGTCGTCGTAATGTCAAATTTCACTGTTGGTTGGCTTTTGACTCGAGTTTATTCACTTATTTGTTTCGATTTTTTGTAAATATTTTACTAAAACAGCCTGACTATAGCAGATTAAGTTACGTTTCTACCGACCACAGCATTGAACTTTCTTTTTTCTTTTTCTGTTGAAAATATGTAGGTATATTATATTATCTCCTTCTTTTTTCCATTGTGATGAGTCCACGTAACACTAAGACACTATTTATGTTGTATTAAATCGCACATTTACGGCATCATACATATTTTTTCTTCTAACTTTGTCCACATGCGCGTAATAACAATTTTAATGCCATGATTAAGGGCCATACTCGACAGTGGCGCCAACTGGTGAGTACAAAAACGGTAGCCCTCATTAGAACAAGTTCCACGTGTCCTACAAAGTTGAACAATAGGTTCAGTTCTGGGAAGCTTAGTACCAAACCCAAACTAAGAATGAATGACAACATGATTTGGCAATCGTGTAGTCATTAATTCTCAGTGGTTAGGTGAAACTACGGACTTCGGGCTTAGAGTAGCTCCCCTGATGACAATGAATTTCAATAATGAATATGACCTGATTTTCCAACTAGGATTGGCTACAGACGAACCGATTGGCTAAAGAAAACTGACACAAAATTTTATACATATTCAAATGCATCAAAGAACAGTGACTCACATCTACAGTCACCAATGCAAAAAGACTAGGTACTTACAAAACATGAATGCGTCAAATTTTATAGCACGTTCTAAAATCCACCACGACGTTACTGCTGCGTTCAGGGTTGGCTCCAAATGCGTGATTTCGTCAGCAGTCATCAGAACAGACACGAAATCGTTACATTAGCTTTCAGCAGTCGTTCTATAGTCCACCATGATTTGTCGTTGCGTCTAGGTTCATTTGACTGAAAAGAAGTTACAGGGCGGCGGGCTATAAGAATATGTAGGATTGCTCCCGCTCTGAATACTAACGAATTTGGCCTAGTGGAACATCTTCCATCACCGTAGGTGATAGGGCAGAGGTAAAAAAAAAAGTTTAGGTGATATTTAAAGAAATTCTAATACTAAAAAATAAAAAACCGGTCAAGAGCCGGTTAAATATTAATCGGCGAGGGCCGATTAATATTTAACCGGCTCTTGACCGGTTTTTTTTACCTTTACTCGTTGATAATTTTAACACTGCGGTGTATATTGCAGTCTTAGATCAGCGACATCTCCTGCCCGCTAGTGGAACTAATGCAATGTTTGTTTTCTGAAAATGTGCGCTTTTTACAGACATCGTTTTAATTTTTCCTGTAATCTTTTCATAAACTTCTATCACATAGAATAATTCAGATTTTTCTCTATGCAAACTTCGGAGATAGGGAGGGTTGGTCATTTTTTCTACATTTTTTCGTCAAAGGTCGAAAGCGATGCGGCCTAAACAAAAACAAAATATGTCTAAGAATTTACAAATAGCGCTCTTTCATATGATACCCCACATGCCCTTGTACACTTCGAATTTTTAGAACACCATTCGTCGCTGTTGCAAAAAAATGAATGCCTACAATTTTATTTCTTTCGTATTTGCAAAATAGTTGGACAAACGTCATCTTGGACTATTCCAAATTTCTAGTTGATAGCATTAGTAGTTGTGAGATATCCAGCTGTGACAGACGGACAGACTTAGTCACACCACAAGGGTTCTTTTTTTACAATTTTGGTACCGTAGGTACCCTAAAAACATAAAGAGTCGTTCAATCTAAAGTTGAGAGCTAGTTGAGATTCGTTGTTAATTTGAGATTGCATCAATTTTATATCTGTGGTAGGTATTAGGCCAGCTTGTAATTTGGTCTTGAAATTTGCTTTAAAACCAAATACTAAGGTACTTAGGTAAAAGCAAAACCCTACTACCTAACACAGATTCGTGTATTCGATTTAATAATATACATGGACGTACGCATAGGAAACGAGTTCGACGAGAGAGAGAGAAATTTTAATGAATGGGTTTAACAGAAAATCTCTAAACTTTCAAACAGCGCCATCTGTACTGGCACGTAGGTACTGTACGGATTTAAATTTGGAGCCCATTATTCCATGGGAGGTTACTACTTAGGTACTAGCCAGAGGTCCTTGAGGCGGTTTAGAAACTCTGACACTAGGGTGTGTGGGGTCGTTAGACCTTACTGCCCACACGATAAGAAAAAGACTAAATACTAGCTGACCCGTGCCCACTTCGTTGGGCGGTATTTTTCGGGTTAATATAATAGCCTATGACACTCACAAATAACGGGGCTTTCTATTGGTAAAATAATTTTCAAAGTCGGTTTAGCAGATCCAGAGATAACCTCACAAACTCACAAACTCACAAACTTTATCTCTTTATAAAATTAGTATAGAGGAACATACCATTAAAAAAGAAAAAACTTCATTTTACGAAAACTTCAAAGATATACATATCGCGCCACCTATTAGAATTTATTTGAACTAAATTTTGTTTCTTCGCCTATGACACTCACAAATAACGGGGCTTTCTATTGGTAAAAGAATTTTCGAAAGCAGTATATTAGATTCGGAGATTACCTTACAAACTCACAAACTTTAACTCTTTATATAATTAGTAGTTATAATTATGCAGGTTTAGGTCAGCGCTATCTCTTTACAGATAATGGAACTAATTTTATTTTAAGTTGATTCGTGATTTATGAAAAACTGTGCTATTTAGAGACATCGTTTTATTTTTCCTGTAATCTTTACATACACTTCTATCACATAGAATATTTTCTGATTTTTCTCTATGCAAACTTCGGAGATAAGAGGGGGGGAATGGTCAAAATTTCAATACTTTTCGCCATAAATCGAAAACCATACAGCCTAACAAGAAATTTAAAAAAAATGTTTGAGAATGTGTAAACAGCCTTCTTTCATATGATACCCCACATGCCCTAGTATTCCCACTTTGAATTTTTCATAATCCCTTTCAGTCGCTGTTACAAGAAAAATATATATATTTTTATGTCTTTCTTATTTGCAAAATAATTGAACAAATGTCATCTAAAACTATTCCAAATTTAAATTTTATAGCATTAATAGTTCTTGAGATATCCAGCTGTGACAGACTAAGTCTGACTGTGAAGTACAAAATAAAATGTAAGTAAAAAATCTTTTTAACCGACTTCATAAAAGGATAGTCCAACTTAGGAAACAGTACTAAGTTTCATCAAAATCGGTTCAGTAGTTTTGAGAGAGTTAAGTGTATATCAATCAATACGAAAACGTGTCGTTGGCTTAACAGCACAATTCTAAAACTTGTCACTACTTATGCAGGTTGTTTTAATCTCGATGAAAATTTCAAAAAGAGGCAATTAAAAAAGTACTTAAACGTGTAATCGTTAGATGCAACATCAAAATGGTTCGTCACAGAAATGATTGAGTAAAAGTGTTGGAACGAAACAGTGTTTGAGAAATTAGTTTCAATTACTTACATCTGAAATTTAAAAAAGAAAACTGGCCAAGTGCGAGTCGGACTCGCGTGAAAAGGGTTCCGAACTCATCATCATAACAGCCGAAAAACGTCCACTGCTGGACATAGGCCTCCCCTAGAAGGGGGGGGGTTTGCCAAAATCGCCACGCTTGGCAGGCGGGTTAGCGATCGCAGTGTATGGTGTTGCGTTTTACAGAGAACGCTGCTGCCCATCCTCTGGCGAGTCTCTTAGTCGGCTTTTACGACACCCACGGGAAGCGATGGGATGGTATTATTCTTTTACGAATTATTCTGTTCCGAAACAATTTAATTTAATTTAACATGTTATTTTAATACTATAGACTTCTTATACCTAGGTTTTCCTGTAATTTATAAGTAAAGATCCATTATCAAATTTTTTTTCAAAAATTTAGGCTCAGTAGTTTCGGAGTTATGGGGGGTATAGTAATTTTTCGTCTATTTTCTTGAATAACTTCAAAACCATTTATTTTAAAATTATGAAAAAAGTATAATTAAAACCCTCACAGTAAGCCCTTCATTTGATATGTCACATGATATAATTAAAAACCTTTTTTTTATTTTCAAGTTTGTCCCCCAAAAGTGACCCCCACACTAAAAAAATAATAATTTACGTAACACGTCCGTGTTTGGGTCACAGAAATACATATGAGTACCACAGTTCAACAGAATCGGTCCTGTGGATCCGGAGAAAACTAGCTGTGACAGACGGACAGACAGACAGAATCCTATAAAGGTTCTGTTTTTTGTTCGGAACCCTGAAAATAAAAAATAAAAATTTAATTTGAAAATTAAAAATTTCTTCCGTACCTGGTAACTGACTAAGTGACTGACAGACAACGCTAAGCCAAAACTACTACTGTTCGTAGAAAGCTGAAATGTAGGTTCCTTGGGGAATGTAGGGGAGCACTAAGAGAGGATTTCCCGAAATTCCTACAGGAACGGGAAAAACCGGGATACGCGCGTATTAAGTCGCGGGTAAAAGCTAATTAATAACTAAAAACTGGCCAAGTGCGAGTCCGACTCGCGTGCAAAGGGTTCCGAACGAATTTAATTTTTTCAACACGTTATTTTAACACTACAGACTTCTAAAAGGTTTTCCTGTAATCTTTAGGTAAAGATCTATTATCTCCATTTTTTTTCAAAATTTTAGGCTCAGTCGTTTCGGAGATAAGGGGGGGAATGGTCATTTTTCGTCTAATTTCTTGAATAACTTCTAAATCATTTATTTTAAAATTATGAAAAAAATATAATTAAAACCCCCACAGTAAGCCCTTTCATTTGATATGTCACACGATATTGTTCAAAAAACTTTTTTTTTAATTTTCTAGTTTGACCCCTAAAAGTGACATACTAAAAATTTACATAACGCGTCCGTGTTTGGGTCACAGAAGTCCAAAGAAGTGTACCAAATTTCAACAGAATCGGTCCAGTGGATCCGGAGAAATCTGGCTGTGACAGACGGACAGACAGACAGACAGACAGACACCCGAGTGATCCTATAAGTTCCTAAAAAGGAAGAAACGAAAGTTTTATCTTTTAAGAAATTGTATGTAAATATGCTAAGTATTTTTTGAGGTCGGTGCCAGCCTTGTTTTAAAAGAAATATTTATATGAGTAACTACTGTATACTATAACTGTATTTACACAGTAGGTATGAAACTTTACGACTACCAACAGACAACATTTATTCACCTCAAAAAACACGTGTCTTAATTTACTTTTTTTTAAGTTAAAACTTTTATTTCTTAAAATAACAGTTTTGAAGTCGATTATTTTTTTAAATTACTTTATAGGGTTCCCCACCCAAAAGATAAAACCTACGGAACCCTGTTACTGAGCCTCCGATGTCCGTCCGTCCGTTCTTCCGTCCGGCTGTATCTCAAGAACTGTATTATGCAGACAGTTGAAATTTTCACAGGTTCCTTTGAGTACGGAACCTTAAAAACTTCATCATGAGAAGATCTTGGGGAATGTGCGACGGAATTGCATAATTTAATTCCGCCAAGCCCGTTCTATCATCGGACCATAAGACAAACGGCAAAGCGCCACCGGTACATGGTGGGTTTCCCACCCAAACGCACAAAACGTTTTGGGAACATATACATACATAGTGCGTACAGCCACGGAGTGGAATTCCGTGCCAGAGTCTGTGTTTCCTGATAGCTACAACCTGGGAGTCTGAATGATCCATCACGTGAGATAGTGGTCAAACGAATGCCTATCAATATTAAAAAAAAGATTCGCCTGGTCAACCAGCACCATCAAAAACGCGTCCCTCAGAGATGCAGCGATCAATAATGATTAAGTGAAAGGAGACGAGAAGGGCCATCTCCGTTACGCAATACAGCACAATAGTGCAGCATGACTGGCGCAAGCGCAATCGCTATAAAAACGTACTTAACCCAATGACTTAACTGTCAATTACTGAGCGTGGTTCTTTAGTACCGAGACGTTATTTTCGGATTACAGATAGGTATTGTGGCTTATGGTATCTGCTTTTAATTAATGCCAATGGTTTTATGGACTTTAAGCAACCGAACGAGATCCTTCCTCAATTAATAATTCTCTCAAGCACCTAATGGTAAGCTGCCCTTCTGCCTTCTAATCTATACATATAATAAAATCGTAGACTAACCGTGTCTGTACATTGAATATTTTTCCATGAAAATTACACAGAATACTCAGGAAAAAGGTATAAAACACAAAAATGCAATTTTTGAAATTTTTGTCTGTTTGTCTGTGCGTTTGTGGGAGCATCACGCATAAACCACAGATTGGATTGCAAATCTAAGTACTTAAAAATATTAAGTGATAACCCGAGTAACATTTAGCGTTTATTTCATCAAAATCGACCCACAAAATCAAAAGATATTGAATTTTTAAGTTTAGGAAGAAACTTCCTAATGTATTCTGATGAGTCAGAGCGCCATCTATTGAGAAAAAAATAAAATGCACGAAAGCATTCAAAATTGTTGTGTTATTCGTGAAACTTTTAATACGTGGCAAAATAAAAGTGACCATTTTTATACCTTTTCGTTATTTATCGTTACAATCGATCCACAAAATCAAAATATATTGAATATTTAGTTTAGTAAGAAACTTCCTACTGTATTCTGATCAGTCAGAGCGCTATCTATTGAGGAACCAAAAAATGCATGAAAGCATGAATGTTACACCAAAACACATTCATTGAGTTATTTGTGAAACTTTTAATACGTAGACGTAGCAAACTAAAAGTAAACATTTTAATACGTCACTAGAGAGAATGGAATGGAGAATGACCTCACACGATTATTAAACACTGTCGTAGTTCGTAGGAATTTCGGTTTGGTCTCTGGAAGGTCTTAAACGAATAGGAGCCAAAATTGCTTAAATCTCTGAGTTGTGCTGGTTTCGTTTAAAGTGGTTTTATCGTAGAGTCTTAAACTGATTTAGAACTCAGTAGTTTTGTGAAGTACTGGACGGTTCGACTTGCGGATCAGGCCTGTAGGGTTCCGTACCAAAGGTGCTGACTGGACCCTACTTCTAAGGCCTCCGCGATTGATTCCGTTTAGAGCGAAGCAACGAACGGTTCGATTTGCGAAACAAGGCTAATAATAATAAGGTACCGTACCAAAGGTGGTCACGGTGACGGGAGCGATCGATTTTGGTGGGGCTACTCTCTAAGTCCGAAGTCCGTAGTTTCGGGCTTAGTTGCGGACGTATTCTACTCCGTATCACCTACAGACTTACGATTAATCCCGAACCCGAACTAAGAATGAATGACAACACGATTTCACAGTAACTGTCAAATCGAGTTATCATTAGTTCTCTGTGGTTAGGTGATACGGAGTAGATTTTTTTTTTTACTATAGATAGGCATACGTTTGACCACTACCTCACCTGATGGTAAGCGATGATGAGGTTGAAGATGGAGCACGTTTGCCTAGAAGCAACCTATTCACTTTTGTCTTAAAGACTCCCCAGGTTGCCTGCAACTAAGTTTTTAATTCGTGCTAAGTATCAGACGGTTCGATTTGCGAGCCAAGGCAAATTATAGGGTTCCATGCCAAAGTTGCTAATGGGACCCTATTATTTAAGCCTTCGCTTACGATCTTGATTCGTGCGAACCAAGTCGATTTTTAGGGTTCCGTACCAAGGTTGCTAACGGAACCCTATTTATTAATAAGCCACCGCTGTCCGTCTTCCTTCAGTTTATTAACCGAGTTCAAAAAAAAGAGGAGATTATCAATTCGACTGTATTTTTTTTTTATGTTTGTTACCTCATATTAACCGACTGGATGAACCGATTTTCATGATTCTTTTTTTATTTGAAAGCTGGTGCTTCCCGTGTGGTCCCATTGCCACCACGTCAGGATCTGATTATGGAAACCCTGAGAAATCGAGGGCAATTCTCGAAAATTGTAGGCACTTATTTGGTAAAAACTTGATATTCGTGTGTATATCGGGTGATACTGATACAAAAGAATGAAAGTTTGGATCAGACCTGATGATGGAGACGACAGAGAGTCAAGGGAACTCCACATCGGTATGTAGGAACTACCAAGTGTTTGGGCTTATTTCATTCGTATTGACGAGACCTTTACACCGAAAGCACTTAGTAAGTTTTATTTTCATAACATAACATCACGCCATTACGCTGTGAATGGGTACGCAGGTACCACTAAAAACTGAAAAATAAAAAACTTTTTACAAAAAATGTAACCGACTTCCAAATCAAAACACTACAAAGTATAAAATAACTAATTTCGGAAGTCGGTGTCAAAAAGCGAAAAAACTAAAAACACCGACTTCTAAACTATTTCTGTCTCGCTGATATAAAAATGTCTTCTAGAAAAAGGTCGAATCTTTCACAATATAGCAAAATTCTCAAAGTCGGGTTTGTTCGAACACTATTCTAACTAACTCGAGAACGGCTCGACCGATTTTCATAGTTTTTGTGTTTTATTCGGGACGAAGACTAATTCCTTCGTCCGGAATAGCATAATAAGAATTAAAATACAAAAAAAATGAGTATGTAGGTAGGGTAGGTAGGCAGGTAGGTAGGGTAGGTAGACAGGTAGGTAGGGAAGGTAGGCAGGTAGGTAGGGTAGGTAGGGTAGGTAGGGTCTATATTTATTCTGCAGAAAAGAGCTATCAGAGCCATTTACAATCTCCGCCGGCGCGATTCCCTAAGGGAACTGTTTAAGGATATTAACATCATGACGGTACCTTGTCAATACATATATGAAAACATTATGTATGTTCGGAAAAATCTTCATCTTTTTAGTAAAATTAGTGATAGGCATAATTTTAATACTAGAAATCGGAACAAATTAGATAAACCCCGATTCAGATTAGCTAAAGTACACACTTCTTTTATGGGGTACTGTGTTAAATTTTATAATAAAATACCACTTAATATTCTCGAACTGAATGAGAGGAAATTTAAAACATGTATAAAACGCACATTATGTAGACAAGCATATTATAAACTGGAAGATTATGTCATTGATAAAAATGCTTGGCTAAATGCCGGTCCCGCTCCACAGCCACAGCAGCATGGGTCCACTTGTTAGGTTTTCGATAATTGGAAGAAATTTTTTTGTTCTCCTATGCAATCATTTATTTATCATTTCTTTGCATTATTGTATTAGCAAAGTATACACAATAAATCAGCCTTCTTTTTTTTTCTTTTCTTAGTTACTTGAAACCATAGTTTTGTATAACGTAGAAGCATATTTTCAATTTTTTGTAAATGTGAGCACTATGGAGCCATTTACATATGTAATTATAGATTTCGTTATTAAATTAGTTTGACATGAACGAGCGTGGCAGTTGAGAGCTTGTCATGCTCACACAAATGTTTTGCTGATGGTGGCGCGTGTTTTGGATCATTTGATTCCCTTCAAAATGGTTGAGTTAGATGGTGCTGATGCACGCGTCATGTTCGTGAACGGGCGCCGTCAGTTGAAACTGGTCATCTCTTACTTGCCACTGGCTTATTTTAATCTGTACCTGCATTTTGAATTGTTTATATGTTTTCTTGTTCTTTGCATTGTCCTCACATATAGAAGCAATCAATGTTAATGTTAACAAGATTTTTGTAACACATCACATGGTTTAAAAGAGTGTCCGTGGAGTTTCTTGCACGTTCTTCTCCATAGAGATCTACGCTTTGGAACGTGCAAATAGCTTCATGTTTTTGACTGACCGACTTTGACAATTCAAAAGTGCCTGTAAATGGTTTATTTGAAATATACGATTTGATTATTATTGATTATGAGGGTAGTTAGGCAGGTAGGTAGGGTAGGTAGGTAAGGTAGGTGAGGTAGGGTAGCTATGGTAGGTTGGTATGGTAGGTAAGTAGGTAGGTAGGGTAGGTAGGTTAGGGTCGGTAGGTAGAGTAGCCAGTTGACGGGAGCGAAGCCGCGCGGGTCAGCTAGTCTATACTAATATTATAAAGAGGTAAAGTTTGTGAGGTTGTAAGGGGTAATCTCTGGATCTACTGAACCGATTTTGAAAATTATTTTACGAATAGAAAATTACTTTATTTGTGAGTGTCATTGATATATAAAAACCCAAGATACACAATCAGCATCTCAAAAACGTCCGCATAAAACAAGTGCACAATTTAAAATTATGCGCTAGTTTCAAACAGTCTCGCATCGCTAGCCACACTGCACTGCTTTGTAAAAACAACTTTAAGCGATCCGTGTAACGTTGAATTTGCAAAAAAAATGTTTTTAGTATAGTATACACACAACTCACACATGACACTTGATACATGTCAGTTTTTGACGACAGTTTCGAGTGTTGCATTTGTTCGAGACTGTGCATCTTGGGTTTTTAATACATCAATGGTGTCATAGGCTATTATATATTAACCCGAAAAATACCGCCCAAAAAGTGGACACGGGTCAGCTAGTAACTATTATGTTCTTAAAACAGATTGGTATCAGGCATAGCCTCGATTTTAAGAGGCTTCCAGCACTGCAAGGTTCCTTTCCGATGAATAAATCCAAGCAATACTTACAAGTGCCATGTTAAGCAAGTACCTTTGTTTCACAAAGGTGGATCGTCCATCCAACTGATTCTCTTTCAATGTCTTTCTTTAGGTAAGTAGGTATATAATATAGGTGTACTTGCAAGGTATCTACCTAACTAGTAACTAATATAATGTAGAGTAATAGAGGACCAATTCTACAAATTTTGAAGCAACATTCGCATTTTAAGCAACATTCGCGAAGTTGAAGTGTTTTTGACTTTGAGTGTTGTTGCTTAAAAATTATAAGATTTGGCCCTCTGGTATTTGGTATCATAATCAGCACTGATATATTACAAATAATTATGTTTGCTATTACTTTACCAATCTTTATTGATTACCTATAGGACCAAGAGTTACACAGAATCAATTAGATAAATAGGTAGGTACTTTACAAACTGGCAGGCTGGCAGCAGCTCAATGGCTGGCAGTAATATTGCGGAATCTGACATTTTAAAAGTTACTAGCTGACCCGCGCAACTTCGTCTGCGTCATAAAATGTAATTATTTACAACATCACATTAGAAACCTCAAAAATAACAGTATTTTTCCACTATTTAATGGATGTTATTATACATACAAACCTTCCTCTTCAATCACTCTATCTATTAAAAAAAACCGCATCAAAATCCGTTGCGTAGTTTTAAAGATTTAAGCATACATCGGTATATAGGGACAGAGAAAGCGACTTTGTTTTATACTATGTAGTGATGATGATTTTAACAGTTACGTCTATAAATGTTTTATGACATCGTAGCACGTACCTACAATGTTACCTAAATTCAATATTGTCTTGTATTCCAGTTCTGAACTAAATCGATCGATTGAAATAAATCTAGTAGATTAGGTACGAGTGACATTTTTGGGTCGAGTTATGATGAATGGCTCCATTGTCGCGTTTAAAAAACATGAAACAATGCGGATCAACTGGCCAGGTTTTATGATAAAAAAATTAGATTGTGACGACATTAACAGTGTAACACTGGCCAGACTGGTTTTTATTGCGGTGTCCATACATGCTTGATATAAAAGTCAATCGTGAAATTTTATTGTAGCTAAGGTTTGTGCAATGTAGCTGAAACATTTTGAAAATCTAGTAGTTTGTACCTAGGTCCACAAACATCCTAGAGTATGTATCAGACCATTCTGGGATGCCTCCCCCCCCGCCCTTTTCCTATATACGCCTATGTCCTACCTATTTTCAGAAGCCTGAATTTGAATTGACAACCAGAAGGGAAGGTAGGGATATCATGATTTTCTTTGGCGCACGATATTTTTCAACGGAACTTTAGGTACCTACACTCAGAGTTGCAGTTCGATTCCTGCAACCTATTTCATTTATCAGAAACCAGCACATGTCTACTATTTATCTAGATACTTAGCATACTATGCCATGTCATGTAGCACACGATCCGCAATATAATTAATCGTTGTTATGATGCGGGAGAGTGTGGGATACAGCGTTTATGGATGACCTCAGTGTATACACTGAGGTCATCCATAAACGCTGTATCGGTAATCTCAATAACTCTGATGTCAAGGTACGAGTAATATAACTGTAATCGGCAGTAGTAGGTATGCAGAATATGTATCTACCTAGTGATAAACGTCTGACATAGGCACTCACATACCAACATAATGTAGCAGATACATTAGTCTAACCCAGACGACTGCCACGTTGACCCAGTCGTTGCAAGCTCCAGGTACTGCTGTGCATGTAATTCTGGATTCGATTGGGTTTTTTCAGCTGAAATTCTCAGTACCTAGCAGTCCAATATTTGGATTTGCGCCCCGTTTATGGTTGTAAGATCAATCCTCCTATAATAATCTTTCCTGATCTGGATCACCCATCCGGGAATACAGGCGTGATATTATTTATCGAATTTCCTCACCAACTTGTAGGTAGGTAAGTGGTAAGCACGACTATTGATAAAATTAATATAGTGGAAATACATAGTGTTGGCTTCATCGGGCTTGTTCCAAAAAAATAGCAGCACTAGCATTATGACTGATTAGATATCTGACAGGCACTGCTCCGTAGATACTGCTGCATGTTCGAATGGTGCTTGCAACGCGTGGCTCACATATGTACCTATCATACAGCAAGTAAAACTAAATAAAATTCAGACACGGTAATTTGCCTTGTAGTTTCTTTTAGCTGAATAATAACCATACGTTCGACCGTCAAGGAACTTCTTAACATGCTACACTAGCGTCCAGTCAACGGAAGAATCATAAAATATCAATAACAAATCGCGTTGGCTACCGTTTGTATAATAAAGACAGCATAAATTACCATAATCACGAAGATGAGCGATGACCTCGGAAGTGATGGCCGGACACAATGGATGTTTGTTGTGTTGTGGCTCGTTTAGTTATGCTGCTTCGTTGATCTGCTAACCTAGGTATGTACCCTGGAGTTATGAGTTGTGTAAGAGATATCAGTCTTCGTGGAGGGGCTCGTCGAATGAAAATTAACTGAACTAGTGGACGTCACGCGGTTTCACCCGCGTAGTTCCCGTTCCCGTGGGAGTACGGGGATAAAATATAGCCTATGTTACTCCCTGATAATGTAGCTATCCATTGTGGAAAGATTTTTTTCAAATCGGTCCAGTAGTTTCGGATCCTATTCATTTCAAACAAACAAACAAATCTTTCCTCTTTATAATATTAGTATAGATAGTATAGATGACATGGATATTAACTGGCAACACTTTCCGCAGTCGTTCCGTGGTGAGTGACCATCCTTAATGCAGGCCATACATTACATTCGTTTCGTTCCAACAATTCGATCAAACAGGCTGGTTCAAACTGTTTGATCAAATTGGAATGAATGTGTGTGGGAAACGTTTCATAAAAAAAAGCAATCCGAAATTTCGTAGGTATTTCTATTTGATCAAACAGTTTGAACCACCCCGTTTTATCAAACGACTTGAGCGTGTATGGCCCGCAGATACATAGGTACCTGCCCGCCGTGCCTCGGAAAGCACGTCGAAGCCACTAGTCCCAGAAGTCATTTGGGTATTCAAAAGCCCAAAGGCCTGGCAACCAATCGTACCAAGGTATTTGGCAGTATCCAGTAGCTCGGTTGCGAAGACCCGATAGACCGTCGCACACTGAAATACTGGTACTGCATCCAGTTGGTCTGGCAGCCGACTCCAACATAGTTGAGAAAAGGCTAGCTGATGATGATGATGATGAATAAATAGTCTGTACCTATTCTTATTTTGTTTCCACATAGGACACGAGAACATACATAAACTCACGCCTTTTTTCAATGGGCCTAGGCAGAATGTTCGACGTTTCCTTGCCTGGCCTGTAACAAAGCACGACATTGTGGCTTGATAATTATGATGTTAAGACATAGGAAGATCAATTAAGTTTCCCTTTCAATAACCTCCATGCTAAGTGAAAGTTGTACTAAGAAACTAAGTAGTTATCTGTACGGGAAGCTTATTAGAGGTCATTTCGGACTACCTGACATCTTTAAGCTTCCGCTAGCTTTTCTAAATCTATACCTTCTAATCTATCTATACTAATATATAAAGCTGAAGAGTTTGTTTGCTTGAAGTCGCTAATCTCAGAAACTACTGGTCCGATTTGAAAAATTCTTTCATTGTTAGATAGCCCATTTATCGAGAAAGGCATCATCACGCTAAGACCAATAGAAGCGGAGCAGACGAAATTGCGCGGGTCAACTAGGTTATTATATAACTGAATGAAGAGTTTGTTCGTTTGTTTGTTTGAACGCGCTAATCTCTGAAATTACCAATCGGAATTGGATTTTTTTATTTGTGATGGGTTTGCTCTTAACTGTAGTCTAGGTCAGAGATGACCGAGACAAAGTCTACGATGGAGCGAACTTACCCAGAAGGAGCCTGTTCACTCTAACTTTGAAGAGATTAGGATTGTAAGCGTTTGGAAACACAGACGCAGGCAGAGAGTTCCATTCCTTTGCTGTAATGCTGTGCGCATTATAAAAGACGTTTGGAAACGCTTAGTGCGAATTGGTAGAATAGCATCAAGGTAGGGATGGTAAGATGCAGTGCGTCTGGATGTCCGATGGTAGAAGGGGGCTGGTGGGATGAGGTCGTAGAGTTCTTGGGCACACTCACCGAAGTACAATCTGTAGAAGACCGACAAGCAGGCAACCTTACGGCGATGAGCCAAGCTATGTAGCTTGGCATCCACCAGTTTTATGTCACCGATGAGCCTCTTAGCTCTGCGTTCCACCGAGTCAAGCCCGGCAAACTGATACTTAGCTGAGCCATCCCAAAGGTGGCTACAATACTCCATTTTGTTTTTATATACGACTAGCTGACCCGCGCAACTTCGTCTGCGTGACAATTTTAATAACTGCTCTTCTATATCACAATTTTAATAACTGCTATCTTAATAACTTCGTCTGCTCCGCTTCTATTGGTCTTAGCGTGATGATGCCTTTCTCGATAAATGAGCTATCTAACACTGAAAGAATTTTTCAAATCGGACCAGTAGTTCCTGAGATTAGCGCGTTCAAGCAAACAAACAAACAAACAAACTCTTCAGCTTTATATATTAGTATAGATAGCCACATTCATGAGGAAGGCTATAGGGAAACGGGGTATCTACAGATTGAGAAAAAATTAAAATCATTTTTTTTTAAATATTTTATTGAAAACATCTAGAAAATTAAACTTAGGTATTATGTTACAGTATAAATAGGTATAACAGCTGCTCAAATTGGAATGTTATTTACAATATATGTGTGTGTATATTTGCAAGAATGCGTATCAAATTAGGTATAAGGAAAATCCAATTGTTTATCGGAATAAACTGTTACAACCTACAAAATACTTCTTGCATTTAGCTTTGACATTGAACTAGTTCTCAGAGTATTATTATTAGTAACTATATCGTATGCAAAAGGTACATTTTATGTAATTACTAGATATTAGTCCCAATCTTCCAGCCGGAGACAACGCGTCCAGTAACGGTCCATCGCGTTGTACCTGTGCAGGTTCACTCCAGACAAACTGTGCGCCTCATCGGGGTACGACTGCGAACAAAACAGATTATTCTAAAAAAAAAAACTAGTTTTGCGGCTGAGCCACTTGTGAAGATCATGTGAAGAGGTACTCAACTTCCCCAACACTTCAACCATGATAAGAGGCAAATGGCCTATACAGGCATTCTTAACAATGACGAGCTTTCAGCTTTCTACTGTACTAATACGGTCTAAGGCAGTCTGGCGGCTGCGTACACACAACGATTAAAGAAGAAGAAGAAGGAAGAGAAGAAGAAGAGATTTATTTAAAAATAAACCCTCCTTCTGACGCAGTTGGGTTAAATATTAGAAGTCATTTAGTTCGACGATCACAACAAACCTATTTCCCCCTTTTCCCAACGCGTAAGACCATCGAACGGGATTTTATATGCGTGAGCGATCATCGCGCGATGATTGTTTATTCCCGTGATGATCGCTACTCATTGGGACGACACATTAGACATCTGTCTAAGGACATCAGCATGGGCGCCGCCGCCGGCAGAACTATTTTCATGGGGGTGCAACTTCAAAACCCCTCCTTGAATAGGAAAGGTTTTCTTTTGCCCAAAACTACAGTAGACGGACACAAGACCGAACACGAGAGAGCTCGAAGTACCTCGCCTCGGATCTGTAGTGCTATTCTGTAACAACATGTTCGTGTCTCGACAACGGAATCCGAGGTGAGTATCAAATTCGTATAAACATAAGACCTTTATGTTGTGTGTTATAAAGCTCACTTTGTCACTCAGGTGAAGCTCAATATCGAAATAGTTATTTACATAATAGACTAACTGCTAGGTATCTTTTACTACATTCAGCTTGTCTATTTTTTTAATGTTTTATTAAAAGCCAGGGGGGTGCAACTGCACCCCTCCCTCCCGGCGCCCATGGACATATATCTATCCATAAATTTAAAAGCATCGTGGATTTCCAAAACATAATTTTCTGCAAAACTATAGGCGATTATTACTCACCATCTGTTCAAACGGAATATCCAGTTTCTGCAGCGCTGTCATAAGTTTAGCCGCGTTCTGGAAGTGCACATTGTCGTCAGCGTTGCCGTGCATGAGGAAGAAGTCATGGCCGCGCAGCTTCTCAGCCAGGAGCGTGACGTCACCGTCCTCGTAGCCCTTCAGGTTGTCCTCGGGGGTGGGCAGGCCCATGTAGCGCTCTGTGTACATTGTGTCTGGGGACAGGGATCGGTACATTACAGCTTGAATGTTAGGAGAGTTTTTTAGAAGTATGTAGGTATGTTTCATTGCAGATGATGACAGGGCTAAATAACCGTAAATAGGGCGCTAAAGGAGATCTAAACCGACATCGCAGGCACATGCAAAAGTGGTAGGATTAATTTTTGGAGAAAGATTTTTCTTATTTTGGTTTTTATTTATTTATAAAGTATCTTTACACTTATAACTAGCTGACCCGTGCCCACTTCGTTGGGCGGTATTTTTCGAGTTAATATATAGCCTACTAGCTTCTGCCAGCGGCTTCGCGCGCGTGATCCCCAGGGAACATATTCCCGGGATGAAAAGTAGCCTATGTCCTTTCTCAGGCTCTAGACTATCTGTGTATCAAATTTCATTTAAATCGGTTAAGTAGTTTTGGCGTGAAAGCGCGGAGTTACTTTCGCATTTATAATATTAGTAAGGATCGATAGGTATAAAGTATATAAGTAAGGATAATTAAAATTAAATAATTAATAATTATAAGAATAGTATCTTTACTCTGATATTTTTATTTGCCGTACTGAGATTAGTACACTAGTAAAACATACATATAATTAGTCAAATATGGTGTAATTTGATACTTTGATAATAACTCAGGTTATATCAAATTGATTTTAAAGGAGCATCGTTATGTAAGAAGATCAAGTTTTGCATAATATATTAGCAGTGAAACACTTTCGAACACGTATGCTAATATCAAGCGAAAGTGTCACTTGATTTTAATATACATTTTTAAAGAATAATTTAATAAATTAATTTTTGTTTTGTTATTAAAAACAAAAATATTTTCAGTTCCTTTAACAATAAAATATAAGATTCATTCCGGATTCGCCCCATAAAGTTCGCCTAATTTTTGTTTTTCCGTTTTCGCCCACTTTTCATTCCTTTTTCGCCCCGTTTATCATTTGTTTCATTCATATGACCATTTGATTACTGTTTCGCCCCACTTTTTGTTCCTTTTTCGCCTAATTTTGTTTTGTATAGACATTAATGCTTATAAAGTACAGTCAGTTCGAAAAATATCTTTGATTTATTTGACCCGACTGCATACAGAGGTTATTATGTTATGTAGATACGTATCAATGTTTCTTGAATACTGCCCATTAATACTCATACATACTGGCACATTGTACTGGGCCATTATTGTATATGCCAGTATAGCCTCTAAAAGAAAGAAAAAGCGTTTATTTGCGCCAAGCATGACGCATACCCTGGTACTCGATTTTGCAAGTACGACACATGACTATACGGAACCCTTTTTTTTTTTTTTTTAAGGATGGGAAATCATCAAATGACTCCTCCCGCTCTGGGTGGAGCAGAAGGGAGTGTCAGACTCTTACTGACTAAAACCCATCCGTGTTCCTCCTAATGCCCTTTGCGTTCCTGGGCCGCGGCGACTCTCTCGAACAAATCCCGCAACCCCGGCAGGCACTGGCCCTAGCGGGCCCCGTCCTTTATGCTGACAGCTCCTGGAGGCGCGCGTGGAACACAGCGCGCCGTCGACCCGGGACTATACGGAACCCTAGAGGCCTGATCCGCAAGTCGAAACGTCCAATACTTCGCAAAACTAAATCAGGTTAAGACTTTACGATAAATGCACTTTAAACGAAACCAGCACAACTCAGAGATTTAAGCAATTTTGGACCCTAACAGTTTAAGACCTTTCAGAGACCGAACCAAAATCCCAATCGAACTACGACTGTGTTTAAAAATCATGTGAGGTGATTCTCCAGCGGAAAATCTTAACACCGCAATTCAGAAAAACGCGTCATCAGTGCAACGCCATCTATCGACCATGTAAACTGACAAAATATTTGGCAGCGGAAGACGTTAAATAAGAAGCCCGTATGTAACGATAAATAACGATAAGGCATTAAAATGTTTACTTTTATTTTGCTACGTATTAAAAGTTTCACAAACAACTCAATCAATGTGTTTTGGTGTAACATTCATGCTTTCATGTATTTTATGGTTTCTCAATAGATGGCGATCTGACTCTTCAGAATACATTAGGAAGATTCGTCCTAAACTTAAAAATTCAATATTTTTTGATTTTGTAAGTCGATTTTGATGAAATAAACGCTAAATGTTACTCGGGTTATCACTTAATATTTTAAGTTAGATTTGGAATCCAATCTGTGGTTCATGCGTGATGCTCCCACAAAAGCACGGACAAACAGATAAACAGACAAAAATTTCAAAAATTGCATTTTTATGTTTTATATCTTTTTCCTGACTTGTCTATGTAATTTTCATGCAATAATATTCAATGTACAGACACGGTTAGTCAACGATTTCATTATATGTATAGATAAACCGGTTCCATATTGGCTCACCTAAGGTTCTTTACCCGAAATTGTTCTTCCTAATGATTTGTAATCCGAATGATCACTCTTCCTAAAATTTTTCATCCTAAAGCTTTCATTCATACTATTTGTAGTGCTACCGGCGATGTTCATAACACTCATGTTTCCGAAAATTGTAATTAATAATATCGTTAATGTAAATATATTTAAACTCCTACTGTTTTTATCATAACGCTTTTATCCCTAAACATACTGTTTAGAATGATTAAAGGTCGTTTCACTGATTTTTGTCTTAAATTAATGAAATTCAGGTCGGTGGGTCGTCTTGGGGGTACCAATTTCGAGGTAGCGCTCGCCGGCCGCTACCGCGGCACCGCTCGCTTCGCTCGCTCGGCTCGCGCGTAGTTGGTCACAGTTCTAACCTTTTTTTTTTTTTTTTTAACGTGGGGAAATCCTCATGGATGTCCTCCGCCCTGGGGCGGGCGGAGGGGTCTGTCAGACTCTTACTGACTAAAACCACCCCGGTGTTCCCTCTCTCACTACGCCGGGGATCGCGAGAACTTGCGACTTCCGTGATCCCCGGCTGGTGCCGGCCCGCCTCTGCGGGCCACCTCGGGTCAGCGGGGGGAGTGAGGTGTTTGACTCCCCCCGCGACGTCAAAGAGGGGCGCACGGGAACACCACGCGCCGCCACCTCGGGTCCAGATGAATGGGGGGCGACGGACATCCCCAAGTCCGCCGCCCCTGGACCCAGTTAGGGGGGCCGGAAGAGGGCAGCGTATGCCCTCCTCCGACGCCCGGTGCGTCTGCTGCGGGCCGGGAGGGAGGTCGAGATCTCCCTCTCCCTTTCCGCAGCCTCCTTCTGCGCGATAACTGTTTCGCAGAAGGAGACCACCGCGTCCCAGGACTCCTCGCCGTCAACCATAGCACGGACTACGGCTGGCAGCGAGAGGTCACTGCCTACAACAGAAATGAGAGCACGACGCGGCTCCTCCCAAGCGGCACACTCTGCCAGCGTATGCCGCGCCGTGTCCTCCCGACAGTCGACGCAGTGGTGACACCGAGCGTCCGGCGTCACAGTTCTAACCTAACCTAACCTATGGATCCCTTCCACATCGTTTTTACGACAAACGGTTAATCGGAGACAAAAGCCACTCTTAGCCTTAGAATAAAAAGAAATTTAAAGAAAAAAGATATGACCTTGAATAATAGTGTAAAAGATGGTTATGTTGGGAAAATATAAGAAAACCAAACAAAAGTATAATAGATGTTTATTGCTACTGACATTATGAAGTTGAATGCTTCGGAATTATGAACATTAGAGACAGAGTAGTTAGGAATTGTGATTGTTAGGATGAAAAATGTAAGGAAGAACATTTTCGGATTTCCAATTATCGGAGTTGAAAATTTAGGTGAACTTTGGCGCACCCAGATAAACCATTTACAGGCACTTTTGAAATGTCAAGGTCGGTCAGTCAAAAACATGAAGCTATTTACACGTTCCAAATCGTAGATCTCTATGAAGATGAAAATGCAAGAAACTCCACACTACACTCTTTTGAATCATGTTATGTTTTACAAAATATTGGTTACATATTCTTGTTGCTTCCGCATGTGAGGACAACGCAAAGAAATAAAAACTAATTACGAGAAATTAAAATATAAAAATTAAAATAATCCAGTGGCAGTTAATAGATGACCAGTCTCAATTGACGGTGCCCGTTCTCGAACATGACGCATGTATCAGTAATATTTAGCTCAACCATTTTGAAGGGAACCGAATGATCCAACATACGCCACCATCAGCGAAACATCTAAGTGAGTATGACATGCTGTCAACCACCATGCTCGTTCATGTCAAACAAGTAAAACTATAAGTAATCACATAATATGTAAATGGCTCCATAGTCCTCACATATGACGATGGCGCCGGCAGCCGGCTGCGCACGTTTAGTACAAACGATTTTCCCTCTTTTCACCCCCTTATAAGTAGAATTTCCAAAAATCTCTTCTTTGTGTACACCTTCACCATAATGAAATCTTCGTGCAAAATTTGTTGACTAGTCCCACTAGTTTCGGCTATGCGTTGATATGTCAGTCAGTCAGTGTTCCTTTTTTATATAGAAGATAGAAATACACATTTTTTGTGCAGTCCTGCAATGACTAGACTGTGGTAAGTTTTTAAAACACATTTGACTGACTGTACCTTGATAAACAAATGAAAAGTGGGCGAAAACGGAATTTTGCTTAGAATGAGGCGAAAAAGGAATTTTTCTTTTGTTTTTCCAAAAGTGGGCGAAAAAATGCGGCGAAAACGGAACAAATCAAATATAAGTTTGGCCATCCTTTTACCAATGCCACAAATAAGATTAGGTAGCTAGCTGCCTAACCAAATATAGCTATACAGTGAAAATATATTACATTTGCGACCGTCATCTGGCCTCGACGACACTATAATTGGGAGTGACCGAAATTCTATTACAATACAAGTTGCTAGACTTTGGGCTTTTCTATGCCGTTAGAATAGTCAACAATATTCTTATGTTGACTCACGGCGTAAGATCAATTCCAAGGCAGAAATCAAGTGTTCTTCAACCCCAAATAATGATTACGTTAATATATTTCAACCTCAAAAAAATATTACGCAAAAAAAAACATTTATAACTTACTATAGTAAAGCCAGGAGGTGACAGGGGCTCCGGAGACTCCACACTGGAACAACTTCTCGTCATCCTTGAGCATTGTCAGCAGAGTCGCGTACCCTCCATAGCTGTGGCCCCAGATACCCACTCTGGTGCGGTCCATGAAAGGGTACCGGTCTAGCACTTGTCTGTGAACAATGAATATAATGAAGACTGTACAGAAAAAGCCTGTTCTAAAAATGCAAAAAAAAACATAATCTAACACAAATCATTATGCCTATATTCCCCAAAGGGAACGCAAAAGGCAAAGGTGTACTTTTACACTCATATTTTGCCAGTTATATAAGTCCCATCAGTCCCACAGTCGTAGACAGGCTGCGAGCAAATGTCAACCAGCCGGTCACAAATCCAGACTCTGGGCTACTATTGAGATTTTCTGATGGAACACTCCCGTAACACCTGACCTGGGCATTCAGTCCAGGGCGAGGAGTCTCGACATATTTAACGATCGCCTAGCGACCGAATTCGTTAAAGTCACCCATACACAGTCAATCTCAAACGCATTCCATGGTCAAAACCAATGGTATGATCCCTGGATCGCGTTTGAAATTTACTGTGTACGCCCGGTGTGTAGGCCTTAAGACTTTACGATCAAATTCGGTCGCTACGCGATCGTTATCTATCTCGAGACTGCAGGCCCAGGACCTCATTCTCAGCAGTAGTGCTTGCGAAAACAAGGTAGACTGGTCCTTCCAGCCGGATTAACTTAAGTTAATCCTAAGAAATAATTCGAATGAAAAAGAAAATGGTTGGAATCTTCATACGGAGGTAAGGTCGATAAACATCCAGTGAAACCAGAGCCTCTATTTCACCATTGATTCCCAGAAATTAATCAGTCATCTCAGGTTTTGGTCAGTTTTGGATGTATTCCTATATAAACCAGCCTTTTTAACCGACGAAAAAACGGAGGAGGTTCTCAAGTCGAAGCGTATATTTATTTATTTTATTTTTTGATGTATGAACACGCATAACTTTTTACAGAGTAGTCCGATTTTGATAATTCTTTTTTTATTAGGCAGGGTATACCTCGAGGGTGGTCCCATATAAATTTGGAAAAAAATCCAACCCTATGGGTAGGAAAACAGGGGATGATTGATTGTTCACTCACTGATTGTGATGTATGACCACGCATAACTTTTTACAGAGTAGTCCGATTTTGATAATTCCTTTTTTATTGAATTATTGTTAGGAGACCGCTAATAATTCTTATACTTAGTAAATACAAAAGATTTGCGGTCTCCCGACGCGATGGCGCTTGGCCCAAAGTATCTTACATATATTATTAAACTAAAAGGATCAATAGAAATTATATTTTACTTTCTGAAGTTTTTTTTTGTTGGGGGTTCTTTAAATTTTTAATTTAATTTGTATTTCATGCTTTTTAAACTCCCCTGCAATATGTGTACATTATTCTACTAGTCAAGCCCTTTCATTTGATACCCATGTTGAGGGAGTTGTGAAAAAAAATATAATTATCCATTTTGTGGTGGCGGCCATTTTGGATTTGGAATTTTTTATAGTGTATAGTATTCTACTAGTCAAGCCCTTTCATTTGATACCTATATTGAAGGAGTTGTGAAAAAATATGTAATCCACCATTCTATGGCGGCGGCCATCTTGGAGCGATTTTCATCAAACATAGTTAAGAACACTCCCGACTAATTCTCCTTTAAAAAAAAAAAAACAATATCGAAATCGGTTCATCCGTTCGGGAGCTACGATGCCACAGACAGAGACACACACACCACAGACACGTTAAACTTATAACACCCCGTCGTTTTTGCGTCGGGGGTTAAAATCATTTGACATTAAAATCTTTATAATTCGCAGTCGGCCTTGTGTTTATGATAGAACTTTTATGACTTGGTTAGCCTCATAGGTTTATTGAACTCTGTTGCATCAATCGTTATCCAACGGAGGTGTTGCATCTATGGCTATGTAACACCAGAGACAATAACTTCTCTGACACTTTTTTTTTCGATACTCATATAAAGGTGTATTCGAGCATCCATTGTCTTCCTAGCAAAGATAGGCAGAAAGCGAGTTTATTAGCTGATACGATATCACTATACCTTACTTAACACCCGCATGTTCGCAAGCACTATTGTTATAACAGCGGTACTTATCTTTCATGTCTAGAGTGACTGCAAAAAAATTCACCATGACTAATCTATACTACTGTACTAATATAATAAAGCTGAAGTTTGTTTGTTTGAATGCGCTAATCTCTGGAACTGCCAGTCGGATTTGGAAAATTCTTTTGTATATGATAGCCACATTCATGAGGAAGGCTATACGGGAACGGGAAAAAACTTATGCGCGCACGTAGTCGCGGGCAAAAGTTAGTTAAAAAATGGATAGAAAAGTTTTTAATTACATGTTACACGGGGTCTCCCTATTAATAGTCCAAACAGTAATAAGTATCAATCAGTAATTTTTTTGCCCGATTAGTATCGATAACTTCGCATTCATCTCATCGAAATCAAGTCATTAGCTGACTGGGAGTTTTTATGAGATTTTCTTTTTGTTTTGTGATGGGTTTGCTCTTGACTCTAGGTCAGAGATAATTTAGCAGATCTCCTATATCAATCACTAAACTAGTAACGTTAATTAAGTTAATTAATAAGAACGTTATTACTTGCTCTGTATAAAGCGAGAACACACTGACACTGGTCCTACGTACGCAACGTTTGCAACGCTTTTGTATCGTATCGTATGTTGCGTTGCATACGATAAGTGTGTTTCTACTGCATAGTTTTTCATATAAAATCAAGAGTCCAGATATCATAATAATGCGTTGCATACGTTGCGTACGTGGGACCAGTTTGTCAATAGCTTAAATCATCGCATAGGAAGAGTCTACAGCCATCAATTCAGACGCGGAACTAGTTCTGGGAATCAAAGCTACCAAGACCCCAGGAAACATAACTGGAGAAATGTGTCTATACCTTCGGTGAACGTAAGCATGATGTAATGTTGTTATGTGTAGTTATTATCTTCTTCTAATAGTACAATCAATACTATAAAAACAATTCCCTGCATTATAAAACAAATTAAACGTAACCAAGCTTGGGAAAAGGTTTTTTGACGTGATACCGTCTTAAAATCGATGAACGCCGGCTGCACGCACGAAAAAGCGTCACGTTCCGCAAGCGAGAGCGCGGAACAAGCGATAGAGAGGCACGATCAGCTTAAGAGGAAATGCTGGCAAAAGTCATAATTTGAGGTTTGGCTCTCGACTGTTTTCTCCTCCTATATTGGACCTATATAAGAGATATTTCACAAACTTGATAAGAAGGATATATACTGTGTCTCTATGTTTTCTTTTTTTGATGAATAGTTACCTAATTTGTACACTAGGGCTCTGTTGACAGCGATTTATCGGACAATTTTGAGCATTTTGTGAGAGTGCTTATACGGTTAAGAAATCATCAAAAAGCAAAACATAGAGACACAGTATAATATCCTTGTTATTCAGTTTGTGAAATATCTCTTAAATCGGTCCAATATTGGAGGAGAAAACAGTCGAGAGCCAAACCTCGAATTATCACTTTTTACATACAAAGTCTCGCCGCCAGCATTTCCTCTTAAGAGTTCAGCTTGTTTGTTAAGAATTCAATTGTTTTCTTATGACGTTATCACGTAAAATTATCGTCCGTAAACCGACTTTATAGACAACCAATTTTTTTATCTAAAAGTATGCGTGTTACGTAAAACCGCGATTGGCGGAAGGAATTGTAAAATTCATGAATAAAAATCTCATCTCATATTAATTTATTCAATCAGGTCAATAGAGGACACTCGATCCTAAAACTGACCAGTTTCTTTGATACCAATTTGATCATTTGTTACATCATAATCGAATCGTTCTTACATAATACATTTTCTAAGCTGAGCTAAGTGAGTGCTTTTGAGCTGAGTTATCTCCTTAGGAAATGACCGACTGGCGAACTTAACATCAAAGAAGGGAAAGTGCGGAACTGTCCACGAGTCCCAGCATTATGCTGAGCGATGACCGTTTTGCGCGAAGGTGACGCATATCTTCTTCACCTTTCAAATATTAATCTTGTTTTTTTTTTTGGTATGCGACATTCTTGGCGCAAGTTAACTCTGTTTCCTTCTTTTTAGGGTTTTGTACCTCAAAAGGAAACAACGGAACCCTTATAGGATCACTTTGTTGTCCGTCTGTCAAGACCGTTTATCTCGGGAACGCGTGGAGGTATCGAGTTGAAAATAAAACCATATAATCTGGTCTATGGCTCCTTGCAGCTGTGAAAAAATCAAACTTCTAAGTTAACGTAAAAAAAGGATACGGTCGCCGCAAAAAACGTATATTTCGACACTCTCAAGGGAATCAAAATGTATTTCCCGTTGACCTAGAACTATGAATTTTGGCAAGTAACACCGTCTTATACAAGAAGTATAGGGTAAAGTCTGAAAACTATAAATTTGTAATGAAATCGAAAAAAAAAATCTTTATTTAATGTAATTTTTAGCTACTTTGTACGGAACCGACGGTGGGCGAGTCCGACTCGAACTTGGCCGGTTTTTTTTTCTTTCTAACTGATCATGTGCCCGTACTCAGTCTCCCAAGAATTGCAACAGGCTTATCTTTTTTCAGAATGTAGTTTCCTATGTAGCGTATAGTATAGAACTCCGCCGACCTTGCAGACCTTTGTAACGAGCTGCTTTAAAAGTAAATAAATGTGTGGCATGCCTATCAAGAGGACTGATGAGCCGTTTGGGGTCGAAAGGCGTCAAAATACGGAGCAGGACTCAGGCATGGCACCCACACATGAAGTTCAATATGAGCTCCAACTAGTAATTCCTGATCCTCCGAACAGCCGATAGGTGTTGTATCTGTGGGTTAACTACCCGAAGGGTTTTTGTTGGACTGTGTATATGTTTAAATCGGCTTCTAGTCTTTTTGCAATAATTCGTCTTTGGCGATTTATATGAGGCTGCAAAACTTGATGAAGGAAATATTACCTGAGAATAACGAAGTGGTCTTCCACCTCTACAGTTCCGAGCTTGTTGTTGAGCGAGTACAGTATATCTTGTCCCTTGAGACCGGAGCCGCGGCCGTCGGCGAACATGTAGATGATGTTGCGGCTGGTGGTCAGGTAAGAGTGGTAACCTACGGGTAAGATTTCGTTAGTGTATTTAAAGCTCCACATACTGAAAGCCATGACTAAAGATTCTCTTTTTGCATAGTGCGCTCGGAAAGTCAAGCGAATTTCGACTTTTCAAACAAATAAATAATATCTTTATTTCAGACCGGAGTCCATAACCAAAACACACACATACACAAAAACACAAACACAAGCAATCAGAAATTAAAAATACATACAAAAGCGGTTGTTATTTGATATTATTTATTAATAATTATCATTATTTACTAATTTATGAGTGTTGGTCGATAGCCTAAGGGTAAATGAAGCGCTTCTCAAGATCTCCAGAAACCTACATTAACCTAAAAAATAACAGTCAAGGGTATCACAACGCGACAAACAATCACACATTAAAGTGTTAAAAATAGATAACAACGTGAAGCCACTTACCAACAGTAAAAGTGTTCAACACCCTATGTGTGTTAGGGCCGGAATACACATTGAACACGACTGGGTACTTGACGGTAGCGTCGTTGACGTTCAAACCAGGCGGCAGCAGTAGCCTCACGGGCGCCGGGAAGCCGTTCTCAAGGGGCACCGTCGTGATGAGGCTGCTCCAGCGAGCCTTGCCCACTAAGCGCTGCCGAACTATGGAGTTGTCTTCCCAGAGCACTAGGGTAGAGTTGGCCTGGGTAGAAGACCATACAGGATTACACACCGATAGTATTTTGATAGAACGAGAAAGTAGTCTTCATTTATTAAAGTAAACTATTCAAGGGCAGTATCTTAAAAGAAAGATTCCGTTGATTTATCTACCATGGCCACTGTTTGTCAAACGACCTAGTGGTCATGGTTTTTAGTTTTTAGCTAGCACAACATTTATTTGCTAGCAACCTTTTCACTCTAGCTCTGTATATGTAGCGAACCATCCTCTATTTTGTATGTCTAGTTAGGAAATCATTTCTTGGCTATCCTAGCTTACCATACTCCAAGGTATGACGTTCGGTTAATTAGTGTAGCACCCAGAACCATCAGAACAAAGCGTAGGGTCGGGGTAGAAATGGGCAAGAAATACATTATGTCAGTGAATACATTCACTTGGGGCAGTGGGTTTCTTTCGGAAACAGGTAAGAAAAGGAAATCAATCGCCGAATCGAAAGATCCTGGAAATGCTACTGTTCCATGAAGATTCTTAAATGGCATTGGGCGGGCCACGTCAGCCGCAAAATTCTCCACATAATGGGTGCGTGAAGACGGACGGCGCCGTCGAGGCCGGTCCAGCGAGCGGTGCCGATACGAGCTAAACCCGTACCTCGTGGGCTGGTAAGACGTGGCACTGAAAAATTGTTCCTGGAACTGGAACTTAGGGGAGGTCTTTGCCCTGCAGTGCGACAGTAAGGGCTGACAAAAATCTACACTAGCATCATAAACTAGCCACGTGTAATGTGGGCTTATTTCAGTGCCAATTCCAGCCTGCTATTTTGTTTGCTAAGCTGCTTTTCTGGGTCTAAATCAATGGAATCTATGACTTATGTCTTTGTACTATTAAGAAACCGCCTTTAAATATTACTCAGTGCAGTGAATAACGAGCTTTCTTTTCTCTCAATGAAAACTACTTTTTTCTCTCCTTCAAAAGTATATCTCTTTCTTATCCTGTATCTTCTTCTACCCAGTCAAACTCGACCCTAATGCCTAGGGAAGACAACTTCATAGTTCGGCAGCGCCTGGTGGGCAGGGCTCGCTGGAGCAGCCTCATCACGACGGTGCCCCTTGAGAACGGCTTCCCGGCGCCTGTGAGGCTACTGCTGCCGCCTGGCTTGAACGTCAACGACGCTACCGTCAAGTACCCTGTCGTGTTCTACGTGTATTCTGTGCCTAATACACAAAGGGTGATGAGTTCTTTTACAATTGGTATGTGAGTTGGATGTTATTTAATTTTTAACGCGTTTTTTATTGTTTTTCGGGATACCCAAAACTGTCATATTTTAGATCCTTATTAATCGAGTCCACGAACCGACAAATGATAAGTCGAGGAGCTGAAAGAAGAAGATTCTTGGGATCTTGAGAATAGAGTCGGATCCATATCGAGTCGGACTTGAAGAATTTTTGAATTATGTACTTTATTGTACACCTCATATTTACACAGGACAAACATTTACAAAAACAAGTGTACAACGGGATGTTGGCACTCATTTAACGATAAAGTCACTTACCAACAGTAAAAGTATTCACAACCGTATGTGTGTTAGGGCCGGAATACACGTAGAACACGACAGGGTACTTGACGGTAGCGTCGTTGACGTTCAAGCCAGGCGGCAGCAGTAGCCTCACGGGCGCCGGGAAGCCGTTCTCAAGGGGCACCGTCGTGATGAGGCTGCTCCAGCGAGCCCTGCCCACCAGGCGCTGCCGAACTAAGGCGTTGTCTTCCCAGACCATAAGAGTTGAGTTTGACTGGGTAGAAGAGGATACAGGATTAGAAAGAGATAGAATTTTGGGGAACGAATGATATAATAACGAGAGAGAGAGCGTAGTTTTCATTTAAAGATAAAGAAAACTCTTTATTCACTGTACTGTTTAATTTAAGGCGGTTTCTTATAAGTACATCCGAACTCAAAGAATCCATTGCTTTATTATAATAGAAAAGCCGTTTGACGAAGAAATCTGGCTGGGAGTAGTCTAAAATGAAGCTCAGATTACACTAGCTAACAAACTAATAATATCCTGGATACTCTGGCTGACTGGCACATGCAAAATTGAAGATTGGTTTGTACATATAGACGACGCTACTGTGAATAACTCGCTAGCTATAAAAATGCGACCTTAGCTAGAAAAACTAGCCTTGAGATAAAAAGTGCAAACCATGACCACTGGCTCAATGGTCATAGCGAACCGTTACCGATATCAGTCACGCGTTGAAATATTCTCAATAATATCATAATTTAGACGACCCGTACGCACATTTTGACGGACTACGTGAACCGGAACCGTGACGACCATCAACAAAATGTAATATACTCGTCGAAGTCATTTATTGATACGCTTGACCGATGAAGATGTCGACGTAACACTTTTTAATCATAGGTAATGTACCGATATTGTCATTATTACTTTATATTTTTAGACACATGTATGTGCACACATGTATGTATGTGACACACTATAAGCGTTCCGTTTTACCTTAGAACGTGTGGAACACCTTAATAGTAGATTATCCACCGAGGGTATAAAGCAGTGTCTTATGTCACGGACGTCATAATGGATCCCGCCCCCAATGAAGGATGCGAAAGTTAACTCCCGAGCGTAGCGAGTGAGTTTAGAGTTTAACTCACGAGCGAAGCGAGAGAGTTAATACAAGAATCCTGAGTGCAGCGAAGGATTCAAGCTAGCCCAAGGTAAAGACACCGTTATCCCTGAGGAGCATACTCTACTTTTCACACCTACTGCGAGAAAATTTTTCGCAAGTCATGAAGAGAGGTGGCTGGCCACGAGCGGTACCCTTCGGTTTACAAGTTGAGTTACAAATTAAAATCATATTTTTGACCTCCTGGCAATAACATTGTACTGAATTTCATTATAACCCGCCGGGCAATAATGACTTAGGTACTTTACGTTGAGTTTGCATTCGAGCAGGTGGTGTGAAAAATACCTATAAACGGAAATTAATAATAAAAATAGGGGGTCCTACGTCCGGCAGCACGGGCTGCCAATTGAGGCACTCACCCTGGGATTGATGATGAAGGTGGCCGAGGGTTCCTCGGGCGAGGAGCAAGTGATGGTCATGTAGGAGCCGCCGGTGCTGACGGTGGCCGTGGCCCAGGTGCAGGGGCCTCCGTCCGGCAGCACGAGGTGGCAGCTGAGGCAGCCGGCGCCGGCGCCCGCGCGGTGCACCTCTGTCTCCCAGGGCTTGCCTGTCGCCGTGCGCGTGTAGTAGCTGCACAGAGGAGCGGTTACATGAATATCCCGTCAGTATAGACGAATGGGTTCGCAGAAGTATATATTGTGGTATAAATATAGGACACTTAGTTTTCAGGGGCGAGCCTTTAACTAGGCAAAAAACAAGAGTCCAAGCTAGGTTCTGAAATATTTCCTCAACTCAAGACGATGAACTGAGGCAGACTGAGTGGCTTAATTAATTATTATTACTAGACGTTTTGGGTATCATTAAACCGATGGTTCTACTCGTATTCTTAGTTAAAGTTTTATCATAAAAATATGACTGTTCTATTCATACTCACTAAGCTACGTTAGTTTCATCCATGCCGATAAAGGCATTGACGGTGAAGGCACCAGGGGTGACGGAGTGCGAGAGGATCTCCCCACCGATGCGCATGCTGACGTAGAGGTGTTGCCAAATGCTACCGTCGGCCTGTTCCAGAGACCAGCGCAGCGACACGAAGTAGTCTCCCGTGCTACTGAAGCGGGGCATCGCGATGGGCACCCAGCCATTGGGCTGGCGGCGATGTTCTTCCTAATGACCAGAGAAAAAATATCTATATCTGCGACTTAATTTCTGTGTGGTTTTTTACATTATAAATGCGAAAGTTTTTGAGGATGGATGGATGGATGGACGGATGTTTGTTACTCTTTCACGTCAGAACGCCTGAAAGGACCTTCATGAAATTTGGCACAGAGGTAGATTATATTCTGGAATAACACATAGTCTACTTTTTAACCTTGGAGTATGTTCCCTAGGGATCACGCGGGTGGAGTCGCTCGCAGAAGCTAGTAGGCTATATTCAAGCAAGACGTCTCCCTGAACTTCACTGTGTTCAGATGAAGTCAGTCATAGGGACTTCTATGTTACAACTGCAGTAGGTAAAACAAATCTACTGTTATCACCATATTTTTAACTTACTAGTTGACCTGTGCCCACTTTGTTGGGCGGTATTTTTCGGGTTTATATATAACACTCGCAAATAACGTGGCTTTCTATTGGTAAAAAAAATTTCAAAATCGGTTCAATAGATCCAGAGATTACCCCTTACAACCTCACAAACTTTACCTCTATAATATTAGTATAGATATAGATTATTGTGGCACTATTTCTCTCGGTCGCTTTTCTTAGTAATCTTCTCTTGTAAGTAATCTTCATTTGTTTGACAACGTGGGTCTACGTTTCCACTGAAGTACACGCTACACACCAACGACTACGTACAACTGTAGCGTGGCCCACCGTGGCACACGGAGAGGCTACGCACGTTTTTTTGCAAGAATATGGTTTTGACGTAGTCGAGCTACGTGGGCGCCATATTCGAGCAAGCCACGCGTGTGCCAATGACGTCAATTGATGCGTAACGTGTCCGTGGGTTGCAGTGGAAACAATCTCATACATTTTCATGCAAGACGAAGCCTCACACACGTGCGTAGCCTCTCCGTGCGTGCGGTGGGTTCGCGGCTTTATCAAAGAGTGACTGAATAAAATCCGTCATTTAATCGACCGCTACAGTTCACAAAATTGAAACTCAACTGTAGTTCCTTTCACATATGGTTCAAAATGGTTAAACTGACTGAAAACTAAGGTTTTACAGTACAATTAGTTACACTTACCTCACAAACTGAAGTGACAATATTGCAGATTCTGAGCACAGTGTGGTTCTGTCTCCTATTCAACCAGTGTACTGCTAACTCAGTGTCTGTGATCCAAATCACACCTCCAAGTATGTGGTCAGCCGTTACAACTTCCGGAGGGTGTATGGGTATGAAGGTCGGCTGGTTGTTCTGTACCAGGTTGGCAAGATTCACTACGCGAAGTATAGCCGTTGGGTTCTCGCGGCCAACCTAAAAAATTGATTTTAACATTTTTGAAATCAGTTTCTGCTGATTATTCAGCTTTAAAGCAGCAAAAACTAGGTACGTATTTATACAAGAACAAATTCCGATTCCATTGGTACTTTAACGGCGCATGCGCATCCATAGTGATGGTTTAGTTCCCAAAGGCACGACCGATGTTCCTGAGTAATAGGGAACATGCATGTGATTGTTTTATATGCAAAATGAAATACTTATAAGCTTCAAAAATTATAATTACAAAAAGAAGTCTGATCGAACTCTGACTTCAAATTCATCATCATCATTATATCAGCCGCAAGACGTCCACTGCTGGATATAGGCCTCCCCCAAGCGTCACCACAACGACCGGTCCTGCGCGTCTTGCATCCATCGGCTACCCATGACCTTTACCAGGTCATCGGTCCGGTACGCGGACGCCACTCCAGAACTTTTCGGCCCCATCGACCATCAGTTCTGCGCGCAATGACTTCAAATTACATGACGCCTATACAGCTCGTTTTCTATGGCAGCAACGAGAGGGACAGGTATATTTGTTTAAAATAATTATATCTCGTTTGTTTTTCGAGCAATTTTGATTCTATTTTCACTGTTAGTTTAGTTTTGTATATTTTTAGATAAAGTGTTTAGCTAATAAATGTTTTTTTCATGCACATTCCCTAGCAACACATCACCGGGTAAAAGAGTACGACACTTCTCTAGACAAACTCCTTTACGAATAACTCTACGAATACTAAAACAACTTCAAAATAACATCCTCATACCTTGGGATACTTCAGGTCAACAAGCTCCGGGTAGGGATCATCTCTGTCAGTCTTGTCGTCATAGTAGTAGTAGGAATAGCTCTCGACCCTAGTATCGTCATAGGTTGCGAAGGCCAGGTATGACCCTCCAGTGGAGAACCAAGTCGCTTGACCAGTGTACATGACATCCTCTGCAATAGAAGTTTGATGTTTATGGTGGGTCCACACGATACAGACTTTCATAAACTTTTATAGAATTTTGCCTGTGCAGACAAATGTCAGTACGAAATATTTTTTTATTCAAAGTCTGTATTGGGAACCTGCAGTAACTATAGGTGGCAGCACAGAAATATACCTATAAAATTCTAAATAGCAACGCTAGATGGTACAGTCTACTTCGTGCACGTTCCCCTAAACTGAGCGTGCAGGAATCACAGGTGGCAGCACAGAAGCGTCAGTGTCCAGTATTCTGGACCTTAAAGTTTCGAATATGCGACACTAGATGGCATAGTCAACGCCGTGCACGTTACCGCACCGCACCTATTGTGTGGACCTGCTGGTAGTTATGTCAAAAATTACTTTTTTAAACCCCGACCAAAAAAGAGGGGTGTTATAAGTTTGACGGCGATGTCTGTCTGTGTGTGTGTGTGTGTGTGTTTGTCTGTCTGTGGCATCGTTTCTGAGGGACCGATTTCGATGCGGTTTTTTTTTCATTTTAAAGCCAGTTCCTTTGCGGTGGTTCTTAGATAGGTTTTATCTAAATCGGTTGAGCCGTTTGAAGATCATCAGCTCTTTTCTAGTTGATGAAGGCATTTAACCAGCTTTTATGAGTCTGATCGATGCAAAATTTGGTATTCTGTTACTTCAATGACATTGCAAGAACATGATTATATTGACCTGATGCAGTAGCATAACCTAAGGTCTGCAGAATACCCAACTCCTCACGAAGTTACAGCAGAGGTATCGTGTTTGGACTCACTGGAATGGTTTCAATGAACAGATTATATTTAGATCAGTAACCTTAACCCGATGCTGAAGCATGTCCTGAAATCTGCAGGATACTCCTCACTTACAGCAGACCTTCCGTTTCGTATTCATTTAAATGGTCGCAATGAATCCTTACTAATATTATAAATGCGAAAGTAACGTCTGTCTGTCTATCTGTCAGTCTGTCTGTCTGTCGCGCTTTCACGCCAAAAATACTGAACCGTTTTACATAAAATTTGGTACACAGATAGTCTATAGCCCGAGAAAGGACATAGGCTACTTTTTATCCCGGGAGTATGTTCCCTAGGGACCACGCGGGCGAAAACTTGTCTACACTAATATTATAAAGAGGAAAGATTTGTTTGTTTGTTTGAAATGAATAGGCTCCGAAACTACTGGACCGATTTGAAAAATTATTTCAGCCATGGACAGCTAAATTATCAGGGAGTAACATAGGCTATATTTTATCCCCGTATTCCCACGGGAACGGGAACTACGCGGGTGAAACCGCGTGACGTCCACTAGTAGGTTATAAATAGATTGTGATCAGGGCCTGATGATGAAGCAGAAATGAGTGAATACTTTGGTGAGAGATGCTAAGCTACTTTTACCCGTTCTACCGAAATGATATTTTGGTATTCGATGTAGGATGTAGTGCCGTTTAAATGAGTGTAGATCATATGTGGATGGAAAGGGAGAGGAAGGCCAAAAAAAAGATGGATGGATTGTGTGTGGAGCAATATGAAAGAAAAGGAAGTTATTGATAGCGTGACGGCTGATAGGACAGAATGAAAGTAAAAAATGTATTGTGCTGACCCCAAGTAACATGGAATAAGGGCAGAAAGATGATAAGATGGTTTTCTAGTAGTACCTATTGGTAAATTAAGTTTGAAAAGCATGAAATAAAAATTAAAAATTAAAAAAAAACCCCGACAAGAAAAAGTAAAAATATAATACGAATCGTACCTATATTATATTAAATTAAAAGGATCATCACGTATTATTTTTTTTACGTTTTTTGTCGGGGGTTTTTGATCAGTGCGCATAAAAGCTTAACATGACACTAGTCGACAGCACGAACTCATTCGTGGGCGTGGCTAAAACTCATGCTGTCTCTCCTCAATTCGTGTAAGTGAGAAGCGCAAACACTTAATGTGGATTTGAACTAATAACTATGCCTTTACAAGTTTTGTTTAGGAGATTTGATACTCTGCTTATTTGCTCCCAAAGTTGCATTTAGACTCGGTTCAGCACCGTACAATTATCTTATTCTAAATCTTCCAATCAAAATCACTTTTCAGTTCAACATACCTTCATACACCCAGTCAGCGTGTCCGTTGTAGACGACGCCCTCAATGCCATCGTAAGTGATTTGTATTGGTTGTGCGGTGCTTGAAGGGAGGTAGAACAAGTTGTTTTTATACACGTAAGCCAAAGCGTGTGTCTGACCGCTGCTGAAGATACAAAGCTCAAGGCGCTCGCCGCCCCCGACTGGAATAATTTGTCTGCAAATAAATTATAACGAGTTTGGTTTTTATGTTTTTACTTGAAACATTAAGGTAGATGACTAAAAAAACACAATTAGTCCGTCAGATTGCGTTAAAAAAATATTGGACACGTATTTTTTCTTTATTCACGTAAACAAAAAAATTAAAACAATACGGTGCGAAAACTCGTGTGACTCGTAAAGAATAGTGACGTCACAAGCCCCTGATCTTTCAATCAATTGTTATTGATTTGATAAACCAAAAAATACGTGTCCAATATTTTTCGATGATCTAACTGACTGAAATAAACAAAAAAAAATATGTATATAAATATATTAAAAAAAAGCAATAAATATTTAGCTTGACCAATGGTGAAATAAATAACTTTAAGTTAAAACTAATTGGTCGAAAAACTCATTTATACAAAAAAATAATTAATTGAATGAAAAACGATGTGTTTTGGAACAAGCTCGTTGAGCTTTTTCGATCTTTGGGCATAACATATCAACATTTAACAGAATAAACGCAATACCTGAAAAGGGGTCATTGTACTCATCATTATGAGCAACTTTTACTCCGGGAACAACTCCGACATCGCGAAAAGAAAATCAGTTGTTCAGTACATTTTGTCGAGTTATGTGGTAAATGTACGGGGAAGTCGAGTCTTTTCGCGATTTTTGTGATGAGTACCTAGGTACAATGATCCCTTTTCAAGCATTGCGGTTGTTCTGTTACACATGTATCACCTGCCATATTTTCTCTGCACTACCCTAAGGTCGACTTGTAGAAAATGCCTAAGGCATTAAGTCCGCCTTTGTATAGTGTTTTTTACTTGTGCATAAAGTTTTAATAAATAAATAAATGTATACCTATGACAAATATGATTTAAAAAAAAATTGTTGTTTATTGGTACCAAAAAATCATTCAGAATGACTTACTGTTGGTTGATATTATAGAGTGAGTATTTAGCAGTCGTCGAATATCGGTACACCTGAAAGACATAACAACCATTATTTAAATATAAACGTAACTGGTTAAATGTTTGAACATTTCAACAGTGTTATGGCCTGCACATCTGCCTAGCCCTGTGTCCGATACAGGCGTGATGCTATGATATATTCAAAAATTTCAATACAGCATAATTAAGGTGTTTAAGAGGATTAACGATTTCAATATCTAAAGGTAGATAAGTTTATCATAACAATTTTATATTCAGACTGTAAAGATAGGTTAATCTAATTTATAATTATGAGCACGCGAGTGTTGTGTAACTTACCGACTGGACGTCAATCGAAGCTAGAATGAATTGCCCGTCTGGTGAAAGGATGGGGTTCTGGGTATCCAGCAACTCCTGGAAAGTAAGTTCATAACCATCAACTGGGAAAATGAATAAAACTGAAACAAATATTTCCTTTAAGAGCCACTCCTAGAGGTCAACTACTTTACGGAAAAGCGATTTTACGCGTTTGCTTGAAATGCAGGAGGGGAGCTCGTGGATGGTATCGCCCGCTTCAGGAAAAAGGCTACGTACGATGCAGCAACTGACCTCGCTTACATAGTGGTCGATTGCTGCACCGCAAATTCATAACCAGACAAATATTTAAGCTAGGTAGTTCTAGTTGCCAACTGTTCCTAGATAGATAGTTTAATTTAAGGGAATATCTTATCTCTAAAGACCCAATAGTCCAGTTAAAGAGTCCAGTGTGACACAGAGCCCTATATCAATCAAGAATAAATAGATTCTTGAGTTCAGACGTGTTCTTAACCTATTCGTATCTAATTAAATCGTTTGTAGGTAGGTAAGTATTATACACACCATAAGCTCTCCAGAAACCAGGACGCTCTCTTGAAGAGTGCTAACATCGAACACATATATACCAGGCTCTCCAGCACGGGTGAATGTGAATTGATTGTCTGGAATGGAGATATTAATCTTATAAATTCCCTACTTTAATTTATTATAAACTAGCACTTCGCCCGCGACTTCGGCCGCGCTGCAATTTTCTTAAGGATCCCTAATTTTTTTCTAGACAAATTATATACTAAAGCCTTCTTCGAGACCACTCTATCCATTGGTGAAAACAGCATTAAATCGGCGCAGTAGTTTTTGTGTTTAACGCAAACAGACAGACAGACGCGGCGGAAGACAGGCGGAGAAGAGCGTGTTCCCTCGGGAACACGCTCTCGGTGGTCATTATACTTTTCGACTTTCAACTTAGTAAGTTAATACGATTTTATTATATGTATAGATAAAACCAAAAGAACAGCCGAACCACCATATCAGCCGAAAGGCGTCCACTGCTGGACATAGGCCTCCCCCAAGCATCCGCGTCGCCACAACGACCGGTCCTGCGCGTCTCGCATCCATCGGCTACCCTATATCACAGGATCAAGGTAATAATATCTGTGCCTATATCCCACGGCTACGTAACCAGTTGCCTACATGAAATACACGACTACCTACTGAATAATTTTATTTCGATTTTGATCATGCCAACGTCGTTGCTGACCATATTATCATCTAGTAACAGTCGGTAGGTCAGGTATAGGTTGGCGGAATTTGATCGATAGGGTCACCGCGACTCTGGAACGCAAAAGAAAAGGGAATTTGAAGGAACACTCACTTCCAGCGTGGAAGGAGTCATTTGATTATTTCTTACCTAGGTCTGGAGGCAGTTCAGGACAGACCAGATTCTACTAGAGCTATTGCCACCGTAATAGCATAGGAGGAACTTTAATAACGACCAACATACGAAGGTCAGCAGTCTAGCTGTTGTGATAGCCTAGCTAGCCAATAGTTATTTATGTTGGACATCTATTTTTGATTACCTTTAGATAGTACCTATCTTAAAGAGGTTTATCAGCTTTCCAACCAAGGGTTATTTAAAAAGCGAAGCGAACTAAGCACAAACTACATAAAGCCGTTGCTCTAAGTATTCGTTTACATACCAACCAACAGTGTGCCTTTATGGATGTACCTATTGGCCAATACCTACGTGGCCTAGTATCACATGCCAAAGCCATCTAATAGCATTGTTAAAAAATGATACTTAGTCCCTTTTATCCAATATAAGGCAGCGTTTCCAACAAAGATGTGCCACGATGCGTGGCAAAGGATGCGTTTGTTAAGAACCAGTAGAATCGCTTCTAGTACCTAACCTCGCTCAGCTAAGCTCGCGCAGCAGCAGCAGCAGCTAAGCGTTTCCCTCGCTACGCATCCTCCCAAATCGAGTGTACGACTAAACGCCGACAGACACTACGCCGACAGACTGAACACCGACAAGACTACTTCGAAGGGACTCTTCGCCGACAGGACTCTTCGCCGACAGGGCTCATCAGCGCTCCCGCCTTAGCCTTCTAACCTAACCTCAGTAGCGTAGCTAGCATGGGTGACACCCGGGGCGGATAATGTGGTGTCACCCCACAAATTAACCCCCCCCCCCCCCAATAGTTACGAGTTGCACCTTTGGCCTTTCGTTCTGGTGACGGCAATCCAAGCCATTTTTCGGAAGGGACCCCAAGGAGTGCCATTTGCGCTGCAAGTTTTTATTTTCAGGAATGTTCTTACATCATACTTACTTACAAACAAAATCTCGAAAATTAGATTATTTTGATTTTGTTCTCATCATTATCTCAACCCAACTTTGTTGAGTAACGCAAGTAAAATCAAGAACTAAAAGAGGGCCGAATACAAGAGCGAGCGAAGCGACCTCGAAAATTTTCGCATCCCACCTCGGATAGGTTTTATATTCTTTTGATCATTCATACTTAAATAGAAATAACTTTATGGAGTGATGCAAGAAAGCTCATTAACTGAGAGAGGGCAAAACACAAGAGCGAGCGAAGCGAGCTCGAAAATTCATGCACCCCAACTTGGAAAGGTTTTATTTTCTTTTGATCATTTCATACGCTAACATAGTGATTTTATTGAGATATACAGAAACGCTTGAGAAATAAGAGAGTGCAGAAAGTAAGAGCGAGCGAAGCGAGCTCGAAATTTTATACACTCCACCACGAACGGGTGTTACGTCGCCCGCTAAGGGGTGACACCCGACCGTGACAAAAAGTCAACGAACGAGTGTTACCCCTAAATGCAGAAAACCTGAAGGAATAAAGAAATGTTTGGACCTCCTTTCGGGTTTTATTGTATTTTGAACATCCATACTGAAATTTAAGTTTTTTGTACTTTCGCACCATACTCCTGACAGGTTTCATTGCGTCAAACGTTTAGGGGTGGCACCCGATAATGACAAAAACCAGTCAACGAGCCCGCCCCCCCCCCTCGCTACGCTACTGCCTAACCTATCTGAATCGGGGTACTCTGAGTCTGGGTGTTGTCGATCTTCAGTGTGTCGCACAAGCGTGCATTCGAACTATGGTGAGTCGCAGTAGTACAGTTTTGTCGCATAAGCGTTAATCGCACATCCATTTGTCGAGCTCACGTAGTACACTTGATAGCGATACATAAACAATGCAAGATTTTTATTTTTTATGAATTGTATAATTACAAGAAAAGCATAATCGATTTCCAAATCTGATTATCGGAGATAAGTTGCGTCGCTGATGAGCCCTGTCGGCCAGGAGTCCTGTCGGCGAAGAGTCCCGTCGAAGTAGTCTTGTCGGTGTTCAGTCTGTCGGCGTAGTGTCTGTCGGCGTTTAGTCGTACACTGTCCCAAATCTCTGGTGAAAACGCAGCCTAACTAACCCCGTCACACTCACAACGTTATCATGATGGGCATCCCAACCTCGATCAACATTGGCCAATTACTTTAAGACCCATACCAGTGGCTTCTTCTTGTGGCAAGTCGTCTTTTAAGTTAAAAGTTACCCTGTGTCTTTTAACGACACCCACCTACTTAGCTTTGACGTTCAACAGTATGAGTTTTTATCCTCTGTTTTATTTATTAACTTTAGCAGAGTGACGATCGATGGATACTAACTTAATAACTAACTGCTTAGAAACTTACCCGATATCCATCTGCCGGTAAATCCTCTCTGGCTGAAGTGTCCACTCACAAACTCTTCAAGAGTGAAGTTCTGCTGTGCGGTGGCGGACACCACCAGCACGGCAAGCATGCACCACCACGAAGCCCACGCCTTGTTCAATATTAGGAAATAAATTATAGGTTGCCATGTTGTTAACTTTTATGAATTTAATCAAGAATTTAGAACGCACTGGAGATAGCCTAGAGAGCCATATCAGCCAAGGCAATGAATTATCTTTTCGAGTGCCTGTTTTAATACATCGGACATTAAGTATCTACTATTTCCTATTTTTATTATGACAGAATTTGATTTTACAGGTAAAACTTAAAACAGACGACACTTACCATGCTGGATCCTCTTTCCTCCGGAATTTAGTGGTTGGCGGTCGTAATCGCCAACACAACTGTCTCAAAATTATCATACGAAATTACAATTCTTATCCCTTTGATAAAGATATCTGCTGATAGGTGCAGATTATTAACCAAATTTTTAAGATATCATTTTAATAGGTCGATTAAAATGTCCTATATTATTTGTTTAGGAAAGATATCTAGCTGCGTCATGATCGAGGGCTAGAATGAACGAGATGACCTCGTCCTCTACCTGCGTTGAACACTATTTACACGCAGGTAATCTTTGAGAAACTAATTTAGATTTTAAATATTATTTACGTACCAGGCATTCTCTAACAGTCAAATACTACATGTATTTGACTCCGCCATGTACCACTACTGCACATATTTAAATAAATAAATAAGAATTCTTGAAACATTTTTGATTCAAAAACTAGGCAAGCACCAGCCCAATTGTGGTTTCAGATGCATAATGATTGTGTACGTTACCCCAACAGGAAAGTGTCTCCTAGAGTGATATGAGTGGAACGTATATTTAGTGCGTAATCTGCTATAAATGTGCGCTACTTATAGATTTTGTGCGCCTTGCCGTTTTGGGAAAAAACGGTTCCTGCTAGGGTAGCGTTTTTTTAGCAGGAAAATTCTAAACGAATGATCGGAGAGCGAAATGTTGCGTATGGGCTGAGAGCTTATATTTGTGCAAAAATGTGCCTCAAAAATATAATTTGTGCGTCTTTAGGTTTTCGAGATATAGCATTTCCTGCTAGAGTAACGTTTTGCAGAATCGTGTATCTCTAAAACCATCGTATGTGCGCCTGTAGAATAAACGTACACTTCTCGCCATCATTCGTTTAGAATTTTCCTGCTAGAAAAACGTTACCCTAGCTGGAATCGTTTTTTCCGTTTTTTTTCTAAAACGGCAAGGCGCACAAATTCTATAAGTAGCGCACATTTATAGCAGATTACGAACTAAATATACGTTCCACTCATATCACTCTAGGAGACACTTTCCTGTTGGGATAACGTACACTTCATGATTTGCTTTTGCTGCGTATTCATAATACACATTTTAATAGCTCATACCGAGCGAGCACATAGAGCAATGCGGACAGTGCCCTTGCGCAAGCTAGTATTAAACAATATCTGTATGTCGAGAAGAGGGGATCGAGCCAAAATTGCCCAAGGAGAGCTAAAAAAAAACAGCAAATAATTTCAGATAGGAAAGTATTTATTCAACATCAAATGAACCGAATATACTTCACAAAACATAGAAACATTACGACGAGAACCTGACTAACTCGCAAAATACTTTTGCGCTACGTGTCTATCTATCAAGACGACGATGCTGGCTACATTCCCAAACCAAATATGTCCATTTCCACCAATTCAGGTACAATCAGCTGATCCTCTGCTATTACAAATTCATTATTCGCGTTCTTTAATTCCTCTGTCGAAATCATGATTTTTTCATCAAGTTGATCTCATGAATCTTCTATATCTTCATTCCCCAGAATAGAGTCATAATTTAGTGTACTCTTAAATTCTGTTATGTTGGTTCCGTTGATTGTAGAGCCGTTGTCGATTTACAGATAATTTCGCAACTGTATCACCAAACGCGCCATGCGCATACGTCTGGCCGAAAGGCGCACATCGACGCAAAGTCAAGTGGAATCGACGTCAATCGTAGTGCATGTTTCCCACAGCGGACGTCCCCTGCTCGTTTTGATCAAGTGACTGCATTACGCCGACGACGAATTAAATCATAGGCTTTCCTCCAAGCGTGCCTTTCTATAACATTTTGTATAAAATAAATTCATGTCTCAGAAATCCTGCCAATATTATCTTGAATTGTCGCCCTTAAACCTAAATAGCAATATGACTAACATATAACAAAAATATTCCTCAAATAAACAAAATTAAATTACTGTCACTGAAGACAGTACTGCCTGAAAAGAAATGTCGACTGAGCGACAAATATTAATATGAGTGTGAGTTAATGACGTGTGTGTTTATGTGGATGACTGTGAGTGTCTGAGTAGTGTGAAAATGAGGTGTGAGTGTGTAAGATGTAATGACGAGGGTGTGTGTGAGACGGACCATGCTAGTGACGGCGGTGCGTTCGGCGCAGCTCCTGCAGCCGTCGCTCGTGCTCGGCCATGTGCTGGCGCCGCTGTTCCTCCTTTATTGCTATCTGGATAACAGAAAATTACTTATGAATACATAAACACGCTCTTGAGTCGTCTCAGCCATGGCCAAATAAAAAATAATTCCCAAAATGGCTCAATGTTTCCCATATTTGAGTCTTAATTTCTCTTCATTCTTGCTACCAATGTGTAAGGCATTGGTACTTAGCGGAAATGAAGAGAAATGAAGACTTAAAACATTACTAGGATAGCATGCGCATAGTCTGTGTTTTACAAGAAAAATATGGCTGAATATGATATGATTTGCTACAGCAGTCAATGAGTTTGGTCTTCAAAAGGTACTACTGCTACTGGTGATCAAAATTAGAAAAAAACCGCAATAAAGCTTGAAAATGTTCATAAAAATGTTTTTACTTTAATTTACCGTTTCAGCTGAGAGCGGCAACCAGTATATGCATGGAGTTGTCTTAGTCTTTCTAAACAAATCATCCAACAGCTTAGCAGGTGCTTCTTCCTCTTTCTTCTTGAATTTTCTTGCTGTAATCAAAATAATTTTCGATATTAAAATAAGAATAATATAGTGGAATCAGTAATCACAGAACTGCAAGATATTAATGGTAAAATTACGGTTGATGAGCCAATTTAAAATCTTAGAAAAAGAACAGCACACCATTTATACCTATAATAAAAAATATGGTGGGCAGTGCATTCATTGCAACTGAATAAAGCAGTAAAATCAAACAAAATATGCTATTTAAAGTATTTTCAAATTATATTTAATATGCTGTCTGAAACCTGCCATTACATAGTAAGATTACAACAGTCAACCCAACACCATGACGAAATCAGTGTAATCAAAGTTTATATCAAACCATACTAGAAAGGTTTAGAATAGAATAGCAGGTAGGGGGAGGGGGGGGGTTAGGTAGTTAAATAAAGGTAAACAATCTAGATGTGTCTTTTTACACAAACACATATTAAACAAATCAACTACTGCTTAAACTAATGGTTCTATTGATTTTGTAATCATTATTGTTATATTTACATTAGGTTTTTAGTGGTATTTTATTTTTAAATCGGGTTTTTAAATAAAAAAAAAAACTATTTTACAAAAAAATATAATTAAAACCCTCACAGTAAGCCCTTTCATTTGATATGTCACACGATATTGTTCAAAAAACTTTTTTTTTTTCATTTTTGACCCCTAAAAGTGACGCCCATACTAAAAATTTAATAATTTACGTAACGCGTCCGTGTTTGGGTCACAAAAGTCCATAGGTGTACCAAATTTCCACAGAATCGGTCCAGTGGATCCGGAGCAAACTGGCTGTGACAGACGGACAGACAGACAAGACAGACACCCGAGTGATCCCATAAGGGTTCCGTTTTTTGTTCAGAACCCTAAAAAACACTACAAGCATAAAATAACTTGATTAGGTGGATAAGGGTAAGGTTTAGAAAGTGTAACAAAGAGACAAACTGTGTAACTTTCACATTTCGGGTTCGATTCCCGCACGGAACAAATATATGTATGGCCTACAGATAGTTGTTCCGGGTCTGGCTGTTTGTGTATGTGAGTTTGTATGTTTGTGAACGCACCCACGATACAGGAGAAATTCCTAGTGTGGGGCAACGTTTTTTCAAAAAAAAAAAAAATTATAATATTAGTATTGATATGCCTAAAGGCATATCAATACTAATATTATAATTTTTTTTTTTTTTAAAAGGCCTTAAGTATAATAATATTACCTGGCTCAGGGCTTTTCTCTGGGGATCTATGCCTTCTCTTATCCATGGGTCGGTCATCACGCCTTAGCTTGACATTATCTTTGATGTCCTTTTCCTTATCATTGCCTTTACCAAGATCCCATTCCCTTGTCACAGCCTTCCTCTCCCATGGTTTTTCCTATGACACAATAATAATAATATATTGACATTATATTTATTCAGCTTTCAATCTATGGTTTTATGAACATAATTAAGCATGTGTGTTTAGTTTAAATTACTCATTTATGCATAGAACTGAAAATTTAGTAACTGCTAATGAATTTGCTTATTTTTCGGGTGATATTATTTAACTGTAAATCAAAAAATCTACCTCTTTTATAAAAAAAAATCTGAATCCTAATCAAAAATACTGATCGCACGCAAAACAGTTACCTCAACATCATTATTTTAGCAACAATTTGAGTTTTGTGATGCACCACTATTCATTAAAATAATATGAGCCTCAACGATGGAGCCCTGCTGCGTGGGACCCCTATTTCTGTCTGCAGAGTTTAAAATAATGTGTCAGGGTACCCTAGGCTCCCTGTGCACTATGTTCCGCTACTTGACTAGGCAAGTTATTAAACAATATTGAACCAAGCCATTTGTTCGTGGGTTATTTGATGTGGAATCTGTATAATTTGATATGAAACAATATTTTTTGATGAGTGATAAGTTTTTTGATGTGCATTTAATAATAAGTCTTACTTTTCAAATACTAAAATAACAAAACAGAGTTAAAACTTGGTAAAGGAATTATCATTGAGTTTCAATAGTTTATAGCTTACCAGTTCCCCACGTTCCCTCTTCATATCTTGCTCGCGGAGCCAGTCTTCAACAGTTCCAGGAATAGTTGAAACCGGTGTGGTGTCTGTCTCTTCATTTAACTTTGCCTTATCAAAGGCTTCTTTTGTTGAAAAGTCAACTTGTAATGTCTTTGGGTTTGAGACAGGCCATGTGACACCATGCAAGGCATGCCTTGTCTCTACAGCTTGGCTGAAAATTTAATTATGTCATTACTACATGTTTAATATTAACTTCTTATTTAATCATAATTAAAGATACTCACTCTTCAGTCTCATATTGCACAAAACATTTAGACTTAATCCTATCTATCCAAAACCCATTCTCCACAATTCTTCCAGTTCTTTGTAATAAATTCTTTAGCTGTGGCAGGGTGAATGGTCGCACCAAGTTTGAGATATACAATATACAAGACTGTTTATGTCTGGGTGGACTAGGTGGTCTAGTTATTATACTATCATTATCCTTAATTATTGATATTTTTCTATTGGAAGTTAAATCTCTTGGCTTTGGAGTATGAGGATCTTTGTCATTTTCTTCATGTTCCTTTTTCAATTCCACATTTTCTGTGTTATCAATGACAATTTTTGGAAGCACAGGTCTTTCAATTCTTTCCTGGTTTTCTGATCTTCTGTGTTTCTTTTCTTCAATGACTTCATCAAACTCAACAGGTTTTACATCAGGTATTATGTCCTTCAAAACGTCAGTTGAAATTGTTATTGACTTCTGAGTTGTGAGCTTGGAGCTCCTAGAGCCCCACCTTCTCTTCCTGCTCACTACAGCAGGTATAGATTGACCATTGGCAACCGGGTCTTCACTTACAGATTTTACAGAATCTGAGTGTTGCAAATCTTTCGTCTGATTTGGTTCTTGATCAGATTTCTCTTCTGGCTTCTCCACAGGTTGGCTTCCAGAATCAGTTGACATTTTCCGTTCATTTGTTTCTATAACTACCTTTTCAGAACTCTCTACAACATCAGTTTCATTAGTAACTTTTTTGCCATCAGACTCATCTTTCTCAGATTCCATACTAATAGTTTCTTCATTTATTGTACTTACCTCATTTTCTTTAGATGCAGGTTTTTCTTCTTGGAGCTGAGTTGGTTCCTCCTTTGACTCCTCCTTTAATTCTTCCTTAGATTCCACTTTTGATTGGCCTGCTTCATTGTCCGATTCACATTTACTATCCTCTGCATGTAATTCAAGAACTTCTGACTTCTCTACAGATTGGCTTCTCTTCCTATGAGGGCTTTGTTTTTCAGTAGCATCAGTATGCTCAGGACTTTTGTTCTCAGAAATATTAGATGGTTGTACTTCTTGGTTGTCCGAGTTAGATTCAGCATTTGTTTCTACTGGTGGTGATGCAACTCTTGTTTCATCTTTAGGTGAAACAACAGTTGTATCAGCATCAGAAGCTTTGTCTGTGTCCTTTGACTCAATTTTCTTAGATTCTTTACTTTCAAGTCCTTCTTGATTGGCATCTTCACTTGATTGTATCAAGTTTTCACTTTCATTTGCCTTGACCTCTTCGTTAGTTGTAGATACAGGTGTCTCAGTTACTTCAACTGTTTCACTTTGAGTTACTTCATCACTAGATTTATCTGGATCTTGTTGAGACCCCAATTCGTGTTCAGGTTCCTCTCCCTGACTGTCAATGTTCTTTTCAGACTCATCTTTTGAATCCCCTCGGGGTGCACGTTTGGAACGATGTTTGGTTTTCTTTTTCTCATCTGCACCCTCAACACTAGGCGTATCGCTAGAACTAGTCGCGCGCGAATGCTTTCTTTTGCTACGCGGAGATCTATCGACTCTTTCAGGTGTGGATGGTGGTCGAGTCAAGCATATTTTTAGTTTCTTAATATCACCTGGTGTCTCAGTGGTTTTAACGCGCCAAACCTGATCCTGAGATTCTTCGGGGCTGTCCTCTTTGACGGGCGTTGTTGGTGGTTTCTTTTCTGCTTCAACGGCAACTTCTACTTCTCGCACTGGACTCGGTTCATCGCCAGATTCATTTTCAGTAGACGAAGATTGTTTTCTACGTCTACTAGTTCTAGTACGTTTTACCTTTTCAACCTTCTTCTCTGGTGAAGCCTTCCCCTTTTTACTTGCGGTACGCTCACTCTTGCGACGCATTATTGCCTAAAATACGCACAATAACACAATTTTAATTAAATCACTTTTAAATACGTTACATACAAACAAAATTTGAAACTGTAATTACCAGTAACTAGATATTTGTTAGCTAAAAATTTACTTCGAAACACTTTTCTCAGCGTGCTCTCAGCTCTAAAACAGAAGCGAATAATGGCCGCCAGCGTGCCATTTATTACTGTGTTGCTATAATAAAACAAAAAAATGTTGCCCTACTTGTCCTAGTAAACATACACTACGACCACTGCCAAGATAAAGCCGTTACACACGGTCAAATTTGGTACGACGGACTAAATCCACCAACCAAATCCGTTCTCTCTACAGACGATCGGATCGGACGGACATTTGTTTCACGTACGCCTTCAAGTGCACACGGCTGCCATTAGAAATGGGCATGGGAACGTAAAATGCATGGTATTCTAAGAAGAAGGGAAGTTCAAATATTATCTGTAAAACTAATTTTTACCTTATTTACTTACCTACCTACAAAATAAGTTTAATATTCTGAGGATACACATAACATTTTTTTTTGGTAAAAAGGCAGAATGGTAAACAGGAACCCTTATGGTGTGACTAAGTCTGTCTGACTGTCACAGATGGATATATCAAGAACTACTAATGCTAAGAACTTTAAATTTGGAATAGTTTTAGATGACGTTTGTTCAACTATTTTGCAAACAAGAAAGCCATAACAATATAAATATTTTTCTTGCAACAGCGACTGAAAGGGATTATGAAAAATTCAAAGTGGGAATACTAGGGCATGTGGGGTATCATATGAAAGAAAGCTGTTACACATTCTCAAACATTTTTTATTTCTTTTTAGGCCGTATGGTTTTCGCATGGTTGATTTTGGAAAAAATGTAGAAAAATTGACCATTCCCCCCCCCCCCACCTTATCTCCGAAGTTTGCACAGAGAAAAATCTGAACTATTCTATGTGATAGAAGTTTATGTAACGATTACAGGAAAAATAAAACGAAGTCTGTTTAAAGCGCACTTTTTCAGAAATCATCAACGAATATTACATTAGTTCCACTAGCGGACAAGAGACGTCGCTGATCTAAGACTGCAATATAAACCGCAGTGTTAAAATTCTCAACGAACAAAGGCCTCGCCGATGAAAATTTAAAAACAATTCATGTTCTACATGATGGTACGGAACCCTCGGTGCGCGAGTCCGACTCGATCTTCACCGGTTTTTTTATTATTATGTTATTATAGCGGCAATAGAAATACACAATCTGTGAAAATTCAACTGTCTACCTACTGACAGACAGACGGTCGGACGTACGGGCAGCAGAGGCTTAGTAATAGGGTTCCGTTGGTTACCGTTTGAGTACAGAACCCAAAAAATTCGAACATGCCTAGTCGTAGTTTGTTTGGACTACCGCCCACACGTCCGGATTCGGTACGGAGCAAACCAAATCCGCTGTGCAGACCAGCGGATCGAGACGGACTCAATTAGTAATAAATACATAATATGTTCGCCGTGTTCGCCGGACCACCCACAGCCAGGGGCCCTGTTTAATAAACGTTACAAATTGTAAATTGTAATTGTATTTTACATGTTACAAATCTACAAGTTTTTGCTTTATAAAGAATACAACGTACTGGCGGAAAACTGACAAAATTGTAAAATTGCACCTACAATTTTACATATTTAACATTTTCTCTTTACAGGTGACGCGCTGCTGCCGCGCTGGTTTGTTAATTCATACAAACATTAAACGCAAAGTGCCGCGCGGCGGCAGCGTTGCAGCCGCGCTGCGGCCGCGTTTTTATTATTTGTATAGATTAACAAAGCAGTGCGGCACTTGCCCACAAATTTGAAGGCGCCCTTTTATTGAACGCATTATTTTTATTAAAAATTTACATAGTTTGTAAATTGTAGAACAACTCCGACAAATGGACTAGCCTTGTGTCAAAACTTTACAATTTTGTACCTCAATTTAATAAGTGAAGTTTATTAAAAAAATTCTAACAACTATGTGATAGAAGTGATGGTGAATAATAAAGACAGAACTGTGATTTCGATATAGTGCTCCATGCCTTTGTTATGAATAAAAAAAGCTGGCCAAGTGCGAGTCGGACTCGCGTGCAAAGGGTTCCGAACCAATTTCATTTTTTAACATGTTATTTTAACACCACAGACTTCTTTCGGTTTTCCTGTAATATTCAGTAATAGAACTATTATCTGTATTTTTCCAAAATTTTAGGCTCAGTTGTTTCGGAGATAAGGTAATTTTTGGTCTAATTTCTTGAATAACTTCAAAACTATTTATTTTAAATTTATAAAAAAATATAACTGAAACCCTCACAGTGAGCCTCATTTGATATGATGTACACACGATACATATAGTTTGAAAAACTATTTTCTTTTTTATTTTCTAGTTGGGTCAAACTAGAAAATAAAAAAGAAAATAGTTTTTGTAAAAAAAGTGAAAAAAAGTGCCAAAACTGACCCCCGTACTAAAAAAATATGTATTTACGTAACGCGTCCGTATTTGGGTCACAGAAGTCCATCATCATCATCATTATCAGACGAAAGACGTCCAGTGCTGGACATAGGCCTCCCCAAGCGACGCCACAACGACCGGTACAGAAGTCCATATCGTACTTTCTCGTATACGAAAATGTTTAGCTGTAAGTTTTCCAAAAACTGTAAAATAAAATAAATAAATATGTATACCAAATTTTAACAGAATCGGTCCAGTAGATCCGGAGAAAACTGGCTGTGATAGACGAACAGACAGACAGACAAATGATCCTATAAGGGTTCCGTTTTTTACGGAAGTTCGGAACCTTAAATATCGACCAAGTGCAAGTCGGACACTCACACGAAGGGTTCCATACCATAAACAAGTTTCTTGTATGAGAGCCCCCTTTAATTTTTAATTTCATTTTTAAGGCTAGTATTTTAAGCTTTATTGGCGCTCATTTCCTTGGAAATGACTGCCGAAGAACCCCCTAACGGGGGTGGAGGGACAACTCCAGATATAGAGATTTTGGAGTTCTCGCAATTCTTCGATGATGGATGCGAGAAGAGAAGAAGAGTCGCGTAAGGTCTGAAATAAGAAAACGCCCTGGAGGACCTGAGATTTTTGTACTACGGGAAAAGGAATAAGCCACCGTCTGACTCAATTCAGCCAGTTTACACTAGACCCGGATTTGAGAGTGTTTCCAAAATACTCTATAGTGAGAGCGACAGAGCACCCTTCACCGTCTTTATTTCTAGGATGGAAACAGACCCTCAGCAAGGCCTAACTTTAAACTCTCTGAGATTTGCACAGTTTATCCACAACAAAATGTTTAGATGTGTTGTTCAGGGCAGTGTCAAGTCAATGGGTCGTAACAGGATGCCTGTAGATTTTGTTACATTCAACGATGCCAATCAATTTGTCAACAACCCTATTTTAGTAGACAACAAAAATGTGGCGACCATCCCACGCTTCCATGTTACACGCATGGGAGTTGTTAAGGATGTACCCACCGATTGGACTCTTGAGGAGCTAATTCTAGGCATAGAGACTCCTCGTAACTATGGGGAAGTAATAAGGGCTAGGAGACTTAATTCTAAAAATAGAAAATAGGGTTCCGTTTCTTGATCTCCCTCAACAACAGTAGTGCTGACTTTCTCTGCCCAAATACTCCCAGAAAAAGTTGTCTGCTATAATGCTTCTCTTCCTGTTTCTGTGTATCTTCCCACAATTCAATGCCGTAACTGTCTTCGCTTTGGCCATATTTGCAACTAGTGCAGATCTAGGCCCCGTTGCTATCTATGTGCTCAACCACACCCTGGTAATAGCTGCAATGTTCCGGATCCACAATTTACATGTCCGTTGTGTGATGGTGGAAACCATAACGCTACTGATGACAAGTGCCCTGAACATTCAAACTGAAATCAATTAAAATGGTTATGTCCCAAGAAAACCTAAGCTACCGTGAGGCTTCAGTTAGGTTTCCCCGCCCCAAACTGTTATACTCCAATGTAACTGCAGGTCCCTCCACTTCTCAACATCCTCCTTCTGATCCCCATCTCTTCTCAGCACCTTTTAATAGCCCTACTTCCTCTCCATATGCAAGCCCTGTTAAGTCATCTTACACCAAGACCGTTTATCATTCCCCAAGACTTCGTCCGGAGCCGGGAAAATCTTATGATACCCAAGCCCACAGGTCAATTTTTTATACCCCTAGCTCTTCTCAACCTAATAGCTGTGCTTTGAATTCTCCTTATGTTGAAACCATTCCCCTCCCTACCCCTAATGACAACTTAATAGAGCTCCTGGCTTTCTCGCTCATTAATATGTTGTCTAAGTTTAGTGACGCAATACCGGACAATGTCATAATACTAGTTCAACAGCTCTTAGAATCCTGGTCTCGCCAAAATGGAAAAGATCCTTCAGTGGAACTGCGGATCGATTCGCAGAAAAAAACACGAATTGATCTGTCTCATCAATCATTTCACACCCGTCGTCTTTGCCGTGTCGGAGACGTAGCTCAGGCCTAGAATTCCCTTTAGGGTTCCTGGTTTTTCATGTCCACGGGACAATAGAGAGGACGGAGGGGCCGGTTGCGCCCTATTGGTTAGCATATCTATCATTTTTTCCGAGATTCCTCTTCCTAACCATGATCCTGGTTTACATGTTGTAGCCATTAGAGCTCTGGGCATATCCTATGTGTCTGCCTATATACCTCACCCCATTGCCAATCTTTTGTCTGAATTGAACTCTATTCTTTCTTCTATCCCAAGCCCCTTGATTGCGCTCGGTGATTTCAATTGCCGCCACACCATTTGACGATTTCACTGTAATGACCCCTCCTCCAGCTTTTTGTTAGATCTTTTAGATGACTGCAACCTTTGTGTCCTTAATGATGGATCTGCTACCCGTAGGTTTTCGCCTACCCACAACATTAGTGTTCCCAACCTTACTTTCTCTTCCCCTTCCTTAGTGTCATCACTCTCCTGTCGGTTGTACCTAATTCCTACGGAAGTGATCATTTCCCTATATTGATTTCGTTTCCAAGTACTCATCCTCGTTCTTCTTCGATTCAACCCCTACAAAAATATCTTCTTTCACAAGCTGAGTGGTCTCATTTTTCTTCCTAATTGAATTCAGAACTTCAAAACCTCCCCCTCATAAACTCCTCCAATTCACTTACCGTCTACATTGATTTTGTTGAATGTTTGTCGAAAGCGGCCGATTCCTCAATCCCTTTAAAGAACTCTGCCCGTCGTCTATTACCTTCCCCACCTTGATGGGATGCTGAGTGCTCTGATGGAGTTCGAAAACGTTAAGAAGCAGAAAATACTTTTGCGTCTAGTATAAGCATGCCTGTATATCTGAATTTTAAAAAGACTTCTGCAAGAGTCTGCCGTTTATTGGCAAAAAAGAAAAGGTCTCGCTGGCTCAAGTTTTGCGAATCTCTGTCTCCAGTTTCCCTTGTTTGGAACAAAATTAAAACCTTTCGCAGAGCTTGTGACAGTCTTCCATAGCCACAACCAACGACCCTAGCTCTTGGTTAGAGGACTTTATTATAAAACCAGCTGACCCGCGCAACTTCGTCTGCGTCACATTTTTCATTACTGCTCCGCTCCTCTTAGTCTTAGCGTGATGATATATAGCCTATAGCCTTCCTCGATAAATGGACTATCTAACACTGAAAGAATTTTTCTAATCGGACCAGAAGTTCCTGAGATTAGCGCGTTCAAGCAAACAAACAAACAAACAAACTCTTTAGCTTTATATATTAGTATAGATTAGCCCCCTTTTTGTTCCTAGTTTTGAATGCCTTTTAACTGCAGATCCCCCTTCTCCTACTTCCTCTGATAGATTTGATGACCTTTTTTCATATTCAGAATTGACATGTGCCTTGGAACATCTTCGTGATTCTGCTCCGGGTGTCGATGGAATTCCTTATTCCTTTATTATCAAATCCTCTTCAAATTGCAAATTAATCTTCCTCGACAATTCCTTTTTCGCTGGTCAAGTCTCAGACTCCTGGAAAACCTAAATTATTTACCCCATTTTGAAACATGGGAAAGACCCAAAAGTTTATCCTTTGTGTTGGCTAAAATCATGGAAAACCTTATAAAGAATCGACTTGAATGGATATTAGAAACCAAAGGCATTTTAGCCAGTACGTCTACCATGAGTTTTATCAATGTATACTCGCTAGCGACTGTAGTTAAAAAAGTGTTTGAAAACTTGATTTTTTTAAGTTTTCAAACATTTTTTTAACTACAGTCGCTAGCGAATATAGTTTGATAAAACTCATGGTAGACGTACAGGTCTCAATTCGGTTTTCGAAGAGGCATGGGCACTCTAGATAGCCCTAATTCGATTGCCAAATCGGCAACTCGGAATGGGATTGAATCTCACACATCCTGTTATGCTCGAGATTTGCGCTAATTGTTAAATCAGAAATGATGAAATGTTAGAATACACTGTGGCAAAAAACTGAGCTACAGAAGGGATAGTTTTATGGATCCATCCAACCACTTATTCCTTCTAAATGTTGGTTTAGCAAACTTTTTTCAAGTAAACTGACTACCTCTGTCACAATTCGTCTCCGTCTCGGGTTTGTTTGCACACCAGTTTTTCTGGAAAAAATTTGCGTGTGAGACAGTTCTTTGTGTAAATGCGGTCTAGAGGAGGGTACTCTTTTTTTTAAGGATGGAATATCATCAAATGGCTCCTCCCGCTCCGGGTGAAAAAGAAGGGAGTGTCAGACTCTTACTCACTAAAACCCATCCGTATTCCTCGTAATGCCCTTTGCGTTCCAGGGCCGCGGTGACTCTTTCAAACAGATTCCGCAACCCCGGCAGGAGAGGAGGGTAGAGACTCGTTTAATTACTCCCCTTTACGATTTACTCCCTTCTGATTTTCCTATTAACATTCCCTTCCTTTTATCTTTAGCTCATACCGCCGCAGTAAAAATTCTTTATAAGTTTATAATTAAAATCTTCTTGTAAATTTTTTTTTACAATAAAAATATATTTACATATTTTTTTTATAACATACTGATATTTATAAATGTGTTTGGTGTTTTAACACTCATATTATTTGCCGTCTTATATTAGTAACCAATCTATTACCATCTCGTACGTCATTGGCAAAATCATCGAATGTTCATCGATGGAGCGATAACCTTAAAAATTGAATTGAATTGAAGACTAAACATTTCGTTTTTTTATCAAGAGGCATCTCTTTGAGGCATCTCAATGCAGTGCCTTAAATGGTAAACACCGGGGAGTTCATCTGTTCCCCAAAGGCTTAAAACGCAGAACTTATTAGGTAAATCAGCGTTGATGTCTTTGATAGTTTCAGTGGACTCCAAAATTATGATATCGATCGTATGCCTAGAGATATATATATCCTATAACCTAGAGAAAGAAAAACATATAAGTTTGTTTTAACATAAAAAAGAAGAAATATGAAAGATAACCTCAAATACTTAAAATGCCTACCTCTCAATCAAATCGGCCTTTTTCCTAGTAGTCGACGCATTTCTTCGTCGAAGCTCAGTTCGAAGTTCACGTAAAGATAACAGCGAGTACATTTTTTAAGGATAATTACAAAATAAATACAGATAATCGCAACCACACACTTGATTACAGACGGAAACAAAGTACAGTCGCTGAAAGCGCCATCTGCTTCTACCTTTTAGTTTGCCTTCCCATTATTTAAAGAAGCCGGCGCTTCAGAGCCGACGCAGACGCCGACTTCCGGCGCAACAGATTTTTGATTCAAATATCTGTCTTTTTGTGCGCCGCTTCTTCTCACAAATCATTATTGCCCTCTTGATTAGAGAATAAAACACAGAGTAGAATTCTATCAAGGAATGTATTATCATTTTACCACCCAGTTTTCAATCCTCAGGTAAACAACGGAAAAGTAACTACAGATAACAAAATATTGCATTTAGGTTGATAGAAAATACTCATTCACTCACAATTTCATCATCTGTGGTATGGAATTAATAAGTACTATAAAGTATAATGTACAAGTGCTAAAAAATAAGATTGATCAAGGTTGACCTGCTGATTCTATTTCACTGCATATCATCTATCAAATTCAATTCATCGCTATTCTGTCTGTGCATTTCTACTGTCAAAAAAGTAATATGAAATCTGCTCGGTGTTGCTTTATTTTCTGGTGAAAATGTCTGATTATTCTAAGAACCGAAGATGTTAGGGTATGATATTTTATAACATAATGTCCTTAGAAACCTATTTTTATTCAATGCTAATGTTGGCATTCATTAATAGAATATTCATGTAGCACCTTTTGTTTCAGATACTATGGGCCTTTTATGTCATTCCTATGTATCGGCATACTATTTACGCATGTCTAGAGGTGAGGCAGTGCTTGTAGAATGATAACAATTAATCTTTAATACAGTTATATGTGATACATAATGGGTAACCAAAACAGTTGCTGTTGTTACCGGAGTCCGTCGCCGATCAGAAAGGACATTGTCAAGTTAGAAGACTACCTTCCGGAAGGAGAAGTAAGCTCTAATAATATCCAACACATAAGCGAGAGAGAGCCTGATGATGGCGACATCGATCCTTCTCAGGATCCCATCGCTGGAACCATTTTTATGGAGCGCTCTAAAGCTTCCATAGAAAACGGAATGACCAGGAAGCGCAGTCAACACCAAATCGCTGATAATAAGCTCAAAAAAAGCAGTTCCTGTTCAACTATTTATTTAGATGATAGTACAGTATCTCAGCCTAACCTGAAGAACACAGTCAAGTGTGTAGCCCTTGCTATTTACTATCATATTAAAAACAGAACATCAGAGCGCAGATTAGACATATTTGATGAGAAGCTCCATCCCCTAAGTAAAGAAGGAGTGAGTGATGATTATGACAAGTATAATCCTGAGCACAAACAGATATACAAGTTTGTAAGAACATTATTCAATGCTGCTCAATTAACAGCAGAATGTGCTATTATTACTTTGGTGTACTTGGAGCGTCTCTTAATATGTGCTGAACTGGATATTGCTCCATCCAACTGGAAAAGAATAGTTTTGGGAGCTATCTTACTGGCGAGTAAAGTTTGGGACGACCAAGCTGTTTGGAATGTAGATTACTGCCAGATCCTAAAAGACATCACTGTGGAAGACATGAATGAACTTGAGAGGCAATTTTTAGAAATGTTACAATTTAATATCAATGTACCATCTAGTGTGTATGCTAAATACTATTTTGATCTTCGCACCCTTGCTGAAGCCAATGATTTGGCATTCCCCAGTGAACCATTAAGTAAAGAGAGAGCACAAAAGTTAGAAGCGATGTCTAGAGTCATGGAAGATAAAATAGCTGCTGAAGTGGTAAAGAATGGCATTAAAAAATGGTCAAGCTTAGACAATGTCAATTCTGGTGCTGGTATAAGGCGAAGTGTAGCCATATTGTCGTAAAATGGATTACATCTTCAATTTAAAATTTCAGATACAAATGATGTCAAGAAAAGTTAACTGCCAAAGTGAACCAATCATGATAAACTCAGGGCAGTGGCGCAAACATTTTATTAGCGAATTCATGAGACTTTATTTTACTGCAGAAAAGCAAAAAAAAAATATCAATAGAAATCAAATGTTTTTTGCAGGATCTGTAAAAAATATAATATATGATTTTATCATATTTTTACCTGCTTACACCGAGTTACTGCAGGAAAACATAATCCTTCATTATTTACCGCAGTGTAATATAATCTCTTGAACTTAGTGACAAAATGTGTTCCACAAGGGCATCATGGTTTTATCACTTTGATACTTACTTTTCTTGACCCTGTTTTACATAAACTATAATCTGAAATTCCAATGGCAAATATAGTCATGAGCCAAAATTGAGATCCAAAATGAATCACAAATCTACAGATAATATTTGTGTATTTTATAAGAATGTATTGTATTTAGACTTTTTGCACCCGATGAATGTTAATTTTACTATTTGGCAATAATTTACAATATTTAAGTATTAATATGTGACATCAACTGCCAATTATTGCCTTGAAAATAAAGGTCTAATAATGTATCCTCAATGGCAATACTTATAGGTTTTGTTTGACATTTTTGATTTTATCAAGTGACAAATGAAAGTTTCCACTTATTTTGATGATACATTATTAGGCTGCAGGTACATACCAATTTAATAATTAACTATGTAAGTCTTAAAGATTACATTGAACAATGTGAAAATATTTAATTTTGTATATGCACAAATGCTTTATATTGGCAGTGCAATACTGTTTTCTATGCTCATAAATTTACTTATTATGTAGTCACTAAAATGAAAGACTTGTTGGTGGTCCAAACTTTTTTTTTTTAAATTATATTAATTGCTAATTTGCTACACAAATTATGTTACAGTCTGTATTACTGATTGGCTTCCACTATATTTTATCCTTATACATAGTTAGTTTTAACTCATAAAGCACTAATATTAGGTTGCTTTCAAAACTATGCTACTTAGTGTATACTTAGATTTACTAGTATGTGCATCTGCATTTTGACTGAACTAAGGATCTTGTGATTGTGGTATGAATGTATTAGTCAACCGCTGTTCTTTTTGTATAATTTTACATTGTCATATTAATGCATTTAAAATTCTGAGCTAGTTATAAATTATGCCAAATTGTTATTTTGTATATCAAATTATATTAGTAATGATCTTGATAGACAGACATATTACATTACAGCAATTATAATGGATAACAAATTTTCGTATTACAATATTGAAATCTTATGGATATTTGTTTTTATTTAATTGATTTGAATTACTTGAATTCAATGTTTCATAATTATTTTGATTGTGAATTGTGATTGAATTATACAATCCATATTATGTATCTTTAATGTAATTAAGCAGAAATAAACATTTTATATGAGACTTTTAAAGGGCTTTTAATTCTTATCTCAAAAGTCTGGGGATAATAAAAAAAACATTATCACAACAACTAAGTATGTATTTTCTAAAATATTATTTAATAGCTATTATCCCAAAGGTTTGAGGTCTTTCAAGTAATCACTATAGTTCTCAAACATGTCAACAACTTCGCTCTTCTTGTTTATCTGGTCATCATACTCTGGCCCGACTGACCAGAGGGTCTCCAGATCATATGCTTTTCTTGCTTTGTCTGTAAAGACATGTAATGCTATGTTACCTGTAAACACAAATAATAATGAAATAACTCTGAAATTATAAATATAGAAATCAGAACTGGTGCTAGGAAAAAGTGATAGGCAGCCTTCAAAGTTTGCTTATACTAGACATTCAAGTGCTGACTTTAAAGGATTTTTACCTAAATCTAATGCCATCCACTCATCAGATTCTTTGCCTTCAATTCTAGGTATGGGGTCTGATTTATAACATTTCTTTTTGTACACCTTTCGGACAAATTCTGATAAGCCCAAGATATGTCTCTTGTTTCTACCACTGACAACACATATGTAATCTACATAGCGGATTTCTTTTGGAACGGTAGCTACGAATATATCTTTGGAGTTTTCTCTTTGTAGTAATTCCACAAGATCTTCTATTTCAAAAACACCTGTTTGGCCTCCTAAAATGTTTAAAAATATAGCATTAGTTTTGTATTTAATTTCAGGAAATATAAAAAGCAGTGAAAATGTACGGTAGACAACTTACTTTCTAAATTAATACCATCAAATTCGTCACTTATTAAAGGATATTTGCCGTCAAAAGGTATTTCTTCTGCAGTGTTTTCTATAATCGTAGGATTTACATCTGTAATCACTTGGTACTTGCTGGCTAAAGCTGGTGTAGTCCTGTTTGTCTTGGATGTATACCTAGGATTCCTTAAACAAACTCCACAGTGTATTTGCCTATTGATATCAACATTATTAGCACACCGCACTGTTGAGCTCTTTGGACGGTGGCTTAACGTTCTTGAGAAAAATTTCCTCAACATCTTGTCTTCAATGTCAATTACTATCTATTTATGGAATATTAAACGACCTTAGGCTATACACATAATCTCTTTATTCGAAAATTACGCAGATTACGCTTACAAAGTAAATATAACCTAAAAACTACTTGTCAATCTGTCATTGTCATAAATGACAGTCAGCTTCTTTTTTTTTTCTTAAAAAGTTTGCTGCCAAGGATTTTTGTAAACAACTCCGTTAACCAGTTGCCAGTTTGTCCTTACGAAAAACTTTTTGATGTAGGTTTTAGCAGAACTTTTACCAGATTTTTATGTCTTCTCTAATTTAATCCTTTTGAATTTTCACTCTTTATTTGCCGGACAGTACACTCAAAAGCAGGACGGCTATATTTTACGCAAACCCTTGTAAATTCCTAATCTGCGAACAAACCTCAAGCGGGCCAGCTGTGGCTATACTACTGTGCTACTGGTTTTCGACCAGCACCTTCACGACATTCACGATTAGTCTGCTTCAGTAAAGAGGCAACTTACATTGGTTAGCATAGCCATGACAACAATTACTTTGTAAATTAGAACTTGCCACGGCTACCACTGTCTGAATTTTCATTAAAGATAAAACAACTGTTTGCTAAAACGAAAATATTATGCACACCTGATTAGAAACTATGTCATCCAAGTTATCTATTTGACTCAACCCTGCTATCTTATCTTTATCAATGGGCGTGGGGAATACGAATACAACACATTATTGCTTTATGTACAATTGTTTCAACCAAAACAGTTCAGATTTACTTTCTGTCTGGATACTAAAATAATGCAAAAAAGAAAAGTGTAGTTTATGGGGACAATGACGTCGTTATGTGTCAAGTGAAATAAAACTGATACAGAGAATCCGTTAATATGTTGTTACAAAGATAATACAAAATGGTGACTTGTGAATTGGATAGAGAAGTATCGGGAGAGGTCCTTGGCTGGAAGATCCCGGCATGGCAGGCACTCCTGCTGCATCGAGTGCTGCCCTCTTGCGGGGGACTCATTATCTACATCGTCCTTATGTGCTACGATTTCACACTTATTTGCGAACATTACATTAATGGCAATGAAGGGTACGTTTTGTTTAACCTCATTTTGGTACTTTGGTACATGAGTTAAGTAGGTACTAAGTAGAGTAGGTACCTACTTTTCCAAGTAATACTTGAAAACACTTATGTACTTTCAAGTATTTTTGGTACCTAATTTTCATTTTCTAACAAAATAGTAGGTATATAGATTAGGTCGGTTCATGTACCTACCACTTTAGTTTTTCTTTTCTGGTAAACGCGTGTCATCACTTTTAGCATTTACCAAAGCTATCCTGTCTTACCTATCTAGGTACATAAGTATTATTCCACATCTGCTAGCTCAGATAGTTTTCATGCTTGTAGGTTTAAAAAGATTTAAACCCATGATAAAACATAGTCAAGCTCTAACAACATATCCGTAACTAAAACTTTTAATTCGTAAGGTAAACCTACCGATATATAATATGCACCTAACGCAAGAAAAATCCCATTGGCTGCTTTAATTTGGGGTCTCTTCTTAATCGCTTCGCCAGTTCCGTAGGTGCATGGGACCTGTTGGCCTTTGAGGTTTTAAGCTGCAACTATTCTGCACTAAGTATATTTGCATTTGTGGAGTAGCGAAAACACATAGGTAGTTTTTACGTGGCCCCTATTCATTCATCATTCTAATTACGCATAATGCTTACCCAGGTATTTAGGTACCTACTATGTACCTTTATTCCCACTTTTCAAGCCAACACATTTAAACATTCAACATGTAAATTGCACTAAGAATAAGTAATTGTTAAGATAGTTTCTCTAATTTGAATAATTCGTTTTCTCTTGATTCCAGGATAGGAGTATTTTGCACAATCCTCATAGCATTACCATCATTGATATCGTTAGTATTCACGCTGGCGTCACCTCCACCAGGACTTCAGACTGACTTATCAGCATTTTCTGTGACTATAGAGAAGCAAGACTTACGTTGGCTGGCCATCCAGATTGTTAACATGATCTTCTTCCCTATAGCTGCGATTGGCAGGTTTGTGTTTCCGTATTCTTCGGATAATTATTGTAAACGCCAATTCGATCTTCGATCGATTGATCTCATTAATCGATTTTATAAAAACGCCCTTGGAGCTTTGTATCGTGGTGTTTAATACAGAGAATAAAACAAAGATAATAGAAACCTATCCATCAATCCGTAATCCACTCATGCAATGTAAATGATTAGGAACGCATGTAGTATGATATGGTAACGTATATATCGTTGTCAGAGGCCACAACTCGTTAACACGATTCGGAAGTAACAGATTCTTTGACTAAAATAGATGAATATTAACTGTTAAAGCGCATTCAAACGGGTCCCTCTGAGTCCGGAACAGAAGTCAACGATCTGGATATTAAATTATATTCGTCCGGACATTTTATTTACTTACTCTAGGTCGTTAACTCGTGATGAGACGACAAGTCGACGGTCAACACACTGACAAATAACATACAACCATATACATAAGCTCCGGAGGGTTAGGTAGAAATGTTCAACGTTTTGCGGGTTTTATTTAAAAGCTAATTGCACTAGGCGAGCTAACACTTTGTCTTATCCTATCTTTCCTGTGTAGTAGATGTAGGTACCTACAATTCCAGAGCCGGTCAGATATCGAGGAGTTGGTATCTCAAAAATTCAAACAAAAGGAATCGAGCTAAGAACCTAATACATAGGTATACCTATCTATTTATTTCAAAATTACTGCTTCAACAGATACTGTTACCTCATATTCTGGTGGGTGGAAGCGGTCTGCGCATCTCGCAGCGACGACAAGGAACGGGCAAAGGAGGCTATACAAACAGCCCGAGAACCTTCGCCTATCGAACTGTACCTCTTCCTGCAGTCCTTCATACACGCGGCTCCACATGCCATCGTTAATATCCTTGATTTGATGGCACGATACTCTGACATGACTTTTGACAAAGGTAAATATAATTAGTATATTTTTTATCGGTAGAAATTATTGTAGAAAGAAAACCATTGACCAATTGGAAGCAAAACAAAAACCTAATTTCAAGCGTTAAAGTACCAGTGCTTTTATTTTCCTCTATTCTAATGCATAGTTTAATGTTTCTTTAACTCACCTTTGTCCTTTCTAGGGCATGCAAACCGGATACCCGGATAACCGAAAAAGCCGGTTTTTTTAGGATAGCAAAACCGGGTTTTTCGGTTATATTTATTCTATGTCGTTAATTTAATAAAACTTTAATGTCCCGCTCAAACAACATACCTCTGGTGAAAGCCCATCTACAGAACTTGATTTAGAAACTCAAATCAACCCTGATTTGCCATTTCCACCCGGAAATGGCACTTTACGACGGTGGAGGAAAAATGGGAGAGCTCTTAACAAAAGTATGTAAAGCTTTGAAATCTATGGGTACCTCCAACAAGTGTGGAATCAGACAGAGCCTTTTTCAGCGGGTCTTATGTACATCTATACTAATATATAAAGCTGAAGAGTTTGTTTGTTTGTTGAACGCGCTAATCTCGGGAACTACTGGTCCGATTTGAAAAATCTTTCATCTCAGGAACCACTGGTCCGATTTGAACAATTCTTACAGTGTTAGATAGCCCATTTATCGAGGAAGGCTATATATTATCACGCTAAGATCAATAGTAGCGGAGTAGTAATGAAAATTGTGACGCAGACGAAGTTGCGCGGGTCAGCTAGTATAAAATAAAATCCGTAGTACTCTAAATGATGACTCTCTTGATGCATTTGTATTCTCATTACGGTCATTCTATCAAAGTAAAACATAGTCATTTGGTTTGGCTGTGTAACTTTAATTTTGAAATTTTAGTTTATATTATCTACTAGTTGACCCGCGCTACTTCGTCTGCGTCACAATTTTCATTACTGCTCCGCTCCTATTGGTCTTAGCGTGATGATATATAGCCTATAGCCTTCCTCGATAAATGGGCTATCTAACACTGAAAGAATTTTTCTAATCGGACCAGTAGTTCCAGAGATTAGCGCGTTCAAGCAAACAAACAAACTCTTCAGCTTTATATATTAGTATAGATAAGAATGACTGATTTACTTTTTTTTGTTTTGGTAAATTAGGAATAAGACTTCTACCTTATGCGATATTTTGATCCAATCTTAAAGACTTATACTATACTAGCTGAAACACTCCAACACTGAAAGTATTTTTCAAATCGGACCAGTACTTCCTGAGATTAGCGCATTCAAGCAAACAAACAAACAAACTCTTCAGCTTTATATATTAGTATAGATACACAGTTAAATAAAAATCTCTTAACTTACTAAAACTAAAAATAATCTCAATTATGGCGTCGATAAATTCGTCGCCCACTGATAATGTGCCCAAAAGGCTGTTTTTTCTCTCCGTGGGCAGCATTGCCACGTTTTATGGCAATGCTTATCCTTTGTCCGAGATTAATAGTCAGTCCTTGGGTCGCGCGAAGTGTCAACTAAACGTCTTGACAGATCTTTAAACAAGTTATAAGCACTCGGACCCCACGACCCTAGAGTTTCAACCCCAAACGGCCCGAAAAAAATAAACTACCAACGAGGTTATTATATTTCTGCCGCTTGGGGTTCTCTGCAGCGGCAGCACCAGCACAGCACGAAGAGCTATAAAGATGGGATGGCACAAGAATATCGACGCAGGTAGCGTCCCACTCTAATGGCTTACCCATCTTCCAAGGCCAAAGACATGCCGTCCGGTCTCTTGCCATCGTCGCGTGCCAGGCTAAGCCGTATAAATTCGAAAGTTTGTGAGGATGAACTTTGGAACAGAGATAGATTATAGTCTAGAATAGCACATAGGCAACGTTTTATACCGGGTGTATGTTCCTTAGGGAACATGCTGGCAGAAGCTAGTTTTGTATAAGAAAATAAACTTTTTGTATTGTTATTTATTAGTTATACCTTATTTTATTCCAAACAAATGCTCATTATTCTAAAAATAAGTGAGATAAACGTAAAAAAAGAAAATATTTTGATTATGAAGTCTAATCAAAATATATTTTTTTTACCTTTGTTTGTTGTTACATTTTCATTTGTTTACACACATATTTCTCATTTTCTTTAATAAGGATTGAAAAAATAACCGAAAAAACCGATTTAACCGGTTTCACCGGTTTTGTGAACTTAAAACCCGAAAAAAAACGGTTTTTATAAACAACTCGGTTTTTGCATGCCCTAGTCCTTTCTCGTAAAATTATAGTCGAAGAAGGTAAAATAATTGAACAAACTTGTAACCCAATGTTTTCACCAGTTTCAGTCCAAGCTGTGAGCATTATCGCATCTTGTCTCCGGATGGCTAGCACGGCCACAATGTACAGGAGATTTGAAAGGGAGAAGCTAAATGGACGAAAATATCCTTGGGGCAAACAAACCGACCCACTATTGACAAATGACGACGACAATGATGATGATGTTGATGATATAAATGGTGATAAAACGGATGTTGTGAAAGACGAACCCATTTATGAAACCGTCACGAAAAGAGACTCGTTCCTTTCAGATCATCAGGATGGTACTAAATATTATCGAAATACCCATAGTGACTTAATAAAGTTTTCTCCTAGGAACACTGTTGATATGTCTTCAGGATTCTTCGATAACGAAATCTTAAGTGATTCAGATACCAGCTCGGATTATTTGCCTCCTAAAAGAGAACATAAAAAAGAATTAACAGAAGAATTAAGCAGTGACGAGGAATATGTCAGACCAATAACTATCATCGATAGAGTGGCACCGTTAAGAAGGAACGCAGACTATACAGTTGAAAAAGTGGAAATTATTCCACCACCAGTGATGTTAGCCCCGAGACCGCTATCGTTAGCCGTTTGGGCAGAGAAGATGGTTGAAAATGCAGAGTCTATTCCTGCCTGGCTATCAGCACCACCGAGAAGAAAGTATTGCGACGAAGTAGTTCAAGACGAGCCGGACATTCCACGTCGAGTGCCAAGATCCTACATGCGAGGTCTAGAACCTCAAGACGCTACAGCAGCGTTGGTACATTTTCTGGGATGGTACGCGTTTTTTGTGTGTCGCCTGCTCTCTATAGCATGTTTCATAAACTTTTTTCCGTTCGTCGCGATTATTATCCTATTTTCGCACTACCAAGCGATGCTGCTGTTCCTTATAGTGCCTAAAGCTAGTACCGTGAAAAGAGGATTTTACGTGTTCCTCGCATTCATATACTTATTTTGTCTGATGGAGTTTAAGATACGTTTCCGGCACGTGCGTGTGTGGCATGTGTTTTGGATTATAGTGTGTACTATAGAGACCGTTGTGTTCACTGGCCTGTGGGCCTGCATAGACAACAATATGCACGAGTGGTGGAAGTACTTCATAGTAAAAGTGATTATAACTAGCCTGTGTTTGAGCTACATGTGTTTCCTGGCTTATTTCGTATTGTTACAGCCAAGAGAAACGATTGTTTATATTAGTAATAATAATAAAAAGAATAGTAAGAAATAAAACTCGCATTGTCTTCAATTACTGGTAATCATCTATTTTGCGGGGTTGTGTATGTCACAGCCATACTTTACAGTAATTAGTCATTTCATGAAGTGGTCAGCCATTTCACAACATAAGTGTATGTGTGTATCTCACTGCCGATGCCCCTGTAATATCTCAATGCAACAGACAGGATATTATGGGCCGTATTGAAGCGCCAGCCGGTCACATCCGTGTTCATTTCATTTACATAAACAAATATTTTTGAGAAATGATTACAATCATCATTGCCTCCTGTTTTGATAACTTTAATTTTATTACTAACTCCTACAAAAATTATCGCTACTTTACTGGAAATTGGAATGAATCATTAGAACTTATTCATTGACAAATATTGTTTCCTGTTGCTATTTTCTCCTTCATATCTGAACTTGTCCTCATAGGTCAGCCTCGTAGGTTAGCATCTATCCTTCACTGAGGTATGAATAATAAAATAAGAGGTCTTTAGTGTCAACGTTTATCTGTATCTACCGAACGATTGGGAATGTCCAAGATCAACAATTTATGATGATTCACTTAGCACCACGTCTTTCCTTAACATGTGCTTAAATAATTTTGGTCGGAATTCTTGATGCACTCTGCAAAATGTGAAATACTTACCGTTTCGACCTAAGTGCTGATAAAAGTTGAAATATTTTTATGTGTAGGAAGGAATCGCATGACGGTATATAGAGATGACTAAAGCGTTCAATGTAAGTAAGTAATAAAGTTTTTCTGTTATCTGCTACAACTGTGGATGGTAATGCACTAACCAGACCACTCGGCACTTCGGCAGACATACTAATAGCAGTATGATATAATTAGTAGCCAGGTGGAAGTTAGGTAATATCTCAGTCGCCTCCCACGAACTGCGGCAGTGGAACAAAGGTGATCTATTCGTAGACAAGATAGACGTTATTGTAACACGAGCACACTCACGATAGTCCGGCTTGCACGGTAATCCACACTCGTCCGTAAAAATAATACTTGGGGATTGCGGAAATGCAATGAGTCTGCCTTATGTCTCAGAAATATATTATCTAAGGTTATTAGATTGGTATTGATTGGAATGTCCTCATTGAATGAGGAAGCATGTTGAACTTGAGTTGAAGTCCATGGGCCATAGTTTATAACATCTCATAAGTAATCAGATGATAACCCAAAAGTGCCTATCAGTGATATCAGCTATAACTAGCCTATCCTGTAAGTCATGTGTGCTTAAGTATTGTGTACCGCATATATATTTGTTGCTACTCTAAATGAAATCTTAGCCAACACCATCTGGCTGCTTCATGATAACAATAAACCGTCGACGAAAAATGTTCGCGCTCCAGAATTGAAAAATAGAAACTACTGTTTTCCACGAATTTCCAGCGAAGCTCGCCGATGACGAACATACGTTAGGTTTTAACCTATTCTTCTTCGGCTGAGCTGATATTCCGTGGAGGTGGCGCAAGCGCAACCAATACCAATAAACAATGCTTTGTCTCACTTCAAAGAGCGATGCTATGCTTCAAGTTGTGATTGAAGTATCCCTTCTGGAGAACAACTGGCCATTTTTTAACACCCAAGACGTCCGTTATTTATGTTTATCAAAACAGATTCATTTACTGATTTACGTTTTGTTTCTGTAACTGTTATTTAACTTCGCGTGTGTTGACACGCTTTAATGACCTCTTTTATATCTTTATTTGGCTCTCAATCACTTTGAAATTCGATTTAAGATATAAATCTTTGGAAAGAAAAATGTTTAAACTTTAGTGAGCCGCGGAATGCGTTCAACAAGTAATGTTTGTAAAACAAAAAATATAAATGCCGTTCTATTTTGCCGATATCCTCACACGCTACAATTCTACAAGACAGAGTGTTCTGTGTATGCAATAACTTGTGATTTGCGTATTTTTTGCGCACATCGTGGTTGGATCGTAGTATGCTCGTGTTTTTATGTGGTGTAGAGGCGGTCGGCCTGGGTCAGCAGCCCGGCCACATGATGCGCAGTGTATCATAACGCTTATGATATTCACACAGAGAACCATTGATAACGGACGCGATGACTTATAAGTAAGTAGGTTTTTTTTGGAGAGGTCAAAGATATGACACCTGATTATACATAATTCCCGCGTACAATAGGTATACTGTCTCAGGAAAACGACTATTATGCCTTTATATAGGTAGGTACTGTGATTCATCCTCCATTGACTTATTAATAAAAGCTTTAGAAGAATTAACTGAAAAAAATTAAAAAACCCCGACTAAAAAATAACTTTAAAAAGTGAAAAATTTGTAATACGTATCCGATCCTTTTCTACACTAATATTATAAAGAGGAAAGATTTGTTTGTTTGTTTGTTTGAAATGAATAGGCTCCGAAACTCCTGGACCGAATTGAAAAATTCTTTCAGCAATGGATAGCTACATTATCAGGGAGTAACATAGGCTATATTTTATCCCCGTGCTCCCACGGGAACGGGAACTACGCGGGTGAAACCGCGTGACGTCCACTAGTAATTTAATATAGGTACGATTCTTTGGGCAAAGCGTCTGCGCCTCGGGAGACCGCGAAGGGATCAATACGTATTATTTTTTCACTTTCTAAAGTTATTTTTTAGTCGGGGGTTTTTAAATTTTTTAATTTAATTTACCTAATAGGTACTACTAGAAAATCTATGAGCTCATCATCTTCTTGCCCTTAACCCATGTTACTTGGGGTCGGTACAACACGATTTTTACTTCCATTCTTTCCTATCAGCCGTCACGCTATCACTACCTCCCTTTTCTTTCATATTGCTCCTCACACAACCCATCCATTTTTTTTTTGCCTTCCTTTCCCTCTCCATCCATCCACATATGATCTACACTCACCTTAACGGCACTACAAGCTTGGAAAGAAGCTTTGCATCTCTTACCAATTTATTCACTCATTTCTCTTTTCTGCTTCATCATCAGACCCTGATCACAATCTATTTATAACCTATTCATTGCGACCATTTAAATGAATACGAAAACGGAAGGTCTGCTGTAAGTAAGTGAGGAGTTGGGTATCCTGCAGATTTCAGGACATGCCTCAGCATCAGGTTAAGGTTACTGATCTAAATATAATTTGTTCATTGAAACCATTCCAGTGAGTTCAAACACGATGCCTCTGCTGTAACTTAGTGAGGAGTTGGGTGTTCTGCAGACCTCAAGTTATGCTACAGCATCAGGTCAATATAAACATGTTTTTTGCAATATCATTTAAGTAAAAGAATACCAAATTTCGTATCGACCAGACCCGTAAAAGCTGGTTAAATGCCTTCATCAACTAGAAAAGAGCTAAGGTTCTTCAAACGGCTCAACCGATTTTGATAAAACTTGTCTAAGAACCATCGCTGGAAAACCGGCTTTCAAATAAAAAAAAACCGCATTCAAATCGGTTCACCCGTTTAAGAGCTACGGTGCCACAGACAGACACACTGACACACATAGCGGTCAAACTTATAACACCCCTCTTTTTTGGTCGGGTAACCCCCGATAAGTAATATGAATTAGAATAGGTTCAAATAATGACACATATTTTTAATTTGTTTTTATTCGGGACAACTGTAAAAGCTTTCTTTGGAGCATGAGCTCAATATAATTATCCTTTGAATCCAATCAGTATTTTCTTTATTCTCGATCCCTGTGATGCTGCAGAGGTTCTAGCCTGCAGCGTCACAGTACCAAGATAGTCTAAAGAGTAGGTACTGCGGAATCCCTATGTAATCTCATATATAAAAATCTCGTGTCACGGTGTTACCGAACTCCTCCGAAACAGCTGGACGAATTTTTATGGATTTTTTTGTACAGATTCGGTAGGTCTGAGAATAAGGTCGTAGGCCATTTTTTTTTATTTGGCAAAACAACGTTGCCCGTTTAGCTAGTAGGTATATAAAAATCTCGTGTCACGGTGTTTCTTATCGAACTCCTTCGAAACGGCTTGCCTGATATTGTGATTTTTTTTTGTATATGTGTAGGTCTGAGAATAGGTCGTAGGCTATTTTTTTATAGGGCAAAACAACGTTTGCCATGTCAGCTGGTCTACTTAAATTGATGAGAAGACGACATTGGTAAAAGTGGTAGGTACCTAAGTATTGTATCATATTCGTAAGAGATGTATTCAAAAGCATAAGGAAAGTATCATTTCGTAATGTATTCAAGCTTATAAGGAAGAAAATATATCTCTGCAAGGATTATACTGTGATATTTATTGGTCATTCAAATAAAATAAATGTGAATGTCGAGTCATTTAAAAATAAAGTAATGTTCAAGGAAATTAATAAAAAGTAAATAAGTATTATGCGATCTCTTGGAGTTTTGTCCTTATCGATTTGTTTTTTTTTTTCTCGGACCCAACGTAAAATTGGGCTGCAGCCAGCAATATTGTTAATATTTTGTATTATCTTTTCTCTGTTCCAACACAATTATATTGAAGCTGTTTATTGTCCCCGAATAAATAAAATAAAATAAAGTAAAATCAAGACGCACTGCATCTTACCATCCCTACCTTGTTACTATTCCACCAATTCGCACTAAGCGTTTCCAAACGTCTTTTATAATGCGCACAGCAAAGGAGTGGAACTCTCTGCCTGCGTCTGTGTTTCCAAACGCATACAACCCTAATCTCTTCAAAGTTAGAGTGAACAGGCTCCTTATGGGTAAGCTCGCTCCATCGTAGACTTTGTCTCTGTCATCTCTGACCTAGACTAGAGTCAAGAGCAAACCCATCACAAATTAAAAAAAAACAAAGTTATCGTTGTAGTTCGTACCGACCTTAAAACAGGTACATGAAACAACTATCAAACAGAAGTATGCAACTACACTGTATGCACTATGAAAAAATCTCTTGCAACTGTGTGAATTAATTTTTAAATAACCATTTTTGAGTAGTAGAGAATACTGTGCAGACTGAGAATTAGGTAAGGTTATTTTCTCACCTTCATCATTACCAGCCCATCTCCGCCCACTCCTGGGCCATAAGCCTCTCATTTTCCTGTGGCAACCTCATCAACGTTCCACCCGCGATGGCAACGATGCTGTCTGTCATTTATCGGCTGGAACCCAGGCCTCGAACGCAGCCACTGCCTTAGTTATTCCACCTGACATCATAACGCCTTGCCATTTTTATAAAATCATTAAAGAAATCCCAAAGGACCGACCACTTCTCCTGCTGACCGTACATACCGGCCCTACAGCAGTCATTTTGCCGTTAAATATTTTGTATAGCATTTTACAAGCGCCTATTGTTTACCATACTACTCAAACTAGTGTAAACAGCCAGTATCGTATCGTAACAGATTACAAACGGTAGCAACACGGGGTGTCAGCACATCACGTGTACCAGAGGTTTAAAGATTATCACCGGCGCTGGCGCACATATTAAACGGACAGATAACTAAACGACTGCCTTAAACCCGTTAAAAACTGAAGTCGTAATAATTAGCTTTACTACTGAGTTATGTTTTCTTTATAATAGTTACCTACCTATTGGTGGAGGCGCTGCACGGTGCTCGAAGCTGATCTTGGCAACTTTCTACATTTTTAGGGTTCCGATAAAAAAACGGAACTCTTATAGGATCACTCGGGTGTCTGTCTGTCTTTCAGTCTGTCTTCTTCTAACCCAAACACGGACGTGTTACGTAAATTATTAAATTTTTAGTATGGGGGCCACTTTTGGGGGTCAAACTAGAAAATTAAAAAAAAGTTTTTTGAACAATATCGTGTGACATATCAAATGCTTACCCACTGTGAGGGTCTTAATTTTATTTTTTTCATAATTTTAAAATAAACGGTTTTGAAGTTATTCAAGAAATTAGACGAAAAATGACCCATATCTCTGAAAATACCGAGCCTAAAATTTTGAAAAAAAAAAACGGATATAATAGATCTTTACCTATAGATTACAGGAAAATATTATAAAAGTCTATAGTGTTAAAATAACATGTTAAAAAAAAAATTCGTTCGGAACTTTTTTCGCGCGAGTCCAACTCGCTCTTGACCTGTTTTTATATGTACTTTTAGTAGCATCAACAAACATAATAGTGATGGACCATCCATAACATACTGAAACTCGTCCGTACCTCGGAAAGAATGTTAAGCCGTCATTTGTAGACTTGACAGTCGCTACGGTAGTCGGAGGCCAGGGAATCAAGACACAGTCTGGTGCTTTTCCACTAGAGATGTGCTATACAGCTATGCTGCGTATATGTAAAAGCTAACCGTTTCCATCTGTACCGCTCGCATGTATAGCATGCATCCACAGCACGCATCCTACCATATAAAAAAACGTAGCTTAGTTGAATCCGTTTCCACCAGTGCTACGCTATGTGGACCGATGAATATGATTGGTGGATATCAAACGCATCCATAGCAACGTAGCATAGCATATCTTTGCTGGAAAAGCAGTCTTATCGGGGTGTCATCGGACGCGAGATAGGCAGTCACTCAATGTAAAACATTGGACTCAGTTGCCCCCAATCGGGCTGAAAACAGACCTGAACGAGTAGCTGACGACCTTATTAGGATTCCGTAACCAACGAGTAACCAACGGAACCGTATTACTAAGCCTCCGCTGTCCGTCCGTCCGTCCGTCCGTCTGTCTGTCAGCGGGCTGTATCTCAAGAACCGTAATAGGCAGACAGTTGAAATTTTCACAGATTGTGTATTTCTATTGCCGCTACAACAAAAAATAATAAATAAATATTAATGTTTATCGTACGGAACCCTTCGTGTGCGAGTCCGAATCGGACTTGCCGGTTTTTTTTAATCTAAACCACCTCCACCATTATTTAAGGACTTACAGCAACCTCCTACATTCTGCTTCCCAGACTGCATTATTTTCCCGTTTGTATGCAGTTAGAAGCCGCAATAAACACAGCTCCATTATAAATTACACATCATCAACATACAACATACATGGTCCATTATAATCCAAGTCTGTACATCAGAGAGGCCGCTTACGGGGAATGCAGCGGAGCGGTGTTGAAAAAGGGCCGGCTTGCGATCGCACGCGCAGACATCGACATTGCGATTATTTTTCGCTAATTTACCATACGCTTACATGTCGATGGGGAGCGAAGATGAGAATACCAGGAACGGTAATTGCAAGCCAGGAAGATTGAACATTACCTATGTATGTGTATATAAGCAGTTGTGTGGATACTTTCACCATGGTCTCTGAAGGCCTGAAATGTTTTACTGTTACAAAAAATCTCCCTATAGACCAAGTTATGACCTCGAACTTGCTTCCGCCTCGTATCGTCAAATTCAGTTTTAGCACAGTATGGTTATAGCTTGGTATTTACGTTGTCACGGGTCGAGTGGCGGACCTTCAAACGGACTTGAATGTGAGTAGGTACCTATTATTTTGATAGATTGACACTTGATTTGACCTCACACTAGGAATTTCTCCTGTAGTGCTATTCTGTAACAACATTTTCGTATCTCGACAGCGGAATCCGAGGTGAGTATCAAATTAAGACCTTTATATTGTGTGCAATAAAGCTCACTTTGTGGGTTTTGTCACTCAGGTGAAGGCCGATATCGAAATAGTTATTTACAGAATAGACCAGCTGTATCGTGGGTGCGTTCAGAATCATACAACTCACATACATAAACAGCAAATATTTTGTTTCGAGCGGGAATCGAACCCGTGACACGCAGCGCAGCAGTCAAATGCTCAATTTTTTTAGGTTGTTTCCCTTCTAATATTTTAGGAATGCTTTGGCAAACTGCTGTCAAATAGGATCAATTTAGTGTTCTGAAGAACCTCCTTAAACTTAAATGCAGTAACAAAACTTTAGCTTACTTTATTACTGCATCTGCACACACTTGTGTAGAAGGTTAATAAATTCAAATATCTCGCAAGCGACACCTGTGCTGTTAAGATTCTCAGTACCTAGATTAGAGAAGTTAGCACTATATATAGATTAAACCTGGGCACTCCAAGTTTATGCATTAAATTGTACGCGGATAATTCGCTGAAAGCTCTCAATGATTAAATTTGCCAACAATCAGAATCAGATTAAAGGTAAACGCAATCCAATTTTGATAAAATGCATTGGTTTGATTAAATAGCTTTAAATTTGCGTGTCGTTTAACTACATCAGATTTTAGTGACTACGCATATTTTGTTCCGGCCAATTTTATTTTACTTTAGTTTTCGATGAATTTATTTATCTATACTAGTCTATACTTCTATACTAATATTACAAAGAAGAAAGATTTGTTTGTTTGAATTGAATAGGCTCCGAAACTACTGGACTGATTTGAAAAAACCAAATGTAGCATTGGATAGCTACATTATCAGGGAGTAACATAGGCTATATATTATCCCCGTACTCCCACGGGAACGGGAACTACGCGGGTGAAACCGCGTGACGTCCACTAGTATTTTATAGTTTTCAAAATTATATTCCATTAGGGTTAAAACATTGATTTATAAAAAACCCAAGATACACACTCAGCATCTCAAAAACGTTCGCATAAAACAAGCGCAATATGTATAATTGTGCGCAAGTTTCAAACAGTCTCGCATCGCTCGCCATACTGCACTGCTTTGTAAAAACAACTTTAAGCGATCCGTGTAAGGTTGAATTTGCAAAAAAAATTGTTTATAGTATACAACAACACAACACTCACACAACACTTGATACATGTCAGTTTTTGACGACAGTTTCGAGTGTTGCATTTGTTCGAGACTGTGCATCTTGGGTTTTTTATATATCAATGGGATAAAATGATAAAGATTGTTAAAAAGTGAAAAATTCACAGATGTTAGAGCCAATTATACTAACTTTTAAGCAAGATTAGCATTCGCATCTCATTCCCAATCTGTCAAAATAGCCTCATTAGTCTAGTGAACAAGTGCTTTTTTGGTCAACTTTTGTCAGCAGTCTCGGAAAAATATGATTGAGATGTCATTCGATTCGGAAGAGCATGTAGATGATTTTTGAAAACAATAAAGTACCGCTCGAAAAAATTGCTAAAATTATAAACAATCTACTGAAAAAAAGAAAGAAGGGTATTTGTTAATTAACATTTTTTTTGGTCCACTTATAATTAGTATTAAGGAGCCATTATTTTTAATCATTATTTATCTTGTTCTTGAAAATAAAAAGAAAAACGATTGGCTTTGTTTAATTTTACATTGTTTATTTAATAAAAAAATTGTAATAACCAATTGAATTTTTACCTGATATTGTTTTTATTACTCTACTTAATGAAACAAAAACAACCATTACTTGTTTTTGACGATATTTTTAATTTTTATTTTTAATATCGAAATGTAATATTTTTTTTCCTAAATCGCAAATTTGGTTGTTCTTGTTTTATAGATTTCAAAGATATTGATCAGATTTTGAGATATTTGCAAAAGACCAAACCCTTCTTTCTTTTTTAACTGACTTCCAAAAAAGGAGGAGGTTCTCAATTCGGTGGGTATTTTTTTTATGTATGTACACCGATTACTCCGAGGTTTCTTTTTTAGTTGGATGCAGTATACTTGCCATTTGGTCCCGTAAAAATTTGACTCAGTTTGGTTCAATAGTTTTTATTTTATGAGCATTTTTGCTTATTTCAATTTCTCTATATCTTCATCACCACTTAAAAGTGAAAAATAAAATACTTTTTGCAAAAATATATAAACGACTTCCAAACAAAACACTACAAAGATTAAAATGAAATTTCGGAAGTCGGTGTTCACACACACACACTCGCTCGCTCTTACATTTTACGCTATCTAACTTCCTGAGCTTTTCTGTATAAATCAAGAAAAAAATCAATTTCAGAATCGTATTGTTACGAGCTTGGGGTTCGTTACAATAAAAACAGCCGATTAAACAACCAAAACTGACACTAAAGTGTCAGTTTTGGTTGTTTAATCGGCCACAACACTAATTATCCACAACACTAATTATCACTTTAAAACACACTAATTATAAAACACAATCGCACTACTGAACACTTCACTTCACTATAATTCGCAGTCGAAGATTGCTCTCGAAGTTATCGTTTGTATCGCCAATTCAATACTGACTGCTGTCGCCGGATGTCCGCCCTTTATATACCGACAGTCATTTCCAGAACCCTCCTGTATGGAAACCTCTGGAAAGTTCGGGCACACACGGGTCCCGACCGACCAGGTGTCTAAACATCGAGAATGTTCTAGCACGTAAATGCCTGCTACTGGATACTAGATGACGCCAGCAGCACGCAAGTGTCTGCTACTCGATACTAGATGGCAGCACGTAAATGTTTCGTTACTTGAAACTAGATGGCGTTAGCAGTACGCAAATGCCGCCATGTACCCAACATTAATTCTGGCGCGTAACACTGCCCCCTCCTAAGACATGCTCGTCCCGAGCATTATCGGCCCCATAATAACGCGCCAGTCGATCCACGTGGACGATTTTAGGAGCACTTCTTGTACCTTTTTGTATACGGTAGGTCACGTCATTGATTTTTGTCACAATCCGGTACGGCCCGTCCCATTTAGCTTGAAGCTTAGGAGATTTCCCTTTACTGCGAACTGGATTGTGTAACCACACAAGTGAACCTTCATCGAAACCTTTATTGTTCATTTTGCGGTCATAGCGGGTTTTCATCTTGTCAGACATTTGCTGGCCCGATTCTCTGACGTGCTCATAAATGTCATTCATTTTGTTCCGCAAGTCATTCGCATAATCGGTTATACTACGTGGGGCATCAGGTGGCATTCCAGTGATCAGGTCTGCCGACAGCCGTAATTCTCTACCAAAGTTTGCGAAAGCTGGTGTCACTGATGTGCTTTCGTGAACAGCACTTCGGTATGACAACAAAAACGGTTGTATGTGCTTGTCCCAATCGCGTTGCCGATTTTCCACAACTTTTGCCAAGTATCTCTCCAATGTCTGATTGAATCGTTCAACCATTCCATCCGATTGTGGGTGGTAAGAAGTTGTTCTTGTTTTATGAGTACCCATAACTCGGCAAGTTTCCTGGAATATCTGTGACTCAAAATTCCTTCCTTGATCGCTGTGAATCTCCAAGGGTACTCCAAAACGACAGAAGACTTCATGAACCAGTTTATCTGCAACTGTTGAAGCTTCTTGATTTGGAATGGCGAAGACTTCCGGCCACTTAGTGAAGTAATCCATCACAACCATGAAATACTTGTTACCACTATCACTTTCCGGAAACGGTCCCGCAACATCCAGAGCTATCCTTTCTCATGGTGCACCAACATTGTACAATTGCAATGCACCTCTGCTACGAGTTTGAGGTCCTTTTACAGCCGCACAACTTGTACATTTGCGACACCAGTCCTCGACATCGGCACGACAATGGACCCAGTAAAACCGTTCCCGTATCTTCAGTAGAGTCCGTTTGACTCCCATATGGCCTCCTGAACAGCCATCATGGTACAGCTGTAGAACATCCGGTACTTTAGCTTTAGGGACAACCATTTGCAAATGACAGCTGTCTCCTCGAGCATTTTCCCATTTACGGCACAGTACTCTATCCTGAATCACTAAGCTATCCCATTGGGCCCAATAAATTTTTGTGATCGAACTCATCGCTGAGACATCACTCCACGTGGGCTTAGGAGCACTGGCCTTCATCCACTCCAGAATCGGCTTGATGTCTGAATCTTCGTGCTGAGCATGTTGTAGGCTTTCCTTCCACTCATTGCTGAGGTCTGTCTTGAGCATCCTCATAGGTATGACTTCTTTACCCTCTTGCCTAGTACAATGCTTGCAGTCTTCAGGGCAAGGTCTTCTTGACAGTGCATCAGCGTTGCCATGAGATTTTCCGCTGCGATGTTCTACCACAAAGTCGTATTCCTGCAGTAGTTCAATCCATCTCGCAACTTGTCCTTCTGGATTTTTGAACTGTAATAGCCATTTCAGCGCAGCATGGTCAGTTCGTAGGTGAAATTTCCGCCCCAGTAGATATTTGCTAAAACGTTGCAATGACTTTACCACAGCAAGCAATTCCCGTCTCGTGACACAATAATTCCTCTCTGGTTTCGACAATGACTTGCTGAAGTACGCAATCACAACCTCTTGATCGCCATTCCGCTGAGATAACACACCGCCAAGTCCGATATCACTTGCGTCTGTGTCAACTATAAATTCCTTGCTGATATCAGGATACCCCAAAATAGGTGTTTTGCACAGACGGTCCTTTAGCTCCTGGAAAGCGATGTCGCAACTTTCATCCCAACAGAAATGTCGCTTTTCCTCAGTTAGCTTGTGCAGGGGTTTGGCTATATCTGCAAAGTTCTTGACAAAACGCCGATAATAGGAGCACAGACCTAAAAATGCTCTGACCTGCGTCTTGTCTTTTGGAATTGGCCAATCCTTGACAGCGGCGATTTTCTCTGGATCCGTACGGATACCTTCTTCCGACACAACATAACCCAAAAAGCTAACTTGCCGTTTGAAAAATGAACACTTTTTCGGACTCAACTTGAGGTTGGCACTCTGGATCTTCATGAGCACGCGTTCCAGGTTTTGAAGATGTTCTTCAAACGTACGGCCTACGATGATGATGTCATCCAAGTAGACAAGGCAGGCATCACCAATCAACCCGGTTAGTACCAGTTCCATCAATCTTTCAAACGTTGCCGGAGCGTTACACAATCCAAATGGCATAACTTTAAATTGCCATAGACCCTTTCCTGTCGAAAATGCAGTTTTCTCCTTGTCTTTCGGGTCAATTTCTACTTGCCAGTAGCCACTTTTTAGATCTAGTGTGCTAAACCACTTTACTCCAGTAAGCATGTCCAGCGTGTCATCAATTCTTGGCAAGGGATAGCTGTCTTTCTTCGTAACGTCGTTCAGACGACGATAATCAACACAAAACCGCATGCTGCCGTCCTTCTTCCTTACCAGCACTACCGGTGAACACCATGGACTGGATGAAGGTTCTATAACACCATCCTTCACCATTCCCTCGATCATGGTTTCCACTTCCTTTTCACGTGCTACCGGTAATCTCCTTGGCCGTTGACGGATAGGCAATTCTTCTCCTGTGTTAATTTTGTGTTGAACTAAGCCAGTCTTCCCCATGTCAGCATCGTTCGAAGAGAAAACATCGGTGTACTTAAGTAACATCCTCTTCGCGAGACAGAGCGCTGCGACAGTCTTCTAAAAGTGTGGTCACTCTCGTTTGTGCATCCTTGCTGAGGGTCCCAGTTGATAGATATTGGCATCGACGCAACCAATCCACTTCCTCGCAGGTACCCATCAGTGTGCCCTTTTCTATCACCTGCTCCTTGTCACAAAGGTTCAGCACACGTACTCCTGAGATGTCGGTGGCTCTGACCAATGTTCGCGCCACTTTCCATGGAAGGTCATTGTCTACCCTTTCCACGAGTACGCAACGATGAGTTTGCCCAGGATTCCGAGGAAGACTAACCGGTACAATCGTTTCCGATCTCGGAGGAAGAACAATCTTCTTTAGGTTGTACACATTTCCAGGTAAAGCCCCTTCCATGAAAAGTTCCTCTTGTCCACATTTCATAACTCCTTGATTAACGTCGATCTCACAACGATTCTTCCTCATAAAGTCTAAGCCCAGGATGCAATCGTCCATTATATCGGCCACAACAACATTATGCAGGTAGCTTTTGTTGCCTAGCTTCAACTCCATCTCTCTTTCTCCTCGGACGGGTATGCGCTGACCGGTGGCTGTTACCAAATTTATGCGCTCTCGGTTGTATGCAGAGTCCCCAAGGAGCCGACTTATAATTTGGGAACTGACAACCGTGCGAGAAGCTCCAGTGTCTATCGTCAGCTTACATGGTGTTCCGTTGACCTCGCCCTTGATGATAAGGCTGTTCCCGTCACGGGTTTGTGAGATCGAAATCCTTGGGGCTCCTTGAACATCAGCCAGCACCCGCCCCGCAGTCCTGGCTTTTACTCGTTTCCCTGCTGTTGCTGGGCGGTGCTATTAGCCGCCCTGCCCTCTGGAGATCGGCTACCTTCCCCTTCTGCAGTTCGCTTAGGGCAACTGGATCGAAGGTGGCCCCTTTCACCACAGCCGTAGCACCTAGGGCTGTATCCTTTAACACGATCGCGAACTGTAACCGCTGCAACCTCCCTGACGCGGTGGGAACGATGATCTTGCCGCACAGCTTCCACCTCCAGTGCATGGGCCAAGGCGTCCTTAAGCGTCCCGTGGTGCCCGAGCCTCACTGCAGCCCTAACCTCAAGGTCGCGGATGCCGTCGATGAATGCCTGCACCAGGTTCCCTTCAATGAGCGCTGGTGCAGACTGGTATGCTTTTCGCACCAGCTTCTCCACTTCCAGGGCCCACTGCTGCAGGTTCTCACCGCTGCGTTGCACGCGATCCCTTAACTGCGCACGAAACACGTGCTCCAGGTGGGCGTCGCCATACCTGGCTTCCAACGCCTCAAGCAGCTGCTCGTAAGTCACCTCCTTACCGAGAGCTTCCAGGACAGTTAAAGCCTGGTCGCGCAGGCCTAGGGTGAGGGCAGTCATGGCCTGATTTTTACTCCACCCGTTCGCCTTCATGACAGCCTCAAACTGAATCTTGTAGGCCGACCAAGAAGACGTCCCATCGAACGGCGGCACTTTGAACCCACGTGGCGAAGGTGTAGTGGCTGCTGAATTAGCAATCCCATCTCCAAGTTTAAGGTTGCCCAACTCCTTCTTCACATCCGCAATGACGTCATCAAACTTGCTGATCCTGGTTTCAGCGTCTGACAAGCGGTTGTCATGCTGAGCAACCTTATCCTTCACCTCCTTCATGTCTTTCGAGAAGGACGCGTGAAGTTCCTTTATGAGGAGCATCTGTTCTTCCTGGCGGCGCGCCTGCTTCTCCTTGTCGCGCTGCAGATGTTCTTCCAAGCGTCGGGCCTGCTCCTCCTGTCGGCGGGCCTGCTCCTCCTTATCGCGCTGCAGCTGTTCTTCCAAGCGTCGGGCCTGCTCCTCCTGTCGGCGGGCCTGCTCCTCCTTGTCGCGCTGCAGCTGTTGTTCCAAGCGTCGGGCCTGCTCCTCCTGTCGGCGAGCCTGCTCCTGCAGCATCATCATCAGAGCAGCAAAGTCTGGTGCTGATGATGCCGGAGCTGCTGTGGACGGGCCGGCCTCCATGGTCGGTAGCTGACCTTCCGACGTCTGCGGCGTTGCACCACCAAAACGCCTCTGGTCCGTCTCCTGCTGGCGTTGACTACGGGTACGGATACCCTCCGTGTCGTCCTTTGGCAGAATCGGCATGATTATCCCACTTCTGACACCAATTGTTACGAGCTTGGGGTTCGTTACAATAAAAACAGCCGATTAAACAACCAAAACTGACACTTTAATCCACAACACTAATTATCACTTTAAAACACACTAATTATAAAACACAATCGCACTACTGAACACTTCACTTCACTATAATTCGCAGTCGAAGATCGCTCTCGAAGTTATCGTTTGTATCGCCAATTCAATACTGACTGCTGTCGCCGGATGTCCGCCCTTTATATACCGACAGTCATTTCCAGAACCCTCCTGTATGGAAACCTCTGGAAAGTTCGGGCACACACGGGTCCCGACCGACCAGGTGTCTAAACATCGAGAATGTTCTAGCACGTAAATGCCTGCTACTGGATACTAGATGACGCCAGCAGCACGCAAGTGTCTGCTACTCGATACTAGATGGCAGCACGTAAATGTTTCGTTACTTGAAACTAGATGGCGTTAGCAGTACGCAAATGCCGCCATGTACCCAACATTAATTCTGGCGCGTAACAGTATGAATGGTTAAAATATAATAAAACCCCTCCGAAATGAGGTGCAAAAATTTCCTTAGATCTTCAGGTTTTTGCATTTAGGGATGACACTCGTTCGTTGACTTTTTGTCACGGTCGGGTGTCACCCCTACCGGGCGACGTAATGAAACCCGTCCGCGGTGGAATGTCAAAAATTTCGAGCTCGCTTCGCTCGCTCTTACATTCTGCATTCACTTTGTTTTCGAGCGTTTCTGTATAACTCAACAAAATGACTATGTTTATGTATGAAATGATCAAAAGAAAATAAAACCTTTGCAAGTCGGGGTGCATGAATTTTCGAGCTCGTTTTACTCGCTCTTGTGTTCTGCCCTCTCTCAGTTAATGAGCTTTCTTGCATCAGTCCATAAAGTTACTTCTATTTAAGTATGAAATTAATGATCCAAAGTAAAAATAAAACCTTTCCGGGGTCCATGAATTTCCGAACTCACTTCGCTCGCTCTTGTATTCATCATCATCATATCAGCCGAAAGACATCCACTGCTGGACATAGGCTCTTGTATTCTGCCCTCTCTTAATTAATGAGTTTTCTTGTATCAGTCCAAAAATAACTTCTTTTTAAGTGTGAATGATCGAAAGAAAACAAAGCTCATCCGAGGTGGGATGTAAAAATTTTTGAGCTCGCTTCGCTCGCTCTTGTGTTCTGCTCTCTCTCAGCTAATGAGCTTTCTTGCATCACTCCATAAAATTACTTTTATTTAAGTATGAATGATCTAAAGAAAATAAAACCTATCCGAGGAGGAATGCAAAAATTTTCGTGTGTTCTGCTCTATCTTAGTTCTTGAGCTTACTTGCGTTACTCAACAAAATTGAGTTTACACAATGATGAAAATAATCACACTAATTTTCGAGAATTCGTTTATGATGTAAGAACATTCCTGAAAATAAAAACCTGCAACGCAATAGCACACCTGGGGAAGGTGTGCCATTTGCGTTCCGTTTGCCTTCCCAAAAATGACTTGCGATTGCCGTCACAAGAACGAGAGGCCAAAGGCGCAAATCATGATTATTTGGAGGAGGGGGGGGGGTTCATTTGTGGGGTGACACCACATTATCCGCTCCGGGTGTCACCCATGCTAGCTATGCACTAATGCCTGTGAAGTAGGTTTTGCCAGGTAGTATGAAATTAATTATATATTTTTCTCATAACGGTATTCCGATTGCGTCAAATACCTATTTATCTATTTATTTTCATCTCCATAAATATTCCCAGAAGATAAGACCCCAGAGATAGCTGCAGGCGCCTGTTCACTATATCTTTATTCTCCTAAATCTGCGCTATCTATTTAGGATGATCAGACAAAACCAATTCCACAAATGGCGCTACATTTCAAGTGTTGCTTGAAATAATGAAAGCTGATGAATAGTTGCAAAACAATTTACTGTGAACTGGATACTTGTAGATATTCCTGTTTTGACAAACGCTATTAGTTGGTCTGTCAAACTAAATAAGCACTTAACTTACTGGACCTGTTAGCAAAATAGCATTTCTATGCTATTTTACTGCAAAAAGTTCATCTCGTCACGATATATTTATGTGTCTAATGAAAGTAATGAACATCGGTCGAAGATGCTCAGCAGGAAAACAAAGCATGCTGTTCACAAAAAAAAAACAGAGTTCTGATAATGTGTAGGTACTCATAAATTATTCTTTGGTTGCGTAGCTTTTCAACCAGCTTCATTAAGCATTAATAGAAATAATAAAGACATAATGACTGTACATAACCAACTTGGAACAGAAATAACTCGAACAGGATATAAATAGCAATCGCGCGTTAGAAATGAGATACATCTAAGAGATTGTAACAGTTAATCGATAAATGAACGCTGTCGGGTAGTTAATAATACGCTACATTGTCGGGGAGATAGTATAAAGCTTCTTATGGCTAGCCGTCGGAGGCTGGCCGAGGCCCTCGCTGTAACCCGACACCTCATGTATTCAATCTTCTCTACTAATTTGCGAGTCGTACACCAGGGTTGGCACTTACTGAAGAATATTTTTGGTCAAAATTTGTTGGAACCTACATAGGTAGTGTAGCAATAAAAATATTGGTTTGTTAAAACGTGTAATTTTCAGCAGCTTAAAACTTAGCTTTTAGATACTGAAAATTTCAACGACAGATAAGCTTGTCAAAAGTTCCTGAACTTTGTTCAGGAACTTTTAATTCTCGAATCCCAAATCTCAAGTGATTTCCTACTAGGGGGGCTACTCTCTAAGCCCGAAGTCCGTAGTTTCGGGCTTAGTTGCGGGCGTATTCTACTCCGTATCACCTAACCACTGAGAACTAATATCAACACGATTTGACAGTTACTGTGAAATCGTGTTGTCATTCATTCTCAGTTCGGGTTCGGGACTAATCGTAAGTCTATAAGTGATACGGAGTAGAATACGTCCGCAACTAAGCCCGAAGTCCCTAGGGGCCCTAGGTACCATTTATTTTCGAATCAGTTCCCTCATCATCATCTTCCATATTTGCTCATCTCATGCATATAGACAATCGAGTACGATACGAATGTGAATATTATTTCTGTTCATTCCAGTGTCACGGGTAAACTAAACAATAAACATCGTATAGGTAAGTAGATATCAGTAGTAAAACAATAGGAAGCATGTCACATCACAGTTCAACAACACGAAACAACGACAGGACCTAATTACTTGTGTGTAGCCAACAAACTGATAACTGTCACTCAGAACCGTCGAGCACTACTGCGTACTGAGAACACAACAATTGAATCTAGATGTGCAGTAATAGAGGTCTCAATAAGATTTTATAGGCAAGTGAACGAGTTCGTTAGCGAAGGCTGCGATATCGCGTGCAGATAGCCCTGGCAGGGCAGCCGCGGAGCTGAGCTCGCTAAAGAGGCGGAACCACACAACGGCTGGCGTTGTGCCGAAGGGACGATAAATCGAATCCGCGGCGACAGCGCCGTGTCCGCAGAGATCCAAGCACATGATTACTGAACTTACGATTATATTCAGTAAAGAATCTCGGAATCTCGGCCCCGTCCCCTACCCTATGGTAATTTGTTGCAACATCTCGCCTGCAGGCAAATCTTGCCAACTCCCCGACCGACGATGCAGCCATAAATTCAACTAGATATAAATAGAGAGTAATATGTTAGACCTTATCAATGCAGTTTCTATTGTAGTCGCGTCTGCAGTTCTGGACTGTAATTTCGTAAGTTACACAGGAATATTTGTAATTACATACTTTGTACGCATAGCGATTGAACGGGCGGAATCGTATGTTAGAGTTCGAGGCGATGTAACATTACATACCATTTTCCACATTGAGCAAAATAATTTCATATTTGACGAAGGTTTTAATATAAATATTTTGAGCGACATCAGCCTGTTAATTCTGTAAACATGTCGAAGTGAAGGCTTGGGTGAAGTGATCACGAAGTGAGCTGTCAGTGCAAGTAATCAAGATGGAATGACAGCTCACTGCGTGATCACCCAAGCCTTCACTTCGACGTGTTTACAGAATCGACCGGCTGTACAGCTCACATGTTACGAGGACCCCAAATAAATTATGTAATTAGTATCCGTAAATCCCCATTATCAATTTTTTATAATGGGAATATATCGGAAGCAAACGGCTGGGACATCACTTGTTAAAAGTTAACTCTACCATGTGAAAAGTTTAACAAGCTTTTCGGTGAATTTAAAAGGTCTAAATGGCCGTTGGCGATGAATCTTACAGACTGGAAAATATCGATACAATGGTCGTATTCTCAATAGGCAAATCGGCTCAGATATATTACGAATTAAATTAATAGCTACAAATTGTGAAGGAGAATTTGTGTCTAAATACAGATCGAATTTCTATATTTACTAAGATAACGGCCAATTTTCAATGTCAAGTTTTGCTTAAGATTGATTAAAGTGTGTTTCTATGAAGGCAACAGCTGTGCATCGACTTACTTTAGAAAGAGTCAATGGAAAGATCTTTAGACACTAACCATTAAGCAGTTGATGATATTGTCAAAGAAACAAGTGGCAACATTTATTTCTAGAAAGACGAAAATATAGCGTCTATAAACCTTTTAAACAAAAACAAGCAGTTTATTTTTCTTCTTCCACATCGTCCCACTCTTTGGCAGATCGGTCGTGGTCGTCACTTCAGAGGCGGTGGCAAGCTTCACAATTCTTTTACATTCCTGGAGTTTGTTCTTACCTACAGCAGAACAAAAGCAAATTATCGAAACTACACTTCCTTCCAGAATGACAAAGAGCCACATGTTTACGTGCCTAAGTTCAAAAATGTTTATTGATTACAGCATACGGACGGAGCTTGGCAGTCGGTGATAAGGCGAGAGTCGTGTCCTCGATGCGCTGCGCATCCATTTCTCCGCGACACGCATCTACTCGTGATAACGTAATGACTTTCCAGATTGACTCATGTTCGTATTGTGTTGTGTTGTGTGGAGTAAATAAACTCGTAGGTACTGTGAGGAGCGGTGGTGTTGCTCGCGGAAGCGGTTATTGAGCGTTCATCTTATCCTTAGAAAAAATGGTCCCTCTGATCTTCGGGATTGCCCTTGTTTATTATATCTATGGGATTGCCAGATTGGTACATCGTTTTCGTGTTTAAACGCTTATCTTTTCTTGTTAGCTTTACAAAAACCCGAATTAATCAGATTATAAAATCCCGCAGGCTTAAGTAATTGAATTCGCAACTTCGTAGAGATCCTCAATAGCCTTATTAGATTCTCTATACCTATATGTGTACTTATTATTGCACTTAACACAAGGGCTACTTATGATGATGTCCTAAATATTATTCTTCACTTTTATATTAAATGTCTCTATTTACCTGTACCAAGAACATAGAATTCCGTCGCACATTCCTCAAAATGCAACCGGTAGTAAACCGACAGGCTAGCAACTCGGCGTCCATGCTCACGACTTTGGAGTTTGCTTTTTTTGCATTGCCGATGATCCTCTTGGCTCGTTTCTCAATTGACTCAAGGGCAGCAAGCTGGTATCAGGCAGGTCCGTCCTAAAGATGAGAGCAGCTAGTCTATTCTGTAAGTAACTATTCGATATCGAGCTTCACTTGAGTGACAAAATTCACAAAGTGAGCTTTATTGCACACAACATAAAGGCCTTAATTTGATACTCATCTCGGATTCCGCTGTCGAGACACGAAAATGTTGTTACAGAATAGCATTACAGTACTCCATACACGATCGAACTTGCGCTTGATAGAGTTTGAGCAGCTGTTTCGGCGTGAAGTACCTAACCTTTGCTAGGATCCCCAACATTAACTTTTTTTTTAGAAAATAATAAAAATGCTTGTGTAAGAACGATAGATAAAATTCGAGGCGGAATGAATATGACAAGAATGGCGACCCTCTCATGATGGCTAAACCACGCAGTCTGGTCATTCAGTCACGGGCACCTTTTCCTACATAACCTACATGATAGAAATTCCTTTATTTGTATTAAGGTGTGTCGTCTGTGTGTGTATGTCTGTTCCTGTGTGTACCTGTGTGTTCCTGCACCTTTGGTAAGTACAGTATGCATTGTTGAAGATTTCCAATATTTTTAAGATGAGGTGACCGTGTGTTAGCTCATCGAAGCTTGTGAATATATAAATATAAAATAGAAATCTAAAAAGTATTTGTTTATTATATCTATGGTTGGTACAGGCTTATGTTTTATTTAATGTATGTAGATTGTTATTAATGCAATTACTATGTCAATTTTGAATGCAAAATAAGATGTTGCCAGTACGCTAAATAGGCGTGTATGATGGTGTATCTTAATAAAGAAAACAGAAAAGCTTTCTCTAACTATTAGGTCTGCAATCTGCATCTAACTAACAGTGAAAAATTTCCTATTCTGGGACCAATTTTGCCTTTGAGCCATGTAATTGTCTATTCAGAATACCCATTGCATAGGCCAGTTGCAGATTATCATGCGAGCCTCTATTAAAATACTTTCGGACATTTCACTCGAGAACGCTACGACAAAAGACACGGTTATAATATATTTTACTTCATTCCTTCGGTGCATCCTATATAACGATTGGATGGGTTTTTGATTTTTGTAAAATCAAGATTTAAACGATGGGACCTACGTCTCGCTCGACATCTTTTATGATAATTTCATTCCATCTTTTTAGTTCATTCTCTGCTGCCGATGTCGCGTTTTCTTTCTTTTTTTACAAATTATAGTTTGGATGTTTGGGGCCAGTCTTTCTGATACTTTTACACTACTGTAAACAATTTTCCATCATATCATCAACATAATATCATTACAGATTGTCCTTGTCCAGGTAGTCGGGGGCGACATATATGACGTTTTCACTAGTAATTTACCGCTGTCGCAACGTCGCATTTCCGCTTCCGTATCGCTGTCGCCGCACATACGACCGTGGCCTTAGCCACCTAGCGTAAGTTCTATGAACTGCGAGCAAGCAGCAAGGCGATACTGAATTTATGTCATATGTTATCATGGAGTGAATTTTGTAATGGCACGCGTTTTCCGGAGCCGTTCGCAAGACAGTCTGCTGCTATCACTCTCTTACGCCAGGAGAGATTTTGATGCAAGGATTCAATTAGCCGTAAGTCATAATTTGTGTCAATATATGCAGATAAATGATTTCAAGACTAAATTGCTTGATTATTATAATTCCATCGCGCAAATTGTTGACCTAGCGAGTAAAACCTACTTACGTAGGTGCTCGTACTTTATAATGTCACATATTTGGGTCAGACTGTCACATATACGAAATTAATTATTATACAGTAGTGTGTTTTGTTTTGTTTTGGTACCGTTTAATTTATTTCGTAATTAGTATAATTACATAATGTTTTCATTCAAACTAATTGATCATTAGCAAATGATTTAGCTAAGATAACGGTCCCCTTACTTTTCTTCTTCTTTGGAGAGTTTATTACCGAACTTACGAATATATTAAGTACGTCAAAATCCAAAGCCTGACTATAGGACTTACATCTGGATACTTCGATAGTAATCCAATCAATTCCCTTGACTCCTTTCTTGAACTTTCACCTGCAATGCGTTCTAAGCCGAGATGCAGGGGCAGATACAGGGGGGCTACTCTCTAACGAAATCCGTAGTTTCGGGCTTAGTTGCGGGCGGGCGTATTCTACTCCGTATCACCTACAGACTTACGATTAGTCCCGAACCCGAACTGAGAATGAATGACAACACGATTTCACAGTAACTGTCAAATCGTGTTATCATTAGTTCTCAGTGGTTAGGTGATACGGAGTAGAATATGCCCGCCCGCAACTAAGCCCGAAACTACGGATTTCGTTAGAGAGTAGCCTCCCAGGATCGTCGGTTGGTGAGGATAGATTTAAGCAAAGTGTACCACTTAAAATTGCTTTTTTTTACTATTGATATGCTCGCGTTTGACCACTGTCTCACCTGATGGTAAGCGATGTTGTGGTCGAAGATGGAGCACGCTTGCCTAGAAGTAACCTATTCACTCTTGACTTAAAGACTCCCAGGTTGTAGCTATTTTTGTAGTTTGATTAATACATCACAAGCCTTCTTGGATTACTTTTCACTAATTCCTCAATGAATTCGTTAGATTAGAGAATACTAAAGATATCTGGGTTTTTTGGCTTGAGCCCCTTAGTCCACCACCCTGGATCCGCCCATGCGAGATGGTCATCTCGACCCCTACAATGACTAACCAATGCTATCATGATTCCACTGTGAAAGAGAGAAGGAGCTATACAGGAAAAATAGCATTATCCCCTTTTCAAAATAAAATCGGTAGGTATTGTAAGGGACCAGGAGGACTATTAACTTCTCGAAGTTGCCTTGATTCCTTGGCAGTTTTTCTCTTTACTTTTTATCCTGACGCAGTTGCGAAGGCAGGTAGGTATATCGCATGAGTGGCCACCGATCGTCGTGTGTGGCCACGCGTTGATTAGCCTCTCGCCGCGATAAAATATCATAATGTTTACCGAAAATGGTAGCGAATTTATTTTTGTCATCATTTGCGTCATAGTACCAAAACAGATAAAGTGTTCGGTTAATTATATTTTACTTAATTATGAGTGTCTGTTCCGGATACTATGGGTATCAGTGATGGATTATGGATAACTGAGGTGGAGTTAACGACCCTAGGGTGTGAATTAATCCATACTAATAAAGTTAGTCTGTCTCATGAAACCTCACCTCACCTATCTTCTTGAAACCCCAGGAACACTTGCTACCTGGACATAAACAGCAGTGGCCTGCATGGCAAGCGCTCAATCGGTTACACCGAAGTAGACAGTTTGCATTTTTTTAGCAATTACATCTTGGCAAAATGGGGTTTCACTGACCCGCTTGACACTAAATGTAAGTGTGATACCTCCGTCCAAAATATGGCCCACTTATTTGAGTGTTCCTGAACGCCACCGCCGTTTGGTGTCGGCCGGTGCCGTATGGCGCCGTAAAAGAATAATACCATCCCATCACTTTCCGAGGGTGTCGTAAGAGGCGACTAAGGGACTCACCAAAGAATGGGCAGCAGCGTTCTCTGTAAAACGCAACAGCATACACAGCGATCGCCAACCCGCCTGCCAAGCGTGGCGATTATGGTCCCCCTTTGGGGGAAGCCTATGTATAGTAGTGGACGTCTTTCGGCTGATATGATGATGGTGATGAATGCCACTGAAGCTGCTATAAACTTGGTCACCTACTGGACACAAAATATTAACAGGGACACCATCGACTCGAAAAGAAAAAGTTATGAATCGAATGGAACTGTGAAAAGGCCAGTCCCGGATTAACCACGCAGCAAGAGTAGCAAATGTAAACTCTCTTTAATAAATAAAGAAAAAAAAGAGTAGCAAATGCTACGAGCCCCGCGCATGTGTGGGCCCCGCACTTTGACTTACAAAAATATGTCGCTGAAAACCATTGGATGATCTCTCTCACACACGAGTCCTACTAACTCCCACTATACTGCGACAGCCGTTATCTGCGGATGAACGATGATGTCACTAATTTGGTTTATTTTGTTATGGTATGGGTTGAACTTCGCGCAAAAAAACTCGTTTTCTTTCTTTTATTTCATGCTATGCACTACACCGTCTGAAATCTAAACAGCCCCGGAACCGGTCTTAAACGGAAAATGTAGGCAAAACCAAAAATAATATGGGCTCTGGCGCTACGTAAGGGCCCCGGGATGCGTGAGAAATAATAGAGGGGGCTATAATTGTTTTGATTGATTTTTTTTTCGTATTCACTTTTCGAAGGTTTTAGGTTTAGGGGGGCCCTTGGTAAAATTTGCTACAGGCCCCGGTAAAACGAAAGCTTCACATCGTTCCAAAAGGAAGCACATATGCTACCCCCTAAAAAACACGAGTTTCGCTTCTTCAAGTTAACGTGGGAATATCACAATCGACACTCAAGAAATTGCATGCAAAAGCTTGTGCTGAATAAAATAGACCATCCTTTTACAAAATCTCGCATTATTATTACCTTTGCTTTAGCAATACGATTCAGCCGATTACTAGAGTGGTACTATGAAGAGCACATCCTCACTAACGATTTAGATATCAGGAGGCTGGACGCAAATGGCCGCCATCCATGCATAATCTTAATCATGTAATAACAATATTTGTTCGTTTCTTTGGCTGCGTGAGCCGGTTCTTAGGAGCACATTAGGAGTCTGTGTTTATTCGTTTTGTTCTGTTCCTGTGATTATTAGAAAACATTGAACATTCGAGAGATGAAACTGGCTAGACGGATTTTGATATGAACCATGTTGCAATATGTTAAGTCTTTGTTGAATTCTTTGAATGCACTCAGAATATTGGTACTTACCTACCGCTTTGATAAAACAGAGTGTCTTTTATTACATTGGCTATGTCAAACGGGAACACCCAAATACTCCGAAATATTTTATTCTGAATTTCGATATTCCGATTTTCAAAAGTCCGAATTTCATAATACCTAAGAATTATAACATCTATTATTAAAAATCACGAAACTTATTTTACTGAAAGTCGTAAATGCGATTTGTTTGTTTTCCGATTTTCATACGTCCGTAGAATCAAATGCTCGATGGTTTTTCGGTCCGAAAAACGACATTCCGATTTTCGATTCTTCGAATATACTGCTGCTAAAATTAAGATTCTGATTTAGATTCAATCGGTATAATATTCAGTTAGTTACATATTTTATTATCCAAAGATATTTTAACTATTTTCGAAATAACTACGGTCAAAAGACCTACTGTTTAATATACCTTACGAATATTTTTAAGCATTTTGAATCTTAAATTAAAATATTGTCTTAAACAGTAAATGATAATGATAAATGGTATTTATTTTGCAAATAGGTTACAAGTAACTCTTTTACACGTCAATTTTTTTTGACATATTAATCTAGATGAGGCCAGATGTTTCCTAGCTGACTACCCTGAGAAGAAACACCGAAACAAACTCAGAGGTCAAAGTCTCTTTTGAAGTCCATACAATCGCTAATAACATATGAAAAACGTGTAGGTTAACGTCTGAGGTGGCCTTTTGAGGAAAGCACCACGCAGGTTTGAGTGGGCTTGTCCAGGCAGTGCAAGCATTTGTCAGTTATCGTGCAACTCAACTCAGAACTTTGAGGAGCTCAACGAACCGACGAACAATACCAAAGCAAGGACATTTGAGTAAGCCGCATAATATACTCAAACTGCCAGACAGTCAAGAAATCAATCCTTAAAATAACGACCTACATAGTCCTCACACTTACAATACATCATTTTTTAAGAACCATGCAGATTAGTGTCTGAGATGGTCTTTAGAAGAAAGAACCACACAGATTTGAGTGAACCTGTCCAGTCAGTGCAAGCATTTGTCAGTAGTCGTGTAGCTCAAGTCAGATCCACTTAGGAGCGCAACAACTCGACGAACAATACCAAAGAAAGGACATTTGAGTAGGCCGTACAAAGCACTCAAACTGCCAGACAAACATTAAAATTACTGAATGAAATAAAAAATAATCCACATAGTCCCCATTCATAATAAAAATAATGATAATACTTTACAAAGTCAAAATAATTATGTAGTATATAAAAAATTAAATAAAAAGTCAAATTGTATATAATAAAAAGAAAAATGTCAAATTGTGTATAAAAAAAAATTGTATGAAAATGTCAAATTGTGTATAATAAAAAAAATGACAAAAGTAAAACTAAAAATTTTCATAAAATATGTCAATGTATAAACCAAGCAAACAAATAATAAATAAATAATGACAATATTAATAAAAACAGAAACTGTGTAAGTATATATTATTGGAGCAGCTCAATCCCAAGCCTTTTTGTCTTCAAGATAATCTTTTATGGTGTAAAATCAATCAGGAGTCAACAAGTTTTGCTACAAAAGTAAATGACAGAAACGAATAGATGTAAAATCGACTCCACGTAGTCTTGCCCTACCCCTAGAGTGTAATTTAAGCCCGAGTAGGCGCGAAGGGGCGAGGCGGCCCGCGAACTGAGGAGCAGGTGTTATAACGCCCGCCTGCCTGCTGCTTGTTGCAAGCTTGCTTGCATAGTGCATGCTTGCTTGCATAATGCATGCTTGCTTGCATAATGCATGCTTGCTTGCTTGCTGAATGCTTACTTGCATGCTGTATGCTTGCTTGCATGCTGCATGCTTGTTTGTATGGTGCTAGCTTGCTTGCTTGCATGCTGCATGCTTGCTTGCTTGCATGCTGCATGCTTGCTTGCTTGCATGCTGCATGTTGCATATTCATTATACTTTGTTCTGACGAGCAATTGTGTTTATGTGGCTTGCTATACAGTTTTACAAAGCGTTTTTTATTTCGGAATTTTAATTAATAGGTATTTTAATAACCGGAATTCGTATTTTTGTTGTTTAGAATTATCATTAAGTCGGACTTTTTGTTATTCGATCTATTGAAAAACTCGGTATTTTAAGAATAGTAATTATAAAAATTAGGAATATTGATATGTCGGAATTATAAAAAAAGGATAAATGACAATTCGGAGTTTGTTATATTAGGAATTTTGAACCATTCGGAATTATCAATATCGGTATTTTGAAATTCGTATTTGTGACTGTCGGAATAAAGTTTTTCGTATTTATGTAAAGTACCCATGTCAAACCGGTCAAGAGCGAGTCGGACTCGCCCACCGAGGGTTCCGTACCATCATATAAAACGTGAATGAAATGTTTTAAATTTTCATCGGCGAGGCCTATATTCGTCAGAGAATTTTAACACTACGTTATAAATTGCAGTTTTAGATCAGCGCCATCTCTTACATTTTTCGTCATAAGTCAAAAACCATACGTCTAAAAAAAAGAAAAAATGTTTGAGAATGTGCAAATAGCGCTCTTTCATATGATACGCGCTTTTGTAGTGCATCAGGTGTGTTTGCAGACGCTCAAGTGGATGGCTTGCAGGTGATACATCGCAAAAGAATAGCGTCTCTAAAGCGTACGGGGCAGCCCCAACAGCTTCCTGCAGCTCATTGTAGGGAGAATGGATTTGGAATCTTCCTTTATGGAGCATTGGACGAAACTTCATTCACGGGTAGTCCGTTCCTGATCCAGTGTTGTGTGCCTTGTACTATTATTATTGTAGATATTAAATAGACATGTAATTTATCCTTACTAATATTATAAATGCGAAAGTAACTCTGTCTATTTGTCTGTCGCGCTTTCACGCCAAAGCTACTGAACCGATTTAAATGAAATTTGATACACAGATAGTCTAGAGCCTGAAAACGGACATAGGTTACTTTTCACCCCGGGAGTATGTTCCCTAGGGACCACGCAGGCGAAGCCGCTGGCAGAAGCTAGTCTGAAGTAAATTAGATAATTGATTGAATTGATACCCCACATGCCCCAGTAGCCCCACTTCGAATTTTTAAGAAACCCTTTCAGTTGCTGTTGCATTTTTATTTATTTCTTGTTTGCTAAATGGTTAAGCAAACGTCATCTAAAACTATTCCAAATTTCAAGTTAATTATGCATTAGAAGTTCTTGAGATATCCAGCTGTGACAGATGGACAGACTTAGTTACACCATAAGGGTTCCTTTTTACCATTTTGGTACGGCTTTTGGGTTCTAATTAGCAGCTCTCAACATTATTTCGAGCTTTGCGAACTTAAGGTGAAACATAAACTTAAAATGAACCTAGGCCGCTGGCCTCAGAAGCTGCTGAGGCCTATGCTCATCAGTTGTCATAGTCGGGCAGTGGATGATGATGATGATGATGAACTTATCATTACTGACCACCGGTTTTTAAAAGTTCCGTATTCGAAGAGTAACCAACGGAACCCTTTAACTAAGACTCCGCTATTCGACGGAATTCATAGGATATGCATGGTGCCAGACGGAGTGCGTCTAGCAGCATGCCATATCGTATGTAATAGGTAGATAATATTTGAAATTTTCACAGTGTGTACATATTTCGATTGCCGCTTTAACAACAAATAACTAATAAAAAATAAACATTAAAAGAGAACCCCTTTATTTATTTTTTTCATAAAAGAACGTGATCTTATGGTACGAAACCCTTTCCGTGCGAGTCCATTTCGCACTTGTTCGGTTTTCTCATATTTCACCGTTTATCCTCAGTAAAAGCTGATCAAGTTTTATAAAAACCGGCCAAGTGCGAGTCGGACTCGCGTACAAAGGGTTCCGAACGAATTTAATTTTTTTAACATGTTATTATAACACTACAGATTTCTAAAAGATTTTCCTGTAATCTTTACGTAAAGATCTATTATCCCCATTTTTTTTCAAAATTTTAGGCTCAGTAGTCTCGGAGATAAGGGGCGGGAATGGTCATTTTTCATAATTTCTTGAATAACTTCAAAACCATTTATTTTAAAATTATGAAAAAAAAAATATAATTTAAACCCTCACAGTAAGCCCTTTCATTTGATATGTCACACAATATTGTTCAAAAACTTTTTTTTTAATTTTCTAGTTTGACCCCCAAAAGTGATCCCTATACTAAAAATTTTGTGATTTACGTAACGTGTCCGTGTTTGGGCCATAGAAGTCCATATGTGTACCAAATTTCAATAGAATCGGTCCAGTGGATCCGGAGAAAACTAGCTGTGACAAACGGACAGACAGACACCCGAGTGCTCCTATAAGGGTTCCTTTTTTTTCGGAACCCTAAAAAAGAATGCTTGACAGTATAATATTAAAACTCACTGTCACTCCATATAAAGCGTAAAAAGAGCTGTGTTTAATGGCCCTTCTAGTTCATAAAGTTGTGTCGTTGATGGCTTGAGGAAACAAAACAAAGCCGCAAGGGCGTCATCCCCTTTTCTGAAGCCCGGAGCGGTCATCAACCCTGCCCTACGTCTTTGCGTAAGTAGGAGTGAGTTAGGTATCTGTTTATTGGAAAAGCTGAACAAAAACACATTGTCCTAGTGAGCCACATAAATATTTTTAGTTCTTCAAAGAAAAATATTTGTTGAGAATTTGAGAAGCAAGTTTCAGTAAATATTTGCAAATAACAAGTGTTAAATAAACTTTTAAAATCTATGAGAAGTGGGATGTTGGTGGAAACGACTCCAAAGCTATCTGAAGTATATTTATTATCAATTATCTCGTGTTTTAGCATATCCAGGTTGGATGTAGAAGTGGAATCAGTGGCACACTGGCACCCACGTCTGTTGGTACATACTTATCTATTGCCGAATTCTATGCGCGACCTACATCTAACAATGAGGTGCTGTCTGCATCTGTAACAGACTGTTTTGATTATCCGTAATCTGTTCCATCTCCGAAGCGTATTCCTGTTTTGTTTTAAAAATAAAATTAGGATATTTGTCTAAGTGTTCATTTACTAATATGTTTTCGATGTATTTTACGGATTTTGCTGCTTTTAACCGACTTCAGAAAAAGAGGAGGTTCTGTATTAGTGAATAATTATTGTTTTGAGGAAGTACTTTTCGTATAGGTAGGTAGTTTATTTTCTTTGTTCTCCAAATAAGCATTATTGGTTCATGTAAAACAACTGCTACTTGGCTTGCTTTTCGAATAGTTAATCAATTAAACAGCGGACATATAATTCAATTATGAATTTATGATGATTGATATACTTAATATTGTTATGTTGTAGTTTATTTAACAAACAAGATTTATTTATCTTATCAAATAATGCCTCTAGGCTACACGTATCTTACTAGGTACTATAAAATATTCAACCTGTAACAGAATAAACGCAATACCTCTTAAGGGGTCATTGAACTCATCATTATGAACAACTTTCACTATGGAACCAACACTGAAATCGCGAAAAAAAAGTCGACTCCCCAATACATTTATGTGCGCATAACTCGACAAAGTGTACTGAATAGCTGATTCTTTTTTCGCGATTTCGGGATTTGTCCCACAGTAAAAGGCGATTTCGGGATTGGTCCCATAGTAAAAGATGTTCATAACGATGAGTACACGTTGTAGCTCAATCAATATTGCTAAAAATATCGTGTTTTTATTTTTATCGACTACAAACAGGTACCTAAGGGCGCATAACGTAGGAAGTAGGTACCTAATAGGTACACTTATTTATCTTTAATCGAGAATTAGTTCCAACCTAAATTAGAACAGTGTCCTTGTAATATAATCTTATCAGCTACAAAACTGTGTCCTAGGCTAATCATGGTTTCGCTAACATATTAGGTTAATGAGTGATATTAAAACTTTTGCCTGCACATTAGCTTGGGGGCTATTACCAGACCTCTTATCTCAACTACCGAGTAACTGTATCTTGAGTTAATAGCATATTTGTTCGACATTCCTTTTACTTATTTACTTCACACTAATAGCTTCCTTAGTAGTAATATATATAATATAATATATAATAATTCTAGGGTTCCGAGTTCCTTTGTTACCTGCTGTTTTTACCGACTTCCAAAAAAGGAGGAGTTGGACCAGCAGAAGATTCAGCACCAACTTACCTGTACCTCCTGGTACGTCAAGAAGGAACAATCCCCCCTTTCCACTATTTACTCGGCGCAGAATCGTTTCGTAGACTTGACGCTGCTCGAGAAGTAATCGTGGTGCCATTTCATTGACATGCACTTCTAAAACCGCGGTATAGTAGTTTAACTCCATTACAACATCGCTTGACAATTCCTCTCTTCGCTGCCATTTTCTTGATAAGGAAATCATTTTATCAATCAATACCAAAGCATTGTTAATGGTCTGGTTATTGTGAACGCCATCGAGCCTTATGCACAATATTTATTTATTTATTTAACAATTTATGTATACACATTACATAGAAAGATAAAAAGAAGGAAACAGAAAAATAGGTATAAAGGTAATGCTTATTTCAAAAGAAATCTCTTCCAGCATACCTGCGAAAGGAGAGTTGTATAAAAGATATGTAGACACCGTGTGTAAAAGGTATAAGTACTTACAAATAAAACAATAAACTTTAATATAACATACAATACATAAATATTACTAAAATAAATATATACTAATACATACTAAATAATATTATAAGATAAATAATAACACATACTTATATGCAACTATGACGGTAAAGACAGGTAGTGTTCTTCCACTCTCCTTTTAAAAACTGAAAGAGATTTGCAGTCTCTTATGTCAGGCGGCAGTGAATTCCACAGCCTAAACGCATGGGCAGTAAAGGAATAGGAGTAAAACTCAGTAGCGTGGGGAGGGGACTTAAGGAGATTTCTAAGATGCGACCTGCAAGGCGCATCTGAAGGACGGGAATAGGTGAAGCGTTCTCGCAGGTAGGAAGGTGTTTTAGGGTTGTGAAGGATGTTAAATAGCAAACACAATATCCGAGAGTTCCTGCGAAGTCGAATAGGGAGCCACTTGAGCACCTTGCGAAATCCAGAAACATGATCGTATTTTTTGAGGTTGAAAACAAAACGAATACAAATATTTTGCAAACGCTCAAGTTTATTTAAAAGCTCCTCGGTGGCATCCAAATAACAGGCATCAGCGTAGTCTATAATGGGCTGGATGAGAGTTTGGGCAAGGGAAATTTTGGTTTTCAAGGGCAAATAGCACTGGAGGCATTTCAGCGAGTGAAATGTGTAGTGCACCTTCCGACTGACTTCAGCGATATGTTAGTCCACGATAAGCAGGAGTCCATGATAACCCCCAGGTTCTTAGCCGACTTTGCGTATTCAATCTGAACTCCGTTCAACCAGAGCGGAGACAGTGTAGCAATGTCCAGCCTGTTCCGCATATACCTGCCACCGATAACCAAGACCTGACTTCTTAGAATTGATTTGCAGACCAAAGGACCGCGACCACTCCCCAATCAACATCAGGTCACGGTTTACGGCGGACACAACGGCTTCCGCGTCTTGCCTCAGAAAATGAAAGTAAAGCTGCAGGTCGTCGCCATAGAGATGGAAGTTAGAGGAGATAACTTTAGTGACAGAATTAATAAAAATTGAAAAGAGAAGAGGAGAGAGAACGCCACCTTGAGGCACACCCGCAGTAAGGGAGCACCAATCCGAAAAGGATTCATCAAGACGCACCCGCTGCGAGCGACCTCGCAGATAGCAGTCGAACCATCTAATAAGGGAAGAAGAGAAATTTCCGAGGGATTTCCCTTCGAAAAATCGAAGTCAACAGAGTTAAAGGCACTGCTGAAATCCAGAAGTACAAGTAATGTCAAAGATTTGTGGTCCATAGCCCATCGAATGTCATCAGTAACCTTTAAAAGAGCTGTGACAGTACTGTGACCAGGCCGAAAGCTAGATTGGAAAGGACTAAGAAGACCATTGCTAGAGAGAAACAGAGAAAGTTGCCGATGGACAATGTGCTCAAAAACTTTAGAGAGATAAGGAAGGATGGAAATTGGTCTGAAATCGGTCATAGAGACCGGGTTAGGTATTTTAGGTAACGGGATAATATGGGCTTGCTTCCAAGCATCAGGAAATGTGCAAGAAAACAAGGAGAAGTTAAAAATGTGGGTCAAAACTGGAAGTATAGAAGGAAGAATAGGAGAGATCATTCTTGAGCATAGATTATCATTGCCAACAGCGGAAGAGGAGATAGCAGAAATAGATTTTTTGACATCATCTTCACTCACAGGACTGAAATCGAAAGAGGAACACTGCGGCATTGGCAAATAGGAAAGTTTATTTAAAGTTGCTGATTTGACGTGTGGATCCAAAGTAACAGGAGGATGAGAGAAATATTGGTTTAGAGCATACACGTTGGTGTCTTTGCTAGAAGCAACAGAGGACTTGCAAATACCGACAATTTTCAGGAACTTCCAGACTTCAGAGGAGTTCCGGTTGTCGAGAGAATTATGAAAATAGCGTCTTTTTGCATCTCTACACATACGAATACAGCGATTACGCAGTTCTCTGTAAGAACTCAGGTTGTGCTCGGAAGGACAACGCTTTAGCCTCCTTTGGCTCGATCTCTAATGGCCATCGCATACTTAATTGCTGGAGTGAGCCAGAGAGCCGGAACATACCTAACTTTAACCCGACGCATGTTGATCATAAAGACTTAGTATTTTTCAGTTAAAAATCAACCATATCGTTGACAGAGGAACTCTCGAAAACTTCTGTCCACCAGCATCACGCAGCAATGCCTCCAGGTCTATGCCCTTGTAGTTCCGTAGGAAAATATATTGTGGCTTGCGCTTAGGAGGGCGTATCTTGTATGACATAAAGATTAAGTCATGATAGGAAAAACAAGCAGTAAGCTGACCGTGGACAGATACATTATTAGGTTATATCTTCTGATGAAGCGTCCTTGTATTTATTCTAAAGCTAGAGGGGCGTCGTTATGAGTCGTTATGCATTACTTTGCTTTGCAGTGCAATCAATTCAAACCCTTGCTCTGTAAAAAGTAAAACAGATTTATCCCACGGGAACCGTTTTTTTTTTCCGGGATGTAAAAATAAGCCTATGTAATTTTTTGACCCCTAAACAACTACTATACAAAAAATCATGTTAATCCCTTGCTCTCTGAAAAACAATAATAAATCTATCCCACGGGAACCGTCAACATTTTCGAGATAAAAAGTAGCCTATGAGTAGCCTATGTCCTTTCTCAGGTTCTAGACTATCTGCGTACTAAATTTCATTTAAATCGGTTCAGTAGTTTTGGCGTGAAAGCGCGATAGACAGACAGACAGACAGAGTTACTTTCGCATTTATAATATTATATTAGTAAGGATAAGGATATTGTTTTCCTGTAATCAAATAAAGTCGAGTATTGGAGACAACAAAGTTTTTTTAAATTAAAATAAGTACTTACTTACAAAAAAAGCTTCAAAAAATATATTTCATACATGTCGAGTAGGTACCAGGAGAGTAGTAAATGACAAGAGCGCATCGCCGCATCACATACAAACTATCCAAGAGAGAGCCTACCCATTCACAAGCCCGAAGGCTAAGGAGTCTATTACAAGAGGTAAATAAAGGGTCGTCGAACAATAGTAACAGACCGTGTCTTTGGAGTGAAGAGTGGAGATATGGAAGCATTTACAGGCGTGCGTGCGTGACGGAGCCGACCTACATCGCGCGCCAAACGAGCGGCCGCCACTTGAGTATTCACACCGCGGATAGTTCGGAATCTAATTACCATTATTTACCTACTTGATGCTGCACCGGGATGCCTCCTCGGACTTGTGACGGAATCTTTATTACCCATTCTGAGGTACTGATAACTGGCTCGGCTTGCTATACCTAATTGCAATCGGTGAGACTACAGCGAAAATCGGTCTTCATTTAATGGCTCATTTACGGCTTTACGACGGTAGCTTTGGAAAGAAAATGGAGGACCTGTCCATTTTTAGGGTTCCGTACCCAAAAGGTAACCAACGGAACCCTATTACTAAGCCTCCGCTGTCCGGCCGTCCGTCCGTCCGTGTATCTGTCAGCGGGCTGTGTCTCAAGACAGATTGTGTATTTTTATTGTCGCTATAATACAAGTAATAAAAATTAAGGTTTATGGTACGGAACCCTTCGTGTTCGAGTCCGACTCAAACTTGGCCGGTTTTTATTTTTAATCCTTATCCTTACTAATATTATAAATGCGAAAGTAACTCTGTCTGTCTGTCGCGCTTTCACGACAAAACTACAGAACCGATTTAAATGAAATTTGGTACAGAGATAGTCTAGAGCCTGAGAAAGGACATAGGCTACTTTTTATCCCGGGAGTATGTTCCCTAGGGACCACGCGGGCGAAACCACTGGCAGAAGCTAGTTGAACATAAAGGTTAGCATATATTTTCCAAGATGACACCGTACAGGTAAAAAAGGTAATATTAAGGGGGCTATTATCCTGCCAGGGTTGCGGAATTTGTTCGAAAGTCACCATGGCCTTGGAATGCAAAGGGCATTAGGAGGAACATGGATAGGTAAGTAAGAGTCTGACACTCCGTTCTGCGCCGCCCATAGCGGGAGGAGACATTTGATGATTTTCCAACCTTAAAAAAACTGGCCGTGTGCGAGTCGGACTCGCGTGCTAAGGGTTCCGAACCAATTTCATTTTTTAACATGTTATTTTAACACTACAGACTACTAGGCACAATAGTTTCGGAGATAAGGGGGGAATGGTCATTTTTGGTCTAATATCTTGAATAACTTCTAAATCATTTGTTTTAAAATTATGAAAAAAAAATATAATTATAGCCCTCAGAGTAAGCCATTTGATATGTTACACGTTACAGTTTGGACAATTTGTTTTTTTTAATTTTCTAGTTTGACTCGAAAAAGTGACCCCCATACTAAGAAAAGTATTTATTTACGTAACGCGTCCGTGTTTGGGTCACAGGAGTTCATATGTATACCAAATTTCAATAGAATCTGTCCAGTGGATCCGGAGAAAACTGGCTGTGACAGACAGACAGACAGACAGACACCCAAGTGATCCTATAAGGGTTCCGTTTTTACGGATGTACGGAATTCTAAAAAAAGAATCCATAGAATAGCAGACCGTACCAAAAGACCGACCGGATTCTTTATGATTTACGGACTTCATATTAAAGATGAGGTATAGTCAACAAAGCTATTCAGTATACAGGCAAAAATATTAATTTTTCCACAGCATTGCCAATGTTTATCTCTAATGTGTGCATTATAATTTTTTAAGCTTTTGACATACTTACGAGTGTGTTGTACAATAGTTGTCTACTCAGCGCAATCACATGTTTAAAAGTAGTTGCAAGTTAGCTGCCTGCATACCCAATAGCTTTGTTGACTGTACCTACAGCCCCCAACCGGTGACATTACGACTACCCCACAGATTGCTATAACGAATTGGAATTAAAGACTAACAGCACGAGAAAGAGGCCTATCTACTTGAATAAACCTTTCCAAAAAACCTTAAATTTATTTTGCGGAATTGCTTTTCACTCGTATTCCGAGAAATTCAGACGAGGAGCACGGAGTAACTAATCACGCCAAACTGATACTTCTTGAGTCTAGTGCAGTTAGTTATTCGGCTTTATATTTCCTCCTGACCGCAAACTATTGTTTGTTCAACTTAGTAATATCGACATCAAATAGAAACACAGGAAATTGGAAAACAAAAGGAAACTCCCGATAACGTAAAATATGAAAGCTTTTGGTTTTACCCCAAGTTTCTGGTTAAATGATAACAAGAATTTTATATTGCTTTTATATTGTTTTACATAGGCAATCTGTTTGAACATCATCGAGACCTAAATCGAGAAAAAACTCAGTATCAGCTAGTCTATTCTGTAAACAACTATTTCGATATCGAGCTTCACCTGAGTGACAAAACTCACAAAATGAGCTTTATTGCACACGACATAAAGGTCTTAATTTGAAACTCACCTCTGATTCCACTGTCGAGATACGAAAATGTTGTTACAGAATAGCACTACAGATTGCTTATAGTGATTCGGCCGCCCATTGTGTCACCCGTTTATGTAACGTTTTCTTCATCTATCTTTTCTGTAACTTATAATAATATAGTGTAGGTACATCTTCTAATATAAGTATAAAATCTCGTGTCACAATGTTTGTTATCGAACTCCTCCGAAACGGCTTGACCGATTTTTAACCAACTTCTTCAAAAAGGAGGATGTTCTATGTTCTGCTGTATTTTTAGGGTTCCGAAAAAAAAGGAACCCTTATAGGATTACTCGGGTGTCTGTCTGTCCGTCTATCACAGCCAGTTTTCTCCGGATCCACTGGACCGATTCTATTGAAATTTGGTACACATATGGACTTCTATGACCCAAAAACAGAAGCGTTACGTAAATTATTAAATTTTTAGTATGGGGGTCACTTTTGGGGGTCAAACTAGAAAATGAAAAAAAAAAAGTTTTTTGAACAATGTCGTGTGACATATTAAATGAAAGGGCTTACTGTGGGGGTTTTAATTATATTTTTTTCATAATTTTAAAATAAATAATTTAGAATTTATTCAAGAAATTAGACGAAAAATGACCATTCCCCCCGCTTATCTCCGAAACTACTGAGCCTAAAATTTTGAAAAAAATGGAGATAATAGATCTTTACCTAAAGATTACAGGGAAACTAGAAGCCTGTAGTGTTAAAATAACATGTTGAAAAAAATAAATTCGTTCGGAACCCTTTGCACGCGAGTCCGACTCGCACTTGGCCAGTTTTTTTTTATGTATGTTCACCGATTTCTGCGCCAATTGTGGACCGATTTAAAAAAAAACATTTTTTATTCGAAAGCTTATACTTCTAAAGTGGTCCCATTGTCACCAAGCCACCTGATGATGGGATCCCATGAAAATCGAGGGGAACCCCTTAAATTTTAACAGACAGACAGACACCGGAGTGATCCTATAAGGGCTCCATTTCTTACGGATGTTCGGAACCCCTTAAAAATATATACAGCCGGACATATAACATCCTCCTTTTTGAAGTCGGTTAAAAATAATCTTTTATTCGAAGTAAGAAAAGTAAAACGCCTGAACGCGGAAGTGGACACTTAGGAAATTCGATTCGGTCCCCCTTAGCGGAAAGTTGTCATACCTATATAGATACTCACTTATGTTATTCTTCCTCTCATTTGACACAAGCTGGCCCTGTAAATAAGAATAGGTACCTACTAAAAAAACCCGCCAAGTCCGAGTCGGACTCGTCTACCAAGGGATCCATTGAAAATTCGTATGTCCTACCTATATATATATATATATTCGGTCATCTCTGACCTAGACTAGAGTCAAGAGCAAACCTATCACAATTAAAATATATATATTACTATATATATATTACTTTAAATAAAGACAATTTTTTGTGATTTAATTACAAATGTATAGTTTTCAGACTTATTACTTGCCAAACACAGTTCTAGATCAACGTAAAATACCCTATAAATTTTAATTCCCTTGAGAGTGTCGAAATATACGTTTTTTGTGGCATACGACCGTATTTTTTTTACGTTATCTTAGAAATTTGATTTTTTTACAGCTTCAAGGGACCGTAGACTTGATTAAATGGTTTTAATTTCAACTCGATACCTCCATGCGTTCCCGAGATAAATTGTCTTGACAGACAGACGGACGGACTACAAAGTGATCTTATAAGGGTTCCGTTTTTTCCTTTTGAGGTACGGCACCCTAAAAAGACATCAACCTAGAGTAAGTGACGGTACCAATATCTTCAATTTCACCATTAGGTACGGTTTGAAAGGATAGCAATTGGCTGCATTCGCGACGTGTCTGAATTTGATCTTCAGATCAGGTAAAAAGTTTTACCGTGAAGACATGCTCGTAAAATATCTGATACAATCTTATGGGCAAGGTTCCATGTAATAACACACTAAACGGCTCTGCTTCAATCAAGTCACGCAAATTTTGAGACACAGTCTCTTGAGCTAAGTTTATTGCGTGTTCATTGCGGTGCAGCTTTCCGCTAAGTTATCCAGTAGGTAAACGATTTGGGAGAGTTCAAAAATAAATATATTTTCAGAGAACTATAATATCCAAACTGTTGTAGACATGTTAAGTCAAATAAATACAATATGTAACAGAATAAACGCTATACCTCTTAAGGGGTCATTGTACTCATCATTGTGAACAACTTTTACTATGGGATCAATCCCGCTCGCCATTCTGCACGGCTTTGTAAAAACAATTTTAAGCGATCCGTGTAAGGTTGAATTTGCAAAAAAAAATTGCGCATCACTCGCCATACTGCACTGCTTTGTAAAAACAACTTTAAGCGATCCGCGTAAGGTTGAATTTGCAAAAAAAAAATGTTCATAGTATAACTACACACAACTCGAGTTTCGAGTGTTGCATTTGTTCGAGACTGTGCATCTTGGGTTTTTTATATATCAATGAGCTATGCGCACATAAATGTATGGAGGAGTCGATTTTTTTTTTCGCGATTTCGGTGTTGGTCCCATAGTGAAAGTTGTTCATAATGATAAGTTCGATGACTCCTTAAGAGGTATTGCGTTTATTCTGTTACAGGTTGTGTAGTGAAGAGTGTCAACTCCTCATTCACTCATTTATCTTTTTGGCACTTTCAGCTAAAAATATGAGATATGACATTAGTCTTATCTCATACTAGTTGACCCGCACAACTTCGTCTGCTCCGCTCCTACTGTTCTTAGCGTGACAATATATAGCCTATAGCCTTCCTCGATAAATGGGCTATCTAACACTGAAAGAATTTTCAAATCGGACCAGTAGTTCCTGAGATTAGCGCGTTCAAGCAAATAAACAAACAAACAAACTCTTTAGCTTTATATATGTTGTGGAGATGAATGAAAATCTTCTTCGATAGCAATAAGGCGTATAATCAAAAAAAGACAGTTCTTTGACAAGAGTAATGCGTTTGTCGTCTGCGTGTTTGTCGAGCGATTGGTTAAGTGACCGAGGCGCCGCGCGCGGAGGAATTCGGAACCACACCCGTGACGTCTCGTAGTGGTGAGCTCGTTCATGACGATGATGCGTAAACATGCCGCCCGCCTTGGAGTGACAGCCTCCAACGAACGAGAAGCAGAAGAATGTAGAAGTTAGGGTTCTTCCTCCTTTAGCAGCGGACATAATCTGGGGTACGATCTTCGTATCACTCCGTTAGCGGTTTTGATGTCAGCTACACGTGCCAGTCCATCCTTCCCAGGTGAAGTGCTTGTGACTCGTCCAAGGCGCCATTTTAAGGGTGGCAGATTGTCTTCTTTGATGAGCACCAAGGTATTGGGTGCTATTGTGTCGGTGTTGGACTGCCATTTGCTCCTTGTCTGCAGCTCCGAAACGTACTCCTGCGACCAGCGTTTCCAGAAGTTCTGCCTCATCTGTTCGATGCGCTCGTAGCGGACCAAGCGTGACGTGTTTGCAGCTGTGAGATCTTCGTAGGTAGGTGCAACGAGCGGCCGGCCAATCAGGAAATGGGCTGGTGTAAGAGGGAGTAGGTCGTTTGGATCTGAAGACATGGGATACATAGGTCTGGAGTTTAGGAGGGCTTCTATTTGTGTTAATAAGGTCGAGAATTCCTCATACGTGAAGTTTACGTTTCCTACACGCCGGAGATGATATTTAAAAGATTTCACCCCTGCCTCCCACAAACCCCCAAAATGTGGTGAGTACGGAGGAATAAAGTTAAACTTAATGTTTTCGCTTGCAGCGAAATTTAAAATATCGTTTTCACTAGCATTCAAAAAATGAGAGAATTCCTTGAGTGCGCCTACAAATGTTTTCCCGTTATCGGAAAATATCTGTGCGGGTTTTCCACGACGAGATAAAAACCTTCTCAAAGCCAATAAGTATGCTTCCGAACTTAAACTTGTGACTAGTTCTAAGTGTATCGCACGAGTAGCAAAACATATAAATAGGCAAACATAACATTTTTCTAGTTTTGAACCCCTTCCTCTGCGATTCAATATGAAGAAAGGTCCAGCATAATCTACACCACAGCGCAAAAAAGGATACCCCGGTTCCAATCTTTCGGGTGGCAAGTTACCCATTTTTACTGACAGTGCCTTCCCTTTCTGGCGAGTACATGTAACGCACTTATGTACTGTATGCTTGGCTAAATCACGACCCTTGAGTGGCCACCAACTTTCTCTGATAGTAGCCAAGAGCAATTGTTGACCAGCATGGAGTAGACGTTTGTGTTCAAGTTTAAAAAGAAGTCGCGTGAAAGTATGTTTCGAACATAATAATATGGGATGTTTTTTATTATAAGAAATGGTGTGTGAATTTACTAGTCTGCCTCCCACTCTTATGACGCGATCAGAATCTAGGAACACATCAAGACTAGATATGTTTCTCATTGACTTGACAGGTAAGTTTTTTATTAATGCAGTAAAGATGTCTGGAAATGATGTTTGTTGTGCTAAGCGTACTAGAAATAAAGTTGATTTATTTAACTCATCAGTCGTAAGCGGACCAGTGCTACGTTCTGTTTTGACCTTGGTTCGTGCATTATGAATGAATCGTAACAAGTAAGCGGCTGCACGTCTCATGCGATTAAAATTTGAAAAACGTTCAAAGTTGAAAATGCTAGTAAAAGTTGATTGTGTAAATAAAGAATTAACTGTTGATTTCATTTCTGGTAAATCGTGTAATTCAATCGATTCATTGTGATTATCATGTCTAATTTTGGTGTTAATTTCAGTTAAAAATGCTGGCCCGTGCCACCAAACATCTGAATTTTGAAGCGCGTCGAGCGAAAGCCCGCGAGATAAAAGATCAGCAGGGTTATTTTTACCAGCAACATGTAACCACGGCAACTCACCAGTCAATTCATTTATTTGCACTACTCTGTTCTGGACAAATGATTTTAACAGGTTAGGTGAAATTTTAATCCAATTTATGACAATCATGGAGTCAGACCAAAAGTATATGTTATCAAAATTTAATCTCCATGACTGAATTATTTTTTGATATAACTTAGCACCAACTAAAGCTCCGCACAGCTCAAGTCGCGGTATTGTTACAGGTTTAATTGGTGCGACTTTGGTCTTAGCACAAAGTAACCTAACAGTGACAGGTGAGTCGTCGTTGTATGTACTTATGAATGCACATGCACCGAATGCATCCTTTGATGCATCCGTAAAAATATGTAAATCTGTGTATTTTGTATTTACTTGTCTGACATGACGAGGAATTTTTATGTTTTGTAAGTGTTGAAGCGTGTCAATAAAGTTTTTCCACATAAACAAAATATCGCTAGGTACTGGATCGTCCCAACTCAACTTACAAAGCCAAAGGTTTTGTAAAAGTATTTTTGCAATTATAATTGAGGGTGATAACAAGCCTAATGGCTCGTACACCTGTGAGACAACGGACAAGATAACGCGCTTAGTCACATGAGTGTCGATTTGATCAATCTTTGTAGTAAAATATAATAAGTCTAAATTATTCAACCAACCAAGACCGAGAGTTTTAGTTAAACAATCATCGCCTAAAGTTAATTCCTTATGTTGATCTGTTGTAGAAGGCTCCGAATTAAACAACCATTTACGTAAATGGAAGCAACCAGATTTTAAAACGTCATTTACTTTGGTACAAATATCTAATAAACATTGTTTATCATCATGACCAGTAATTAAGTCATCCACAAACAGATCTTCATCTATTACTTGCTTTATGACGTCATCCTTACACTCAGATGCCAGCTGTTTGATGCACCGAATACTTAGATAAGGAGCGGACGCGGTACCATATGTTACTGTATTAAGCTGGTACACACTGAGTTCGTCCGATTTATTTTCACGCCAAAGAATTAACTGAAGATTTCTTTGATCTGCTTGAATATTAATTTGTCGATACATTTTTTCGACGTCAGCGCATGCAACAAATCTAAACTGTCGAAAGCGTAACAAAATTGAAAAAACGTCATTATGTAAACTAGGGCCAATATACTGAATATCGTTAAGTGATTTGCCCGATGATGATTTTGCACTTCCATCAAAAACCACCCTAAGTTTGGTAGTACTACTATGAACTCTTAAAATACCATGATGTGGCAAAAAATAATTTGATGATGGATAGTGATTGACTCGACTCATGTGTCCTAAACTCAAATATTCATTCATGAAGTCGCAATATAATTTTTTATATTCAGGTGTAGATTTATCTAATTTACGTTCAAGTGCGTGAAAGCGATTTAGCGCGAGTGTATACGTATCTCCCAGTGTGTCGCTGGACTCGGCTAATGGAATGCGCACAAAAAACCGACCCGTGTTATCGCGATAAGTAGTTTGCATAAACAGGTTTTCACATAAAGTCTCGTCCTTAGTTAATTTATTTTGCGGAGTGATTTCTTCTAACTCCCAGAATTTTCTAAGTTGAGCGTCTAATGATTGTGAATAGTTGCATTGAACTCGATTGTTGCGTGAAGTTTTATTATTCAACATTGAGCCAGATATTACCCATCCCAGCTTAGTATTCTGCAGATATGGACCACTACTTAGGCGAATTAAGCCGTCATTTAAGAGTTCCCAGAATTTATCTGCCCCAATTAATAATTCGATTTCTGATGGCGAATAAAATTCGGGATCTGCTAACTGTACATGATCAGGGATATTTATGTGTGATGTTGTACCTAAAGATGGCAACTGAGCTGTTATTTGATGTAAAACTAAACAATTAAAGCGTGTACTATATTGTGAAGTTCTAGACCTCAAATTAACTTCGCATGATTGTGTGGAATTAGTCACAGAGTTACCTACTCCGGAGACTTGCACAGTGGACTGTATTAATTTAAGATTAAGTCGTTTGCATAAAGATTCTGCAATAAAGCAATGCTGACTACCGTTATCTAATAAAGCGCGGGTAGTGTGATAAATATTGTTTTTATCTGCAACCTCAACTAATGCTGTAGACAGCAGTACAGTCTCTAATAATGAATGAGTAGTACTTTGATGTGTTGTATGAGATGCAGAATGTAATGTGGTAGTATTTGAAGACTTACCACTAGTTGTATCCTGCGACGATGCCTGTAAATTAAGCGCAGCTGGCGATGTGGATACACTCGCACTATCGTCACATTTATCATGAATTAAATTGTTGTGTTTTTTGTTGCATTGCTTACAAGGACCGAACCAACATTCATCTACCGAATGATTAGCGCGTAAACAATTACAACATAACTTCTTTTCATTAATGAATTTAATTTTATCGTTAACAGATAACTTTAAGAATGAATCGCACGAATAAAGCGGATGGTTAGCTTGACACATAGCGCAAATACGAGAACGTTTATGATGTTTATTATTAGATGGTTTGTTTTGTGTTGATGTATAACTATGTGATTTGTTTGGTTGTTGTGAATGTGATGGTTTCTTTGCGTTATTGTCTGTGGAAGATTTACTATGTGCTAAATAAATAGTTTCTAGTACGTCAGCCCTATTTTTAAGAAAAGTAATCAAATAATCGAGAGATGTACGTGAATTTGACTGATTATGACTATTTATAATTGAACTTTTATGAGTCTCCCATTCTCTTTCGGTAACTGAATCAAGTTTAGATGTAATTAAATAAATAATCAACGTGTCCCAAGACTCGGTCGGTTCGCCGAGGTTTTTGAGTGAACGTAGATTTTTGAGAACGGTATCTATAAGTTTACGAATTTGATTGGGTGATTCCTTATTAAGTGACGTAATAGAAAATAAAGCTTTAACATGGTTTTGCACAAGTAAACGGTTATTATTGAATCTGTTTTCCAATAACTCCCATGCTATGTTGTAATTCTCGGAGGAGAATTCTAATGACTTAATAACCGATAATGCACTGCCAGTAAGAGAAGACCGTAAATAATGGAATTTTTGCACATTATCTATTTCTTTACAGTGATGGATGAGAGATAGGTAAGTATCGCGGTATTCCAACCAATGATCATAAGAGCCATCAAAGGAAGGAAGTGTAATTGTAGGTAATTGAATTTTACTAGTAATTTTAGAACTATTTTGAGCATTATCTACGTTAATAATACACTTAGCTTTAGTCACATAAGCATAATAGTTGGTTTCAAAAGATTCCCTTTCAGATAATTCCTTTTCTATTTGACTATCGGGTATTCTTAAGTCTATTTCGTCCTGAATTTCTGAAAACTGCTGTAACAATAAATCTGCCTTTTGTAAACGCGTTTGTAATTCTGTTTTTATGATTTCAGTAATAGGCATTATTTCTACAGAGTCTACATACTTCATGAATAGTCGAAATTTACCGCGAACAACACCTCTTCTTTTATTTAAATCACGAAATATATCCTCACCACTGCTACGACTTTCTTTTGATGGAGTTTTAGTCATTTTGGAGTTTGTGGAAGACAGTGGAAAACAGTTATTTTAAAGATTAGCAATAGATTATTTTTTACTTTTAAGTAGAGGGTAGCGATAAAACGAAAACCTTTGCGCGTATTTAACTATTTAACGGGAATAAAACACTTAATTTTCACACTATATCAACACAAATGAAGCACTGAATAAAGAAAAAAGGGATAAGGATAAAGAATGATGATTGACCTGACCGTTTTATGCTGGTCCCGTGGATGACTTCGCTGATGGCCTCGTGCGTCCGATTTATGCTGGTCGCAACGATTTCTTCTGCGGCATCCGGCGTTGAAGGTCCAAACTATGTTGTGGAGATGAATGAAAATCTTCTTCGATAGCAATAAGGCGTATAATCAAAAAAAGACAGTTCTTTGACAAGAGTAATGCGTTTGTCGTCTGCGTGTTTGTCGAGCGATTGGTTAAGTGACCGAGGCGCCGCGCGCGGAGGAATTCGGAACCACACCCGTGACGTCTCGTAGTGGTGAGCTCGTTCATGACGATGATGCGTAAACAATATATTAGTATAGAGTATAGATAGATTTTTAGTCTAAACATCAGTTTAGCTACAAGTTCAACGTCATTCGAACATAGTCTTCCAGCTTTATCATTAAGAACATGTGTAGGATCAACTCTGCCTACTTCTGCACCGATCTCTATCAATAGGTGCAGAAGTAGAAAGTATCCAGAGGGATAAAATAGATGATCAAACGAACTTCTAAAGTGAAGTTCGATCATTATTATATGAGTCGCTTCATTCGAAGATATAATTTATTTACCAAGTAGTCCCTTTATCCTACAGGCAACATCGCACGATTTCAGAGAGTATTGTGATACCCTCATTTAATTTTTTTTTTTTTTTTTTCAAATACCTACACAATGATTCTTGCATTTTGTCTTTGCGACTTAGTTCATTCTTTTAGAGATTGCATAAGAACAAAACTTCTGGGGTAATATGCATTGAAATTTTTGAAATGTGCTTTGTATAATGGGAGGGGAGGGTACTTATATCTTCGAATGAAGCGACTCATATAATAATGATCGAACTTCACTTTAGAAGTTCGTTTGATCATCTATTATATATTCGTCGCTTCATTCTTCAGATATAATTTATTTACCAAGTAGATTTTTAGAGAAACAAGTTTTGTTCAGAAAATATATTTTTAATTAATGAAAACAAAAGATATTGACCATATTTCTCCTTTTCAGATCAAATTTGCTCATAAAAGTATTACAAACTTAACATAAATCTTAATTTTGGACAATCAATATTAATATTGTAATCAATTAATTACAGGAAAAACAACTGCATTTGCGAAATCAGCATCGCTCTGTATTGGGCGATCATAAAATCGGGCAAAAGTTAGAGACGTACTGGTCCAGCCAGCTGTCCTTCTTATCAAATCCACGCTAAGTCCGGAGACGCGAGCCGCCGACGTGGCTGCGTGGCGCGTGCTGTGCGCACTGAACGTGTTTACATCCACGCCGCTTTCTGCTAACACTTGCCGAATCCATCGACTGATAGTTTGCGCTGTGGCGGCTTTGTGTGGTTTCTTATAGGTTAATAAGAGGTTTCCTGCATTCTCTGACCTCATATTTTTTGTAACAAAAATATAATCTTTGAGGACCGAAGCAGGACATATGTTCATATTTTCCCGAAAATATGGTAAGAATAGTACCGGTTGGTCTCGACCGGGGCCAGAAGTTTTAATTATGTCTGTAATGGCTATCTTAATGCCGTTTGGATTAATGGATATGTTTTCTAACTTAATTAAAGAAAATGTTTGCACCCTATGGGCTGTGCAAAGTGCTAATAAGACAACTAATTTTTTGGTAATCTTTTCGATACCCAGTTCTAAGTTAGGGTACCAATTAGCTACGTAATTGAGTACTAATTGTGGGTCCCATGTAGATGTATACTTGGGCTTGCTAGGCTTAAACTTGTACGCCCCTTTCATTAGTCTTTTTATACAATAATCAGATCCTACATCAAAGTTGACTATTAAAGACAACGCGGAGCGATGACTATTCAGTGTGCTATACGAACAACCGTTATTAAACTGTTGTGTTAAAAATGAAAGAATGGAAGTTTTTGAACCACTATAGAAATCGATGTTATGTAGAAAACAGAACTGCCACCATAGTTTTAGTGTGACATTGTACTGTTTAATAGTGTTGTCGGCTAGTGAGGCCATCATTAGATTTAATGATTCATCGGGGGTTCCGCGGCGCGTAAATGCCGTCCGCAAAGCCTCGCGACACCCAGGGTAAGCTTGGCGTGCAGGGGATGGTGCTCCCTGAAATGAGATTGAAGAAGGAATTTATTAGGATTTAGATAAAGTATGTGTGAGTTAAGTATATTTTGTAATAGCGGGTACCATGGCTGCGAAGGCCAGTAGGGAAAGACTAATATACCCTCCGCACCATCTTCGATAATCTTGCGTAAACATTTTAAGACTAAAGAAAAGGGCGGGAACGCGTAAAAGTATTTGGTTTGCCAGTTTAAAGTAAATGCATCTACAGCGTAAGCGTCTGGTTCTGGTTTCCAAGAGACAAACAAATCACATTTGGCATTGTTACGAGAAGCGAAGAGGTCAATATCCGGACAACCAAACTGTTTTTTAATTATTTGATAAGCACGATCTGATAGTTCCCATTCTGTGTCGGGGTTAACTTTCCTAGATTCTTCATCAGCACAATTATCTTTCGTGTTCACGTAAGATGCGAATACCCAAATGTTACGCTTTTCGCACCATTGCCAAATGGATCTTGTTAGGTCATTTAGATGTGGAAACTGAATTCCACCTTGACGGTTGATATAACTGATTGCGGTAGTATTATCTATCCTTAGTAATACTGTACAGTTGTTATCGTTGCTGGCTAGACTTTTTAGTCCTAAAAACACGGCTAGGAGCTCTAAATAATTTATATGATGCTTAGTTTCTATGGCTTTCCAGCTGCCATGAACTTTGACACCATTACACACGGCACCCCAGCCTGTTCTCGAAGCGTCTGAATATATTTCTTTTTGATATCTCTGATTTCTAAAGGGAGACAAAGCTGTGAAAATATGATTACGCCACCAATTAAGATCCTCGAGAACGTTTTCGGGAATAGTAATCTTATTCTCGTAATTATTATGATGCTGTTGTAATGCTAGAAATTTCTGACGCTCTAACAACTTTGTGTACAGGAAACCATATCGTACCGCTGGGCAAGCTGCGACGAGGATACCTATCAATTGCGCAAACTCTCGAATTGTGCATCGTGGCAACTTCGAGAACCTTTTAACTAAATGATTAATATTGTGACGTTTTTCATTAGGTAACGATAAAGTCATGTCCAGTGTATTATATACGAATCCTAAAAATTTACATTTTTGTGATGGTATTAACGAACTCTTATCCAAATTAACAACAAAACCTAGATAGTTTAAAAGTTTAAGAGTTTCGCGCACATTAGTAACACATTCGTCGTAATCGTTACCTATACATAATATGTCATCGAGATATATTACGGATTTGTATCCCTGTTTGCGAAGATAAGATACAACCTCTTTCATGATTTTTGTGAACACTCTTGGTGCCACTGATAAACCGTACGGCATGGCCGTGAACTGATATGTACATACTTTTTTAGAATTAGGGGCTTGAAACTGAAAACGTAAGTACTTTCGATCTGATTCAACTATAGGAACTAATAAATAGGCCTCTTTCAGGTCGATGGTTGCTAAGAATCCACCTTGGGGAATTAATTTAGCGGCCGTTCTATAGTCCTCCATTTTAAAATGTGTATGCGTTATAAATTTATTTAACGATTTAAGGTTTAAAATAAACCGTTTGCCTCCATTAGCTTTAGGTGCTAGAAATATTTTTGAAATGTATTGGTCCTGAGTTGGGACGCAATGTGATACAGCCCCTAGTTCTAATAATTTGTTAATTGCTACCTGCATGTCTAGCGCCTCATCATAAGTAAAGTTGGACACTGGGGAAGCAGTCTGACTTACTGGAGTATGCCAGGGAATTGGAAAACCATGTTGTATCCATGAAAGCACGACTACGTTCTTGGTTACGTGAAACCAACAACGGGAGAAGAATTGAATTCTGCCTGCATGTACCTGGTTTATTTTTGTTGTGGTGCACGTCCTCTCGATGTGAACGAGTTCTTCGTTTGCGTTTGAGACTGCGTGGGGTATGACCGACGTGTTGTCATTGGTTGTCTCTTCTGACCTCCCCGCCCCCCCCTGCTTGTCGGGTAACGAGGAGGTCCTGGCCAGTTTCCCTGAGGGACAGGATGACTCACAGAAGGTTGCGGAATATTATTCCTCTGATGTGTTATTGTTTTTCTAATGAGAGATCCTTGCTTTTCAATGGCCTTACTGGCTTTTATTTTTTCGGACAATGAGTTTCCGTATAGGGTGTCATCCCTTTCTGTGTCTTGAATGACGTGAAGAAAATTCTTCTCTAGACTGGGGGTAATTAATTTAACCCTGTCCTTGGTCACAGAATGGTGTAGGTCACATAAAAGGCGACACCCGTCGCTCAAATGTTTTAAGGCCAGGACTTTATTATCTGTCGTGAGCAAGGTATTCATTGCCTTATTTATTGCGGCGGTACCGTTGCCCAACTGTTGCTGAAAGCCCACCAGTTTTTTGTCACGGCCTCTGACGACGTCTGACACAGCGGCTGAGATCTCCGCATTTAACTTCGGTGCTTGCAATAATTTACAGTTGGCGGGTATGAGATGCTCCTTCATGAGCCTATCTTTATCCTCTTTGGTTAGCCCTTGCCTTAATAAGGGTGTCCACAAGTTGGCTAAGGTTTCGTGAATGTCATCTCCGAAGTCTGGCGTACCAGATGTTGAGGATCCCAAAGCAGACAATAGTTCCGGATCCAAACTTACTTCCACCTCCATAGGCGGGGCAGCCGCAAATTCTACAAGGTCTGGTACCTCCTGAGGAGCAGGCACCTCTGGTGGTTGCTCTTCTTCATATGGAAGGATTGATGGATTGTCATGTGATTCTCGAACCTCGACCTCACTCGGATCTGAAAACATAGTACAATGTTTGAGCGCGTGGGTCCTGAGGTATTTAGCGCAAAATGCGTTAATATTGTCTCGCGGACAATAATTTGTAGTTAATGTGCATATCTATTCTAAATTACACATATTTTCTACGTAGTTTGTCATGAGAACATGACTCATAGTTAGCTCGCAGCTAATTATGATATCGCAATTGACTCGCAGTCAATCCCGATCTTGTGATAATAATTTTTCACTTTTCACTTATTGAAACACTTTTTAATGTAATCTTTAACTAACCTGCATTACTTTCATCCTCAGATGAATCAAACGGTCGTTGTATTCGTCTTTGACACTTTTCTTTTTCTTCTAATTTCCTAATCTTTTGTTTGTATCTCTCCAATTTCTCCTGTGCACTACGTTTCGGCATTTTCACAAGGCGTGTGCGCTCGTTGCCTCGCACGAAAAAGGAATGAACTAAGTCGCAAAGACAAAATGCAAGAATCATTGTGTAGGTATTTGAAAAAAAAAAAAAAAAAATTAAATGAGGGTATCACAATACTCTCTGAAATCGTGCGATGTTGCCTGTAGGATAAAGGGACTACTTGGTAAATAAATTATATCTGAAGAATGAAGCGACGAATATATAATATCTAATTTTCTAGCCAAAGTCTACTAGTGCCCGTAAAGACATGAGCAGGTACAGATACTGCCAAACCGATGGTTTAGCGCGGGAATCGCGAGCCGATCTATTTGTTATTGGTAATAAAGTTCAGAATAAAGACAGTGTGACAAGTTACATGATAAAGGCTCACAGAAGGTAGTACAATATGTAAATACAAACAGAACTAAGGGATCATTCAGAATGGCTTAATGAAAACTAAGAAGAACGGACAAAACCGCAAGAAAATCAGGTCGTCCGTTCTGGAGCTACGGTGTCATGGACACACTGACACATACTAAAAACCACAGAACATAATTATTATAAGTAAAGGCATCTTATGTTAGGTAGTAGAGGTACGTTATGTGCTCGTAACAATCGCCGCACTACACATAATAGTGTAGTGTGTAGTCTAGGTTAAAACACAAGCTGAACACATGTTGTATAATGTTTAGAAAATAGAGCACCTGCAGCAATGATAAAATGCTTGCATAATATACATTGTCTTCCCTTTTTTCCATTATCCTTCAAATGAACTCTACAAAGTGGAGACGTTTTATCTTCACACTCAATTCCAAAGAGGGGAAATAAACAGTTAACCTTTCGCAGGCGACGCACCAGCACGTATAACCCCGTGTAACCCTTAGTTTCGCTATTTATTATTCGCAAGTTTAACGACGCACTTCCAAAAATTGTTTAATTTACTGCTCAGAGCCTTCCTATTTCTAAAATGGTAAAGAAAAGCGGGCTGTACATACCAACACATATTAAACAAAGGCACGAGGTACTCGAATTCTAATAGCAGCGCATCTGAACGATCAACACGTAGAAAGTATAATTTAAACATAATAAAACGGGCTAAGTCGCATTGTTACACTTGTAATCTGCTTTCCTGTTACGTACTGGCATAAACACTGGCGTATAAATCAGTTTGAATAATCGCCGAAAGCTGGTGTTGTTAAAACGTTTGTACTTGAACTTATGTAGCTGGTATTTTACTAGGCAGTGCAGCGCATACTTAACAGATGCACCGTAATATTTTAATTTGTGACACGAAGCGACACACGTCGTTAAGGCCTGTGGGAAACCAGCTAAACTCAGTGTCACGATGCATGGGCAAGCCATGTAAATTGGTTTGTAATACTGAACGAGTGTAATTAAAGTGGCACATTAATTCATCACTTACAATTTCTATGAAATGCAGTGGTATGAGTCTCGCATGGGTTTTATTAATAACTAGCTTCTGCCAGCCGTTTCGCCCGCGTGGTCCCCAGGGAAAATACTCCTGGGATAAAAAGCGACCTATGTTCATTCTCAGGCTGTAGAGTATCTGTGCACCAAATTTCATTTAAATCGGTTCAGTAGTTTTGGCGTGAATGCGCGACAGTCAGACAGACAGAGTTACTTTCGTGTTTATAATATTAGTAAGGATTGCGTGTTTAAATGATAAATAACTAGGGTCTGATTGAGTTACTAATGTTTGCATAGATATTGGTTGGTCTCAATGACTGAATTCCAAGACGGGATGGTGTTCTTTTGATAGCTTTTCCTTGTTTATTTTAAAAAAGTCTTTCGTTTCAATTTCCACATCGGTTATTAAAGACAAGGTTTATATACCTAACCTCACCCGGTTACAGAAATATTTCGATACTCATGGTAGGTGAGTAGAGGTGGTTATTTATTGGTAGAATTATTTTTAAGCTTACTTAAAAAACAGCAGACCTTATAGTAGGCGTTGTACCTATTCCGAGTAGGTATAGTATCTACTTATTTTGAGTATTTTCCACAGTTTCGAACAAAGCATGAAATAACAATACTTATTAAAACATTTTTAAACAAAATGATATGACCATGTTCACGCTTGCGGAAATATTTAATTGAAGTGAAATCAGGTGACATCAAACACAATTTATATCCTATTAATAAAGCACGATCCAATTCAGCATGATCTCACATTATACAATCAATATCACTTATTATGTAAATGGAAGTCCATTTCATTTTTGATATCCCTATTGACCGTAATTCTGTGAATACCAATTGTTCAGGAACTCGGGAGAAAACAATAAAAGCGTTACTGACACAGATACTCGATATAACTCGTCATTATGATGGTAAATACTAAATATCGATTCGTTCGCCGTCATTGGCACTCGTACAGTCGTACCAAGCTAATAGGTGCTTGCGGTGGCCAGTCAGCCGATTTATGATCGAAATGTATTGTGCGCGGCGTTTACAGCAAGTAATTCTAACAAATGACAGCTAACTATTGCATAATTGATTCAATAGCTCTACAGGGAGGCTTCGTACCCAAACGATTAGTTATTCGTTATTCTTGTGGCTATAAAAGTTTACAGTCAGAGATTGATAGTAACTTCTCTGCCTCGTATCTCAGCCGCGTCTTTGAGGTAATTCAATGGCAATAGTTTTATGAGCCGAGTTATGTGCTGCGGGGTATTCAAATGATAATCTCAGTTAGTAATGTGTCGTTAAATATGCGAATGCAATTTAAATCTGGAGGCAGTCTTTAATATTCAGCTCACGACTCTAATTAGCTTATTTAGCTATCCCGGTCTGGATGTAGGGATGCATGCGAGCTGCATAATGTAAACGTTTAGCAGGAGCCCAACACTACGCGGAATAGAGTCGACGCCAAGTATATACAAGTAAACCAGCCGTTGAAATGAAACAGATATGCGAGAATAACGCGCCTCCGTCGCATTGGGACAAAATACTACGCACTAAACTGCAAATATACCTACCAATTACTTGATTCAATTTGAAATCTGCGGGCATCTCTGCAGATTGCAGGCTTGCTCTTGAGCTCTAAATCGAATCAAATTCGATTCTGAATACTACATTGTATTGTGACTAGCTCAGTTCATAGTTTTGACGCCAGATCAAGCATAGAATGTAGAAGCATGTAGGTACGCTACGCTGCTTAGATAACTGGACTAAAAAAAGAAAATCTAACGCTGAACGGATCTAATAAAAGATTTCAAATTCTGTAACGGTGCAAAAATAACCTTACTGGGAGTTACATGTTTGAGCTGCTTGGGGTTGAAACACTAGGCTCGGAGTGCTCATCGAGTCTTTTGGGACGTTAGCAAGTAGCTAGTCGACTCCTCACGTGTCCAGAGGGCTGGGCTATCTTTTGGCCAAAGAAAGCATAAGAGCAGTTTTCTGGGCACTTATGTTACGGAACCCTTCGTAAACGACTCCGTCTCACACTTTAACGGATTTTTAATGGCATGTTAGTAGCAACCTAAACTCATTTATTATGCTTAGAAATGTGCCCCCAAAAATAAATAAGAACTTGTGAAGTAGCTTAACAAAAGTCTATTCACTATTTAATGTGACGCAGACGCGAGGAAGTTGCGCGGTTCAGCTAGTCCTTACTAATATTATAAATGCGAAAGTAACTCTATTTGTCTGTCTGTCTGTCGCGCTTTCACGCCATAACTACCTACCGATTTAAATCAAAAGATAGTCTAGAGTCTGAGAAAGGACAGACTACTTTTTATCCCGGGAGTATGTTCCCTAGGGACCAGGCGGGCGAAGCCGCTAGCAGAAGCTAGTATTTTATAAAAGAAAAACAAAATCAGTGTAGATGTCACCGGAAACTGGCAAACTCCGTAAGACTATAAAATAACTCCTATTTATGCCTGTACGGTTTAAAGGGATCACGGAAGCAAAGTAATCCCATTCGAACCTAACCTATCCGTGTCAGGGTTCCCGAGCTGGCGCAGTCGCTCTTTATTCAGCGGATAGATCAAATGTCAATTATACAAGATGACAATGAAATCTAAAGAACATTACACTTAATAAGAATATACTAAACGAACGAAAACATCTACATTTTTTGTCATGGGCCTGTTTAATTGGGGAATGCGTGTTAATTCCGCCAAGCCCGTTCCATCATCGGACCACAAGACGAACGGCGATGCGCCACCGGTACATGGTGGACATCCCGCCCACACGCACTCAATGTTTTGGGAACACATTCATAGTGCGTACAGCTAAGGAGTGGAATTCCCTGCCGGAGTCTGCGCTTCCTGATAGCTACAACCTGGGAGTCTTTAAGTCAAGAGTGAATAGGTTACTTCTAGGCAAGCGTGCTCCATCTTCGACCACATCATCGCTTACCATCCGGTGAGATAGTGGTCAAACGCGCGCCTATAAATAGTAAAAAAAAAAATATTCGTTACTCTATGGCATACACGTGAGCTCACACCAACAAAGATCAATGAGGGACCAAGTTATCAATTTAACTATCACACCAAAATAGATAAATTGTAGTCTTGTGCTATGATCACCATTTTATGTCAGTCCACAATTTCTCGGAATGACTTCGAGAGATTATAGACCACCAAATTTTGCAGCGTAAAAAAGTATTCCAAAAGTTCAATTGACAATTTATCGAAAGTTTACAATATCTCAAGATATTTTGCAGTCTTAAGTATTTTGCAATTATCCGGCTACATAGACATTAGATTTCAGAGAAGCAGTGGGCGAACTTATCTTTAAAAGTCTATGTTTTATCAAATCTTTGATAAAGCCTTTAGAAAGCTTTTAGAATTTTTATATTTAGTTTATTCGTCGTAGCTCTATTCAGTCTTTTGTTACTTAGCAAGGTTGCGATCAAAAGTGTTCAAACTAGATTTACTGTACTTGATGTTTCAAAGGAGCTCGTGGCTAAATAATTACATTCGCACGGGTCGACCTTCGAGGTTAATAATAAATAAAATAATAAATCTCTTTATTTTCAGGCTACTTTGCCAACGCATGCCAAAGTTGGTCTGTGAATGGGTGACCATCTTTACATACCGAGTTTCCTCCGTGCTTCTGAAAGCACTGGTCCCGGCTGTCATTTGCAAATCTTTGACAGTCGTTACGAATTGTCAGAAGCCAATATATCACATATCAATCTACTCCAGTCTTTTCAAGAAGTACCGTGCCACCCAGTTACTGGGTTATGGAGGTTTGTCAAGCAGCCGCTCCACGTAAAATACTGGTATTCGGCTGAATCTGGTTTGACTAGAAGTATTAATTTGGTTTATTTATTTATTAAAAACATTATGCAGTAGTAAACATTGAACAAAGGCGGACTTAATGCCGTAGGCATTATCTACCAGACGACCTTAGGTTGGTGCAGAGACAGCATGGTAGGTGCAATATAAAGAAAAGATAAACAGTGAGAATAAAAATATTATCTGGAATATATAAATATATGCATACATACACATAAACAAAATTAACAACGTTATTAAAAAAAAACACGAATCCAACGAAATAGCGCTGTAATGATTCTTCCAACTTCTTGCGAACAAATCAAATCAAATCGTATATTTCAAATAAACCATTTACAGGCACTTTTGAATTGTCAAAATCGGTCAGTCAAAAACATGAAGCTATTTGCACGTTCCAAAGCGTAGATCTCTATGGAGAAGAACGTGCAAGAAACTCCACGGACACTCTTTTAAACCATGTGATGTTTTGCAAAAATCTTGTTAACATTATCTTTGATTGCTTATATATGTGAGGAAAGAATTTAAAGGATAACCGACTTGTTGCCATCCTGATGTTCAGAGGGAGCGCATTCCAAAGGAAGATCGCCTGGACAAAGAAAGAGGAGTGGATAAACCCCGAGCGGTGTGAGGGACATCGTAAAAGATGATTGTTGGTAGAGCGAAGATATTTACTGTGGGCAGAGCAAAGGAATTGAATTTGTGAAGTTAGATAACAGGGAGAAGAAGGATTATTAAGAAAAGAAAATAGACTAGTCAAGACCCTCAGCGCTGTGCGCTGGCGAACAGGTAACCATTTTAATAGTGATCGATACGCGGATACGTGATCATACTTACGAAGGTTGAAAACGAATTGAATGCAGTTATTTAGAAGGCGGTCAAGTTTATATAGAAGATCTGCATGCAGGTCGTAGTAACACACATCACCATAGGCAATTATGGGGAAAATTAGGGACTGTACAAGCATTGCCTTTATGTGAGCTGGGGGAAGATTTTTCAGTCGATACAGGGACCGCAACGTACCGGTAACTTTTCGGCTGACACTCGAGACTAGTTTACACCTATCAAGACCGGTGTTGACAAGCAAACCAAGATCCTTAACCTCCCACTTAAAGGGTTAACTGTCACCCCGAATCGGTCTGCGGGTCTTTTTTTTTTTTTTTTTTTTTTATTCTGTTTATTTAACACGGGGTTTTTATCCACATGGATACGCCAACCCCATCGTACCCTATTAGTTCTTATTACACTAAGATAAATAACAAATTTGAGTGAGAGGGACTCGTCAATTAGAGAGCCTTGCTAGACTACTTAACCTTTTAGCTAACTGCGATTTGGGACTTGCCAAAATTGTTTGAATCAACCCAACATCTAGAAAATTTAGTTTAAACTCTTTAATTAATGACTCCCTCTCATCTTTGTTCTTTACACAATCCATCAGCAAATGAAGTATATCTTCAGTTTTATTACATACTACACAGTTAGGAGATGTAACTTTTCCCATAAGATAGCCAAATTTTGCCGATGGATAGTGTCCAGAGCGCAGTCTTAAAGCTAACTTAACATAATTTCTGTTTAATTTATCATCATCGAACCAGGGCATACGAGGAGGCTCACTTTGTATGACTTTGTACCATAACCCTTTTTCTTTAGAAGTCTCATCGAAATGATTTTTCCATTTTATGAAACATTTCTCCCTAAATCTGGTGATATATTCCCAATGATCTGGTAAGTAAGGTATTTCAATGCCTGTATCAACTGCAAGCTTGGACAAACTGTCAGCTTCCTCGTTGCCCCTTATTCCTATGTGTGCTGGAACCCATTGCAATACAACACTGAAACTTTTTTCATTCTGATGATGTATTAATTTGAGAATGTCGTAAGCTATCGATGCTCCTCTTTTACCAGAGGTGCATCGAGCCACATGCTGTAATGCGCTTTTACTATCAGTAAAAATCACAACTCTGTTTAATTTTTTATTTACTGCGTGAAGTACCGCTTGATATATCGCAATGAGTTCCAGCGACATGATGGAGACTTTGGTTGCGATTTTAAACATAAATTTATCTTCTAAGCTTTGGCAATAAAAGGCGGCTCCCCCCCCGCTTGCCTTTTTTGAACCATCCGTGAATATTTTGCACCAGTCGTTATATTTGGAAGCTAATTCGGATACAACCTTTGGCATTAATAAATTAGGATTATAATCTTTTTTTGGTTGACTGAGAGATTCTAAATCACATTGAATGGCATTTTCAGTTTTTATAGCCGATACCCATATATCAAGGGTAAACATTTTAAAAACGTCTGAGGATACTAACTGAAGTTGACCTATCTCATTAAAAATAGTAGCGAGCAAGGGTTTCTTCTTATTTGCCCAGTAGGGATCATGAATATGTGAGCTTAATTCTGAAATTATACACTTACTTGAATGATTAGACGAGGATAGTGTTTTCAAAATGTATTTATGAGCGAGATATTGTCGTCTTAAAAATAATGGCACTATGTGCAACTCACTTTCCATCACGTGAATTGGTGAGCTTTTAATGAAACCCCCTATCACTCTAAGAGCTTGATTCTGAAGTCTATCCAATTTAACTATATTTGTCTTTGCACTAGCATCATATAAATAGCATCCATAATCAAGTCGACTTCTTATTAATGAAATATATAATTTACGAATATGCTTAGTGTGAACTCCCCAAGAACTACCGGCTAATACTTTTAATAAATTTAAATACTTTGAACATTTGGCAATTATCTCATTTATATGTTTTCTCCAGTATAAACTTCTATCTAACCATATGCCAAGATACCTAACGCATTCTACCATAGATAATGGCTGGTTATATACTTTGAGAGTTGGTAATATTCTTCTCCGCCCTCTACTAAAAACACAAAAATTAGATTTAGTAGGTGATAAGGTTAATCCAATCTCACCCAGCAAGTTGACTAAACAGTTTATGTTGTCTTGTATGTGTTGTTCGCACTTTTTAATCTGTTTGTCACTTGTATAAATAACAAAGTCATCCGCATACTGGGAGATCGACACGTTTTGTAACTTGTAACATATTTGGTAAGTAACCAAATTAAACAATAAAGGGGATATCGGATCTCCTTGTGCTAATCCTCTATTAGTCCACCTAGGTTCCAATACTACGTTATTAAGTGATTTAATTTCTAAGTGCCTCTCACTCATAAAATTCCAAAGATAATTACAAAATTTTGACCCGACACCTAGTTCATCTAGAATTTTTGTGACCGAATCAACAGACACATTATTATAGGCATTTTCAATATCTAGGAAGCATGCGACTGTGGGGATATTTTTGGTAAATCCAACTTGGATGTAAGAAACGAGACGTGATAGTGAATCTAAACATGACTGAGCCTTTCTAAATCCTACAGTGTATGATGAAAGAATCTTATTCTTTTCTACGAACCATTCTATTCTTTTACATATTAATAAATGAAATATTTTGCATATACACGATATTAACGAAATGGGTCTTAATTTACCGCTAATATCATTTCCATTTTTAGGTATAGGGATTATCTGAATATTACGCCATTGTTGTGGGACTGTACCAAATTTAAATATATAATTGTATAATTTAAGTAAAAAAATCTTTCCCGCTTTCGGTAGGTTAAATACCATTGAATAGGATATCCCATCTTGTCCTGGGGCCGAGTCCTTTTTTTTAAGGCAATTTTCCAGTTCTTGCATAGAAAATTCCACTTCCAACATATCATTTCTAGATTTAAAAATAGGCATAACATTAGGCACATAATCTGGGGTTAAAGATCGTAAAAGATCCCTTTGTTTATTTATGGGGGGACATGACCTTTGTTGATTACAACCTTTCATCCATCTCATGCGACGCCACATTTCAGAGGCCGACGTAACTTCATCAATAGAATCACAGAACTCTTGCCAACCCTTAGACCTTGCCTTTTTAATGAGTGTTTGAGATTCTACAGTTTTTGTTTCTAATTTACTTAAATTTTCAGGGGTAGGGTTTTTACGAAAATTTGTCAAGGCTAACCTTCGTTGTGCAACTAATTCTGATAATTTCGGTGTCCAATAGTTTTTTGGTTTAAACTTTTCGTCTGGTTCAATCTTAAATTTTACTCGTGGAATATGTTTATCAGCAGCATACTCAACTAGTTTTATAAAAAAATTATACATCTGTTGAATATTAACATCATCCGGGTTTTCATAAAATTCATGGATTTTTTCGGATATTGTCTGTCGAAACTCTGCCCAGTTAGCATTTCTAAAATTCCATTTTTTTATTATATGAACAATGGTAGATAAATGAGCTGAAAACTTTATTATAAGGTGGTCACTACCTAGATTTTCATTTAAAACCTGCCAGTTAAAGTTTATTGCAACATCCGCGGTTACAAACGATATATCCGGCGAGGTCTGCTGTAAGTTTCCGTTAACTAATTTAACCCGCGTCGCCAAACTATTATTTAGAGAGATGAAACTATTATCTAAAGCTGCGTCCATGATTTGTGTACCTCTCACATCTGATTTAGTTGACCAATTGGTATGATGACCGTTGAAGTCCCCAGCAATAATTGTTTTATTGGAAAAGTGACAAAAAACGTCTTCCCAATCAGATAATTGAGTTTGCACAGACGAAGGGAAGTAAAGTGATACTACGTGTTCTATGTCTTTGCAATTTACCAGTCTGACACAAACAACTTCAATACCGCTATTATTAACATTAAAAGGAACTAGGTGAGATTGGATAGATTTATGCACCAGTAAAGCTACACCACCATAACAGTCATCTCTATCTTTTCTATACATATTAAACCCACTAATATTTACATCAACTGTACAATCGAGCCACGTTTCGCTTATAATTGCGATGTGTATATTTTCCCGGGTTAAGAGTTCTGAAAACGACATGAGTTTAGGACGAAAGCTTTGTGCATTCCATTGATAAATGTTCACCTTTGTTATTTTTTGACGACTATCCATTATTGAACCAATTTAAATATCCAGCAACATCTTCTCCAAATAGCATATTAACTAAAAGCTTTTTAATTTCCTCACCAATAATTTTTAGAATACATATCAACTTCTCTTCAAATTTACGTTCAGATATACATACAGATTTTATTTTCAACCAAACCTTCGTCCACTCAAATTGTAATAAGTGTGTTCTTCGCTTACTACTATCCTCCTCTTTCTGTGGCATATGATTATCCTCGACCATAGGTTCTTCTATATGTTCGAATTGAAGTTCAGATTTTTTTTGATTTATTCTATTTATTTTCTTTTTATTCTTCTGTCTTAAACTTGAGGCTTTGTCTGATGTACTTTCCTCTATATCCTGTATTTCTTCCTGTATCAGTGGTCTTGGTTCCTGACGGCCAGCTTTCTTCAGTACTGAACTATAGGTTTCTGTTCCCGAGAAACAAGCGGTGCTTGACGCATGGGTGATATTTTCATCGTGTGAGACCTCCTCTACAGTGCTTTTTTCATTTTTTTCCATGAAACGTTGTAAGGCTCTTCTGTACGTAATTTGCTCTTCACTCATAATTTTCCGTATAGTTTTTTCTTTTATGAACATGGGACATGATTTGTCTAAGACAAAGTGTTTTCCTTTACAATTCAAACACTTGAGCTCTTTAGTATCACAGTTTTCATGCTTTCCTCCGCATTTTGGGCATAGTACCTTTTTAGATGGACAATATTTCATGATATGGCCAAACTGCCAGCATCCTGAACATTGTGTTACTGGGAAAACGTAAGCCTCTACTTTGAACCGACAGTCATATGCGTATATGAATTCTGGTAACACATTACTTTGAAAACAGATTCTTACCGATTCGCAGTCTACCCATTTGCCTTCTATATTTAATCGTTTTAATCTCTTCACCGATAATACTTCTACGTTTGATTTTAAAATATTCATAAGTTCCTCTTCACTTAGTTCTAGATCAATCCCTTTCACTATTCCATAGGAGGCAGACATTTCTTGTATTAATTGACAGCGTAAGCCCATATCTTTTAATTTCTTACAATCTAATAGTTTTCCTGCGTCTTCTTTTCTCTGACATTGAATAAAAACTTTATTATAGCTTTTGTATTTTATTCTAAGGATATCTTTTATGTTCTCCGAGCGAAGTAATTTTGCCATAGCTATTGGTTTAGGCAGACTTTCTAACGATGTAACGCAAACTTCATGGTTAGATATATCTGTAACATCATTTTCTTGTGATCCATGTCTTATTTCCAATGAATCACTCCTCACCAAACGTTTAGATCGCCTATTTACAGTAATAAAGTCATCTTCTCTTTCCTTCCTCTTCTCCGCCAATCGTGTTTCTCCATCTACACTTTTTCCACTCTCAACAACTCCCACATCCATCTCCCCCAACTCCTTCAATTGTTGTTCACATTTATCTAATAAATCTGAATCACTCATATCTCCTGCGCTTGAATCATATTCGTTCATCGGAGTGCGCGGTCGCACGGAGAAACCGGTTTCACGCGCCGATCGACTCGAGTCCTCGTACACTTTACTGATAAGCTAATGAGTCTCGCAAAAAATACGTATCGGTTATAATACACGACCAGTCGCTTCAAAGCACTGACCATCACTGGGTCTGCGGGTCTAAAAAGTCCACTTTAGCCATTTATATATAAAAAAACCCAAGATGCACAGTCTCGAACAAATGCAACACTCGAAACTGCGTCAAAAACTGACATTTATCAAGTGTCATGTGTGAGTTGGAGTATTTATACTATAAACATTTTTTTTTGCAAATTTAACCTTACACGGATCGCTTAAAGTGGTTTTTACAAAGCAGTGCAGTATGGCGAGCGATGCGAGACTGTTTGAAACTTGCGCACAATTATACATTATGCGCTGGTTTTTTGCGGACGTTTTTGAGATGCTGAATGTGTATCTTGGGTTTTTATATATCAATGACTTTAGCAGAATCATAATGTCAACCACACAAGAATCTGTCAAATTTCATTTTCATCTTTATCGCTAACGCATCAGGTTCAAGGTTGATTGGGAAAAATTGACAGTCACGGGTAGCGTGAAGTGCTTTCTGATTCTGCTAAAGTGGCCTTTGTAGACCCCCTGACCAGTTTCTAATCAAAATCAAATGCCATCCGATAGGTTGCCAACACCTGCCTGACAATAGAGCTGTACCTAGGCTATGTTGCTCGTGTCACACAGCGCTTTAATCGCTTTATTCTTTTTGTTATTAAAAATCTTACTCATATATCAAGCGCTGAGAGTGCTTTCTTTCATTCCCCGAAAACCATTTTTAAATTACTTTTTAAAATGGTTTCGTAATCTAATAATTGAAGTGTAAATTATAAAAAAAACTAGAAATTATGATAAAGGTTTTCAATGCGTGTTGATTCATGGGCCACTTTTTACCATGCCCTTTAGTAGCTTGCCCACGTGGTATGTTGGGGCTGACAGGTGTTCTGCGACAAAGCGATTGTTTAAAAATTGAATTACAGATAGAACAATTTCTATGCGTCATAGCATCGTTGTACCGTTATATATCCAACTTGTCGCATTGTCTGGTCGCACCGATCGACGAGAGCAATCTGGGACTCCCGTACTTAATGTATTCCTGAAAGACTGTCATATCAGCCAATTGCTGTCCACTGTTGAACGTATACGCCTCCCCCAAAGAGCGCCAACCATTCCGGTCTTGAGCAGTCCGCATCTATCAGCTGCCAGCGCGCCTTCAAATCATTGATCCATCGTGCCGCAGCGCGTCCCACACTACGTTTGGCCATACGCGGTCTCCACTCCAACATATGTCTACTCCATCGGCCATCTGTTCGTCTACAGACCTGGCCGGCACACTTCCACTTCAGCATGCTGATTCTACACGCAATATCGGTGACTTTATTTCTCGAGGGAATAAATTGGTTGCGAATTCTATCCACCACAGAAACCCAGAGCATTGCTCTCTCCATTGCATGCTGAGCAACCAATATACCTTACCTTACCTTAATACCTTTGAATATGTGATCAGGCCTATGGTGAGTGTCCACGTTTTGGCTCCGTAAGTCATTCGAACGGCTGAACGACTGTAACTCGCGGACATGCATTGACAACTTGCGGGTAGTGATACTGTTAAAAGGAAATGCTGGCGGCGAGACTTTGTATGTAAAAAGTCATAATTCGAGGTTTGGCTCTCGACTGTTTTCTCCTCCAATATTGGGCTGATTTAAGAGATATTTCACAAACTGAATAAGAAGGATATATACTGTATCCCTATGTTTTCTTTTTTGATGATTTATAAACCGTATAAGTACTAGAACTCTCAGAAAATGCTCAAAATTGTCCGATAAATCGCTGTCAACAGAGCCTTAGTGTACAAATGTGGCAACTATTAATCAAAAAAGGAAACATAGAGACACAGTATACATTCTTCTTATTCAGTTTGTGAAATATCTCTTATATCGGTCCAATACTGGAGGAGAAAACAGTCGAGAGCCAAACCTCGAATTATGACTTTTATACAAAGTCTCGCCGCCAGCATTTCCTCTTAAAATGTTGTGTTGTGTTGTCTTGTAATGTGTGTTTGTTATGTTATCATGAGTGATAGCATAGCATAGCATAGTCGGCCTTATAATGTTCCCACTGTTGGGACTCAGGCCTCCTCTCTAGGAGAGGGAATGGGCCGTAATCCACCACGCGGGCCCAATGCGGTTTGGTGAATGTCACATGTCTTCGAATTTTTGGTTCTAGGACATGCCGGTTTCCTCACGATGTTTTCCTTCACCGTTTTGAGAGCAGTGGTGATGAAAAGAGAGTGATAGTCTAATATAATCCTGAAATACAAACCATTCTCTATCAGGCTGAGTGCTCAGCTATATTTTGGATGAGTTTCACGGGCGACTACGATGCCAGGCATACCTAGGTGCGAATTCGATTTAGAATTTGCATCAATAAATTCTAACACCATTAGGTACAGTCCAGTAAATATGAAATAGTTCAAACGTGAACTTGTAAAATCGGGGAAAAAGTTTACACACATTGGATATGATGGAAAACTACAAAATTTAATTCGTTTGTTTTATTTCTGATTGGTTATCTTACGGTTAACACTAAGGTAGATTGAAACTAACACAAATAAAATTTTCGGTGTTAAAGAAAAATGTTTCTGAAAACAATTTCATCACATTGCACAGCTTTTCATCCGGACAGCCAACATAGTAATCTACACATTAGGGTTATTCTGTCTGAATGACCCTGTGATCACTCGCGAATTTGTCTGTCACAGCCATTTTTAGGGTTCCGAACAAAAAACGGAACCCTTATAGGATGACTCGGGTGTCTGTCGTCTGTCTGTCTGTCTGTCCGTCTGTCACAGCCAGTTTTCTCCGGATCCACTGGACCGATTCTGTTGAAATTTGGTACACATATTCTGTGACCCAAACAAGGACGCGTTACGTAAATCATTAAATTTTTAGTATGGGGGTTTTGGGGGTCCAACAAGAAAATTTCAAAAGAAAAGTTTTTCGAACAATATTGTGTGACATACCAAATGAAAGGGCTTACTGTGGCTCAAATCAAATCAAAGAGTTTTAATTATATTTTTTTTTCATAATTTTAAAACAAATGGTTTTGAAGTTATTCAAGAAATTAGACGAAAAATGATCATTCCCCCAAACCCAGGAGATTCCCAGGATCTCCGAAACTACTGAGCCTAAAATTTTGAAAAATATGGAGATAATAGATCTTTACCTAAAGATTACAGGAAAACCTATAAGAAGTCAGTAGTGTTAAAATAAAATGTAAAAAATAATTTCGTTCGGAACCCTTTGCACGCGAGTTCGACTCGCAATTGGCTAGTTTTTTTATTATCTTTCCTATTTGAAGTGTTTACACTTTTACAACATTTTCGTTTACACAATCAAGTCAAAAAAGCTTCCACTAACGAAAGCTCGTCTTAATTTAAAAGATTTTCTTTTAACTAAAACTAAAAATAAAATACACTTAAGTAAATAAAAAATTCTTATTTAACTACTTTTAAAAAATTCTTATTAAAGATTCGATCTTGAAGTTTGATTAAATCCCAGATGAATGACTCAAAAAATGGTTTAGGAAAACATCAGATTGGTTTCCCGAATTTGCGTTGAAACATAAACATTGTCGAACCTAGCCCTGATATTCCTTCCGCGCCTCACATAATGTGTTCATAAATCAGCTCAGTGCTGGATAGACAAGTATTTTAGCGCTGCGCTGTCCGGCATTTGACGCAGACACCACTCAATCTGTCGAGCTTTGCGTCACAGCTGACATCACACATTTTTCCACAGGCTTTCAGCGCTAAAATCAGAAATGTGAGCAATTCTTTGCTTTTATCCCATTCTTGTTATGATTTCAACGTGTATTTCCGTAATGTTTCGTCAATGACATGTGACCTTTGTGTCAGATAACACGGAGCTCGCTCATGGCGTTAAAATGTAGGTAAGTAAATAGTAAGTGGTCATAAAATGAGTTTTCAACTTGTGCGTTAAGCGCTTGGATAATTTGTATGCGATGTAGATGCGAGTGGACGTTTATTGCAATCTTGCAGTGGAATCATTAGCTGTTGGCGAGTGCCGCGCATGCCTCACTCAACTTACTTGAGCGGTTATCGCCAGCCTTACTTTCATTATTAACAATTAACATCTAAATCCTCTAATTCAGATGTACATATATTGGCTAACACTCCGGCAAATTATGCGAGAGTGGCAAATAAAATTATAACTCTATTTACATAGTAAGTAGAATATATGGATTGAATCGTGACTCGAAATCTATGTGATAAGTGAATTAAACTGATTTCTGTTTACGACTCTATAATTCAATGATTTTATGCCGGCTGTAATTTGTCTAGGATTTCGTAACTAAAAAATCATTCTGGACTAATCCTTGAGGTTCGTTATCTTAAGTTTTAATTAGGGGTAAATTATGAAGGGTTAACTATATCGTTATCTCTCAAAGAATTTTGTGTTTACTTATCTGTTTGTGCGGGGCGAGTGGGCGGCGGGACGCGGCCGCGTGCCGGGCCCGGCGCGGTGCGGCCCGGAGGCGGCGCGAGTCGCGGCCGCAGAGGATCCCACTCTACGTCAAGTTGGGAGCGTAGCGCGACGCCTCACGGCCCACCGCTGCACGCACGACGCACCACGCGCGCACGACGCGATCCTTAGCGCGGGAAACTACGCACACGCATTTTCAGAACATTCTGAAAACTTACGCACGCAGTGAAAATACCGGATCCCACAATTCTCCTTGGATTTGATAATGTTTAGTGTTTGTGACGTTTCTATAAACAGACGAACAAATTAAAGCGTTCGATAAGGATGTGTGTTGGGGACACTATAGTGTTGATAAGTGAAAGTAATTTGCAAAATCGTAGAATAATATGCTACTATTGCTAGTTTAATCATGAGGGAAAAAACTGCCAATATGAAGAAGAGGAATCACAGTCAGTCTTCGGAAAAGCCGAAAGGAAAACGGAGGGTAAGTTTGCACAACCTATCACCGCACCTTTGTTGACAGTAGATATTAGTATCCCTACCAATTTGTTCAAAGTATTATAAAGTACGGTAGGTACCTATAGGTTCACCAAGAAACAAAGAGATAACTCCCCTTAATTAAATCTTTATTTAACCTTCGACTAAACTGTAATGAATAGCGAAAACAAACAAACTTTTTGCGTCGCTATAAAAGTTTAAATCTTCCTGTTTTATTCTGTTGCCATTTGTTCGTAGTTACAATGAAAGCTTTATTTTATAGCCCCGGTAATGTAAATGGAGGAAATAAGAAGCTATCTATACTTACGTGTGATTCTAAACACGAATGCGCTTGGCTTAGGACATTAATAAAATGTAAAAGCTATTTCGCGATACTCAATTAAAGTTTAATGCGCACCTGTATAGGCTTTATGTGAGGAATCGAATCTAAATAAGGATAAAATGGCGTACATAAATATCGAGACATAAAAAGATTACGTATAATATTATAAGAAGGGGAGAGTGTCCAAACAGGAAAACTCGAAACTAATTCAATGATCTAAGCAGAGAAATCTTTAATCTAAGTCCTCTTACTTTTCACGTCTCGTTTGAAATTATGATAAAGTGAAGCTGAAAATACCTTTAACTCCTACTGGTAACTAGTCTTTTTTGTTCAGCCTTATTAATAAATACTTTTTTCTTATCAGGTTTTTTTTTCTGCTAATGAGTATTAGATCTAAGCATAGAGGTTTTTTTCTGAATAAGGCTATTTATAATAATAATAATAATAATAATAAACATTTATTACGAGTAACAAGACTCATAGTGTTAGTAACAACGTACTTAAAAACTATGTTAGTAGAACACAAAACAACACAAAAACCAAAACAGCTTGCGAATCACTGCCGCAAGGTGACAGGCCCAGCTGAAACCCTGCAGCAAACGAATAAATAATGAAGTAAAAAAGCTCAGAAAGTTATGCGTTATGAATTTATGATATCACTAGTAAGATTTTTAGATGTGAACTAGCTTTTACTCGCTGCTTCGTACGCGCATAATCCGTTTCTTGTAGGAATTTCGAAAATCCTCCCTTAGTGCTCCCCTACACTCCCCAAGGAACTTATATACATGCCAAATTTCAGCTTACGCTTACGCGTAGTTACGGCTGTGCATTGTCTGTGAGTTAATTAGTCGATCATCAGTAACGGAAGTATCTTATATATTAGAATAGTTTTTGGTAGAGTCAAAACTTTGGAAATAGTGCGTACAGCTAAGGAGTGGATAGCTACAACCTGGGAATCTTTAAGACAAGTGTGAAAAGGTTGCTTCTAGGCAAACGTGCTCCATCTTCGACCACATCATCGCTTACCATCAGGTGAGATAGTGGTCAAACGTACGCCTATCTATAGTAAAAAATAATAATAATTGTAAGACGAATTCAGAGGCAGATAGTAAATGTCAATTAGATTTTGAGAAGAACTTGAACTGTTCTATAGTTTGCCAAATCTATCTAATACCTTTAAACGAGCAATTCTTGTATATCAAATAAATAAAAATCTCGTGTCACGGTGTTTGTTGCCGAACTCCTCCGAAACAGCTCGACCGATTTTCATGAAATTTTGTGTGTATATTCGGTAGGTATGAGAATAGGTGGTAGGCAATTTTTTATTTGACAAAACAACTTTTGCCGAGTCAGCTAGTATATATATATATATACTAGCACTTCGCCCGCGACTTCGTCTGCGTAGACTTTAGAGGTGGCGCGCAACTTCCTTGTCGCATATTCTCATTCTCGGAAATTCATCGTCATGATTCTATATTCTGATATTTTGTGAGTCTTTACTGTCCGTACTTTCAGCTCCGGAACTACTTCGACATGTTTCTGGTATTCTGGTACTTGTTAATCTATAGCGCTCATAACTCCAGCCCAGACAAACTTCGATATGTTTCGATTCTCTTGGTATTTTTAAATGCTGCCAGCTTCGGAAATACTTCGACATGTTTCTGGTTTCCTGGTACTTGTGAATCTTTAACACTCACAATCCTCGCCACGAAAATACTTCCGCTAGTTTCTGGTCTCCTGGTACATAATGAATCTTTTGCGCTCATAATTCCTGCCTGGGAACAACAGCCCCCTTTTTCAAACGCGGAAATATTTCGACATGTTTATGGCCTCCTGGTACTTATGAATCTTTAGCATGCACAATCCTAGCCCCGAAAATACTTCAACATGTTTCTGGTCTCCTGGTACTTGTGAATATTTAGCGATCACAATTTCAGGCAAAAAAATACTTTCACATGTTTCAGTCTCCTGTTGTTTGAGAATCTATGGTATTTACATTTCCAGGCCGGAAAAAACATCGACATACATATTTCTGTTTGACTGTTAAAAAGTTAAATAAGAAAAATTCAAGCCTAAAAATACCATCGTTCTGTTCTCCTGGTACTTGTGAATCTGTAGCGCTCATTATTCCAGCCACGAAAATACTTCTACACATATCTGATCACCTGGTGCTTTAGAATCTTAACTGCTCAAAATTCCAACCCTAGAAATACTTCGTCATGTTTGTGGTCTCCTGGTACATAATGAATCTTTAACGCCCCGGAAAAAATATCACATTAATCTGTTGTTTTGGTAATTTTGAATCCTTTCCGCTCATATATCTAGCGCGGAAATATTTTGACATCTTGCTGGCTTCCTGGTACTTATGAATCTTTAGGATTCACATACTTTTCTCCGAAAATACTTCGACAGGTTTCTGGTGTCCTGGTAATTTTGAATTCTAACTGGTTATAATTCCAGTGCCGGAAATAATTTGACATGTTTATGGTCTCTTGGTACTTCTGAATCTTTAGCGCTCATAATTTCAGCCAAAGAAATACTTCTTCAACATGTTTCTGGTCTCCTGTCACATGTGAATCTAGCGTTTACAATTCTAGCCCGGAAAAATCTTCAAAATACATATTTCTGTTCGACGTAAAAAAAAAAAAATATTCGAGCCCAAAAATACTATAACATCGTTCTGTTCTCCTCGTACTTGTGAATCTTTAACGCTCCCAATTTCAGCCCCGAAAATATTACGACATGTTTCTGTTCTCCTGGTACTTGTGAATCTAAAGTACTAAGGCAGCAGAAGCGCTGGGTTTCCACTTCCTCCTCTGTCTCCATTAGGTCATGCCTTTTACCGGGATAAAAAGTAGCCTATGTTTGATTCCAGGATGTGGACTATATGTGTGCCAAATTTCATCCAAATCCGTTCAGCCATTTTCGCCTGATTGAGGCACAAACAAACAAACATACAAACATACAAACATACAAACATACAAACATACAAACATGCACATTTATAATATTAGTAGGATATATAATCTGAATCACGGAAACGGCTCCAACGATTTTTATGAAATTTTGTATGCAGGGGGTAATAAATCGATCTAGCTAGGTTTAATTTTTAGAACACGTAAAAAAATCGAGCTCGGTCATTCAGGTACTATACCTATAATAAATAATCAAACAGCAGTTAGAATGCATGACAAATACTTTGGTTTATATAGTTAGTTCTACAGTGGTTCCAATGTCAAATAGTGGAGTAGGTACCAGACGCGTTAAAAACGTGAAACCTCGGATTTTTGTTACAGTGAATGAAATTGAAAAATGGCATGGTTTACCGAGAATATGTAAAAACTTGAATTTTTAAATTTCATTCACTGTAACAAAAGTCCCAGGTAAAAACCCCCAGGCGCTCTACTAAAAGCACTATCTAAATTTAATTTTCTGTAAGTACTATATTTTTCTATATACCTTATATAGAAAATTTATGTGCGTATATCTGACTGGAAAATACCGACCAAGTGCGAGTCGGACTCGCACACAAAGGGTTCCGTACCACAAACCGAAAAACAACACGTTTCCTGTACGGGAAAAAAACTAGTTTAATTTTTATTATTTGTTGTTATAGCACAATCGGTGAAAAGTTCAACTGTCTTCTTATTACGGGACCGACAGACGGATAGCGGAGGCTTAGTACTAGGGTTAAATTCCGTTGGTTACCCTTTAGATATAGAAACCTAAAAATGATGCACCAACTATGGTTACACCTCTGTCTAACCCGTCTGTGAATACATGCGTGATGTTATGCAAATATATATATATAAAAGTTTTCTTTCTTTATATAAACCGCTCTTACTATCCAAAGCTTGTTAACACACAACTTAAACATACATCGACGTCTGTTTTACATAATTTATTAATGCGACAGCATATTTTTAAAACATACGGAACATGTATCTTCACTTACACGAGCCTCGTGTTGTATCAGACATACCACAGCGTAACTGTGTATTGTAACTTCTGTGACATATGGATGTAACATAACTTCACACATACATTTTCAAATAGGGTAGGTAGAGAGGAGGAGATAATTCCTACACCTACATGAATTTGTGAGTCCCACATTGTTTCCCGCTGTGATTTGAACGTCTTTGATAGTCGTTATGGGGTTGTCAGAAGCCAGAAAATCGTGTCTTAACCAGGGATATCATATAACCCAGTTACTGGGTTTTTGGAGGTCATATAGGCAGTCGCTCCATAAATACTGGTACTCAGCTGGATCCGGTCTGACTGGAAGCCGATTCGACATGTTGGGAAAAGGTTAAGCAGGTTGATTGGTTCCCACTCCCACGTTATGCTTCGTCGATGGCACAATCCCAACTTTGGACTGCTGCCAAGAAATTACTTCATGTAAGTACATAACTATGTGACCTGGGAATCGAACACATTTCCTAAAGTCGTACAATGAGCCATTGTGAAAAATATGGAAAATTGACCAGTCTAAGTTTCATTAATCTATACTAATATATAAAGCTGAAGGGTTTGTTTGTATGTTTGTTTGCTTTTAACGCGCTAATCTCAAGAACTACTGGTCCGATTTGAAAAATTCTTTCAGTGTTAGATCGCCCATTTATCGAGGAAGGCTATAGGCTATATATCATCACGCTAAAACCAATAGGAGCGGAGCAGTGATGAAAAATGTGGCGCAAACGGAGTTGCGCGGGACAGCTAGTAATATATAAAGCTGAAGAGTTTGTTTGCTTGAACGCGCTAATCTCAGGAACTACTGGTCCGATTTGAAAAATTCTTTCAGTGTTAGATAGCCCATTTATTCAGGCTATATATCATCACGCTGATACCAACAGAAGCGGAGCAGACGAAGTTGCACGGGTCGACTAGTTCTAATATATCACGCCTCAAAGCTGAACCATGACGGATGAAACCACAACTAACAAAATCTAGATTAGGACACAGAATTTTACCGTCGTTTATTTGTTCTATATTTTATTGACCAACACCAAACACCAAAGGTAACTTAACTTAAAAAGACGAAAGGAAAATTTAAATTAAAACACATACAATGGGCGGCTTTATCGCATTCTGCGATATCTTCCAGGCAACCCGGGATTCTTTGTACGTTTTCTTGGGATTAAACGTTTTTCATGTGGGCAAAGCTGTAGGCTGAAGCTAGTAAACAAGATATAGTTTCCATTACCAAAGCTTTAATGAGGTCCACAATAATTGTAGTTTACAACGTAATGATCACGTTGAAGTAGACACAATGACACTATAACCAGCAGATTTATATTTCGCGTGGGTTTCCACTTGATGAAACAAAATAACGTCAACGTTTGATATTATATTTCGCAGTTCCAAAGAACCTTTCAGAGCATAGCTTACTAAGTCTTTATTCCTGGATTTTTCTGATTCAAATAACACTATCCTAACTTAATATTATAAATGCGAAAATAACTCTGTCTATCTGTCGCGCTTTCACGCCAAAACTACTGAACCGATTTAAATGAAATTTGGTACACAGATAGTCTAGAGTCTGAGAAAGGACATAGGCTACTTTTTATCCCGGGAGTATGTTCCCTAGGGACCACGCGGGCGAAGCCGCTGGCAGAAGCTAGTTACCTATATTTTCAAGGTATCCGTAGTTCTATCTAGTATAGGCAGACACTTTACCTTCACTGTTAGTAAGAAAGTACTATCATCATCTTCCTGCCCTTATCCCTTATTACTTGGGGTTGGCACAACACGTTTTATCCTCCACTAGCTGTACCGCGCACATTTTTCATTAATGCCCCGCTCCTATAGGTCGTAGCGTGATGTTACAATATAGCCTGTGGCCTTCCTCGGTAAATGGACTATCCAACGCAAATATTTTCTCAATTCGAACCAACAAAAGGGCCTGAGATTAGCGCGTTAAACCAAACAAACCAACTCTTCTACACTAATATTATAAAGAGGAAAGATTTGTTTGTTTGAATTGAATAGGCTCCGAAACTACTGGACCGATTTGAAAAATTCTTTTAGCATTGGATAGCTACATTATCAGGGAGTAACATAGGCTATATATTATCCCCGTACTCCCACGGGAACGGGAACTACGCGGGTGAAACCGCGTGACGTCCACTAGTCAGCTATATAGTATTAAGTATCTATAGATGTTGTCCTGCCAACCTTCATGCTATCACTAACTCCCTCTTCTTTATATCACTCCACAAACAATCCATTCATCTTTTCGCTGGCCTACCTCTCCCTCTCCTCTCTCGTTAGCACCAAGAAACTAGTAATTAGTTATTAATATATCTGTCGCAGACAATTAGCTTAATGACCCGTTTAGTTGGCTGCTTTGCTTTTTATTGAACGGCGCCGTTTAATCAGCGGCCTCAGTGACATCCCGGAGTTTAATTGAACAGCTAGGCAAATGACTTCGCTCAATATCGTTTATTGACTTGTCTAGCACTTTGAGTGCCAAAGTGCAAAAGTGTTTTTACAGTTTTAGTGCCAAGCACTCAACACATGGGCCGAACAACAATTCGTTCGTGTGCCCACAACCCGCGCATGAACACAAGTCATATATAGCTACTTAAAACAACGACTCAGATACATTTTGTGGGCACATAACGAATCACTGCTCGTCCCATACGCTGAGTTCTTGGCACTAAATGTGCTAGCCAAGTAGCGGAACATAGGGCACAGAGCTTAGGGCACCCCAACACAGCGCCGTTCAATGAAAAGGCTAGGCCGACAATTTAGCTAGTTTAAATAAAGACTTTAAATTGCTGCGATACAATTTAATCACCTGAAATAACGTTTATTACGACTTGAAATAATGTAGATAGAAAACTACATTACATTCGCTTTCTCTTGCTAAGTAAGCTTGAATACACAATTCAATTATACTATTTGCTATCCACAATTAACGGCAGTTGTTTTTAATATTTATGCCCATTGTAGCACCCATTATTATCATAGTCAGCTTTTAATCATAAAATAAATACGCAGTTACAAAATAATATTGATAGGTCTGTATGTACTTAACTACATTACCTTTATCTCAACTTGAACCCATAGTAATTTTACATCAATATTATAGTCAAATTAGTATAGTGCAATGAATTTGCACTATGTATTTTCAACTTCTACGCTCCACTTATTCGAATGGCATCCGTCACTTACACAGAACTTTGTTAGATATAAGAAAGTTCTATAAGTTACGGATAATATTCATATGTTAGTGATGTGATCGTAGAGATCTATGCTCACATAATAAATTGATAAAAAATCTCTGTAGCTGTGATGTGGTTCGTTATTTGGGATTGACAAAACGCAAAAAAAAAACTTGTCGGGAATTATGGTTCCAAAAAATAGAAGAAAAGTTATAATTTTTCACTTGTTTATTTTTATCAAAGCTTGTAGAGCAGACTTTGCTTTGTTGTAGGTAATATAATAGTATTGGTAGGTAGTGGGTAAACACCGTTTTCCCTATTCATAATGTCCAATTAATATTTATAAGATACCGAGTTTTCTACGAAATATAACAAGAGCACACAGCGACTCTCACCCCAAACAAACAAATTAGCCAATTATTTTAAACTAGCTCCCTAATGTAACACAAAAATCCCACATTATAATGAGTGTACACTGTACATAAGCATAGCGATAATGCTACCATTCAAAATAAACTAACATTAATAACAATCGCCATTCAACATTAGTTGAAATTACTAACAATATGAACGACCTACGACCTTTGTTTTTGATATCGGCTAAACTTAACGAATTCTACTGAGCTAGGGTACTTTGCAATCGTCACATGACGTAACTCATTGAGTTCAAACACGCCGACATTACATGAATTACATTTTACTCATAATAATACCTAAGAACTATTTCCGCACATTTCCTGTACTTTACAACGTTAGACAATTTTCATTTGGCCATAAATTCATGTCCTAAGTGGTCTCTACAAGTGGGTTGAGGTAGTCACAGGTATTTACTATTTACATAAAAACGAAATTTTAAGCTGACTTAGGTAATGTTCGTGAGTACTGTATAATGTGACTGTACGTGTCACTTAAGTTCTTCTTAAATTCCACGGAGTGCAGCCAGTGAGCCAAGAGAGACATTCAATATTATAATCGTGCTCAGTGCCCTGTGCCCAGTCAGAGGCAATGAGCTGCGCTACCCTGTTCGACTCAGTTACACTTCGTAATGGAAACCTTAATGTAAGCATTAAATAAAACAAAAATCCTTCGTTCATGTCCTTTGAACCGTGCAGTTTCTTGTAAGTTCTTCTGGTTACCCCACAATGCCTTCTAATGCGATTGCTGGGTTACATATTCGCAACCGTGCACCTAAGCACTAGATGTTCCAGAGTGCTTCTGATGCGGTCCATTTGAAGTAAACACATTGACTTTCAAGTTTATTTCTCAACTAGTAAACAAGATGTTTGCACTTGAAGTCTGTTAAGACTGAGTTTGTGTAAGCCAAAGAAAAATGATGGCCATCTTAACGTAATCCTCCCGACATTTTCCTAGTGTTTGTTTGGCTCGCAACAGGTGGTGCGAGATTTTCAACGACTTGTTGAATATCGCTCGGGAGGAACGTTCGCAAAGAGTGTACTGTAAGGTGTGGGGCACAAGTGCGACGGACGACTGAGATGAGCGACTGATGTACGGGACTCCGGAAGTGTGGGCCCCTGTCGGGCACGCGATGATGCGTCAGGCGGCGCAGGCCCCTCGTGCCACCATGTCCGGTGACCACGCGGCACTTAGCTGCCACTCGATTTATTTTTAGATCAAGTTCCTGTTTCAATATCCAACCAAAATAATCACCGTATAATTTTTAAGGAAAGAAAATCGAACCGTGTAATCGTTAACTGCAAAGCTTATCGTACGATCAATTAATAACACGGACAAGGTGGTCCGCCTCGATGATCATAAACAATCGTACGACAGATCGGCATTTCTAAATTAATGGCTTTCGTAAAATACTCGGCCGATATTTATTTGCGTTGTGCTTCGAGAAGAACTGTCCGGGTGAGATGGGCGGGCGGCGGCGGCGTGCTAGCGATAGCGGGGCTACGGGGTCGCGTTCCCCAGATAAAAGAGGAGATAAGGCCGCCGTCTTCTGTGCGCGATTGTCTCTGCCCGTGTATCGACACGTAGTCTTCGTTATTGAGTACGCTGGCTTACTCCCGCCGTAACGATATTGATAAACGGCTTAAATGTGTGCTAATAACATAGATCGAACAACATATGACCGCCAGTGTAAACACGAGACGTCGCGTAGGTTTTAGAGAGCTGTTATAATAGCAGTTATAAACAAAGCACGTCTCAAGTATCGTGAAATTGCAAATTAAAACAAATGGTTCACGATATTTTAATTATACGGCGTTACGTATATTTTATAATGGGTTTTGTAAGCGTTGTTATTTTATGGGATGAATAAATTTTACTGTCTACTACAATCTGAGGAAGAGTTATCCAAACAAATACTAGTATGTAAGATGCTATAATAAGAACGTTACATTGTGTAAAGAAACGCAAACTTTGTAAAGAACATTTTCGTGGCGTAGGTTGGGAAGCTTTTAAGCTTTGCGATTTTTGGCTTTCATGTATCATCTCATTAGTATTTTTGTTGTATTATGAATTTAATACAATATCATAATTATGCTCCTTTGAAGACATAAGTGACTGGAATTAAAGGTTATTTTTTATAGTTTCCTTGTTTAATCAAAGGTATTTTTATTAAGGTATTAACATTTACTTAAATTTACGATTATCCATACTCGTAAAAAACGTGTAGTCTTTGTATCCGCAGCGATCTTACGGTTCTTTTCTTCCAAGGAGATAAGTTGCATAATCCGTTAATTTATCAAATAAAAACATTTATTTATAAGAAGCATTTGTCGAAGTGTCTATACCCGTTGTATTCCCGTTTTTCAAAGAGAATATGTATTGAATTATTTTGACCCTGGGGTCAATGTTATTTATTGAAGGTAGACAATACGACCTTTGAACTGAGAGAACAATATTTCTGAGATTAATGATTAGTGCATCTTGTTAACGTAATCTGTGTATAAACTGAGATTAGCTTTACCTCTGGGTATGCTTGTGTTAATGCTAATTAATTGATAGGTACTTGAATTATGTCCCATCTCCGTGCAGTTTTATAAACATAAAACTATTCGAACGGGTAGCGTAGGTACATATTAATAGTTAACAATAAAGACTATCTACATATCCTAATATCCTTACTATATTATTTTTATTATATAACAATGCGAAAGTAACTCTGTATGTCTGCCTGTTTGTCGCGCTTTCATTCCAAAAATACTGAACCGATTTAAATGAAATTTGATACAGATAGTCTAGAACCTGAGAAAGGACATAGGATCCTTTTTATCGCGGGATTATGTTCCCTAGGGACCACACGGGCGAAGCCGCTGGCAGTAGCTAGTATTGAATAAAAGAGGTAATTTTCGAATTTTAGGACAACTAATTGTCTGAATGAGTTTCATAACCAAATTCAAAATCTATTGCAACCCGTACTTTGTAGGGTAAATTCGATACTTGAAATCATACTCGACACTTGAGTTGTGGTGTGAGTGGCTTTGGCATCAAATTATATGTGGCAACAAATGTGCAAATTTTGGCAACTCTAATAGTAAACGAATAAAACAAATCAAACCCTTATTCAGATGAAAATGATCCATTTTAAAAAATTTCATTAAAAATTAATGAACAAATTAAACAAATTAATGAACCCAATAAAGCTTCACCAAATCACAACTGGCTGAGTTGAAGCTTTAGCGGAAATTATTCTTTCGTTAACTTTTAACGTACAGACACGACGTGCATTTAGATTTATTTAGATTTATAATAGGCATAGTCCACAGCCATGTAGGGTGTTGAATCGCAATAAATCATGTCTCCAGATTGGACTGCTGACGTAAATGATGCCTCTCTAATAAATCTTCTAGGTGTTGTCGTTGGTACGTTGTCATTAAAATTCTACCGCTGACATATATTTTTGTTCGATAATGATTTTCATTAAGCACCTTTAGTTTCTCGGTGTTATTCCACACGTTAAAGTGTTGGTTTGGTAATTATTTAATAACCGTACTTAAGTTATGTTTTATGACTCTTCGTGTACTCACAGGGAGGGATGATCGTTGACCTATTTTTCGGACAATGAATCGGCAGTGCCATCTAAATTCACAATGCTGCCAGCCTTCTGTACGTCTACCATGAGTTTTATCAATCTATACTCGCTAGCGACTGTAGTTAAAAAAATATATAAAACCTTTTAAAAAACAAGTTTCTAATTTATTTAAGTTTTAAACTAACAATCAAGCAAGTTGCAAGTAAAACTTTAGGTACTAAAAAGCTAAATTAGAAACTTGTGTTTTAAAAGTTTTCGTACATTTTTTTAACTACAGTCGCTAGCGAGTATAGATTGATTAAAAGTCATGGTAGACGTACAGAACCTTTTTTATACGATGAGTTGTGTAACCTGCCCCTAATCCTATTAAATTTAACCATAATGGGCGATATGTAGGTGTAACAAACAGGTACATAAAAAGTAGTCACACTCTAACAAAAAAAATTGTAGAAGAGTCAACAGTTCTCCACTGATTTAATATAAGTATAGCGTAGAAACTAAAATACCTAGTTACTCGTACTTACCTAAGACATTTTAGACACTACCTATAGCTTTGGTATTGTGTGCCTACACTTTTAACCAAGCAAGGCAAGCGTGCTCCATCTTCGACCACATCGTCGCTTACATTCAGGATAGTGGTCAAACGCGTGTTAGTTCCACAACTTATTTTATTATTTTTGAAAAAATGCACATTGCTTGCGAGCATTTTATTATTGTTGAAAAGACCTACAGAGAGAAAATTTTCTTTTTCTTCCGTTGCGCTAACTATTCTCGTTATCCTCTTCTAGGAAGTCAGGGAGTGTTTACGGCTCTGAGCGTATTAAAGATAACCTTTAGGTATAATCCTTTTATAACTTTGTAAGGGCAACTCTAGACTATCTATTTAATGCTCCAGATACCAGCTTACCATTGGTTTTTGAAAATGTGATCCAGATCGATTTGGTGTTAGTATATAACTACATCATCATCCTTTTGCCTTCACCCCAGTTCATTTCTATATTCTTATTCTTCCTTCCTTACATCTTACATAACTACATCATAATCCTTTTGCCCTTATCCCAGTTCATTTGTATATTTTATTCTTCATTCCATACATCTTCTACATCATCCTTATTTTGCCCTTATCCCAGTTTATATATATATTCTTACTAGCTTCTGCCAGCGGCTTCGCCCGTGTTATTCCCAGGGAACATATTCCTGGGATGAAAAGTAGCCTATGTCCTTTCTCAGGCTCTAGACTATCTGTGTACCAAATTTCATTTAAATCGGTTCCTACTGAACCGATTTAACGATAGCCTAAAAAATTTGTTTCAAGCTTCTAGCTTCAAAAATGACGATACTTCCATATAACTTTTCATCCCCCTTTTCAACCCCTTACAACCCTTTTTTCGCTTTAAAAGTAACCTTTGTCCTTTCTCAGGCTCTAGACAATCTGTGTACCAAATTTTAGTAGGTTTGGCGTGAAAGCGCGATAGACAGACAGACAGAGTTACTTTCGCATTTATAATATTAAGTAAGGATATTAGTAAGGATTTTTCCTTCCTTACATCTTACATAACTACATCACATCATTTTGCCCTTATCCCAGTTTATTTATATATTCTTATTTTTTCTTCCTTACATCTATATTCTCTATAAGACCGTCGTAGACCGTCTTTGTAGCCATATTATCTTTCACGCATTTCAAATTATCCATCGTTTCTTTGATACTTACATCTAGCTATAAGCTATTAAACTGTCATCTCAGTGGCCACTTCCGTCTTAGCCATATTTATCCTCTTACACACAATCCGTGCATATGTCTTTTGGTCAACTCTTCAAACACATTCTTCATGATAACTTTCCGTTCGTACGCGCATATCCCGTTTTTCCCATTCCCGTCGGAATTTCGGGAAATCCTCTCTTAATGCTCACCTATACTCCCCAAGGAACCTACATGCCAAATTTCAGCTTTCTACGACCAGCAGTTTCGGCTGTGCTTTGTCTGTCAGTCACTCAATCAGTCAGTAACGGAAGAATTGTATATATTAGGATTTTCAATAAACCCTTCATGTGATCCCTGACCCACTGATCTAAATAAATTACTGCAGTAAGCCTCAGTGAGGTTATTTACTAAGAAGCAGGGGAATGTTATTAATCTCCTTTTGTTACATTTAACTTCCACTTTCCCTGAATGCAGGATAGCCACTCTGCAAAAACGGATAGTGCTATTCGTCGTAGTGGAATCATGATGGCATTGGCCATACAGCCGCTCCTGGAAATTAAGCTTCACGTATCTATATCACGTATATATATATAAAAAGGAAAACAAAATGTGGGTACTAGCAAACTAAGGCTTGATCCCACTAGCTAACCAATTGTCTGTGGAGTTTCACAAAAACATTGCCAATAACGTAAGCTTTGTAACTAAACAATAATTCGTAAGATAATCGTTCATATTTCGTAAGATCCCTGTAATCAGAAACTATCAATCAGCATGACAATATACTTGAATTTACCGCCGAGATTGATGACATCATTATAATCGAAGATATTCATCCTAAAGCTGAATCATTATATTACCAACTGGGATTTGCCGAGACGTTAGCTCAAAATGTTTGTAAAGATTTGTAATTTTGTATGTTTGTAACGAATAAACTGAAAAATTACTGGGCCGATTTCAATAACTCTTACACCATTAAAATGCTACACTATCCCCAAGTAACATAGGCTATATTTATTACTAGAAGAAAATAGAGATCCCTACGAAAATTGCAATACCAAACACGTCGTAAGTCGCGGGCGAAGTGCTAGTTAATAACATACGTGAGCATTGCCAACAAATTCCATAAAGAAAAAAGAAAAGAAAAAGTAAAGATTACAAAGTTTTGAATAGAAAACCGGTCAAAAGCGAGGCAGACTCGCTTGCAAAGGGTTCCGAACGAATTTTTTTTTAACATGTTATTTTAACACTGTAGAATTCCTATAGGTTTTCCTGTAATCTATAGGTAAAGATCTATATCTTCATTTTTTTCAAAATTTTAGTCTCAATACTTTCGGAAACAAGGGGGGAATGGTCATTTTTCGTCTAATTTCTTGAATAACTTCAAAACTATTTATTTTAAAATTATGAAAAAAAAATATAATTAGAACCGTCACAGTAAGCCTTTTCATTTGATACCTATGTCACACGATATTGTACAAAAAACTTTTTTTTTTATTTTCTAGTTTGACCCCAAAAAGTGTCCCTCATCCTAGAAATCAATAATTTACGTAACACGTCCGTGTTTGGGTCACAGAAGTCCATATGTGTACCAAATTTCAACAGAATCGATCCAGTGGAACCAGAGAAAGACAGACACCCGAGTGATCCTATAAGGGTTCCGTTTTTTGTTCGGAACCCTAAAAACAAACAAGTTCTAACAAAATAAACCATGCACACTAATATTATAAAAAAGAAAGATTTGTTTGTTTGTTTGAATTGAATAGGCTCCGAAACTACTGGACCGATTTGAAAAATTATTTAATAATATTAACATTGGATAGCTACATTATCAGGGAGTAACATAGGCTATATATTTATTATCCCCCTACTCCCACGGGAACGGGAACTACGCGGGCGAAACCGAGCGACGTCCACTAGTAAGCCAAAAACGCGATTTCCTCGTGTACATTTCTTATGTTTTCATAGCTTTTTTGCTCTATATTTTCGGTTCTAACTGATGTACGCGATCTTTTCCACACTTGCCTTCCGCTCTGAACGAAGCCCAAATGCCCTTGGCGTTCCAGGGAAGACAATTACTCATAATGTGATAACAGTATTTTTTATTACACTATCTATACTCTATACTTAATATATAAAGCTGAAGAGTTTGTTTGTTTGCTTGAACGCGCTAATCTCAGGAACTACTGGTCCGATTTGAAAAATCTTTTAGTGTTAGATAGCCTATTTATCGAGGAAGGCTATAGGCATACATATCATCACGCTAAGACCAATAGTAGCGGAGCAGACGAAGTTTCGGTCAACCAGTATCAATACTATAATGCTGCACAGCATGGGTCCTTTAGAAAAGTTAAACCAGGAGGCAATTGTCCAAAATAAGTTCTCAAGAATTCATACTATACAAAGCGAAAATTCATAAGTAAAAGTCTGTTACACCGCTTAGGCACTTAAGCACAAAACTTTATTTACATTGAATAATGAAAAGGCGTCTTAGTAAGTCTTGAGTCGGAACAAAACGGTCACACAGTAACTTGGCACCCAATACACGTAGACCATCACCAAGTGAAGGAAATAGCGAGAAAAACTCGCCTTTACCTATTCGTATGGAGTCTCAGGGCTAAAGCAACTGACGTATACGGACAGGGCTCTGTGCCCCCAAAGGCAACTAGATACCCCACTATCTACTAAAAGTCGAACATGCAGAGAAAAAACCTGCCAAGTGCGAGATAGACTCTCACACGAAGGGTTCTGTACCATAAATCGAAAAAACACAAGTAACGTGTTTTTTTTTTGTAAGCTCTCTTAATTTTTATTTTTCGTTTATGGTACCCCCTTTTATAAATTTTTAATTTAATTTTTATTATTTATTGTTATAGCGGCTATAGAAATACCCACTCTGTGAAAATTTCAACTGTCTACCTATTACGATTCTTGAGATACAGCCCGCTGACAGACAGACGGACGGATGGACAGCGGAAGCTTAGCAATAGGATTCCGTTGATTACATTTTTGGGTACGGAACCCTAAAAATGACGCCAAATAAGCTCTTAGCCACCAGATATAATTTGTACCAGTCAACACACACCATTTTTAGCGATCATTAAAACAGTTCGATAATTTATTGAACTACTTTACAACTAAACTGGATTTTCGTATTAAATTGACTATCACTGATAAATGGTAACCAACATAATGCCAAAGTGCTTTCGGGTTACGATTGTCTTAACGTAATTAATTCCTTACAAAAAGATACACAAGTACAAAAAGGCTAGATATAACTGGGGGTCTCTTCAAGTCACTAGAAAGAAGTCTTACTCCAGAAGTAGCCTTTCACTTTTGACTTGGAGAAAAGCGTGGCAAGCGTGGCATATCGTTGACCACAACATCGCTGACCACCAGTAGAGATTGTGGTCAAATGCAAGCCTGATAAATCAGCCAGATAAAAAACCAGGACAAGATGGTCTGGTTGAATCTATACTAATACATAAAGCTGAAGTATGTTTGTTTCTTTGTTTGCTTGAACGCGCTAATCTCAGGAACTACTGGTCCGATTTAAAAAAATCTTTCAGTGTTAGATAGCCCATTTATCGAGGAAGGATATAGGTTATATAACATCACGCTAAGACGGAGAGACGGGAGCGGAGCGTTAATGAAAAATATGACGCAGACGAAGTAGCGCGGGTCAGCTAGTATAATATAAATTTCCACTTCCAAAGCTTTAATGAGGTCCACAACAGCATAGCATAGCATAGTCGGCCTTATAATGTTCCCACTGTTGGGACTCAGGCCTACTCTCTAGGAGAGGGACACAATAATTGTAGTTTATAACGTAATGATCACGTTGAAGTAGACACAATGACACAATAACCAGCGGATTTATATTTCGCCTTGCTTTCGACATAAATATATCATCACGCTAAGACCAAGCGGAGCAAGTATCAGCTTGCCGCGTTTGACTCGGTGGAACGCAGAGCTAAGAGGCTCATAGGTGACGAAAAACTGGGGGATGCCAAGCTACATAGCTTGGCTCATCGCCGTAAGGTTGCCTGCTTGTCGGTCTTCTACAGATTGTACTTCGGTGAGTGTGCACAACAACTCCACGACCTCATCCCACCGGCCCCCTTCTACCATCGGACATCCAGACGCACTGCATCTTACCATCCCTACCTTGTTGCTAAGTCGCACTAAGCGTTTCAAACGTCTTTTATAATGCGCACAGCAAAGGAGTGGAACTCTCTACCTGCGTCTGTGTTTCCAAACGCTTACAACCCTAATCTCTTCAAAGTTAGAGTGCACAGGCTCCTTCTGGGTAAGCTTGCTCCATCGTAGACTTTGTCTGTGTCATCTCTGACCTAGACTAGAGTCAAGAGCAAACCCATCACAAATAAAAAAAGCAGACGAAGTTGCGCGGGTCATCTAGTGGATTTATGAAAGGAGGTTAGTTCATCTCCTGAGACCTTTCCCAGTATTGTTTTACCTCACCTAGCAATTTTAGAGCAGGGGTCCCATAAATTTAGTTTAGCTTGACCAGTTGGCCACTGGGGAATACGGGGGATGTGCTTACAACAACTACTGGTAGGGACCTTGCCATAATCTACTCTTATTTACGACTCTACACACATAGGTAATGGTAGGTTAAGCTCATTATTTGAAAAGAGCATCTGAAAATTTTAAATTTGTCTTAATTTTCTGGTCTATAAGTATTGTTAGAACTATCCTACAACAATATTTATAGTCTAGAAAAATTAAGACATATATTGCGAAAAAAATCCGAGTGAAGATTTTACAGTGGGATTATCTTAAGTTTTACATTAGAAATCCCAAAGTAAATGAGATCTTCACAGAGTTTTCACGAAAAATTCACAAAAAACATGATTGCGGTGAACTTAGAATTTAATTCACACATCGGCCCCTTAGGGTGCCTGTCCATTTCAGCGGAACGTAGAAACGGAGAAATTTTAACCCATGGAATTGCACAAAATCTCCGCACCACGTGAGTCACTGACATTTTGTGCAATTCCATTGGTTAGCATTCCTCCGTTTCTCCGCTCCGCGGCCTCACTCCGCTGAAATGGATAGGTAGCCTTACAGTTATTTTCCTTGACAACTAATACTAATGACCTTTCGCTCCCGAGATCTCCCTCAAGTAATGTGAATTTAATCGGTATAAAAGTAAACAACTAGCGTAAGCGAAAGAACCAATAGAATCGTTTCAGTCTTACGTAAATTAAGCGATTATATTGGTTCTTAACAAACTCATTCTTCGCTACGCATCCTGTAGTGCTATTCTGTAACAACATTTTCATGTCTCGACAGCAGAATCCCAGGTGAGTATTTATTTACATATACTTTATTGTACACCAAAATTAAAATACATTCATATAAAACACACACACACAAATACATTCATCAAATTCATATAAATATAAGACCTTTATGTAGTGCATTTTAAAGCTCACTTTGTGAGCTTTGTCACTCGGGTGAAGGCAAGCTCGAGATCAAAATACTTATTTACAGAATAGACTAACTGGTGGAAACGCAGCCTAAAAGGACACTCAGCGAAAATGTAGTTTTCTATCATTCTTATATATCCTACTAGCTGACTCGCGCAACTTCGTCTGCGTCATAAAATGTAATTATTTACGACATCACATTAGAAACCTCAAAAATAACAGTATTTCTCCACTATTTAATAGATGTAATTATACATATAAACCTCCCTCTTCAATCACTCTATCTATTAAAAAAAACCGCATCAAAATCCGTTGCGTAGTTTTAAAGATTTAAGCATACATAGGGATATAGGGATAGAGAAAGAGACTTTGTTTTATACTATGTAGTGATACAGTTAAAGTAGGAATCTGCTGTTTACAAATATGTAAATATTCTAACAAACAATGTTACGTCTTTATAATAATAACTAACTTCTGTCAGCGGCTTTGCCCGCTTGGTTCTAGGGAATATACTCCCGGGATGAAAAGTAGCCTATGTCCTTTCTCAGACTCTAGCTTATCTCTGTACCAAATTTAATTTAAATCGGTTCAGTATTTTTGGCGTGAAAGCGCGACAGACAGACAGACAGATTTACTTACGCATTTATAATATTAGTAAGGATATTAATAAGGATTATAAAGTGTGTTGATTGATCTCATATTTAATTAATTAATTAATATTATAATGTATATAATTAAAAATTTGTAATTGTAAAAGGAATCCTCCAAGCTTCCTGCGGGACAGGCCTAGCCTAGTGCAAGAAATCTTTGAAATTGTCATAGGTTAATATGTAAAGAAACTGAATGCTCCTGTATAACGCATAATTAGTAATCTTATTTTGTTTTAATACCTAAATTTATTCTTATTCTTAATTCAGTTAGGTAGACACCGGCAGATTCTATAATATACGACTAATCAATCTGCAAAACCAGTAACTTCGTAGATAGACAACCAGAAGGGGTTTCGGACAAAAAAATGGCGACAAAAACTGTACCAGGAAGAGCATAAATCTTTTTACACACGGAACAGGTTTCTGTTTATTTATATGCTGGACATGATCACTTGCGTTTAAAGACCGTAAAATCATAATTATTTATAACGATAATTGTCACATAAAAGAAACTTATATTTATGTTTAAGTGTGCCCATCAATTTTGCAAATATGTGCGTTGTTATGCAAGACGAATAAAAGTTATGTTATGTGGCGCCAACATTGAAACAACGATATGAGTCACTACCTAATGATTCTATGGCTTTGTGACCGTTGTGAGTTTTTTAAGCCATCTCATTCAAATCCTTTCATAGCCTAGCAGAAAATGAGATCCTTACAATAGGTATTTTATAGGACCTGGACATGTTTTTTTTTTTAATTTCTGCACGAGTTCCATAATTACGAAAAGAAAAGCATTGCGTGTGAAATAAGTACGATCTGCATGATAAGCCTTTAAGCTGTGTGACACGAACCAGCTCTCGAGGAAGTATGTTGAAAAACGTATTGTCGTTCAATACAGGTTTTTTCATTTGTCCACTAGCATCATAAAAAAACTTTTTTACAAAAAATATAACCGACTTCCAAAAAAACACTAGAAAGTATAAAATGACCTAATTTTCGGAAGTCGATGTTAAAAAACGAAGATACAAAACCAAAAACACCGACTTCCGAAAATAAGGTTATTTTATACTTTCTAGTTTTTTTCATCGAACTAAAAAACTATCACACAAATCGGATGAGAAACCTCTGAGTAATCGGTGTACATACATAAAAAAAAATACCCACCGAATTGAGAACCTCCTCCTTTTTTGGAAGTCGGTTAAAAATGTAGACCATTGAAAATTTGCACGACAATTTGAAGTCCAAATTAATAAATATTAAGACTAATTTTTACCCGTCCATGTAACAAACATCTAAGTACTCAGACCCGAATATATCCCAAGGGCATAATATTAATACTCGTAAGAGTTGCCCCTATCTAGGGATTACTCTGAGACGATAAACAACATGGCATCCACTCGTGTTAGTGTATCGTATTGGTATGTAATCGTAACTCACATAACGGTCCTTTGTGGCAGTCTGTTTGTATGGAAGCCTATTTAAACAGGAAGATATCTTATAATTATCATAACTAGCTTTTGCCCGCGACTTCGTTCGTACGCGCATATCCCGTTTTTTCCCGTTCCCGTAGGAATTTCAGGAAATCCTCTCTCAGTGCTCCCCTACACTCCCCAAGGAACCTACATGCTAAATACGAACGACAAGTACCTACCTAGTTTCGCCTGTTCGTTGTCTGTCAGCCATGTTGATTTTATGTTTTAAATTTTAAAGAGGTAAAATTTTTTGTTTGTCTTTTGATAGTAATCTGTCGTTTACAGATATGTAGCGTTAGTGCGAGTTTTTTAACGTTCTCGATCGCGTTAGCGTAAACGTCAATTTGTATTGAAACTGAATAAGCGCCGTCTGGTGACAATAACGGAAAACCTTTTTTTAGGGTTCCGAAAAAAAACGGAACCCTTATAGGATCACTCGGGTGTCTGTCTGTCTGTCCGTGTGTCACAATCAGTTTTCTCCGGATCCACTGGACCGATTCTGTTGAAATTTGGTACACATATGGACTTCTATGACCTAAACACGGACGCGTTACGAAAATTATTAAATTTTTAGTATGAGGGTCACTTTTGGGTGTCAAACTAGAAAATTAAAAAAAGTTTTTGAACAATATCGTGTGATATATCAAGAAAGAAAGAAAGAAAGAAAGAAAGAAAAATGTTTATTTGGGACTCGCACAAGACACATAAAATGAAAGGGCTTACTGTGAGGCTTTTAAATATATTTTTCTTAATTTTAAAATAAATGGTTAAGAAGATATTCAAGAAATTAGACGAAAAATGACCATGACCAAAGCTCAGTAGTTTCGGAGATAAGGGGGGGGGGCCTTATCTCCGAAACTACTGAGCCTGAAATTTTGAAAAAAATGGAGATAATAGATCTTTACCTAAAGATTACAGGAAAACCTATTAGAAGTCTGTAGTGTTAAAATAACATGTGAAAAAAAAAATTCGTTCGGAACCCTTTGCACGCGAGTCCGACTCGCACTTGGCCAGTTTTTTTCTCTATACATATAAGCGAACGTTTACGTTAACGCGATCGAGTGCGTTAAAAAACTTACACTAAGCCCTCTGATTACGAAAAATCTTTCAATTATAGAATCCACTAACGCTAAGTGCCACAGGTTTACCTAAAAAATCACGGTGGGATAAACAATAGGAGGAAACATCTAGTTGAAATTAATAGTTTATTGTGTTCCCATCGATCGTCCTTTAATTAAGAAGATAACTACCGAGGAAAGTACCTTTTTTTAAAGATGGGAAATCATCAAATGGCTACTTCCGCTAAAACGGTAATTGACTAAAACGCATCCGTGTTCCTCCTGCCCTTTGCGTTGCAGCAGTGCTATTCTGTAAATAACTATTTCGATATCGAGCTTCACTTGAGTGACAAATCTCACAAAGTTAGCTTTATTGCACATAACATAAGTCTTATACAAATACGAATTTGATACCTCACCTCGGATTCCGCTGACGAGACACTTACAGAATAGCACTACAGGGCCGCAGTGACTAGTTCGAACAAATTCCGCAACCTAACGGTTTTCTCAAGAAGGCAGGAAAAGTGCATTTAGTTTATTATTTTAAAGGCATCGGAAGTGGGTTCCTAAGTAACTCAATAAGTTCTTCTTTCCCTAAATAATAACGCAGAGCTAAGAGGCTCATCGGTGACGAAAAACTGGTGGATACCAAGCTACACAGCTTGGCTCATCGCCATAAGGTTGCCTGCTTGTCGGTCTTCTACAGATTGTACTTCGGTGAGTGTGCCCAAGAACTCCATGACCTCATTCCACCGGCCCCCTTCTACCATCGGACATCCAGACGCACTGCATCTTACCATCCCTACCTTGTTGCTATTCCACCAATTCGCACTAAGCGTTTCCAAACGTCTTTTATAATGCGCACAGCAAAGGAGTGGAACTCTCTGCCTGCGTCTGTGTTTCCAAACGCATACAACCCTAATCTCTTCAAAGTTAGAGTGAACAGGCTCTTTCTGGGTAAGCTCGCTCCATCGTGGACTTTGTCTCTGTCATCTCTGACCTAGACTAGAGTCAAGAGCAAACCCATCACAAATAAAAAAAAAAAAAAATAATAATAATATTAAAGGGAACTTTCCGTTTGGAAAGCGCCTTTTACCGTCAATAACATTTGATCAGAAACGTCGATAAGAAAAGTTATGCGCATAAGTTGAGGATAAGTATTTATTAGCATAATTGCTTAATGTAGGTAGAAATGTAATATAAGTAATCGCAATTACTATAAAATTATCGAACTGCCCATGAAAAATCTTAAAATAACAGAGAAAGTAAAATAATTGAATAAACAATTAATCATTTTTTATGGAACTAGTCAACTGTAATCTCCAAAGGCTCCACTCAAGAATTTTTCCAATTACGAACACAATCGATTTAGTTGAAAGCAAGTGAAATGTTTCTTTTGAAAACAATAACTTCTTTTGCTTTTCGGTATTTCAGTTTCCTTTTAGTTTTTTTCAGGCTCGATACTTACATCACTGAACAAAATCTTTCTTTTTTCCTTCTAACTTACAGGTAGATAAAATCTTTAAAAAAATACAGAGTACTTTTAGCTTTGCGTAGGTTAAGTTAACTTTAAGCAATGTTTGTAAAATAATCCCTTATCGTAGAATACAGATGCTTATTTTTAAGACAACATGGGAGGGTAATAAAAATACAAATGTAAAATACTGGTACTCAGCTAAATCCGGTTTGACTGGAAGCCGACCCCGATATAGCTGGGAAAAGGTAGGCAGATGATGATGATGTGTGTTCCATTGCTCAACTTTTTCCTTATTTTCGGTAGAACAGTTATTATGATTATGCTGGACGCTTACCCCAATATATTTGGGAAAAGGCTAGGCAGATGATGAATTATCCTTGCTTTTCTTTTGCCTTAAAATAATTAAAAATTGAATAAGAAACAACTAAGTTTCAGACACAATTTCTGCTAAGACAGGCATATTCCGATATTTTAATGTAGGTATAAGTAATTTAATCTTCGATGTCACCTTTACACAGGGTGGCAATTTGTGAAGGGGCAGCAAGTAACCTTAACGATGACCGCGTTGTTGCTGTTCGATAAAGTAGTTTGGAGACCATGCCTATATTTTTGTAGAAATTACTGTCGGCATTGGCAGTTATTAAAAAATCCATACACTTAGCAACAAAAACGAAAATTTCAATTTTCCTTAAAAGTTTACTAGGCCAGAAAAATCGGAAAATACATGAAAGTTTTCCAAAGCTAATGCGCCAGACTGCTTCAACACACCCTCATTAAAATGATCATGGGTTAATAAATACATGTTAATTGCTCGTTTCTGTCTAATACTGGTACTTTTGTCTGTTTATTAATTAATTTATCAATGCCTACGAAAACTTAGAGCCAGCTTAGTTACACAGTTTTTATTCCGACAAATGGTTAAAGTGATTGTAATTGAGTTGTGTGCATAGTGTAACGGTTAAAATATTTATGGGTATTCTTTTATTTGAACAAGTTAAGCAAGTTAAATGTGGAGACCAATTCTACATGTTGTATAATATGTTCTACTTACAAAGTAGGTACGTCTCTATGGGGGCGAAAGTTAGTGACTATCCGTGCGCTTTGGGGCGGCTCGTTTTGGATGTTTTTAAAAGAGTTAGGCTGCGTTTCCACCAGGGGTGTGCAAGGATCCATAATTGAGGTAGGTTGAGACATATGTACCTCAACCTTTTTTTTTTTCACGGGCGAAATCCTCATGGATATCCTCCGCCCTGGGGCGGGCGGAGGGGTCTGTCAGGCTCTTACTGACTAAAACTACCCCGGTGTTCCATATCTCACCTAGGACGGAGATCGCGGGAACTTACGACTTCCGTAATCCCCGGCTGGTGCCGGCCCGCCTCTGCAGGGCACCTCGGGTCAGCGGGGGGAGTGAGGTGTTTGACTCCCCCCGCGACATCAAAGAGGGGCGCACGGGAACACCACGCGCCACCACCTCGGTTCCGGATGAATGGGGGGCGACGGACATAAGACATACCTCAACCTACATCAACTTGATCAGAACCAATAGAATCGCTTTATTTACCTAGCCTCGCACAGCGTAAGCGATAGTAAACAAGCAATCTAACCAACCAATCTTTAAGTCAAGAGTTAATAGGTTACTTCTAGGCAGGCGTACTCCATCTTCGACCACATCATCGCTTACCATCAGGTGAGTTAGTGTTTCCCTCGGTACGTAAAGAAAATATTTAGCTACACAAAAACAAATACCTATACTTAATCGAATTTTAAACCAATTTGGAGACACGCCGGACAAAGCTAGGTTTCCCATTACAATTTATTTACCTGGGAACGTTTATTGCTCTATTGAATTGTAAACTTAGGTACATACCCGATATCAAAGGCTTGACAGCTGAATGACTACAGTAATTAATTTCCTAATTAAGTTGATTTCGCGATTCAAAATCTCGTATATTGTTGAAGCGTTTGAAGTGTTTGCTAATCAATTTTAATTTTATTATTTTTAAGAAACAGTTGGTATCTGCGATTTGTTCAGTTACCAAACAAGAGGTATATTGAAACTTGAGCCTAAACTTGAAAAAGTGAATTTTACTATAATATTTTTCCCTTCTAGTTTTCTGTAACTTGGCAATCTTACTATAATATTTTTCCCTTCTAGTTTTCTGTAACTTGGCAATCTGTGCAATACACAATGAGCCTTTCGTATTTCTTGAATTGAGATTATGAAGGCGTTTCAAATTGGAAGCTGGGCTGACGTGATTGTGTGGTTTTCAAAGCGATCTATCGGAGCATGAACGCTATGTCTTTACACACGAAAGTATTGAGCAATTCCTGAGCTTTCCAACTTATTTAAACAGTTAATATTTCAACTATATTATTGGGAAAACATGACTAAAGTAGGTACTTACCTGCGTAGGATCATATCTTGCCGATATTTTCACTATAATATAGGTAAGTAAGTATACCTATATTATTAAATAATGGAACTTACTAACATCCTCTAGGGATACCAAGCACAGGCACTAAAACATTTCCAGTTTAATTTGTCTTCGTATCGAAATTGGAACGGGCGCGAGCTATCGTAAGCATCATAAAAATCTAATTTAACATCTCTCATTTTATTCTTGTGTTATCCTATTCGCAGAAGTAATTAGGATTGTTCTTGTTTCTCAGTAGTGTCTGTTTACTTACTGAAAAACCAACACGCCCAAACCTAAGTGTGAAATTAAAAAAAAACACATTCCTTCTCCTTCTGGGGCTGTCGGGTATTATGGTAGTATAGGATATCCGTCTGTAACGAAATTGGTAAGGTAATAGGTAAGGCCTACATGCGGTTTCTGGATTATGAATTTGAAGTTGAGTACATATTTGTCAAACTACAGCTTAAAATCCTGTCAAACTTTGGAATAAAAGGTAGGTTTGACACGTTCTTAACTCAAAATACTGAATTCACAAACCCGCCCTTAGTGCAAGCCATCTTTTAAATGAAAACTCCTCAATCTTTACAACAAGATTTGAACAAAAATCTCTCACTAGACATGGAAATGGCCTATAATTTTCCAGCGAACGGATTTTTGCTGTTGTATCGTGCAAAAATAGCAAATATCGACGTTGGCGTTAAGTGCTAGACGACAGTCGAATAAACAGAGCGGCGTGCTCAAGGGCGCGCGTTTTTGTATCGAGTGCAGCTTCCCACGCGCGTGCGCAGCTTGCTCGTCCACGCCTGGCCGAGTGGCCGCCCAAGCGCGCCCCAACCCGCTAGTAGCGATGCCTCAAACCACAAAATCGTCACCGAATAGGTGTAAAGAGCCTAAACTTTTATGTCTAGAAGCTCTAGACAAATGATATTCTTTCAGCGAAAGCAATTGTCGAAATGCCAAGATATTTAAGTCAGTGACGCTTCACGTAACATTTTGACAGCGTTTGTCAATCCAACACATTTTTGACGTTTTAACAATCGTCTTCGCCACGCTATCGCTGGCCAAATGTCACTTATAGAGCCTCAGGTCCACAATGGTTGACGACAAAACATTTATCCATCTCCATCATTGATGATGATGGAGATGGATGAATATTTTGTCGTCATTCATCCATATATACTCTACGAAATGTAGCATCCGTCCTCCTCATTCCATTCTTCATATTACGTTCTAGTCCAAATTAAGTATTACGCAAGAGTTATCTTAAATCCATTGAATCATCTTCATATTTTTTACCATCAACTAAAATCTGTGCTGTTTTTCTACACACATGATTGAAGCACAAATGATTGGAATAAGAAATAACTTACTCCTAAATCGTTATCTACGTAATTGAATTACATCTTTCCGTTCACGTAAAATATTACAACGTCTGAGTAATCAATCAAGAGGATTTTACTTCAGATTGAAACCACTTTTTGATGTAAACGTAAATAAATCGTTTCAGCAAAAAAAAATCGGCTTATTGGAAGTAATTCTATCCATAAAACAGCAACTAATGACCAATTTAGATTTTCATTACAAGTAAGCAAGACGTTTTGTAAATAGCAACATGATCTTGATTGTAATTACTTGTTTGGAGCGAGCTTATTTTGTTTTATAAACATTATATTAATAACTCATTAGTAATCGATCAGACTTTAATATAGAACTGTTGGGAACCGAATCAAATACACTCGGGCGACCCCTGCGGTTACACGCACAACCAGATGAACACCGAAGTTTCACTTCACTATACTCTGAACTTATATACTAAGTTGCAAATGTTTTGACTGAGGATTGTAGTTTGAAGGATTAAGAAATGAGTTAAATGGTTCAATGCTGTTGAATTTCAAAGGTTTCCTAAACAAATCTTTACGAATAGAGTTCAAACTTCAACGTCTTTGGAATATGCTAAAATTAGTAAGTGTTCAGTCTACGTCTGGATTATATGTTCTGTGTCCAATCATTATAGACAAACGACCACTGTAAGAGCTAAACAGGTGCTCCTATAAACTCAAACTGAAACAGAGCATTGCGTAAACGAGCTATGCAACATTAGAGCACGGTGCAACGTCTAATTAAAGGATCATTGTTCGGAGAATGTGTGTCGGGCCGGGTCTTGCAACTGGGACGTAGTTCCGAACGCACCGTGGCCAACAATTCGCGTGCCGGTGCCCCAAATGCAAATTTCCGCATTAAGACCCCGTGACACTGGCTGTGACAAGTGACAACGACCGACGATCGCAGTTTCAAATTGTAATCAATCTCTGCATGACGTCATTCTGTCGTTGTACCGAAGCGCGAAGTAACGAATCCGACCGCAGCACGCTTGACGTGGTTTTTCTTATCAACGCGCCGACTGAGCGAATTCTCTCCTAAAAGCTATGCGATTGTGGATTGCATTCCTGAGCATCCTCTCGCCTCATCGCTTTCACTCGAATGGCGAGAAAGCAGAACCCTTATAAGTACTATTCGCGTTGTTGCCTACTCGTGCAATTTTCTCTTCATATGAGCAGTCATTGCTATTGAATTACCTTTTCGCTGATTTACGATGGCTCATTACTGCCTACACTGTGGGGATTATGCATTATATGCACTTCCATTATGGGAATGGTTCTCGAAGTACTGATAGATCTGTCCGTCTATTTTAGACACGCTTGACCTAGCTTTGATTAGGTGTACCGCTTACATTACGGTGGAATAAACAAATCTGAACAAAATTGAGAACGCCACTAAACAATTAATTACTTTGTTTTATTGTAACAGTAACTCGTTTCCCAAAGTAAAGATAAACAAACCACAGGACTTTGTAATTATTTTGTTCGTCAAATTCTCAAATCACATCTGAATTACATCGTATGTAAATGATAGATAGATTAACAAACTGTGCTTCGGCAGATCAAAGACTCATCGACCTTCGCGGAAGATTTATTAAAAATACACACAGGATTGAGGGTTTTACGGGCTGATGGTGTCATAAAAAGTGTTCTTTTTGACACCAATCTGGTGTTTATTATTTGGGACAAATGTGACCCGCCGGCCGTAACCCAACACCGCGCCGTCTGTCGACTGACACCACTCGTCTTGTTTGATCTACTGAGAGCTTTTTAAACTTTTTATGTCATAGTTTAGTGCGCTTTAGGCGCCTTTATTGCTGAGTAAACATTTCAGGATTATACGTCGCAGCCGCAGCACGAGCTTAATGAACTTTCCTATTTCGACATTTTCAGTCGCCGAGCGTCTGTTACGTAAACTCACAGATATCGAAAACGTTGGAAGTCCCTCAGGCTACTCCATCTAAAATAACACAAGCGTATGGTGCTCATTTATTCCTCGAAGAGCCTCATAGTTTACGAAGATTATTTTGACAAGGCAATATTTTTATTGCGTAACGCCCCTAAGCACTCTAAATAAAAATTATCCTTGGAATTTTTCGAACGTAATCAGAATCTGTTGAAAGTTATAATAACACAAATAAATAGAATAAAAAGCTTTGTTTTCGTTTGTATCTGGTAATGCGTTCATTGATATGTTGTTGATGTTTCAGGAAGAGTCTTGTTTTGTTAAAAAGCACCGTCCAATCGGTGGAGAGGCCGCCTGCGCCCGCGCCGGCACATTAGGAAAATAGACAGACCGTTTGTAGACATTGGAAATGGTTATGCAGTATGTGTACTCACCTACGCGAACTCTTAAACACTATGATTTATATTTCAACATGCAAAATTCTTTAACGTAGGTTGCTCTTGTAATCTTGTTGCACACAAGTTCAAACTCTGCTCTATATTTAGTCAAGTCTGTTGATGCAATATGGTTTATGTTATTCTAATAATTGTAACGTAAGTGGCTTATATACCTAGATATAGAAGATAGAATTTTATATCAATGCCATTATTAGATCATGCGTAATTAGCTACTAATTGATTGCGTTAAAGATAACTCTAACAATTATTGTTTATGAATAAGTTAGTATGCGCACTGTTTACAAATTACACAGCCAAGCATTAATTATATAACGTCATAATAAACACGTTGGTCTGTAACCGAGATGGTTCACTTTTGTGGAGTGTCGGCCGGCGTTAAGCGGTCGGATTTTTAAATAAACATTTTTAATGATCGCGTGCGCCTGCGCTGCCAGGTGTACGCAGACGGTGCCGCGTCTCCTCCCCTAACCGTACTACTTCTTTTGTTCCAAAAACAGTAACCCATTTATTTGAAAAACGCTGAATTTCCTTCAGCAACGTTTGACTATAATATTTACTGAAAAGGAAAAAGTAGCTCCGGAACTAAATAAAAACACCCCTTGATATGAATTTCCTACTTATAAATGTCGGACTGCTGTGTCAGTTATGTGATCTGATCAGGATTGTTTTATTTCCTCCAAATAAATTTATTTTTAGAAGAAGATCCTTCCTCCCACGACAGCTGTGGAACAACAACAGAAACTATTTCCAGATTGATCGGACGTCCTTTTTTGACATGAAAGGATTCAGGAGCAGTGGATGCTTTATTTTATACGTATTAATGTAAAACCAAATAGATATACGTATATGGAGCATCATCCTCTTTGACTAATAGTATCTACCTTGGCTATGTTAGAGCAAAAGCTAACAAAAGCTCGGTACATATCAGTGCTACTGATCCGTGTATTCTGTTTGTTTCTTCTGTAATGCTTGCAAACCTACCTTTACTTGACCAACAAAGTATTCAAGATGATACTTAGATCAAATTTTATGATGATTAAGTGCGGTGTTCAGCGATGATTGAAGGCTTTACAATTTCTGAGGATATGCAGCTCAAGAAGAGTAGGTAGTTAATGTAGATAGATCGCTCTTTGTCTATAGCTATGCTCTAATTACTAACAACTAACTCTCTTTCTGCCACGACATCATTTATTCATTATGATGTCGAACAAAAACATTATAACCCTTACAACATACCTACTTACCTACTTATCGAATGTAGTAGGTAAGTAGTTACAAGCGGTCTTAATTCGCGAGGATACTCCAGTATAAAATTAGGTTCTGAATGAAGTGGCCTATTCTTGTACTGAATGATTCTCAGAACGTAACGTGGTTACAAAAAGATTGCGTGTTTTTCTGACGATTGGCCAATTTGTTTGAATGACCAGCTTCTCTCGGGGTTTATTGGGTTGACCGGATGGGCGGAAATCGACCCATGTGTCTCTGAATCTGTATGTTATTAAGTTTGTTTTTTGTAAGCAAAGAAAGACCAACCTACGCATCGTTAGTAGATTAGATAGATCAAATTTTATCTATTGTTTTATCCAAAGCAGGAACCATATTTTTTTCACACTCAAACATTGCCGGCCATTTACCTACCATTTTTCATAGACAATTTATTTTTAAAAATAAATCAATTCCAGAGAAACAATAGTTCAAATTCGAAATTCGAACGCGTCTAGCGCCTACATACTCGCACACAGCACATTGTACGTAGGTGTGGGTGATGTAAGAAGTTAACAATAGTGTTGGTAATTTGTTGTATTGTTTTGCCATCAGCGGGACGAGCCGAGCGTGGCTCTAAGCTACGACTTGTCCGACGGTTATTTATACCGTAATCTATCAACGAAACTGTCACGTGGGTGCTTGGTCCACTAACAAACACAACGATCATGTGAAACTTGTGTCGACAGAAGTTCAACTATAAAGAAGCGTGATTTTGGGGTTGATCGTAAATCGTATTATAGAAGGTCAGCAAAAATAGCCCAGTCTGATCCTTATCCAAAATTACCAATATACGCTGGAATATCTATACCTAGTAGGTAAAAGATTAAGCTTTATATTATTGATGATTGTGTTCTCGAGCCTCGAGCTAAGCGAACCACACGATCTTTACCGCTACAGCTAGATAACTGCCTTATTGCCATTCTGTTGATATTGCTTACATTGCACGGTAATGAATATTATTGTTAAGGGCACACGGAAAACTGACTGCGCCGGCGCGTGGTTTCGTGATTATCGTTATCTCAGCAGTTCAATAAAGTACATTTTATCGTTTTGACATTTCTGAATTTCTCATTCGCGTTTAAACATTGAAAACCAACACGATCAAGAGATAATGATAGCCGGGGGCCATCGATATAACTGATGTAAATTATTGTCTATATTTTTGCGGTAAACGAGCACAAGATTTTCCTAAGCAAATGAGCTGGCAGTGGTCGAAGAACGGACCTAAGATGCAATGTGGTTGGTAGTCAGTAGGAACTATTTAATGCATTTATTGAAATTGAAAAGATGTGGCCGAGAAACAAAGTAAACTTTTTAGTATTGTATTCACCACTTGCGTCATAAACTTAATGAAGAGAACAAAATGTCAATGCTGCCTAATTCTCATTTATTAGCGTCACATTCCTAATTATTGTAGTTTACAATAACGCCTTCTACGGCTACAAATGAAACAAGACGAATGTCTGAAACACCTCGTGAATCGGCGTGTCAAAACATTCTAAAGACGGAAATAATGGAAGCTTGAATATTCTCACGAACACGGGAATCCTTGAAGGCAATAAATTTTCAGCTTCGGGATTTCAAACCGCAAGTATTTGGGTCAGAAATGTTCAACGGCTATTGTGATTTTATTGTTGTGATCAGGCAATTAATAAGGTAAATTTAAGCTCTAGGTACATGAAATTATTATTTATTATATTACTAATTACTAATATTAATTAATGCGAAAGTAACTCTGTCTGTCTGTCGCGCTTTCACGCCAAAACTACTTAACCGATTTAAATGAAATTTGGTACACAGATAGTCTAGGGCCTGAGAAAGTACATAGGCTACTTTTTATACTACGGCGGGCGAAGCCGCTGACAGAATCTAGTTTATTATAAACATTATTGGACACCATAATAAACATAAAAAGTAAAAATAAACAATGAGCGAAAATATATATCGCAATCCACAATATGTCCCATAAAAAAAAAATTGATGTGTCAAATACGTCCCGGTATATGTAGATGTCACAGCTTAATCAGCCGATTAATTGGCGGCCTATCCTTTTCATTGAACGGCGCCTTTTCCGCAGGTTTCTACGTAAGTAGTTATTTGTTAGAATTATATCTTTAATCATGCTTCAAGAACGAGATACAGTCTCCCTGATATTATGATAAATCTATCTTCGGTGTTTCGCAGACAGAAATTTCATAGAATTTCGTTTCGCAGAAAATTTTTCTCATAATATTTGGTCCTTGTAATTTTATGTCAAATATTATTGTTTCAAAGACTATTTACTTGAATGAAACCTATTTCACAGAAACACAATTCAATTAATTTCATGATCACATTTTTTTATTTAGCAAACTTGTCAAACAAAACAGCAGAATTATTTTTTAACGAATATTGTTTGCCCGGTGTATTTTTCCATGGTATTTTATATTTCAGTGAAAATGTAATTATAATTAATTATTATTGTTTTATAATGTGTCCATGGCATACTTTTAAGATGGCAGAATTGTATTCGGAATAATTTTACTACGCATATTGTCATTTCTATAAAATAGCATTTTAACCTTAAATTAAAATTAAAATAAGATCTTAAAAACCAACACGGGTACTAAAAAATTTGTGACGGAAACGAATCGCTGCTAAACCGACCTCACGTAGTCTTGTCTGCCCTACCCCTAGAGTGTAATTTAAGCCCGCGTAGGCGCGGAGGGGCGAGGCGGCCCGCGAGCTGAGGAGCAGGTGTTATAACGCCCACCGCCGCGGCTGAGGCTGGCCGGCGGAGCAGGCCAGCAAGCTGAAGCTGCGGTGGTGAGCGTTAAAACCGTCTGCGACGTTAAGTTCGCGTGGCATCGGCGGAGCCCCGCAGCGCCCGAGCCGTGACAGAAACCATGCCTGCTGCATGTTGCATGCTCGCCTGCATACTGTATGCTTGCTTGCATCCTGCATGTTGCATGCTCGTTTGCGTGCTGCATGCTGGCTTGCTTGCATGCTGCATGTTGCATGCCGCATGCTTGCTGTATGCTCCATGTTACATGCCGCGTTCTTGCTACATGCTGCATGTTGCATGCCGCTTCCTTGCTGCATGCTTGCTGTATACTTGCTGCATGCTTGCTGTATACTTGCTGCTTGCTGCATTCATGGTGTATGCTTGTTTGTATAGTTTTGTCTTTTATTCCCATCGCTATTTGCCACCGTTGCCGCTTCGCGGGGTTCCGTCGAGCGGGCCTGAATGAAAAGTTTTGCTTGACTAAAATTTACCTGCATTGTTTTTGTGAACGCGATGTTGTAATTTTATAGGAGGGTATGCATTTTGTCAAACGTTTAGAAATTGTCACTCGATAAAATGTTTTCCTTGGTAACAAGTTTTATATTTACTACTCAATATGAGGATAAAGACTATTTGATTTGTTATTCTATGATATCATGAATATCGAAACAAAGTTTATTTGTTACAAAAATCTATGATTTAAATTTATTCAAAGTAATTATTCGGCGTATTGATTATTCTATGAAATGATAATACGAGGAAAATTTTATGTGAAACAAAATTCTATGAAACTGTCTTTTACAAAACAACGTACAACCTCTATCTTCAGCTATTTCAGCCGTTGATTTAAGCCGTATGGTATAGGCCGATGCCGTATGGTGCCGTAAAAGAATAATACCATCCCATCACTTCCCATGGGTGTCGTAAGAGGCGACTAAGGGACTCGCCAGAAAATGGGCAGCAGCGTACTCTATAAAACTCAACACCATACACTGCGATCGCCAACCCGCCTGCCAAGCGTGGCGATTATGGCAAACCCCCCCCCCCCCCTTGCTTGGGGGAGGCCTAAGTCCAGCAGTGGACGTCTTTCGGCTGATATGATGATGATGATGACAGTTGCGTTAATCCCTTTAGGTCCGTTAGTCTAGTCGTAATTCAACCAACTTAATTTGTGTTTAAACTTGATTCAATTTTAGCATTATTTGCCTAATTTCCTCATTAAATTCAAATTAAACCCACCTTGCTTGTCACGAACCTTGATTGTCCAATACCCAATACAGTTGACTAAATAATGTCTTGTCACATCGCAAAATGCTCGCACTTCGAAGCCGGGGTTTATTGCAGAGGAACATACCTATTTCATTCAATATTCATACAGCCTAGAGTACAGTGCTTGTATAACTTCCTTAAGATAAATAATTATATTATTATTACCACTTTGTACTCAATCAATTAATTTATTATCTTGTCGCAACACGGCTGTAGGGGATTGTAAGACCTGCGAAACTTAGTTCTAGCATTGGTTCCCAACCTGTGGGAGGCGAACCACTGGTGGTTCGCAATAGAAAAAATATGGTCTGCGCAAGTTTTAAACTTTAACTTTGTTCGCATCAAAGTAACATTGATGCGAACTGATATTAAGTTTTTAACCGACTTCCAAAAAAAAGGAGGAGGTTCTCAATTCGGTTAAAAAACAAAGAAACAAAACCAAAAACACCGACATCCGAAATTAAAGTATAATTCTTAGTAGTGTTTTGTTTGGAAGTCGGTTATATTTTTTTGTAAAAAAGTTTTTTATTTTTCACATTTATTGATTTTAAAGAATTTGTAGCAATTTTTTATGATGAATAGAATACCTTTATTACGTTGGTACCTACACCATAAAAGTAACAGAAAAAATAGATTAAGAAAACATAACATACAATGGGCGGCTTTATCGCTAAAGCGATGATAAAACTTTTATTTCGATTAACACAGTTTAAATTTTCGTCTGGCGTTCTGGTCCCTGCTAACAACAAAGAACAAACCAAAGAGATGCCAGGTCAAAAAACTTTGGGATCCACTGCAACTCAAGGCTCTAAAGTTTCACTAGGCAATCCATTGCGCTATGCCTACATGAGCCCGACCCCATGTCTGTTGAAACTACGTGATGGAACGTTAAAAGGTTATGAAACTTAGTTCACACTCCCGCAGAAAGACATATAAGGTTACAAAATACCTACAATGCAACAGCTCGTTAGATGATACGAATGTCCATTGATTGTGCAATGAACGCAACAACGTGGATATTGTTATAACTGAGCATATTACAGATTGATGATCGTAAATCCATATTAACGCATTGCTGGTGTTACTATGAAAGATTAGTGTGTCGGTTTAACTATTTGGTCATAGTAGGTATGAGCCAACGAGATTTTAAAAATCGTAGCAGTACATTTAATCATCATTTTCTTGCCCTTATCGTAATTTATTTAAGGTTTCCTCGTATATAGGAATCTTTTACAGCTGTACTTCTTTGTTTGTCATCATCTGAGAAGCCAACCTCATTCTCTGGACATAGATCATGTACTAACTTAATACCAACCATATTTCGCACAGTGAAAATTATAAGTAACACCGAATAATACCTATGTGATAACTTGATAAGACAATGACGGTTTATTGGTCTCTTATCTTCTATCTTTTAAACATAAATGATATGTGCTTATTTCATTTGCATTAATAAAGCTTTACTTAATGTTGTAATTCGCATGACAGCAACCATGAATTACAGCCTGAATATGCAATACAAGTGTACCTTATCGGATCCCCGCATTGTTTTATCTCTAACAAGACTTTTATAAATACGCAGCAAATCTAGGCGCAGATAGTAGAATGTTTTCCAATCTGAGATAAGTATGGTAATATCTTACATATCTCTGCGACCGCAGCTACATTGTAGCGTACAGTGTCGGCGTTTGTCTACGGATTTCAAAACCTGACCGTAGGCGAATAGAAAAACATGTAAATGCAAAATGAAATACTAACAACAAACTCAGAAAAAAAAGAATATTAGACCTTTATTTTAACTTTTTTTAGTACAAGAAAAATAGATACCAACCACCAAAGTCGAAGTCAATTCACAGACTAGATCGTTGATATGACTAGATGAAAGAAACATAGACCTTACGATGGATTATCTTCGCAAACTTTGCAAAATCAGTTTCCTTATAAATCTGGAAGGTTCAAATGAAACGCAAGTTTGACACACAAGACAATTTGTTACTTTTAAATATTATTATTTAGGTATTATTATTACTTTTATTTTACTTACTTTACTTTTACTTTTATTTTACTTTTACGAATATTTTGATTCCAGAAATAGCCTTAGTCTCTACGAAGTTCTAAGGCTTATTAGGCGTCGTCCTAATTGGCTAATGATTGTACGAGTTAATGACGCGATTACGTCGCACGACGAGATTTAACACACACATTTCTTTAGACTGGCCTAATTGAAGCTTGCAAATCATCGCGCGAGCACAGGAATCATTTTCATCGCCCGACGAATCCAGTTAGGACGACGCTTTGATATAGCTTCCTATGACTATCCAATCATAGTACAACTTTATTAGGTACCCATACGTTCACGTGTATCACAGAAAATTGAATGGAAATGATTGGTTGTGCGAAATTAAACGGGCATCCGCGTTTGTAGGAATAATTTGCATAATGAGATTTGAGTAAACAGACAAGATCTGATTTCCAATTCACGTTGCTTGTATTCAAGCTCAGCGATGTGATCGATATTGACACGTGTATGATTTGTCTGCTCTTCCTACAAACAAGCCGAATATACCACGTGTAACATGAATACAATGTCTCCTCTTCCTAGTCAGGTATAATGCTATTGGGCTTTTCCTTAAGAATTTTCTTTGAAGCAGCCCACGGGTTCAATATTTACTTCCGGCTGTTGGGAGTTATATTTGACTTCGTACCGTTTTTTCCCGTTCCCGTAAGAATTTCGGCAAATCCTCTCTTAGTGCTCCTCTACATTCCCCAAGGAACCTAAATGCCAAATTTCAGCTATCTACGACCAGTAGTCACTCAGTAACGGAAGAATCTATACTTATAATTATTATAAAGCTGGTGTGTTTGTTTGTTTGGTTGAACGCGCAAATCTCTGGAACTACTGGTTCAAATTGAAAAATTCTTTGAGTGTTGGGTAGCCCATTTGTCGAAGAAAGGCTAGGCAATACCTATAACATCATGCTACCACCAATAGCAGTGGAGCATTAATGAAAAATGTGACGCAGACGAAGTTGCGCGGTTCAGCGAGTTACCTATATATCATCATCATCATTATATCAGCTGAAAGACGTCCACTGATGGACATAGGCCTCCCCCAAGTGTCGTTGCAACGACCGGTCCTGTGCGTCTCGCATCCATCGGCTACCCGCGACCATCACCAGGTCATCGGTCCACCTTGTGGGAGGCCTTCCAACGTTACGCCTTCCGGTACGCGGTCGCCACTCCAGAACTTTTCGGCCCCATCGACCATCTGCTCTGCGAGCAATGTGCCCTGCCCACTGCCAATTTAGTTTGGCGATCCTTCGGGCTATGTCGGTAGCCTTGGTTCTCTTGCGGATATCATCATTCCTGATTTGATTACGCAAGGAAACTCCAAGCATTGCCCTCTCCATTGCCCTTTGAGTGACTTTGAGCCTTTATATGTTAGGATTGAAAATGGCAATATAAGCTATCCTAATCTACGTAACTTAAGAGAAACATGGGCGGCGAGACTTTGTATGTAAAAAGACATAATATGAGGTTTGGCTCTCGCCTGTTTCCTCCTCCAATATTGGACCGATTTAAAAGATATTTCACAAATTGAATAAGAGGAATGTATACCGTATCCCTATGTTTTTCTTTTTTCATGAATATTTGCCAAATTTGTACACTAGTGCTATGTTGACAGCGATTTATCGGACAATTATGAGCATTTTTTGAGGGTTCTAGTGCTTATACAGTCGGTGTTTTTGATTGTTTCTACATATTTTAACACCGACTTCCGAAATTAGCTAAAGTTATTTTTTGTAAAAAGGTTTATTATTTTTTGCTTTTCAGTTTTTTCGAAGGTTTCATTTTTTTGTTAAAAAGTTTTTATTTAAACTTTTTTGTGTCTAAAATCTACTAATTATTACATGCTTAATTTTTTATTACTTTTAAATTAGCTACCTATCTTACTTTAGCTATTAACTGTTATATTATAATCCTACGTTAACTATTACTTGTTGTATAATATAAATACTTAAAAAAAACAGGCTTTATATACCCACATGGGCAGGCCTACAAAAAATGCTACACAACTCTGCACCAAAATCTGTGAGTGAACAATAAATCACCCCTATTCCCCCCCCCCCGCCCCCCCCTTAGGGTAGGATTTTTTTTACAACTTTACATGGGACCATTTTCGAGTTTTACCCGTTAGGTACTTACCCTAATAAAAAAAGAATGATCAAAATCGGACTACTCTGTAAAAAGCTATGCGTGTTTATACATAATAAAAAAATAACCGCGTCGACTTGAGAACCTCCTCCGATTTTTCGTTGGTAAAAACATGAGTTCATGAGGTCGCGGGTAGCCGATGGATGCGAGACGCACAGAACCGGTCCTTGTGGCGACGCTTTGGGGAAGCCTTTGTCCAGCAGTGGACGTCTTTCAGCTGATATGATGATGATGATGATGAAGAACATGATCCTTCTTCTGGGGCAGACGGGTAAAAAGTACATCGGCACAACGGCACCTTTTTGAAGGCAATCGTCATGGATTCACTCCGTCTGGTTCTGGGGAGACGGAGTGTTATGTCGGACTCCTACCGACTAAAACCCCACAGTTCCTACCGTTACCATGAGTCGGAGCCCGCGATACTATAAAATTCACGCGCACCCCCGACTGGTATCAGCCCGCCATTGCTAGCGGGCTCCAGCTCTGTGGCCGATTCAATGACCGCACATGCTCCTATATGAGTGAAAATTCAAATATCTCCTTAAATAAATTCCTCAGACTAGCATAGCTAGCAAAGAGCCTTATGTCCCAAAGGAAACAGGAATAATTTTCCCAGAATTAGATAAATGTTTGAATAATCTGAAGCTGCTACGTAAAGGCCAAGTTAATAAGGTTAACAACAGTTACTAGCCAAGAGACAGAATGTTAAATTGTTTCTTCGAAACTTTTTCAATTAAGAGGAAGCTACTGAACTATTCAAATCAATTAAATACCTGGTATACGTATGATCATTACTAACTTACGATATGATCCTGAAAAAAAAAGCTTAATAATGAAGGTAGGTACTTAGAATGCTGTTATTTATGACTGAAATGAAGTTCTATACATAGGTAGGTAAGGCCCACTTGCGCTGCTCCGCGTAGCATTGGGTTAACGGTCTAGTCCAGGGCAACTAACTTTACAAATTTTGCAGAATGGTCTTTTTTTCCAGGTTCCGTACCCAAAGGGTAACCAACGGAACCCTATTACTAAGCCTCCGTCCGTCCGTCCGTCTGTATGTCAGCGGGCTGAATCTCGAGAACCGTACTAGGTAGACAGTTGAAATTTTCAGTGTGTATTGCTATTGGAGCTATATTAACAAATAATAAAAATGTATTAAATAAAAAAATTAAAGAGAAGTCCCAGAAAGGTTTTTTTTTCAGTTTATGGTCCGACTCACACTAGGCCGGTTTTTGAGAGGCTAGTGAAATAACTAAAAATATAAAAATCTAAGCAAAGCGGTTGTAAAGCCAAGTTTACCCACAAAGGTTCAGATGATTTGTAATACCTACTTAGTAACATTAATCTACTTTGGGTCCTACTTTCGTTAAATGTTTTGTAACGATACGCACCACCTATTTAATTAGTTATACCTACACTAGACACTGTTTTCGTGAAATTTCGTGTCTAAAATAAGTACTTATTCTAAGGGGCCGTCTCCACGAGCGATGGAATCACGGCGAGTTGACATTTTTTCACTTAAAATTGCCGCGATAATATCGCCGTGGGAAGACACGTTTATAGAGTTGTTACAGAAATACGTGGCATGACGATAATATCGCCGCGATTCTCTCGGTCGCACCAAGTTGGTATTTCAGACTAATTGGGGCTAAATACCGTCTTGATCTGGTCTAGATGAAAAGCAAGTCATTACAAATACAAATAACAGCCATCACTATTAATTACCTACCCATAACTGCTGGCTAAGAAATGAGAATTATTTATTAATATTGAAAGCCTATCCTACTACAGTTAGACTACTAAGAATCCCGTCAAGATTTATTTCCAACGCGATAGAGCAGAGAATGTCAAATGACTGATTCCTAAAGTATCTGCCATTGAAGGAGTACATGACTACGCCGCGGGACAGACAAACAGCCTAGCCTAGAGGTAATTGCGCAGTGCGATCGTTAAGTTCGTTCCTATTAACGATAACAAATAGGCATAAAATGTAAAATATCGATAATTCACTTAGGTACACGATATTATTGATTTATCGTAACCCGAGGGCAAGGCGGAGTGCAGCCACTCTCCACGATAACGTGGCCAAAATAACTCTGCGTCGAGCATCTCAAACGTTCCACAGATAACATAACACAGCCCCGATCGTCTTATGTTTTTATTATATACTTATAACCTGTAATACGCCCAATTTAAAGTGCAAAACGCCCGTAAATCTTTAGCACTTGATGCAGTAAATGTAGACGATGGAGCAGCTACGGCCACCTCAAGAAATTGCGAGATCGTGGCTCGATTACCATGACCAGGGTATGAATGCATCCCGATGGTAATTAGCAAACTTATGCATTCTACACAATAGTCAATTAACGTGAAAACGCATTTTCATTTACCTTAATTGTTTAATTATAAGCTGATTGACATGAGGGACGTATTGCGAGAGATCCAAGAATCCATGTTTGTAACTGTTGTTTTTAGAATTCTATTGTTGTTGTACGTTGTTTGTTGCTCTGTTACATAATTTATGTAACAAGATTGTGATGGATAGGTAGCAGATACCTATATGTTACGATATTCCCGTTCAACAAGTGGTTTTGGTTGGCGCCAGACCGTCAGGATCTGGTCTTTCTATCGGAGCCAATTAATATGAAAATGCGTTTTGATTGATTCCAATCAATAGTGCATGAAGGGTGCGTTTAAACATGATTTATTTAGTAAAGCACTCGTAATCAAATGTTCTGGGCGAGGCCGCTGGGTCTGCGTGCTGTCAATCGGATATTACCACACGTTGATTTGCACAAAGCTGGAACAGTAATAAGAAAGTCAAATAATAGGTATTTTCGTAAAGTTCTAAACAGTAGTTCTAAATACTTGGGAGTATCAGGAGTACCTCTAACATTTCAAGGGCTAACCAAATCCACTTCAAGTCGATCTTTAAGACACGAGTGCAATATCATCTAGATTCAATCTGATTTATTTTAACGTCGAAGGAAAGCATTTAATTAATTTCCGTGTCCTTGCACAATAAAATAACAATAGATTTACTATATTATTAGTACTTACAGTTTCAACAAAATAATGTAATTGTTTCAGCGGCTCCGGGATTACGCGGAAAAGCTGGCGAGGGTCGCTCGAGAGGAGGCGAGACCCGAACAAACACAGGAACCACCGCCGAGTAAGTATAGCTAGCGGCTGATTCCGCGTGAAATTCGAGCTTATCCCACGGCAACGTAATACCGTTAAAAGCACTAGGTACCTATGTTCTAATCCAGGGAATTGACAATGACATAGACCCGTGTTAAAAAAATACCGGCAAGTGCGAGTCGGACTCGCCCACCGAGGGTTCCGTACAAATTTGCAGGGACAAATTACTTTAAATTAAGACTACATTTTTTATGATTTAATAACAAATGTATAGTCTCAGACTTTTCCCTATACTTGTAGTATCAGACGGTACTTATTACTTGCCAAACATAGTTCTATACATTTTGATTCCCTTGAAAGTGTCGAAATATACGTTTTTTTCGGCATAAACGACCGTATCTTTTTTACGTAAATGTTTATGGGACAAGCCCGCCACATATTTCCAACCACTGCAACTCCTGAAAGCCAGAATCAACAGTGGCGACCACCAGAAAAACGCTGAGCCAATGAAGCCCGACGAGTCCCGGAGAAACGATTCAACTGTCTTGGATCCTGCAACGAATTTAATCAGAAAAGTACAGCAGAGGAGTAGGAAAATATATATATATATAATTTCCACTTCCCTCCTTATCAAGCAGGAGACAGAATAGAGTTAGGCCAATAGGCACCAAGGGACATATACAACTGGGTTAAGCCCAGTTGTCAAGCACCACGGATTATATATTAACACTAAAAACTGATGGGTCCTAAATTTTATTAGAAGTTAGAAGTTTGATTTTTTCACAGCTGCAAGGGGTTATAGACCTGAGTATATGGTTAATTTCAACTCGATACCTCCACGCGTTCCCGAGGTAAACGGTCTTGACAGACAGACGGACGGACAACAAAGTGATCCTATAAGGGTTCCGTTTTTTTCCTTTCGTGGTACAGAACCCTAAAAACTAGCAAAGTGCGAGCTGGACTCGCACACGAAGGGTACCGTACCTACTGTTTATTATATTTCTATGGTACCTACTATCATGATTTTATTTTGTTTTCTAGCAAAAATATTTGTCTTGTATAGAATCGAAGGAAAAATTCTCCAGTAGGGTACTTCCCGCTCACCGAAATAAGCTATGATTGATTTTTTAGAACTCCAAGAGACCCTTTACCTATGTACCTACTTATTTGATGGTAATTTCAACTTGATTGATACTCCATGCGTTCCAGAGAAAAGGGTCTTTCCTTCACAGACTGACAGACAAAATCTATTCTGTAATGGTCCCGTTTTTTTTCCTTTTGTGGTACACGGACCCTTAAAACACCCAAACCCGTTCAGGGCGTGAATGATGTAACAAACATTCAGACTTTCCCATTTATATTATAACAAGTTGACCCGCGCAACTTCGTCTGCTCCGCTCCGATTGGTCTTAGCGTGATAGCCTATAGCCTTCCTCGATAAATGGGCTATCTAACACTGAAAGAATTTTTCAAATCGGAGCAGTAGTTCCTGAGTTAAGCGCGTTCAAGCAAACAAACAAACTCTTCAGCTTTACATATTAGTATAGATACTACTGGGATAGGTGCGTTTTCAGATAAAATCTTTTTGCAAAACACCTGTACACTTTGCCAGAGGGATATTAATATGTTTCGTTTATTCCTACTACTGGTCTAATGGACCCGTCATTTATTTAATTTACAGTTTATTTATTTAAATGCTGTATCAATCAAGTTGATCAGAAAACTTGGGGCCACTATTTAACGCTGTGCCGTGATTAATCAATCACTTGGCAAGCGTAGTGATTATGGTAATCACTCCTTCCTACCATTCGCCTCTAATGGAAAGGCTGATGTTCTGTGGTGGTTATTTTATTGGCACAGTTGTGATTGAGATGTCTTATTTTAATTTACGTTTCTAGTATAATTAGGTTCCTACTATTATGGTTCCTAACCCGAAGGGTAAAGGTAGAACCCCTCGTGTGCGAGTTCGGTTTTGGTAAGATAAACATGTAGGTAAAAGAAAAACTCAACAGCTCGATTTAGATTTCTTTAAGGTATTGTTTGTTAGTTAAACTGAAACTTTTTATACAGAAGAGAAAGATACACATTTTCCATTTTTTTATTTCATGGTTTTCCGAGATCAAATAGATTAGACAGCCTCTTTGCTAGTGTATTATACGTAGGTTAGTAGACCTATTCATCATCAGTTTGAGAATAGGTAGGTAGGTACAGTAAACAAAGCTATTCGGTATATAGGCAAATAATATTATTTTTTCCACAGCACTGCCAATGTTTATTTCTAATGTGTGCATTATAATTTTTTAAGCTTTTGACATACTTACTAGTGTGTTGTACAATAATTGTCTACTCAACACACTCACAACATTGTTTAAAATTAGTTGCAAATTAGCTGCCTGCGTACCCAATAGCTTTGTTGACTATACCTACATTATTATGACCATTGAAGTAAGTACTGACTAATAACTCTCGATGATCACAACTTACATCCTATTAATAGTTTTAATTACCCGGTTCCACGCTCTACAAATAAGAGAAATCATTTAATTTAACTTTACAATCAAAGCGGTTCGGATTTGAATTGCAAGTATCGTGGGACAGGGTTTGACGTGAATTTCTAACAGCCAGCCGTGTTTGATGGGCACTGGACATTGATTACGACTCAAAGCTCATTGTTTGAATGGGCGCTGCTAGATGTTGATATTAATTACCTTTTGGCAGTGAGTTGGTAAATGATCGATTAGAGTAAATAACATATAAGGTACTAATAATGTTTACAAATTAACAATAGCGACAAAGCCCAATTAATTATTGAGGTTGGTAACTGTATTCTACTAAAATGGAGGTGCTAACTTGTTAATTAATACCTAGCTGACAATGATGATTATTGATGATCAAAAGCTCCGACCGAACAATTGTTCAATTCGTCGTTTTTCGTTACATATTATGACTTTATGACCGATGACGAAATTCACACTGAAATAGAAGCAACCGAGGCCGAGGGCTTCTCACAAAAACTTCCCTGCCTAAATGAAACAATTTCAGGCAGGATATAGTTCAACGAAAGGTATTTATCGTAACTCTTTGATCTTGAGCCAGCCTAGCGTGGTAGGTACGGTGTTTCAATAGCCAATAGGCCAGCCTATACTGTTCCTGTTACGACTGACTAGTGGCCTACTGTATCAGCAAATGTTTGCTTTTTCCAGCGAAATACTTCTCGGGAACCTGCGGGCTGAGGTCGTGCGGAAAAGAAGCGGCGTGCATGCCGTATAACAGTACCATGCACTACTGCCGATGCACCTCCAACGGACTGCCCGCCACTGAGGACTTCAGATGCCCCAGAAGCACAGGTGAATACGTCTTCTAATAATCCATCATCGTTGCTATATGCCATCAATAGGAACCATACAGTGCCATGCATTACTGCCGACGCACCTTCAAAGAGCTGTCCGCCATTGAGGACTTCAGATGCCCCAGAAGCACAGGTGAATACGTCTTCTAATAATCCATCATCGTTGCTATATGCCATCAATAGGAACCATACAGTGCCATGCATTACTGCCGACGCACCTTCAAAGAGCTGTTCGCCATTGAGGACTTTAGATGCCGCAGAAGCAAAGGTGATCTTACGCCCATTAGTTAATAATCCTCCACCATGGTCATCAACATCATACAGTATAGATATCATACATTACTGCCGACGCACCTCCATCGGGCTACATATACTGGCTACAGATTTCATATGCCTCAGCAGCACAGGTGACTTTACGTCCAATGATAATCCTCACCACCATGCTTAACAAATTATTATGTAGGTAATCATACATTTTTGTCGACGCCCCTCAAAAATATTTTTCGCCACTTCAGATGCCCCAGAAGCACAGGTGATCTTACACCTATTAATAACTCTCCCACCATACTTGATTGATCATAATTTGTTGCACTGAGTTCATTGAACCTTTATTTTGTTTTGATTCTACGTCGATTTACGGTTGTGTAATCGATACTTCTATGATAGTGATTTTTATTGCTTGTAGCTGGTTGTTTGTTCAGAAAGTTGCGTTATCAATTTCTTATACTTAAACAAGTATATGATGAAATTTTTGTCTCTAGATTAGACCTTTAACCCTAGTTAATAACTACCTAAAGTCTAATTTAGCTGTAGCGTTTCTTAAAGTCCTGAAATAAACTTCTACGATACAAGCAGCTTAAACTTGAACGTAAAGAACACCAGCAAACTTCAAAACTGGGGTGTAGGTAACACAGCAGTATCTTCGCCACAGTTTGCATATATCCATCTTAATTATTGTGTCAGTGAAGGTCTAACAGTAAACTGTATTAATTAATTCCAGTTCCCGTGACTTTGAAGCCTATACTAAACGTGATCCCGCCGAGAACTTCCAACGCCTCCGCAGACAGCCGATACGCGCCGTCACCACCCACCGCACAAGTGAGACCATCCATCTTAATTAGAACCCCATTTATCGCCTTATCGCTCTGTCCTACTGTACAGATTGCCAGCTTGATTAAAAAATATTAGGTTAGAGATAAATACTTGTGTAAAGTCTACTAAATAAAACCTCGTTTGACGCTGTTCATTTATTTTCATTTCTGCCTACCGTCACATATCGAATTGATTGATATGCCTAAAATTCGACCTAAAAAGATGAAGTAGACGTTTTTCCCCGCAAATTAATATAGTAGGTAGAGGAGAGGACAATGAACATAATGAAAATAACAAGCGATGAACTTTATCAATGAAAGTATTGATTTTAATCAAGCTCGCAAAAATATATGGGATGGAAAATGAAATCAGTGTTTTTCCACAGTTAGGTACTGATAAATATTCATGATAGGGTCAGCCGTGATAACATAGATGTCACCCAAATTATGAGAGTGGGTACTTTGTTTACGTACGGACTTTTATATTGTTGCTTTATGCCTTGTAGTAGAGGTTTTATTCCTTTATTGATTTGTTCTATTTAATTACTCTCTTAGGTAATAATCTGTTAGTTCTACTTTGTTTCCACGTACCTAAACATCGCCATTGCTCATAGAATAGATAATTTTTTGACACTGTGTCGTATAAGTATAGACCTTAAAGTATTTGATCTTTTCTAGGTGTCCAAATCCTTAACGAGTGGAGAGATCTTCGCAGAATCCACGACTGGTAACGGCTCGTTAATAGAGAATGGCATGACCGCCAGTGTGGGCACCCTCATAGCTGTCACCGTTTCTGGGGCTGTAGCCTTACTACTAATCGTCTTTATTATCCTGCTGTACCTCAAGAAACGAATGTGCCGTGTAGACGGAAAAACGCAGCCTGTAAGTATTTATAACTTCTTAACATAGGTATCTATAAACTAGCCCGACCTAAATGTACAGTTTCAGTTCTCCAAATAACTATTTAGAACTTTATATTCTTTGCATGGTAAAATAAGAACATTGATTAGCGAGGATATGTCCGCTTTCCGATTGCTTGATTACCTACTCTTTCTGTCCTGTTGCACACAATCAATTATTAAAAATACATGCAGATAAGATTGAACAGCTTGGTTTTTTGTAGCGTGTGCGACCGGGAGAGCCTCTGCTTGCTGAAAGGTATATAACGAACCCGCAGTACGGAGTGTACGGGGCCGGCAACGTGCCCGTGCCGGGGACCCCGGGTGCTATGGACGCCGATGACACCAACAAGTCACAGGTCCAACTACTGGACAGAAACGCACTCACATTCCTTGAAGAGGTCGGGGAAGGATGCTTCGGCAAAGTCCATAAAGGTAAAGACAACATCGCTTACACATTAGTCCTATATCAAACAAGCCCTTGAACAATTTGGCACTTTTAGCAATTAATTTTGTTACAGGACTGCTTAGAACCACGGCTGAGGAACAAATAGTTGCTATCAAAGTACTAAAAGAAAGTGCTGGTCGCAATGCAGAGGAAGACTTCGTGAGGGAAGTCTCCATAATGTCTGCGTTCAGACATCCCAATATTCTTGCATTAGTTGGAGTCGTATACAGAGGTGAATAAATATTTTTATTTATTGAAACTTTTCAAAATTATACGATTTAATCATTAGAACACTTTAATCATGGTTACAAATTAACTTGCAGATGATATCAACGCGAGTCCCTGGATGGTGTTTGAATACATGGAGTGGGGTGATCTAGCGGGTGTCCTGCGAGGGTCTCGCGGTGGCGGCAGACCGGGTCCTCTGCTAGACGAGCCTGCGTTACTACATGTAGCTCTGCAAATAGCCAGAGGCATGCAGTATCTAGCTTCAAGAAGATTTGTTCATCGAGATCTCGCTGCGAGGAATTGTCTAGTTGGTGCCAACCTTACAGTGAAAATTGCAGACTTTGGCATGTCTCGAGATGTTTACACGTGCGATTATTACAAAATGGGCGGGGAACGGCCTATGCCGGTCCGGTGGATGTCACCAGAGAGTATCGTGTACGCTCGGTTCACCCACGAATCCGACGTGTGGTCGTACGGCGTAGTACTGTGGGAGATATACAGCAGAGGCAAACAGCCATTCTATGGCCAGAACAACGATGGAGCTACAAAGTTGATTTTACGGGGTATAGTGCTGGTGCCTCCCGAAGACTGTCCACGCTTCGCTGGTGACTTGATGCGAGCATGTTGGAAGGCAGATCCTCGCGATAGAATAGGCTTTGATGAAATATGTAGAAAATTAGACGACGCAGCTGCAGGAGGTGGCCAAGTAATGCAAATGCGTCTGCCGCGACCTCCCCCACCGCCACAAGACTCGACAGGGTATTTGATTCCGAAGGAGCAGTTGCCAGTTGACTACTTGAAACTGTCTCTACCGACACCCGAAGATCACGCTGACATGGAGGCTTCTTTCGAATCGAGTGAGGAGGAGGACGAGGATGAGGAGTACACCTGACAGCCGGCCATGCTGCCGGCCTCGCAGTACGTGCCGCGCTCCTCGCCCTCGGCTGCCGCCACCGCGTTGACTCTCACCTGCACATTCCGTTCACAGAGTAACGTGCCCTCCCAATTTCAGTGTTAACTTCGATGTTCAGACGAGCGATTACGACTCCTACCAGGAGTCAGGGATGTAAACTAATTTCGAAAATGTCGAGTCAATACTCAATTACCTACCTAAGTGTGATATTTTTCATAATAATAAATAAAAATATTCTATACGAGAACATTATTTGTTGTAGCTGTGTAAATCTCTTTGATATTTAAAAGTGTGTTGTGTATTTAAATGATATCTAAGTACATAATTTTATTTTGTAATCTGTGTGCCATATGCCAAAAATAAAAGTACCTAAAATATAAGACGATAGAACAGTTTTTACCATAATATTTTTTTATCAAATAAATACTTAAGAATAAACTAGTAAATATTATATAATTATGTGTTCCAAACTATAAGTAGATATGTGTTACAAAATAAACCTACATACCTGAAAAGGTACATGGTTTTCACTTGTTTGTAAAATTTGTGTAAGTATTGACTGAACTTTGTATCTGTTGATAAGATGTATGTTTACAATAAATTGTAGGAACCTATTAAATTATACAATTAGGCATGTAATACCTACATAATTATAGATAGTTAGACATTTATCCTAGTCCTAGGCTATATTATTCGAGTTGTGAACTTCCACTGAAGCCCCATTTTGGATTGTCAGAGCAACAGTCAACGTGAGAGTCATTGCATTCTTTATTTTTGCAGGATAAATATTTTGTAGATAATTTTTTAACAAATATGTACTCATGTTTGTCCCGATTATTGTCCTTGATAGGTATATAGGTAGGATAGGTAGGTACCTATTTTTGTAAATAGAGCTTATGAAGTCGGTAGAATCTACACAATTTAACATTATAGTCCCTAAATACCTAAATGTGTAAAATGTACATATTAAAAATAATTCTTAATGCATTTCTATAAACCTACCTTTATCTTATTAATTTATAGTTAAATAAATAATGAGAAAAAGAGTAAAAATTTATTAGGTAAATAACGTATCTTTATTCAGTTAATGTAGGTAGGTACATTGATCATTAAATACCTACCGTATTCATGTATTGAAAACATTGTTTGGAAGCGTATAAAAAATGATGAAAATAAAGTGTACAAAAAGCGAGATTTTCTTTTTGAAAAACCACAACATGCGCGATATGGCCCGAGATTGACTGCAGTAGAATCCGGTTATAACGACACTGAAGGGACCGGTGATATGACGTCGTATTATTCGGACGTCGTACTAAAGAAGTCATTTTTTACGTTACTTCTTAATGACATATGCCTATACATTCGTCGCTAAAAGCGGTCGGTTGTTATAACCGACGTAGTACTAAACGGATTGTACTGTACTTATTAACTTTCCAGTAGTTACAGTATCAGTTCAGGAATATTCCAGGAAAAAACGACCTCCGTCTTGGATAAATTTGAACACGTTGAACTTAAGTTTGAGATCTCACCATCAATTTTTTGTGTAGCCTTAGGTACTTTCTTAGTGGGAAGGAAATGGGCAGGTAATTCCTAAGGGCTAGCCCGCTCAACGGGTTCTCAATGCGATACTTTTATTTTCGCGGTTTATAATTCTATAATTTCTGTAAACGGAATTTCAAATAAACCGCACTACAAATAATATTAATCTCGATTATTGTCCGTTCGTGTCGTGTCTGCAATGTATCTATTCTGTACAACAGAACAGAACTAAAATGTCAATTTACCTGATACTAGGTACGGCTTAGAATACGTTTTTAAAGTTGTCATGAGCACTGGTAGTTTGGTAGTCATGAACACGGGAGAACTAGCTTCATCTTTTTGACTAACCGCCCTTGACAATTCATTATGGTAGGCGGCTTTCCCTAGTATCCCTTCGTAGTTAACCGAAAAATTTATTCGTTTCTCATTAGGTACTAGAGAACATAAAAGATCGCGATAGAAGTCGATTCAAGACAGCTTTGTTTTTTTTATTTCTGTTTTTATACCTATTATAGTCTAGACAACAAGTGCTGTTTTGATCAACTATGCTCAGAAGTTTCGGATAAATATGAATGAGGTGTCATTCGATTCGAAAGAGCATGTAGATGATTTTTGAAAAAATAAAGTACCACTCGAAAAAATTGCATAAGTACAATTTACTGAAAAAAGAAAGAAGGGTTTGTTCTTTTGCAAATATCTCAAAATCTGATGAATATTTTTGAAATCTAAAAAAGATTCGAAAAGAGGAGGAAACCTAAGAAAAAGACTTGTATCTGTAGGACCAATATTTATAACTTTCCCAGAGGGGTAAAAATACCACCGAAAATGGGTACTCTGGCGCAAGCCACGCCCGCTTTGGTCACTTTAACAATAAAATTGATTTAAACATATTAAATATCAAAACAAAGAAATGAAAAAATCAAGCAGTTACTAGATATATGAATGCACAATAATTCGCCGGCAATTTGTTTTTATCGCGATTTTTCAATTAATTATGCAACAGTTAACATTTTTTTTCTGCTTGAACATGAACATTGCAAATGTGATAATTGCTAAACTATTAATTTTGAGATTTTTTCCTTCAATGGGGCTATTTTTGGGCATATTTTTCCGAGACTGCTGGAAAAAATCGTCCAAAAAAGCACTTGTTGACTAGACTATTAAGAAAGTCAGTAAATGTAGGTATGTGTATATCAATGTATGTGGGTCAATGACCGTTATTGCACATTTATCTGACGCCTACCATAAGTACCTGTAATGATCTATTGTATTTGAAATAAATGTTTTGATTGACTGGATTCACCACCTTGAGATCTATGAGATGATGTTTCTATGTAAAATAAAATATCAAGACCTGCGAGAAAACATCAGTAAAAAGGTTTTCGGATATTAGGTCGACACTGAATGAATAAAGAATCAATCTAAAATAAAACCATTCCAAAATTTTATTCCCAGCCAGTTGTTGTGGTGACACTTGGAGGCCTATGTCCAGCAGTGGACGTCTTTCGGCTGATTATGATGATGACGAAAATGTAATCAATGTCGAATTTGATGTAACATTTAAAGAAACGACACGGTGCTATACGGTTAACGCCCAGAGAAAGTGAACAAATGGAGCAAATAGAACCATGGCTCCCAGAACCTAAAAGAAAAAAAAAATTGATTTGATTTTGATTTTGGGCGGACGCGTACTTGTAAGACTCAGTACGCATTTTACCTAGTACGTCTCACCTCTAGATTTCATCGTTACTGTCAAACGCAAGCTGTCATTAATTCTTAGTTCGGGTTTAGGACTAATCGTGAGTCCGTTGGTGACACGCTGTAGAATACGCCCGCTACTTCGGGCTTAGTTGCAACTAGCCAAGTCGAATTTTGAGCCTTAATTTATCTTATTTCAAAATTATCTACAGAACTTGGCGCCCATTTCGATCTCCATTCTTTTTTCGGTAAAGTCGACAATCAGGAACATTATTATCCTTACTAATATTATAAATGCGAAAGTAACTCTGTCTGTCTGTCTGTCGCGCTTTCACGCCAAAACTACTGAACCGATTCAAATGAAATTTGGGACACAGATAGTCTAGAGCCTGAGAAAGGACATAGGCTACTTTTTATCCCGGGAGTATGTTCCCTAGGGACTACGCGGGCGAAGCCGCTGGCAGAAGCTAGTTATGATATAACTTGGCTCCCATTTTCATATGTATGTTTTTGATGGTATATTTCTAAACGCAAAAGTAGCAAATATTTCATTATAGGACTGATTATAGGTAGTAAATAGCAGCAAAGAGGTATTAAGTGGGTGATAGACGTACGAACTTATAGCACGCGGTTTTTAAGATCGCGAACTTACTCGGCTCGACGTCAGTGACACACGAGAAAGCTTGCTCATTACTCTGGTACCAGGATGACCGCGATGTCGTCAATGGAGGAAACTTTTTGTGATTTAGGAATAATATTTTATTATAGCCAGACAGTATACTTGTATGAGAGAAGCAAAGAAAATAATTCTGTTAATAATTAGTGAACAGCTTCGAAAATCAGTAATTTTTGCAACACAATAGCACTCGACGAGTCACAAAACAAAATAATGGCTCGCGGCTTGCGGCTCGCGGTTCGCAGCGTTTACAAACGTGCGAGCCGAGGCGAGCTACGACTGAGCAAAATTTCAAACATGTTGGATCGCCAACGAATTTACTCGGTGTTTTTTATGTACCTACGCGTACTTATGGTGACACACGAGCGAAAAAGCTCGTCGAGCCACAAGAACGCGTACTTGCTCGTACGTCTATCACCCACTTAAGTCAAGGTCCTTACATCCTGACGTTCACTTAGTTGTCAGTCAGCTAGCTAGAATATCTACTGTCGATCGACCTCATTGACAGTGACAAGTGACTATTGACTAGACAAGTCTAAAAGCAAAGAGTATAATAATAATATGGGAGTCTAAAAGCAAAAAGTCAAAAATGTCCTGTGTCAGACATATTTTTATTGCTATATTTGCCATGACTGTGTGCTGTCCTCAGTATTTGCGCTGCGAGTTTATTATTTTTAAGTAGACGCTGCTTCATAGATGAGCAATTTAGCAAAGTTCTACGCGTGTCAACAACTAAAATATGTCGTCTGCTGGCGAAAACAATAATAAACACACTTTGTTTACAAAATGGTGGCTGCCCCACCAAAAGAACTTGATCCGTATAGTAAAAACATATCCTATCGCTTACCACGCATCGTCTAAAAACAAAACAAATTTGAACAAGGTTAGGCTGAACTCTGTCTGGGAAGAGATTGCATCAAAATTAGGCCAGCCAAGTGAGTATGCATTAAGTACCTATTTATTATTGCTTACTAAATAACAGTGATGGAAATAACTCTGATAAATTTTAATCCTACTTATTTTGTTTATCTACTACTTAGGCACCTAAGGCACCCAACATCAGCATGACAATATTTGATTACATCAAACATCATAATAATTAACCCATATAATCAGAATATTAAGACTCCTTAGAAAGAGGAGTAATGCTGGCCATCATTACTTGCTTTTTGATCCAAGCAAAGTGGTCCTCTATCTCTGCTATCTACTATTTGATAGGGCACTACTTCACATTGCAATTGCTTCCAACAACTGTACTTACTTTTAAGAATGATATTAATTTATACTTTCAGGTAAAAAATGTAAAGTGCTATGGACAAATATAAAATTTAGATATGCAAAGATAATGATCCTAATAAACACTGGAAAAATAACAAAAGAGATTGCAATGTCCCATCCAGAAACATATAGATTTTTTGATGGGCTCCTTAGTTTCCTAGATCCATATATATGTGAAATAACTGATGAGGACATACCTGTTGTTATACATAAGTCAATAAATGACTTGTATGGTTTAAAAACCACACGTGTAAAAGTATCCCACATAGAAGACAATTGTCATTTTGTTACACATGCACAAGTAACATCCTTACTAAATCAACGGCAATTAAGTGGAGATGTAGTGGATAGCACACAAATGGAATATCTACAGGCTGCAGTTGACATTGCTGTACAACGTAAGTTAGGGGAGCTTATGAATAAAACTTCATCAAATACAAGTTATGATATTGTTAATATTGATGATACAGATACTGTAAATGTTACCATGATGCCAAATAATAATGTACAAATTGTGCGTAAAAGAAAGGCTACTTCTGCCTTGAATCCTAGTGAAAATATTCTTAAAAAGGATGAAGAAAATAGAACTAGATCCATTAATCTGGAATTACAAAGTGAACTTATTATTGGAGATGATATAAAGTTAGAAAAAGAAGATGATATAAAGATAGAAGATTATGTAAATAGCCAAGATGAAGTTTATGAAAATATAAAAGACGAAGATATTGTAAAAGAAGAGAACTTTACATTGGAAAAGAATATAAATAGTACAGCTGACGAACATTTTGATATAGAAAATAGTTTTCAAAGTTCTCAAATCATTCAGCCTATTCTCTATGTCATGAATGACAAAGAGAAACCTAGTTTAAGGGCCTCGAATGAACATGCCGTAATCACGGAAGATAACACTGACGACATGACGGATAATGCACCTCCCGTAACTGATGAATACATGAGAAATTTTTTTGCTGAATTGGGTGTAATAATGAGCATGGAATTGTCATTTGGGAGACAAAAAATATTACAATCAAGAATAAATGAGTTGCTAAAACATAATTTATTGAAAGAGGGCTAGAAGGATCTCATACCCTAGATGTGACAAGTAACAAAGCAAGCAGAGATTATTGATCATAGGAATAATTCTCTAATTATATTTTGGTTACAAACGAACCAAAGCCAATTAAAAAAGTTAAATGCAAACAAGATGGTTTTATTTATAAGGCGCCGACCAGCCCACTGCGCGCGGTCTAGCGGTCAGAGTTCCGAGTAAGTACTGCGTTCCGCGTTCACTGTAATCTATGCGGTGGCTTAGAAGCAGTTAGACCGCGACGGTCAAAGTTAACGCGCGTTCTGTCGGGGTTATATTTTTTTTTACAAAAGGTGAAATGTCAAAATTTCCGACAAGATCGAAAAGTTTATTTATTAAGTGAGAAAAACGTTTTCTAGATTACTGCGGGTCTAATTGTGCCACTTTGGCAGAATCATATTTAGTGGTGGTTAATGGGTCATTTTCAGAAAAAGTGTACAATGATCAAAATTTACCGTAATTATTTTACTTTAATTTTAAATAGTTTTTACATTTGATTAACGATAAGTAATCCTTATACTATGTGATAATGATAATGAAATCTTTTATTTCCAATTATTTACTGAAATATTTGAAATATATTGACCCTAGGGAACAAAATCGATTCCATTCCGCAACTAATATTTCTGGGTTATAAAAATAAAATAAATCAATTTGGAATCGAATTAAGCAGTATAATTAATTCAAAACAAGTTCAACTTCAAAACAAAATAAATAAAAATAAAATCAACAATAGCAAACACACATAATTTATCACTTAAATCTTAATTCCGTTACTCTTTGGACCAATTCAGACATATACTTTTCGTTTTTATAATCAATTAGAATACTAATATGGGAACTGTTTTTTTATAATATTAATCAACTTATTACACACTTAATCATTAAAAACTAAATAAAAATCTTTAACATTACACTCTTGAAATAATATTTAAAACAAAATATAAATTTGGACAGTCACGGAATAGACTGCACCTATTTTGGAATAGAATTCTTAAGACTATTGCACATTAACAGAAATTATTAATTACTCAATATTATAATAAAATATAATATAAAAATATCACTCAATAATTAATTAAGTATTAATGACTCAAGTAGGTAAAAACAACCAATTCATAGTAAACTACTATAACCTACTAAATAGCGTAAATTTTACTAAAACCAATGTTATTTTAATAATAATAGGTAAATTTGTGAGCACTGTATTGATAAATTTGATAGACTTAATAAATTATTTATTTATATATTTTTTATTGTCACATAATAATTATTTTGCACAAACTCAAACTAGCACGAAATACAAATTGAATACGCACACAATTTATTTTGAAGCTGTAACTAAAGTATTAAATATGATTTTAAATCGACACGATAATGTATCGTCTTCTTAAGAATTCCATTCCGAAACTTTTTCATTCCAATTCTACGTTACCAGCATTTTGGTCACGGAACAGAAGTATCGGAAGCCTACCTTCATACTTATTTGTTTTTATTACTTTAAACCAACACGTCAAATCAACAAGGTTACGATCAAATTTGGTTCACTGAAAGCTAATAAATATATCAAAATAATTTGCAAGAAATTAACACATAAATTACCTTGAAATTGGTTGCGGTCGCGGAAAATCCAAAATGTACCGGTGCTTTGATGCGTGTTGTTTGTTTGCCAGGCGCCGTCAAAAAGGACGAGAAAACGATGAAATCTGTTTTACAGTATTTAAAATGCTGCCAATTCAATAAAGTATAGAAATAGTAATTTTATTGCGACCATCTAGTAAAAAATCGTGGTTTCGGAAGGGAATTTTCCACTTTTACTCATTTTTGTCCCCGCAAAGAAAACTTATTTAAAAATTCTATTCAATAGTATGGCGTTTCATTTAATTTTAAAATAAATTGTACATTAATATTCTTCTGAATTTCTATTTCAGAATAAAACATATCATCAAAATTAAATCAAAAAATACGAAAACAAACCGTTGTTTTATTGGAATTGGTAGTTGGACAGCGGTAAATCGATACCTTTTCTAGCAATATTTGTTAAAAATAAGGCTTTATAATCAAATTTTAAGGTGCAATATTAAAGAATATTGTTCAAAATAGACCATAGATCTTAATAATTCATGTTGTTTTTCTTAAACATAGTCATTGTTCTTTTAAAATTTAATTAAAGTTGTTGGACATACCCAAAACACGAATGTACACTTTTTGTGAAAATGACCCTAATATATCATAAAGCAAAATAAAGCACCCTGCTTATTATAAATATCATATAGCAAATGCTATCGCGGCTCTCACTTGTTGCTATTTGCTTTATGCTTTATTATATCGCACTCTCTGTCTCTGTCCGTGGCGCAGCGCAATATTGCAAGCGCAAGTAGCAATTTAGCAAACTAGCAAGAAAGCAGGCGACAGCGCGGCGGTGCGGGGCCGCAGGGAGTGTCGTCGCATGCTAGTGATTGCTTTCGGTCGCGTGCTTAATCATTTTATGCACCGCATGCAAATCGCGATCTCGGGCGATTTACGGTATCACGAAATAGCATTAAAGTATAATGCTATTTTGCTTCTTGCTTTTGTTAGTGTAAAATTGTAAATAAACAGAGATAGGACTAAAATACTAAATATAGGTTTATAGGTAATCAATATTGCGTATATCGATTACCTATAAACCTATATTTTGCTTCGTGCTTTTTTATTGTTAAGTATGAAGGATAGTTTAATGGTTTTTATTTAACTGTTTCGTTTTATCGTAATAAATTCATAAACGCGATGTAATATTCTTATAAAGCATGCTCTCAGTAACAGTCACCGCACTTGCTTTATTCGCGCCCGCCCCGATGGCCGCCCGGCCGTAACAAGTACCTACGCTATGCTTACAAAAAAGCATGCTGTAATAAAGTACATAAAATAGCTTTCTTAAAATATAAAGCACTAGCTAACCCGCGCAACTTCGTCTGCGTCACATTTGTCAATAATGCTCCGCTACTATTGGTTATAGCGTGATGTTATATATGTCTATAGTCTTCCTCGATAAATGGGCTACTCAACACCAAAGATTTTTTTAAATTAGAACCAGTCGTTACTGAGATTAGCGCGTTCAACCAAACAAACTCTTTAGCTTTATAATATTAGGTATTAGTATAGATTATAAATTAATTGCGCTTCTTCATTTTCAACATTGCACCTACCAGGTGGTATTTGTAGGTATTTGTCTTTGCAGCACCCAAAGGATGACTGGTAGAAAATGCCTAAGGCATTAAGTCCGCCTCTTTACATTTTGTGTGCGTACAGTTTTCAATATATAAATTAGCACGTCAGTAAGATGGTAACACGGGGAACTGTCTAAGGATCGCTATATGCAGGTACCTGTGATGTAAGCACCTAATCAGTTTTGCATTTCCATTCGTCCTCCTAGTGTTCCACGAGATTATTAATCACCTGATTGTCTGATAAAAAAGATGATTCCGTGCTTCGGAAGGCACGTATAAGCCACTAGTGGACGTCACGCGGTTTCACCCGCGTAGTTCCCGTTCCCGTGGGAGTACGGGGATAATATAATATCCTATGTATGTAGGATAATAGCCTATGTTACTCCCTGATAACGTAGCTAACCAATGCTAAAAGAATTTTTCAAATCGGTCCAGTAGTTTCGGAGCCTATTCAATTCAAACAAACAAACAAATCTTTCCTCTTTATAATATTAGTGTAGATAAGTATAGCATTAAGCAAGTGATTGCCATATAGCAACTTTGAACACTACTAATCATATTAGAATCATAATTTTTAGACCGCTCGTAGTGTGCGCAAGTGTGAACGCAGAACTCGGAACGCCTTAAGAGGCCTATTAAATTTTTTCTTGGATTTGAGCGTTTGACTCGAGTTTTGATGTGTGATTATGGTTTATATATAGCCACAAATTTAAACAAGAAAGTTTGATTGTTTTTCTTGGGAAAGCTTTAAATAAAATTTTCAATTTGTTTACTTAAATTAGTAAAAAAAACCATGTCTCTGCAAAGGATGTTTCATAAAATTTTACTTAAGGCATCTTTTGATGCTTTGTTACATCAAAGATATAATAACATAATCATTAATAAAAATGTTTATGCTACCTACAACTGTATCTTCTACTTTGGAGTGCTTTAATCAATCTATTATGCTTCACACACTAATACACCAAAAATAATTCCGTAAAACAGAGTTACTGATAATTTTACGTCCAAAATTATATTTTTTTTTCTATGAAAATATAATCCAAAACCAAACAAAAAGTAACTAATATGCAAGGTTACTAAGTTACATTGCTTGAAAAAAAAATGTCTAAAATGTAAGACAATATTTTTAAACAATATTGTTGTATTCAGCGCTACAATCACTATAAATCTCGGGAAACGCGGTCTGTAGCTTTAGTCCGGGCCAAGCGCTCGATTTTGTAATAGCGCCCTTTAGTACAAGGTACTAATATTTTATTAAAATGTTGTATTGCGCAAATTTGAAAAAATATAAGTTTAACAAACTGTAACCCCGACGATCGGACAAATATAAGGGATCTGAAAAGTACGAAACAAGAAAATATTTCAGATTTAAAGGAAAAGGTACAAACATAGTCTTGCTAAAGCCGTGGTTACACGCCTTTAATATACCCAGTATTATAGTAGTACTCTCACAGAGTACTATATTAAGTATACCATTTGGATGTCAGGAAGCCACGAACACCTACACAATGGGAAGGCACACTGCCTTTTTATCCCGCTTGGTGGCGTCTTGGTGACTGTCAGGGACCAGCCGGATACTCGTTGAAAGGGTTTTTGAACGGGTATTTTTAAGTGCTTCAAAAATAAACCCTATGATACGTGTTACACTCTCGAACGGGTGTTATCTAACCCCTTCCGAACGGCTTACCCTTTCAATACCCTGTAACTCGGTAACAGGGTAAGCCATTCGAACCCAACACGTCGTAATATGCACTCTTTGAAATCGACATTAGTTTGAAAATTGCATAACCACGACCGCATGTGACATCTTGCCGCCCGACGCGCGCCATTGTTGCACGTACCGAGCGACTTGTACACATGGAATAATAATCATTGTCCGTATGAACTTACAGTTCAATTTTCCTTGTCGCACAGGCTAAACATTGTAGGTAATCGTCGCTTAGGTAACAATACCGCGTAAGTCGAAAATTGGTCATGTGAGGTTTTATACTTCATTGGATAGATTTTGTCGGCGCGCATCGAATGATGTTAAATTTATTTTCAAATTATCCAATCGCAGCGCGTTATTCAAGTAGTTCTGGCACCGCGCAAATCGTTTGTCTGAAGTATTTCAAAGATAATAATCAGTTTTTTGTCTCTCCTGAAAACTTGTCAAATTTAACTTACGCGGTATTGTTACCTAAGCGACGTAATGTTTCTTTTTCGTGTCTATTGTTTATTCTCATCATTCGTCATTTAATTCGGAACATTGGCGGAACTACGGAAATAACTTAAATAAACTCAGCAGTGTTTTTCTTTACCTAAGTGTATGTTGTCATCATCATTTCAGCCAATATCCGTCCACTGTTGAACGTAAGCCAAAGAGCGCCAACCATCCCGGTCTTGAGCAGTCTGCATCCATCCGCTGCCAGCCACCTTTAAATCATTGATCCATCGTGCCGCAGGGCATCTCACACTACGTTTGCCCATACGCGGTCTCCACTCTAACACATGTCTGCTCCATCGACCGTCTGTCCGTCTGCAGACATGGCCGGACCACTTCCACTTCAGCATGCTGATCCTACGCGCAATTTCAGTGACTTTAGTTCTCTGGCGAATGACTTCGTTGCGAATTCTATCCACCAGAGAAACCCCGAGCATTGCTCTCTCCATTGCACGCTGAGCAACCTTGAATTTGTGGACCAGGCCTATGGTGAGTGATGTCCACGTTTCGGCTCCGTAAGTTATTACGGGTAGGACGCACTGGTTATAGACCCTGGTCTTAAGGGATTGTGACAATTTTTTCATAATTATTAAATACCTATTTTGTTTTGAAGTTATTCAAGAAATTAGATGCACAATGACCATTTCCTCCCTTATTTCCAAAGTTAAGAGTTTAAAATTAATTTAAAATACAGATAGGTAATAGTTCTTTGCCTTTAAATTATTAGAAAACCCATAAAAGTCTTTGGTTTGAAAGTAACATGAGATTTGATGAAATGAGATTTGTTTCGGAACCCATTGCATGCGAGTCCGTCTCGCTGCTCGCACTTGGCCGGTTTTTTTTATTATTTTTATCATTAACTAACGACGATATGTCGGCAACTTTATTTAATTACGTCAAAGACTTAAAATCAGATACCAAAATTAAAAAAAAAAATGCTACGTGCAAAGCGGCGCCCAACGGTGCATGGACTATATGTCATCTTGATCGCCGTGTGTGGTACAACAGCTCGTGTGAATACCTGTATATCAGTTCCACTGTTTCAAAAAAAAAAATTACTTTCCTCCTGTGCAAAAAAAAAAACCAAAACCTTTTTTTTCACGTGTGGAGCGACTTATACCATCCAAACATTAGACATAAAGGGAGGCAGGGCCAGATACATTCCAATTTTTGTTTTTGAAATCTCTGACATAAAGTTAGGGAATATGCATGAAAAAAATATCTATTATCTATACAGTATATCTAAAAATATACAATAATGTAATACTAACAGTGAAAATAGAATCATAATTACTCGAAAAACAAACGAGATATAATTATTTTAAACAAATATAGCTGTCCCTCTCGCGAAACCTAATAATAATAATAGGCGTCATGGACTTTGACGTCAAAGTTCATATCGGACTTCTCTTTCTAATTGTAATCTTTGAAGCTTTATAACTTCATCGCTGATAAAGGTATTTAAAAAATAATTTCATGATTGTTTACTGAAGCTTATAAATATTTAATTTAGCAAATAAAAAATCACATGCATATTCCCTATTTCAGACCATTGTGCGGCGCCCCTAAGAGGTAAGGCACAAGCAGGCACGGATCCAAAATTTCGCTCAAAATAGTTAGGGAAAATTTGTCTTTATGCAGAGAAGGGGGGAGTTATGGAAACAAAACACGGGTTCACAATTATATGTAAGAAAATTATAGCGCGCGTAGCGAACACGAAAAATTACTAATAGAAAAAAAGCGGCCAAGTGCGTCAAGTCGGACTCGCCCATGAAGGGTTCCGTAGCAGCAAGTAACACAATATAAAAGTTCTTGTAGTTCGTTGTAACTTTATAATTATTATTTACTTAGGCATCTATTACAGATTTATTATTAGAAATTAATGGTTCACGGTTTATGCATAGGGTTTATGTTTATGAAATTAAATGTTTTTTTTTAATATTTGAGTTGATTGAATGAAAGGTAAATTGTGGTTTACGATTTATGACGTATTAAAAAAAAACTACTTACTAGATCTCGTTCAAACCAATTTTCGGTGGAAGGTTGCATGGTAATGTACATCATGTATTTTTTTAGTTTTATCATTCTCTTATTTTAGAAGTTACAGGGACACAGGGGAGGACACACATTTTACCACTTTGGAAATGTCTCTCGCACAAACTATTCAGTTTAGAAAAAAATGATATTGGAAACCTCCATATCATTTTTGAAGACCTATCCATAGATAACCCAAACGAACGGGTTTGATGAAATAAAAAAAATGTGTTTCAGTTCTAAGTATCCCCATACTTAGAACTGAAACTCACTTTTTTTTCTATTTTTGTTTGAAAATCTTAATGCGGTTCACAGAATACATCTACTTACCAAGTTTTAACAGTTTAGTTATTATAGTTTCGGAAAAAAGTGGCTGTGACACGCACGGACAGACAGACAGACAGACATGACGAATCCATAAGGGTTCCGTTTTTTGCCATTTAGCTACGGAACCCTAAAAATACCCGCCGAATTGAGAACCTCCTCCCTCCCTCTCTCTTCACGCTTAGCAGCCGTGGTTTGTGACCACAAGACCAACGAGACAGTCTATAACTGTGTTGGCACTGGCAGATGATTGGTTTTTGGGATCAGGCCATGAAGGAGTAATCAAGTAGGGCGTACTTTGGAATCCCTATGCAATTTATGTTTTTTAAGTAAAAGGAAATTTTTTTTCGTGCGCCTTTGCACGTGCCTACTTTGCCTCAAGGATAATCCACCCTGGGCTTAGCGCATCATAATTATTTACTTTTCGAGGGAGAGACGCTGCTGCAATCAGTTCCAATAACGAGGGAGAGACGCTGCTGCAATCCGCTACTGCATTTGACCTGGCAGTAGCCAACACTTGGTTCCAGAAAAGAGACGAACACCTGGTCACATACAAAAGTGGTAACCACAAGACCCAAATAGACTATTTTCTGGTTAGGCGCAATAAGATAAAGCAAGTCAAAGACTGCAAAGTGCTGCCAGGAGAAAACTTGGTCTCACAACACAGACTCCTGGTTATGGTTTTGGCGATAAAAACACAGTTTAAAAAAGCAAAGAGCGTCCTCCCCCTAAAATAAAATGGAATATGCTAGAGAGGAACGATTGCGCGAAGGAATTTAGAGAGCGAGTGGCAGACAAAGTGATAGAAATGGCAGACATTGTGAATGAATGCTGGAATGAGATAGCTGTATGTATACCTAACGCAAGCAGCGAAGAATATTTTGAGAGAGACAAAAGGAAAAGGCATAATAGAGAGGGATACATGGTGGTGGTCGATAGAAATACAGAAAGTTTTGAAAGAAAAAAAGAAGAAATTCAAGGAATGGCAGAGTGTGAGATTGGAAAGCGTTAGTTTGAAAGCTGAAAAAAAGAGGGAGTATGATGCTTTAAAGAAAAAGCTAAGAAAGCCGTGGCAATAGCACGAGCAAAAGCTTAGGACAAATTGTATGACACACTGGACAGTCCAGCTGGCCAAAAAGACCTGTACCGGCTTGTTAGAGCCAGAGAGAGGAAGGCGAAGGATGTTAGTCGAATAAGATGTGTAAGGGATGAAGCTGGAATGCTTCTATCAGAGGATGAAAGGATTAAGGGTAGATGGAAGGGATATTTTGAAAGACTGATGAATGAGTAAAATATCTGGAGTGGTGTTTTAGAGAATAAACCAGTGAATGAGGGGTTAGTGAGAATGGTCAGTGTGGATGAAGTGAAAATAGCAGTGAATGGAATGAAGAATGGTAAGGCAATTGGTCCAGACGGAATTCCAATTAAAGTGTGGAAGTCACTACGAGTAGATGGATGGACGTGGTTAGCTTTATTCTTCAATAAGTTGTTGCTGGAAGAAGCCATATCTGATGAATGGTGCAACAGTTCGTTGGTGCCCATCTTCAAGAACAAAGGCGATGTGCTGGAGTGCAACAACTATAGAGGAATAAAGCTAATGTCACATAGTATGAAAGTCTGGGAAAAATTTATTGAAAGGCGGTTGAGAGAAGAGAGTGAAATCTCACAGAACCAGTTCGGTTTTATGCCTGGTCGGGGTACAACGGATGCCATTTTTGCTATCCGCCAGCTGTGCGAGAAATATAGAGCTGTGCATAAAAACCTGCATATGGTATTCGTTGACCTCGAAAAGGCATATGATCGGGTGCCTCGTGAGGTTTTGTGGTGGGCCCTTAAGGAGAAAGGTGTGCCTGGGAAGTATGTGCAGTTGATCCGAGCGATGTACAGTCGATGCAGTACTCAAGTCCGGTCTGCAGTGGGCACTGACAGTTTCAGTGTGGCGGTCGGTTTGCACCAGGGGTCGGCCCTCAGCCCTTATCTCTTCCTGATGATAATGGACGCTCTCACGTCGGACATCCAGGAAGGGGCTGCTTGGTGCATGCTGTTTGCTGATGACATTGTGCTGGTTGCCGAAAGTGGCCAAGAGGTCCAGAGCAAATTGGAGACGTGGTGGCAAAGATTGAAGAGTGTTGGCCTGAAATTGAGCCACACCAAAACCGAGTACCTTTTCTGCGATTTCGGCGGTCTGTCCAATCCGTTGCCTATAACTCTCACCGGAACGCCTATACCGATTTGCTCCGACTTTCGGTACCTCGGGTCGTTGTCCAGGGAGATGGCGATATAGACCGAAACGTAACTCAACGGATCAACTCAGGATGGATGAAATGGCGGCAGGTCACTGGAACAACTTGTGACCCTCGAATGCCCCTCAAGTTGAAAGGGAAAATCTATAAGTCTGTGATAAGACCTGTCGTAACGTATGGATCAGAATGTTGGGCTGCCAAAAAGACGGATGAAAATAGATTGCATGTAGCGGAGATGAGAATGTTGAGATGGATGTGTGGAGTAACGAGAATGGATAAAGTGAGAAATGAGTACATTAGAGGTAGTTTAAAAGTGGCGCCAGTGACGGAAAAGTTAAAAGGGAATCGCTTGTCTTGGTATGGTCATGTGAAGAGGAGGGATGAAACGCATGTAACTAGAAGAGTTATAAACATGAATGTGGATGGATGTAGAGGGAGAGGAAGGCCAAAAAAAAGATGGATGGATTGTGTGAGGAGCGATATGAAAGAAAAGGGACTTAGTGATAGAGTGACGACTGATAGAACAGAATGGAAGAAAAAAACGTGTTGCACCGACCCAAGTAACATGGGATGAGGGCAGGAAGATGATGAATTATTTACTTTTCTGTTAGTGGTCATCTCAGTAGACAGATTATGTGTGCTTCAGACTTATTATAATGTAATTACGCTCTACATAAAACGTGTGCGTCTCGGGACGTTCGACAGAAGTGATAACTTAAACTACTCCCAGTTCTTCTTCTTCTCGTGTGGGCAGTAAGGTCTAACGACCCCACACACCTTAATGTCAGAGTTTCTAAACCGTCTCAAGGCCAAGTTGAACTATTTAATACTAGTTGACCCGCGCAACTTCGTCTGTTTCGCTCCTATTAGTCTTAGCGTGATGTTATATAGCCTATAGCCTTTCTCGATAAATGGGCTATCTAACACTGAAAGAATTTTCAAATCGGACCAGCAGTTCCTGAGCTTGGCGCGTTCAAGCAAGCAAACGAACAAACAAACTCTTCAGCTTTATATGTTAGTATGGATTGAAATTGTTTAACTTGAGAAAAGCTTGGATGCTGATAAAAAACATCAGTCGATATCTAATGTGTCGCATGAAACAACAGACTGGTGGCGCCGTAACGCGTTACGTTACGAAGCGGTTTACCCTCCCATAAGAAGTTATCACTTCAATAATGTATTACACCTTTATTATGATGTAGTCTGCACAGAATGAAGCCATTTGTCACAAACAAAACTCAATTGAAAATATGATCACTGATCATATTTTCAATTGAATTTTGTTTATACAAATTACAATTAATTTTGACCCAACCTTCATTATTTTTTTAAACACTTACTCCGGTAAAATAAACTATTTAGTGGACGTATAATTTCCAAACCTTTGACATGTGGAATATTTGGAGGAATCGACCTCCAAAGCTGCAACACAGAACATGTGCTAAACATTCGTTGGCAACACTGCCTCCTGTCGCCTGTCATTTTCGTTCGTGTTTCGCTTCTTCGTTCGCGTTGCGGTTTTCGGCGTTTTGTAAATGAAAAATGATTGATTTTTTCCAAAATGTAAACATTGGTGTTATTGGAAGTAAATAGATGTGATTGCTATAGGATATTTTGTGTTAGAAGGTTTTCAACGATGCCTCCAGTCAATTCAAAGGTGAAAAAGAACGGCGCAGAATATGAGGTAAATATAACAAGACAAGTATAACATTTATTTTATGGATCGTTTATAGCAAAAATAAGCATGACTTAATAAGTAGTTTTCAAAACATTATTTTAATAATGCCACTATAATGTGCCCAATTTGTAAACAGAAAAGCGTAGTTTTATTCATTAGAAAATTTCCTTTACCTTAGACTTACTTTCTATTTGCATTAGAAATTTCTAATTGCAAGCATGCTTATGCATCACTCTATGCATACTAGAAACACATATACAGGAAGTTTCATCAGTCTAACAATATATTTTCAATTATTACCATATGAATGCCTGGTGTAATATTATTTTTTACCATGTCAGTCTGTCTACCATACAATATTTACATAACATTAGCTGTCGGATATTGTAAACATTGTAAGAACGACATTGAGCTTACATTAACAGAACATCTTAGAATAGATTATTAATAGCACTAACATACTTATTTAGAACAAAAATAACTTATTAAGAAAAAATCTTATTTAAAGCAGTCATCAGTATAATATTATTCATCTGTTAATTCCAATATTAGATCATATTACAAAGTTAACATCATTTTAACAAATAAGGTAGATTATAGTCTATCTTAGAATTACTGAAAGACTGCATTTCATAAAATCTTGATATTTGCAATTTAGTTTAAAAAAAAATACTTCAAAGATTTTTGTAATTTTTTTTTTTAATATCAAATAATCCATTGAACTATGAAGTTGCATAGTTCTGTATTGTTTCATATATAGTGTTTTCCTACAACACTAAAGAAATTATTGACACAAACCCACATTTACAATTCTTTAAATTAAACAATACATTGACATTTAATTATGCATAACTCAAAACCTAATAATCCATCCCCAACATTGGTAAAAAAGTCATCTGCTTACTGCAACATAGATCCCTTTAACTTTCTTTGATATATTGCCTGAAGAAAAATAATGATATAATTGTATGCCTCCCATTGTTACAGAATATCATTGCCAACAAATGTACAGCTCTGGATTTTGAGCAGTACATCCAAGATAACAAGACTCTCTTGCTGAATGATCCACTTAGAGACATTCTTCTGTACCCAACTGATGATGTCTCCGTAAGTTTTTTTTTTTAATATTTACAAACAGTACCTTTAGCTGTATGTATTTTACAGCTTTTCAATTGAGTGTTCTTATTCTTAGCTGTATATAAAAAAAATAAAAACAATGTAGGTAGCAGCAGTATTGTAGTTTTAATTACTATAAATAATACAGATTGCACACTAAAAAGAATTAGTGACACACCTAGTTAACTTTATGAAATTATCAAGGTGTTTATTGGAAACAGACCATGCTTTGATATGCCTCTATAGGATAGTAACCACTCCCTCCTACTTCACCCAGAGCGGGAGGAGTCATTTGATGACTTCCCATCTTAAAAAAAAAATAGGATAGTTAACCTAGTATGGGATTCATGTTTGTGTTATATTTGTTATGTTATACTGTGCAATTAAAGTTTACTTTATACAAACTTGTATCTAATCTAGCTATGTTCCTAAAATTATAACTCCAGACACTTGCAGCAATGCTTGTAACAATCCTAGTATGTTTTATTAAGAACAGGAAAACCTAAATGGGAATCCCCACATTTACTGTACCTATGTGAGACTGAAACCGGAGCATGGAAGGGACTTATGACTTGTCAGTTACTGCATACAGTAAAGTCCCTTTCATGCATGCATTCATTTGTAGGAAATGTTATGAAAATAATACATTAGTGATAACACACTTAAAGTAAATAAAAAACTATTTTAGTACTTTATTATAAAGAAACTACACTTTTATCTAAACTAATATTATAAAGAGGTGAATTGTGAAATGTAATGTATTAAATTATTAAAATGCTCTCACTAAAAGTAACCCTTCCTATCACTGAGTGTCATAGGCAACTTTTAATGCTAGAAAAATGCATGGTTCTCACTGGATGGGCATGAAGCCAAATGGAAGAGCTCATGTTTTAAATTATTAATTAAGGTACTCTAAGTAACTCTAGTATGGAACAGAACTTTTATTTCCTGCAAAATTTTAAACTCTCTGAACAAGAGATTACCCTGTGTGATAAGACCGCCCATTGTACACATTAATACTCATGTTTTTCCCATGCTTTATGAAGGGTACTGTAAAATTCTGCAACTGTTAAATGTATTGTCGGGCAGAGTGTTGTCTTACCCCGTCGCTGGAGGACAGTCACTACGGCGGTACCCGACGTTAGGACTGCGGCTTCTTGCCCCCTGCTCACGAGGCAGGCCCTGCTCAGCTATGCCTCCAGCTGGAATCTCATACATTACAAGTTCAGCAACTACTCCGGCACCTATCTCAATCTACCAAGGTAAATAGAAAAAAGGAAGCTTGTTTTAAAAAGTTATTATGACATGAGGTAATGTTTATGCTATTTTATGTACAGTTTTGATTATGTATGCCCTTCTGTTGTCCTTCTGTTATCCCAATATAATATGTGTGCAGTTATTGTGTGATAAGGATATCTAAATAAAACTAGTAATTCTTTCTAACATGTCGATTTGAATGTTTATTTTCTCTGTCAAGATTAGAAACCAAAATGCATAAACAACAAAATAACTATAGAAATCTGTTGAAATCTGCTACCGTACCAAATATAAACAAAATGATAATAATATTCATATTAAACAAGCGACATTTGAAGATCAATGTTGAAAATGCATTGATTATCGCCTTCGCATCTAAAACTAATGAAAGGCGGTTGCATGCAATGTGCTAAAATTGTAACAAACAGTGGGGTGCTCATTAGTAGTTATAATTAACATACTTTACATGGCATTGAACAATGTATGGCCAACAAAAGTGCTGTATTCCCAAGGCTAAAGCATTATGTTCTCATATCAGTCATATCTGATGCATGACTCATATCCTTTTGATTGCACAACATAGGATGAAAGGATTTAACACCAAATGTAGTAAATTAATAAGTCACATAATATGGTAATGTGATATAGTCGTGACAGACGCTTTCACTGATTATATTAAAATATTATGTTTTTGAAATTTTAATTTATTTAGAATAGTTTTTTATTTGCATCACATAAATTAACACACTTATTGACTAATAATCTTAAAGGTTGTGGACCCCGTCCACAAACTTTTTTAAGGAGTTTCCTAAACTTATGAAAGCTCTTTTGTATGTTTGTTTTTTTCATACTGTCCATATTGTGATAAAGTACATTCATAATATGGAAATTCGCGTTATAGATATCACGACAAGGCAAGGAGTTCTTGAATCACTATTTCAAAGAATCAATTTTTACAATGTGCATGAGTAAACTCAAACATACCACTTAGTGGATAATTGACATTGCTTATCAATTCCATTACCACTATCTTTCTTACACAGGCCAATAGAGAACAAATTTCCGGAAGAGGTGTATGATATTGACGCCGAAACTGAGAGTGATAATGAAACACAAGCCGCGAAGTTGGACCTTGGAACCAAAGAGGGGCACTTGCTCAAAGGACCCGAAATCGGATCAGATAGAATATTCAGTAACCTTGCTTCAAAGTCTTTTAAGAAACGATATTGCTCAATGCTTAGAGAGGCCGATGGCACGTACATACTCGAAGTGTATAAGGATGATAAGAAGACGGATACAAAGCTCACTATCGTTATGGACTTTTGTTCTGATGTTGTCAGGGTAAGGCTTTGTCAAGTATTACGTAATGTCCAGTTACTATTCCGGATTATAAGTCTAAAAATAGAAATATGTTTATGAGTTTTATTTATACTTCTGTTTCGGGACTTTCCGATGATTTCCAGACTCAAAATCAAGAAGTTCTACATACTTCTGAATCCGAAGCTAGTCCAGTCCATGAATTTGAGTAGTCTTTGAAATAGTCATAAACTTTTTTAGGACTTACAAAAGCACTGCCAGGGTTGCGGAAACGGCTGCCAGGGTTTCGGAATTTGTTCGAAAGAGTCAGCGAGCTCCTGTAACTCAAAGGGCATTAGGAAGAATATGGATAGGTTTTCTTCAATAAGAGTCTGACACTCCCTTTCGCTCCGCCCAGAGCGGAGGGAATAATTTGAGGATTTCCCTTGCTTAAAAAAGGACTATTACATTTTCCTATTCACATAACCGCATGTTAGGTATAATTTGTGGATATCGTTATCGTGAGATTATTATTCCTCGTGTTTACAGAATCCAAAAAGGGGAAGGTTTTCTTTCGAATTGCGGATGTCTGGTGGAAAAGGCTATACCTTTGCAGCTGAGAATGAGGAAGATGTGAATGATTGGATCAACGCTTTCAAAGCAGCTTTGAAGAAGAACCAGGATAGTCAGGAAACTCACCAAAGTGATGAAGCATTGGATAAAGGTAGGATTGAGAAGACTGTTATCGAGCATAAAATGATATGCCGTTTTCCGTTTCCGTTTTTAGTGTATTACGTAAATCAGTTACCATGATTCGATATCGATCGGGCACGTCTGTGAAGTTTTGTGAGATAGTTTAATTTATGCTTGTATACTTAAGCCATGTTTAAATCGAATTTAAAGCTCTACAATTTTTTTGTGCGAGCTTAACGAAATGTAAGTTATGACCATATTTTTAAACGACGAAAAAACGGAGGAGGTTCTCAAGTCGACGCGTATAAATCTTTTTCATGTATGAACACGCATAACTTTTTAAAGAGTAGTCCGATTTTGATAATTCTTTATTGGGTAGGGGTATACCTCGAAAGTGGTACCATATAAATTAAAAAAAAAAATCCTACCCTAAGGGTGGGAAAATAGGGGTGATTTATTGTTCACTCACAGATTTCAATACTGAGTTGTGTAGCATTTTTTGTAGGTCCACCCATGTTAGTAGTAATTAGTAGATTATAGCCACAGAAAATTATAAAATAAAAACTTTTTAACAAAAAAATTAAACCTCCGAAAATACTGAAAAGCAAAAACTAATAAACCTGTTTACCAAAAATAACTTTAATTTCGGAAATTGGTGTTTTGATTAAAGTTATTTTTGGTAAACAGGTTTATTAGTTTTTGCTTTTCAGTATTTTCGGAGGTTTAATTTTTTTGTTAAAAAGTTTTTTATAACAAATGTCATCGATTGTTCAGATGCTGACGTGTCCCTAACAGCGGAACCTCCGCCCCCTACGTACGGCACACTTAAGGGTTTGGAGCACAGTATGAACCCGCTCCTGATGCGGTACTCCCGGGAGACAGACATGTCCATCGCCGCCGCGCGCAACGAGTGCAGATACAACATCTTCAGCATGCCATATAAGCGCGCGCCCTCACCTGAACCTCAGCTCGAACCATTCAAGTACGTAGTGTTTGTGTTTTTCTTTTTTTGTTTGGTCCATTTCTTGAATGCCAGTGGTACAGTGAAAGCGACTTCTCCTACGCAGGTCATTGCAGTTTGGTTCCATTTGTTTTTTTCGACAGCCGTAACAATAAAACTATTTCAACAACACTGACATTCCTCAAACTATAAACGGTAGTTATTTTCTAGGTTTTTGTAGCTTGGGCGTAACTGTCACGGACATTCTTGTTTACACGGTCTAGGTTCAACGGTACTTTTTATTGTTTCAGAGAACACTTTGGCCAAAGAATTTTGCTCAAATGCGAAAGCTTAAAGTTTAGGTTACAAGCGCCTATAGACGGTGATAAAGAACTATTGTGTCAAGTAGAGCCTTATTACACGTACTTAGCGTTGTATGACGCCAGGAGTGGGAAGAAACTGTCGGAGAACTTCCACTTTGACCTCAACCATGAAGCCGTCAGGGATCTAGTCAAAGACACGGAGTGCACAAAGTCATTAGTTGAAAATTTTAGTTACGATGTTAAGTTAGACGTTAATCAGATACCGGAAGAATGGTTTCGATCGAAGAGACAGGTATTTAAATTAATTTACATAAGAAAACTAGTGAAACTTGATGCATTTATAATTTTATTTATAGTCGTTTAAAAAGCTATAAACTTTTATACTTATTCTCAGGTATTGCTCTCTGTCAACAATCCCCATCCAGATCTGTTTCTGGTGGTGAAAATCGACAAAATCCTGCAAGGTCATGTGAGTCAAGTTATGGAGCCGTACCTCAAGGCTACTAAAGACCCGAGACTTGGCCTCAAAGTTCATAAAAATGTTCAGGCTTATGCAAATCGCGTGGGAACTTACAGGATGCCCTTTGCTTGGGCGGCAAAACCTTTGTACAAGTAAGACTTATCTATAAATATTTTATATATATCTATTGCCCGCAGTTTTGCTCGCATTCTAGATAATTATATCATGTTATTATATGGGTATACAAGATATTTATATGCATTTCTGTATAGTACGGGATGACGTAACAAACATCAATAATTTTATTGGAATGCTTTTTTCAGAATGTACAGCAATGACTTGGACTTGACTCCTGAGTTTCCTTCGATCTATCGACAGGAACCAAACAAAATGTCGGATGATGATCTGCTAAAAATATTATCAGACTACCGCAAGTCTGAGAAGATGGCTAAACTAACTGTGATACCTGGCTGGCTCAGTATTAATATACATCAGAGTAATGAACAAGTACCAAGTAATGATATTATTTCTTAAACTTTTTAGTCTTTTTTTCTATTTTGTTTAGTCTTGAGATTTTTTTTTTACTAATTATGATGCTGTAGCAACTTCTTTGTAGAATGTTTACACGACCTATCTATGTTATTAAATCAATCGGATAAATAATAAATTATATGCACTGACTGTACTATTTATTAGGGATTTTTGTACGGTTTCTTCATAAAATGAGGTGAAGGAAACTGACTAATAAGTCTTATTGCGCATTTCAGATTGTATGTCGAACTCCTACGCTGCGTTAAAACCTTTTCCACTTCCGCCTACTTCGCCACTCACACTAGAGCTGGCAACACTAAACGTGGAACCAGAGCAGCCGTATGCAGCGTTCATACACCATTTGTACGTCCGCCCTTTAGCTTTGAATTTCGAATCTCAAAAAATGTTTGCCAGAGCCAGAAATATTGCCTGTTCCATTGAGTTGAGGGATAGTGATACTGGAGAACCTAAGTCGCTTCAGGTAAGAGTGTACTCTTGCAGAACTATTATTTGTAAATCTATACTTCTATTCTAATCTATATCTATACTAATATATAAAGCTGAAGAGTTTGTTTGTTTGCTTGAACGCGATAATCTCAGGAACTACTAGTCCGATTTGAAAAATTATTTCAGTGTTAGATAGCCCATTTATCGAGGTAGGCTATAGGCTATATATCATCACGCTAAGACCAAAAGTAGCGGAGCAGTAATGAAAATTGTGACGCAGACAAAGTTGCGCGGGTCAGCTAGTTAATATATAAAGCTGAAGAGTTTGTTTGCTTGAACGCGCTAATCTCAAGAACTACTGGTCCGATTTGAAAAATTCTTTCAGTGTTAGATAGCCCATTTATCGAGGAAGGCTATAGGCTATATATCACCACGCTAAGACCAATAGGAACGAGCAGACGAAGTACTTACTATAAAGACCATAGGGAAATGTATAGGACTGATGCCCGGTTTCTGAGGTTCTTTATCGGTCGTTTATTTGTCCGTTTACCACTAACCAACTACGCATAACGGACCGAATGACAGTCTAAGTGCGGAGAATGGAGTCCTTACTCTACCACTAACCAACCAATGGCGTTAAAGGACAGATAAACGACCGATAAAACCTCAGAAACTGGGCATGAGTTGACATAAAACATGACTAATAGCTTAGGCTTGGCTAACCTTGAAAAGGGGATTTCCCCCTTCATTCTTAGGAAAACGTTATCTACAATTGGTGAGTTAATACGTATCTGAAAATAGGCACTTCCTGTTGGATTATGGCGGTACTGTTATTTATTTTATATTTTGCACACCATAAAATATGAAATGAAATCGTGAAAACAAAAAATATAGCCGGATTGAGAATCTCCTCCTTTTTTTGAAGTCGGCTCATAATGTACTTTACATAAGTACTCCTATCTCAATAGCCATTTCTGCAACCAGAACTGAGATTTTATGAACTTTGCTAGCTGACCCGCGCAACTTCGTCTGCGTCACAATTTTTGTTACTGCTCCGCTTCTATTGGTCTTAGCGTGATGATATATAGCCTTCCTCGATAAATGGGCTATCTAACACTGAAAGAACTTTTCAAATCGGACTAGTAGTTCCTGAGATTAGCGCAAACAAACAAACAAACTCTTCAGCTTTATCTACTATAAGTGTAGATAGACTAGCTTTTGCCCGCGACTTCGTACGCGCATATCCCGTTTTTTCCCGTTCCCGTAGGAATTTCCCATTCCCGTATAGCCTATAGCCTTCCTCGACAAATGAACTATCTAACACTGAAATAATTTTTCAAATCGGACCAGTAATACCTGAGATTAGCGCGTTCAAGCAAACAAACAAACAAACAAACTCTTCAGCTTTATATATTAGTATAGATTATTTACCAAAGTATTATACAAATATCTCCCTAAAACTGTGACACCAACTACAGACAAAGACATGTATGTATGTAATTCGGGCTGGTTTCCGCAACTCCACGACTAAGCACGTATTTTGCGTGCAGGTGGGACAAATGTGTCATTCGATCCACCCCAGCTCCCCAAGGAAGTCCAGCAACGCCAGCAACGCCTTTGTGTTCCCAACTATCTCACAGAGGGTACCTGGGTTTCCGAAGTAATTAGCCCTGTATTCCACGACTACTGGGCAGCTTAGAAGCAGGTGTGCTGCTGTCTCATTCTCCTCCATGCAGGGTCTGCATAGCGGGTTGTCAGTGACTCCTATAGCATAAGGTGTTTATTAAAAGACCCGTGGTCAGTTGTTACGGCTGTGACTGTACGCAACTGTTGTTTAGTCAGTCTTAGGGCTTGTTTTGTAAATCGCAAATCTATAGAGGGAAGTGCCTCTTTGGCCTGCCTACACTCGCCATGGTCAACCCATAGCTTGTGATGTTTATCTCCGGTGCGTTTCCTTACCAGATTGCGTAGGTACCCGAAAGGCAGAGGTACGATGGGTTCGGTCCCCATCGCTGCCATACTCGAACCCTTTCTGGCGACTTCATCCGCTGCATCGTTGCCTCGGGATTCGCTGTGTCCCTTGATCCAGACAAAGACATAATATACCCAATTATTTTCTAGGCGGTCTACGGAAGATTCGGCATGACAACCCAGTACCGCTGCTCAGTGCTTCACCACAATGCAAACCCCACCTGGAGTGACGAAGCTAAGATCCGACTCCCGGCCACGATAACTTCCCAACATCATCTGTTATTCACTTTTCATCATATCTCGTGTGATCTCGCGAAGAAAAACGATGCCAACGTTGAAACTTGCATTGGGTAAATATTAATACAATACAATATTTTATTTAAACCTAGGTCTATAAGATCTCTTTCAAATCGTGTCAAATGAATTCATGGTCATTTAGAATATATGTACAGATTTCATTGTAATGATTGAACAGTAGGTCGAGGTGGCGTGAACCTATTAGGACGAGAGTCCTAATAAGTTTCGCCACCTCGACCACCCATCGTACTTATTTGTCGGATATATGAGAATATATCCGTCGAATAAGGAAGATGGACATCTTTAGGCTGAAATAATGATGATCATAGATTCTTTAGCTACGGTTCATTAGGATCAAATACACTTTCTACATTCCGGTGTTTCAACTCATCACTACTTTCTTTAGATATATAAAAGGCTAATCAACATCAATCAAATATCATAACGATATCCTCCCCTATTGTTCCTATCACACAATACATCATAGAGCTAGCCCTATTTAGAACTATACATTGACTAGTAGTAATTATATTGTTTTAATGAACAATCCATTTCCGCTTTCCTTTCAGATACGCGTGGGTACCGTTATTGAAAAACGATAAGCTAGTTGATGAAGTTGTAAACTTACCTATAGCGACACATTTGCCGTCGGGATATTTGTCTATTCAACCACTAGGACTTGGGAAAGGGGTATGTCGTGTTTATAATATCCATTTCCACTCTTCTGTTCTGACATTTGCATGATTAATATGGATTGAACTCATGGTTTGTCAGTCAGCGAAGTAAGTAGAAGGGCTATGTAGCCCCAATGTATCAGACGTATCAGGACAACGCACAACGGGACGGAATGGTAGCGGATTTTGCCACCAGTCAGCACACACTAGCCGCTTAGATCCCGCAGCGGGATGCCGCGGCATCGCCGGAATGCTTACTATAGCATTCCGGCGGTCTACCAAGACATTGCGCTATGTGCCGCGACATGCCGCTATGTGCCGCGGGATCCCTTAGCGCGCTCTCCAATGCCGTGTCAAGAAACTCTTTCGACGTCACGGAATCAATTTATGTCGTATTCCCACTAGATAAGTTTGAATATCCATTGGTAAAAATTTAAATCCTTCGCCATTCCGTCCCGCTATGCGTAAGCCATTAAAATGACGTCTAGACTCCTTTAATGCACTTTAAGTTCATTTGAAGTAATGTGTCATACTCATAACAAGGGAATTGACGTCGTGGACTACATGACGATTGTTGGAATTGCATTCCAGTGTTATAATTTCCTAATAACTTTATCTTCAAAACATTTTATTCCTTAGAACAAGGTGTGTGTACCTATGCAAATAAATAAAATTGAAGGGTCACGTCATCAAAATAACAACTTTTTACTAAATGCATATGTAAAAGTATATAGGCGACACATATAACAAAAAAAAAATTGTCTATCTGTTGGTTCCGGCTACTCTCGGAAACGGCTGGACCGGGTTTGACGTGACTTTCACTGCCTAGCTGAGATTGCTGATGTTATAGGCTACTTTTATTGTAGAAGAAGATTTTTTTTCTTTTATATAAAGTTCCGCGCATAAAAACAATCCCATGAAGTTTAATTTGCGCTGTTTTACTAATTTATAGCGAACGAAGTAGCTAGTAACATTTTAATTATTTCACAGAACACGGGCCCTGAAGTAGTATGGGTGGAAGGCGAGAAGCAGCTCTTCCGCTGCCAACTGGTCCTGGACTCCACAGTAGCTACTCGCGACTGTCACCTCCACAACTTGTTCAACCAAGCTGAGCGGCTGATCAAATCCAGCTCGCCGCCCACGTCGCCGTCCCCGCCGCCCTGGAACGACGTGTGCAACGCGCTCAAAGCTGCGCACGCGATCAAACTGAGTTCGCTCGTCGCTTTCTTGCCGACCATTATGAATCAACTTTTTGAATTGATGGTAAATATTTAATGATCATTTTATGTTGTGAATATAAGGAAAATAATATCACGCATTTATCAACTAAAGGGGTAGGCAAAGTCGCCAGAAAGAAGAATTTCCCATATGCAATTACATGTTTCATACTGTTTCTATAAAAATATGGAGGCCTATTCACAGCAGTGCATGGAACAAGGCTGCCAATGTATGAACGAAACAATGACCGTTATGAAAGGAATCTCAGATCAATACATAACATGATTTAAAAGAGTGTCCGTGGAGTTTCTTTCACGTTCAAATAGCTTCATGTTTTTGACTGATCGACCTTGACAATTTAAGAGTGCCTTTAATTGGTATATTTTAAATAAATGCTTTGAATTTTGAGCTCCAACCCTTTATTTCTATTTTCAGACAGTCGAAAAAAGTTACACTCAAGACATGGGGTACCAGATCGTAAAATTGATAGTGCATTTCGTTCACATGATACACGACTACGGTCGGAAGGACTTGTTGGATAGCTATGTAAAGGTAAGTTATAAATAATTTTAAATTTTGTTTGACTTGATGCATAGTTTTTAGCAAACTTTACGCTATGAATGATTATTACTACTATTTATTTTCCCTAGTACTTGGAATAGCCTCGCTCCATATTGTTTTCCTTTTGATATCCAGTTTAACCTATTTGCTATTTCCGCTGTAACCTTATTAGGTCTCAACTTTAAGAAATAATTTTGGTATTTTTTGTCGACAGTACGTATTCAACTGCGTCGAATTCAAACTGCACACTATGTTGACGGCCCCACTCCACATGTTCGTGGACCCCAACCAACCGGACTTCCTATTAGGAAACAAATTCATGCAGTATTCCGGCTTTTTCTTCGACATTATCACCAAAAGTATGGCGCAGTACCTTATCAATACAGGAAGAATTAAAGTGAGTACCTACTTAGTTTTAAAATAGAACAAGGAAAACCGCACAGTATTTATATTATTATCGTTAATTTATTTAAGGAAAAGCATCAGCGATATATATTTTTTTAATAAGTATTCTTCCTGTATTTTGTGAATAACGCTGTTGATTACATAATTGTTAATTTTATATTTAATGTAAGTATTTATATTATGTAATTGTTAGTTGTTCCAAATAAATAAAATTAAAATTAATTTATATTTTCCTTGCAATTAATTTACTGATGTATGAACTTTTTTCTTTTATAGATGTCTCGTAACGAAAGGTTCCATGCTGATCTCTTAGAAAATATTGACAAATTGGTATCGACTGTAGAACCATCTTATATATTACAGCAACCAATGCAAACTCATATATTTAATAAGAATCTTGCCACGTTTCTAAAGGTAGGTCACATTATACAATAATAATTTAAAAAAAACTCTTTATGATATAGTAACTCTAACATAAGTAAATTTTCTTTTACAGTCGTGCCTATCCTTCATGGACAGAGGTTTCGTGTTCCGACAAATAAAGAAATATCTAGACAAGTTTAAAGTCTGCGATCCCAAAGCATTATTTGACTTCAAATTCACATTTCTACAAACAATTTGTTCTCATGAGCATTTTGTTCCATTCAATCTGCCATTACATGCAAACAAGTTATCAAGAGATGGCGATGCAGGTAAGAATTTACCATGGAATTACTGTATTTTATTTTTATTTTATTTTTATTTTATTTTATTAGGATCTCCAACAAAGAATACACCTTACATGATATATTGTAGAGGACAAGAACAAAAAATCTATGTGCTTCCTTAATTATAGGAGACCACATCATTCATTAGAGAACAATCAGTATGTGATATCTAACATTGACAATTAAAAAAAAAAACTATAGAATATCGTTAAAGGATTTTTTTTTAATATAATTAGTGATTAGTGCCAACTTTAATAGCAATTACTCCAAAGGTACATTAATAATAATAATAATCATTCTGTAGTATCTCTAGAATAATTACTATTGAAGCTGGCAATTTCAATTTAAATTAAATAAAAACAAAAATCAAATAGCAAAGAAAGCAGACACTTTTACACTGTTAAAGGCACAGTGTAACTATATCTACAAAACAATATAGATAAGACTTATGAAAATTAATTCATATTGAGTGTCTGTGTGAACTTCATAAAGTCATTTAATTTCTCTAGAAGATAAATGTTCCACGACACGTGTGTTGCCAAGCGTCACACTTTTTCTTCGCCTTGTTGCCTAAAAGTAAGTTTCAAGTGTTTATACTGTAAATAACACCAATATTTTTGCGTCTTGATAGGTCAGACTGCAGATATGAGGACTGAGAATGTCGGACTCATTGAAATGTAAACTAGTCGCGGAATATTTTTACCATAATGTAATAACCGTTGTATAGAAAAAAATATAAAATTAGACTGTGCTGTAAGACAAACTAGTTTTGTCACTATCCATTAGTGCTTGTCTGAATAACTGTTACTTTTATACAGATCCTGCCCGGCTGAGACTCACTGAAGATTTTATAATGCGACACTTTCTTGCTGGAACCCTACTAAAACAAGTATGCCCTTTTTTACACATATGTACATTGCTAGAAAGTAATAATAGGGACCGTGCACAGCGTTGACTATGCCATCTAGCGTCGCATATTTGAAGTTTTAAGGGTCAGAATACTTGACATTGACGCTTCTGTGTTGCCACCTGTAGTTCCTGTACGCTCAGTTTAGGGGAACGTGCGCGAAGTAGACTGTGCCATCTAGCGTAGCTATTTCGAATTTTATACTTGTTATATACTTGACTGACATTTCTGTGCTGCCACCTATAGTTTCTGCACGCTCCCTATATGAAGCATGAGTCATGCTTGAATACATTTATATTCAAATTCCTTGCAAATTTTTCAAATGCTTATATTTTTTAGGTGGAACAGTCCTTACGAGAGGCGCCGTTAAAACGTAGGTCTGCGTTGAGTGTGTTACGGGCTTTATTGACAAAACATGAACATGATGACCGGTATAGAACTCGACAATGTCGAGCTAGACTTGCGTACCTATATTCGCCGTGGCTAACCATCGTTCTCGGTAAGTATTTCATCAATACAATATTGCCCATTTTTACTAAGGCTAGGAGGCCAGTACAATAGTATTTAAGTATTCATTTAGGTACTTCCCAGTGTTATTGTGAACCGGTATATTATATAAATAGAAAAGTTAATACTTGATGACAATAATAAAAAAAAGTTTCTGTAGGTAGCTTCGCCATCCTACATACATCTCCTTTGGCTCAAGACTTGTCGATTTTTTTTATGACCGTTTATCTGTGCTAAATGACATGTTCCAGAAATTTCAGAATGCTCTAAAATAATTCTTATTCCTTTATTTGTATGCTTACGACAGAAAACGCCCACCGCCTGATCACAAAAACCCTAGCTAGTCCGGTTGAGAATGGTCACGACAAAGTCGATGGAGATGCGACAATGAACCCAGTACTTAGCAATACGCAGAATGTAGCGGCTTCAGCTAATAGCACTCCTAGAAGAAACAGGCTGACTCTACACTTCGATCACACGCCTGTCAGGAACTCTGCACATTTTAAAGAACCGCCTACTATTCCGAGCAATCATATGTATGGGAAGGGTGAGTAAAAATTTTATAGCTCAAATTATAGCCTCAATTTTTTTACTAGTGAATAAATTTGTTGTTTGTAGAGCCACCAAATTTAAACTTCGAAGGAAAAAAGATTGGAAATCGAGCACATTTCAAGCCATTGTTAAAAAAGAGAGATTTATCTATTGGTCATAATGTTTAAAAGAGCGCGCACTAACACGTGTCTGTGTCGAATTTGACCATTATCATAAAATGCCATAGCCATCCTTGTTCCGTTGCGACGAAGAGTTGATCGTATCCGTCCTGTATAGCTTCATCTCTTTCTCTCTCACATTAATTGTAGAATCATGTATCCGAAACGTCATAGTACGCCTAACCTTATTTTGTGTCTAGAAACTCATACAAGTACTTATTTCTTTAGATCACGCCAACAACATGTCACAAAGCTCTTTAGAATCTGTGTCTACGATGTCTGGTGGAGATTCCCTACCGAGAAACGTTGGACGTCTTGATTTGAGCGAAATTGGAGATCAAGTGAATAGGTAAATATGTCACTTATATCCTCATTTTATATCGAACCTTATTTACATCTGTATAACGGTCATTTTTGTGTGCCTTCGATCATGTGATCGTAATCATGACATATTCAACCTTATTGTTATTGTGCTAACGTTCATTTTCGTGTGTGTAGGTTCGGTGTGATGTCTGCAGAAGAGGTGCGCGATGTCCTTTTGTGTTTCCTGTTCGTTTTGAAGTATTTGGATGATGAAAGACTTGTAGACTGGTGGAAGACGCAGTCACAAGCTCAGCAGCAATCTTTCTTCAATGTTTTAGAGTAAGTTTCATTGCGCAAACTTGAAAATACCATGTAGCTGGCTTGTATTTAATTTTCTTTGCTGTACTTTAAAAAACACGTTTAAAAGGCCACTTTAGTAGAATCAGCCAGCAATTCAAGCTACCCAAAACTGTCAAATTTTCCCAACCAACCTTGAACCTAATGCTTCAGCGATAAAGATGAAAATATTTGACAGATTTTTGTACGTTTAATATGATTCTACTAAAGTGGCCTTTTTAGAGCCGCAGACAGCATAGCTCAGCTGCAGGCTGAAAGCCGATCCCAACATTATAATATTGAGAAACAGCTAAGCAGATTGATTGACTTTAAAAAAGCAATTTGCTTTTAGCAAGTAATGACAGCTTATTACACTACCGATCGCATGTATGTCACTGTCGCGTCAAGTGTTAAAAAAAGTCGTCTTTGTGGAGCAACCATTGATAACTATATAAAAAACCCAAGATGCACAGTCTCGAACAAATGCAACACTCGAAACTGTCGTCAAAAACTGACATATATCAAGTGTCATGTGTGAGTTGTGTGTAGTTATACTATAAACATTTTTTTTTTGCAAATTCAACCTTACACGGATCGTTTAAAGTTGTTTTTACAAAGCAGTTCAGTATGGCGAGTGATGCTCAATTTTTTTTGCAAATTCAACCTTACACAGATCGCTTAAGTTGTTTTTAACAAAGCAGTGCAGTATGGCGAGCGATGCGAGAATGTTTGAAACTAGCGCACATACATTTTGCGGACGTTTTTGAGATGCTGAGTGTGTATCTTGGGTTTTTATATATCAATGGGAGCAACATCTCTGTAACTCAAATTTACGTTTCGGTTTCATCCTAATGTTCGATGTTTAAATAATTAAAAAAACTTAAATAAAGTGTACCTACATTATTTAAGAGAGTCAACGCCAACGTATTTAACGTAGATTTCGTTTTTTTTTTTCGTATACTTTGTTAACTTCGTGTAATCGTGTGGACTGTATATTGCTGTAGGTTTGATTCCAATTGAAACGACTTGCTAATTATTACACTTTTAATGCTCACTGTAAGTACAGATAAAACACGGAGGATCTAAATGGCGGACGTAAAACAAAACCATAGATAAAGCTAGTCGCCCGACGTTGTAGTTTCTTACAGACTAAAATTAATATATTTTGTGTTGCCATAAACATACTTATCCCTCTACCATTACAGAATATGCGCCGAGCAATTCCAATACGTAGGCCGTAAGAAGATCCTATCAGAAATGAAAGCCACCACGCCGGACTGCAACGGTAAACCAAAGCCCCTGAAAGCAAGGACTTTGCCCGCCAGGATGAGTCCGCCCGACTTCTCGAAAGAACCCCCCATTGTTGTGGAGAAAAACAACACTGTTAACAGGGAAAATCTTGTCAATCCCTCGGTTACTACTGGTAAGATAACATAAGATTTCTTTATTTGTTTAAACATGGTTTACATACAAGAGCATGCAAGATATTACATTGTTTGAGTCCATCATGTTTAGCCTTGAGTAGCGGCGTACAAATATTTGCATAAAACATGAAAGAATTAAGAATTAGAAAAAAATATCGAAAATTTACCTAGAATAGCCACTTTATTTTTTACTATACTATATATAGGCATACGTTTGACCACTATCTCAACTGATGGTAAGCGATGATGCGGTCTAAGATGGAGCACGTTTGCGTAGAAGCAACCTATTCACTCTTGTCTTAAAGACTCCCAGGCCAGGTTGTAGCTATCCGGAAACACAGACTCTGGCAGGGAATTCCACTCCTTAGCTGTACGCACTATGAATGTATTCCCAAAAAGTTTGTGCGTGTGGGTGGGATTCCACCATGTACCGGTGGCGCATCGCCGTTCGTCTTGTGGTCCGATGATGGAACGGGCTTAGCGGAATTAAATCATGCAATTCCGTCGCACACTCCCCAAAATGCAACCGATAGAAAACCGACAGGCCAGCAACTCGGCGTCGATGCTCAAGACTTTCGAGCTTCAACTCGACGAGCCTGTCATTACCGATGATCTTCTTGGCTCGTTTCTCAATTGACTCAAGGGCATCAAGTTGGTATTTGGCAGATCCGTCCCAAAGATGAGAGCAGTACTCCATACACGATCGAACTTGCGCTTGATAGAGCTTGAGCAGCTGTTCCGGCGTGAAGTACCGTCTCACCTTTGCTAGGACCCCCAACTTCCTGGCAGCCACTTGAGCCTTTGCCTCTATGAAAAGGCCAAAATTGAGGGTAGATGTTAACGAAACACCAAGAAGCTCAAGTCGGTCGGTTGTCGGCACGGTAACACCTCAAAAAGATACAAAGTTAAATAAGAAAAAGTTAAACATAAATATGGTTGAAGTAAATGAGGCGATCTAGGCTCTTTCCTGATAGGCTAGTCGTAGATTAGGTGGGAGGAGGTAGAGTATTGGGGAGCCTTTTACTCCGATATAGGGCAGTTTAGGTAAGTTATTGGCTGAAAAATATAATTTTGCATGACTCTTATAGTTAGCTGGTTAAAGACAAAGGACTGTACTGAAAATAAAATATGAATAATAAAGATAATTGCCCTGATGGACAAATTAATTCGTGTTCATAAACCTCTTTTACTCGGATGATTTCTGTGTCTGTACAGTGGTACCCAACTGATAAGGAGCGTCGTGAATCTTCGTTCGCACAGAAAAGAAAGTATGGCCCCGAAGATTAACGAAAGAAAGCAAAGCTTACAATCAACCTTAGATCACTATAATAAGGTTCATAATACACTGCAGCTGTTAGTTCCCTCTGACTCGCAAGTCACGTGCATGCCACGCGGCGCGCGCTAACATGGCGGCAGCTGCCGACCAATAGCGGTACAGGAAAAAAAAGCGCGTTGCGTGGAGCGTGCCGATTGGTCAATCGCTTTGAAAATTCATCTTCTGCGCAGGTACATCGGTAACCATATCAGTTGGATACTACTGTACCTGCTTATTATGCATATCAATATATAGTTTGGAGGAGCTAAAAATAAAATAAAATACACCTTTCTTACCTACCTTTCTAATCAGATTCTCTCTATCCATAGAATTAGAAGCCATAGCCGAACACACGGTGCTATCAGCAAGTTGTCTGGCCACAGAAGTAGGCCTCACCATAATAGACCGCGCGTGCCTATTCATGAAGAACCTGGGAGCAGCTGACGGAATCGCGGCGAAGCCCTATCTCAAGCTACTGCAGTTCCCACAGAGCGAGACGCTGTATAAACATCTTTTTTCGGCTCTGAGAGCTTATATCAATCAGTTCTCTGAGACTTTGTTTGAAGGTGAGTATTTTATTATGAACATGCGATTTTCACCCCGTGTATTGTTAGAGACAGATAAACTTATGACAGATTTAAGCCAAACTACGCCATTATTTAAAATGGCGTAGTTTGAATGACCTAACATCTTTGTGCACAAAGTACGTCGCGTTAGTACGTCGCGTTTACGCTGCGATAGTAACGCGTCTACGCTGCGTTCGACAAACGCCTACGACAACGTCCCATGCGAGCGTCCAAGGCGCTGACAGAAGCTATTGTATGTATATAAGTTGGGCTAATGTCATCAACTCAACGTCCAAGCGCGTATTTTGCGTATGGGGGCGACAAATATGTAATTCTATCCACCTCAGCTCCTCAAGGAAGACCAACAACGCTCCGGTGTTATCTCACGGGGGATCCAGCGACCACTGGGTTCAGGGGGGCTACTCTCTAACGAAATCCGTAGTTTCGGGCTTAGTTGCGGGCGTTCGTATTCTACTCCGTATCACCTACAGACTTACCATTAGTCCCGAACCCGAACTGAGAATGAATGACAACACGATTTCACAGTAACTGTCAAATCGTGTTATCATTAGTTCTCAGTGGTTAGGTGATACGAAGTAGAAAATGCCCGCCCGAAACTACGGATTTCGTTAGAGAGTAGCCCCCCTGAGCTGCTGTTTCAACGTTCCTTTAAATCATATAATTTTATTTGACACAGGGGGCAGCACAGTATGCTCGGGCGTAGTAGCTGCGGTGGTTCGCTTGTGCGAAGCTCGCGCGGCGTGGTTGCGGCGTGAAGCGGCAGCCGCACTGTACTTACTGATGCGAGCTAACTTCCAACATGGCACTGGTGGAGACCTCACTAGAGTGCATCTGCAGGTAATATCGGATAATTTACTTATTTAGAAAGAAAAAGAGCATATTTGCGCCAAGCATGATGCATTACTAATGCAAGCAAAGGAGGAAGCTGGACGCGTGTGGGAGCGGCAAACCTCACGCCTCAGCCGCCGTAACAGAAGACGTCCAGGACGTCAGGAGTCGCAGAGCTATTCCCGGCCACCGTAGGCGCGGGCCTACAGACGGCGAGCGTTGGGTGGCGCGCTGTCCAATCAGAACCAGCCCCGGGTCGACGCGCGCCTCAATTAGATTTTAAAATAAGCGACGGGACCCGCTAGGGCCAGTGCCTGCCAGGGTTGCGGATATAGTTCGGAAGAGTTACCGCAGCCCTGGATAAAAAGGGCATTACGAGGAACACGGGTGGGTTTTAGTCATTCAGAGTCTGACACTGAAGGAGTCATTGTTAAATTCCTATCCAAAAAAAAAACATGATGACCATAAAAACTAGCAGCATAATGCTGGTACTCGTGAGCGAGACAGATCCACAGCGCTGGTTTTCAGCGACAGCCGGCGTTGAAATTATCCTTGTTTTACAAAAATATCCTGTTGTTATATAAATATATCCTGAATGATCCTTGTCTGGCCGACGAAATAAGCTAATGGAGCTGGAAATGGCGACGGTGTAGACCCATGGTAGTGGTGGAAATTGTAAATAATATAACCATTCATCATCTTTTTCACAACTATTCATCATCCAGTGTAAGTAACCAGTTGATACTGAATACCTATAAGAATAGCTTATATACGTTGTCAGTACTAACTTCTGTGTATTCGCAGGTAATCATGGCTGTGTCGAAATTGCTTGACAATTCAACCGCGCTGAACTGCAAACGTTTTCAAGAGTCTCTCTCTGTCATTAACTGTTTTGCGACTGGCGATAAAGCTATGAAAGGAACTGGTAAGCAAAACGATACTTTAACCATAAAAAAATAGTTTACCATTAATGCATGATTGCGTTCGTAATCGATCATATTCATTCAATCGTTGATAGTAAGAAATTGCTTTTTTGTAATAAGACTAGCCTCTTGTAGTGTTCAACTTGATAGTAAATGTTTTGATACAATTTACTGAGGTAATATTTGTTTATTTATTAGATTCTCCTTTTTTTACACACACAGTCTTACTTCATAACTTCATAATGCTTTGTTTTGTGTATCAGGTTTGTCTAGCGAAGTGGCGGAACTAATGCGGCGCGTGCGCACCGTGGTCGGAGCGCGGGCGCGGCTCGCGGGGGTGGGGGGAGCTGGCGCATCAGGTAATAATATTAAACGAACCGCAGTACAGAATAACTATAGTTTAGTTAGAATTCACAAACACTTAATTGAAACAAATTTTTCAAATTTAAATCGCTACATGCATATTATTTGCTATTCAAAAATGATCAAATGAGGTCTTATGTCTGCCTCTTGACTTGATGACTGTTCATGAGGGGCACAGTATGGGGCGCTACATATTTAAGCTGAAGCTGAAGCTGGGGGGCAAAACCGTAGATGTAGATGGTGTGAATTGATTCGGGCCGGCTTCGTCGTTCAACAAATACTGCCGAACTGATTTTGCCGGCCCGCTAATGTGAGTAACGCCCTTATGAGTCTTTGATACACAGCAAGGTTTTAAAAAACCGAGCTAATCCTTATCCTTACTAATATTATAAATGCGAAAGTAACTCTGTCTGTCTGTCTGTCGCGCTTTCACACCAAAACTGAGTCTAGAGCCTGAGAAAGGACATAGGCTACTTTTTATCCCGACAGTATGTTCCGGACCACGCGGGCAAAGCCGCTGGCAGAAGCTAGTATATAATATAGGTCCCATAGAAAAAAGTTCGAACCCCTTTGACGACTGTTTAGGTGCAGGCAGTGTCCACTTAGCAGAGTTGCAGCACGCGCTGGCAGCTTCATGTCGAGCGACGCCGCGGCTGCGGCACGCCTGGCTCTCCAACCTCGCTGAGCATAATGCTCGACAAGGGGACCATGACGAGGTATGCACTGTGCCTGTTGACTACTAGCACTTCGCCCAAGACATCTTTTCATCTTTTTCTTCGCTTTAGTACAAACGATTTAAGGTTGAATTTTTAAATATTCCTTCTTAGTTCTCACTTACATCATAAAAGGAAGCCTTGTGCAAAATAGGGAACATGCAACCATTTTATCTTGCTTCCATTTTAAACAATTCTATGTAAAATAGACCATACCTACATAAATAAAAAAATAAAGCGTTTTAATTTCTTTTCTAAATTGCGGTTTTAAACTGACAGTTTGAAATTTCGCCCGAAAAAGGAAGTTGAGTCACTCCTGTGTGACACTTGCCATGAACTGTCCTAAGTCAAAGACATAAGGTTGCCTTTTCGTTGCCATAACAGTAGTGACATCACTAAACGCTGATTGCTGTTTTTAAATACGTCCTGTTTCACGTTACTTTAATGCATTATTGTTGTTAAAAATCGATATTAACTAAAATAAAAACGTTGCAATGGCCTTTATGTTATACTTTTAATCATTTTATTAACAACATTCATCATAAATTCTGTATTTGCATCTTCCCTATTGTGTATTCCTAGTTCATGTGGTTTCGGCTGTGCGTTGATATATCAGTCTGATAAATACTATATCAAGCATAATGATTTAGAAAATTACAAGTTCTTATGTGTTTGTAGACGTCTGAAGAATTCAATGTCACCTGTATTATCTCCCTCTAATGCTTGGTTGGTGGAATAGTTCTTTTTTCTGTTTGTGCTAGTAGCCAAATATGTTCGTATTAAATGCAAATTCTTCTGGATATTTGCACAGCTTATCAAATTAATAACTTAACAGGCTATGTGCTGCCAACTACACATCGCAGCCCTCATAGCAGAATACCTAAAACTACGCGGAACTCAACAATGGGGCGCGGACGAATTCGCGGAGATATCCCGCAACATACCCCGAGACGAGACCGGCCTCAAAATCGACGAGGGTAAGTGAAACAACATTAACACATTACCAATAATATATTTTATGTTCTGCGTCATGCGTCATAAAGTCCAATTTTAAATACCACAGCCTAATCCATCGATTGTCGAAAGCGCACTAGGTAAAGTTTTCGTCGTTTAACTATGTATTAGGAACTAGTCTGCAGTCTTGATTATAGTCGTGTGACACTATGTATTTGGTTAGCTCCTTGAATGTCTCGAGGGGGCAGAATGCGTTGCAGCCTGGCACTTCCATTAGGCGAGGTTCTGCTGAGTCGTCGTCCCAGTAATATATCTGAAAAGAAAAGATTTGTAAAAGTATAAATGCTTCGTAACAACTGGCAATATCTGTTTCAGTAATAGTCGTCGCTTAACAATTTCGTTCAGGTTCCCTACAATGTTTGTCTTTACATAGTAGGTATAAAACAAAGGCGCTTTTTCAGTTTGTACGCTTATATCTTTTAAACTTCGCAACAGATTTTAATACGGTTTTCATAAATAGAGAGATAAATCAGTCTCGCTATTTATGAAAGAAATATAAAACTTCCTCTTGAATGCAAGAGGAAGGTTTATATGTATAATTCTTCCCAAAATTCCTACGGGAACGGGAGAAATGGAATATGCGCGTGGGAAGCTGCGGGCAAAAGCTAGTAAAAAATAAAACGTACGCGTCGAATTCAAAAACACCTTCAAAACTCGGTATAGAATAAGGAAAACACCGCTGAACCATTTATAATTGGTCAAATAAAAGATATAAATAAAATAAAAAAGCTTTTCGGGGAAGGCCTTCAATTTGTTTAGCAGTCGTTTCTAATTAGCGTTGCTGTCACGATGTCAAAGTTCACGGCCGACTTTCTTAGTAAATGCTTTGTAAAAACCATTAATTATTCTAAATGCTAAGAGAATGCCTACTTAGTATTCTCTAGGTCACATTCATGATTAGTCAGGAAATGTCCACAAAACTTCGGGCTTCCCAAAAAACGGTGACAACGCACGTTTCACAGAAAGAGTGCGCTGTCGCTGTTTTTGCTATTAAACATTACGGTTTTGCGGGTTTTTCTGCTTCGGTCTCCACCAGCGGGTAAAATTTTTGTGACCACTGAATGATTGACGGAAGAACAATATATTCCAAAGTCAATTGGACTTCTTCTTCTTCTTCTCGTGTGGGCAGTAAAGTCTAACGACCCCACACACCCTAGTGTCAGAGTTTCTAAACCGCTTCAAGGGCCTCTGTCATGGTTTACGACCACCATTTGGCGCCGGGATCACCGGCTTATACGTGCCTACCGAAGCACGGAATCATCTTTTTACCAGACAATCAGGTGATTCAAGCCTGCAATGTCCTAGCCAAACTGGAAACAACTTTACAAAGTATGGTTTCCCGTGGGAATCGAACCCACGACCACCGGGTCACAAGGCAAACGCCTAAACCACTCGACCACGGAGGCAGTTCAATCAATTGGACTAGCCACACATATCTTTCAACCCTTATTAAAAGTTCTGGGGTTGGTGGTCGTGGTAGCGCGGCTATAGACAAACTTTTAAGAATATAGATCACAAAACAAGTCGTAAAAGTATACCTTAAGACCAAACCGCTGTCCTTCCGCCAATATCTTCTGTTCCTTATTCGACTGCGGTGAAGGTCGTCGTTCATGTAGCTCGAATAGCAATGCTGCCCCGGGGTCGGGCAGGCGTGGTGGTGGGGCCACACACGCCCCCAGCAAGGCGGCGACGGACACTGGGGTCCCTGTGCGCACCACTAGGCGCAGCTGGGAGTCACCTGCGCTGTTGCTGCTGGCTTCTTTTATTATTTGTTGGAGTAGTGCTCCTAGGGTAGAAAGTAAAGGCTCAGTAAAAAGTATAACACTACTGGTCCGAGCAAGCTTTGGGCCCGTGTATCGCCAGACTGGTGCCCTCATTCAGCTAGACTGGGTTGTAGTAGACCTAAGAGAGTGCGGTGAGACACTGTAGTTGGCTTTTATAAGCATAACATCGTAAGAAATAGAAGGAAAAGGTACACCTTTGCCGACAGTGTGGAGATATAGTCCAGGCAAGCAAAAAACACTATATTGGTGAGGCTAACACTAGCCATTTAAATTTGGTATCTTGTTATTCTGCTTTTTTTCTAAAATTTTAATTGAATTTTTTGCTATCATTCTTTCCAGATATGATGTTTGACTTCAAACGACCTTTAAATTCAAATTAACTGGTTTAAGTGTTGATGTCAAGGTTATTACTTTTTTAGTGTCCAATCTGAACACGTTTAATTAAATAAAACATAATAAAAACGATTATTCTATTTGTGATAGATATCAAAACATCGAAAATAAATTTTTAGCTTATTTTATCAAATTTGTCAATGTCTTACCGCCACTGAGTTTCCTTAGCAAATTATTATGGAACATCATTGAGTACTCCAATCTTGCAACATCCATTAGTTTTCTCTTCACATGTTTCGCCCATTTCGGATTCGCTACTTTGATATCGTCCTGCAATTTATAGAAATCGTTGAATCTTGAGTCGAAAGATGAATCGTTTAATTTATTCTTTAATGTATGTAATAAAAAGGCTTTTTTTATTTTACTATTTATGTATTCTAATCGTAATATGAGTATGTACAGTCTGTGACCAACATTATCTAACCCACTTGACTATTATTACCCCCTTGAAAAATCATTCAGCTGAATAAGGTTGAGAATCAGCTAATTAAGCTTCCCCTAAAATTCCTTCTCGAAACCACTTTCTATTTTTAAACTAGAATGAAGTAGAGCTACAAAACACCCCAGCATCAGTTGAAGGCTGGCTCTCTGTCAAATGAAAATTAAGAGCGTTCAGGAGCTTCAAAAAGAGTGCGTGAATTTTCACTTAGAGAAAGTATCTTTCCCTTGAACTCTTTTTCGATAATTTTCTCAACTAACTATTTAGACCTGGATATCTAGCGTATCCATACCAAGTTTCATTAAAATCAGTTCATTCATTTCCAAGACTAAGGACTTGAAAATTTGTATGAAACACCGTGGGTAGTAAAATAACTGGCCAAAAGTGGGTGTACTGCACTTCTTTTTATCTCCAGGTGGATGCCGATATGTTTTATGTGCTAGTTGCTCAAATAGTGTATTAATGTATTAACAAACCTGTATTAGGAATAAATTATTTAGGTAGTAAGCCTCTTGCGGCGTGCTGAAGTTGGTGTTGGTCATCTGCGCGATCTTGTGGAAAAGGTCGCGGTATGGCAGCAACAGGCCTTCCTCTGTGAACGCTTTAAGTATCCTCTCCTTCTCTTGTTGGTAGCGAGGACAGTTCTCTTCGTAGAGTAGCTGAAAGGGAAATATTAACCGTCATACATCGCATAGTATATTTAATATAAGAGCAGATGTGGTTAAATTGTCATCATAAAGCTAACTCAAAGAAATCACTGCTATATCGAAGTTAATTTAGCCCTGATTTCCGTTCTTAGCAATAAAACGGAAGCTGAACGTTTCTTGAAATCAAAAAGACGTATCTCAAGACATTCCTCCAACTAGCTTTTCTCCTTCATCGTTCCCTCATGCGCCTCATTCCTCCATGACGCGTGGTATGAGGTCGTGACGCTCCTACTGAGCGTCACGACCTCATACCACGCGTCTCCAATTTTGTGGTCTGGTAGTCAACTATCAGGGGCTATTTTAATAAACTATCATATGCTCGACAATTTCTTAACTTCAAATTCTCAATTCAAAAATCCGGAGTCCATCTTTTTATATCTAAAAAGCACTCACAAAATCTTGACGTCGCGGCGGGTATTTGTAAGGCACGGGTTGCCAAGGCAGTGTGTCGTTCCACTCCTGCGCCGGTGAGGGCGGCCACAGTCCCGCCGCGATCAACAGAGCCGTCATCTTACTCAGTTCTGTATCGGACGATATCACGATACTGTTCTCTGTTTGAAAAGAAAAACATGTTAACAAACTTTAAGTTAAAATAATAGATAACTTTAGTAGAACGTTAAAGTAATTACCACTCTGGTAGTAAGGTCCCAAAAACTCGTTATATCTCTTCCTAAGTAATGCGCCCATTTCAAATGTCAACATCTTGCCCTCCTGTAACGATAAGACATGCCAATATACAGACGTCTTTATTAATAAAGTCCGGTCCATTCACGAATGCTTTTCTATTAGAGCGTGTGACGTGGGACAAGTAATAAATCATTATTAGTGGCTGACGGCAATCTGCGTGTCTACCGACACCTCGTTCCCGTTTAGCAGCCCGCGACCTTCGGCTATCGGGAGTCGGGACTCCCTCCCGCATTCGGACCAGGAAGCGGAGACTTCGTTGTAACATCATTCGTCTTCACTTGTCCTTCTGGTCCGACCCTTAGCTATGGTTCCGGGGATTCATTCTCACGGCTCCGACAATGTATTCCGTGTCGCCTAATATGAATTGTAGCCACAATGAAATGGAATTACACTACCTAAATTAGTATTTTATAACTAGTGATGATTGCACATGCTGTGTATACATTGTGCATGGATGAGATTCGCGGTTTCGGCCATTCAAAATCGAACTGTAACATATATATGTTGCTTAGCTATAATCTTGTGAATGGCTGATATATCTGAGTGGCTGGCCTACAAGGACGGACCAACAAGTGCTCTTTTGTTACATTGCCAGTATTGTGAGTACGGAATAGAGGAGCGCCGGCGCATATGAGTGATCTATATGCAGCATCACCATTGATCAGCGACTGCCGCGGTTATGGTTTGTGTACGTCAGAAGCCATTCGTTACGGCCGGCGGACACCTAATTTAATGTACCGAGGAACTACGCCAAAAACGTCCATTGTTAAAAATGACGTCTCTTGTGGTTCCCACGAATCTGAGCATAAAAAATGATAATAAAGTGTTTGGTACCAAATGCAATGATACTGAGATTTCGACCGGTATCAATTTCTCTTGTATTGTAAATTGTATTTAACCAATTCAAAGTAAGGTCAGTAGGCAACTGAATAGGCACTTACATTAGTCATAGCGCCGGCTCCGTAGGGCGAAAACACGTGGTCGGGTGGGGGGGCTCCAAGCATAGCTAGCTCGCCCTCGCTGGGGGTACGCTCCCCGTGCGACATTAGCTGTAGAAACATTCAGAGAGATAAAACACCCCCTCATCTAAACAAACTAAAATTATATTAATCTGTGGTTATAAAAGGAAAGCGAGACCATTTTCTAGTAGTCAAAAGAAAATGGAGACATAGTGCGCTTTCTTTGTGTATCTTTCGCTATGCATGTCGCTTTTGCTGTGTGAAATAATGTACACAGGCCCTTTGGCCTGTGTACATTATTTATCATGGTATCATTAAATCATAACCTATCATTAAATCATGGTATTCCGAGTAGGTATTACCTACAGATAATTTCAAACAAATATTTATTGCGGATATCTGAAAGATATTACCAACCCGGATATTGAACAAAGTTGGTATACTTAATTACTTCTCAATTGTTCATTAAATGTCAATTTATTCAGAGAGCCTTTAAAACAAGGATTTAAAACATACTTAATATTCATAATAATTATAGTGAGTTATGTAAAGGTGGATACAGACATTGCGAAGCATGCGCCGCGCACGTCTCGCAACCCACACCTTTCGATGTAAATTTGCCTGGGTAGCCATGCCTCACCACGAATATGAACGTCCACCCATTGCGAAGGATGCGATGAGCGCCCATGCGCTGCGCATGCCTCGCAAAGTCTGTATCCACCTTTAATGCTCTTACCACGTGTACTTGTCGAAGTACAGTCACTTCAACCGTTGAGTCTTTCATCAGGATCACTGCTACGAGGGCTGAAGGAATACAATTAAATTGAATAGTTTGCTTTCGTAAATTATATAAAAAATACAATATTCTATAAGTGTAAATACGTCTTTGTATCTAATATTTTTGTTGATATTTGCTTAAAAACGCGATCACTAGTTCACTAACTGTTGACCAAGGGGTTTTTTTCTATATTATTTAAACGTAGAAAGGTGCAAGCAATGATCTAAACCTGTGTGTGACATTTAGAATGTGATTTTATGCCTTAGTTGTGCCAGAATAATGAGGTAAATACTCAGATGCTTTCCTGATAACATACCGGCGATGAGCGAGATGCCCACCAACACGCCGAGGCAGCAGCAAGTGTGTTCTATGCGCATGCCTTGCGCCGGCGCCGCTTCCGCCGCGTTGGTCGGCTCCTCCTCGCGACCGCCCTCTTTCCTGCGCAAACGCACACACTTGACCACGAAAAATACTGCGAATCTGAGTCCTTTGCTCGTAATCAGAACAACTGTTTATTTTTTAACCTAGTTCTGCCTTTCTTGAAGTTGTGATATATTAACACAATTTATTTGAATTATTCAAAACAAGTGCAGTATTATGATTTTACATCCTCGATAAGAGAATAGCGCATATGCTAATTGATGCACGTGTTCGCAGAAACTGCAATTGACAAAAACATCCGCTTTATTGAATGATGTCTTAAAATGTCACTCACATTTTCCTCCGCCGGGTCGGCAGCTCTACATTGTAATCCGATCTTAATCGGGCTTTAGTCACTCGGGGTAACGCATAATTAATAGATTAGTGTTGACACATGAACTACTGGAACTGTCAGTAATCTGTAGCATGCACTTGGTACACGTAAGCCAGATCGGCAGCGATGCGAGGCAGGAAGCGCACGGCGCGCGAGGCGGGGTCCCACTGAGGCGCACGGGACGCTCTGCCAGATTCACGGTCGCCGCGACCTGTGCCCGCTCAGATGATTGACTTTGTCCAATCGATTGTACCACGGTGCCTATTTACACATACGTGCCCGTATCGTCCGATGCTGATGTTTAGACGGCCGGCGCCCTTGTTAACCTCAGCTTCAATGGAAAAATCAGATTTGGTCACACAATGTGGCCCCATGTATGCCTACATGAGTATTCATTCTATGAATGGACCATACATGGTGGATTTTCATACGTATTAGAGATGGATAACGTTAATTTCCTGTAGGAAATGCATTGTAAATATGCAATAGAAACAAAGAGTGTACGTATGAATAGCGCAGTAATATGTGAGTATTATTCGCATGAGGGTGCTTTGATTCGCCTGATAGTGTGAATTAAAAGATTGCGCGCGCGCTGCCGTGCGAACGTACCATGCCTTCCGCCTGCCCTATCCTGGTGGGGGCTGGGTACTGAAAGACTATTTTTCTATGATGAACTCGCATTCTTAGTTACTTGTTGCTAAGAATAAGTATTTACAAGATTTCTTCAATGTTATGGAGTTTGCAAGTACAGAGTCGGTATCTCTATTTGAAGTAATGAAACCGAATAGTAGATATTCATATCATTTTATAATAGAACTCCCCGCTAATTTCCCAAAATTAAAATATAAGAGCCATAAAATAAGAAGAACGTAAACATTATTCGACCGTAGAACTCCTTATGCACCAACATGCACATGAACAAAACACTTTGAATCAAATATGCAAAAACAAAAATAATTTGTTTACAACTTACTTGATACATATAACACTAGTCAGGTGCACCATCTTGCCATCACAAACTTCTCAGAACTTCTAATTAAAATACCAAATTATCTTTGTATAAATTATTTGTATAATCTACACTTTAATTACATCTTGCTTAGTGATAAGACATTATAATAAGATGTTGGAGGAAGCGTTGTTCTTATAATTCTATGGCAGTCATACTGCGAGTGATCATATCTAATCATTTTGTAACTACAACCGTACTGCAGTTAGTTGTCTTGTGTTTTCAGTGAATAGTCTCACTTATTTGTTTTATGTTTGTGTATCGTATCATGTAGAACTGTTTCTGTGGCGTCACGTATTGCGCATATATGAACGCATCTTAGATGTAGTGGGTATTGCGTGTTTTTATATTAAGGGCGCCTTCATTTCCTGGCGGAAATGAGAGAGCGGCGCTAAGGGTAGCGTCCCGAATCGTCTCTTCGTGTTGCCACTTGACAAGGGTACGTTCTTGACTTGAAGGCGAGAGGAGTATTAACACACACTAGTAGTTAGTAACAATCTTACTTATGTACAACTTATCATCTGCCTGGCCTTTTTCCAACTACATTGGTGTCGGCTTCCTGTCAAATCGGATTCAGCTGAATACCAGTACTTTACGTGGAGCGGCTGCCAACCAGACCTCCCATTACATGACAACCCATTAACTGGGTAACACGGTAGTTCTTGGCAAGACAGAGTCAGAGTTTTACTGGCTTCGGACAACCCGTTACTGGCATACCTATGCGCGGAAAAATCAACTAGTTCGAATTCAATTTCCTATTGAATTTACTGTCTGCTCCTGCTTCACAGACCATGATTGGAACCTGTATTCAGCCTAGACTTTCAAGGTTACATGTTTGATTCATCTCATCATGACAATGTACCCGTATGTTGTGAAGTGCGCGTTTAGCCATTTGAGAAGTCATCGCAGGGGATTCCTGACTTCCTGTCCCCTATAAATCAGTTGCCCTTGAGCTTGAATCCATTTTTTAACCGACTTCCTAAAAAGCAGGAGGTTCTCAATTCGGTGGGTATATTTTTTTAATGTATGTACACCGATTACTCCGAGGTTTCTGATCCGATTTCTGTGATTCTTTTTAGTTCGATGCGGTATACTTGCCATTTGGGCCTAAAAATTTGATTCAGTTTGGTTCAGTAGTTTTTATTTTATGAGCATTTTTGCCTATTTCAATTTCTGCGTAGACGAAGACGTCGTCTAAGTATCACCACATAAAAGTGAAAAATGCAAAACTATTTACAAAAAAATATAACCGACTTCCAAACATAACACTAAAAAGTATAAAATAACCTTAATTTCGAAAGTCGTTGTTAAAAAACAAAGAAAAAGACCCAAAAACGCAGACTTCCGAAATTAACGTTATTCTATACTTTGTAGTGTTTTGTTTGGAAGTCGGTTATATTTTTTTGCAAAAAGTTATTTTCCAAACTAAATAAATTCGTATGTTTACCCAAGCCTATTCGCATCATCGAAGTGAAGATATTAATGAGGGGAGGTAACTTTAAAGTGTGAGAGTCCACTTTGCATGTTTATTGTATGTAGTTAATTTATTTTAGCAAAATAGAGTTTGTGAACGGGTATACCGTTCACAAACTATCTTGCTACCGTTTGTTGTTTTTTTTTTATTTGTGATGGGTTTACTCTTGACTCTAGTCTAGGTCAGAGATGACAGAGACAAAGTCTACGATGGAGCGAGCTTACCCAAAAGGAGCCTGTGGACTCTAACTTTGAAGAGATTAGGGTTGTAAGCGTTTGGAAACACAGACGCAGGCAGAGAGTTCCACTCCTTTGCTGTGCGCATTATAAAAGACGTTTGGAAACGCTTATCGCACTAAGCGTTTCCTAATTGGTGGAATAGTAACAAGGTAGGGATGGTAAGATGCAGTGTTGTGACATTTGAAGAACTTTATTTCAATACGGTTTCTAAAACTGAATATAAATAAATGACTATACACGGTGACATTTTAGTCGTCTTACAACAGCCCACTTACACATTCATTTAAAAAAAATACATATTTATGAACATTTGAATAATTAAAAATATTATTTATATTATGACGCATGACGTAGTTTGAAACATCCAGGAGCGAGCGCAGTCCGAGCCTTGTGTTCCAAGGATGGCGCGGAATGAAACAGCGACATTGTTTTGTTACGTAAGCATTATTAACAGGGTGTTTCATAATTCTAATGCATTATTTATTTTTATTGTACCTATCATCTTAACGAATTGTTTAAAAAAATACCGACCAAGTGCAAGTCGGGCTCGCCCACCGAGGGTTTCATACAAATTTGTAGCTAAAAAATACTTTAAATAAAGACTATATTCTTTATGATTCAATCGATACCTCCACGTGTTCCCGAGATAAACGGTCTTGACAGACAGACGGACGGACAACAAAGTGATCCTATAAAGTTCCGTTTTTTCCTTTTGAGGTAAGGAACCCTAAAAGTAATCGCGCCTAGAGGTAGTGAATGTTGGTTACATGAAGTGGGCCGCGTTTGTAAGACGACTAAAATGGCACCTTGTATATTTCAATCTAGTTTTAGTTAAACCATTTTAATCATGGGATTTATTCTGATAGATATTTTTGTAATATTCAAATCCATATAAGCGAATCCGGGGCTTATCGCTAGGACGTTAAAAACTAGTTTCGATGTGCTGCCTGCAGAACATTTCAAACTTATTCTACGGTCGACGTCATTTGCTATTATTGTAGCATGTTTTATTAAACAAGTACTAGCTTTTGCCCGCGGCTTCGTACGCGCATATTCCGTTATTTCCCGTTCCCGTAGGAATTTCGGGAAATCCTCTCTTAGTGCTCTTCTACTCTCTAGTGTAGGAAACCTACATGCCAATTCAGCTTTTTACGACCAGTAGTTTCGGCTGTTCGTTGTCTGTCAGTCGCTCAGTAACGGAAAAATGGTATATATTAGGATGTCTGAGGGTAGCCAAAATCAAACAAATGAAATAAAAATCACAGCCACTTTATTCGTGTCATCTATATCTATTTAATAATTTAATATTTACTATAATTGCGATAGGTTTTTGCATTGTGTATCCATTTCTTCTTTAGACCAGACGACATCTTGTACAAGGCTGCAAAACTTTTCGTATGGGCAGACCAGCTGGGCTCCACAACCGTTGATGGGTAGTATCTCCCCTGGACCCCCGGCATCTCGGGCGTACACCGCCTTAACAAAAAAATAATATTTAAATATAACAGAAGACATAACAATTTTTTGGGTGAATATGCCCGAGCAGTTTAATGTCGCCAATAGTTGAAGATTGAAAAAACCAATATCACGATTTATCTCTTCACTATAAAATCAGCAAGTAAAAAAAGGCAAAAGTCAAAGACCTAGCAGTAAAAAATGCTATTGAGATACCTCAATCCCGCGGTAAATAAACGCTTAAAAAATTAATCTATCTACACTTCCCAATGACATCTGACTACCAAAGGTGCTTGCCTTTTGTTGTGTCAGTCTTAACTTGATCATTGTTATCTGGCGTGCCTGATATCTTCTAAATCTTAAAAATAATATTAGCACAATGCAACGATAGATAAACATTGACTTAAATATAAGGCGACGCATAAAATTGGCATGTTAAGGTACGATCATAATGCTAAGCGAGTATTTTACCCGATTGCGCGACGTAAAGGTGGTTAATGTGTTTATCATCCCCTTTGTGGCGCTCCGGAAACGAAACGCGTGGGCCTATTTTAAAGATTCTTATGTCAATAGATTTGTCTTAATCTTGCGAGTGTCAGTTATAAAAACTCAATATGGCTACAACCAGACGCCATATTGTGAAAAAGAAAAAAAATGAAAATCGAGGAACTGTATTGAGGGGGTATCATTGAATCCATCATAGGTATTTGAAAAATATATTTTTATGTTCATCATATCATTTTGCATTTTGAATGCGAATAAAAAAATACGGGTTCTTTGCTAAGTAAAATTAACATAAAGCAGATAATTACGTTGCCAACCTCTGTAGCAACATATTGCCAATAATCAAATGGTTTTCATGAAGTAAAGTCTAAGGTTTTCATCATAAAGGGACGCTTGAAACAATATCTTCCATGGAAAATCCTCAATACAATATTAGTGTACCTAATCAAAGCACGATTCAAATCGCTTCAGTAATTATGCAAATCAAACGTGTAACCAAATGGCCCATACAAAGAAGTTATTCAAAAGACATAAACTCATTTCAGGGTCATTCTCTACTAATTAAGATATTTCAAACACATAAAGATTGTCAGTTTTGTCTTTCATGTATTGTTCTCTATGATAAATGTAAAACATAGACGTCAATAGTAAAGTTCAGCAAACCGGTATGTATTAAAATAACAATGAAATTTTATTTCGGTCTGTTTTTCTAAGAGATTATAGCTGTTGACATAAAATTTGTTTTATTTTTCCTGTAAATAACCTTGTATAACAAACGAACAAAGATTCAAATCATGTTATGATACGGAGTAGAATACGCCCGCAATTAAGCCTGAAACTACGGACTTCGGGCTTAGAGAGTAGCCCCCCAGATAGTTTATTCCTAGTTGAATAACTCGAGCGACATCCTATTATTACACATGGGCCTGGCACACCTAGTATTGTATTTTAGTTTAAAGTTAGAACGTTGCCCAATTCTAGTCTCCCTGCTTCATCAGTACTGCCTGTTTCAGCAAGACTCAAACTGGTACAAGTCACTTGTAAGCTACCCAGTAAGAAAAACATTACTCTCCGTCTGGGGCAGTCGGGTAAAAACTTCCCTAACCATTAAATAGGGATGATTCCTGAGTAAAAAAAATATCATTGTATTTAGTCCGTCAGATTATCGAAAAATATTGGATATGTTTTTTTGCTTTAACAAATCAATAAAAATTGACGGAGATAAAACGCATCAAAGATTAAGAGTTGGGGGGGGGTTCTTTTAACGTCAATATTCTGTAAAAAGTGTACTTACATTTGACGTCACACGAGTTTTTAACGCCCTTGTGTATCGTCTTAATTTTTTGTTTGCTTGAAAAAGAAAAAATACGTTTCCAAAATTTTTTGGAAATTTATCTGACGGATTTTTGGTCATCTACTTTAATTACTCACCGTAATTCCATACTCTTGACTAACAGTGTTCTTCCGAAGTTCTAACGAGAATGTAGACCCGTAGTTAGGCTGATGGGCTTCGTACACCCTCGCTGCGGCCATCAAAGCAGCCACATTGTTTTCATGAGCTGAGTACAGGTATAACTTAGGTTCCAAAGGAACGCTTGAGTTGTGGATGGCAAAATGCGTAATGTTAACTATCGATTGCATTAGTACACCTAAAAATAAAATAACTATTGAGTGGTGTTCCCTTGTTTTCCAGACAGAAATTTCATAGAGTTTTGTTTCACAGAAATTTTATACATAATATTTGGTCCTTATAATTTTATGTCGAATATTATTGCCTCAACAACAACAATGAAACATTTCACAGAGTCACAATTCAATCAATTTCTATTCACATTTTATTATTTAACAAACTTATCAAACAGTAGAATTATTTTTTAACGAATATTGTTTGTTCGGTATATTTTTCCATGGTATTGTATTTCAATGAAAATGTAATCAATATTTAATATTAATGTTTTATATGTCCGAATTTACAATGGCATACTTTGAAGATGGCAGAATTTCATTTGGAATAATTTTACTAGGCATAGTACATGCTTGCTTGCTTGCATGCATAGTGTATGCTTGTTTGTATGTTTGCATAGTTTTGTCTTCCCGCGTCGACTGGGCCCGAATGAACCGTTTTGCTTGACTAGAATTTACCCGCATTGTTTTGTGAACGCAGTGCAGGAGGGTATGCACATTGACAAGGGCGGAATTGAAACGTTTAGAAACTGTCACTCGATAAAATGATTTTCTTGGAAATAAGTTTTATATTAACCAAACAGTATGAGGATACAGAATATTTGATTTGTTATTCCATGAAATGAATATCGAAACTTTGTATTTTATTCGTAACAAAAATCGATAATTTCAATTTATTCAAAGTAAGTATTCTGCGTATTGATTATTCTATGAAATGATAATACGAGTAAAATTTTATGTGAACCGAAATTCTTTCAAACTATTTTCTATAAAACAACGTGGGTTGTACGTTGTTTTATAGAAAATAGTTTAATAGAATTTGATTTGTTATTCTATGAAATGAATATTATATACAACCCTATTGAGTACCTGAACTCAATTTAAAATTAAAAAACAAAATACATTAACAATAAGTTAATTGTTTTTGGGACTCGTCAAGTATGTATTTTGAATAAGATAATAGCCGGTATAATTAGCCTTAAAATTATGGTTACCTGCTGCCAATTTGATTAGTTCTGCATTATAAAGCTCTATAGCGTACTCAATTTTGGTAACGTCTTTTATTTTCGGCATTTCGTCTTGCGCCCATTGTGGCGTGGCTACACCGACGTTGTTCTGAAAAATATATTTTTATTTTTAGCTAAGCTGAATACTATTCATTCGAATACCCATTTGATGTGTTTTGCAAACTTACCAATGTTTGGAATAAATTGTCTAAATAAAAGACATCTTCAGGTTTCGTGATATTCGTCCCAGTTTTTTCACTAAGCAAATTGAAAAGGCTTTGATAAGGTTCGATCCATTTTTTGACCTCAGGCTTCTCATACATTTTGTCTCTCAACCAGATGTATCGTGGGCAGTTATACCAGTAGAGAAGCTGAAAAACACATCACAAATGAAAAACTTGTTACACTCTAAAAACTTTTTTTTTCACTTCTGGTCAGACCCGAAGGCTGACCAACTGAACCCTATTTCTGCTGTCAGTCCGTCTGTCTGTCACCGGGCTGTATCTCATGAACCGTATAAATAGGTAGACAGTTAAAATTTTCACATACTGTGTATTTCTATTGCCTGTATTACAACAACTTATAAAAATCTATACTAATATATAAAGCTGAAGAGTTTGTTTGTTTGTTTGCTTGAACGCGCTAATCTCAGGAACTATTGGTCCGATTTGAAAAATTCTTTCAGTTTTAGATAGCCCATTTATCGAGGAAGGCTATATATCATTACGCTAAGACCAACAGGAGCGGAGCAGTAATGAAAAATATGACGCAGACGAAGTTGCGCGGGTCAGCTAGTAAATAAATAAAGTGGTACAGAACTCTTCGTCGTGTCAGTCCGACTCGCACTTGGCTGGTTTTTTCTTACATCTAACTTTGGCACACAGTATGTTTTCGCCTTTATCCAAAAACAAGTTATGAATAGAATATGGAAATTAATTTATTTGCCAACCGGATCTAAGATATTTATAACTTCGTTTAGCTGAATGCTTGATGGGTATAGTAAAACTAATTTATTTAATACTTTTTAAGTTGTGTAGCTTAGTCTGAGGCAATCATATTAAAACGTTAATTGATTGGATGCATTCAAAAGTTTTGCTATTTTTCTAGTTTCAGAGCCAATAATTAATATTGATTTGAATAATTTTTTCGCTTAAAAAAAGTATCAAATGTGTTTACTTGGTAGAGTCTAACAAATTGTTGAATAGTTCCTTTTCTAGTCGAATTATACTTACATCGTCTTCGTCGTACGGCGGTGTATTATATGGAATGGGTTGCCAGTCTAAATTAGGGTTCCACTTCTGGGCTGGTGGAGGCGGATAAAGGGCTGATAAGGCAGTCAATGCTGTCATCTGGGTCCTGGCGTAGTCAGTAGTTCTAATGGTAATCTCATCAGGTAAATACAACCTGTTGATAAAGCCATCGTAGAGCTCCCTCAGATACTTACCCACGAAGTAGCTTCGTTGTTTACCTTTCTGTTGATGAATGAAAAATGTTAGAAAAATTAAATATATTTACGTTAACAGTACTCGTGAATGCGTAGTTTTATTACATTATAACTGATAAGGTGGGTGTTATTGTAATCTTGAAATCTAGATATAAATATAGGCTGTACTTGTGTCAATGCTCGTGCACACAAAATGTTCGTAATTTCATTCGGGATCGGATTTAGAACTTTTACAAATAAAGCGTGATGGTTTTGCATACCAGCGAAAATTCTCGCGGAGAGGATCAGCCTCTCCTAGGCATGTCAAAAAAATCTTATACTCTCCTATAAATAAGTGAATTTTCGCAATCTTCAGCATATTAACGTCCTACGCTACACCTTCCAGCTTTTCCAAGTACTCAAAGTTTAGATTTTTATCGTGGGTACCGTACCTTATTTAAATAAGCGATATACACAAAAAACTCAAAGCTTTTCTATATGTACTTGACATTGTCCTCGATCCTCTAACAGACACTTAAAACAAGGGTCACTGTCCTTTCGATGACTAAGCGGTAGTAGACTATTCTGCGTTACTTCTAAGGATAAAAACTCTTAGTACACAATGGGTTTTTCAATAAGTTATTCCTTATAGTACCATATAATACTATATATACTATAATAATATTATAAAGAGGAAAGATTTGTAATTTTGTATCTAACGAATTAACGTAAAAACTACTGGACAGATTTGAAAAATTCTTTTTTTTTTCAGCAATAGATAGCTACATTATCAGCGAGTAACATAGGCTATATTTTATTCCCGTACTCCCACGGGAACGGGTACTACGCGGGTGAAACCACGTGACGTCTTCTAGTAGTACCATACTTTTAATAACATTTCTTCTATAGATGCGTGAATAATCTTCTATGTAATACTTACTCTCAAATCTAATGTTTGTTTAATCCAAGACCATAGCTAAATACGTTATAGATTTTCAATATTTGATATCATGCTTATACCGAAACTTGCTTCTGTTGTATTATGTTAAATCATGTACCTACATTATCGGTATTCTCTTTGCCTATTTTTATATTTTAACTAGCTTTTGCCCGCAAATACTTATGCGCATATCCCGTTTGATTTTCGCGAAATCCTCTCTTAGTGCTCCCCTAAACTCCCCAAGGGACCTACATGCCATATTTCAGCTTTCTGCGACCAGTAGTTTCGGCTGTACGTTGTCTCTCAGTCACTCAGATTCATATTGATTGATTGATCTGTATAATAGAGATATCTAACATTGACATGTGTCCATGGTAGTCAGTTTGTCAAAGTCACAGCATGTAAATAGCTTATCATAATATCTATCATTTTAGGATTTGTTTCCTGTTCTATAAGTGAAAGTTTTACGGCATTGGTATGCAATAGTCTAACATTTTAATAAGGGGTTGTAACTAAATCGGTTTTAAATGCTATCTTTTATCAAACGACGTTAATCCTTTCAATTATTTATCTCTTGAGCCTTTATCATCTTTACAGGTAATTTTATTACCGATGGCCTGTTTTAATGTGCTGATTTAAATTAGATATCGTCCACTTAAAAATATAATAATCATGTATCTCAACACTTACATTAGTGAGGGCTTTCTTTCCATAGGGGAAGAAAAGCTCGTCTGTAAGTTTTTGTTCAGAGGGATACAGAGCCAACTCTTCCTGGTCAGGGGTGCGGTCGCCATGGCGGAACATCTGTTAACAATTGATTGATATCAATAGAAATCTGTTATTGACTGTCATAATTTATTATATCTAGATTTTTTTTGTACATAAAATTATTAGATATCTTCTGTGCAGTAATGGTGAATCATAGAGTATTATGATTATTTGATCGATATCATTAATTAATGGATTAGAAACAGCATTGCCAATTTTCGGCACTGTCATTATAGCCAGTTACCGGCTCGTTGATAACATGATTGACCACTGTTCGTCATTAAATGAATGACCTGCGATTCATGTAGGAAGCTGGCACGCTTGCCGGTCGTGACCGCTTGAATAACAAGTCATCAGACGTACCACAAATGCGAGGATCAGTTCTGTGTCCGACAGGCCATTGTCTGTGGAATCGATGCGGCGGGGCTCCGCCACGCGGCCCGGCGGCTCCTGTCCACACACAGCCCCCACCAGAACTACTACCATCACTAACACCAGCCCCATTTTTAAATGCGAATTTCCCGCCAAACCGACAGAGCGGTATCTTATCGGCGGTACGTACGCGCGTTCGCGAACCGTTTTCGACTGCAACACGCGGAGCCTCTGCTCCATTTATATAGAGATACATAGAATAGTATTTCAAGAGGGCCGGCGGACAGCACCGCTTCAATAGCTGTGCGAATCTCTAACAACGTAATCTGTCGTTAAATAACGAAAATTGCACCTTTGTGACTCTAACTTGCGAGGTTCTGAACTATCACAATTTTGAAACAAACTAAAATTGGTTGGTTGTAATTGTGATTTGCGCGTGTCTAATTATGGCTATTATATGAGACCTGATCACGGAACGCAGCTGTTATCATGAAGTACCTAGGGTATTTCAGGGTCATGGTTTTCATTCATAGATGTTTTCATATAATTTTCAGTGTTTGCACAGCGTTCGCGTATCTGCGTTATCAAGATAAATACATGTGTTAGTAGATCTCTAAATTAATAGATATTAACATTTCCTTTACAACTTTTTAAGCTGAGATAAACAAAATTTACTTTTAAAAGGACAAAATCCACTTTGAGAGCCTTCCTCGCTGCCTGTACCTAGCATTTCCGTCAGTCGCATTTGATAAATATAAAATAGATAGCATACTTACCGCATATTATTTATGTGTATCTATCTTTAGGGTGTAAAAGATTAGTCCCGACGCCAGTAGAGGGAAATTACAGGTTCACTGTCCTTATTACAGACGCAATATTTAAAGAATTGCTTTAAATAATAATGTATCACGAGACGGGGAAAGGGAATTCCTTATTGGCGATGGCAAGTTTTGCTCACATGAGGTAAAAATTTCAAATTATGTAAAAAAAAAACCCGGTGAATACCAACTTATAAATGCTTTGGTTTCGAGGAAGCTTAACAATATTTTTTCCTAAATCTAATGATGCTCTCATTTTGGTCCTGACCTGCTATCTCGTCCTAATTCTCTTAATAATAAAAATAAATACAAAAAAGTTAAAATACTTAAGAGCTACAAAACAATAGGCATGATGACATTATTAACAGCAGTTTTACGTGAATCTCGATAGAGTAATTAATTATCCTCAATGATTATTTTATTTTACCTTGATATCCATTCCATTGAAGATCTCACGGCTTAACTTAAGACACATTTAATCATTTGACACAACAGTTAACAGTTTATCTTCCCTCCGCTTACCTTTATTTTTCCTTTTAAATTATACAAACAACTGAGCAAGGCGCTTCTTGCATGTCACAGTTTCCACAGATATAAAAACTACTTTATTTAGTTTTTTCCGCCCTTGGACAATATAATTTCCGATTTTTAACTTCTTTATCATACTACATTATTTTGGCGCAGTGGCCTAGGTGGCCACGTTTATTGCTTCGATGGAGGCCTTAAAGTAAGGACATTTTGGACTCCTCAGCAAATGGGACATTTTTTGAACCGCACCAGTCTCACACCGGTTGTTTGATGAATCAATTATCCCCAATTTCGCCAGATTATAATATTTGCAGCGGCCTACTTGGCTACGTAGTCGATTGAGAGATTAACTGATCCTTCAAATAAAGGCATAAGGCTATATGCACATTACAAATCGTAACAGAACTAATGTTACGATTTGTAATGTCCCACTTCAATTTAGACCTTATCGAATGAAACCGTAATACAACATGTTATTTAGTTTCGCTTCAAATATGTATTACTTTGTTAACCTTAATTCTGTAAAAAAGAAAGAGTGACATATCATAAGTTTGATTACGTATTAGTATTTCATAAAATGTATTGCCTAGATAAGTCAAAAGATTACTAGGACATATTCTACATATACAAAATGTTAAGAAATCAAATTATAATACCAGAAACATTTCTGTCCTAGGTAAATAAATGTATTCTTTTAAATAGTGCATTGATTCCATATTTACTGTAATTCTATTTTTACTGTGTTCAGTGAAGAATGTGTCATAACTTTCGCACTTTGATCGGATAATAAAATTGCTATAACATTTTTTCTTAACTTTTTAGGCAGTCAGAAAACATGAATAGGTCATCGGAGAAGCGCAGGTTTTTTTGCTTTCCTTTATATTTGGTCCAACGGGGCTGACATGTTCATAGAATAAATGTCCCTAAAACAATTTAAAAAAATTATGGTCCATTTTCCATCCATTCTAGATTGCTGAATATCGTCTCAAAAACGGCTATAAATTACGCATGTGAGATGTCATCCATTGCCAGACGCTACAGAGAACTGATCTAAATTTAATAAACATTTGAATCAAAAATACTCTTCTAATTTCAGGTATGACTGACGTTCATTACAACGAGCAAGCTTTCCTCGACCAGCTGATGGTCTGCACGGAAGCTGTAGACAAAGCCGAAAGATATGAGCTCCTAGGCCCACTCTACCGGCTCATAATACCCATTTATGAGCGACGAAAGGACTATCAAGCCCTTCTTGCCTGTTATCAGCACCTGACCAAAGCTTATGCCAAAGTCATTGAAGTCACCAACTCAGGGAAGCGGTTGCTTGGTAGATTCTACCGCGTTGCCTTCTTCGGTAAGGCACATTTCGGTGAAGATGAGGAGGGCATCGAGTTCATCTACAAAGAGCCCAAACTGACGTCACTAAGTGAAATCTCAGAAAAATTACAAAACTTTTATGAGCAAAAATATGGCGCTGGCAACGTCAAAATGATTATGGATTCGGCTCCGGTTAGTATTATCTATACTAGTATTATAAAGAGGTAAAGTTTGTGAGATTGTGAGTTTCTAAGGTTGTAGGGGGTAATCTCTTGTCACCGCGGCCCTGGAACGCAAAGGGCACTGGGAATAACACGGATGGACTGTGGGTCAGTATTTGACACTCCCTTCTGCTTAGCCCAGAGCGGGATCATTTGATGATTTCCCATCCTTTCTCTGGATCTATAGCACCGATTTAAAAAATTCTCTTACCAATAGAAAGCCACAGTGAGTTTGTCACATTGTGAGTGCCATAGGCTATATATTAACCCGAAAATAACCGCCCAACGAAGTGGCCACGGGTCAGCCAATTATGAATAATTTTATTCTGTGACGCTTGCATAATGCATAGTCAAACAACAATCAAACATGTCAAATATTAATCAATTAGTAAAGGTAATATTAAATAGGTACGTCATTAGAAAAGAATTTTAGGCTTAATTCATAACAAATTACGTACATCTACTCCATTGCTTGCTTAATTGGTAGGTACATTTTTCTGTTTAATGTGGAAGCATAGGTAATTAATGTTTTTATTTTAACAACGTAGCACGTGTAACCCTAATTTGTAGGTGATAACGATGATTGCATTTACTATTAACCGCGGTTTAGTCTAACTCAATGGCCTTCTGAATTGATTTACCATTATAACTTGTGTACCAGTCAATGGGGTCTCATGTACGCATATGTATAAATTCGGTTCTAATAACACATTTTTTTTAGAAAAACCATTATTAAAAAAAAAAACTTTAGTTTTGTCATACCCCCAAATCCAAAGATTAGATATAGAGAGCCTTGATAATACAAGTGAATGTATTTCCTTTTGAGCCGATTTTCATTAAAATATAGTTGAGTTGAGCGAATCTGAGTCATACCTCATCGCCATAAAATAAGCTACGGTAGATTTATTCTATGTAAACAATTGTTCTCTAATAACATTCACCATGGCACCAATGTGTCAAATTAACAATGTAACAGAAACTGAATTTAAAGGACTAACCATAAAGTCTAGTCAACTAGATAGTTGGAATTGGAACATAGCAAAAAAAAATGACAGCTCGAACGTGTAAACGATCTTAATTTAAATAAATAATAATGATTAGTTATTTTTGTCGCAAAAAAACATTGTTTCGGTTCATTAATTTATTGTTTTGCATCTAGGTGAATCGTGAGGAGTTGGACAGTAAACTGGCCTACATACAAGTGACATGGGTCCGCGCGGCGCCTGAAGGAGTGGTGGTTTCTGGCGGAGGGGAAGGATCGTTCGAACGCGCGCATAATGTTCGGCGCTTCGTGTTCGAGACTCCTTTCACGAGGGATGGAGCGGCGAGGGGACCTGTGCATCATCAGCGAATAAGGCTTACGCATCTAACTAGTAAGTACTTGTTTGACTTTTTTAGATAACACACAAGAGGTTTAAGGCTTGCTATATCGAGCTCTTGGTAAAACAATATAGGTATGAGAAAATGTAATGGAATATCATTGCAGACAGGAAGTTGACACATATGTAGGTAACTTAAAAGGTCTTCTTTACACTATACTCTTCTTCACAACTTTCAAGCAACGGAACCTTGCAAAACGTTGCTTAAAAAATTAATAGAATTGGCTCTCAGGCATTAAATCAAAGTTGTGAAATATCATCATCATCATTTCAGCCAATATCCGTCCACTGCTGAATGTAAGCCTCCCCCAAAGAGCGCCAACTATCCCGGTCTTGAGCAGTCCGCATCCATCCGCTGCCAGCCACCTTCTTTAAATATCATCGATCCATCGTGCCGCAGGGCGTCCCGCACTACATTTGCCCATACGCGGTCTCCACTCTAACACATGTCTGCTCCATCGACCGTCTGTCCGTCTGCAAACGGTACCAACATTACTTCGGTACCAAACAATACTCGAATCTTGCGCAGCAACATATTATCTTGAAATCTTTTGATATAATACACATTAACTAGCTTTTGCCCGCGACTTCGCGCATATCCCGGTTTTTGCTGCTCCCGTAGGAATTTCGGGAACCTCTCTTAGTGCTCCCCTCCAGAGTGTAGGGTAGAGACATGCCAAATTCCAGCTTTTTGCGACCAGCAGTTTCGGCTGTGCGTTGTCTGTCAGTTATACTCAGTCACTCAATAACGTAAGAGTTTTATATACTGATTGATGATATACAACGTATATAACAGAATAAACCAATTCCTCTTAAGGGGTCATTGTACTCATCATTATGAACAACTTTTACTATGGGACCAATCCCGAAATCGCGAAAAAAAATCAGCTGTTCAGTACATTTTGTCGAGATACGCGCACATAAATGTACGGGGAAGTCGATTTTTTTTTACGCGATTTCAGTGTTGGTCCCATTGTGAAAGTTGTTCATAATGATGAGTTCAATGACCCCTTAAGAGGTATTGCATCTATTCTGTTACAGGTTGTATATTGACATGAAATAGGAAATTAAGTTGTACCTATTTGAATTGTTTAAAGCGATAACGAGTTTAAAACAATTGTTGAATGAAACTTGGAAAACATATTTGTTTGTAGGAACTATTTCTCTATTTTGTATTTCCATAGTATATAATTAATTACACACTTTCAATAATTATGGAATTCCTCATTGTAATAATTCGCTAATTTAAGATTACACAGATTTATTTATGCACAAGTAAAAAGTTCCACTTAGGCGGAATTAATTGCCTTATTATTATATTATGCATTAATTTCTTTTTAAAAACTCACACTTACAATCCTGACGTCATCGTTGCAGCGGACTCGTGGTTCCCGTACGTCAAGCGGCGCGTGGCCGTCATCGACACACAGGTTGAAGAGAAGAGCCCCATAGAGGTCGCCGTGTCCGAGATGGAAGGACAGGTCACCGAGTTACAGGAGATTGTCAACGCGAAGGCACCCGATATCAAGAAGTTACAACTCAGGTATGGTATCTGTTTTAGTTTTTACCAAATAAAACTACTTTTTTACATTTTAGTTTACATAATAATATTATCTTGTCGGTGACTCACGAGTCTGCTTGTACGCTCATAATTTTGTTTTGTCCTCTTTTGAAGCGAAGACACTGCCTCCTAAGATACAGGATATTCCTAGTTAAGGAGGCAGGGCCTAAATTTTTGTATTGACTGTACTTCGCCCATCTCTCGCACATTAATTTCGTCATTAATTCATTTTTCTCCCCATGGTGACAATGATGTGAAATGTATGTGTCAGTCGCATTTTGCAAATAAATAAATGTTATTATTATAGTTACCTTTGCTTGTTGATGTGTGTTGGTAAGAGATACCGTGCTATGCATTTTAAGGGTTCCGTACCCGAAAGGTAACCAACGGAAACCTATTACTAAGTCTCCGCTGTCCGTCCGTCTGTCTGTCTGTCTTACAGAAACAGGTAGACAGTGGAAAGGACATTGACCATCCATGTATAGGAGTTGAGCCAAGTTCTGCCCAAACATATAGTGCATTATGTACCTTAGGCTACACTAGTCTGTAAGCAAAATCATCAAAATCTATCTGTGGAGTTTTTAGAAAAAGAATATTTTTTTTAGTTATTTTTTATTACTGAAAAATGACATCCAATGGCACGTTACTGATTAATGCTGTAGTTATTTAAAGCAACTACTCACTTTATTATTAAAATAATTTATTTTATGACTTGTGACATTCAACATTGATTTAAAGCTATGCTCTATATAAAACAAAGCCCGGTTCGTTACAACATTTATAACTCGAGAACTGCAGAATATCCCATTCATGGTTTTTGATTTGTCGGATTTGTCTCCACCGGTAGAGGTAGGTAAGGTACAGTTCCCGTCACGCAAGTTTACCTCCCCGAAGTACGTCGCAATCGGTTGCGCAGAATGCCATTTTGACAAAACAACATGGACAGCGCATGCGCGGATAGGTCGCGCATGCGCTTTTTCGTGCAAGATGGCGGGTGTAATGGCATCTCACTCACTCGTATACGTTCGATGCATACGTGTGACCCGCTTGCTCAATGCAATACGACTGTTGATGCGAAAAGTGTTACACGTTGTTATTGTTTTTAATTAATTATTTTGGTTGTTTCTTACTATTTGATTTGTTTTTGTGTGTTTTTGTGGTGTATGTGTTTGTGGTGTTTCATATTGTTATTGTTACTGGTAGTCTTTGTTACTTGTTTATAATATAATACGTATAAACAAAAAAATATTCTAGGAACGTAACACTTTTTCACGCACCTGCGCGGTCTTCACTAAAACCTAACTTCGGAGGGGTATAGAACGCTGATGCGAACTGTAGTGGTGGTAAATGCTGACAGATCGCATTAGAGAGAAAAACATATACATAATCTAAATGTGCGCTTACGAGACAGCATTTACAACTCGGAAGGTAGTTGCTGAAAAGTCAGCGCCGTTGATTGATGGATTTGTCCAAAGTCCAAAGACCGATTCTTTTATTTAGTTTTTAGTAAGGGATAAGTCGTTTTATTTTAAGTGTTTTGACGTCATTTCTGACGGAATAAACGTGTTTTCTTTCTTTTTCTTTCAGTTTTGTCACAACTCTTATTGTTTTTTAACTCGTAAGCTGGTAAGCATACAATAGAACTGGTTTTTGAGCCGAGCAAGATCCCGTATGATGGAATCTGATGGATCATATTACTTTTGAGCGTAAACATTTTACAAAAGAAACCCTCACCGATTTTTAAAAATTTTGTTTAGATGTGAATTAATGCAAGTTGCCATTTAGAAGTACTGCCATGTCAGCATATGGCCCAGAATCGGTCAGTGTCCTTTTCACAGATTAAGTATTTCTATTGCCGCTATAACAGCAAATATTTAAATATAAACTAAAAATGAAAGGGGAGCCCTTCAATTTTATTTCGAAACAAAAACGAGTTTTATCGTTTTATGGTACGGGACCCTTCGTGTGAGAGTCCGACTCGCTATTGGCCGGTTTTTGTCCGCTTGCACATACTTAGCCTGCTCAGTAATGGGTGATAAAGGTGGTGTAAACGGGACACCAGAAAGTAATTTATAAAGAGTATTCAATGCAGATTCGCGCTGCACTGCAAGCACTAGTTAGAGGAAATCTCTGTCTGTCCCTGTACAAACTTATTATTCACCAACCATTCTCAATTGATTTTAGACTATTTATCTATCAATGATCGAAAAAAAATATAGAGCACGTGTGATTACATAAACGACAATATGTATTATACAACACACAAATTATCAGTTAGTACTGGAAACATTACATAAGATAATCAATTATTGTAATGTTACGAGCATGGAGTTTTTCACAATAAAAACAACCAATTAAATAACCATTAATAGATACTTTAATCAAACAATACAAATTACAACTTTAAACATTAACTAAACCTAAACAATTTCACTACTGATCACTTTAACTCACAGTTGAAGATCGCTTTCGAAGTTATCGCTTGTTTCGCTAATTCAATACTACCCCAGTTTGGGCCTGGGTTATGCGGTCCTTTTATAGGAAGTTAGTTGGTTCCAGAACCTTCTACGATAGAAACATCTAGAAAGTACGCGTACATACCGGTCCCGACTGACCAGATGTTGAGAACTCTCCAGAATGTTCTGGCATAGAAAAGTCTAGAAGAATCTTGACTCTACTAGTTCTGCTACTCGATACTTGATAGCGCTAGTAGTAACTAATATCGCTATGTTCCCGGCATTAATTCTAGCGCGTAATAAAAACATTTTTCTTCGAAACAGATTACAAGGCAGCGTGTGCGTGCAAGTGAACGCGGGTCCGCTGGCGTATGCTAACGCCTTCCTGGACCCCACACTAGCGCCTATGTATCCTGATGACATGGTCGACAAACTAAAGGCCATATTTAAGTGAGTATTGTTTGTACAAATACAGATCTTATAAATGCAAAAGTAGATACATGTTTAACCACTTAGATGTGGCGTACAAAAAAATGTTTGGTTTAAACATGGTATGTACAAACTTTTTATGATATCGATACAGTATCTTAAGTGTTGACTCCGAAAGTATACCAATTTAACCCCCCGTTAAGCCACTCATAGTTGGAGTAGTCATAAATCCTGGCCTCTTTGGGTCAGCTGACCAGGGCATGTCGAGGCGCGACTTAACGCGACGATAACTAAGCGGCGCCGCAAAGCGTATCGCAACGCCGCGTGGCTCAACATTAATCCTTGCGGCGTATTCCAATGTTATTACTAAAGACACCGAAATGTGTACCTATCAATCAATTAATAAATAAAGTCCAATAATCCGCCCATGAACCACTACTGTTGCTTCATACATGAATTTTAAATAAATAAATATTAGTAATTCAATTGCAGATTTGATTTCTTATGTAATTATATTACGTTGTTTTGTGTATAGATTTTGGGCCAGCGGCCAACTAGATTAATTCAAGAATTTATTCAATCAGAGCATAATTGCCCATTCTAACATACATATATAGAATAGATACATAATCTGGCTATTTTGGCCGCACCTCAATGGTCAGTGATAAGTTTTGTATGTCTGAATGGAACCATACCATATATGCAACGTATATTTATGTTAGGTGCATTGTGTGAGTCTGAATTTAAGTACGCTTGTATGAATGACTAGTTGACTCGCGCAACTTCATCTGCGTCACAATTTTCATTACTGCTCCGCTCCTATTGGTCTTAGCATGATGATATTATAGCCTATAGCCTTCCTCGATAAATGAGCTGTTAGATCACTGTTACAGTGTTGATCACTGTTACAGTGTTGATCACTGTTACAGTGTTGATCACTGTTACAGTGTTGATCACTGAAAGAATTTTTCAAATGGGACCAGTAGTTCCTGAGATTAGCGCATTCAAGCAAACAAACAAACTCTTCACCTTTATATATTAGTATAGATCTGTTAGTTATATTCGGTGCAGTTGGCAAAATAGTCATCATCAACCACAGTTAATAACCCATCAACCTAAATCTTGATGGGTTTTTGATGACATTTTACAGTCAGTTTTGACAGTATTTTGTTCAGACATTCAAAACGAAAATTAAACAAAGTACTCGTTCACACAGAAACGCTCACAGGGCCGTTTTAGCGGATCCTTTTTTATTTCAGTAATGGCGTATGCAGTAGTATGAGCTCGTTCGCAGTCACGACCGCCCTGTAAATAGTTTCTCTGTCAACTGAGCTGTAACAACCAAAACAATTGTTTATTCAGCTTTTAGCGCTCCTACGCACTAGCGGTCAGCCGCGGGTGCGGTGAACCGCGCCTTTCCAGTTTAATATGGAACCGCTTGTCATTTAATGGCGGTTAAGTGCGTACGATCACTAGCGGTTGCGCATACTAGAACTGGAAATGCAGCCAGCCGCGCGGTCAGCCGCCCCCGCGGCCAGCAGCTTGTGCGTTCCTACGCTTAGGGACGCATCTTTAAATAACGAAATCGAAATTTTAAATCACGTTATTTTCTTTTACAGAGAGTTCCTAACCGTATGCCACTCGGCGCTGCAACTAAACGCCAAGCTGATCTGCTCCGACCAAGTCACCTACCATGAGGCTTTGGAGACGAACTACTACAAACTGAGCCACTCCCTATCTGGCATGTTAGGCCAGCCGTTACAAGACATATTAGTTAATGGAAATCTTAGTACTACTGTCCCTGGAGTTGAACTAGAGTCTAGTAATGCTTGAAAATCAGTACCTCGCGAACTGCGAACGGAAGTGCCAACGATGCGAATGTGACAGTCCAGTGCGAGATGCCAGTGGCGATAAAGCGTCTATAGCTAGAATCCTACACTACACACCAGTGCAGACGACCACGATACATTGATTAAAACCGAGATTCTTAAGACTATTATGCTAAATTTTGCTAACGCTGTTGTATTCCCGCTACGTTGATACAGAATAGTTATATAGGTGTGCATTTGAAAACAATTGGTTGGCGCTCCCGCTTCGCACTCGCGTACTGAATGAAGCTTTACCGTAGATATGTAAACAATTTGGCCGAGTACTTTTTTTAATACCAGACTTACTAAGACACGTGATACAAAAGACGCCGCTTCGCATTGCGATGCTCTGTCCTGCTACGACAAAGTCCTGTCAAAACAAAATTATGAACGAGTATCACACGATGACTTGCAGATGCAGACCTATAATCCTGAAAACGATCACCTAAAGTATAGGAGTAAGGAGAAAAATAAAATATAGTTCTTGCCGAAGTATCTGTGCTATGATTCATGAGGAATGCCGGTTTTAACCAAATACGGCTTAGCCAAACACGTTCTACAGATGTGGAATAAGACAATCTTATATGTATAACTTTTTGACAGTTTTTGACCAATGAGGTCTGATTTAATATCTCCAGTGTCATAGTGCCAACCGCGCGAGGTTGGTAGTTTATGGTCCGAAAATGCCTGATAAAAATAATAACAAAAAAAAAATACAAATGCCAATTCGAGTCTCAATAATATCGTCTTTAAGACTGCTCTCCATACTTGAGCACAGTAGTCCAAAAATAGATTTTGCACCAATTAAGTTAGTTCTCAAAATATTAGAACTAAGAGTTGAATACTATTAAAATATCGTAGCTGATAATATTACGAACATTTTTACGTAAATTGTTATACTAAGCGGTTGAGAAGGTGATAAGCTTTGGACCTTTTGAAAAACAACAACGCCCAACTCATTCTTATAATAATTTGTTTCTTTTGGCGTTGGCCAGTTTTATCTATAATACTAAAATTGGTACTTCAAAAGCGGTACTTTATTTATATCGAACAATCATGCAATACATTAACCATAGATAGAAGAAGCTGTATGTCGATACCTTTGCGCAGCTGCGAGATGGCATTATTCAAACATTTCTCAGCTCAAAAACGTCCAATCTTATTATCATTTTAACCGCGATAGTAGTACAGTTTCCCTAATTAAAGGGGAATTAGTTCCAATTAACCTCTCACCTTTTTAAGACAAGTATCTGAGAACATCGTTATTAAATTATCCTATTGACTAAGATAGATAGGTACAATGATAGATCTGAGAAGATCTTTGCTAAGACTAGAGGCAAGATTCACAGACCGCACTTTGACGTAGCTAAGTGAACAACTCATACGAATATGAACCTTAGGTTTTCCAACATTAATGTTCATATTAGCATAGTACGCTTTCTCACATTAGCTTATACGAGTACTTACAGGATTCGATATTTTCCGAATCTTTACATAGCAAAGTCAAGGAGTGATCTTTTTACTTACTTTCTAAGTCATTATCTTTGTGTGAGATGCACTAATTTGCGATTAAAATCTCACTATTAATCGTCGGATAATTAGCCCAAAAAAGATTGCAATGAAAACATTAATTAGAAAATTAAAATACGTCATCATAATTTGTAACCATTTGAAACCGCGGATTGTTTGTGTGGAATGGATATTAATTGGTTAAATTACTTGCCAACAAATAATAAGACTAAATCGTTACTGAGAGTGATTATCATTTAGGAAGCACGAAAAATTTTACATTAGCCAAATAAATAAAATATCTACCCGATTCTGTTGACACCCAATATATTAAAGAAAATATATCACTCTCACAAGTAATTGCGAAATAAATACTTCCAAACAGGTAAGACAACATCTTAGAATAACAATTAAGTTGTTTTAAAACTTGCTGAAGATACACATGCAAATTAGTTGAATAGTTTGACATTAACTCCTATCTCATTCATTCATTGGAAGTAATATATTTTGTTTAAGTGTTCCTAACAAAATCGATACAAACATATCGAGTTTAAAACCCCTTACGCTAGACAAAGTAAACATAAACAATAAGTAAAATAAGGGAGGGAAGTTACTCGTCATAAACATAACTCATTATGAATAGTCAATTTACAAACTCCATCCTAAAATCGGACAATTTATTTTCAAATAAAACAAAGATCTGACAAAAACTGTTACAAGTGCCATGACTGATATTTCTCTCTTACTTAACCTAGGAAAATGTATCTAGACTAAAGATTCTGTTATAATGAGCACAAATATCGATTTAAAGTAGCTATAGTATACGCCAACGTTCGTGTAGACACGTTCACAGAACGCGGGAGCGAGATGACACTACACTTAGTATAATTCCTGTATTAAATATTCACCACCCTACTCGCACGTTTTATCTGCCACGAGTCTTGGCGTTTAGAACAGGATTTTTACCCTCAGTAGAAAGACCTAAGAGTATCAAGTCATTAGTGAACTACTGTTTGCTATTATTGCCATGCTTAACATAAAACTAGTTTTTAAGGATTTTATCCCGGTTTGATGTAGATACTTTCTTCTCAAAACCAATTTCGTTGATCATTTTACCTGTCATACGGCTCATTTTGCGATATAAATAGTTACATCTACTTTTAATCTAAATTATCGGTCGTATGTCTCCAGTTCCTTATTACTTTTTTATAATTTAAATGTCTTACTAACATTCGTTGTATTAAAAGTAACTTACGTGTTGTACCTAAGTTGTAAAACATTGAACAAATTACATGTGTGATTTTTATATTCTTTATAATTGTATTGACTAGCTCACGATACCACCCTATTTTGTTATTTCTTTTTTTATGATCGGGACCTGAACTGAAAACCAGCCTAAGAGAAGCAAGCTTGTGCTTAAAGCCACGTTCGCTCGTTGCACGCAATGCAGTAAAGCAACGTTGCGTGTTTTCAAACATGTATATAAATTCAGTCTAATAGCACTGGCTTGCAATCGTAGTAATGCTATAAGTAAATAAAAAGTAATATCTTTCATGCAAAAAACGATACTGTATATGGTAGGTGCCAGATAAACGTGCAATAAAGTACATTGACCTTTCCCTAATATCCCTTCGTAGATACTCGAACAATAAATTATGAACCGTTTTTAATAACTAGAGAACGTAAAAGATCACGATAGAAGTCGATGACAGCTTTATGTCATTATTTCTGTTTATAGGGTTCCGAACATCCGTAAAAAACGGAACCCTTATAGGATCACTCGGGTGTCTGTCTGTCCGTCCGTCACAGCCAGTTTTCTCCGGTTCTACTGCACCGTTTCTGTTACAATTTGGTATACATATGGACTTCTGTGACCCAAACGCGCAAGCGTTACGTTAATAAATATTTTTTTTAGTATGGGGGTCACTTAAAAAACAATCTGTGTCATGTGACATATCAAATGAAAGGGCTTACGGTGAGGGTTATAATTATATTTTTTTCATAATTTTAAAATAAATATTTTTATAAAATGCTCATAGTAGAGAAGTCTGTACTGTTAAAATAACATGTTAAAAAAGTAAATTGGTTCGGAACCCTTTGCACGCGAGTCCGGCTCGCACTTGGCTAGTTTTTTGATATTAAGAAAGTCAATAAATGTATGTGGGTCAATGTCCGTTATTGCACGGGTATCTGACGTCTATCATAGAAAATATGTATAAGATGTGCACGAAACACGCCTGACATAGCCGAGGTCCTTTATAGAAGATTACTTTTTGTAAATTATTAGGTTTTTCTCTATTCTATATTTTTTTAAACAATAACTCAAACCTGACGTTAGATTTAGGTGAACATTTATTATTTGTGTATCAGAAGTTTAGTATTCAGTTAAGCACTGTTTTATTAATTTGTGTAAACAAAGTTTATTACGCAAGTTGTACGTCTGTTTAATTTATTTTGTTGTTTTTCGTATTAAGACTTCATTTTATAGTTATAGATGGTGCGAGAAAGTACTACCACTTACAATTATTACTACACTTGGCTCCAACCACGGCTTAGACTTACGCGAATTTATGTCTATCAGAAAATGTAATATTATTATAATTTTTCATTTTGGTATACATCATTATAATATTTAAAATTAAACTACTCAAATACTTCTTTGGAACTCTGAAATATTATTGAAGGGTACTTCATTATCATAATATAGACAAAGTGCTGTAACTCGAAACAATTCGATTTGCACTCACGATGGCTTGCATGTACCACTCAAATAAATAACAGCACTTAGCTTTGTAATAAATTGAAAAGAAAATAAAAGAGTTCCTGCGATTTGTCTATGTCATGGCCTATGCCAGGGATGGCGAACATTTTTTGGTGCTCGTGACATTTTCATTAAAAAAATCCTAATCTAGCCATGACGTGCCGCCAAAAAATCTTGACTTGGTGATTCAATGGACAATAAGTAGCAAACTTAGCAATCTTATATTTATGTAAATCTTATCGTAATGTTATCTGCATTAAAGTATATTTCTGTTGTATTAGCAACACCAGAAACCATACTGAACTTTAACTTTCATCATGATGCTAAGTATTCTTGTATAGGCGTGCCCAAATTATTTTGCTGCGTGCCGTCACTGGCACGCGTGCCATAGGTTCGCCATCCCTGGCCTATGCTAACCGTGGTAGTAATTACTATTTAATACTATACTTCCATTTATTCTTACTGCAAGCCTGATGAGGAAAATTCCAACTGTGGAGACCTACATAATCTTAGTCGAAAAGGCATTATAAGGTTTTCTCAATGTAAAAAAAATCTTATTGATAGCCTAGATTTGAAACCGACATCGACATGAAGGACAGAGTCTCAGATTATGTGATCCATTTCGAATCATATTTTTCTTACCAGGCCACATTCTATGATTAAGTCCATAAGCGTTCTTAAATAATACTCCATTCCATTGCTTATTTATTAAATATATAATGTTTTATAAGTTGGGAGAAGGGTACATATTCTATACTTATTTATTTATATGTGAATAGTGAAATTAATCTCATACTCAATGCCTTGCTTTATTTGTCATATTTAATAATTCATTTATAATGTAATATCCAACTTATTGGAACAGCCATAAAATTAAACATCTTATTAAGCTTTTGCTATAACATTCATTCGTACTTCAATAACATCACACATTTCTAAATTAAAATGTAGAAAACAATTATAATTGTAGTCAAAATACACTTCTTATATGAAATAGTCAATATTTTAAATTGGATATCTTATTTATATGTGGGAGAGTTAGGAATAATAGACATAATTGAGTTTGTTCGTTATATTCAGAATCATAATGGCACAGTAATCAATAACACATTATTATATTCAGTTACAAAATAACTCAGTAACAGTAACACATTATTATAGTTTTAAAATAATAACGGTTAAAATAATACATACAAGAAATCAAAAGTCAGCATAAAGTTATTATGAGGAAACATACCAGACAATTCAGAGCACCGTTGTGCCGTGCCCACTATCGGACAGCTTCTGATCTGTCGAAATACAGTGCGCCCCTCTATATAGTACAACTCGCTTACAAAGTGGGGGGAAAAGTAGTCAGTTACAGTACTCTTATAGACCGGAGGTAGTTCAAAATAATATTTGACATTCATTAAAAAAATACTTAATAATTTTATCTCTCACACGGCCATACTGACGAGCAGCCACTATGGCTCGCGAACTAAACTCATTAAAAATATTGTAATTCATATCAAATCATTGCACGTCAAATCACATGACACAAAATTAATCAATTGCTACTAATAGTCAAATCACATGACCTTATCATCTAATGGTTTCTAAACTACACGGTCAAATCTCATGACCACACACGCCAAATCACATGGCATCATGATTTTATATCCGCCAAATCACATGGCATCATGATTTTATATCCGCCAAATCACATGGCATCATGATTTTGTATCCGCCAAATCACATGGCATCATGATTTTGTATCCGCCAAATCACATGGCTGTTGCCAAATCACATGACAACTAGATACATGCCAAATCACATGGCCACTGTCAATTTACATGACACGGGTGCGATTGTCAAGCATAACCATGATCGTTGGCCAGACGTTCTGAGATATGCAGGATAATCTTAAAAATTACATAATCAGCATAAAACTTTAACAGGTTTCATTAGGAAGTTCATATATTATCTTCGTTGCAGTCATCAGAAATATTTAAAGAATCAGTCAACTCACATCCCATGTCGGGAGTGACGATTCGTAAATTATCATGTGAGACATACAATTCATTGCCAGTTTTATTAACTCTAACTGTATATCTGTCGTTATCGTTCACTTCAGTAACGACGCATGGACCTTTAAATTTACTGTCAAGTTTGTTAATCACTCGCGGATTTTGTTTGACTAATACAATATCACCGACTTTGAAAGGTACAATTCTAGCCTTAGTTTTATCATAATCGGCTTTTCTAGATTTTGTAAGCTCGTCCATCCTGAGTTTAGACTCTTGACGGCACATATCGAGGTCCATACGTTCAACATCATTTAGCAAACCTGATATAGCAGGAGGTGACTGATCGCAGCCCATCAAAAGTTGGAAAGGAGTGTGACCAGTACTTTTACTAAAGGTGCTGTTAATTGCCAACTGTACTTCACCAACAGCATCCTTCCAACTTCTTTTGGTTGTATTTTCAATAATCGTAAAACAATTTGTCAGAACCTTCATTATTCGCTCTACTTGACCATTTGCACGACTCACACCACTAGCTATAAAATGCAATTCTATAGACCATTTTTCACAAAAACTTGTAAATTCTTTGCCAGTATAAGAAGCAGCCTGATCACAAACAATACGTTTAGGTGTACCAAAAGTATAAATTAATTCCTTCAAGGCATTTACTGTAGCCACTGCAGTCAAATTAGTGACTGGTTTCATGAAGCAATATTTTGTGAATGAGTCTATAAAAACAACTGCGTATTGTTTAGTAGGTTTACTGCCACTTAATTTACCCGTGGTGTCCATATGAACGGTATGAAATGGAGTAGGGGGCTTATCTATAGGGTGCAATGTAATCTGTCGAGAACCTGATTGGCTTTTATTTATCTTACAAGTAAGACAACTGTCAACATATTTACGTGTACACTTCGACATATTCGGAAACCAAAATTGTTCTCTTATTTTGTCAAGGGTTTTTTCCCAACCAAAGTGTTTAAGAGAATCGTGATAAATTTGTATGATATGCCATCTATAACTTTTTGGAACATAGAGACGTTTCTTAACTTTATTATTAATGGAAATAATACGATACAACAATCCATTTTGGATCTCATAGCTGGAAGCAATATCTTTATCAATAGTTTTGTCTTTGATTGATTCAATTATAAGTTTGGTTTCTGAATCATTATTTTGTTCTACTTCCAGCCATTCACTATAATTTTGAATATTATTTATGTTGACAGTTGACGGATTACGGCTTAAGTAATCCACATGGGGAATACGTTCTCCTTTTCGATATTCAATACTAAAATCAAACGATTGTAGGTAAGCCCACCACCTATGAACCCTAGGAAGCAATTCCTTTTTGTTGCGCGAGGCTTTAAGCGAGTTGCAATCAGTAATGACTTTAAATGGCCTGCCAAGCAAATAATGACGGAAATGCTTTATAGATCTAACAACTGCGAGAGTTTCCAACTCATAAGAGTGGTAACGGCTTTCCGTCTCAGTGGTGCGTATGCTAAAATACTCTACAACTTTCATCTGATCATGTTTTTGAAAAAGAATTCCTGCCAGACCTGCGGAACTGGCATCAGTGTGAAGCTCAACAGGTTTAGCAGGATCGAATAAAGTTAGTACAGGTTCAGAAGCAAGGTACTGCAGAATCTTATTTCTAGCAGATTCCTGTTCTGTTGTCCAGTGCCATCTGACATTATTACGAGTTAAATTATATAAGGGTATCATGATGAGGGAAAAATTAGGAATGAACTTTCGAAAGTAACTTGCTAGTCCACAAAATTGTCTTACTTGCTTTACATTCGTTGGGATAGGAGCATTTAAAAGAGCGGAAACTTTACCCTGACTTGGTTTAACTTGACCGTTTGAAAAAATTCTTCCTAGGTATTCGATTTCAGTTTTTAAGAACTTACATTATTTTATATTGAGAGAAAACCCAGTTTTTTGCAAAGCTTCCAGAACTAAGTTTAAACGTTCGATACCATGATCAGCGGTTTCTGAATAGATTATAACGTCATCTATGTAAATTAAAACAAAATTGTCAACAAACTGTTTAAGAGCTGTGTTGATGGCCCTTTGAAACACAGAAGGAGCATTACAGAGCCCGAACGGCATCCTTAGGTACTCATATTGCCCATCGGGCGTGACGAAGGCAGTTTTTTCAATAGAGTTATTTGCGATCGGGATTTGATGGAAACCGGCTGCCATATCTAAAATTGTAAAATATTTAGCACGCGACAATTTACTAATGTGATCATCAATAATTGGAAGTGGAAAGTGATCACGAATGGTGTTGCTATTCAATTCCCTATAGTCAACACACATTCGGTCACTACCATCTTTTTTACGAACCAGTAATATTGGACTTGCAAAAGGGGAATTGCTATCACGAATAATGTTATTGTCCTTCAAATCTTTAATTATATTCTTGATATGTTCACGCTCAGCAGGAGCTAATCGGTAGGGTCGTCGTTGAACTATTTTATCCGAATTTTTCAATTGAATAGTTAGCTCACCGGTAGTCACTATAGAAACTGCGTTGCCAGACGTGAACATTTCAGAATATGATTTTAACAAGTTACGTATTAGTACAATTTGTTCTGGAGTTAATTCAGGATTAATATCCACCCCATCGAAATCAATATCCTTTATAAGACTGTTAACACTGTAAGAGTTGCGACAGACTTTAGCAAAATTCCCTGAGAAAATCACCTGAATACCAGGTATTTCAAATAAATTTTGACCAAGTAATACGTCATACTGAATGTATCTATCAGGGACTAGAATAAAATCTAATTCAACGTTTATACCATCAACACAGATCATACACAGCTTTTTACGCGATGAACAGAAAGCATTGTCACCAACACCTCTCAAAAGAATTGTTTCATAAGTCATTTTACCTTTAATTGAATCACCTATACTTTCGCGCATTAGAGAGCATTCTGCACCACTGTCTATCAGACAGGAATAATCATGATTGTCAATTTGAACAGTATGTAATTTTTTGTTGGTTAAAACTAGGCTATTTACTTGAGACGACTTTTCATCTTTAGTTTTCTTATTTAAGCGATGAAAACAGTTTTCACTGGAATGCCCCTTTTTATTACAGAAAGTACAAAATGTTACAGGGGGTTTCGAACCCAAATCCACTGGTTTTGAATGATTAGAAGTAGTAGTAGTTGAAGTCGAATCTTTACTAGAGCCGCGATTGGTACCTAAGCGACAGTCTTTTTGAATATGTCCTAATTTGTGGCATTTATGACACCTTTTAGACGAAGTGTCTGGGTTAGACATGTTTTTAGAACGCTTGGATGGAATAATGTGATCAGACTCTTTACCAGGTCTCTTCCGCTGATATGAATTTAGGCTTTGAATTAACTGTGGCAAGTTTTTCGGTGTAAGGCGTAGCAAATCAGAACGAATACGAAAGTCAGACATACCTGAAATAACCGCTTCGACAAGGCGTTGATCAGTCATTTCCACACCAATAACTTTCTTCGCCAACTCCCATTTTCGAGTTGCGTACTCAGCAAGACTAGCGGCTTGTTCGCTAGTATAGTCCAAAAACAGCGACAGGTCATCGTAGTAACGAGCTTCATCTGAAAAAGTTTCGATAAGACCTGTTTTAAGTTCTGGCCAGTTAGTAAGAGTTGAATAATTACGACGCGCCCATTCAGCAGCACGTCCGCGCAAGTTTTTTCTAGTCAAATTAAGAATTTCTCTATCACTGAGTTCATACTCAGTTTTAAGCTCCTCGACGTTTCGGCACCAGACTTGCACAGTATCGGTCCGATCGTCAGGGTCGAAAGCTGGTACATAAATATGCTCAAGGCTGCGCATGCGGGGAATAGGCCGCGCATTTGGTGGGTTAAAAGCTTTTGCAGTAGTATGAATCAATTGTGACATCATTTCTTGCATCATATTTTGCATAACATTAACAGGTACAAACTCTACTGCCCTTGAATCACGGCTGCTACTGGCTGCCGTTGAACCGCCGAGAGCTACATCGTCATGGGCTGGGGATGTCATCGTTTCAGCTGCGTAGCGCGTTGTCCTTTGTCCCAAGATTGGCGATTGGTGTCCAGATGTAGGTCTTTCACTAGACCCTCGAGCGGCTTTTGCAGCATTCTGCAGGACCCTGGTCTCGGCTGCCTCAGATTCGTCTTTGTTCATCTTTAAACTTTCCTGAAATCAAACATATATAGGCGTAGTTTTTGTTATCCATCCCTACTTCTGATGTGGGAGAGTTAGGAATAATAGACATAATTGAGTTTGTTCGTTATATTCAGAATCATAATGGCACAGTAATCAATAACACATTATTATATTCAGTTACAAAATAACTCAGTAACAGTAACACATTATTATAGTTTTAAAATAATAACGGTTAAAATAATACATACAAGAAATCAAAAGTCAGCATAAAGTTATTATGAGGAAACATACCACACAATTCAGAGCACCGTTGTGCCGTGCCCACTATCGGACAGCTTCTGATCTGTCGAAATACAGTGCGCCCCTCTATATAGTACAACTCGCTTACAAAGTGGGGGGAAAAGTAGTCAGTTACAGTACTCTTATAGACCGGAGGTAGTTCAAAATAATATTTGACATTCATTAAAAAAATACTTAATAATTTTATCTCTCACATATATGTAATACTTAATGTGGATATGTTTATTATTGGATTATCTAAACTCAACACTAATTTGTGTGATTAATATTCTTAAATGTATATTTCCTAATTTATTCTTGAAGTAATCGTCGACAATAGTTACAAAGTACTAATTTATATTCGATTTGATCTTTATAACTGGCTGTGTTGTTGTGGGTAGATAAAGTAATTTCAATCACCCATGGTATAAAATATACTGTGTGTACTTTAGTATGAGTTTTTTACACAAGATGTTATAAGCTAGCACGAAATTTAAAGCAAGACTTATTCTGAATCTTACTGAAGTGTAATCTAAATTTCATGTTTTAATACATTTTATAAAAATAATTCACATCTTTTTTTTACCCAGCTGTCCCAGAAGGAGGTTTATGATTTTCGAGAGATGTACTTATGTTTGTTTGTCCATTTCTTTGGCACGCCATGTAGCTTTTAACGGCTGAATTGATTTAAACAAATTTAGCATCACATTCGTCTTGCCACCATGAGTGAGACAAAGGCTTTATGAAAAATTATGCAAGCGAGCCGAACCTCCGTATAGAAAAACGGAACTCTTATTCGATCACTCTTGTGTCTGTTTATCCGTTTGTCACAACTAATTTGCTCCGAATCTACTACGATTGAGTTGAGTGCACATTAACTGGTACGGCTGTGTCCCAAACACAGAATACCTCTAAAATTTTCATTTGGGGGTTCTCGAAAAAAAAGCTTTTACAACTGAGCTGTATGTAGCTCATACCAATTGAAAGTTTTTGTACGTTTATGTAACATCGTAGAGGTCTCAAACACATGTTTTTTTTTCACAATTTTGCCAGTTGAACCAGCTCTTTAGATCCCTTTTCCGGCGCCCATCACAAATCTATTTTTTACTTCCGCGTTATTTAATACCTATCTAAATCTATTATTGCTGAAGAGGGGACTCGAGTCGGTAACTCTTGGTCCTTTCTAATTTTTTAATGCTGCTAGAACAATGTTTTTTTTTCCAAATAATCTAGATCAAATTAATACGTGCCTCTATCATTTTCTTTTTTCCATAACATTAGGGGTATGAAAACGAAATTGAAAATGATTGAATTATCTACACGATTGCGCAATTATGATGTTATTATCGGTACAGAGACTTGGCTTGATGACAGTATAAGTGATGGCGAAATATTTGACTCCAGGTATAACATTTATCGTAGAGACAGAGTAGCAAACGTGAATAGCGGCAAGAGAGGAGGATGTGTATTGATTGCTGCTTTGAAGTCCATAGACTCGGCCCGGATGTTACAGAGGGAAACCGACGTTGAAAACTTATGGGTCAGGCTCAGGATGGTCAACGGGAAGAAATGCCACAACTTATTTTTGCACTTAGAAAGACTGATATCCAGCTGGGATGCCATAAGCAGGAAGCTGCTGAGTAGACCTGCGTGCCAGACCCTGTCAAAGGCCTTCGAGATATCAAGCGACACGGCAAGTGCTTCGCCGTGTCTCTCGATGGCTTCGCCCCAGCAGTGCGTGATATACACAAGAAGATCGCCAGTTGACCGTCCCCAGCGAAAGCCATATTGGGGGTCACTGAGGAGATCATTGTCTTCAAGATAGGTCAGCAGCTTACTGTTCAGAACCCTTTCCATAACCTTGCATAGGATGGAGGTAATGGCGATCGGACGGTAATGTGCAGGGTCAGCACGGTCTCCCTTTTTGCGCACCGGTTGCACATTTGCAAGCTTCCATGATTTCGGCACCGTTTTTTTTTCAAGAGAGTGTCTGTACAAGCGAGTCAACACAAGAGACAGTTCAGGTGTACATTGCCGCAACACTCTCGCTAGAATGCCGTCAGAACCACTGGCCTTATTCACGTCTAGACTGCACAATACTCTTCGGACCTCTTCGGGCATCGAAGAGTCACAACGAGGTAAAGTTGGTGGTTGATTGGAGCCAGCGTCCAGACGCAAATTGCTTGCAAAAAGAGTTGCAAATAAATTTGCTTTCTCACTTGCAGAGTGAGCCAGCGAGCCATCAGGTTTCAACATTGGAGGCAAAGTGGGTCGACAGAAATTCGTTTCAACCGCTTTCGACAGGGACCAAAACTGCTTACTATCCGGAGGGTGCAATGCTAGTTTGGCCCCGATACGTCCGACATGGTCAAAACGTGCCCTACGTAAAACCCGCTTGCAGAACTTAGCGGCAGAATTAAAGTCTCTTTTCCTCGCGCGTTTATTTTCCCCCTCTAGTTCAACATTATACACTTGACTCGTTCCTTGACAGTGTCTCTGCTATTATCGATACCACTGGCGACGAAACCCTGATAGCTGAAGACTTTAATGTGAGTTTCATTAACTAGGAAATAGCCAAAACTCATTCCCACACTTCCAGTAACAAAGCTCACAACTATGCTAACGCATTGGGCTACTCACTGATGGACTTTATGTAACATGGAGTAAATAAACTCCGTCAAAAATTGTTATCACAAAACCCTAGATTTAATATTTTGTAACTTTTATGGAAGGATTGTTAGTGTATGCAATAACCCCTTATCAACAGTAGATGTCTACCACCCACCCCTCGAAATACTAGTAAAAAACGCGTCCCCGGCATTGTTGAAGCGTAAGATTCCCGTTAGATACAACTTTATAAAAGGAAATTATACTTCGATCAATGCTAAGATTTGCGAAATTGACTGGACTCACATTCTCACAGACTTGCACGATGTCGATGCTATGGTAAACACCTTATTATTTATGTAGTTGCCGAGTATGTTCCAAACTCAAAAAAACCGAGCGATAGGTATCCCCCCTGGTTCTCTAAACTTAGACTCTAAAATGAAAAAGAAAAACTTAGAACACGTTATAAAAAATATAAAACCCAAGGGACCACTTTGAATATAGACTATTTTGGAGGGGAGATCTAAACTATGATGAACAGCTGTTACAAAACTATATGAGCTTCACTGAAAAGAACATTTGACATAATCCGAAACTGTTTTGGTCCTTCGTCAAAGCGAAAAATTCCAAATCTAACGACATTCTCTCTGAGATGTGTCTCGGAAATGAAACAGTATCTACTGGTGATGAGGTCTGCAACCTTTTTGCTAAGCATTTCTCCTCCAACTTTACTCCCTCAATCGGCTCACCTGCTGAAGTTCAAACAGGACCCGAGTGCCACCAACATGCATTAGGTAGAGTAGTATTTACGGAGCGAGATGTTCTAAGAGCAATAAAAAAAACTTAACATCTGTAAAGGGCCGGGGCCAGATTGTTTGCCGTCGGTATTTGTAAAGAAGTGTGCTACTAGCCTATCTTCTTACCGCCTAAATTAATCTTCAACCATTCGATTGCGACATCACAGTTTCCGACGGAATGGAAAAAGGCAAATGTCGTCCCGATAAGAAAGGAGATTCTAATGACGTGCAGAACTACCGTCCTATTTCAGTTCGCTAAACTCTTTGAATCGCTGCTGTGTCGCACATTAATCCCCAGTTAGTACCCCAACAACATGGTTTCTGTGTTCGTAAATCAACGACTACTAACTTGGTCCACTACGTCAATGAAGTGAGTAAATTGATGGACTCGTGCCCAGGTAGATTCAATATACACTCGACAAGGTGGACCATAAAATACTCTTAAAGAAGTTTGAAGAATTCGGTATATTTGGTCAATTACTTCTTTGGTTTAAATCGTATCTTACGGAAAGAAAACAAAGAGTGGTTGTAAAGGGCTATGAGTCTCTCTCAGTAAAACACAGCAATTTCTCTATTTTCGCTGATGATTTAAAGATATACAAAGAGATAAACTCATCCAATGACGTTCGTTTACTCCAGGCTGACCTCGATGCAATTCACGACTGGTGCTTAAAAAACCGTATGTCCCTCAATGTGAAAAAGTGCTACCACATAACATTCACCGAAAAACGAAAACCTTTACCTATATCGTACTCAATAAATGGGGCTCGACTCGACTCTAAACTCACATTGGTCCAACACATAGACAATATCACTGCCAAAGCTGCAATAATGTCTGGCTTTATAAAAAGAATATGTCGAGATTTCCAATCCATCTCCTCCCTAAAGGTACTCTTCAATGCTCTCGTGAGAAGTCTACTGGACTATGCATCTCCAGTTTGGAACCCTACATACCGTGTTCACGTAAACAGGGTTGAACGTATCCAAAGAAGCTTTACCAGTTATCTTTGTTTTAGAAGTTCTGACTGTCCACGAGATTCTTCTTATGGTCAAAGGCTCAGTCATTTCAACTTATGTTCTCTTGAACACCGAAGAGCCGGATCAGATCAAATCCTAATCGTAAACGGTTAACTAAATGCTCCCGATCTTTTAGCGGAATTAAGTATAGCTGTACCTACCTCGGTACAAAACAACTAGACCTAGTCGCGAGACTATAACCCTTGCAACAACTGCAAGTAATACAAACCTTGGTAGCACCGCACCCATGAACCGTCTTATGTGAAACTACAATAAAATCGCTACGCGAACCGATAGCATCGACATCTTCTCTCTTTCCACCTCTTCGTGACATGATCCGTCTAGTAATAAAAAGTCTGACCAAGTGCGAGTCGGACTCGCGTGCATAGGGTACGGAACGAATTTCATTTCATTTCAACATGTTTTTTAACACTATAGACTTCTTATAAGTTTTCCTGTAATCTATAGGTAAATATCTATTTCCATTTTTTCAAAATTTTAGGCTCTGTAGTTTCGGAGATAAGGGTGCGGGGAATGGTCATTTTTCGTCTAATTTCTTGAATAACTTCAAAACCCTTTATTTTAAAATTATAAAAAAAATATAATTAAAACTCTCACAGTAAGCCCTTTCGTTTGATATGTCACACAATATTGTTCAAAAAACTTTTTTTTTTAATTTTTTAGTTTGACCCCCAAAAGTGACCCGCAAACAAAAAAATCCATATACAATAAACTCAACTCAACTCAAAATTCTTTATTGCGAACTAAGTGTCGGGTACGTACAGGACAGATGTTAACAAAAATAGGAAGGTTCTTAGTAGGTTAGGTATAAGTCCATATATATGTGTACCAAATTTCAACAGAATCGGTCCAGTGGATCCGGAGATAACTGGCTGTGACAGACGGACAGACAGACAGACACCCAAGTGATTCTCAAGGGCTCCGTTTTTTGTTCGAAACCCTAAAAAAAATTGAATTAAATTAAAAATTAAAGGGGTTCCCATACAAGAAACATGTTCTTTTCGGTTTGGGTAGGTACGGTACGGAACTCTTCGCGTGGGAGTACGACTTGGCCAGTTTTTATATCTTATAATGAAATAACTAGAAGCTGGCATCTTTAATGTCAGGGAGGGCTTGTGGCTGATCCTGTCAGCAGTGGAAGTATGACGGCTGCGAACAAACTGCTGTCGATCGAGTATTTCGAATTCGTAGGTAGCTTCTGAGCAGTGCTGTAAATAGGGCGGTGCCACCGGTGCCTAGGCACAGGGCGTAGACTCTGGGCGGCGCAAGGATGGCCAAACCAGGCAGGACTATAATTTTTTCGGTTTGCTCCTGATAAGTTCCCGCTGCGCCCCAAGTGCTCGATTCCAACACATACGTACCTACATGCCAGTATCATCAAAATCGTCTGTTAAATTAGACAAAATATCGCGCTCATTTTTTTGGCTGCGCACGGGCGTATTTGTGTTTAGTATTTATCGGAATCAAGCGGCCGGCCGGCTACACTGGTGTTGGTGGACAAAATATTAGATAATTGTTCCACCAACACCAAGGTCCTTGTGCTTTATTTTATCAACCTGAATGAAATAAAGTTGGCCTATACATAGCATTGCTCTAGCTAGGCTACCTATCAATATATTAAAATTCTTCCGTTACTGACTGATTGAGTGACTGACAGACAATGCAGAAACAGCGGAAACTATACTGGTCGTAGAAAGCTAAAATTTGGCATGTAGCTTCCCTGCACTCCGTAGGGGAGCACTAAGAGAAGATTTCGGGAACGGGAAAAAAGTATTATCTAAAAAAAAAACAAGGGCGCAATAATTATAGCAGCTCGCACAGGGCGCAGAAAAGGCTATTTACGGCACTGCTTCTGAGTCCCCGTTCCATCATCATTTCGCTACCTGCCCGGCAAATCTTTCTGACCACTGTTGAGTGTGCTCATATTGGATAAACATTTTTTTTTGTTAGCCTAATCAGTGTGATTTCTATTGTTGGGCAAACCGCTCTCCATCAAAAGTGTGCAAAATTAAATTAAAGATAATCGTGTGCATGAAGTTTCTCCCTGCTGAACAGTAGCGTAGCGAGGGAGGGCGGGGGGGTGGCGCACCGGGTGACACCCAACTGCTCGTTGACTGATTTTTGTCACTATAAACGTTTGATGCAAAGAAACCTGTAGGAAGTAGGTTTCAAAAATGTTTGAACTCGCTTCGCTCGCTCTTGCATTTTACACTCTCTGGCTTCCTGAGCTTTTCTCTGTAAATCAACAAAAAACTATAATTTCAGTATGAATGATCAAAATACAATAAAACTCTTCCGAAATGAGGTCCAAAAATTTCTTTAGCTCTTCAAGTTTTCTGCATTTCTTTAGCTTTTTGTTACGGTCGGGTGTCACCCCTACCGGGCGACGTAATGAAACCTGTCCGTGGTGGGGTGTACGAAATTTCGAGCTCGCTTCGCTCACTCTTACATTCTGCCCTCTCTTTGTTTTCGAGAATTTCTGTGTAACTCAACAAAATGACTATGTTTATGTATGAAATGATCAAAAGAAAATAAAACCTTTCCAAGTTGGGGTGCAAGAATTTTCGAGCTCGCTTCGCTCGCTCTTGTGTTCTCTCTCTCAGTTGATGAGCTTTCTAGCATCAGTCCATAAAGTAACTTCTATTTAAGTATGAAATGAATGATCCAAAGTAAAAATAAAACCTTTCCGGGGTCCATAAATTTTCGAGTTCGCTTCGCTCGCTCATATGTTCATCGTCATCATACCAGCCGAAAGACGTCCACTGCTGGACATAGGCTCTTGTGTTTTGCACTCTCTTAATTAATGAGCTTTCTTGTATCAGTCCATAAAGTAACTTCTTTTTAAGTGTGAATGATCGAATGAAAACAAAACCTATCCGAAGTGGGATGCAAAATTTTTTGAGTTCGCTTCGCTCGCTCTTGTGTTCTGCCCTCTCTCTAAGTTACTAAGCTTTATTACATCACTACATAAAGTTACTTTTATTTAAGTATAGTAGACATCACGCGGTTTCACCCGCGTAGTTCCCGTTCCCGTGGGAATACGGGGATAATATATAGCCTATGTTACTCCCTGATAATGTAGCTATCCAATGCTAAAAGAATTTTTCAAATCGGTCCAGTAGTTTCGGAGCCTATTCAATTCAAACAAACAAACAAACATACAAACAAACAAATCTTTCCTCTTTATAATATTAGTGTAGATGAATTATCGAAAAGAAAATAAAACTTATCCGAGGAGGGATGATAAAAATTTCGAGCTCGCTTCGCTCGCTCTTGTGTTTGCTTGCGCTACTCAACAAAATTGAGTTTAGATAATGATGAAAACAAAATCAAAATAATCACACTAATGTTCGAGATTTTGTTTGTAAGCATGATGTAAGAACATTGCTAAAAATAAAAACCTGCAGCGCAAATGGCACAGCTTCCCCCCCCCCCCCCTTTCCGAAAAATGGCTTGCTATTGCCGTCATAAGAACGAGAGGTCAAAGGCACAAATCATGATTATTTGTGGGGGATGGGGGTCATTTGTGGGGTGACACCACATTATCCGCCCCGGGTGTCACCCATGCTAGCTATACGCTATTCCTGCTGAAATTAAACTGAAACTAAATGCAACATACATAAATAAAAGTATAGCTGCATAGCAGTTTTAGTTTGATTGCTAGAAAATTATAAAGAAGCTATATAGCATAGATTACATGCATTGATACAAAATGGAAACTAATTTCATTAAATTAATTTGACCTTGTAAAACAGTCGGTCAATCGATAATGTATGTATATGAGTTTTTTTGCTTCTCCAGATTTATAACAAAAACACAACTTCTCTATGGATTCAAATGTCTACGGAACGGATGTAACACAGCAAAGATAAATACATCACCTAGCCAATTCATATTCAACCTTAATCCCCATTGATAACAGCTATCACCTATGTTGGTAAATTTGTTAAATAGAATGACAGAAATGTCATGCATGCCAAAATCTATGTTCGTTCTCAGTTTGCTTTTATGTTGTACATATAAATTAAATGTAGGTATACACAAAAAGAGCTAAAATCTGAGTACACTTTGCGTGCTAATATAAAAGCTTTTATTACGTTAAGATTGGAAACACTGCTAGGACATGGAAGACGAATTAGAAGACCGAGTGTTATACCAAACATATCTCTCGTTCATGAAAATCTTGTCACGTTTCACAAGTAGTGTTCCGCTTGATACTCCCGTGAGCTATTTATGGAAGATGGTGCGCCTTTATTTACTACGATCCGAAGTTGTAGTGTTCACGCTAGGCATAATATTATTTTTTATGTACTTGCAAACAATTGAGCAATGGAGTCGCACAATGTTGAGCAGATTGTCGCAAGCCATGAGTCCTATAAGTGCAGTGCAACGAATGAAGATCTTGGAGGGCTCTGACGCCGATAAACAAAGCTGGGAGCAAAAGGGTATACTCAGTGCTGCTTATGCAATCAAAGGTAGACGAGTTCATATGGAGGACCGATTCATCATTAACGAAAATATAAACAATACTGGTATCTCGCTGTTCGCTATATTCGATGGACATGGAGGCGATTTTGCCGCCAACTACGCAAAAGACCACCTCATTCAAAACCTTTATAATAAAATAGTGGAATTACATGCTTTTAAGGAAGGAAAAATAGTCAGCACACCTGTAATAGAGATTACTGAAGAACCGAAATCAAAGGAAGAGACTAGTGTTTCTATTGATCGAAAATCAAGCTTTAAAAAGTCTGTGAGTACTGCTGATGATACATCAAAGAAAGAAATAACAGATCCTGAGCTTTTAGCACAACTTTCGAAAGCAAGGCCTATCACTAGAGAGGTCAGACCAACTGCTAAGCCAATCAAAAGTGTGCCTAAACCACTGTCCAGCTATATGGACAAGGGGAAGATTAACTATGGAAAGTTGTTGAGTGATGAGGTATTGGACGCAGACAGGTTACTAGTGGAGGCAGCGAAAAGGTCTTTAAATGTAGCGGGTACTACAGCTCTCCTAGCAGTGATGGAAGGCAACTATCTAATTGTGGCTAATGTGGGTGATTCACGAGGAGTGATGTGTGATTCACGTGGCAATGCAATACCTGTGTCATTTGATCATAAACCACAACAGGTAATTAATCTGATAAAGCTTCAGTCATGTTGTCATAATGTAATTTATTTATAATATATTGTCTAAAATTATTTTTTTTAATTGATCATTCTAACTTCTAATATATATATAATTATGCTTCTGTCAAGTTTTCCATTACCGAATTTAATATTTGCTAGGAAGCATTTTGATCAATTACATTCCACATTTTTCATACACTCCTTTGTACATTTAGGTCCGTGAACAGAAAAGGATTGAAGCTGCTGGTGGCTACATAGCATTTAATGGAGTATGGCGAGTGGCTGGTATACTGGCAACATCACGTGCCATGGGAGACTACCCTCTGAAAGATAAGAAATTTGTTATTGCTGATCCTGACATCTTGACATTTAACCTGGAGGACCACAAGCCTATGTTCTTAGTTTTAGCCTCTGATGGGTTGTGGGATACTTTTTCTAATGAGGAAGCTGTGAAATTCATTAAAGAAAGACTAGATGAACCAGACTATGGAGCTAAAAGTTTAACATTACAAGCATATTATAGAGGATCTGTGGATAACATCACAGTTTTAGTTATCAACTTTCTAACCAACAAAATGTTTGCAGCGGTTTCACAGTAAAATTTTAGGGTATTGTATACACAAGCGTGTTAAATTCTAAAATCTTACAATTTATGGAAGGTTTATTTGAATTTTTTTCCTAACATTGTTAGGGTTTTTTACTAACTCGGACTAAAGATTGAAAGTAAAATGCATGAAAATTTTGTACTTGTTATTTTCAGAGCATTTTCCTATGTGGTACATATAAGTAACATGTAAGTAACAATAACTGTAATAATAACTGTTGTCTTTGCATAATACATTTGTTTTAAAGTAACTAAAAATAATAACTTTTAAATTCAAGAAATTTTTAAACAAGAACCTAAGTAGTATTTTAACACAGTTGTTAGTTTTTGCTGTATTTTTATTTTGATAACATTGAATTCATTTAAATTTTACATGATAGGTTAAATAAATAAAAAATATTTGAACTGTATAATGTTGAAATTGCATTTTAAACTGCATATTAAAATTATTTACATTATTATATTTTTTAACCATTCTGATTGTTGTAGCATAGTAATGTTGTCCAGTTCCATAATTATTCCACTTTTTCGTCTGCAGTGTACAGTCAAGAAATGAAAATGTTAACATTTGCCAACATTTTGAATAAATATAGCGCTACTGAATGGTGACATGTATTGTTTCATGGAAAAGAAATGTTTTTGAAAATTGTCTAACATTCAGCTCTTTGACTGTACTGAACTACATGTAAAATTGATTCTTTCACTTGTATATTGGTGTTATTCTTAAGATTACGAAAATTTTGTACATAGTTACGTCCAGTAGATGATATATTACTTAGACGAGAGTCGTTTATATTTTTTAATGTAAAAGTGTATAGGGTCATATTTTTGAAAATCTAAAGTTTTGAATTTATGGATGGTTGTGATGTGGATACAGTTTTAAAACTGGGCTGTCTCTAAGAGTAATGTTTTGTTGTTTACCTGTCATGAAATTGTCCTGTTGACAAACCATTTTAAATACTTATGTATTTTAGTGAGTAATATTTATCCCGCACTAAATAAAGACAAACATTACTAATCATTCATCTGCATACGCTATGGAGTTGTTTTAACGACTTATTGTTTGATACAATAAAATGTTATGTTTACATTCGGTCTTAGAAATGGTATTGCTTATCTGCAATTGGTATGCCAAAACTGAAATTGGTACAATGATTGCAAATGATAAGCTTTTGAAAAGTATGAAATTAATGTGATGCCCATCCTCTTTGTTATGTATTTACTTCTTACTGCATTTGGTTTGGTTTGGTTTGAGTATTAGTTTATTAAATGTTAGGCTTGGGTTCATATTTTTGCCTGTGGTGCTAGTCATATTTTTTTAGTTTTATATTTTGTTTCTGTTATATAACAATGTCACTCTCATAATAGACATTACAATCACTGTTCATAGTAAAACATTATTTAAAAATAAAGATCATTTTTAAATTCGTCACATGGTCAACAGATTTATGTATTCAAAATATTTTTGTAATTCTCTCTATACAGAAAACGATTATAAGGTTCGATTTAAGTACAAAAGAATTGTTTACAAAGTATACCTATCGGCCTATGGCGTATTATTATTCTACTACACGTTATTGGGGCCAAATGAATCTACTCTCTACTTGACCTACTGATGAATGCCTACTACATACGTATGGTCATATTGGAAGCATTATATTTGAATAGGTAAGGTGCCAAAATTACTTGGGTTTTATTATAATGTGATCTGGTTTCCTTAACTACATATTTGCATACATAACAGTGAGATTGTTTACAGAAGCACTTTAGCAAATAAAAAGGATTAAGCCCTTGTTGTGTTACCCTATATTTTGTAGAGATTTTAACATAATTATGTATAGTGAATATTTTTGACTAATTGACTTGTACATAATCAGTGTTATAATTATGTATGTGTAAATCTACTAAAGCCTCAAAGGTTTATAAATGTTGTCCAATTGTCTTATTGCTTGCCTCAGATCTACCTACCAAAGTATAACATATTGTACGTAATACTTAAATAAATGGTATCGTAAAATATATTGTTTCATTTATGTAGGTACCTATTAATTTATTACGTAGGTAGGTGATGTACGTTTCTTACGCAAATAGATAGAGTGATATTTGCTGACTTCAGCTTGTAGTATTTTGCGAAGTGCGAAGGAACAACTGGTATCAGCTACATATATTTTCCTGCTACGCTAGATGTCGCGGATTCGTTTTAGAGTTTTGGCCTACAGCCCTACTAGCGGAGTCTACTAGCTACTAATTGTTTACTGCCCTACCGTTTATAAATGGGAAAGTTTTGTAACTGCGGCAACACTTCACGGTCTGTACCTACTTTTTTAAAATACTGAAAACTAAATTTAAAATCCACGACGTGTGCTGCGAGTTTAATTAATCATATTAGTCTAGTCGACAAGTTGAAAATGGTACAAAATAGAGATACTGCTCTTAAATTATGTGCGATAGCTCATTGGATCCGGAATGACGCTTAGAAAAATAGCAAATAAAAAATTGCAAAAGTTATAAACAATTAAAGATGAAAAAAAATGGCATTTCGTTTTTTGCCAATATTTCATAAACTATTAATATTTAAGAAATTTCAAAGATTCTGAAAGAGGAGGAAATTTCCAATAAAAAACTCTTAACTGCCGGAACTCTATCTCCATTATTTATAATTTTAATTTAACGCTGAAAATAGGTCTGCGCGCGACATTTTTAGATTGCGCGCGCGGCGTCAAAAGCGAGTACGGCACATTAATTAATTTATTTAAGGTATTGAATATTTTTTTTTAATTTGAAAAAAATATGGTGTGTTCTGAACACTATAAATAATTGATTCCCATTGGAAATTTTACTTAAAGTTAATTTTTCAACAAGTTAAACAATTTTTAACTAACAAAATTTTCTCGAACTTCCGTCTTAATTGTAAAATTTCTAAAATTAACAAAATTATTATAAACAAAGTATAAATACTTTTTTAACTTTTATGGCACGATCTTGTTAAGTATGTATGTAAGAAAAACTCTACGTATCGAAAATTTTTACAACTATTATTTAAACATTTTTTTTTTCACTTACAATTAAGACGGAAGTTCGAGAAAATTTTGTTAGTTAACACTTGTTTGAAATGCCATTTTTTTTCATCTTTAATTTGTTTATAACTTTTGCAATTTTTTATGTGCTAATACCCGCTTTCAGCACATTTTTCTAGGCGTCATTCCGGATCCAAAGAGCTATCGCACATAATTTTAAGAGCAGTATCTCTATTTTGTACCATTTTCAACTTGTCGACTAGACTATATGTACTACAGCTACACCAAAGTAGTGCCAAACAACGTCAATCGGCGACGTTACGGTTTACACGTAGGAACATTTCACGCTCGCTTATCAGCGCTTTAGTGACTGGCCTTGGGTATTTCGAGAAGTACCTTTTACTGTGAGTACTTGCCTCAAAATAAGCGACCCTGGACATGATCTGTTACTTGTGAAACTTCGCATAGGTGGATGTCGATATTTAAGATGAAAAACCATAATAAATATCTCTAATATATTATCTTCAATAGTACCTACATTTTGACACAAGTTGGCAAGCAATGATGAATGACGTAGTGACCAGTAGCGTAGCTAGCATGGGTGACACCCCGGGGCGGATAATGTGGTGTCACCCCACAAATATGAACCCCCCCAAATAATTATGAGTTGCACCTTTGGCCTTTCGTTCTGGTGACGGAAATCCCCATTTTTCGGAAGGGAGGGGAGAAGGTGTGCAATTTGCGCTGCAGGTTTTTATTTTCAGGAATTTTCTTACATCATACTTAATTACAAACAAAATCTCGAAAATTAGATTATTTTGATTTTGTTTTCATCAGTCACCCGGTGAGCGCCGCCCCCCCCCTCGCTACGCTACTGGTAGTGACCCTATACCAGAGGGCTTAGTGTAAGTTTTTTAACGCACTCGATCGCATTAACGTAAACGTTCGCTTATGTCAAAATGGATAGAAAAAAAAAGGATTTCCGTTATTGTCACCAGACGGCGCTTATTCAGTTTCAATACAAATTTACGTTTACGCTAACGCGATCGAGAACGTTAAAAAGCTTACACTAAGGCCACTGAAATCTATTAGCGACATTCAGTTCATGTAGTAGGTAGGTAATAAAAAGAAAAATACCCCATAAATATTTTTTAAACTTTTATTTATATAAAATATTTGGGTAGGCTGCTCCTTTCAGCCTGCAATTTCGTAACAAAACATTACCCTAAAACACATAACACAGAATGTTATTTCAACACATTTTTTGTCGTTTCAAAAAACTTAGAAACACAATATAATTAAATACATTATCATGATATTTTATGCTAAAGTCTAGAGCTTACATAATTACTGCTAATGGCATTAATTGGCTCCGTTATATAACTAAAACCGACTACTCAGCATATAGCTATTATGCAATTAATGAAAAACTTAAATGGGTACAGTACATGCATGTGAACTACAACCTATTCTCGTTAATAATTCAAGTGTTATAATAATGTAATTGTTTTTGTTTAATTATTAAGCTTCAATATTTCGAGTCTATCTAAATTATGACTAGATGATACCTGAACTCTAATCGAGTTGCCTATAAGATGCACTGATTATCACAATTTTTCACAGGAATGTCAATCAGCGTACGTAATTTTAATAGCGTTTATTTACATAATTGCACAATAAAATTGTAAAGGCACTGCAAAATATAATGTAGCGGCTTACACTATCCATTCGTAGATACTAATACACGAAACAAGATATTCTTCGAGTTAAAAATGAAGGTAACTTAAAAAAGCAATATTACGTTAGCAGTTACCGGTACATAAGTACGAGTTTCGTCTTCTATTTAACATTATATATTATTAAATTCTATCTACATTAAGATGTTTGTGTGATAATTTGCATTGTTATATTCTGTTGTACGACATTTTCACAGAATTTCGAATTCGTCGTCCGAGTCGTCGAATTGTCTGTCGACATCTTCAAATTCTGTAACAGAGACGATTAAATATTATACTTAGTTAATTGGCATTTCTTTTTGGTGTTCCGTGTGTTTCTCTTGTTCTGTTTTCGTGTTATGTTTTAGATAACTTTATCGTATCGTGAAGGCTTGAAATTCCCTCTTATTCTGTATCTAAAATTGCTTTTGTAAAAAGAATAGGAGAGGTACCCCCCTTTGTGTCTTTTCAAGGCAAGCAAGGTTGGTTTTAGATAAGATAGTACGGTACCCCTGTCCAAAATTTGGCCCACCTTTTAGAGTGCTTCAAGTGCCCTTACACTTAGCCTCTTGCTGGGCACAAACTGTTTAAGGGCCTACGCAGACGGCGTTTTGGTAACGCGCCGTCGACGTGCAGATAACGCGCGCTAACGTGCTTTAAACGAAATAAAAACGCAGACCGTAAACCTTTGCTCACGTACAGTTCCCGTCACGCAAGTTTACCTCCCCGAAGTACGTCGCAATCGATTGCGCAGTATGTCAATTTGACAAAAAACATAGGACAGCGCATGCGCGTTTTCGCGCAAGATGGCGGGTGTAATGGCATCTCACTCGCTCGTATACATTCGATGCATACGTTTGACCCGCTTGTTCAATGCAATACGACTGTTGATGCGAAAAGCTTTACATGTTCTTATTGTTTTTAATTAATTATTTTGGTTATTTCTTACTATTTGATTTGATTTTTGTGTGTTTTACTTTTTGATATAGTTATTGTTACTAGTAGTCTTTGTTGCTTGTTTATAATATAACACGTATAAACAAAAAAATATTCTAGGAACGTAACACTTTTTTACGCGATTGCACCTGCGCGGTCGTTACTAAAACCTAAGGAGGGGAAACTACGCTGACGCGTACTGTACAAACATTTTGTGGCGCTGTAAACACTCATTTGTATCAATATACACGCGCTGATACGGTGACAGACGCGCTGCAGTCGCGCGTATGTATTGTTATACAGAAATCTCTGTGTTTTCAACAGACTCCTCAACAGTGGTAAAATGGAGTCGGACGAGACAACACTGCATACGCTAGCTTTTATTACTGGTTAAAAAAGAAAAGAAGAGGTGACCCGTGCCGTGCCCATACCTCTTTTGCCGACAATTCATAAACAAACGCGATACAGACGAGCTTTTTAAAGCGCTTCTCGCGCGGGTTTGTATCGCTTTGTACGCGCGTTCGTAAAACGTGCGTCGTCAGCGCATTAAAAATACACCGTGTGCATAGGCCCTTAGGGTCACCAATCACCGTTGTCTTGAAAAGAAAAATAAACGGATTTAAATTTTCTTTTTTTTAAATTACCTGCAAATAATGTAGTATTTTGTAGATCAATATCAGAAGTCATCGGGCCCCAGTGCGACGGTCTCTTCTCGCATATTTCGAATAACGGTTGAGTTTCACACATCAGCTTAGTTTCTATGGTGGCGCACAATTCTTCAAAATCAGTTTTAGTCCGACACAAAAAACACTGAAACAAGTTGTATTTAATTTTATAGATTTGACCAAAAGGATTATTTCCTGATCTTAAAAATATTTTTATTAATTAGCCAGTCGACAAGACAGGGTCTGGAGAGAGCTAGACGTATCTTTAGGCACTTGTCTAACCGCCAACGATCAGCGAGTAAAGCTAGAAACTGGATGCGAGTTGGCGAGCAGCGAGGAGAGAGGGTGTAGTTCCAATAGTTTTGGCACTCGGCTATTAGCAAGTGCTCGTGTTCTACGGGCGATTACTCGCACTACTCGCTCCGGCCCGCACTGTAGGTAGAAATGACTTGGTTGGTCTCTCGGCGTCAGTCCTGACTTCGGACCGCCAAGCGAGCATCGTTGAGCGAGTATCATCTTTGATAGCTCTTGTCGCTGCGACAAACTAGTGGTAAGAGAGTTCTCGCCGGCAGTGTGAACAGCCAGCTATTGACTATAAATGTATGCATCTATGTTACTCACACGGGATCTATATCTTTTGTCGAGAAAATGTCGATAGCTAATCGCTTCCTAGTCGGCGGTGAGACAAGTGCCAATTACAGACGTCAGCACATCAAACTACAACAATCTGTCAAACTTTAATAGATTTTCAACTTTACGAGCTTAAGGATTAGGTTCAAGGTTGATTGGGAAAATTTAGTACTCACCACGGCGACAGAGGGATCCATGGCCAGCATAGGTATCCGGGAAGCAAACTTACAGTGATATGAGCAGTCCATTTCTTTTTGTTCATCAGTCAATTTAGTCTGTAAAATACAATGTTGATATTAAACCACTAAGCGTTTCCAAACGTCTTTTATAATGCGCACAGCAAAGCACTGCACTGCCTGCGTCTGTGTTTCCGAACGCTTACAACCCTAATCTCTTCAAAGTAAGAGTGCACAGGCTTCTTCTGGGTAAGCTCGCTCCATTGTAGACTTTGTCTCTAAGCTGTCGTCTCTGACCTAGACCAGAGTCAAGAGCAAACCCATCCCAGATAAAAAAAAACTTCTTTATGCCAATATATTCTGGTTTGGTGCAGCTCGTCTTTTTCTGCCATACATTTCTATTACTAGCCATTATATTAGAATTCCCTTCTTTAGCCATCCATCTATCTTTTACACAATGCATACTGGTATTATTTGTAACCTTCAAAAGAAACGATTGTAAATTTTGACGATGATGATCTTAAGGTTCAAATAGTGAAGCAACAACCATTATAATGCATATTGCACGTTTTTCCTGTAATTGCCATACATAATGCAATCAAATAGTAACTCATATTTATAAATCGTCATCATTAGTACGGCAGGGTGAATTTTTTAAGTGTGCCTTCATGGCCAAATCCGAAATTATGAGGAATATCGAATAACACTGAAAGGAGTCTCGAGCCAGATTTTGACGAAAACTAAAACTACACCATTGGATTTTTGAAAAATCGTTGTTCCGACCAGGAATCGAACCGGTTGATTTTGAAAAAAAAAAAAAAGCACCCTGTATTATTACACTATTCGAAAGTGTAGCTAATAAGGATCAAATTCTGCGAAGTAATAACACATGCCATGTCTACGCAAACATTTCATCATAGTTGGATTAGCATTTTGACCTAACAACCAGACGTACAGAGTGACACAATCGCAAAAAAAAACTATGAGTAAGAAGTATGGAATTATTTATTTACCTCAACTAAGCCAGATCTCTGAGTGGTATGAGGGTCTAAGTAAATAACTTCGTCTTCTACACAGCCAACCAGGTACAGCGCTTGGTTAGGCTTGCCGCCTATCACGCCGATTGATTGCGGACTTTGAAAACAAATCTGGAAAACAGAATAAAATAATCACGTACTTACATTTATTTCATTTTTTTTAAAAGACAGGAATTTTGTGCAAGTCTTTTTCCAGCAGAAGAAAGTGAAAATATTTGATGGCTTTATCGTATCACCTTAATTTTTAATAGTTTTGACTGACCAATGGAATAACATCACCATTTGGTAGAATTATTGTCAAACAAATACAAAAGTTGTGTCAAAAGATTTTTTTTCCACCACTGGGTAAAGACCTTCCCTTCCTCCTACCAAACCTCAATGTCTTGCACGATCTCTAAGTTTAACCCGCAAACGCAATCCATCGACGTTGACATCCTGCTTCCGTATTTCGATTTTGTAAACAGGTCGAAGTGAAGGCTTGGGTGAAGTGATCACGAAGTGAGCTGTCAATCTAAGTACCTAATCAAGATGGAATGACAGCTCACTTCGTTCGACATGTTTACAGAATCGACCGGCTATGAACATCTCACCGTGTAAGCTTAGGCGAAGTGAACATGAAGCGAGCTGTCAATCCATAAAAATAAGATGGAATGACAGTTCACTTCAGGCTAACTCCACATAAATTTACTTGGTGAGATGTTGACAGAATAGACAGACAGGTGCACAGTGAGTGAGTGACGACGTTCGCTCATTTCTTCGCGTGAATTTGGGCGATATGGCCAGTCCACTGCCACGGCCAGCCTAGCTGTTTTTAAAAGATTATAAAGCAATAAAAAACTTTTTTACAAAAAAATATAACCGACTTCTTATAAAACACTACCTACTAAGTATAAAATAACCTTAATTTCGGAAGTCGGTGTTTTTGGTTTTGTATCTTCGTTTTTTAACACCGACTCCCGAAATGAAGGTTATTTTATACTTTGTAGTGTTTAATAGGAAGTTGGTTAAAAATGATAGATTACCTTAAGTCCATCAATGTAGACAGGATTAATTTCGCTAAGGCCCAGTCTGAGTGGTACTATCAGCAGCAGAGGCATCCAGTCAGTGACCAGGCAGTCAGGCGCCGACGAAGAGTCGCCTCTGTCGTTGTTCACAACGCATTGTTGTACTGAAATCAGAAAGGAGAAAGTCAAAAACGAAATAACCAAAAACACCGACTTCCGAAATTAAAGTTATTTTATACTTTGTAGTGTTTTGTTTTGGAAAAAAGTTTTTCGAGGTAAAAATATTTAACCTCTCGCGAACCATATTTTGGCCCTTGCGGACCACAATTTGGGAACCACTGCATTAGGTTAATTATTACAAAATATCAATTAAGTACCTGCATGTTTATTACTTTTCAAAACTGCAAGTTAAAGTGTGTGTGGTCATATTCAGTAATTATAAAGTAATTAGTTAATGCACTTTTTACAACTTGAGTAAAGCTATTAATAATGGTTGCCGAAGCAAGCAATATTATTAAGGCTTTAAGCAAGTTAATTACATAAATGGCATGTGTGAATATGCACACGTGCAATTGCAATTGAAAGGCTTAAAGAACTGCGTGTCACGAAATACCTACGCCTTCTCATATTAATTTTACTAGCTTTTTTCCGCCGTTTCACTCAGCAATCTAATGACACTCACTGATGGCATATCTTTCATCAGTGAAAAATTTCGCAAACAATTTTACTCTTATAATATTAAATTAGACAACAAAAGATTGCATTTGATTTTTAAGTTAAATTTCTATAAATATTAAATTATATATTTATTCTCTGACATTTCAAAAGTTAATAGAGGAATCTATTTGAAACAATGTTATTTTACTTTGACATTGGCTCTATTCAAAATATGTACTTACAAATATCATCTTTGACAACTGTGTTATCTAATGCAACATGGATCACCAGGGAACTCCATTTGTCATAGACTGCTAGCTTCCTGAAATAAACAAACAAAAAACATTTAATTTTTTATAACAAGGACTGAAGTGAACAAAGAAAAGGTGTTTAAGACCAAATAATTGTGATAATTATCTGAGTTATGCTTTAAGCATTGGTTATGAATGCAACATGCAGACATTCATAAAGACTGGCTGAATTCCAAGTAACACTTTTAAGGAGAGGCAACATTGCTGAGTCACAAAGAGATTATTTCAAAGATTGTTAACACAATGATGTGTATTTGCACAATTGTTTTCTTATGGCAAGCAATAACAATTTGTTGACACGACTGTGTTATTTTTCTGACTTCTTTGCAAAAAAAAAAGATACAAATCATAATAAAATGCAGTAAAATAATGTTTTTCTAAGTAAAATAATCTGTTATCTGAGTATACCAATGTCTTTCATGTTTGTCCCTTAAATGAAATGTTTTGAATGTCAAAAAGGGATGAAAGTACCCAATGTTCTAATCCAGGCCAGTCTACCTGTTTTATTCTTCATCCCTTTTTGTTCAACATTGATTACATTCACATTTATTTTATTTGTATGATCTGTAGGTGGAATCCCTAGTGTAGGGAATTACCCCAGGATTAGTACTTACTTCAACACTTGTGCAACAGTATTGGGCCCAAACCATTGACCAACTTCTTTGCCTTCTGAAGCCCCCATCAAAGCTACCTGATGGATGGAATAGGGGGCTTGCTTCCTCTCTTCAAATCTTTGGATTATCTTCAAATAAGTAGGATCTCTGAAAATGGCAAAATAATAAATGGTATCAGTGATTGTTGTAGATTTCAATAACCTATATTTTCTTTTATATTTAGCTTACTTAACACTAACCAATATTTATTTTAAACAGGTCTCCCTCTTAACTGTTTATAAAACTAAAATCCATTTTATTTTTGCATTAGATTAGAGCTGCTCTAATTCTTATGCTGATAAGGAGTCACACAATGTATGCATGGCTCATAATAATAAAACTCAGTTAATCATGCATTATGTTCATTTTAATTGATCAATATTTTATGCTTTGTGTAATAGCTCATTATGCATAATGATTGTATGATTGCAACAAATGTTACTTCTATATGAACAGGAAAACAATTGTTTTATCACATTGCAATGAGCAATTATTACTATTACAGAGCCGAGCTTGTCTGCCAGCGATCAGTATGCATTTCCATGACATATTAAACTAGTTAAGCACATAAACTTGTTTACCTAGTCTCAGGTGTCCAGACCCAGTCAGCTGACAGGTGAACTCGAACGAGTGCGACGCCAAGGACCATCTGTCCACATCTCAGCATACAACCCCATCCTTTATCAGATGTTAACCCTTCGTCACCTATAGGAATGAAGCCTTTTCTATAGGTACACCATATAATTGATGTGATGTCTCTCCTTATGCGGTCCAAATCTGGAAAAAAACTTCGTCGTAAGATAGTGGCTAACGTGTCATGTGCTGTAAACATGATCATTTCGTTATAGCTATTTCTTTAAAACAATAGGCACTGCCCCCCAGTGCTCATTGACATTTGACCTTTAAAATAAACGTGTAAACAATAAATGAAATCTTACGTACCCTGAACAGCGCTGTATTTTTTTCCTAAGATCCATACGCTCTCCTTTGTCTGAGGAATATCATCAGGCTCGACGTTATTACCGTCAGACGATAAGTAACATATATCAAACACGGCATCCATGTTCGAACATAATTTGATGGCAAACACTAAGAACACTATATGAAATTATTAGAGTAGAAAAACCTACGAGAAAAAATAAACACGAATACGCCTTCCAACAAATAAACACAAGATGAATGAATGAATGAAATGAAAAGTGAAATCCATTCTGCAATTATGTCAAAGTCAAGAATGGAATCAAATCATGCACGCATGTATGATGGTGAAAAACCTAGCATGACCATACCGAATAGAAAATTGCCTTTGTGGATCGTGGAGAAATATTATTGTAGTTTACGCTTGGGGTATGGATAATAGAGACTAGGAGGACCACGGACCTTTCTGTCCTGTGAGGAAAACCATCTCTCTGTATGAAAAGTGTCCGTCAAAATGCGTTAATATAGGGTGGCGCTACAATCGCATAAGGGTAAATTTTAAAAACAGCGCTTTTCTATCCTACACTACTAAATATAGGATAGAAAAATAAACAAGGAAAGAACAACTTCCGCTTCGTTATTTTTTCGTTATGGCGCGAATAAGAAATAGTGATACATAATGTGCATTAATTTTCAGTAAATATTAAAAAAATAAATTAGTTGCTAGTGCACAATATATTTTTCGTGTCGCATCAAAATGTAACACAAAAAATAGCCAACGCTAGAGATGGTTGTAACAGGTTAAACACAATATCTGTTATCACTGTTACTGTTACACAAAAATAACAGATCCAAATATCCGTTATTAAATAACAGCCTGCTATTTTTGTACGAAGTGCGTTTTTAAATCTCAACTGAATATTATCTTTATTCATATCACCAAAAAGTCGTACATGCATGAACCATTTGCAACCAATCCCGTTAAACGTCAAAAAGATAATAAAGAGGTTCACACACGATCACTGTAATTATTTTTGGTTGCATGGCAAACCTATTTTTTTTTATGAAATAGTACTCTTTATGTCAACAATAACCAACAAACCAGACTGTTACATACTGGTTAGTCAAAAAAATCGTGAATCTCTGGAAAGTTTTGCGGTTAATTCTGTCAAACCAAATATACTTGCATTCGGATACGATCGCTATTACCTTCATAGCACTTTCAATTCAACCCTTAATTCTTTGTTACGTTCCTTATGTTGATAAAACAGTTGGCAGGCTCAAAACAATTTAATATGGACCCATTTTTTTTTATTGAATCACAAATTGACATTTAAAGTAAAATGAAATCAATTAAAAGTTTTTTCTTAAATGGTCACTGGTCAGTAACAAGCTGTATAACCACTCAAGCGTCCACGGTGACAAAAATTCTTGCCTATACTGTCCATGGTGACTACAATCACCAAACGACATCGTTCAATTTAAACAACGTGTACAGTGCTAAAGTTAGCTCTTAATAATACAGTAGAAAATTTTTAGATGGCGCTATATGAAGTTTGTCATCCTTGAGAGTGAATTTTATCCGTGCAATGGCAAGAAAATATTCAGAAAAAAAATGTGGAAATGACAGTTCGCCATTTTTGTTTGTAAACTGTTAAAGTGTGTGGAGATGCGCGATCATCGTTTATTGATTAAAAGTTGCTTAAAATGTATTCTTATCGCTTATTTCTATTATATAAATGCTAAATATAAGAGAATACTTCACTATTATCACGATAATAGCCATTTACAAACAAAATATGTTGAAATGTGTCTAGAAATGATTAAAACGCAACTCGTTATCCATCATTTGAGTGTTCAGGAATGCAGTCCCCGTGGTTTTGTTTATATTTTTTTCACAGAAAGCTTACTATTAATATTAAAATATTGGTATGATTTTAAAGGGTATTTTATGTACTATTTTAGTATACAAAAATTGTTCCCGGTAACAATTATACTTTTCTTGAAAAAGTCGAAACAAAAAATAAAAACGATATTTTTTTGTTATACTCAATATGAAGCTTTATTTTCATTCTATATTATTAATTTTAGAAATTTAATTTAACTAAATTAAATTCTGGATCCTTTTAGCTTTCTTTGAGTATTTTTTATTCGAATGTAGCTATAGTAGTTTTTTAATAGTAATCGATTTTGTTAAAAGAAATTCGCGCGGTCGTAAAAAAGAAGTGACATTTAATGCGCGGACAGGTGGGGCGAGAGTCGCTCGCGCGGCGGGACGTTTGAGTGGATAACAGGTAATACGACGTAAATTTTTCGAAACTATATGTTCTTGTAAGACAACGAACTATATTTTAAGGTTTTTAGCAAGGGTCATTCTTTAATGAGGAAAAGAAAGAAATTGATAACAGACGTGGTAACAGTCTGTATGTGCGGGGACTGATACAATAAAAAATAGTAACAGCCGCGGTAACAGTGTTTACGGGTCTGTTATTCAAGTAACGGATAAAATAAGGTGGTAGGAGCAAATGTTATTAGTTATTTTTAATTATAATGTTATTTCCATCTGTTACGATAAATACGCCTCATCCCTAAAGTTGGCTAGAGTATTTCGGCCTACAAATAATCCAAGTTTATGGTCAGTGCTATCAATGGTCAAATCATTTGAAAATTCATTCATTCAATTCAATCAATGTCAATGTCAAATACGTCGGGAAAATAACTGCAAGATACTTTTGAAGTCAAAAGTGAAGGCTGTTTGATCAAAATAAAATTAAAAATACTTAAAAGTTATTCTAATAAATCTATTAAAAATGGAACCAACTCCTTTAGATTTCGTGGCTCAAGCTTGCATGGATTTGACGGAGGCTATGAGTACAGTTCAGAGTGAAGCAGAACGCGATACTCTTATTACAAACCATATTAAGAAAGTTTGGTCTACAGTTACTCCGATAGAAGACTTTAAAAAAAGTAAGTAGTCAGTTATACTTAAAAATTGGATTATTACGTTCATACACAACCATATAGAGATTTTTTTTAACAGTACAAATACCTGTTTATAACAGTAATTTCTGCTTACCTGTAACTATCAGGGCACAACAAAATTACCTATTTGCATTAAATTACCATGCTGCTTGAATATTAATCAAACAACTCAGTTACTGGAAAGATTAATGCCAAGCTTTATCTCATTAGTTGTGTTACTGTGATCACTACATATGCAGTTAATACAATTTCATAATGTTTCAGACTTAGAATGGGTAAATGTATCTGAACAGATATCATTGGCGCAACACTGTGCGGACAAGGTAGTGATATTAGACTTCTGGACGTACTGCTGCATTAACTGTTACCATGTGCTGCCAGATCTGGCTCATATTGAGAAAATGCACTCGGTTGAAAATGGTCTTGTTGTGGTAAGTTAAACTTAATAACAACTGAATGAGAGATCAGGAGCAGGGACAACAGCTTTGCTAGCTTTTAGAGACACAGTTGATACACCACCAACTTCCAAACTCCAGGTTTCTAATGCTCACTCTCTTTCCAATGCTACAATTGGTCCACCCACATTCTAAATATTGCAAAAAAATCCTGATTCAATATAATATTAGTTAAAGTTATAATAACAAGTGACTGACACCCAGCTGCTTACATTTCAGATAGGTGTGCACTGTGCCAAGTTTTCAAATGAGAAGGATTCCGCCAATGTACTAGCAGCTGTGGAAAGATATGATATACATCATCCTGTTGTGAATGATGCGGAGAGCTACATGTGGGATGCACTGGGAATAAAGTGCTGGCCTACACTACTTATACTGGGTATGTTGTATTATAATCTATACTATAGATAAATACAAATTAAGTGTCTACTCAGAATGTAAAAATAACAGATTTTTACTAAATTCATATGAATATTTACAGAAACAAAGTTTTTATTTTTGCCTTTCTGTTTGTTCTGTCTGATTTTGATAGTGCTTTCACTGGAATATGAAATGATTGTGTAAGGACTAAGGAGTAACTTAGGCTACTTTTATGTTTGAAAAATGGTTAGGGTTCGCACAAATGCATCTTTGGAAGTTGCAGTTCGAACATAGATTAACGGACACTGTTTAATAGCACTTGAAGTAAGCTTTGCACTGGTATAAGTTTTAGCACTAGTGATGCACTTTTTACTAGGTTTAGCAATTAAAATGAGATAGTGAGGGAATAAGCATGCGCTAGCAAGCGAGTCGATAACGGTACTCGCAATGCAAGACTTAGCATTATTTATCAGTTATACTGGCAAGTGCATTTCCGCAAACAAAGTTGTGGTAATTATCTCAAACTAAGATGGAGTTCTTGTCCAGTCGACAAGTTATCTCAAAACCTACATATGGTCGGGTGTACATAACTTATAAAATCTAAGCTCAAAAGTCACAAAAATCGATTATTTGCACATTTTTTGCTAATATCTCGTTTCCTTTGGGTTTTTCACTACTTTTTTATATTTTTTTTTATTTGTGATGGGTTTGCTCTTGACTCTAGTCTAAGTCAGAGATGACAGAGACAAAGTCTACGATGGAGCGAGCTTACCCAGAAGGAGCCTGTGCACTCTAACTTTGAAGAGATTACAGTTGTAAGCGTTTGGAAACACAGACGCAGGTAGAGAGTTTCACTCCTTTGCTGTGTGCATTATAAAATTCGTTTGGAAACGCTTTGTGCGAATTGGTGGAATAGCAACAAGGTAGGGATGGTAAGATGCAGTGCGTCTGGATGTCCGACGGTAGAAGGGGGCCGGTGGGATGAGATCGTGTTCTTGGACACACTCACCAAAGTACAATCTGTAGAAGACCGACAAGCAGGCAACCTTACGGCGATGAGCCAAGCTATGTAGCTTGGCATCCACCAGTTTTACGTCACCGATGAGCCTCTTAGCTCTGCCTTCCACCGAGTCAAGCGCGGCAAGCTGATACTTAGCTGAGCCATCCCGAAGGTGGCTACAATACTCCATGCAGGATCGGACTTGTGCTTTGTGTAGGGTTAAAAGCTGTCCAGGCCTGAAGTATCGCTTCACCCTATTTAGGATGCCCAGCTTTTTGGCCGCGGTTTGGGCTTTGTACTTGATGGTGGCGCCGAAGTTGAGACTGGATGTCAACTCCATGCCTAGGAGCTCGAGCCGATCAGTCACAGGAACAGATGCACCCTGAAAAGTAGGAGTTTGGTCAAAACGACTTCTTTTTGCGGTAAAAAGACACGCCTGTGTTTTGGTGGCGTTAAAAGTGACCAGATTGTCACTACCCCACTGGGAGACAAGGCTTAAGGTCAAATTTGTCCGCTCTACCATGGCCTCTCTCAAGGAACCAACTTCACTCCCTTTGCTTGTTGCGCTGGACAAGTATCTCTCTGAAACCGTACTGTCATCTGCCCAACAAGACCAGGCTGAAGTAGGTCATTGATGTGCAGCAGGAAAAGAGTTGCAGAGAGAACAGACCCCTGAGGAACTCCGGCATCAATAGGCCAGAGGAGCAGCCGTCACCGACTACTCGGATCGACCGTTCACTTAGGAAGTCTGATATCCAGCTACAAAAACCAGCTGGGATGCCATAAGCAGGAAGCTTGCTGAGTAAACCTGCGTGCAAGACCCTGTCATAAGCCTTCGAGATTTCAAGCGACACGGCAAGTGCTTCGGCGTGTCTCTCGATGGTTTCGCCCCAGCAGTGCGTGACTTACACAAGAAAATCGCCAGTTGGCCGTCCCCGGCGAAAGCCATATTGACGGTCACTGAGGAGATAATTGTCTTCAAGGTAGGTCAGCAGCTTACTGTTCAGAACCCTTTCCATAACCTTGCGTAGGATGGAGGTAATGGCGATCGGACGGTAATGTGCAGGGTCGACACGGTCTGCCTTTTTGGGCACCGGTTGCACATTCGCAAGCTTCCATGATTTCGGTACCGTTCTTTTTTCAAGAGAGGCGGTACAGGCGTGTTAACACAAGACAGTTCAGGTGCACATTGCCTCAACACTCTTGCTGGAATACCGTCCGGTCTGCTGGCCTTGTTCACGTCTAGACTGCACAATACTCTTCGGACCTCTTTAATATGAACTGCGTTCTTCGGCATCGAAGAGTCACAACGAGGTAAAGTTGGTGGTTGCTTGGAGCTAGCGTCCAGACGCGAATTGCTTGCAAAAGAGAGTTGCAAATAAATTTGCTTTCTCACTTGCAGAGTGAGCCAGCGAGCCATCAGGTTTCAACATTGGAGGCAAAGTGGGTCGACAGAAATTCGTTTCAACCGCTTTCGACTTTGACCAAAACCGCTTACTACCCGGAGGATGCAATGCTAGTTTGGCCCCGATACGTCCGACATGGTCAAAACGTGCCCTGCGTATAACCCGCAGAACCTGCAGAACTTAGCGGAATTAAAGGCTCTTTTCCTCGCGCGAACCCTACGTGCTTTGACCTTTCGGTCGCGGGCCTTGATCCATGCTTGGTAAGGAGACTCTTTACGGGCCTCAGCGTGGGCGCATTCTGCATTATACCAAGGCCGGGATTTGTGACCGAGCGGAATGTCGGAGAATGCAATAAAATACTCCATCCCCTGCCGAATCACGTCCGCAATCACGTCAGCACAGCACGGGTCACCCGAGTGCCGCATCTCATCCCAATCTGCTGACTCGTATCGCCATACTCGCCGCGTGCCTCTAGGACTCTTATCTGGAGGAGAGCAGGTTAATACGGATTTCACCAGGCAGTGGTCAGACGTTCTCAGCGGAGCTGAGACTGATACTGAATGACTGTCCGGATCAGTTGTCAGCAGAAGGTCCAAACAATTGGGTGTATGGGCGTCAACATCCGGTACCCGCGTTGCCACATTCACCAGCTGGGTTAAAGCAAACTTACGCACCGCCAACCCGGCATGGTCAGTTTTCTAGTACGGGAACAACCACACTTTATGGTGGGCGTTGAAGTCCCCCAGAAAAATGAGCTTCGCTATTGGGTGCCGTTGCTGGGCTACGTCGGTCGACTCCACGAGGGAATTAAACAGCGCTGTTGTCTCCTGGTCACCGCTGTGCGATCGGTATACGCCGATGTAGATAAATTTCTCCACGCCAGTGTCCACAAGTAGCCATATAGCAGAAAAACCCGATTTCTCAAAGCAACGGAGACGACGACAGCAAATGTCATCGCGGACGTACACACAGACCCCAGCCTGCTTCTTGAACTTGTGTTCTAGATAGTAGCCTGGGTAGTTGAGGTACGCCACGTCCGACGGAGTTGTTATTTGTATTTACTATCAATATTGTAGAAGATAAAATTCCCTACAACTCTGGTTTAAATAAAAAAAAATTGTTGAAACGTTTTCGAGATAGAGGGCGGATAATCCAGTCACCTTAGTCTAAATTAGGTAAGTATCTTGGAATTTGAGATACCCAGCTATAAACTTGTATTTTGACATCCTTAAAGTTGATTTGAGCAGGAAATCGGGGTTACAGTGCTCTTTACCATATCAGAGCGATGTCAATGAAGATAGAACCTTTGACCCCGAAATCTAGGAAAACCTGGAGACAGTGTCTCTGACTTAGAAATACTACAGCGGTCGGAAGACGATGAAGAAGAAAGAGATAATTAAAATTATTAGTTTGTGGGTACTTCTTGTAATTTTTGTAACTGAATGACTGATCGATCAACGCACAACCGAAACTACTGATCGTAGAAAGCTGAAATTTTGCATGTAGCTTCCTTACACTTCGTAGAGGTGCACAGAGAGCATTGCTGGAAATTCCTACGGGAACGAGAAAAAACGGGATATGCGCGTACGAAGTCGTTGGCAACAGTTTGTTAAAAATAGATACGTAAGTAAAATAATTATTCATATATTATGTGATAGTTAATAAGAAATGAAAATTATAAATAATTATGTATTTATCAATAATTAATAAACTTTATATGGCGTGTTTTTGACCGGGACTACCGGTTGACCTTAAATGATGCGCTAACCGCGCCCTCTCCACCCTCTATCTCGAAAACGATTAAACGTATAAAAAATATTAAACAACAGTTGTAGGGAATTTAATCCTCTACAATACTAACAGTAAATACTAATAGCGACAAACCCACAGGAAACGAGATATTTGCAAGAAATGTGCAAAAAATGTTTCCTTTCCTCTAGGGTCGGTGCTTTCGGCAACACTGTTCTTGCTGCATATTAATGAACTGCTTAAACCCGGTACCTTTGGGTATGCAGACGACAGCACTGTTGCTGAGAGATACGTGTCCGATGCACGTGCTGGTGGGTCGCAGATCCGGTCTCTCCGGGAGGCTATGGTTGAGCGCTTGAATGTGTCCTTACAAGTTGTCTCTGAATGGGGCGATGCCAATCTAGTCAAGTTCAATGCTGCTAACTAAAACTCAAACGTGTCTATTTTCCGTGCCGATAACCGACCGACTTGAACTTCTTGGGGTTACATTAACATCTACCCTCAATTTTGGCTTTTTATAGAGGCAAAAACTCAAGTGGCTGCAAAGAAGTTAGGGATCCTAGCGAAGGTGAGACGGTACTTCACGCCGGAACAGCTGCTCAAACTCTATCAAGCGCAAGTTCGATCGTGGAGTACTGCTCTCATCTATGGGACGGATCTGCCAAATACCAGCTTGATGCCCTTGAGTCAATTGAGAAACGAGCCAAGAGGATTATCGGTAATGACAGGCTCGTCGAGTCGAAGCTCCAAAGTCTTGAGCATCGACGTCGAGTTGCTGGCCTGTCGGTTTTCTATCGATTGCATTTTGGGGAGTGTGCGACGGAATTGCATGATTTAATTCCGCCAAGCCCATTCCATCATCGGACCACAAGACGAACGGCGATGCGCCACTGGTATATGGTGGGCACCCCACAGGCACAAAACGTTTTGGGAACACTGTGGGGAGTGGAATTCTCTGCCGGAGTCTGTATTTCCTGATAGTTACAACCTGGGAGTCTTTAAGTCAAGAGTGAATAGGTTACTTCTAGGCAAGCGTGCTCCATCTTCGACCACATTATCGCTTACCATCAGGTGAGATGGTGGTCAAACGCGTGCCTATAAATTAGTAAAAAATAATAGATTTTTGTGACTTTTAACCTTAGATTTTAATACTCGCGGACACCCTACCAGTAGGTTTTGAATCAACTTTTAGGATGTCAAAATACAATTTTATACGAGTTTATAGATGGGTATCTGAAATTCCGAAATTCTTACCTAATTTTGACTAATTTGACTGGACTATTCATTATTTTGTAAGTTTAAAGAGGCTAGTCAGCAGAGAAGAATCTATTTAATAGATTTTTTAAAATTGAGTGCTAAGAATGACTAAAAAATTTGTAGTAGGTCTTGTAATTGTTATGATTGTCTTACTAAATAGCTTTCTGAAGTAGTCTTCAGATTATATTATAGCCATTTGATTACTAAGTGGAATGATGAATGGATTTTTGTATGTATGTAAGTGTACCTTTTAATTGTGACAGCAGTTATGCCTGATGATTGATGAATATTCATACCTCTGAGCATTTTCACATACTTAGGAAAAGTCAGTATTTTATTGATACGGTAAACAATAAATTAAAAATTAAATTTCATTATAAATCACCAGATTTTTGCTACTTAAACTTTTTTTGTCATCATTCTTATAAACCTACTCTTCTGAACTTCTAACAATTGAAGACTTAATTTTCTTTTATCATCAATAGCAGCCTTGGCGTACCCACTGCTGGTTATTGATAGGCCTTAACCCTTATGCGACATGCTTTCCTGGTTGGTGTGAGGCACAACCAGGTCTAATTTGCTTATTGTTTTCTGCCCATCTGGCTGTATGCCTGCCGAAACTTCAACTACTCGTATGTATAGGGACCGTTCACGGCGTTGACTATGCCATCTAGTGTCGCATATTCGAAGTTTTAAAGGTCAGAATACTTGACATTGACGCTTCAAGTTGCCACATGTGGTTCCTGAACGCTCAGTTTAGGGGAACGTGCGCGAAGAAAACTGTACCATCTAGCGTAGCTATTTCGAATTTTATACTTGAAACATACTTGACAGTGACACTATCCCTCGGCCAACAATTATTTTCTTATAGCAATAAATATTTCCATTATTTCTCAGGTCCAGGCAACAAGCCCATGTTCGTGCTGACTGGCGAGGGTCATAAAGATGAACTGGTCTGGTATGTGGGCAATGCATTACGTCACTTTGGCAGTCGCATATCTACTGCACCCATATCAATAGCGCCGACCAAACACTTGAAATCTAAAACAGAGAGTGTCCTTTATTTTCCGAGCAAGGTTTGTATTATCATGTTTTTATTTATCATCTTCCCCAAAAATGTAAAAAAAAAATCGACGTTATTAGTTTTTGTGAAATAAAAGTAACGATGACGCGTGTAGCGTATTTTCATGTGTTAGACTCGACGCAAGCTCTATACATCGACACATCAAAAACTTTATATTTATTTTCATGTACACAAACTACCTAAAGGAGATCAATTCATGGCCTATACAATATTTTTACTATTGATAGGAACGCGTTTGACCACTATCTCACCAGATGGTAAGCGATGATGTGGTCGAAGATGGATCATTCTTGCCTAGAAGTAACCTACACGATGGGCCTGATAGCTACAGGTTGTAGCTATCAGGAAACACAGACTCTGGCAGAATTTTGGGCTAAATTGGACCAAACTAAAAAACAGTTATATTTGCGTCCCGCACTAAATTCAAACATATGGTATTGTATGAGAGCGTTTACGGAAAAGGGATTTACGAACGCGGCGTCGCACGACCAGCGCTCCGCGCAATGCCCCGCGTCTCCGTAAACGAGCACTTAGATTCTAAGCAAATTAAGGTTCAATTTTTATTCCAGGCCATTTCTTCCGTGGAAACTGATTTGCCGTTAAGTTTATAACTCCTAACTAAATATAGACGTGGCACATTCTACACAAAACTAATAAGGTTAACTCTCTTACCCTAGCTATCATTGAACCCGTTCTACCGCGGGCGTACGGACGAGCCGTTCCTCGCGATCGCGGACACGGGCCATCATCGCATACTGCTTACTGACTGCTCAGGAGTTGTGTTAAGGATCGTCGGCGGGCCAGAACCTGGGTTTAAGGATGGTAGTAAGTGCTCGTAGTATACGTTTTTTGTTCTTTTATTTGAACAATTTTAAACTGCTCGATCCTATTTTTTTTTTCACAATAGGGAATATGCATGAAAAATAAAAATAACCAGTTTATTACGCTCACTTATAAGGCCCACTATCTTTTTTGTTGCACTTCCAACTACGATTTAGCAATGCACCTGTCATGTTATAACTTCACCATTGGTTGACATGTAGAGAATGGCTAGGACATTAGGTCTGCCTTTGTGCATGAAGTCTCAAGAAATAAAGTCGAAATACAGGAAAATGTTCCACTTTATTTACCTCCACTTACAATTTATTTTTGCTGGAGTCAAGAAGTTGCTGCCAGACACCATTATTGTGTTGTCTGGAATTTGGAAAATATGGTTGTCGGTGCATACTATAGTCTGTTTGCCATTCAATAAAATTAAAAACTAGCCCGCCCCGGCTTCGCCCGGATGTATGTTTTTTTTACATACAAATTGTTATTTTCTTTCATACAAACCTCGGCCAGACAATCACAAACACAACAAAAAAACTGACCAAATGCGAGTCGGACTCGCACACGAAGAGTTCCGTACCATAAACCTTAATTTTTATTATTTGTTGTTATAGCGGAAATAGAAATACACAATCTGTGAAAATTTCAACTGTCTACCTATTACGGTTCTTGAGATACAGCCCGCTGACAGACCGTTGTCCGCTGACCGACCGCTGTCCGTCCGTCCGTCTGGACGGACGGACGGACGGATGGAAGAACGGACAGACGGACGGACAGCAAACGCTTAGTGTTCCGTTGGTGTCCCTTTGGGTACGGAACCCTGAAAAGAATATTCCAGTTTGGGTCAATCGCTACGAAGTTATGTGCGTTGTATGTACGCGGTTTCGGCATTTTTTAGGGTTCCGAAAAAAAAATGGATCCCTTATAGGATCACTCGGGTGTCAGTCTGTCTGTCCGTCTGTCACAGCCAGTTTTCGCCGGAGCCACTGGACCGATTCTGTTGAAATTTGGTACACATATGGACTTCTGTGACCCAAACACGGAAGGAAGCGTTACGTAAATCATTAAATTTTTAGTATGGGAGTCACCTTTGGGGGTCAAACTTAAAAATTAAAAAAAAAAGTTTTTTGAACAATATCGTGTGACATATCAAATGAAAGGGCTTACTGTGAGGGTTTTAATTATATTTTATTCATAATTTTAAATAAATGATTTTGAAGTTATTCAAGAAATTAGACGAAAAATGACCATTATCTCCGAAACTACTGACCCTAAAATTTTGAAAAAAAAAATGGAGATAACAGATCTTTACCTAAAGATGACAAGAAAACCTATTAGAAGACTGTAGTGTTAAAATAACAGGTTAAAAAAAATTAAATTCGTTCGGAACTCTTTGCACGCGAGTCCGACTCGCACTTGGCCAGTTTTTTTATTTATAGAGATCTCACATTCTATTGGCACATGTAAAAAATTTCTCGTTTCTCCCCAGAGCTGAATGAGTCACAGTTCAATGCCCCTCAAGGCCTGTGCTGGTTGTCAAGCAACGTGTTGGCAGTGTGCGACACTAACAACCACGCGGTGCGCGCCATACACCTGGACGAGGGCACGGTGGAGATCCTGGCGGGGACTGGAGAGCAGGCCGTGCATGGGGATCAAGGTACAGACTTACTGTTATTATGTTTAGTGGATCTACGTTAAATCCTGTGGTATGAAAGTTGTTGTTGTTGCGGAAGAAGCCGATGCGTAGGGTTCGATTTATATATTTTTAGTTTTTTCTCAAACATGCATTGGAAATTTGAGCATTATTTTGACAACCTTCGAGATAAATCGAAATTGCTGTGCTGGCCAAATACATGCGAGCAGTGGCCGGCAAAAGTTGTATGAAAATCCATATCTGTCGTGTAATTTAAAAATGGAACGATCTTTTACTCCGAAACATGGCAATCAAGGAGGTAACTTATCAAAGGTTTTATTTAAACTTCGAACTGGCTTGCAAGTAGAAAGCTGTTTATTGAAAAAAAAACAAATGAATATTTTAACGCGGGAAAAGTTATTGTTTTTCATTGTTCGTCATTGAAAGTAATAGTATTTTAATTTCCGCGCATTATTTGAGAAAAGTACTATACAAGCCTTGGCCACAACTAGGCATTGATGGACTTACGTATGTGTGCCTCGGCGTAAGGTTTGTCCATCAATGCCTCTTACTGGCCGCTGCAGTGATATATTATTCCATAGCTGCCTGGAATGGCAATCAACTTGTTAAAAATCCCGTTAGTAACTGCTCGACCTTATTTCTTGGAAAATTCAATTCCATCAGTGGTTGTCTATCAAAAATGCTTTAAGTTATAAGACGGCTTAATGCTCTGTCAATGTAAGCTAATTGGCCAAAGTTTACAGACTTGAAATCGATACCTGTCGGTCTGTTAAGTTTCGTCTAATTTTCGAAGCTTCATTCACAGATTGGTTCTTTTTTACATGTATTAAGTTTTACTTTCTTATGTAATGTAGAAGTATCTTATGTATTTTTTAAAATATCGACTTACAATAAAGTATATATATATAAATAAGCATATCCTTCCTTAATCTCTTCGAAGGAGGCAAATGCCTCGGCGTACAACCCTTGGCGTCTCCGTGGGACGTGCTGCTGTACTCCACGCCCGACATGGACATGTCGGTGCGGCCTGCCCTGCCACCGCCGCCGCCGCCGCCCGGCAGCCAGCCGGTGCCTGATAAGGACAAGGACGAACTTAAAGATGACAAAGGTAATTTAGTTCTATGAGAGATATAAAATGATTTATGACTTTTAGATTTGAAGCTAAAGGGAAAAGGCTTGACAGAGCAATACTTACGTTGAATTTACGAAGTTGTGTCCACTGTATTTATTGGTAAAACATGACAAATGTCGTTTTTCCAGCTGATATTACCAATTTTCCAAAATCTGTGAATCTCTGGCAGTAAAAGTGCTGTCCTTCATGCCCATGTTAATTTACCACCCTGTTCGGTCTTAATCCTAATTGCAACTTCCAAATTTTAGAAAAAGACAAGAAGGACGAGAAGCGCCGGGTGCTACTAATAGCTTGTGCTGGTTCACATCAGATATGGGCTCTTTATCTCGACACTACTATTTGGTGGAAATACAAGACCTTTACTGAAGGTGAGGAACAATTTAAATCAATCATAAAATAAATAATCGAAACAGAAGTAGGAACAGAACTGGGAATGTTTATACGAATTTACTTACTTTTGGCCTTTTAGGGACGCAACCTGCGTCGATACTTTTGCGTTATCCCAACTCCCTAGTTCATCGTGTTGTGCTGGCGCTGCCGCTGCTCTTGGGTCACGCCCAAGTACTGGCTTTTACTTTGACCAAAGGCTAAGCATTGCCATACAACGTGGCAATGCCGCCAGTCTCTGGGAACATTACCAGCTGATAGCGTAGAGTACAAATTTTTTGATGCTATAATATAGTTTGTTATATATTGACTTTATTTGTTAATTTTAGTCATTATTGTTAATTTGTGAACATGTTTCTTTGCAATGGAACTTGGTAGATATGTGTTGTTTAACAGTTTTCCTTTTGATTTAAGGAACATGCGTGAGTATCGCGGGCTCTGGAGCAGAAGCGGCTCGTAACAGCACATATCCAAACTCAGCTGCGTTTGCGCAGCCTTCCGGATTAACGCTTAGAATGGGTAAGAATATCTAAATAGTAAACACAAAGTTGATGTCTGCCTCTGTCCGTCTCTCTGCTTACTTAAAGGGGCACCAAGGAAATGATCCGTAACCGTTTGATCCCGTGCTGCATCGTTATTAATGAACAATTAGTTTTATAATTAATATGTAAGATATTTAAGGATTCACTCTATAAATTATTTTAGAAACACGATTACTTGTAGTTTCCCTTAAAGAAAAAAAAATATCCAAAGTATTTAATCTCGAAAAAACAAAATAAACCCTTACTACGGCGTAAATACTTGACGTAAGGTAATCAGTTTTTGAATAATAACAAAACTACATGTTTTCTAGAACGTATACATTTCACATTATCAAAATGTGTGTTGGTTTTAATAATTTCAACGAAATACCTTAATTTGCGCGCGTTTTATCCATTGTTGCTAGAGCCGCCTCGCTTCCCTTTATCCGCTTTAGTCCTGCTGCGGCCGTCGGACATTGAACTCTATGTCTTCACGCTAACGTACGATTACCGCTTGCGCTTACGCACACATACACGGACCGCATAGAATACCTAAACCAAAATCTCGGTGCGCTAACCACTACATATTTTGATACGATTTTCAGTAATAGAAGAAGCAATAAACGAGTTTTTTTTTTCGTATACGTGTTATTTGCACCCGTGTGAAGTCGGGGCATGTTGCTAGTAATTAATTGAGCTTTTCTTACTAAGGCACGTTTATTGACAAAATACATTATGCAATATTTCTTTCTCTGTCATCTCTGACCTGACTAGAGTCAAGTCATCAATCAATATATATAAAATTCTTCCGTTACTGAGTGACTGACAGACAACGCACAGCCGAAACTGCTGGTCGTAGAAAGCTAAAATTTGGCATGTAGGTTCCTTGGGGAGTGTAAGGGAGCACTAAGAGAGGATTACTCGAAGTTGCTACGGGAACTGAAAAAACGCGCACGCAGTCACGCAGGCATAAGCTAGTCACAAATAAAAAAAAAAACAATGGAGTCGCAAAATCTAATCACGGCTATTGCGGATATACGCCATTAACTTGATTAGAGTTCCTAAGCTATTAAAATAATATTGAAATGTCAAAATTGATTACATGAATTACCGTAATAAACACATTAACATTAAATCCAATGCCGTGTATTAATAAATAATTTAATTACAGGAACGAGTCCCGAGGTTTTCATAGCTGATTCCGAAAGTTCGTCTATCCGAAGACTGGCCCTAACCACCGGACAGGTTTCAACATTGTGCGGCGGTGATCGCAACCCTTTGGTATGCATACTACATTAATACCCACTAGTTATCACATTACTGTGATCTTTACTACTTATTAGTTTTATAGTGTTCCTGCTAAGACTTCATTATAATTGCTAATAATCATAATTATGAATATCTTGTTATTAATGCCCATGTTGATATAGAAATTAATGAAAAATGTGTAGCCACCTGATCATTTTGCAAATATGTTGCGTGACTGTTGGAGATTAAATCATGACTTATGTGTATTACTAAGTATACGCATGAGCCTGTTTTCGAACCTGTATTTCTAAGATAGAAATCATCCTTTGTTCTTCATCAGATACACTATCAGGTATGTTTTTTTGTGCAGAATTTATTCGCGTTTGGAGACGTTGACGACATCGGTGTCGACGCGAAACTACAACATCCGCTAGGCGTGGCGTACTGCGAGGCTTCCAAGACTCTTTACATAGCAGACACATACAACCACAAGATCAAGAAAGTCGAAGTCGGTCCACAGAAAGTTACCACACTCAACCCAACGATGATCGAGACCACCGACCCGGCCTTATTCAATGAGCCTTCGGGACTATCAATAACTGGAGATGGAAAATACCTCTACATTGCAGACACCAATAACCACTGCATCAGAATCCTCAACCTAACCAAAAACGTGTGCCAAGACTTTAAAGTGCGATTACTAGAACCTAAGTTTACTGAACCAGAGAATTTGATTCTTTACAAAAATGATCTATTTGTTAACCGTAAATGTGGAAATCTCATAATCTATTTCAATGTAAGTTTGGACGCGGAAACGAAGAATGTTAAGTTCACTCCCGGAGCTCCTCAGAACTGGCTTGTGTGTATACGAGATGAAAATAATAAGGATGTGACTCAAGAAGATTTCGAGTTCCTCAGCTCTTCTCGCAAAGGCAACCGGTTGCCTGGCCGAGTCGAAATGAAACTTAAACAACGAACAGATAAGTTTCTTTATCGGTTGTACCTGAGTTTCCATACGGCATTGTGTGACGCAGCCGTATGTTTCTCACATTCCTTCACTATTAGATCGACTATTTTAGTTAGGGATTCTGTCAAAATGGTCGAATCATACAAGATAACTTGTAAAGTTAACCCTGTTAACAGACCCGACTCTAAACAAAATAAGGAGCATAAGGATGACCATAAGTCATAAAATATCATCTTGGCTTGTTAATTTACCAATTTAAGCACAATAAAAACTTTAGCAGCACTTAAACGAACTAATTTTAAGTTAACCTGATTATTTTTAAGTGTAATTGTTACTAATAAGATAACAGAGGTTGTTATTTTTTTTTATTACCTTTTAGTTTTGTTAATTGACGAATTGTTAATAGACGAATAAATATTTTTTTCATAATGTGCTGGCTTTATTGGTCAAGTTTTCTGTGACCTTCGTAATGGACTATGATCCCAGAGTAGCCAGACCTCTCATATTTTCTAACTATTATACTAACACTACTCTATCACACATATTTTGTTAGTAAGCAAATAAGAGAAGCCTGGCAGCTCTGGGATCTCAGTCTATAAAACTCGTCTTGTTGGCCTTTTGTGAAATGCCAAAAAGTTTCCACTTAATGCTTGTTTACGGAGACGCGGGGCGTCAAGCGTCGCGTGCGGCGTGACAGCCCGCGTTAAATTCAAACATGGCGTTGCATGAGAGCGTTTATGGAAAAGCGACTCACGCGGCGTCGCACGCCCAACGCCCCGCGTCTGCGTAAAGCACCGGTTTTCGTTTTCCATCATCAGATTATTTTCATTTGATATATCAAATAATTCATTTGTACAAAAGTAGGTACTGTTCCCGGAAGTGACGTGTTACTCTTGGAAAGTGGCAATGACATTTTGCTATCCATAACGAGGAAATACCGATCTAAAATAGGTATTCAATTTCGATTTGATATAGAATTCATGACTGTATTGACCTTATATTAGAGCAATTTATTTGGTCGCCAGACTAATAAAAAGAAGCTAATATTTTTGTTTTTAGATTCTACCTTAAACTGTAAATGTTACTAACAAAACTGCGAAAAAGATCATACTTTGTTTATAAACCACATGAGGACATTAACTTACAAGTTAACAAATATTTGATTTACATCTAACTTCTGCACGCGGCTTTGCCCGCCTGAAAGTCGGAAATAATCCTAAGGGAACATACTCCTGGGATAAAAAGTAGCCTATGTGCTATTCCAGACTATAATTTATCGTATTTATAGAGATATTATCAGCATAGAATAGAAGACGGGGTCCGGTAGTGCCAGTGCTTTCCAGGGTTGCGGAATTTGTTCGAAAGAGTATGCGGAACAGAGAGTAAAGCCCCGCAAATATCCGTTGAAAAGGGAGGATCCTCCGACCGGACGGTTGTCGGGTCCAGTGTGGGCAACTGCCCGATTGTTGATATTCAGACTGTTTTATATGTTCAAATCGCACGGTAAACTCGTAATAGTACGTAAAAGTAGTTCGCTGCTGGTTGGATAGATGGCGTTGCGGTTCTTTGTGTTGCGATGTAGATTTTTACTGATGGTTTTTCTTGTGTTGCGGCATTGATGCCGCTCCCCTCCGGAGACCGGAGGTCGATAGTGTATGAGTCGTCCATACATCATGAGATGCATGCCAGGCCAGTGGAAGGTTGGTTCCAGTGAGTCGGAATCGGAAGTCGGAGGAGTCATTTGATGATAACTCTTCCTTAAAAAAGGCCAACTGTTTACGGCATTCACAATAGCTCTCTCTTGCTTATGACTGTATCGTCGTAGTGGTCGCACGGCTGCTGAGCGTCACCGCACCATCACATCACACCCGCATCATTCCCGGATTGGGCAGTCTCATTCTGATTTTCTATTAGTGATTTTTCAGTGCAGCCTGGAGTTTGGAAGTTGGAGTCTGGCTGACATTCTATAATTTCTAGTAACAGCTAGTTCAAAAAGTCTAATCTTCCCAAGACTTTAGCATTCTAGGCATAGGTTCGCAAAGAAACTATCTACTATAGAAGTATGAATGGTTGAGAAAATCTTATCTGATACGAGGCGGTATGCTAAAATTTTCGAGCACGCTTCGCTCGGTCTCGCATCTGGAATTACAAAACCTTAGTTATACCAACGAAATACAAAAAATTTCGTGCTCGTTATACTCGTTATAATTTTCTTGCGGAATAATTGTAGAGAGATCAGAGAGATAATAAAAAATATCCCCTCCCCTTCTGAGCGAAGTTTTCGATCCGCGCCTGCTCGTGACCACCTTAGGGGCGCCGATAAGGTGCTTGCCTAGGGCGCTGGTAAAATTTAACCACTCAGGATCCGTGTCTCTTTCAGGACAAAACGCCCCAACCGTCAGTATCCGTAAGTCCCTTTCGGGACAAGCGCAAGCTCGCGCGATTGCGCCCGTGATTTTGGCCCGAAAGAAACTTATGGATCCTGAATTTTTAATCCGCCTCTGAAAGTAAGGTATTTCATAAAGTGATGCATGTATTTTTTTGGGGAAATGGAGATATCATATTTAGTAATTCAAGCAAAATATTTGAGGAAGAAATCGCACGATGACGTCTTACGAAGGTCGAGACGGAAAGGAACGACTCTGACGCCGATATGATGATGCGCGAGCGACGAATCACGAGACCCCAGATATTTAATATGCGATGTATTCCATTGAGATCATCTCATTTACATTAGTAAGTGCCACAAATTAGAACAGTGGCCTTACTATCTAAACACAGTGATTAGGCTATGCTATGTACCCCGATAGGTATATTAATTGCGCGCATCCAGTTGCCTTACATTGCTCATACATCGTACTCGAATCAACGACCTTAGCTGGTTGGGCTAATTAAAATTTAGATGAGTTGCACTGTATTTTATTGGGAGATTAGATTAATTTATGTATGAGCGAATTATGGGATCATCTCATTGAATGGTAAATTGATTTTTTAATGGCTGTCTGCCACGGAATAGATTGTCTAACAAGGCCCCAATTTAAATGTTAAGATAGGTAATTATCAGTCACAGTAACGGCCAATATGCCTTCGGCCACCTTTTTTGCCGATGACTAATCGAATGTCCGACCCTTTCATAACCGAGAACCCTGGTGCATTTTGTATCAGGGCAGACAGGTAGTATCTTCCTAAGTGCTACCGTAGGACTATGAAATCTAGGGCCAGTGCCTGCCGGGGTTGCGGAATCTGTTTGAAAGAGTCACCGCGGCTCTGGAACGCAAAGGGCATTAGGAGGAACACGGATGGGTTTTAGTCAGTAAGTCTGACACTCCCTTCTGCTTCACCCAGAGCGGGAGGAGTCATTTGGTGATTTCCCATCCTTAAAAAAAAGGACAAAGAAATCTGTTAGTCAAGCACTAATAATATGGGTAATTCTCGATGATGGCTATTACCTATATACCCATATTTAATCGTACTTAGATTACACGAGACTAGATTCGTGATCATCACTATACGATCACATAAATAATGCAGAATCATTATTTAAAGCGAACTATAAATCTAGCACCTAAGAGGTAATAAAACGAAAAGCACTTCGTTGACTTGACCACTCTGGTATTTAATTGGTGCCTTTTTGCCTCTGAGCTACCTACCAATATAATCACTACATAATCCTCCGTTTGTCACATTTACGAGGGCAACAAAAACATAATGGCCACGAGCGTAATATGACCTCTCCGAAGCCACCAGCGTCGTGCAACCGTTTAAGTTTTAAACGTAGACGACTAACAAAATAATAATGCAGTCGAATTCAGTTGACTGCTGAGTGCTGAGTCCAAAGGGGCTAAGGTCGTCGGCGTCATTACGGCATCAGGTCGCGTCCCAAAACAATTGCGGCGTGGATACACAATTAGACCCTTCGAGATTTGAGATCTTGAGCTTTTAAGCAACTATGTAAGCCTCGAGTAGAAATGATGCTTCAAGTTTTCTTTTTCACTAGTAGATATAAAGAACGAACCCTTAAATGAAAATGAGTTGCATAGATTGTTATATTTCATAGTTAACACATAGTTACCTAGTTTTGGTGGAACGGGTGGCCCGGGGGCCTTGAAGCTACTAAACCAAAAATAGCTTAGATATTGGTTTCCGAGTAGCTGAATGCTTGAATACTACCAAAGACGTCCACTGCTGGACATAGGCCTCCCGAAAGTGTCGCCACAACAACCGGTCCTGTGCCAGAGGCATTTAGCTACTCGGAAACAAAGGCATCTGTGACCCGACACCAGCGCAGTTTCCTACGTACCTTAGGCTTCTTACTAACACTGAGGTAGGTATGTAGGTACCTAAATATTGTAATCTTATACCTACCCTACGATTTTTAACGGTTTTTTATTTTCTAGTCGGTGTCACTTGATAAACGTTTTATGTGTCACAATTTATTACACCGATGTCAATCGGAGTTAATTAATATTAAACCCGTTTCTTGAATTTACATAATTGGTAGGTAATAATTATTTGATTTCAAAGTTTTAAACTAAAAGTTTTCGCTGTTTTTTTTTGTTGAGTTCGATGTACTTTATGGTGACAACTGTTGTTTATAGGTTTGTCTTTTTATTAAACTTATTTTCTTTTGATCGTATTAATTACTTAGATAGCATTTTTTTTACTTGTTTCGATTAGTTATCTGGTTGTTTGTGGTGGGCTAACAAACCATAGGACTGAATGGAAATATAAAAATATAGAAGGACGCCACCGATAATATTCTGTTCTGTAACCAAAAATTCGAAGACATAAGACATGGTGTCATATTCCAACGGGTTCCCTAATTAATTTCGAAAGTTGATGATTCGATATTTAAATTATATCGAACACGGTGTGTCAATAATTCAGTTGTACGCATTGGTTGTACGATGTTTATTCCATCGATGCTTTATTGGTACGATGTAATATTTGTGCGAAAAATCCTGTTGCGAAAAACCCTACAGCGATTGCTCATTTGTTCGATAGTATGTCGGTTTGAAACGCCTAGGTACTGTTGCCCGTGACATTTAATTAATAATCTTATTTTGCATTATAGACGTTAGGGAAATTCATTAAATACCCTATTCCAACTAGCACCAGACCCGTATGGCGGTTTGGGAGATTATGCCCCACTTCTCACCGACAGACACCACAACATGTGGCCTAAATCCCAGGAGTGGGAACGATATAGGCTTACTATGTACCTACTTAGACTACCATATTACTTACCTGGTTCTACTTATGTGGTGCTTTAGTTCTGAGACATTCTTTCTACAATATTGACAGGCCTTTCAAACGCCTGTTAACCCTGACCGTTACTGCTAATTAAGTAGACTGAAAAGTTGTGAAATATTGCTATCTTATTTAGATAAGTAGGTATGTAGTGCAAGTTTAGCTCTGCAACAATAAAAAAGGCAAGATAGACGTTCGCGATATGAAGATATTTTTAACATAGTGATTAATAGCTGGTGTGCCTTTTTAGGGTTCCGTACCAAAATAGTAAAAAAGGAACCCCTATGGTGTGACTCACCAGAGAATGGGCAGCAGCGTTCTCTGTAAAACGCAACAATGTGGCGATTATGGCAAACCCCCCTTTTGGGGAGGCCTATGTCCAGCAGTGGACGTCTTTCGGCTGTTATGATGATGATGATGATGATGGTGTGACTAACTCTGTCTGTCTGTCACAGCTGGATATCTGAAGAACTACTAATGCTATGAACTTGAAATTTGGAATAGTTATAGATGACACAATTTTATTTAATTTTTCACTGTTTCTATAGCAGTTTATGTGTACAGTATAGTGCATGTAGTGCTCTTCTTTAAGTGATGAGGCACTTAAACTTAAGTCTAGAATGATTTTTTGTAAATGTTATAGTGTACTCATTGTTGAAGAGCCAAATAAAATAAATAAATAAATGACGTTTGTTCAACTATTTTGCACATAAGAAAGAAATAAAAATATTTTATTTTCTTGCAACGGCGACTGAAAGGGATTATTAAAAATTCAAAGTGGGGCTACTAGGGCATGTGGGTTATCATGAAAGAACGCTGTTTATACATTCTCAAAGATTTTTCTTTTTTAGGGTTCCGAAAAAAAAAGGAACCCTTATAGGATCACTCGAGTGTCTGTCTGTCTGTCTGTCTGTCTGTCTGTCTGTCTGTCTGTCCGTCTGTCACAGCCAGTTTTCTCCGGATCCACTGGACCGATTCTGTTGAAATTTTGTACACATATGGACTTCTATGACCCAAACACGGATGCGTTACGAAAATGATTAAATTTTTAGTATGGGGGTCACTTTTGGGGGTCAAACAAGAAAATTAAAAAAAAAGTTTTTTGAACAATATCGTGTGACATATCAAATGAAAGGGCTTACTGTGAGGATTTTAATTATATTTTTTTCATAATTTTAAAATAAATGGTTTAGAAGTTATTCAAGAAATTAGACGAAAAATGACCATTCCCCCCCCTTTATCTCCGAAACTACCGAGCCTAAAATTTTGAAAAAAATGGAGATAATAGATCTTTACCTAAAGATTACAGGAAAACCTATTAGAAGTCTGTAGTGTTAATATAACATGTTAAAAAAATTAAATTCGTTCGGAACCCTTTGCACGCGAGTCCGACTCGCACTTGGCCAGTTTTTTTAGGCCGCATGGTTTTTGACTTATGGCGAAAATTGTTGAAAAATTGACCATTCCCCCCTTACCTCCGAAGTTTGCATAGAGAAAAATTTGAAATTATTCTATGTGATAGAAATTTATGTAAAGATTACAGGAAAAATAAAACGATGTCTCTAAATAGCACACTTTTTCCGAAATCATCAACTAAAATTACATTAGTTCCACTAGCGATCAAGAGATGGCGTTGATCTAAAACTGCAATAAACACCGCAGTGACGAATTCTCTGACGAATATAGGCCTCGCCGATGAAAATTTAAAAACATTTCACGTTTTATATGATGGTACGGAACCCTCGGTGCGCGAGTCCGACTCGCGCTTGACCGGATTTTTTTATTGAGGGGAAATCATCAGCCATACCTATGTCTCTTACCGACTAAAACCACACAGTTTCTACCGCTACCATGAGTCGATCGGCGTTATTATTCTAAGCTAATAAAGTATAGAGTAAATTCGCGCGAACCCCCGATTGTATCGGCGCGCTCGCGTCGCCTTATTGCCGCCGATCGACCGCTTAGGTACAGTCCGCTGACATACAGGCGAACAGCGGAGGCTTGCTACCAGGGTTCAGTTTGTTCACACCGGTTACGGAATCCTAAAGCTCATCAAACCTTGGCGTTTTCACGTGATTGAAGCGATTTAAGTTCGTTTTTAGTCTTGACTACTGGGCCTGTACCTACCTCGTAAACTTGCCAGTTTAGGTACTGTACAGTGATCGTAATCTTGATATTAAAAGAGAGACCTTTTACTGGCTGAATCATCTTGGGTTCAGGGTTCGATTCCCAAGTCGGCTTCGATTAGTGTTATTTAGGTTTTTAACCAACTTCTTCAAAAAGGATAAGGTTCTATGTATGGCTGTATGTTTTTTTGGAACGAAGTTCCTTATCGCGCGTTGTGAAAGGGGGCTAGACGGAAAAAAATCTCACGAAAAGTTGTAACGACACTTTTTGCTATAGTTGTAAGCCGTGCGACGTGCGCGTGTATCTCTGTCTGTCTCTCTCTCTCTCATAGAAAGCAAGCCAGTTATTTTCGTTTCGTCTTTCTATTTCTGTTTACATTATATTTGTAAGGTAGGCAAGGTAGGCAGGGTAGGCAGAATAGGCAGGGTAGGCAGGGAAGGCAGGGTAGGCAGGGTAGGCAGAATAGGCAGGGTAGGCAGAATAGGCAGAATTGGCAGAATAGGCAGAATAATGTTACTCCCTGATAATGTAGCTATCCATTGCTGAAAGAATTTTTCAAATCGGTCCAGTAGTTTCGGAGCCTATTCATTTCAAACAAACAAACAAATCTTTCCTCTTTATAATATTAGTGTAGATTATATTTGTTAATAATAAAAAAATTATTAGGTATTATAACTTAAAAAAAAATACAATTCCTTCACTAATTTACTTCTCCGAACTTCGTTCCATCCGGGTGTCCCTAGACACCTCTCAAGTTTTTTTTTAATGATGAATGGGTTTGACCACTGTCACGCGTGATGGAAATCGATGGATGAGGTCTATGATGGAGCGAGCATGCCCAGAAGATGCAAGTTCACTTTTGCTTTGAAGGCAGACGGGTTTTATGTGGACGGGAACACAGACGCTGGCAGAGAGTTCCACTGTCCGCACAATAAATAATAATAATAATATATCATTTAATTCAGGTAACAAAGACCCATAACATTATATACCTTACAGACTATCATTAATATTTATAAAAAAAAAATATGGAGAAGCGCTGGGTACGACTAGTTGGGATATCGACGAAGTACTCTGCAGTAATAAAAGGGCGAAGGTAGGAAGGGATCAAGTCGTGGAGTTCCTACGCACACTCACCAAAGTACAGTATGTAGAAGACTGACAGGCAGGCAACACTACGCCGATGCGCTAGGCTGAGAAGCTGAGCCACCAACGTGTCGTCACCTATAAGCCTTTTTGCTCTGCGTTCCACCGAGTGCAATGCAGCAAGCTGGTATTTTGCTGAGCCATCCCTTAAGTGGCTGCTGTCAGTTGAGACTGGTCATCTCTTAACTGCCACTGGCTTATTTTAATCTTTATATACTTTAAATTCTTGTAATAAGTTTTTTTTTCTTTTGCATTGTCCTCACATGCAGAAGCAACAAGGATATGTTACTTAGAATTTTGTAAAACATAACATGATTTAAAAGAGTGTGCGTGGAGTTTCTTGCACGTTCTTCTCCATAGAGATCTACGCTTTGGAACGTGCAAATAGCTTCATGTTTTTGATTGACCGACCTTGACATTTCAAAAGTGCCTGTAAATGGTTTATTTGAAATAAATGCATTGAATATTTGAATCTAGACGGTATAGGCACACACAATGTTTTTCATATAATTTCTAACGCAATTCAGATATTTGTACCTGGTAATCATCATTTCATGTTGCTGTGCTGATGATGGAAGACGGAACTCTTCAATAAATAATAACATACCTTCCGGGATTGGTGAAATTGCATGTCCATTAATCTATACTAATATATAAAGCTGAAGAGTTTGTTTGTTTGTTTGTTTGCTTGAACGCGCTAATCTCAGGAACTGCTGGTCCGATTTGAAAAATTCTTTCAGTGTTAGATAGCCCATTTATCGAGGAAGGCTATAGGCTATATATCATCACGCTAAGACCAATAGGAGCGGAGCAGTAATGAAAATTGTGACGCAGACGAAGTTGCGTGGGTCAACTAGTTGTTTATATACCAGTTCATAACATAACATCACGCCGGTACGTTGTGAAGAGGTAAACAGATGTATGTATGTATGTATGTAAATCGGGCTGGTTTCCGCAACTCCACGACTAAGCGCGTATTTTGCGTGCAGGTGGGACAAATGTGTCATTCGATCCACCCCAGCTCCCCAAGGAAGGCCAGCAACGCCTTGGTGTTACCAACTATCTCACAGAGGGTACCTGGGTTACCGAAGTACTTGGCCCTGTAATCCGCGACTACCGGGCAGCTTAGAAGCAGGTGTGCTGCTGTCTCATTCTCCTCCATGCAGGCTCTGCATAGCGGGCTGTCAGTGACTCCTATAGCATAGAGGTGTTTATTAAAAGACCCGTGGCCTGTTGTTACGGCTGTGACTGTACGCAACTGTTGTTTAGTCAGTCTTAGGGCTTTTTTTGTAAATCGGCCATCTATTGAGGGAAGTGCCTCTTTGGCCTGCCTACACTCACCATGGTCAACCCATAGCTTGTGATGCCTGTCTCCGGTGCGTTTCCTTACCAGATTGCGTAGGTAACCGAAAGGCAGAGGTACGATGGGTTCGGGTCCCATCACTGCCATACTCGAACCCCTTCTGGCGAGTTCATCCGCTGCATCGTTGCCTCGGGATTCGCTGTGTCCTTTGATCCATTGAATGGTTACTTTATTGTGTCTACCAACCTGATTAAGACGTTGATGACACTCGAGAATCAGCCCAGAGTTGACCGTGTGGCTGTTCAGAGCTTGCAGGACAGCCATGCTGTCCGACAGTATGCGTATTGAGTGGTCCTTAACTTCCCTGGTTAGGATGGCTGATGCCGCCAGAGAAATGCCCATGCATTCAGCTTGGAACACTGTGTTGTGGACCCCCAATGGTGTGGCTATGTGGATATTGAGATCCTCTGAGAAGATGCCCGCACCAGTACCTGTACCTGTTTTTGATCCATCGGTGAAGATCCGCAGCTCTGCGGGGCACAGCCCCTCGCAGCGATGATCCTCATGCAATTGGATTCTGTATTTTTTATCAAAGATAAATTGCTTGGGTACCCGGTCATTGATTGCTTTTGTTATAGGGAGTTCATGATTGAGCTCCTCGAGCAGAGCGGTGTGCCGTGTTTCTCTCTTACTCCAGAGATCCAGTGTTTTAAGGCGTACTGCTGCCATCCTCGCTTCCTGTTGTATAAACAAGTGTAGCGGAGGGAGTCCCAGCATGGCTTCTAGCGCCGCAGTTGGAGTGGTCCTCATGCAGCCCGTCGTCGCCATGCAGGCCAGCCTTTGCATGTGTTGTAGCTTGTTTTCGGCTGTAGCTAGCTTTGTGCGTGGCCACCACACCACGGCCCCGTAGGTTAACATGGGCCGAATTACTGCGCTGTACAGCCATAGTATGATTTTGGGAGATAGGCCCCACTTCTTACCTATCATTTTCCTGCACTGCCAGAAGGTAATGCAGGCCCTGTTTAGTTTGTAGTCTAAGTGATTACTCCAGTTTAACTTAGTGTCTAGGATGACGCCTAGATACTTTACCTCGTTAGACAGTTGGAGCTCTGTGTTGAAGAGCTTAGGTAGCCGGTAGTGGCCTAGTGCTCGTTTTTGAGTGAACATGACTAATTCAGTTTTCGTGGGGTTTACTGACAGATCATATTCTTCGCACCATCTCTCCACGATGCGTAGTGCTTGTTGAGTGAGGTTGCAGATCGTTCCAGTCACCTTCCCTGGCACAAGGATTGCGAGGTCGTCGGCATACCCTATTGTGTAGTAACGTTGTGCGTTGAGTTTGGTGATAAGGTCATTAATCACCAGATTCCACAGAAGAGGGGAGAGCACTCCTCCCTGCGGGCAGCCTCTGGCTATCAGGGCCAGCTGCTGCTCTTCCTCAAGACGAACCACCCGTTTGCTTAACATATTAGTAATCCTATCAGTTAGTACCTGTTCTACACCGTGTTTGGAGAGGGCGGCACTAATGCTGGAAAAGTTTGTCTTGTCGAAGGCTCCTTCGATGTCTATGAAAGTGCCCAGGCAGGACCCTTTTTGATGAATCGCTTCTTCAATCTGGCTCACCACCAGATGAAGAGCGGACTCTGTCGACTTACCCGAGCTGTATGCGTGTTGGTTACCATGCAGTGGTATTGTTTTTAAAACGCCATCTCGTAGCTCCCTTTCACATAGTCTTTCCATTGTCTTTAGTAAGAACGAGGTCAGACTTATAGGTCGATAGGATTTGGCGTTTGTGTAGTCACTTTTACCTGGCTTCGGAATGAATATGACTTTCACTTCCCTCCATCCTTTAGGAACGTATCTAAAGGCCAGGCACGCTCGCATTAAGGGCACCAGTATTGTTGCAACAGCGGTACCTCCCCATTGTAGTAAGGCAGGAAACACACCATCGGGACCTGGTGCCTTGAAAGGTTGGAAGCTTTTGATGGCCCACTGAAGTTTTTCCAGCGTAATCATCTTTCCTGCATAAAGCCAATCATCTGCTGATGGTGTTTGGATAACGTCATGCCATTCGTTTACCTGCGCGAATACGCTGCCTGGGAAGTGAGTTTCTACTAGGAGGCGTTGCGCTTCTTCAGGTGACGTGGTCAGCGTATTGTCGGGTTTCCGGAGCGTGGCGACCTCAGGTGTGTTCTGTTGTGCCAGTATTTTCCTTACCCTGTTTGCTTGTTGGCATGATTCAATGTTACCACAGAATTTACGCCAACCTGTAGTTCTTCTGAATCTGATGCATTTTTTGTAGTTGGATTTGGCCGCGTAATACGCGTCCCAGTCCTCATCACTACATGTGTTCATGGCTCTGTTGAGAGCCTTCCTTACCTTACCGCGTTTGCGCTCTAGATCCGCACCCCACCAGGGTTGTTTACCCGGTGTGTCGCGTGGAGTCGTTTCCGGGCATGCGATTTGGTAGCTGTTTATCAGCGATTCGGAGAGTTGTGATACTTGCGCGTCGATCTGTGCCGTGTCCGCAAGAGACTTCGAATCGCCTGGTGGCGCAAGCCTTAAGGCAAGGTTGCGTGTGTATACCGATATATCCGTGTTACGCGGATTACGCCTAGGTTGTTTGGGTGGTATACAGACCTGGATGTCGAAGCGGATCCACCTGTGGTCTGAGCAGGAAGCCTCATTTGAGACCTGCCACCCAGTGATGAGTTCCGCTGCTCCCTCCGTTGCCAGAGTAAGGTCTATGATTGTACGACTGCGTCTGGTTACGAAAGTTGGTTCCGAACCTGTGTTTAGTAGGGATAGGTTAGTTGTAAACAGGTAATCAACTAATGCCTTACCCCTTCCGTTTTGCGTCTCCATCCCCCAAAGTGGATGGTGTGCATTTGCGTCGGTCCCGATGACCATCTCATCCCCGCCACTTTCACAGTTAGTGATGAGGCGGACAAGGTCGTGTGGGGGCGGTTCCTCTGCCTCAGGCATGTAAGCCGAGGCGAAGACGATCGCCGACATTGTGGCTCCACGCTGTATATACAGCCTAGCTGCAGAGACATCTCTGCAACAGAAGTCGTTTAATAGCTGTGCTTTGAGGTTACCTGTGACATAGATACACGATCTAGGGTGATCATGGCCCGTAGTAACAAGGAGCTTACCGCCAAGATTGGAGAGTCCTCGTATGTGGCCGCACCTAATCCACGGCTCCTGGATCAGGGCAACGGCCGTGTGTTGTACCTCCAGCCACTTCCGGAGTTGAGCCGTCGCGGTCTGGCTGTGGTGGAGGTTAGCCTGCACGACTTTACAGGCCGACAAAAGGGACGCCATCACAGGCGAGACCCTCCTCGTCACCCTCCAGTCGCAGCCCGGCAAACAGGTCGCCCTCGTCGAAACCGTCCCCTCCCGGGTCCGAAACCGGGGACAACATTACGTCGTCCGGCTCCCCCCCCGATGAAAGGACGGCATCCACGGTGGCGGCAGGGGCGGCCGACACTGCTGCTACAGCAGGTTCAGCCGCAGTTGCATCCGGGTTGTTTGGCGCGGCATTGGTCACCACTGCCTCTTCCAGCGGCTGTTTCGTGATCGGGTCCCACCCCCGAGGGACGTCGACGAACCTGCCATTCGGACCCTGGAACTTCACGTACACCGATCCCAAACCAATTGAGAGTCGGCGCTCGGCGCTCATCAGGGTCGGAACTTGGTCCTCGGGGATACCCAGCACCACGAACCAGCATGCCTTCTGCTTCTCGGCGTGCAGCAATACCCACCTCTTCACGTCGATCCAGCGATTCTGGTAACAGAGGGCTCGTCCAATGAAGGTCGAGTCCTCGTAGACTCCCTGGTCGTCGGGAATGGCGATGCCGCAGCGTACCCGCTTCTGGATCTCCGTCTGGCTCTTGACGACTAGCGAGGTGCTAGCCGGGAGAGCCAGGTTGGAGACTGTCTTCTTCAGCCAGGCTAAAGTGTGGTCGTTGCCGCACCACAGCTTGAGGACTCCACCGGCGAACAGCGGCTTCGCGTTGAAGGTCGGTCCTGGTGTGTCCTGCATAGCGGAGCAGGCCTCACTGATTATCTGCTTGTGGATAGCAGCTAAGACCTGGTCCGATACTCCCTGGCTGATGATTCCCCTCCGGTCGCAGGTTATCGCGACGTTCAGGGACGCACTGGCAGCTTGGGCGTAGCTTTTGTTGGCAACCCGCTGGGACTGGTCAAGCCGCGGCCGCTTGTGCTCTCCACGGGGCGAAATCGTCTCGTTGAGAGCCCGCTTGGCCGCAGCCTGATCGTTCCCATCGGATTGCTGCGTTGTGGTTACCACTCCGGCCGGACCTCCTGCGGATTTGTAAGGCAGTTTATTTGGCGTTGGTCGGCTAGTGCCAGCCTCAGCCTGCAACTGCTTCCCTTCGGAGAAGTTCAGCTTACCTTGTTTGGTCGGTTTAACCGAACTAGTGGCAGCAACCTGCTTGCTTTGGGGGGGTTTGCGTCCCCGCCTGCGTTCGTGACGCCGCTCCTTACGCGTCAGCCTTTCCCTCCTCTTACCCTGGCTTGTAGGAGCTGCTGGACCTGAGGGGCCCGAGCAAGAGCAATGGGCTTGTGGAGTTGATTTTTTGCCCTTGCCCTTTCCTTTTCCCTTACGGATAGGCACCTGCCAGGCGCTCGCAAAAACGTCCTCGGTGCTGCCCACCGCCCCCGTGTGACCGGAGACGGCTGCATCTTGGGATGTGGCTTGAAGAGCCACAGGAGGAGTAGGAGGGTGTTTGGGAAGGCTACTTCCGGCAGAGGTGTTACCCGTCTCCGTTTTCGCCTTTTTGTCTAAAGGATCGGTACTGGTCCCATGCAGCGCCGTTCTCCTTTGCTTGGAGTGGGACTTTTTGGTCTTGGTTGCGGTTTTCGCCACAGCCGGACCGGCGCCCGCGCTGGAGCCCACGGCGTGAGCCGCAGGGCATCCAGGGGCGAGCGAAGCACCAGAGGCACCTCGCTTAGGAGCTTTGCCAGCTTTCGCCGACTCCGCTCCTGCGGTGGTTTTAGTTGGCTTCAATACGTCCATACTAAAAATGACAAACTTCATCTTCCTGGCTCCCACCCACCATGGAGCCCGCACCTGGGAACGTCGCACTGCTGTGAGTGCGAACGTTAGGACTACCAGGAAGATATAGGTGCGCAAGGCTGGTTTACAGCGCGACATCGGGTGCTCGATCGGGTTGGCAACTATTCAACCCTCACTTACACCGTCAGCATGGCCTTTACCTACCGCTTCGGCCGCCCAAGGGCGACCTCCGCGGACCCCACGCACCTCGCCTGTGGCCCTCTGACGGGACACTATGGCCATTTCCCTACCCTTGGCTAGAGGGTAGGGCCACCGTTTCGCTTGAAATCCAGACCAAAGGGGGCGTGTTGCCTCACGGACACATTACCGCCAGTGCCGATCGGCTCAACCCCCCAGGACTCCTTCATCCCCGCTTACGGCGCTCGACTGCGCAGGTCCTAGCGCAGGTGACTGAATTTCTCCTACCCGCCATCAGCTGAGTTTAGTGACGGCCGAGCCCGCAACCACTTCGTCACAGAAGGGTCACAGTTAGGAGGGGAGTTGGAAGGGGTCGTAGATGGGAAATCAGGGTACGGTGGGGTTTGGGATGGGACTGAGTGGAAAGCCCGCCACTCTACGGGTCGCCCGGTGGTTTCAGTTACGTCTAATTCATAGGGAATTAGACCAATAACGGGGTGGCAACCTCGAGAAGGTATATCCACCGGACTTACCTTGAGGATCTATACGACTGTTGCGCTCTCCCTCAAGACCACGCCACCTTCCCGTCTCTGAAGGAGACGGCAAGGTAGGCCTGCATCTATACTACCAAGCAAAGCAAAGCATAGCGTGTCGTTGTGCAACCGCAAAAGCATACATACAGACCCCCCCCCGAGGTAAACAGATACAAGTCACACCACTAAAATGTGAAAAATAAAAAACTTTTTTACAAAAAAAAAAAATACAAACGACTTCCAAATAAAAACACCACCTACAAAGCAAATAACTTTAATGTCGGAAGTCGGTGTCAAAAAACGAAAAAAACAGCCAAAACACCGACTTCCGAAAAAAAGTTTGATTTCAAGGGAAAATTATCGCATTCCGCGATCTCTTCCAGACGACCTGGAATGAAAAATAATTGCATGAACATGTGGTATCTAGTCATGATATGTTTTTTGTACAAAATAGACCACTAGGTACCTAAAACAATTGTTTATAAATAAATTATCCTTCTTCCGGTATTTCAGCACATTATTTGTAGGTACCAATAAATACTATTTTATTAAACGAACATGATATATTAGATCACAGGCCTTCTATGTCCTTATGATTAGCAATAAACAATACGTTATGAACTCATCATTCATTTAAATACATACTTCATGGTCTCATTGCACATATAATTGTTAGTTTGGTCAATAAACATGTATTTTGTTATTTTAATGTGTATTCGGCATGTGGTCGTGAAGGCTCTTCGTAAGGTGAACTAAATAAATAATGTTACCTTTAGGCAATCAATACTGCAGTGCGATTCTGTAAACATCTCTAATTTATTTTCCACATTATTTTATATCAACTTATTTTTAATTTAATATCTTCATCTTCTTCTTCTTATCGTGTGGACAGTAAGGTCTAACGACCCCACACACCTTAGTGTCAGAGTTTCTATACCGCCATTTGGCGGCCGGGACCACCGGCTTTTACGTGCCTTCCGAAGCACGGAATCATCTTTTTATCAGACAATCAGGTGATTCAAGCCTGGAATGTCCTAGCCAAACTGGAAACAACTTTACAAAGTATGCTCCCTGTGGGAATCGAACCCACGACCACCGGGTCACAAGGCAAACGCCTAAAATACTCGACCACGCAGGCAGTTAATATATTTAATATAATTTAAGTGATGTGAACACAAAGTGAGCTGTCAATCCATACATTCATTCACAACACTCACACACATAAAAGGGCTTTTTCTCAAATTATCACTCGTTCAACTTTTGACCTTCTGATTTAACTTTTGATGTAAAAACTAGCGTGAGAATCCTGGTACCCATAACAGAAGTAAATCTTTCTAGTGTACCAGAATTCAATACGAATACTACTGACACGATTGTTATTCTCTAATATGTCATTGTTCTTGTTGCATAATAGTTGTTCGTAAGTGTTTGATTGTACAACATTTTTAGTCCAATAAAAAATTTATTGCTCATTGCACATTGCTCGCAGAACAGATGGTCGATGGGGCCGAAAAGTTCTGGAGTGGCGACCGCGTACCGGAAGACGCAACGTTGGAAGGCCTCTCAAAAGGTGGACCGATGACCTGGTGAAGGTCGCGGGTAGGCGATGGATGCGAGACGCACAGGACCGGTCGCTGTGGTGACGCTTGAGACAGGCCTATGTCCAGCAGTGGACATCTTTCGGCTGATATGATGATGATGATGAAACAATGTATTGTTATTATTCAAACAAGAAGGATTGACAGTTCACTTCACGGTTCACGCTTACTCCACCTAAGTTTACACGTTCAGACGTTGACAGAATGGGCTGGCAGTAACCCAATGTCCAAGGTTTTGGGTATAAAGGTCCCTATTCCCCCAACTGTCCCTCATCTGCCCCCTAAGGGTAGCAGAGGCTATTTAGGGTCAAATTAAGTTGGCTAGCGAAACTCCGCAATCCTGACGGAACAACAAAATGTAACTACCTACGTATAGCTACAGCGTTGACTATTGATTTTGCAACAGCTGGTAGAGCCTGAAATGAAAAAGTAAGAATGATTTCATACTTTTAGGGTTCAGTACAACTAAATGAAAAAAAGCGGCCAAGTGCGAGTCGGACTTGCCCATGAAGGGTTCCGTAGCAGCAAGTAACACAATATAAAAGTTCTTGTAGTTCGTTGTAACTTTATAATTATTATTTACTTATGCACCTATTACAGATTTATTATTAGAAAATAATGGTTCACGGTTTATGCATAAGGTTTATGTTTATGAAATTATTTTTTTCTTTATATTTGAGTTGATTGAATGAAAGGTAAATTGCGGTTTACGATTTATGACGTATTAAAAAAAACTACTTACTAGATCTCGTTCAAACCAATTTTCGGTGGAAGTTTGCATGGTAATGTACATCATATACTTTTTTTTAGTTTTATCATTCTCTTATTTTAGAAGTTACACAGGGGGGGACACACACATTTTTCCACTTTGGAAGTGTCTCTCGCGCAAACTGTTCAGTTTAGAAAAAAAATATATTAGAAACCTCAATATCATTTTTGAAGACCTATCCATAGATACCCCACACGTATGGGTTTGATGAAAAAAAAAATTGAGAGTTTCAATTCTAAGTATGGGGAAACCCGATTTTTTTTCTATTTTTGTGTGAAAGTCTTAATGCGGTTCACAGAATACATCTACTTACCAAGTTTCAACAGTATAGTTCTTATAGTTTCGGAAAAAAGTGGCTGTGACACGGACGGACAGACAGATAGACATGACGAATCCATAAGGGTTCCGTTTTTTGCCATTTGGCTACGGAACCCCAAAAATGGAACCCTATCTAATAGAATCATGTGTTTGTCGGTCCGTCTGTTATAACCAATTTACTCCGAACTAGAAGACGCACCGTTGGAAGGCCTCTCACAAGGTGTACCGATGACCTGGTGAGGGTCGCGGGTAGCCGATGGATGCGAGACGCACAGGACCGGTTGTTGTGGCGACACTTGGGGGAGGCGTATGTCCAGCAGTGGACGTCTTTCGCCTGATATGATGATGATAAGATAATATTAATCACGTCAGCGAAGTTGCGCTACTTAATTTAAATTGACCTTGTATTTTACGTTAGGTACCTACCATTAAAACAATACCTTTTAATGTTGGTGTATTTAATATTCCACCGTTGTAAGCACGACTTTATTGTTTTACTAGTCTCGTTGCATTTTCGCGATGTAAAATATTGCGTTTTCCCACGTGGCGCTATTTTTTACATTTAAACAATGGATGCGTTTGGCAATTGTTCGGAATGAATGAGTATGCACTATAAGATGTTGATCGCTTTAATTAATTAAGTTAGTCTTTAAGTGCGTAACTTGTAAGTTTACGTTGATGTTGTGCGTGAACTTTTGGCTTAGTTAAATTTATTGTAGCTGACTTTAATACAGATTCTAACATTAGTTTTAAGAAGTTAACTTAATCAATGACATGACACCACTCATCAAATTATTTATTTGTGTATATTAAATTACATATGTAATTTTGACAGTCTAATTCCGAAACTGATCAATTTAATATATTTAATTATGTTGTTTAGGAGATTAGGCTTCTAATGCTCTTTTTAGGGTTCCGTACAAAAATGGTAAAAAAGGAACCCTTATGGTGTGACTAAGTGTGTCTATCCGTCACAGCTGGATATCAGAAGAACTACTAATGCTATGAACTTGGAATAATTTTAGATGACGTTTGTTCAACTAAGTTTTGACAAATAAGAAAGAAATAAAAATATATATATTTCTTTTTTTTATGTGGGGTATCATATGTAAGAGCGTTGTTTACACATTAAACACTTTTTATATTTTTTCGACTTATGTCGAAAAATGTTGAAATTTTGACCATTCACCTTTATCTCCGAAGTTGGCATAGAGAAGAATCTGAAAATGTTCTATACGATAGAAGTTTATGTAAAGATTACACAGCGATGTCTCTAAATAGCACAGATTTTCAGAAATCATCAAAAAACGTTAGTAGTGTTAAAATTCTCTGACGATAATAGGCCTCGTCGATGAAAATTTAGAAACAATTCACGTTTTATTTGATGGTACGGAACCCTCGGTGCGCGAGTCCGACTCGCTCTTAACCGGTTTTTGATTAAAGGCTTAATTAGCTGTATTGTAATTCTGAATTTGAATGAAAACTTCTTAACTTATTTTGAAGTAAAAAATAGAATGTCAGCTTAAGATTCACCTTCGATCAAATATTCACCTACCTAAACTGAACCTCTGCCAGTGCCAACAGCGAGCAGATTGTGTGACGCTCAAAATAACCATTCCTTCGTCATCATCATCATCATACCAGCGGAAAGACGTCTACTGCTGGACATAGGCCTCCCCACGCGTATCGCCACATTAACCGGTCCCGTGCGTCTCGCATCCATCGGCTACCTTCGTAATATTCCTTCATTCTTAAGCAACATTAGCATACCCACCACCTGATTAACTTCTTTCAAGGCTTTTAACCTCTAAAGCATGATTGACTCCGATCACTCTGATAGCCTCCCCTGCCAGATGTATTGATCAATGTTCGAGAAACCTTCGAATTTACATCCTTTTAAGACTGCAGTACGCAGTGCACAGCCTATTAACACACAATCGAATCAAAATTCAACATGGTTGCAAAGCTAAGGCTTAAAGAACAATTGAACACGCTCCTTAAGAATGTAACGAACGAGTGAAATAAAGTTTTACACCGCTTCTGAGATCATCAATTGTTTGGCCTACGTTGTAGTACTAACATTTTGTACAATCGCCGGTTTCAAGTAAATTCTTAATGCATCTGTAAAGGGAATCGATGAGATCAGTTTAAGTGCTTCGAGGAACCTATTGTCTTAATATCCAAACAGCCGGTGCTGTTCACTTTGATTTAGTTCCTTGAGAATACCCTTCAAAGTGCGTAATTGCATCTTTTTGATCCACTGCTGTTTTACAAGCATATTGCAGGAAAGTGAAACTATAAATATAGTGGGAAGGTATATTTTAAACTAACTGCTCTTTTGGTCTCGCGGTCGCAAGCACGACAGCCGAGTCCTGGGTTTGATTCCCAGGTTGGGCAAAAAGTGTTATTTGGTTTTTCCATTAGAAATTTCTCTGTGACAGACCGGAGGTTGGAAGTTGGTGGTGTGACACCCCCATGCCTCTGAAAGCACGTTACGCCGTTGATCCTGCGCCAGATCTCTTTCCGGTCGTGTCGGGTTACCCATCGGAATATGAGAGTGATGGAAGAGGCAGTGCATCTGTGTTTGCGCACACACGCCTGCACTGTAATATGTCCCGCGCCGATGACTATTCTCCGTTGAGATTGCCGCGTCTATCGCTCAAATCGGTCAGAAGGACTATACAACCTGTAACATAGTAAACGCAATACCTCTTAAGGGGTCCTTGTACTCATCATTATGAACAATTTTCCAACACTGAAATCGTGAAAAAAAATCGACTCCCCCATACATTTCTGTGCGCATAACTCGACAAAATGAACTGAACAGCTGATTTTTTTTTCGCGATTTCAGGATCTCATAGTAAAAGTTGTTCATAATGATGAGTTCAATGACCCCTATTTTAAAACTGCTTCTGCTCATGACAATGTAAAACTTTATTCAAGGAAGTAAACACCTGTCAGGATGGCAAAAGGATGGGATAGCATACATTTCATAATCGAACCTTTTATCCATTATGCATGTTTTATTTTGACCACGAAGCGGCCTAGGTCACATGCAATCACCTAAGTACCACCAAATTCGCGTGTAGCAATGATAGGTTAAAGATCAGAGATCTCGAAACCACGTTTTGAGAAAAAGCATCGATGTCAGTAGAACACAGTTCTTGGGATACAGTACGTCATTAAAGACGGTATGAGAAAATTCCAATTTGCGCTACAAAGTTGGTTGTGATTGGTACACACTGCGCAACAGCCAGCATTCGAATCGTGGAGGGAAAATGATCACTTCATATGATTGTTAATTGGAATTATTTTTTGCCATTCCAGTTCGAAACACGCACTATAAAAGTCACCATAGAGATATATTCTATTTATCAGAGTCATGGGATATTTCTACACAGTTATTATCTCTGCAGTTGAATAAGAAATCCTTGTTATTTCGTGTTGATATCTTGTCAATTTGTTAATAACTTCTTAGTTGATGCAACTGCTTGTATTGTGACACTGGTTGTTAAGGCAGTTGGTGTAATTACTTGGCGCATTCTTGGAATAATTGATTCCTTTATATTTTTCTTTGATGTATAGTTTTTTTTATGTATTCTACATACGCTCTTGTTAGTAGAAACTGAGCATCTGATGAACATATTTCGGACTTTACCAGGCGCCTAACTGAGCCCAATTTATATTGGATATTTTTTTTTTACAAAAAAATATAACCGACTTCCAAACAAAACACTACAAAGAATATAAAATAACCTTAATTTCGGAAGTCGGTGTTTTTGGTTTTGTTTCTTTGTTTTTTAACACCGACTTTTTGTATATATTTTTTTTCACTTTTAAGTGGTGATTTGTGGACGACGTCTTCGTCAACGCAGAAATTGAAATAACAAAAATGCTCATAAAATAAAAATTACAGAACCAAACTGAATCAAATTTTTATGGGACCAAATGGCAAGTATACTGCATCGAACTACAATCATAGAAATCGGATCAGAAACCTCGGAGTAATCGGTGTACATACATAAAAAAAAAAACTGGCCAAGTGCGAGTCGGACTCGCGTGCAAAGGGTTCCGAACGAATTTAATTTTTTTAACATGTAATTTTTACACTACAGACTTCTAATAGGTTTTCCTGTAATCTTTAGGTAAAGACCTATTATCTCCATTTTTTTCAAAATTTTAGGTTCAGTACTTTCGGAGATAAGGGGGGGGGAATGGTCATTTTTCGTCTAATTTCTTGAATAACTTCAAAACCATTTATTTTAAAATTATGAAAAAAATATAATTAACACCCTCACAGTAAGCCCTTTTATTTGATATGTCACACGATATTGTTAAAAAATCTTGTTTTTTTAATTTTCTAGTTTGACCCCCAAAAGTGACCCCCATACTAAAAATTTAATGATTTACGTAACGTGTCCGTGTTTGGGTCACAGAAATCCATATGTGTACCAAATTTCAACAGAATCGGTTCAGTGGATCCGGAGAAAACTGGCTGTGACAGACGGACAGACAGACAGACAGACAGACAGACAGACAGACACCCGAGTGATCCTATAAGGGTTCCTTTTTTTTTCGGAACCCTAAAAAAGAAAAAAATACCCAACGAATTGAGAACCTCCTCCTTTTTTGGAAGTCGGTTAAAAAGCGCGGGCGCTTCCTTGAGATTTTCTTTGATGCGAGTGCTTTTCAGGCAATAATTAATTTTCGTACCCTATCATTTACGACTAATATAATTAGTAATACCGACATGCAGTCCTTTATTACCCTTAGATACATTATAATAGGTGACATAACAAAGGTCTGTAAGCATGCGACACTTCGAGTGACATATTTACACCGTCGTCCTTACGTCACCATTTATTCATTAATTTTATAATGTCAAGATGATTGTGCACATTAAAAATATTTATGAGTGTTGTAGTACATCCTTACTGAGATATAAGTAACTGAGCCGGAGATCCGTGTACTATTTATTGACGCTTATTGTGTTAGTTCACACGACCGTGCTCATCAAATGTTTGGATCGCGGCGTTACTGAAGCTACGTAGCGTCTCCGTCGAGCGTAATCCGTTCTATGATTATCATAAACTTGCATATTTCTATGATATATTTTTATATTCCATATTTGTTTTGTCATTGGATATTAATTTAATTACACCTGCACTCTAAAGAACGTTAAGTATGCTGAGTGATTAATTAAATGATTGCTTTGATCCAGTTAGTCGCGTGTCGACTACAATAAGTAAGGTTCGTTATAGAGGATGCTTGTCGTCTGTAAGCATTAGAAACAGGTTGTGTGAAAACCCTTTTGCAAGGGCATTTAGAAGCATTTTCCCATTTACCAAGTACCAATGATCACAACTGGAATCATCAATACGTCTGCCATGCGAGAAGCATGGGCCCAATGCGAGAAATTTGTCGAAATCTGACATAGATACCCACAGAAACAACACCTGTTGCGAAATTATGACAATTAGTCACAATTTCGCGACGGGTGTTGTTTAATAAAGCAGAGAATGTATGAAATAAACGTACCAAATTGTAGAATTGTCAGATTGTCGCTTGTCACTGCCCCAGTAACTGAGCAAAATTCTCCACCCCAATCACCAATGTGTGAATAGAATAAGGAGCTTACAGTAATCATGTCTAGTTTCCTAGTGTCTAGATATTTCTTGAAACTTAATTTTGGAGGAGTTCCGTAACCAAATGAACCGTGACTGCAATTATCAGAAAAAGTCTATGAAAGATTTTCAATTCCACATAATTGAACAGGATTCAGAGTAGACGAGTCATAACATAATTGGTTTGAATGTGTCATCGTTTCAATGACCTGCCATAAAAATATAATTACAAGCCCGGGGCAAGGGCAGCAGATGTCTTTTAGTAATCACACCGAAATTAAAACTCAATGACGTCAATATTTCGCTCTAAATTATTGCAAAAAGCTCGTACATGATACCAAACAAGTACCTATCTATCTATCAAGGTATTTTTAAATTAATTACTAGAAAAACACACTTACTAATGGGCAATTATTCCCATCACACATCATTAGGTAACCCTAAGGTAGGTAATCACTCATTTAAGTGTACAAATATGATAATTGTATGTTAGTATTCATTGACACAGACGAACCAAAAAAAGTTAATAGCGACATGCGAGTGAAGCCTCACTTAATAGTTAACGAACAAAAAGAATGTTTGTCACATGACCGTGTTGCATGCAACATTCTATTAAACAAATTTACTTTAAATATCTATGAAGTTTACTTTTTTGAAGTAGCATTGCAACTGAACTTTACCTACTCGATTTCTGGGTATTTTTTAAGACTAAGGCCATCATGAAGTTAAAAGCAATCTGGAATTTGAAACGATTGACGTCACAGTAACAGAATAAAGATATGCTCTGACCGGCTAAAAAATTAAACTGTGCTCCTGCATCAAATATTACTGGCTGAAATTTCAGAAAATGCTATGGAAGTTAAAGCAGCTGTTAGTTTAAACATGAGACGGACGTTATAAGATGTTTTCATTTGTCACCAAAGTTCACTGGACAGATGCTGGTGCCTGTATAGAAACTTAGGGACTCGGCATCTAGTTTTACCGGTAGAGGAGGTACGTTCCTTCCTATTTATTTATTATTTTCAGCCTGTTCTGGTCCACTGCACGGTAAGGCCTTCCTTGCTTCCTTCCATACCTCCCGGCTTTGGACTAGTGTGGACCAATAATAACAATACTTTCCACAACAGGCGTTATTCCGAATCACCTTCTACACAGTCTGAAATTACTTAACACATTTAGTGCCAAGAACTCAGCGTATGGGTCGAGTAGTGATTCGTTATGTGCCCACAACCCGTATCTGAGTCGTTGTTTTAAGTAGCTATATGTGACTTGTGTTCATGCGCGGGTTGTGGGCACACGAACGAATTGTTATTCGGCTCATGTGTTGAGCGCTTGGCACTAAAAATGTAAAAACACTTTTGTACTTGGCACTGAAAGTGTTAATCTGAAAGAAACTCTTATATCACTTTCACATGTCGAATTGTTAGAAAAATCATGCGAATAGATGAAAACGAAATAGGTACCCCTTATAACACACCCCCAACATAACACACCACTCGCTGCACTTACTTGGTTTCGGCCCGTAAATGTAGCTTAAAACCAGACAAAGAGCTGAGAAAAAAACACATTCCAATAATCTATACTAATATATAAAGCTGAAGAGTTTGTTTGTTTGCTTGAACGCGCTAATCTCAGGAACTACTGGTCCGATTTGAAATTCTTTCAGTGTTAGATAGCCCATTTATCGAGGAAGGCTATAGGCTATATATATATATATCATCACGCTACGACCAATAGGAGCGGATCAGACGAAAATGCGCGGGCCAACTAGTAATAATATAATAGCCTTCATTAACAATCTTATGAGATACATTTCATCTTATTTCTAATTAGTACAATAAAATAAAATTAGTTTAGATAGATACAATTTAATAACTAAATGTTATATTACTGTGTGGACCAATACTGTCGTCAAGATTTTATGTAAGTACAGTAATTAACATGCATCCCCTGAACTGCCTCCGTGGTCGAGTGGTTTAGGCGTCTGCCTTGTGACCCGGTGGTCGTGGGTTCGATTCCCACGGGAAGAAACATACTTTGTAAAGTTGTTATCCAGTTTGGCTAGGACATTGCAGGCTTGAATCACCTGATTTTCTGATAAAAAGATGATTCCGTGCTTCGGAAGGCACGTATAAGCCGGTGGTCCCGGCCGCCAAATGGCGGTCGTCAAATAAACCATGTCATAGGCCCTTGAGGCGGTTTAGAAAATCTAACACTAGGGTGTGTGGGGTCGTTAGACCTTATTGCCCACACGATAAGAAGAAGAAGATCCCCTGAAAGCTAGGGTTAATCATCGGAAAGTTTACAATACAAAGGAAACATCACACGTTATTTTTAGAACCGACGTGTTTTTATTATAGTAACAAAAAATGTAACGGTGCAGAGTGCATAAGGTTGAACTTCCATGAACTTACAATCTCTTCCTAGTAGGCAAAAGGTTGTAAGTCGGCATCTTTTAGAGGAACAACGAACTGTTTCGTGGTTACGATAATCGAGATCGATATTGAAATTCACACATGCAGGTAATAAAACGCTATGAAACTGTCACAGCCTTGAATACCTCTGTAACATTCAATCATGATAATATCTGATTTTATGTGATTAGGTTTTTTTTTTTTACTATTTATAGTCTCGCGTTTGACCACTATCTCACCTGATGGTAAGCGATGATGCGGTCGAAGATGGAGCACGCTTGCCTAGAAGTAACCTATTCACTCTTGACTTAAATACTCCCAGGTTATAGCTATCAGGAAACACAGACCTCGGCAGGGAATTCCACTCCTTAGCTGCACGCACTATGAATGTGTTCCCAAAACGTTTCTATGACTCTTTTCTATCTTTGTGCACGACTTATCAAAATATTCTAGTCGTGCTGTGATGGTACTTACGTGATAGTATCTTTTTGTAAAAGTGGTGAGTTTAAGTCAGACAGGAATCTGCCTCTTGCTTTGCAGAGTGCGGGTCAGCTCCAACTCCATCCTGAAGACCATAGCTAGGAGGTACGACTCTCCTTTATTAGGGGATGTTGTTCGAAGATGTATCTCGTACAACATCCTTGTCTCTAAATAGATTTATAAGTTTACTAACGTAGGAATAAGTTGTATTTTTGTTTACTAACCTATATGGATGTTCCTTATCCGAATTAAATATTATTTTATTTTATTTACTTAAGTGGTACTTTGTCCGGTCCTAGTTCAATCCATGGTCCGGAGCCCCTCGCCCCGGACCATGGCACGGAAAGCAGTCACCTTCTTCTGTGAAGCAGCCCGTCAATTCAGTAAACAGCTAGTCTATTCTGTAAATAACCATTTCGATATCGAGCTTCACCTGAGTGACAAAGTTCACAAAATGAGCTTTATAACACACAACATAAAGGTCTTATGTTTATACGAATTTCATACTCACCTCGGATTCCGCTGTCGAGACACGAAAATTTTCTTACAGAATAGCACTACAGGTCGAAGTGAAGGCTTGGGTGAAGTGATCGCGAAGTGAGCGGTTATTCCATCTTGATTATATGGATTGACAGCTCATTTAGTGATCACTTCTCACTGTATTGCAAGAGGATGAGGAGGCGGGACGCGCTCAGGGGAGGCAAACCTCACGCCCCAGCCACCGCAACAGAAGAAACGTCCCGAGCGAGTTATTTCCGCTCTGGACGGAGAGGAAGGAATCACCCTGCGACTGTCACAGTCATTTGATGATTTACATCCCTAAAAAACCGGCCAAGTGCGAGTCGGACTCGCCAACCGAGGGTTCCGTACAAAGTAGGTACATACTTCAACTCGATACCTCCACGCGTTCCCGAGATAAAGGGTCGTGACAGACAGACGGACAGACGGACGGACAACAAACTGAGCTTATAAGGGTTCCGTTTTTTTCTTTTGAGGTACGGAACCCTAAAAAGGTCTAAAGATATATTTTCGTAGCCGGGTTCAACTTACTAGGGAAGATGGCACAAAAATGTGTCATTTTGGATCCTTGCTGGTTTAATTAAATTGTTATTCAAACAATGATAAGAACACACAATTTACATATACAAATTTATACGTGTATAGGTACCTCTATAATTTTCCAGGAAATATGCACTGGTTTTCATAAACACATTAAATCAGGTTTTTGACTCAGAGCTTGTAATAGGATGTTTCGTATCCGTTAGTTTTTATTCAAATTCCGTATTTAATATGCCATTCATACATTCTTATTAGCCCGAAACTGTTCACCACTAAACATGGCTCCGGTTACGAAGAACAACATTCCCGTTGCTGCTACCTACGATCCGCCACGAAGGTAGGTAAATAATGATAAGTCCGGTTCCTATAAATAACGGATCGTTTTTATTAATACTCCATTCTTCTGAAACATACTCGAAAAATAATACTTATTCAAACAATCAAATTTCTTTATTAGGGCACCAAGTCCCTATATTAAAATTAAATTCATCTATACTAATGTATAAAGCTGAAGAGTTTGTTTGTTTGCTTGAACGCGCTAATCTCAGGAACTACTGGTCCGATTTGAAAAAATCTTTCAGTGTTAGATAGCCCATTTATCGAGGCTATAGGCTATATATCATCACGCTAAGACCAATAGGAGGGGAGCAGTAATGAAAATTGTGACGCAGACGAAGTTGCGCAGGTCAACTAGTTAGTTAAAAATTAAAAAAAAAACATACAATAATAAACGTGACGTTTATTGTACGTGTCAGATTATTGTGAGCTTTGCTTGATTTACCTGGGAGCTGAATACCGACCAGGGAGCTGGAAACCATTCTGATATTATAAATAAAATATATTGAATTGGGGACGGGCTGGCCGCAGCACTTTTCCGAAACAGTGCGAAATGCGCAGAACATTTCATTGCGCGCCTAAAAGAAGTGGGGTTAGGCGCCACATTTTATTCTTAGGGAAATTCTGCTGACTTACACTTACTTTACAAATATAATAAATGATTAAACAAAAAATAATAAACACCTCTTAAACTTAATACATTATTTTATGACTACGAAGACTCTTCTAATAATTTAATTTGACCCTACTTGGGTTTGGGTACAACGTTTTGGTCAAGCCATTTACGAGTACATGCTACCTATACAATTAAAAACAACGTAACTAGTCAGTCATCAGGTACTCAAGCACTAACAGATAACCAAGCATAAGTCACTCTTAAAAAAGTGACCTAGTTTAAAAAGTAAATTAAGAACAGACGTGCAGTGATCTCTTAATTTTAATGATGATTTAATTACAAAGAGTTCAGTTCATGTTGTGATTGATGGAGTTGTATTATGTGCAGCAACTTAAATTGCTTTCTATCTAATTTGTTTAGTGTAACTATTCAATTGTGTCTGTGGACTAAAAGCTTTCAATGTATTACTGAGTTAGTAATAATGTTTCGTGTAATGTTTTTCATGTGTGAACCCAGTACGTGATGAAAGAGATTCTGTTTTTGAAAAAAGTAGGTACTGTGGACGTTCCAGGTTGGGGCTTCTGAAACGTCTGGTGATCGATATGAATAAAAATACTTTTGGCGATTTAAGAGATCATTATATTAAGCGGGTGCTCTCAAGAAAAACTATTCTAAATTCCTAATTCTTCTAAAGCTTTTTTTATGATTTACTGACTGACTGAGGTCCCCGGAGGGTGAGCCATCCAAGGAGGTTGTGTCACAGTACGTACCTACCCATTTCTTACCTATACCTATATCTCCAGTTCAATTTATAATGTTAGACAATAGCCGCAATAATAACAGTGATCCTTTCTGATTTTTTGAAAGTAAGTAGTCTAACTTTAATGTTCTCAGACTCTTCTTGTCCAATTTCCTCTATAGAAATTAGTGTTTAAAAAGTAAATAAAATGTCATCAAAAACATAACTTGTAAAAAAACCAAGTCTCACAACTCAGTTATTCTACCGTAAAAAGTTGTGAGATCCATGTAATACCAAGTCGGTTAATTTCTTCAGTCCTTACTTAAAGGTCCTTCTGTCTTAAGTTATTACGTAATTAGCTAACCTAACAACATCTTATAGTGACCATAGCAATATTAAAAATCTTGTATGTTTTAAATAAATAGATTGACTTGGCCATCGCATGCAAACACAATGTATCTCACAAGTAATTTGTATTATATTTAATTAGATTGTTTAATGCGATTGCAGCTTCTATGGGAATAGAACTACCTACCTACTAGAAGTGCCTTAGAGTTTTGTTGACTGGTCAGTGAGTGACAAAATGAAGAAACTTTGACTAGTTATAATTCATAACTACTGGTTCAAATTGAATGAAACTTTGAAATATACCGTGTTTATACAATGCCTGCTTGGTTACTGAATATTAGGCTTCTAGTTTTATCCGCAACGAAGTTATAGGGGGTCGAAAATGGCCTGAACTGCTTCGAGAAAAGGATGCTACGGCCGTGCCGCTTTTTTGCTCGACAATGCGGGGGCACTGCCGTGCCCCCCAAAAAAAAATCTTTAGGTATAATGATGTTAGATGCATGTACTAGAATGTTCCTTTATCACAGGCTTTAGAGGCTCAAACAAAGTATGTTGAACATATTTTTTTGTCAAAAATTCTGTGCTGAATTTTCAGCGCATTACATTAACACAGTTGTAAACCTGTGAGATGACCTCATTATGTGGTCATTAGGCACCTAAGTTATGTAGGTCAGTGTAACCGTCTGCGATAATTATAAATGAAGCTTTTATTTCGCTCCTCGATTAAAGTGCTTCATAGCAATTAAACGCATTATCCATGAAATTAGTGCCTTCATTACAGTGTCACAAAATGATCTATAACATCATCTTCTGATTTAAATAATCACATCATCATTATAAACTGCCTAAGTCAATGCTTTATCTAAAGGAGGCCTTATACAAATCATCACGCATCGCAGGAAGCATAGTCTCCATCTTAAATTGTTTATTACAATCCATAATGTACACATACAGGTGCTAAAATGAATAAAAGAAACCATTATGGACCCTGTCGAGCACAGCAAAACTTTAAATAATTAGGAGAGAGGAAGAGCGCTTTAAATAACTTTTTTTTTGTAAAATAAATGATTATTATTTCCTGTCCAACCTTTACCTATTATTAAATATTTTATACATACATATTATTATTATTATCTACATATATATTTTTGGATAAAATTACACTTTTAGTTGTTTTATCGTTTATTCGCTTGCATTTTTTACATTGTTTTTTGTATATTTAATTTATGTTTATTTTTAGATGAATACTTAGTATATTTGTTAATTCAGTCTTGGATGTTTTTATTACTAGAATAGTATATTATTTATTTTAGTTGACGGGGCCTGCTAGGACCAGTTCTTTCCAAGATTGCAGAATTGTTCAAAAGAGTTACCGTGGTCCTGGAGTACAGAGGGAAATTGAGGGTCCCTCCTGCTCCGCCCATAGCGGGAAGAGTCATTTGATGATATCCTATCCAAACAAAAATAAATAAATAATAGGGTTGATGACCTTAGGGCTAGTTCCCCTAATGACTGTTACTAGCCTATGAACGGCATTTTATGACATTCCAAATGCTGCTCCCAATACATTTGAGGATGTGACAGCAGAGCTTTCTCAAGCGCCTTCAGCAAAATATACCGTTGTCACTTATTACAAACAAGAGCTATGTGTGACTACGAGTATGTGTGTGTGTGTGTGTTTGAGTATGAAGTCAAGGATTCGATTCCAGAGCTGGGAAAACGTTATTTTACGTTTCCCATCCAGCAAATCTCTGTATCATTTCGGAAACTGGAATCGTGTCCGGTGAATGGCAGTAAGTTTGTTAACCGACTTCCAAAAAGGGAGGAGGTTCTCAATTCGGCGGGTATTTTTATGTATGTACACCGATTACTCCGAGGTTTCTGATCCGATTTCTGTGATGCTTTTAAGCTCGATGCAGTATACTTGCCATTTGGTCCCATACAAATTTGATTCGGTTTAGTTCAGTAGTTTTTATTTTATGAGCATTTTTGCTTATTTCAATTTCTGCGTTGACGAAGACGTCGTCCAAGTATCACCCACTTAAAAGTGAAAAATAAAAAACTTTTTACAAAAATATGTAACCGACTTCCAAACAAAACACTACAAAGAATAAAACAACCTTGATTTCGGAAGTCGGTGTTTTTGGTTGTATTTCTTTGTTTTTTAACACCGACTTCCGAAATTAAGGTTATTGTATTCTTTGTAGTGTTTTGTTTGGAAGTCAGTTATATTTTTTTTACTAGCTTCTGACAGCGGCGTCGCCCGCAACTCGGAAATTATTCTATAGGAACATATTCCCGAGACGAGGCGTCCGATATCCTAATCCAGTACATGTTCTGCTTGGCAGCTTCATACGAATCCATTGAGCCGTTGAGACGCGAAAAGGTAACAAAGGTACAGACAAACGAGACGGTCCGAGTTTCTTTTGCATTTATAATATTAATCATAGATTAGTCAAGCATGGTCCTTGTGATAACATTATTTTTGGAGGAAGATGTCGAGATGGGATTACCCCATCCTTACTAATATTATAAATTCGAAAGTAACTCTGTCTGTCTGTCTGTCGCGCTTTCGCGACAAAACTACTGAACCGATTTAAATGAAATTACTTTTTATCCCGGGAGTATGTTCCCTAAGGACCACGCGGGTGAAGCCGCTGGCAGAAGCTAGTACTCTATAATTTAGCTATTTATTGATTTTCGCAGACATTTCCTCGGTTTAACCCAAAAATTTTTGGCAAGTAGGTAAGTTATTCGTAGAACACTTTAAACTACTTATAGCACATGGTTACCAGCCACATGTTACCTCATTTGTGTAATGACTTTATTAAACATGATACCTAGATCCTATAATTCAAAGTCTAAAATTGAAGACGATACGAACGTTTTTGCGTTGGTGTTGAATGCGTGATACGTCAACAAATATTTAATAGGCCATAAAATTCAGTATTTATGTTGTTAGATGACCCTACACTTATTTATTTAATACATTACTTCCTGGTCTTCTATAAGATTAAGGAAGTTATTTAAAAACCTAGGCCTGCCTACTATCGAATGTTCTCGAAAACTGCTAAAATTGGATTATCTGAATTCGATTGACTCAATAAAACTGATGACTATTGTTCAAATATTTAAATAAACTCACGCAGCGCATACTTAAAAAATGTGTTTCTACGCAATTCAAATATTTAAGGAACTTACAATAGCCTGATCACTGGCTCCCAAAACTAACAGACACAATGAAATAATGAGCTTTTCAGAGTTGTAAATTAAATAAAAAATAACAGCGCAGCAAAACAAAGTAAATATTACGATTTACGACTCCATTCACTTCTCATGTCCGAATAATTTATCCACGCTTGACCGAACACACGCAACTGAAGATTAAGCTGTCTTACTGAAAACTTTCAGCGAGGGCCTGTTAAAGCAGAAGATAGATAAGTGAGGTGTGAGGTCACCTCTGCTCGGCAGTCATGTGTCGGACGTGTCGGTCCCCCCGGCGGCGCACGCGCATCCCCGCTACAGCGACTATAAAAGACCAAGCCCAAACCTGCCGCGCGCTATTACAACAGTGACTCTGTGATTTTTCCCGCCGTGTATTTATTTAAATCAACAATAAAGGTAAGTGAACTTGACTAAGGGATAAAGGGATGATTTGGGACAACATTCAAGGATAGATTTAAAGACTAGGTTTCAGAAAAAATATAAATAATAACACAAGCTTTCGTAATAAAAAAATTAGCTTGCAAGCCAGCTTTTAAGTAGGTATTTCTTCATGCTACAATCAACTTAATGCATCTTTTTGATAATACGTTGTTGCATAAGCGCGAGCTTACAGTTAATTTAAAGTCGCACCCCGCGGTTATTGCCGACGAGCTAAAGTTGCGTCAATTCATTCATGTGATGATTGTACTCGTCAAAACTGACACGAAGATTGTTCCGTCCGTCAGTGGCAGTGTCCTTAGAATACGCTGTGTCTGTTGCGGATTACAGGCGATGTACACCGTATGTATGTCAAGCCGCAGTTGCAACACCGAGCACTGATGCTGAGAATATGTCTGAGAGCCCTTTTCTATGAGGTTTCATCATTTGCTAGACTTTCAACTGATGAGACTTATCGGTTACTGTGCCTGAATGTAGCAGGTACACTCGAGGACACAATACCATGCTCAGCGAAAGAATCACATGTGTAAATAACTTAACTACAACTTAGAGACAACTGAGTTGCGGTTATAACAACCTTAAGATGTTTAAGCACACTATAATTTATTAATGTAAAACATCAAAATAGTGTTTCAAAATATAACATTGTGAAGGTTAGCAAGACTGAAAGATGTGGACTTTCAAATATTTATTACAAGTGACACAAAAATATGTGAGTTAAGTAAGATTCGGCTGTGTCAAGTTATCGGAACCTGTTCTTGATTTGAGTATCAACGTTACTGATAAACGATCGACACTTGCGTTGTCCGACGCGTTGATGTAAATGATTGTTGACATAAATTTGTGATAAAGTTACAAAATAACCATAAAAAAGCATATAAAAACTGAGTGGAAACGAAGGATTTTACATTGAAAAACTTTTAATTCCTTCAACATATTTAAGTTATAAGTCCTATTTATTAATACGTCTTACTTATTATAAAAACATCATAAATCAAGTAGCGTTTTTATGTGAATATTTAGAAGTAGCTGTGTCAACTATCGAAGCATCTACACGTTTGTATTTTAACATAAAACAAAAAAGCATCTCGTCTGACATTTTCGACGAGAATTTAGATCAAAATGTTTTTATTATGTAAATACTAAACATTTATAATACACGTAAACGTTCGTGTTGAATAACATAAAAGCTATTTATATGAATCTGGGTTTGTTGAATGGTTGAACGAGTTCGACTGTTTTAGTGTAAACCTACGCACGTTATTTCAATATAAACAGGATATAATTTGGAAATTTTACTTTTTAAAAGAACTCATTTATAAGTGTTTTTTTTTATGACAAAGTGCTGTTTATACTTATTAAATTCATAATTAGACAACAAACGGCAAGTGTTTTAAGTACTTAAACGAATTATAAAAATATTTTTAACAGAAAATTACTAAAAAACAAAACAATGGGAAAAAAGAAACAAACTTACAAACGAAACTATAATTATTTGATTATTTCCATGTTAACCTTAGATGACATAATGAGAAACAGTTAAAGAACAATGCTGTAGCTCGCTTATCCCGAGGTTATCTCTCAAACTTATTTCCTTTGCGAACTTAAACGTCAAAGAACTTGGCTTAAGTTAGACTTAAGTAATATTTAGCCGCAACTTAGTTGTGAACACTTTGTAACGAAGTTGAGGAGACTTCGTGACCCGTTTTTTGTTATTTAAATAACACTGGTAGGTACATCATAGTTTTTGTTGTTATTATTAAGTAATCAAGTCATTTATTTTATTACTTGGGCGTTATGGTACCTATCTCGTTACCTACCTATAAAAATTGATGGGGTTAACAAACGTCAATTAAGACAAAATATGTTAAAAACTACTATAGGTAGATGTTCTATTTATAAAAGTAGATTAATATTTAAACCTATGCGGTCAATATCAACAAGTACTATTTTTCTACTTAACAACTTAGATGTCACTTAGCTTTTCAATAAATCGGTTAAAATCCAATTTAGAATACTAATTAATAGAGGGCTCGTCGACAACAGTTATAACAAAATATACACAACCACATTCTACATAAGTTTAAGCATCAAATAAAAGTACATAACAAAAGCTTAATCAATAATCATTTTTATTTGTGTAACATAGGTGGTAAATACAGTTCTTAAATTAGTTCATAGTTCGCTATTTTATGCCAAAAAAGCGTAAAAATCTAATTGCATGCGAAATAAGATAAAAACAAAACAGTAAATATTAAGTACAACAATTATATCTTATTATTACAAATCATATGTCAAAATGAATGACATATCATAAGATCCGTGTCCCTTTCGGGACAAAACGCCCCATCCGTCAGAATCCGTAAGCCTTTCGGGACAAGCCGACGATCGCGTGATTGTGCCCGCGATTTTGTCCCGAAAGGGACTTACGGATCCTAAGTGGTTAAGAAAGATTTAACGATCAATTTTGTTCGTAGAGCTTTGCACCCAGTGTTTCTAATTTGATTTACTAAATAATCCTAATTTATAAAATTCTTATATATTTTATATATAGTTACTGACTGATTGATTGACTGAGTGAGTAATTGGCAGACCACACAGCCGAAATTACTGGTTGTACAAATCTGAAATTTCGCATGTAGCTTCCCTACACTCCGTAGGAGAGCACTAAGATTTCCCGAAATTCCTGGGGGAACGGGAAAAAGCGGCAGAATATGCGCGCAGGAAGTCGCGGGAAAAAGCTAGTATAATATATAACAATTAATTTATGCAATAGGATCGCCCCTATCACATGGTATTACTACAGATACATCTGTGCCTAACCCTTTGGGATACAGACTCGATAGTATGTGTAATTTGCGGAATAACACGATGAATTTAACTCGCTTGCGCTGTCGACAACCAAATTTATTAGAGCAATTTGGGTGTCGACAGCTAAAATGCAGATAATACGTTTTTGCTTTAAAAATGAAATTACATTATGAATGTGTTCATATCATTACGACAAAGTAATTAGTTAATACAACACAACACACACACACACCACACCAACACTAGCTGACCCGTGCCCACTTCGTTGTGCGGTGTTTTCGGGTTAATATATAGCCTATGACACTCACAAATAACGTAGCTTTATATTGGTAAAAGAATTTTAAAAATATCCAGAGATTACCCCTCTTTTATCTATGGGAAATCATCAAATGACTCCTCCCGCTCTGGGCGAAGCAGAAGGGAGTGTCAGACTCTTATTGACTAAAACCCATCCGTGTTTCTCCTAGTGCCCTTTGCGTTCCAGGGCCGCGGTCACCCTTTCGTACAAATTCCGCAACCCTGGCAGGCTAGAGATCCCTACAACCTCACAAACTCACAAACTTTACCTTTTTATAATACCAATATAGATGATGGCTTCTACGACTGTTTAAAGTAAAAACTGCTTGGATTCCTGTGTAAGTTTCTGATAAGGATCACTAAAGGAAATATGTCTAGGTTAGTTAGCAAAGGCAAAAACTGTAGATGACATAACCGTTGGGTGATAACAAATTTTGTAGATTTGTAGGACTTTTAAAGAACGTGTTGTCTTCTATCATTTTTTTTTATCAAGGAGGTTAAAGTACAATGACATTACTATGTCCATATAGGACGGTCTTATCGTTTGTCATAATGGCCTGTACTATCTCCACCTGCAGTGCAAAGGCTACCCTTTTTCTTGTCACACTATGTTATATCTAATATACAAAAATCTCGTGTCACGGTGTTTGTTACTGAACTCCTCCGAAACGGCTCGACCGATTTTCATTAAATTTTGTTTGTATATTCAGTAGGTATGGTAAGGTACTTTTTTTTGTATGGCAAATCAACGTTTGCCGTGTCAGCTAGTATATCTATACATATATAGTGTCGTAGGGACATGGAAAGTGGGTGCACATATATGTAGGTATGTGCATTCAAACATCAACATCTTGTATAAAAGCGGCATGATCCGATAGATAACCCTTTTTAGAATATAATCTGCGTTGAGTGCGGTTTATTCGGGAAAGCAGGGTTATTAAAAACATACTGGAACTTTTCCAAAATAGGACCAAAATGTTTGTTGAAAACTCAGTGATCAAAAGACAGACCAATGAGCTAAGACCGCCTTGAGTATATTTGTAAACATCAACGCTGTTTGCACCGAAAGTTATTACCGTGCAATGTGAAAGTCTGTTTGTAAACAATTCAAAAACAACTCATATTTGCGTAGTGCAATAAATGTTAAACACTGCATGAAATACAACTATTCAGTACATCTACTATGAGTTTTATCAAACTATACTCGCTAGCGACTGTAGTTAAAAAAAAAAACAAGTTTCTAATTTATTTGTTTAGTTTTTAACCAAAGTTTTACTTGCAACAATGCTTGCTTGTTAGGTAAAAACTAAACAAAAAATTAAAAACTTGTTTTTTTAAAGTTTTCATACATGTTTCTAACTACAGTCGCTAGCGAGTATAGATTGATAAAACTCATAGTAGACGTACAGTAGTTAGATTTTACTTGTCGTAATTGCCATTCATCTTTACACGAATGACGTGACGCCTGCTTTTGCTAGCTTATATCGTAAAGCAAGACACTACATATTCTATAATTTCGACATGACCGTCTCACGTTGGTCATGGACTTGACATTTGAATACAACATCGTTAATTCGTTACCAAATATAAACAAAGTTCGAAACCTCTGAGTTCAAGCTTTTAATTAACACATTCATAATTATTTTTTATATCCTCCTCGGTTTTCGCAATACTTAATAGCCCACTGATTCAGAAGCCATTAAAATGTTAGCTAAAGTATAATTAAAAATAATTACGAACATTCCCAATAGGCTTGAAGGACGGTATGGAACGTTAAAGTTTTAAGACAATCAATAAGTCTTAATGTGCAATCGAGTAAAAAGGTTATCCCACGAGGGTATGTACAGCTGCAACAATAGCTCGATCGGATTCTGTGTCCCACAATTAAGCACCGCACTTCGCAGCCACTCGATCACGTGAAGCGAAGGACGTCTTGAGTAACTCACTCGCTACGAATCAGTTCGACGAACCGATACTATCACGACGAATCGGACAAGTATGCCTCGTAATCTTGAATCGGATGCCCGTAGATAGACCATTTCGAAAGGCATGTGGAACGTGGACCCTCAGCAACTACAATTGACGTCGACGCGTTAGGACAAATGCCAGCTCGTTGCGCAACGGTTCAAGGCTACTACTCCGATGTTTTATACGCGAAACGACAATCTGCCTTATGAATATTCACGATTGTCATTACTTTTAAGCTTAACAACCGCGAGCAGGAACCGCTGAGCTTTGTTAGCCGAGATATCGTCTGATTGCGGGAATGGCAATGGTTGTCATCGTTTCCTTATTTGCTGAGATAATATTAATAACGTAATGAATAAATTTGTTTATGATAAAATTTTGTTTAAGTAAACGCGTTGATGTCTTTTAGACCGCGCTCATTTCTTGTGTGCTCACGAGTCGCCCGCACCAGGGGCTTACTAATGAAGATGTGTTTCACAAGTGCGGATAATCAATCACCTAATCTATTGCAGAGGCTTTCCTCATCGATAAAAGCCTCCAGTTTGTCACCATAGACACTTACACAAATGACTATGGTCTCTGGATATTATCTTCGTGTTTAAATATTTTGAAACTTATCATTATGTTGGGAACAGATAAAGTGAACAAATACGGGTTTTATATGAGTTCGATTCATATGTTGGTTTAGTTTTATTGCGTATTTCGAAAATTTATTGCTTTTCTATAGCCATTAGGTAACCATTAAACCCAAAAAAGAATACCTTTTTATTGTTCGTAGTTGAGTAAACTTCAGTCGAATCACGATAAAGTTGAATGCAATTAATATAACATCCGTTTGAGACATCGTGGGGGTCAAATGTTAAATGGTCAAGCAGAGTGTGTGTAGTACAAGCAGTTTATTGGCGGGTTCATGTTTATGTTAGGTGTCAGTAGTGACAAGGCCACCGTACTAACTGTAATGTACTATTTAGTTACAAGGTCAAAATTATTCGCGTATTAAAGTTCAGTGTAACAGAATTATGATGCAATGTCCGGTTCGTCGCGGTATTATCTGAAAACTTCTTTCAATGGATCTTGTGAATAAAACTAGCTCAGTATTATTCTTTCAACTCAAAAATGTAGTTTTTTTTTTCACTTTAAGCATTTCAATTTCTTATGTTTTCCCCAACGCATTTTATTTTTACAGATCTGTGGCAAAATCGTTTACCTATATTTAAAAAATGAAACTATTTTATTTTTCTTCTCAGCATGACTAATCCCAAATGGACCCGAAATCCGGTTAATAACAGCAATTATCAAATATTTCTAACTCATAACTTGTTTTACCAGTCAAACTGCCAAAATTATCGCCAAATATGGCAACACCACGAGATTCGCGCCAATTCTTGACATTGAACTTGGAGCACTTTTCAAGTTTACTTCGAACTGGGAAGTTAGCAAATATACGCTCGAATATATCTAACCTCTAACCATTCATTACACGCTATTCATAAAGAATCGTTGACTTGATTCGATTCGTTGTTAAAAGTTATAGAATTGTTCTTACACAACAACTGGAAGTAAATACAATTTATTGGCTATATATTAAAAAAATATTTAAAAAACTAGCTTTTGCCAGCAGCTTCGCCCTCATGATCCCTAGGGAACATACTTCCGGGATATATTAGACTATGTGTTATTTAGACTATAATCTACTTCTTTGCCAAATTTCATGAAGATACTTTCAGCTATTCTGACGTGAAAGATTAACAAACAGCCATACATACATCCATCCATCCTCACAAACTTTCGCGTTTATAATATTATATTAATTAATATAGTAGAATACTAAGCTAACTTATGACTACATAAACTTTTAAATAAAATAAAAAGTCTCTCAAAACTAAAAACAATCTAAAATATTAGATTCAAGAAACCCGCTTCTGAATAAACCTATCCGTAGCAATAAATATTTTATAGATACATGATCGGTAAGAATTATTTGTATAAATCTTATTGCAAGCATAGGTTAGCTTCTCTAAATTCCTAAAGTAATTAATGCATTAACGTTTAGTAAAGCTAATTTGAATATAATTAAATTATGGATTCGTCGGCTAAACGTTTTGAATATCGAATTTCATTGTAATATTGATAATTCAAAAGGCTTCTCAATCGTAATGTAGGTTGGTTCTAGGCCGAACATGACAGTACCTCAGAATTGTTTACTAATAATTCTGGGACAAGAATTTTGTTGTCCTCGACTCTGATGTTGATCTGTGATATTATTTGAGTTAGCTTCATGGGATCGACTAATTAAACACGAAAAAGTAGTTACCAGAGGGCCAATTCTATTAATTTTTAAATAACATTTAACATTAATTCAAAATTTGATTTAAAATCTAAATTATATCTTAAAGCACTTACAAAAACAAGTGATATGTCAAATTTTAGTAAAAAATAATTAACATTTTCTAGTGTAGGGCCCGATTATCTGCGATGTTGCATTTAGAAAATAGAGAACAAAATATGGATCACTCAGACCGCCATTTCTACGAATTTTCAACTTTCGTTTGCTTTCTTTGTTTAACCAGAACGTTTACTGTCGAGATTTTTGATTCACAAATTCTATTTTAGCATTAAGTATATCTGGAAGAAATATTATTAATTTATTCTGTCATACAAAGATCACTCAATACACGCGTGTCTGGATTGAGTGATTTAAATAAATCATTATAACTTTCTGAAATGGCTTTTAATTAATTGAGAATTTGTTAACAGCTTGTACAAATTCTTTACTTACTAAAATTTGAAATTAAAATGAAGACCGGGAAGGCTGAGAATTCGGAAATATCTGTCATAGCATTTTCGTGAGGCATGTGGATTGACTGTTGAGTGATGTAGTTATTTGATCATAACTTTTTAACCTGAAGTTTTTTTTACTTCAACATCAAGTTTTTGCCGCATGGTATCGGCCGGTGCCGTACGGTGCCGTAAAAGAATAATACTATCTCATCACACCCCGTGGGTGTCGTAAGAGGTGACTAAGGGACTCACCAGAGCATGGGCAGCAGCGTTCTCTGTAAAACGCAACACCATACACTGCGATCGCCAACCCGCCTGTCAAGCGTGGCGATTATGGCAAATCCCTCCCTTTGGGGGAGGCATATGTCCAGCAGTGGACGTTTTTCGGCTGATATGATGATGATCAAGTTTTTACAATTATTTACTAAAACCCTTCAGTTTTTTCGTAGAGATTAAGCAATCGTCACGCACGTACGCATCTTAGTCGCAATATGTCAAAAATGTAGGGATATTGAGGGTTTTTTGACATCTTACGACTGAGATCCGAATGCGAACGTTGCTTTGAAATTAGTTGAATTGGCGCCCAGGTTTTTTATCTATATTGGCCTTACACAGTTTTGATTGTAGAAGCAAAACAGACGAGTTTTTCCACGATTCATCCCACGTTTAAACGAGTACAGTAAACATAATAATTTATGCTGCCCACCCTCCCACTAGTACTTGTTTTTACGGCACCCACGGGAAATTATTAGTGGCCTGATCAAAGGCGCAAGGATACATAACTTACGGCCTAGGCAAATAATTTACATGCTAATTTAAAAACAATTGACGACCTACATTGTGTAGGGGCGTTGAGCCTTCAGTGATCAGGATCTTGGATTAGTTCCTGTGCCAGAAACTAAAGCCAGTTTGTTTTTTCTCTAATTGCACGAAGGAGATCGGACGATTTTCATGTGTCCAATGTATTCAAAAGTAAGACTTATAGACCAGGGCTGAAGCCTTTCAAAATGGTAAAAAATAAAAAACGTCAAATTATCTGCTTTTTTAAAAAGTCGGTGGGCTTTTTGTTCGTTGAAATCTTTACAATCTGACGGTGTAAAAAATATACATTACTATGGTAAATCTCAGAAAATTCAAAAAAAAAACTCACCCCCATCCACTTCCCGACCTCAGATCGCCCGTAAATTATTTTTCCTTTCATTGTTGTTATGTACTCTTCCTTTTCCAATGGGTTTCATATTACTATATTTTTTTTGGTTTCAAAAATTATCGACCCTTGTCTATTAATTAGTGGACATTTAATAACGCTACCGTAGTACGAAAAATATCCGCGTAGAGATGGTATTATGATGATATTTTTATTTAATTTGTTACGGTTTCCCAACAGCTAATTATATTTTCTAAAAGCTTCTTCTTCTAATCGTGTGGGCAGTAAGGTCTAACGACCCCCACACACCCTATCGTCAGAATTTCTAAACCGCCTCAAGGGCCTCTGACATGGTTTCCAAAAGCTAATAATTTATCAAAAAATACACACTGCAAGCCGTTTTGCTGCCTTTGAAAATCTATTAAAACTAATTGGGTTTGATATAGAATTTGTTAATTAATTAACTATACTTCGTCAAAATGCCCGAAAACAATCAATGCAAAGCGTAGATGTTAAATTACAGAAACCCTGTGTTCAAAACTATTCATTAGCTTTTAAGTGAAGGTAAAGTAACAAAAGGATTTGTTCTAAAGTTTCTGAGTAAAGGGCACTTATTTGTATCTTTAAACCTAGATATTTCATTCGGAACGCGGATTCAGTTGGTGTCGACATCTTACCATTAGTACATCTTAGCTGGTACATTAGTATTGCTGGCAATTGTACTCACCACCTAATGGAGACGAGCACGATACTAATTTTAATTCTCTTGCAGTTGCAAATGGTTGTTTAGTAAGTACTCTTTGATAGCAACGAGTAATGCATTGTGCAAGCTGGCAATGTACTCGTATGATTACTAATAAGCCTTTTGATTTTGAAAGCACTGTTTAGGTTAGGCTAAGAAAAAAAACTAAGACATTTGATGTTACGTTTTCTATATGTAGATCAATAAAAGCAATAAGTATTAACTAGTAATTATTAGTATTTTTTTTAAATATTTAATGTTATATTTGCATTACTTTTTGGACTATAACATTAGAGGGTCTAAAAAGGCCACTTTAGAAGAATCAGCCTTTAGATCAATTTTTAGAAATCAGCAATTTAGAATCACTTTAGAAGCATCAAGCTACCCGAAAGTGTCAAATTTTCCCAATCAACCTTGAACCTACAGCTTTAGTGATAAAGATGAAAATGAAATTTGACAGAATTGTTCAAAATACAAATAAAAATAATTTATTTGCTGGAATATGGATGTACATGTGTTGTTACAAACAAAAACAAAGTTCTGCCATATTCTACCTCAACAGGTATGCGGTGTGGTGTGATTAATATTATGACTCTTATATGATTCTACTAAAGTGGTCTTTTTAGATGAGAAATTTGTTAAAACATGACAGTTAATTATTAAATTATGACAGGTGCTGATTAGAAAGGTATAAAATGTATGAAAGATTTACAAAATTTTCATCTGCCGCATGTCGGTTATATGAAAAAGACTAGTTGACCCGCGCAACTTTGTCTGCTCCGCTCCTATTGGTCTTAGCGCGAGGGTATATAGCCTATAGCCTTCCTCGATAAAGGGGCTATCTAACACTAAAATAATTTTACAAATTGGACAAGCAGTTTGAGATTAGCGCGTTCAAGCAAGCAAACAAACTAACAAACTCTTCAGCTTTATATATATATAGATAGAGTAGGCACAGAAAACTATGCTCTAGTTTTTATGTATCTAGGTAGAGCCTACCCAGATAAAAAACTAGAACACTTTTAGTTTCTAAACAAAAGCGAGTTAGTCTGGTTCCCATTGTAATAAAGTCGGTAACTTATACGATAGCAAAACAGGATAAGAAATACTGACTCGAACATGTTAGCATATTACATAGCACCTGTACGGTGCCACAGAAACGTTCGTCTCGACGGCGACTCTTTGTTTAACGTATTTGCATTTTAAGGTTTGGTTTCACTGAGAGCGGCAAGAGTTAATCATATACGGAACATGTTCTTGAGAATTCTATGCCACATATCGGTTCCTAGTATGTTTGTAACCGCAGTTGCCAATTTGCCACCAATCAAACCTTTCCAGTTCTCTAACGAAATTTAGATTCCTACCTACCTGTTCTGTAGTGCTATTCTCTAACAACATTTTCGTATCTCGACAGTAGAATTCGAAGTGAGTTTCAAATGAAGATCTTTATGTTGTGTGCAATAAAGCTCACTTTGTGAGTTTTATCACTCAGGTGAAGCTCGATATCGAAATAGTCTCTTACAGAATAGACTAGCTGATATCGAAATAGTTATTTACAGTGTAAATAACTTATCGAGCCTCACCTGAGTGACTAAGCTCACAAAGTGAGCTTTATTACGCACAACATAAAGGTCCTTATATTTTTACGAATTTGGTACTCACCTCTGATTCCGCTGTCGAGACATGAAAATTTTGTTACAGAATAGCACTACATGCTTTGATTAAACTTGTTATCAACCTAGACGACTAACCTGATATGAAATTCGAGTACTTAATATTCGTAACTGCTAAAACCAGACAGTCTCGTAGTTTTGGCTGAGCCATCCGCCTAGCTAGATTATCTCGAATACAGTAGGTACCGTATGAGGATAAACTCTTCGTACACGATACGTACTTCTCCTCTTATGTAAAACTCTTTGTCTCGGTCATCTCTGACCTAGACTGGAGTCAAGAGCAAACCCATCACAAATAAAAAAAAAAAAAAAAAACACCGGTAGCACTCCGGGAGTGCCGGCAGAAGTGAAAACATGTAAATAATACATCCTTACTGTCGCGGTCACATCATAGACAAACCACCGACAACAAAATAAACAAAAAGACACTGACGTGTGGCCGCGACAGCGACTGTCAGTGACAGATGTCAATCTTGACACAGTTCCTGACATAAACAAAACGAACCATAAAAACAACAAAAAATAACGTTGTGTTTAATTATAAGTACAAAAATACTATCATTTATGAGGTAGAATACAATGTTTATTTATTGCGCTATCGTACACAAATATGACAATTTACATGTTATTATTCATAATATTATATCGTTATTTATTTATATATTACATTAATTTTTATCTCTTAGAAAAATCAACTTTCATCCATAATTTCGTAATTCCGTAATTTCGTATCCTTGGATACGCGTGGCACGCTGTACATAAACACAGACGGACATTCGCGCAAGCGCCCTGTGCCGCCTAAGCGTAGCAGCACACTCAGGCACGGTAGAAAGAGTGGGAGATACTAGTTCCTCTCCCTTCCCCTCGATCTTACGCTTTTTCGCATCACGTGACCCTGACGCGAGTCCGTCTTACGCTTTTTGCGATTAGGTCACGTGACCCTGACGCGAGTTTAAGATTTTATACCCATTACAGAAAAGTGCTCAACGCCGCTAAAGAAGTTTTCACTTCAAAAACGTTTGCTCGTGTCACGTGACACCCAACATAGTATAGAGACCCAGACGTTACGTACACAGTAATAAAAATTTCACTTGTCTGATGACAAATTCAGTGCAATACGCATTAACGACTGGCCGACACGACACGAATAAGTACGACTGTTAATTACTTACAGCCATCAGGCTTTCGCTTTGTCGCATTACTGCCTTTGATTCACCCAATTACGTTAAATCCAGCTTGTTTCAATTATTTCGAACCACGCTTCATATCTACAATGTTAGCTAGCGCTCCAATGTGATTTCACATTTGTAAATACTACTAATTTTAGACCGCATAAATTAACGATAAATGGCAATATTTGCACGATAACATTACCGTCTGCCATATCTAACCTAAACCTTTAGTTTATTTGCATGTTCTCGGGGTAATACAGAATTTATAGCCAAACAAAACATTGTAAACGATATTGCCGATGATATTGCCAAGTCCAAATGTTGCAATGTCGTGGCACATGTGTCTGTTTTACGTATAGAATGTATGTATGTAGCTGTCATTAAGCAAATTAAGGCGACGTGAATAAGTACAAAACAATGAGGTGACTGGTGAGTTGAGTGAAGAGCATCGGTGTTTGGCAAGTTAGACGCAGCGAGATGCACGAAGCCGCACGGTCGTGACCGAATCTGACGGACGACCGGCCTCGGGCCGTTGCGAAACCCCTCGTAGAAACATTGTGGCTGCAAGTCTCGCACTAAATTCGCGATTGGGACACAGATTCGCGAAGAATACCATTCAACTGTTGTATAGAACAGGTATTGTTTAAGTATCGTAGTCGAACACCTTCGGCGCTTTGTGAACTCCCCATTCATCCTATTATTGTATGTAATAATGGCATTACACACGAGTCTCTGCCTATTAATGTGTGTTGCCCAAGTGAGGTCGGGTCGCAGATATTTATCTAATATCACTTAGACGTTTATTTAGCTGTAATGATACGCTATTATGTACTGTTTACAAACAGCTTTGTTTCGTGCTACGAAATAACGATTAAATTGCATATTTATCTTAGAAAGAGAATATTTCCAAAGAAACGTACCATGACTCTATTATGCCTATTACACCTTGGTACCTTCATACTCAAGAAAAACCTAGTGTGAGCTAGAAATCTCCTTTTAAGTTTCACTTCAATTACCGCCTCCCTTTTAGCGCACGAAGTCGAAATACGTGTAATGGACGAATACTAGTATAATTAAATTTAAAATGGCTTCATACTATTTCGGAAATCTTTTAAATAAACTTAAACATAATTGCACATTGGAGTTAAAATGCTTATGATCCATAATTTCCATATTAGTTTGAGGAAGTTCATTAAGTGGGACCCTGAGTGTGCACATGACGATCCTTACCTTTAGCGATCGTGATGACGCGTTCTATACTTTATTGATGAGATGACGATCGCAATTACTGCTTACGGTCATGGAGGCAATGGTGTCAAGGTTACATCACACTTGTATAAACGGCTAAACGTACCTTCAGTCGAGCGTCCACTGCTTGTCTGCTACGTAGAACGTGCACAGAGAGGTTTTCCATGTTAGTTGCGCGGTTCGTTGGTTGGCTGCGCTTCCGTGAGTAGCGTAGTCATGGATCGCAGTGATGATCCGGCCTCGAAAACGAAGCTTAAGCTGCGCAGCTTAGCTTTGCTGTAGTGGAGCGTCTTTATACTGGTATCACGTCACACTGGGCGTCTCCGCGTGCGATGCGCTACGCCTGACGACAGACGATTCCGGGTAAACAGCACGATCTATTCTCAATATTATTTACATAGAATTTACCTCATTGATTACCCATGACGTGTCTTTTAATAACGTTTAGCGAGAATTATCAGATATTTACAAATTAAAGATTACTTAAAGACGAATGATATCCTGTTTGAGACAAAAACATGCAAAAAAGATGCACGTCCGTTCATGTTGAAAAAAATTGAGAAGCGTATCCGCTCACGTGGTCCTACGGTTATTAAATCAAAGTTTCTTTCCTTTAAGTAATACGTCGCCCGAAGCCATGTCATCGAGACATGTTCGACTTTAGACGGACTCGTTCGGCGACATACTTGACTTACGTAAGAGAACAACGTGGTTGACCAATGTGACAAGACAACCTAAGTTACGGTCTCTAAGACAATCGCGTGTATTTTCGGTTACCTACTGTGCACTAACAACTATAGCCAGTGACATCATAGCGTCAATGTTTGCAAGTTCCGATCGTAGGCTAAGCACGTATTGACTCGACACACTAACAGACAGCTAACAAGTATAGATGACAAAGCTACAAAGAGTTATTTAGACACTAGCGTCTGCCAGCGGCTTCGTTCGTGTAAAGCTCTGAAACAACCTCATGTTATGTACTTCCGGTGAAAAAAGTATCCTAGATTCTTCCTTCTCCAGTCTATGTCTATCTATATCAAAATACATTTAAATAAAAATAGCGGTTAAGCGTGATAAAAACAGAAAAACAGATTTACTTTCGCGTTCAAGTATTGTAGTACGGGAGCACATGGATTGTTTACGCCAGGTTACTGAACGGTTAATAATGTTAACGTGTGGTTGTTGCATCGCAAAGGTTGGGTTGCCCAACGTGACACGCAACGCGGTCCAGTGCCCCGGTCACACTGTCACACACTTGAATTGTACGCGGCTTTTGGGAGACAAGATCTTATGTAATTATGTGTTTTTGTTTTGGCATTAACTTCTGTTTGTAACGAGCACAAGACAAGATTATTACCAAGATTGAATTGATACTAAATGGACACAAAAACGAAGAGCAAAATCGTGTTTTAAAAATAGTGTCAAGTAGTCGAACGGATGTGTTTTAGTTGTTTTAAGACATAATGAAGAAGCTACTAAACAAACAGAAGAATAGGTATAATGCAATATTTCCATTATTATTTTAAGCGTTTTATTATGAAGAAATAATCTAGAATGACAAATATTTGAGTGCTATAATATCAAATGACGACATACCTAATTAATGTTTAGATTAAAAATATGTAATTAAGACATCGCGAAGATTTGAAGGTCTTATTAGAATTAGACTAATTAATCCATTATATTTAAAAAGCGGATCTTTGGCGTGTCAAGTTCAAAGCAGAAAGTAATGTCATTCATGTCAAATATTTTACTGAGACCATCATTCTTTCGATATGCATCTATCAGCAGGCCTTGCACTAAAATTGCAAAAATGTCACGGTTTTTTTATGTGGACAATGCATTTTTCAAACTGAATTTGGAAACTTTTTTTATTTAACGAAGACTATGCCGCGCCGCCGCCGTAGCAAAAGCGTAGACCCTTCAAAGTTCAGCAAACTTTACTGGAATTCTTTGAGTATTGAAAAAAAATCAGTATATAGAACTACATAGCTTTAGCTATATAGCTATGTACCTAAAAATATGAAACTGGTGGATACCAAGCTACATAGCTTGGCTCATCGCCGTAAGGTTGCCTGCTTGTCGGTCTTCTACAGATTGTACTTCGGTGAGTGTGCCCAAGAACTCCACGACCTTATCCCACCGGCCCCCTTCTACCATCGAACATCCAGACGCACTGCTTCTTACCATCCCTACCTTGTTGCTATTCCACCAATTCGCACTAAGCGTTTCCAAACGTCTTTTATAATGCGCACAGCAAAGGAGTGGAACGCTCTGCCTGCGTCTGTGTTTCCAAACGCTTACAACCCTATTCTCTTCAAAGTTAGAGTGCACAGGCTCCTTCTGGGTAAGCTCGCTCCATTGTAAACTTTGTCTTTGTCATCTCTGACCTAGACTAAAGTCAAGAGCAAACCCATCACAAATTTAAAAAATATACTAAATACCTCGTAAATCCATTTTTAAGAAACGGTCGCTGATGCATACCTCAATCGAAGGCGCATGTGCTAATTCCCGCGAATGATATTGGCACGGTGTTCGACCGAACTTATTTATGCAATAAATTCTTTAGGTACAAGCAATGTGAAACGGTGTGTGTGTATGTCATACCTACATGTATTTTGTCTGCCTCAAGCACTTCTGTACGATTTCGTTGCGTATGATTAAGAACCTGACGTGTTTTCGTTACAATAAGATTTATGCCACGTCAAATTTAATTAACTGTGAATAGACCATTGTTCAGATGCTAGATTCCTTTTTGTGATATATTTACGAAACTTTATACACGAACAAGTTCTATGAATTAAAGATTGCATTCTCTTACACGTTATTTTTACGAAGTTTACCGTCAAAAAATCAAAATCAAAATCAAAAGTCGTTTATTCAAATTAGGCTGAGAGCCAGCACTTTTTGAACGTCAAGTTTTACAAAAGACAGTCCCCCAAAACGCCCGCCCGTCACCACTTCCTAGTGTTTTAGCTGTGGAGAAGAAGTGGCCAACAAACTCCCCAGCAACACATCTGTCTGTTACGTTTTAAGAAATTGAATCTATATAAAAGTATGCTAAGTAATTAATACATGACACAAAACTTATAACTTGTTAGCTAGCACACTATGATATTGATAAAAATAGAAATGTATGTAAAAAAAACCAACGAATTGACTTACATAGTCAGATATATAAAAAAATAATAATAATAATAAATAAAAAAACAAAAAAAAAACAATATTATATGAATACATATAACCTGTCATAAGCTAATTACTTAAAGAGAAAGAACATGATAATTATGACATTGTCTTGCGTTTAACACAGCGACCAACTATTCTTATCGTCTAAATAATCATTAATAGAATAGTATGCCTTTGAACAAAGGTTAGATTTAACTTTAACTTTAAATGAGTTAAAAGGCAGGTCAAGAAAAGAAAGTGGAAGTTTATTGTATAAACGGATACCGAGCCCCACAAATGAGTCGTGGACCTTACGAAGTCGGTGGGAAGGAGCATGTAGCTTGTGCTTGTTTCTGGTGTTAAAGCTGTGGATGTCGCTCGTTTTACTGTATAAATATATATTTTGCCTAATATATAAAATGTTTGCAAAAATGAATTGAGATGCTACCGTGAGAATTCCAATCTCTTTGAAAATTTCTCTTAAAGAAACTCTTGACCCTAGCTGATATATTGCACGCACGGCACGTTTTTGTAAGACAAATATATTTTGTATATCAGCAGCTTTTCCCCACAATAGAATACCGTAGGACATAACGCTATGGAAATTACTAAAATAGACTAACCGAGCTGTGTCAACATCAGTAAATTGTCTTACTTTCCTGACGGCGTATGCGGCAGAGCTGAGCCTTCCCGATAGGCTTGATATATGTGGGCCCCATTGTAGTTTGGAATCAACAGTTATGCCCAAAAATACTGCCGTGTCTACAGTTTCAAGCACCTCGTCACTTAAGATTACATTGGGTCCTAAATTTCTAACATTAGGCAAGGCAAATTTTATACATTTCGTTTTATTGGCATTTAGAACTAAATTATTTGTCGTAAACCAATCCGTAAACATTGAAAGAGCGTTGTTTACGTTATCGAAATCTTGTCTATTCCTATCTACTTTAAAGATAAGAGAGGTATCATCCGCAAACAATACTACGTCACAGATACCCTTTAAGAAGAATGGTAGATCGTTTATGTACACCAGAAACAAGAAGGGACCCAGTATTGAGCCTTGAGGCACACCTAGATACACTGGTAGCCCGGAAGATTTCACACCATTGACATCAATACATTGGAACCTATTATGTAAATATGAATCAATTACGTTAAGAGCTTCGCTTTGGAGACCGTAGTGACGTAGTTTACGCAAAAGCGTGTCATGGTGTACGCAATCAAAGGCTTTGGAGAGATCACAGAAAACTCCAATTGCATTTTGCGAGTTCTCCCATGCGTTAAATATATGTTTTAGGAGAGCGACACCCGCATCTGTAGTCGAACGACCTTTTGTAAAGCCGTACTGTTCATTATGGAGTAGTCTATTTAAATTAAAATGTATTAACAACTGCTTGAGTATTAACTTTTCAAATATTTTGCTAAATGCAGGTAAGATGGAGATAGGCCGGAAGTTGCCTATGTCATTTTTATTACCTGATTTAAATAAAGGCATGACTTTACTACTCTTCATAAGATCAGGAAAAGTTCCTAAATCTACACATTTATTAAACGTTACAGCCAGGTAGGGAGCTACTATGTCTATTATATTACTCAAAAGTTTTATGGAAATGCCCCAGAAGTCACCTGTGTTTTTAGATTTAAGTGTATTGAAAACGTCAACTACATCACTTGGTCCAACGTGCTCAAAACTAAATAATTGATTACACTTAGGCACACTACTATGCAACAGGTTTTCAGCTTTAGAAGAGGATGAATTTAAGGAGCGAGTTGTAGTTATAGGAATATTGGAAAAAAACTCATTAAATGCCTGAGCTACGACTGCAGCATCAGTCACTAATTTGCTGTCGACTATAATCTCTAACTGATTGTCTCGTTTAACCGATTTGCCCGTTTCATTGTTAATGATTTGCCAAGTGGCTTTTACTTTATTATTAGAATTTTTAATTTTCTCACTTAAAAATTTTGATTTAGCAACAACGCAAACCTTTTTATATAATTTAGAATATTTTTTAACATACTCTAAAAAAGGGATATCAAACCTGTATTTTTTAAAACCATATAACTCATATAATCTCGCTCTACTTTTATATATACCTGCAGTAGCCCATTGGTTGAAACCAACGGAGGTACCTTTAATGTTTATGGTTTTTGTCTTAAAAGTGGATTGATATTCTTTTTGCACAACATCAAAAAGAGCTCCATAAATTTTATTTGGATCCTCATGTTCTATCAAAGACGGTGTAATTTTATTAGCCATATTATTTTTGAACTTATTGCAACGACTAGCTGTATAAGGCCTGCATTCAATTTTATGCGACTTTTTATTTTTTGGCATAGGTAAGCTAATTAATAGGCCACAGTGGTCAGACGTTAAGTCACTTAACACTAATTTATGTTCGGCATCACAATTACTAAAGATATTATCTAGACAAGTCGATGAAGATGCCGTGATCCTAGTTGGTTCATAAAACAAGTTAACCAAGTTATAAGACCTAAATAGATTCAGAAGTCTGATACTTAATGGAGCAACATCTAAAATATTTACATTAAAATCTCCACATACAACTATACTTTTATTACTTGATTTTAATTTATTAAGTGAATCCTCCATTACCGATTCGAAAAGACCAAAATCACCAGAGGGCGGTCGATAAACGCAAACTATAACGTATCGCTCGAGTTCAACACAAGACAACTCAATAGTGCGCTCAATAGAAAGATTAACTAAATCTAAACGTTGTTTACATTTTAATTTGTTTGAAACAAGGACTAATGATCCACCGCGAATAGCACTTTTTCTCACAAACGCACTTTGTACGGTAAAGTAATCATCATTAATAAAAACTACTTCATGCTCTTTCAACCAATGCTCAGTTAAACATAACACCTGAACATCATAATTCTCTATGAATAAACTTAACTCAAGTTCCTTGCCGGACAGACCTTGCATATTTTGATGTACAATATTCAAAATATGAGGCTTTTCCGTTGTCGAGTTTAATAGTTTAAACTCTTATGTGTATCAATAGAAATGTTAGTATCATTACTAACAGTATGCGTTGGTACACCACATATACCGGTGTCACACTGTATATTGAATGCTAAAAGATTAGCAATATGTCTCCTACAACTAGGTGGTAAATACATTTCATAACTAGTCAGTTTGTAATCAGTAACAAATTGATTACAATCAAAATATAAAATAGCGTCACTATGACGATAGGTCCTATTATAAATAAGCATATTTAAATCAAAAATGTGCCTGTTTAGGTCCTCAGATAAATATTGAGAGTAAGGCAAAGCACAGAAAATAAATTTACAAGTATTTATCTCACTTAGATGTAACATTAAATTGACAGACTTAATTATGTCTTTTTTACCTACAGCTAAACTATCCCCAAATAATATTATAATAGTTGAGTTGGGGTTTATCTTTGACAATTTAATATTCCTAATTAATTGGCAAAAACTGGCGCCGGGTAAACAATTATTATTATAAAACTTAGATTCATTCAGTACTACGATCTTGCGCAATACAAGCGGATGTTTTTGGGGTTCCGTACCTCAAAAGGAAAAAACGGAACCCTTTTATGATCACTTTGCTGTCCGTCCATCTGTCTGGCAAGACCGTTTATCTCGGGAACACGTGTATCGAGTTGAAATTAAAACCATATACTCAGATTTGTGGACCCTTGCAGCTGTGAAAAAATCAAACTTTTAAGTTAACGTAAAAAAGATATGGTCGTTTATGCCGCAAAAAAACGTATATTTCGACACTCTCAAGGGAATCAACATGTATAAGGTATTTCCCATTTTACTATGAAATTTGGCAAGTAATACCGTCTTATACAACAAGTATAGGGAAAAGTCTGAAAACTATACATTTGTAATGAAATAAAAAAACATAGTCTTTGTTTAAAGTAATTTGTAGCTACAAATAAGTACGGAGCCCTCTGTGGGCGAGTCCGACTCGCACTTGGCCAGTTTTTTTTTTAATTAATGTTGCAGTAGGTAAACTTGACACTGACAGTGAATTAATGATAAGATTTAACAATTAAAAGAAACAAGTGACTGATCACTTGTTTCTTTTTCTAAAACTCTCGCTCGGGAGAAAGTATAAAATGAATCGTGAAAAGTTTGAATACCTAAATAATGCTGGCCACTAAAGATGAGATTATTTTTTAATTAAAAATAGAATGTTGTGCAATGGCGCGTATTTGAAAAATCTGATTGAATCGTAAATTAAATTAAGAATTTAGTTTAAAATTTTAGGCGATGTGATTGTGAATTAATCAGTTCATTATTTATTTTAATTTACTTTCAAATTTTTGTTATAATGTTCTATTTCTAGTGTTGAGTGCGTTGTTACGTTGTCCCAAATCATTTTTAATTTTGTATTATATAATGATGTATGTGTATATCCGTTAAACTGACGGCTAGTAGAGAAGTATGAAATATGACGTCGAACTAAATTGGGAGGCAACATAATTATGATATGTATGTGTAACATTTTCTCATATTATTATGTGTTTTGGTACAGATGCAGGCGTGGTTGTTGGTGGCTTGCGCGGCTGCGCTTGCGACGCTCGCAGTAGCACAGAAACCTGGACGTTTCCTCTCACTACCCAACCCCCAGAAATGCGCTAGCAGTAAGTACAAATATACCTTATACACAGTAAGGGTCACTAGCAAAAAATATGTCAGAAAAGTTGACAATACCTATCTTCTATGGAGGTTTCCAGAAAGCCTGACAACCAGTTTAGCCAAGGGGAACGTGTTACCCAGTATGTAACTGTGAGATGTAAAGGTCTGTTAGGCGCTTGCTCAATGTAAAAGCAGTATTTTTTCAGTCGGCTTTCAGTCTAATAGATGCCGCTGAAATATTGTATTCAGCTGCTTCAATTGGACTAAAAAACTTTTTTTTTAAAACGACTTAACATAGTCGAGAAAAGGACAAATGAATTCTTATGCAATATTTGTTACTTAGTTAACGAGTCTTGAATAAGAACTTATTTATTTTCAAATCACGAAGAATTTATTACATAACAAGTGTTGTTCTTGCTCATGTTTACTTCATTTGAAGAATATTGAACCACTTATATGGTAAAAATAAATAAACATAAATAAACAAGTAGGTATAATAATTACTCATACTCATCACATCACGAATGAATTAGAATCGGTATAAATAGCGAAACGGGTTAATTTGTGTCAATGTTGCATCAAGGTAACTAAGCGATTCAGTTTATGTAACGAATCGAAGCTGTCATCACAGGACTTTAAAAAAATATGGATAGGCACGAGTTTGACCACTATCTCACCTGATGGTAAGCGATGATGTGGTCGAAGATGGGGCACGCTTGCCTAGCAGTAACGAATACGACACTAGCCTTGCATTTCTGTTTTTTCAATAATTTATTGCCATGCATATTAATTACCTACTTAATTATAATATTTTGATTAAAAATAAAGTGGTTTTTATCTCTAAACGCGATGCCGGCAATGAAATATTTGAGTTTCAGTTTGACAACCAAAACATGTTGCGTACCTATGCCATTTTGTTTAAATATTACTGTTATTCCTAAGTTATAAAAAAAAAACAGCTATTTTTAATGAGGTAGGCATTATGCCACTGCTTAAAGATACTGGTTTTAAAAACTCTTGAATTTATTGTCGGCATAAACGTGGACAAGAGGCTCGTCAACCACCTTTTTCATTTGAATTAAATACAAATTCTGCAGTGCGATTCTATGATAATCTCAGAGTAAACTTAGGTGAAGTGAAAATGAATGATGTGAGCTGATAATCCATACAAACAAGATGGAAAAACAGTTCTACTCGGTGAGATGTTGACAGAATAGATGGGCCGAATACTTCTACCTTTTCGAATAATAACAAAACACGTCCGATCAGATAACAAGAAAAAAAAACCTTTAAAATGACTTAATTTAATGCTTCTCCGCTCTCTTCGACAACTGACGTCCAAATCTCGTCCTAAATCAATTTAATTTGACATTTAAATGACAAAATGAACCAGATTGATCTCATAAAACACTCGTGTGATAAACCAGGAACTAACAGAAAGAAACCTTGAACTTATTTTGCTTATAAAAGAAACGAAGAACGTGATGAGATAACTTGAATCTAATGATATTAATTTATGATTAATCGTAATCTTAAACGTTGTAAATTATTGTGTGAAGCCGGCCTAACTAGTAGCTTTATTTCTTCTTCAAAAAGTAGTCAAGTGCTGATGAAAAAAAACCAAGTGTGAGTTGGACTCGCGCATGAATGGTTCTATAGCATCGCCGTTAAATATTATAATCCACTATTATGCCGTTAAAATCGGGAAAAATACTCCAAAAAAACACGTTGCTTGTATAGGAATCCCCTTTCATTTTAAATTTATATAGGTTTTTTTAGCAAATGTAGCGATACAAACTCTGTGAGTATTTCTCAGTGTGACTACCTGTGAAATACTCACAGAAAAAGCCAAAAAAACTCATTCCTAGTAAAAGGAATTTAATTTTTAATAATTTTTTATTTTTAAAATTTGTTATAGCAGTATCACAGTCAAAATTTCAACTCTCTATCAATTACGGTTCATGACATTAAGCCCGCTGACAGACGGACGGCTTAGTAATAGGTTCTCGTTGGTTACCCTTTAGATACTTCCGTACCTAAACGACAAAGAATTAGTTTTTGGGGTTCCCCCAAAAAAAGGAATCCTTTGTCATTTTGCTTGGTTTTTGTAAAAGTAATCGACAGATAATTTTTATTTTATTAAACACGTTAGACTGGCTTACAGAAAAAAATACAAATACATAAGTTCTCAGAATAGGTTTTTTCTATGAATCCGGTCCACAATAGATTGTTTCTTCGTCATTTCTAATTTTATAACATTTGGCTATAATAATTAATTAATTCTAATTTCGTATGTTGCTTAATCCTTTATGTAATAAAAGTTAGATATTTTTTATGATTGTCCTACAGTTGGCAATGGCCTCTTCCTTCCACACTTATCTGTCCTGTACGATCTGTAGCCAAGTTTATTTTAAACATGAACACCTATTCATAGACAAGACAATAAACATTGCACAGATGGTAAGCTTTACGCATAATCTATCAAACTTTGAAGATACTTCACGTAATAATTACGTAGGAAAGTAAAAGCTTCCGCGGGCCATTGACCTCGCAAGGTCGCGGACTCGTTCGAGGACGGCAACCCTCCTCCCACAGCTCCCGCCCCACCCCTCCGACGTTCGTCCACTCTCAAGTACGGTCTCGTAATTGGGAAAAGCACTTTTCCGTTTCCTCGTCAAGAGTTCTTTTTCTTTTTAAAGTTTTAGATGTACGTGATATATTTTTAAGCCTCCTAGCTTAGTTTTTCAGTAGAGATGGACTGCAAATTGCCAATTGCAAACCTATCAACCTGGTTTAAAACAGCTACAAATTAAAATACGCTTTGAAGTGTAAATATGATGATTTCTTTAGAACCTTATATGATTGTTGTTCTAGGAAAATATGAAATGCCCTACTAATATACCTACTGCTACTGTAGCAGTTTTTTTTTAAATTTTACTTTCTACAACTCTTTTACTAATAGTAAAAAAAGTAATGCGTAAGTATTTAAATATACGCAACAAAGCACTCACTGTTTTAGTGGACTAGTGAGGTCCACTGAATATTTAAAAAACTAATTACAGTAACGTTTTTCATAATACTACTGTGTTACTAGACTTACGGAGCTGAAACGTGGACACTCACCATAGGCCTGGTCCACAAATTCAAGGTTGTTCAGCGTGCAATGGAGAGAGCAATGCTCGGGGTTCCTCTGGTTGATAGGATTCGCTACGAAGTAAACTAAAGTCACCGACATTGCGCGTAGAATCAGCATGCTGAAGTGGAAGTGGGCCGGTCATGTCTGCAGACGGACAGACGGTCGATGGAGCAGACATGTGTTAGAGTGGAGACCGCGTATGGGCAAACGTAGTGCGGCACGATGGATCGATGATTTAAAGAAGGTGGCTGGCAGCGGATGGATGCGGACTGCTCAAAACCGGGACGGTTGACGCTCTTTGGGAGGCTTACGTTCAATAGTGGATGGCACTTGGCTGAAATGATGATGATAACTGGATTAGTAAAAAAATAAAGCGTTGCCTTTGTATTTCAAATAGTTCTTTTTAATTATCATATGGTTGTGACATATTTGGAGTATTTATTTTAAACTTGAACTTTAAAACTCGTCTTTAATAAATAACACGTTTGTGTAAATAGGCTTTAAATATTTAGCAGTTAGGAATGTGATTTTTGTTTGCCTAAATTCTTACATATAGGTACTACCAATGTTAAAACTCAAGGGCAAAACTCGAGTTCCAATCTTCCTTTTCGATTTATCTTGATTAAGTAGGTATTGGTTTCCTTCAAAGAAAACAATATTTGCTTTAAAGAGAATGTTTTTACCAAAGACAGAACTTACTGGAGTGTGTATTTATTTTTTATTTTTTACTTTTGATAGGCACGCGTTTGACCACTAGCTCACCTGATGGTAAGCGATGATGTGATCGAAGATGGAGCACGCTTGCCTAGAAGTAACCTATTCACTCTTGGCTTAAAGACTCCCAGGTTGTAGCTATCAGGAAACACAGACTCCGGCAGAGACTTCAGTTCTAAGATCACTAAAAACTACCTAAATTGTAAAAACGAAAAAGATACAACACATTTTCCTTAAAGTGCCTCCTTTATGTCTTACGCATTTCGTGGAAAGTGAGCGGTCAGTGGTACACATATGTTAATAAATTAAATTCGTCTGACGTATTATTAATATTAAGTATTATCCAACAATTTATGCAACAGATCTCGGTTATTCATTCGCATGTCGTAACTGTAACTCGGCCCTTAAAGCAACCTGCAATATCATTTTAAAGGGTACCTACTATAAATTTTCTCATATGAAATTATTATGGCATTTCCGTAACCTCATATTGTAGGAGAAAACATCTTAAAACTTGTTTAAGTAAACCTAAGTGAACTGCCGCTTTTACTTTTTTAATAAACTCGACGGCAAGGCGGTCTAATGCGTATTTACCACAAACAATCGTAGAGTGAAAATAGGAAATAGGAAGATTCCGCTGCGAAATGCTTATTTGTATTAAAGAATAATCTAGACATTCTATTATTGGTTTCTTTATTTATTACTTGTTTCGTGGAAGTCAACGACTTAAACTGAAGATTTGCATAATCTATCATCAAGTAGGTATTAAGATAGCGCTCTAACCGTGGTTAATTTTCTTTAGAACACACTTGCTTAAAATATTTATTTAAGATATTCGTGCGGTAAGTTGTTTTTTACAAACGAGTAGACGAATGTAAGCCCGAGACAAAGTCGAGGGCTTACCATAGTAAACTCGTGACTATGGTAAGCCTTCGACTTCGTCTCGGGCTATTTTGTTGGGGTTTCTATTTTGTTGGGGACTCCTTGAATATTTATACAGACATAAACTTCATGTTTATTGTGATAATCAGTTCTTGTAAATTGTGAAAGCAATGTCTAAACAAATGACAAACGATGTGTGTGTCTATTTTCTCTTTTCGCGGCTACTGTCACTTTTATTGTTATAGAAAAATTGCATTGTTCCTATGCTGTTCTGAGAATTATTCCTAGCCGTCTTATCATTCAGATTAGTAGAAGTTCTTGGATTTTAATTTCTGTGTTAATTAAAAGATGTATTTTTCCATAATAGACGATACCTAAGCGTTAAAACCTGTAAATTTCGGTCTCAAATTAATTATTTTATAGGAAAGGCCATATTTGGGTTGACCGGTTGGACATAGAAACATTTTTTTTTTGCTATCAATATTTTACTTTATTTTCTACAAAATATACAGACAGAAAGCACTCGTTATTTAACACTTTGAAGATGCAGTCTCTACGACAGTAATTAAAGATTTCACAATCAACAATTTACCTACAAATTATTCTCGTTAGGAGATCTTGTATCGCAACAACTACTTCAAAGCATTCTCTAGCTAGGCCTTCTTCGCACATAATAAAGTAATAAATATTGTAAGTAGGCACGCATTACCTACTGTAGGCACATAAGTATCTGTAATGTTAAACATGTATTCCGAGTGGTACATTATTTATCTTCGACCACTGCAATAGTACCTTGACGACGCGACGCAAGACATCTTTACTATACAACTTCAGTACTTTTAATGGGGCATCGTTAAGTTGGAATTAATTATTTTATTATAAGCTTACAAACGTGGAGGTTTGAGCTCACGGCCGTCCACCGTGGATCTTTATTCTTCTCAATTTTTGTAAGCATCTTTTTAATGCGAGTTGTGTAAACACTCATTATTACCGCTAACAATACCTACTTACACTCCCAGATCAGTAGGATCCGCCGTCCACGGCACACCCTACTCGAACCCGACGATCCAATTACCCTTGTCCAAGAGAGCTGTAGGGAAACCAGTACTCTGAAACAAGCACACAAACCGCGACCCGCCGTCATCCGGCCTCGCCGCCGAGGCCCTGCGCGACGTCCCAGTAATAATAGCAATGTTATTGCTCCCCGTCTTTTGCCTAACGAGCCAGCCCGCGCCGCTGAGCCATTAGCTTTAAACACCCCTAATAATAATGTCATGACCCAGCCTATCCCTTGCTGTCCTCCCGATAACGATGCCGCTGAGCCGAGGCCCGTACCCCACAGGAGGTGCCCCCAGCGAGCGGAGTTGTAGGTTTTAAGTATTTGTTTGCCTTGGCTGGGGGCTTCAGAGTCATATTTGAGGCCACCACAGGCTAGCCCGGTTGAGTAGTAACCACCCTTCTAGAGGTGAACTACGAGTGGTCCCGACCAAAAAAAAAACACCTACTTACAAGATTTGTAGACTGCTTAAATGTGTCATAATACCCAGCAGGCTCAGTGACTCGTCGACGTCGACGTCTAATTATAGACGATAAGCTACTTTGGGCGTGGCAGTTTTCCGAGTAGAACTTATAGGGTTTTTCAGTTCAATTCTTTCAATAACTTTGTAGGAAGTAACAGTAAATCGTCATAGTTCTAAACATAGTTTTCTTTTTAAGTCCTGAAACAACTGGGACCGTTACGAACTGACGAACTCAATAACCAACGAAACAAAGAATTAAAGACAGCTTTTACGGCCACCATTTCGCTGGTTATTCACGCAAGCAGAGATGAGCGATGTGACGCATTATACACATGGGTGAATACGTATCGAGCGCACGCCGGGATGAAGGGTGCAACTCTTCAACCTATTCCAGCACTTATTTGGAAAGTTATGTGGGTCAAAATCGGTTGGCAAGGGGTTACCATGATGTCGTACCCTCTCCAACCTCGAGGTAGATTGGTGCCGTAGCTCTTCTACAGCAATGCAGCTGGCATGTGTTCGCGGCAATTTAATGTCTCTCATTTGAGGTACTTATAAAGCATCATCGTTTGGATGTTTTTTTATGGAAAACGGGCGTATCATCTTTGAGTTACGCAATGAATAACCTGTACAAAGATGTGTCTGACCGTTGCTAGGGTGATCCATCACAAGTATGTAGTTCTGGACAGGCGTAGTTAACTGTCCTCCTTCAATTGTACATCTGTAGCGGCATCAATGCCGCCACAAGAAAAACCAACGAAGCAAATCTACATCGGAGCAAACATAACCGCGACGCCATCTATCCAACTAGCAACGAACTAAAATTCTGCATCGCGCAAGCAGAGTTTACCGTGCGATTTGAACACATACATCAGCCCGAATATTAACTATCGGGCAGTTGCCCGCCAGGCACAACAACCGCCTGGTCGGAGGATCCTCCCTTTACAATGGTGTGCGGGACTTTACTCTCTGATCCGCATACCTCCAAACATCTTGATTTAAGTCCGTGCCCTTTATATCTTGATAGTAGAATATATTTTAGGGCTCTGTACTAAAATGGTAGACAAGTGTGACTTAATCAGTCTTTATTGAGATTCGTATTGCATTATTTTAAACTAATGCCAAGTCGGTTGTGCTACTCTACATTTTAACCTTTCCTCCTAATTACTGTAGATATATGACAGCCACACTTAGATTTAGTTATGTGTAGCAGCGTATTATAAACAAACTAGCTGACCCACGCAACTTCGTCTGCGTCACATTTTTCATTACTGCTCCGCTCCTATTGGTCTTAGCGTGATGATATATAGCCTATAACCTTCTTCGATAAAAGGGCTATCTAACACTGAAAGAATTTTTCAAATCGGACCAGCAGTTCCTGAGATTAGCGCGTTCAAGCAAACAAACAAACTCTTCAGCTTTTTATATTAGTACTAGCTGACCCGCGCAACTTCGCCTGCGTCACAATTTTCATTACTGCTCCGCTCCTATTAGTCTTAGCGTGATGATATATAGCCTATAGCCTTCCTCGATAAATGGGCTATCTAACACTGAAAGAATTTTTCAAATCGGACCAGTAGTTCCTGAGATTAGCGCGTTCAAGCAAACAAACAAACTCTTCAGCTTTATATATTAGTATAGATAAATATAGATGTACAATTAAGATTACAGTAGTGACCTATAGCCTGTTCTTTCTACAGTCTGATTAAATAATCCGTAGTGTAGACGTTCTGTTTTATTTACTCTAGACCCCTTTAGTATGTATATATTTCATTCCGGTCCACAACATTTCTTGTTTTGTTTTTTATAGTTTCCATCGTCATTATTTATGGTATACCAGGTTTGCCTAAATATATAATCCTTATGTCATAAATTCGTAAAACTAAAAGTAATGCATGCCATCGTAAGTTCACGGGTTCGGGCCGGTCATGTTCATAGGTCACGGGCGTTATCAGATAAACCGTCTTTATTTATCAAACAAACAATAATATTTCACCTAAAGAGCAATTATACGTTACGAAAACTTTCAAATTATATTATATTCCTGGCATATAAAGATAAATTATGACATACGATTCACTTAATGGCATGGCGAAATTCAAAACTACGTTTGCGAACGGGCGCTGTGCAAATATTCGTAATAGGTAATAGCTGTACACGTATGTAGGTGCAGTAACCAAAACCTGTAACATTGATTAACCCTTGTGATATAAATTAAACGTGTTGGTTCGAAGTTATGTCAGTCATTTCTGGACCGGATTCTCTATTGTAGCAATTCCCAAATAATTATGAAACCTACAAAATTTAAAGCTTTTTACTCAAAAGGTGTACTTGGGAGCCAAATTAGGCCTCAAGTACGTATAGAACGAGTAAGATCAAAAGATCGAGTGTGTTTCAGTAGATATTTAATATAATTAAGTCATATCGTAATAGTCACTTAGTCAGCTTTTAGAGTAACATTTGAACGGATACTCAGTAGCTCACGATAAATCGAAGTCATCATTAAATTAGGCTTTTAACATTCATAATGTTCTCATAATTTATAGAAACGATAAATTATGACTTTATGCTTCATATAAATTATGATCTTAGTTGGAATATTCGAGGCAAATACGAAATTGCAAAAGCTTCCTGTCTTCTTGGGTGCTCATCTTATAGTGGCTAGTATAAACAAAACTAGGTTTTGCAACACAGCCTTCATCTCAGCGTTCCTTTCGATATTACAATCCAATACTATTATAATAATTCATCTTTTATATTTGCTCGTGAATTCATGGAATCAACGCCAAACGCCAATAAAGCTAGTTATTTTATTTGAACGTAATACAATCTGTGTTTGTGTCTCAAAATGTTTATTGCAGTACGTTGCGTTTACTACCAGAATTTCAAAACACGAATAACGTTACCCTAATTAGATAGAACTAAGTTAGTCCACCGATTACATTTTGACAAACAAAAAATAAATACGTATAAAGTTTCAACAGGCCGTGAATCAGTTTTCTAAACCTTTTTTCTCGTTTCTTTTTAAGTTAAAAGAAAACTTGAATTTGAAGGCTTTTATCGTGATTTTTTCCCGTTGAAAACCTTCAAATTCAACTCAAAATCAATGTCAAAAAAATGACAAAATATTTGAAATTTTGCTGATTTCTTTTTAAAAACGAATTCAAAACCTTAGCATCTAAGTCATAAACCTATCCATTTGATTTTATCGCCAAATCTGTATCCTGGCACAGAGCTCATTGAAAGCCATACACAAAGCACTTAAATGTCTACGTTTAGGCCATAAAGTTAGCCAGACATTCGTGCGTCTGATGTCAGCGCCTCCGTGCCGGATTTCAAAGGACAATTGCACATCCGTCAGTCTGTCACTGAGCAAGGTCTAAGCATCATTGTGTATGTTCGGCGGCGTGTCGTGCGAACCTTAACATATTCACATTGTAATCAAAATCACTAATAACGATGCAATTCACTATAATTACCGACTAAATAGGACTCGTGCACAAAAAATAGAACCTTCACGATTAAGAGGTAATTATCGTAAATTAATATTTTCACGTAGCTTAGTAGAGATTTATGTTGTCATGAGCTTTTTAGTTCTGAAAAATTTTCATAAAAGTATAACAAGCTAAACATGTAAGCATGTTTACATTTGTCGATAAACAACACAAACCTTCAAAAACGAACTTGATAAAGAATGTAGCGTTAAAAATTAGCAACTAAACGCTAACCGATTACATATTCTCGTATCAGGTATCCAATAAATGCAGATAATTAGGATTGTCGGCTGTACAATAGGCGTGAACTGGCCGGTTGGTTAAATATAAAAATCGCATCCGGTAGCGATCCTTGGCCCAGTTGGCGCGGCGCGTGACCGACGCATCAGACTGTGCGCGCCGCGCGGCGTCGCCCGCAGCCGCAAACCCCACCGCGCCCGCAACGTTGCAACATCGTCTGCCAAAACCGTTCTGCACATACCTACCTAATGTAGACTTAGAATAAACATATTACATACTTCACGCAACAATTCCACTCGGTATTTGAATAAATGATGAAAGAATTGACACCGAACGATCCAGTTTGTAGAACTACAAATAGGAGTTAGCCGGTTAGGTATGTAGGTCGCGGATGCTTTTAGATACACTTCATAGATAGCTATGTACAAACGATTTGTATACAAACGGGCCGCGCTATGTGCTAGCTGCATCCTTTGTGCATTTAAGCAATTGAACTTGTGAACTATATCAATTGACCAGGAGCTGTGGGAGACCTGCAGCCACTAATTTGCACGGCGTCAACGCTGAGATGCAATAGCTCTTATATAATTAACCCTTTTCTATCCATTTCGTAAACTAATGATTACCTAATGGACTTTTTATAACATTAACACTCAATAATAATAGCTAGTTATTCAAAGTGTATAATAATATTCAGAATGCATCGCCTTAATGATATTTTTGAGCTAGAATAAAATAAATAATAAGTACAAGGACATCATGACTGCGTAATAAATCGATCCACATTTAATGTTAATACCATTTAAATCAAAGCTTATCTAATTTTGGAATTATAACATTTTACACGTTTTTGTTGACGTTCTCCATATGCAGCTTGAAATATGTCGTCTGCGTTTTTATGTAAGTAAGGAGGAAAGGTCGCGATGCGTGACCAGCATGGCCCGTTACCTTATGTAATGGCGACTCGTATTGCGACACTGACATAGCTCGTGATAATTTAACACAATTGCCCGCAGGCACTTCAATGTCACGACCGTGATACAACAGTCTGATGTGTAGGTACATGACCTGTCACACCGAGGGTCTTCGATTGTCATCTATTAACGCCTTACTAAATAGAAGCAATACACTGCTAAATATTATTTATACGTTTGACAGTCACGACTCAACCTTGAGTCGGATGTTTTGTGTATGCAACCAATATGCATTATTCAAACGTCACTCTTTTTTTTTTGCTTCTAGGACCAAAAGAGTTCTTCTACCGAGGTCACAACTACTTCTACAGCGGACATGTTCCCGCCCTAGCCAACAGGAAGGTAGACTGGCTAGACGGTCGCAACATCTGCCGCGAGTACTGCATGGACCTCGTCTCCATGGAGACGCAAGAAGAAAACAATCTAATCTTCAAGCTCATCCAGCAAAGTGAGTAGACGTGTTGTGAAATTCACAAGTCATCTTCGAAGTACCATGTGAAGGCGACACGTAATTGAGAGCCTTCACATTTCACTAGCGTCATTAGATAATTTTTATAAATATTGTAATGGGCATTGACGCTCTTAGCATATCTGAAGAGTGACCCTGCGGCGTCTTTATAGCTTTGACCTCATGAAATGATACTGACACGTGTTGTTTTCTTATTGCAGACGATGTGCCTTACATCTGGACGTCGGGTCGCCTCTGTGACTTCAAGGGTTGCGAAAACCGCAAGGACCTCGAGCCCAAGAATGTATTCGGTTGGTTCTGGTCCGCGAACCGTGAAAAGCTGTCTCCTACTACCCAGGTTGGTGTCAAGTTTGCCATCGTAAATCGAGGCGTCGTAGATCGGTGCAATATATGCTCTGTGGTACGATAAAATTAGGTCATCCCACTTGGCAAGCGGATTAAAAATCACACTATTGGCACTTAGGAAGAACTGCTGGTTCTTTTCACTCAGCGGCCGTTCATTCGTTACGATATTCTCAAAAAAGTTATGCAGCTCTATTCTTTTCTTAGGAAAATTACGAAAAGCACATATTTGTTTACATTTTTGTAAGAACTCGTAAAGTTCTTTGTTATGGTCGGAACTAATGCGTTACATATGGACGTCAACAAGAAGGGGAAATTCCCCAGTACCGTCACGTACTTATTTACTGAATCATAAACTTTCGAAGACACACCTGTGCGTACAATCGGTGCGTTGTTGTGTGAAAGTTGAGTTATTACGCGTTTTCGAACACTGAAGTATTTCTATTACGTTATATCACTTGAGTGCATATAGTGTTTAACTTCGGCACTTGTGTGAGCTGGGTTTTATGATAGTATAAACCTGAATAGCTCATTTGCAATGCTATCGATGATTTTACTACTTCTGGGCGGAAACTCTTAACAACAAATGCATTATTTATTTTCAGTAGAATAGTTTGGTAGATTTATGTGATGAAATAGAAGACTGCGACTTCAACAAATGTTTAATCAAATGCCATTGCTTTACAGATCCCCAACGGCTGGGGCTACAACCCTTGGTCTCAGACTGGCCACAAGAAGCAGCGTCAGCCCGACAACGCCGAGTTCGACATCAACGGCACGTCTGAGTCCTGCCTGAGCGTGCTCAACAACGTGTACAACGACGGCATCGCGTGGCACGACGTCGCCTGCTACCACGAGAAGCCCGTCGTGTGCGAGGACTCAGACGAACTCCTCAACTACGTCGCTAGCACCAACCCCGGCCTCCGTCTGTGATCCCCCTAACTTAAGACGCAACCAAACATTACAGTGATCATACTTAAATTTTACATCAGGATGCTAAAATCCCGATGTCGCTAGCAACAAAAGCGCTAGTATCCATTCAAACAAATTTAAGATTTACGTAGATTTATAGTTCGGTTCTAACAAGTTACACTCCATAGGGATGCACATCGTACTACATCGTATTTATTAAGCACCAGCACATTTAAGGACTTGCCATAACTCCTACATCCGGGATCTCCCCACACTGCCCGCATTCCGTCGTACAAACTCTGTACAGTATCATAATTTAAGACTTAAGTAAGTTTATTTTACCTAAGGGAATTTCTATTTGTACATAAAAATAAAAAATAAGAAAAAAATTCAAAAGTCGTTTTATTTTGAAAACAAAATGTAAGTGGTCTAAATCCCCACGCGCGCCAAAAAGACATGTCAGCATAGTAGACGGGGCTCGCTAGGGCCAGTCTACTATGCCTGCCAGGGTTGCCGAATTTGTTCGAAAGAGTCACCGCGGCCCTGGAACGCAAAGCTCCCTTCTGCTTCACCCAGACCGATTCCTCCCGCTCTGGGCGAAGCAGAAGAGATTTGATGATTTCCCATCCATAAATAAAAAACTGGCCAAGTGCGAGTCGGACTCGCGTGCAAAGGGTTCCGAACCAATTTCATTTTTTTAACGTGTAACACTACAGACTTTTTATAGGTTTTCCTGTAATCTTTAGGTATAGAACTATTATATGTATTTATTTAAACATTTTAGGCTCTGTAGTTTCGGAGATAAATGGTCATTTTTGGTCTAATTTCTTGAATAACTTCAAAACTATTTCTTTTAAAATTATGAAAAAATATAATTAAAACCCTCACAGTAAGCCCTTTCATTTGATATGTCACACTAATAATTTGAAAAACGTTTTTTTTTTATTTTTCAAGTCTGACCCCCAAAAGTGACCCTCATACTAAAAATTTAATTGTTTACGTAAAGCGTTCGTGTTTGGGTCACAGAAGTCTATATGTATACCAAATTTCAACAGAATCGGTCCAGTAGATCCGGAGATAACTGGCTGTGACAGACGTACAGACAGACACCCGAGTGATCCTATAAGGGTTCCGTTTATTACGGATTTTCGGAACCCTAAAAGAGGACTACTAAATCCAGTCCGATAGATTCGCTTTGAATCTTTTCTCATAACACAAGTAAAACCCACTTAATTGACTTTTCAGAGGTCTCTAGGTACACGTGGCTTAGCCTGAAGCTTCACTACAAAGTCGCTAACTATAATTTACCGTCAAGCCTACCCTACTAAACAAAATGTTGAGCAACACTGTTGCAGCCACGAGTTTCTATTTATCGTGTGACCAATATACTAGTACTCAAAGAAATTGCTAAACTTCGGCATAAAAAGAAAGATTTACAGAAAGGCCTCACTACTACTTTGATCCGTCATTCAATTTCTCAGTGTATGGCTATAGCAAAATCATAAATACCTATGTAAACTATACACAAATATCATCAGTCAATGTCAATACATGAAGTATAGCTGTAATTTATGTCAATATCCGACAACTGACATCTACCTTTACTGAGAATATTCCCAAAAGGTGTGCAATATTTAGCAGTAAAGTGAAAGCCTGAATATTTCAGGAGCTCTGACATATTTAGCTTCCGCTGGGAATATCTAGGTAACCGCAGGCTTTAAAGCAAAACCTGTGCAGACAAAGTTACCGCTATTTACATGTGCAAGTATTTGACAGGACAAGCTTTATCATTTTTATTTAGGGTTCCGTATCTCAAAAGGAAAAACGGAACCTTATAGGATCAATTTGTTATCCGTCCGTGTCTCTCTCAAGACCGTTTATCTTAGGAACGCGTGGAGGTATTGAGTTGAAATTAAAACCATATACTCAGGTCTATGGCCCCTTGCAGCTGTGAAAAAATCAAACTTCTAAGTAAACGTAAATAAAGATATGGCAGTTTGTGCCGCAAAAAAACGTACCTATATTTCGGCACTCTCAAGGAAATCATAATTTATAGGGTATTTGCCGTTGACCTAGAACTATGAAATTTGGCAAATAATACCATCTTATACCACAAGTATAGGGAAATGTCTGAAAACTATTCATTTGTAATTAAATCATAAAAAATATAGTCTTTATTTAAAGTAATTTGTAGCTACAAACTTGTACGGAACGGTACGGTGGGCGAGTGCGACTCGCACTTGGCCAGTTTTTTTTTTTAACTTAAATTCAGTTAATTTAACAATCGATTATTTTGATTGTTTTTCGGTCATGAGTTTCATGTAATCCATTGCTATTGTGCTTCGTTAGGGAAGACCTATGTCTAGCAGAAGGCATTTTCTAGGCCAAATGACGATGATTTACACACGTGCAGGTCTGTTGCTGATCAAAAATGATGAAGACAAAACGTAAAATTGATGCAGACAAAACGTAAAATTCTAAGAAGGTAGGTACGATACTATCGGGGACCATCCATGACATACCAAGACTCATCCGTGGCTCGGAAAGCATGAAGCGGTTTATCTCGGCTGTCATTTGTTGATTTTCAACAGTTGTTACGGATATTCAGAAGCCAGAAAATGTAGTACGGGTTGTGGAGGTCGCAATCAGTAAAAAACACGTCTTTGATTGGTTTTTAGCTCTCTGATAGAGGTCGCTTTCATGTGAAATGCTGACACCCAGCAGCATCGCCAAGCCAAGCCGACCGCAACATAGCCAACGGTGAGCAGGTATTATGCAATGATTGGAAGTTTAATAAAAAGATTGTCTACTGTAACCTCCACTTTGATGAGGTGTTGACCTACTTTTTCCCCTGGATTAATAATGTCAAAGATTACAGCCACGTGCAGGTCTGTTGCTGATCAAAAATGATGAAGACAAAACGTAAAATTGATGCAGACAAAACGTAAAATTCTAAGAAGGTAGGTACGATACTATCGGGGACCATCCATGACATACCAAGACTCATCCGTGGCTCGGAAAGCATGAAGCGGTTTATCTCGGCTGTCATTTGTTGATTTTCAACAGTTGTTACGGATATTCAGAAGCCAGAAAATGTAGTACGGGTTGTGGAGGTCGCAATCAGTAAAAAACACGTCTTTGATTGGTTTTTAGCTCTCTGATAGAGGTCGCTTTCATGTGAAATGCTGACACCCAGCAGCATCGCCAAGCCAAGCCGACCGCAACATAGCCAACGGTGAGCAGGTATTATGCAATGATTGGAAGTTTAATAAAAAGATTGTCTACTGTAACCTCCACTTTGATGAGGTGTTGACCTACTTTTTCCCCTGGATTAATAATGTCAAAGATTACAGCCATCTACATTTTACAAGGTACTTATGAAGGTACTAAGGGGTACTTCACAACGCCATCCAAGCCCCTTACAGTTGTAATTATGAGCCTTCCCCATGAACGCTTCGGTTAACGATTCTGAGGGTTGGAGCTAATAGGGATTTACATAAGTATATGCTTTTGTAGCTTAGGGGCTCGTGGTAAAGTAATAACTTGTAATGGCCACAACACGGGTTCATCATCAACTTTCAGCAACGCTCGTTTGGCCGATCCGTGGATAGGTGATCGCTAAGGCTAGGCACGTGCTTTGGGAATCACGTTTTCCCAGCTGTCATTCTTAGTTTAGGATATTTGTAGTCTTTTTAGGGGTCATTATAAGCCCAAATGTCTAGTGACCAATCTTACTAAGGGGACTAATCTTACTTAGGTATGTTAACTAATAAATGAATGAAAAGTGACAAGAAATACAACTATCTCTTTGAAATATTGCCAGTAGGTTCCAGGTTGCCGGTGGATTCCTCATACAGTAGTGGAGGAAGCTTATATCTGCAAAGAAACGAGTTTTCGGAATTCCACCCCTAGAGGTTAATAATGGTATAAAACTTTAAAGTTTGAAGCAGACGAAGTCGCGGGGGACAGCTAACCAGTTGAGAAGCAAGCAGCAAGTTCGAGTAGGTACCTATACTCAATGATAAATTGTAGGTATTAATATAAAAGGCTCTACTAAGGATTGATAACATGGTAAAACATCGCACATTGAATTGAATTAAATGTGAACACCTGATCGCCTGCTGTCACCACTACTGTGGAATGTCGATGACATAGCAGTTTTAACCAGGGCTTGAAAACGGTACCAATTCACATTAAAAGTATCGTTAAGTACCGGTATTCCGTAAAGATACCTGGCATATCGGTACGGTTTGGTATTGTTACTTAGTAGCATAACATAATAATAACGTTAAAAATAACCTTGAAAATTACCGGTATTATTAATGTTATCGTAAAAATAGCGGTAAAGCTTATCGGTATACTTTGGTTATTTTATGCGACGTTGCCGTTTTCTCCAAGGCGCCGCGCCCGGCGGAGGTTTGGCGGGTTTGCGGCGGTGGCGGGGTCGCGGGCGGCACAAGCCCCTCTGGCGCGCTATCTGGCGCTGTTGCAATTTCGTGTGCGTGTTGAAACAATCCAAAACACCGACTTCCGAAATTATTAAGTTATTTTTTATTTATTTATTATTATTATGTGCTTTTCCGTTTTCTCGGAGGTTTATTTTTTATGTTAAAAATTTGATTTGTGTATTCGACCTTAGCTTCTAATATATCAAAAAAAAATCCATGATCGGGTAAAAATGAAAAAAATAAACACCAAAACGCGTTTATTTCAATCATAGCTCGGAAAATCAAGTTATCTCTTGTTTTCTTTTTACAATATGCACTTGGCCCGCGACTTCGTTCGCGCGGATTTAGTTGGTAGTCTATCTTAATCTCCCCTCTACCCCCTTAATAGGGTAATGTGTAAATTACTTATGAATAGACTAAACGAAGGGCAGTTCGCTCAAACTGCAACATTTTTCTTACTTTACAGTATTTTTATATACCCGTCGTAACTTTTAACATTTTTAGTGCCAAGAACTCAGCGTATGGCTCGAGCAATGATTCGTTCGTGTGCCCACAACAAGGTGCCGGCGATAGATGAATTGTCCATTCAAACGTAATACCAAAATCTTTTGCACTTGGAACATATTTCCACCATTTTATGCTGATATTCGGATTTAGACAGTATTTATCTAGGTTCCTACGTCTTTTTTTTAAAAAAAAAAAAAAAACATCGTAAAATGGAGTTAAAGCGAATTTAATTTCGCACAGTTTTACGGCGACATGTTTTAATTTTGTTTTTTCTGTATTATAAACAAAAATATTTCCAATATTGTTTCCGCAGAAACATAGCTTGACGGCGCTACGTCATCGTACGGTTGTGCACGGCACGTGCACCGGACCGATCAGGCGATGTCGCCATCCCCACCTCCCCCACTACTCGACTTGTTTGTGCTCGGACGTAAAAGGAGACCGCGCGGAGCGATCGGGGCATTCTATTCTAGACCTCGGTCCGATACACGTGTTGTCATAGCGCCTAGATTTGCTAATATCGTGTTAAAACCTATTAGTTAATAATTATATGATAATTAATTGAGTTCACAGTTATTATAAATTAAGTGAGTTAATCGAATAAAATTGATTAATAAGTAAACTACCTACTTTTTTACTTTAAAATATCCAATCCTGATAATACGCCTATATCAGAATTGGGACGTAACTCAAAGGGCCCACATGGAGATTCGTGACAATGCTAGTGAAATATGTGGCGGTTACGTTTTGAAATGTAATGATAGTGATAGTGAAAATTGCGGTTTGTTTTTAAGACGCTTGCGTTTATCCAGACGCTAAAAACTTGATGTGTGCCGTGAAGTGTCGTGAAGTTAAATCCGAAAGGCCGAAGTTCGACACACGATCATAGTGTGTCACCGTGGTGGTATGTTTTGTCGAGGATGCAGTGATGTGCAGAGCAGTTTATTGTTTTACTATATGGCGCTGAAGAGCTTTGCGCCGAATTCCTTTTCGACGAGTTTTATGCGGCTACCCTCATCAACCTGAACTAAACCAGTTCCGTCCGGAGGCAAGCAACTTCACAACAGCTGGTCAGGTCAAGGAGAGGAGTGTGAATTTATATGAAGATTTCTACGCCAATCTGGTGAGTCGTTTAAACTTTTTAATTGCTGTAGAGCTGCTTTTTATTTCGTTTACGAGTGTTCATTTTTATGATGTGGAGACTGACTTACAAAAGGCAACGCCTTTATGGATGGCAATTATCGATGTTTGATAATTGGCCTGTCGCTTTATCTTAAAGTGAAGCTATTATTAATAGCATAAGTGTTGCAGATTAAGCGATAGCATTTTCAATAATACTTCTTCTTTTCGATTCAATAGTTAACTTTTTTTATTGTTTTGGACCAGTAGGTAGTTACGTTAATTGCAGCAACAGTGGCATTCATTAGATACTCCAAATTACAGGAGAATGGGCACTTGGGGCACTGTAACATATGGCTCGTGCTCTGAAAACGGGCACTGCACTCACGTTGGGTATACAACAGATCATTACATCCTCATTTCGCCAAGTTGTGTTTGCAGCGGCCTACCTGGGTGCGCAAATTGCGCTGGCGCGCGATTTAACGCTTTCCAAAGGCCATTGCGATTCACGACCAGGGGCAATTGCTCTTTGGGTTTTATGAAGTCGTGAGGTGGTGGATACTTCTCTTCCCACAGTCTGCTTCTCCCTTTAGATGGCATATCCAGGATCGCCTGTGTAGAAATAAGGAAGCTCTTGCGACTTTTTAGTCTTCCCGAAGTTGGCATGTGGCCATACAGGGATGTCGGGAATCGGTTTTCAGATCCTTCGAACAGCAGGAGGTGCGATGCCTGCAAGCGGATAGTTTGTTTTGTGGAGTCTATTTTAATCAGCCTGATATTATCTGACACGTTTCGTTTAGGGCAATGTCTACTTTACGAGAAAGAGCAGGTCGGTGCCACACTGTGCAAGCAAACACGCCAGCAGAAAAAATAGGGACATGCCGGTTGTACGGAGAACATCGGGTGCCGCTCCCCAATTGATGGAAATTAGGTGACTGAGCAAGTTATTCCGGGTTCGACGGAGCTAAGTATTGTAACAGTTTGACTTTTACGCTTAGGCCATATCTAACGTCACACCGAGATATTTTGGATTCGAGCAGTGTTGGACCTTGGCTCTACGCCATGTGATGTTAAGCATTCGATTTGCGGGCCTATAGCAGAGATGGAAGGCGCACGACTGTCTCTTAGATGGGTTCGGCCGTAGAGCGTTGCGGTCACACTAATCTCTCAGTACACTGAGTGCCATTGTACGTTTATGCTCCACGTCCATAAAAGTCGCTGCTTGGTTTGCTAGGGCCAGGTAATCCGCGTACAAGAACCGCTCCGTGTGTTAGGTGGAAGGCGGTTCGTTCGCGTAGATGTTAAAAAAAGCGTCGGCGCCAACACACTGCCCTAAGGGAGACCATTCTTTTGCTGTCGCTATCTACTCTTGGTGAATTGGAAGCACATACCTGGAAGTGGCGGTTGCACAGGAGTTCGCTTGAAATGGGCACAAAGCCTTGGTCATTGGTCAAATAATGCTGATGAAGCGATATTATTCTGCTATCGCTGATCGAGTCATGAAGTGAAATACCAGAGAGCTTTTATTTTTTTTGGACATAAGAGCGATTTAGTTACCTAACACTTTATTTTGAATATTTTGATTTTATATCACCATTTATAGGCATAGGCCGCTTTCTTGTGCCAATGGTCCGATAAAATTTAGATTTTTATTTACTTTGATACTGTGACTACTACACTTACCTGAAACCTTTTGGCCCACCACAGCTTTTATTGGACTTGTACTGTCGTAGCATTTTTCGGTTTCAGACATCGTATCATGGTGTATAAAGCCAGCAGGAGGCTAGCGGTTGGCATGCTGCCATAACTGCTGAGCAGTTGCAACAACTGCTGAGCAGCTGCAACTTCTGAACGGTTCTGAGCGTGGCAGACCGAAGGTTGGCAAACTGCAGTAGCCAAGTATCATGTCAACATCTGTGGGGTTAAGAGCGTTCAAGGCCGACTGGAATACTTGGTGAGTCGCTCAAGTTTTATTTGAATAGCAAACGAAGCTTTAAAGGGGTTGATACCAATTCGGTGGTTGCATTGATAGTGCTAGGTAATTTTGACATAGTTAGCACAAAGCGAGTACTTAAAAGAGTTTCCCATTGGCGGTAATAGTGTCAAAATTTTATTCAGTGTGAGCTTTAGGTTTAGTTATCGCATAGCAAGTACCACAAGGTCATGTTTCAACTTAGACGTTTTTTTTAGTGAAAATTTGGATCTAGGCTTTCGTATTAACGTACGGAGGCAGTTTGCCTAACATCAGTTAGTAAATTTGATAGTATCAAAACTATCATGAATAGCAATTTGATTTTAATGACATTGATAAAAGCTTTAAAGGTACAGAGAATTCTGAGCTATTACAAGTTCTAAATAGATTTTCCATTTTGTGCAATTTAATACGGGTGAGATTATAATAACATTGATTGATTCGAACCGCACAGCGCAGCGATGATTTTGATGATTTTAGATTAACGTAAAGTAATTCGTGAGTGCTTACATGAACGTTAGATGCAGAAAATATCAGTGATGACGTGACGGCGAATAATAATGAAGAACTTGTTCATGAAACTTCCCATAAAAATAAAGCTTTAAGTGGTACTATTTTAGGGCTCACACTTTAAAAAAAAATTGCCGACTCTCGTACTTAAAAAGCCAGTAGCAGTAGTTAACGTATGGGGTACTGTGTTAAATTTTATAATAAAATACCACTTAATATTCTCGAACTGAATGAGAGAAAATTTAAAACATGTATTAAACGCACATTATGTAGACAAACATATTATAAACTGGAAGATTATGTCCTTGATAAAAATGCTTGGCTAAATGCCGGTCCTGCTCCACAGCCACAGCAGCATGGGTCCACTTGTTAGGTTTTCGATAATTGGAAGAAATGCTTACCCTTTTTTTGTTCTCCTATACAATCATTTATTTATCATTTCTTTGCATTATTGTATTAGCAAAGTATACACAATAAAGCAGCCTTCTTTTTTTTCTTTTCTTAGTTACTTGAAACCATAGTTTTGTATAACGTAGAAGCATATTTTCAATTTTTTGTAAATGTGAGCACTATGGAGCCATTTACATATGTAATTATAGATTTCGTTATTAAATTAGTTTGACATGAACGAGCGTGGCAGTTGAGAGCTTGTCATGCTCACACAAATGTTTTGCTGATGGTGGCGCGTGTTTTGGATCATTTGATTCCCTTCAAAATGGTTGAGTTAGATGGTGCTGATGCACGCGTCATGTTCGTGAACGGGCGCCGTCAGTTGAAACTGGTCATCTCTTACCTGCCACTGGCTTATTTTAATCTGTACCTGCATTTTGAATTGTTTATATGTTTTCTTGTTCTTTGCATTGTCCTCACATATAGAAGCAATCAATGTTAATGTTAACAAGATTTTTGTAACACATCACATGGTTTAAAAGAGTGTCCGTGGAGTTTCTTGCACGTTCTTCTCCATAGAGATCTACGCTTTGGAACGTGCAAATAGCTTCATGTTTTTGACTGACCGACTTTGACAATTCAAAAGTGCCTGTAAATGGTTTATTTGAAATATACGATTTGATTTGATTAACTTAATAGATCATGTAGGTACATCATTGGAAGGGTCAACAGACTGGACCAGTAGTATAATTCTGAAGGGTCATAGGACCGGACCAGAAGATATTGCTCTGAAGGGTCTGGGGACCGGTCCAGAAGATGTTACTCTGAAGGGTCTTAGGACCGGACCAGAAGATTATTACTCTGAAGGGTCGTAGGACCGGACCAGACCATGAGATAAGATTTTAATGTCAGGATGAACGAACAGTAAAATTGTGGTTCTCATTACAAATACCTAAGTGCTTCTAAAGTGCGCGTTCGAGGACGTACGCACGTCAGAATGGCCGTGACGGCGCTACGTCATCGTACGGTTGTGCACGGCACGTGCACCGGACCGATCAGGCGATGTCGCCATCCCCACCTCCCCCACTACTCGACTTGTTTGTGCTCGGACGTAAAAGGAGACCGCGCGGAGCGATCGGGGCATTCTATTCTAGACCTCGGTCCGATACACGTGTTGTCATAGCGCCTAGATTTGCTAATATCGTGTTAAAACCTATTAGTTAATAATTATATGATAATTAATTGAGTTCACAGTTATTATAAATTAAGTGAGTTAATCGAATAAAATTGATTAATAAGTAAACTACCTACTTTTTTACTTTTAAATATCCAATCCTGATAATACGCCTATAAGCTTATATTATCAAGTTACAAATTATAGAGAAAAAAGTAGAAAAACATTAAGTTTTCATTCATAATTTTTGGTATTACGGAACACATCCAAATTTATCACAAATTTCCAATCGTAAGTAGTTCTGTCTCGGTAAGCAAATGTCAATGTGTGCGTGATCGCACTGCTCATGGTGTGTGTATCACTCCGACAGACACTCACACCAGCGAGTGTTAGACGATTAGATAGGTACTTTACTGTGTAGTGCGCGCGTAATTATTATTGTTTTCTAACTTGTGTTGGAATATTTCTTGCACTTGACCTAAGCTATGAACTTGGATTTTGATCATTTTCCTTTTGATTTGGTATCGAGTTACGTACACTTTTAAGACCTTTGCTACTTTTAGTTGCTTTACGCCTTCAAATTGGTCTTACGTTGGTTTGGGATGTATCTCACCTAAAGTACAACCCAATGATATTATTATAATAAGTTTCTTAGCTACTAATCATTAACATATTTTTAAATTTAAAGTGAGCCCAAGAAGAAAATAAAGATATTTTTAAGCGTCTTCAAAAAAAGGAGCTTCTCAATTCGACCACGTATGTTTGTTCGCGGATAACTTCGTCGTTTATGAACCGATTTCGATTAATCTTTTTTTATATGAAAGGGTACGCTGCCGAGGTGGTCCCATTGCCACTACGTCAGGATCTGATGATGAAAACCCTGAGAAATCGAGGGCAACTCTAAAAATTATAGGCACGCATCTGGTAAAAACTTGATATTCGTGTGTATATCGGGTGATACTACAAAACAGTTAAGGTTTGGATCAGACCTGATGATGGAGACGACAGAGATTCAAGGGAACTGCACATCGGTATGTAGGAACTACCAAGTGTTTGGGTTTATTTCATTCGTATTGACGAAACCTTTACACCGAAAGCACTAAGTAAGTTTTATTAAATAGGCCGCAGTTCATAACATAACATCACGCCGGTACCCTGTGAATGGGTACGCAGGTACCACTAAAAAGTGAAAAATAAAAAACTTTTTTACAAAAATATAACCAACTTCCAAAAACAAAACACTACAAAGTATAAAATAACTTTAATTTCGGAAGTAGGTATCAAAAAACGAAATAACCAAAAACACATAACATAGGGTGACACAATGGGCGGCCTTATCGCTAAAAGCGATCTTTTCAAGACAACCATTGGATGGATTTTAAAGAGAAAAAGGAGAGACAGTAGTATAAGTAGTCTTAGGTGTACTACTTATACAAACATCAATACGTACTAAATAGGTAAATTACCTAAATAGGTACCTATTTTTAGTGAGCTAGCATTAGACCTAACTAAATTTAATTGAGTAGGTAGGAATAACCTAGCTATCCGTTTCATCACTAATATTAATCGGTAGGTAGGTACCTATCACAGCGCAGTTGTATTATCTACTTATTACAAGCTTTGTCATGTCACTGTTCCGTTTCTTTACTCGAGAGCGAGTATAGGTGATTATATCAAAGACACTGCTCGCTTCTCTTGTAGGTATTGTGAATACTGCGATGTTTGTCCGGATCACCTAGGGTAGGGTGACAATTGCGGCTTTATGGCCTCGGTCCGGTTTTAGCTCGGATTTTTTTTTAATTCCTAATCCAAAAGTCAAAACATTGATAAAACTAAAGTGAATAGTTCAAAATCGTTCTAGTTAATTTTATAATTTGTTGAGTTGAGCTTCACGATTACTGCAAATGCGTGCACTGCCTGGACAAATCCACTCAATCTGTGTGGTTCTTCAGAAGACCATTTCAGACACCAATATACATCGTCTTCACATATACCACCCTGTTTAGTGTGGATCTTTGACACTGTGTACTCTGATTACCATAATTGTATATTTTTTAACTCGTTTAGTCGGTTATGGTCACCCTAAACGACTATCACGTTGTTATTCATATATTTTTCAAAGATGAACAGAATTATCAATATCTATGAAGTATGAACATAAATGTTAATAATCGTTATGTTTATTGAAAATCCTTGTATTTTAATTTTATTTTAGTTCAGAACGATTTGCAGACATCGCATAAATGTAAATTACTTACCTATTGGAATATTTGTCTTTTACCTACTACTTTGCATAACACTTTAACTATTTGTCTTGTTTTCATTATCAATCATCCTTACTAATATTAGTATATTATATTAAAATATAAATGCGAAAGTAACTCTGTCTGTCAGTCAGTGTCGCGCTTTCACGCCAAAACTACTGAACAGATTTAAATGAAATTTGGTACACAGATAGTCTAGAGCCTGAGAAAGGACATAGGCTACTTTTAATCCCGGGAGTATGTTCCCTAGGGATCACGCGGGTGAAGCCGCTGGCAGAAGCTAATCAATCAATATATAAAATTCTTCCGTTACGGACTGAGTAAGTAACTGACAGACAACGCACAGCCGAAACTGCTGATCGTAGAAAGCTGAAATTTGGCATGTAGGTATGTTTTGTGGGGACTGTAGGGGGGCACTAAGAGAGGATTTTCCGAAATTCCCAAGGGAACAGGAAAAAACGGGAAATGGCCGTACAAAGTCGCGGGCAAAAGCTAGTTTAGTAATAACAATAAGTATTTGAAGTTTAATAGTAAAAATAAAGAAATTAGACAGAAGTATTAGCTTTTCAAAGCTGAGACCGTCCTAAAGGAATAATGTAAACATAAACAGGCTTAAAATAAATGAAGACTATGAGAATTATAATATCCCAATTATTAATATTTAGGTAACCGATACGTGACGTGCGGCCGGACCTTTTTCCCCCAAGACCACCTATGCATGAAGCATCTGCTAAGTTTTCTCAACAAGGCCTAGATCTTGAGATCCTATGTTGAGATATCGGCACGGTGAAGAAATTTCCAAAAAACGCATTACTAGTCTGTACATTCACTAACGATTCCCCAAAGTAGCCGACAAAAATAAAGCAAATAATGAACATAGGTAGGTACCTAATTTTACTTATAAAATTAAATGCGTTCGACTCGAGTCGTTATGAATGGAAGACAAGAATACAACAATAGTTATCTATCCAGTCACACACACACAGCTGCGCACCGCGTCCGTCCCCCGCTTATCTTTGGTCAAAGTGAGATGGCAATATGCCGCGAACAAATTTTGGTATCGCCTAAACTTGTAGTTGCTAGCGTGTACGACGGATTCTTAAGTAGCTATATGTGACTTATGTTCATGCGCGGGTTGTGGGCACACGAACGAATTGTTGTTCGGCTCATGTGTTGTGTGCTTGGCACTAAAAATGTAAAAACACTTGGCACTAAAAGTGTAGGAAAGGTCTGATTTGAATAATTTGAAGTATAATTTTCATCATCATTTCAGCCGAAAGACGTCCACTACTGGACATAGGCCTCCGCTAAGGGGTGCCTTAATCGCCACGCTTGGCAGATGGGTTGGCGATCGCAGTGTATGGTGTTGAGTTTTACAGAGAACACTGCTGCCCATTCTCTGGCGAGTCCCTTAGCCGCCTCTTACAACACCCACGGAAAGTGATGGGATGGTATTATTCTTTTACGGCACAATACGGCACCGGCCGATACCATACAGATCAATAACTTACATACACATAACCAACCATAATGATCAAACAATTTAAATGTAGTACATCACTTTGCTCTATTGCCAATAGTTTCCGCAGAGTAGTTTGCTGGATACATGACTAACAAAATCATCACTTTTGTTCTCTGTTGTAAACACAGGGTAAAAAAATTAATGCGCAAAACAAACAATCGAAGACTTTATAAAATTATTGAAAGCTTAAGCAACAAAAAAAATACATCACTTTTTCTTTCAATCCTAGGTAATAAAAATGCATACATATGGGTTATTCAGGATTATCTAGGGGTCTTCTATCTCTGGGCTTCAGCTTACCATATTTTTTGGGACACCCTGTATAGTCAAACTTAATAGGAAAAAGAAGAAACAAAGTTATTTCCTACTCTCTCATAATCAACCACAGCTGATCACTGCACTACTTTAATTTGTGAGTTTAATCAATACCAATCAGTCACGGTATGCTACATTTTAGTGACTTACATTTTTGGAATCGTCTCCTTTATCTTGATGGGACTCTATAGGTTTTGAAAAATTTTTTTTTGTAGGCTTATCGCGCCAAAACTCGGCCATTTTAATTTTTATATACCCAGTGTCACTCTCACAATCAAGACCAATCTAATGATACCTCTCAAGCTCAAAACCAACGAGCCGTTCAGGCCGCAGAGCTTGGCAAACCATTATACGTACATACTCTCGAAAAACATAACCCTCCTTCTGGCGTAGTCGGGTAAAAACAAGCATAACTCAGAATAGCAAAGAGAGTAATAAACACGCAAATAGTCGTACGGCACAGTCTAAGCGTCGATGCAGTCTTACATTCTTTTGTAATTGAACGAGAGCGACGGTAACAAAACTAACTCATAACGATAAAATTATCGGTACCGTAGGTTTTAACGTTAAGTATGTTTACCGATAAAATGGGCCAGATATAACGGTAAATATGATACCGGTATTTATTAGTTAACGATACCTGCATCAAAAGGCTGTAACGATACCACATTTTTACCGGTATTTCAAGCCCTGGTTTTAACCTCTGAGAAGTTTTCAAAATAATCGTGAGTTGATGTGTTAAACACGAACGATAGTTCAAGCCCTCAAAAACACTCTAACAAGACAGTCCTTAGACCCTATAAACTTCCTAAACTTTTCAACGCATAACTAACAATTAAAGAAGAGGTCAAGTACTTAAGAGTGGTCGTCGATAGCAAAGTTTTCTGGAACAAGTACTTTGAATACAAACTTAACAAAAGCACAACTTTGCCAATGCAAAACAAAATTGGAAAAAAATTGTAGGTTCTGTCCAAAGATTACGTTGTGGGTATTATACAGTCATGATCAGACCTCTTTGGAAGAAGGTAGACGAGGACTCTCAACCACCGTTAGCAGGCTTCAACGGTTCTAAAGGCTAGCCTGTTCCACTAATAATAATAGTGCGTGCCTGCTATCACTGGCTGCATGAAAACTACCCCAACAGTAACATCAGATAGTCACAAATCCTCGGAAAAGTAAAGTCGCTCCACGAAGTCAGAAGGCTCCTGTGCTTCTGGGCTGAGATAGGCTGGCTGTGTAAGCCAGGACTACTCTCGCAAAACCGAAGGGGAGTCTAAGTGCTGATAGCAGAGTCCCCTCTACTCTACTGCGCCCGATCTTCTTAGCGTGTCGATGATGGCAAATAAAAACTAGGCCCCATTTAGGTTACATGTAAAGCCTATTTAAATCCAGTTAAAGACATTTAATAAACCGTCCGTTGCAAGTCTATGTAACATTAAATCCCCGGCTGCATCTTGTAAATCAAATTGTATAATAAATAGTGCGTACATTTTGCAAAGTAGAGATTCAACTTCCCACAGAATATGGTGCGCAGATTGTTCGTATTCACAAGGCATTTCACTTCCGCACATGCGGTGAGGTAACAAACTTGCAGACATCTTGCAGAAAAATATGTAGATTTAAAGGTAGTTGAGGTACATTCGGGTACGCGTAAAGAAAATAAACTGTGTAAATATCAACGAGGTGGTAGCCTCTTTAGCGGATGGCGTAAGAGGAGCGCTTGGTAATAAAAACTTAGCTATTTATGGTTTCTATGGAGTTGAATCCCAGTGCATAGTCCAGAAAGCGCAAGCGGTGCTCCAGTCCAGTGTATGTATCTTTTAATCAATGGTACCTGGCACAACTCCTGAAGTAATTGCCGATTGAGTCTGTAATTACCTACAAACTCTAAGTCGGGAATTTCTCTAATATTGCGTTGATTGCGCAGGCGACGCCGGTTCCTTCTACGCTCTAACTGTTCTTCACATAGAGCAGCCTCGATTAAGAGCGTTCTTGTAGCCATTTCAAGCAAAATAACAAAATGCACACAAACGAATGGCTAACGAAAATCAAAAGGTAACACTTTTAGTTTCGTCAATTAGAGGTTAAAATTACGAAAAATCATCTGACAAATTAAAATTTTCGTATGCAACATAAATGAATAAGAGTAGGTCTAGAGAATCTAAATGTCTAATAATTTTCGTTCGAATTGAACTTCGATGAAACTTCGGAACGAATCACCGTGGAGCCGAGGAACCGTGGTAGGAAACACGCGAAAATTCGATCGAAACTTTGTTTTTCGTTGAATTACAGTAGAACTCACGAAGTAAACTGTTAGTGGAGTGCCTAGGGCGTTAAAAACGTGAAATCCTCGGACTTGGGTTATAGTGAACGAAATTGAAAAATAATAATGGTTAGCTAATAATATGTATTAAAAAGTTCACCTATTAGAAAATTGTGCTTTTGATATGAAAAAAAAAATACTGGCCAAGTGCGAGTCGGACTCGCGTGCAAAGGGTTATTTTAGCACTATACACTTCTTATAGGTCTCCTGTAATCTGTGGGTAAAGAACTATAAACGGCAAATTTTTAAAAATTTTAGGCTCAGTAGTTTCGGAGATGACCGGGCAATGGTTTTTTTTGGTCTAATTTCTTAAATAACTTCGGAAATGTTTATTTTAAAATTATGAAAAAAATGTAATTAAAACCCTGAAAGTAAGCCCTTTCATTTTATGTTTCATACGGTACAGTTTTTTTTTGGCCAGGTTTATTTTTCAAATCGAGAGCACAATTTTTTTAATAGGTTTTTTTTAATACGTATTAGCTAACCATTCCATTTTTTATTTTTCTATTTCTTTCACTGTTACTCAAGTCCGAAGTCCCCCAGGCACTCCACTATGTGCCAGCCTCGACGATTAAAACGATGGTCGTAAACATTGATCGTTTTTTTATATATCAATGGTCGTAAAGTGTTAATTGTGGGCCTCCGAGTAGATTTAGTACCAGCGCTGCCATCTGTCAAACGTAGTTGGAACTGAGAAGTCAACTCTCTTCCAAATCTAAACCGCACCACAACATAGATGGCGCTGGACGTCCTTAAACAAACATTCGGAAATAAACAACTGTTCAGCATACTCTCGTGCATGCCAACTTAGATCATTATTCAGATAAGTAATTGCTAAATTGAATCCCCGAAGTAACCAAACATATAATTTATTAGAAAACGAACTAAAAATATGAGTGTATTTCATGGAAATGTCATGAAACTGAACAGGTATCAACTTTCAATTTTATTTCAGAGCTAGCTTAGAACAGTCCTGTTTGTAGGTATGTACATAGGTTTGTATAGCCTTATGTGGCGTAAACAAGTAGGTGCTTGAAATTGTTTTCTTTGTTGCTAATGATATTACCTACCTCTTGTATGGTTGGTTTAAGCTGCCTCGCACGCAAGGCAGTTTCTTACTTTTTACAATATAAAGTTAGGATTATTATTAGGTTTTTTGAAGTGTATCTACTTTAAACAGAGTTCAATTAAATTAGCTGGCGAAACTCCAACCTCTTCACGTCATCATCCATTAAAAAAAAATCAATTTTATTACACCGTACATGAGCACTTCGAATTGATCGTTTCCTAGAAGAACCGGCAGAAACTCCTCAGTAACTCTTTTTAAAAGATTGATTGTTTTTACAATGTTTCCACGTTACAGTATGTTATGTTACACAAAGATATGTATTATGTCTTCCACAACGATACTTATCTACCCTTTGGCAAGACTGGTGTCAAATTTCCTGTTTTTTTTTTTAAAAACTTTGTGTATGAATATCTCCTGTATCGTGGGTGCGTTTACAAACATACAAATTCACATTTGTTCCGTGCGGGAATCGAACCCGCAACACGCAGTGTAGCAGCCAATCGCTCAACTACTACGCCAACAATGTCGCGGATTCTGACTACCCGTAACCAACGGGTGTACTATGCCAAATCGAACGCCAAATAATCGAATATCAATTGATCGAACAGTATAAATCGAACGTCTAAATACTCGAACGTTCATAATATCGAATGGTTAATAAAACGAACATTCAATACATCATACATCGAGTGTTCAAAATATCGAACGTTTGTTTGATCGAGCGTTCAACGTTATGTAGAATACAAGAAAAACACAATAAATCACGTTTTAATCTGTAATTACTTATCTTTTATAGTTACATTTCAAAATTGTATGTGAATTAGCTATTAGATATTAATACAATTTTGAAATGTACCTATTGTGTTGTTTTTATTCGACTTTAAATACCTTTTAATAATAAAATTATTACCTCGTTTTTGAAGACATTTTTTATAATTATATTGAAAATGATCACAGATATATTAAAATGTAGGTACCCTAATTTACGTACAATTTTGAAATGTATAAAAGGTAAGTAATTACAGATTAAAATTTGATTAATTAGTTAATTTTGTGTTTTTCTTGTATTCTACATAACGTTGAACGCTCGATCAAACAAACATTCGATATTTTGAACACTCGATGTATTGAGTGTACGATGTATTGAATGTTCGTTTTATTAAACATTCGATATTACGAACGTTCGAGTATTTAGACGTTCGATTAATAGTGTTCGATCAATTGATATTCGATTATTTGGCATTCGATTTGGCATAGTACACCCGTAACCAATAATTAAAGACTTTCAAAGATCTAAAAATCTAAAGATAACTATGTACTATACACAAAGATCTAAAGATTTTTATTCTCCACTGACTTAACGTGCTTTTCGAAGCACACGAAGAAATTTATGTTAAGATGGTCACCCATCCACGGACAGACGTAAACAGGGGTTGCCTAAGCAGAACATATTGAATTAATCTTCCTGTTTAGAATTCTTAAGAGCCCTATCACAGAATTACGTTTTCTCTCACAACACTGCTGACTCATCGCATGTAGAAATTAGGCAGTTGCAATTACGTTTATTTATTAACTTATTAAATGAATATTTATGAAATTTTCATTTCTTATAATAATGTATTAAGGAGTACAGTTAATTCTGAGCGATTTTATTATTTTTTATGGATTTGAATGGGGTTTGTTTTGCGTATTTTCCATTTTTATTTCAAATTTCTGCAGCCGCTATGAATGAAACCACTATATAAGGAATATGTGTTACGATAAGTACAGTAGTTCAATCCACGAGTTCGAAAAAGTGCCGTCGCGCTTTTCATGAGAAACTTACTTCGGAATTTTGGCGGAAAATGCGAAAAGTGAGGCCGCTATGTTCAATACTAATAACTATTCTCAACTACCCAATAAGCCAAAGTTGTCTAAATACTTCAGTTTCTGAAAGTAAGAAGCCAAAATTGATCATTTTACGCAAAAAACACAATCAAATTGTAATAGCTAGGTCTTAAACACTGAGTGCAGTTTGACCTTCAGAAATTCTTACGGCTATGAAAGAAAAAATAAAGTCGAATAAAAATAACTTAATTTCATCAACAAAGCCAGCTAATTACACTCTGCTTGAAATGACTTCAAGTCATCTTCTTGAGAGTACGTCTAACGTGATATTTATGTCAATTTCCACAAAATAAAAACAACAGACTTTCCCCACATTTTGTCGAGTTACACGAACTAAAAATGTACTGAACTAGTGTTTTTTTTTAGTGAAATTCTGTCTATAATTGATAACGAATGCCTGAAAAAATTGGGACAGTAATAATAAAATCAAGTTGTATACATTTTTATTGGTTTTGTCATACTTGAATAACGACACACCTCATGTAAGCGGAATTTTGCTAGGTAATTTAATTAGTGACTATAAACTTCTATTACAAATATACAAAACTACACATAACGCACGAAACCGGAAGAAATAATAGTAACATTTCAGTTTCGTAGCCCTTCGTAGCACGGGTCTACGCCTAGGCCTACGAAAAATGAGTGCTACGCGACGTCACATTTACAACTAGGTATTTATATTTAAGCATATTTTTTTCAAAATTTCAATGATTTTTGAGTTGGTTACATTAATTTTTGTTTTAGTAGAGACGAGATGTTTCGCAGCTTATACCGTGCCTCAAAAGTTTCATAAAATATTTTTCTTATGCTGTGCTGTGATGTAAAATATTAGTTTAACCACTCAGGATCCGTAAGTCCCTTTCAAAATGGCGAGCGCAATCGCGCGAGTGTAAGCTTGTCCCGAAAGGGACTTACGGATTCTGACGGTTGGGGCGATTTTGGTCCGAAAGGGACACGGATGCTGAGTGGTTAAAAGATACACACATATACGTATCTTTAATATGTATTTGGCGTAGCGAATATGTAGTGAAACAAAACCGATTGAGATTGAGGTTAGGGCTTTTCTGAACTTAAGGACGGTAAGCGAAAACAAGGCGGCCAATTCCTCAGAAATACAGACGTTCAGAAAAGACAGGAAGAGATGCAGCATAGACTCCTCTCGCTGGGAAGAACTGGCAAAGGATAGACATGTTTTGAGGAGTATCGTTAAACAAAATGTGTAAACCTTTGAAGACCAGCGGCAGTATGATCTCGACACCAAGCGAGAGATCATCAAGAATAAGCCGCCATCCAACATTCAATACTTTTGCGATAATGGTATTTTATCTTACCCTACGCATTGTGCACGTACTTACACGGCGAAGATAGGCTATATTAGGCACCAGGAACACAGAACACACACACAACAACACAAATTAGCACACACACAACAGAAATTAGTCACCGTTGCCGAAATCGGCGTGTAATATATAAAGGGTGTCCTAAAATTAACGCAACATTTGAATTTGCCGCTATTTCTACAGTAAACTGTTGGCATCCCGAAAAATATAACAGTGTGGTACTTGTTAGTTTAGGGTTAGTATATTTCTAATGTAAAAAAAAAACGGCCAAGTACGAGTCGGACTCGCACACGAAGGGTTCCGTACCATAAATCTTAATTTGTTGTTATAGCGGCAATAGAAATACACTACAATCTGTAAAAAAATCTACTGTCTACTTATTACGGTTTTTGAGGTACAGCCCACTGACAGACAGACGGACAGATGGACGGATGCTTAGTAATAGGGTTCCGTTGGTTACCCTTCGGGTACGGAACCCATAGAAACGTAGTAAGGGAGATAGGGAGCTAACTAGACCGGGCCGCTCCGGTCACCCTAATTAGGGTCCCTAACTACTTAGTTCTTTTTACAACACCCTAAATCGGGACTTAGGACCCTGAATACCGTGTAGTGTAATAAGCGCTTAACCTAAGTATGACTGGATTGTGGAGGTCAGGGAGTCTAAAAAGGCTACTTTAGCAGAGCCAGAAAACACATCGCGCTACCCGTCACTGTCAAATTTTCGCAATCAACCTTGAACCTAATGCGTACAATCTGTAAAAATTTCAACTGTCTACTTATTACGGTTCTTGAGGTCCAGCCCGCTGACAGACAGACAGACGGACAACGGAGGCTTAGTAATAGGGTTCCGTTGGTTACCGTTCAGGTATGGAACCCTTAAAAACCAGCAAAGTGCATGGTGGTCCAGGCCCCGACGATTCCGACACAGATTTCATAGTATAGAGATGAGTATTGCATAATATTGAGTTTTTCACCCCTTGTTACATAGTTTAGTTCGTTATTTGACTTCAACATTGTTTAGCGCTCACACAGAGAAAGAAGATGTATGCTAAATCTTTTGCTGTGATATAGTGCTAATAGTAAAATGGCTGTGAAACACCCGGACAGAATGTCGTCCGGACAGTAATTAGAACGGTTTCATTTTTGCCCTTTGACAAACCCTGAATGTTTTTGTCTTCATTCTATATCAAATCCTAATTTTAATTAGTTATTATAGATTTCTCGGAATTCTCGTGACTAACAGCCGCACGGTTCGATGTTCGAGGTTAACCACCGCTTGTAGGTCCGTGATGTGACCCATCAGTGGATGACTGATCATCACGTACCGAGACTCCTTCGTGCCTCGAAAATCACGCTAAGCCGTTAGTCCCGGCCGTCATTTGCAGATCTTTGACAGTCTCTGATACCATCTGATACCATTCTTACCATAGTACAAACCTAATAAGCATATGCATATGGCGTCTTTAATAAGGATTAAAGCGCTTATTACACTACACGGTATTCAGGGCCCGGTGCCAAGGGTGGACGTGGCCCCTAACTAGGGAGCCGCTTATTACACTAGCCGGTTGATTTGGCCCTAACTCAATTATAAAGTGACGAGTGTTGACGACGTTTGAGGAAGTTGATTTGGGATTTATTGGGGGTTGGCAAGATGTGAGGAAAATACGGGGATTCTAAATATCGATTTTATTCTTCTGATATTATTCTAAATAACGAATTTGTGGGGAATCAGTCTATTTTTTGTTCACAAATTGGGGAAGTTGAATTGCATTTTCGGGGAATTGTTAAATTAGTGTTGGCAATACTGCTCCCTAACTCCCTAAACGCTATTACACTGCCCGGTAGTAATGGAGATAGGGAGCTAACTAGACTGGGCCGCTCCGGTCACCCTAATTAGGGTCCCTAACTCCCTAGTTCTTTTTACACCACCCTAAATCGGGACTTGGGGCCTAGAGGTATCCAGTCGAAATGCCATTAACTCAAGTCTATGGCCCCTTGCAGCTGTGATAATATCAGACGAATAAAAACGATATTTAGAATCCCCGCATTTTCCTCACATCTTACCAACCCCCAATAAATCTCCAATTAACTTGAGATTCTCCACCGTTTGGGAAATTCCCCACACGTTGTCAACGCTCGTCACTTTATAACTGAGTTAGGGCCGAATCGACCGGCAAGTGTAATAAGCGACTCCCTTGTTAGGGGCCACACCCAACATTGGCCCTGAATCCCGTGTAGTGTAATAAGCGCTTAACCTGAGAATGGTGTGTGCAGGTCAGATAGGCCGTCGCTTCATGTAAAGTATTTGTACTCAGCTGCATCCGGTTGACCTGGAAGTCGACCCTACAAAGTTGAGAAAAAGTGAGGCAGATAGACATTTCTCGGATTTCGAATGAGCCCTATTACTTAAAACCTAAAAAGCTTTTATAAAAATATAACCGACTTCCAAAAACAAAACACTACAAAGTATAAAATAACTTTAATTTCGGAAGTCGGTGTTTTTGGTTATTTCGTTTTTTGACACCGACTTCCGAAATTGAGTTTATACTTTATAGTGTTTTGTTTTTGGAAGTCGGTTATATATTTTGCAAAAAAGGTTTTTTTATTTCTCTCTTTAGAGTGGTACCTGCGTACCCATTCACAACGTACCGGCGTGATAGTATGTTATGAACTGGGGACTATTTAATAAAACTTACTTAATACTTTCTGTGTACAGGTCTTGTCAATACGAATGAAGTAAGCCCAAACACTTGGTAGTTCCTACATACCGATGTGGAGTTCCCTTGACTCTCTGACCAAACCTTAATTGTTTTGTAGTATCACCCGACATTAAAAAATAAAAGATATGAAATTTAAAAAATAGCGGGAAAAGAATGGACTAATACAGCGAGTGACAGAACTGCGTGGAGGAAAATGGAAAAGGCCTTTACTCTATAGAGAGGTACTTAATAAACTTGTATACATAGATAGCAACATAATAATAAAATTAAATTATTTTTTTATGGAATTTTATACGCATATTGTTATTGAGAAGAATTTTTAATTTTATTAATACATAAATTGCTTGCTAATAAATCGTAATATAATTGTAAATTGAATTTTATTAAGGAAGTAAAAGGCTTTATTGTTACTATTATCACCCGATATACACACGAATATCAAGTTTTTACAATTTTCGAGAGTTGCCCTCGATTTCTCAGGGTTTCCATCATCAGATCCTGACGTGGTGGCAATGGAACCACCTCGGCTATACCCTTTCATATAAAAAAGATTATTCGAAATCGGTTCATCGAAGTTATCCGCGAACACACATAAAAAATATATTTATATATAAATACGCGGTCGAATTGAGAACCTCCTCCTTTTTTTGAAGTCGGTTAAAAACTGTGTTCTGCATTGATCATTTTTTACTTTTCTTCTTTAATTCAATTTTACTCGTCATGTTGCAAAAGCAACATCAGTTTTTTCTCGAGTTTTGAAGGCAACACTTCCTATCTATGGACGTCGCCAGATAAACGTGCAATAAAGTACACTGATTTTTCCCTAATATCCCCTCGTAGATACTCGAACAATAAATTATGAACCGTTTTTCATTACTACAAAACGTAAAGGATCACGATAGAAGTCGATTCAGGACAGCTTTATGTCATTATTTCTGTTTATAGGGTTCCGAACAAAAAACGGAACCTTAATAGGATCACTCCGGTGTCTGTCTATCCGTCTGTCTGTCTGTCTGTCTGTCTGTCTGTCTGTCTGTCCGTCTGTCTCAACCAGTTTTTTCCGGATCCACTGGACCGATTCTGTTGAAATTTGGTACACATATGAACTTCTGTGACCCAAACACGGATGCGTTACGTAAATTATTAAAGTTTTAGTATGGGGGTCACTTTTGGGGGTCAAACTAGAAATTTTCAAAAAAAAGTTTTGAACAATATCGTGTGACATATCAAATGAAAGGGCTTACTGTGAGGGTTATAATTATATTTATTCACTATTTTAAAATAACTGTTTTTGAAGTTATTAAAGAAATTAGACGAAAAATGACCATTCCTCTCCTTATCTCCGAAACTACTGAGCCTAAAATTTTGAAAAAAATGGACATAATAAATAGATCTTTACCTATAGGTTACTGGAAAACCTATAAGAAGTCAATAGTGTTAAAATAACATGTTAAAATAATAAAATTCGTTCGGAACCCTTTGCACGCGAGTCTGCCTCGCACTTGGCCAGTTTTTGATATTTAGAAAGCCAATAAATGGGTCAATGACCGTTATAGCACGGGTATCTGACGTCTACCATAGTTCTTCCTGAGAAGACTGGCGAAGTAAACTCAGTTTTTTTTCTATTTTCAGCTTGGACGACATATGTCTTTGCTTGTATTGGGGAGTTACTGGTATTTATTAATAATACAGTCTGATTTCATTTACTTATGATTCTAATAATATTAATCAAGGGCTTCTTATCAATGGAAAAGCCAGTTTCTATTATATTAATTACTAGCTGACCCGCGCAACTACGTCTGCGTCACATTTTTCATTTATGTTCTGCTCCCTATGGTTCGTAGCGTGATGTTATATAGCCTATAGCCTTCCTCGATAAATTGGCTATCCAACACTAAAAGAATTTTGCAATTCGAACCGGCCGATCCTGAGATTAGCGCATTCCACCACACAAACAAACGAACTCTTCGGCATTATAATATTATGTAGTACTAGCTTCTGCCAGCGGCTTCCCCCGCGTGGTCCCTAGTGAACATACTCCCGGGATAAAAAGTAGCCTATGTCCTTTCTCAGGCTCTAGACTATCTGTGTACCAAATTTCATTTAAATCGGTTCAGTAGTTTTGGCGTGAAAGCGAGACAGACAGACAGAGAGAGTTACTTTCGCATTTATAATATTATTAAGGATAGATAATTTACTGCCATAGGATTTGCCCGAGGCTTCGCGAAGCGGATAACCTTAGCTCTGAGAAAATTCAGAAACTATTTTTACCGATATTAGTGGGTGGATGGAGCAGAATCGTGTAAACGTAATAGACAAGTTTCGATTGAGTGATTATTTGCTGCTGAGAATTAGTAGGCGTATCACGTGTAGCCTGTTAGCAGTTCCTTATTCAAGTAGTGCCAGTAGGTATGTATTTTTCGTTGCACCCTCCGCGGGTCAGTTTTAATCATTTTCCAGCCGGAAGTCAGAGATACCCAACTTCACCGAGACCAACGAGCCCGGGGCAGACTGCTGCAAGATCGACGCCAAACCTAGCCGGTGATACGGATACGTATCACACTCCGAGGTATAATTTGCGGTCGAGACGTCAGTTTGATAATAGAAATAACCGTCTTCCAATTATCCCCAGCTCAAGAAGCCCACGTTCTGATGGCCACCCAAACGCGGAAGGGCACAGTCGATAAATAATGAAGTGGAGTTGCAGGCTGTGTCCGAAAGAGATCAACTCCTAAGGAAAAATATCAAATGCGGTGACCTCAATCCTTTTATTAATATTACAATAGATAATCAAGCCTGTTCTGCTCTGATAGACACCGGAGCATCAATTTCGTGTATATCAGATCAATATGCGTTGAATCTCAAACTAAATCATACCGGTGACAAGGCAAATCATTTTGTGAAGTCAATATCGGGATCATGCTTAGAAGTTGTCGGGAAAACGACGATAAGTTTTACAGTGGACTCTAGTGTCTTTGTGAATGATCTCCTGATTATTAAAAACATTAACCAGAGATTAGTCCTGGGACAGGATTTCTTTAGTTAATACGAAGCAGTTATCGATTTTTCTAATGGGTGTATTACTTTAATGGGAAGATGTTGTATAAATTTTCACAAATGTACTGAACAAAATGCTATGTCAGAATCGCAAGTGGTGTGCCATGACCATAATAATGAAATAATTCCAAATAACAACATTATGAAGGTTCGTGAATCTAAGGGAGAAGGGAGTTTTAATTCTGTATCGGAAACTGATTATTTCTATTTTTCGAATTTAGTTAAAAACTGTGATGATAATTTTTTATCGAATGTAGCTAATGCTGATGTAATTAATGAACTTGATGTTAATTTAGGTTTAAGCTCGGAGAAAAGAAACAGACTTAGAGCCCTTCTTACCTTATACAGAGATAACTTCGCTTTTAAGGCCTCTGAATTAGGTAGTTGTAGCATAGAAGAAATCACTATTAGAACTGTAGATGATATACCAGTTCATCACCCACCATATAAGATTTCACGCAAGCAGCGAGACATAATAAATACACAAGTCAAGGAAATGTTGGCTAATAAAGTTATTCGGGAATCCAGAAGTGCATATGCATCCTCGGTAGTACTGGTGCAGAAGCCAGACCAGTCGTGGAGATTTTGTGTAGACTATAGGAAGTTGAATAAAAAGGCGATAACAGATAGCTATCCATTACAGATCATTGAGTTTATCATTCAACTCATCAGGAGCGACGTCTCAATACGACAGCCAGGATGACGCCGAACCTACAAAAGTAAGAAATTATCTCAAAGAAAGATTGAAGTCACACATCTTCTTGGGACGTTACGTAGAAAGGAGACTTGCCGACAAGCGCATCGGATACCGTGACGTCGTTATAATTAGTGCTGCAGAAGTGTCATTAAAGAAGGACTTGTTTGATGTACAGCATAAATTGCTTACGATTTGCCCCAACACGCACTGGATTGGTATCACAGACACAGAATCATTGGGATATTTACCCGGCGCCTCCACCACTTGTGGACGTTCCGATTAGGGCTTCTGGAACGTCCCGGGATCGATGTGAATAAAAAGACTTTAAGCGATTTAAGAGATCATTATATTGAGCAGGTGCTCTCAAGAAAAACTTTTACAGAACTGTCATAAAAACAAATCAATAATTGTATGTCAATATTTGAACCTATTCTAAATTCCTTATTCTTCTAAAGCTTTTTTTATTATTAAATTGATGGAGGTTCCCGGAGGGTGAGCCATCCAAGGAGGTTGTATCACAGTACATGCCGTCTCGCAGTATTCATGAAAAGGAGTAAATAGATTTAGAGCATCTTCAAGTTGTAATAAAAATAAAATAAGCTGTACCTACTGAATTTAACATAAACTATCGGCAAATGGTTGTTTGACCCCAACAGCATGTCTGTCGACAAAGGCCTCCTCTAAAGACTTCCACGCGCTTCTGTCTCTCGATACACGTATCCATACCAGGTCAGCTATTTTCTTGAAGTCATGTCTTCCCATCGCTTAGTTTGTCTTCCTTTATTCCTTTTACTTCCTTTATTCCTCTTATTCTGTAATTATTTTAGTCGACTTCTCTTTATATGTGCCTTGTCCATCGCCATTTAAATCGTTTGTGAAGATGTAGTTTAGTTACAATAAATTGTAGGTTATCGGTTTACAATCAAATTCATTGCTCTCTTTATGGGTGTACATACCATGTGGAGTAGCTTGACGTGATCACAAACGGCTTGAAATGCCTTACTCCCGGATTTCGAATTTGAAGTTGAGTATTCGTCGTTTCTCTATTATAATTGTTGATATTTGCACCAAGTGTAGCCCCATTTCCCAACAGTCTGAGTCCCAACAGTGGGAACATTATAAGGCCGACTATGCTATATGTAGCCCCATTTCATGTCCAGGCTATCTCTTTCCAATCCAGGTTGCCTGGGTGAGATCGCGGAATGCGATAAGGCCGCCAATTGTATATTTTTTTTAGTTTAAGGTTTTCTGTATGTTTTTATATTTTGGTGTACAATAAATAAATTTGTCAAACTCTACTTTAGCCTGAAACCCTGTCAAACTTTGGCATTATAGAGTTTGAACGCTCTTAACTCCATATTTTCAATTCAGAACCTGGGGGTTACTATATAATTTATCTATTCAGTATTCGGAAGTTACAATTGTAAAACTTTGTAACATTTAAATAAACTAATGAACTCAAATGAATTCACTAACTCTGAAAGTCTTTGGAATTGAACTCGCTAAATGCCGCGCCGTGCCCTTCGATACTGCTACTAAACCAACGGGGGTCAAGCGTGGGAAATGATTGAACGAACGCGAACCGGGCGTAGCTCGGAGTTCATTTCGGAGAGGGGTTAGGTAAATATATATACAAGTATGTAGCCATAACTATCTTTCAGACATTTTTACTGGCTGTTTTTTTTGCATATGTAGAAGTTTAAGCCATTGTTTTGCTTAGATAAGAACAACATAATCATATCATTACTCCTATATTCTGCGACGAGATAGATAGAGGTGTAACAACATTTAACCGACAGTTCGTCTGTGGTAACACTTTTACTTTGAACTGGCTTAGCATACTACGGAGTTTAGATTGAATACAAGGCCAGCTTATACTGGTTTTTTTTTTACCACTGTGCACTAACGTGTAGTCTACTGTATTAGCACTACTCGTAGGTCTACTTGACTGGACTTCCCTGTCGCGTCCTAAATAAAACAAAGCCAGACAGGGGTGGATTCAGGATTGTCGTTTGAGGAGGGGGCCTGACCCCGCTTAGGGTAGGTTTTAGCAAAGTAGCAACACTATAGAAGCACAAATAAATATTTAACTTAACGCATAACAAGCCTCTTAAGATAACTTTTCGTAAAATCCACAGAGAAACGTTAGGATGTAGACTAACAAAGATATCTTGGTCTTTTGGAGAGGCTTGAGCCAAGGGGCTCAAGCCTCTCCAAAAGACCAAGATATCTAAGGCTAAGGAGCCATCCCCCCCTGGATCCGCCAATGCAGTACTACGAAAACTAATTGACTGCTAACTAAGGGTTTTACTCTGGGTGGGACCTCGGCTAAGAGCGTACTACTGCTCCAACAGTTTCCCAGTTTAAATAGAGCAAGCTTTATATTTTTATTTGACAAATTACAAATCCTTTTTTTTTTCGTAGCAGCCCGTAGTCTACGGGCTGCTACGAACGGAATTCCAGACGGAAAGGAAATTAAGGTTGATATTTTCGTAGGGATCTCTATTTTTTTCGATAATGATAAGCCTATATTACTTCCTGATAATTTAGCTTTCTATCGGTGAAAGAATGGTTACAATCGGTCCAGCAGTTTCGGAGCCTATTCTTTGTTTGTAACAAAGAAAAATCTTTCCTCATAGTTCTAGCAGCTATTTGCAGAACATTCCTGGGCAAATTGGTAACCATTTCTTTCATGCCTTATGTAACGATATTAACATTTCCACATGGATAACTCTTTTCCTCAATGACTACCAATTACATCCATACTTTGGACGGTTTGAAAACGTAGGATTAGCTTCGCTTCAGGTGCGTAGTAACAGACGTGTCTTTCACCAAGCAAAAGGAGTCTGTAAGGATCATAGCGGGCATAGGTGGATCCGGGGCGGGGGGCTAAGGGGCAACCCCCCCCCCCTAAATAGCTAGATTTCATTGGTAGTCTACAATCTAACGAAATCATTGAAAAATTTAAGGAAATTTATCCAAGAAAAAATTAAATTAAAATTATTTATGCTATGCGTTAAGCTAAATAAAATGTAATGTGCTTTTTACCCGACTGTGCCGGAGGGTTATGTTTTGCGACTGTCTGTATTTATGTATATTTCTTTGGCACGCTCTGTAGCCTAACGACTTGATGGATTTTAGTTACAGTGGTGTCGTTAGATTCGTTTCGATTGTGAGAGTGACACTGGGTATATAAAAATTAAAATGGCCAATGTTTGGCGCCATATCATGTCTTTAATTTGTTTTTCTCAAAACCTATCGAGTGGGCTATCAAGATAAAGAGCTCGAGGAAAAGATTCCAAAAAAGTAAGTCACAAAATGTAAGAAAAAAATACTTTGTCTTAAAACCCGATCGCTACAAACGGCTAAAAAGTTCCAAACGAGCTCGCTGCTTGAAAAGCGACTTGTTTTTTGACAAAGTATTTTTTTTATTATTTAGTACTAGTGGACGTCACGCGGTTTCGCCCGCGTAGTTCCCGTTCCCGTGGGAGTACAGGGATAATATATAGCCTATGTTACTCCCTGATAATGTAGCTGTCCAATGCTAAGAGAATTTTTCAAATCGGACCAGTAGTTTCGGAGCCTATTCAATTCAAACAAACAAACAAACAAATCTTTCCTCTTTATAATATTAGTGTAGATGAGGAGTATGCAGACTCACATGGATTAATCTATAATTGTAAAGAGTGAAGTCATGGTCATTGGGGCTGGGGGTAGGTAACCTGTGTATGTACCGCCAGTTTATCTTAATGCCATTAGAGAGGGCATACAACTTTAAATATCTTGGCCATATACTTACCCCTGATCTCAGAGATGATGACGACATTATTGAGCGTGCGCGGAGGCCCTTGTCGGTTAGAGCGTTCATGTTGACGCGCAGGTTTAATCGTTGTTCAGTAAAGGTTAAAATTACTCTTTTCAGAACGTACTGCACTGCGTTTTACACGAGCAGCCTGTGGCTCAGATATACTCAAAAATCGTACAATGCCCTCCGCGTGCCATACAACAACGCGTTCAGGGTGCTGTTGAGGCTGCCCCGCTACTGCAGCGCATCGGGAATGTTCGCGGACGCACATGTGGATTGTTTCTTTGCAATAATACGTAAGCGCTGTGCATCTCTGGTGCGTGGAGTGTAGGGCAGCAATAACAGTATCCTATGTCTCTGATTTCCAGCAGGCTGGACTGCCCGTACATGAATCGCTGTTGCGCCATTTCCCATGGAATGGTGCAGCCGCGGTGAAGTGTCGGCCAGTGCTGCCACTGTATGTTGTGTTGTAAATGTTTTTTTATTGTGTGTGTTGTATACTTTGTTGTAAATAGAATAATCTTAATTACTAACATAGGATAAGTTTTTTAAAACAAATGAGTCATAGTTACATGATAAATAAATAAATTGAATTGTATATTTTGCTAACGACAATCCTGGATCCGCCCCTGGTAATAGGTGTCTTCTGTAGTTTTTGCCTACCCCATGGGTAAAAAGGCGCGAGTTTATGAAGTATGTAAGCTTCAACTCTCTGACTAACTAACCGACTCTTTAACAATACAAAACAAAAAAGAATACTGAATTAGTTGAAACAAAAGTGTTTTGAAAAAGAGTTAGTACGAGTGGGTGAGTGATGTTTGTACAAGTATCTAGATTTGTCGGAGTCATCTTCATACCAATAGGCAGTCATCATAGTAACATTAACGATTCGTTGTTCAATATAGGAACCGATATCACCGATGTTCAATTCTAATCAGTTGGCGGTATGATGTTAAGTGTGCAGGTAGGTTGGCAATTGACCTCATTATGATCGCAGTGGCCTCGCACCCACGGGACGAAAGGGCGTGGCCTTCCCTGATCCGGACGTTACCATAGACACGGGATCTCTGACAACAGTTCAGAGTGGCTTAATTACTGTAATTGCAACAACTAAACTCATGTTAACTTAATCAGTATCATTTATAAAAAAAAAAAACAAGTTTTTATCTTTAACACCTGTTAATTCAATTCAATTCAAAAACTTTATTTCGAGCGGATACTCATATAGGGTTAGTAAAACTAAGTTTGGTAAATAACACGATACGGTGACACATGCAACTGACAACAGTGAACCACGAACCGATAGTGCACTCTGTCAGCAATCATCTTCAGAACCCTGTTAGGGCTGGTCATGACTCAAGTCACCATCGCTGCTTGCGCGTTAGGGACTACTCACATTTATTCAGCTCCATTCGCGTTTCGCTGAACGATTCTGGTCACACTTATACAGCTCTGCTTCTATCAGCCGCGTACAGCGTCGTAAGAATGAGAAAGGCGCTGAATACGCGGCGAAGACGGAAATATGTCCGTGACTACCGCAGGACCACCGCCGCCAACCGCATCCATATTTGGTAAATAATTAGTACTCAATTGGTACTAATTATTAGTACTCGAACAAAAAAATTGGTACCTTCGTAGTTTTCGAGAGAATCGACTTTGAAGGTGGTCTGACGGAAGTCACGCTCTTTATTCATTTAGTATTGTGCTCTGAAAATGGACATTTCTATATGCGATATTTTTATAGGTTGCAAAAGAAATAGATAAAGTTAAACGTAAAAAATTAAAACGCCAGTGGATCGACCCAGTACAGGTACCAAAGTTTAAGAACTTGTTTGAAGGATTGAGAATTTATCTCTCTTTGACAATTCTATGGACTTTAGACCGATAATACTAGAAGTATTATAATTCACTTATTAAGAGAAATATATTTTTTCTTGGAAAGCTCTTGGACTATACCTACCTTAAAAATTGAACTCATTGTATCTTCTAAACTAAGACCCGATTCATCATCTTCCTGCCCTCATCCCATGTTACTTGGGGTCGGCGCAACACGTTTTTTTCTTCCATTCTGTTCTATCAGTCGTCACTCTATCACTAAGTCCCTTTTCTTTCATATCGCTCCTCACACAATCCATCCATCTTTTTTTTGGCCTTCCTCTCCCTCTCCATCCATCCACATTCATGTTCATAACTCTTCTAGTTACATGCGTTTCATCACCTCCAACTAAGACCCGATTAAACCTGTTAATTAAAACTTATTTGCGACTATTGAGAGAGAAAACAGATCTTCGCTAGGTGCCCTAGCTTTTGAAATTCAAATAGACCAAGCTGAGTAGGCGCACCCCAGATCGGCCACCTATAAACCCTTATAACTTTTGAACCAGTGATCCTTAATTCTGGTATTTGGGGACTAATTAGCGACATTTTTTTTATTATCAAAGTTAAAATCCCTGACGGTGGCATTGCCACTGTCAATCACACAAGGAGTCGAGAACCATCCGTGTCCCGCGCTGTTCCGCCGCGTAAGGCCGCGTACGACGCTGAAAGCGGCGGAACAGCGCTGAACTCCATACATAGTAGGGATGTAACGGATGTGATGATATCGGAACCGGAATCGGAATCGGAGGTTGTGGATTTGATATATCGGAATCGGAACAGGAATCGGAATCGGATTCGGAATCGGAGGCGGATGCTTTAGAAGAGAATGTGTGAGAAAGTAGGGATAATATAATTAATAAAATAAAGTAATACATACATTGCTAATCAGTCCTTTTAGGACGTGTGTATGTATTATTTATTATTTCAAATACAAACAATAGAACGCCTGACGAGACGTTGAAAAAAAATCAGTCATTAATTAATAAAATAATTATGCATTGTAAAAACGCCAGCATTTTTAGCTACCACAATCTGTCAAATTTCTGCAAAAGATTTTCAAATTTATCACAAATTTGGAAGGTTCACGTTCGATTGACAAAATTTGACAGATTCGTGTAGGTTGACCTGCTGGTGTCCTTGTAAGTATGCTGGCAATGCTACTTATAAAATTAAAAATTTGTTCAACTAATTTGCCACTTGTCACACTATTAAAAACACAAATACAGCTGTTAAACTCTAGATTCTGTTAACGTGTTCACTCATAAACACAAACAAAAACAAATAACCTGATCCCCAATGCGAAACAATAACCAATGTAAGCGACAGAAAGCACGTTACGAGGGGCTATCCCCGTGCGACAAGTATAAACAGGTTTTTAGACGCGTTGACCGCGGTTGTATGCCGCCGCTCGCCGCAAGGCAGCGACCTCCGATTACCTCGGATTGAAAAGTTTCGGAACAGGTATCGGAATCGGAGGTTCAAAAACAATCGGAAGTTCCGACTAATCGGAATCGGAATCGGAGCTCCGTAACATCCCTAATACATAGCACTCGCATGATAAAAACACATTTGTCCTCATTTTATACTTGTTTGCCGCGAAAGCTGAAAAGACGCGGAAAGCTGAATGGATGCGGACGCATCTCCATACAAAATCGTTGTTTTCTATGGGCATAAGCTGAATAGAACTGAAAAGGTTTGAGTACTCCCTTATGGTGTAAAACAATCTATACGTGCCGCCTTAAACAACCCTGACGCACTGCAGCGCTATGCCATGGCAACCCCATCAGTTTTCTGAACGCGTTATTGAATGAGGGCTACTGTTTTTGTACTCACTCGCCAGTGGCGTTAAAACACGAAATTGCGTGCACGTAAGTAAAGTTTGAATTTAAATCAGTTTTAATAACGAGAAAATGCGATCAATTATCATCGTTATCATCATCATATCAGCCGAAAGACGTCCACTGCTGGACATAGGCCTCCCCCAAGCGTCGCCACAACGCCCGGTCCTGTGCATCTCGCATCCATCGGCTACCCGCGACTTTCACCAGGTCATCTGTCCACCTTGTGGGAGGCCTTCCAACGCTACGTCTTCCGGTACGCGGTCGCCACTCCAGAACTTTTCGGCCCCATCGACCATCTGTTCTGCGAGCAATGTGCCCTGCCCTCTGCCACTTTAGTTTGGCCATCCTTCGGGCTATGTCGGTAACCTTGGTTCTCTAGCGGATATCATCATTCCTGATTCGATCACGCAAGGAAACTCCAAGCATTGCCCTCTCTATTGCTATATCGTCGGCAAATCGAAGATGACTGATGTACTCGCTATTGACATTAATAGGCATTACTGAAATCTGCGGACCTTCTCCAGTCCAAAACCTTGAAGACATCCTCCATTGCGGCTATAAACAGTTTCGGAGAAATGACGACTCCCTGCCTCACACCCCGCTGCAGGAGGATAGGTTTCGAGGTCTGATACTGAAGTCGGACTGACATGGTGGCGCTTTTGTACAAACCTTTCAGCACCTCGATGTACCAATAGTCGATCTGGCACCGTTGGAGAGACTGCAGCACAGCCCAAGTCTCGATCGAATCAAAGGCTTTCTCGTAGTCTACAAACGCTAAGCAGAGGGGCAGATTATACCCTTCGGTCTTCTGTATAACCTGACGGAGCGTATGTATGTGGTCTACGGTGCTGAAGCCTTATCGGAATCCGGCTAGTTCGGGAGGCTGGAAGTCGTCAAACCTGCGTGCGAGACGGTTCGTGATGACTCTGGAAAACAGCTTGTAGACATGGCTCAGAAGTGAGATGGGCCTATAGTTCTTAAGCAAGGCATTGTCGCCCTTCTTAAAGAAGAGTACCACCTCACCTCTGCTCCATGCCTGTGGCGTTTTCCCTTCAAGTATGACGGAATTAAACATTTCCTGAAGGGCCTTAAGGACCGGTCTTCCACCCGCCTTCAAGAGTTCGGCCGTAATTCCGTCCTCACCCGACGCCCTGTTGTTTTTTAGCTGCTTCAGAGCCATCCTAATCTCATACAGGCTGACGTCCGGGATGTCCTCGGTATAGTGCCGGGTCAATCTAGCTCTTGGGTCGTTAGCTAGATTCGTTTCGGGTTTAGTCATTGACGTGTATAATTGTCCGTAGAACGTCTCGATCTCCCTCAGAAGCTCCGATTTGGCGGATATGGTTCTGCCATCAGCGGTCTTCAGTTTCGTGAGCTGGCTTTGCCCAATAGACAGATCTCTAGCAAAGACCCTGGAGCCCTTATTCCGCTCTATCGCGTCTTTAATCTTTGCAGTATTAAAGCGGCGGAGGTCTCTTTTCAAGGACTTGGAGATCCGTCTATTGAGCTGCCGGTATCTGCACGCATCTTCTGAAGACTGCAGAATCATTTCTCGCCTCTCCTTCATGCTTCAAAGTAGGATCAGAGACCCTCTTGTTCCTATCTGTACGGCGAGTCTTGAAAAACTTAGACCCGACCGTATGGACAGTTTCCACGAACCCATCGTTGCAATCGTCCACGGAGCTTCCTAGGTACTCGAAACGGTTCTGAAGTTCGAGCTGAAAGCTCTCGGAGTTTTGGATCTGGATCTGTGCTGGACGGAGCGTAGACCTCATCAGTCGAGACCTTTCTAGCTTGATATTTAGATTTAATGTGCCTCCTACCATACGGTGATCACTTCCGGTTTTCACAGAGACGTCATTGAATATTTGCTTCTTCGTCGACATGAGGAAGTCAATCTCATTTTTGGTGGAAGAAGGAGTTCATCATATAGAGGCCCTCCTTCTCCATAAAACTAGCCAGTAAGTGTCCCCGGTGGTTCCGACGTCCAAATCCAAATTGCCCCACTGGCAGCTCATCACCGTCTCGTTTGCCCAGTTTCGCGTTGAAGTCCCCCACGACCACGGTGAAGTGAGTTTTATGATCATGTATGGCTCTGGATATATCCTCATAAATGGTCTCTATTTCGTCGTCGGGGTATGTCGAGGTTGGGGCGTAAACCTGTACGACCTACAACGAATATCTTGACGATATTCTAAGTATCAGGTAAGCCACCCTGGTTGACACACTCTCGATGTTCACCACATTAGACACAAGGGACCTGTGAACGATAAACCCGACACCACCCTGGGACTTCTGTTCACCCTCCCGGAAATAAAGCAGATTGCCGGATTTGAGAATTATCGTGTCCTCCCCCTCTCTTCGGACTTCAGACAATCCTACAATACTCCATCGCAACCTACTCAATTCCTACTCGAGTTCGGTGATCTTCTCGTCGGTCCGGAGTGTTCTCGTATTTAGTGTTGCCAAGTCCAGTCGACGGTGTTTATTATGGTAGCCGGGTCCAGTCCGGGGATTCTTCGCACCCCTTGCCTCGCTGTGACCTTGTCCGCTACCGGAGTCAAGAGTAGACGGACTGCCGGGCACTAGGGGCCATTTTTTGGTTGTGCCTGTCATTGGGGGGGTTTGCCATAATCGCCACGCTTTGCAGGCGGGTTGGCGATCGCAGTGTTTGGTGTTGCGTTTTACAGAGAACCCTGCTGCCCATTCTCTGGCAAGTCCCTTAGTCGCCTCTTACGACACCCACGGGATATGATGGGATGGTATTATTCTTTTACGGCACCAAACGGCACCGGCCGACACCATGCGGCCGTAAGTAATTTTTATGATAGTCATGATGTCACATGGTGACTTTGGACTCGCGTGCAAAGGGTTCTGAACCAATTTCATTTTCGTAACATGTTTTTTTTTAACACTAGAGACTTCTTATAGATTTTGCTGTAATCTGTAGGTTAAGAACTGCAATTTTTCAAAATTTTAGGCTCAGTAGTTTCGGAGATATGTGGGGTGAATGGTAATTTTTGGTCTAAAAACTACCAGATGTGGATTTTAAAGACACCAATTTAAGAAAATCCTAGACAAAAGGCAGAGTGCTAAAATATTCGAGCTTGCTTTGCTTGCTCTTGCTGCATGTGTTCTTATCATTCTTACCTTTTCTGTACCTAATGGATAGGGGGCACCACAGGCGTAGATTGCTTAGGGCATCAAGAAGTCTTAATCCGGCACTGCTTAAAGGCTGAACGGATTTGGATGAAACTTGGCACAGGGGTAGACCATGTCCTGGAATAGGACATTTTTTTGGGAATGCGATATTTTTTACTTTCACTCTGGCGAAGCCGCTGGCAGAAGCTAGTTTTTAAAATACTATCTTTTGCCCGCGACTTCGTACGCCATTTTTTCCTGATCCCGTAGGAAATATTAATAAAAAAAAAGGAAGGTCTTCGCCCAGCAATGGGACTGTTACCCTTCCAATCTTCCCGCTTCTCAAGGCTGTTTGCTGATAATTAAACCTACCACTTAAAAGCTAGGTAAGTAGGTATAAAATCTATGGTGTCATGGCCTATTTCAACATTTCCGGTAATCTTATTTGTCAGATATATAACGTCGGTTTGACGACACGGTTGGCGCAGTGGTTGAGCGATTGACTGCTGCGCTGCGCGTCGCGAGTTCGATTCCCGAACGGAACAAATATTTATATGGCCTACAGATAGTTGTTCCGGGTCTGGGTGTTTGTGTATGTGAGATTATATGTATGTTACAAACCCACGATACAGGAGAAATTCGTGGTGTGGGGCAACGTTTAAAAAAATTAATAATAATAATGTCGGTATGTAGGTACTGTTCAGTTTTTGGCAATGACACACTAGTCCAAATGGCCACATACTGTACGTCTACCATAAGTTTTATCAATCTATACTCGCTAGCGACTGTAGTTAAAAACATGTATGAAAACTTAAAAAAAAACCAAGTTTCTAATTTATTTGTTTAGTGGTTAACCAAAGTTTTACTTGCAACTTGCTTGCTTCTTAGTGTTTTTTTCTAAGTTTCGAACAATCTGCTGCGAAACAGCGCGATTCTGTAAACATTTCGAAGTGAAGGCTTGGGTGAAGTGATCACGAAGTGAGCTGTCAATCCATGTGATCAAGATGGAATGACAGCCGGTCTATTCTGTATACATCTCACCGTGTACACTTAGGTGGAGTAAACGACAAGTGAACTCGTCATTCCTTCTTGTCTATGGTTTGACAGCTCACTTGTCGGTCACTTCGACATGTTTACAGCCGGTCGATTCTGTAAACATGTCAAAGTGAAAGCTTGGGTGAAGTGATCACGAAGTGAGCTGTCAATCCATGTAATCAAGATAGAATGACAGGTCACTTCGTGATCACTTCACCCAGGCTTCTACACTTCGACATGTTTACAGCAGGTCGATTCTATAAAAGTGTCAAAGTGAAGGCTTGGGTGAATTGATCACGAAATGGCTGTCGTTCCATCTTGATTACTTGGATTGACAGCTCGCTTCGTGATCACTTCACCCAAGCGGCCCAAGCCTTCACTTCGACATGTTTACAGAATCGCACTGCAGAATTGGCACGGTTGGCGCAGTGGTTGAGCGACCGGCTGCTGCGCCGCGTGTCGTGGTTTCGATTCCCGCACGGAACAAATATTTGTATGGGTTACAGATAGTTGTTCCGGGTCTGGCTGTTTGTGTATGTGATTTTGTATGTTTCTAAACGCACCCACCATACGGGAGCAATTCCTAGTGAGGTAAAGTTTAAAAAAAAATCGACCGGCGAGTCCACCGATACTACGAAAAGAAGTTTTTTACCGTATTTATTTTGGTACATGCATGTTAGAAAAGCATGTACGACTTTCTCAGAAAGTCGTACATGCTTTAAAACGGAAGTAGTGTGCAACCTATTACAAAGACGTAGATAAACCTAGGTAATATAGATTGGTGTTAATTAGCTGTAAATAAATGACGTCATCAATATCATAAATGACACAAATGCACTGCGAAGAGGTTTATAATAATGCTGAGTATCCAATTGAAATAATATTAATTAGCGATTTAACGATGTCTCGTTAATTAGGTTAATCTGCTCTCCGCGTTAATTCTTGTGCTCTACCAGCTTGTAGGCCACTCTTGGAATCAATCTGTTATGCAACCGTATTTCTCTTATTGCAAATCGATAATGATACCACTATCAGACACCGATAAGTATATACTATACACCTATTTACCTAATGACAAGGAAGAAAACTCCTAGTGTCCGACTCTTCATTTGCCCAAAAACATAGCCCATTGCTTGCTCGCAGCTGAATCAAAAGATTGATCCAATAAAACCATTGTGAACATTCATCTTGGTCCTAAAGGTTACAAGTACTTACAATAAACTACAGCTACCTGATAAGTTTACATGTAACTATGTAGGTATGTAAACACACATGCATACGTGTCAACAACCACTTCTGCCATTGTCTTTGTTGAAATTAATGTATGAATTCTATCATAATTAAATCTGAACATCACCTGTAAAACTGTTTATGTTAGAGACTACCTCCACCATGAAAGTCGCCGTGAACTGCTAGAGGACCAACACACCTCCAGGTGAAAATGGAATGTTATCCATGTCGACACGCCAACCCGGGCTCGCGTACCTTTTGTTTTTGTGTCAATTAGAATATTATAAGCAGACGTAATGTAATTGGAATCGTCGACCGCTGTCGGTGCTCAGTGGTTATAGCTATACGATGAGACATAGGTCGGTGCGGGTGTGCGGCGGTGCGGCTAGCCGGGCGCGTTCGCGAGGGTCACGCAGAGGTGACAGCGAGTTGCGTGCGTGCGAGATATGGGGAGGCGGCCGGCGGCTCCGCTGATGTCAGTGACGACGAGCGACGGCGGCGCTCCCGACGGCGCGCGGGCGGTGCAGCGGGCGCGGGGCGCGGGCGGCGCGGGGGGCGTGCTGCCGGCGCCGCGGCTGCTGCCGGCCGCCAGTGTGCCGCGCGCCTCCGACACGAGTGCTTCGAGCGCGACTCCACACGCCTCCGCCTCTCGCAGGTACGTACCGAGCACGTGACTTTCATAACTTCTTTCGCTTCCTCCGAGCGCCGTCGCGCCGGAAGCCGCTGCAGGACCCGCGCCCGGCTATTTCGAATGTTTCCGGCCGCCGGACGACTAGAAATAGCCGTTGGTCGGCCGCTCCGGCACCGGCCACAACTTGGCGGCCTCGGAGCGGCGCCGGGGGCGCGATGACCCGTCGTGTTTGCCAAACGAGAATCCCTAAATACTTGCCGGTCATCGCTTCTGCGGCTTTTATCAGTGTTACATATTTATTATTTGCCGGCGGAGCGGTGAGGTCAGTCAGCGCGCGCGGCGTTGTGCGCCTTATCGCGTGGGCCGTAGGGTCGCAGCACGGCTGGCGGCGACGCGAGCGCGCCCGACCTCGGCTTCTGCTCTGTCTTTGCTCTGCTCTTGCGACGTTCTCATACCTACTGATACCTACGCGCTCACAAGTTGCAGCACAAACAATAACCAACTTTACTACAAACTGCGTCGATTCTAACAACCGGGAACTAACTTCTGTTTGTTTGTTATTGTTTACCACCGACTACACTCAACAGTTGTTAAGATACTTTTGAAGTTAATAGCTAGGTGCAGCAAATGGTTTGTTACTGGTTTCTTCATTACTTATAACAACTTACAGTTTACAACTATGTACTTACCTATTTATCTATCGCCGTAATGACCGCTCAGATGTTAATTGTTTGTACACAACGCTAACTGATAAATTACGCGTACCTACGCTACTGCTGACCTCTCGTGCAGAATCACGTTAAAAACCGAGCACTGCCGAGATCCCAATTGTTAGCTGCGATAAGAAACCACAAGTACTGAAGCAAACGGAAACTAGAGTTTGATCCACTGACAATGACGTCATGTGGTAACGTGATGGTGGCGAGTAGGTAGCTAGTTGTAGCTACGTGCTCATACACCTCGCACCTACCTACCTAACTAAATCAATGTTGTTGAATAAAGTTCAGGTCGTAAATGGGTCACTCTTTAGTATTGGTATCTCTACACTTATCAAGATTCGTTCATTTTCAAAGTTGTCTGTCTTTGTTATTGTTTAGGAAGCGCGCGGGCGCACACACGTGTCACTCAGATCATAACTCGTAAGCGGCCACAAATTAAGCGCTAGTCGTATTCTTTAATCGCTAAATCAGGCGCGGCATATGAAATATTCGTGAAATGTGCGCGGGTTGCCCACTGACGAGGGATCCGGTACTCGCCGGTGTTGTCTTCAGCAGCAGTACACTGTGCGTGTAATACTTAAACTGGCAGGCAGTCTTCGCCCTTACGTTCAACAGCATATGGCCCAGTATTCCGTGGCGATGTGTCAACACTTATTACGCCCTAGACGCATCGCTCAAATGTTCTCGACCTCGCACTATCTGGCTGCATACGATGTTCGCCTCTAAAGCTTTTGCTTGTAGGGGCTATAACGTCGTGCGCGTGTTCAGGCGTGAACAACGTTTTGTCGCCGCTGTAGGGTCGAGATCCCCGACGCACAAGAGAGTGAAAGTTGGGAGGGTGGGTGAGCTCGGGGTGGCTCGTGGCTCCCTGCTGGAGTAGTCGACCCGGGACTTCCAACTTGGATTTGCTAAATCTGCTTCTTTTACGCCGGGGTTGTCGAAAAAGCAAATGACCGTTTTTAAATTGGACGTTTATTGCCGTAATTAGGGACAGGATCCAAAGAGTGGCCAATGGTTGGATGCCATACCGTTTCAAACTTCCAAATATGGTGTAAACATATTAAAATGTATCATCCTGAGTAACACGTAACGAGTAGGTAAGTACCTAGGTACCTACTGAAAAACTGGTGTGAAATAAACATACAGTACCCATTGAATCATGGTGTCATTGTCGGCACTCCATTCCCGGTTGTTAAGTCATCGCCGCTTTTACAAGCAAAGCCCTCGAGTTCAAAAAACGAATTAGTATGTGTTACGTACATAGGTACCTAGATAGTATACCTAACTACATACCTACCTCGTTTAGTGTTTCATATCAGTGCACACAAGCTCTCGGCTATTGGCATACTCTGTACTAACGCCCCTGACACGCCGGGCGGTGTACGAAAAACACGTGGCAAAGTACTCGTAGCTGTACATACGCTCTACATAACATAGGTATACTAAACTTAATATTCGCCTGTTATCAGATTTTTACCTAGTTTCATAATGTTAGATCTGACTGTTCCTGTGTTGTACTTGTAACATACACGAACACGTAATAAGTTAATAACACACTTGTATTCCCCGAAGTGTTAGGCAGAGATGTGTCTATGGTATAAATGCATACCTAGGTATGTCCACATTTCTTTCATCAAATATATACAGCATCATGTTTACCTGTGCAGGTTGTTCCAAATGACTACAACGTCTAAAAATCGAAAACGATAATGTTTAGTGTTCCTTGGGCAGGTTACTGCAATGGTAGAAGTGATAGATCTAATTTACATTTTGGTCCAGCATTTTGTTGTTAAAACCGCGCGCTATAAAAAGTCCCAATTTGTATGGACTATGGAGGAAGTAGATAATTTAAACGCCGAACAAATCATTTTTTTTAGTAATTTGGACCCCCATTCACACTAACGTAACACTCGCAATGACAATAACTTTGATTTGGACTCTACAACAAAGTCCATTGCTTGATTATTTTGAAAAATTCGTCTGCTCAACAGCTAAAATACCGCAATTTATATTGCCGAACTGTCAAAACAATAGGGTTTATAGCATAGTGAGTTAAGCGATTAGGGTACGGTAGAGTCGGGTGCCAGGGTCACGTAATCTAATTGCAATGGCTCGAAACTGCGCAGTCTAGGTTTGTCTATGCACGAGTGACCCTGATATTGAGTCCGTTAACGCCCGAATCTCTTAACGTCATAAGTTTCATAACACATTTAGGTACTATACCGACCTTGTAACTGCTTCACTACATTGAGGCCCTGGCCAAAAAATTTTGTTCTCGGTTTCTGTCCTCATAGGTATTATTACACTAAAGGCAATCTTCTATTTTCATTAACATAATAAAAGGCCAGTTCGTAGTTTTAGGGTTCCGTACCAAAATGGTAAAAAGGAACCCTTATGGTGTGACTAAGTCTGTCCGTCTGTCACAGCTGGATATCTCAAGAACTACTAATGCTATCAACTTGAGATTTGGCATACGAAAGAAGTAAAAATGTATTTTTTTATCAGCGACTGAAAACCATTCTTAAAAATTCGAATTGGGGCTAATAGGGCATGTGGGGTATCATATGAAAGAGCTCTATTTGCACAAACCACCATTCTCCGCCATTCTCAAACCATTTTTCTTTTTTGTTAGGCCGCATGGTTTTCGACTTATGACTAAAAATTAAAAAATTTTGACCATTCCCCCTTTTGTCCAAAGTTTGCTTAGAGAAAAATCTGAAATAATTCTAAGTCATAGAAGTTTAAGTAAAGATTACAGGAAAAATAAAACGATGTCTCTAAATAGCACACTTTTTCAGAAATCGTCAACAAAAGTTACATTAGTTCCACTAGCGGTCAATAAATGGCGCTGATCTAAAACTGCAATATATTGCTACCACAGTGTTAAAATTCTCTGACGAATATAGATCTCGCCGATGAAAATTTAAAAACATTTCACGTTTTATATAATGCTACGGAACCCCTCGGTGCGCGAGTCCGACTCGCTCTTGACCTGTTTTTTTTAAAGACACAAATTGTTTTTGCGTGAAGTCGAAACGCGACAAAACAACTGCTTTGGAACCCATTTCTCTGTAAGATAATTTATGAATATAAATCACCACGTTACAGCGCAGCGGTTGAATGAATGAATTCGTGGTAAGCAATTTCTACCTTGACAAGTCTTTAAAAACCATTACGTACCTATTATATTGCAAATTGAATTAAATTAAATTAAATTAAATTTAATCCAATCTATTTTCAATCGGACATTGTAAATTATAACATTTAATGTGATCATATTTTACGTTGCACTCTTATACTTTTAACCTTTTAAAATCTTTAGTTTACACCTTTCCTGCAATAGTGTATAGTAATGTTGTGGTTGTCTGTAAGTGTTGCAGCACTAGAATATTTTATTTTTTGTAATGATTATTAGCTCTAAGTACGGTGTATGCAATGTTGACGGTCCTAATAAATAAATTAATAAAAAAATATGGATCTGATGTGACGCACCTAATTACCGAAGACAATTTCAATCACAATCCGAAAGATTTCGAAGAAAATTCCCAATCCATTCATCCATCCGGACTTTTCATACTTCAAAAGTTTGAAAAGTCTGTTCAACAACGCAATGAATGTTGATGAACTGACAAAATGAACGGCATTGCCGTTCTAAGTTTACGCAATAAACAAGATTAGATATTACCATAAGTAACTACCGGGCTTTTACAGTCCTTCCCAGTGCTGGGCAAACGGAAGGATATTCTATGTTTGCCCTGCAGTGGGTAGAAAGATCTCCTCATACATAGGAGGAACGAGCATTAATCACCACTTCCTAACTGCGTTAGCGATTTTCATACTTATCATTAATTCGGAATGACACAAACCCAGTACCGTGTAGGAAATAACCGTAAAACTGTGGAAAATAAGGAAAATATTCAACTGAAACACGCGTGCATTGTTAACTAATTGATAATAATTAAAACATCATCAGACGCCACTCGTGTTTCAGATCTGTGCCAATGTTAGGCGCTCTTAGGAATTTGAAACGTAATCTGTGTATAGCTTTAAAAGCGGCCATCATCACTTTCATAAGAGCCGGCCAGGAGAATGTGTTTGAGTCAGTATTTAGCAGTGAATCACCATTAGATTCCTCGCATTCCATATTTCCTTAAAAATGCATTGTTATATTGTTTCATCGTGGGTCATACCGGCGGAACGGCCTTGACTCTGGCCTTTATTGATAACCTATTTCAGGCACCATTTGCTCATAGTTTCTTTGTTTTGATTGTTTATTGATGAGTCCACTGCAACAAGGATGTTTTCCCTAGCTTAGTTCAATTTATTTAATTAAAGCAACAGAGCGAGGGTGTGCCTAAATGTGAAAATGCGTATACTGAAATCATTGCTTATGAAGGTACACTTCACTATCAAATCAAAAAGGTTCTGGTTATTTAATTTGCTGGATAACTTCAGACAGTTTTTAAAATGATCTAGAAGATGTGCCAATTCTAATCATTAAGCAACATCCGCGTCTCAGTCGCAATCTGTCAAAAAAGGCTAGTTTTTCATACATTTTTGACAAATGCGAATGCGAACAATAATTAGTAGAATTATATGGAACAATCCCCTAAATATTGTTCGTAGCAGTCGTAGCGTAGCCGTAGCCAGTCTACGAAAAAACCAAAAAGCGTAGAGACCGAGATAAGCATACAAATAAGAACCAAAAATATTACAGTATTTTTTAAATATAAAGTAATCCTGACTTTCATATTCACCTAGGTTCGGTAATAACACGGGAACGAAACTACGGTCTCCAATCTGTTTTATTGTTGTTGGTTTTGAACTCGACACGTGTTGGTTCCCGAGATAGTTTGGTTAATTGTTGTCTTGCACTTTCGAGTTCTGAACATGACCTTCTAATTTTCTCTTTGGAGGAACTGTTTCATACTCAACTTTAAAGAAAAATACCCCAGGAATCTTAACACAAAATGAAATACTACGCCTTATTACAGCAAAAGAATCACTGAGTGAACATCCTAGATTGTTTTTTCTTCGTTGTTATATCACAGCATTCGCCCATCCCTACTTTGTACTGCCAAGCGTTGTCACTGTTACTATGGCCAGTATCCCTGCGTTCATTTCAGTGACCACATTCACGTGCTAAAAAGAGATAAAAAATGTCATGTAATAATTCTATTTTTACGTATACACACGGCGCGTCCAGTACGCCATAATGCTATTATAGCGTATATACTAGTATATACATTTACTAGCCACTATATATCATAGGTGACCTAATTTACAATATTACTTGGTTAGCGTCCTCCCGGACGTACCTCTAATGAATCGGCAAAGCCCTAGCGGCGACGTGTAGAGATGCGGTCCCAAGGACGAGTTGCTTTAATCATGTTGGAATCGCCTTTGCAGAAAAAATAATGTAAGTACACACATATATACAATATGCAACGGAATCAACGCAATACCTGAAATGTGGTCATTGTACCCATCATTATGAATAACTTTTATTTACTATGGGACCAACATTGAAATCGCGAAAATACTATCGGCTTTCCCATACATTTATTATATTAGGTCATTACATATGAAATACAATGTCATTACAATTTTATATGTAATGACCTAATATTCATTACATTATGAAATTGTAATGACATTGTATTTCATATGTAATGTATTTTATGACCGTATAACTCCACAAAATATACTGAACAGCTGATTTTTTGTTTCGCGATTTCGGGGTTGATCCCTTAGTGAAAGTTATTAATAATGATGACTATAATGACTCCTTTTCAGATATTGCGTTTATTCTGTTACACGCTGTATATGTCACTGGAAAATGGCAAACTTCGTAAGATTATAAAATAACTTGAGAGATTGTAAACTTTCGTAAAATTGACAACTGAACATTTGGAATGCTTTTTCACGCATCAAAATTTGATAGTTTATAAATTCTCGAATTCATTCCGAGAAATTGTGAACTGAAATAAAATGGCGACCAATCAGAGCACAAGTCTACAAGAAACTAGGCTCTCATTGGTTTGTTCAAATTTGACGTCACATGTACGCTATAGAGTTACGAATTGAAGTAGCTGGCGATGGATGGATGTTTGTTACTCTTTCACGCCAGAACGGCGTGAACGGATCTGGATGAAATTTGGAACAGAGATAAATTATAATCTGGAATAGCACAAAGGCTTTTTATCCCGGGAGTATGTTCCCTAGGGATAACGCGGGCGAAGCCGCTGGTAAAAACATAAAAATCCTCACATCATACTAGGAAGTCCATCCCATAAGCTCAAAATAAAGGTTTTTGTCACAACAAGCTCCTTAGATTATGGAACAGCTAATATAGCCGCTCTAACAGAATTTTCCTCCAGATTATGGGATGGTCAAGCCATCGATCCGTTCGCAACTAGAAGTATACTAAGAGCCGTTTATTCAATAGCCGATAATTCGACCTAATTTGAGAGCTTCACTACATAGTATAAAACAAAGTCTCTTTCTCTGTCCTTATATCCCTATGTATGCTTAAATCTTTAAAACTACGCAACGGATTTTGATGCGGTTTTTTTTAATAGATAGAGGAAGGTTTATATGTATAACTAGTGGACGTCACGCGGTTTCACCCGCGTAGTTCTCGTTCCCGTGGGAGTACGGGGATAAAATATAGCCTATGTTACTCCCTGATAATGTAGCTATCCATTGCTGAAAGAATTTTTCAAATCGGTCCAGTAGTTTCGGAGCCTATTCATTTCAAACAAATAAACAAACAAATATTTTCTCTTTATAATATTAGTGTAGATAACATCCATTAAATAGTGGAGAAATACTGTTATTTTTTGAGGTTACTAATGTGATGTCATAAATAATTACATTTTATGACGCAGATGAAATTGCGCGGGTCAGCTAGTTTGTAATAAAACTATTTTACAAAAAAATACAACCGAAAGTTTTTAGTGGTACCCCACACCTAACAACGCCACTGGAAAGTCGCAGGAAAGCAAAACACGCACTTTCGTTTGCTTGGATGACTAACCAAATACGTCATTTAAGTAAATGAATTCCAGCTATTTTGATTTGAAAGTCAAAATGCTAAACCGATTTTGATGAAATTTAAATGGAACCAATCGGAAAGTATACCCTTTCACATGAAAGAAGAATTTTTTAAATCGGTTCATAAATGACGGAGTTATGAGGTAACACAGATAAAAAAAATACAACCGATTTGAGCTTTTTTTGAAATCGGTTAAAAAAGCAACTCATTGCTACGGATAAAGTTAATCGGACGGATAATAATCAATGACTCTTAATTATTTTGTATTTGTTCTTGCATCTGCATCAAAACTCTGTAAATAAAGAAGCCTTTCCCAGAATATATTTTTCACGAAGCTGCAAAATCCTGAAAAAGAATATGTTCAAACAGAACCGTAAAGAGGTCGCTCTTGTTTGCATGCCTACCGAAATGAAAAAAGTGAACATACCTATATTTGTACCTACGTATGTACCTATAGTATATGAAGGTATTTTTCAACCCTTGGGTCAATGTTACAGGCTCATCGTTCGAACCCTGCAAATGTCATAATAGACATTTTTTCTATCGGTTGCTTGAGTAACAAGTAGTTACATAATGTAACTTCAGAGTCGTAGTAAATAATGAACTTGTCTTGACGATCATTTCAAACCATTACACTGAATCAAACAATGTCAAGAGAAATATCGTGCTGCCGCTAAATACTTCTCCGAAGCATTAATTTCTTACCCGCTTCAGCAATTGCGTGCAACCTGAAAGAACTTATTAACACGACAAAGGTAACGTTTCACCGAAAATCCATTTACTCAAAATGAAAGGACCATGTAAATAAAATACTGAATACATTGATCAACTCTTTTACCAACGTTTTCAACACGTGGCACTGCTGCTGCATACAAAAAAAAATCTTATTAAAACCCTTCATTCGTTGATTGCTAAGTATAAAAAGTTTTCCTACAAAAAATACTTCCTTCCTGAGTATTTTCCCCATGCTACGTTTGTTTTTCCTACCGATATCATGTTTACATTCAATGTAACATGACTAAGCTTCCATGCGAAAATCACAAAAAAAAATACAGTTAAAAATCGATATACGCGTTCACAAAATACGCACTCCTGAACAAACCAATACAACGTCAACATTTTCAGTCAAAAACTTTATAAGTTGCAGTATGTAAAGTACAAATCTGCAGCATCGCACCTGCATTAGACGGTTGAATAATTCGCTAAGCTGTAATGGTGTGGTGAGGTCGCCGGAGCGGGTCTGTGCCCACCTCGGCTGCGACAGGCGGGCGTCGGCAGCTGCATTGCAGCTGGCTTGTGCTTTTGCTCGTTTTACTGCACAGAATCCTGCTCGCACTGTACATGTACCTCTACATGTGGCATGGCCGATGTGTGTAGCTATGTACTCACTACATAGTTACATACTTCACACAAGTATTTAGCCGTAGCGTAGCATGACGCTTTTGATCTCTGATGTTGAGCAGAGTTGGAATTTAGCAGCTTGAGTTCAGCTTTCACATAAAATATGGATGAATACTGATGTTCAGACGCATCTGGTAACTGAAATACGACCTTGAAGATGCGCTGAAAATGTTTTGGGCTTATATCAGTGTTCGAAAATCAATATAAGTGTGGTACTGACTGAATTTAAGTCTGACTAAAGCTTTTTAAGTTTACTTTACTAGAGTTTTTTCAAGCAATTTCTTTGCACTTTTTCCACGAAATTTCATAATACATATTTTTTCTTTCAAAATAGGAAAATATGCTTATGTTCAGCAGAATCACCATACCAAGGTACCTATACTATCACATCTTCGCGTAAAATTCATGAAGCATTCAGACTCAGACTCTAGTTAATTTACATACACTCTTTTAGATGTCGCGAACACTAAGATCAGCTGGAACGATAACTTAATACTACACGGTTACGTAATTATGCTATCTCAAAAATTACCCAATTTGTTTTGAAATGATAACGTACCAAAACATTACGAGATGTTTTATATCTGCTCACTGTAGGTAACTCATTAGTGTGGGCGTGCTTACCTGTCATATTTTTATCGTGTAAAACAATTTAATTTCGCCAGATTTTTCGGATCCTGTAATTCCATTTGGAGACTGTCCATATAGAATTGTAATGGTCGTGGCTGCATACTTATTACGCAATAGGAATTTGGGTCGGCCTCCACCGGGTTTGGGGCGTCGACTATAGGCTTTATAGGGTTTTGACAAAGTCAGTCATACAGCCACCAAATTGAGGATATATTTGTCCGTCAAACTTGCAGTCGGTTAGACAGATGCTTTATCTACATGACTGGTCCTGAGTGTGAATCAAAGGGAAGTCTTTTTATCGGTGACTACTTTAAAGATAAAGATATAGACGATTATTATATCGTAGTAGGTAGGTCAGTATCACGACACTACAGTCTGGTATCAGTTAAGTACTTTTTATTATCCGCAAGTGGTCATGCTCATGACTTTACCAACACCAGATGTTGTCCACATTTCAACATCCGTTGATGATTTATAACGTACTTCTAGAGACACGTCGTATATTAATGTAGCGATGGGCGTTAAACAGTGCCGACGTGGGCCAATTCGTACGAGTGCTATAGTTAACATAATTGACAGCGGCCTGCGAAATTATGATTTTCCATAGGCGGTGCTACGCGCTCCGGAGCGCGCCTGAAAAACAAATGGCTTTATTGAAACGACTGCTCATCCTGTTAAGATAGCGAGCGTGAAGTATCGGAACTTTTATGTTATTTCCAATGAACAAATTACTCTCCAAACACAGCCAGTATCTTGTGATACGTAAGATCTCATTACATTGTCAGCAGCCGAATACTTATTTACTTATTACAGCATCAGTTGTTTATTCTCACTACTTTGTTCTCCCACAACACACTGGCGGCGGAAATACCAGCTCAGTAAGCTGCGAGCCGTGGCTAACGATGAGCATGTACTTATGTAGGGTACGTACAAACATCTAGGTGTAGATAGCGTAGGAGCAGAGGTCGGGCGACCTCCCGTCGGCGTGTCGGCGTCGGCGTTCTCCGCAGGCTTAGGGCGCGGCAGGGGGCTGCTTTGCAGATTTTCCTTATACTATACGTAGGTCTATCATAGACCGACGCCGCCGTCCTTGGCACGTCACAAAGCCTAGTCTACAGCGTGGACTGTAGTCTCTATAGACCGCTATAAAACAGAGATAGCCTTCACACACCGAACACAACCAAATTGTCTGTTTTCCACTGGCAAGATGGTAACGGGATTCAATTTGACGTCCCTAAATCGAAATTTGATTTCCGTCAATCTCTTTGCATACCCGTTACAATCATGAATTTCAGATTTTTCTGTTTACATGTGTTTTAGATGCTCACGTTTTGGGTTTGAACCCTAGAGTTAGGTAGTAAAATATTACGGAAATTTTCGCACCTCCAGTGATTTTATGCGGACGACATATTAACTTATTGTCTTAACAAGGCGTAGATTGTGCTAATGGTCTGTGGTGTTATTCTGCAAAGTTCAGTCGAATCTCACTTCAGTGTCGGCTCACAACTCGATAGTACCTACATAAACTCAATTGTTTTTAAAATTGTCATTCGTCAACTGCCACACTTGATTCAAACCTCGAAATTATTCTAATTTCGAAGTGACGTTATAGATCAGCACTGCTCAATGGACTTGTTTTGCTCCAGTTTAATCCAGAATAAAGTTGGTGCGCTCTAATATAGTGGACCACCTAAAAACTGTGGTCTGCAGTACCGCAGTTGCCGCCACTTAGGCGAGATAACGTTATCAGCGATAGCCTTGCAGAGGATTCTGTGAAGCCACATAGCCTGACGTATACATAGCATGTATACCTATGTACTTTTGTGCCAACGGGACTGTGGAGTGCTAGATTAGGAAGCCGTCCTATTACGAGTATATAATATCGTTATGACTGGTCTTTACAGAAATGTATAAGAGTTTTTGTGAAGTGAGAGCGTAGCAGTTCGAAATCTTTTGGATAGACTGTATGGATTGACTTTTGACTTAATTAAGTTTCGTTCGAGTAATCTTGTGTGTGAGCTGTTTTCAGTGTTCTGATCTTAGATATTAATCTAATGGTTCGATTCGGATACACGCTATCTTGCAGATAAATTATGAAAAAGAATTTAATGTCTGCTAAAGATAACCAAAACATTTAGTTAGTAAATCCGAACCAGAAAAGCCCGAGATGACACCATCAAGTTTGCCAATCAATACTGTGTTTTTTGGGCGTGTTGTCGTTGCCAAAAGCATTGTTTTTTCTGTGATATGTCCTTATAAGTCTACACGGAGGCCCGATTATGTTCTGACGTTGTATCTTCCTAAATGAGCCAGTCCCGATTTACAAGGTATACCCAAGTCGTCAGTGCGCCTCGGGTGTTGTCGATACCATCAAACTACCTGTTTACCTACTTTGTTATATTAAGCGAACAACGTTGCTATAAAGTGCTTCATTATCTCAATAAGTAGGTATCTGCGGTCGAATTATAGATTCCGCAAGCGATATAAATGAGGGAGGATAATTTGCGTATGATTTTGGAGATGAATCTTTTAATTGAGCTGAAATCGCTGTAGCTACAAACGTTAGGTTTTAGCAGGAAGCTTCCATTCCATTTTGAAAGCGGTCCCCTCTGGAGCGGCGGCGATGTCACTGAAACGAAAAGAGGTCGCTCGTTCGCGTTCCCCGCCAGCCATAGCGCATCCAGCCAACAATGAAGAGCGTAGTTTGTGCCAGTGCTATATCGAACACAGAGCTACATACGTAGGCAGTAGGCACAGATAGAAGCGTGCTGCACGTAGGCGGCACGTAATGTATGCGTGCGCGCTGCTGCGCCGCCGCGCCGCGCGCCGTGCTGTCGCTCCACGGACGTCGCACTCGCCACTGACCTCATGCGCCGGCTATACCACCTTAATATGACCTAAGCGTGTGGTATTGTTTCTTTTGTTCCGTTTCATTAAATGGCTTCAGTTTTATTAGTGCTTCTGAATTTGAATCGGGTTTGGACTGAAAAAGTAGGGTTAAGTTTTTCAGGTTAGAGAGGAAGATTTTTTTATCGGGAGTAAAATTAAGACTCACGTTTTTACCACCACCTCTGGTTAAAACATAGGATAAACATAGGTGGCCTATTGAAAACAAGCGTACAGCGCAAATTGATATCAATCCAGTCGTTCGTGACTCGGTAGTGGGCACTGGCTGTCGCCATCGTTAACAATCGTGCCGTCACCTAATTGACTCCGCTCTATACCTTAATTAGTACTTGGCTGTGATCGCGACGTTATTGCATCTCAAAGTGGCAGTAGATAGCTAACTGGCTAGTTCTTATGTCGGCGCGAGGCGAGGCGAGGCCACGCACCACCTGACACAAGCAGCTGGCAGCCGGCTGCCTGCAAGCGCACACAACAAAACTCGTTTCGAAGCAGACGCCTCAATATGGCCGACTACCAATGGCCCCCGTCTCGTATTATGATTACCAACAGATTTTAATTCTAACCTAAGCTTCTTCCACGCAATTGACGTGTTTCGCAAGTGGAGCGTTCTACATTAACGCAGACGTTGCAAGCGAACGCAAAACAATATTAAAGATATTCTTCAGTGCTACGGCGAGTGTTTCTAAGAAGTGGGCGCGCGACTTTGTTGGATGGCTTTGTTGTCGCGGCGTATTGTCGAGCGGCTGTCCTTATGCCGTGTCCGTGATCGTATTTTTCCGTGTTTTGCGCAGACAGCGTGCGGTGTGGTGTGGCTGTTTACACGAGCAGCACTGTACACACGTATAGCTGCACGTCTAGGTAGGCGCGTAGGCAGCGGTCGTGCGGCCCGCGGCGGCGTCGTCGCTCGACCCTGATAATTTGCTGCGCTTATGTTACTTCAACGGCTTCTTGCGACACGTTGCGGCCGCTTTCCTAGGTTTCTACTCCCTACACCATGCACTCGAATGTAGGTGAGGTATGTGCGACTGTAGCACAATGTCTTCGCAACAAACAACAGTCGCCGCTTCATAGGTAAATCGCATTAGGCATGCATAAACGGTGCAATTTATTGATGAAGACATTAATGTTATTTCATATTTATGTAGGTAGTGTCACTATGTGCATATCATTGCATATGGCACACATATTTAAGTTATCCTCCCAGCAACTCGGCGTCGGTATATGATTATGTCGTTTGTCATTGAACGAGACTCGTGACATTGAAGACATCTTTTATGGAATAATTCGAATGAACAATCAAATCCCAAAAACTATATGTAAATCTTCTCGATTGTTTACCATAAATTGTGGTTAACACATGATTTTTAACATAATTTGTATGTAATAATCACATACCTAATGTAATTGTTGATGCTGGTAGAGCGCAATGTAGAGCACGTTGTTTTTCTCCAAGGTGTATTCGGGATTAAGAATGTAAATCGAGAGCCGTCTACCTGGCTCGGAGCTCGAGTGGAACGGAAATCGTTTGCGTCACCAGGTGTCTTGTGCAACACGTGGCCTGGACGCGAGAATGTCCGCGAGCCACCGACAAGATGCGCATAACACTCGCTCCAGCTCCCAACGTATGAAACGAGCAGAATGTGCGACTCGTCGATGTGCAAGCAAACAGCCACACTCAATACCTACATACCTAATTGCACATGAGCCGCCTACATGCGCTGCTATGTGCAAAATGCTTTTATATCGGGTGTGCGCTATTGGAAACAGTACCTATTGACTCATAATGAGTAAATCGCTAAGTAACACAAACAAGTCGCCGTGACAGTGTTCATGCACGAGTCGCTCGGCGTCGATCTGTGCGCGTCGTCCGTGACACCTAAACGAGCGAGCAGCACCTCTGCTATCTGGTGCTTTGATAAGGCGCATTTATCAGCGGGCCTCGGCGGGAGGAGCGACATGAGAGCGGCTGCGGCTGTTGGGTGGCGAGCGGCCAGGCGGTAGGGCAGCACATGTTGCGGAACGTGCCGCGGGGGGCGCGGCGGGGACCAGGACGGCCGGCGGCGCTCACCGGCGCGCCGCCGCACGCACACCGCCGCGCGCCGACACGACGCCCGCGCCCGAGGAGCGTCACTGCGCCTTATCGCAGCCATCTTTAAACGAGCACAGTGCACGCCACCCGCCACTCGGTACGAATTCCATTCGAGAACACTGTTGCTACGATGGCCGTCGACAAGCGACCGCACCGATCCTTTCATTACATGCGACGCGAGCGCCGTGCATCGTTTAGCAGCCTGCTTCAAGGTCGTGTTAATTACCAGTCGGACCGGTGACAGTCATGCTCGTTAGCGAGACTCATCGCATTAATATCTATCTTCGCATAAACAAGGCATTTATCGTTTTCAATGATCGGTTGCCTGCGATGTTCTCTTTGAGCGCTTGCCGATGACTTGGCTTACATACAGCACAGTATCTAGATCGCATCACGTTTTAATAACACGCGCTGCGTTGTACACAGCCGCTCCGCACTCACCTACTCTACATTGTCGCACCCTATAAAGTTTACCCTATTTAGGAGCGTCTACGGTTTATACGCTTCCACACAAGGGTGTTCTTGCGGCGACCATCCGTATTGATCTCGGGAGGGTGGTGTGGGTCGACATCCCGTCGCCTAGTCTCTGTAGAGGCCGCGGCTCTGGCAAAGCCTCGGTAAAATCCAGGCTGAGGCTGTCGGGTGGGTGATAAAGGAAAACTGCCTACGTTGCCGGCCCCTGGCGGGTGTGCGGCGGTGCGCTCGGCGTGGCGTGTTGTCGCGCAACTATATATAGCGCGTGTTGGTAGAAGCGCCCGCCGCCACCGCGCGGCTCCGTCGACGACGTCCGACGAAAGGTCAATTGGCGCGCAAATTATTTGCGTCGCAAAATCCGCAGCGTCGCTGCACCATCCCGACAGCGACACTATAAACTAACATAATTTAAGCCTATCTCCTGCTTTGCTGTACGCATTAACTTTGGTCTCGCCTCGGTATTATAATGGATGGCTGATCACTGATTCAGCATTGGCCCAACACCGCGTACTCTTTAAGGCAAGAACGCGGCACGCATTCTTATCGGACCTCATAATAGGTATTGTATGCCGAGGTAGTTAGGTAGGTGCTCCATGTAAATGCCTACGTAGGTACTGTCGGTATATAGGTACACGTGCCGATTGATTACTAGCTGTCGACGTCGTCGTCCTCAACAGAATTACAGATTAAATTTCGTAATTATAACATAGTTGTGAGTAGGCGGCGTGCAGGAAGGCATGGAGGAAAGTTTTCACAAATTGTAACAATCACTCATAAAAACGGGACTTATTAAGGTACCTAGAAATCGTAATGAGCTGCTACTATTGCAATAACAACTTTATAATAACATTGTTTTTGTTATGTTCAACTTGCTACGAAAACATTCTCCGGTTCTACATTACACCGTTGACTACCTCCACGCCCTACAGAGTTACGGCAATAGAGAACCCAAAAACAGGTATCAAGTTTCGAGCCAGAGGAGTGGCAAGCAGGGCTCATAGGGACTGCGGCTATGCATTCTTTCTATAGCACGTAGGACAAAAAACGGGTTTGAATTCAAGAAGTGGTCAGTCTGAGGCCGTTTCGAGGTGAGCCGTCCACCATCAAGGCACTGCTTAGTCACGCTTGGAATGCTTACGACTGCTCGCTTCTACAAGACGTTGCAAACAAATGACGACACAGACGCGCAACACAGCTATAGCGACAACGCCACACATGCACAAGTACATACAGCGCGACTGTACGTCGTATAGTCGTATCAGTCATGTACTTGTGGTTAAGCGGACTAATTCAGAGCACAGACGCCGCTGAAAACGGCTCTTTGCTATCATTTATCGGAATAGTGTAGCGTGACATAACATCACGCCTATTTGTCAAACGGACAAGCAAGCAGAGATGCAAAATATCTGTACTTATCTAGTATCAGGTTGCTCTGCAAACACCATTTCAAACATAATAAGGTTACATTTCGCCAATAATATAAGGCGTAGTCCGGTTATATTATGTAGGTATATCGTAGCATTGCTACGTCGCTACGGCTGAAAAGTATTCGTCGCTGAAAACGAGTCCTCGTGTGATATATTTCATGATTCGCCGCGTTCAAATTGCGTGCAGGGGTAGGCAGATAATGTAGTGCGGCACACCTTCGGTTTAACTGAATTTCAGTGGAATTTAAATAGCTTTGCATGAAGTATGTAATGTAGAGCTACGTCAGTAGATTGGGTGTCGCTGAAACCATGACTTTGTGTGCTCTATCTTTCTTTAATTTTAGTACTTAGCGGTATTCTCTACATCGCATCGATCGGCCATTGAACTGCTGCAAAGTTCTTGTAATGTGTACCGTATTAAAGCATTTAAGTAGTACTTAAAACAGTGTCGACAATCACTTCCCTTTGCAACAAAAAAACGTTGACTGTTCGATACCTTTGTGATGCGTATTAGTTAATCTTTAAATTCTCGTATTTTCATCCATTACCAATGAGCAGCTTAAGATAAGAAAGCTGATTAACTCCTTATGATATTGTTTCCAAATCTAACAAAATAGTTTGTTTGACCATTGATAAGTTCACTCAACGATTCATTAAGCATTTTGTTATTGAAACCGGGTAAATATAGTTTACGCATACAATTTGTGCATTCAGCTTCATTTAAATAAAATACAGAAAGAAATACTGTAATGTTGCACTTTGAATGTGCGGTAGGCGACGAAGCCAATGACTTACGTCAATTGCTTTGTTAGGATAATAACCTTAATAACGCCACTGTTATAAAGCTCAAGTTACTTTGAGTCATCATTTATTTAGCAAAACAGTTTTTTGCAATATCGAAGAGAGAAATGGCTCGATGGTTCGATGAAACGTTTCATATCTAAGTAGGTTTTATGTTTATGTTGTAGTTTGAAGAATGTTTTGGCATAAGACTCGATTGTTGACTATTTTTCTTCTTATCATGGCCTCTACAATTCAGTAACATATTTTAAACGTTGCTGATTTAACGTCAAAAGTCTCTCATCAATAGGTACGGAATGATGTCAAATTAGCGTTTCGCCACGGAATCCCAATGACTCAATGTTTTTAATAGGAAGGTGATAGATAAAAAAATACGGTAGTGAACTATCAATGAAAGCAAAAGCGTCCTCAATAACACCAAATGACTTGTCTCGGGAATCGAACTCGAATGAAAGTGAAAGGAATGAGGTATATTAACATAACGTTTATTATATTACATGTTTATAGGGACTGGCCCATATTCCACGTGTTTTATTATTCATAATATCGGTGACTCCAAACTTTATCAACTTTGGGCCGTCTGCAACAAGTTTTTAGATTGAGGTACGTGTCACTTCGAATAGCTGTTGATTCTTAATTACATTACCCTTGAATTTGATGTGAGCAAACTTATTGTGTGACAAAATGTCAATGCTTTTCAACCAAGGAAAAGTTATACCTGCAAGCTATGTTGCCTAAGTACCTACGAATTTCGTACAGCACCAACTAATTCGTGCGGGAAGGTAGGTAATTAGCTGCTTTGCTGTAGCTACCTAGCTCGCGTAGAAGCAGTCTCAATCAGTGAATGCGCTGTATGAACCGTTGGCGTTGCAAACAGAGTATTCAGCATGGTACTTAACGGACGGGTGCTATTTTTATGTTCATTGTGACAAATAATAAACAGTCGGCCGGGCGTCACCCGGGCGGCAGCGGAGCGGCGTGCGTGGCGTGCGTGCCTACTCGCACAGCTAGGTACCTACACGACGACGCCGTGGTAAGTCGACATCCCTGCATCCCTGCGCCGGCTGTGCCGCTCTATAAATACACAGCAGGTGTGGTGAGCGGGGGGCGAGCGGCGCGCGGGGCGGGGGCATCCGCCTCTGCAGCGCTCCAAACCGCTCGCAGCGGCCATCGGACCTTAGCGACGGCATATCGATTGCGAGGGCTCCCCCTGCGGCGCGCCGCCTCCATTGTGCTCGGCCTGGGATGCCTTCTCCGGCCGTTTCCTGCCTGTCAGGCTGCCCCGCGCCCCGCGCCGCTCCAGCACGTCACCTGTCTGTCGGCGACACATGAGTGCTTCACAGGCACACGCGTGATAACACGACCTCGCGCTTATTAACGATGATTGCGCTAATGATCATAAAGTTCAGCGAGGTGCCGTTGACCACAGTACCGCCGCGCGTGTTAGTCAGCGCCATCGGTAGCCTGTTTATTAGTTATAAATAAATCACAACACATTGTAATCCTGTTTGACCATGGTTGTTTGTTCAACTCGCATAATTGTGGACTCGAGGAGAATATCCATGTTCCATACAAATGTCCGATTTATTCGCTACAACACTGTAACACTCGGCAAACGTGTTTAGTTCCAGCTCTAATAGGTGCTTCAGCAAAGTATTTAGTTAATTTCATTAATAGCTTCGCTTTAAACAATCGGCAATTAGCAGCGTTTTTGTCTCTCGTTTAATGAATTGTTTTGATGGATCGTGGCGGAATCTCGTCTTAGACCGTGGGTTCCGTACCGCTAATAATGTTTTTGTAAGGGAAAAGTAAAATTAAGATTTTTTATTGTTTCCTCAAGAAGTTTGCGATTCTTCTTCCAACATTAGTAAGTTACCTACGGTCAGAAATGAAAAATGTAAAAAAACAGCCTTTATGTTTTATTTCTAGCGGCTAACTTGTGCTTGTAAACCAGGTCAACCTCTAAAAGTGCGTAATTACACTTTAATCGGATAATAAATTAGTTAAATCAGCTGTGACAAACACATCGACAAACCGCGAAAATATGCCAAATTAACTTGACGTCACAGAACTCGCATCCCGATGCATTATCGGTTTTTATTAGGAACCAAATAAATGTTTTTATATTTTGTTGATTCAAAGTTTTTAATCCTAACAAGGTTCACGTGAGGAACCCTAAAGTCAAATAATAAATCAACTCGCGATCATGGCTCATTTCTCATACAAATACGCTATATTATAAATACATCATTGAACTGATACATAGGCACGGATGGCTGTGATAAATTTTGACAAAAAGAAACCATACCGAATTTAAACCCTATGTTACAGCCTGTAAGACCATAATTGCTTAAAGACTCTCCGTCAAATGCTACAGCTGTTGTATGCCGCCGTACGTACAGCATCGTAGCTATACATTTTACTAAATCAGTTCATGCTATTTTTGTCTTTATGTATCGGGAATAAAGTTGATAATTGCGTTTACGGCCTGGCGTCGCATTTTTATCCGTCCGCGACAGACCACGGTAAGTCAAAAGAAGGGTTATGGTCTGTTTGTATGGTCTCCGCAGCGTCTGATAAGGAGACCCTGTCTCTTATCCCTAGTGCGCAGACGAAGCAGGTTTTCGACAACTTTTATATCAACCAGCTTAGTAACACTTGCTCTCCTTTTGTAAATAAACACGTTACTTTGTGGGGATATCGGAAATATATCTTTTACAGCTCTAACTGTTTACTTCTAAGTTTTCCAAACTCGTATATTTTTCACCAAATCAAAGCTTACCTAACTCAACACAATTTGTATTACACTCTTCAAAGGTTCGAACAGATTAAGACAATAGGTACACATTAAGTGATCGCGCGAACACATTAAAGTATTCAACATTTTTAATTTCAATCGTAAAAAGTTAAATTTCTATAAATAAAAGACATCAACGCTTCCGATTTTTTTCTATCTGTTTTTCCGCAATTAGTTTGGTCAACAACATGTTGTTTACAATTTGTGTTAAGTTATTCTAGCAGGAACTTTACTAACACTACTTCGCAAGTTTGTAGATTCGTAGCATTCCCGCATTGAAGTAAGTAGTTAAGTGTAGGTGCTCTACCTGAGTTGGCATTTGTAAATCTGCTTACCTGTGCTTCATCATTAGGCTTCCCTTTTTCAAATGCTGTCTCTATTATGCCATCACAATGTAGACACTCTCGGTACTTATAATGATGATGTCGCATACACCGCAACCTAATATGAAAAAATGTTGTCGACAACATCCAAGAGCACAAGCTCTCATTAGACGGCTGCGAGTGGAGGTCGGCCGGAGCTCGGCGCGCCGCCGCCGGCTCCCCTTGCCGTCGAGGATGAAAAACATAGGAGCATGACATGGGCGACCCTCCGCGCCCGCCGCGCCCACGCGCCCTGGGCCGGCCGCGCGCCGCTGTCCGTGCTGCTCGCGCCTCGCCGGCCGCGGCGCCTCATTCAGCCGGCGACGCTCTCGCGCACCGCACACGTCCGCTGCAGCGCGCCGCGACCACCGCGCGCCCCCCCCGCGCACCCCGCATCACACGCCGCGCGCCTCCCGGAACGTTTAACCGACAACGAACATTGTTCTGTTGCAGCGGAGTATGCTACAGCAGATGTCCTCGCCGCCGCGCGCACAAGTCGGCGAGGTCGCGACTATCGTGCGCCACCTTGAAGGCCGCGTCTGCGGCGACGTGTCTTCGGAGGCTTCCTCGGACGCCGCCGAAGATTTCGAATTACCACAGTGCAAGATAAGGAGGAATTATAATTGCACCAAGTGCACGTTCTATACGCAGAACCCGCGCGCTTATCTCGTCCACACGCGTGACGCTCACTTCGTCAGACTCAAGATTTACGATTGTCCACACTGTGTTTACGCTTCGAGACATCATCAAAAACTTATAAGACACGTCAAAATGGTTCACGGAGGAACAAAACAAACTTCTACCACTTCTTCAAAAGTGGAAGAGCTATCACCGCCCCCCAACGATAACATAGAGCCGGTAGAGCGCATTGAAGACATGCTTGAGGAAGTCGAGGACTGCGAGGAGATGATGATGGAAGTAGATGAGGACTCCATGGACCAACCTGATGATGTCGACGGCGACGGCGACCAAAGTGCAGACTTCGGATCGCCCTATCGGAGGGCACGTCTGTCAAAAGCTAAGGGCAAATTCTTCTCATGCGATAAGTGTAACTATGTCACCCACATAAGAGCTAGATTCACAAAACATGTCAAGTATCATTCGATGCCTATGATCAAGTGTACAATGTGTGATTTTCGAACACCATACAAGTGGAATTTGGACCGTCACATGAAGAACCACGGTGGAAGTGGAAGTTTCAATTGTTCGATGTGCAACTTCACGGCAGACATCAAGCAGAGTCTGACGGTGCACGAAATGAATCATCACACACCGGCAGCGGGCCAATCGCTGCCGAGCCGCCGCCGCAACCGGGTGGGCGCCAGCGACACGGTTATCGCGGAGTACGACGCGGCGAGCGCGTTGCTCCCCAAGGAGGAAGAAGGGAGCGGCGACTCGCGGTCCTCACACTCGGTCTCGGTGAGTGTCGTGTGTGTGTTGTGTACGTGCGGCTGCCGGCAGGCGGCAGTGAGGGGCCGCGCCCGCCGCTGCCGCTCTACCGCCTGCCGGTACCACTGGTGACGTCACCCCGTCACTCTTATCACAAGCGCCACCGCACATGGATTGTACTCCACAATATGTCGCTTCTCGCAATCTTTTGCATCATGTTTCCATTTATGCATGTCTCTTTCTCGCTTCTATTTGTGTTGCACGCTTGGTCACATAACTCATTCCCAATACCTACTATACTAGTTCATGATTAACACTTACTTAACTTTCAAAATTCACAGTATTGAGACCACCTAAACTCTAAACATTAGATAAATAACTTGTTTACAAATAATGCTAGAGTCAAATCTATAAACATTCTGTACGTAGTATTATGTAATCAGCTGTTCACGCTCAGAGTTTACTACTTAATTTTTTTAATTTCACTAATTCTGATAACAAGATCAGGCGTATAAAAAAATGACAATCCGTCAGCCCAAAATTTCCCTATTAATTAGGTTAGCGAAATATACTTTTGCCATTTGCCGTACTCATAATCCAAACTGGATATCGAACCCGGTTACTCGCACTTACAACCACTGAACGCTTGAGTCGTCTCAATATTTCTTGTAGTGATAAAATCAAGTTACAGATTTAACCTCCGTCAACGTTTAAATGAAAATACTTGTATGTCTTAATTTATAATGATCAGACGTGTTCTACAGCAATTTCTGAATTCGCGATCCGATGTGTCTACCGTGTGACACCTGAAAATATTCGTGAGAGTGAATCGAGTTTTCGTAGTAGTGGTAGCGTGGCTTAGGAGCTCCGATGTAGGTATTTTCAAAATAAGCGACTGCATTGTACGTCTAGATAGACAAGAGTAATTTGTCCATCACCCACGACTGTCATCAATAGCAATCCATTTCTTTTATGACTCGAGCGGGAAGATAAAAGAGATCATAAATCATTATTTATATTCCTAATCCAGAGATTTTATTATCTTCTCAATTTATTTGAATCAATTACCACTTCTTCGGAAAGTGCGTAAAGCAAAGTCGATCGAGGCCATAACAGAGGGTGGGCAATGATGCCTACTACTTGAAATTACGCACTTAACTGTGCGTACGGTACTAAGTCCGCAATAATGATGGTACATGCTCCATCCGTATGCCTATATGCTCATCATTGGCAACTTAGCACAAGGAGTCGTCCCGCTAGGTTTGCACCGAATTGAGTACCTAACACACTCGGAATGTCAATCCCTTTTGTATTCAACCAATAAACTCAACAGCTATACTAAACAACCAATGGATTTTAGCAATTATATTTCTGATGTGATGAACACATAGGTCCGCTCTTATTGTAGGTGAACACGAAAATACGCCATATTGGAAGTGTCTCTAGATCCCAACTTAATTCGGTTACGTAAGGCCTTATAAAGCTCTTCAGCAAACTCTCAACTAATTCCTATGGCTAAGACGCCTTTTACGGGACGCAAATTAGCTAATTCTGTTTTACTTGCGTAGCATTTGGAGTAAAGATTGTCGTAGTTACAGAAGGTTCTCTCACTCACGACATAGGTTTATCTACACTGTCCAGTTTCCAATCCACTTTAGACATTGGCAGAATAGTCGACATCGGCTTTGTTTGCCATATAAAAATATAGATTTCATAAAAAATGGTAGGTGGACAGTCCACCTACCATTTTTTATGAAATCTTCCAAACTGTTTAAACAGAAAGTGTTTCAATGTTAGTTCGGTTTTTCTTTTCAAAATGCATTTTCTCTTTATGCTTGTTTTCTCACATTTTTTCAAAGTTGGGGTCACTTTTTACTTTTAATATTCTACATTGTTTTGTCCATTTAAATACAAATGTATGGTTTTACGAACGGCAGTAGTAGATGAAAGTAAGCTACTGCCCACTGCGCTATTCACGGGTTCAATTCTCCGCGATGTTTTTTGTTTTTTCGCTGTTTATTTATGCATGTGATGTTTCAAAAAGCACGCACAATACAAAAAAGAAATCTTATGGGTATTTTAATCATCAAAACAATTTATAACCTTTATTTCTTTAATTTCAGGACATGGGTCTCCAATACGCAGAGAGAGAACTAGTCAGTTGCAAAAGTGACTCCAACGACGGTACAGCATCTGACGCGATCCCCAACCGAAAGGAAACTTCACAAGATGGATACAACCTTTCACCAACCCACAGCGCAGATGAGAAGCTCCAAAAACAAAGTAGAAAGATTCCCAGGCCAATACCACAACTCATACCCCTAAATTCATCGACACCTAACCAAAAGCAAACCTGCTCTGGTGAACCACCACATAAAAAGTTTAAGGATTCTTTACCCGGCAGCGATGATGTATCTGCTGAAAATACTCTCTTACCAGCAAACCCATCGATAAAAGAGACTGCTGCTGCTGGTCGAAAGAAAAATGAATCATTTTTCGACAGATTAAAAGAAAGACTGCTTACAGAAACAGGCGAAGAAGGTTCACTAATATGTAAGATCTGTGGATTTGAAAGTAAATGCTTATCAGAACATTCTGTGCACGAGAAAAATTGTTCTCCACAAACGAATCGGATCAATGCAAACACGTCGCTGAAAAGTTTAAGTTCCACTCGATGCCAGAATTGTAGACACAGGTGTAAGTCTAGTGCAGACTTGTACATCCACATGCAAACTTGCGTTAAAAGCGACTCCGTCGACAATGAAAGCTCTATGAAAATTGATAATAGTAACGATGAAGTTATTCCAATCCATGAAACAGAGACTGAGCCGCATCCAATGGAAAACGTCGTTTTCGTTTGGAACAATATTAATCATGACCCTAACAAGTTTGATATACCCCTAGACATAAATATAAATGATGATTCCACTCTACCAGAAATGCATCGAGGTTTTGATGCTGAGATTGTTGACGACAATGAAAGCATGAATCTATCGCCGAGTCAAGCCATTGGAAGGAAGGTATTTAAATGCCCACATTGTCCATTCTTCTCCACAACAGCATCTAGATTTCACGTTCATATCGTGGGTCACTTAAACAAGAAACCGTTTGAGTGTTCCCTCTGCAAATATAAATCAAATTGGAGATGGGATATTACCAAACACATTAAATTGAAATCCGCGAGGGATCCCGAGCATAATGAAGCAAAAGTACTTATGACCGATGAAACAGGAAGAAGAAACTATAGCAAATACAACAAATTCTTAGCAATGCCTGTTTTGAATGAAAATGGCGAAAATGAGTTCCATTACCTAGATCCAAACACTGCAGTCGATAGCACGATGGAAATGGATGAATCATTTAATGATATCTCAGACGTTATGAATGCACAATTTGAAATGCAACCGCTTAACTTACAGACACAACACAGTGAAGATAATTACAACTATATTGATAATAGAGGTCTCAACGAGATGAAGAAGCCCAAGAAGACGCTATGGAAATGTAAAAAATGTAATTACAAGTAAGTATATCAATTTATTACGGTTTATACAATACACAATTAAAATCTTAGTTTTATACAATTCTTCCCAAACTAATAAATTCAAGATTTACCCCGAAATTTAAGAAAAACTAACGTAAAAAAATGTTTTAATTTCAGAGATCCATCAAAAGAAGCACTGCTAGAGCATGTTCGTGAACACTCCAGAGTAGAAGGCGTCCATGAAGAGCCAAACAAACCACCTATTAAGAAACCTGAAAACAATACTCCTGACCCAGCAGATCTGGCGTACCGTTGTGGGCACTGCAATCAGCTGTCTAATTGGAAACATGTCATCCAGGTGCGTTAAGATATTGGCTTTTAGTCGTCTATTTGCTTCTGCTTCGTTCTTTAATTGAAGGCTTCTCGCCAAAGCAAACTAATGTTAAGTTAGAGAAAACCAACGTTGTTTCTCCTTTCAGTCCAAAAGGTATAAAGCTCGCCGCATGTGACAACAGATATAATACCTGTTTCGATTATACAGATACAAATTGAACTAGAGGTATAACACCTGTTGACGATGGATTTAACCAATTCAGTTATAAAATAAATATACCAACAAGTACCTATATTAGTCTTCAGATGGCAATAAAAGTCAATTTCCCAAAAAAAAACAATAGTTTTTCCGTGGTCAGTCTCAGAGCAGGGAAAGGGAAACAATATGGTGGCAGTCACACAGGCGCGTTCATAACTGCGTACCTACCTATTCAATCCTCATTTTTATTTTTTACAGCGCCATTGCCGATTAAAACACGATGGAGTGATCAAAGTGATAACTACAGTTAAACCAAAACCTGATCCACCGATGAACATCAATGAGATCAACATTGATACTTGCAACAAGTGTCCGTACAGAACGAGTGACAAAAAGCTACTGATCGCCCATTTACAACAGCATCAGCCTTCGCCGAATTCTATTTTCAAGTGCTACTTCTGTCCGTTCTTCGTAAAGGATGAGCCAGAATTAATTCAACATCTACTCCTGCACGGTATCACCGACCCAGAAGATTACATCGCAAAAGCAATGGGAACTAAATCCCCAGGACCAGAACCGCAAGCTCCTGCTACTACGTCATTAAACTCCACGAAGCGCCACAAATGCATAGAATGTCCATACGAAACAAACAGTAAGTCACAATTCATGTACCACGAACAATTTCATCGACTTCCGGCGGATACGCCGTACAAATGTCCAGAATGCAACTACAGCGTTTCTAAGAGACACTTGCTGCACCAGCATCTGCGAGTCCACGGCATCGCAACCAAAAGAACAGAAACCGAGGCCGAATTAGAAGCCTCAACATCCACCCAAAACAAGATGGATAAAACGGAATCCCATATTAATCTTGATGAAATACCATTTGTCTGGGTTTCGGCCAAGAATGAGTTTCATAAAATGTACAAGTGCCGATACTGTTCGTACGTTAATGCTATAAAATGTAAAATACCAAATCATGAAAAAATTCATTGCATCGTATTCGAAAACAATGATACAACTATTTATAAGTGTTTGGAATGCAAATTCACGTGTGATAACCCCGGCAGACTAGCGGAGCATTCCAAAAATCATGCAGAAATATATGGTCGCATTTATTGTCCCGTTGAACATGATGTGCCCGATGACGAACAAATCACAAAATTGAGAAAAGTTATAGAAATTGAAAAATTAGCAAATCCCGAAAGTACCGCAATCCCAAAAGATGAAAGCACTACGCAAGATAGAGAAATAAAATTACTATATTTTTGTCAAAAGTGTCCAGCAAGATTTTTTGATGACGTCGAACTTGAGGCTCATGAAAAATGTCATCAATCAAATCATGGTTTAACATTGCCCAACAAATGTAAAAGTTGTGACTTTTCGGTCACCGAAGATTTAGAATTAGCGGCACATTTTGTTGTGCACACAGATACATATCACACAAAAACAAAGATGCTTAAATTTATTCACAACTCACATCGGTTACACAGGCCACCCGTGCTCGAGTTGGTTCACTGGCCAACGACTTCAGAGATTACTTGGGTAGCCACTGGGCCGAGCAAAGCTGAAAATATTGAAAGCCCTGTAAAAAAAACGCATGATTCAAAACACGTGCCAAAACAATATTGTTGCAGACAATGCCCAGCGAAGTTTTTCAAAAGTTCCGCGCTTACCTACCACATGGGGCTACATGGGGGTGAAGGCGAGCACAAGTGCAAGAAGTGCAACTACGCCGTGAAGAACATCGGAAATCTAGCCAAACATGAATTACTTCACGATAATGAAAACAAGGGTACAAGTTGCGACTATGAATCCGGTGACGATATGGATTATAAAAATATTCCATTGTCAGGCACAGATTTGTTCCAGAGGAAGACTGAGGCTCAGAAAAGAGTTTTATCTGATAAAGATAAGTTAGTTAAACCGAACGATCATTTCCCGCCTGTCCTACAAGCTGATCCTCAGTTCGGATATCTAATGCATGGTAATCCGGAATTCATATATCCCACCTACTTGAAAAATGGTCGCCAAAAAGAAAAGCGATACAAATGCCACAAGTGTCCGTCAGCATTTGAGAAACGAGAACAATATAAGATTCATTTATCATTGCACGGCTCCAAGCAAAGATATAAATGTGAACTGTGTGATTATTCAGTGAAATATTACGCCAATTACGTTCAACATATGCGAAAACACCAAATGAACGATGAAGCTCAAGCTGAAAGGAAGAAAGGTAGTGATTTTACAGAATCAGAACATCAAGAAGACGTAAAGCAAGACGACAGCAGTGATAACATTAAACTTGCAATAAAAACTATGCCAAAAGGAGCTGCAAAGAGCGACTTTCAACAATTCTCAATTAGCGACCAACAAACGCTCAGACTGCTGCAGAGGAGACGGTCAATGAATAATTCTGGAAACCACATCACTTCTGAAACTTCGCCAGTCAAAGAGCGCAAAATGCACATGTGTCTATTATGTCCCTACACTAATCAACGTCAAGATTCTTTAAGTAATCATTACAGGAGGCATGGTGACACCGATATCCTAAACGGTGGCAGTCATAAATGTTCTCATTGCGACCTAGTGGTTGTTCAGTCGCATTTCCTACGGGAACATCTCAAGACACACTTCAACTACCACAAAACTCTCATACCTGAATGTTTTGTGGCTAATGAAGCTGTTAGTTTTACTATAACCAAGTTGGATGAAGAGGGTGAATCAGTTGATCTCAAATTAAATATGCAGAACAAGAGTAATGCATGTAATGATGAAAAGATATTTGTGAAAATTAAAACTGGAGAGCTATTGGTAGAATAAAATATTCGGTATAATAAGTGATTATAATTAAGGTTAATTAGATTAGAAATTGTTAATAACAAGATGTTTGTAAACAAGTATAGTTTTAGCCTAAGCCAAATGAAAGATGTTGATGTTCACCAAAGCATAGCTTGCCATATTAGATTATAACAATTCTGGCCATTTTGGATATTATTATGGAAATATAAACAAAAGGCAAAATTTTTAAAAAAGTATTGCAATTGGGCTGCTATAATCGTAGAATGGGGTGTTTTTCCCTTCGACTGACCATTTGGGTGTGTATTTTTGTTGAAATTCTCTTGCAATTCTTTCAATTAATTGCTGTGACTGTGTGACTGTTGCGTTGGTCACTGGTAAACCGCCCAATGTATAGAACAAATCGTACTTAACAAACAAAAAAATACGAAAAATATGTTTTTAAATATTACCAACACAAAGGGTTGATAGAACATAGGTACAGTACTCCTATAACCCATTCGCTGTGGAAAACGTCTGACGGCGGATTGTTATTTCCTTATCAGGAGCAGCGTCGACCAATGTAAAATAAAATAACGTAAATTTTATGGCCTCCGGTAAGTACCTGAAGCCATTGCAAGTGCTACAGCACCTATTAGAAGGTACAGTCAGCAACCAAATGTTACTGTTAATACATTACTTTATTTCGTGTAAAACTCAACAGTTTGTTTATGTTATCTTAATTTGTGTCTGTTCATTTTGTGGACATTGTTGTGATAAAAAATTGTTTTAGAAACTTAAGTGCTATCATTTATTTAGTTTCCGACTGTACCTGCAGCTAAAAGATATTTAAAATTAACCATTCTAATTCAAAGGGTAAACTCACTATCTTTACAGACAATATTATTAAACTGTTCTGGTGTCTTATATTGTGAAGACTCAAACAATACTGAAAATTTGAATAATAATTTATACCATAATCTAATGATAATGTGTAATCATAGTTTTTATTAGTGCCAGTTTTATATACTTTAGGTTTGTCCTAAAGGACACATTCCTGTTGTGCAAAGTGTTTAAATATATGATTATTCAATAATTTAAAAAGCAGTTTAATTTCTTTTTCTTAAACTCACATGGTATTATGCCTTGAAAATGTAAATTTCTCTCATCTAGGGAGCACAAAGATATAACGCAACATCAAAGGTCCACGCTCGGGTTATGCAGGGTCAAGCAACGGAACACAAAGTACCCCCTTTGTTTTTTTTAAGGATGGGAAATCATCAAATGACTCCTCCCGCACTGGGCGGAGCAGAAGGAAATGTTAGACTCTTACTGACTAAAACCCATCCGTGTTCTTCCTAGTGCCCTTTGCGTTCCAGAGCCGCGGTAACTCTAACAAATTCCGACACCCTTAGCAGGCACTGGCCCTAGCGGGCCCAGTCTACTATGCCGACATCTCTTTGAGGCGCGCGTGGAACACAACGCGCCGTCGACCCGGGCCTGGTTCTGGTTCGGACAGCGAGCCACTCAACACTCGCCGTCCGTAGGCCCGCGCCTACGGTGACCGGGAATCGCCCCGCGACTCCCGACGCCCGGGGCGTCTTCTTCAGTTGCGACGGCTGGGGCGTGAGGTTTCTCTCGCTCTCATGCGTTCGGCCTCCTCCTTCGCTAGCATTACTGCTTCGCAGAAGGAGGTGCCCGCTTCCCATGTCTCTCGTTCCGGATCATGAATTGAACCACGTCCGGTCGCAAGGTCGCCGCCGCCGATCCCCTCGACGAGGACCCGGCAGTGCTCCGCCCAAGCAGGGCAGACCTCCACCGTATGTTCCACCGTGTCCTCCGGGCAATTCTCACAGTGTTGACACCCAGGCGTGTCCTCCCGCCGAATCCGAAACAGGTATCTCCCGAAACAACGGTATCCGGTGAGTACCTGCGTCAGGCGGAAGATGAGAACGCCGTGGCGCCGCTCTAGCCACTCTTCAAAGAGGGGACTTACTGCCGCAACTGTGGCGTGCCCAATACATAGTACCCCTGTAGTCAGGATTACAAACCGTATAAGGAACGGATACGGACGGACGGGAAGGAATATATTTCGTTCAGAAACTCAAATCACAGATGTATGGGCCAGATTGAATTGAACCGCGCATGGCATATCTGCCGTATGCCACATGAAAACCCGGCAAATGTAGCTAGATTCGGTTCCGAACATCATGAACGACGTAGCGACATAGCGACGCAGTAGACCCAAAAGGAGTACGGATGTGACATCGAGACAAAAATATTGATTAATTTAAATCAATTTTCCTCTTCTCAATAATAATCGATTTGGGAAAAATCGATTTCTCCTACAAATTGATTTTAGCGGAAAAATCAAAATTTATATTTGAAAGAATACCTACTTTTCTTTCTTTGGTTTATGTTACGGTGAGTGAGTTAAAAATTATTAACATAATTTTCTATTAGTACTGATAATTACCAACATTTTTTTATTAAAAAAAAATACTATTTTTCTCACATCCCCTAAAAGGAGATGGTGAGTGGTGAGCTGGACTGCTACCTAAAGGATTGGGCTCAGATTGCCAAAGATAGATTAAAATGGAAAGGGAAGGGAGGCTTTTGCCCTGCAGTGAGATACCGTGGGCTTATAATAATATTGAAAAGTTGGAAATACTAGTCAACATGTGATCATTTGCATTTTCATTGGAAGGTGAATAATTCCCAAGAATATTATTTCTGAAAGAAATGCTAAATTCACTTAAGCAGATTCATTTATTAAAGTTTAAACTAAGATCACCTTATCTACTAAACATGATTTCATAGTCAATGACAGTAGTAAGGTGTTATTAAAATAGCAAAAACAGAAACCATAATAAAATGTAACATTATAGTGATACAATACAGTATCATTGTGTGAGGTACACTAGTCACCTTGGTATGGTCAAAAGCAGTCTTAACAGAATTTCCAGCGATTACCGCATTCATTACAAAGTACAAAGGTGGTCATAGGCTCATCAGAACTTCTGGTCTGCAATTGGTTGTAGGTGCAGTTCTTCTTTTTGCATTTGCCACACTTGAGCATCTCAGTTTTTGTACCTTGTACTGTGGCCAGCTGAGCATCATCGATGGCCTCCTTGATAAACTTCTCTCTGATTTTCTTCATCTCGTCACTTGCCATTTCCTCTGGGGTCATTTTAGCAAGGCGAGAAGCTGAGATACAACCATTGAGAAAGTTTGAACGCAGTGTTGGATTTTTAGGATCTTTTAAATTAGCAACTCTTGACCGTACCCTGTTCTTATATCTCATGTCAGTGTTCTTGAACTCGGCAAAAATGCATTCCTCTAATTCTTCAGCAAGCTCCTCAGGGCTACCACACGCACTTGGGGTTTCACCATCAACTTTGAGAGCTTGTGTAAGCAGCTCCCTACATTTAAGCCTCACAGCATCAGTAGTATTTGTAGGTGGGAATGAAGCTGGCAGCTTCTTGTCTTTCTCCTTATCGTCTTTCTTATCTTTGTCCTTGCCTTCTTTTTTGGATTTTGAGGAACTGCCATTATCTTTACCAGGTGTGCCTGGTGTGGACAAGAACTTTTTCCAGTTTTTAATCAAAGTTTTACATAAAGATATTACCTCCTCATCCTTGCTTGATTTACGGAGATTATTCACTGTCATGCCTATTCTTGTTTTAGTCAGTACATCCAAGTTGATGGCCATTGTCTGTAGGGATTTCAGCAAATCCAAAGCTTCTTCTTGACCCTGAAACAAATCAATAATATAGAAATAACCCCGCCAATAACTTCTAATTAGATCGGTAAGTAAGCATAGCGTCCGGTGCAATAAAATTAAACAATATAAATTTCAAACGAATACTCGCGACTCGTATTGAATCAGAGACCACGTATTTTATTAGAAATTATGTTAAAGCACATTTGTTTTGGTTGTTTCTAGATAATGTCTAGGTGGAAAATGTCTCGCGCTCCATTATTTTCATTCCCGAAACATTAGACCTACCGTGCCATCCGCCGAAATCATCTTCGTCAATTTCTTTTGTATTTTCATAATATCTTCTTCCACGCTCATTGTGAATGAGTTTTACTGAAGACAACAGGTTCCCGCCTATATTCCGAAAACAAAATATAGGAAAAATATTGATAAATCGACCACCACACCGAAAATATAACTAAAGCATAGACAATAAATTAGGGCGAATAATGAAGTTTATCGCGAAATATTGCCATGTAACAATAAAAACTCGGACAAAACGTTCCAGCCGCGTAAAATATATAATTAGCATCTACATAAAAAGGCATCATTTCACAATTTTCGGCAAAAAACTAGTAATACTTGGTATTTGAGCGTCAGGCAACGTTAATGATTATCTTCGATACTTAGTTAAATTGTTTGCGAATCTTAGGATTAAAATTTATTTTGCTTCGAATTCAACAAAAGCTGAATAGTTCAAAAAAATGCCTCATCTAAATTTAGTGCTGGAACACGATTTGCTTTATTGTTACTGGTAAGTGTTTTTAATGTCAAGTGAAATCACAATACCGACCTTTTTATTGTTTTTTCAATAAAAATTACAATTTTTAATTTTATTAGCAAACAGCATCCTAGATCGTATCAAAAAAATGGTTTTGTCCTACTATACCATAGACAACTGTTTTTTCTTGACGCCGTGTTCATGGCGGCATTATTCAAATCTATTGAAATCACAATTCCTGAATCCAGCTGTCACAAATCGTACGAAGCCAAAAAAAAATCCAGCTGTTCTATCGGTAGCAAAATGATCTCTCAACGATATCTCGTGGATTATATATAATCAACATAAGGAAGGAAATACTGCCTTTGTAGGTACCTATTTTCTGATCCTTCTTCTTCTCTGTTTTTTAAATATGTGTAGGTACATATACAGGGTTATTTGTAAAACACCAGCAACCTCTTAGGCAGTGAAAGTACACATGATTATGAACAACTTTTACTTTGAGAAAACTCCGAAAACTCGAAAAAAATATCAGCTGTTTCATACAAAATGCAATATTTAGCTAATGAAAATGTATGAAACAGCTGAATTTTTTTTTCGAGTTTTCAGAGTGTTCTCAAAGTAGAAGTTGTTCATAATCATGTGTACTTTCACTGCATAAGAGGTTGCTGGTGTTTTACAAATAACCCTGTACAGGTATCTTTTTATTTTAATTGATAGGCACGTGTTTGACTACTATCTCACCTGATGGTAAGCGATGATGTGATCAAAGATGGAGCATACTTGCCTAGAAGTAACCTATTCAATCTTGACTTAAAGACTCCCGCAGGTTGTAGCTATCAAGAAACACAGACTCCGGCAGGGAATTCCACTCCTTAAGGTGGATACAGACTTTGCAAGGCATGCGCCGCGAACGGCGCACAACGAATGCCTCTGCTGGAGGCGTGCGTGTCGAAAAAATATACCAAAATATGCTCGAGTCGAGCCATCGCGTGCGAAGCAAATGCCTCCATCTTCATGTTTGTGGCGAGGCATGTGCTACGCACAGGCTGCACACGAGTGCGGCGAGCCAGCGTGTGTCAGCTCATTGCGAGCAGCGCGTTGTGTTCAATTCAATTCATTTATTCAATAATGATTTTTACATCGTGTCTGAATTTCTATAGCTAAATACACACACACGCACACACACACACACACATGCTGTTGAACGGTTGTGTCCGCCTCGCTGTGATTTTTGCGCACAATATGGACGAGAAAGAAATTTCACGAAAAGCAGTTGCATTATATGAAAGTAACCGATTATTATGGGATCCGAAACATAATTATTATTATTAGTGCCATCTTGACTGCTGCTGTGTGGGTTGGATCGGCCCGAGCAAACGCAGTTTCATTTTCTCAGTCGAGGCGTGCGTGGATATCGTACGCGGCGCACAGCTCGAACTTGCATGCGCGACTACGTCCACAACTAATGTTATGCTCGCACTGAGGCGCTTTGATCGAAGCTTTTGCCGACATACGTTGGCTCGCCCTCGCACGTACGTTTCACATGCCTCGCCACGAATATGAAGGCATTGGTTGCGAGGCATTCGTTGTGCGCAGTTCGCGGCGCATGCCTTGCAAATGTCCACAGTGCCGTAAATAGCCTTTTCTGCGCCCTGTGCGAGCTTCTATAACTGCGCCCTTGTACGAGCTATTAAAGTGGACCCTTCGCCTATTATACCACCCACTGTCTCACTCACTAAAACTCAAACGCAAGTTCACTAGCGCAAATGCGTTGCCCACCCTGACGATTAAGATTTAATTTTTGGGCCACTTTGGTCTTCATACTTCTTTAATAAAATAACATCCCACAAAGTTTCAGTAAACTGTAAATTAATGTCATTTTTAAGTACTTGGTGTGGTAGAGTTTTGAATAAGGAAGGTAGCATAAGTATGAATTGGTGAACAAAACGTTTATACTCCGAGAAACACTAAACACAAATACGCTCGTGCGCTGCCAAAAAAATGAGCGCGATGTTTGTCTAATTTAAGGGCATACATTTAGTATAAGGCCGTTTTTCGTTTTAACATATCTTGTTACCTAACAAGATACGGTACCTACCTGGAATAGGTATGTGAGATTACGGTATATGTTTTTTTACTTTATGATCTAGTATCCAACTGAAAGAATACACGATACGAAGAAATTTTCTCGATAGAAAAAAATCACAAAGTTCGAAATATCTTTTTACTTTTTTTAGCTACAAGACGCAACGCTTTGGATTGATCCTATGAAAATAACTTTAAAACATAGTATCCTCCAATGTTTTCATTTCACAAAGCAATATTGGGTAAACATTTTATTTTCTATATTGGAGTGTCTGTTTATACAGCGTTAATCTTACATTTTAACTCAAGACACACGCTAAAATAAATGTTTTCATTTTAGGATTGAAATACGTCAAATATCAATGTGTCAAGAATGTGTTTAATTTTAAAGGCCACAAGTCTAGGGATGATTATGGAGTCACGTTTGAATTGTGAAAAATGTGTTAAGTAAATATAGCTTTTACCCCGACTTGTCTGCGTGTGTTTTAGAAGTTCCAGAAAGAAATGAAAAATGTGTAATCCTACTAATGTTATAAATCTAAATCAATATTATGTTGTAATAGTTGTTAGCCCAATTTTACTTTAACATAATTCTGGCCCTATTTTGTGACTCTTTACCCCTCATCATTCCAGCTTTACTTCATCTTGTACCACAGACATATTTTCGTAAAAATAAAATATTAACAAGTTCAATTTAATTGATAATGACGTTATTTCAAAGCCGTTATTTCGTTAATTCGCATTTTCAACGTCTCATTTTATATATCACAGTGTTGTCGGCGAAAAAAAAAATACATTATTTGTTAAATTATACCGTCCAAATTTTCTTAAAACGCTTACTTTCCTTCGTTTTTACGACGACAAACATTACAAGCATCAGAATAAGGTTAACATTTTTCCACCTTTCCAACCTGTCAAAAGTCTTGGTAGGTATAGTTTACGAAGACAAATACAAAGATTTTCTAAGTTCTAAGTATTTTCCATGATTTGGTAGTCTTGAAGATGTTCCGTGGATGAAACAACAACCAGGATGAAACTATTACTTAGCAATATTATGTGCCTGAGGATGGAACCGGGGTTATCCTACAGCCCCGAATTTAGAATGCGCATATAATAGCAGCGGCGCTTATGTATATGTACCTCCGATAGAACTGTACTAAAATGGTCATTGCATCACATTTAGGTTCTAATATTGGTTAACTAGGTATTGAACTAAATTAATATGATAATGGGTTAAAAATAGGTATATGTTTACAGGACGTTCGATTTATTTTTCACTGATAAGAAACAAACTCACAAATGCACGGTTTCTGTTCAAAAGGCTACGTGAGTAAAGCGAGAAAAAAACAAATTGATTACTTATCTTTTCATTCGTTTTCATAACTTGTGTACATATTTCAATTATGATTAAAGTATGACATTTATACTTACTGGTCTACTCCAAAGACTACAAGTCTACTCAATACCTTCCATATGCTTAAAAGTGTCTAGTGCTATCTTTATCGCACAATTATGGCCATGTTCTTCAATAGTCAACTGAATTAGTAGTTTTCACAATAATATGGGGCCATACATAACATGATTAGTGATGAGCGTTGAATCAATGAACTAGTTGAATCAACGTTGATGTCTCTTCAACGGGATTAACGTTGACCGTGTACAAATCAACTCGTTGAATTCGTCAACGAGATACGAGCACAACGACGTTTATGCATTCAACTCGTTTGACGAAACGAGAAAATGAACCCAATGTTTTGTTATTTTCAACGTACGTAATTTGTATTTCTTTAACAACAAAACTCCCGCAAACTGCATCAAATTGTTCGTAAATTAACATTACAACAGCATACCTATGTTAATAAAAGCGTTTAGGCGTTTATCGTTCATGCAAGTTGACGTTCGTAACACGTTAACTCGTTGACGAAATTAACTAGTTGATCAACTAGTTGACAAACGCAATTCAACGTTAACGTTTCGTTGACGGAAAAACCTTCAACGACCCATCACTAAACATGATATAATTTACCAACGACTGTAATAAATGAGTATTAAAACAAATAATTATTTTTCATCGCTCAATATTTTATTTTATTGCATTTTATCTACGTCTAAAATAACTGTTTATATAAGAGTGCTGATTTGTGTTAATATTTTGACAGCAGGAGTTTATGAAGCTTGCGTGAGGTCAACACTGAATCAGTTGGTGGTTTGAGTTAATTTGAATTTGGCGCTAGGTTCGATATTTCGAACTTTGAGCCGGGAGGTGAAATCGGTGCTTTCGAGCTATCATTTATTTCAGAGATACGGCCTTATGATTCTGGAATGTAGGTAGGTGTTGGAATCGAGCACAAGGGGCGCAGCGGGAACTTATCAGGAGCAAACCGAAAAAATAATAGTCCTACCTGGTCTGGCCATTCTTGCACCCCCCAGAGTCTACGCCCCATTGCCTGGGCACCGGTGGAACCGCCCTATTTGTACCGGTGGTGCATCGCCGTTCGTCTTGTGGTCCGATGATGGCACGGGCTTAGGGAATTAAATTATGCAATTCTGTCGCACATTCCCCAAAATGCAACCGGTAGAATACCGACAGGCTAGCAACTCGGCGTCGATGCTCAAGACTTTGAAGCTTCGACTCGACGAGCCTATCTTTGCCGATGATCCTCTTGGCTCGTTTCTCAATTGACTCAAGGCTGCATTATCCGCCCCGGGTGTCACCCACTATGGGACCAATCCCGAAATCGCGAAACAAGAATCAGCTGTTCAAAACTTTTTTCGAGTTATGCGCACATAAATGTATGGGGCAGTGTTTTTTTTTCGCGAATTCAGTGTTGGTCCCATAGTAAAAGTTGTACATAATGATGAGCACAATGACCCCTTAAAAGGTATTGCGTTTATTCTGTTACACGTTGCGGACGAAGCCGCTGGCAGAAGCTAATGTTATAAATATGAAAGTTTGTGTGGATGGTTGGATGGTTTGGATAATAAAATCGTTTATTTAAATAAAAAGGGTTCGATTCCCACGGGAAGCATACTTTGTAAAGTTGTTTCTAGTTTGGCTAGGACATTGCAGGCTTGAATCACCTGATTGTCTGATAAAAAGATGATTCCGTGCTTCGGAAGGCACGTATAAGCCGATGGTCCCGGCCGTCAAATGGCGGTCGTCAAATCATGTCAGAGGCCCTTGAGGCGGTTTAGAAACTCTGACACTAGGGTGTGTGGGGTTGTTTAGACCTTACTACCCACACGATAAGAAGAAGAAGAATAAAAAGGGGCACATTTACAATAAAATATATCTTAAACTTTTAAGAACACAGTTGCTAAATTGCCTGAACTAGGATGGACCTGTGCTTCAGGCTAGAAAGTGCTTATACATACATTTTATCTTAAAATAATAAATTAACAATGAATCAAATCAATTGACTATAATAAAAACTTAAAATTAAAGGACACATCATGATTTATTTACAGACAAAAAGAAGATCTTCTGTCACTACGTAAGAGATACTAAGCAAATATTGCACAGTTGTTTTTTTACAGCTATAATAATTTAACTTATAGATACTTACTTTTCTATTTAATCGATTGTACAGAAATGAACCTAAAAATGTAAAAAAATCTTTTTACAAACACATACTTCGAAACCGCATTTGAATCACATACAATATCATTCCGTCTCTTATTAGTATTTTCGGTGGTATACGAAAGCATACGTTGCAAGATTTGTATAGGAGATCTGTGGGAGGGATGGAAATTGGCTACTTTTAAAATGGCTCTCTGAGCTCTTTCAAGGGGCAGTAAGTGAGTTTTGGGTGCTCCACCCCATGAAGTGATAAAATACTGAATTACAGATTGACCTAGGGCCAAATATACTTGTGTGATTAATTTTGAATCTGCAATCGTCCGCAGTTTTTTTTTAAACATATATTAATTTACGTACTCTTTTAACCAGGGAGGCTACTCTCTAACGAAATCCGTAGTTTCGGGCTTAGTTGCGGGCGGGCGTATTCTACTCCGTATCACCTACAGACTTACGATTAGTCCCGAACCCGAACTGAGAATGAATGACAACACGATTTCACAGTAACTGTCAAATCGTGTTATCATTAGTTCTCAGTGGTTAGGTGATACGGAGTAGAAAATGCCCGCCCGCAACTAAGCCCGAAACTACGGATTTCGTTAGAGAGTAGCCCCCCAGACTTTGAGGTTCCCTAGGAATCACGCGGGGAAGCCGCTGGCAGAAGCTAGTAATAAATTAAATACAGCTGTTCATAATAGGGTTCGTGCCCGAAGGGTATCCAACAGAAACCTATTACTAAGCCTCAGCTATCTAATCGTCCGTCCGTCCGTCTGTACGTCCGTCTGTCTGTCAGCGAGCTGTATCTCAAGAACCGTAATTGGTAGACAGTTGAAATTTTCACCGAGTGTGAATTTCTATTGCTGCTATAACAAAAATTAAATTAAAAATTAAAGAAGGCCCGGTACAAGAAAAGTGTTTTTTTTTCGATTTATGGTACGGAACCCTTCTAGTGCGAGTTCGACTCGCACTTGGCCGGTTTTTCCTATTATGGAAGTGTTTTAAGTGAGTTGAGTGAGTGACTTTAAGTTTATTGGTAAGCTTTCAGACATTTACTATGCGAACATGCACTGTTCAGCTATTTTTTTTTATATTTCTACACTAGTGGACGTCACGCGGTTTCACCCGCGTAGTCTTTGTTCCCGTGGGAGCACGGGGATAAAATATAGTCTATGTTACTCCCTGATAATATAGCTATCCATTGCTGAAAGAATTTTTCAAATCGGTCCAGTAGTTTCGAAGCCTATTCATTTCAAACAAACAAACAAATCTTTCCTCTTTAATATTAGTGTAGATTAATCCCGTAGTTAAAGTTGAATACATTCACCCCGTGAAAACTTTTCAATGAATTAAAAGTCACCTTGTATCCTAGCCAAAACCTATCCCATTGCGAGGGCACATAGCTTGTGATATTATGTTGCCCACCTTACAAACATTTTGTTAACAAACAAAGTTTTTTAAAGACGACGGTACAGCCTGATCTAATGAAGACCGCAAACAGACTAGCCAGCGATTCATCCTCACAAGCTTTATACCCTCGCAATGGGGATAGGGTATTTACCTATTAGTCCCACTACGTACCTACTCTGACACTTGATGCCCTGACACATCTCTTGTTGTCGTTAAATTATACACCAGCATTTATCCCGAGAACAATACACTTTGTTTTTTGTTCTTATTTTCCTGAACACTTAATATTGCAGTAGGTAGAGGAAATTACATTTAGGTAGCAATTGATCAATAGTGAAGTACTTCAAGCTTACTTACTCATTCATTTTCTTAGGGGGAAACGTTAGTCAGAGTACGATGATGACATTAACACAAAGAACTATTAATTACAAGAATGCAGGATTAGAGACTCAATCCGTCAAAAGTATTGAGGAGTGATCATAATTAATTAGATTTCCTGTTTTGGATACAGTTTGAACCCTTATCACTACATAGTATAAAACAAAGTCGCTTTCTCTGTCCCTATATCCCTATGAATGCTTAAATCTTTAAAACTACGCAACGGATTTTGATGCGGTTTTTTTTAATAGATAGAGTGGTTAAAGAGGAAGGTTTATATGTATAATAACATCCATTAAATAGCGGAGAAATACTGTTATTTTTGAGGTTTCTAATGTGATGTCGTAAATAATTACATTTTATGACGTAGACGAAGTTGCGCGGGTCAACTAGTACAATAAATAAGTTGGGACTTAAAATGTGAAAAAAAAAAACTTTTTACAAAAAAATATAACCGACTTCCAAAAAAACACTACAAAGAAAAGAATCACAGAAACCTCGGAGTAATCGGTGTACATACATAAAAAAACAAAATACCCACCGAATTGAGAACCTCCTCCTTTTTTGGAAGTCGGTTAATAATTAAGCAATGTAAATCATAGTCAGCGTATGTACCACAGCATCTCTTTGTTCTGGCCTTCTGCCGATGCTTGATTACGAACGAACATACAGTAAGATTCAGTGTCACAAATTCAGTTAGATATTTTTTACTTAAACTTGTCCTCACCGTGTATAATTTTATCAGAATTTGCATGAAAAAACATAATTATGCTAGTAATAAACAAGAAATTGAGAAAAGCGGCGAGCGTGTTAACTGGCGTAGCGACGGGCGTAGCGGAAATCGTAGCATAGTGCGTAGCGGCGAACGTAGTCTGAGTACGTAGCGGCAGCCTAGCCAAGAGTGTAGCAGAATGCGTAGCGGAGTGTGTAGCTCAGCTTGTAGCGTTAAGCGTAGCAAAGTTCGTAGCGGAGAGTGTAGCAGAGTGCGTAGCGGACGTCGTAGTACCGAACGTAGCAAGTCTACCACTACGCAAGACGCAATACGCTAAAGTTATCTTTTTTTTTAATTCCTGCATGAAATTCGTGACCTTATTTACTGGAACTTTATACTGACTTTGTCTAGAAGTTTTCATTCACATTACAAACCTACTAAAACCTCGAGCAATGTAAGATACCCCGCCTGCGTCTACTTATGTACTTGACGTCATTGTGTCCTTGTTTAGTATGAGTATCAAAAATTAAAGATTCATATGGAAACGATTGGGTATCATCAGAATGACGAGCTAAAATGTTTACTACGATATAAGTATTAGCTATTCTTATTTGAGAGTTAGTGGCGATACGTGAGAAGAATGACTGTACATGTTCACAATACCTGTTTATGTTGAAACAAATTGTCACTACATAAACTGAGGGAAATAACAGTAGGCCGCTACGTATATTTATCGGCAGATTTTATGCTTTTGATTGGTGTTGCAATTTTGAATGATACAGCAGATTTGTTTCGATATTTAAGGACTGGCTTTGTCAGGGGCTTCGCCTGCTTAAAAATCCAACTTATCGCACAGGACCGCACTACGGAAAAATTATAATATCACTAGTGGACGTCACGCGGTTTCACCCGCGTAGTTCCCGTTCCCGTGGGAGTACGGGGATAATATATAGCCTATGTTACTCCCTGATAATGTAGCTATCCAATGCTAAAAGAATTTTTCAAATCATTCCAGTAGTTTCGGAGCCTATTCAATTCAAACAAACAAACAAATCTTTCTTCTTTATAATATTAGTATAGATATGTCCACAGGTCATATTTAAATCTATAACACGACTTTTCGTGAAATATAACACTAACTTTTGCCCGCGACTTCGCACGCGCATATAACGTTTTTCCCTCATGCATTTGGCTATCATAATTATACAAAAAAATAATTTTCCAAATCTTACTGGTAAACAAAGAAAATCTTCAGCTATATTATACTCATATAGATGATACCTTTTTCGTGGAAAAACCATGTTGGACATCAAAAGCAAGAGTGCAATAAAATCCCCAAAAGGCCACACTGTCTTTTCCGTAGACCTCAAAATCTAGAATTTGACAAAGAACATTCTATCCATACCAGGCGTTTTGCCATGCTATGTTGATTATGGCGATTTCGTCACAAGTTCACATAAATATGTATGGAGGAAGCCCATATAATGGCCATCAATGGGCTGATAATTGAAAAAAAAAATGTTTACGAAAGAAAAAACATGCTTGCTTGTTCTCTGTCATAAGGTTGAAATCAATATAGCTATGTATGAATTACTTAAATATGTAGATAGAAAAACCAAAAAAAGAGAAAATTATTTAATTTTGCTCTCTTTGTTTTTGGGTAAGAATAATAGAGAACTATGAAAACTTAAAAAAATGTTCGGTTAGATACGCATTTGAATATTATGTAAAAATGTAGCATTTTACAAAAGGAGGAAAATGTTACATAGACAGTAATCTAACGATGCGGGTTTTATCTGGTTTAGGTAGTACCTATAATACAATTTATTGACCAATTCAATTTAAGGAAAATATCAAGGAAACTTGTACTGCGACTTTTTTCACTATGTATAAAATATCTTTTACAATGTTCTAGATTTACATACTTCATAATAATGTAGGGATTAAAGATCAGAACGATAGTTCCCAAAAAATTTAAAACTTTTATATAAATTATCATAAATTATATAAGACACTCCTATATGCAGGGCTTGCCTTCATAATCTTAGTTGAATGTAAATCTCCCAAAGAATAAAGAAAAACAGAAGATATTTTTTTATCATTCTTACTTTTTTACCTTCCAACTATTCAAGAAAATTGTTACAGATAATTTAAAATGATTAGTTAACCAAAAAAACATTAAAAAAAGAGTAATTAGAAAAGTAAAAGTATTAAATAACTCATTATCTTCTAGACTATTGTTTTCTTAAAAAAATAAGTAAATGGGATATAGTCGACCAACTTAAAAATGTAATGAAATGCAAGGTCAAGGTTATGGAAAGGGTTCTTAACAGTAAGCTGCTGACCTACCTCGAAGACAATGATCTCCTCAGTGACCGTCAATATGGCTTTCGCCGGGGACGGTCAACTGGCGATCTTCTTGTGTATGTCACGCACTGCTGGGGCGAGGCCATCGAGAGACACGGCGAAGCACTTGCCGTGTCGCTCGACATCTCGAAGGCCTTTGACAGGGTTTGGCACGCAGGTCTACTGAGCAAGCTTCCTGCTTATGGCATCCCAGCTGGTTTTTGTAGCTGGATATCAGACTTCCTGAGTGAACGGTCGATCCGAGTAGTCGTTGACGGCTGCTCCTCTGACCTCATGGCTATTGATGCTGGAGTTCCTCAGGGGTCTGTTCTCTCTGCAACTCTTTTCCTGCTGCACATCAATGACCTACTTCAGCTTGGTCTTGTTGGGTACGCAGATGACAGTACGGTTTCAGAGAGATACTTGTCCAGCGCAACAACCAGCGGGGATGAAGTTCGTTCCTTGAGAGAGGCCATGGTGGAGCGGACAAATTTGACCTTAAGCCTTGTCTCCCAGTGGGGCGATGACAATGTGGTCACTTTTAACGCCACCAAAACACAGGCGTGTCTTTTTACCGCAAAAAGGAGTCGTTTTGACCAAACTCCTACTTTTCGGGGTACATCTGTTCCTGTGACTGATCGGCTCGAGCTTCTAGGCATGGAGTTGACATCCAGTCTCAACTTCGGCGCCACCATCGAGTACAAAGCCCAAACCGCGGCCAAAAAGCTGGGCATCCTAAATAGGGTGAAGCGATACTTCAGGCCTGGACAGCTTTTAACCCTATATAAAGCGCAAGTCCGATCCTGCATGGAGTATTGTAGCCACCTTTGGGATGGCTCAGCTAAGTATCAGCTTGCCGCGCTTGACTCGGTGGAACGCAGAGCTAAGAGGCTCATCGGCGACGTAAAACTGGTGGATGCCAAGCTGCATAGCTTGGCTCATCGCCGTAAGGTTGCCTGCTTGTCGGTCTTCTACAGATTGTACTTCGGTGAGTGTGCCCAAGAACTCCACGACCTCATCCCACCGGCCCCCTTCTACCATCGGACATCCAGACGCACTGCATCTTACCATCCCTACCTTGTTGCTATTCCACCAACTCGCACTAAGCGTTTCCAAACGTCTTTTATAATGCGCACAGCAAAGGAGTGGAACTCTCTGCCTGCGTCCGTGTTTCCAAACGCTTATAACCCTAATCTCTTCAAAGTTAGAGTGAACAGGCTCCTTCTGGGTAAGCTCGCTCCATCGTAGACTTTGTCTCGGTCATCTCTGACCTAGACTGGAGTCAAGAGCAAACCCATCACAAATAAAAAAAAAAAAAAAAAAAAAATGTAATGGATGAGTGAGACTTTCGTAATAAATCCATAGAAAATGTCTTAATTAAGACTAAATGCATTTGTAACTTTGTAATGTTATAGTAAGATTTGTTATTTTTGTCGTAATTTACGGGACGGGTAGCTACAGAAACTTTCACTGTGCGTGGCCCGACACGCACCTGGCAAGTTTTTTTCACAAAAGCATATTTATAATGGCGACTGAAATTAGCCTCATTATATTTTGAAGGTAGTTTAATATTATATTGCATGAAGTAGGACCCTACCCACAGTTCCCCTAATTTCTTTAATGTTGGTATTAAATAAACTGCTCACCGCAAAGCATAGAGACACTTCTGTCACTTACCTACTCTTTGGCCTTCTGCCCTTCCATATCGGCGGTGGTTGCGTTACCTATATAACAGGCAAGTGACCAAGATTGCTGTTTGTAACCGTTCACACACTAGCCGAAGCACGCGACGTCCGCTCTTTTGTACTAAATCAAAGGTAATTATTACAATTTATTTAATAACATTTCCTTAAGAAACCATAACAATGAACTCCGGTATTATTTAAATAATTTTCCACCATAAAGTGATTTTATTGTAAACTTAGGAGGTCAATAATTTTAAAGTGAAGGTAATCATTTGTTTACTAGATGCTTACGATACAAATAAATATTTATAAGACGTCAATAACGTCTTATAATAGTTATAAATTCATGTAGTGTCGAAATGTGATTTCGGAATCTTTTCATTGACATCTTACCTATCGACTTTAATTAATGCATAGCTTTAGTTAATAGCAATTCATTAATAAAAAATAAAAAGTTAAAAAAACAACTAAGTATGTTTAAGTAATTAGCTATTACCTACCCACACTAAAGTAGGCATAAAAGTAAATAGTATTGATTTCAAAGTTATCAAAAATGTTCTATAAACAACGCAAGCACTTGACACCTTTTACCAAGAAACTCGCTTTGCTTATTATACTGTTTAAAAAAATTGGGCCCTCATAAAAAGCTGTTTGTCTAACTTACGACCTCATCCTCTTTAGGTGTTTCTACGTAGTTCTAAAAACTGCCGAGTACCAATTACGAAGCAACATTTGGTGCGCAAGAGTGTTGGACTGTTTGTTTGATTTCATAGTTAGCTAGTTCTATAAATATGACTTATTTACACGGTAGTTGTATATTCTTAGTTGTTACAACATGTAAACTCCCTGATCAATGTCCTTATATTGTTTAACCTAGGCCTTCTTGCTAAGTTGCTAAATGCCGCAACTGGGGTCAGTCAGTAGTAATTGGATAAAGTTGCATTGTGCGTTTGTCGCAAAAGGTTAACTATGCATCGTGGCCAGTGTACTGTTAGGGTTCCGTAGCCAAAGGGTAACCAACGGAACCCTATTAGTAAGCCTCCGCTGTCCGTCCGTGCGTGCGTCCGTCCGTCTGTCTGTCAGCGGGCTGTATCTCAAAAACCGTAATAGGTAGACAGTTGCAATTTTCACAGATTGTGTATTTCTATTTCCGCTATAACAACAAATAATAAAAATTAAGGTTTATGGTACGGAACCCTTCGTGTGCCAGTCCGACTCAAACTTGGTCGGTTTTTTTAAAGGTAGTAAGGATCGTTTGGATTGCTTTGCGAAATCCAGTACGTTTATTTTGATGAAACCTGCGATGAAAAATAATAAAAATAAAATAGTAAAAATATGTTTATTTTCCAAAAAGTACAGAAATGATTGTACTTTAAGTTTACAATTTTTGAATTTATGGTAGAGAACTTTTACATACAACATTTTTAATACTGCAGAAATCTTTAAAGAGAAGACTAAAGTTTAAAAGTTTAAGGGTTTTGTTTAACCATTGAATTTTGAAACCTGTCTATTTTTGGTTCAACACGCTTAAAAAAGCTTTAAATATTTTTCAACTTAATCTTTTTGTCATAATATTTTTAAATGTAATTATTTTTTATTTTTATGATTATATAAAAGTCTCCTTCAACTTCTATCCGGACATTATCTTTTTTGCCATTTTATTGTACTAAGCCGTACTAAGGTCGAACCACTCGGAACTATTGTAAAGTTTTGGTCCTTTGGGACGAGTTCAAGTTTCTTCCGCCTTCAAAGTTCCTTCCACTCTCACTTCCATGTTTAAATTAAGTTGCAACAATATTTACTTAAAGCTCTATATGTACTTTTGTAAGTTTACCAAAGTGTAGTAAAAACGGTACCGGTTGTTTTTGCTTTTATTTATTTTACGATGTGTGCAAGCGTGCGACGACAGAGTTTGTCGATCGTTAAGTTACGTCACCATGTTTGAGGAGAACCTGTCCTCGAGAGCCGTAGCTTTGCAAGAGCTTGAGATCTGAAGAACCGAAAGGACCGTGACCCGCTTTCGTTTACTTTGCATTTATTTCGACTTAGCATCGTCTACACTAATATATTATAAAGAGGAAAGATTTGTTTGTTTGTTTGAAATGAATAGGCTCCGAAACTACTGGACCGATTTGAATTCTTTCAGCAATGGATAGCTACATTATCAGGGAGTAACATAGGCTATATTTTATCCCCGTACTCCCACGGGAACGGGAACTACGCGGGTGAAACCGCGTGACGTCCACTAGTATCTACTATGTTTGTATCTAAGATACACATTAAGCATCATATTCATGGCCCAAGCTTTAATTTTTTACTCATCAAACCTTATACAAAATTGTACTTTGTCAATGAAAAAGTTGTTTCAAGGCAAATAATGTCTCATTAGTAGTTATCAAACTTGAGTAATAGGTTTGGACCTATTGAAGTCTTTCCAATTGCGTTTTTAGGGTTCTATACCCAAAGGGTAACCACCACGGAACCCTATTACTAAGCCGCGGCTGTCCGTCTGTCTGTCAGCGGGCTGTATCTCAAGAACCGTAATAACTAGACAGTTGAAAATTTCACAGATTGTGTACCTATCTCCATTGCCGCTATAACAACAAATAATAAAAATTTAGGTTTAAGGTATGGAACCCTTCGTGTGCAAGTCCGACTCGCACTTTGCCGGTTTTTCGCACTTTACTTTAATAATGACATTTCAAGTTTGCGAAATAGAGAAACATTTGGTACCTATACATATTAGTTACTTACCTACTTCCCTATACTTTTCCAAGAATTAAGATCAATTCTTTTTTTACATGACTCGCAATTATTAAGCGCACGCGCACGATTGAACAGCACAACATAATCAATCAATAATTTTAGGAAGGTTACTACTTTATTACTTCGATATTACATCTACCAATATTTTACAGAAACAATCAACATGTTGGCTTCATACGTGGTCCTCGCGGTGTCGTTGGTGGCAGCCGCCAACGCCTACTCCACCGGCGCCCCTGAGAGTGTGTGCGGTGACATGGTACCGAAGCACCCTGTGCCGAAGCAGACCTCCCCTCCTCCGTACACCATCACCACCAGCACTAAGGTATACGTCTGCGTCAGTAGGTACTTAGGTCCTTCGAAGACTGAAACCTCTTTATCGCTCAAAGTCGCGTGACTTCCGTGCAGGGAACGCCAACAGAAGAGTAAAAAAAGAGTCGATTGACTTTTGTTAGAACCATCACTTTTCCTTAAAATTTACTCGACTTGGCGGGGGCACTGCCGTGCCCCCAGATAGTGTTTTTTTTTTCCTGCTAACTCCACTTTTCGTCTTATGAAAATAATGATGTGAGTGCTGCCTTGTCAGCACTTTCATAAATATCCCCGGGACTCGAATAATCAACAAAGTGCTGAAAATCGAGCTCCCGAAACTTGCTACTTAATTAACAATAATTTAGCGCCAAAGGGACTCGTTAAAAAAAAATGTTTTATGCAGCACTCATGTTGAACGATACGGATCGTTATGAAACATGGTTACGTAAAAAAACATTCAAACGTAAAATATTATGACAGGTTAAATGTAAATATTGTACACCGCATGCAGGCTGCACGCGAAAGAAAACTAAGCACACAATAATTATGCAGTTTAGTTCAATATTTATTTCTTTTTACATAACACTAAAACGCATGTAAAGATTACAAAAGCACCTAGCTTTGCTAGTTGAAAGACCGGGGACGTCCCAACTGACCTTTCTGTGAAAATGCGAACCAGTATCGATTCTCGCTCCTGAATAGAGCGTATGTTGTAGGTTTCTCACGTAGCGCTTTTTGTAGATTTTCCAATGTAAAAGCGCAGTAAAAGCTTTCAGCAATGTGATTCTGTAAACATATCGAAGTGAAAGCGTGGGTGAAGTGATCACGAATTGAAGTGTCAAACCATACAATCACGATAGAATGACAGCTCACTTTGTGATCACTTCACCCAAGAGTTCACTTCGATTTGTTTACAGAATCGACCGGCAGTTTTCAGTAGAAGCCGAACATTTCGAGGAGGATTTCTTGAGCTACCCTACCTACAGTTAAATTATAGCAACCGATTTATAAGTTAGCATGTTTATTTTAATAATTGCTTATTCGATTTTTTTTTGTATTTCTCACCTGTCTAACGTGTATGACGTAATATTTCAAAGAATCATCTTCAGAATACGACAGTACTTTTTACGTGGAGCGATCAGGGGGAGATCAGCCGGTCGATTCTGTAAACATGTCGAAGTTAAGGCTTGGGTGAAGTGATCACGAAGTGAGCTGTCATTCAATCTTGATAACATGGATTGACAGCGGGAGAATCATATTAGAATCATAATATTAATCACAAAACAATCTGTCAAATTTCATTTTCATCTTTATCGCAAACGCATTAGGTTCAAGGTTGATTGAGAAAATTTGACACTGACGGGTAGCGTGATTTGTTTTCTGATTCTTTAAAGTAGCCTTTTTAGACCCGCAGTTCACCCAGGCCTTCACTTCGACATATTTACAGAATCGACCGGCAGATTTGACGGGAAGGGACTGCCTATCTGACCTCAATCTCCACAACCCAGTAACTGGGTAACACGATACTTCTTGATCTTCGTTACCACTACAGAGCTAGTGAACTCACAATGTAGAAAACTCTAGTAAAAACGATTTATTTTTTAGCTCTTTAATCGTTTTTACTAGAATTATTTTTTTATTTTTTATTTCATAATCTTTCTTTTTTTAATTTTTAAAATTTTTAATTAGCATTTATTTCATAATCTTTCTTAATATATATAAATCACGTGTCACGTTGTTTGTCCGCGATGGACTCCTAAACTACTGAACCGATTTTGATGAAACTTTGTAACTATCTATTATTTGATCCAACTTAAAAGATAGGATAGTTTTTTGGAACGGGAAAAAACGGGATACGGGAAAAAACGGGATATGCGCGTACGAAGTCGCGGGCAAAAGCTAGTTATTATTATATAAATTTATCTATTTAGTATGTATTGATGTTTGTATAAATAGTACACCTTAGACTACCTACAGTACTGTCTCTCCTTTTTCTCTTTAAATCCATCCAAACGTTGTCTTGAAAAGATCGCTTTTAACGATAAGGCCGCAGATTGTGTCACCCTATGTAATGTTTCTCATCTATCTTTTCTGTAACTTATATGGTGTCTATAATAAAGAGTATTCTATTCTATTCTTGGCAAGACCGCTGTCAGATTCTCTTGCTTCTTTTTAAGACAGTACTACATTTACATAATCCATGTATTATCCATTTCAAACAGAGTGTGAAGGCCGGAACTCCCATGGAAGTGGTGATCCAAGGCAAGGGTCCCGCGAACACCGTCCGTGGTCTGCTGCTCCAGGCCCGTCAAGGCGACAAGATTATCGGCAAGTTCTCCCTGAAGCCAGATGACCACTTTGCTCAACTCCTGAACTGCGGTGAACCAGGCGTAAGTAAACCTAAACAAGACGTTATTTTAAAATTAACTTTTGCGGTGCAGTCAACTCTAGATTGTGTGTTTACTTTGGATATGCAATAAGTATAAAATAAGCACTTAATTTCCAGTTACAGGTATATTATTTTACTCAAAAATAGTGAGAATATTAACGCATCTGGCTTTACTGTAGCAAAAATCCATTCGTACATAAAGTTGGCAGTGACCACGAATCATCAAGTGGGCTTGTCATCTGCTTTTTTTTGCTGCCATTGTTTGACAAAACAACAATAACCCAAAAATAATAAAATTGTTATTAATTATTTACAAAATAAAGTTGACTTATTTAAAGAGAAAATCTTTTCTTGACTGTTCAAGGACTTTTAAAACTACAAAGGCATTTTTAGGGTTCCGTACCTCAAAAGGAACAAACGGAACCCTTATGGGATTACTTTGTTGCCTGTCTGTCCGTCCGTCCGTTCGTCCATCATGACGTCACTGTCTGTCAAGACCTTTTATCTCGAGAACGCGTAAAGGTATCGAGTTGAAATTAAAACGATATACTCAGGACTTGTCAGTCCCTTGAACCTTTGAAAAAATCAAACTTCTAAGTTAAGTTAAATAAAGTTACGGGCGTTTATGCCGCAAAAAACGTATATTCGACACTCAAAGGAGTCAAAAATTCCCGTTGACCTAGAACTATGAAATTTGGCGAGTAATACCGTCTTATACTACAAGTACAGGGAAAATTCTGAAAACTATAAATTTCTAATTAAATCATAAAAAACATAATCTTTATTTGAAGTAAAATATGTACCTACGTACGGAACCCTCGGTAGGCGAATCCGACTCGCACTTGTCCGGCTTTTGTTAATAATTTCGATGGTTTTATGTTTCTAGCATGTTCCTTGGCTCTTTAGATTTTTCTAGTGTCTCTCGACTTTATCTGCATCTTTGTTTAGCCATTTTTTGTATAGCAGAATGTGTGACTTTATAAATTACCCACTAGGTATTTGTGTGCGTCTTAAATAAGCGGTTATTTGCATGAAGCATGCAGGACGCGTTGTTACGCGTCCTTCAGAAGCTTCGCCATGCACGGTTCGGTTAGCATTTAGTTTTTGTTAGAATATGTAAACTTTATTGTGCTACGGTGTTATTTTGTAGCCGATTTAATGAGTCTTCATAATTTTAATAGCCTCATTAAACAAATACAAGAAAACTTAAGTATCTTGCTTATGTAGACAGATAGAATCTTAATTATTAGTAACGCAACAAGCAAGTCCCCGTTCAATACTACCTATTCAAATTAAATCCTGTGTCTCTTTATTATTTCAAAAGCAGGAAATGAAAAGTTTAATGACACAGTATGATTACGTTACGTATTATTTAATTAAATTGGTCCTTTCTGCAGTTTTTACTATACAATGGGCACAGTTCGCACACAAAAATTGAATCATTCGCACAAAAAATTACTGAACGATATTTTTTAGGGTTCCACGAATTGTCATGATACCAGAGATAGGTACGGCTACCGAAGGTGTTAATGGGTAATTCATATACCTACTATTAGGTAATCGTGGTCGTAAGGATAAACTTCCTTAAAAAGCAAGTGTTGTTTGCATTACCGTAACGAAGTTGTTTTTCATTCTAAAAAAAAGACCTTCACGATCACAATGATTTTGTAGTTTTTTAGCCGCTACTAGTTGTTACAAATACGGTTATTTAAATTAGTTTATCAACACCCATTAACGTTTGGAATGTAAATAATATACGGTGCCATTTGAGTCGTCTTAAAAAGACAGCCCACTTAATGTACCCGACATAAACTACCTCTAGGCGCGATTAATATTTAATAAAAAAAGTAATTTATTGAGATAATAATACAATAAAAATAAATAATGCATCACAATTATGAAACATCCTGTTAAAAATGTTTACGTATCAAAACAATGTCGCCGTTCCATTCCGCGCCGTCTCTGGAACATAGGGCTTGGACTGCGCTCGGTCCTGGCTGTTTCAAACTACGTCATGCGCTATAATACTGAACAATATATCATTATTTGCATAATATTAACATTAATTGTATAATGTTCCCCAAAAGATTCCATTTATTTTTATTTTTTTGTTGTACACCTACGACCACAGTGTAGTCTTTTTAACCCAAAGTTTGACTGGTAGACTATGCTTTGTTGCATTAAGTCCGCCCATGTACCACTACTGTACATAAAGTTTAAATAAATAAATAAATATATTTTTTTATTAAATTGAAATGTGAACAGATGAAGTGGCTACCGTTGTAATACGACTAAAATGGCGCCGTGTATATTTTTGCGGAAGCCTTACTGTCCTTAGCTATATTATAAACGATTTAAAATTAACGATATTCTTGTAAAAGGCTATCTGCTATTGGCCACCATTATCATTGCGAATATCAGCCATTCTCTGAAAATTTTAATCAGGTTATTGAGAAACCATAAATTGTAAGGTATTATAAAGTTGACCTCTTTATGTTAAGGGTCAAGAAAGAAAATAAAAAAAACAATAAAATATAACAATATTATTGTGCCTTGCTGTACTTAACTATACTATAAACGATTTAAAATTAACGATATTCTTGTAAAAGGCTATCGGCCATTGGCCACCATTACCATTGCGAATATCAGCCATTCTCTGAAAATTTTAATCAGGTAATTGCCATAAATTAATTGTAAGGTATCATAAGGTTGACCTCTTTATGTTAAGGGTCAAGAAAGAACCCATAACTTTATAAAAATAACAATTATAATCTGAAATACACACTCTGTGACAATTTCAACTGTCTACCTATTACAGTTCTTGAGATACCTACAGCCTGCTGACACACAGACAGACGGACGGACGGACGGGCGGAGGCTTAGTATATAGGGTTCCGTTGGGTACGGAACCCTAAAAAAGTAACGTGTTCCGACTTAAAATATTTCATTAAAGTGATTAAGTGCGTAATCATATGATCCTGTGAATTTTAAAATAGATCTAATTAATTGAGGAAGACGGTGAGATGCTTTAGACTTTAGGTCATGTTACTTGATGTTACCATGCAATGGCTATCTATAAAATAGTCTGCTCGTCGAATTAATCATTGTTGTTAATCTATTTGCATTGCAGCTTAATATCTAAGCCAAGTAGCTGCCTCATTATAAGAACGAATTTTAATTTTAACCAATGGAATTGCATAAAATCTCCGCACGACGTAACCCACTGACATTTTGACTGACATGATTGGTTAATATTTCTCCGTTTCTCCGCTCCACGGCCTCGCTCCACTGTAAGGGTGTCTGTCCATTAACCACCCTCATAGACAGGCACCCTTACCGACTAAAACCCATCCGTGTGCCTTCTAATGCCTCTTTCGAACAGAACCATGTTAAAAAGTCGTTTTTATTTTATGCATGGCTTTGAATTTATGTAAAGTATAGGCATAAGTTTTTAAAAGGCCTTTTCTTGAATATTAATCACTATTATGCATTATGTTATGGCTTGATCGGCCAATGAATTCGGGGTCCTACGTTTGGATATAATACAGATATATAATAGTAGAGAATTCTCGAAGCTGAGTTGCATCATTCAAGGCTATATTGTTCGGATTGAGAGGTCGTATAGATTTGGTTGGTGCAAGGTAAGATGATGTTAAATCTAAACGCCGCTAACACATGCCGATTTTTCATTATATTTTTGACTAGCTGACCCGCGTAACTTCGTCTGCGTGACAATTTTCATTACTGCCCCACTCCTATTGGTCTAAGCGTGATAATATATAGCCTCTAGCCTTCCTCGATAAATGGGCTATCTAACACTGAAAGAATTTTTCAAATCGGACCAGTAGTTCCTGAGATTAGCGCGTTCAAGCAAACAAACAAACTCTTCTGCTTTATATATTAGTATAGAAGTATAGATACATTTAAAATGTATTGCACTCAACATAAGTGAACGGTTCTGTATCCTATCTATATGGCTAATTGACTACGCAATCACAAATTCCATTTAAACAAATTGCTCGTTTCACTAATGAGCTTTTGCGATTCCATTTTTTGCCGAATAAAATTGTCAAATCAAACAAATTGTTAACATCCGAGGACATAAGAACCCTTCACTCAGGTTTAAATACAATTATAGTCATTGCCAAACAACGGCGTACCGCAGTTAGTAACGAAGTTTCTTTGTCGGTATTTCCATGCACAAAAACATAGTCTTTATCAATGAGGTGTATGAATGGAAGGTTACGTGTCCATTAATTATGTGTGGATCGTGTTGGATCTTTACCATATTCGTCGTATATCACAGTACAGACAGCAAAACAGTTAGGGTTCACAACTAATACCCTGTAGGTACCTACCTAACTCCTTTTTCTTTGAGTTGCCGATATTAGTTTAGTTTTGCTGTTTTTATTGTGTGCTTTTGGTAGGTTTATATGATAATCTACGTATAAAGAACTGATATTAGCTTAAGAAAATATGAAGGAATGATGCAATCTTTATATGTTAAATTAAACGAATATAGGTCTACGTAGGTACTCAACCCTCGCAAAATATAGTTTGAAAGCAGTTGAATTGAAAGCCAGCTACCTATCTCTTTTTTTGACGGTACTTTAGTACAACACATTACTACTGATTATACAACGTACAGGTAGATACAGTAAAACGTTCGTGTCGTTATGTATAGAACTATTACTTACTTACACAGTTCGATTTAGGCCTTGACCGGGTAGCCTAACGGGGTGTTAAGTATAAGCTGTCGCAAAAGTGCATTTATTCCTAATGGGGAATTGGATATTTGGTCACACCAAGTCGAGACTACACTCAACAACATACACCTACTACATTCAGGTACCTACGTATGATACGGTCCTACCTCTGCTAGAATGAACACCCACCGTTTCGTTATACATATTTGTAAATTTATGTAGGTACGTTAAAGTCCCTTAGGGGCGAGCCTGTTGCCATTAACGGGACACACATCCAGACAGGCTGTTACTGAGAATTTCCCTTTGGGAGTCCCATTTCATTTCACCCGATTGGGGAATCGACCTCCGGTTTTTTTTTATAATAGAGACCTAGTTAATATCGTGAAAGATTACGATCTAAAAGGAAGTAAAATTAGTTTCTTATTCTAAGACAGTCATACAACTAGGAACTAAATTGTGAAGGTAAACGTGGCCGGTGCGAGGTGCGGGGCGGGTCACACTTCTCTGAATTATTGCAATTTGTCTAGTCTAGAGGCTGGCAGCCTGACTAGCAGGGCCCGATCTAAGTGGGGGCAAGCCGGGCAAATGCCCAGAGCGGCAAAAATGAGGGGTGGCAAAATTGAGGTTGCCAGGCCGACAAAACAATATTAATTAAAGTTTTCTTTAAAAAAAACTACTTTAGCGGCAGTAAATGAATTTATGTATATTTGTTCAGAAGCCGTAGTAGACTAACGCATGTGAATATTATACAGTTAAAACAATATCACATATTATAATATCATCCCATCTTTGGAATAACAATCTCATGACTAATATGGTGTTAGTGTAAAGGGCGGCGAATATTATTTTTGCCCGGAGCGGCTAAATAGCTAGATCGGGCCCTGCACTAGGAGCGTAGGAGCCGGTCAATTTTGTCCCAGATTAGGTACCATAATTAATAACGCCGGTAACGCGTGTGTGGTTGCGAACCGGTAATTATTTGATCAAATTACACCATAATGACTACCATACAATATAATAATTGGATGCGATTATATACTGGTACCGATATGGCGTCAATTTAATGTTCCCCATAGCAACAAGTTAACTACTTACTACAATTTTCAAAAGTGGGTTTATTTTTATGTAGGTATCTACCTACCTAGTAGGTATTTGTGCTGTGCCATTGTGCAAGTCCTCATAGACTCAAATTCATTTAGGTTTATTCCTACAATTCCGTCTCTACATCCAGCACAAGGCTAACGTTGCAAAAGCTTCAGTTAGATTCTTTGTCGTTTAAGGTATTGACTTAACCATTTATTTTATTTTCAGAACGCCGTCACCCACAAGAAACACGACGAGAAGTACGACAGCCAGACCCTCGCCTTCACATGGACGCCCCCAGCTGGTTTCAGCGGCGAAATTAAGTTCAGGTAAAGACCTTCATACATACTTGTACCGACGACCAAAAACTTGATGATGATAAAGAACTTGATCCTTAAAAGGGGGAAATTAGGAATTAAAGGCTCCACCTATCGACCAGTAAGATTTTTACAGAATAGCACACTGATATTAGAGGGCGTCGTCATTTGATTCACTTAAAATATAGTTTCAATATTGTTGAAGCTTTGGTTGCTCTAAATGTATCATACATATACTAAATAGAACCTATCTAGCTAGACATTCGAAGTCTCAAGGGACAGAGACGTTCAGGCTTCAGGGGTTGAACAGGTCAGGAGTTCATAACCTCTTGAAAGTCATATCAGACGTCAAGACTTAGGTACCTACAACAATGCACGAACACGCACAAAGCGAAATTAACAAGCTTAATTTTAGAAATGGCAAGTGTAGGTGTTTCAGTGAATCATGTGGAGTTTCGCTCCTTTGTTCATAAATTGAAAGGATCGATTCGATTTACCTTGATAGGTCGAATAAAGGCGATGGATCACAGAAACTTGAAACAATAGGGTATTTTACTGAAAAAACGAATTAGTCCGTCAGAATACCAAAAAATATTGGACACGTATTTTTGCTTTTTAAACGTAAACAAAAAGTGACGAATATACAGTAAGTTGAAAACTCGCGTGACGTCACTATGATAGTACAATTTTTACTAGGGACGTGACGTCACCAGCCCCCTCTCCCGAGTTTTGATGCGTTATATCTTTGTCAATATTTATTGATTTACAAAAACAAAAAATACGTATCCATTATTTTTCAATACTCTGACAGACTAAATAGATTTGCAATTTGTTGATGGTGGAAACTAGCCTATTGAAACAGCAGTGCGATTCTGAAAACATCGTGCATCGCACCGTAAGTTCAGGTGAAGTGAACATGAAATGCTGTCATTCAATCCCTACAAATAAGATGGAATGACAGTTCACACAAACAGAATAGACCGTCAGAAGCGAAGAATTATCCTGTAAGCTTCTAAATCATTTTACTTATTATTCTTTTTCTTTTCAGAGCCACCATCGCCCTGAACGGAGCCGTTTTCTGGGTCGGCGTTGAATCAGCCCCAGTCAAAGTCGTCAGCTAATTTTATTAAATTAAGAACAAAGAGTATTATTATTTCATAATTTATGTCTTTCTTACATTCCTAATGTATTTGTTTGCCTTTTTCGAATGTGGATGTATAAGATATTTCTTAATATAAATAAATAATTTTATAAAACTAGTATTTTTTATTATTAATAGGTTATTAAATAACAACAATAGATTTATATTTTAACAAATACTTTATTTCAAACATAGCACCTAGAATTTTTGTCTTCGAGATCCATTTACAAAATTCATGTCTCAATAAATACAAATAGAGTAGGGGTAGGAACTAATAGCTTGTATCTACAGTCCAGCATAAATTAATAAAAATAACTAAATAATAAAAATATTCTTCTTACTATCACTGGTAATTCGTGTAGGTAAAGAAAATTTTATTTTCAATATTTTACTTACTAATTAAATATTTAGGCTTTATTATTGCAATTTATAATGTCGCGACCATGTTTTAGGGTTTTTATAATCCCCATGAGAAAACTCGGCATGGGAAACTATTTACGTATAATTTTATCACGCGACTATATCAACTTATCGAGCACTTTTCCTACAAGTAGGTAGGCAGAGAACATTTTAATCTCTCACTAAAGCCAGTCTTAGGCCAAAACTGTTAAGAGCTCGTCTCGGCTCAAAAATAAATAAAAAATATAATTTACATAAAACCGATACTAAATTATACTAAGAACAGGCTAAGACGATGGGCAGTTAATATTAGTCGGATTTTTAGAAAATTAAAACTAATATTTTCTTCTAAATATCTGCTATGCTCATACTGTAGATACATGCATGAAGCTTTCAAAGACTTATAAATTTAATCCATATAGCTAGAAGAGACTCGCTACAAGAAAGTGGTCTTACAAGATATGCATAGATATTCGAGTATGTGCGAAATTTGGAGTAGAAGGGGGACGGACTTTTGGAATACAATGTGTTATCACAGTTTTATTTTATTTTAGAGCCTTTTAGCTGACCTTATTCGTTGACACGATATTAGAATCTCATCTCTCCCCTTCGCCTCACAATTATTTACGCCAACATCTTGGGACTTTAATTTTAAAGTCTTTGAGCAAGCTATGTTAGGAGTAAAGCTCGAATTCTATTCACATTGAAGCAATTCCGATACAAACCGCTACACACTTTGATAAACAACTATTGTTACATTCACTCTCACAACATCTCAAGTCTCAGTCACATTCACACATTTCTTTGAAGTTACAATTCAAAGGAAGTTAATTAAGTTAAACATAAACAAATTAATAAGCACACACTTTGGTAAAAATAAAATCAAATTAATTACATAAGAATAAAAGCCTGTAAAAGTTAAATTCATAAGACATGAGCATAAGTTAACAATTTACAAAAAAAGTGCTTTTTATTTTTATAACTAAGTTGCTATCCATCTGCAGTAATATGAAATGAGATCAAACTGCAAATAAGTAGATAAGTAATACATAGAAGCGAATGTACGTGGTTTCGATGTTCTTAGAAATTATGCGTGAAACTGAGACTCGCAAATACATAAATACAACTACATGGTACATATTCTAGCAACTATGGAAGATGATATCTGATGAGTACCTATTAATATTGAATGAGTGTTATGTAAATGTATAGAAAACAGTAATTGACAACTACACTATACATGTAATTCCATTATTACAGCCACCAAATTAAGTCATTATTATAAGATTGTTATTTTAAGTAAACTATATGTTGGAAGATTTAAATTACAGACAATTCACATATTTGAATGATGTGACATCTCGTTACTCTTCAGAGATAGGCAATGCCACTGGTCATTATTATTTAATATCTATCGTGTATATCCTGTCATGATACAAACTTTTTACATAGTTACAAACTGGCAAGACAAGGTCATATAAAATTTGTGTGTGTTATGTGTAAAAGGCAATATTGGTGAGTGTGAGTGTTAACAACATAATACACACATACAGACATTTTGATGCACAGCATAACCACTGACTCAATCAGCAATCTCCATTTCCATCACAATGTAAACATTATCAGATTAGGTTACCTAAGTATTTATTATTAGAAGAATTACCTGTCTGTTGAATACATTCCCACAGCAATCATTTATTTGTACAGATGCATATTTAAATGAAACAAAAATTACCATCTCATGACATCTTGAAACAATAATAAATACTTATGAAATAAATACACCTACTTCATAGATAACATATTCAAAATTGTAATCAGAAACTAAATTGTCATTGGTCTAAAATAAATGCACTTCAATTTAAAAGTCTTATACCTAAATATAAAACATCACAGTTAATACTGAATAAGTAGTAAATAAATACATAGAATTAAATTGTTATTAGATAGGCTAGCATTGGTTCTGTATGAAATAGTTTTGCCTTTTGAGCTGTCTGTACAGTGATATGTACTTCCCTGCAGCAGAAGTTCTTGGAACAACATACTGTTTGCAGAAAAGCTTGGGGTCCCGAGCCTTCTCCGAAAGCTCCCCACAGTCAAGTGCTCGCAAGAATGCGAGTACAAATGTGAAGCAGTTGTGCCTTTCTTCATTGTACCTCTCTGCCTCCCACAGAGGACTTTGACTCACCTGAAACAAGAAACAAAAAACATAAGCATCTTTTGGAATGATGACAAGTTTGTTTACTGTAAACAACCATAATATTGTCATACCTTGAGCAGAACACTATCCCATATCTCATTCCACAACTCATCAAACTGCTCTAACAGCAAGCACTGGTCCCAATCCGAGCTGGAGTCACAGCTACTCCACTTCTTGGTCATGGGGTCCACACCACGGATCCCCTCCTCACTAAACTCCACAACACAACCCTGAGAGTTAGTCACCCCTATGTGCAAATCTTTGGAATTATAGTAGTCGCTGGAAATAATGAAAAATCACATAAGCACATAAACGATTTGATAAGGTCGTGAATCATTTTACGGGCAATAACTTGAAACATAAGGTATTTGGCAATATGACTTACTTGAGAAAGTCGCCATGAGTAGGCTTCATGACAATAGCGCGAGGATGCTGAGATGCCTTGACGAAGGGGTAAGGAACCCTAAAACAAAATTAGGGCACTTAGCAACAACCTTCATTAGTCGTGATAGTAGAAAAACCGTTACATAAACGTATCGTTTTCGTTCACGTACCTGAAGGGCAGTAAATTGTAGTCATATCTATCCAGTTTTTGATCACAGACCGGGCATTTTTCAGGTATTATGGTGCAAAATACTTTATGATCACAATGGTGGAAACAAAGAATACCCGGATCCATTTTTGCACAAAGATTAAAGTAGATTTTTCAATGGAACTGTCACTTTTAATAATTTCAACTCAATCGTTAACTAATAAAGTTGCTTCAAGCAAATTAAAATCGTAAATGAAAGCAGAATAACTAATTGACCAAGCAAAAGTCTAATGAGAATCTTCTACGAACTCTGCCATTGTCCATGTCCACCTTTCACAACTCGACTCTCGCCTGGAAACCTTTCGACAAAGCAGGGTAAGGTTGCGTTCGAAAATCTGACTATTTCTGGAGAATCAAACCAATTTAACAAACATAACATTCCAAATAGCACTTTCCATGACTACATTATTTTATTATAACGAACAACTTAGTCTCATCATTTTATTTTTTCTCGTTTAATAAACACTTTGACTTAGATACATTTTTTGCTTGGGAGCACTGAATCAGCTTGTTACAATTTTTTAAATTTTACAAGGTTCTGAACGAACATCTACGACTTCAACTGTGATTGGGCAAATCAACAGCTGTGAACAGATGATTGATCTGCGCAATCCTATTGGTCGATAGATTGCTCTCTGTCAAAATGTTGTATTCTGGGATTGGTCAAGCCAATAATTCAGCGCTAGGCGCCATGATTTAACTTTTGTCTTGTTTTACTTTTAGAAACTAATTAAATAATTATTTATTCTAATATTTTTAACACATCTCACAAAATTTGCAAAGAAAGGGGTTTAATAATGATCTGATTTTTACTGCATTCTATAAGTATTTTGTGTTTTTTTTTATTTAGGTAGGTACTTTAAAATATGTACTTATTTAAATGTCTTAATTTAAAAAAACTGTTCTTCATCTATAATAAAGTGGAAGTTTCATTTATTTCGGCCCTTTCGACTCTTCTGAATCTCATCAGTCATCATAGTGTGGCATTATCAGTAGCGTAGCGAGGGGGGGGGTCGTTTGGGGCGGCCCGCACTGGGTGACACCAGTTTAGGGGTGACACCCGACCGCTCGTTGACTGGTTTTTGTCACTATCAGGTAGCACCCCTAAACGTTTGACGCAATGAAACCTGTCGGGAGTGGGGTGCAAAAATTTTTAAGCTCGCTTCGCTCGCTCTTGCATTTTACACTCTCTAACTTTCTGAGTTTTCATATATCATTAACAACAAAAAGCTTCAATTTCAGTATGAATGTTCAAAATACAATAAAACCCTTCCGAGATGAGGTGCAAAAAATTCTTTAGTCCTTCAGGTTTTCTGCATTTCGTTGACTTTTTGTCACGATCAGGTGTCACCCCTTAACGGGCGACGTAATGAAACCCACCCATGGTGGAGTATAAAAAATTCGACCTCGCTTCGCTCGCTCTTAGTTCCTGCACTCTCTTTTTTCTGCGCTCTCTTTTTGCTCGAGCGTTTCTGTATGACTCAACAAAATGCCTATGTTTGTGTATGAAATGATCAAAAGAAAATAAAACCTTTCCGAGATGCTGTGCATGAATTCGAGCTCGCTTCACTCGCTCTTGTGTTCTGCCCTCTCTCAGTTAATGAGCTTTCTTGCATCAGTCCATAAAGTTACTTCTATTTAAGCATGATATAAATGATCAAAAAAAAAATCTTACCGGGGTCCATGAATTTTCGAGCTCGCTTCGCTCGCTCTTGTGTTCTGCCCTCTCTTAATTAATGAGCTTTCCGTGAACTTTCTTGCATCACCCCATAAAGCTATTACATTAACCTATCCGAGGTGGGATGCGGAAATTTTCGAGCTCGCTTCGCTCGCTCTTGTGTTCTGAACTTTTTTGGTTCTTGAGGTTACTTGCATTGTAAAATTGGGTTTAGATAATGATGAAAAAAAATTACACTAATTGTTATAAGAACTAAATAAATATATATAATATAAAATAAATGTTATAAGAACATTCCTGAAAATAAAAACCTGCGGCGCAAATAGCTTGCAATTGCCGTCACCAGAACTAAAAGCCAAAGACGAAACTTGTTATTTGGGTTTGGTTAGGTTTTGGCTTGGTTCATTTGTGGGGTGACACCACATTATCCGCCCCGGGTGTCACCCATGCTAGCTACGCTACTGGGCATTATGGCCTATTTCATTTCAATAGGTGTTTGGACCATAGTGTTGAAATTTTGTCAATAATCGTATGTCATGAAGCGTTGTATTGTATGTTTACCAGTTTCCATGGTAACGAGCGCTGGCGGTAAACCACACCTCGCCCATGAGACCCAGTTCTGGCGACAGTGTGCGCTGTAAAGCGTGCGATCCTTTGTTAGGACATACTTCCCAATAATGTACTATTAAAGTTAGATAGACAGTTTAGAATAATGTGTTTGTGTGATTAGAAAACCAGAGTGCTGTTAGACTTTTAGAAAATAAGCTAAAAAAAACCGTGCTTAAAATATTAAACAACACAAAGTTGTAATCGTGTCATTGAACTTTATTTTTTTGATTGGATGCCGTTGACTTTGGAAAGCAGTATGAAAGTTTTTATGAATTTTTAAAATCAGAATTACGTAGTTTAGAATCCATCATGTATTTGGAGAAGGTGAAAGGTTTATTGCAAACAGTTTGGTGGTTGCTAGCAGCAGCGCGGGTGGTGACCGCGGGGATCTCTTGCCTTAGCAGTCCCTGCCTCCATGGTATATGTATAGATGACGTCAATACGTAAGTACCAATCATGTTAATAATTTATCATGCAATATGATGTAGACCGCACGTGCCAATATTTACAGCTTTCCATAAATAGGTAATATAATCTAATTGATCCTAGCCATGTCCCATTTCCATTTCCATAAATAATTAAACTAAGTACTTACAGCTGTGATTGAAAATGTATCTATTATTATACATCAATTTAGCAGTGATGTCAAACCAAGCTGTCCGAACTTGATATAGTGCATGTTCGTTCTGAATTCAATTTAAAATAAAACTGAGTAAACACGAAGTTTCGGACTGCAGACTTATATTCCTACACCTGCCTGTCACTAGGTCATCAAATATGGTTCCTTTTTAGCACATACTCATGTTATTGTGTGGACGGATACACTGGCGTGCAGTGTCAGACGAACTGGGATGAATGCTGGTCCAGCCCTTGTCAAAATGGAGGGACTTGCATCGATGGTATTGCTTCCTACAACTGCTCCTGCCCCGACGGATTCATAGGTGCGTTAGCTATTACTAAATATTTGAAACAGGACAGTAAGAAGATCTACTTACAGGTATAAACTATCTACCTAAGTACATATTCAATTAGCAGGACCAATGTTCCGCTCATTATTGAAATATTGATAATGGGAGTCACGCTTTCTTATGTAGCAGAATGAAGATCGTAACAGAAGCATTAGATATTTTAAAATGAGGCAACACATTCGGAATTTGACAAAGAAACCGTTGTCCTTCTTTAGCAACATTGCGGTTCCGATGACCGTCTAATTGCAGGATTTACATCGTTAAATCGAACGTCGGTCTTGTGGTCTGTCGAAGCCAGTTCTAGCTACAGCCGAGCAGTCTATCTGAGTCCAAAACGGCTCGGATCGACTGACCGCAAGCCTGCCTGTGTCCGACACCGTCAATTTTGTAGTAGTTTCGTAAAATTATGATTACTACAATATTTAACATCAAATAAGTAGTCCAACAACCGAGATACAAATGAATCCGTCGATGCGAAAACTAGGGTAAAAGTCCATTAAATAAAACTTCATATGAATAACTAAGAAAAATATCTCGTACCCTTTTTATACGAACTGTAAAGTTCAACTGCTATGTAAGTTTTTTTGAGATAGATAAAAACGTGCCCTTTTACAGGGATTACGTAAAACTCTTTAATGAATAAATAGCGCCAAAAACTGATATTTGAAAAAAAGTATTTCTAGAAAATCTGCATTCATAGAAATACTATAAAAAATCCATGAATTACAATTTCGTTTGAAGCTATAATACTTAGGTAGAGAAAAATGGTAAGTTGAAATAAACTGAACATTTTTTGAAATGAAAGAAACTAGGTAATGATCAAACAGAATTTTTTATTCGAATGAATATAAATCTATACTAATATATAAAGCTGAAGAGTTTGTTTGCTTGAACGCGCTAATCTCAGGAACTACTGGTCCGATTTGAAAAATTCTTTCAGTGTTAGATAGCCCATTTATCGAGGAAGGCTATAGGCTATATCATCACGCTAAGACCAATAGGAGCGGAGTAGTAATGAAAATTGTGACGCAGACGAAGTTGCGCGGGTCAGCTATTGACTTAATAAAATCTAATCAATTGCTGCTTAACAATAAATTAATAGCGTTGTCCAAAGCTAGTTCGTGCGTCCGAATGTTTTATGTAGCTGCTTTATTTTAGTGTTCTACTTCAATTTAAAGGTACCTTTGTACCTAGAGCTGCTACTATATACAAAGATTACAATCTAAATTGACGTAAAAGTATTGATTGACCAACTTCCCAACACATACAGTTTAGTGTACATAATATAATACACTTAGACACCTACCTACATATGTTTACCTAATGATCAACTTAATTTTGATGATGGATTAAGGGGGCCTAAAATAAGTCAAGTCAACATTAGTCCACGTCAAATTAAATATGCATGAGTTGAGAAGAATAACAACACACCATGTTTCGATTAACAAGATCTAACTGCAATAGGAGAACAATAAGAAGTAGCTTCCATGATTTTGGCCTGTCTACCTGACTTCAGCAGGTAGTACCTAGTTGGTGCCTTCATAACAATTCCGTAGGTATATAAAAACCAAATCTAATTACTCAGTCATGAGGCAGTACTTATACTGTCTCATTGCAGCGTAAAAGCCTTCCATTTTCCACGTAATAAACCTTATTTATTTATTTAAACTTCATGTACAATTGTGGTACATAAGCGGACTTAATGCAACGAGGAATTCTCTACCAGTCAACCTTTGGGTTAAAAAGAAATACACTGTGGTAGGTGTACAGCAAATAAATAACCTTTCCTTGCCTTACTTGACTAGGTTTTATTTGAACCTTAGTTCACGTAGATTCACGCTCGAAAAGATTTAATCTAAAATTTCCGTGTTTCAAGCTGAAGCCTTGAAAGTTTTCTGCTACAAAAAGTATCTAATCGTTTTTTCAAATTGGACCACTTCAATTTAAAATGAATTAAATTAATGGTTTTAGGTGACAATTGCGAGACAAACTACAACGAATGCGAGTCAAATCCGTGCCTCAATAATGGCACTTGCATAGACATGAACAACGGCTACCTCTGCTCCTGCGTGACAGGGTTCTCAGGAGAACACTGTGAGATGGATGTAGCCGTCTGCAACTCCACAGAAGAAGTTCGATGCTACAACGGAGGTCAATGCATTGAAGGACCTGGCTTTAAATTTTATTGCAAATGCTTGCCTGGTAAGTTATGTTTTCAATTCGAAGTCAATGATGGTATTAGATTGTGCCTTATCGTGTCAGTCACGCGATTGTTGAATAAAGATTCGATGCTCTTTTTTTCCGATTAATTCTCAGTACCTGGATGACCGCTATGCTCGGTGTTTTTTACGGAGACTATATTTTTGTCACCAAAATTTATATTTGTCATCAAGTTGTATCATCTAATAAATAGATCTATCGCCACGAAATATTTTCGTTCTCAGATAAACAAAAAGTGTTCCCAGGTATGAATTATCAAATTAATGTTGATATATGTGTAAAATAAGAGATGGATTACCAATAAAATTGTAGTGCATTAGATGAATATAAACTTCATTCTTATGATAGTAATTTTATTATTTAAATAATAGCTTTGTGCTCAGAATGGTAGATCTGTCACCAAATAAATCGAGCATCGATCCCTGACTGCGACTCCTTTTTATTTGTTATTTTGTCACCAATGCAGTAGTTACATTTTGTTTCGTTCAGTTATTAAATAATAGTATTCGTTACCAATTTAATACATCAATTTATAATTTTAATGAAAATTTGTTCAAAGGCGGAGACAAATTGGCGACAAATTGACGCTTTGCCTCAACGATGGGTCGTAGTTAACTAGGTAGGTAGTACCCCTCTTGGCATAAAATTTGAAGGCATAATAATACTGCTGCAAGATAATGCTTTGGCATAATGCAAAGGTTAGCATAACTATCATTTAGTCTAATATGTTTTGGCATAAGTCGGAGTTATGTAAGAGCGAGCGAAGCGAGCTCTGGACTTGGGGCACCCCGACTCGGTTATTATTTTATAAACTTTTTTTTGGAATTTTATGAAATTTTCTAGTGATATAATAAATGATTTATTGGTGATCTCTTTAAATTAGTTTGCTTAAATACTTATTAGGACAAACCTATTATAATACATACAAAAATATTTATTTGATACTAGACCCTATATCTCCATGATTTTAGGTGATTTATTGTGGAATTGATTTTATATTGTTTGGTGACTACATTTTGGTGACAAATCTACTATTTTGCGGGCAAACCCTATTATTTAAGAAACACAAAACTAATTAAACTGGCGATAGCTTAAATGATACCCTTTCTAAAAATGAAACCTAGCTAGATCGATTTATCGCCCGCGAAACCCCCTGCATACTAAATTTCATGAAAATCGTTGGAACCGTTTCCGAGATTCAGATTATCTGTACTTTAATATATAAAGCTGAACAGTTTGTTTGCTTCGGACCAATAGTTCCTGAGAATAGCGCGCTAATCTCAGGAACTATTGGGCCGATTTGAAAAATTCTTTCAGTGTTAGATAGCCCAATCGAGGAAGACACACTAAGATCATAGGAGCGGAGCAGACGACTGCGCGGGTCAACTAGTATCTATATATATATATATTATTATGTCACCGGAAAATGGCAAACTCCGTAAGCTAGCTGACTCGGCAAACGTTGTTTTGCCATACAAAAAAAAACCCTACCACCTATTCTCATACCTACCGAATATACACACAAAATTTCATGGAAATCGGTCAAGCCGTTTCGGAGGAGTTCGATAACAAACACCGTGACACGAGATTTTTATATATTAGATATACACACATCAAAAAAAGTTTATGATCACTAGCATAAGCTGATATTTTTTTTTTTTAATTTAACTTTATTAAGAAGTGCGTTTTCTTTAAATAGAAACACCCTGTTTGAAATTAAAAAATAATACTATTTTTTATTAATAAAAATTAAGTAATTAATCAGAATGTAATTGTAAGAGGAATTTGACAGAGAGAAAAAGACTGTTTAAACAAACTTAAACAACAATTTAAGTTTGTTTAAACAGTATTAATAAAAGGTATATATTCAATATAATATAACTCCTCCCCTGGCTCGAACACATGCGGATCCTCCTGGGCATGCTGAGAATCAAGTTATCCAGCATTTCTTGGGGTAACCTATCCCATTCTTGAATAGCGGCTTCCCTGAGCTCTGGCAGCCTGGGGCTGAGCCTGGCAGCTCGCTTAAAAGCATTCCACGCGTGCTCTATTAGTCTAAGTCAGGCGAGCCGGCAGGCCAGTCTAACCTTGTGATGTCGTATTCTTGGAGAGCAGCATTGACTCGTTGAGCTCGATGTGCGGGCGCATTATCATCGACCAGTACAAATTGGTGCCCATGGTTTACTCGGAATGGTCTGACAATTCCATCAATAGCAACTGCTTTATACATGGCTGTCATGAAGCCTCGATACGGGATCAAAGGCGTTCTAGCTCCAATCAGAATACCACCCCAAAAGGACACCGATTTCCCGCCTTGCTGAACTGTTCCAGTAGCAGTTCTTTGTCTTTCACGGTCTCCTGGTCTTTTCCAGACACGGACACGTCGGTTATCTGGATGAGTACTGATTCGCGATTCGTCAACGAACAGATAGTTTTGTCAAATGTTTTCTTCTTCATATTCATTTTGCCGAAGCCTAGCCCACTGCAATCTCCGTCGTTGACGTTGCCGGGAATTCAGAGGCGCTCGCCAAGACCTCTGTTATTGTAATCCAGACTGGTGCAAGCAATTCCGAATGGTCTGAGGGCTAACTTCAAGCCCAGAGGCGGCCCGAACTTCTGCTTTTATTTTAGTAGCGTTGATTGTTGGGACACGGACTGCCAGCAATCTAATATAGCGCTTTTGGGCAGCAGTCCAAACAGCTGGGCGACCACTGCGGGCTCGGTCAGCTTATAGGTAATCTACCGTAACAAAAAAGTTTTCGATTTTTCAAAGTGATCGCAAACTTTTTTTGATGTGTGTATACAAGAATTCCTCGTTTGGTATTAGATTAATCTTCAAATATTTGCCATGAAAATGCGTTAGAATCATTTCAGATTCTAAAGCATTTTCATTGTTGTTTATATTGGCTGATTGCATAAATATTTTTCAGTTTTCGAAAGTAATCTTTAAACTTTAATAAAGTAGGTAGGTTTCTAATATTTGATCCCTTTTATCGTAAGGCTGGGCTGGACCGAAATGTGAAGATCAGATCGACGAATGTGAATCGAACCCATGTCAGAACGGAGGAGTTTGTATCGATGTCCACGCAGATTACATGTGCGCTTGTGCTTTTGGTAAAATATTTTGCCTTTAAATTGTCAATGAAACATCAAAATTATTCTACTTAGACATTTTTAACCAACGAATGCCTGTATTTCCAGGATTTACGGGAAAAAGTTGCGAAGTCCAAATAGAGTTTTGCGATGATAACTCTTGCAGCAACAATGCGTTGTGTGTCGTAGAAGATGGCGCAAGAGTCTGTTATTGTGTTCCTGATTACCATGGCGAGAGATGCGAGCTGCAATACGATGAGTGTTTATTAGGACCTAGGTATGAAAATTAATATACGTAGTCACTGTCAACTTGGTCCATAAAACATTTTATTGATGTCCTACTTTTGTTTACAGGTGTATGAATGGCGGCACTTGCATCGACGGCGTAGATAATTTCACATGTTCATGTCCACCAAGACTTACTGGACCATTATGTGAATGTCTAATACTTGAAGATGAGAGTTACGATTGCGAATATGTTAGTCCAACACCTCTGACTAGTTCTACTCAGTCGGTCCTTACAACTTTGATGGAAGAAACTACTTCAGCAAAACCTTCATTCACGGACATGTCTCCCACATATGGCCCAGCTAACGATTCAACGCCACTTGTAACAACTGAAAGTGATACAATTTCTTCCGATGTAGTTGTAACCAGTACTGAAAAGGTACCTGTTATTACTGAAGTTACCACAGGAAAAGATAATGATGTGAATACTATATCTGAAGAAACAATTATAACCAGCGAATCAACAACGACAAAAGCAGGAATTTCTGAACTACCAGAACATGAAGAGACAAGACCAACTATGGAATCGGAAAATGCTAAAACAGATCCTATGAACGAATGTGATGGAACATGCAATGACACTCTTACTGTTCCAACAACGTCGACTGCGATTGATTTCACGACTAGTTCAACAGAAAGTACTAAACACGATATACCAACTATGAAACCGACGAAGGAAATGGGAGGGGAAACTACTTTGACCTTATCATCTACCACCATATCTAGGACTACTGAAGAAGCTGCAGCAGAAATAACAACAACCCCTAAAATTGATGTTAGCACCGATAAAATGTTCACAGACATTCCTACTGATCACCCAGCAGTGACTGATCTGCCAACGGGCCATTCGTCGACAACTGAAGCTATGGAAGTCACTAGTGGTTCTGATACAGAAATAACAACGACAACTCAGTCGGAATGTACTGATTCAATTTGCAATGATCATGGAAGCTGCATCAACACTCCTCATGGAATACGGGTAAGTAATGAATATACAACTATATTTTGGTGAGGACTGACTAATGTCATTATTAATATTTCAAATGATTTTAGTGCCATTGCAATTTCAATTACGGAGGAAGATTTTGCGATGAGCCAATAACAATTACATCAGCTGCTTTTGGAGGAAACTCATTTATAGCTCATAAACTGAAAAATGCTACATCTATCAATATAGAATTCAATGCTAAAACTCTGATAACTGACGGACAAATATTGCATGCGGATATAGCTAAAGGAGTTTACATGCAGTTGTACATGAATTCTGGATTGTTGAAATTCAAATTTTCATGCGGCTATCAAACGATGCTATTGAGCGAGCTAAAGACTTTTGTCAATAAAGGTTATCCGATGAAAATTGAAACAAGGTAAGTAATAAAGTTATGACGACTTCTAATGCAGGTAATTATGTATGTATTTATATTAGAAGAGCAGTTGTGGATATTTATATAGTCGAAACCCTAGCTATTAATTAAATAATTCGCAAATCTGGTCATCATGTGTTAAACCTTGAAGACATGGTTGACTGAGTCAACAACTTCTTGCAGATTGGACTTATACCCGGAAGATCAACACTGCAACGCAACTCTTCGTCTGAATGACACAGTGGCAATGAGTGGCGGTCAAGTCGCTAACATTACCACTTTGGATCACAACTCGACATTGTACCTGGGAAACTCGAGAGATGTTAAGGATTACGAAAGCAAACCATTCATTGGATGCATTCGAGATTTGATTGTAAGATTTATATCTGTTTTTTATACCTATACAGTAGTAAGTAATGCAAGCTTTATGAATGAAGTGTCCCCTACATAAAAAAAAACCTAAAGTTTCATGCATATTAACTCTTGTTGTGACCTTTGCGCTCACCTTGACATTTTAATAATTAATCGGTACCTACCTACTATTGACGACACAACGCAAATCCGGGGAATTATTCTACATTGTTCACCAGGGTATTTTGTGGTTATAATTCGCTAAAAAAAATAGTACCTTTTGTGTAATAATGTGTCACGTTCAATTTAGCACAGTCATCATCCAAATTCTATTTTATTAACTTAGTCGATGTCCTTACCAACCTTCTTCTAATCTATTCATTTAGGTAAACGGTGAAAAACGGGAAGTATTCGGTGATGCTCTCGACGCTGGTGAAGTAACGGAATGCCTCTCACTGTCATGCCTCTCCGGACCTTGTCTGAATGGAGGAACCTGCAGTGACCACCATGATGGCGGTTACACCTGCTCTTGTGCGAATGGGTAAGATAATGGCAGAAAGTAACACAAATAAGTTAGAATTTCCGAAAAGTGACAAGTTTTAAACCTTCACATTCGCTACAAGACTGTCGATTCTGTCAGCTTCCCACCGTGTAAGCTTTGGTGGAGTGAGTGTGAAGTGAACTGTCCTATTATTTTTAACCAACTTCTTCAAAAAGCAGGGAGGTTCTATGTTCGGCTATGTGTTTTTTTAGGGTTCCAAAAAAAAAACGGAACCCTTATAGGATCACTCGGGTGTCTGTCTGTCTGTCCGTCTGTCACAGCTAGTTTTCTCTGTTGAAATTTGGTACACATATGGACTTCTGTGACCCAAACACGGACGCGTTACGTAAATTATTAAATTTTTAGTATGGGGGTCACTTTTGGGGGTCAAACTAGAGAATTTCTAAAAAAGGTTTTTTTAACAATATCGTGTGAAATATCAAATAAAAGGGCTTACTGTGAGGGTCTTAAATATATTTTTTCGTAATTTTAAAATAACCGGTTTTGAAGTTATTAAAGAAACTAGACGAAAAATGACCATCCCCCCCCTTATCTCCGAAACTACTGAGCCTAAAATTTTGAAAAAAAATGGGGATAATAGATCTTTGCCTATAGATTACAGGAAAACCTATAAGAAGTCTATAGTGTTAAAATAGCATGTTTTAAAATAAAATTCGTTCGGAACCCTTTGCACGCGAGTCCGACTGGCACTTGGCCAGTTTTTTTTACATATGTTCACCGTTTTCTCCGCCAATTGTAGACCGATTTTAAAACCTCCTTTTTTATTCGAAAGCCTATACTCCTGAGGTGGTCCCATTGCCACCAGTCAGAATCTGATGATGGGAATCTCGGAAAATCGAGAGGAACCCTCAAATTTTATAGGCACATGCAATGTTTTTCATAAACTTTTTGTTTACACCAGTTCATAACATAACATCACGCCGGTAGTGCTGTGAATGGTTCCGCAGGTACCACTTAAAATAATTCCAAAAAAATACAACCGTTTTCCAAAAACTTTAATTTAGGAAGTCGGTGTCAAAAAAAAAATGAATTAAAAATTTAAAAAAACCCCCGACAAAAAACTATAAAAGTAAAAAATATTTTCTATTGATCCTTTTATTTTAATATAGGTAAGATTCTTTGGGCCAAGCGTCTTTGCCTCGGGAGACCGCAAATCTTGTGTGTTTACTAAGTATAAGAATTATTGGCGGTCTCCCGACGCGATGACGCTAGGCCCAAAGAAGTTTACCTATATTAAACTAAAAGGATCAATAGAAATTATTTTTTACTTTATAAAGTTATTTTTTGTCGGGGGTTCTTTAAATTTTTAATTTCATTTTTATTTCATGCTTTTTAAACTCCCGTTCAATATGTGTACATTATTCTACTAGTCAAGCCCTTTCATTAGATACCCATATTGAGGGAGTTGTGAAAAAAAATATAATTCGCCATTTTGTGGTGGCGGCCATTTTGGATTTAGATTTTTTTATAGTGTATACTATTCTACTAGTCAAGCCCTTTCATTTGATACCCATATTGACGGAGTTGTGAAAAAATATGTAATTAACCATTTTGGCGGCGGCCATCTTGGACCGATTTTCATCAAACATAGTTAAGAACACTCCCGACTAGTTTTCCTTTCAAACAAAAAATCAAAATCGGTTCATCCATTCGGGAGCTACGATGCCACAGACACACACACACACACACATACACACAGACACACCCACACACACACACACACTCACTCACTCACACACACACACACACACACTCACACACAGACACCGTCACCCCGTAGTTTTTGCGTCGGGGGTTAAAAAACCAAAATATAACCAAAAACACCACACAAGTTATTTTATAGTTTGTAGTGTTTTGTTTTTGGAAGTCGGTTGTATTTTTCGTAAAAATGTTTTTGTTAGTATGGATTGACAGCTCACTTCGTGTTGTGTTGACTTCACCTAAGCTTACGGTTTATCGATCTTGTCCTAAACATGTCAGGCTTTGCAATTGAATCACATTACATGGTTTTTCTGGTTTACAGTTGGCTAGGAGAACACTGCAATGAATCAGTCTGCGAGAACAACCCATGCCAGTCTGGAGGCAGCTGTGTCCGTCACCCAGGCAGTGGCTTCCTCTGTCTCTGTCCTTACGGGAAACACGGCATTTTGTGTGAATACAGTAAGTTTCTGTTCATCTTGATTTTTACATTCTAGGACCGAAGGTGGCATGACGAGCTGATCTCGTTAGAAGTCACATAAGAGATTCTGAAGAAGAGAGAGACCTTTGTCCAGCTGTGGGATACAAAGTATTTAAGGCTGAAAAAATCTAGGAGTTCTTGAGACTATTGATTCTTGCAGTTTCTTCTTCGTAATAGTTTGTAATATCCGAAAAAATGACTGCAAGAGTTAGGTGACATCTAGGTTTTATGAAACTATCAAAGAAGTATAGTCAGAACAAGGACGCATTGTTTGGTGGATGAAAATTCTTAAGTACTTTTAGCAGAAATATGCACTTTGACCGTTGACACTTATTTATTATTGCATGAGGCACGCCGATCCTGGGGGATGTATACTTGACTGCATGCAGTCGTATCCACTGCCCCAAGATCGGAGAGTCCCACCTATCAACCAACTTTCTAAGAATGGTGTTGGGCTGGCGCGAACGGCGCATCAGAGATGCGCATCTCTTGCGCATAATGGCCGAAAAACTATTGACTTTCGCGTCGGCAAACATGCCGGACGCGCTACAAAAACGCTGCAGACCCATCAACACCCGCGTGTTGTTATACTGTGTGCACAGGCCACTATATGCCCTTTGTGCTTAGTCCTCCCTGGTCAATGTTAAACTGCCCTCATAGCGGTTAAGATATTCATCTATCATATTATTTCGAAACTTAAATACTGTACACATATCACTAATAACAGTTCGTTTTTATAACTATACGTCTACGTAGTGCTTATTTCAAATGCCGTTCGCTAAAGGTTAGAACTGTGGCAAAGGTTAGATCGATTGCTGTTTCGTAATAGCACTCAGCCAAATTATATTTTAGCTTCATCCTTAATGGAGTTGCAAATTATATTCGCCGATATTATTATGATGTTCAGGATATTTATAAAACGAAATGATAAAGAGATAATCGATTTTATTGCGTCCTCATAATCGTAAATTCTTCCAAAGGTAGTAAATAAATAAAAATCCTTAACAAGTAAATAAATATCCTTATCAAGTTGTCATTGCGGTTTAAGAATCTGTGAGCTGTTTTTGTAATAAAGTGTTATCGATGTTTTGATTTTATTCACCTAGAAATTAGTATCCATAAAAATATGTAAAAAAGCACATGATATAAATATGGAATTTACATTGGCGTAGCTTGGTCGTTCTAAATAACCTTCCAGTACCTAATCCAGATTACCTAGGGGTTTCAGGTTTAAAGTAGACTCGAATCTCTCTTTATGCTCCGATTGAGCTGGAAGCTGGAACATCCAACTCATCCAGAAAACGGACCCAAAAAATTCATAAATCAATGTGGTCACGAACTAAACTTCTTTTTTTGTACAATACTTTCAATTTGTTTTCTCCACAGATGTAGAGATCACCCGACCATCTCTAGCTCCAATCAGCACTGGAATATCCTCCTACATAATGTACGCTCTATCCCCTGCTGCAATGAACTCAGATCGCTTCGACCTGCGCCTGCGCTTCCAAACGACGGACATGGACCAGATAGCATTGCTGGCATTTGTGGGTCAAAGTGGGAGACACAACTCGAGGAGTCAACACCTAGCATTGACGTTTGTCAAAGGATATATCATGCTAACTTGGAACATGGGCAGCGGTAAGTTTAAAACCAAACATTTCAGTGTGTGAAAAATATTTGGTTATTTGATTAGGAGGATATGTACCTGTATTGTATTCACATTGTATTGTAACCTTCAGCTTCAATTTGAGGCAATAAAGTATGTTGAAAGTCGGAGTTCTTGGGTTAGTCAGCACACTTGCTGAGCGTTGTGTCCTGGGTTCGTTACTCAAGCCGTGCTAAGCGATAATTTAATTAATTCAAGTAGTTTTTATTCATGAGGGATTTCACTATAGCCCGTCTGGCCTTGTTCTTATAATATTTATTCTAACGAAATGTGGGCGTGAACTTCACCTCTGCTTACTCCTTTGGGGAATACATGGCATCATATTATATTATGGTGAATCAGTGACTGAGTAAGTAGGTACCAAGTGTTGGCAATGTTGGCAACCCGCCAAAGTAATCAAAGGAATGCGATATCTCAAGAATGCATGTTTTTATTGATGTTGCATTCGCAACTCGCAGCCAACGTCGACACGTGGTCGTGAGTCATGCTAGGTTTTGCTGGAATCGAACTAGCCAAAAGCCTTATTCATACGAACACAAATTCTCTATATGTTTTTAATGCTAATTGTTACCTATAGCTCTCTGTCAAACATAGGGATTATTATGCCACTGATGACACACGATAGAATTACTTTTAGTCAAGCTACTGAAGTCTAATGTCGAAGACCCACATCAGAAGTGGGACTACATCAATATAATATAGGTATCACTAGCTTTTGCCCTCGACTTCGTACGCGCATATCCCGTTTTTTCCTGTTTCCGTAGGAATTTCGGGTAATCCTCCCTTAGTGGGCACTAAGGGAGGATTTCTCTACACTCCCCAAGGACGTCCTACATGCCAAATTTCAGCTTTCTACGACCAGTAATTTCGCTGTTCGTTGTCTGTCAGTAACTTAGTCACTCACTCAGTTACCAGCTGATCGATTCTGATTAAAAAACTAAGTTTCTACTCCTTTAGGTCCTCGCCGAGTGTTCACGTCCCGCGCCCTGAGTCCTCGTCGCGGAGGCCACGCAGTTCGCGTGTGGAGACGTGGCCGCTCAGCTGGACTCAGCGTTGATGGCCGCCACAACGTGTCAGGGAACGCGCCCGCGCACAGCAGCAAGATGACGCTGTTGCCTTATATTTTTATTGGTAAGTCTTAACAACCCGTTTAGATGTCTCGCTGGTCTATTTTAACATATCCAATAATTGGTCCTCAATGTTTTCTTGCGACTCCCATTCGCGATCATTTGTATGTGAAGAAACGACGGAAGAAGAAGTGACCCGTACAATCCTTACATTAAAATCAAACTGCGCCACAGGTTGTGACAATATCTCGTCGAACCTAATAAAAAGTAATATTGAGCTTTTAGTTCCTCCTCTCACGTTTAATTTCAACAGGTGCTTAGAATATGGTGTATTCCCGAAAAATCTCAAACTGTCTGAGGTTCACCCTATTCATAAGGGAGGTGACCGTGATCGTGTTAATAACTATAGGCCGATATCGATCCTACCCTCCTTGTCAAAGGTTTTTGAAAAATTACTAAACAAGAGACTTGTTAGCTACTTGGAGGGCGAGGGCCTACTCTCTTGTACACAGTTTGGCTTTCGGAGGCATAGAAGCACAGATGATGCCATTTTTAAATTAAACAACTGTATAGCTACCAATTTAGATTCTGGAAAGAAATGCCTTGCCATCTTTTTGGATCTGGCCAAAGCATTTGACACGATCTCGGTCCCCATCCTTTTGCGAAAACTCGAGAATTTCGGCATAAGAGGCAATCAACTTAAACTTTTTGAGAGCTATCTGTCGGAAAGATACCAGTGTGTAAGAATAGGAAATTGCACTAGTTCTTATCTTCCTGTTACATACGGAGTTCCCCAGGGCAGCATTTTGGGACCTACCCTCTTTCTCGTTTATATAAATGACCTCACGAACCTATCTATACCCCAAGGCGAAATAATCTCTTACGCAGATGACACTGCTCTTATATTTAACGCCGACAATTGGGATGAGGTATTTAACGTTGCACAATGTGGACTTGATCTAGTAAAGGAATGGTTACAAAATAATTTACTTACACTGAACAGCGATAAAACTAAATACTTGACTTTCACCATACGAAATCCACCTAAACTGCTTACTACAAAACATTGCCTTATTCCTCACAATTGTCCTGGAATGTAAAACTGTAATTGTGTACCTCTTGAACGTGTCAACAATGTGAAATATTTGGGATTAATTATAGACCATAATTTATCCTATCAGGCACATATTAAAGCTTTGTCGGGACGAGTGAGAAAACTAATTTATATCTTTAAAACTTTGCGACATATTGCTGATCTCAAATTATTAAAACAAGTTTATTTCTCTCTTTGTCAATCTATTATTAATTACGGCATAATTGTATGGGGAGGAGCTACCAAAACTGCTCTAAAAGGCCTTGAGATAGCTCAGCGTGCAATACTAAAAGTTTACACTTTCCGTCAAATTCGCTTTCCCACAAACATTTTGTACAACTCATGTGAAGTCCTTACAGTGAGACAATTGTTCTTACTCAACATTGTACTAAAACAACATGGTGAACTTATATATGATACTGATCTCACAATGAAACGCAGAAAACATGACGTTGTGGTCCGCATACACAAACCTAAAACCTCTTTCATAAAGAGATTCTTTGTCTTTCTAGCACCACATGTGTATAATAAAATTAATAAATCCATAAATATTTTTTCTCTTAACAAATTCCACTGTAAAAAGAAGGCATATGAATTTTTAATGAAACTATCATACGAAGACACTGAAAAATTTATTCAAATAATCAGTTAATATTTTTGTTTGTATATCTATATATATGTATATTCACTCTACTCCTGTGCATTTATCATGTAGACATATGTATACACTTACACTTACACACACTTACACTTACACACACAGACACCCCCACACACACACACTCACCCTTTCATCCTCACATACACAAAAAATTGTTAGTAATTTAAGTTTAGTTTACCTTAATTGCTTATTTCTCTTTGATTTGTAATGGTCCTAAACTCTTGTTTCTTGCTTATTTAGGTTACCTAGTGTATTGTTACTGAGGGGAAACGGCGCTGTTAGCTGAGATACAGGCTCACGCCTAGTTCAGCTGCGGATGCTCATTCTCTTATTTATAATTAAACTGTAAGCCTAATATTTGTAAGAATGTACTGTACCTACCTACTGTTTTTGAGTAAATAAATATTATTATTTTCGGATAGATGTTGTTTTTCTCAGCTCTTAGGCTGGTTTCGACCACATTTACGGGACAAGCCAAGTAAATGTAGCGTGTGATCTTTAATTTGCTGTGTGATGAGGTCCTACTTCGTTTTCGTCTATCTGCATAAATTTTCTGACAATCCTACATGTATTTAGAATCGCAGCCTTTTGTAGTGTTATGTATAGGGTTTCTTTAAGATCTAATAACTTTAAACTATGGAGAACATGATTTGGAATAACGCCTGTGGTGGAAAGCACTATTGGAACTACATATACCTTTTCTTGTCGCCAGATTCTCATAACTTCATCTTTGAGTTCTGAGTATTTATTTATTTTTTTAGTGATAGTCTTCTGTATGTTGTGTGTATTGGGGATTGCGATGTCTATCAAGTAAGTTATTTTATTTATTTTATCTTGTAATGTTATATCCGGTCTATTATAGTGTATGGTTCTGTCGGTGAGAATGGCGCGGTCGTAGTAGAGCTTATGTGTAGTATTTTCTAAAATGGTTTGTGGTGTATAGTTGTAGTAAGGAGTCTTAGTGTTTTGTATGAGAGAGTGTTTGAGAGCTAATTTTTGATGTATGACGTTTGCTACTTGGTTATGCCTATGAGTGTAGTCGGTCTGCGTGAGTGTTGTGCAGGCACCAGTTATATGTTGAATGGTTTCAGGTTGGATCTGACACTTGCGACATTTATCGTTTGTTACTGTAGGGTCTTTAATTATATATTTTCTGTAATTTTTTGTGTTAATGATCTGATCTTGAATAGCTATTATAAATCCTTCAGCTTCTGGGAATAAATTACCTATTTTCAGCCACATATTGGATGCTAATTTATTAATATGGGAGAGTTCTAGGTCATGAGGGTGCCGCCCGTGAAGCACTTTCTTCTTCCACTCTTCAATTTTTTGTATCTGCGGGTCATCACTAGTACTGCTTTCTGATTCTATTCGACTGTTTAAATTAAGTGGAGTGTAGTTGATATCGTTTATTACTATGACTTTATGTATGGTACTCGTGCGAGATTTTGAGTAAAAGAATGTTTTTAGTCTACTAACTTGTTTCCGCCAATTATTATTATTATTATTATTATCCGTAGGAAAGGCCCGTTCACCTGCTTAGTTGAAGTTCAAGGATGAATTTTATTTAAAAACTCTCATTTTTACGAACTTGTAGATTTGTTCAGTGCATTCTGGGTGTCGGCATTTAGCCAGCGGCAGACCTTTCACCACAGACGCCGGCTTGTTTACTATTAGAAATAAAGAAGCCTATTGTTTTCCCTTGTATCAAGAAGGGATCTTGAATTTCAATCAAAGAAACACGTTGATGACCGTCTGAGTCTCGAACACATCTGTATCTGGTCCACAGGTGGTCACCCATCTGCAGACTTCGCGGAGCTGCCCCACGATCTGCCCCTGCACAGTGGCTGGCGCGGCTGCGTTTGGGAGGTGGGCGGCCAGGCCGTGGGCGCGGGCGCGCGCGCCGCCGGCGGCCGCGGGGTGGGGCAGTGCGGCGTCGCGCAGTGCACTGCCAAGTCCTGCAACGCGCCAAGAGGTGTCTGTATACACTCGCCTGCTACTTATGGGTATGTCTTACTTTTATGTGCACAAATTCGTTTAAACATCCAATATGTAAAGAGTTAAACACTCTCAGCCATCATCATCATCCTCAGACCCTTACCCAATGTATTGAAGTCGGCCTAATATAGCTAAGAACAAAATTTCAGCCGAATGACGCCCACACTTAGACGCAGGACTCCCAATCGTCACTAGAACGTCAGTTTTGTGCTTATCGTATCTACCGGATAAACAGTGCAGTTTTTACCATAATATGTGTTATACATTTTAAGTCTCTCGACGGTGGCAATGGAAACTATCCTGAATTTGAAGACCAGACGTAAGAATATCGTTGCTATTCTATTCTATTCAGATGTATCTGCAATGAAGGTTGGTTCGGCGCTACATGCTCTAGTAATCGCAACCCCTGCGACCGAGCCTTCTCCAAATGTCAGGGGCAGTGCGTCATCACCACCGACGGGAACACGCAGTGCGACTGTCCTTATGGGAAGACTGGGGTATACTGTGATCAAGGTAACCAAGACGTTATATTCAAAAATCAAGTCCTAAATATTTTTTCAAACTTAAGAGCTTGTGGTGGTGGATAGAGTCGGCAGAATTAGTATAATGGTCAATGGCGCCCGTTCAAGGGGCCATCGATATTTCATAAGAGTTTTGATTTTGAACTTTGAATTTTCAACAGATATAGTCAATGTGTCATTAATGTCAGGTAATAGGTTATTGAGGTCTGATAAGCAGGCGCTCCACGTAACATACTGGTCTTCAGCAGAATCCGACCCCAATATATGTAGTTGGGAAAATGGCTAGGCAGGCAGTCAATGTGTCATAAGATTCTCTATAGTCAACTAATGGAAAGCCTTGTGAACGTACAAGATTATAAAATGCCTTTTTAACTCCACGCTACGGTCTTCTAGATTTGTTTTCCTTGGAAGCTTTATTACAAAATAATACTTAAAAAACTTCCATTTTTCAGACTTGCTGCCGACGGACGTCCTCTTCACTGGCACGAGGTCATATTTGAAGCTACATCCTAACACGATATCCAGTGTTAGTTTATCTCTCGAGTCGGAGATCAAGCCGGCTAAAGAGCGGGGGTTGGTGATGTTTTTAGAGACCCCTCATTTCTACACCGCTCTGTCTTTGCAAGGAGGCTTGTTGGAGTATCGATGGACTGGTAAGATCTTTCTTCATAAGCACGATATCTCACATATTTTCCCTATATGGAGCGACCCTTACTATAGGGAGCGTGCAGAAACTATAGGTGGCAGCACAGAAATGTCACTGTCAAGTACCTATATAACAAGTAAAAAATTCGAAATAGCTACGCTAGATGGCACAGTCTACTTCGCGCACGTTCCCCTAAACTGAGCATGCAGGAACCACAGGTGGCAGCACGGAAGCGTCAATGTCAAGTATTGTGACCCATAAAACTTCGAATATGCGACACTAGATAGCATAGTCAACGCTGTGCACGGTCCCTATTGACTTACTTGTCATCTATACTTGACTATGGTAGGCGCCAGATAAATTTGCCACAACGGTCATTGACCCACATACATTTATTGACTTTCTTAATATCAAAATGAAGTCGGTTAAAAACAGAAATAAAGACATACTTAAAGCTGTCCAGAATCGACTTCTAACGTGATCCTTTACGTTCGTTACTAATGAAACACGGTTCACAATTTATTGTTCGGGTTGTTGCAAGTTTATCTGACGCCTAGGTACCATAGGTTTCTTGAAAAATGAAACCATACCAACATCGCCAACCATTACGAACTATGTTGATGAAAAGACTTTTTTGGATCAAACACATTAGGTATTAAGAAAGATTTACTTTCACGATGATGATTCGATGAGTGATGATGTCACACATCTTTTAATTCTACTATTGATGAACTTTTATCACACGTCGCATATTTAGCTTAGTTAAATCAATCATCTAATTCTAATGCACCTTTAAAAAAATCGTCTTATGCTTCAGATCGCCTATCCGGAGTAACGTCCCTGGTCCGCAGTGGCGTGGTGGTCTCCATGTCACAGTGGCACAGCGTGAAGGCTGGTCGCTACGGCAGTAGACTGTATGTGTGGGTGGACGGAGCTCTAAGCACTGAAGCCATGCTGGCACATGCATACCCTCACACTGCTGGCAACGCTTCTATACTTCTTGGTAAGTCTCTTTTTAGACCATGATTTATATCGAATAGCTCCATTTGCCCTTAAATTGTTCGGCGGATATAATGATGATTCCTAAATTGAGTTATATCGATGGTATCCATCACGATCTCCTACAAATAAAGCAGACAACGAAGGATGGTGTGGCTGATAGAGATCCGACACAATAGTGGGGTGCCGTTTTACTTCGGATTCTCCAATGACTTCATATTTTCTAACTTTTGCAGGAGGCGCTAAAGATTTATCAACTCTACCCTTCGATGCAATGTCAGGAGCACCAGCGCCTTACACCGGTTGCATCAAAAACCTACATGTCAACAACATTCTGTTGCCTTTAGAGCAACAGAATATACAAGGTAACAATATTTTCTAACACTAAGTATCTTTTAATCACTACTAGGAATCGCATTTTAAATTTTTATGAAGTCAGCGACAGCAACTACACATTCTAATTTCCGGAAAAGGTATTCATCCCAAACCTACGTTAGTGAGTTATACATTTGTTCCTATGGTCTCTATGAAACAATGTCTTGTGTAGTGTACTGATATAATCGTATTGTCGTCAGAGGGCCGCAACCTCGCCGACTGCGACGGCACGCCGTGCGGCTCAGAGGTGTGCGGCGGCGGAGTGTGCGTCATGGAGCGGGGCCGCGCTCGCTGCGCGTGCGGTGCCGGCTACGGGGGCGCGGGCGGGGGCGCGGGCGGAGGCGCGGGCGGGGGCGCGGGCGGGCCGCGCTGCCGGCGCCAGCTGGCGTGCGCGCCCGGCCTGTGCGGCCCGCCCCGCGGCCTCTGCCGGGCCGACCGCTGCGTCTGCGCCGCCGGATATGCTGGCACCTTCTGTGATAATAGTCAGTATAAACTATTATTAAAAGTTATTAGGTCTTTCTATCTATCTAGACTCTTTTGTCTCACTGCTATGCTTGTTAAATGTATAAACGTATACTTTTTGCATTTGAGTTCAAAGGTTCCATCAAAACTATGTCCCATTCAACTTTCAGGGATCGACATAAAAATCCCTCAATTCGATGGCACATCTTTAGTATCTCTGGGACGACAGCCCGCAGCAAGCCATAAGAACCACCAACGCATCGCACCATCCCTGGTTAGGCCGAGTTACATCGCACTCAACTTTACGACGGCTGAGCCCAATGGTCTGCTGCTGTGGATTGTTATGGTAACCAACTTCTACTTACTTGACTTTATTAAATTACGAAATAGATTCAATTATTATTCAGTCCAAATACTCCGGCAGCAGCGTCATCATCGTTTTCATCGATTTATCAAAAGCCTTCAGCACACTCGACCACTTTATGTCATAAACGAGAACTTAAACCATCTACCATATTTGAGTGCTACATTGTCACATTGTTCAGCATCTGTTTTATTTTATTTTATTAATTTAATTTAGTTTTTCTGGCTCACTTCACTTCACCATGGCTGGTAAGCACATTGCATCGTCATCTTATCGTATTCGTAAGAGTTCCCCTCAAGGGACTATTTTTGGACCACTTCTCTTTCTACACAGATATTTTTTGGTTGACATGAGCTTTAGGTAGCAAACTTACCATATTTTTTCTAATTAAAGACTCATTGTTCACAGGGCACAGATTACATCGGGTTAGGACTTGAGAACGGGTACCTCAGACTGGTCTGGTCGTTCCATCACAGCAACCCAAAAGCTAGTGCTAACTACGGAACTTTGGCAGGACCTGCTAGAACCCTCACCAGATTAATGACCCATGCCGGTTTTCTTTCCGATGCTGAATGGCACATTTTAGTTCTGCAGATGAGTAAAAACAATATTACTCTGTCTGTTGATAATACATTAGTGTATACAGAGGAACCTGGATTAAAGAATGAAGCTGATTATGATGATGTTGACGTTTATATTGGTAAGGACTGCCACTGCAACTTTTATATTTTAACTAAATAGTTTTGGGGTATGTTTTACATAAAATATTATATGTTACAGGAGGTATATCCGAGCACGAAGATACAATAGCGAAAAAAATATACCCCCAAAACTTCAAGGGTTGCATCGATCATATTTCGACGAGGGAGAAGACTTATCTAACCAACTACACTGAAGTGTACAGCGAAAATGTCAAGTCGTGCCAACTATTCCCCCCAACTTAATTACTCGTGTAATGTTTGACAACCATAGGTAAGTGTGAAAATACTCATAGTACAAAAACTCTAGTCTTCTTATAGGACCAAAGTTGTGTCTTATTTATTGTAGTGTTAACATAGGTATTAGATATTTTCTAATAAAAGAAATTAATATTTGAGTGCAATTTGACCCCTAAGATATTACGTATTAGTTTATTTCTCTTAAAATAGTAGTTAAGTATAATTATGTAGTATGTGAAGATTATTATTGTAAATTAAGTTTTGTGGTATGTTTTGTATTGTATGTAGAAAAACAAATTAAACATTCGATGTACACAAAATATAGTTTTATTGATATATTCATGTTTAATAAATTGTATACATAACATCATCAAATATTATATTAAAACATATACATTTTCGTTATACGTTACATACTCAAACACAAATACAATATGAGATGTTATCCCCGTTATTCTCATTAATTTAAAACGTTTAGTTCTCAACACAATGCAGTAATTTCAATTGGCATACATGTTCAGCATCTAAACATGCTCCTTACACGAAGCTCATGAACATCAGATTTATTTACATTTCATTATTAAAGCATGTACATTTATAAAAGTCGTAGAATTCATTAGGCCTATTTACAAGTGGAATAAAGTTGGAATGCTTGACCGTAGTACACAATTTAGCTTGCAATCGGTGTATTGTACAACAGTGTAAAACTTATTTAGGAACATCGAGTCCTTCTTGATACGATTGAACGATACTATTCTGATATAAATTCTAAAAAATAAATATTTATATTAAGCGATAAATAATAAATAATTGTTAATTGCACATCGTCGTAATTATAAAATTTTCGAAAATAAAATAATTTATAACAGTGTAAGCTGCGCTTACTTTTTAAATTATGCCGTACGGAAATAGGCACGAAGTGAATTTCTTCTTACTACAGAAATAACAAATTTAAAGAAAAGTTCTTTGAAATCCAAAAGTAACACGTACCCTAGGAATGTTTCGGACAATAATATAAGATACTATAGAAAGAATAGAATAAGCTAATCACAGTAGAAGTAAATATTACATATTTACGATATATTTATGCCTATTGGTGCGTACTTGTATCTCAACCATAAATAATAATAAATAAATACATCAACAATACATGGCCGCCGCCGGCGATACTATAGGACGGCGGCAGCGAGCCAAGTAACTCCAATACAATACGAAGCCTACGTAACAATGACAATATTCAATGTTATTATTATGTACGACATTACCTCCACGAAACAACATTAATCTGAATAATGATACTAAGAAACATCAAGTTCAACCCCCGTACAATGCTATCTAATTCTGAATATAAATGATACTTAAATTCATTTTCTCTTATCTACAAGAAATTCGTTTATTAAAATTATATTTATAGGTATATGAACATCAGTTAACAATTTCCTAATAATGTTAAAGTAACAGACACCAGTATGGGAATTTCCTTTAAAATATTATATTTGAAACATAATTTTTTTAAATTGAATTCCTGTTCTTACTTTTATACCGGGTGGTAACAATCTCAATAATTCGTAATCTCTAAATTTAAAAACAAATTAATCTACATTATATAATGTCATCAATAAAAGGTCATGTTCTGAGAATAAAAAACAACAATATTATGAAGTTATCGATAATACAATATAATTAGGTATATCGATACTATCAAATAAGCATTCGGAGCATATAAAATCGGATTGTTTCTGTGTTCCACGTCTGCTGTGTCATGGTTCTGTTCCATTCACACATAAAACAAAATGTTGGCAATATGCGCATCATCACCATTAAAAAAATCCGTGTATGTCGTCACAAGTAACAAACAAGCCTACTTATGTGAATGGCGCAGACACAGTTCGTCTTCAAAGAGAAAGCATTTTGATTCATTCTATAAACAAAGCATTTACTTGTAAAATCAGTCTCATTCGCATAAGGAAGTGATCACAGCATACATACTGGAACTCGTTGCAGAGCGAGGGGCCACGTCCCTCTTAACAAAACTTTAATAATAATATAGAGCACCTCGTTTGCTATCTTCTTATAATTAAATCTGAAAAAGTTATGCAACAGATCGTTCGATAATTCAATTTTATAAAAATATCAAATGTATGGAAAAAGTACAAAGAGGAAATATTAAATACCGGAAGTACGTGTCGTATCACCGTTAAAACAAAAATTACGATTCGATATTCAAATAAAGTATAAACAAGCACAACGTTATTTGCGAATACAGTAAATAAAATAATAAGTTACAAGCATAGACTAGATTTATGAAAATTTGTGAAAGTTTAGATACAACACATAGGAGACACGATAGAACGCGAGGCTCTCTCGCTCGACTGTAAAAAATATACACTCTGAATGGCAACCTCACATCGATGCAAAAAATGCAAAGCCGGTAATATTTTTGTAATCTAAATTAAAACATCGATCTCGATCGTCGGACGCGACGAGAGGCGAGCGTCCGCGAGCTGCGTCCCGTCCGGCGCCGGGACCCTTCGTACAAAAGTGTCGGACACGCGTCCCGCGGGCAGGCTAGCGTCCTGCGGGCAGGCCAGCGTCCTACAGGCAGGCCAGCGCGCGCGGCGCCGCCACCGCCAGCGCTCGTCACGGGCGCGGCTCCACCAGGCGCTGCAGCAGCACGGCCACGCACACGGCCAGCAGCAGGAAGGCGCCGGCGATCATGATGGCCACGTGGGCGGGCTGCAGCGCGCGCGCGGGGCGGGCGCGGCGCGGGCGCGGCGCGGGCGCGGGCGCCGCCACGGCCACGCGCGCGGCGCCGGACCACGCGCCCGCCAGCCCGCCGCGCACGCAGCACACGCGCACCAGGTACTCCGCGCCCGCCTCCAGCTCCTCCAGCTGGAACTGAGGCGAGCGCCCCGAGTACACCTGCCGGACAAAACACATTTTATATTTGCTGCATCAATCTTTGACTCCTATTTGGAAATATGTCCTTCTGCTAAGATAATAATAATAAGCATGTTTCCGTTTGTTGCTGATTGTATATAAACCGTCGTACGATCCGGCTCGAAGAACCAATATGTGCGGCGGGGTGATAGGTTGCGAACTTTGAATGAATGTTTTTTGACGTGACAACGTCTTATAAATTGGTTTGCCGGGTGACACTTCAAGAAACTGCGTTACGCTCCGCTCACGTTATGCGCTCACAATGAGAGCGAGTGAGAGGCACGCGTCCCTTCCACTCGGGCATGGTTAGCCCGCCTAAGAGCGAGAGAGACAGACATAAAAAGTGAATCAAAGTCGTTGTCACGTAAAACTTTCGCCCGTATACCGACTTTACAGGCAACCAATTTTTTATCACATTTTATAAGCACAAGTTCCTTATAATTAAAGTTATAACCTAACGTTAACATTGAATATTTATTTTACTTTTACGTTTAGTGCATTTGTACCAATAAATGCATTAAAGTTACAAGTTATAAGTAAGTAAATACAATATTATTGCAGTATTATGCTGTGTTGGATCGAACAGACAAATTATAATTCGACAATGAAAATATTTCCTTATAGAATGTAGCAAATTTAATCTTTTTCAAGGCGTCTGTCTGAAGTAATATGATTTATTGTTATAACACTTATTTTGAAAAATCTTTCGGACTCACCTCTCTGTAGACATTGTCCCTGGCGCGTGCGCATTGCAGCACGTACTCGGAGTCTTCGAGCGCGTCCCACGACACCGTCGCCGCGCGCGGCACCACCTGCGTCACGGCGGGCGCGCGGGGCGCGGGGGGCGGCGCCGACAGCGTGCGCGCCTCCAGCGGCTCCGACCACGTGCCGCGTCCGCCGCGCTCGTCACTCGCGCGTATCCGGAACGCGTACGTGGTGGCCTCGCGCAGCTTCTTCACCTTACACGAGCGTGCCGAGCCGCGGTACACGGGCCGAAAGTCGCGCGCTTCCTGCGAGCGCATCTCCACGCAGTACTGCGCGCCCTCGCCGCCCGCCGCCGGCCACTCCAGGCGGAGGTGGTTGTGCTGTGCCTGCACGCAGCGCAGCGCGGGCGGCGCGGGCGGCGGCGGCCGCGTGCAAGCGCGCGCCTCGTCCGACCAGTCGCCCTGTCCCAACTCGTTGAGCGCCGCCACGCGCACGCGGTACGTGGTGTCCGGCGCCAGGCCCTGCACCAGCCGCTCGGGCGTCGGCCCGTCCGTATCGAAGGCGGCGTCGCCCACCTCCACGCAGTAGCGCAGCACGTCGGCGCCGTGGCTGGCAGGTGCGCGCCAGTGCAGGCGCAGGCTGTCGGCCGTGGCCTCGTGGCGCAGGCCGGTGGGCGGCCCGGGCGGCGCGCGCGGCGTCAGCACGTCGCGCACGCCCGACCACGCGCCGCGCCCGGCCGCGTTGGTCGCGCACACCCTGAAGAAGTACGGCGCGAAGGGCACGAGACGCCCGACCAGGCAGTTCGTGTCCACGCCGCGGTACACTTCAGAGAAGGCATCGTCGACGTTTGTGGCGCTCATTTCGAGCCGGTAGTCTATCACAGGCGCGCCGTTGTCCCGGGGCGGCGCCCACTCCAGGCGCGCTGCGCGGGCGCCCTCTAGCTGCGCGCTGGGCGTGTCGGGCGCGTCGGGCGCCGCGGCCGCCGTGCAGAACGTGAGCGCCGGGGAGGCGGGGCTGGCGCCCACCCTGTTGTGCGCTGTCACCCAGGTGCGGTACTGGCGGCCAGGCAACAGCTCGCGCACCACACATTCGCAGTCGAGTCCCTGGTAGGCGAGGCGGGCGGCTCCGTCGGTGTCGGCGGCGTCCACAACCTCCACGCGGTACTCCGTGAGCGGCGCGCCGCCGGTGCAGTCAGGCGGCCGCCAGCGCAGCGCCGCCAGCGTGCTGCGCGGCTCGGCGGCGGGCTCGGGCGCGTCGGGCGCGGCGGGCACGGCCGGCTCGGTGGTGACGGTCTCGCTGGCGGACCACTCGCTGAGGCCGGCCTCGTTGCTGCAGCGCACGCGCGCCCGGTAAGGCGTGCCGGGCAGCAGCCGGTCGCAATGGGCTTCGCGCTCGGGGCCGCGGTAAGCCGGTCGGAATCCATCACCGGCATCGAGCTCGAGGGTGTAACTATCGATGGCTGCGCCGCCGTCGTCCACGGGTGCTTCCCAGCGGAGGCGGAAAGCGCGCGAATGAATTCGACCGCGCGGTGTGGGTCGTCCGGGTGGGCCAGGGCGCTCGGGTTTCGTTCGGTACGTGACTTCCACGGACCAGGGTCCTTGGCCGTCGACAGTCTCGCTGCGGAGACGGAAACGGTAGTCAGTAGCACGGTACAATCCGGAGCACACGTAGGTGCGGTCAGGGCCCGAGTACACCGGCAGGAAGCCGTGCCCGCGCGCCGCGTCGTCCATCTGCAGCGTGAACTCCTCATCCGCGCGGCGCTCCCAGCCCAGCACGAGCGAGTCGCTGCTGCAGGACGAGAGCGCGGGGGGCGCGGGCGCGGGGGGCGGGGAGCCCGTCGTCCACGCCACCGTCTCTTCGCTCCACTCGCCACGCCCGCAGTCGTTGACAGCGGCGATGCGGAACCGGTAGCGAGTCTGAGGCCGGAGGTTGTTGACAGTGTGCTGACGAGTGCGAGGGCGGGTGATCTCTACGAAACCGGAACCGTCGTCCATCTCCAGCACGTAGTTAAGCAGACGTGCGCCGTTGTCGGTGGCAGCATTCCAGCGCAGCAGCAGAGACGTGCGCGCGCGCTGGCTGATGCGCGGCGCCGGCATAAGGTCGGGCCGGGCGGGCGGCGCGCGGAATGTGGCCGACGCGCTCGTCGCGTCCAGCTTGCCGGCGCGGATTTGTAGGCATACCGAGTATTCGTATCCCGGCTTTAGATCTCTCACCCTGTGAAAAACAAAGAAAATATGTTTAGACCAGGCCATTCAATTGCCACGTCACCCAAACACAACTGAAACTGATTAAAAACTCACCGGCAAGTAAGGCTTTGTCCACTATAAATAGCTTTGTATCGGCCACCGCGATCCGCTAGGAGCAGGTCGTATGTTAACTCGCCATTGGGAACTATGACATCTTCCGGCACCGGCAGATTCCAAATTACTAGAGCGCTGGTCGACGATACGTCAGTAATCTGAACAAACATAAAATAGCCACATTCATTATTATCGTTTGTAACTTTTCATAAGCAAAATCTTGCCATTTATTAGTTAACTACTCAAAAACATGAAGAATAATAAATAATTTACCTGTGGTGTGCGTCTAGCAGCGAACATATCGAGTATGGCTTGTGCGTCGGTTTCATCTTCGGGCTCGCCATCGCCCTGCACAGAAGCGGCAGTTGAGCCGTCGCCTTGAACGGAGGTTTCAGCAGAGGAGGCCTCTCCTTCCTCTGACCAGGCCCCGGACGAAGTGGTACCGCCACTGCCAACCCCGCCCGCTGTGCTGGCCCCGCTGCTGGGTCCACTGCTGGGCAGACTGCTTCCACTGCTGGCCCCACTGCCACCACTGCTTGCGCCGCTACTGCCGCCAGTGCGACCATTCAGTTCCTTGCGTGGCGATAGTGACGGCGTACTGGCACCTGAGTTGGCATCTGCATTAAAAATTTGAAACAATTACAAAAGCTACTTATGAATAAAATTAATCACATCATTTTAAGACATTTTCTATCATAATAAATAAAAATATATCCCATAAACATCAGATCTAGCATTCTTTAAAAACTTTAGTTGCAATAGGGAACAGCAAATAACAAGCAACACATGTGGTCAACAATGGAATAAGATAAGAGTGGACATGCTTGTTCATTACCTCTTTGAAGACAAACAAGTAAACGTTTTCACATAGTTCATCAGTTTGAACTCACCAATGCCATTGTTCCTGTTAGTCTGCTTTCGTTCCAACTTTTGTTTAAGTTTGGAGTACTGCCGCTGAGTCCTTTCATCCTTCTGGTAGACTGCGGGTGGTGGTGGGGAATGCTGCATATGATGAGGAACATGGTGGAAATGCGGTGGGTACCCAGTACTGTAGTAGTGTTGTGGACCCGCTGTACCATTCGTAGGAGCCTAAAACAACAAAAGGTGTTTTGATAAAACATATTTTGTAAAAATTTGCAGTGGCTTTATAATAATCCTTTTCCTCTCTCATTCTCCCATAATGTAGGCTTTGGACTGGTAAATTAAAATTTTAATAAAACCAAAACATTATTAATGGTTCACACACAAATCAAACTGACTGTGATAAATGATATTTATTTTGCAAATAGGTTACAAGTAACTCTTTTACATGTCAATTTTTTTTTGTCATATTAATCTAGATGAGGCTAGCGTGTTTCCTAGCTGACTGATCCACTTAGGAGCTCAAAAACTCGACGAACAATACCAAAGAAAGGACATTTGTGTAGGCCGTACAAAGCACTCTAATGGCCAGACAGACATTAAAATTACTCGAAATAAAAAAAAAAAAACAATATAGTCCCCATTCATAATAAAAATAATTACATACTTTACAAATGATGGTGATTTATGTAAGCAAAACATGACACTGCAATAACCATTTTATTGAATTATTTTTATTAGATTCTGTGAGAAAGTAATATCAATTTAATACCAGTAGGTATATTTTTATAGCAAGTCTCACTTTTCATAAAAAAGTGCATCTTATGAGGTTACAGAGAGAGATCTTATCATGAAAATAGAAAACATTACTGTAGAACATATTAGAAATACCTACTTGGAGTACAAATAAATATCGAACCATATTGAACACCAAGCAAACATTAACATATTGATGGAAACTTTATCGAGAAATAAAATGGATTAATAAAATCAAATGAAGTTCAGTTAAACCGACCTGAAACTTTGCTTCTTGTTGAGAACAGTTTTCTTTATTTTGGTCAGAGACACTCATTTTTCTAACAATTTTAAATTGTGATTTGAATAAGTTTAATAAACGTCACTGCCACGTACTACCTACAGCCAACTGTTTTCGTGATAACACTTCACTACACAATCATACATACGCGAGTCGCGACAGTAACTCCGCCACGATTAGATTAAAGTCGCATAACCCGCAACGTTATTTAATCACCTACTCACTGAAAATAGTCGGATAACTCGACACGCTTGTGCACAATTTTAAAAGCGAAATGTCCACATATACGCTGTTAAATTTACAAGCGAAACAATCGATGTATGAGCATGGAAATGTTTACACAGAAGGTTCACGCAAAATTTGTTCCTTTGCGTTCGGTTGCGTCCAAGAAATTATGTTTTTACGTGCTTTGTAACTTTTGGCAGAGTCCTTCACTTACACTCGAAGAAATACAAGGATTTCGGTATTATATTTAGTTGTTGGTAAATAAAACTGTCCCATTACACCTTGAGAATGTCAATGAACTTAACTCTGACATACGTCAAAATGTTAAACTTTGACACTGACAGATGATTCCGTTTGCAAGTTTGTGTTCAAAGAAAAAAAAAAACGTGTTTTGTTGATTTTTTTAACACTTTGCACGCTTTTAGTTTCTACTTGCTGTACTTGAATTATTTAGGCAAGAATTTACCAATCGTTTATTTTAACTATTCCAATCTTCTTCTACTTTACAATTTAAACTTGACGCCACTTTCTCATTGAAATCAATAAAAATTACATAATTACTAGGTACTTTATTTATCTAATGGAATCTGTAAATAATGTTATTATTGTAAAGCGGCCTTGAAAGGTCAATGAACTGAATAAGGCACCTATGCTGTGGACAGAACTACCAGTCGGCGTATAATGACTACCCTCATACATGCTAAGTTTTTTACCGCGTTACTAATCTTGGATTTTTGTTTCATTATACATACTTATGTCCAGTTTATGTTAAAGTTCTGATACTGACAACTTGAAAATTTTGCATAGCTGTAGCACCTACTTATGTGTGTTTGCTACAGATAGATATGTAGTACCTAGACCAACCTAATTTTTACCCTGGTAGTGAGACCTTTTCTCTAGAAACGTAAATCAGTCAGTCAGTGAAAAAAGATTCCAAAAGCTTTATTGTTAGCAAACACTCATTCTGTAACTCTGCTGCGCCTATGCCTCCGGAATGCATGGCTAATAAGAAATATAACTCTACATAATATGCACGTAAGCGCATAGGTAGGTACAAATCACGGTGGCTGCAATTTGTTGGCGATTAGCTGTTGGAGGTGAAACTATCAAATGGATAACAAGAAGATTATTAGATAACAAGAACCTACAACTACATGGTAGAATTATGAGATTACGGGTGTACTACAAATAGTCCTGTATATTCAGGACAAGAAGGTTGGAAGTCCTAGCTACTATAGAATGAATTCTATTCACTGCAGTGTATGCAGTGAATAGAATTCTTTCGATTATCCTGATGTGGACACTAAACCATCTTATAGTCATCGCGAATAGCAGCATATTTTTTGTAACGCGGTAGAATGTCCTAAGTGTGCCGCCTTGGATCCTGGTTACACATATGGCGTACATGAGTCAGGATTCCGTAGAAGGAGTAAGTAGCCCCAAACAAAACAAGGATCTAATATAAATGAAGGAAATCTTATTAGCCCTATCCGGGATATCACTGATTAGATTTCCTATAACTGCGATCTGCTGTTCTGCTGTTCGTCTTATCTGCCACGTTTCTGGACAAGACGAGCATGTAAGTTAACAACATGATATATTGTTGTTCTAAATCAATTTTGCTCTCTGCAGAACAATCACCTAATTATTATTATTCGATTTCGTAAATACATTATTACATATAGGAGCTCATGGCTAGATAATAACAGCCGCACGGGTCGATCTTCAAGGTTAAGCAACGCTTGCCAAGTTTGGTCTGTGGATAGGTGACCATCTTAACATACCGAGTTTCCTCCGTGCTTCGGAAAGCACGTTAAGCCGTTGGTCCCGGCTGTCATTTATAGATCTTTGGCAGTCGTTACGGATAGTCAGAAGCCAGTAAATCTGACTCCAGTCTTGCCATGAAGTACCGTGTTACCCAGTTAATGGGTTGTGGAGGTCTGGTAGGCAGCCGCTCCATGTAAAATACTGGTATTCAGCTAAAATCCGGCTTGACTGGAAGTCGACCCCAATGCTGTTGGGAAAAGGCTAGGCAGATGATGATGATTTCGTAAATACATTCGAAGAATTCCTGGATAAACCAGACCACGATCATGAAGCATGCCATGTAAACAGAGGTAAACACGCTTGGAACAATGGCTATACGGAAGATAGAAAGAGCCTAGTAGGAAAGAGTGCAATCCCTCGGGCCTATAATAGTCTCGAAGTTGACTTGAATATTTTAACTAGCTTGCACCAAGCATAAAAAAAGAAGAAAGTAAGAGAAACCACAGACATTTTTTTTATTAACCTCTCTAAGCTGTTGGCTTGCTGTTGGCAATACTGTATGGCAAGATGAAGTGCAGAACTGAAAACAACGCGGCGGAAACAAAGGAGGAAGGACTTTCCCAGAAGTAAGATAGTACAGGCTACATTAAATAATGGAAATACTCACATAATGGTGTGGCGGTTGGTGGTGAGGCGGTGGTTGGTGGTGCTGCGGTTGATGGTGCTGCGGTTGATGGTGCTGCGGCTGATGGTGCGCGGCGTGGTGTGGGTGAGCCTGCGCGTGCACCAGGTAGTGGCGCATGTTCTCGTCGAGCACTTGAGGCATCATGGGCGGCATCATTGTGCCTGATGGCACTACTGGCATGCCACCTGGAAAATTAAAACGGGAGGGTTGATTGATTGATTTTGACGGAGGGTCACATCGAAAAATCTTTAACTTGGAAGGTGTGTATGCTCAGCATTTTAACCATTTTTTAAGATAATTATGTCCTGAAAATTCATGGGACATCTCAGACCTCTTTTTCGCCCCAAACGTTCATTGCTTAAGGAATTCTGCTGTTACTAATTCGAAGACAAAAAAATCTTAGAGGATGTAGATTTTTCTTGATTTAAATGCTAATGTCCAATGAAAACTTTTATGACCAGCTTTATGAGGATAGAGTAACCTTTGAAAATGAGACAGTCTTGATGTCATCGTGACCTTTTAACTATTATGAAAATGTCGAGGTGGCCATAAACGGATCAATTTTATTTAATGTGCACGGATTTCATTACAATTTGACTCATTCAATACAGTGTACCTAATTATAGACATACCTACCTAACTAATACCCATTCTTCGAACGTTTTGATGTGTTAATTAAGGAAACAAATTCATTTATAGGCTCTCAGCTATATTCTATTTAATGAATTGCGAAATAATGCCTCTGAAAGAGCAGACGCTACTTTATTATTGGGTTAACTATTAACTAGGTATACCTACCAATTATATAATTTTTAATACTCGGTTATGTAAATTTTGACAGTACCTACAAATTAAATATAAGTAGAACTACATAGATAAGATTAAGTAATCAAGTTATCCGTGATCCATAACATTCCAAAAAACTAACTTTCAACTTATTGCAAGTGTACACGTATATTTGTTTAATGTTTACATTCGTGCATGATAAGATAAATAATAATCAAAAAGTTAATGGCTACGTATAATTTATGTATGTATTTAGTAAGTATAATATAAACACAGCTGATAGTGTTTGCATGTCGTTTCCAGTTCGCGTGCGGTGTTCGGAGGCGCTCGCTGCTACGTCACGGGTGGCTTAATTTCGCTTTATTTTGACAACGACGCCGCCGTTCCGGCCCGTAACTTTGCGGTTATGAATGAACGTGTTTTGGGTGTTCGTAGAAAACGTTCTTTTTGGGATCATCCGCTCGGGAAGGAGCCGCCCGCAGCGGAAACGTGCCGCATAGTTTGAGGCCGGCTCGCAGCCGCGATGAAACGCGACCGCACTCTTGAGCAATGCCGTGCACTAGGAATCCCACGAGAGCCTTGAAGCTCTTTGTTTCGACTCACGGTAGAAGGGTTTTTTCCCAGTTTTAATTCGCTACGGTTACTTAACTTTCTGACACAACCACTAATTGAATGTGGTCTGCCGAGCTGCTATTTTTAGCCAACCTTAATCACTGTTTTAGAAAACAAAATTATGGTAGTAAACAAATTCCAAATACGTACCATTGTTTCCATATTTAGAAAAGTAATGACTTTATGAAAATTGATTACCTACCTACTTATTTTAAAAATATATCTTACGTCTTTCAAATAATTTGTGGCAATTGTTAGCCGCCAGCAGCAGCTGTGTATTTATCTACTTCGTGGCTGTACCTACCTAAGTTACCTACACTAATAAAAACAACTGAAACCTGCGGCTCTAAAAAGGCCACTTTAGCAGAATCAGAAAGCAAATCACGCTACCCGCCACTGTCAAATTATCCCGATCAACCTTGAACCTAATTCGTTAGCGATAAAGATGAAAACGTTTGACAGAATGTTGCGTGATTAATATTATGATTCTTATATGATTCCCCTAAAGTTCAATTTTTGAAATTTATTTTTACAGTCCTTCACGAAACCTCAGGTAACTACTATGTAGGTAGGTACATATTTAACTTTCTGCAGTAGGTACCTAAACATAAAGTGAGTAAATTACATCGATACGAAGGTAGGTAACTAAATACAAATTTTCTACTCGTAGTAGCGAAGCGATAGTGAAAAAAATTCAGCGAGAATTCCTGAAAACTATTAGGCAGCTACAATACTTGCCGTTACGAGCAAATAAATTACCCAACCGGTATTTATCTGGATGATAAAGTAAAAAATAAAATTCGCATTCCATGAGTAGGTAGAAGTATTTAGTGAACTGTAATAAAACATTATTGGCTACAATAGAACAATCGGGTTTACTATCGATCAATTGTAAGAAAAAAACGCTTTTCAGTACAGGAAAATAAGACATTTTATTTATAAAACTCGTTAATTACATACGCTAAATGAGCATTAATTAAGCGTAACGAAGTGAGGTAATTGACCTCTTGCATTTTGATACAAGGAATATATTGATAAGGTATAGGACAAGTTTTATGTTTGTTTATACATTGTAACTAGAGGGTATTGAAAAAACAAAAGAAAAATACGACTCACCGTATTCAGGAAGCACAGTACACATATGCGCGTGCTGAGGATGCTGCTGGGGGTGAGGGCACATCTCCTGCGGCACGTAGTACTGCTCGGGGGGGTAGTACTCCCCATAGTAGCCGTCGCCGGGGCCGCCGCCGCCCCCGCCTCCCTCCGCGACGCCCACGCCCACCATGGTGGATTCTAGCACAGCATGGCACGCTGGCTCCGGCTCCTCATCCGAATTAGTCGACAACGATCTGGGTACAACAAGAAAATTGTTAGATGTCGAGTTAACGTACCCCAATTTTCGAGTATACCTATAGTACCTATATCAGCGATTAGTCATTTCCCATCAGCCACTCTGAGCTCCTCTCCTCAATCTGCCAGATCTCTCTCTGGTCGGGTTGGATGGCCACACTATCAGACTATGAGATAGTATAAAAGGGCGTGCATCTTTGATTTGCGCACTCAACTGTGCACTTTGTAATACATATATCCCTCTTATCTCCGCTGAGATTGGCCTTCATGACCGAAATCGGTTAGGAAGACTATTTATAATTGGGTTCAGCAGTATGTCACCTTCACTTTCCATAGATCTTTTTTACCTTCATCTCGATACTTCAATATTCACATTATTTCTAATAGCCATTTTATCATCTATCTATACTAATATATAAAGCTGAAGAGTTTGTTTGTTTGTTTGTTTGTTTGTTTGTTTGCTTGAACGCGCTAATCTCAGGAACTACTGGTCCGATTTGAAAAATTCTTTCACTGTTGGATAGCCCATTTATCGAGGAAGGCTATAGGCTATACGGGAAAGGGAAATTCTTACGGGAACGGAAAAAAAACGGGATATGCGCGTACGAAGTCGCGGGCAAAAGCTAGTACTAATATATAAAGCTGAAGAGTTTGTTTGTTTGTTTGTTTGCTTGAACGCGCTAATCTCAGGAACTAGTGGTCCGATTTGAAAAATTCTTCCAGTGTTAGATAGCCCATTTATCGCGGAAGGCTATATGCTATATATCATCACGCTAAGACCAATAGGAGCGGAGCAGTAATGAAAATTGTGACGCAGACGAAGTTGCGCGGGTCAGCTAGTCTTTTATATAACCCATCCATCGCTTCTCTTGTTTTCCTCTACTCTTATCTGTTGTACTGCCATCCACAGTGAAACTCATAACTTTTCTCACAGAATTTTCCTCATTCTTACGCATTACATCACCGTGCCACGGACTTCTTCTCAATCAGTACCTACCGAACCTTAATCGGGCAGACATCTCAGTTCCAAATAAACTACTTAATTAATTTTCACGATCTTTTTAAAGCACTATGATAAAATGCGTGACGCTTATGTAATTAGTAATTATGTTATGTCTATCAGAGTTTTTGTACTTCACAGTGTTATTAAAGTTCCGTAGTCGAACGAACCGTTACAATTTGTCCGTTCACCCGATGTCATCGTCGTCACGCTTTTTTACCTTAATGGGTGAGCAGTGCTGTAAGCGGTACTCAAATAAGGTGCTTCGATATTGTTTAGACTTTAATAGTTGGTCAATTAGACGCGTAATCAGGAAGGCTTATGTGAAGTCTACATCTATACGTTTAGTAAAAAGTAACGTAAGGTAAGTCTGTCTACAGTAGTCAGATATATTTAGCCTATAGTGTTGGCGTCATTCATTGACGACAAATAAAACATGATCTGCGACCAAATTCCCAACCACAAAATTACCAGAACCTACTAAGATACTAGTTTTTTGCAAAATGACTATATTTGAGTATTTGCCGACACTCGAATAGTACGTCATTCTATAACCAGATTACCAGAAAACAGTCCTACTTCTGTTCTGTTTCATATCCATTTAGGATTATTTAAAAACTCAATTGGTATCCCGTAACAAAGGATTTCAGTCTCATAATTCAAGCGTCTCAACTTCCTACACCAAGGATTGTGTGAGAAGATAGCTGAAGACTTGCATCACTTTTCTAAAGTTGATTCTGTCTAGTGGATGCATTAGCGCTGCGAGTTGCACAAGGCACCAGGCACATCGTAACGATATCTGCACATCCGTGTGAGCACGTCGTGACCGTATTTGCCTTTTAAATGGGGTGCTGTCATGGCACCTCACGAGTTCTGCGTGGATGAGCCCGCAATCTGTGTCAGTGATTGTGGCATGAGCGGAGCTCCTTGAAACGAATTCATGCCTATTCGAAAAAAGTTGTTTCTAAATTACATGGCTAAAATATAAGTCTAAGTCTCTTTGATTTTTCTTGATGTCGTCTTTGTGATTGGCAATTAAGCAATAGTTTTTTTTTCTCTACTAGTTTATTTAGCTCGTCAGTAATCACATTACCTATATTTTGGTGTTCTTATTACAACGATTTGCTGACAGAACTCTGTCTGAAATTAGTTAATCAAAGCAAAAAGGCTATTACGCTTTTTGCTTCGTCCAAAAAATACGTAAGTAATTTGATGTTCATGTTACACAAATTGCTGTTTATATTTTTGGTGTTTCCATTTAAGTATCACATTTCAAAGAAACTTTTTTCCTTGTATCTTAACAGCAGGTTTAGAGAAAATGTAATGGTAGGTAATGGTGGCCTACCTGATAGCGTTGTACTCGTACGTTAAACACATCACAAGTTAAAAACATTAAATCAGACGACACCATAGCACTGTCGATATTTATTTACGTCACCAAACTCATTAATACTAATTCTGCGACAATCGCGCGAATATTCACAATTCACATTCACAGTGAATGTGTGTTCCCACACACATAATAATTTAAAGTAATTTGATCCTTTTAATATTTGTTTGAGTAATTGTTAAGGTTTTTGTGTGAATGCATGAATGAGTCGTCGGCTGCGGCTACGAGTGTACGTAGCTCGCTGACTCACCGAATCAACAATACGGGGAGTCATTCATGTGCGTGGAAGGGCACATTGTGGTTGCCTGTTGCCTACTTGCTTACGGAGCAATTTAAAAATATTGCTAGTTAATAAATTCATTATCAGGTAAAACGTGAACATTGCGCTCATGTGTCATTGCCATCGAGTTTATTAATACACATAATATAAAACAATCAAGTTATTAATAACTATAACCCAACGTCAGAAGAATACTGATGTCACTCATTCACTTTAAATTGATGTCAGTAGGATGGGCAGGGCATCCTGAAAGCCGCTCATTACTCGCTACAATCAGTCATTTGTTTGCCGAGCGTGGTGATTGTGACAATATTATCCCCAATTACACTTACTGCGGCTGGTTATTAGGTGACTAAGTAACTACTTATTTGCAATATTTGTTTTAACCTTGTCCCTTTGAACAATTACCTACCTGCCTTTCGCAGAAACGCATATCTGGCCGCAACACAACAAAACTCTTGTTTTACAAAGGAATTTCATCTTTTGTATGGAATTAATGAGCTAATTTTATACGGAAAATTACTTGAGATATGTGTGCATCATACGGTCATACACGGCGTACGTTATTTATTTAATACATCCTAGGTACACGAGTAGGTACGTAATTTTAATCCTATGACCTTTATTTATCTGTTGGCTGTGGATAATCAACATTTTTGTTGCAATATGCATAATTTTATTATCAGCGTGATTGGTTACCGTTAATCAAAAGCATTCATACAATCCAAGGGCAATATTTTTACAATAGGTAGGTGATAAAGTAGATACCTACTTACTTATATTTTACTAACCTACACTGATTACGTTGATCGAAGCTGCATTATTTAATAAAGCTTTACTGATTAAATATAATGCGAGTAGAAATCAATTATCGAATTAAGAATTCCATAAGTTCGTTTCATCCTTTTATCCCCTGATAGCAGAGGTACCGTCTTCGCAAAGTAGAAAATTAAAAGAGAAATGATAACTTCATTCCAGTTTTAATCCTATTAAACATTCAATAAGAACCAATTAATTCATCTTCTAAATGGAAAGTAAAAGTCTTCAGCACCAATAAACTTTTTAGGTACAAAATTGACGTTTTCCGGAATTATTTATTCACAGCTGCCAGAGAAAAGATTAAAGGACTTCCCTGTGGCTATACCAGCGGATACAGATGATTAAATGATAACAAACATTTTATTTCTTATCGCTTTTACGACACGACATGCAACTCAACGCTGTTCATGTCTGTTTGATAACTGTGTAATGGAAACCTTTGCATTTCCGCTGGACAATTACACGCTACATAACTCTATAATGGTACCTACTGGAGTAAATACTGTTCGATATTTATGACTACCTACTACTAAGACATTGAGGCTGATGGCTGACTGATTGCTTACCATTACAATAACCGTTTAATTTTATTGTAAGCGATATTTATTGAGGTGCGCATCCCTAACAGGAAATGTCAAATGAAGTTCATCACTTTGTTATTTCTTTTTCAATGCAAAAAGCGTGGTTTTTGGGTTTGTAAAGGTTGAGCAGATTAGAATGATAAGGCATACCGACATATCTTTGATAAGGGACAACAGGATTGCCGAGACGTGTGTCAGATATATCTTCGATGACAATGGGCAACAAAAGAAGCAACTACAGTTATTTTAAGAACAATGGCTCGTCGAATTGCGTTTTTCTTCGTTCAAGGCTGCGTTTCCAACAAAGATGTGCGAGGATACGTAGCGAGGGATGTGTAAGAAGAACCTGTAGCGGCATCAATGCCGCCACAAGAAAAACCAACGGAGCAAATCTACATCGCACCAAAAAAAGAACCGCGACGCCATCTATCCAACTAGCAGCGAACTACTAGGTTGAAATCCTGCATCGCGCAAGCAGAGTTTACCGTGCGATTTGAACATATACATCAGCCCGAATATCAACTATCGGGCAGTAGCCCGCCAGGCACAACAACTATCTGGTCGGAGGATCCTCCCATTACAACGGAGGTTTGCAGGACTTTACTCTCTGTTCCGCATACCTCCAAAAACCAATAGAACCGCTTGCTCTGAGTGAGGCTAGGTAAATGAAGCCCAAACGTAGAGTACGTTAAACAAAACCCGCATAAACCAAGTGATGATGACGTCATAACAGTCAAGCGTCAGCCGAAATTCCATATTCGTTTTGACCATAATTGGTTAAATATGTTTTACAGGAAAACTGTGTGACTACCGAAATAGTAGGTAATTTATTGAAATGTGCTCATTATAGCAATCCAATATTAATTGAATCAACGTGTGCGTTGGCTGGAAATTTTGCCATTGTTTTAAAGAGGATATGTATTTAATTTTCCAGTATGTATTCTGCATAAAGCGTAGGTACACCACTTTAAAAGTTAAAAAATCCTTGAATGTCGTAAATAATTTCATAATTAGGTATTCGATTGGAGACAGGCTTTGAATTTATCTGAAATTGCCTGGCCTGTGTTTCCCCTGCCAATAGACCACCAACACCGCCCACCGGTTTCTATGCGTGTCAGTAAATTGCTGATGTTCTATCAGATTTTCACTCTAGTGGGAAAATTGATATCGTAACTTGATTCCTGTACTTTTTGCTGTGTACAGGTCAAATGGGTAAATCCCCTGGCAATATGATACTTCGATAACAAAAACGCAATGATGAAATAATAATATATGTTGACGGTGTGATGTTTGCTGTTACAAGATAGAAGTACCTATAGAACACATTCATAAATACGGCTTAATTTTACCACCATCCAATTTTTAGGGTTCCGAACAAAAAGCAGAACCCTTATAGGATCACTCGGGTCTGTCCGTCTGTCTGTCTGTCTGTCCGTCTGTCACAGCAAGTTTTCTCCGGATCCACTAGACCGATTTTGTTGAAATTTGGTACACATATGGACTTCTGTGACCCAAACACGGACGCATTACGTAAATCATTAATTATGTAGTATGGGGGTTACTTTTGGGGGTCAAACAATAAAATTAAAAAATAAAGTTTTTTGAATAATATCGTGTGGCATATCAAATGAAAGGGCTTACTGTGAGAGTTTTAATTATATTTTTTTCATAATTTATAATACATGATTTTGAAGTTATTCAAGAAATTAGACGAAAAATGACCACTGCCTTATCTAAAAAATGGAGATAATAGATCTTTACCTATAGATTACAGAAAAACGAAGAAGTCTATAGTGTTAAAATAACATATAACAGCACGCGAGTCCGAGTCGCACTTGGCCAGTTTTTTTTTTTCAGGCGTCAACTCAACTCTGGAAAAAAATGGGATGACGATTAAAAAAATACTTACGTATTATATATGTATAACCCAGTTGATAGAAAGAGCGTCATTTATATAAAGCAAGGCTTCAAGGCAGAAAGTATTCACGCTGTATAACACATTGATTTACGAAAGGCACGTTTGAAATTCAAGTGGTCCCTGCATGTTCATGATGTTTCTATTGAGTATTGAGCTCTCCACATTCGTACACCTATTATGGGGTCGTACGTTGTACTATGCCATTTCGAATGTCAAATCATCGAATTCATTAACCACTGTTATTCGAATCTCATTTTATGGAATCCATAGAAATTATCTCTGGCTGTTTGTTAGCTTTTCATTTAGGCTTGTCAAGATCCCTACGATGAATTTGAACATAAATTTAACCTACGACCTGCTGAAGGACATATTATGATACTTTTTATCCACACACCACCGATACCACGAAGGGCAAAGTCGCAGGCAGAAGGCGAAGCTAGTGTTTAATGAATTGAACACTCATTAAATTCAATACATCCAGTGATCAAAATATCGAATGTTTGTTTAATCAAGCGCTCATCGCATCGTATAAACCGACTTTTTATATTATTATTGAACACACTAATGTGCAACGAACAATAAGAAATTTTGGTTTGATTAAGAAGTAGAAAGACCATACAAATCATTGAGTGGACGACAAATTTTAATGTTCGACTAAGCTACGCAAGAAAGCTTCGACGCTGCTACGAAAACGCTACGATTCCGGTGCGCTAATGCTACGTCGCTGCTACGATAATGCTACGACACGCTACGAGTAGGTGCAAGCAAGCAACGGTTTACGAGTATGCTACGATTCCGCTACGAGAAAGCTACGATGCTTCTACGAGAACGCTACGATTCCGCTACGATTATTATGCTACAACGCTGATGGCGAGACCGCTACGACACCGCTACAGCTAAGAGGCTACAACAGTGCTTTTGTTTTTCGATACAAGGAATATAATACCTATAAAAGAAAGAAAATAAAGAGCACTATAAATGACAGTGTTAGATTTATTCAACATTCGACAAAATGAGCGTTCCATCGCCCAATTTAAACATATAAAACATAATATGACATACCTAAGTCACCTTAGCAAACCCGTTATTTTTGTGTATTAATAGAATTTTAAATATCTTATCTGTTAAGATGTTTCCATTTGAATGTTCTTTATATTAAATCCTGTTTCATTCGGCTCCCATTCGTCCACATCAACGAAGCATTTAAATATTTTATTAAACCAATATGCCCAGGAAGCGCGGCCGTTAATTGATCGTTTGCGTTATCGAGACAGCCTTGACTCCAACCGCGACCGAACCACACATGCATTCTTAACTAATTCGATATGATTACAATTTGCAGCCGAATACTATAGCTAGCTAGCTGCCTGCCTGGAGCCAACCTTGAAGGTTGCACACATGAATATTTTTACTTTACTGTTCTGAGAAGTATACTTCCTCAGGGCAGGGTTGCCAGCTGCGATTCGTCTGGAAAAACAACTGACTCATAAACCTCGCCCATAAAAAATACACCTTTATGTTCGAAAATATCGCTGGAATTTGGAATATTTCGTAGATATGTACATCAAACTTCTATCGAGAGTTCGAGATTCCTGGTTGGTTACATCACTAGTATGCAATACCCTATTTTTTTAATTTTGTTTTCTGAGGATGCACTTCACATATAACATGATAGACTTCCTTTAAAGATAGAAACCGCAGCAGACGACTGAGTACATAACTCGTAAACCAATTCAACGTCGCAGTCGCAGCAGACAATTTCCCGTCCCCCTGAATTCTCAAGTCGTACATCTATTGCTCTCGATCTTGTTCAATTGAATAAATGCAGGGAGGTGATGGTGGCGTGGCGTTCGCTATTAACGCCGGATCCTACGTGCGTTGTTATGTAAATAGGGTCGTGCCGACAGATGAGCCGCTTGCCTCCACAGTGCCGCCAGGGTCACGGCCGAGAACACGATGCTCTTAGCCCTCGCTTATTATGCCACGTCATAACTTGCTATAATTACGTAGTAGTAGCAGCTTAGCACCTATTTATAGCGCCAACGCTGGCCGTATGTTAATGATGTCTAACAATAACATTCAATGAGTCAAGCGAAGTTAGAAAGCAAATATGTATATGAGCCTCTGCCGTCAATAGTCAGCATTACGGACGTCAAGTTCCGTCGATTTCACGTTAGCTCATAGCCAATTTGGCAAATACATTTTTATGATTTTCATATCGGTGTGTGGGTAATTGAAACGAAGCGTAATCTCGCCGCTGACGCACGTGCACTCACGTCGACTATCGATCCGACAACAATTATAATTTACGATAAAAACCAGCTCCACCAAAGAAACAACACAACAACAGTAAGATTTTTCCTCTTAGCGCTCCTACGTGTACGTAATATGTAGGTACCTCACGACTCGGTATCTGGCGGGCTTTGCGGTGGCAACTAAATGATTAATAGTCGGTTAATTCAATTTGCGGTTTTCCTAGCAAAATCTTTAATTATTATTATAATTATATGTGTTGAATATCACGACATCTGTAGTCTGCTGTATGACGCAACCACAAACCTAAATCTATTACGTGGTCTAAGAATTGCACGTCTGCCTACATTACAGAAAAATCAAAACGGTATTGAAAAATTCAATACAGTTTTGATTTTTCTGTAATTTGAATCGTATATTAGCTGATTCAATTAAGACTTGACTCTCAAATGAAGCCTTAATTAAAGTTTTAACTAAACAAAGTTGGTACAACGGCAGTGCTAAAATCGTCCTGCCTGCGCCAGTATTGGTAAAACGGAACTACTGTAAACTTATTGATATTCAGTGTATGTGCGATTCGCACCGTGTATGACTCACAAAGGAATTGTATTCATTTTGTGTCAAATAACACTAGCAGACTGACAATATAATTATTACATTTCACACCAAATTAAAGGAATAACGTTTCAAATCGGTCTCAGTTTTTACATGAGCAAAGGTCAAGGAACTTTAGAGAAGGATAGTAAATTACTAAGTAGGCAACGCTATACTAAGATACTAACAAAGTCGTTATGCTAGAGCCACGTACAGCCATATATATCTATGTTGGTGTTGTCACGTATTGACTATTAGGCAGTAGGTACCAAACCTAGGTCAGTGTACGAATGACTATGACATATTCGCGTTCTTTGTCTTGCAGATAGTTGTGAATGTGTCACTGTCACTATTGTATACATGTTGTGTCTATTAGACCGTTGCAATACTTTAAAGGAATGTACAATAGTTCCCTTGATATTTCAAAGGATTCCTCAAAACCTAAGAAGTTATTATTAAGAGCACATCAGCGAAGGTTGAAGGCGGTGACCGTTAAACATTCCCAGCCGGGAGAATCCCAAATATCGTGCATTACAAAAGGAAGAATCGAGTGCGTCTCGAACTGCGAACGGCGGAGACGTTCCAAGAATTAATTTACATAGCAAATGTGGACTGAGGCCGGTAGCGAGAACTGCCTGTTATGATTGATCCGTACACAACGTTAGCCAGATCAAAAACAATGTACATACACTGTGAAGATCCGTTACGATTTAAAGAAAAAACCGAATACGGATATTGAAGCATGAACGGAACAAGCGACGCCATGTAAAACAAAGACGGCGAGACAAATGGTGGACATCCCGCCCACACGCACAAAGCGTTTTGGGAACACATTCATAGTGCGTACAGCTAAGGAGTGGAATTCCAGAGTCTGTGTTTCCAGATAGCTACAACCTGGGAGTCTTTAAGACATGAGTGAATAGGTTGCTTCTAGGCAAACTTGCTCCATCTTCGACCGCATCATCGCTTACCATCAGGTGAGATAGTGGTCAAACGTATGCCTATCTACAGTTACAAAAAAAAATAGACAGTTTCATGAAGGACGAATATGAAACTACAGCAAACACCCGTCAAGGTTCTGAATAAGTCTTGCGCACATACGGTTATAGTCAGATCTATTAGAGCTTTTCGAACCTCTTCCCGATTACTTTCCAATTGTGATCCATGATATTGAATCAGAATCATGTGGTAAGCTGGTAATCAATAACTGTTGAACCTCGGCAGGCAAAGTCATCATAAAAGCTTGACATGTTACATTGACAACAAAGTGCGCTCTCACTCATCAACTCCTTAACATACAATTTCATCAAATATAATCCAACTTCGAAGAATCACTTACAAGAAATTGTAATATTGTTATTTTTCATCCGTCATTACTTGTTTTCAACAGACAGGAACGGTCCCATCATCAGTCTGTCACTCAGCGCCGGTTAGAGGCGTACTATACTCGGAACAAAAGGTTTTTGCCTCACCGTATGGGTAATTTTTCGCACAACTGAGTCCTACGCGTCTCCTCCCACGCACCGGTCTAGCGTCTAGCCGTCACAAAGCTTTTAGAACTATTATCCATACATCAACATGAACACAATAAACAGGCCTCGGTATTATAAGACTATAATCTAATACCTTGATACGTATTTCATAATTATGTTTTGTAAAAATAAATGACTAAGTTACCTGTTGCCAATAAGCGAGTTCTCAACAAACAAATCGACCGACCGTGGCCGGATCATAAAAATATTACAATTTACCTTTCGCGAAATGAATCAATAAGGTTTCAGTAATACGCCCACTTTGATAGGGATTATTCTGTCTGTAGCACGAGTCACAAACAAACCATTAAGTACCCTTTGTCCACATGCTCCCGATGTATTATCAATATCATGCATATTTGAACGTTAGTCACCACTACAGTCAGCCCGACGGTCGGCAGACCTCTACTCCTATCCACTTGTGACTAAGCTTCTAAGATCGTTGGAGTATGGTCAAGTGTTTCTAACTAATTAACTTTTTCTGTGAGTAATATGTCTAAATATTCTATCCAGTTTTGAAGCTCTTAGGAACGAAGGCGTACTGGCGCGGCTGGGCTTTTTTTATTTTGAAGATGGTATTAGAGGGTCGATCGGAGGCTGCAGTGGGCTTGTCGAAAACAATACCTATATATCGATAGTTTTGGAAATATGAGTATCAAAATAGCGAGTACAAAAAACGTATCTACATGGATATTTTTTTTAATCCTAAAAATTTCGCCCTGCTCAAAAGGCTGAATTTAAGATCCGGAAAAAAATTACACCCACTAGTCTAGTCCAAAAAATATTGAATATAATACATCAAAAAAATGTGAATACGTCATAGAAATATCGATATTTTACTACCCTTCTGACATTCCTAAGCTCGCCCGGTCGGAGGGGTGCCCGCCCACCGCAGGCGCCCACGCATTGACGTTCGCCGCCCAGCCTCAGCAGTCTTTCATGAAAAACCTTACAACAAACCACGTAACTGCTACACCTACGAGTTTGGAGAAAATTTGATTTATATGTATGTAAATTGGTTGCCAACATAATACCAGCATGTCTTCAGTGCCTTTGCGAATAGCGACGTGTGTTTCGTAAGGGACATCTTCAAATATATAACTTTGGCTTATAAAACTATACAAGGCGGCATTTAAATGTCAGGTAGCACTTCATTTCAACTCTCTGTGAAATTCGAGCTTTGTTGTGCATTCTTCTTATTCCTAAACTTCTAAGGAGTTATTTGTGGTCGCAACGGTTCATGGAAACGTCTATTTCTGGGATATTATGTACAGCTGAATTACGTTTTCCGCTATTTCCACTATTGAGTGGGATTATAGCTGAAAGGCAAACTCCAGCAAGCTAAGTTAATAATAATATAATATACGTCCCACCCACTTCTCCACTTAAAAGCTAAATCAATAACAGAGCAGTAACACTGTAGCTTTAAATGAACTTAAATGTGCTACAACTGCATTACAGAATAGTAGTGCCGACAAACGGCCGACCGTAAAACTATATGCCGGAAATGGAGTACACTTGAACTGTGCATGGCCTATTCCTGGATCGAGGCCAATGGTAGGCGACGCCGGGTAAATTTGTTGTATCTACTACGCCACGCCTCGACGTAAAAAATAATCAACCAGTCAGATAATAGTGGCTTTAGAATTTGTAACTGCGAAGAAAGACAAAAAGAAGAAATAAATGAAGATCAGAAATGAAGACAAGAGAAATTCAAATTAGTAGGTACTCCTTGGGTGTAATTACCTAGTGCAGAAGCTATAGACAGTAAATGCAAAATATAGCCTTCGTGACAAATTTTTATATCAGGACATAACACAGCAACAAAGGAGTAGAAAACAGGTGCTCAAGCGCACTTTACTTCGTACTTACTATCTACTGTTACTTAACTATCTACAGTAAAAACGCTTCTGCAACAAAGTTAACAAAAAGCTACAGGAAAACCAATTAAAAAACACATAGCTCAAAAAAGATAAAAACGTTCATAGATCTTGTAATTTCAGACTCGGAATAACTTATTCAAAGAATTAAATAAGTACAACAAGACTGGTCACAAGACGTCCTCGAAATGACAGCTTTTAATTTATGACAACCGTTTTAGGGCACCGCAACCAAATTGTAGAAACGCATCCATCTTTTCGTGGATGTGGAATTAATTTAAATAAATAAATACATTCAACTGCTACTAATTAACTTTTAAATTATTAGAACGTTTTTCAGGATTCGGAACACATTTCTGCTTTATAAACTTAAATTAAAAGATAACATACAAAAGACAGTATTAAAAATGGCGTCTCCGTCGTTAGCAACAGAACCGCGTAGACACACAGTATTTCTACGAATTCTGTGAATATTTAAATTTGCTCAACAAAATGGACATAATGACGTACATACAGAAAGTAGTTTTAGTGCCTAACAAGGAAGGCTGACGTCGATGACTCATGGGTATACTGTGTCATGGGCCTGTAATTTAGAAGGCCCAAGTCAGAGGCCCTGGTGACACGGTGACAACCTCTTTTGTTTCGGCTAAAACGTTTATAGGATGCCGCCAGTGCGTTAATCTTTCAAGTTTAACAGATTATAAAGTTAGATAGTACAAAGTAGTCTAAGTAGCTCTATTCTTCATTCGAAATGTTATTTTAACATGACTGCTTCAATAAAATTTAAGCAGTCATGTTAGAATAACTCTTTGGATTGAATCATTTTTGTTTTTATAATTTCGGGTTCACGAGTTCGTGGTTAACTTCATTAAGAAGAGATATTTCGAAATAATAATTTGAAGAAACTGTAATCATCGTTAAGGTTAAAGTTCAACATTATTTAAAAGCGTAACGACCTGAAGCACGCCTCAAGTGTGTATGATATGGACAATGTGACAATTGTTTTGATAATATGATAATATTGTCACATAAAGGTTAAGAGATTGACGCAAACAGAAGCTAGATTAAATCGCTTAACGGCCATATTTAATTTTCGCGCAGGCGTCGACGCGAGTGGGCGATGCAACTCAAGACAAGTAGTTCCCATAGTAAAGTGCCAAATGTCAACAACTTCACACAATTTTCAAGTAGATTCTGTAGTTTATAGTCTATCCCACTATAATGACCTAAACAATTAAACCGAACTTTATAAAGGTGACGTAGTTAATTCAGCATCTTTGTAATCATTATCGAAGTACGTCAACAAATCTACATTAGCAAGACCGTAATTATGAATGAATTCATTTTACGATATCATTCAAACACGCGTATTTAGTAATTACTATTGTGTAGGTAATTAAGTGTATTCAGATACGTTAAACTATAAAGATCCTTCTAATAATAGCGATGATAACGTTCTGATGGAGCAGAGCAGTGAATGAGCGATTCACAGTTCGACTTCGATTTCTAACAATCAATGAAGCGAGAGTCGATGCATGCATAATACAGAATGCCGGTAACTCTTGACTTTGGAAAGACATCTAAGTATTTCGAGGCAACTACTCGAAAATGCGTCTATCACGTGTCTACAAACGTTAAAGTTAAGAAAGAACATTTAGTTTTTTATTCGATATTGTTGACTACCTTTGCTCTAAAACTGCCAGATCTCAGAAATTCTACCAATCAGTTCGAATGCCAAACGAAAATCATAAATCGAACCGCTTCCAGCAAATAATTTCGGTTATTTTTTGTTTTATCTGTTTCGGATGATAAAGTCGTCACAATAACTTAATTTTAGACGCTAGATATGGACAAAGCTTGTCTATCGCCTTGTTGGGAGGGGTCGTACGTCGACCTCCGAATCATTCGTGCACTAGAAGCCACGATTCGATCGGCGAGCAGCGACGCCCGGCATCATGTCTCGCTCCGCAGCTGAACTGAATAACAATCAAGCAAATGCTGTTCACACTAACATTGTGTACACATACAGACGCACCATAAATACATATACGCGTAACGGTCGTTTGCACAGAATCATTCCACATTTATAAATGCTAGAAACAATCGATGACACATATTGCTGTCGCGTCGTGGGATAGCAATATTACCGCCACTTTGTACCGACTATGTAATCATAAATTGCAACATAAATGCTATAACTGATTCCTGCGCAATATGAGGAAAATATAAACAAGAAAATGTACAACAAGAAGTGGGAAATCCACATTTCATAATTGGTCGCTTTCAAGCCCGATACGGACAGGCGTTTAATTTGGAGTACGCAAGATAATAAAATGCTCATATCTGTAGAACACAAGAATGGCTGCAGGGGTCAAGAAACGTTAAAATAATAACTATTGGTTAGCTAATTGTCAATTGGACAAACGCGTACGCCATCTATCTATTGGCAATCTCACACATGTCGTAAATAACGAGCATAATTTTAATTTACCGCCGTGATAACGTAAATGGAGCACGAACTATGCCGCATACATTATTTACATGTGCAGTATGGTATGCGCACACGCAATCACATACGAGCCAATGCAAAAAATGTCATTAGCATTGAACGTACCTAGTTTTATGTGTTACTGGCTCTTGCCCGAGATTTTCTGCTAAGAAGTCGTGATATTAACTTTGATATAAAAATTAAATTAGTAATGTCGTATTGACTGAAGAATCAGCAATGACAGTAAACGGTTCGGTCAGGCAGGCCATGACTTTGATGGGCTGATGGTGGTAAACTGCGAAATATTGAGGAAAGAAGAAATACCTACATAAAAGGCATCTCTGGAAGTAGGTTAAAAATTACTTGATAAAGAATATCAACAGAGGTGGGACACCCATGCGATGGGTGGTTGTAACTCTGAAGCGTCATAAAAAACATAAGTTACTTAACAAAGGACAAAGGCAATTTTTCGTTGGATTTCTTAACAGTACTATATGGCAAATTACGAAAACCACAGACAGAAAGACAAAAGAAACATGTGCAAAGATAATGAAGCCGAAGGAAGTTTTGAAATTGATTACTATTTCGTATAACAAGCGGTATAAAAGTAGCAGCCATCAGCCAGACAATGGAGTTAGCAGCCCAATCATGTCCATTCAGAACCCAAATGATTTGAATTTCATTTATATTTTGTTTTCCTTGTACGTTTGAGAATAAAACCGTTTAAAAAAAAATACTTTTAGGGAAATAACGTTGTGGTTGGCAAGCCATTCATTTCTTTGTAAAGTTTTACGAAACATTAAGATCAGTGTAGGATTCTTATCTGATTTTGTCAATTAATTTTGTTATTTCCGACTGTGGAATATGACTTTTGACTGCATGTGTGCCTTTTTCAAAATAAAGCCGATTAGGGGCACCTTATGGAAGACTTTTCACCTCAAATTGGTTTTGACTCTTGTTGACACTTTCGTCTCCAGTTTTCTGTATCAGTTTAATGAAAATGAAAGTCATTAAGCACAATAATATTGCTTTTGTTGCTGTATCCGTAATTACGTAAGTCACGCCTCCAGTATTTTCTTCCAATGATGACAACCGGATACTCCGACAGTTTTAATCTCAATCGACATGGAAACACAAATCATTGGTTAATAAAGTCAACATTTTATTTCAGTAGGTACAATAAACATAATGAGATAATGTGCACTCGCTCGTTGTGGAAACGCGATTAGTGAACAAGTTCCATATCACTAGGAAATAATTACATTCAGCGATTACGGGGCCCCATTCATTAACCGTCAGTTTTGGCGATTGACATCAGAATACAATTGAATTTGTTTAGGATTTTCAAATTGATTTTCGACGCTGAAATTGGACACGTCGTTTATCGGATTTGGATATCCGGTCTACGGATAAGCTGTCAAAGCCAATGGCGCGGGTGACATGTGCAAGATAAATTCTGAATCGAAAAACAAATGAATGGTTTCATAGAATCAACAACGGTACAGATGTGTCCACTGTTGAATGAAACTGAGCCTTTGAAGGTTTCCGACAAACACGAGCAAAAGGGAATGTTTCTCCTCATTAACTACTGAGAGTACTCGAAAACCACCCTGATCAAACGTAACTGGTTGTACAAATCCAATGGGCCTCTTACGCGGTTTTTATAGAACAAAGCGCAGCTCATGGAGCAGCCGCGAGCGCCGCGACGCTTGTGGTGGATGAGGCTCGCGCTTATCTTCCGCAGGATACGGCGCCTTTTCCGTCGCCAGATAGCGTGCACCGCCCACCCATCCCCCTGCCGATCCACCTCGCCGTATTGTTACGACAAAAATACTCGCTACGCTATACAGATCATACTACACTCCGGCTTTTGTGATTTCCATCCCAATTCTTGAGATCGATTTTCTGCTTAAGTTGGTTGTTGAAGAGTTAACGAGCGTGATACATGTGTACCCAGGTAGGTTTTAAGAGGCCTATTACAATTTGACTGTTTTTTTGCGTAAAATGACCAACTTTGTTTTTCTTATTCTAAGAACCTGAAATATTTAGACAACTTTGACTTATTGGGTAGTTGAGAATAGTTATTAGTATTAAACATGGCCTCACTTTTCGCATTTTTCTCTTGTCTATTTGTAAAAAGCCAAAATTCTGAAGTAAGTTTCTCATGAAAAGCGCGACGGTACTTATATATGCATTCCGATTTTCATCAGTAAATTATTTCCAATGTTAAATGATGATGGACAAAAGATTATCCATTCCTTTTTCAAACCTTACAGTATGCTCAATACTTAGTTAATAACACAAACCTTTTAAATATTAAATGAGACAAAACAAGTGATAACTAGTGTTCTAGAGTAATACGTGCATGTATGTGATCTATTTACTTATACAAGTATCTAAAGCACTGATTCGCGAGTCGCGATGCTTTAAATTGTTAAACGGATTTTCCTGGAACCTTTTCCAACTAGAATATAGAACGTGTGAATACAGTTCACACGTTCTATTCTAGTTGTTGGATAGTTCAAAAGCCTTTGTGTGTGAAATAACTGAACTGAAAAGATAATTTGAAATTGGGGGCTCTTATTTCATGTTGAGTGTGTATTTAGACGAAAAATAGAATGAGGGTACTAAAAGGCAAAAGAGGAAAAAAGACGGTAGTAAATCACATACCTACACGGACTCAACTTTCGATATGAATAAAACAGTGATTACAAACAGGACACGGATTTTCTCAAGAAAATGTAAATTGCGTCAATTAGTAACGTAATCAAGGGAAAATTCCGTAACATATCTTTTACCATTTGTGGTTTAAGGTAATTTAATGGATAGCCGTGTTCACGCAATCAAACCGTATGAACAATGACGTATTTGTCGGCAACAATCTGTGTGGTTACAAATGTTACAATCTATGGTCGTACGTACTTATGTTCATAGGTAACATAGGTCGCGTGTGCTCAGTGTGGCCGTGCCGGTCAATTAGCTCCAGCCCTTAATGGAGCCCATTCACGCGAGCGACGTGAATGGAGTCGCCTTCATGAGGAATTATTAATAGTGGCAGTGGAGAAGTAAGCCCATTGATGGACTGGTATCGACCCAGTGCGTGGGCGGCGGAAAGCGATGGTTACTCCAAGTGCGATTATTTGATAAACAACAATATAGATGATAAAACTTTTAATGCTGTAACTGTAAGTGACGATAGTTTCAGCGAGTCAAGATTATACTTTGTTGTGAATGGATTCTAAACGTTATTATGACTTGATGATCTTGTTATTGGGACGAAAATTTATTCAATATTTGTTTAGTCTGGTAGATATCTAACTTTTCCAACTGCACTGCACTGCTAGAAAAAGGGCATATAATTTACTTTATTTTCAGCCCAGTTGTCATCATCTCGCTCATCACAGTAATATTATCACAAGGCTTGTGTTTAAACGCCTACCAGAAATGCACCTATTTTACTACCAATAAATTTGAAATACCTGCCAGAATGGATAAATGCTCGCCAAAACCTAACCTAACTAATTTGGTAAGCATTTATCCATTTTGGCAAGCAAAAATAATTATTTTGGTGAGCATTAAAATTGTAGCCTTATCACAAAAGCGAAAGCAAAGCAACTTTGGTGATAGTGTTTGTTACCTCACCACGACTAAACCACTGAAATGATCATATTTTCAAGATTGCAAGATTCTTTTTTGGCATGAGAATATTTTTTCTTTAGACGTAATACAACATAATAATATACAGGTAAAGTCGCAAGCAATAGCTAGTGTTGGAAAAATAGGTTGGCTGTAGCATAGCACATTATAGCACCATGAATGAACATTGTAACCACGAACTGCATGATATCAGTTACGTTTCGTGATAACCTGTAACCTACGAGCACCATAATAAATAAACAATTTATCTCCATTCATTTGGAAACTGATAACAAAACACATAAAATACTATACATAATAACTCGTAAAGATGCAAGTGATCAAGCATTGTGTCAGCACCATGCACTGTGAACACATAGTTTTCTTGAATGGGGTGAGTGTGCGCGTGAAATGACTAATCCGAAACTAAATATAAGAAATAGCGAAAAAACCGGCCAAGTGTGAGTCGTACTCGCACATAGTGTTCCGTATCATAAACCTTCCTTTTTTATTATTTGTTGTTATAGCGGTAATAGAAATACACTTTGTGAAAATTTCAACTGTTTACCTATTACGGTTCTTGAGATACAGCCCGCTGACAGACAGACGGACAGATTGAGGGACGGACGGACAGACAGCGGCGGCTTAGTAACAGGGTTCCGTTGGTTACCCTTTGAGTACGGAACCCAAAAAATTATAATCAGTTCCCGGAATGTGAACTAAAACGGATTCCTTAAATTGATGAAAATTCACTATGTAGGTACACTATTTTCCTTTTTAAAGCACAAACATTGATAGGATTGTTTATTGATAGTTACTACAACCAGTCCTTCTAAAAGCATAATCTCGTACTTTGAATATCCTCCTACATCACACATACCCTGATAGAGACAAGTAATATTCGTCCCTACTTTAGCTGTGCAGCGCCGACGATCCGTTATTTTGTGGACTGACAAGCTAACGTACGATGGCATTCGATTATAGTTTAATTTGGTTCATTTCCGGGCGGTGCCGGGTGTAAAAGCTCTGCCAACGCACGCGCTGTGGTTACGCCCAGAGTGGATCTGCACCGCATAGATAAAGTGCGGTCGACGTGCATTCAACCTATTTCACTCCCCCTGTATCAATATCGTTTGTTACCCACTGTCACTGCTACCTGATGCTGTCCCTAAATGAACATATCGTTACGTTAAATCTAACATATCTAGATGATACAGAAATGTGGATGAGGATTAAATTGAAAGAATGGCCGATTGGATCTCATTAATTAAATGTTAGGTGACATCGTGGAAGATCGAGACGAGTAAGAAGATAAAAGGGCAAATTTGACTTCTACCGAAACGACGGAGCTCCGGTAGCAAAGGATCGACGAGTGTGTGTGGGAGAGGGTTCGAGGCCTTTGCTCAGAAATGGGTCGTTTCAGGATAGCTAGATTGATCTACTGAATCTTGAAGAATAGTTTAGTCTTCTTTTGCAATGTTGCTAACTAGAAATCATTAAAGGTTCCAAACATTCTAAATATCGAGATTAACACTTGCGCAAATTAAGACCTTTCGGTGTTCCACTCACAATGGGCGCGCGAGTCGTGATGTGATAGCACTGAGAATGCGCAATAAGCAAAAACACATAAGCATGTTAATTTATCGTAATTACAGGTACGTCGTCTAAATAGAGACGAGGGCAGGTGCAGCTCCCACGCGAAAGCAGTCGCGGATTGCACGGCGCTGGGGGGGGGGGCATGCGCCGGCGGCGCCGCGACTTACTCACCACTGGTAATGCGCCAGCATAATTAAACCAATGCAATGTCCCCACTACAATAATTGCTTTCGTGCGAAGCAATTGGTTACGTTTCTCATAAATAAACTGTATTTTCTGAAAACGCTCATAAAAATGTACGCTGTCATCTTGAGAATGTGCGTGCCTAGGTTGCTCTACTATGTTATCGCCACGTACGCTCTTGTTATCCACTGGTCAATGGTGCGGTAATCGGGGAGCTGTAATTACGGCACACACTAGTGAGGGTCGAGCCCGCAGCGGGAGCACGCCCGGCGGCAATGACCTTCCACAAGCCAACTATTGTACTCCTGTGGGCATGAGCACACGTGATCCAGAAAGCTGAGCTCGGAATTCCCATAACCCGTGTAGCTAGCAAATTAAAAACAAGCAATAATTGAATGTTTCGCGCATTTTAACTTTATTACTTGCGTCAATCGCGGAAACTTTTATGGCCATTTGTGTACAACAAAACGTGATGATAAAATTTCTTCGTAACAAGAGTTGAGAAGCAGCGATTGCGACTCGTGGAGTCGTGGCTAATACAAGCCGCGCAGCCGCGCGCCGTCGAGGCGGCCGTGTACCCAAAGCTGATTTAAATTTCACACATAGTTAGATATCCAAGTCGCCTTCTGTTTTATTCATCCGGTCAAAGAACATGATGTCACCAGCGGGACCTCCAGCAACCGACAACGAGAGAAAACCATCTACGCATTGTTTCTTTTCTCGGTATCCCAAAAGTTTCATCCGTTGACTTTGAATTATGCTAAATCGGATGTAGATTTTGGCACACATTTTGTTACTCTATTGTTTAGTCAACCGCATCCACAATAACAATATACGGAAAACAAACGTACCTATGTATTCAATGCGTTTAGTGGGAATTAAGATTCATTTCAGTGCGCGGTCGCTGGACTGAATGTCAATAAACTAGTAGCGGACGGATCACGCGACTAGCCATCCAGTTTGGTTTAGAATTTTATAATCACAATTAATTACGTAGGTACGTCTGCGAAAACGAACTATCGTTTGAGTGACTATGTTATTCGTAACACAGGAAGTATTTGGCCGATCATCAGATACTTATTTACATTGAATAGTCGGGACAATTTTGGCTTAGTTCGCTTGTAGTTTATTGCTTGCAGACAGTACTTAATCATTGAAATTGTCACATTCGAACGTGATACGCTAAAATTTCTCATAGCATAAGTGGTAATCCACCGATGATTTACATTTAATAGCGTCGCGACACGTAATTGCGGTTCTCTTGGGGTTAACAACACAGAAAGCGAAAAGTAAGAATATATGACGAGCAGGTGCTTAAGCCCCGAATTCTTTACGTAACAAGTATTTATGTAGCTAAATAATTCTTAGTTTAATTTAAGTTTTAACCAACTCCCAAAAAAGGAGGAGGTTCTCAATTCGGTGGGTATTTTTTTTTTTGTATGTACACCGATTATTCCGAGGTTTCTGATCCTGAAAAAATAAAAACTTCCAAAGAAAACACTTCAAAGTATAAAATAACCTTAATTTCGGAAGTCGGTGTTAAAAAACAAAGAAACAAAACCAAAAACACCGACCTCCGAAATATCCGTCTTATTTATTTATTTACTTAGGGAAAACTTTTGTTTGGAAGTCGGTTATATTTTTTTGTAAAAAGTTTTTATTTTAAATTGTGCTCAGACCATAAATTATAGGTGCATAGTGTCTCTATCCGTGAGGATTTGTAATTGGCTTGCTGGTGACTATGGTTTCCTATTTTTTTTTTGTCATTATTAGCTGTAAGTCCTCCATGTACCAAATAAATAAACATTCCTTCTGATATACAAAGTGGTGAGTCCGTGAGGAATCTCGATGAAGGTTCAGGTTATGTAACTTCAACTTATTATATTTAGCACGAACATCGTTAGCCACGGGCATCTTGCGAGACCGCTCCGCAGCCTGACATAATGTGTGAATTTCTCTCATTGTTCTACAGCGCTCAACAATGCCTTATCGATGAGACTATTTAAAAGCTTTTTAGAGTGTCAGCAACAACATCAACTGAGTTACGAAATGGTTTAGGTATCTCTTAGATTCATATTAACTCTCCAATCTTCATCGTTTATGACGTAGGGTATACGTGTTATGATTTCATAATCCCGTCCACTCTCACTGGTTCATCATTCGTGTGACGTAATTCAGGTATCATCAAATTTTTATCTGTTGGTTCTGCTGTGATCAAAAAGCTATTATAGTATTTTATGGTATTTTTACGGATTCATTACACTATGTTAGACATGATTATATTTCACACCACCTGCACGAAAACGTCAAATTATTTACCATGCAAATCAAAAGTACCTATGTACGTCATTCTATCTAACCCGCGAGCGGCTCCTGTCCGCCTCCGCTGCTACGTGCAGCGAGCGCGGAGCGCAGTCAAAATGCGTTCCAAATTCAAATCACATTATTTCCCTGCGAGCTATAATGAAATTCAGTACACTATTATTGCATGGGCTGTAGCCGCAGCTTCGGGCGCACGACCTATTCCTAGCAGTGGAGGCCGATGCGCGCCACCTCCTCTCATGGCAAGAGCACAATTTTCTCGCAGTAGGTGTGAAAAGTAGAGTTTGCTCCTCAGGGATACAGGTGTCTTTGCCTTGGGCTAGCTTGAATCCCTAGCTGCATTCAAAATTCTTGTATTAACTCCCTCGCTTCACTCGTGAGTTAAACACTCGGGAGTTAACTCTCGAATCCTTCATTGTGTTCGGGATTCAATACGACGCCCGTGACATAAGACACTGCCTTATGCCCTCGCTGCATAATCTACTATTTAATAATAAAAAATGATTCAATCAGAGGTTTAAGCGAACCTTTTGGTAGGTCACAATATTTTTCACAATCATGTGGGCCAAGCGTGCTAGTAACCGTAGTATGCAGGCCTATTGCGACATCATTATCTACTCGAGATAAACCCGCTTATTGCTAAATGTGTTATTTACATAAAAAATCAATAAAAGTAAATGAACTTATTACAAATACTTTTAATGTATAAATTACGTCAGTGGCTTGTAATCTTGTTATTTGTGTGTAATGATAAATTCTAATGGAGTGGTCTGAACTGAAGCTATCGTTGCGCTGTCAGTCGCATGCAGTTTTTATCTACCTGGTAAAATATTAGGTTGGTGGGTGACCAAATATCAGCATTTAAGGCGACGACATACGCTAGCGACCTTGGAGAAACAAAACGCTAACTCGTTTCACACCTGCGCGACCCAAAATTCAGTAGTTTTTATACTTTCCTTCTATGACTTGAAAAAAAATTGCCGTATATCAAATTATATTGTCTTTGAAACAGTGCAAATTCCATTAAAATATGCTCGGCAGTTTTGGTCCGACGGTCGTTTTTATTTCCGTGTTAGACATAACTTCACAAATTAATTACACTATGTTGAACGAACAAAACTCAACATTTCCATCTATCAAATTATTAAGAAAATAGTCTTATGTAACTTTTTTTTTCAAAAAATTTTGACTAGCCGTTTAGACGTGGTGACTCATTTTAAAATCAGCTACTGAGCCATACCTCCGCCTTAAATTCTGATTGGAAACCTTGTGATAATAAATAATTGTGTTAATAACTTCATGGAACTATGCAGAAAGCAGGGTAACTATAGGTGCAGTCGTAATGCGTGCGGCCTACTTAGAGAAATAGATGCAGATCGCTTGCCTAGTCTAGCCCGGCTGTAATGGACTACTTCATTATTCGTTTATTTGTGTTTACGATGCGTTCCTATTAGCTTGTCTTCTAAACATGATCTTCGTGAGTAGCTTCTTGCGTACCTACCTAGTAACCAATGGCAATGTTTTAGAATATTTTCGAGTAAGTAGAAGAATTTTACTTTTTGAAGCTATGGTTTGGGTCTAAACATTGTGTCGAAGCCGGCATATTCTTAAACTAAATATTTGAATCCATGCGACATCTAACAATCCGCCCTGGGCTCGCGTGGGTGAATCATTCATTATAGACTGAGTACCTATAACATAACACAAAATTAATATTTATTTTCTTTTCCGGTATCTATAACAATAAATTAAAAATCTCTTGCTCTATCTTTAATATTTAACTTATCTGCATTTACCTACATTATATTCAGATTACAGTAAGTAGGTAATTCAAAAGATTACTTTTATTGCCGTGTAACTGTCAATGTCTTGATTTGCTAGATATATGGTTTTGATGAATTAATATTGGATTAATTCACTCGATTGGAATTTTATTTATTTATCTGATGAAATATTTATTTTGAAGGTATTTTATGTCGAATGTTATCGTTTATTTAATAACGTTAATATTAATACCTACCTACTGACGTATTACTGCCAAATTTTTGGGGGTTTGAACCTAAATAAATAGAGACTAAGATAATAAAATTAAACTTTTCACCAAACATTTTCATAGATGTTCGTCACCATGGCTGGACCACTATTCAATTATTATATATATTTATTACACAAAATAACATCAGTATTTAGTAACTAATCTGTACCTTTTGGCGGCAATAAAAAAACCCCAATGCGTTATGCAAAAACAAGCCACTGTTTGCTACTTTGAATTTTTAAACGTTATGTATGATTTTTATTAATCTAATGTTCAGATGGAAAGCGTAGCCAATTTTTTTTATACGTAGGTCGCCACTAACTAAGCGCGTAATTACTACACCCACGATAAAAAGGTATGGCGTAAACACGTCACAGGATGACGTAAAAAATTGCGTAAGTGGCTTGTAAAATAACCATGTTTGGCTAGTATCGCTTATCTCCCTCCGAAATAAACGATTTCGCATGCAGGTACCATTATTGTACCCGTTTAGGTTACCTAATACATTTTAAATACGTTGTTTCCAAAATGTTCTTTGTTAAAGACACGTCCGACCGTTCTGTCCCTCCATCCGTCTGTCTGTCAGCGGGCTGTTTGTATCTCAAGAACCGTAATAGGTAGACAATTGAAATTTTCACAGATTGTGTATTTCTATTGCCGCTATAACAACAAATAATACAAATTTAGATTTATGGTACGGAACCCTTCGTGTGCAAATCTAACACGCACTTAGCCACTTTGTGTAGTTTAATTTCACCTAAATAGTTGCAGTGCACTTCATCGAGGTTATGTGTGTAGTAATTAGCATATGGTATGTTTGGCTGGTGAGCGAGAGGTGCGTGTTACGTGGGTGTCAGTCGTGTGACGTGTGTGTCACCTGTCGCGCGGCTGTTGTTACGCCATGACCCCGGAAGTCTCGGAGCATCATGCGGATCAATGGGTCGAAACAACGCTCCTCATTTTATACGCCCTTCACTGAACTACAAATTGAACCAGTATCGGTAAACACCATTTTTTTTGGTGAATTTGAGCAAGTGGCAAATTCCAATACTGATATTTAGCTATGTTGATGAAATGGTCACAATAACAAAGCACCTCAAGCTAAAAGAGACAAAACATAAACAGATAGGTAAGTTAGACATCTTGCAATGCAATGCAACTAGTGGAAGAATGAAGAGATCGATCACGTTCACGTTCCGAGGCTGAGAGTCGGGGAGCGTTGCATTGTTACATCACGCGCACTTTCTAACTGCCGACGACGACGTGCCATAGGATTTATATCGCCATAGACTTTAATTAAAGTGCCCCTCTGACGGGAGTTGAGAACTGCGAATGAATTACATGATAACACTCCACCGAGGTGAGGACAATGGAATTGTGCAACATCGTACACTTTCGATTTCGTTTAAATAATGATAGGTATTCTTTCGTTCGAACTATTAATCATCTTGCAAAATGCAATGCTAGTGGTAGGATCGTATTATTACCATTTCGATGTATTACAAAACTGCATCCGAACAAAGGGGTCGGTGTAGTCTGCTCGAATCCTAAATACCTAACGCATCGGAGCACAATCGAGGATGACGCGCTGCTATTGGAATGCTGATGTAGAATGCATGCGCAGCACACACACTACGCTAGATAACTGGACCGCGGTGCGACGCCGACCAGAGAGAGGGACTGCATCCGCATACAATACGACATACTCCTAAACAGAAAATTTCGCATTGCAATCTGATAAGTTGAGTGGAAAGATGAGACTGGCGGAAAAGCGTGAATGTAAAACGAAGCTCGGAAACGTCGCGAGTGTGTAAGATATAGAAAGCACTTTAGAAAGGAATCGAAGGTACGCCGTGACCCGCAGACGGCGAGGTGAGCGGCCTGCCTGCGCCCGCGCCGGCGCGCTGCACTGTGCGGCGCAGTTACGACACCACGCGGAACTGGCGGCCTTCGCTGTCAACCTTTTAATTACTCACTTTTTAGCATACTTCCATCTCAGTTGAGTGGATGCATACTCCATGTTATGAAGTTTTTGAGAAAAAAATAAAAGAAAAATACTTCTAGTCTACTTTTCACGCATAAGAGATGTTAATTATATAGAAACACATTGAATTAAGCGAATATCTTTGGGCAATCAATGTGATTTGCAGTATGACTACTACCATTAATGCATCGCGAATGAAAATAAAATTTATAATGAGCAACTGGTAATTGCATCAGGCAGTTATTGAGAGGAAACGTTCGTAGAATTTCATTAGATTGTGCGCCTCATACGTTCCAGAGGCGATCTTCAATCGGCGTGGCCCCTCAATTGTCGTGGACGCACGTCTGCGCGGCGTTCGGCGCTCGGCAGCCCGTGGCCGGGAGCTTCAATAGCCCAGTCTATAATATACATACGTACGTAACGTGGATAGTTTAGGCGATGAACTCAGCCAACAGGCCGATATTTAGTTAAGCGTTGCGAGAGCGAGGCCGAGCCGCCAGCTGACGCTCAGCTGTTACGCTCATCAGCGCCAGCCCGTGTTGTGAGTTGTGACAGTCACACTAAAGCCACTGCTGCTATCGCAATCATTCTGCTCTTACAGATTTATTTTGTCTGAAGCCATTTATTACAGAAACCGTTATAGAAGTGCTAATTTGGCTGTACCTTTCGAATGCAGTCGTGATCACACCGAACGAGCTAGAAAGCATGACTTGTTAATAATCACGTGGGGTAGCAACTGGCTACAATCAGTGGATGGATACTAATAAATGATCGTTCGTTCACTCTCCGAACAAGGCTAATAAAAGTTACAATGAAGTCTGGCGCCGACAGTCGACAACAAGCCGCGGACTCATCAAAGTCTCATTTAAATTCTTTATGCATAATTGTAAATGAATCATAGCGAACTCCCACCATCCCATGGGGTTTATTATAGCTTTAATAGCAGTAAATACGAAACTTTTTAAAGTATTACAAACATTAATAAAAATACATCAGAACCCTAAGGCAAACAAAAATAAAACTGAAAACACAGACGGTCCAGTTCGTTACTAGGCCGTAATGGAATTTGCAGTGATGCACAGACCACAAACAAATCGACATCAAGTCACGCATTCATTCACATTTCACATACCCACCCAAGGGCTGAATTCTTAACAATGCACCGGGCAGTCGACCACAATGTGCATGTTATGAGCACAGGCACTAGCCAGCCGAGAAAGCAAATCTTGTAATTTCTTCGCGTTGTACTTTAACTAGACATAACAAAGATTCATCTGTCTATCGTCGCTATGTGAGATAATGTAATTTGGGACACAACGAACTTTTAGTTTCGGTGATTGAACTTCATATAATTAGATGACATGTGTGAGACGCACACGTACAAGCGTATAATATATCTGAAAATTTAGCAGTTTTAAAAATTATGTATAATAAAAGTAAACCAATAAACATTAAGTAGCATTAAGATGGGAATATTTATTATTCACACAACTTGTACTGCACAAGTCACATTATCGCATATCGCCAACAATGTAACGAACGATATTGTTATTTACTTGCAAACTGGTATTTCTGTAGATCTAATGCGCAATTGTGTATTAAAGATTTTAGTTTGAATTAATTACTTACAGTTACGAGTAATTATGGTGTTTCTTAACACCGCTTACACACATGTCGTTTAACTGCGCATCACAAAAAGAAAAACTCGGTGGATGAAGTACCTGCTTGAATATTTTATCAGACAGGCTTCATTCAATTCAACGTTATTTTAAAAATTACTTCCTAAACACGGAAAGAACGAATATGTACTTTAAAAAGCAGAAAAGAACGAAGTTCAGAAATATATTTTCCTACATTTTCGCGTGTAGCGGGGTTCTTTAAGTTGTTTTGAAGGCAGATTGTTATTAAAGATTTTACCGATTACTGTGTAAGCTTAGACACAATGAGAGATATCAATCAGACGCGGTTTTCGAGTATAATTGCGAACGTGTGTAATTTGTAATGTAGAGAGCTCGATAAGCACGCAATGTTGATTGTATCGTGTCGCACATATAGAAGTAATGTCCGATGGTTGTTTGTAGCATTGTGAGCGACACAGGAAAACATGAGCACTGCATGATGCGCCCGACGCCGGTAACAATGAGAAGTTTTTTAAACACCGCGAGACATTTCAATTGTAGGTACCTACTTACATTAGCATATACGAGATGGCTCCCAATACCCACCCATTGCATCCTTTGTACGTACCTGTAAAAGTTAAAACAATACATAAATCATCAGCCCATTAGATTTAAGTTCGACATATTTATCTAGCATGTCAAAACATCACATAGAGCATGAATCTTACGCATATTCAGTAGGAATCTTTTTAAACTAATTTCCTTGGTGTCTGATTTGTCTAGAGCTTTTTAGGCAACTAAACTGTAGCTTATTTAAAAATAGTGGCCCGACCAGGCTTCGACGGGTTGTTCTTTTTTTCAACAAATTCTTTCATACAAACCTCGCCCTGACAATTACGAAAAACATACCTACTCTATAAAAGAATTATCCAATTTAGGTCAGTCGTTACGAAATTATGCGCGAACACATATTTCTGCGATTCATTTTTATTTATATAGGTACGTAGATAGATATGAGATACTTATCCATTTCTAATTTCAAACCATATAGGTACTAATAAAAACCCAATCATCAACAACCGCAAACGTTGTACAGTCAAATGTATGATAAATAAACAATTGGAATAAATGATCATAATTATTTTTGTGTAAACAATGAAGCAGATCGTAAACATTTAAAAAGTCTGGAAAAGCCACAGCATCATTTGGCACGAGGTTTGTTTGCGACAGTAGGAGATACGGCTTCTGAGAATATACTTCAGAGATAAGAATAAAAGTAAATTGTTTAAAAAACTAACGCAATCAGAACATTAGAACCCAATACAGTTAGATTAATTCATAATAAGAAATCAACCACTTGATTACTTCAAATAAATACTGATCAGCAGATTCTCTATTCAAATATGCTTATCACTAGTTTCAAATCAATGATATGGTTAGATTTTTTTCACACCACATGTACGAAAACGTCAAATTATTTGCCATGAAAACCTAATCTAAAGTACGTCCGCGTCATTCTAACCCGCGAGCGGCTCCCGTCGACCTCCGCTACTAGGTGCAGCGAGCGCAGTCAAAATGCGTGCCAATTTCATTCCAAATTCATAAGGTTATGACGAAATTCAGTACAATATTAATGCCTGAAGGGGGGCCATTGCTGGGCTGGAGCCACAGCTTCCGACGCGCGACCTGCTCTTTGCGGCGGTGGCCGATGCGCGCCACCTGTTTTCATGGCTAGAGCACAATTTTCTCGCAGTTAGTGTGAAAAGTAGAGTATGCTCCTCAGGGATAAAGATGTCTTTGCCTTGGGCTAGCTTAAATCCCTCGCTACATTCAGGATTCTTGTATTAAGTCCCTTTCTTCGCTCGTGAGTTAAACTTAAACTCCCTCGGTACGTTCGGGAGTTAACTCTCGAATCCTTCATTGTGTTCGGGATTCAATATGACGCCCGTGTCATAAGATATTGCTTTATCCCATCGGTTCATAATCTACTATTATGTATTACGTCTAAATAAGTAATAACAGGTAAGAATCGACTAATATTCTATGGTGTAGTAAAATTTATAACAATAAGCAGTAAAGTTCAATTCACGACAGTCGTTCCTCTTAATCAGTGTTGGCATAACAATAATTCAGAGAATAGCTATCAGACGAACACAACACACACAGTGTGTTCTGTATAAATTACGTCAGGGACACAAATCTCGAGCATTACTCACTCAGCAGTTACGTCATATACATATACGAATGAATAGAAAATACAGATAAATTACAAAGACTTTCCCGCGTCGCTCATACAAATTGTCAGAAAATGTACCACGAAAAAACAAGATTACAAAATATTGATGTCACCGGAAAATTGCAAACGTCGTAGAATTGTAAAATATCGCGTGAAATTGTAAAGTATTTTTTCTCAATAAGCCACGGACATATTAGAAACTAATTTGGGTGGGATTTATTGTATACATATATCACCGGAAAATTGCAGACTCCGTAAGTTTGTTATAAATCTTTATTTAATTATAATTTCTCGATATATTATGAAAAAATCGTTTTGCATACAAATATTTTACAATTTCACACGATATTTTATAATCCTACGACGTTTGCAATTTTTTCGGCGACATAATAAATCATAATCTAATAAAGATTTATTACAAAGTAACGGAGTCTGCAATTTTCCAGTGACATTAATATAATAATTTTACAATCACATTTCAAGTCTCGCTGGTATTTTCTTTATTTAGGTCAAAAATATTCTTTTATTTCTAAAAAAATATATCAGTTGGATTGTTAAAATATCAGGAAATTGTTCTACGACTACGAGCCAAGTCTCGTCTACACATCACGGCATAAGTCGTAAATACACGCGGGATATTCTGTGGATGTGCGAGAAACGTTTTGAACTTTTGATTGATATTACACTTCCACAAAAATAAATGTTTCGCCAGCTGAGGTATTTTATAAGAACTGAGACTTAACATCTTCTTAGAAATAGTTAGGTAGGTATTATTGTTACCTATAAGAATTTTATTAATAGTCGTATTAATCATCTTACCTTCAGTCGATAACCTGTTTATCATTTGTCATCGGTTACTTCAACTATGGCTATATTTATAAAATTTTAGATAATTTTGGCACCATGAATCACTTTTATTACCATAAATTCATTTCTTTTTTCAAATGAACAATACCTACTTATGTTTGATTTGACATTAGCATAACACAAAAATAAGCTGAAAAGGAAACAATTCAGTAAAAGCAGAGCCTGCAGTTCCGGTTTATCATTTTCAGACTCAAATTTGACGCCGCGCTACCACATAAAACATTGAAACATGAATAAATCAAAGGAATTTCATGCAAAAAGGAACAGTCGAGATGTCTTACCTCTGTTTTCAGCTTTGCGACAAAGATCCTTGTGTTAATTTATTTTTAATAACGATAATATTATCAAAAACGTGCTCCAACGTAAACAGTGCTACCTATCGATGCTATTTACGTGAGTCTGGAGGCAGGCTGGCCGGGCTCCAGCTGACGTGGGAGGCGCCCCGCCGAGCGCCCCCGACGCCCACGAGCCCCTATCGATCGCACCCCCGACCCCCGTCGCATCCCCGATGCACCACTTGTTACATCTCTTGCTAATCATACTACGATTAAACTACAACTTTCTATTGAAATATTCAGTTTTTCGCAACAAATAGTGATTTTTCAGTGACAGCATCCTATCTCGATACTATACCGGTTATTCCAAGGCTGAAATCGCTAGGCGAAATCCGTTTTGGCTACAAAGTTACGAATTTGCGATCAGTTTTTATTGCAACCTGGCAACCACACAGATTTCAAAATTAAAGTATTTTCGGAGTAGAGATAATATAGAAAGTGTACGTGGGTTGGCATTTGGCCAACCGTTTAAAAATAGCCGATTGTTTACTTTGATAAAGAAAGTGGTTTCAATATAGGTTTGTGTGATATGATAACAGTCGTATAGTTCATGTCGTTTGTAGTCTTTCGGACAATCGGAAGGAAATATTTTAAGGCAAATACGTTTGCAAATTGCGTTATATGAATTGTTGACAAGAGCGAGACCACGGGAAAAACACCGGTATCGTGCAAGTAACAATGCTGAATTAAAAAAACTTTTTACAAAAAAAAAACCGAGTTTTTTATTTTTCAATTTTTAGTGGTACCTGCGTACCCACTCACAGCGTACCGGCGTGATGTTATGTTATGAACTGGGGCCTATTTAATACAACTTACTTAGTGCTTTCGGTGTAAAGGTCTCGTCAATACGAATGAAATAAGCCCAAACACCTGGTAGTTCCTACATACCGATGTGGAGTTCCCTTGACTCTCTATCGTCTCCATCAGGTCTGATCCAAACCTTCATTCTTTTGTAGTATCACCCGATATACACACGAATATCAAGTTTTTACCAGATGCGTGCCTAAAATTTTCGAGATTTGCCCTCGATTTCTCAGGGTTTCCATCATCAGATCCTGACGTGGTGGCAATGGGACCACCTCGGAAGCATACCCTTTCATATAAAAAAGATTAATCGAAATTGGTTCATAAACGACGAACACACATAAAAAAACATATTATATGTATATACGCGGTCGAATAGAGAACCACCTTCTTATTAGAAGTCGGTTAAAAATGACTTACAATATGTCTTTTTTTAGTTCAAATTGAAACAATAATAGCAATGTTACGTTTCTAGGAACATCATATGAAAAAATACTCCATTCGTTAATAATAAATTAATAAGTAATGAAAATAATAGCCTGACAAACAGCAATAATTATTAACTATATCTTATTGTGATAGTGATGCCGAGTATTTTATTATAACCTGCTGTCGAACCGCATAGTTATTATAATCTAAATTACCTAATAAACTATTAGCTGAGTTAGTTATCTTTGTAAAAAGTAATAAAAAACTGTTGAAGAACATTGTTATTTTTAGGGTTCCTTACCTCAAAAGGGAAAAACGGAACCCTTATAAGATCACGTTCTTGTCCGTCCGTCTGTCTGTCAAGACCCTTTATTTCGGGAACGCGTGGAGTTATCGAGTTCAAATTAAAACCATATACTCAAGTCTACGGTCGCTTGAAACTGTGAAAAAATCAAAGTTCTAAGTTAACGTAAAAAAAGATACGGCCGTTTATGCCGCAAAAAAACGTATATTTTGACACTCAAGGGAATTAAAATGTATAGGGTATTCCCATTGACCTAGAACTACGCAATTTGGCAATTAATACCGTCTTATACTACAAGTATAGGAAAAAGTCTGAAAACTATATTTTTGTATTTAAATAAAAAAATATAGTGTAGTAGTGTGTAGTGTGTGTGTGTGTGTAGTGTAGTAGTAAGTAGTAGTATTTATTTAAAGTAATATGTACCTACAAAGTACGGAACCCTCGGTGGACGAGTCCGACTCGCACTTGGCCAATTTTTATAAAATACAATAGAATCAGAGAAAGTAAATGATGAAACAGACATAAGATACTAGTTTTAAACAAACACCTGCGTCCTAAATAAAAATGTGATAGCAATAGATCTACTATTGCTATCACATTTAATATATATAAATATGCAACGTGTGTGCGAACAATCAAAACGTGGTCCCGCTAGCATAACGCACACGAAAGTGCAATATCCATAACCATCATTGTGGTTCCAAACAAAGGTATGTGTGAACTGTAAACAGGATTTGATGGAGTTTTAGATAATTGCCTTAATAACAAAACGTGCTGAGTGGCTTTCATGCGGTGCATGCGGGGAAAGTGTCATGTTGTTGATGCACTCGTGATGTGGGGAGATCGCATCGCGCACATCGTGTTTTGACGTTAAATCGAGAATTATTCCGCACCAATTGTCGATTGTGGCAATATAACATGCACGACATCAACGCCTATCGTTTAAATTTTAACCGACATCAAAAAAGGAGGAAGTTCTCAATTCGTCGGAATCTTATATTTTTATGTATCTCCCCCGAATACTCGGAGACGCCTAGATCAATAGGGAAAATTATTATTTTATTTGAAAGGGTAAACTTCTGTGGTGGTCCCATGGTCATTAGGTCAGGATCTGATGGTATCCTGGAGATCCAATCGAAGGAAATCTTCAAATGTCATAAGCACACTTGAAGCGATTTGGGTATTTTTGGAAGAGTATTTTCTCGCAGTGGTCCCATTTCAATTTGGTGACGTCTGATGAAGATCTTCGGAGATAGGCAACGGAACTCTTCAATAAATGATAGCAAAGGATACAGGGTAAAACAAGAAATGTCCTCGTTTTTCCCCTGTACCCTTTATTATGGACCGGGATTGCTGAGAGATCACATATCTGTCTATTGTTTATCAGTTCATAACACAACATCACGCCGATACGCTGTGAAGTAGTGTGAAGCACATGTGAGTGACAATTATACTAAAAAGGTTTAGGTAGTTAAATAAAGGTCTAAACAATCTTGAGGACTATTTATACAAAGATATATAAAACAAATAAACTACTGCTTATTAAACTAATGGTTCAATTGATTTAGTAATCGTTATTGTTGTATTTACATTGGTTTTTAGTTGCATTTTTTACACAAAAATACACCCGACTTCCAAAAAACTCACTACAGAGTAAAAAGTTACTGTAATTTTGGAGGTCGGTACTTCTGGTGTGGTTTTTTTGTTTTTGACATCGACTTCCACATAAAGTTTTTAAATAATTTCACTTTTCACTAGGTTAATACATTTTTTAGTCAGCAGTGTTTTTAATTTTCTATTCATGGAAGTAGCCATTCTGATTCATCCGGCTCATAAGGAAAATTAACCATAAATTGGCACACTAGAAAGCAGCTCGCGTAAAATCCAGATGCGATAAAATATTGGTTTCTAGAAATGTTTACCGAAAGATAGGTACCTATTCATTAAAAGCAAAATATGGAAAGTTAACGGGCGATATACCGGAGTTATCACACACGTCATTTGTGGGTTTTTAAAATCGCTAGGCTCGGTAAACATGCCATTTTTTTTTCTATAAAATCCGGTTTTTGCTACAGGTGCGTGCGATCCATAAAACGATTAATATTGCTAATAAATATAACAAACAAACGTAAAGCAATAAAATAAAGTAATTGAAACACTTTGGATTTGTAAAATAAAAACGTACGGACAGCAAAATAATCTTCATCCTTGGACGGGAATATAATAAAATAATAATACGTCTGTGATGCACACAGCATTCAGTGGGCATTGACGCAGTCGCGACAATTGCACCTTGTGTCGTTAACAATCTGTTCAATCTCTATTAGCCTTTGTTCGGTAATTTTCAAATCTGTTTCTACAATATTCTAGTTATTGGACCTAGTGCAATAGGGTTTTAAAGCATGACATAACGAAGCAATCAATAAACTAGGTCCTCGGTGCCGTTTATACATTTTTTAAACTTATGAGATTCTTCAGGAAATTATGGTGTACATTCTTCATCGAGTTTAAAAAGAACGTGCAAAATTAAACAATTAAAGGTAGATTCAAGGGCAAAATTAAACAAATTAGATGGAAGATTCAAGGGCAAAACAACAACAAGTTCTCCCTTGTATCATTTACAATCGACAGGTAAGTATCTGGCAGTAATAACGCACAAGAACCCGTCTGACGTGTCGCCTTTGAGCGCACGAGGAAAATCCTCAGCATCCTGTTTGTATGCACGAATGCGCTTTACATTTCTGTTTAAAATTGAAGGGAGACAGATAAGATTACAGTGTCGACGATAAATCCTAGATGAATTCCTCATAGTAAGTTGGTAATAAAGAAGCCGCACCAACATTTTATTTCCTCACACGCTCAGAATTCTAAACCACTTCATGCTCTGTTCCAATAGCGATCGTGTACCTCAAGAATTTTAACAGATACATTGTCTGAAGACGTTTTCTTGAAATATTTGTATTTTGAGCGCAAATTTAATCTTGTACAAGTCACCATTCGTGGTTTTATTACTCGGTGTACGACTACAACCTAGATTTTGTTAGTTTCCAATAATTTTACGAATTCTATATTTATCAAGTGTATTGTTTTTGTAACGTAAAACGCGCGATGGAGAGTTTAGTTGGCCTGCATTGCTTAGCTTAATAATATAGGTAACTAGCTGACCCGGCAAACGTTGTTTTGCCATACAAAATAAAATAAAAAATAGTATAAAAATAGCCTACGACCTATTCTCAGACCTAACAAATACACAAAAAGGAATTCTATAACAAACACTGTGACACGTGACTTTTATATATTAAATGACACTGTCACATTGTAGGCTAAAATTGATTAAAATTTCTTCCCACTTCTTTCAATCTACAGTTACTGAGCACCAGTCTTTGTCAAAGTAGTCCAGCTCATCCTGCCATCTCCGTGTGGCATTTCTATTTTTAATCGACTTCAAAACAATGAGGTTACTTTTCAACTCTTCCCATGTAGCTCTATTATTTGCATGTCTCTGCGTATTTCGTACAGCTCTTTTCTAATTTCTATTATTACTTCGGCCGATTCTTAGGACCATCAATTTCGTTGTTTTTTGTTTTAACCAGAAGATCAAATGCGATTCATTTAATTAACATTTGTGATGTTTTTCTCGTCTCCGTGCAACAAGGACGAAGCAGTGACGGTTTTATCAGTGTCACTACAAATAAATGTGAATCATTTGTGGTTAATTTATACATATTATCAACATGATAATATACCAGGGCCTAAATACATATAATGTTGTTCGTGCATTCGGAATGTGCAAATGCGAAATTCTGTTTCATAAAGGGTTAAATCTCGAGGCTTTATTCAAAGCATCGTTATAAAGTAACGCAGACCCGTCATTCATTAACATTACCGAGTCATTAACGTTGCAATATAAAACAAATCAATTTGTCGAATATACGACGGCAAAAGTCATTTAAAATCGATTATATTTAGCGCTAAATCGCTTTAAAGCGCTTTTAATCAGGAGTATTTCAATTAGAGCAGTACTGTGGTTTTGCTGACCGTACCCGCGCGGTCAACGTTCGCAGACCAGCATCGCGCCCCGCCGGGCCCCGCGCACCCACTATTGCGAAAATAATGCAGAAAATACTACGTCACGCACTGTTTTGGGTATATTTTTATAGTCTATTATGTTCGCATGCGTGTTAGTGAGCCAAACGTGGAAACGCTTTTGTTTTGGATAGTTATTGCGGCCTTTATTGTTAGTTACACGATATACATTGTCGGCATAACGTAATAGACATCTCGTGACTGAGAAAACATTATTATATGTTATGTTTATGGTAGATTGTGAAATGAGATAAATAAACACAAATTTACGGTGATATGTATGATAAAGAGATTAGTGAACTCCAGTGAACGAGACAATGCAAATCGTAGAGAGAGATCGATGACATGTCATGTTTTCAGTTATACTAACTTGGGGCTTATGTAGGGCACGGTGGTCAGGGATACTTTTAAAGGAAAATGATTAGAATACAGCATCTTACTTAAATTTTTGGATATTTTCGAATAATCCTATCGCAAACGAGTTGTGGTGAGGGGCGCGGGGCGCGGCGTGCTGGGTGCGGGGTGCGGGGGGCGAGGTGCGCGGCGCGTTCAACGAACGTCCGCGGGCCGCACGGGCCCAAGGTCGCCGCGTTCACTCGCCCGCCAGCCCGCCACACCACACCGCCACCATCAACCGACTGCCAACTAAGGGTTTTATTTTACCCAAGATTTTGCATTATTTTTAGACTACAACCTTGTATGATTGCCCAGCGCTACTTGTCTTTAATCCTGAACGTGCATGCCAGCCCACATTCCTCCCCACACGATTATTATTTTTATCATATAAACAATTCGAGCAAAAGCTAAGTAAACAATTCGTGCTAAATAACAATCAAACAATTTCATAGATTTACTGTAAACGATCCGCGCGTGTTGCCAAATCTGCGCAGACGTTGAATTGAAGTGGTGCCACTTCTCTTTATTTGTACTAGTTCCAATACAGGTATAATTGTATGACCACGGTTACCTGTTACACGTGTAAACCGGTTTATTTATCGGTTTCTAGCTGACCTATCGAAAATATCGATTGTCATCTAAGTCTGTCAGTTGGTCTTTTGAGCCGGATGTTTGTGCAACGTGCAACTCATGCATAGTTTCGACACACTAAAAGTGAAGGCTGGTGACGCAATCTTTTATTAGTAAGTTACCGACGAAGCATTCACGTAAAAGTACAAAAATCTCAAATGGTAATTAAAAATTCGGTACGATAATGGCAAATAGCGTTATCCAACGATGTTATGTCATATTTTAGTTGAACCGTCTTATTTGGCCGGTGTTCATTAGCATTTGTAATTTTGTATCGCTACTATACATTTACTACGAGCGGTACATAAGAGATCTCACAAAGATAGCAAGCAGCAGCGGTTTGAGCAGCGAAAGTTTCTTGCGATTGGAAAATCGTACATAATCATGTGATTATTTACGACGCCAACTTTCAAGTATTTCTTTGAAATGTGAACATAAAAAGGTATAATTTTTATTGTGTTCAGTGGTTATGTCACGTCACTCAGACTATAATTTAGTAGTTAAACAAACGGGTACCTAAATAAGTTATACCAGTATGGTAACATAACCGCTAACCAGTGTTGTCATTATCTGAGGATAAGATTATAAACCTTATCAGCTGTTTATCATCAAACGCATGTATACGCGCCTATAGCTAGAAGCTAATGGAGGTAAATGACCAATATAGTGATCTGTGCTGAGAATAGCTAGTAAAATAATTTAACCTTCTCTACACGTTTTAAATCACAAAAACAAAGGACCGTTTACTAAGCTTATGAAGTCATGATCATGGGCGACTTTAGTGCACCATGCTGTTGGCACGATGCCTTACAGCAACGACAAGTGGTACTAGCGGTAGTTAGAACTTCATAAAAAGTTTGTTCGTGAATTAGATTATCCACTGTAAATTCCAGCCATTGAAACACCTTCAAATTTCACAAAGCTATGTTTCACTTAAGAAAATAAGAAGCCCTAGTTGTAAATTCCTTGTTTTATTTCTTTTTTTGTGGGTTGTTGCAGAATTGCCGATGATAGTTACCAGGAAACGTCCCTACCCACAAATTAATTTTAAGAAATTTGTAAACCACATAAGGAAAACAGTATGATTGCCTATTCAATAAAACATACCTACCTGTCTGTACAATTGTGCTTACATATTTACTATTCACTTACGTAGAATATAAATCGTATTATGTTTACATAGTACCTACAATATGTGCTAGAGATCGAACGTTCTTTTGGTCAGGGTTACATATTATAATTAAGCATTTTTATAATAAAGAGAGCTTTGAATGCAACAGAAACAAGTTTCGAATAATAAGAATAATTTCATCAGGCTCATAATGGATTTAAATTATATTATTTAATAAGGTTGTTTTATAGACCACAGTTTCATAGAATTTCGTTTCACATTATTTTTTCTCGTATTATCATTTCGAATAATAGAATAATCAATACGCAGAATGCTTACTTGGAATAAATTTAAATCATAGATTTTTGTTACAAATAAACTTTGTTTCGATATTCATGATATCATAGAATAACAAATCAAATATTATTTATTCTCATATTGAGTAGTTAATATAAAACTTGTTACCAAGAAAAACATTTTATCGAGTTACAGTTTCTAAATGTTTTTACAAAATGCATACCCTCCTATAAAATTACAAAATCGCGTTCACAAAAACAATGCGGGTAAATTCTAGTCAAGCAACTTTTCATTCGGGCCTGCTCGACGGAACCCCGCGAAGCGGCAACGGTGGCAAATAGCGATGGGAATAAACGACAAAACTATGCAAACAAGCATACACCATGAATGCAGCAAGCATGCGACATGCAACATGAGGCATGAAGCAAGCATGCGGCATGCAACATGCAGCATGCAAGCAAGCAAGCATGCAGCACGTAAACGAGCATGCAACATGCAGCAAGTATGCGGCATGCAGCATGCAGCAAGCATGCGGCATGCAACATATATAGAGTCTGCGCTATCGATAGCAGCATCGATATATTCTTTGATAGTCTGCCAAAATTTAAAACCAAAATCTTTAAAATTGACCTGTGATCAGCCGCCTACATCTACTTCTAGTACTATGTGTTCTCTATTGTATTTTGGTTTTATAATATTCTAATTTGACAGTGTAATAATAATTTTGAATAGTTTGTCTGAATGTAAAAATTGGAATTGTGTTGTTAATAATGTAATGTAATTTAATTAATAATTTTATAATGTTGATAATGTAATTCAGTTTAGTTAATTTTATTTTTATTTTATTTAAGATTAATATTTTGATTTCAATTTAATTTAAGTCTGGACATCTACATATTTATAAATTCTTATATTATTTTTATTTTTTCAATGTTTCTTTATATTAATCAGACCTATTCTGACAATGATGTGCATGCTTGTGACTTGTTTACAGAGGGTCTTCTCGAAAATTGTCTTAATATGTTGATTTGTAAATAAGTCGTTGGTGTGCCTATATTAAATAAATAAATAAACATGGAGCATACAGCAAGCATGCGGCATGCAAAACGCAGCAAGCATGCGGCATACAACACGCAGCATGCAGCAGGTATGCGGCATGTAATATGGAGCATACAGCAAGCATGTGACATGCAGAATGCAAGCAAGCAAGCATGCAGCACGCTAACGAGCATGCAACATGCAGAATGCAAGCAAGCACACAGTATTCAGGCGAGCATGCAACATGCAGCAGGCATGGTTTCTGTCACGGCTCCGGCGATCCCCCGCGAACTTATTGTCGCAGATGGTTTTAACGCTCACCACCACCTGCTCCTAAGCTCGCAGGCCGCCTCGCCCCTCCGCGCCTACGCGGGCTTAAATTACACTCAAGGGGTAGGGCAGACAAGACTACGTGGGGTTGGTTTTACAGCGATTCGTTTCTGTCACAATTTTTTTTAGTAAACAATATTCGTTAAAAATAATTCTGCTGTTAGATAAGTTTGTTAAATAAAAATATGTGATCATGAAATTCATTGAATTGTGTTTCTGTGAAATAGGGTCCATTCAAGTAAATAGTCTTTGAAACAATAATATTCGACATAAAATTACAAGGACTAAATATTATGTGAAATATTTTCTGTGAAACGAAATACTATGTTTCTGTCTGCGAAACAAGGGTACACCTATTTAATAAACATCATTTACAAGTTGCAACACTCTGAATTATGTCAATAATATTTGAATGACAGCTGTCAAAATGTCAGGCGGAAATTGGCGCCACAGCGGAAAAGTATACAATGCGCACATGATTTTAAAATTATCATAATAAAAAGAGTTGATGATTTGTATTATTAAGTTAATGGTAGAATTGGTGAACCCCAAACAATGTAAAGAAGAATAATGTCTTTTTTTCAACTTAGACAAACTAAAGTGATGCATAACTTTCAAATTGTACAATGTTTCAAAATTAAATGCAAAACAAACGTGTTTCAGACAGCTAGTCGCAATCTCAGCGTTAACAATCACTTCACTAATTGTTGCTCTATTGTTACATCTGTTTTTCTTTTTCCCTCGCTGTGTGTAACTCATAACATCCATTTGCAACTAATTATTGACATTTAAAACACAACGCTCGTTTATTACAAGAAGTTTGGTAGTTTAAACTGTAACATAAAATATATGTCACATAAAATTTATTCGCGTTTCGAGAGCCCATTGGCAGACCGCGCCCTGGCTCGGTATGCTGTTGCGAGATCAGCCGCACACGTGTCTACGACAAATTGGTACCTACCTACTTACTAACACCTAAATTGTGGCTGTAATAATAAGTGGTACAGCTGCGTCACCCGAAATCATAGACTGTGAACAGCCCACCGACGTTAACCTTTGACGCGCCTAAATTCCTTGAGTATAGGAAAAGAAACACCAAAACCTTATTCTGTTCTAGAAAGAAACATGTTAAAAACTACAATGATTTCCTGATAAACAAAATGCAATCGACGGTCCAACAAAACAACTTTCAGAAACATCAACTGCTCTACGACGTCTCCAATCCACGACCAGGGTAATAAACACACAGTCGTCATCATTTCTAGTCGTGCAAGCCTATCACCTGCGATAATTTTCTTCTTCTGCAAAGCAAAGCGACTGCAGCGTTGGAGAAATTCCTCGAGTATTCGGTTCAACGGCCGCGCTACGCCGTGAGCGCTTTGCGCCTGTGTGACTGAGTGAGCGGCGCGGACGCACACACGGGCCCACACCCGTGCCTCTGCAAACATGACAGAACCGTTACTCGCTATCCTCTACCTATACATCATCTAGCAATGATCTAACCAGTCCTCAGCATACGTCATAAATATCATTGATAATTCTCCCAAAAAATAATTAAATGAGTATTCAAGGACCAAAGAAGTTACTGTGTTTAGAGATTTGAAGCAATAATTATGCCTCTAAATGAAAGAAAACGGATACCAAGTCACTTGAAGTGGATGATCCACAACACAGCATCGGCGGTAAAGTGCAATGCAATGCAACCCATATAAGAGTGCGGCGACGTCGGTATGCAACACTGCGGCTGAGCCAGAGAGAGGGGAGGCTAGCCGCGGAATGCGATTATATCTCTTCAAGATTTCATCACTAACACTGACGATCATATCTTCATTCACCTTACAAAATTTAGCGCAACGCTATTAACAGCGGTGTTGATGAAATGCATTATGAAAGTTGCAGAGCAAAATTTTACTTTTTAAAGAACTAAAACTCAAACGTTACTCAAGGCTATCTGGTACAACAGGAAAGACTGCATCTCGCATCGCAAGATGACATCCTAACCGATTTACTGGTAATTGAAAGTAATTCAATTCAGAATGAGTGTTTATTGCGGCTAATAGTGTTGTCCGGTAAAATGAAAGGCATCCACTACAAGTGACTATCATATTCGTTACAAAACACAGAGGTTTTATCAGATGAAAAAGCCTTGTACTTTCATTTTACAATAGCTACATTCGCCCGAGATAAACCTCATTTGATTGTAGGATCTGTGCCATTACAAGACTACCGTCCTAGATTACCAAGTTTAGGCTGATACCTAATGTTATTCCTACTTCCTTATTCCATATTTAAATTACAATGATGAAACCCGTCTGCACAAGGAATTGTGTATCCTGATGACGAGATATTTCGTAATGTTAGCGTACTTCTCTTATCTATTACAAAAAATTATCTATCTAATCTCGGTGCAGTATGCACATAGACATAACCAATTGATTAACAGTATAAAACCACAGTATTAACATAGTCTACACAATAATACAATGTAACAGCAGTCAAAAGAAAATGGAAACATCTATCACGGCAACCTTTAGGTTTGGTCCGAGGAAACAGCAGCTGATGAAACTACTATCTTAATGTGATTTTTCTAGACTGGTAACTCGTGTTCGTGTGACATTTTGAATCAGAAAATTAAAAGTTGTCTATAATGTCAAGGACCCGCGTGGTTAACTACCTAGACTCGGCACTGGTTTCTAAATCGATTCGAAAAGGTTAAAAAAGTCGACGTAACACTCGTGTCTGCGAAGTTTTTGTATAGGTACTATTTGTAATGATTCGAATGTTCTTTACTAAAACAATTTATTCACAAACGAGATATTTTTTGTGTATTTTAGTAATAGGTTTACCGTTAATAAAAGGTCAAGCAAGTATCTATCGCTGCTGTATGTAAACAATAAGACATCATACCAATTCTCAGAATTTACACAAAGGAACGTGTTTTAGCTATCTAAAATGAGATTAAAGGTCACCATGATTGTGGGAATTTGACCCAAGAACCGGACACCAAGCGATAATGAATTCGGTGGCTTAGGTATTATGTTGTGAACGGTTTGGCAAACACTGGAATTAATTATTTCATTTGAATCATCTAGCTAGGTTCAAATTGAATTTATGTTACATCGATCAAAGCAAATAAAAATAAACTGGCCAAGTGCGAGTCGGACTCGCGTGCAAAGAGTTCCGAACCAATATTTTTAACATGTTATTTTAACACTACAGACTTCTTAAAGGTTTTCCTGTATTTTTTGGGTATATAACTAGTATCTGCTTTTTTTTTTTTCAAAATTTGGTCATTTTTCGTCTAATCTATACTAATATATAAAGCTGAAGAGTTTGTTTGTTTGTTTGCTTGAACGCGCTAATCTCAGGAACTACTGGTCCGATTTGAAAAAATCTTTCACTGTTGGATAGCCCATTTATCGAGGAAGGCTATAGGCTATACGGGAATGGGAAATTCCTACGGGAACGGGAAAAAAACGGGATATGCGCGTACGAAGTCGCGGGCAAAAGCTAGTTTCTTGAATAAATTCAAAACTATTTATTTTAAAATTATGAAAAAAAATACAATTACAACCCTCACAGCAAGCGCTTTCATTTGATATGTCACACAATACACTTTGAAAAACGTTTTTTTTTAATTTTCTAGTTTGACCCCCAAAAGTGGCTACCTAAAGGTTCTAGAGCTATTGCAACAGGTATGCTGGTATACAACACGTCATGGGTTAAAAATGTCAGGCCTCTCGTTTATATTACTTTATAGATAGGTACACCTAAAAAGTTTGTTGTAGATTGTGGGTCACACAGCGGAAGCGACGACGGACGTGTTTCGAAATATAGCACGCACTATCGAACTCATTATACTCATTATGTGAGATCACGAGTAATGTCACTGAGATAATAATTTATCAAGGGTTTACAGGGCCCCTTGCGCGGGCCAAGGGACTGTTGCCAAACGTTGTGGAACTCTGCTTATCAATTGGTAATAGGTAGGTACAGAGTTCAGATTATTGAGTAACAAGCAAATTATATTTATAGAAGTAAATCACAACATAGGTCTGGGCGTTTGTAATCTATACATCTACCATAGAGTTCATTCTTCCAAATTGGCAATTACTGGCAACCCTTTTCGATTTTGCACGGGGAAAAACTAAGATTATGGTTCGTATTGAGTCAATAAACGTTCTCATTAATTATTACTAGCCAAATTATGTATTTTTAATAAGTTAGGCAGTTCAAAATTGCGAAAACGTTTTGTATGTTGTTATGTCCCGAACAGAAACCTCGCTAGTTTTATCCATTGTCTGTTGCAGTGTAGATATTTTAAATAACATAGATTTATTAAACGTGCATTATGGTATGTGGGTCAAAGTATCAACAAGAACTACATTATATTAAAAGAAAAAACAAAGTACGTAAATACCTAGATGTCTGAGTATCCATATAGGCATCTGCACATAGGCACCAGCCTACGTAGGCTGGTGTCTAAGTGCAGAATATTACTTACAGATTTCCTTCATAGAAATCGTTTTTGTAACACGCAATAAGTGTCATCTCGTTTGAAACGCACACGCTCATATTTCTTCATACATTAAACGAAGCTGGTTAAACATGTGGGCATAAAGAGACTTGCGCCGTAATGTCAATCAGCGACGCAATTTATAGCATCGTTCCAGCGTAATTTCATGTATAATACGTAGAACTTTTGTTAGTAGACATATGTACTTAGTTGCAAATGTGCAATGGTCAGTGCAGTGGAGGCAGCAAGCTTCGAGTCACACTGACATTGCGTATAATCCGGCATTCCATATGGAATGCGGTCGCTCGACCGCTCGACCGGCCGCGCACCGCCCCGCGCCGCTCACCTCCATGATTTCTTACCCACTCGCTTCCGTCTACCATATGGTGTAGTGGGATAGGACCGAATCTAACAAGAATCTAATATGTTTCAAACCCTTCAAAAGGCAATAACACAATAGAAATGCTTTATATTGAATCATGTAGACACGTTATTGTGAACTTCAAAGCGTGACATCCTCAGAATTAAGTGCGTCGAAACAACAGGTTTTGTAACGTGACTAGGAAGTACATGCTCAAAAATTACTATGCAGATTTTGACGTGGCTTAGAAAAAGAAGCTTATCGTGGTCGAGCACATACAATAAATTGTATACAATCCCTGATGTTCCGGAACATATCGACGAGACGATCGCCACGTAGCGGCGAAACAAACAAACGTCCCGTCAATTGAACAATATTCGCGGAATCAGAATATTCACTCACCTTCGCGAAAAGCCGTCGATCGTTAAAAATATCCACTCGACTCGATCGCACAGATAATACGGTTATCGTCCGTACAACACAAATATTCACCACACCAAAACGACAACATAAATAAACGCGGGAGGAGCCGACGACACCGGCACGGATCGCTCGCAGCCGACGTACTCTTCGCACTGATCGAAATGCAACTCGGAAAAATGCACAGGGCGGGGTTGTCGAATGTCATAAACGTCGGTTACAGAGGTCGGACACTCGCCGTTCAGGCTCGGGAACATGCAATACACCGGCGCATACCGCGACGCCGCTCAGCGGACTGATAGAGCGGCGGAGGGAGGCGCGGAGCGAGCGGCGCGCGCCGGCTCGACGTGGCCGCCCGCGCGCACCGGCGCGCCGCCCAGCGCTTAGCAACGCCACCGCCACGACGCCGCCGAGACAGCCGCCCGGCGGCGACCTCATGTACGACATACCTTTTTCGACGATCCATCTTGTGTCACCCCCTTGTCTCACTTGGCTGGAATTACGAAGAAATCCACCGCTTCATGTTGGAAACCAAACAGAACAGAGCCGGTTAAGAAGATAAAGAAATTTTTAAAGGGATGAAAAATGAAGAAGACTTGAGAAGACGTCCGACAGCTGTTAAAAACTTGTGACTTATGAAGTTATTAGGCAACCGGCACAAAAAAGTAACTTTTTTATAATTCAACTACCCACATAAAAACGATGTGTAGCCACGGCTACAAATGGAATCTTTTTAGACCCACTACTGCTAAATTGATTCATATGACTTTCTTCTGCCTATACAATTATACATATACTTCTGATATTATTCATGTTTTGCCTAGAAAAGCAGGCTATATTTACCTTATATGGCAACAACCAGTAATGGAAAGTCACCAGATTGTAAATTAGAAAAGAAACTTCACAATGCCTAATAAACATTAGAATTTATCCTCTCTTTGTGATGGTCTGTAGTTTCACGGAATATTTCCATTAAACTAGAATATTAACATAAAAAGACATCCATGTCCACACACACTAATTCCATAAAAGCACTGCAATGATACTGTTTCTCTTCAGATACATGTCTGTATTTCAGGATTTGAAGGCAAACTGGGTATAATAAAGTATCTTACAACAGAGACATTCGCGTCGCAGGCTATGTAAACAGTTCCTGTTCTATCCTACAATTACTGCACTTTCTTTCCCATTGTTAGCGTGATGAAATCAGTTTTACTATCTCTAGCGATCGAGTGAGATTAGCAGGGCACGAGCGCGCGGGGTGGGGACGCAGCCACGCTTATTAGTCGCGCACTTGATGCCGTCCCGGTACTTTCACCCATGCAGGTACTTAGTTGTCACTCATGCACATGCAATCAGAACTTCTATTCATGTATGTCACCGTCATCAAACAGGTTTCATGGAGCAGGTAAAAAAAAACCACCACACAGAATTTATCGTTAAGTTTTAATACTTCTCATCTTTAGAGATCACAGGACCGACTGCTTATCTTTATATCAACAACATGAGTCACTTAAAACTACATTACAATTATTATTATTTAGTCATAGGCTACCTCTATACATTACACATGATTTTGTAACAGTGATTGCCATGGTAGCATAGAACAGAGATCAGAGAGTTGTTGCGCTGTTTCCACTGAGGACTAAGCAGACAACATTCATGAGAAAAAATAGTGGATCAACCTTAGAAAACCCGATAAAAGGGTAGTTAGAATATATATGAAAATGGTTACAGATGGTAAATGGATTCTAAAACAATTATTACGTTACTATTTTCTCATATGTGCTTAAAACTTGAAGAAATATTCAGATCTTCATCTTACTGTTACTTTAATGTTAAATCGCAACCAGTGGCGTAGCTAGTCCCAAAGGAGCCCTGTATCAAATGTTTTTTGGGGGCCCGTTTTCTCAAAATACGTCCTACTAGCTCAGTGGCCTTAGTGCGATTGTATTAACGTTTTCGATCATGTTAGCGTAAACGTCAATTTATATTGAATGAAACTGAATAAGCGCCGTCTGGTGACAATAACGGAAACCCTTTTTTTTCCTAACAATTTGACATAAGCGAAGTACGTTAAAAACTCGCACTAGGCCCTCGGACGGAACTGCCTTGGCAGGCCACGAAGGAGACGGCGGAACTAAATGTATAGCTTTACGTCCACAGGTTGGGGCCCTTGTAGTGCGGGGGCCCCGTATCATTGATACGGCGGTAGCTACGCCCCTGATCGCAACGCTCATACATACATGGGCATGACCATTTTGACCAGTGAGTCAAAATTCATAACATAAAATCCGAATAATGTAGACAACTTATCATCTTCATCAAATTTTGACGAGAAATTAAAAAACTTAAAATAACGACTTAAAAACATAAAAAAAATGCTTGTCTTATCTTTTACTTAGCAATATTATTTCTAGATTATAACCAAGGGTGCCACGCAGGGTCCATTCGACACAGGTTATCGTGACTATTGGCTGCAGTTACTAGGGTTGCCACCTTACTGTCAGGTCCATCGAAACTGGCCATAGAGTTGAGGCGATTCATGATGACCGTTACTGCTTTGGTAACCATATTTATGATAGTGTCGTTGTCCATTTCAACAGGTTTGTTTTGCTCTGTGGAAGCCCCTGCTGTTGGAAGTCCAGACTTGTCTTCAAGGCGTTTTCTGTAGCCGGTGACCATTTCATCGCGCAGGATTGTTCGGAGGATGGATTGGATCTGAAATGAAAACTTGGTAAGACTACTGATTTCTCGAACGGTATACGAATACCTAATGGTTACCTTCACGTTTGTGAAGTTTCGCTAGTATCCAATTTAATTCGACATAGTATCTACATTTTATAAGTGTTACTTTACCTTGAAGTTGGGTGTAACAAGGCATCTCGCGACGGAAATAGCGGAAGCTGTGAGAGGTCCCGTGATGCCTATAGTCGTCAGCAGCTCGGAAATGTTCGGCGTCAGTCGGAACGGCACTGGCCGGTTGCAATCCAACTCTCCTGTAGGTGCACAAACTATATTAGAAGCTCATTCATACAAGATCACGAGACTTAACACTAAACAGGCAAGTATATAAAAAAAGACATGAAGAGTGAAAATAAAAATTCTTACCCCATCATTTTCACAACTGAAATTCAACTGAAACTTTATTAAAGAAAAGCAAACCATGTACACGAACAACACCAAGTCCCAAAATAAAAATTGAAAAGTTTTTTACCTGTGGCGTCATCGACATCGAATTTATAGTAGGAGACGTTGAGAAGTCCCGAGTCCTGGTGGACATACAACATGTCGGGGTTGAGTCTGGTCAGATGCAGGACGTATTCTGCGAAGCTTGCGAGGGACAGCTGTAGGGTCAGCATCTTCCTGAACGTCCAGTAGTCCGTGGGTGCGGAGAATGTGGCCGCCGCCCATTCTCGGAGCATGCCCTTTGGCACCATTGTTGCTTGCACCTATGTTGAAATTTCTGATTATTGAGTGCAGGTGCGCCGTGTCTAATTGCTTTATTGTGTCTAGATTATGCGGAGGCATGTTATTATTAGCAATTGCCTGTTTTATAATCAATATTGATTGTTAATTGATAAATTATCTTGTTGCTTTGACCTTTTATTAAAACCCGTACACATAATTTTTTGCCTGCCTATATATATATATTTTTTTTATTCAATGCTACTGCATCTTTCTTACACATCCACTTCAAATGATATTATTTATTCTACCTCTATAACATTACAAAAGTGCTATGTAAAATTTCTATACTTACTTCACGTAAGATATCCCGCAGTACTTGATGCGAAGCTTGTGATCCTCGTGCTTGGACGGCGGCGAGTCTCTCATAGTATCTCGCGACAGGAGCATCGTATTCAACTCCCCTACAAACAGAGTTAAAGTCATAGTTAGTGGAATTTACGACCGCGCGATATGTGACTTTAATTTTATTCTAATAATGTAGTCGAAATGCAGCGCATTCTGTATTTGATCCACACCTCTGACCATAAGCTTCGTAGTGAGATCCTACCTGTTAGCACATTCCGTTCGGTAAATGTCCAGCAGTGAAATCGAACTGGGGTTGTCTTCCACAAGTCGCATTTGAGGTGATACCGATACGACTCTAGGTACAGTAAAGTGCAAAAATCTTCTCGACGTCTCCTTTTGTTTTCCCAAATAATGGTTCAACATTCTCAGCAGTTGTAAGACTCGTTCTTCTCTCCTGGCGTCTCCTAACCCTGAATCGTTGACGACTAGGTACGGGTATATCTTGCCATTGTGACCGCGAATGTACAGTCTTCGTGCGGAAGTGTTGTGTTTCTGTACGATCTCAACGCGCGGCATGAACCGAGCGATTCGCACGTGGTAGTGCGTATGTTTTGGTAGCAGAAATTCGCCAGGTAGCTCCACTTCAGCTGTTTTCAAGCTAAAGTTGGACAAGAACCTACACTTTTCTTCGATGAGGAATGATCTGCAAGAGTAAATAAGAATGTTAAGTATTTTGTATTGATTCAATCTCAACCTGTGTTAGTAGTACCTACATGATCGCTAACATGGTTGTTATTATGAACCCGAAAGCTACTGAAGTGAAGAAAGCACTAAGCCAAAACTCTTCTAATCTACGCGATGAGGTTAGATCGAGCGTGACAGTGTTGTTAAGGACGGCACAATCGTGATAAAAACTCCTCTGATTTACCTTAGCCGAGGGTGCTCAATGCCTGACTGAACATGTACTTACTTGGGCAGAACCTTTGTCTTTGCCTCGAGTATCTTGACCCATTTTCTTAGTTTTTGTATAAGGTTTTGTAATTTCATAGCGTTTGGCTGCGAAAAGTCGAAGTCCGCGGTGAACTGAGTCTTCATCTTCTGGAAGACCGGGTCCTGCACCGTGGCCTGCGCGCGGCGGGCCAGACTCTCTGATGCAGCTGAAGAGAATGCACCACTTACAGAACTTGTTGAAATACTTTCTGTAGACATACAAAATGGAGTATCTGTATAAAGTGACGCTCGCTGGAGGCACGACATCAGTTATATATTCAGAAAACCCCAAAATAAAATAAGATTAGTACAAACTACTTGTGAATTGTGAAGGAACTATAAATACGAGCTTTGTTACCTGTTATGTCATGTCAAAGTTATAATCGCACAGCAATACTCACAGTACTGTATGTTATTATATCTCTGAAATAAATTGTATGTTATTGTGTTTATGAGTGAATAATAACTGATGAAGAATGCTGCTATGTCGTGATCTCGAGATTATACGGATCATGATCATTTACTTTGCTGATTTAACAATATTTAGCTTTTTTTATGCTTGTCACTTTTTTTCAATACACCATCTTGAAAACTAGTGGGCCGTTTCGTCATGTTATGTTATTCAATTTCATTCAGCCCAAGTGGCTAACCTTGATCAAACTGTTGTGTCTACGGTGTACCTAATTTCTTAATTTAACATTTTAACCATAGACAAAACAAAAGTATAACGCCTATCTGTGTTGACATATATAAGGGCGTGTACTCACTTATACCAATGCCGATGCCGAAAGTGGAGACGACCTTTTTGATGAAGTTGAGCGTGTGTGGCGTTACGGTGGCGTCGGCGACGGCGGTGCGGTGGTGGAAGGCCACCACGTGGCACTTGGCCAGCCCCGCGCGCAGCTGACGCAGCACCTCTTCGTACCAGTTCTCGCGGAACCATACCATCTGGTGGACGACGTGATTATAGGGCATTATGGGGTGGAACTTCCAAACAAAATTTATCAAAATTTACCAAATCATAGATGAAGCAACATTTTAGCTTATCATCTAAATCAAAATAAGTGGCTCAGGGATCAAGATACCTCGATTTTGCACCTCTTCGAATCTAGTGCAAAATATTGAAAGCTCTCTTTATTTTTTTCAGCTTTTCACATTCAGACTGAAACTTCGAGATCGTATGTGTAGAAATTCTATCAACAGCTGAACAAAATTGAAGCTAGTAGTAGAAAAACATTGAATACAGTCACGAAGAGTGAATACTCGTCCCAAAGAAAACAACAAACATTTATTATCTATGAGAAAACCAATTTTAGAAATTCTTACTGATCTGACTAGTAAAACAAGTGACAACTGACCTGATCGACAATGCCCTCAAGCGAGGAGAGCACGGTGGGGTGTATCTCCCGCTGCATCTGCATGATCTTGGAGCAGCGCCACATGGGCAGAGTGGCCTTGATGGGGCCCGCCTCGCCCGTGGAGCCGCTGCTCGACGACGATGCAGTTTCACTCACCTTGCTGCCGGCCTGTATCACGAACGATGGTTGTTGAGATATATCGCCGTGAGGCTCTGACAGACACCGAGGTATACCAAAATGAAAATTGTTAAATAACACTTCGCATAAATACGACGAAAGTTACACTAATCGGGTTGTAGAATGCATCCACCCACAGTTTTAAATATGGAACGGGATTCAGTTTCATTGCTATCGAAGTGTTATTCCTCTTTATGTTCTCTTATAAAGACTTGAATGCATGCCGTAATCGAAAATGATAGCAACAGTATGATAAAGCATAATGCAGAAAATTAAATGACTGATGTTAATTTTACGAACTGTGGATAGAACTGCAGTCAACTCTTTCCGTTTCCTTCAATTATAAAAATGATTTAAGGTCAATATTTAGTATGTTCAATTCATGAACTGTAAACCTTTAATGATAAATTATATTTATTTTGCAAGTAGCCTAAACATAACAGTTATATACGTCAATCTTTTTTGATCATTATAAGCTAGACAAGGCCGGTGTTTCCTAAGTGACTACCCTAAGAAGAAACATCGAAACAAACTCGGCCCAAGTCTTTTTTGCAGTCTATAGAATCCCTACCGGTCTAATCATGTGAGAATCATGTCTGAGGTGGCCTTTTGAGGAAAGTACCACACAGATGAGCTTAACGATTTGACAAACAATTTCAAAGTAAAGAGGTTTGGGTAGGCCGCATAAGTAACTCAAACTGCCAGACTAATCATATCATCACCATCATCATGAGGGAACATGGGTCATTATATTGATGGAACCTGTTAATGATATTTATTTACTTGAATGATTATATTATAGAATTGTGCAATCAGTTGACTCACGGCAGAGGTGGTGGGCTGATGTGGTAGGTGCGCGGCGATGTTTTCAGCAGTCTTGTGTCGTTCACGTTGTTCGATCTTCAGAGTCAGGTACAGTGTACGGATGGGGAAGTATACCGCTTGAGGGAACAGACGACCGACCTGTGGAAATATTACTCTAGGGTTATAGTTGTGGTAAGAAGTAATGTGTTAATAGAACGCAGTGATCATTTTGACTACAGAGATATTCTCCTTGTACTAAATAAACCCGAAGTCACTTTGGACATGGCAAAAGTTGAGCGTCTGGTCAATGTAATTGTTGTATTTAAATCGTATTTCAGTATTAATAAGGTCCAACTGTTACACATATTGTGATTGGCTAGGACCCTCACAACGGAACAAGTCGATATTTATGTCTCATTTTGTGGATATCAAAACATTTTACTTGAATCTTGGTATTTAACAGCATTTCGAATTTTATATGTTCCAAAAAATATTAACAATTATTTTCTATTTGGAAAGGTGATATGAGGTTTACCTCAAAAACAAAACTACCTTGTCCTATTTGGATACCGGAAAATATATTTTCGGGAATCCAAATGTTGACGAAGTTTTCAAAACACAAGAAACTCACATGACTCAGAAGATTGAGTATAACATTTCCATCGTATTGAACGAGACAAGCAAGAAGTTGTGGTATCCATGGTAACCACTGCACAGGTGGTACTCCTACTGAATACTTGTCTAGAGCGTCTGCTAGGCTATTCTTTTCATCGTCGAAACTAAGCATCCAAAGAACCTGAAATCATGAAACATAACCCAATCACTTATGCCCAGAGTTAACCGAAAATAATCTCACTTTCACTCAAGATTTTTGCTACTACTTTAAATAAGGGCAAGTTGAAAAGCCCTCTTACCTTAGCACAGTATTTTCTCGATTTAGATTCATTCTGATGACGGCAAGCATGCAAGAAGCAAGTCATAGCGGACACTCCGACTTGTATCTGTCTCGGGTCCCTTATGAATATCTGCTCTAAATAGTCTCCCCATAGAGCCCATGCTTTTACTAGCGTGTCGTGGAGTTGGACTGCTGCTGCGAACGCCTTGTTCGCGTCTTCTGACCGTCCAAGCTGCGCTAAGAGTAAACCTTTGAAGGCATAAAACTCAGCCGTCATCTCTTTAGTGAAATACTTGAAGTTCGTAGACTCTATCATGTCTATACCATCCTGCAACTCCTCCTTGCCTTCAGTCCAAGACATTTGAATGTGACACTTGACTTGCTGTCTAATCTTTTGGAAGCAGTCCACGATCGGAACACTAGGTATTGTGTATATACGGTGTAACGAGTCCAGGCACACGCCTGACAAGTTGTGCTTCCTTGCAATCTTTGCGAAGTGAATTATTGCCTGAAAAAGATAATTAGTGACGTAATATCTACTACAAAACAGAAGTTGGTGTTCTAATAAAATTGTCTACAGTGCTCTACTCTGATACAATAAAGGCGTCCTCATCACTGGCGGATATAAGAGATGATGAGGCTAGAGCCCTACTTGACCGCACGGACAAGATGACAACCAGATGTCGCCACCAGCCGCAGAGAGTGGTGGCGGAGCGGTACGATCAAGTGAGGCCAAAAAAACTTACTACGGACATACTTACATCAGAGCTTTGTATTGTGGCAGAGACCTGTGTACAAATAAACACCATACTCCATTTACCAATTCTTCTACCAAGCATGGTGATTACGGCAATTCCTCAAGAATGGTAGCGTTACATAGTTCATGAAGTCAATCATCAATAAGCCTGTAAACGAACACTGCTGAACATGGGTCTCTAGGCATCCCTCCCCTATTGCGAGAAAAAGTATTGCCATAATCACTACGCACGGCAAACGGACTGGTGATTGCAGTATGCTGTTATTAGCGTACAAAGCAAGCTGTCCATCCTACGAAGGTCGCCTATTACGAGCCTACGAGTGAAACCCCAGTTAGATTACAGACCCATGTGTGTTCAGCAGTGAATGTTCGCAGGCTTGTATGTTATTTTTTGTTACCTGTGCGCTGGCGTGTACGCCTAGCATGCTGTGGTTGGAGCCGTGGTCGGTCTGCGAGTCGTAGTGCGACGCGATGAACTGGTAGTGGTGCTGGCGCCACGTGAAGATGGCGCCCCAGTGCGACAGCGGGTCGGCCACCACGGGCAGGCGGTTGCGCCACGTCTTCACTATGGCCTTCATGTCGTGTAACGACGTTGGTCGGCTGTGCAGCAATCCCTGTGTGGTATGAAACGAGTACAGTCTCCTGTTTCAGCTTAGAGGAAAACCAGTTAGGAAGGAAAAAGAAAGGGTAGTGGTAGAACGCAGTTCGCTGCTCTTTGCATAACTACAGTGAAATGGAAATACTTTTATATGTAAATAAGTAGTTAGAGTAGTTGGTCATCATCACTATCTGATCTGTTATCCTTTTGAGATCGGCTTTCAGTTTTACTGGATAAGATTACATGAAGCTGCTGTTTATGTGACCTCGACAACCAAGTGAGAATAGTTGTCATCTCGATTTATTACAATATTGATCAAATAATATAATTGAAAAGAGTAACAAACTGCGTGCTACACAAGAGATAGCCTATTCGGGCGATAGGTTTGCCCTAACAAGATAGCACAGAAAAGGTAACGTCAGAAATGTTTCGTTTAACAACACAAACATGCTTCAATCTTATTTATTTATTGATACAATGTTAACTTTCTTTCACAGATCATGTTATACTCACGGCGTGAATCTGTGAAGGCTCGTTCGATTCCATATGCTGCGTGCAGCGTGCAACAGCGATAGATACGCGTGTGAAACGATGCGTCGCAGCAACGTTATGTTAGAGCCTTACTTATCGGCCCCTGTACACAATGGCCGGTGCTGGCGCATTTCTGACGTCTATACTTTTTACGTTTGACATAGAATTTATCAAAGAGAATATTTTTGATAGATTTTGCAAGCTATTGTGATAATGGTTTCTAATGATAAAAAGCATGCAGTGATGCCAAATTTTGTTAAAACAGTGCGTGAATGTGCTAAGTGCGGCTAAGGTAGATTGATGTATTTGTATTAGGTACTGTTAACCTCAACGTTCTCTTGGTTTCACAAAAACTGAATTGGCTGAAAATGGTAGTAAGTACCAAAACTTGAAGAGTATTGTTATGCCACATCTGTGTAAGTGCTCTACAAGATCTGTACCGGTGACTGTCAGCATCAATGATCTCATTTTAAAATCGCAAGATACTATAAAGGAAGCGTAACTAACAGCTGATTTAAATTAAATTCCTTGGTATTTAATATCAGAATTTCAAACTTCGAATAGAATAATTAAAGAATGAATGAGATCATTAGAATAGCTGATAACGTTAAACTCGTCGTTACAGATATACTTAATGTAGGTGCGTCCATTGTGTACAGGAGCGCGTGTGCGGGTATCACGCGGACGCACCTGGTGGATCTGCGCGGCCTCGCTGAGCTCCATGAGCTGCTGCGCGGCGCGGAGCAGCGGCAGGTGCGCGTGCGACACGAGGCGCGGCAGGCGGCGCCACTCGCGCAGCGCCTGCGCCGCCGCCGCCTCCGCGTGCCGCTCCACGCCCGGCAGCGACGCCTCGCCGCCCGCACAGATGCACAGGTAGCCGCGGTACAGATTTACTAGCCAAGCTGACAAAAACATACACGAGTTACAACTTGTTAATTTGATTACTGGGATTATTCCCCACTATGATTCATATGAAAGAGTTTAGAGGGAAATATGAAACAATTTTAAGGTTGCTATATAAAATTAAAAATTACTCTCCAAACTCATTTTCGAAAAAGTTCTTAGCTAACTTTTTAGACCGAAGTATCTTGCGTATGCACATAGTTTCATTTAAATCGGTTTGTTCATTTCCAAAATAAAGGCTTGAAAGTTTATAATGAAACACCGTGAGGAGTTCTTAGCGTGTACGGCCAGGTATTGCACACTTTCGAGTATTTTATTTGTCTTTTAACCGCCTACGACGGATTAATCCGCAAATATTTCCGTGTCCATTCCGCCTGGATCGTAATTCGTATATTTATGACAGCTCGTTAAGATCAAAGTTAAGTATTGGACATCCCTCATTGTTGGGGTATTTATTTTAGAGTTGTTTTTTGTGCCGGGTGCTGATAGCACGACTACTGATATGAAGTCGGGCGGTTAAAAGACAGCATGGAGTTTTTATAAAATTTTAAGTATGTTGGAGACATTGCATAATGAAATTTTTAGTTAAATTTCAAATCATTTACACTTAATAACGACATACCCAATTCCTTAGGACAGTTATATTCGACCTCAGCAAGCGCCTCCTTCATTGTAGTCCAGTTGGGGTTCCGCCACGAGCTCTCAAGTATCAGGAAGGGATCTCTCGCATTCCTTGTCAGGCCCAGCTCTAGAAGGGAATCCCACTGGTTCAGTTCTTTGGCGCACTTGAGCCAATGTTGGGTCCAAAGTGTGACCTCTTTGTGCATGTTGTAGGAAGATGGATTGGCAGTGTACTCCTGTTTAAGTTTAGCCATAGCGACGTCGTACGCAGCCTGTTGAGGAAAGAACGGATCTTTAATAATTTTTCACATTACTCGACTGGCATGTTGATGAGCAAAGTATTCAACATTTAGAACATTGATACTACTACTATTTACCAGTAACAGTAACGGCTTCTGAATTATCCACCCTAAGGGTGCTTACATAAAGAAACAGGCTTCAGGCACAGACAACCCCGTGCGTGTCGGTACCGACCGGTGCAGGGTTAACCAGCATAAAGAAACAGGTAAACCTGTCCTTATTGACCACCATGTCCACTAGTTCGTCGGACATATGGCTTGGTCCACCTGGACCAAGCCATGGAACTAGAGGTTTGGCTTGGTCCACCTGGACCAAGCCATGGAATTAGAGGTTTAAACTTGTCGTTGCCGACTACCTAGTCGGCACCGACAGTTTAAACCTCTTTCTTTATTAGTGAGCGCATAAGATTACGTTACAATATTATACCTGCACCGATCGGTACCGACCCGTACAGACTCGCCTGCACCGGAAACCTGTTTCTTTATGTAAGCACCCTAACGTAGTAAGGGAATGGCTAAATAAATGTACATTTTTTTATTCCATAGGTTCGTGTTTGAGCTCGTGGCTAAATAATAACAGCCGCACGGGTCGATCTTCAAGGTTAAGCAACGTTTGCCGAGGTTGCTCTGTGGATGGGTGACCATCTTAACATACCGAGACTCCTCCATGCCTCGGAAAGCACGTTAAGCCGTTGATCCTGACTGTCATTTGTAGATCTTTGACAGTCGTTACGGATAGTCAGAAGCCAGTAAATCTGACACCAGTCTTGCCAAGGAGTACCTACCGTAACAATACTGGTATTCAGCTGAATCTGGTTTGATTAGAAGCCGACCCCAATATAGTTGGGAATAGGCTAGGCAGATGATGATGTTCGTGTTTGACAATACTATGACATCTGACCATGAGGCCGGCGATGATGCAAGCTTACATAAAAGTAACCTTGCTTTACACAAAAGAGAGGTGACAGTAGGATAGTTTTTTTTTACTGTTGTTAGCCACTATCTCACCTGATGTTAAGCGATGATGTGGTCGAAGATGGAGCATGCTTGTCTAGAAGTAACCTATTCACTCTTGACTTAAAGACTCCCAGGTTGTAGCTATCAGGAAACAGCCTCGCTGTACGCACTATGAATGTGTGAATAGTATGCCTAAAGGTGATGTGCTACGTACTTGCGCCTGCTCGAAGAAGCCTTGTTGTTCATACGCGATCGCTACGTTAGTCTCGCGGTACCGTGCGTGCTTCTGCCACAGGCCGGACCACATGTCCTCCTCTTGTAGCAACTCGAACATGTCGCTCAGCGAGTCCAGCACCTCCTGCGAATTGTTGTTGATCATTGTCTAACATTGGAAATTTAACTTTAAAACTTTTATCTTGAAGCCCCATTTTACAAGGAAAGAATCTCGACAGTTTTGTGGAAAAAATGTGCAAACAAATCTTACTTTTGATTTGATATCCGACGATTACTATCGACAGAAAATATAGGGTTCTCATTTTTAACTAACGAAAATCTGTCTTATATAAATGGAGTTAAAATAGATGATGCGTGCAGATTTACATCAAAATAGTATTTGAATAACCTCGATGTTGTAAACAAGTCGAACAGATCGTGTTCAAAAGATAACTAAGAACAAAAAGAGGAAGTGATTTTAACATAAATCTGTGCGTCTATAGAATGTTTTACGAACATTAGCGAAAGCCTAAGTCACTACAACTAAACATTTAAAGCATTTCAGCATAACTAAACTCTAAGATTTAAAATAGTTGTTTGTTACCTGTATTAGCATATAAATTATTTACCCTTTGTACGGCTCTTCAAAAATCCTCTTTTTTCACAGCGTTGTTGGCTTTATACAGTTTAATTTTCTTGTTTGTCCAAAACATTTTGGAAAGTGCGTTTGGTACTTTTCACGCTTACATCACGTCGAACATAATTATGATACTCGAATGCACAATCTTAGATAATTAACATGAATTGCTAGACAACTATCTACTTTAGCGTTCTGTAGGCTAAGTTTATTTTTGTACCGTTTGATGTACAAGGTCGTGAATAGGTTGTGATGGAATTTAAACCTTATCGACAAGACATTGACTTAATGTTCTTAAAAATTGATAACTATCTGCGATTCTGAATTCAAATATGAGTGAATAATAAAAGCAAACAATACTTACAGTAGGTGTAGTAGCTTCAACGTCATAGTCGTATATTTCGAGCGGCTCCCTTTGTGCTCGACCGCTGGCCTGGTCGATGGCCATCTGCTCCAGATTGAGGGTCATTCGGTGCCATAGGTTGTGTGTCTTGCCCAGGTATTTCATCATAGGCCTGGCAAAAGGATTATGGTCCAATGTTAGGTATTTTAAACAACTGCATTTTCCCTCTTTAATCCTTCATTAATCGCGCCTAAAACGTTACGTAGGTAGTCGCGTGTGGTGGCCAACAGACTATCAACATTGAGCTGGCCTGATAACTGACCAGCATAGCTACATATTCACAACCATTTGACTCCATCCCCGAAACAAATGGTCCATGGTGGTGGTAACATCTCCCTACACTGCAGGGAGATATAATTTATATGGTAATTAATGAATTAAAATAGAAAACATGTTTTACTTCAAAATAAACTTGCTTTCTTTAGGGGGACTGCTACTTTTTTCACACAGCTATTTCAAATGAGCCGCAATAGGGAAACGTGCAGAAACTATAGCTGGCAGCACAGAAATGTCACTGTCAAGTATGTTTCAAGTATAAAATTCGAAATAGCTACGCTAGATGGCACAGTCTTCTTCGCGCACGTTCCCCTAAACTGAGCGTGCAGGAACCACAAGTGGCAGCACAGAAGCGTCAATGTCAAGTATTCTGACCCTTAAAACTTCGAATATGCGACACTAGATGGCATAGTCAACGCCGTGCAAGGTCCCTATATAAGTTTCTTTCTTTCATATCTAATGACATAATATGTGGTTACAAGATCACAACCATTTGTTTCGGGATGGATAACAGAACATACTGAGCACTCATGGGTTCCGCCATCTACCGTCAAGGTCAGTCGTCAGGCCAAAGGTTTGTGGAGCACAATCAAAAGCAAAAATATATTAAACCAGCTTTAGCTAGCGTTCCTGTAGGACTTTCGAGAAGGCCTCTTAGTGCTATCCTACACTTCCAAAGGAATGTACATGCCATATTTCAGCTTACTACGACCAGTAGTTTCGGCTGTTCTGTCAGTCACTCAATAACGGAAGAATTTTATATATTAAGATTGATAAGTTACATAAAAAGACAAATACTTACGGCTTAATACTGACGGGCGGGTTGCACCGTGCGAGTGCTTCTATAAAGGTGTTGAGAGCGCTGAGAGGCTGGTCGCGTTGGGCGATGTGGATGCCTGATATGATGAACGGGACTATCTCGTTCATCACCGTCTGGAAATAATAATACATTGTATATATGTGTGAGTGACACTTGATACATAATTACTATTTATTTCAATCCAATCAAATTAATTTCAATTCAATTTCAATCTTTATTGCAATAAATTTCATCTACACTAATATTATAAAGAGGAAAGATTTGTTTGTTTGTTTGTTTGAATTGAATAGGCTCCGAAACTACTGGACCGATTTGAAAAATTCTTTTAGCATTGGATAGCTACATTATCACATAGGCTATATATTATCCCCGCACTCCCACGGGAACGGGAACTACGCGGGTGAAACCGCGTAACGTCCACTAGTGTTAACTAATTTAATTGTGTCTAATTTAATGTCAAAATGTACAAGTTGTATACACCTGTAAGTAAAATATATGCACAGAACAGAACACACTACAATTTATGTAACTTTTTTTGTAAATATGTCGTTAGTGTAATTAAATAAAATAAAAATTTATTCGAGCCGAAGACTGGTACTTCATCGAAATTAACAAGAGTTGTATCTGTATAAAAATTAAATAAAATCGGTTCAGCGATTTAGGCGTGAAAGCGAAAAACAAACTAAGTTTCGCATAATTATAATATAGAATCTATGAGTTTTCTTTTAAGTGTTATGGGATGACTTCGTCACTCTCTGGACGCCCGAGGAAGGACGTCGTCGTCGAAGTCGACCGCGGCGAACGTGGAGTGATGACCTCATCATGTCTGTAGGGAAAACTTGGCCAGAGATCGCCCAAGACAGAGAGATTGGAAGGAGATCAAATCAAATCGTATATTTTAAATAAACCATTTACAGGCACTTTTGAATTGTCAAAGTCGGTCAGTCAAAAACATGAAGCTATTTGCACGTTCGAAAGCGTAGATCTCTATGGAGAAGAACGTACAAGAAACTCCACGGACACTCGAGAAAGGTGAGGCCTTTACCCAGCAGTGAGACACAAGTGCAGGCTAACAAAAAAAAAAAGTTAGGAACCTAATATTAAAAAAACTTTTCTAGGGTACGGTAAGTGTCGCAGATAAATATAATATTTTTTTATTTGATTTGGGTTTGCTCTTGACTCTAGTCTAGGTCAGAGATGACAGAGACAAAGTCTATGATGGAGCGATGATAAAGATAAACTAAACTCTAGGTTTTTCTTTCTCTCCTTCCCATTTGCATCTAAACTTTACTTTGATCGACTCACCCCCAATTGCCTCTCATCCAGCGTATTCCACAACTTTGGGAACAACCTAAGCCAGGTGTGATGAGCGAGAGCATCATCCATGTGACACAGTTGTGCCGCTGCGACGACCAGCTGCTCTGTGCGCACGCGGCGCGCTAGCTCCAGGAATTCTGATTGTTTGGCAATTATCTGGTTCAGGGTGCGTAATCTGTAACACAGGGATATGGGATTAAATTCCGCGCCAGCCTATGCGGTTTTCACGAGAGGTCTTAACGTAGCTACCTTAGGCACCGCCTCATTAAACACAAGTCAATAATCATAGAATTTTAAAGTACCGTCACACAGACACGTTAACTTTATGTTTGTCTTTGTTTGTGCCAGGAAAGAAACCATACTAGGAAGTTTTCTCCCAAGGTTCTGGGTAAATCAATAAGACTGTAGAATTCATAGAGCTATTCTTCATCTGGAATCCGTCAATCTAAACACAGAACTGCAAAGACAGTTAACAGAATTATTCGCCACTTACCTATTTGTGACAGTCTTAGTACAATCTTCTTTCTGATTGGAACTAGTATCAAGATCCATATCAAGTACATCTTCCTTATCCGGTTCCAATGAATCGCTGAACCCTTCTGAAGATTCCTCCTTCACACTACTGAATATCACGAACGATTTGCGATCTTCACTGTCGGCTGTGTTTATCACTGATGAGATACTCGGCAGCAGGTATTTTGGATTTGAAAGACGAATTTGTGTACCTAGTGGAATGAAAATCAAATCTATACTAATATATAAAGCTGAAGAGTTTGTTTGTTTGCTTGAATGCGCTAATCTCAGGAACTACTGGTCCTATTTGAAAAATTCTTTTAGTGTTAGATAGCCCATTTATCGAGGATGGCTATACATATTATATCATCACGCTAAGACCAATAGGAGCAGGAGTGACGCAGACGAAGTTGCGCGGGTCAGCTAGTTGAGTTATATTTGTGTTTTGCAAATAATTATTGATTTGAATTTTTTCCACTTAGATTAATATATGTGCAAAAGTGCTGCGCTTTATCAAATGAATTGGCATGCAATGGTGAAGATTGTATTTTTATTGTAGCATATAACAAAATTTAAATGTATTTTTTTTTTTTGAGTTAATATTTGATATGGGGAAGATTTAAAAAAAGCTAAATATGAATTTTAGATAGACACCACAACAACAAAATTTTAGCTAAAATCATGTTAGGCGTAAATAAATACATTGCTTTCTTCACTTACTTGGGACACAAGTAACAAGTAGTAACTCAAGGCACTGTTTAATCCAGAAGTGCTGTCCTATATGCTCCCAGTTCTGCGAGCATATGATGTACAGGAGCCGGTCGAAGATGCGCCGGCGCACGCTCTGGTCGTACACCTCGAAGAACTTGGCGCGGATGTTGGGTTGTGGGCAGCGGAGACCCGCGAGGAATGCTGGCTCTAGTTTCATTGATAGTTCTGTCATCTTGAGGTGTTCGTCTCTGTTAGGAAAGGGGTTGGTAAAAAATTGTAAGTGTTTTAGTTATTGCTGATTTAGCATAAAACTAAGTAAAAAAAACTGGCCAAGTGCGAGTCGGACTCGCGTGCAAAGGGTTCCGAACCAATTTAATTTTTGTAACATGTTATTTTAACACTATAGGGAACGTGCACGGCGTTGACTTTGCCACCTAGTGTCGCATATTCGCAATTTTAAGGGTCAGAATACATTGACATTGACGCTTCTGTGCTGCCACCTGCGGTTCCTGCACGCTCAGTTTAGGGGAACGTGCACGAAGTAGACTATCATCTAGCGTAGCTATTTCGAATTTTATACTTGAAATATACTTGACAGTGACATTTCTGTGCTGCCAGCTATAGTTTCTGCACGCTCCCTGTAGACTTCTTATAGGTTTTCCTGTAATCTGTAGGTAAATAATTTTATCTGTAAATTTATTTACGTAACGCGACCGTGTTTGGGTCACAGAAGTGCATATATGTACCAAATTTCAACAGAATCAGTCCAGTAGATCCGGAGAAAACTGTCTGTGACAGATGGACAGGCAGACAGACACCCGAGTGATCCTATAAGGGTTTCGTTTTTTACTGATGTTTCGAAGGCTACAAAGAACATACCCTATGATTTAACTTTAAAAAGTTATGGAACTGATTTTGATTGATAAGGCTGTCTTAGATGATCAAGAAGAAAAAACACAATATCTGAGAAAACAACTAATAAGCTAGAAAATTATAAGACCTGGAAAGCCATCAAAAATAACTTAAGGCCGGTTTCTGGGTTCAGTATTAGGAATTTTAAATGTGTCGAACCCTTTTTTAAATGAAAGCCAGTTTTACAGGTTCCCAGGCTAGAGTTTGAAAAATACTACTAATACAAAGAAATTGTTAATCAGATATTGAAGCACACACATACCTGTACACATAATTGATAAGCTCCAAGAAAAGAGCATTGAGCTCCAGGTCATCCGGGAAGCGTTTCTCCACGTACTGCATGAGCTTGGCCAGCAGGATGGACTTCTCTCGTAATGACGGCGCGGCGGCGGGCGCGGCGGCCGACGTGCTGGCCGCACCCGCGCCCCCCGCGCCCCCCCCGCCGCCCGCGCTAGCCGGCCCGCGCCACTTCACCCACTCTTCTATCATACGGATGATGGCTTTCATCACCTGCAATAGGAGGTAACATTTTGTAACAGAGTATTCCAAAATGAGCCTTAAGCAGTGTAGCGCATGGTATAGAATAGAAACGTTTATTACCAAAAATATTACTAAGTGGTGGTTAGTGTTTAGAATTTCTTTTACTATACTGATTATGGCTTCATCACCGGATGATCGAAGAAGATATACTATTGCCGTGTATACTACTTATTTAAAAATAGTAGTATTGTAAAATTGACTTGTACATAGTAATATTAATGATAATTTTTTACCCAAATGAATTATGATAGGTATGTTTACCTTAGCATCCGTAGTTTTCTCGATAAGTCCAACGAGAACATTGCCGATGAATGTTTTCCTGGTCTCGACGGTCATCACTGACACGCGTGTCTTTAATAGATCTAATGCTAGGATCTGAAAGAAAACACGTAACGATTCATATTGTGCGGTTTCATTTTATCACGACAACTCAAGCAGAACATTTTTTAGAAAACAAGTAATTTTAAAAGATTTAATAGATTAAAAGATTCTTAGTTTACATATCGTAGATTACGAAAGGTTTAAACCAGTTCTAGGGCTTATAGCATGCAAACAATTTAAACATAACCAAAATACTTACAAGCAAATCAGCCAAGGCATGATCTGGACTGGGCGCAACATGGTCTCTAGCCATTCGTTGCAAAACCCTCATCAGCGGCTGCAACAGCCTGTCAATATACGAAGGGCTAGACGCACAGCACGCTTTGAGCATCATAAGCGGCCCTAGTAAAGCGCTGGCGCCGCTAGGGGTTGTGGTGCCGGCCGCTGCTGTGCCGCTAGCCGCTTGACCGCCAGCCGATTTTTCGTAGGCAGCTAGCCCTTCAAACGCGTATTTGCTTACGCAGGCGTACAAGGTTTCTAGTTCTTCGTACTGTGGAATAAATGGGTACAGTTGAGGTTACGAGGGAAAATTTAGAACATTTTAGAAGAAATATATTGTAACTAAAACCTGGAAATAAAATATTCAGGGTGCTTTTTCACTAAGGTAGAGACGATCGGAGCGGAGACGTCACCTCATTTTGTTGAAATTGGAATCCACAAAGGGTCTTTATTTGTTCTTGTCTATGATTGGTCGATTCCTGCACGTTTCCGCCTTTATAGAAACGCGCTCTTAAAAGGAAATGCTGGCGGCGAGACTTTGTATGTAAAAAGTCATAATTCGAGGTTTGGCTCTCGACTGTTTTCTCCTCGAATTTTGGACCGATATAAGAGATATTTCACAAACTGAATAAGAAAGATGTAAACTGTGTCTCTATGTTTTCGTTTTTTGATTAACAGTTGCCAAATTTGTACACTGGGGCTCCGGTGACAGCGATTTATCGGACAATTTTGAGCATTTTGTGCGAGTTCTAGTGCTTATACGGTTAATAAATGATCAAATAGAAAAACATAGGGACACAGTATATATCCTTCTTATTCAGTTTGTGAAATATCTCTTAAATCAGTCCAATATTGGAGGAGAAAACAGTCGAGAGCCAAACCTCGAATTATGACTTTTTACACACAAAGTCTCGCCGCCAGCATTTCCTCTTAAGACTTAATAAATCATTAGATATGTTGAGAATACGTAAAAAGAAATTACGACATGTCTAAAAACACGTTACATACCTTCGACGCCTGCGCAGCTCCGGTAGGTTCAGTCGGGAATATCGCCGTAAGTTTAGCTAGTAGGTTATGAGTTAGTCGCACTATCTTAGGATTGGTGGACGACACACAGGCCGCGAGACCACGTTGCAGCGGCTTCAAAGCGACGAGGATTTGTTCCCGTCGTAGTACTCCTAACAGGAAAACTAGCAGTTCTAAGGCCGTGCATGCGTTTGCGCAACCACCTGCATTTGCGTCCGCCGTTGAGAATACCTGTAAATATAAAGGTTAGTCACTTAAGTTGGTTAAAAAAAGGAACAAGACCTGGCGTAGCGCGATTGTCACTGCCAAACTAAGTTGAGAAAATTATAATCGGGTATTTTACTGAAAAAAATCTAATTAGTCCGTCAGATAGATTTTCAAAAAATATTGGACACGCATTTTTTCTTTTTTCACGTAAACAAAAAATGAAGACGATACAGCGCGTTGAAGACACGCGTGACGTCACTATGATGGTACAATTTTACCAAGCCACATGACGTCACGCGCAAATCTATCTGACGGACTAATTAGATTTTTTTAGTAAAATACCCTATTCTATATTCAACGATGAATGTTGTGTAATTGCTGTGACAACTAACGCTGTCGCCTATTCTGCATCGGCCCATATAATACATATTGTTATTGAAAAAAAAAAAAGTACTATGCCAAGTGCATTTCACCCTGCCAAAATTGCACGAGTTAAACAACAGAACCTCTTATCCATATATTAATACCTATGTGAAGCAAAAAATTTGTACTTATCCCTTTTTACGCATATTACGCGGAAGGAGTGTGAAATTTGGCACAGTTACAGTTTATATGGAGAAGGAGTGCAGAAAGCTTATTTGTTAGGGTTCCGAAAAAAAAAGGAACCCTTATAGGATCACTCGGGTGTCTGTCTGTCTGTCTGTCTGTCTGTCCGTCTGTCACAGCCTGTTTTATCCGGATCCACTGGACCGATCCTGTTGAAATGTGGTATACATATGGACTTCTATGACCCAAACACGGACGCGTTACGTAAATTATTAAATTTTTAGTATGGGGGTCACTTTTGGGGGTCAAACTAGAAAATTAAAAAAAAAAGTTTTTTGAACAATATCGTGTGACATGTCAAATGAAAGGGCTTACTGTGAGGGTTTTATTTATATTTTTTTCATAATTTTAAAATAAATGGTTTAGAAGTTATTCAAGAAATTAGACGAAAAATGACCATTCCCCCCCCCTTATCTCCGAAACTAATGAGCCTAAAATTTTGAAAAAAATGGAGATAATAGATCTTTACCTAAAGAATACAGGAAAACCTATTAGAAGTCTGTAGTGTAAAAATAACATGTTAAAAAAAAAATTCGTTCGGAACCCTTTGCACGCGAGTCCGACTCGCACTTGGCCAGTTTTTTTTTTTATAATAATACTTAAAAAATACATTTAATTAATAAAAAATGTGGTCGAATTTCGATCACTGGGCGAACACTAGTTATTGTAGGCGCTAGACAAAATTGCAAAACCAAAAACCGTTTTTCATTACTAGAAAACGTAAAAGATCATGATAGATCTATGTAAAGTACTAGTATTCAGCTGAATCCGGTTCCGGTTTGACTGGAAACCGACACCAATATATTTGGGAAAAGGCTATGCAGATGATTAAGAAATTCAATAAATGTATATATGGGTCAATGATCGTTGTTGTACATTTGCCTGGCGCGTACCATAGTTTGATTAGTAATAAACTCACTTTATCCAGCCACGGCAGCTTGGGCTCGCACATGTGCGGCCACACGTCGGGCTTGAGCGCCGCCTTCAGCAGCAGCACGCAGCGCCGCGACAGCGCCTCGCCCGGCAGCGCGCCCGCGGGGCCGCCCGCCACCGAGCCCTCGTTCACCTGCGCGGGCACGGGGCTAAGCCAGGGGATACATACGAAACGCAATACCTCTTAAGGGGTCATTGTACACATCATTATGAACAACTTTTACTATAGGAACAACACTGAAATCGCGAAAAAAATCGACTACCCCATACATTTACTTAACTCGACAAAAAGTACTATTACAGGTTGTATATTTTACCTATAAGTTTCGAAATTGCAACGCTAAATGACAGTCTACTTCGTGCAGGTTCTCCTAAACGGAGCGTGCAGGAACTATAGGTGGCAGCACAGGAGGATCAATGTCAAGTATTCAAAACCTTAAAGTTTCGAATATGCAATACAAGATGGCATAGTCAACGCCGTGCACGTTATAATACCACATGATTTAGTTGTGCAAGCTTTGGCTTCCTTGGTACAGACATTTTAAAAGATCGGAGGCTTTCAGCTGTTGTGACTCTTGAGTGTAACATATATAGGCAATTAAATTATGACAATTTAATTGATGAAGACAGGGCAAAGATCATTCCATTTTGTTGAGGTTCACAAAAAAAAAGTTAAAACATTTTTTGACCTGTGTTGTATATTAATATTTTTAGTTTATGTTAAAAAGTCGTCAATTTTCTATGCCGATACTTCTTTGGATTGTATCTATCAGTTGTGACAATTTATACACAAAATAAATGTATGCTAATGGCTCCATTATTGTTAACAGCGTTAACCCTCCATTATCGAGCCTTTTTATTAACTTTCTGTAGTACCAAAGACAATAATAAACAAATTATTGATATTTACTTGACAAGCCAGCCTGAGCAACAGATTGACAACAACATCAACGTGCTGCTTGTCCAGCGGCTTGGCAGCGTCGGGCTCCATCCGTGACGCGGTGGCCTGCGGGCTCGCCCAGCCGGTGTTCAGAGCTTTGCGACCCTCAGAGCTACTCTCGTCCGATGATATGCGCTTCATTGCGCCGCTTGGTGATGTCGAAACCTGTTTATAGTAGAAATTGCAATTAGAAGACTGATCCGAGGTATAAGCAAACTATGTACAGAGTTATCACGAAGTGAGCTGTCATTCCATCTTAATTACTTGGATTGACAGCTCACTTCGTGATCACTTCACCCAAGTCTTCACTGCGACATGTTTACGGAATCGCACTGCATATTAATGATCCATATATAGGGATGAAACAACGCACGCCAATGCGCAGCATTCCGTATTAGGTCACAAAAAGTCAGTTAGATATTTCATGCATTGAAATGGACCAGACTGAATATGGAGGGAGTTTAATAAAAGCTGGAAACGTTACGCTGCCGCTGAGCTGAAAATTCGAAACAAACTCAGAAGTCTCTTTTAAAGTACATACAATTGTACTGGTCAAATTATATGAGAACCTTGTAGGTGAATTTGTTTGTCCGGAAATAGTCTAAAGGAGTCTCGTAGCAAGCCAAACTTTGTAAAATCAGTGAGGTTAGTAGGTTAGTATCTCGTCGAAAATAAATAAATGGTGTATTTCGATTCCTACAAAACATGCCACGTTATCTTCTCCCGAGTGGTCTCGTATCCTCTGCAGCTCCCACTTGAGCGCGACCTCAGCCAAGTCCACGGCGAGGCGCCGGTGCTCCAGCGACGCCGTAGCCGAGAAGCCGAGGCGCTGCATCGCCGCCACCATGTGGCCTACGAGCGCGTGACGCACTGGGAAGTAAACCTGGGTAAAAAGAAAAGAGTTGTTAACACTTTCATTGCCACCTCTATTTCCGTTAAGTCCTTGCCGGGTGCCCCATACAACTCGTTAAGAAAGTCACCAAAGCGACAGCGGCACCTAACACAGAAATTTCAAAACGCCATGGAGGCGTCAGCGGCACCTGAGTAATGATTGACCCAAACGCCACGTAGGCGTCGTCAGCAGTGAAAGATGTGAGATTGAAGCAGTCATTATGGGGTTACCTACTTTTACGTTTACAAGTAAGGAATTGTGCTGGAGTACTTAGATCTCTACTCAAACTTTTTAATGCCTGGTTTACAATAAGACGAGTAGAAAGAGAGTACAGAATTTATTCCTGCAACCGAATTTCAGGAATAAACTCTGTAAACGCTTTTTTCAACACATTTGAAACGTTATTTTTTGTTTTACATATTAATAAAACTTACAGAACAAAACTATAGTAATCCATATAACAAAAAGAAACCGTCTTTGTACTCTTTCGAAACTAGCGCTTTTAGCCAGCAATTTCAGAGCAAAGCAGTCACGCTGTTTAGATACTGTTCAGTTTTATTTATAAACTAGCTTATTGCCCGCGGCTTCATACGCCCATTTTTCCCGTTTCAGTAGGAATTTCGGGACGAATTATGCATATAAACCTCTTGAATCACTCGCTCACACTATCTATTGACAAAAACCGCATCAAAATCCGTTACGTAGAAGATATAACCGTACAAACGGAAAAAGCGACTTTGTTTTATACCATGTAAAGATGACATAAGAGGCTCAAACATACTTTATAATGTCTAACAACAAGCTGTAGTATATGGAACAGCTGTTGCACCGAGTGTCCATCCTCCACTATGATCTTCTTGGTCCAGTGCGTGAGCATGGTGTTTCCGTCCTCCATGCGCTGCGGCATGGCCGGCGTCAGGATCTCCAGCGCCTGGCGCACGACGGAGCGCGCTTCCACTGCATGCGCTTTTAAAAGACTGTGGAACACTGTTGGCGACACATACAAGTTAATTACTGAAACAATGTAGGATGGAAGAAATCCAGGGTTGTGGTATAGTTCAAAAGAGTTACCGCGGCTTTGGAACGCAAACGGCATTTTGAAGAAACTTGGTGCGCTAGAGCGCGGAAAGTCATTTGATGATTTCCCATCTAAAACAAAGGGTGGAATAAGTGTAGGTTGGGAAGGATGGGAAATCATCAAATGACTCCTCCCGCTCTGGGTGAAGCAGGAGGGAGTGTCAGACTCTTACTGACTAAAACCCATCCGTGTTCCTCCTAGTGCCCTTTGCGTTCCACGGCCGCGGTGACTCTTTCGGACAAAGTCCGCAGCCCCAGCAGGCACTGGCCCTAGCGGGCCCCGTGGGAAGAGGCTTACCTTGCAGCACAATTCGCTTGTGGATAGCGAACTTTGCTATTATATGACTCAGTAGCAGATGCCCGTGATACCTGTAGAGAAAGAAAGTATTAGATTAACAATCGCATAACTGTATTCTAGTTATTATGTGGTCACTGGTATAACATAAATACAAGCATTTGCCTAGTATACACGTTTTTCAAGAGTCAGAGCAGCAAATTTGCTCTTCAAGAGCTCCTTTTGAAGAGTTCTTGAGAGCTCCTCTCGCGCGTGCTTTGCAGCTGTAAAGCGGTTGTATACTGTCGGGTCATAAGCAATAGAATTTCAACGTGTGCAGTTAGTCATCCATGCATTTATACCTCACATGTTATGTCTTACCTAGTCGCCGGATCTACATAGTTCTTGCCTAACAGACACGGCCAGGCAAAGGTCATGAGTCTCCGTAGTTTATTGCCCTGCTTCTTGTTGTTGGCATCGTGTATATGCGCGGACGCCTGCTCAAGCAGTAGACACGCAAACTGCAGCAGCGAGATGCGAACAGCGTCCGAACACGCGAACGGATTCTCTGGGTCAATCACCTGAGATAGAAACTGGTATTAACTAACGCAACGTATGATTGTGAAGTAAATGGGAGTTAAAGTAAGGTTAGTTTTGAATGCGCAAAATCTTGTGTAAGGCCACGTTTTCACCAGCAACCGCAGTTTCTTTATATTGCGAGCTGCCAAGGAATAATGCGATCAATCGATCAACCGAGCCCCGCAACGAAATTAATTGCAGGCCGGTTGCTTATAGGTGGAAACGAGGCCTCAGAAAAGTGTGTGTAAATTATTCTCTGAACTTTGATGCTATGAAATCTAAGTGTACCTTTGATTTTGAAGACTGGCTAAGCTGTTAATATGTTAAAGATTTTTCTACACGTAAAATCTATCTAGAACTCTTAGACCATTTGCACCACATATCACGTAGCGTTAAACATATCTAAATTAATTCAGCCTCTGTCAATATCAAACGATTGAGAGAAACGATATTTTCAATTTGTTGGATGCTAAATACCTTCAGTGATTTATGGTTCAAGCAGGCCTCAATGCCTTTCTTTGTGCCCACAACTCGCCCCCAGAGTCGTGCAAACGCTTAGCTTTTTCGTTAAATATTTTATGGCACGAAGGTAAATTGTCTTGATGATTATGACAATGAAGGTTAAAAATTGACATAAATAAATTAAAACTTACGTTATTAATAAACACGGAGACGACATTGTCTGGGTTATCCTGATACGGTGCCGGGGGTCCGCCCACGATCTTCTGCCCCTTCTCGAAGCTAACCGCGAAGCACGGGATCAGGATCATCTGTAGGACTTTAGCCTTGAGGTCCTGTGACATGGTGTCACTAGAGAAATGCTCCACGAAGCGGAAGAATGCTGCGCGTTTCCATTCTATGTCGTATGTCTGCGCTACTGTGTGTTCCAGAAAATCTCGTAGGAACTGTGAAGAATTAATTGATTTACCAAGAATACTTTAGTCGTTTTCGAACAAACCTAAAAGATGCTAAGATGTAAAAAAAGCTTGGCTGTGAGCTACTTAGCAGCAAAAAAAAACATGAAAATTTTGATAATCCGTCAATACAAGCAAAGAATAATTAGCCACATTGTTTATTTCTAGGATGTAAAACCATAACCGTCATCATCAAAGTACTTTTTCAGCACGGCGAAAGACAAACAAGGACCAAATTATTGACAAAGTTTAACGAGAAAGACGTATTCCAACAAATGCAAAGGACCAAATGTTCAGCTATATTCATTATTACATGTCAAACACTATGAAAGAATGTAGTTTACCTGGAAGTCAGGTATGAATCGGTCACACAATGCTCGCAGCAGCTGGAACAAAAGGTCAATGCTGGTCTTGTGCTGCACGAAGTAGTGAAGTAATATCTTCACTATCAGCTTGGGTTCCTTCCAGTGAGTACAGTCCACTATCTCTACTTTCTTATGGATTTCCTGAAACAAAAAAAAAAGAAATAATTATAAACGCTGCTAATATAAACTGGGACATAGTATATTGCATCGTATTGTTTTGTCGTCATACTAATACTACAAAAAAAAATAAGACCACGAAAGCAAGGCAAGAAGTACTAAAACTAATTTCTGAATAAAAAAAACACTTTTTGGGATTACAGTTTGGTTAGCTAGTTACGACGTTTTAATGATCCCATAGTTATATGAGACTACAATCAATAAGCCCACTTTATAAAGTGGTTGAGATTAGTAACGAAACCAACATTAAGAACGGAACAAATACTTACGTGATATTGATCACTGCACCAAATACGTTTCAACAATTCAATCAAATCTGGCTGTCCTGACAGCCATTTCTCGTCAAACTTGATCAACAAAGAAATAACTCTTATAGCTTGGAACTGCATCTCAGCTCTATCGGCTGTTGGCAGATTGGACGCAGTAACGGCAGTGTTGGCCGCCAACAACTGCATAAGGCGCGGTTTCTTGGTCGTCTGTAAAGCCTCCCGGTACGGAGGACCAGCTTTCGGGTGTTTGATTAGGAAGACCAGGAATCGGCTCCATTGTTGGTCTTTTATGTTGTTGTCACCTAGGATTAGGTCTAGAGTTTCTTTGGGATACCTGAAAATAAAATAGATTTGGATATTCTTTGGTCAATAATGGATTGGAATGGAAGTGGGTTGACTTTTTTTTTATGAGAGACACTGATTATCACTCATTTCTACTTGGTATTTATCATCAAGTAATAAAACATTGTGCTGTACATAATCTCCAAGTAAAACGGGACCAGTGAGAAAATGTAGTACATAATCAATTTCAACTATTTTAAGAATCAATAAAACGTACCTCATAAGGAACTTGACAAGCGGCTCTCTAAACGGCGATCCAGCTTCAATCATGAGCGACTTCTCAGTGTGGAATATAAGTCGACACAACACATCGATGAAGCGCGGAGAAGCAGCCGGGATTTGATGGAAAATGCCGATCAGAATTATTATCTTCTGTTCGTTCTCCATGTTCTTGGATACGCTTTGGAGGAAGTTTCCACCTGTGAGGAAAATCGCATTAGTTTTGTTGTACAGAGAAAAATAACAGCTCAATGTTTCCCTTCGAAGAGCATCCACTGTTGGAATTGGCCCATGCTACTGTCCAGAGAAAGAGGGGGACTAGAATCTGCAGTTTTATGCAAAATTGATTTTATATCATCTATTTTTTTTTTAAGTTTTTCTACGAGCGCCTGTGCTCGAGTTATAATCATGGAAAATCTAGTTCGATTTACTATTTTCGACTACTTAGTATTAGGAAAAAAAATCTGAAAGAGTCTCCTTTTTAGGGTTCCGAAAAAAAAAGGAACCCTTATAGGATCACTCGGGTGTCTGTCTGTTTGTCTGTCCATCTGTCACAGCCAGTTTTCTCCGGATCCACTGGACCGATTCTGTTGAAACTTGATACACATATGGACTTCGATGACCCAAACACGGACGCGTTACGTAAATTATTAAATTTTTAGTATGGGTGTCACTTTTGGGGGTCAAACTAGAAAATAAAAGTTTTTTGGACAATATTGTGTGACATATCAAATGAAAGGGCTTACTGTGGTTTTGAAGTTATTCAAGAAATCAGACGAAAAATGACCATTCCCCCCCCCCCTATCTCCGAAACTACTGAGCCTAAAATTTTGAAAAAAAAAATGGAGATAATAGATCTTTACCTAAAGATTACAGGAAAACCTATTAGAAGTCTGTAGTGTTAAAATAACATGTTAAAAAAAAAATTCGTTTGAAACCCTTTGCACGCGAGTCCGACTCGCACTTGGCCAGTTTTTTTGTTTTTAGCTAGATGCGTACTTTTTGCTTAAGGCGGCAGTATGGGATTGCCACAACGCCAGATTTTGAGCTATATCCGTCCGAACCACTAAAATTGAAGAGTGGAAATCTGGCTTCTTTCTGGGCCCAATGAAAGTAGTTAGGGCTAAGTATATTATATTAAAATGAATTAAACTATTACATACCTCTATTAGTCTGTATAGAATAATCGAGTAACTTCTTCAAGAGTTGCAGCAACTGTTCGCACAGTTTCTCACTGAATGTAGAAGGGAACAGCTGTGTCAAGTACGAGAGCCTCTTGGCCCCATTCACGCTGAGATGTCTATGGTCACCCAGAGTTAGCAATAGCGGTCGCATCACTGGATGAACCATCTCCATGTCGATTTGGAAACCAGATAAGAATTTCTGCATGCACTCAAATCCAACCTGAGAAATTTCATTTTTTTTTTTATAAATGTCTAATATTTGCAACAAAATGATTGGTTAATTACGGTTCTCCATACTTAACCAATAATCTTAGGAATATTAAAATACGTCATTTACTATTGACCGCTGCAGTCGATAAAATTATTAATATTATAGAAATATGTTGAACTTTTAATCATTTACAAAAAGGTTGGTTGGTTTGTTTTCAAGATTCAAATTTTTAAAACGCAGCTTGGTTAAACTTATACAAAGCTTACTTGTTGCAGTTCCTGGTCATTCTTCTCTAGAGATTTGTAGAGCACTTGGAATATTTTCTCGCGGCAATGTTTCTCCTGGATATAATGACAGGAGGCGAGAGCTTTCAACGCCGACGCACGTAACGGAACTAGGTTGACGTTCTTATAGCAAGGCAGCTTGCCAAGCATCGCGTCTTCAGCCTCGCATAAGGATAGGAGCTCGCGGAAAAATACTTTGTGTTCGTTTATGTTGAGATCTATAAATTATAGAATATTTTAATAACACTTTAGGTAACATCTGTTAAATCACACCTGCATTCCCCGAAGAAGAATGCAGGTGTGATTTTATGTATAAAGAATAACTTTGATGTGGTGACAGAAGTTTACATAAAATATGACTATGGAAATGAAAAACTTCTTGAATGCTCAAACATCAACAGAGACCATTCTCTCTTCTTTCATGAAATACGAGAAGCACTTTTAATAATGCGGAAAATTAAAAAAATGGCCTTTCGTTACAAAGCACAAAAAATATAAAATAGCTTAGTAAAATCCTACCTATAGTAAAGAGCCTTGGTTTCAATGTAGTACAGAAGGTGGTTCCATCCATAAGTCCCATCTGGGCATTGGCTGGTTGGTGCCTCAGTAAATGTTTCTTGGGCGGAATGATATCCGCTAACACTTCTCTGTGGGGATCCATTACTTCTGTTACAGTCTTCTTTTGTAGCTCTGCTATGAGCTCTAGAGATTTCATGGCCTGAAAGAGCACATTGAAGTTTAGTACCAATGAAAAGGTTGCATAATCAGGAGTATTAATATCACATCGAGCTTAAAGAAACAGTTGCATCATATAGAGTACTGGTATTTAGCAGCATACGTGGCCTCAGTGCAATTTTTTATACTTACTCTATTTCTATCGTGCAATTTGTACTGGAACTGAATAAGCGCTGCCTGCTAATAATAAAGGAAAGCACATTCTTGCCTTACAAAATTTAATAAGCGAATGTTTATGTTAACCCGATCGAGTATAAAAACTTGCACTAGGCCTCTGGTAAAACTAGAACACGACGAGTATGATCTTGACGATGAAAATGAGGATGATCTTGAGAAAGACTGGTTGGAAAGACGGAGACGACGACATACAAAATCAAAGTTTCTTTAAAACTCAATGTTCCATACCAACAGGCGGGTGCTTTAGAAACTTATGCATATTTACCTGCTGTCTCACAAGTAGATGAGGACTGGTCACTTGCAAAACTAGTTCTTGCAAAACATCATGTAACGCTCTCGCCTTTGCTACAGCAACGTCACCTTCTGCCTCCACCTGCCCACACGGACCCACCACGCAAACTCTGACCAAACGCTCCAGGTTTACAGTAGCCATATCTATAGCTCCAGAAGAAACTTCGCCAGTCAAATCCATCATAACGAAGAGAACTGCTTTCAAAAACGTGAACACGTGTTTGTAAACCCATTCTGGAGCCATTTTTTCCACCATAAACTTGACTGCGATGCAACCGCCTAGCTTGGCGTACCACGCTCGTTCGTAACATAGAGCCGACATTCGCTCAGCAAGGTACTCCATCAAAGGCAACCGACATGCGCGTTCTCGACTTCCTAGCACCGTTGCTGCGGTCTCTATCATAAGGACCAAAGCTAGATGGCCAGGTTTACATAACTCCTTTTCTTCATGTCCCATGATAACGGCGATAGCATCGACAAGGACTAAAGCATCAAGACCTTCTTTAGGTGAAGAGCTTTCGACAAACGGTCCTGCTTGCTGCGCGATTGCTACCATAGTGTAGTGTCTCACTAACGACACCATGGTGGGCAGCACATGATGACGTAGTTCCTTAATAGCTGCGGCTACAAACATACCAGTAAGAGCCGTGCGGTGTGTGTTTCTGACAATACTGTTAGTACACTTGTAATAAGGTCCATTTTGAACCTGAATCTTGCCGTCGATGAAGCTTGGATGGTTGAATAGCTTCTGTAACGTCACCCTGTCGTCGTCTAAATTGAGGGAAGATGCTAAGTAACATCGAAGCACTTCCCAACATTGTCGTCTGTAGAACGGATCTGTCATGCTTGACTTTAGCGCAGAGAAGGCTGTCTCTATTACTTTATCTACCTCGAAATCTATGGGTTTCGATTGTTCCTGGAAGTATGCTTGCACTGCGGGCGGTGGCGCATCTGTTTCTCGGTACTCCAACCTTTGTGGTTCTATCATCATCTTTCGGTTGCCACCACCGAATTTACCGAGCACTCTGAACGCAATTCTAGCAACTTCATTATTCTGTAATGTTCTCCAAAGCGCTTGCATAAGGTCAGCTCGCACTGGCTGAATGTGTTCATACAAAAAGTCAGGCTGCAAGTTATCCACACAAAGCTCGAGAGTCCTCAACCCTTGAGATATTAAAGTATGGGACCCGTTTAAAGCGGACACCAGAGGATCCATGAGCATCGGTAGGTAAGGCAATAGGCTACTTAATCTAACGGGTACGGTCAAGCATAACTCGACAAACAGATCTTTCATGTGTTGTTTGTGAAGGCCGCTTTGTAGGCGATTCAATCCTTCGAGTAAGTTTGGGAGTAGTGGTAAAAATTCTTGGTATAATAAGTCGTGACTGCCGCCGCCGATGGAGCGGAACAGTGCTCTTAAAAGTAGGAAGTAGTTGTAAGGTTCTTTAGCAGTCATGGCATAATCCATGGCTTTGTTAACAATGCTGTGTAAATGCGGCCTCAGCATTTGTTCATTTTCGGTTGGGAAAAGGCTCACGGAACCAAAGACCAATTTGAATAGTCTCAGGTAAAGGTTTGATCTCTCTACATTGGTTCCCATTTCTTCCATCCTTTGGAGGAGGTACTCGACAAGGACGGTCGCGAATATCGGTGATGTTGCAGGGTTTGATAAAAATGTGTTGGCAATAATTTGCAATGTCGTGTTTTTGTTGATTCTTTCAACCATATGGGAAATCGTCGCGGTAAATATCTCTTGGAAGGTTTGTGGGTTCATCATTGAGAACTGTAAATAAATAAATAATACTGTGTTTACCTTCTGATCTTAAGCTTTTATGAGTTTTTTTTTTCTAGGCAAGGATTTCTTAACTTTATACCAGTCTAAATTAAGTTGCTTTTAGAATGAAATCGAATTGGAAAACTTAAAAAAAAATGTTATGCAAACTTTGTTTATCTTAAGGTTATCTCTCCAAAAACTCATATTTGTTTACATGTTTCAAAACTAAATTGCGAACACCAGACTAAGTAAACTATACATACCACTCCACTAAAGTGCTCCAGCACCTCTTTTTCCTCCTTCGATCGTACATGTGGTTGCGCAGGCGGCTGCGCCGGCGCACGTGGTGCGGCCAACGTGTATATGTCAAGCGACTGTAACCCCCAGCGCACTAGGCGTATGAACACCAACGTTTCGCGAGCACTGAACTGCTTTTGTCCTGTTATTGTGGTAGTTGATGTGCCTTCCGTGTTTGTAGTTGTTTGCTGTGAAAGAAAAAAAAAAGTTTATTTATACTGGTGTTATAGATCTTCAGAGGCAGAACACCCAATTACTCAAATGAGATGAGACTTTCTGTCTCGCTCTAAGGTTCTGTCTGTCTCTTAAGCTATGGTATAATACTTATCGACATCTTTAAGTTGCGCTAGCCATTAACGACAAAAACCTTACATGCTTTAATCGCTAGAATCCTCTCAAGAGTACTCAAAAAAACAATCTTAACAACAAGAAGTGAATTCTACTTGCAATTTTGTTAACTATACAAATAAGTGACCTACAACATACCTTGCATGAAGCACAGCCCCACGTGATAGTCTTAACGCCACACACAAGCGTCTTTACCAACGTCCTATAATCCCCTACATTCAGATTATTCATCTGTGATGATGGGAAGCCTATCTTCGACTTCTCCTCAGCCTTAGATAGGCTGTCCAGGAAGTCTGGAGCCAGTTTCTCTTCCTCCACCTTGACTTCGACTGTGGTAGTCGATGGGCCTGGAGTCGTGGGAGTACCAGGTGTGGTGCCACCATTCGGTGTTACTGGTGTTGTTTGTTTACTAGAACAAGTAAAGTATAATGAAGGAAGAATGCTAAAGGTGATCAGAATTTTATTAAAAAATAAATTGAGAAGTTCCAACTGATTATAATTTCTGCGGCTTTTCATCACATCGTTGAAGTGCTGATTAGCTCGAAAAATGGAGACTATTTTCTCTTACTGATGCAATGATTACATCTTTCCACCATCACATTAAGAGATAAGAAGAAAAGCAAAAAGATTATGTTACTCGTTAAATTCACCACGTATTTTCGGTGATCGTTTTCACGACAATCTTTTGACCTAGCGAAATTTCCGTCCCGACAAACAACTGCACACTTACCACTTATTCATCAATGCAGGTAGTTGCAACTTGGAAATTGTCTTGAACTTCAGCACGAACACTTCAAGTATGCGCATGAGCAACTGTCGTCCTTGTGGCTGGGTGCCGGCCGCGGCAGCACCCTCGGTTTCAGATCGCTGACGAATGCAGTCGACCAGGTTCAGCAGCAACTTACAAGACATTGTTTGGATGCTGAATGGGAACAAGATTTTTGATTTATCAGAATGATTTTCTTTATGAACTGTTTTGAAAGCTGCACAAATGCACATGAAATGTTAAAAAAATTGCCAATCTATCGCTGAACATACCAGCTCTGTGGTTATACTTTAACTAAGAGATTATGAGAAATTAACAGTGAAATAAGACTGCCTTAAAATATGTATCATTCAACTGAACATGTTAACATCATTTCAACTTGATTGTACAAAAGGAAGCTAATTTACCAAGTTTAGAACTGAGGCACACCCTATTATTTTAATTTACTTTTATTCTATTTGTGTATACCTTATTGACTGTCGTCAAATAAGTGTTTTTCTTTCTTTTTTACTCACCTTGTAGGAAGAGATTCATCATGAACATTCTTGGAGAATAAATGGGCTGCAATAGCAAGGTCACTCAGTGGCAGGAGTTGCCTTACATGGTGTACTAAGTCAGCCAGTGTTGAATATGCGAGGGGTCGTAATGATTCATGGACTGTCCACCCCCCTCCTAGGAGTACGTCTTCGTCAAATAAACGCTCCATGTATGGAACAAATTCTAAAAGAAAAAAAATACAGTTTCACCTACTGCTGTTCATTACGAGTTCCGACTTTTGCCTGATTCGAATTAGAGCAATAGCAAAAAAAACTTGTTTTTTTTTAACATTTTCCGACATTTAATGTTATTATCTAGCCACTTACTCAGTCTCAAATCCGTAGCAAGGATATGTCGTGTCGCTATGACTAGCTCTTTTCTCAAATGCGCCACTTCAGGTGGGCATAACGTCAACAGCCCTATAATGCCTTTTACCATCAAATTGGCATGATTGGCAATTGTGTCTTGATATATCCTAATGATGTAAGCCAAGAAGGCTAAAGTCTTTATTTGAGCACCCATGAAGTCTACAAAGACCTCCTTGTTGAATGAAGCTGATTGTCTGTAAGAAACGTGTATAATTGAAACAAAAGCCCATGCGTCATTGGTAAATGAGGGCTTTTCTCATCTTGCTATTAACACTTGACAAATATTTAAGAATTTTGTCTTATTCAAGTGTTGGAATGTTGAATGAATCTTTTCAATAGACTAATAATTCAAAATTTCCGTCATATTTCCAGTAAACAAACATGAATAAGTCACAAGCCTTGTTTGCTGACAGATTGAAGAACTAACGTTCTACTTTAACTACGTAAAAATACTCTTTATAAAATGTAACTTCCGGTTTTAACTTACCTGTGAGTAGCAGCAGGTTGCAAAGTAATAGTCTCCATTATCAGTGGGATGAAGTTGCTGACCTCCTGATGAACATTTTGTTTGTATAACTGGTACATGAGCACCACTATGATAGGCAACTCCTGAATAACTTTCAGGGAGAGCACTGATCTTGGGATCAGGTTATACTAAAAAAAAAAAATACTGATTAATCCTTACTAATATCATAAATGCGAAAGTAACTCTGCCTGTCTGTCCGTCGCGCTTTCACGCCAAAATTCTAGAGCCTTGAAAAAGGACATAGGCTTGTATCCCGGGAGTACGTTCCCTAGGGACCACGCGGGCGAAGCCGCTGGTAGAAGCTAGTTCATCAATATATATAAAATTATTCCGTTACTGACTGATTGAGTGACTGACAGACAACGCACAGCCGAAAGCACTGGTCGTAGGAAGCGGTAATTTGGCGTGTAGGTTCTTTGGAGAGTGTAGGAGAGCAGTAAGAGAGGATTTCCCGTAATTCCTGTGGGAAAGGGAAAAAACGGGATATGCGCGTACGAAGTCGCGGGCAAAAGCTAGTAAGTATAACCCTTAATCTTCATTATTGTCATAATCTTCAGTATTAGCTTTTCATTATCACAACCTCATTTTTAGGTCTTTATGAATATTTACTATCATCATCTATCGTTTGTCATCCTAATTTCTATTGAAGGTCTGGAATATAATTTGTGACAATAACTGCCTTTTTTCCCTCGATGAAAAATTAAGCTTAAATAAAAATAATAAATTTATTTAATTAGACATATATTATACATGTAGCTGAAAGTTCAAAGTTAGCCTTTTTTCAATCCTGTTTATTACCAAGGCCAAAAGTGGTAAAGTAGGGACTTTTGCAGTTGTCCATAACAATAATTTTTAAATGCCTTTTATGAGTACTTACAGTAACAACACTGCCATCAAGAAGTTTTTTCTCAGTGTGTATAGGAGTTGTTGTGTATGTTTCCTGTAGTAGTTGGTCAATGTTCACTTCTGACAAATCCTTCACCCTTATAGTGGGTTTAGGTTCAAATATTTTTGTCAAATGATTTGGCAAGTCAGAATATATTCCCTTCACCCACTGCAGGAACTTGTGAATCTAGATAGAAAACAAACATGATTAAAATATGTTTACAATATTTATTTATCTGTCTGATACATATTTTTTTAAATTATTAAAGAAAACTTAAAGTACTTACATCCACATCAGTAGAGTAGGGTGGTCTGTATTGCTTGTGTAATTCCATAAATATTTTAAGGCACACCAAGACGTTCTCTTCGTTTTCTATTTCCATTAATTTCAGCATCAGTATTAAGATACTCTCAACATACCGTCTTAAGGTCTCACTAATTGGGAGACGGTGAATCATCTCAAGAATCAGTTTCCTCACTTGCTGAATATTATACTCTGCGATGAAGTGTGGTTCTCCTTCTTGTAGTATTTTGAGGAATATTTTTAGGGAGTGTTCTAGGAATTGGGGGTATTGAGGAGAACCGAGTATTACCTGCAAGAAAAGATTATAAAAAGAATTTTACATTTTTTAATGATTCATAAAGAATGGTTGTGAGTGCAGTGTACTGGTAGATTATTGCTACTAGCTATGCTTTTTCTTCTTTGCATGGTAATGACAAATATGTTTTTTTTTTTCGGAAATTACACTAGTTTACAAGATTTTTTACCCAAAGATGAAACCACTGTATTTTGATTGAATAAGTAACCTTACTTTAAATTTTGTTAAGAAAAAGAAAGTAGGACATCAAGTTTTTAAGATGTTTGTGGTAGACATCCCACCCACACGCACAAAACGTTTTGGGAACACATTCATAGTGCGTACAGCTAAGGAGTGGAGTTCCCTGCCTGCCTGGAGTCTGTGTTTCATGATAGCTACAACCTGGGAGTCTTTAAATCAAGAGTGAATAGGTTACTTGTAGGCAAGCGTGCTCCATCTTCGACCCCATCATCGCTTACCATCAGGTGAGATAGTGGTTAAACGCGTGATGTTTCATATCAACACTTTCCGCTACAAAGGGCGTAACTCCAAATCCCATACTTTTGGCAAAGAGCAAAAAACTAAAAAAAAAACTTTCTTAAATAACTTTTTTGTTTTTACACTTATAAATTTGATTTCTAGCAAAGAAGTTCTTAAATTTTGACCGTCTTTTGCATCATTTAATTACAATTATTTACGAGAGTTATTAACGAAGTTAGCATTGGAGTTACACCCCTGAAAACCTAAAAAAATGTATATACAACCCATTGGAAACATTGTTGGACCGGCTGAAGATTATAATTTACATTGTATAGAATAAAGTAATTTAGCATTGTATAATTCCATCCATTAACGGCACATTTGTGAGTACTGTGTACCTTAAACTTAAACTAAAGCTATCAGTTTTAGGTTTGTTTTTGACTTAAATATACCCTGACGGTTGGGAGTGTCATGCTCACTCAAAATTCTAGCTGATGGTGGCGTATGCGTTGGATCATTTGCTCCCTTCAAAATGGTTGAGCCGAATGGTGCTAGCGGTTGCTCCGTGTTCGTGAACGGGTGCCGTCAGTTGGGACTGGTAATTTCTCAGCTGCCATGGTTTATTTTAATTATTTCTTTGAATTGTTCCTTTTTTTCCGGACGCTTTTATTCTGCTCGTCTTTTACATCGTTCTCACTAACTTGTATGTATAATTTCAATATGATGTAAACAAAACTTTGTAACAATTTATATTATTTTTAAAAGTGTCCTGGAGTTTCTTGCACGTTCTCCTCCATATATAGATGTCTGCGTCAGGATGACTGGACAAAGAGAGATTTTGGAAGTTTGAGCAATAACAAGTTTTAGTACCTATTTGGTACCCAGACATCAAATAATTGGTACCTCGCTGAAGAGGGAAATCTATTACGTGGAAAGTGGCCTGCTGACTTCAGAATGGCTGGACCAAGCCGGTTTCACCTAGTTGTAGGCGTTTTAACTAGTTTCTCTTTTCGTTAAAATTTAGTACCTCATTGGTACCTCAACATATGATTTTCATACATTTTTTCGATAAGGCAAAAAAAAGTTACACCTGGAACAAATTTTGCATGTAATTTGGAGCACGTTAATTTCACCTAGTTGTAGGCGCTATAATTAGTTTATCTTTTCATTAAAATTTAGTACCTCATTGAAAACTCCTTATATGTTTTTCTTAGATTTTTTCGATAAGCCAAAACTAAGTTACACCTACAAAAAGTTTTGTGTGTTTCAGGATGGCGGGTGTAAGCCTACAAATGCTATATGCGTGAGAGCAATGTACGACCAATGTACTGATTGTACGTAAAAATTGAAGCAATTGTATATTCTAAAACCAAAGTTATTAGTGAAAATATGTGAGCCGCCAACCTGATACCTGAACAGAATGACGGGTCTTTTCTAAATCTGAACAAATTACCAACTATCTAAGTGTGAAATGCCTACCGTAGCAATGTACGAGTAATGCTCGTTACCATATTTAAAGCATTATCAGGTGGTATTAACGGTTAAAGAGTAATTTAATAAATACAAATTTTCCACATTTAGAGCCTGTCCAATTTTATTAGCAACTAGTTGCGCCATACCCATAGGTTGCTATGTCTAAATTAAAAGGTTTTCTTATGTGGAATGACAACTTTTAGAAGCAACTTTTAGTAAAGTATCTAGTTTTAATCAAAATCAGCAAAGTGATTTATAGGTTTTTAAATTTATTTATATTAGTTTATATTACATTTATTTTAAAGACAAAAAACAAAAAAATAATCTTACAAGTAACTAGTTGTGGCCGGAATACGTAGCAATGTCTAAATGGAGATTTTTTGTGTGAAATGACAATTCCTTTATCCGATTTTAGTAAAGTAGTTTTAATAGCTTTTACCAAGATTAATAACTCGAAATGTATAGGCCTTCCTGTCTTCGGTCTGCACCACTGATGAGTTAACCACAAGAATTTTAGCTCCTTCACTGGTTAACCCTGAAGTGCTGTGCTTGACCGAAGTAGTGAATGCTTGGAAAGTGGCTTGCTCGAATACGGCACTGCCCGAGAACCCATCTTCTCAGAGACAGTGGAATGAGCCGCTCCACAAGTTGGTACAGAATAATACATATTTTCTACTAGCTTGTTTATATTAATAACTTGACAAATATAAAGATTTACATGATTTAAAAAAAAAGGTATTAGTTTTGTTAATTTGTTATTTAACAGAGGTATAAATAAATTGATATTATGCATCTTCATTTAGGCCCTACCCTACCTAACTACGTTTTTAATTAATTTATACAACACTAGACATCACGCGGTTTCACCCGCGTAGTTCCCGTTCCCGTGGGAGCACAGGGATAAAATATAGCCTATGTTACTCCCTGATAATGTAGCTATCCATTGCTAAAAGAATTTTTCAAATCGGTCAAGTAGTTTCGGAGCCTATTCATTTCAAACAAATCTTTCCTCTTTATAATATTAGTGTAGATAAATTATCCTAATATATGTATAAAATCTTCCGTCAGATACTGAGTGAGTGAGTGATGAGTGACTGACAGATAACGCACAGCCGAAATTACTGGCTGTAGAAAGCTGAAATTTGGCATGTAGGTTCCTTGGGGATTGTAGGGGAGCACTAAGCGAGGATTTCCCAAAATTCTTACGGGAACAGGAAAAGACAGGATATGCGCGTACGAAGTCGCGAGCGGCAGCTACTCAGTATATATAAAACTCTTCCGTTACTGGTGAGTGACTGACAGACAACGCACAGCCGACACTATTGGTATTAGAAAGCTGAAATTTGGCATGTAGGGTCCTTGGGGAGTGTAGGAAAGCACTACGAGAGGATTTCCCGAAATTCTTACGGAAACGGGATATGCGCGTACGAAGTCGCAGGCAAAAGGTAGTCTATTATATTTTGCTAGTAGAAGGAAAATGAGTAAATGGTTATATAAATAACTTGCCCGTATTATTATAAGAAACCACTGTAGTTCTTAAATTCCAAATTTTGTAATTGCTATTAAAACTACTTTACTAAAAGTCGCACATAGGAATTGTCATTTCACACAAGAAATCTCTATTTAGACATAGCACTGTATTCCGGCCACAACTAGTTGCTAATAAAATTGTTTAAATTATTTGAATAACTTATTAATCACTTTGGTAATTTCTATTAACTTTGGTAAAATTCGCTTACACAAATTGTCATTCCACATAAGAAATCCTTTTAATTTAGACATAGCAACCTATGGGTAAGGCGCAACTACATTGTTTCTAATAAAATTGGACAGGCTTTAAATGTGGAGAATTTTTATTTTTTAATTACTCTTTAACCGTTAATACCACCTGGTTATGCCTTTAATATGGTAACAAACATTGCTCGTACATACAGTAGGCATTTCACAATCAGATAGTAGGTAATTTGTTCAGATTTAGAATAGACCCGCTATTCTGACATCAGATTGGGGCTCACATACTTTCACTAATAACTTTGGTTTTAGAATATATTGCTTAAATTTTACGTACAATCAGTACATTGCTCTCACGCATATAGCGTTTGTAGGCTTACGCCCGCCATCCTGATACACACAAAACTTCTTGTAGGTGTAACTTATTTTCGGCTTATCGAAAAAATCTAAGAAAAACATATGTGACGGTTCCAATGAGGTACTAAATTTTAGATAATGAAAAGATAAATTAATTATAACGCTTACAACTAGGTGAAATCAACGTGCTCCAGATTACATGCAAAATTTCTTCTAGGTGTAACTTTTTTTTAGCTCATCGAAAAAGTATAAGAAAAACATATGTTGAGGTACCAATGAGGTACTAAATTTTAACTAAAAGATGAACTAGTTAAAACGCCTACAACTAGGTGAAACCGGCTAGTCTAGCCATTCTAAAATCACTAAAATGATTTAGTGAGTTTTTAAATTCAGCGTTTTGCTAAAACACTCGTAATCGAAAATCAACTAACTCGAAATAGTAAATGTTCACTCTTTACAGTTAAAAACAGGGGCGGGGCGGGTTATACAGGTAAAATACTACCAAAGCGAAAACTAATTATTTCAATATAATTATTTCTTCTCTAATAATAATGGATTAAAAATTATTATTTCTATAACTTCGACGAGTATTGTTACATTTAGGTACATATCGCTTACGAGTTAGTTATTTTGTCGCGGCTAGAGAGGCGAGCGCGGCGCGGTGACTTTCATTCGCGGCACTGTAGGCCAGTCAAATTAGTTTTGAACCTTTCAAAAATTCCTAACTCTGTTTTTTTTCTTGATTTGTGTATTCGACCTTAGCTCTTCTAATATATCAAAAGAAATCCATGATCCAAAAACTTGCCTTAATCGCCTCGCTTGGCAGGCGGGGTGGCGATCGCAGTGTATGGTGTTGAGTTTTGCAGAGAACGCTGCTGCCCATTCTCTGGCGAGTCCCTTAGCCGCCTCTTACGACACCCACGGAAAGTGATAGGATGGTATTATTCTAAAAATTAATTTGCGTTTTTGGTGTTTTCTTTCGTGGAACTACTTGATTTTAACTTGTTACAGCCAGTAGAATACAAAATTGAATTAAGTTTCTACAAAACAAATCCAAAAACATAAAGATCTGTTATGGCATTCTAAAGTATTGGACTTAATGACTTTTCGCTCTACGGGGACGGTATATATATTTTTCTTAATTAAAATCGTCTTTGATTTATCAATATACTAATATATAAAACTGAACAGTTTGTTTGCTTGCTTGAACGCGCTAATCTCAGGAACTACTGGTCCGATTTGAAAAATTCTTTCAGTGTTAGATAGCCCATTTATCGAGGAAGGGCTATAGGCTATATATCATTACGCTAAGACCAATAGGAGCGGAGCAGTAATGAAAATTGTGACGCAGTAACTAGTACCTAATATAAATGTTAGTAGCTTATGTGAGTCGATAGCCTAGCCTAGCCTATGAAACTACCTTTGATTATACCTATATTTTTTTTAACGCGAGTGTAGTAGTTCACTTGAATGTCACTTTTTCACCATATCCACTTATTTATTTATGAATGCCGGTAGGTATTTTCATCGGTAGAAAAAGCGGAATACCTACCTATTAATTACAAGAAACAAATTAGGTATGTACCTACCAGGTCAACTACAAAATGATATCTCTGTATGCCTTATTGATGGATCCAAGCAAGGCTATAGGCTATATATCATCACGCTAAGACCAATAGGAGCGGAGCAGTAATGAAAATTGTGACGCAGACGAAGTTGCGCGGGTCAGCTAGTTTATTACTAATATTCCTATACCATTTCTGTAAATTTAATAGTCACTGGTAAATACTGTTATAGTTCACACATCTTATTATTAAATTTCCTTTATTCATATGTCCCAAAAAGTATAGTACAGCTGGAGCTCAGAGTCTCAGGAGATAGATTATCCCTAGATGAATCCGAATAATTCCTATGATGTATGTTCTACGATTTTTCTTAGTTTTTTTTTTTAACAGTTTCTGACCATTTCTGTGTACAGTGATGTCGATAGCATAGATGCAGGCCACATTTTTTTTCTCACTTTGCTGGATACATGACCAACAAAATCATCAGTTTTGTCCTCAGATGTAACACAGGTTAAAAAAAAGTAATGCGCTAAACAAACAATCGAAGACTTTATAAAATTATTGAAAGCTAAAACAACAAAAAAAAATACATCACTTTTTCTTTCAATCCTAGGTAATAAAAAAACAATCATAACTCGAAAACTACGAAAAATCGTAGAACATACATATGGGTTATTCAGGATTATCTAGGGGTCTTCTATCTCTGGGCTTCAGCTTACCATATTTTTTAGGACACCCTTTATAGTCAAACTTAATAGGAAAAAGAAAACAAAGTTATTTTCTACTCTCTCATAATTAACCACAGCTGATCAGTGATCACTGCACTACTTTAATTTATGAGTTTAATCAATACCAATCAGTCACAGTATGCTACATTTTAGTGACTTTACAGTATGCGACATTTTTGGAATCGTCTCCTTTATCTTGATACCCCACTCGATAGGTTTTAATTTTTTTTTTTGTTGGCATATATGGCGCCAAAACTCGGCCATTTTAATTTTTATATATCCAGTGTCGCTCTCACAATTAAGACAAATCTAATGATACCTCTCAAGCTAAAATCCATCGATCCGTTCAGGCCGCAGAGCGTGGCAAACCATTATACATACATACTCTCGAAAAACATAACCCTCCTTCTGGCGTAGTCGGGTAAAAACAAGCTTAACTCAGAATAGCAAAGAGAATAATAAACACGCAAATAGTAGTACGGCACAGTCTAAGCGTCGATGCAGTCTTACATTCTTTTGCGGTTAAACGAGAGCAACTGTAAGAAAACTCGATACGAACTCGAACGGTAAAATAACGATAAAATTATCGATAGCGTAGATTTTAACGTTAAGTATGTTTACCGATAAAATGTGCCACAGACAACGGTAAATATGATAACGGTATTTATTAGTTAACGATACCTGCATCAAAAGGCTGTAACGATACCACATTTTTACTGGTATTTCAAGCCTTGCTCTATACTAATGCTGTGCAATTGTCGCGTTTTTAAATGAAAAGCAAATAAGTAAATTAATTAATGTTAGGTTACTTTAAACCCTGTAGGCAGAAATCGGAGCCCCGTCGATAGTTCCTTTAAAATTTAGATTTTTGACCTTGTTTTTGAGATGTTTTGAGATGTTCGAGTATGACCTTGAAGATATTCTTGATGTTTTAGTTTGATAGGGGGCAATATTCTATGATTTTAAGCTTATTTTGACCTAGACCTTTAAGAGTTTAACCTTGAACTTAATTTGGATTGAAAGCTTATATAGACCCACCAAGTAATATTCCCCATCAGTACCTATGGTTTTTCGCATTTTGGTCATTTCAAATTTACTATAGAAAAGGTACATTCTACCAATAAAAAAATACCTACTATATGTATAAAACGGCAGTTATTTAATCCAAAGTTCTTCCCGCCATTTGTAAGTTCTCTCCTCAAAATTCTCAATTTTGAGGTATTTTTCATTTCTAGCAGCCAAGTTTTGCAGGAATTGGAAATATTGAACTTGTACCCGTTTTAACCTTTCTGGGGTCTTGTGTAATTGTGTGGATAGCAGCAAAATTGCAAAAGTTGTTTGGATTTAATTAATTAATTTATTTATTATAAACTTTTTTTTTATTTACAGTAGCTAAGAAACATACACATAAAATAAGCAATGGTTAGCTTAACTCCACTAAGCATGCAAGACAATTGAAAGACAATACCATTTGGCTCCAATCGGGCCTTACCGTCCTTGACTGGACACCGTTAAATACAATTAGTACCCACCAAGAATGGATTGCTGTAATCATCTTGTGGGTATATTAAAAACTGGATGTGATAAAATGATGTGAAATACATTTTAGTAATATGGAGGTAAACAGAAAACAAAATCATTATAAAATCTTTGGGTAAAAGATTTTGTTTTTTATTTTGTAAACATATACAGGGTCAAACTATTGTTTGACCCTGTATTCAGCTACAGAAACACCATCCACTGATACAATCATTAGTGGTCATTAGATCCTCATGTGTACAGGTTACAGGGCATGCATTGCCATTTCATCTTGTGAAAGATGAATTTTTTGATTGCGAGCTTTCTGAGAACCCACATGTGTGGTGATTGTCTATGCTGTGGCCAAGTGTATGTGTGAGTTTGTTTCTAATTTTCCAGGTTGGCCACAATAACAAGGGCCCATTGTAAGGATCTCTGATGTCTCAGTGACAAGATGGTCTAAGATGTTATAAGATGGCCACACACATCCAAGCAAACTTGAGGCACGGTGGTATAATAGTGTATTGGCTGGCTTGAGTCATTATCTTGTTTCAGTCACGGTTTTGACAGCATGATATAGTCCTAGGAACTTCCGACAGTGCAATGCTGATCAGTGGATTCAGCATTCATACTGGGACTGGTTTGATGGGGGTGGAAATCTTCATGTCTCAACATAGCATGTGTGTCTATGTGTTGGTATTAAATGTTAGTGCAGAATGTAACTTAAATAACAAAGTTAGTATTCATGGCCTTTGACTAGGATAGTGGTGTGGGTTGTCTTAGGGCTACACTCCAACCAGGGTAGTCTTATAACTATTGAACTTAATCATATCTTTTTTATCATGGAAGGTAGACAAAAAAAACAGTTGATTGTGGGAAAAATCAATAGGCTGCCTCATCAGAACCAGTGATATTAATTAGGCAACCTTAATGGGCTACGTTGTTATCAATACCGGTTAGCGTAATAGTCAAACCACTTTGTATACATACCTCGAAGTTTTCGCTGAGTTCCTGAGCAGCTTTGAGCTTGATCTCATCTTTTGCACCAGGGTCCGCCAACATCGTCACATAGCTCCTGTAGGTATTCATCTGGGTGTGTGGGTCCCCAGGACCGCCTGCAGCCATCGAAGCCATCATTGTGCACAGCAAATAGTCTCACGATTAAGTATTTTCACCAGCATGTGAATTACCCAACATGTTATGACAAAAAAAATATACAAAGAAAATGGTCCTTCACACGTTTACATCTTTCAATTATTTAACAACAGGGGTTAGCTCATTTATCTTTTCATTAGTCACAAATAATCTCTATAATAAAAATATTAACCCAAACAACCGGACAAAACAAGCAATGCACGCAACAAGAGAACTCAACACGACATTTACAAAGCTTTTTGTCTGTGGCTGTGGCCAATGAACACAGACTGCCAATGAATGAGAGATGATTTAACGCATAGACTATAGAAAGAATGAAACGAAAATGCTTGAAAAGACAAAAGTAAAATCTTGACAATCGAAAGCAAAGAGTATAATTATAATAATATGATCGAAAGCATGATGATCTTTTAGCAATAGGGAATATGCATGCGATTTTTTTTATTTGCTAAATGAAATACTTATTAGCTCTAGTAAACAATCATGAAATTATTTTTTAAATACCTTCATCTGAGATGAAGTTATTAAGTTTCAAAGATTACAAGTAGAAAGAGAAGTCCGATATGAACTTTGACGTCGAAGTCCATGACGCAGCTGCCATAGAAAACAGTGTTTTCGCGAGAGGGACAGATATATTTGTTTAAAATAATTCTATCTCGTTTGTTTTTCGAGCAATTTTGATTCTATTTTCACTGTTAGTATTACATTTTTGTATATTTTCAGATAAACTGTATAGATAATATTTTTTTGTCATGCATATTTCCTATTTTATGAGATTCATCAGTTGTAACATAAAAACAATATTACAAAAGTAATCAAGTCGATAGGACATCTAGTTTTCTAATAGTAAGGCAAAAGGTATAGTAAAAGTTAGTCACGATGGAATTTTGTAAGTTTTTGTTCTAGGATTATTTTATTCTACATAGTTATAGATTATATTATTATTTCATATTATAGAAGAAGGTCTTAGAATTCTAAATATGTATGTATAAATTGTAAGAGCTTTTTATAGAAAAAATAATAAATAAAGGCTCCAAAGCTTAATCTTTCAGTCGGTGCATGAAGCATAAAGTCGAATAACTTTAGACACCCCATTTCCTCCCGGATAAGAAATTGTAAGCTGATAGTTAATATGATCCTGTAAGTAACAAACAAAGTCAGCTGGCAAGATGCCGAGGGAAAAATCGTCAGCTGGTGCATTTAAATAGGCGATAGATGCCCCCTTCAGGGCGCTAGCTGACGACCTTCCCACCGAGCTACAGCCAGCTGATGGTTTGTTTTCTGTAAGACATTGGGTTAGCTATAATCTGACATAATTTTCAATCGGGAGAAAATAACTAAAAATTTGAATAAAATTACATGTGTGACCAGCTGACGACCTTTCCACTGAGATACAGCCAGCTGATGCTTTTTTTTGCAAGTTATTGGGTTGGCTTTAATCTGACCCTATTTTCATTCGGAAGGAAATGACTGAAAAAAAAAATTTTTCAACGTGTTTGGGGAGGCTGCCGCTGCTTAACCCACCCACCGTATTGCAGCTGACGATCATAGAACTCCATAATAAAGTTCTTTTTACCATCTTTACAAGTTTTCGTCCGGGGGGAACTTGGCCTTGGTAATCTGTTACTGGCTCGCGGACCATATGAAAATGCTGCTAGTCTTTCCTGTTTAAACAAAAGGTTTACCCAACTGCCTGCAACAAGAAAAGTACGGCCTCTTCAGACCTCGCACTAATATTTCAAGGTAGGGTGTTATAGACTGATATTTCTCTATGGTTAAATAGTATGATATAAAACTCTATTGTTTATTCCGTGTCATCGGCATCGATGGATGCTTTTACAAGTTACATTACGTTTTTGTAATGGGATAAAAATGGGTTGAAAATGAAATAAAAACAACGTACAGGTTGTGAAAAAGTGAAATTATCAACTCAAATACAACTTAAAATGTGATCATGGCCACTTCTATAGCAGTGTTAGTCATAACATTTTGGCTTCGGTGCACAATAGTGTATGGATACGAGTTCATATCACAATATCCAAATCAGCCTAATGAGACATACCATTTCTATCATCTCGCTGTGGATAGAGTCAGCGGCCAAGTATACGCTGGTTCGTTGAACTGGATTCACCAGTTAAGCCCTGACTTGAAACCTATCCATGTTATAGGCACGGGTCCGATACTAGACAACCCTATGTGTCATGCAAGTGGCTGTCCTTCAGCTGACATACAGACTACACGGACTGATAATGTGAACAAAATACTAGTGATAGATCAAGAATCCGGGCGAGTGATCGCGTGCGGTTCAGTGGCGCAGGGTGCCTGTTCCAAGTACAAGCTTGGAGACCTGTCTGCGAAGCCCGAGTTCGTTCCTGTTAGTGTGGCAGCTAATGACGCTGAAGCGTCTACCTACGCTTTCATTGGACCTGAAAGGTATAATTCATGGGACCGTTCCAATGTGCTATATGTGGGGACTACATTCACCAACAATGGAGAGTACAGACACGATGTTCCTGCGATCTCCAGTCGCGACCTGATGACTCTCGACACCGCACAATTAACATTTAACAAACAAAGTTCAATACAAATAGATGTTAAGTACAGAGATAACTTCTTAGTGCAGTATGTGTATGGCTTTAATGCTAGTGACTATGCATATTTTTTAATAATCCAGAAACATTCCCACCTAGCTGGTAATGAGGAACTGGGGTATGTGTCCCGCCTAGCTCGTACCTGTGTTAATGATGACAACTACAACAGCTACACAGAAGTAACGCTGGAGTGCCATGTTCGAGAAGAAACTGTTAGTGGTAAGAGTGAAGTGGTCAATTATAATTTAGTTCAAGATGCTAAGATTGCAAAGGCTGGTGCAAATCTAGCTGCCCAGCTGGGTGTAGAGACTGGTGATCCTGTTCTCATAGCTATTTTTAGTCCATCAAAAAGTATTTCTAATGAACCTATGGCTAAATCAGCAATTTGTGTATTTTCTTTGCAAGAAATAGAAATTAAGTTCAATGAAAATGTTCACATGTGTTTCAATGGCAGCACAAAAGCACGCAACATGGGCTACATATCAGGCATGATATCTGATGGAAAGTGTCCCAGTGTTGGCTCTACAGGAAATATACTTAACTTTTGTGAGGTAGGTCTTAAAATTAGTGGGCTTTATCCTATAAAAACTATGTCTGTTATTAACTGGAATGATACTTTGATTACTTCTGTAACCATGTCTGTAACTGGTTTGCATACTGTAGCATTTCTAGGCACCAATAATGGTATTCTGAAAAAAGTCCTGATTGATGCTGATAAAGCATTAGAATATTCAAGTGAAGCAATATTGCCTGGTCAGAGAATTCTACCAGACACAATATTGTCACCATATCAAAAGACGCTTTATGTGTTGGCAAGAAATTCAATTGTGCAAATACCAACTGAAAGATGTGCAGAACATGGAAATTGTTCCTCTTGTCTGGAATCAAATGATCCCCACTGTGGATGGTGCTCCTTAGAAAAGCGCTGCACAGTTCAAAACATGTGTCAAAAAGGAACTCAAAGCGCACCAAGATGGTTATCTCAATACATTGGACAGCAGTGCATTGATTTTGAACAGATTCTACCCGACAGAATATCTATGAATGAAGTAACTACAGTGCAGCTTATAATTCGGACTTTACCAGAACTGCCCTTTGAAGCCAAATACAAATGTGTATTTGGAAATGCTCCTGCCATAGATGCTGCTGTAACATCAAATGGCTTAGCTTGCCCTACACCAGATGTGAAGCATAGACCTAAGATTCCTCAAAGTCAAGACCATGTGTATGTTTCACTTTCTGTGCACTCATCAGAAACAAATAAGGATTTTGTTTCAAGGAACTTTGCATTCTATGATTGTTCAAAGCATACAACATGTCACTCTTGTATTTTGAGTGAATGGGCTTGTAATTGGTGCATCTATGACAACAGGTGCACCCATGATACCTCAGTTTGTCAAAGGACCATAATAAGTGGGGAAAACAATCCCACTAAACTGCTAAACCACGGTATTGGGCATTGTCCTAGAATAAGACAGTACAAGAAACCTATTTTACTACCTAATAATGTGCCTAAAGAATTGGAACTTGAAGTTGAAAATCTACCTCACTTACAACCGGGACACACTGGATTTCAGTGTATAGTAAGTATTGAACTAGCTAACATGATACTCCCTGCTAGAGTTGAATCTAATCACTATATTGTGTGTGACAAAACAACCTATTCATATGAAGAAGATGTGGGCGAATACAATGTGAGTGTTAAAATTGTCTGGAATCACAAACATTACATTGACACAATCAATATCACATTGTACAAATGTGAAATTCTTGGATCACATAGAGAACATGCTGATTGTTCTCTATGTATAACTAGAAACTCTATCTACAAATGCACTTGGTGTGGCAACTCTTGTTCTTATAGTGAAACTTGCTTAGAAAATCCAGTTACTGAGTGTCCAAAACCTAGAATAGATATGATCAAACCACTTAGCGGACCAATAGAAGGAGGCACTATAGTTACTATTGAAGGCAGTAACCTTGGTTTAAGAGTTGAAGAAGTATCTGGTAAAGTTCGAATTGGAGATGTACTATGTGAAATAGTCGATTTTGAAGTCTCTGTAAGCATAACATGTCGCACAGGACCCTCCAATGGTTCTGCAGTAGCACCTGTTATTGTGGAAAATGATTCTGGACATACAGAATCCTCTGTTCTGTTCAGTTACAAAAACATAAAACTTCAGGGCCTTTATCCAACATTAGGACCAGTTGCAGGTGGCACCCAATTAGCTATAGGGGGGCAGCATTTGAACATTGGATCATCTATCTCTGCTTTCCTGGACGAGCTACCATGTTCTGTCAATACTACACAGACTTCAAACAGCAGATTGATATGCATAACTCCAAAGGCAAATGCACCTAGAGTGATTCACACATTGACAGTGGGAATAGATAATGCTAATCGAACTTTGTATGGAGATTTGTTTAATTATACAGCAGACCCAACAATAATGGAAATAAAACCATTGAAAAGTTTTGTATCTGGAGGCAGAATGATAACAGTTCATGGTACAAACTTGCACACAATCCAGAAACCTCTAATGAAATTATATTTTGCTAATGAAGTACTACCTGTGAACCATACTGCTTGTACTGTGCTCAATGAACATCAGATGGAATGCCCCAGTCCTGCAGTCAATAAAAAATATTTTGACATTTTGCAGGCAACAAAAACTCAGACTAGTACTCCACAGATAGCAATGAAAGTAGGTTTTGTTTTAGACAATGTGGAAACAATGCATGAAAAACACTTTAACCCCCCTCGAACTCATATGGTTTTTGTCGAAGATCCTCATGTATATCAATTCCCTAATAATGGCATAAAATCTTACAAAGGAGATCCATTGGTAATAGAGGGTGAAAATTTAATCAGGGCAAGTGATGAAACTGATGTTATTGTTACAATTGGAACAGAACCTTGTAATGTTACGAGCCTAACAATGCAACAACTTTTATGCACGCCTCCTGAAATACAACCAGCTAATACTGATGAAAACGGTGTACAGATATCAGAAATCAATTTACCTTTAGTGGTTGTAAAAGTGGGGAAAAATTTACGATTCCCTATTGGCTATCTACATTACGAATTACTTAGAAACTACAATTTTCCGCCGGAAGTTATCGCAGGAATTGCTGGTGGCACTTTCTTTTTAGTGCTTATTTTCATGATTGTATTAGTAATGTACAGAAGGCGTAGTACAAAAGCAGAAAGAGAATATAAAAGAATACAAATTCAGATGGATACTTTAGAGAGCAATGTAAGGTTAGAATGCAAATTGGCTTTTGCTGAGTTACAGACTGATATGTCTGATTTGGCAGCAGATTTGGAACATTCAGGTATACCGACGCTAGATCACGTAAACTACGTCATGAAGGTATTCTTCCCAGGAGTATCAGACCACCCTATATTGAATGTCCAACGTCAATTATTTATTAATGCTCCCAGAACCAACTATGATGCAGCTATGATTCAATTCGAGCAGCTTTTAAATAATAAATGTTTCCTTTTGTCATTTATAGACACATTAGAGTCACAAAAGTCGTTTAACATTCGAGACAAAGTAAATGTGGCTTCTTTGCTGATGATAATACTAATGGGAAAAATGGAGTATGCAACAGATATTTTAAAATCCCTTTTGTTACGTCTTATTGATAAATCTATTTGCAACAAGCATCCTCAACTAATGTTAAGAAGAACCGAAAGTGTGGTTGAAAAAATGTTAACTAATTGGATGGCTTTATGTATGTATTATTATCTCAAAGATTATGCAGGTTCTTCACTGTTCTTGCTCTTCAAAGCAATAAAACATCAAATTGAAAAAGGAGTTGTTGATGCAATAACTCATGAAGCTCGATATTCTTTATCGGAAGAGAAACTTTTGAAAGAACAGATTGACCACCAGACTATAACACTGCATATAGTCCAAGATGATTTTGATGAAAAAGTTCAATGTAAAGTTTTAGATTGTGATAGTATCTCACAAGTAAAAGCAAAGATATTAGATGCACTGTTTAAAAATACCCCGTTCTCTATGAGACCGTCCGTCCATGAAGTTGATTTAGAATGGCGCCACGGAAGAGGAGGACATGTGACTCTTCAAGATGAAGATGTTACCACGAAGACGATAAATGGTTGGCGTAAATTAAATACGTTAGCTCATTACGGCGTTAAAGAATCAGCAGTTATGTCCTTGATATCCCGCCAGAACGACAGTTTTAATACTCCATATAAAATACCCTGCAAGAATTGCACAGGAATATACTGTTCTAATTCCCACATAAGAGTGTATAACAGCGACATTACAGACCAAAATGTTCATTACTATCACTTAGTGAAACCTATAGAGTACCAGCATATTATCAACAAGTCTTCAGAACATAGTCACAAAGCTATTCCAGAGATATTCCTCACCAGGCTCTTGTCTACGAAAGGCACAGTCCACAAGTTTGTTGATGATTTCTTCAGTACTATACTGACTGTAAACGAAGTATTGCCACCAGCAGTCAAGTGGCTGTTCGATCTCTTTGATGACGCGGCACGGACACATGGTATCATGAATCCTGAAGTAGTCCACGCTTGGAAGTCCAATAGTTTGCCTCTTAGATTTTGGGTGAATCTTATAAAAAATCCAGATTTTATATTTGATATAAATAAAACGGCGACAGTTGATTCTTCATTATCAGTTATCGCTCAAACTTTTATGGATGCTTGTTCATTGACTGAACATCGGTTATGTAAAGACTCTCCTTCTAACAAATTACTTTTTGCTAAAGACTTGCCTACATATAGGGAAATGGTTATAAGATTTTATCAATCTGTATCTCAATTACCTCAAGTAACAGACCAAGAGCTAAGTACTTCTATGCAGCAACTCTCGGTGGAACAGTTGAATGAATTCGACACTCTTTCTGCCTTAAAAGAGTTGTATATCTATGTCAGTAAATATAGAGAACAAATTATATTAGGACTAGAAAACAAAATGCACTTAGCTCATAAATTAGATAATATAGCATGCACTATGGAAGGGGATCCTACATCTATATGCTGACTATATGACACCAGTCACGATTTGATTGCATTTACGTAATTTATTTATATAATACCTACTTTGTAAAAAGAAGCTTTAATTTATTCTGAAAATACTCAGATCTAATAAAACTGATATGTAAAAAGACTGTAAAATATCAGTTTCATAAATCTAGTTAGAAAGTAAAATATTTTTTTCAATGAATCATGATGAAATACTTAATAGCTATGGACTTATTTTTTGTCGAAGTACCTATGTGTAAGTATTAAAGTATCTTTTGTAATTATTAAGTGAAAATATTGTAACTATAATGGCATTTTTTACTCAGCATTACGGTGTGGGACTATTTGAACATAATATAATTATTTTAATTTAAGCACCTTTTACAAAAAATGTTGTATGCCTAAAGTATTAATTTAATTTATTAAAATGTATATTTCTCTGATCTGCCCTCCATCCCCATGTAAATTATTATAGAATATCAAATGGTCCCATAAAACTTTGGAATATTGGTAATGCATTTAATCTCCCAGTGGCCATGCTATTTTTATAATTTTAATATAAAACAAATTAATGCTCTCTTTTAGAAAGACAAATATGATTTTATAAGAAGGATAATATTTATAAATCTGGCACTGAAATTATTTTCTAATGTAAATGTTCTTATTTGTATTTAAAACTACTTAACTATTGATGTGTATTATGCTAAGGTGTATGTGTAAAGAGAAATAAGAATTAATTAAGGAAAATGTTGTGATATTTGTATTTGGAATATTGATAGTATTAATTTATCATGTTTAAATACTCTAATTTATTCAGCAATTTAATGATAAAACTGCTAAGCCTGAATTAAAAAAAAAATAGGCGTCACATTATCTTGCCACATTAAACAAAGGGTTAAATAATTTATACATATTACTTTTTTGTAAAGCAACAAAGCACCATATTCATTGTTTTTAATCATTTTGTGATCTCATTATGTTTTTGCTCAACTATCTTTTATATATTGTCAATTTGTAAAAAAGAAACCCCAGTTTTAATCTTTTCTATGAATCTCAAATGTATTGTAAAAACTTTGACAGAAAATGTCGTAATAATATTCCATTTACAAAATATGTTTAAAATAGTATTAGTTAGATATAATAACTTGCTAGAATTTAAGACCGCGTAAATTCACCCGTCTTTGAAATTTTATATTATTGACTTAGAAATATACTTATTTATCAATCCTTTTGTAATGAATAATTTCAATATGAATGGGATAAAACAAAACAACGGAGTATTATTCATTTTAACGTTTATTACATGTACATAAATAAAACATAGAACTTTTAGGCAATTCAGACATACACAGAAAGTCATTTTAATTAGGTACATAATTCTTATTGATTAAAACAAAGAATATGTACTCTCAGTGAAATAACATTACAATGACATTGGTGTGATACTATTTTTTTTAACTTTTGTACTGTTTAATCTCGACCAGTGGCGTAGCTAGTCTCAAAGGGGGACCTGTATCAAACATTTTTGGGGGGCCCGTTTTTAGGGGTACTTAGTTTTTTTTTTAAAACAAAATAGGCCCTACTAGCTCAAGTGTCTTGGCAGGCTAAAAGATGACGGCGGGATTAAATGTAGAAGCTTTCCGTCCACAAGTCGGGGCGCTTGTAGTCCCGTATCTTTGATACGGCGGTAGCTACGCCCCTGATGTCGACATATTCATAGTTAGCTAAATTGACAACAATTACAATAGGCAATTCTATTATTTGAATCTATCACATTGAAAGCTATAGTATTTCTATGCTTTTAAACAGTTTTATATTAATATATTTGTCGTAATATTGCTTCATGCAAAACAATCTTGATGATGAAATATGTAAGGATTATTGTTCGTTAAATTCGAGATATACAAATACTATACGAAGGGACTGGCCGCCTAATTGAAGAGATGTAAATGCGGTTAGCGAAAATGATTAAATTTACAAAAATATATTGGCAAGTATTATTTTACTTGCATCTTCTTCACCACGTTATGCCTACAGAATCTCGACTCGGTTTCTATTTTAAATAATTGTCCATCGAATTTAGACAATAACCATAGAATAATTTCTTTTTACAATTGTTTTATAAACTCGCGTGCTACCTAAAATTCGAGAACACGTTTAAAAGTGGAATTACTTTGAAGTGTTAAATCTAGATTATATAAATGCTTGTCCTTCATTTTTTGAAACTTCAATGCGTTGATTTTCAAACGCATAACGCCCCGTATTGGAGGAACGTGGGAAATAATCATGACATAACCACATACTAAAATTAGCACCATTTACCCGTAGCAATTTAATTTAATTGCAGGGTATCTATACGATGTCTCATGGCGGATTGGATAAAAATACCTAAATTTCCGGGGCAAATCATTAGCGTTCTTTTTTTTTCATACAGAGAATTTCGGTGAGATCATTACCATCATTGGAATATTCTGTGCAAGAACTCAAGGAACATATCATTATCATATTTTAATGGGTTACTTTCTATGTTTTAATGTCTGATTAGGCCTTAGACACTGGTTCCGAAAGCCTATAAAATATAGATTTATTACACCAATATTGTGCAGGCCTTAAAATTCACAAACATTTTAGAACAATTGCAGTAACACTCCCTGCAAAGAAACAAAGGTGCTTTCACGAGGCATTGCATCTGTGTGAGTGCGCCGCCAAAAAAACGCATACAAGATGGTCAAGAGCCTGACAAACACTAAACGTAACCACCACTCACGTAAATTCAAAGCTGAACGAAATACCTGGCAGTCATATAGCTAGCTACACATCAAAGTTGCACGCAACGCTCTTGTGCGTACACAACCATCCAATCGGACGTAAGTATCATATAAAAAAAGATATTGTTATCATCTCAAATGTGTTTGCTACATCGTGCTTTCAAATTTGCATTCTCTAAGCACGCAGTACAAAGATACTTACTTACAATAGAAATGGGTTTCTAATTTACTGTACATTTACAAAACTTATCTACCCTGACCTCTTGTCAGGAGTTAGATTATCTTCTAAACCTCTCCCTCGACATAAGAACATTAGTTTGGACGGAAGTTAAGTTAGCCCCTGAGTAAAGCTCACAAAACATCGCTTAGCGAACAATTCCATAACGTCTAAAGTTTCGTAGGAACAGTACAAACTTCATTACAATGTATAAGTTTAAAAACCCATTTCCAGTCAAACTTGCAAATACCAACAGAACAATCTCTTTGTTAAAATAAATTCATAACATATACGAAAATATTTATTACAGTATTAGTTATGAAGCGAAATAATTTAATTTTCTACCGGCTACTAATCATTATAATATTCTATTGCAAATACATAATTATAATAACAGGAATCAAATGGCTGTTTTTTAAATTGACAATACACAACATTGTGTATAGAGGCGCCTTCAAATATGTCGCAACGTGCCGCGCAGCAGCAGCGCGGCTGCAGCGCTGCCTTGTTAAAGCGCCTTCAAATTTGTCGAAGTGCCGCGCGATTGCAGCGCTGCTGCCGCGCGGCACTTTGCGACAATTTTGCACTGAATTCCATCTACTATATAGGAACATTACAAGAAATCAGAAATTCAATGCATGGGAATGAAATGTATTTTAATACTTTGTTTAATCTATCACTAATTATTAACTTGACATTCAACTATTAATTGTGCAACTCTGTTTTTAATTTTGTACTATTTACATGTATCAACAAAATAGTTTACAAACAGAATTATTATGAAAATATTCGATAAATATCTTAACTTCATGTACTAGTAAGTTTGTAAATGATTCTCACTTGTAGTCACAAACAACAACGTTATAATATTATTGACACATTACATACCTACTTGACTTACCGGGACTAGAACCCAGGACCGATAAACAGAAGCTGTTTGCACGGCCGTCATATTTTCCACACGACAATTAAAATGCATAGTACATAAATAAAAACATCTATAATATATCACAAAGTCAAAAATAACTAAAGGCCTGTGTCCTCTGCGTGCATTCGAATAAAAATTTGCGATATAAGGCGTGGCATAGAGATATAAAACTCAGTTCATCCGTTCATTTTAATGTCAGTAAAGGCAGTATCATAAATGCAAAAATGTTTTGTGCAGGTAACAACAAACCGCATTTTAAAGCCGCATGTTGACACTTATTTAGATTGGATTATAAAAAAATACTGATATAAAAGTTTTAATCATACTATTTGTATTAAAAATCTCAACTATTGCATTTACGCCACGCCTGATCGCCTCAACTAGTCACGACATAAAACAATAAACATTAATACACATACATTTTGACATAGAGCCTGGAAAACATTTATAACAACTTCACAATAAATATTTATAAAAAGCTTATGTGCTGTTTATAGTAAATTGCCTCTTAGGTCCTGCCTAATATCTTACTTAGGGCATAACGGGAACGACGCGTTCCCACACTAGGCTTTGGTACATACGGGTTTGCCTTCTATATCAATATAGAACCTATTTAATAAGGACGTATAAAACGTGATGGAGAATCGTTACCTCCAAAAGATGTACTTACAACACAATTTAAGTACCTACTTTATAAAAATGTTACTGCTGATGAAATGGACTGCAGTAATTTTATATTAGTTTTCTAATAAATATTAGACATATAAGTATACCAAAAAGCTCTAGGAGCCGCGAGTTATATTGAATTCGTGGGTGATTTTTCTAATGGGTCGCGATAGACGATGGTGGCTGATTTGATGAGGTCGGGTTCAGTATCGGAGGGAAAGAAGTCTGCGGTGGCACTGACGGGTTTGTCGGAGCACTTGTTGTGCGCCATGAGCATGCCGCCGGCCAGGCCGACCAGTGCGCGGTCCAGCCAGTTCACCGGGTTGGCGTACATCAGGCCTCCTTCGTAGAAACCCAAGTGACCGCCGTGCGCCAATTCCAGATACATCACCTTATCATGCGAGCCTGTAAAGAAGAAACAAATTATTAAACACCAGATAGATACAGCGGTAAATTCAATATGACGTCAAGTTGGAGGAGATAACCTTAGTCGGAGTCATAAACATTTTTTTTTTTTTTTTCATTATGTGTCAGCCAATCTGTCACGCCACTTGATCATGCAAATATTACACAAGGGCGCTTTTGTTTTAGGATTAATATGAATGGGGCTTTCGCAGGGCATGCTCTTAGTTTATTTCAGACTAGCTTTTGCCAGCGGCTTCGCCCGCGTGGTCCCTAGGGAACATACTCCCAGGATAAAAGTAGCCTATATCCTTTCTCAGGCTCTAGACTATCTCTGTACCAAATTTCATTTAAATCGGTTCAGTAGTTTTGGCGTGAAAGCGAGACAGACAGACAGAGTTACTTTCGAATTTATAATATTAGTAAAGATATGGTTATAGATTTCAAAGTTGTTATAAATTTTCTGTTACGGTTTTACGAACATTACGTCTACCATGAGTTTTATCAATCTACACTCGCTAGCGACTGTAGTTAAAAAAAATATGAAAACCTTTAAAAAACAAGTTCATTATTTACTTTTTTAGTGGTTAACTAAAGTTTTACTTGCAACTTGATTGTTTATTAGTTAACAACATACACAAATAAATTAGAAACTTGTTTTTTAAAGGTTTTCATATATTTTTTTAACTACAGTCGCTAGCGAGTGTAGTTTGATAAAACTCATGGTAGACGTACAGGTACTAAACATTTTTTACTGAACTTGGATATAGTTCACAAACAAGTATAACTCACAATATTATTGTAAAACTAAAATTCTAACGGAATTTTATACCTCAACAGAAATTTCTGATGAAATTTAAACCTTGAAAATCCGTATTTATAGTTAAGACATGACTAAATATGGAGATATACAATCAAGTTCCACTGGTTTCGTTCGCATGCAAGTTCCTACATTGATAATGACCTCATTTTTCTGTTGCACAATGTTTCCAATAACATTCGTAAAAATTTGTTTATATTCCGATTATTTATGCAGAAACCATATGGAGAAAGCCCACGCTCTAATGGGTAAAGAAAAAACTAGAGATACGTCATACTCATAATACATCAAGTAAGGTAGATAGGTAAGTTAGATAGACGTGTCAAATTCAACACGCAGCCGACAGGCACCGCCTTCATTAATAATGTAAATGAATTACAGAAATACCGGTGACGGCGTTCATTACCAAATATTGCTACGGTGTTTGTTCACACATTCACTGTTGAACATTCCTCTTAAATAAATAACGTTCGAACGATACTGCTAATGGACAAACTGTTAATTTTAAAATCGGTCTATGTTACCCACAGGTAGGTAGAAGCCTGAAAACACCTAACAACAGGTCTGACCTTGAAATACCGGTATACCAACTTGTGGCTTTATAAAGTCAGACGGCAATCATTAGTCAGCAGTGTGACTAAAAAAACTGACATTCAAACATACGTTATATTTGTACAGAAAACCAAACACAGATCATTATTAAAAGGTTTCGATGTGATACCGAGAAATGGCGGTTCTTTTTTTAATTATTTATTTGGATGGCTACATTAAGGAATCACGGAGGGAAAAGGGTAAAAGGTGGTGAATGTGAAGATGTTGAGATGACTTCAGATAAGACTTCAAGCTCAAATAATTTGAGACAAGAGCGATTCTTATTTTCTTTTCGTGTCGATTCGACTCAAACTTTCTCCGACCAGTACGTTTTCTTAGTTTAGGGGTGATTAAGATGACGAGTTGAAAGAATACCAAGTTTTAAATACTTACTGACAAATTCCCTGATCATGGGTAATAAAGGTTCTGGTACAATCGGGTCATCACGCGCGTTGATGAATATCATCGGGGTTTTGATATTCTTGAGGTAGAACGCCGACGAACTCCATTTGTAGAGGTCTGCCACGGATTCGAAGCCGTGAACCCTCCTGAAAAGAGAGTGAGAGTTGAGTCGCTTGGTAACATGAATGTCATGGTCGCTATTAGCACATGTTTGCAAAAAAGTGTTGATATTATGCATGTAGGCTTGATAGCTAGATTGCGGACCGATTTTCTTGATAGATATCCATCGGATACCCCCAAGCCGTACATAACATGTTTGTGTCGCTAGAATTCAGTTAAAAATGAAAAATAAGGCTAGATTACTGTGGCTGCCAATGTTTACTCCGACAAATACTAGCACTAGGTGATCCGATAAACGCTTATCGACAATGACCCGTCTTACTCACTCGTAAAAGTGCGTTGACACGGGTTCAAAAGTTTAAAACCGCAACAAATAGGTACTTATAGCAGATGGCGTGATCGGTCAAAGATCACAAGAGCGATACCAATATAACGTAGGAGCACCACAATTACCTATTTACCCCAATTGAATGTAACAATATGTACGAACGATAAACATAGTTTACCGATGGAAGTTTTACAAAAGATATTCTGAGTTCTTTGTTAAACATAGGAATGAGAAGATTGCTACCATGCATAAAATTAATTAAATATGTAGATGGCTGATTTTGGTGAACCAGAGACTACCAAGCATCCAGAACCAACCAACTCATTATAACAGAATGCTACTGTAAATAGGTATATGATTTTATAACGCCTTGTGTAAAGAAGTTTTCACACATACACAGATTGTTTACCAAGTAGTAAGTATTATGTAAAATTAACACGAAATAATCCAGCATTATGTAGGTTTACTAGAAATATCTAATATATTTGAGTTCAACTATCGTTCTGCTAATGTGGGCCAGACTTACTTTCACTGTTACCAAATGCATTATTTTTCATGGATGCTAGACCAGAAGTAGAAATTACTGTGGTTGCTTAGCTTCTAAATTAAATTTATAGTTAGCATTATGGCTAAGATACTTTTTTTTGATTTTATGCCTAGACAGAATCTTGCACAAGTGCACCTACAGACTATAAAGTTTGGCTCTATTTTACAGTTTCATTAAAGGCAGCTTAAAAAAAGGTAGTTTTAAAAGGGCCCTGTATCAAAAACTGGGGAGGGGGCGTTTTTTGAAAAAAAATGGGCACCACTAGCTAAGAACTGTCTTGGCAGGCCACGAAGTAGATGGCGGGACTAAATGTATAGCTTTGCGTCCACACGTCGGGGCTTTTTAGGCCGGGAGCCACGTTTATTTGATACGGCGGTAACTATGCCCCTGATTAGACACATTATGTTACGCAGAATTCTACCGTATTGCACTGGTAACGACCACTGGTCGTTGGTTATTGTAATGAACTAATGACACACTGTCACGACACTACAAAAATTACAGATTAGTTTTCGCCGGCTCAACAATCAGCCCTTTGTTGTAGGAGGCGAAAGGTCGATATGTTTGAGGACACAGTTTTAGACTAGACTGTAAGCTGAATAAGGCTCGGATCCATCCTTGAGGTATCTTGTTTTCAGTTTTCGATACAAACACAAAGCGTTTTGAGAATACCTTCATTGTGTAGGAGTGGAATTCCCTATCGGAGTCTGTGTTTCCTATTAGCTACAACCTGGGGTCTTTAAGTCGAGAGTGAATAGGTAACTTGAAATAGATAACTATAGGTGGCAGCACTGAAGTGACAATCTCAAGTATTTTTAAGGTAATAGTTTTGAATGTGCAATACTAGATGGCCTAGTCTATATACGCCGCCGCCGTGCATGTTCCGTATAGGTTACGTCTAGGCAAGCGTGCTCCATCGTCGACCGCTGGGATATTAGTGTTCTGTGGTCGACCATATACCGCTTTCCATCAGGTAAAAACGAGCCTATCAATAATAATAATAAAAAAACAAAGATTTGTTTCAGTCTTACCTGGAATAGGCCTCGTCGAGATCGGGCAGTGTTCCAGCCGAAACAATCATCTTCTCATCTAAACCGTATTTGTTCTTCATTTCGTGGCTAAGCAGAGTTCTTTTGTGTCGAGTGATGATGTTGCGGTAGTTGTCCGTCATTATGTACAGGTAAAAACGACGGAAGTTTTGCCATTGCAGGAGGTACACCATAGTACTAGAAATAATAGAAATAAGGGTTATTTTTGCATGTTCGGAAGTTTATTGGGTGGGTATAGTTGAGTAAAGCGCGGATAGTTGAATTGACATACAATTTGATGGAGCTCTTTATGTCAGCTGTCGGTCTCATGACTAATATCAAGATTATATAAGAATTCTCAATGAGCTGTCTTATCAATGAGTAGCCCGAAATGAATAAATTCAATAAATAAATGCAAATCTGACGGAATTTTACTTCTACATTCAGATATTAAGGTGAAAGGTCAGGCGGATATTAATATTAGTGAAATACTGATATTCAGCATGAAAGTATGATTAAAGTTTATTTTCCGAGCCCGATTTGCTCGGAAAAGAGGTTGGTCAGTTATTATAAACTGCTGAATTCAAATCAATACCTACTGCTTAATCTACGCACTATTTAGGTCAAAACAATTTACGTCTTATAAGAACGTAAACATACATGACATTATTTCTGAGAAATGAAAATATTTACAAAATAAAAACTTGCATGCTGCATAACTTTAATTATTAATTTCGCAAATCAGTTACTTCTTTACGAGAAAATTCTTTTTATGAAGGTTGAAAACCTATTGCAAAAACTAACAATATGTGGATTGAAAAGACATTGAAAACCGACTAATTAGCCGTTTCTACATTTTAGATAGCATATTGCATAATTTCTAGAATAAAACTGGCCTCTCCAAATGGTTTTAATGAGCGAAATCTATATTCGGCGGAGGACGATTCTCATTTTTATTTTTGGACATAACGGCTTGTAGGAGAGTCTGCAAGTCGTTATGTCCAAAAATAAACAAATCATAACATCCCTATTTCCATAATTATCCGAAATTAAACCTCAAATGATCATTTAATATTCACGTAACGTTTTCGTTGATGTTTAATTGATGTACGTTTTACAAAGAGATTTAATGTGGCGTTCGACAATGAAGATAGCCTCGACCTCTCGCGGGACAAATCGTTATAAAAACTTGATTAAACAATTGAAGACTTCATTCAATACTTACTCTATGGCGTTGTATCCCTGGCATATTGAAATCCCGCCAATTATATTGGCTGGCCTCTTCCTGTCCTCACCCAAGTACTTAGCTATTAAGTTGCCACCGAGACTGAATCCGACTAGAATTAGTTTCGTTCTGGGGTATCGCTCCATGAGGTTCTCTACCATATAGTTGTAATCATCCGTGTGCCCTGGAAAAAGCCTTTATTACTAAAAGAAGACTCGTGTCAGTTACAAAGTGCGTAGTAACAACTCGATATCAATATTTGAATGACTGCTTCTATGTCCTAGTTTATGATTAGTGGTATAGAGGTAGGTAATTAGGGTTATCGTTTACTGTTTTGTTTTTCGTGTTAATGAACTAGCCGTCATGCTGTGTCGTTAATATAAGTACCTGTAGGTAAGCATTGAGAATACTTATTTTCATTTCAGAAGACGAAATCGTAAGCTTCACTAAAACCTCTCAGCTGTTTGATTTTGTGGCAGAATATTTATTTATTCCCGATTCGAGCATTCGCGACTAACACGGACCATTCGCTTCTACATTCACCATGTCGAACCATTTCAAATGAACTTGACCATTCTGAAGGCCATCCAATATTGCCAATATATTTTTTTCAACTCAGATGTAGTGAATCTCAATTGGCATGCAAAGTAAGTTTGTGTGCACGCGATTAACTATAACACGAGTAATGGCAGGGAGATTTGAATTACAGATCCTCTAAAATAGAAATATACAATTATTAGGTGTTGTTATTTTTTATCTAAAATTGGCTGTATAGTGAGTAATAATTTTTCTTACATTTTACTGCTTTAGACCAGTCATTAATTTATTAAAATTGTACCTTCTGTATTTTTTTATAGAATAACTCTTGATCAGACATCAAAGTACCGGCAATTTATTCTTCAAAATTTTACGCACCTACCCAGCTACACGAGGAGTATGAAATCATAAATTCTTTTAAATAAGTAATGTCACCTTGAATTAAAATTGTATTGATCGAAAACCAATTAAATGCTCCTTGCAGTATTTCTCACGGTCCAATACACACGTCTGCGAAAATTGTGGGAAATGGCAAGTGTTATAGTAGGTACTACGTAATCCATAGTCTAATGAAGGACCTAGATTCCTAGAACCTATGGTTTATGGACGGTAGTTTCTAGGAAACCAACGATTTTCTTTTGACGTAATGCCTTTTTCCATGCCTATAACACGGAAAAAGGTACCGGACTCGCTTTACGGGAAAGTCTCAGACGTAGTTGGTTGCTTTCCGTTGGAATGAACGCACTGATTACACTGATTACGTTGCATTACGTAGGCTAAGTATGAAGGAGTAGGTGACAAATCGTATTATTCTATTGCGAATAAAGGGGTTTCCTTCTAAATCGACAATGTAGAAGAAAAGTTACGAGACGCTAGCGAAAACTAATTAATATTTCTTCTCCTTCGGATATAATATCAATGCAAAAAATTGACTAAGTGCAACTAAGAGCAACTTGGTTGCATCGAAATGCAATGTAATACAATACTGGCCGGCAATGATCTCGACGTGAAAGTCGCTACATTAGGTATACCTAAGTAGATATAGAATGTTGATAGAGGCGTGAACCTAGACTAGCTATGTATTGCACTTAAACAATGACAGCGCGCAGCCGCGGTCAAACTAATAATCAACCTTTTTAACCGACTACGGAAGAAGAAGGGTAATTATTTTGGCTGCCTATGTATGTGTCTAGATGTGGATTTTTGATCGTGGCTTAAAAACTGCTCTTCAGATTTTGACAGATAATTTAATTTATGAAGTGACACACTGGCAGCTAAATCATTTAGGTAATTGACAAAAAATACCACAGCATAAGCTAAAAACATACCAAAATAAATATAACGTTTGCAGACACGCAAGAATAAGATCTTCTTCTGTAATATTTCCGAAAGAATCTATGTAATTCGTGCTACAATATCATAAAAAACTGGCCAAGTGCGAGTCGGACTCGCGTGCAAAGGGTTCCGAACGAATTTAATTTTTTTAACATGTTATTTTAACACTACAGACTTCTAATAGGTTTTCCTGTAATCTTTAGGTAAAGATCTATTATCTCCATTATTTTCAAAATTTTAGGCTTCGTAGTTTCGGAGATAAGTTGGAGGAATGGTCATTTTTCGTGTAATTTCTCGAATAACTTCACAATCATTTATTTTAAAATTATGAAAAAAATATAATTTAAACTCTCACAGCCCTTTCATTTGATATGTCACACGATATTGTTCAAAAAGCTTTTTTTTTAATCTTCTAGTTTGACCCCCAAAAGTGACCCCCATACTAAAAAAACAATGATTTACGTAACGCGTCCGTGTTTGGGTCATAGAAGTCCATATGTGTACCAAATTTCAACAGAATCGGTCCAGTGGATCCGGAGAAAACTGGCTGTGACAGACGGACAGACAGACAGACAGACAGACACCCGAGTGATCCTATAAGGGTTCCTTTTTTTTTCGGAACCCTAAAAAGTGTATTGCTTAGGGCCATTTTCACCAATTCAAACTGATCGCGATCAAGCCAAGCTGAACTGCGTTCAAGAGCTGTCAGTGTCAATATTCCACACAAAATAACGACACTGACAGCTCCTAAACGTGGTTTGTATGCTGATCGCGTTCAGTTTCATTGGTGCATTCGATAGTGTGAAAAGAAAAGAACACAACATCACACACACACACACACACATATCTATATATATAAAAATGAATTGCTGTTCGTTAGTCTCGCTAAAACTCGAGAACGGCTGGACCGATTTTAATTATTCTTTTTTTGTTGGATTCGCCAAAATACAGGGAAGGTTTAAAAGCAAAAAAAAATGGGTAGGTAGATAGGGTAGGTAGATAGGTAGGGTAGGGTAGGGTAGGGTAGGGTAGGAGTAGGGTAGCAGTAGGGTAGGAGTACGGTAGGAGTAGGGCAGGAGTAGGGTAGGAGTAGGGTAGGAGTAGGGTAGGAGTAGGGTACGAGTAGGGTAGGAGTAGGATAGGAGTAGGGTAGGAGTTATATTATAGATGAAAATTGTGACGCAGACGAAGTTGCGCGGGTCAGCTAGTTACATCTAAACTAGATCTACTATGGCCGGAAGTAGCAAGAATGGACTACATAGGTTCGTGTGAAAAAGTTGAAAGAATGGCAGTGGCGTAGCTAGTCTTGAAGGGGCCTGTATCAAACATTTTTGGTGAGCCCGTTTTTAGAGGTATTGTTTTTTTTTAACAAAAAACTTTTTACTATAAAATAAAACCGACTTCCAAACAAAACACTACAAAGAATAAAATAACCTTAATTTCGGAAGTCGGTGTTTTTGGTTTTGTTTCTTTGTTTTTTAACACCGTTTCGTCACCAAAAAGTTTTTTACTTTTCATTTTAAGTGGTGATACTTGGACGACGTCTTCGTCAACGCAGAAATTGAAAGAAGCAAAAATGCTCATAAAATAAAAACTACTGAACCAAACCGAATCAACTGCATCGAACTAAAAAAGATTTATGGAAATCGGATCAGAAACCTCAGAGAAATCGGTGTACATACATAAAAAAAAATACCCGCCGAATTGAGAACCTCCTCCTTTTTTGGAAGTCGGTAAAAATAGGTCCTACTCGCTAAGGATTGTCTTAGCAGGCCACGAAGGACACGTCGGGGCCTTTGTATTCCGGGGGCCCCGTATCTTTGATACGGCTGATCTTTACCGTGCTGATACGGCGGTAGCTACGCCCCTGAAGAATGGACACGGGCACGAATCCACGAACCAGAGACAGTCTTATAAACTAACTAGCTGACTACTTTGACTGCGTCACAATTTTCATTACTGCTCTGCTCCTATTGGTTTTAGCGTGATGATATATAGCCTATAGCCGTCCTCGATAAATGAGCTATCTAACACTGAAAGAATTTTCAAATCGGACCAGTAGTTCCTGAGATTAGCGCGTTCAAGCAAACAAACAAACAAACTTTTCAGCTTTATATATTAAGTATAGATAGTAAAAAGAGGTTAATTTATTTGTACTCTGACTGCAAGCAATGTTCCAATAACGATTCTCAAATCTTTCAGTGAGCTACCCCATCGCTGAGGTTACTTCTAATGGGAAACGGGACAGAGCCGCCGATAAAGCTATTTTGTGACATTTCTGTGACAATCTACAATATGATCGTCTTCTTTCGTGCCACAATATCATGACAAGAGTGATGCTAAGATGCTTAACGTGCAATCGCCGCTGGACCGACTATCGGTCGGAAGTTGCAAGATGTTCTATATAACGTGTGAAAAAGTTAAAAGAATGCATTCGTATAGCAACACGAAATCACAGAGGTAATTTTCTAATATGTACCTACATAATAAGGTATTGTAGTGTATATTTGTTTGCTATTTATAAAACTTGTAGCGCGATGCTCAATGATATCATTTTTCCATTTAAAAACAGCTGTTATAGCGTTTTGTATATTACCTCGGAAACACGTGTAAGGGTATACATACTGCGATATCTAACGAAGTATAATGGGTCTATAAAAACTATGTACAATCGCTAATTAACAAAGTATTTAGAACGGTTCCCCTCAAGCATATCCATGCATTAGCGCATTGTCTACGCACCGTAGCGCCTCCAATAATTTGTATTATCCTTACTCATTACGTAATTAAATCTTTATTTAACCATTTGTTTCAATCTCGCAGAAAGTATTATGCATTTGGATTGCAAACAATTTCGATTGTTTATTACGCTGCGTTTGCTTTGAGCAATTCTCTATTTATATTTACGGAATGAATATCTTATACGTAATATCATCGTACTTCTTGGTTGAATAGGCGCTGTTATGGCTGCTGTAATAATTGCAGAAGATTTGGAACTCAAATTAGGAGAAGCGTAGGGTCATAAGTGGAGCTCTTTTGGACAGAGATCGAAAATTTAACCATTTTTGGTTGCTCAGCTTTTTCCCTTGTATCAGCAGGAACTGTATGAGTCAGCAGCATGTCGGGTTGACTGCCCAGGGCGTGTGAGACATTTAAGTATTGTTTTTTACATCTTACAAGACCCTTTTTACGCTCCACCTTCTATTCTATGCCCTAAAACATGCAGCCAGTGACCTTTGCTGTGCCACCAACGATGCTGTGGGAGTGGCGAACTTTTGGGCCGGTTAAATCAAAATAACTGTAGTGCTAGGTGCTAGCCATATGAAGGGGCTTTTTATTTGTCTCTTCTCTACACCTCTATATCTTCATAGTACCTGTCTGTCTCTGTTGTTTTCTCCGTTTACTTCTTCCAAACCACGCAACGGATTTTGATACTGTTTTCATTAATAGAAGGATAAATGTTATTGCATATAGTTTGTAAATATTAGAGGTATACAGAGGAAAGGAGGAGGAGGTAGTGAGGTATTAGAGGTATTAGGTGGTGGCTTTGATTTATATAATCAAAGGGTGGTGGTTGTAACTACACCTGCGTAGCTGTATCGAACTTCGGGACGAGTCGCTATTATTTTTTTTAGCACTTCTTGAAACCACCATTTATTTCTTTATTCTGGCGAAGAAGTTTATCATTGCTTAGCTGACCCTTAGATCACTTAAAAAAAAGCTTACCGTACGAAAAGATCCGATTGCCGGTAACTGGGACACTGTTGAGAGCTCCTATATGGTTGAGGACAGCACAGCGGTAGCCGTGGCATTGTGAGTAGTGCACATAGGTCCTTATGTACACGCTCTCAGAAGTGTTGCCGATGCCGGGACAGATCGCGACAGTCACGTCATCTATGGGAGGAAAAATTATATTAGCTTTGGGAAAAATATGATTACAAAAAATATAGACCTGCGCTTGCTGACGTTAAATACTCTTGAACGTGAGCGAAGGTCGAAGATACGATGTATAATTTCCCTATATTTTTTTCTATTATTTTTTATGTTTAAGTGTACTTTACGCAAATTAACTCCTTTTCTATTTTTTCTTTCCCTTGCGCAACAAGGATTTCTACCGGATAAAGAGACTCCTTAATTAAATTGGAATAGGTTCTCCATAGAATAAGAATGACTCAACAAATAAAAATAGGGTAATTAGATGTATGATTGTTTAAATCAAATGAGAGATCAAACGAGTGGGTGACCAACGAAGGCCACCGAGTTAGAAGGGCCTCTAAAATGGTAGTCCCTTCCTGAATGTATGTTAGATTTAGGTTTATTTGTAAATAAATAAATCAAAGGTACATAACTCGTGAATCGTAATATGTTCTTCGAATTACTTCCTCGCTATATGACTTGAATTCTAAGCTGTGTCAAGGCCCATCGTTAATTTGTGTCATTGGTTTACTTAGCATCCAAACAAGTAATCATCGTAAAAAAACAAGTATTCTGTAAATTAATTTAATCAAATAAAACTTGGTAGGTTGGTGGAGTTTTTTTTTTGTGATAGAAGAGTTATCATTATTGCTAATTATAATTATAAAATACATATCTTTTCCCACATTAATAAATTTCAAACATTCATTGACCTATGCCGTTGATTGAACATGAGTGCCGCATTCCCACTGGTACCTAAATGTAGCAATAGCCGACTGGATGTGCAAAAATAATGAACGGCCACTATCCCCCCGCCTAGAGTGACCATAAACACCGGCTTCCGCCACTAGATTCCTACAACTTCCGTAGGATGACGGCCAACTGATTCATGCTTTGTTTTTCCTTTACGATTGCTTAGAAACAAAACTCGCAAACAAATTACATTATTCTCGAATGTAATATCAAAGGCGTTATCTATTACGTATAGGACAATATACGATATCGATATATGATTTTAAAGATTAATATTGTGCGCATGACTGGTCACTATGACGCGTTTCAATTTATTATTTTTTACCTAACCTAAAATAAATGTTTAATCTAATCTTTTAAATTAACATAATAATATTTTTTCCTTTCTTTTAATGCATCACCGGTGAAATGGGAGTTCACCTCTTCAAAATTCTGACTTTAAAGCTCCTATACTAAATGATGCTTTAAGTGATGATGCGCTACCCATCATCATACTTATTTCAGTCAAAAGACGTCGTGACGAAAGCTGGACATAGATATGTCTTTCCCTATTCCAAGCGACACCCGACCACAACATCGGGTCCTGTGCTTTTGGCATCCATCGGATTCCCGCGATCCTTACCAAGTCATCGATCACATTCAATAATCTTTAGCGACAACGATGACCAATGTATATCATAGGTATATCTAAACTAGCTTCTGCCAGCGGCTTTGCTCGCGTCGCACAGACAGACAGACAGACCGACAGACAGACAGAGTTACTTTCGCATTTATAATATAAGTAAGGAAGTAAGGATAAGGATTAACAAGCCCATAGCAACTTATGGGGAAATTGTACACGAGCATTGACAGATAGATAGATATATTTATTTTGTAAAACATGAGTACAGCATACGTTACTGCAATTTTCCACGAGTTGGACATGACTCATTCTTACTAATATTATAAATACGAAAGTAACTCTGTCTGTCTGTAGCGCTTTCACGCCAAAACTACTGAACCGATTTAATTGAATGAAATTTGGTACACAGATAGTCTAGAGCCTGAGAAAGGACATAGGCTACGTTTTATCTCGGGAGTCTGCTCCCTAGTTTCGCATAAAGTTAAGCTTATGATTTCTGTAGTTTTATTACTACTGCATGGTCTATACATTAATTCTCTTTGTATCTGGGTTAAAACAGTGCACTCACTTCATCTTAATATTCGCGGGACTTAGAACCATCAACTAAGATAATATTTCAATGAGACTTATTTAGGTCAAATACTTTTTATGAAAGCCTCAATTGTTCTTGAAATTGGAATATTTAGATGAAAATTTATCTCAGACTGCTGACTCACTTTAAAACTTCCTGCTTTGATAAGGAACTGATAGTACTGATAATGCTATGTACATTTTGAAATTATGACTAAGTCACTTTGTTTCATGACAGGTCTGTCAACATCACATTTAGCGTGTAGGTACAAGTACTCCGCGAATTTATTCGCTATTATCGCGCAGGGCCTGAAACCGATACGACCATGCTACTGATATAAATAATTAGGTATGTGTTACAGCATGACGTGATATGATATGATGCAATATCGTTTCAGCGCGAGTTCTAAAATTTATTGACAGCCTCTGGTCTAGTCGTGGGAAATATCGCAATCGCGATTCATAAGCGTGGGGGTCCTCGTTCAATCCCAAGGCTGGCAGCGCGGAAAATCCCAATAGCTTTTTTACCGTTTGAACATTTTCATTAGCACTAGCAGCCCAGACTTACCTACTGTGCCTTGTACATGGCAACAGACTCGCCCCTTCTAGCACATGAGACTTGAATATCACTGGCAGGGTGTGAATGTTCTATAGCCCCAGTTCTTGTTCTATTTCGGGCAATACTGGCGTGATCTTATATTATAAATTATAATAAAGTATTTATCATAAACCGGTTAAACAAGCTAAACTAAGCCGAACAATAGGTACCTTCGTGTTGCAAAAGATGAACCAATCGAGTGGAAAGACAGCCGCGACTCGCGAGTTGATGTGACCTTGCACCGTGTTGATTTACTCAAGCTTTATACTATGTATTGTAGTGACGTAGGCAGATCAGCCGGTAAGGTAATGTTATTGTGTTGCCGTCACGCATATAACTCCCAATGGAAAGGTGCACCTACTTTCAAACACATACACACACTCGGATTCAGTTATCTACACACTCCACATATTTGCGAATACGATAGGAATCCACAAAGCTGTTGTTTTGTTATGATTTCTTGGAATCTAGTAGGAAAACCTTATCATACGGATCTTATGGACTTGAGGAATATAGTGTATTACTGTGTGCCTGCTTCGATAAAATGAATCTTCATGAATCAATCTGCACTTAATCTTTAGGAAAGGGCTGCACGCATGACGCACCTAGCCATTTCCCAGCTATTTTGGGTTCAGCTCGCAGTCTTAACGAAATGCAGCTGCCTGACCTCCGCATTGCAGCACAGATGTGACCAATTAGCCAGTGATAGGGCGTAAAATAAGAAATTTTCAGCATTTTTCTTTCAAGTTTTTATGGGGGTTTTGTATGACTTGAAAAACTGAAACATCCATACCTTCATGCTCGTTTCCAACTGGCTCGTACAGGTCATAGGTGAGGGTGGACTTGTCTGGAAGCACCAGCGACACTCGGCCGCCTATAGGCCAGGGGCAACGGACACGCCCGATTAGACTGTGCAGTATCGTCTGGACATGGCCGCTGAAGCCCCACAGTCGAGTCGGAACGTAGCTGAAACGAAAGAGCTTGGTAAACAACCTGTTGGACTAAGTATGAGCGATTTTTTATTCTGAAATGTTTCAGGGTGCGTTGTTTTGACGGGCGCTCGATTTTCTGCAGAGCTCATATATTATGAAGTTCAGAAGTTGCAAGTATTCGTGGAGTATTTTTACAAATGTTTCGCCGCCTTTCGGTGTGAGTAGGAATCGTGTTTGGAATTTCTACACTATGAGAATTTATATGGGTTTAATTTTAGCAGTATTTGGGCAATGATCTTTTGGGTGATTCCGATTACCTAGGTATTTTGCGCGGTTTCGTGATAAATACCTGTCAAACTTATTTTAAAATCAGTGACTCAAACGTTCCTAGGTAATTTCCTCTTGCTATGAGTCTAGTTCTAGCATGAATCATTATTTTACGTGCTCCCCAAGCCAAGGTGTTTTTATTCCACATGCGGCAACCTTATCTGTCTATACTAATATATAAAGCTGAAGAGTTTGTTTGTTTGCTTGAACGCGCTAATCTCAGGAACTACTGGTCCGATTTAAAAAAATATTTCAGTGTTAGATAGCCCATTTATCGAGGAAGGCTATATATCATCACGCTAAGACCAAAAGGAGCGGAGCAGTCATGAAAATTGTGACGCAGACGAAGTTACACGGGTCAGCTAGTGCTACGATAAAAGTGGATCGATTGACCTGTAGTTAGTACCATAGCCTAGATTCCAGCATTCATTTTACCACACAATCTTTCATTTTTGTTCCTTGTAAGTTCTAGTTGGCTGAAACTGGTTATCTATGACTATAATTTGTTATGTTATACTTGTAAGTCTCAACACTTATGTTTGTAGACAAGCAACATTTTACTTGGGTTATAAGTGACTCATATTTAGTGTTCCATTTGAATCAGTCATATTGTTTTATTTGTTATTTATAAATTAAATACAGTTTGTATTGATTCATATCAGGATAACAGTGAGATAATTTAATGACGCCATATAAAAAAATATTGTGGAGAGGTGAGTATCAAATTCGTATAAACATAAAAGATGTTGTGTGTAATAAAGCTCACAAACTTGATATCCAAATAGTTATTTACAGAATAGAATAGACTAGATATCTACAAACGATTCCCGCTGGAACAAATTTTGTATGGCCTCCAGATAGTTGTTCCAGGTCTAGCTGTGTGTGAATGTCACATTGTATGTTTTTAAACACACCCAAGATCCAGGAGAAATTCTTAGTGTGCGGACAACATTTTTTAAATAAAAAAAAAACTTACTACTATAGTTTTACTTGTGAGCATAGGTTGGCAATTACTAGATAATAATCCCGTGAGGCACCCAGCACACAAGACAATAGAAAGACAATACCATTTGGCCCTAATTGGAGCTTACGGTCGCTGAGAAGAATGATAAATTAATAGGGACATAAATACAAGTTCAATTTGCAAAAATATACCTAATCAAATATAAACTCAACTAGGCATAATTAAGATTTTATGTCACTAAATAATAAATACCTGAATAAACTGTTTTTATTCATCCTCTAATCTAATCAATTGCTCAATACTACCTAATGTATGTTTAAAGTATCTTGACAATAATGTGATGCATATGGATCAATTATTGACCAAAACAATGCTATTACGATTTCAATGAAGCAATACTGATTTCAAGGTTGAGCTAGTGAATGACTCAAGACAAGATTGTTTAAAATACCCATTGACATCAGGGTTAATTTGTTAATAGATGTACTAAGGCGTTTTTTAACAAAAACTAGGAATGTAACTAAGTATCAAGATGATGATTTTCATTTTCCATTTGTTCAGAGGAATTTGTACCTTATTGAGGTTTATTAAGACCTCATTTATTATTAAATGGATTCTCTTTGGTAATGTATACATGCATATTATAGGACCTATAATATAGGTAATAGGTATAGCTACTTCCAGACTTCCCAACAAGTTGTTTCAATGATAATATGACTTGATTGTTTTAAATTGCTCGAGATTGCAATTACAATCAATACATAACTGTGACTATTATTTGCTTGAATATGAATAAGTTGATTTGTCAATCTATATTTACAAATGGTACCTATAAGTATAACACCCATTGAATGTAGATTAAACAAATGAATATTGGTGTGACACTTTAATTTATTATTACATGACCTTGTTCTTAAAATCAAATATGTACTTATTTGAAAGTAAGTGAAGTGTATATATTAAGTTTTTCAGTACTGTGCAGTCATAAATGATGCTTAAAATAAAATCAACCAACAATTCTGGATGTCAGGTTTTCATGAATATTTAAGCACTCTTTTTACTCAAGTGAATAAACCGTTGACACAATAACTAAATGTTTGTTTAGTAAACAAACTTGCCAATATACAGAAAGGAATTTCCTTTATAGCCTTTCTTTTTAATTAATTGGGCAGGTAGTGAAGGAGTACTTCCTGAATATTAAACATAAAGGTGGTCCTGACATCATAATCTATTATGGTAGGTAGTGAGACAAGTTATGCAGTCATCTGTGACTCATTCATACAAAAAAAGCCTACTACGGCTTCTATTGATACAACTGTAACTAAATCTGTTACTAGAATCTTATTGTAAGACTGAAAAATACAGGTCATTTTTAATATGGTTTTTATTTGTTTTGGTCAGTGAGTCGTCTTAGGGGTGGAGTTCACTTTGAATGTTTCTGAAGAAAGTTTGAGCATTGATTTTTGTTATTTTGTGGTTACCTCTGTGGAATGCAGTGTAAAAAAAGAGATATTTCTCCCCATCATTATTGCCAGACTCACATGCTTAAAAGTAAGCTTTATATTGAGGCTAATAAATAAGGTCATAAAGATTTCAACAAGATTGAAACAATTTCATTTGTTGGTTCAAACAAAACCATGTTTAGATCCACAACAACACATGATTAATATGGGCTAAAACCTATTTTTATTTCTAGAAGGTGGCGTATCCGGCATCAAATAGTTTATCAAGCTTATACCACCACTACCTAAAAGCAATATCACAATTTTTATTAGTGATAATGTGCAAAATGTATGTATAGCATAATCACAATTTTTATTAGTGATAATGTGCAAAATGTATGTAAAACGAATTTCTATATAATTACAAAGATATTTAGCGAGATAAAAACCGTGACAAAAAATTACGACTCCCGTGGTAACTAATGACATCATCAAGCTAGCCTCATGCATGAACACGGGGATGTAAATAAACGAAACTATAAATGAAAACCAATAAAACTGCAATAAGAATACTTACGGTTCATTCAGGAAAGGTGATATAAACAATATGTTCTCAATAAAACTCCTATCTCTCCCATAGATCACTGGTTTTTGGGGTTGACTATTAACGTTCAATATTCTGAAAAGTACACACAGTATGACCGCGATAACTGCTAGCAGGACTGTCGACATTTTGATGAAATTCTATCGGAATTAGATTGTGGCTTTCGATGTAAGGAAGCGAATTTTACATAATAGCGACAAAACTGTATTCCTCGATAAGCGAGGAAATAACAAACATCAACCCGCCGCACAACACACCAGAACGACTAAAAAAATCACTATAAAATCAACATCTCACGAGTTCTAGAACCGCAGTTTGAATTTCGTCCTATTGGCTTATACTCGGATCTGTCATTTTCTGATTGGTTTACGTAGCGTCTACAATGTATTCCAATAGGTTCAAACAAACGTCACTGGGCGAGAACGTCCAATCAGAATGAATGAATGAAAAAATAGAGCTGTGAAGTATGAAATATTAAATTGAAATTAGCGATATGGTAACACCGAGTCTGAATCGAAGGTTCTACTTTGTAATGACCAAAATAAATCCTACTATCCTACGTCCTACTAAACTTATAAATGTGAAAGTTTGTATGTTTAGATGTTTGGATATTTGTACCTCAATCACGAAAAACGGCTCAAGGGATTTGGATGCAATTTGGCACAGATATAGTGTATATCTTGGAATAACACATAGGTTACTTTTTATCCCGGTAAATGGCTTGGCATAAGAAGAGGACTGAGGACGAAGAGGAAATTCAGAGCCACTGCTACCTTAGTACTACAGATTGACAATACCAGGAGACCAGAAACATTTCGAAGTATTTTTGGGGTCGGATTTATGAGCGCTAAATATGCACAAGAACCAGGAGTCCAGAAATATAACAAAGAAAGTACAAGGATAGGTACCAGGAATATGTCAAAGCATTTTTTGGGCTGGAATTTAGAACGCTAAAGATTCACAAGTACCAGCAGGCCAGAAACATTATTATAAAAGTATATTTTGGATTCACAAGTACTAGGAGACCATAAACGTGTCAAAATGTTTTTTTGGGCTTGAATTGAGAGCGCTAAAGATCCACAAGTCAAGTATCAGGAGGCCAGAAACATATCGAAATATTTCCAGAGCTGAAATTGTAGTCAAGTTGTGTCGACCTTGACACCTGAAAGAACGGGGTAGTTTGCGTCAAATCCGTTAGTTCTGATTTTTTGCAGACTTGTTTATGATGTTGGATTATTCATTATAATCCATGTTAGTGACCTCGAGCGCCGAACGCAACTTTGTCAAAAATCGAAAAAACCGCGATAATTTCGGATCTTTTTCAGATTTTGGGGATATAATATAACCCCTAAAGGTTGTGATAGACGTACGCGTACTTATAGCTCGACGAGCTTTTTCTCTACGCGTCTTGTTTTTAAGTACGCGTACTTGCTCGTATGTCTATCACCCACCAATAGGACTAGTTTTTGTTAGTACCTACTTTCATAGAAATTTGCTATAATATGGGATTAGAATTGTCGCTGTAGACCGAGACAATTCTAATCTCAGTTACCGAGATAAAGCTTTTCAAAATTCATAATTTTTCGAACTCGTGTAATGAATAAGGTATTTTTCATCGAGATACACGGTTGACCACATCGGTTGATCATGTATTACAGTATAGCTGGGAGCTGCGCGCTCTCCGCCCTATATCTCAAAAACGGTTGAGCGTATTAAAAATGCTCGATACACAAACTGTTCCAAATTTTAAGCTCTACCATTTTGATCGTGGGGTTAACATCATTGGAGATATAGAAACCGTGATAATCGAGAAAGAGATTTTTGTGACCCTTGACCTTCAATAACTTACGACGCAGACACGAGATTTTATGAGACTTGACACGTTTAGAACGCCAAAATGAAGGTGTATACCAGTTTCCAGCTTATCGCTCATTCCAAGTCAACCAAAGCGCCTACCCTTCAAACTGCATGTATTTCTGAGCGTTTTCAGAGCATGCAGCGACTTACTCCCGTCCCATTAAAAAATCATGCACATGTGTGTGGTGGCAGGCACTAAATAGACAGGAATAATTTCTACATAGGAAGTCTACAGAGTAATAATCCAACGCGTAATGCTGCAACTATATAACAGTATTATTATGCGAGGTTATGAGGGCTAATAAATAAAATATCGTTAACTTAGAAGAACATAATTTTATTAGAGAAAAAATGTTCATGAGCATAAAATAACTAATTACCAATAAATAACAATAATGCGACAATTCCAAGACAAAAAGGAAATTCGCAATAATCATCAAAAAAGAAAACAAAGAGCCATTCATAAAAAGTCGTTGGTAGTTTCTAAACATATGCAAATATACCAATTTAACTTTTCATATTCAATATTTAATTCGAACACTATCAAATTATTGCGTACCGAGATTATGAAAATCTTAAACTAAGTACACTATAAAGAATTACATTTCATTCATACATTTCTAAAGTCCCAATAGTGTTCTTCTATAACTTCCATGAAACGTCTTTAAAACCTAGACTTCATCTAGCTTTTGTGACATGTATACATAGATTTTTTTTAAAACATTTATCGATAATTATGATATAAGCTAAAATATACAGATATACATTTGTGATTCAAATATAGTGAGCAACACTTGTATTATTAATTATCTATTAAAATATCTATGAATATTTAATTGTAACTTAGAGCATCTGTAAGTCGTCATGTAAGGCATTGCTATGTGAATAAACTAGGCATTGCTGGAGCAGCGTCGTCAACTATCTAAATCTGTTATTTGTTGATAATCAGTTATTTACGTTATAATAATACCATGTTATTATAACCATTGTACACTACACCCAATACGCAATAAAAGATCCATTGTATATTAGTGGGACAGTAAAACAAGAGATCAGAAGGAGATTATATGGACAATTTGGATTTAGTTTGGATACATATTACAAGGAAGTCTTAAATTAGCAAAAAGCTATTTCTCAATTTGTAAAAGATTCTTATAAAAATATTATAGACAACTATAAATATATTGCATAACTTAGTGTCATATTTAGTGTACACGCCATAATGAAAACTTAAATATAACAAGTAATGTTCTATAAATACCTACAATAAGAGTCCATCCAATGTTCAACCCACCAGCCTTCACGTATCAATAAATATCTGTACATACTCTTAATAATAAATGTTATAAATAGATGGGATATCAGATGGTGCACAAGTATTTAATTACTATACCAATACTAAGCCTTAACTGACAAACTACATACAAAATAAAGTCACGAAATGGTAAAGTAACACTAAAATTAATATAACAGTAGCGTAAAATTAAATTGTGATGATATCCTAATACTAAAATATAATGGCAAAAATGAAATCCTCAGCTCAGCGCCTTCTCTCTCGTGTACTTTACTTTTAACGACAACATTACTTTATTATTTGTATCATATCAATGTTAACAAATGCTACCAAGTTAAGCTTTAAAATATGTATTCGTTAAGATCTAAATAAAGTACGACTTATAGAATGAATTACATTGTGCTGTGTACAAGTTATCATCTGGATTCTTAAAATATGAAGTATTATTTTCAACGTATGATGTGTAAATATATTTGCCGTTTGAAGAATATCAAATATTTCAACAAGAAAATCACTAACATGCATCACCACTGTCAAACGTCAAATTAAACATTTTACAACATTAGGACCGGTAATGGATAATTCTGCCTTAGAGACAGGAATGGTTTTGAAGTACGAGTCTGAAACTAATTTAGCTACTTACAACTTTCATGAGCTATCTAATTGCAAAGTATCACATCAGTATGGTGACTAATTTAATTTCAGCGATGATGAATGATTAGGTAAATCTGTCCTTGGCGCGCCTTCGATCCAACAAACTTAAAGCTTTACATTAAAATCTGCAAAAGCAACCTCTATATTGTACCTTTGAGAAGTACAAAATATTGTCAATATTCGTACAAAGATTACAAACTAAATATTTTTGTTTATTGATACATTCAAACAGATAGCACCACCATTCCTAACAACCATTTACTTTGTTCACTCACACCTCAATTCTGAATTTACTCGTTTTCAATCTATTAGCTACGCTGAACGAAAGGTATAAATATGATTAGGGCTGTAGCTAAATTCGATCTATATAAAAGTTCCTTGTAAGGTTAATGCTAGCAGGATAGCAGTGGCCGCGCGTGATGGGCCGCAGTGAAGCCGAAGGGATGGGGTCAGCGTATGAGGCAGGTGAGACACAGCTCCGCTGACCCGATGCAGTCGTCGTGGCAGAAGGCACCGCACTTCTTGCACAGTATCATGGCACGCAGGTTGCACACGCACGCGTCGTCTGCGCCCACGCTGCGGCACCGCGCAACGCTCTGGAAATAACGAAATATTTATTATAATTATCCGATAGATTAGATGGTAGACCAACTAACATGGATGTCAGTTTTTAAGGAAGACCTCGCTACAGATAGACCCACTGACGAACCAGGGGGGCTACTCTCTAACGAAATCCTTAGTTTCGGGCTTAGTTGCGGGCGGGCATTTTCTACTTCGTATCACCTAACCACTGAGAACTAATGATAACACGATTTAACAGTTACTGTGAAATAGTGTTGTCATTCATTCTCAGTTCGGGTTCAGGACTAATCGTAAGTCTGTAGGTGATACGAAGTAGAATACGCCCGCCCGCAACTAAGCCCGAAACTACGGATTTCGTTAGAGAGTAGCCCCCCAGAAACGACATCTCGGGAGAAGAACGGCTAGGTGAGCCGACCCCAATTAGAAATTGGACAAAGCCGAAAGGTGCTCCACGGTCGAATTCGGAACCCGGGATATAGGGTTCCGAACAAAAAACGGAACCCTTATAGGATCACTCGGGTGTCTGTCTGTCTGTCCGTTTGTCACAGCCAGTTTTCTCCGGATGCACTGGACCGATTCTGTTGACTTTTGTGACCCAACAATATCGAGTGACATATCAAATGAAAGGGCTTACTGTGGGGGTTTTAATTAATTTTTTTTTCATAATTTTAAAATAAATGGTTTTGAAGTTATTCAAGAAATTAGACAAAAAATTACCATACCCCCCTTATGTCCAAAACAACTGAGCCTAAAATTTTGAAAAAAAAAGAAATAGAAATAATAGATCTTTACCTATAGATTACAGGATAACCTATAAGAAGTCTATAGTGTTAAAACAACATGTAAAAATAATTAAATTCGTTCGGAACCCTTTGCACGCGAGTCCGACTCGCAATTGACCAGTTTTTTTATGTGTTCGCGGATAACTTCATCGTTAATGAACCGATTTCGATTAATCTTTTTTTATATGAAAGGGTATGCTGCCGAGGTGGTCCCATTGCCACCACGTCTGATGAAGCAAACCCTGAGAAATCGAGGGCAACTCTCGAAAATTGTAAGCACGCATCTGGTAAAAACTTGATATTCGTGTGAATATCGGTGATACTACAAAAGAATGAAGGTTTGGATCAGACCTGATGATGGAGACCACAGAGAGTCAAGGGAACTCCACATCGGTATGTAGGAACTACCAAGTATTTGGGCTTATATCATTCGTATTGACGAGACCTTTACACCGAAAGCACTAAGTAATTTTATTAACCTTTTGACTGCCAGAGCGTAAACGCATCGGCCTCCGTCCCACGCCAAGCACAAATTCAGCGCAAATAATATTTGCGCTGAATTTGTGCTTGGCGTTGATTTGTGTTTGTGTTGGTGTGTTGGCTTTGTGTTTTTTTGTTTACATATTATGTAAACAAAAAAATAAGGATTCCAACATCTTATTGAACACCAATTTATCGTTGCTTTTCGTTTCATATTTTTCAAATAAAATATTACTTGTAACGTAATCACTACGTACTTAAAAGTGTTGTTTGCTTGTCGGCTTTAGCCGACGGTGGCGTGTTCAGCACTTTTTCGTTTGTCGACTATAGCCAACCGTGGTGTTCAAAAGGTTAAATAGGCCCCAGTTCATAACATAACATCACGCCGGTACGCTGTGACCATTAACAGCGTACCGGCGTGATTTTGTGGTGTGACTTTTTAGTGGTACGCTGGTACCACTAAAAAGTGAAAAATTAAAATCTTTTTTACAAAAAAAATTATAACCGACTTCCAAACAAAACACAACAAAGAATAAAATAACCTTAATTTCGGAAGTCGTGGTTTTTGGTTTTGTTTCTTTGTTTTTTAACAGCGTACTGGCGTGATTTTGTGGCGTGACTTTTTAGTGGTAAACTGGTACCACTAAAAAGTGAAAAATAAAAATCGTTCTTTATTTTTCACTTTTAAGTGGTGATACTTGGACGACGTCTTCGTCAACGCAGAAATTGAAATAAGCAAAAATGCTCATAAAATAAAAACTACTGAACCAAACTGAATCAAATTGACGAGAGCAAATGGCAAGTATACTGCATCTAACTAAAAAAGAATCACAGAAATCGGATCAGAAACCTAGGAGGAGTAATTGGTGTACATAGAAAAAAAACATACCCACCGAATTGAGAACCTCCTCCTTTTTTGAAAGTCGGTTAATAATATAGCCGACTTCCAAAATTAAAGTTATTTTATACTTTGTAGTGTTTTGGTTTTGGAAGTCGGTTATATGTATTTTTTTTTGGTTTGCGCTCGCACGGTACTCATAAAAATGCGCATTGGCATTGTAATTTAAACAATATGACATCAGTAGATACCAACCACATTAGTATTCTGGTTAGCAGGTGGGGCACTGGACGCTCGCGGAGCCACGTTAGGAGTCCTTTGCACTAGGATGTACTGACCCACGTTATTAGACCGATTCTCGTTCATCTGAAATAGGGCATAATTTTATGTGTATTTGGTATTTTATTAGATATGGAAAAGTATGTTTTATTTATAAAAATGTTGATTGGTAGGATATGTGCGTATCTTTAGGCGTATAATGCCAGTTTTCGCGAAAACTAGAAGTCGCCTAAATGAATGCTTAAATAAAAGCGCGCTGTTGGATTTCCACCGCTCTGCTCAGCAACAATAGGGAATATGCACGAAAAAAATATTTATTATCTATACAGTTTATCAAAAAAATATACATAAATATAATAGAGGCTAACAGTGAAAATAGAATCAAAATTGCTCGAAAAACAAAACGAGATATAATTATTTTAAACAAATATATCTGTCCCTCTCGCGAAAACGCTGTTTTCTATGGCAGCTGTATAAGCGCCAAGAACTTTGACGTCACAATTCATATCGGACTTCTCTTTCTAATTGTAATCTTTGAAGCTTTATAACTTCATCGCTGATGAAGGTATTTAAAAAATAATTTCATAATTGTTTATTAGAGCTAATAAGTATTTCATTTTTCAAATAAAAAAATCGCATGCATATTCCCTATTCTTGAAAATTTAACAGAGCAGTTCTATTTATTTAGGCATTCATTTAAACCTAGCATTGATGAAAACGGGCGCAAGTCTCTTGAACATGCGCCTGCCGAACTCGGCTTATAAATACGTCACGGTAGGTTGAGCTAAGCATGGACCCCTGTGGGCGGCGATACGCTTAGCTGACATCACGAAATGCGAGTGGAGTGGCCTCTTGTGAATTAGTCCATTGTTTAACTTCATTAAAATTATACAGACAAAGAAAACTTAAAAGAGTTGATATTTTATCAATTATCACTCTTCATCGCATATTTGTTTACTAGATACAGAGATCGAAAAGTGATACTAATTGAAATTAAAGAAACAAAAACCTGTATCAGAAAGAGAAGGTCACCACAGATACAGATGACTCTTTGTAAAATTCAATAGAGACGTACTGTAAGGGTGCATTCATATGGCAAAAATTGAATCGCGTGCTGATCGTAATTTAGTAGTTTTTGCGACTTTGCAGTCGTCTTTATTTGCTTCTTGTCATAACATAATCATGGGAACGCGATTATGTTGCACATTGATATTCGCGAGCTAGACGAGCTTAATAAATAAGAATTTTATGTTGTGCCAAGACAGATATCGGATTAATTCTAGTCTCTGAGAGAAGCAAGGCGCGTGGACAAAAGCGCGCCGTATCGCGTCGAAAAAAAATTGCTTACATAGTTACATGTGACCTAATGGTTCAAAAGGTATGATAAAACTCTTGAAAACCTACTTCATTATGTGGCATTACAGAGACAGGCAACTGCCTGACGATGACAGGCGGCGGTGGGGGCGGCGCGCGCGGGTTCCTGGTCGGCGGCCGCGTCAGCAGCGCCGGCGGCGGCCGCAGCTGTCCTCGCAAAGCGTCGCGGTTCGGACTGTTTTGGATCGCTGCCTGACATATCTGGTAGCTCCGTTCAAGGTTCACCGTGCCAGGGGGCACTTTGTTTGAACTTCGACTCCTAGAATTAGAAAAATATTTCAATAAGATTTACAATAGAATTCAACTTCATAATAGCAAATAATTTTGAGAAGTTAAGGTGACTGAATCGGGAGGCATTGCGTCTCATTTAACAAGGTACAAAATAATTCAAATAAGAAACTATAAGGATGTCCACACCAATCAATACCATCAATTGTTGGTAGAATGGTCTAGTCAAAATCGATCGACTAACGAGCCAATGTCATTGTTTGACGATCGATCGACTGGTAACTCCCTAAGGTTACTTTGTATGTAACAAAGTAACCTTAGGGAGTATATGTATATGCCATCATTACATACCTGTTAGATTCTTTTGCCAACTTCGATTTTTTACCTCGTGCCCACATACCCTGTGCTATAGTAGTTGTATTTAAAGGTGGGTTTGTAACAGCAGTGCTAGATATTAAACTAGTTGCTGCTTCTATTTCTTGCTTCCCTGACGAATCTTTTATTGACTGACAGCTTTCAGATGAGTTAGAAGATTCCATATTAAAATTAGCATCTCTATCTTCTTTGTACATACAGTTTTCATCATTCATATTGATATCTTCCATGCTCGTTTTTGAGTCCTCACTAACGTATTTGGCGCTTTCTGTATTTAAGTTTGAAAATGGGTGCAATGACATAACATTCTCATTGTTTGTCCAGTCACTATCAGTTTTCCATGAAACTGCAGATGCTTTGGGTTTAGCTGCATCCTTCATGTTGTCATCGGGGTAAGAAACAATCTGGAATAAGATATAAAATAACAGTTTTCTAATCAAGTAGAGCAGTGTACATCTAATATATATAATACCTTTTAATGAGCAATTCTTGTATATATGTACTTATATAATATAATCTGAATCTTGGAAACGGCTCCAACGATTTTCATGAAATTTAGTATGCAGGGGGTTTTGGGAGCGATAAATCGATCTAGCTAGGTTTCATTTTTAGAAAACGTCGTAAAAAAGCTGAGCAATGTTCGGTCATCCAGGTACTAATTATTATACAGGTACTTACGGATGTATTAGTGACTTCCATCATTGGTATTGATGAATTCTGTGTCAGAGGCATTGTAACAACAGCAGTAACATCTGGAACAGTTTACAAAATAAATATAAATTACATTGGAAGCAAGGTCATATTTGGGCAGACTAGGAAAATATATTGATATGTCATTAGTGCCAAAAATAAAAAAAATAATGAGTGTCAAAATTACAGCAAAGGTTTTCAATGTACCCTCAATGAGCAACATTTATACAAGAATACTCACTTGTTTCACTCATGTATGATGATAGCTCCATTAAGTTAGGATGAGGAGAGTACTTCTGATCATCACTCTCTGTGAATGGAAATAGAAATGTCATTAAAAGTGGAATCATATGGCTTTGTGTTCATATTAATGAAAAATAAAAATGTTTCTCAGTTTTAATTACAAAAACTGTAATCACCCTAAAGATGCAATAAAATAAATATGCAATAAAACTTTAGGGTTTATAAAAAACATAAAAAATAAAACACTTACGAGAAGTAAGTATTGAAAGGCTTGTCTCCAATATAAAAGACTCTGCATCCTTAAAGTGCTCATCATAATAATTCTGAGCCATATTTTGGGGCAGGCTTTCTTTCTCACATTTTTCAGGACTGTTCATGACATCACTCTTTAAATGGGAGTGGGGTGGGTGTTGACTAGGCTGTGTTACTTGGCAATCAACTTCCTGGATGTAGCTCCGACATACATCCTGCTCAACAACAGCCTCTTTGCTGTGCTGTGGAGATTCTACATCAATGTCAGTCTTAGCACATTCCTGGTATTGATCTGCTACATATTCATCTTGTGTTTCCTGTGTTTGGAGCATTACATTTGGAGCAGTGTCTTTATCAACTTCAGGAGTTTCCTCCAGCTCTATCACAGGGTTATCATAAGGAATGGACTCAGTAGCACCAGTAGACTCACTTGCAGTAATGTTATTCACAGTCATATCTATCTTCAGACTGGACACTGAGGACTCACTTCTTGCATCATATTCATACACAGATGCAGTTGCTTTACTGTCTTCACTGTTTGTGTCAACATGATCTTGTCCAGAATACAGATGCTCATCATTAGGGCAAACTTGCTCACCAGCATAATTTGTCTCCACATCTGAATAGTTATTAGCAGTTTCTGCATTATGTACCAAATAACTTGTATTATGTATTTCATAATCTTCCTCAAACTTTATTCGCTTTGCCATGGTGTATTCTGCAATTTCATTACTAGACCTCTTAGAAGATTCAAGTAAATTACTATCAGAATCTGTTGCTTTATCTTCCTCATCATCTTTTGAAGTCTCTTCTATTGTAACAACACTGAGATCTAGTTCATGCTTCACATCATTACGTTCAGATTCTCCATCAGGCAGCAGGAGTGGATCAACTGGTGTGGTGGATAGTGATTCATCCATCCTCTGTGTTGAAGATGAGTCGGAGAAACTAAAGTCCACTGGGTATTCTTCATAGTTGGGATGACTGTGACTTTTTGTATGTTTCAGAGGCAATAGGTCAGGTACTGGAGCAGAGTGTTTACTGCTCACCATGACTGGTTCTTCTACTTCATCAGCTTTGGCTGAAGCCCTTGTCACAGCACCTACTGATCGCATTCTTTTACTAGTACCAGAAGATTTACTTTTTTTTATTTTTGGAACAGTACTACTGCTTGTTATTGAAGCTGTTGGTCTTAACTTTATAGTAGTCTTAAGAGAAGGCCTATCTGAATTTAAACTGATTGAAGATTTCTCTTTTCTTGACTTTTCTCCCCAAATAGGTTCAAAATGTTTTAATTTCCATGGATCTATTTTGCTTTTTTCTTTTTCTGCTTCAGTCTTCATTTTTTGTTGATTTTCTGGGGTTAATTCCCCACCAGACAGGCTGTCTTGCCATTGTAAGCAGGCACGAGCAAAAAATTCATTATTCAGACTAGAAGAATTTAAGCGACCCGAAGGACTTAACCTGTCCACACTTGGAAGTAGCTGCCCAAGCTTATATTGGTATAAAGGTGGAAGAAGTGAAAATGTATGCTTATTTAGTAATGCCCTAATGTTTGTATTTACTAGTATTGAATCTGGTGTCTCTAAGTCAATGCACCCTTCTCTTGTTTGTTGCAACTGTGCTGCTGTTGACAATTTTTTACCACTGCGTTTTCTAGGCTTCAAACAGAACCCTGGAATACTCGCCAATACTTCTCGCATAGTAGATGGTCTGTTAGTGTTAGAATTAGTTTCAGTGTAGGATGTAGCTGCTGTCCATTCTCTATTCTCAGGGGGAGGTGGTGGTGGCAAGGGTTTCACTATTATCCTAGGCAGAGGCCGTGAATGATTAGAATTCTTCTTTCTTCTTTTTGACTGCTTTCTTGAGGAGTGCTTACTTGACTTTTCACCATCTTCGGGAATGCGTATGATCGAGTACTGTTCATTTTTACATGGCGTGTATTTACTGTCTGTAGAATTATCTGAATATTCCATATCGTTGTCTATTTTATCCGAAGGTGATACGTCTAGTTCCATTGTTGTTACGGCGTGTGTAAATAGCAAATAATGAAATGAGAATGATAAACTGTTGCCGATAGCGATCACTATTTCAACCCATCGTGCGTTTCTTCACAATGCAAAAGTGCCTGTATTAAATGATTAACAATACAAAAAGAATATCATCACTTATTTGATAGTGCAATGTTCAATAGCATGACAATATTCATACAATACAACTCTTTTTTCCCAAGAATAGTTAGCTGAAGAGCAAAACGCAAAATGTCACAACAACGCAGAAAATGGATTCCTACACAGATACAAAATGAATGAATTGAAAACACCGAAAACGATTACCAAATGAGGTTTTTACGATGCTAAAAACCGTAATTTTTATTTGAAAGTTTATTCTTGACGTTTACTCATGTGGTTTTCAGGGACTCAGAACTGGTCAATGGGCAACGCTCGGGAAATGTCTAGATGTTCCACTCGATATTGCTAAAAAAAACTATGGATTGGAAGACGAGCAGATATTTAGTTGCAGAAACGTACAACGTATTGAAACGCTCGAATAGGCTGGTAGACTAATAGAATGATCGCACTGTCGCTTTTGCCACTTACGGCATGAAGTGAGTGATAGACGTACGACGTACTTACTTATACTACTTATACGCGGTTTATAAGATCGCGAGTTTACTCGGCTCGACGTCAGTGACAGTGAAAGCTTGCTCATTACTCTGGTACCAGGGGGACCGCGACGTCGTCAATGGTGGAGTTTTTATGTTATTCAGGACCGAGAATTTTGGGGACCGAGTCACCCGCGTCCGTAGGAGAATACCCATTGCAGTCCCTACACGTGGTCCCGGTAGTCCCTGGTAGGTTTCGGGTAACCACCCACTGGGCAAAGACGTACTGCCAAGTGGCCTAGTCGCGTTCCGGTACAATGCTCAGTGTAGCCAATGCAGAGGAGTTGGGTCGAAATAGTTGTTCCAATGCAGGCAGACCGACCAGGCTCGTGTTGATATGGGCGTATCAGGAGACTAGTCGCGGAGGGTAGCGGGATCCGAGGCACGGTGCGCCGCTGGCCGACCGCAGGTAGTAGGGGGCCCAAGTAGTGTACTAGCCACACATGAAAGGCTGCCCCGCCAACTGTCGAAAAATCTGCAGCATTCCCTCTCGCACAAAGTGCACTTCTCTAACATACGAGGTCTGCACTCAAATCTCGCCGCAGTCCAACACCACCTAGAGACTGAGAAACCAGCGCTCTTGTTTCTGTCGGAGACGCAGATCGGATGTCCGTCAGACGTGTCGTATCTTACATACCCAGGGTTTACCCTGGAGCACCACTTCAGACCACGCGCGGGCGTATGTATGTACGCCCGAGACGACATCTGCTATCGGCGTCTCCGCAATCTTGAGAACTCCAGGTTCTCAACGCTGTGGGCTTTAGTGGACACTGGCCTGGATAAAATGATCTACGCCTGTGTCTACCGTTCGCACGGCGGTGATCTGGAGACAACTGGGCTAATACAGCACCTCAGTGAGGCGGCGGATGCGGCTCAGCAGCGGTTCCCTCCTGCCCAATTGGTGTTGCTGGGGGACTTCAACGCCCACCATCAGGAGTGGTTTTTCCCATACCAGCACACAGACCATGCTGGACGAGAGGCGCGAAAGCTAGCTAGTTATATCTCACCCAGCTGGTCCAGGGGGCAACGAGGGTGCCGCACACAGCCAATTGCTTGGACCTTCTGCTGACATCAGATCCAGACCGCTACTCGGTGTCGATTTCTTCTCCACTGGGTAGTTCCGACCACTGTCTGGTGAAGTCTGTGTCCGTCTACTCCCCGCCCGATCCTAGCCCAAGAGGCACCCGGCGGGTATGGCGATACAGGCATGCTTTCCTTCAACTGATGCTTCGTCGTGCGCTGACGCCGTGACGGAAGTGTTGCGGAAGGGAATGGAGTACTATATTCCGTTCTCAGACGTAGCAATGTCTGGCGAAGCTCGCCCATGGTTTGGTGCCGAGTGCAATCGCGCTAATGGGATAAAACATGCGGCGTACCTAGGATGGGTCGACGCCCGTGCGCGCAAAGCAAATGACGTGAGTCAAAAGAAGAGAGCTTTTAACAGGGCTGCCAAGTCCTGCCTTCGAATTACGGACCCATCTCGGTAACGTCCATACTTTGTAAGAGTATGGAACGCGTGCTGAATCGTAAGCTCCTAGCATACCTAGAAGCGGATGATATCCTTAGCGACCGATAATACGGGTTCCGCCGAAATCGGTCTACTGGGGATCTTCTAGCGTATGCCATTCACATCTGGCGTGAGGCCATAGAGAATCACGGGGAGGCACTTGCGGTCTCCCTCGATATCTCGAAGGCCTTCGACAGGGTCTGGCACAATAGCCTTATTAGTAAGCTTCCTTCCTTCGGTCTGCCCGCCGGATTGTGTGACTGGATTGCAGATTTCCTGAGGGATCGGTCTATCTGAGTGGTCATAAATGGCTGCTCGTCCGGACTGCTGGATATTAATGCCGGGGTTACTCAGGGGTCGGTGCTCTTGGCAACATTGTTCCTGCTACATATTAATGATCTGCTAAAACCCGGTACCTTTGGGTATGCAGACGACAGCACTGTTGCCGAGAGATGCGTGTCCGACGCACGAGCTGGTGGGTCGCAGATCCAGTCTCTCCGGGAGGCTATGGTTAAGCGCTTGAACTTGTACTTACAGGCTGTCTCTAAATGGGGCGATGCCAATCTGGTCAAGTTAAATGCTGCTAAGACCCAAGCGTGTCTTTTTTCCGCTAAAAGGAGCCAATTCCATCCAGCTCCATCTTTTCGAGGTGTAACCGTGCCGATAACCGACCTACTTGAGTTTCTTGGTGTTACGTTAACATCTACCCTCAATTTTAGCCCTTTCATAGAGGCAAAGGTTCAAGTGGCTGCCAGAAAGTTGGGGGTCCTAGCAAAGGTGAGACGGTACTTCACGCAGGAACAGCTGCTCAAGCTCTATCAAGCCCAAGTTCGATCGTGTATGGAGTACTGCTCTTATCTATGGGACGAATCTGCCAAATACTACCTTGATGCCCTTGAGTCAATTGAGAAACGAGCCAAGAGGATCATCGGTAATGACAGGCTCGTCGAATCGAAGCTCCAAAGTGTTGAGCATCGTCGCCGAGTTGCTGGCCTGTCGGTTTTCTATCGCTTGCATTTTGGGGAGTGTGCGACGGAATTGCATGATTTAATTCCGCCAAGCCCGTTCCATCATCGGACCACAAGACGAACGGCGATGCGCCACCGGTACATGGTGGACATCCCACCCACACGCACAAAACGTTTTGGGAACACATTATAGTGCGTACAGCTAAGGAGTGGAATTCCCTGCCAGAGTCTGTGTTTCCAGATAGCTACAACCTGGGAATCTTTAAAGACAAGAGTGAATAGGTTGCTTCTAGGCAAACGTGCTCCATCTTCGACCGCAACATCGCTTACCATCAGGTGAGATAGTGGTGAAACGTATGCCTATCTACAGTAAAAAAATAAATAATTCAGGAGTACTATTTTAGTATAGCCAGACAGGATACTTGTATGAGAGAAGTAATTTCACATTGACTGAATAGCAGTTGATTTTAGTGCCATAATTTCGGCACATAATATTTGGTCGACTCCTGAACCTGTTACAATTGTGTTCCTGAAACAATCAAGAATTCTGTTAACAAATAGTATGATAGATTCGAAAATCAGTAATTTTTGCAACACAATAGCACTCGACGTGTCACAAAACAAAGTAATTGCTCGCGGCTTGCGGCTCGTCGCGTTGACAGACGTGTGAGCCGAAGCGAGCTACGAGCAAAAACTGAAATCTGTTGGATCGCCAACAAGCTTAAGGTGGGGAACATATTATCGGACGCGTCCATAAGCCGCGGCTTATGGACGCGTCTGAGTAGTGTGTACAGTCAACGGACGTCCAGCGACCTAGATTTATATCGGACGGCTGATCGCTCAAGGACAGCCCAAGGTTGCGTCCGCGGATGTTGTCCGACAGTGTGTACGGTTCAATGAACATTCATTATACAGATACCTCTAAGTCGCTTCCATAAGCCGCAGCTTATGGACGTGTCGCTATGTCAGTAACTAAAATAGATTAGCTGGATTGGTTTATATCCGGGTTATATCATGGGGCCGATACTTGTAATTAAAATACCTCTAAAAATAGTCTCTAAAAAAATATGTGATTTTTTAGAGGCACACTTATTTACCCCCTAAATTTGGGGAGAAAACCCCTAAGTTGGGAACTCTGGCTTACCTATAAGCCGATTACCGGCGCTGGAAACATGTTATCGGTCGCGTCCATAAGCCGCGGCTTATGGACACCCACATGCTTGGTGTTTGCCACTAACAGGACAAACACCAAACACGTCCTGAACACCGACCACAAACACCCAACACAAACACGGCATCCACATGCTTAGCGAACGTGCTAGTATATTCCGGATTACTATCGGCTTAATAGTACTCCCGCAGTAAAAATAAATGACGTATCTATACAAAACAACGTAATCGATTTCCGACCTTAAGTTATTTTGTAAAAGACGGAAATCGGTTATTTCGTTTTATGTAGATACGTCCTTTTTCTTATGACGGCAGAATAGGACTGAACAAGCGTGTGGATACATCGCAAACACGTTTGACGAACAACCTTTGATTTGTGCACAAAAGCCGACACCGATGACGATCACTGCCAAACACTTCCCGAACACATACGCAAACAGCAAACACCTATCCACACGTTCGTGTTTGTTGTTTGGTGTTCGCTGTTTGCCAAGCGTGTGGAGGCAGCATACAATGCGAGTAAATGCATTGTTACCCTATTTAATCTAGCCGCTAAAAAATGCTCAACTGAAACATTGGTGTGGACCATAGACATATAAAAAGTATGGACTGGAGATACCTACAAAAAAAAGCAGCATACCTACAATTCAAAGTGGCGCATAAAATGGCTGCCAATGCTAGGGTTGTACCAATCAGGGAATACAGTGTTACTATAACGATACTATAAAAAGTATCGATACTAATACTACATACTAGTATTACGAGTCTTACTAGACATCACGTTTAAATCAAAAGTATAATTTATATTCTTACAATCTGTTGTAACAAAACAATGAGTAAAGGCTTACTCCTTTCTGTTAATGACAGTTAATGTAGAGTTTTTTCTGCACAGATTTTAAAAACACTTACTTGCATCACTTTTGCGCTTTCGCTTATTTTAAATCTGGTCTGTAGCTTCTGGTAGGTATGTGGACTAGGTTTGCCAGATACAGTCATTTCATTTCCGGGACAATTCGAGGGATACTAATTTGGTGTGTACGAAAATAGATAGTGGTCTTTGTAACTTGCATTTCTAGTAATATTTTACAAACGTACCAATACACCTATTTCAAAAGCGAACTTACCAGCTTCCATTGCTCATACAATGCAGATTATTTTTAAAATATTGTGCATCGCACTTCGCTTTTACTTACGTCATTAAATTCATAAGCTTTATCTCCTTTGAATGACACACTCCTTGCTCACACATCATACACACGCCTCACTCACTCATACTCCACCTTTCTAAACAAAATACTCCACTATAATGTACTGTGTATAAATTATTTAACTGAAATGTCACGGTTGTATTTTATCATATAAAATGAAACCTGAAAATGTCCGACTCCTACGATACAGGTCTGCGTACCTAGTTTAGGGGCCGGAAAACTTAATGTTCTCGATTGTACAACCTATTGTTTACCTACATGTGCTATGTATTTTGTTTGTTGTTGTTGTTGTTTTAATAATAAACCTAATAATAATAATAATTAATAATAATCTGTGGCTCGGCTGTCAACTAGAACGTCATAATATTTTCTCAATCCGCAATTTTCAATACAATTTAATTAAATTACTATCATCAAAATGGCAAATATATTCAGATCAACAAGAAAAAAAACAGTGAAATCAAACACGAAACCAATTACCCGGTTTTGGACCGACAACATGTTGTGAAATGCTGACAAGAAGCCGAGCTCGAGAACAAAACGCACGACTAACATCTTCGGGTTCGTCGCTCAGCTCCGCCTCGCAGCCGCTGGGACCAGCGCCAGCCGTGAGTCCTGAGATTCCGGTAGCTGCAGTTGCGTCGAGCTCGAGCGACGAATACTTCTCGCCGCCGACGACACCACCACCTGCGCGTCGGCGCGGACGAGGCCGACCACCGGCCAGCTTGGGACCTCGAGGCCCACCGGTCTCTGACAGGGTCCCCGCTATCGGTGGAAGTGTGCAGCGCATGCGATGGACTCAAGCCATTAATGAAAATGTCATGCGCTCATACTTTGGGGCTACAGAGGGGGGAACTAACCTGACTGCGTACCGTGGTCGGATGCTCTCTCTGTTTCAGGTACTTGAACCAGTTGTCAACGTTTCGGCCCAACGATTGTCGGATCAGGTGCGGGTCATCCAGCGTAACCGTATGTTGGATGACGTCGTACTTGATAGACTGCGTCTGGAATCACGGAGCAGCCACGTCTCACCTACTTCGCCACCGGCCGCGGTGCAAATAGGACCCAGTATTTCACCGCGACCCGACTACGTCGCTGAAGATGATGATGACGGGGTTATATCCGTGAGTAATGAGCGATTGAGGAGCGCTTTGGAGGATGCTTTCCGAGAGTATCGCTCCACACCGCCAGAGCTTAGGCCTCGGCTACCTCGTTTGCCCATGCATAATAAAAATAGGGCGCTGGTGTGTGCTCTAGATTCGCAGCTAGCATGTTATTTTGATAACAGCGAAGACCTCGCCGATACCCACTCGATCTTGTACTGTGCGGCTGCAGCAGCATGTCGTGTAGCTCGTGTCAAATTTCCTAACAGTGACAGAGTTACACGACCAGCTGTACCGGCTTGGCAGTGCAGGATCGAGAGTCGTATTGGTGAGGCTAGAGCACTCATCGGTAAACTTATCTGCTTCAGGGAGGGCAACACTCGCCGCAGAGTGATGCGCTTTGTGAGACGGGCGTTTTCGGGGACTGATGTCAGCCCTCGAGATTACACGTCCCGTGTCACAGAGCGCATCGACTTCCTGAAGCAGAAAATCTATGCATGGGCAAACCGTATACGTCGGTACAAGCGGCGAGTGGAGCGATACACTCAGAATCGCACATTCCAAAGCAATGAAAGGTGGGCTTATAGGGCTTGGGAGCGACCGGACCAAGGTGTGACTGATATGCGCCTACCGGATGATGAAGCCATGTGTTCATTCTGGCGCAGCATCTGGTCGGTGCCTGTCAGTCACACCGAGGGTGATTGGACTCGGGAGGTCGAACGTGTGTGCGATCCGATACCAGAAATGGGGGCAATTACCATCAGCCCCCAAGATGTAGCTCGTGCAGTCCGTCCGTTGCCTAACTGGAAATCTCCAGGACCGGACGGGCTGCACAACTTTTGGATTAAATGGTTTCAAAGATCGCACGCTCGTTTGGCATCTCAATTCCAGTCTGCCTTAGAGTCAGGGTCGCTGCCAAAGTTCCTAACTACTGGAATAACCCACCTGCTTCATAAATCAGGTAGTACCGCGGAACCTAAAAATTATAGGCCGATCACGTGTTTACCGACGGTCTATAAACATCAACATTCTTACATCCATTTTGAGAGCAAAGACTAACCATCATATTGATAGTAATTCAATAATGTCTGCCTCTCAGAATGGATGCAGGAACGGGTCCCGTGGTACTAAGGAGCTGCTCCTCATCGACATTGCCATTAGCCAACAGGTTCGTCGTTCCCGAAGGGATCTGTCGACATGCTGGATAGACTATAAGAAGGCCTACGACTCGGTGCCACATACATGGCTCATGAGGGTGCTGGAGCTGTATAAAGTTGATGCAGTTCTACGCGCCTTCCTGATGTCATGTATGGGGCAGTGGAGTACCGTCCTTCACTATCCAGGATGTCGACAGACCCAGGCGAACAGCGACCCGATAAGGATCGAGCGTGGCATATTTCAGGGCGACAGTCTGAGTCCACTGTGGTTTTGTCTGGCCCTCAACCCCCTCAGTACATTGCTGGAGGGTTCAGGCCAAGGCTACCGGTTGAGAAGAGGTGGTCAGGTCATATCGCACCTCCTTTACATGGATGATTTGAAACTCTTTGCTCCTAACAACTTGCAACTGATGAAGCTACTGAAGGTAACAGAAACCTTCAGTAACGCCATCAGGATGGAATTTGGTTTGGAAAAATGTGCGGTCATGCATGTAAAGCGAGGGGAGATTATGGAATCCGTGGGAACCCAACTCTCGGATTCCATACACCTTAGGTCCCTCTCCTCAACCGAAACTTACAAGTATTTGGGTATGTCGGAAGCGTTAGGCATCAATGCTCTTGATATGAAACAATCGTTGAAGGAGCGCTTCTTTGGCCGCCTGAACAAAGTACTTAACAGTCTTTTATCAGGCGGAAACAAGGTGCGCGCCTTCAATGGTTGGGTCATGCCGGTATTGATGTACTCTTTCGGCATACTCAAATGGACTCAGACGGAACTTGACGCCCTGGATAGGAAGATACGCTCACTGCTTACCGCAAATCGGATGCATCACCCACGGTCATCGGTGATGAGGCTGTATATCCCGCGGAAGTGCGGGGGTCGTGGCTTCTTAAATGCTAAGACCCTGCACAACCGCGAGGTATGCAGCCTTAGGGAATACTTCCTTGTGGCCGACGTGGGTATGCATCAAGATGTGGTAGTGGTGGACAAAGGCCTCACCGCGCTCTCCTTGGCTAACGAGAACTGGCGCAAACCTGTGGTATTAGATACTAACGACCGCAGGGAGGTATGGCAGAGCAAGGAGCTTCACGGACGCTTTTATCGGGTCCTACATGGGCCCGATGTAGACTTCTTCGCGTCCGTAGCCTGGCTGCGTTTTGGTAACCTCTTTGGGGAAACCGAAGGTTTTGTCTGTGCGATTATGGACGAAGTTATGATGACGAACAACTACCGGAAATACATTGTGAAGGATGGTACGGTTGACATATGTCGGGCATGTCACTGACCTGGGGAATCCATCCGCCACATTATTTCTGGTTGTTCTAGTCTGGCTAACGGAGACTATTTGCACAGGCACAACCTTGTAGCCAGGATTATCCACCAGCAACTTGCTCTTAAATACAATCTTGTGGAATCGGAAGTACCGTACTATAGGTATGTGCCCGACCCAGTTCTTGAAAATGGCAATTGCACGTTGTATTGGGATCGGTCTATCATCACTGACAGGACTATTGTTGCCAATAAGCCTGACATAGTGGTGATAGACCGACTAGAACGTCGCGCAATGATTGTTGATATAACAGTCCCTCATGACGAGAACCTCGTGAAGGCTGAGAAAGATAAAAAAACTAAGTATCTTGGCTTGGCTCGCCTCGACCAACATCTACGGAGGCTCTCGTTGGGCAGCTGGATCAAGGGCTTGATCCAGAAAGCAGTACTCCTGGACACGGCGCGCATCGTTAGAAGGTTCCTCTCTCAGGAGCCCTGACCACCGGTAGCTTAGACCCTGTTCCCGATACCGGTGGGCTACTATTTTTTATATTTTTAAATGTTTTTTTTTTATTTTTTATAGAAATATTTAAAAATGTAAAATTTATAGGAATATTAATTGAATAAAGGATAATAATAATTAAATAAAACTTCGGTTATAATCAACATAAGTGTTTTATTTATTCAATAAACATTTGGTATGACACTTTGCACTTCATTGCACTTTAATTTTTAAACAAATGCTTCTTTCGTTAATCCCGGTTCCCAATTTACATGCTGGTACCATTTGCTCAAAGTTCTTGTGTGAGTAAGCATGTATTGTAAGTTCGCCTTATATAATTATTGGCGGGGATAAAAATGCAACTTAATGCGAACTTTCGGATTTCTTCAGAGTATCCTTTCGTTGAAGCGCTTATTTTTTTTTCTGTTTATTGACATAGTTTTCAGTCTTAATTTTTCCAGTTTGTGCAACCTGAAAAAGAGAAAAAAACTACTTCAATCCTTAAGTTATATCGAAAACGATGCTTTGTTTAAACCTGTCTGTAGAACCTCTACAGAACAGAGAGGTAAATCCATCATTTATAGGAAACCTATGAAAAGGTTAATATTTTTATCAATAAATCATTTGGTTTGAGTTGTTACAATACGTAATTAAAAAATTAAAACAAATAACAAAATGATGTCTTATTTCCGGATCTTGTATAACCAATCATCATAAAAGTCTGGGGAACGATCTCTCAGTGCTGTGAACAGTGAGCCGGACCTAACAAGGTCACTCGAACCGATTAGAACACGTATTATACCGATGTTGTATCAGCGCAGCGAAGGAACTAGTATCGGAAAATATTACGGCAACGGTACTACACTATTCCATCATGACATATTATTGTAAACAAACGAATGAAACTATGAAATTAAAAAAAGGTCTGTTGGACGAGAATAAGCCCAAATATGAAAACTACAACCATAAATATGTGGTAGCTTAGCATTTTTTCATCGAAAATGTATTACTATGTGTAATATTGCATGAAAACCGGTTACTAACCTGTGCAAAGACAATTCAGGTTAATTTTCCTTCTTTCTTGCACCACACTCCATAATACAACGCACAGGCATCTTGAATGGCTGTTTTCCATCATATACGTGCAATTTGAAAGATAAAATTCTCGTAATTTTCTCACAAATCACAATAAATACAAAAGTAAACACTTATCTGACAGCAGAACTACCACGAGACTTGGCGCATAAAATGGCGAAAACGGCACTTACCTACAACTGTCACAACGTCACAAGAAAATGTTGCCATTATGAGCAACAACTGAAATACTTTTGTCTCTTTTATCAAATACGATTACCACATTAGAAAGAATGAAACAAAACGATATTTCACAATCTGTTTCGTATTTCACCCATATTTGTATAAGCAAAGGTAGATATAGATTGTCGCGGCGCCTCCATATATTTTCTATCTCTATGGTGTGGACTGTGGGCGGTTCAGCGGCGGTCAGCTCCTTTAGGAAAATATTTGAACCCTTTCCGTCTTATTACAAAACAATGCTTAAGTACTGGTTTAAACCAAGACTAACAAGTCTAGGATTGTTACGGTATTAACGCTAGTACCCGGTTTAAAATGTGTTCCAATTACAAAATTAAGACTATTCGAGGATCAGTTAGTACCAAAGAAAGTCCATGGTTTAAATATTATCCACAGATAAGAAACAAAAATGGCATTCTTTCATTCGTTCATACAATCTTTATTTGAAGAAACGTTCCGTTTCTCAAAATATTTATATTATAATAACAATTGGAATGCTTAAATAATTAATTATCGATACAACAATATGTTATAAATTGTTCTTTGTTTATAATACAATATATAGAACAAGCACAACTTGTACTTTTGACGCGCTTTTTAAAATCGAGTTATCATATTCTTTAACACTTCTAGCGTGAAGTGGAGCGACGACGGCTGTTTATATAGTCATGTTGCGTCCTTTTTAATTAATAAATTACCTTCTTATTTTTATTCTTTGTTCTTAATATTTCTGTTACGTGGTTTGTTTCGGATAAATCCTCACGTTAAAGATCTCCAAAACGTTTTCTGAATCTATACTTATTTCTAAAATCTACGTTACTCAATTCAAAAGAATTCATACGATGATGATGTCTTTTAGATCGCCAAGACTATCCAACATGTCCAAATCCATCAATTCAATTCATAGTAGTATCAATTTTTAACAAATTTACATAGAAAAACACAAAATATTAGTCAACGCCAACCTCAAATAAATTAGTACCGAAGTTAAACTAGGGGTCTGGGCGGACTTACTTTGGTACCATAGTTAGTTCAGGAAGTAGTGATAAACTTAATTTTATAATAACGTTTTATTTAGTCATGGTTTAAACCTGGTGTTAATCCCAGTACTAAATTTAGATCGTGTTTTGTAATAAGACGGTTTTAGTTTTATTTCAAAAAACTTAATACGCATAAATAAACCATCCATAACGCGTAGTTCATTGTATTCATAAAAATAATTTATCGAAAAAGATCCGAAATCCGGAGTAGCCAAAAAGACATGAGGTTGAAGCTCTGGAAACTATAAAAAAAAAAGTAAACACCTTACCTTTTGGTGATGCCGTTAGCTTCCGTAGACGCCATCTTGTTTCTCTAGAGGGTGATGAATGGCGTAGTGCTTGTGAATCGTAAAATTGTAGCGGTTGTGTTAAGTGTGAATTAATTTGTTACTTGTTATAATTAGCAGTCTCAAATAAATTAGAAGCTTTCGTACCAACTTTTGCTTATAAACTTCTATCATGGGACGAGGAAGGTAAATATAAATTAAATAACAGCACATTGTTAGACAAAAAAAATGGTATTTTCTCATTCGGTTATTTCCATCTTCAGAGATCGTAGTCGTGATAGGCGTCGAAGTCGCACCAGGAGCAGAAGTAGGAGCCGCAGTCGTAGTCCTCGTTATGGTCTCGGGTCAGGTGGCGGCGGAGGTGGAGGTGGAGGTGGAGCTTACGGCGGCGGGCGTAGAAGTAACCCCGGTGCAAACCTGCGGAAACCAAAATGGGATCTTAGCAGGCTCAAACCATTCAAAAAAGACTTCTATGTGCCCCATAGCGATGTGGAGAACAGACCAGACTCTGAAGTGGAAGCTTGGAGGAGTGACAATGAGATCACTCTCAAAGGGCGCAACATACCCAAACCCACAATGACATTTGATGAAGCTAGTTTCCCAGATTACGTTATGGATGAGATTGATAAAATGGGATTTTCTAAACCAACTCCAATCCAAGCTCAGGGCTGGCCTATTGCTCTGAGTGGATGTGATATGGTTGGTATTGCTTCTACTGGTTCGGGAAAAACTCTTTCTTATATTTTACCTGCTATTGTGCACATCAATAACCAGCCAAAATCTAGTAGAGGTGATGGACCCATTGCTCTTGTACTAGCACCTACTAGAGAATTAGCACAACAAATCCAAGAAGTCTGTGACAAGTTTGCAAACACATCCAAAATTCACAATACTTGTTTGTTTGGTGGAGCTCCAAAGGGACCCCAGGCTAGAGATTTAGATGCTGGTGTTGAGATTGTAATTGCTACACCTGGACGACTTCTAGATTTTCTTGAAAGTGGAAGAACTAATTTAAAAAGAACTACATATTTAGTACTTGATGAAGCTGACAGGATGTTGGATATGGGGTTTGAGCCACAAATTAGAAAGATCATTGAACAAATTAGACCTGATCGTCAAACTCTTATGTGGTCCGCTACTTGGCCTAGAGAAGTTCAAAGTTTGGCTGCAGAATTCTTAAAAGATTACCTTCAAATTAATGTTGGGTCATTACAATTGGCTGCTAATCACAACATCTTGCAAATTATTGATGTCTGTATGGAATATGAAAAAGAAACTAAACTGAGCACACTCCTGAAAGAAATCATGGCAGAAAAAGAAAACAAAACCATAATTTTTATTGAAACTAAACGTCGAGTTGATGATATAACAAGAAAAATGAAGAGAGATGGGTAAGTTCTATTCTATTGTTTGAATATTTTGTGTGAGCATGTTATACCACTTGGTTGTTTGTGCAAAGGAAAATCTGGAATCCCTAGGCTCTAGGTCCTGGGTTACTAACCTGGGGGTAATTACCCCCACTTGGGTAAATCAGCTATTCTGTGGGGGTAACAAAGAAACTAATAATAAAGACAATCTAATAAAATAAGTAGCTTTGTTGATTGTAAAAATAATAATGTAAAAAATAATACCACATGTGGCATCTCTTTCTAAAGTCGCATTTCAGCCATGTGTAACAAAATCTTAATTATGATCTCAGCACCTTTGGCGAAAGGCTGGAGCCGAATATCCTGTTCTAGGAAACAGAGCTTTAATTAAAAATTCCAATACCCTATGCCACCACCTATAGATGTGTGAGTTAGAAAGTTCGCATTTGCATCTCAGAACTTGCAATCAATCTGTAAAAAAAACCTAAATTTTTCATATATTTTTGACAGATTGTGACTGAGATGCGAATGAAAACTTTGCTTGAAAATTAGTAGAATTGGCACTTGGAAACCTTCTCAATGTGGAACTGAAAATGCGCTTTAAATGAAACTAAACCAAACATAAAAAAAAACTTGCGAATGCAAAACTGTAAGCATAATGCAATTTGTGACTAATAAAGATATTTTTATTTGCTTATATTATTTGGACTGATACCTCACATTTTAAGGACAGGATAAAATCAGTATTCCATATAAGTCACAGGGGTAACTATTAAAAAGGTTAAGAACCAATGCTCTGGATGAATATAACGACGTTATATTCATCCAGAGCATACTGTTAATAGATACTTATTCATTGTTTTTCTTAGGTGGCCTGCAGTGTGTATTCATGGAGATAAATCACAAAATGAACGTGATTGGGTCTTACAAGGTAATGTTAACACATAGCATATTTTGTTGATATTTTATGATGATTTAATATTTAATTTATCATTTTGACAGTAATTTATATTATACTAGCTCCACAACAATAGCAAAAAATTGTTTCATATCGATCTGGTGCTGTATAATAATAATATACATAAAAATGGCACGAGTGGTTTTCGAGAAGCGGTGTCGGACATAAGACGCGAGCGCGTTGGGTGTAGCGCAGCCAGTAAACATTTTTGAACCCGTGTCTGCATGTGCAGGCTGTGGAGAGCTGCGGCCGTGCGGCGGGGCGGCAGCGCGCGGCTCGTCGCCGCCAAGCCGCACGCGGCGGCGACGGCGCGCCCGCACCGCGCCCGCCTCTCGTTGTCGGGGCTAAGCCCTATGCAGCCCTATGCACTCTGACTCGCTCCCGCGGCTAGTCTGAGCCGCTTCTCGCGCGGCGCGGCGGCCGGCATCTCGCGGCGCATGTCTAGGCGCAGCCCCGCGGGTGCCGCCGCCGGCGCTCGCGCAGCGCCCGACACGGTGGTCGGCACTCGGTTCTCGCCCTCGTGCTGATGGGCGACCTCTCACCTCTCGCTCTCAATTTTTGTTTTTTGTGCGATATATGACAGACGGAGTCAATATTATTAGTAAGTCTACTAATACAATAGTGAATGGAATAAAATTATATTTACGTCTCTCATTAAACCTCCTAAGGTTGCCCTCAATTTTTGCATTTAGTTAACACATGTCTTGTCATTTTCCTATTCTACATCTTTACTTATCCTGTGACTTTTTTATTATTATTTTCTTTAAATTATTTTATGTAATTACATTCAACATTGCCTATGCATATACATATTGGTTTCCCATATCAATTTAATTTATTCATCATCAAACATAACACTGTCATTAATATATTGCATAAACATTATTGGTGGCCTAGAAGGGGTGAAATGTAAGATGAGTGGTAATTGATTAAGGTGAACATCATAAAGCTTGGATTGTCAGTAAATATTTATTTGTTATTTTATAAAGCTTGTTGACGTTATTGTGGGAGAGACAATATCTGCAATGGAATATATTTCTTTATTGCAAAAATAATAATTCTGAAATACTTGTGCAACATATCTTCTGATGCTTGTTTATAAATGTTTTCGTTATTGTCTCTAAGTGCATAAGAATAATAAAAACTGCCTTGGTTTGGACATGGGTAAGAATTTATTAAAAAAATATGCCAATCGAAGTTATAAACATAACATAAAAACTAGCTGCCTATGTAATAAATGACCAAAAAAGAAGTGTTCCACAGATCTATAAGTCTACAAACAACATTAATTTTAATGTTGGATGAAACAAGACAATTCATGTTGAAGGTGCTCATACATATAATTTCTTACAGATTTTCGTAGTGGGAAAGCTCCCATTCTAGTAGCTACGGATGTTGCTGCTAGAGGTTTAGGTATGTATCTAGTAAAATAACGCTTGTTAGTATGCATAATATGCTCAGCTTTATGTTCATACTCTCATTTCATGAACATCCTTTTTCAGATGTTGATGATGTAAAATTCGTCATCAATTTCGATTACCCAAGCAATTCAGAAGATTATGTGCATCGTATTGGAAGAACTGGACGAACAAATAAAACTGGAACGGCGTATACCTTTTTTACGCCATCTAACGCAGCCAAGGCCGCTGACCTTGTAGCTGTACTGAAAGAAGCCAAACAAGTAGTAAATCCTAAACTACAGGAATTAGCTGAACGAGGTGGTGGCGGTGGAAGACGTGAGTACTTATTGATGATATTTAGTAAGAATAACAATCTGTTTCGAATTCATTGCAATAAATTAACTCAGTGTCAACATGACAATGATTTAACACGTGTTCGTTTTGGTCGGCAGGACACCGAGGCCGCGGCGGCAGATATCGGCGCGGACGCCGCTCCCGATCGCGCTCCCGCTCGCGCCGTCGCCGCTCCCGCACGCGCTCTCGCTCCCGCGACCGTCGCCGTCGACGCCACAGCTCCTCCAGATCGTCGCGAAGCCGGTCGTCGAGGTCTTCCAGAAGTCATTCGCGCTCCCGTTCCCGTTCGCGTAGCCGATCTCGCTCAGGCAAGTGCAGCCCCCCGAAGAATACTATGGATTCGGGCCAACAACAGGCGCCCCAAGCTCTTCTTCCTACGCCGAAGACCCTTCTGCCGACTCCCCCCGGCCCTCCCATCGGCCCCCAACTCCCCTCTCATGTCGGCAAAGGGCCCTCCACTTCCACAGAAAAAAAAGTGACTGTCCCCGAAAGAAGTATCATTCAAAATAATCCACCACCAAGTAATGGTAATACGAATTATTTACAGCAACCTAATCAAATACCGCCTCTGATGGCTCTCAATCCCCAAATGAATATGTGCGCTCCTCCTCCCCCAATAAACGGGCAGGGCTTTGCTCTGCCACCCTACTTCCCCGCTGACCAGTACGGCATGATGTTGCCGAACTTTTCCGCGGCCATGCTGCCGCCGGGCGGCTGGGCAGCTCCGCCGCCTCCCCCGCCACCTCCTCCGCCCTCTGAGTCCACGGCTAATGGGAGTCACGAGCTAAGGGGTCCTGGGCAAAGTGGCCTCGAGTCAGATTCCAGAAAACGCGGGGCTCGCTCTGGCGGGCTCGGTGGCTCGGGCGGCTATGCGTCCGCCGCGGGCGGGCTTGGCTCCAGCGGCGGCGGCGGGCTCGGCTCGTCGGGCGCCAGGCTCGGCGGCGGCGCCGCGCTTGGAGCCGGCGGCGGGCTGGGCTCCGGCGGCGGGCTCTGCTCGTCCGGCGGCCTAGGCTCGGATGGCCCGCACGGCAACCGCCCGCGAGGCCGCGACCGGCGACGCCGCGGCAGAGGACGAGATCACGACGACTTAGAGTCGGCCGGCTCGGGCTCGGGAGGTCTCGGCTCGGCAGAGCTCAGTGGAGGCCCCGACGGCGGCGGGCTGGGTCAACCGCCCGGCGGCTACAGTTCTGGCGGTCTCGGCGTACCTCACGGGAGCCTCTTGCCGCGCATGCTTCCTCCGGCAGGCGGCGGCGGCGGCGGCGACGGTGCTGCACCTCAGGGTGCTAATTTTACTGCGTTTGGGTCGTATGGATCTAAGAGTATTAAACAGAATAGTAATATGCAAGGAAACGAGAGTAGCGAGGGTTACAACGACCCTGGTAGTAGAATGGAATATTATGGCCCACAAAACATGGGACCTGGCCGACCATACGGTCTCGGTATTGATCAGATGGGTCCCAACGTTGCGCAGGCGAATGGCTCCGTGGGGTACAATAACGACCGCCAGAGGAATCGCCGGCGATGATTACTACTGAGGTTTGTTACATTCAAACCAATGCCAACTCACCTATTTAACCACTCCATTACTCCACTATACATTACACTGTTACAAGCTGCCTTGGTGGCCTGTTAACTGACGAATTTACTATTTATTTTATGAACGATGTATAATATACACCTATGGTTGTTATATTATTGTACTCCGTGCTCTATAAAACTTTGTCTGAAGAAAATATTCATTGAAGCACATTTTAAAAAATATGTCTTTTTTTGCAGAAAACGGATACAATGGGGACTCTCGTCGACGTAGGAGACGTTAAACGCCAGAGGAACATGAGGAGTAAGCAACTTAGTACATAAGATTTGACACAGACTATTTGATTTCCATTCCATGTTGTATTTATTGAAGTGGCCATTAGTGCAGTGCCACACAACACATGTTTTAAGTATTCTCCTAATTCTCTCTGTGAACTCCTTTTAATTATTCTAATGCATTGTAAATAAACATTCATTAAGTTGGTGTTTTAGATTTAATAATTACGTATCTCATTTGATATTCAACTGCATATAAAGTGCCAGTATATTTAACCCAATCTATTTTTTTTTTCGATATGAATGCAATATGGTACATACAACTTAGAGGCAGTGACCTATCATCCTTGCATTTTGTACCTACATAAAACTAAATATTGAATATATTTAGTCACTATTTTATCTTAGATTACATAAGAATATATCATCAAATGCTTAAATATCTTCAAAAGTTAGATCTTCAGCTATGAAAATTAAAGTAAACTTATGTAGTGTAATAGTGAACTACTGTGTACTGATTAGCCCATTTTGTACCTACGAGTGTGAAGTAAATTAAATGAAATGGCTCAGGACTGTCATAAAAGTATTTTTACTGGTTTCAAGAGATGACAGACTTGTGCCATTTATTTCAACAATACTACTAAGCTCCCTTGGGATTTGGTTTTATATATTTTGTGTTTTAAGTGCTGTTGTGATCAATTTAAGTTCTTAGCAGGATATTTAGATTACGTTAAGTATGTACCGTGGTATAAAGAACACAGCTATTTAGGTATCATTGCCCATGAATCTTCGTTTAGTGAATTGTATCTTGTAATACTTACATTGTATTTGAACGAAATTAAAGTTTTACACTAATTGACTGACTTTTTTTTTTATTTATCTTCTCTGGCCACTTTACATGAACTTAAACCCTACGAAAGTAGACACACTTTTGTAACAGTAGTGCTATTCTCGAATTTCACCGTGATAAAGATAGGATAATAAGGAACAATTATTTCACACAAGTATTTAAGGTGAGATTTTACAGACTGGACACACTATCATCAAGACAGTCGACAGGTGGACTTACGTAAGCCTCTGACTGCACGTCTGTAGGTAGAAGTATGACATGCCCCTTTACGTTGATTGTTAAAGGTTATTTTTCCGCAAGGATACTGATGTTTACACTTTCTATTCCATTTACACAGAGTTTGGAAATGAGGTACAGTCAAAATAAAATGAAAACCACATGATTTTACTAAATAACCGGTCACGTGCGAGTCGGACTCTCACATGAAGGGTTCCCGTACCATAAACCAAAAAAAAACACGTTTCTTGAATGGGATCCCTTTTAATATCTAATTTAATTTTTATTATTTTTTGTTAGCAGCAGCACTAGAAATACAAACTGAAAATTTCAACTGTCTACCTATTATTACGGTTCTTGAGATACAGCCCGCTGACAGAGGGACAGTCGGACAGCGGAGGCTTTGTAATAGGTAGGGTTCTGTTAGTTATCCTTTGGTTATGGAACCCTAGAAATCACATTTATTTCACAGAGCATGTTTTAGTTCGGTGCGGAAGAGGGACTGACTTCATAGAACAAAGTATATTTAGGTCGAACTGACATTATGAATTATGCTACTATTATAGTGTATAATAGCTAGTGGTACTAGTAATATTTCGTATTTTTAAATAAATCATTAATAGCTGACCCGTGCAACTTCGTCTGCGTCACATTTTTCATTAATGGTCCACTACTATTGGTCGTAGCGTGATGTTTTATATGACTGTAGACTTCCTCGATAAATGGGCTATCCAACACTAAAATAATTTTTCAATTCGAACCAGTAGTTCCTGAGATTAGCGTGTTCAACCAAACAAACTCTTCAACTTTATAATCTACTAGTTAACCCGCGCAACTTCGTCTGCTCCACTCCTATTGGTCTTAGCGTGTGATATATAGCATATAGCCGTCCTCGATAGATGGGCTATCTAACACTGAAAGAATTTTTCAAATCGGACCCGGGACCAGTAGTTCCTGAGGTTAGCGCGTTCAGCAAACAAACTCTTCAGTTTTATATATTAGTATATAGACTAGTTGACCCGCGCAACTTTGTCTGCCCCGCTCCTATCGGTCTTAGCGTGATGATATATAGCCTACTTATAGCCTTTTCATTTATTTTGTCACTAGAGTGGTGGCATTGTCACATATAGAATACCTCCCTAAATTCCTTGCTTAATAGAGAAGTACTACAACATACACTTTGGTGTGTGGTATCCGGCATGTAAAAAGAATAGACCAATCCATCTCCTCCCGTGGGTGTCGTATGAGGCGACTAAGGGATATTAGCCGGAATGACAACAATGCATCCGTTTTATGGCTCCGGTAACCGAAACATGGCGGTATATCCATGAACCATGCTGGAATGCTCCCAAATGCCGAACTTTACAGTGGGCAGCAGGACTATAAGAGAAAGCATTCAAGGAACTGCGGTCACCAACCCGCCTGCCAAGCGTGCTCACTATGGCAAATCCCCCCTATGAGAAGCAACCCAGAATCCCACATTCACGGCCCCCAGTTCCCGGTAGCTGCACTATTCCTGGCCATGGTACCTGTAGGTACCATGGCCAGGAATAGTCACCGTGGCCGGCCACGGTAACGGTGCGGTGGCAGGTGCTAAGAACCCCGGGCTATGGCAGGGTACCAATCCCGAAAAATTGACCTGGCGACGTACAACAGACGCTCTCTGCGGCTGAACGAGCACCTCGCTGAATTGGAAGTAAAGTCGTATTAACTGGCACATCGTGGGACTATCGGAGATCCGAAGACAAGGAGGAAACGATAACCCTCTATAGTGGCCACTTGCTCTACTTCCGAGAAGGACACCAACCATCCCAATGTGGCGTCGGGTTTATGGTCCACAAGTCACTCAGGGGTAACATTGTGGAATGCGGCAGTGTGTCGGCAAGGGCTTGATACCTTGTACTTAAGATATCAGAAAGGTACTCTTTAAAGATTATACAAGTGTATGCTCCAACATCCGCACACCCTGACGAAGAAGTCGAGGCCACGTACGAAGACATAGTGAAAGCTATGTCTCGTACCAAAACATTCTACACTGTTGTCTTGGGTGACTTCAACGCTAAAGTGGGAGTACAAGAGAGTGGTGAGTCGAGAGTAGGTCCATTTGGCTATGGGCGCAGAAATCACAGGGGGCGAATGCTGGTAAACTTCCTAGAGGCTCAGGGGCTTTTTCTGATGAACCCTTTTTTAGAAGCCTCAAAGGAAGTGGACCTGGCGAAACCCAGATAACGTGATAAAGAATGAGATCGACTTCGTTAAGTTTGATAAGCGCCATATATTCAGAGATGTCTCTGTGATCAACAGGGTCAATACCGGAAGTGATCACCGACTGGTTAGAGGCACTCTGAATAATTATGTTAAAATCGAAAGAGTGCGCCTAACGAGGTCGACCTTCAGACCAACGCTGCCCCAGGTCGAAGCTGGTTGCGAAAGCTTTCAGTTGGAACTACAGAACCGATTTGTTATGTTGGAAACCACTGAGGACATTAACGATGCCACCGAAAGCCTGCTTACATCATCCGCGAGGTGGTAATAAACACTTTCGATCAATGAGTTATGGACGTTAATCAGTACTCACCAGCGACGCTCTGGAATTGATGAGGAAACGACGCGAACTCCCGAATGCCACACCGTCTGAGCGTTAGTTAGTCACTTAACAGGGAGGTCAAGAAGCTAATCAGACGCGACACTCGGGAGTCCAAATACCCGAGACATCGAGCAAGCCATAGGGCGGACTAAGGGCTCGAAGGTATTTGCCAAGCCCCATACCTTCCGTTGTCACCTGACGAAATTCAAAACGTCACCTCGAAGCCAGAGATACTCGCTGAAGTCGAAAAGTTCTACGGAGACTTGTATGCTCAAAAAACATGCCCACCTCAGGCTCACGTCGCGGATGATGCACGCGGGCCAGGCTTACACGCTATCTCAAAAACGAGCTACCCGACATTGACATGAGTGAGATTAGGATAGCTCTCGGACAAACTTCATAACAACAAAGCTCCGGGGGATGGCGGGATAACCACCAAGCTGCTCAGGCAGGAGGAACACCTGTCTTGACAGAGCTTATAAAGCTCTTCAATTCATTCATCCACACTGGCATAACACCGGTGGCAGGAACACAAGAGCGTGGTGGTATTATTCTTCAAGAAGAGCGATAACACGCTCCACAAGAACTACCAACCCATTTCACTCCTGAGCCATGTCTACAAGCTGTTTTCGAGAGTTATCTCGAATCGTCTCGCCCAAAATTTCGATGACTTCCAACCGCTGGAGCAGGCCGGGTTTCGAAAAGGCTACAGCACCGTAGACCACATACACACCCTCAGGCAAATAATTCAAAAGACCGAGGAATATAATCAGCCTCTGTGCCTAGCGTATGTGGACTACGAGAAAACCTTCGACACCGTCGAGACCTGGGCTGTCCTGGAGTCCATGCAGAGATGTCTTATCGACTACCACTACGTAGAGGTGATGAGATGTCTATACAAAGCCGCAACAATGACCGTCCAAGTACAAGAACAGAGCACAAAACCAATGCAACTGCGTCGAGGTGTAAGACAGAGAGACGTCATCTCTCCGAAACGGTTTACGAACGCGTTGGGGGACGTTTTCAAGACGCTTGATTGGAAAAGGATGGGGCATAAATATCAACGGTCAGTATATCTCACACCTCCGATTTGCGGATGACATTGAAATCAAGGCGGAATCTTTGCAGAAGAATACATAAATATCTAGGCCCAATTATACAACTTGGGCGGCACAACTTTGAGAAGGAGGCGACCAGAAGAATTCGCAGGGGCTGGGCGGCATTCGGGAAGCTGCGTGATATCTTTGAATCGTCGATCCCACAATCCCTTAAGACCACGGTCTATAATCAGTGCGTCCTACCCGTAATAGCTTACGGAGCCGAAACGTGGACAACACTCACCATAGGCCTGGTCCACAAATTCAAGGTTGCTCAGCGTAAAATGAAGAGAGCAATGCTCGGGGTTTCTCTGGTGGATAGAATTCGCAACGAAGTCATTCGCCAGAGAACTAACGTGACACATTGCGCGTAGGATCAGCATGCTGAAGTGGAAGTGGGCCGGCCATGTCTGCAGACGGACAGACGGTCGATGGAGCAGACATGTGTTAGAGTGGAGACCGCGTATGGGCAAACGTAGTGTGGGACGCCCTGCGGCACGATGGATCGATGATTTAAAGAAGGTGGCTGGCAGCGGATGGATGCAGACTGCTCAAGACCGTGTCCATCACGGTCTTGAGCAGTCTGCATACATTCAGCCGTGGACGGATATTGGCTGAAATGATGATGACAACATACACCTAAGTAAACAAAAACACTGCTAAATTTATTAAAGTTACTTCCGTAGTTCCGACCGTGATCCGAATTAAATGACGAACGATGAGAATAAACAAGAATAGACACGAAAAATAAACATTACCTACAGTTCACGCAACTTTACCTCCCCGAAGTAGGTACGTCGCAATCGAGTGCGCAGAATGTCAAATTTGATTTGTTTTTTGTGTGTTTTTATGGTGTATGTATTTGTGGTGTTACTTTTTGATATTGTTATTGTTACTGGTAATCTTTGTTACTTATTTATAATATAACTAGCTGACCCGCGCAACTTCGTTTGCGTCACAATTTTCATTACTGCTCCGCTCCTATTGGTCTTAGCGTGATGATATGTTTGTTTGCTTGAACGCGCTAATCTCAGGAACTACTGGTCCGATTTGAAAAATTCTTTTAGTGTTGGATAGCCCATTTATCGAGGAAGGCTACAGTCATATAAAACATCACGCTACGACCAATAGTAGTGGAGCAGACGAAGTTGCGCGGGTCAACTAGTCTATCTATACTAATATATAAAGCTGAAGAGTTTGTTTGTTTGTTTGTTTGCTTGAACGCGCTAATCTCAGGAACTACTGGTCAGATTTGAAAAAATCTTTCAGTGTTAGATAGCCCATTTATCGAGGAAGGCTATAGGCTATGTATCATCACGCTAAGACCAATAGGAGCGGAGCAGTAATGAAAATAGTGACGCAGACGAAGATGCGCGGGTCAGCTAGTACTAATATATGTATAAAGCTGTTTGTTTGCTTGAACGCGCTAATCTCAGGAACTACTGGTCCGATTTGAAAAATTCTTTGAGTGTTAGATAGCCCATTTATCGAGGAAGGCTATAGGCTATGTATCATCACGCTAAGACCAATAGGAGCGGAGCAGTAATGAAAATAGTGACGCAGACGAAGATGCGCGGGTCAGCTAGTACTAATATATGTATAAAGCTGTTTGTTTGCTTGAACGCGCTAATCTCAGGAACTACTGGTCCGATTTGAAAAATTCTTTGAGTGTTAGATAGCCCATTTATCGAGGAAGGCTATAGGCTATGTATCATCACGCTAAGACCAATAGGAGCGGAGCAGTAATGAAAATAGTGACGCAGACGAAGATGCGCGGGTCAGCTAGTATTGTATAAAACTGAAGAGTTTGTTTGCTTGCTTGAACGCGCTAATCTCAGGAACTACGGGTCCGATTTGAAAAATTCTTTCAGTGTAAGATAGCCCATTTATCGAGGAAGGCTATAGGATATGTCATAACGCTAAGTAATGGAAATTATTGTGATGCAGACGAAGTTGCGCGGGTCAGCTAGTACTTATAATACACTAGCTGGGGCCCTACTATGACGTGCCAATGCGATCATGATTACGCTGGGGAAAAGGGATAGTGTTATGCGTCTTGTATAACTCTGTCTCCTTCCCACACCTTATACATGATCGTTTCAAGATGTCATAGGCCACCAGAAAGCGCGTTCAAGCAAACAAACAAACTCTTCAGCTTTATATGTATGTTAGTATAGATAAAGCTGAAGAGTATGTTTGATTGCTTGAACGCGCTAATCTCTGGAACTGCTGTTCCGATTTGAAAAATTCTCTCAGTGTTTGATAGCCCATTTATCGAGGAAGGCTATAGGCTATTTATCACACGCTAAGACCAACAGGAGCGGAGCAGACGAAGTTGCGCGGGTCAACTTATTAGTATAGATTAAATATCAAATAGATAAACCTAATCGGCTACATCTACTGCATCGTTGTATAGGTACCTAATAGTCCTACTAAAAAAAATGTCAAGGATAACTTAGGTCGGTATAAAATGTATACTTGCTTGCCAGTAGAGTGCGAGCCTGTTATGGCACAAAAACAGACTGAGACACCTGAATGCTGCTATTAGGAAAATTAAGACACCAATATAAATTACTACTCTGCATTGCCTGGGAATCGAACCTAGGAACTCATGCTCAGCTCTCGCACTTGGGACCGACAGCAACTATGAACCAGTCAACTTGAATCTTTGTCACTGTCTTGTCAGAATATTGTTATGGTAACCAAGTAAACAATTTTATTTCAGAGTAAAAATTATGTCATAAAATTATTTTTTCTGTGTTCAAGAGCTTTATTTGCATTATTTCAATTTCGAATGAGACAGTAAACGAGTTAGTTTCAGTTCAAGTATAAAAAATTTTGGTGTTTTAAAAATGAGTTTTTGTGTGGATCTTGTATCTGAAGACTCTTTCTATGAAAATATTACTTTGGGAGTCACGAAACTCTTAGGTAGGTGGTAGCTGGAGTAATGTTTTTTTTTTGTTATCCTGTAGTGTCCCACTGCTGGCCAAAGGCCTACCTATATCCCTTCAGACACGTAAAGTCAAGAAATTAAAATTAGTAGGTAGGTAGGTACCCTAAATCTGTTTGCAATTAAGTGTCTAGCTGAAGTTGCATAATTAAGTAACACAAAAATAGTTTTCTAATTATTTATTTACATAACATATTATTCCTATAATAATTTCATAATAATATTATGAATAAATAATCCTTAATATGAATTAGCTCTATGTTTTGGTAGGAAGTTAAATCCATCAGGTACTGGACCCAATAGCATTTCACTAATTTTTATCCAGTCGGAGCAATTGCTTGACGCCATCAATGTTTCTAAATCATCTCTGCCAAAGTATGAAGGTGGCCTCTCATTTATTCTTTGTGGAGGTCGTTCTAGCAACCCAACTGGTACATATCTGTACAAGAAGGAAAGCCATTCCAGTAAGAATCTGCGAGTGTTCTCCACTCCTTGCATGTCAGAGCCCCAGTGTTCTAAACCATAGTTAGTGTACTTCTTTATTATTTCAAATCGTTCACTACTTCTTATGTCCCAAATTCGTTGCTCTTTAATCTCAGTGAATATCCAGGGTTTGATTAGCGCTCCCCTACCAATCATTACACCCTGTACAGTGGGTGCAATTGCCCTTTTCTCAGCATAGTCCTCATAGCTTAATATATCACCATTACCATAAACTGGACAGGGTGCTGCTGCTTTTGCACATGTTTCAATATATTCCCAATCCGACGATCTGGTGTACCTTGCTTCTCTTGACCTACCATGCACTGTTATGAGTGATGCGCCCCATTCAGACATTTTTGGTACAATTGTATGGGTAATTTTTTTATCTTGGTAAACACCTGTCCTCATTTTAATTGTAAAAGGTATGCTTAGTATTTTGGAAGCACATCTCACTGATGCCTCCAGAGTATTTAATCTGTGCATCATACCACAGCCTCCACCCTTTTTGTATATTAAATCAATGGGACATCCTAGATTTAAATCAATGAAATCAAGCTCAGTGTTCTCTTGCAGCAATTGTGCTACTTTTGTAATAGTATAAATATTAGTTCCACATATTTGTGCTCCAAATAAGTCTTCTGATTCATGTCTTTTAACTAAAGCCCATTCTTGTTTCATTCCTTTGAGTAAAGATTCACACAAGGCCATTTCTCCACATGTTATGTCTGCTCCATACTGCTTGCAGATTCTCCTAAATGGTAGATTACCAACTGTAGTCAAAGGGCTAAGATACAGTTTATCCCTCCAGTCTATAGTTTTTCTTTCTCTTGGCAATAATTTAATCAAGTCCTCATCAGTGATGGCACCACTATTAGTAACTTTTGCTTCATCATTGGTCATGGTCTCTTTTTGTTTCTCATCACCATCCTTTGGTTCTTCAGTACTTTCAGTAGGCTCCTTGTCAATGGGCTTCTTCCGTTTGTCCATATGCTTAATAAGTTTCTCAGAAAAATTAAAATCATATTTTTTTTTCTGAAGAGATATTTGTAGCATTGGCAGTAGGGTGTTTTTAATATCATCTTTCCATTGCTTCCACTTTTCAGAGTCAACTTTATTGTAGCCTTCATCAGTTATATGACTAGCACCAAATCGGCAAGCAATGCCTCGAGGACATTTTCCACGAGTTTCATACAAGTGGCATGTGTCACCTAAATCCTTGGGTTTAGATTTTATGTAATCAAGTGGATTGTGAATGTATTTACAGTTATTATATTGACACGGGTTTACGTATTCAGGTGCTTCTGCATTGACAATAGAAGGGCAAGGTTTACTTTCCTTGTTATCTTGATACGTCTTCGGTCGTGCCTTATTTTGACCTCTTTTCTTAGTCTTTTTGGATTTCTTTTCATCACTGTCATTAGTTTTAGCCTTCTTATTATCTACAGAATCTTCTTCTTCATTGTTATCGTCTAATTTTCGTTTAATAAGGGAATCAACACTGTCTTCAGCACTGCTGGTTTTGACCGGTCTCTGAATCACATATTCTTCTTTTATGGCACAAACACCATCCATTGACTTGGTCATAATTATACCCGAAATATATTATTCAACATATAATCTCAATGTAAACTGTATTTTAAACAATGTAATTATTATTGTGAAATGTCGAGGTTAGTTTTTACCACGCGAGTGATTGTGTGCAGAGTGCAGAGTGACATTACAATACTGACATTGACGTTACCTTGTCTGTCACTTGTCACTTTTATCTTCGTTTGAAAAATTGCTTGTCTCCACGAGCGAGAGAATCGCGGCGATTATTATCGTCATGCCACGTATTTCTATAACAACTCTATGAACGTGTCTCCACACGGCGATATTATCGCGGCGATTCGACGAGTGACAAAACGTCAACTAGCGGCGATACACTCGCTCGTGGAGATGGCGCCTTAGTCAGGCACAGTAAGAGAAATACATAATTGTACGTAGCCCCATTAAATCAGATTGCTGATGAGCTAAACTATTTATCGTGTAAACGATAATGCTTTAATCTAACCAGTCGTTGAATAAGTAGGTAGTAGGTACATAACATAACATCATGCCTGTTTTTCCAACAGGTAATAAGGTTAAGGCAGAGGTGTACCTTGTAGGCATGTATAATACAAACTGAAATATAATTGGCGATATGTGAATAATGCCAGTTATATTTATGTCCCAATCAGTGGCAAACCTATTTCCATCAAATAGGCACGTAAAACTCCTGAATGAAAAATTCAATAATACTTACTCAACCTGGGAATTGAACCCAGGATCTCGTACTTACATTACAGCAATAGAGCTTGAAACCACTTCTCTGGACTAGGCATTCAGTCGGTAAGTAGGTAGACATACCTACATACGTATTATTTTCCATTCGTAAAATATTACAGAATCAGATCCAAGGATTTGTAATGTCAGCGTAGAACGTAGACCTCCATGCGATCGTGTTGCTATCTCTACATGGGAGCAGAGACATTCAGCCTTACTTCCCGAGGATCTTCGCAATTTCTATGCTTCCACAGATGGATTTCAATTGACTTGGCATTATAAGTATTCAGGTTAGTTGGTCATGCATGACTTCAGTTTATAAAACTTGACGCATAACTATAGAGCAGAAAATGGTTAGGTACTAATATTTCTGCTTCTACTTTCTGTTTCGGGCTTGAAGGATAAATTGAAGATAACTGCCGTCCTTCTGGGGCAGTCGAGTAGTCTTTTACATTAATTACCTTTTTTATTAAGTAAAGACAGTCTTGTTTTGTACTTACAGCTGATGAAATTTTACCAGTCGGCTCAATTCGAGTGAATACTCTGAATGAGTTGTGTCTTTCTCCGGCTTTGAAGGACTTGCTTGATTTTTCACTTACACGACCGAACAGTGGACCTCGACCCTTGCTTAATACCAAGAGCAAAGTATTAGAATTGGATTCATGCAGGAATATTGGAAAGGTATATATCTATACTAATATTATAAAGAAGAAGATTTCTTTGTTTGAATTGAATAGGCTCCGAAACTACTGGACCGATTTGAAAAATTCTTTTAGCATTGGATAGCTACATTATCAGGGAGTAACATAGGCTATATTATTATCCCCGTACTCTCACGGGAATGGGAAATACGCGGGTGAAACCGTGTGACGTCCACTAGTCTTTAATAACTATGCTAGCTTTTGTCCGCGGCTTCGGTCGCATTAATATGGATTTTCGCATAAAAAAGTAGCATTTTATCGTCTAGAGGATTCCATCTATCTTTGAACCAAAATTCATCAACAGTTCAGCATGTTATGCGTCAGGATTTTCGAATGATATTTGCGTAGGTATAAATTGGTGCCCAACGTGGGCCATTTTTACGTAAATTAAATAATATTGTTTCTTTTTCAGATATGCCTGGTGTACACAGGAGGAATGTGGTCAGTGTGGTTGGCATCACGAGAAGGCGCGTGGGGCTGGCTTGCTGATTCTTTTACGCACTATTTCAGAATGGCCCTCGTGCATTTAGGTCTCCCTGGATGGCAAGCAGCCTTTGCTAATCTACCACTTATACCTTGGGCTGAAGTAAGAGATTGCCATCGAAAGTTTTTACATCGTTTGCAAAGAAAACTTTCATTTAATGTACAGTGTTATTTGTAAAACACCAACAACCTCTTAGGCAGTGAAAGTACACATGATTATAAACAACTTTTACTTTGAGAACAACCCCGAAAACTCGAAAAAATATCAGTTGTTTCATACAAAATGCCAATGAAAATGTATCTGTATGTTGATGTTTTACAAATAACCCTGTATTTTTATTTTTACAGCAATTGTTCCTGCTACTTGCTCCGCACTTATTGGAGAAAACGGAGTCCGAGTCCAACCAGACAACGGTGGCAAGTGAAACTGGACTGAATCATATTGATCCTAATATATTCAAGAATTCGGTTCGCCATCATAAAAGTACTGCGCGACAAACTCACCAGTAATACGTAGTTAATTTCAATGAGTAAACTAAAAACTAATAAAATATTCAAATTTCCATGCGCAGAGTTTTTATTGAAATATTTAAGCATCGAAATAAAATGAAGCAATGTAGTTACATAATGTATATTGAATAATTCTTGACACAATAAAATTTACAGCTAAATAACAAAACAAAATGGACGGAATGTGAGATTCTTAATGAAGTACAAGCTAGGTTCACAATTAAATGTAGCCTAAATAAGTGCTACAATACTATGTAAGCAAATATTGAAGCTGCCATGTTTCGGCACCATTATAATAATATTATGTTATAATACTTCTGTACCAGCTGTCTTGTTTCCTACTTCACAGAGATATACATACACTTGACATTAAAAAAATAAATCTTATAACTAATATAAATCTAAATCTATCATCAGTTGTTACAATTTTATTTTTAAAGTTAATTGATTTTCGTGTTTCTTAATATTAGAAACTACTAGACTATAATTTCATTAGTGAATAAATTCTGGCTGTAAAAAAATGTAAATCAAAATTTGTAGAAGTTCTTTTAATAATATAATACTTGAGTTTGAAATGTGATGCGTTTTCATGTGATGCAATAATTTCCAGCGCTTTTGTTTTTCAAAGAAAATGTGATAATAAATTCATGCTTCTTTAAACGGCATTGTGATATAGTAGAAGAGAAATGCATGATCTACCTTAAGCTACCTAAAAGCAAGAAGTGTTAACTACTACAGAAGTCCATCAATTCGTACAAAATATTCTCAATACTTATAATTTAGGCCATACAGCTGCACAATTACTTTAATCTTATACTAATACCTTAATACGATGCTCGATACCTCAGGTGGGAATATAATTGAATCATATCTTCATTGCATAAAATGTACGACACTTCTTTGCATTCATAAGTCTTTAATCCCTTGACTGATGAGCAGGTTTTACATTTCGTTACAATATTATCTATAGATTTGAATAAAATAAGTGTTGGTATAATAATTCGAACACAGAATCTGCATATTATCTGATGAAATTATTATTTGCCACTATCTGTACACCAATGGTAACAAAATGGCATATTTAAATTAATTGGAATGCCTTGTTTAAATAAATAGCAACCTAGTTTTCCAGCAAAATTCATAATGTGGCACATTGTTTCAACATATTCCATTTAAATACATCCGCACTTACATTTAGGCTAAATTCATTTACATAACGTTTTTAGATGAAATTATTATTAAAATGTTTATTAAGCTTTTAAATACAACCATGTGATGTTTGTTTACCCTTGAATTATAAAAAGGTTTAAAGTTTTTAAAACAATTTGTAGCAATGCCATTTTTAAAATTTATATTTGGAGAAAGCCGGTAGTTCCCATGTGTTCTATCGATCATGACGTCATTAGACAATAAGTAATAATAATAACATTTTGTCCGATGATGTCATGTTCTATAGAAGAAATGAGAACTACAGGAGAAAGTGATGTAAAAGTGGTTTGATAAAGCTTGTTTTTGCTTGAGATTTGCACCTGACTACACTGCTAGTACATTTTATTATTGTCTTATTGACTTGTCAAATACTATTTATGATTAGGTCCGTTTTATGACACGATGATCGGAATTCGACTTTTACAGTTGAAAAGCTAGATATGTTAAACATTTTCATGCTAAATTTAAAGTTAGTGCGGGAAGACGCATGTACTATGTCGATAGCGAAGCCGCAAGCGCAAACTGGAATGCGTACTTCATTATAGAACGATTCAAACTTTATGGCGACTGTGCTAAGTGCGTTGCTCGCTGCATAGTAGCTCATCCCTCGCCACCGCTGTCATATGAAGTTACTACTGCTCAGCGACTCACTTCGTGTTTCTAGTAGCTATTAAATTTGAATCGAACTATAGTTACCAACTTTAGCAATGCTAGTAAATCCAACTGACTGGCACCCACTGGTGGTCGGTCGACAGAGAATGCAAGGCGTCCATGATTTTAGAGTAAGTCGTATCGGCATTATTATTAGTGATAACGAGATCTATGTACTTTTCGTGTTGTCGTTGGATGCGCGCGCTGTCTTCCAGGGTTTTTTTCATGTCTTCTTCCTGTGGGTTTATTATTATTAGTGAGTATATTTGAAAACATTGAAAAGACTGTAAAACTAGCTTAAGGGCGCACACGGCTTTTATATTCGCGCTTTCTATGCAATATTCCTTGAAAAACTAATGCTAGTTGCGTTAACAGCGTAGCGCGTAGCCGTATGCACATCACAGTACCTAAATTATATCACAATGCGGACAAAATTGCTATTACAGTATTAAAAAATGAGAAACATTCCACTATCACTATTTTTCTAGGTATAGTCAAGGGCAAAAAATAACACATTTTTTTCTTCTTTTAATCATCTCTTCATATCTGTAGTGCTATTCTGTAACAATCTCACCGTGATAAGAATAATTTAGGTGAAGCGACCACGAATTTACCTGTTCATCCCTAGCATCAATTAGAACGACAGTTTTGCGGTGAGATTTTTTTCAGAATCGCCCGGCTGTTTATCATAACCTCAGTATTCACCCCTTTCGTGAATTTAACTAAGCAAAGGTATACGTACTTTTGCCTTTGACTATGAAATCTATGAAACATTAAAACTTACCTCATAAAGCGACGCAAGCGACTCCAGCGTGCGCGCGCGCCGCGAACTGTAGCGGATGGAGCTCTGCCTGTCGAACTACGAAACGCATGCGCAACAAACGGCAATGCATATCAATATATTCATACAGAAAAAAAAACTGGTATATGGAATACATGCTCTAATAAAATAACCAGGATTTTTGGAAACTATGAAAATTAAATAATAAGACCTTTTTACAAGCTGGTCTTACAAAACTAAATATTTTTGGAAAAACATTATAATGACCATACCGCACAATTCAACAACACTACTTGAAAAAAAAAAAATGTTAAGGAACTATGGGGCATTCTTAAGCCAAAGGAATGATAAGTAACCGGCGTTATAGCACATCGGATTTTAGAACAGTTCATGTCTGTATTCTATCTCTATGTCGATATCGTTCTAAAGTTCGATGTGTGATTAACGCCAGGTATACTTTATTGCTTCGTGTCTCACCGATAAGTTCCGATTGGAGGCATAAGTGAGGTTCCGCAGCTGTTCGATGCCGGGCGCTCCTATCATCACGACGAATGGAAGAAACTCCCCGCTATTGTGCAGCAGCTTCAGAGATTGTGGGGCGCAGTCTAGGACGCACATTTTACCTGAAAAAATAATTTAGCTAATCTTATTTATAGGCTAATATAAAAAGCTGTGTGCGTAGGACTGCTCACGTGGACACAAAACAGCATAACATTAGATCAGGCTGAGATCCCCAAAGGAATTAGGACCTCTACCTAACCAAAACCTAAGGATCCCTGCGATCCTTAATACACCCGTGAAAGGGCCAATAGTGCCCAGTGGCGTGCCTAGGGTTTCAAAATAAGGCAAGCCCAATAAAATTTTAATCGATTTCAAAAAAAGAAAGTTCAGTTTTCGACTGAGTATGTAGGTACCTTCGTATGTATCATCGCAATTTTCTCATAAACTGATATAGATGTCTCAATTCGTTGTTTGCCAAAATTACCGAAAGAAACCATTGCACACAGGTGTTTATGAGAATTTGCGTGCCTTTTATTGGCGCCAGATATGTTATTTAAATCATTATAACCAGATGTATTCCAAACGGAATCTTCATTCGAAAAAAATATGCTGCACCAGCAATACAACTTATTAGAGTGCGAACAGCCAACAATCCATCTAGTTTTATACACTGATCTATTAAATTTTCGTTTATGCGATTTACTAGTCTGAGAAAAACACAGATTAGGCGTCGGTTTTAATGAAGAAATTAACTGTTTTTTCTGAGCAAAGTTTAAAGATTTTACCTTATCTTCGCCAATTAAAACTTGAACGCATTTTAAATCCTCACAAGGTACAATTACCTCCATTGTTGTAAGCAAGTCACCAAAACAATTGTATCACTGAGAAAATCTAAGAAAACACACAAAAAACTTTAACAACATAACTTTTCAACTCTCAAGCAAATAAAACTGAAGTGAGTTGCACTCGGGTGTCGAGAACTACTTACGCAGAGTTGCAGTGTTGTCATTTAGGCAAAAAAAGTCGCCAGGTATATGAAAAATCTAGCTAGATGTCGCAATTTTTTTATTTTTAAGATATTGCTTGAATATTTAATTTCGTTATTTTAAAAAGTCGCTAGTTTTTATTGTTGCTAAATCTTAAAAAAAGTCTCCAAACTCGTTAAAAATCTCCAAGATCTCACAACGTCGCTAAAACGGCAACACTGCAGAGTTGGCAAGGTGACAAGGTCACACATACGCGTGCAACTCCATACGCATGCACGGCTTACATCTTCCATACTGATCGATTTGTAGACGCACAAGGTTTAGAACTCGTTATACGGCACATCGCTATAAGTGCGAAAGTGACGGAGATAGTAGTTGAAAGCCCGGTAAAAGCCGGTACGTGTAAGCGAGATAGCTATATGTAGATGCTGCAAATGCGAAACTCTGCGCGCGAACAATCGCGATGTGTAGTAACGTGGCATAGGTAGGTACTTTGTGTTATTTTGATAAGAATTAAGCGCGGGAACTTTTAAATAGTTCGGGTTTGATATTGATTCTCTATCGAGCATTTTAGTAAGGCATGCCGGGCCGGGCTTTTGGGCTTATATGAAGGTACCGCCACTGATAGTGCCATCAACGGTGCACTATCTGGCTGAGAAACTCGTAATAGAAAAAACTTACAACACTGCCTTCTCTGCAGATCGAGCCCAGGAACTCACGCTTAGCAGTTGCATTTTTGACAACTACATGAATGAGGCAGTCAATTTGTTTGATTGCCGTAGGAAACACTTTTTTTGTTTCCATAGGGAGCGTGCAGAAACTATAGGTGGCAGCTCAGAAATGTCACTGTCAAGTATGTTTCAAGCATAAAAGTCGAATTAGCTACGCAAGATGGCACAGTCTACTTCGCGCACGTTCCTCTAAACTGAGCGTGCAGGAACCACAGGTTGCAGCACATAAGCGACAATGTCAAGTATTCTGACCCTTAAAACTTCGAATATGCGACACTAAATGGCATAGTTAACGCCGTGCACGGTCCCTATTGTCACTTTTTTATTTTATTTGTGTGTGTGTGTACCTGATGTACCTACTGACTTTTTTCTTTCTTTCAATCTCACCTTCCTTCATAACAGCCCTGATAGAATCGAGATGCGTGCCGTACAGATGTCCGTTATGCTCGCCGTACTCCAGGAAGCGTCCCGCGTGCGCATCGCGCTCCATCTCTTCGCGCGACACGAACCAGTACGACTGGCCGTTCTCTTCCATCGGCCGCGGGGGACGGGATGTGTCTGCAACATAGAACCGTGTATGTAGAGGATAGTTGTTATGTTACTACTGATGGCGTACTGGTTGGATGAATGAACGTAAAATTTAAGTTAAGAAATGAATTTGCACGTTTGATAAGAGGACATGGACAAAGATGTTTAGGGGCTCCAAAAAACATCCACTCTAAACTACTTCCTAGTATTAAAGCACGTATTTGGCATTTTGAAATTTATCCTATCTGTGTTTCTACTTCCGCCCAGAAAGAGGAAGAGAAATGCATACAGAAGTAGATTCAGTATTTGCAGTTGATCGGATCTTGTGCCCAACAGGTTTGAAAGCTTACTAGATCTATACAAATGTTGGGCTCTCAAATGGATAACAGTTCGAGCAACTTTCCAAAGTAACATTGCAGTACTAGATGCTAATAAAAAAGGTTAACTTACGAGGCACAACAGCACCAAATCTGTCAGGATGTTCCGCAATCATACGGTTCTTGATAGTCCGTCGCCCCACCCCCCTTGTGCCCACCAAAGCAAGCACTCGGCGCAAGAAAGGCGGCGTGCGCGCTACCTCCTCGTACAACGCGAGCTCAGCGCCCTCTAGCTGTACGCTCGAACGGGACTCGTATACGAACTTCTTTTTCTTTTTTGATATCTGTGTGTAAAAATGGTGGAAGGTGAGTGTGAGAGAATCCGAGGGTGAATGCATTAAGCTTGTAGTAGAGTAAGAGACAAGCTTTGTTAGTTCCAGCTTAGCTTCCTTAGCCGAGGTAATTTTTCATACTTGTTGCGTACAGACCGCAAACTTTGTGAAGTAACTTGTGTGAGGATGAAAAAATACCACATCTATCATCATCATATCAGCCGAAAGGCGTCCACTGCTGGACATGGCCTCCCCTAAGTTTCGCTACAACAACCGGTCCTGCGCATCCATCGGCTACCCGCACGCTACGCGCCTCATCTATGCGAGTTAAGGAAATTTACAGAATAGACTAGCTGGTTTTAGTATTAGGCTAGGGCTAACTTACGAATCGCTTATATTTAATTTTTCCGTCTTTTCTGATATCGATAAGTTTCTTTCATTACGTCTGGTCTAGGCCGGAGAAATCACCTAGGACTAGCGTTCAAAATGCCGAAGATAACAAAAAAAAAACAAGTTGTGTTTTTTTCGCGAAAAATTAACAGAAGGAATCCTTCGGAAAGAAACAAGATCCTTTCGAATGTTTCGCTCTTAGAATAAAACAAAAAACCCGGCCAAGTGCGGGTTTCGTACCACAAACCGAAAAATACCGAGGTTCTTGTATGGGCCCTCTTTAATTTTTAATTTAGTTTAATATTTAATATTTGTTGTTATAGCGGCAATGAAAATACACAATTTGTGAAATCAACTGTCTACCTATTACGGTTATTGAGATACAGCCCGCTGACAGACAGACGGACAGACAGACAGCGAAGGCTTAGTAATAGGGTTCCGTTGGTTATCCTTTGGGTACGGAACCCTAAAAAAAGGAAACATACGGGAGGTGAATACAAATAGGTAAAAAATAATAAATCCATCTCTCTCCTCAGCCACAATCCCAATTTCACTGTCCGAAGAATTGTCAGCTTCCCATAGCTCGCTGATATTTTTTTATTCTACCATCCATTTTATTAGTACCTACGTAATATGTATTATTATGGAAAGAGTTAAAGCATAGAATATCCTAAGTACGTATTTAAAAAATAAAAGACATGAAGTTTCCCTTTTCTTTCATATTCTACGGTTTTCTTCGGGTTTATTGAAAAAAAAAAAAAAAAACGACATATACTGCCCAATTTTCTTGTAACTTTCGAATGAAACATTGAAAAAAACAACGGAATTGGAAAGAAACGAGAATTTTTCCTGCTTTTTTCAACGCTACATTGCGTTCCAGGGCCGCGGGCCGCGATGACTCTTTCGAACCAATTCCGCAACCACCTAGGACCTACCAACAATGCGAAATAGCCGGCCTTATTGCTAGTACACTGCAAGCGGACATGAAAATCAGGCTTTGAACGAAATCATAGATCCATCGATATCGGGTGCAATGACCTCAGGCGACGACCCACGAACTACTGTAAAATGCAAGGTATATCCAAAACCTAAGTCTACAACAACAAGCGTGAACCGTGGGCGGTCTTGTTGGACAATAAAGTGAAATCGTTAACCCCGGACCTAACTTAATCGATTGCCACGGATGACCGATTCTCGAGAACTGTTAAGTTGTTTAGATGATAAGGTAAAAAGTGTTGGTATTTTTTAAATAGTTTAAGAAGACTCGAGCGACGGTTTTCTCGATTTATTTCACAGTGTTTTTATAGAAAACGAAAGCTGTATTTGATAATAGGAAATAAATGAAATAACAGCCGAGAGCAGCTCTCCCGTGCAATGCATGCACGCAATAGGCAAAAGTTTTTTTGCCTAGCAAAGGCTGGTTTATGAGGATGGCTATGTGGCAGCCATCGATTGGGATAGGTCAATTTCTAGGTGAGTACCTAAACATGATTGGATTATAACGATGTAATATCTTGCATGCTCTTGTATGTATACCATGTTTAAACAAATAAAGAAATCTTATCTTATCTTATCCTTAATAATATTATAAATGCGAAAGTAACTCTGTCTGTCTATCTGTCGCGCTTTCACGCCAAAACTACTGAACCGATTTAAATGAAATTTGGTACACAGATAGTCCAGAGTCTGAGAAAGGACATAGGCTACTTTTTATCCCGGGAGTATGTTCCCTAGGGACCACGCGGGCGAAGCCGCTGGCAGAAGATAGTAATTTAATATTGAGTGAAACTGAATCCATCCTACTATCCAACTAATATTATAAATGCGAGTTTGTGAGGATGGATGTTTGTTACTCTTTCACGTCAGAACGCTTGAAAGGATCTTCATGAAATTTGGCACAGAGGTAGATTATAGTCTGGAATAGCACATAGTCTATATGTATATATCCCGGGAGTACTTTCCTAGGGATCACGCGGACGAAGCCGCTGGCAGAAGCTCGTCGATTATAAATGCGAAAGTAACTCTGTCGGTTTGTTACACTTCCATGCCTAAACCGATTAATTAATTTGAATGAATTTTGATAAAGAGATAGATTGAAACTTGGAGATGGATATAAGATTCACACTTTATATCCCGGGAGTGCATTCCCTTGGGATTATTTACGACTTTTACGCACGGGTAGTTTATTAAATTTGATGACAAACAAAGGATATTTTTAGATATTAGTCATTTGAATACCTGACTACAGGTATAAAATTGACAAAACGCAAGTGGGCAGAAAGTGGGCGATGACTCGTTCCTAATAAAAATCTTAGGGTCATTAGTTTCACGTCTAGACAACGAATATGTAATAATTAGAAACGCCCTAAACAATACTCAGTGACTCATCATTACAGTATTCCACCAAAATGCCGGAACAATAAGTGTTTTGTTAACACGACACGTCTGCATCATATAACAATGAAACTAAAATCGCTGATATGAAATGTTCGTGAGAATCCCTTGATTCATAAATTGACAATGAAAGGTAATATTATAAACAATGCGTATTATGTTGGTTTAGTCATACTAATGTGCTGATGTTTGGCGATTCGTGGTACATTGACTGTGGTCCATGGTTCACGAAAGTCGATTCATTGATAAGTAATGGGACGCTTCCGAAGATTTGGTCACCCTTCAAATAATTTTGTGCTAAAACCTGAAAGCTGAAGCTGAAATGATTTCTTATTCTAACTACGATATTTTATTTCTGGTTTTACTGAATCGTTATAAATTACTATCAAGTGGCTATTATGTAAGCGACTTATAGTAAGGGTACCGTTCATAAACAAGAGCTGGGACGCAGAGGGTGGTAAACCGAGTGTTTTGACGCAATTAAGGAGATACCAAGGCACTGCAGTAGGAGAAGTTGATAAGCATTTCAATTTATGTGTTATCTGAAGTTCCATCTGAACTTATTATATATTTGTACTAGAATAAGAATACATGGTAAATGTGGGAGAAGCCACGACAGCAAAGTCGCACGAAAAAGCTAGTAATTTGTAACAAAAAAATAACTTACCCTTGCACCACAGATACTGATTTTATGCACGAAGTCGGCTTCCGGCGCGACATACGCCTTACGCCTCTCCTCCAACTCTGGCGAGGGTATCAACCCCACTGTGTCAGGGCTCTCTACATGGCTTGCTTGCCACCAGTTGGGATCCTTTCGATCTGACACCTGAAAAGAAATAATATTACATAAGCAATTTGCAGAAATCGTAAATCTGAAGCATGACAAAATTATTTGACGATAAATTCCACAACTTACTAAAAACCATTAATAAATAATTTATTTTGTGAACTCAAAGTACTGATATCTTTTTTTTCACAACATCTTGACATGCTTTAAATAAGGGACAGCAAACCTTTGATAATTAAAAAATGTCCTGAAACCGTTGCTATTGGTTATCAACCAAGGTCTTAATGAAGGCCAGAGACCTATAAGAGGCTTGGCCAGATGTTTGTCTTGTCGTTTTCCTGGTATCATAGTATAGTTTGTCTATTTTATTGTAATTATCATAGAAATAATCAATGAATAAAACTTACCTGTAAAATATCTCCTCTTTTGAACTCTAGACCAATTTCCTTGCATGGCAGCAAGGTGTCTTCCTTAGGGTCATAGTCAAACAGGGCTCTCATGTAGCACTGAAAATTACAACAATTTAATGTTTCCTGATAGCTTCAACCTGGGAGTTTTTCAAGTCAAGAGTGGAAAGGTTACTTTTAGGCAAGCTTGCTATATCTTTGGCCACATCATTGCTTACCATTAGGTGAGATAGTGGTCAAATGTGTGTCTATCAAACGTAAAAAAAATACCTTCATTCTGGTACTCTTCCTATCATTTGAGTGAGTATGTATTTTGTTATGTCAAATGTTGTAATAACATAACAGATGTTACAAAATTACATTTCTTTGCTGATTATTTTATAATGACTACATACATTGTATGTAAGTACTTAAAACTGTCACATGTGATATCATGATTACTGAAATAATGATGTAATTTTAAGTACACTATTCTTAGTAGAAAATATACTCAGTAGAAATATTTTTCAACAGGTACAAGGTTAAATAAATACAGTTAACACGTTACAGTAAAAATAACTGAAATCCAGTTATTTTACACAATGAGTATTGTTGTTGGGACTCAAACTAGACGGTTATTCTATATTTTGGCACTTAGGATTGTGTATATTTGATTTTGAGTTGGTTTAATAATATTTATGAAACTTTTTGCACTTGTAAATTCACTGTACAAATGAGGACTTAATGTGTTAGGCATTTTCGACCTTAGGGTGGTGCAAAGGCAGGTGGGATGTGATATGAAATCACCACCATCCAACAAACAATACTTAGGATATCTTATACTAGCTTCTGCCAGCGGCTTCGCCCGCGTGGTCCCTAGGGAACATACTCCCGGGATTAAAAGTAGCCTATGTCCTTTTTCAGGCTCTAGACTATCTCTGTACCAAATTTCATTTATATCGGTTCAGTAGTTTTTGCGTGAAAGCGAGACAGACAGACAGAGTTACTTTCGCATTTATAATATTAAGTAAGGATTGCAATTATTAAATTAATTTATACTTACACTAAGCTTATTTGATAACTGAGCAGTCTTCTCTTTAAGATTAGGCCCAACTTTGAGTGTGATTCTATCATTGGGCTTGGCTACGGCTTCCTTGAGCTGGTCTTCAGAGTCTATATGGACGCCATCGACTTCTAATAATACATCACCTACAGACACTAATGCTTGTTTTGCAGCAGCACTGCCCGCTAATATCCTAGCTACAATGAGCTGTCCATGCTCATCCGTTGTTACCTGTTATAATAGAAATAAGTCATTGAAAACACATCTTACAATGCATAGTATACATACTTGAAATTATTCACAAAATATTTAAGGAAGCCTTTTGCAAAATGGGATGAAATACTTTTTGGTTCAAATAATTGTTCGGAGTGTAAGTTAGTGAAGTGACGTATTATTTATTATACACAAAATATATCAAATATTCATATTTGACTGAACATTTCAAGGTCAAAATGGTAATAAAGTAGTTTAGTAAAACAGTGTAAAGCAATTAACCTATTTACTGGTCCATTGTCATGAACAGTATGAAAACTATATAACAGTGAATTGTCAGTATGAATGTTTTCCTTATTCACTTAAATTAACTTTCAACACATACAATTTATTGGCACATAGCACAACAAAACTAGTTATTGATGAATAATGTTTTAGCAGTACCACTGACAACAGGAATTTGTTAACACACTTATACTTACAGTTAATCCTAAAGGCTGCCCAGGCACTTTCCTGAGCCCCACGACTTTCACAGTCTCTACAGGCATGTCACTGTTTTCGTCTGTGGTTCCGTTAGCACCTTCTGCAGTGTCCTTTGTTCCTTCTAATTCTGGCAGTGGGGGCTTTTCTTCAATACCACAACCTCTGTCAACCCAAATTGCACCTATTTGGTCATGAGCATCTATTAAAGCCTGTAAGGAAATTATAAGATTAGTTGAATGGAAGGTAACATTGGATAGAGATTGGTATTGCCTAACTAAAACAAAAGACTGAAAAATATTTTGTTGTTTTTGGTTGGAATGATTTGTTATTTACGTGGTATCTATGGTTACTATTTACTTAAACATGTTTTGGATGTTCTAATATTCATCAGGTATTAATTAAACAACAAATGCAGTGAATCTGCTGAAGAACTCATTAAACTGGCGTCTACTACTAACAAACCAATCAGTAAATATTTGTGTTACTTTGTAAACAAGTCGCTGAAGGCTGGCTAATATTGGAAGGGGAGTACCTACCTTAAAGTGTGCCCTGGACACAATAATAGCGAGTTCGGCTTGTTCAATAGTCCGTATATTGTTGCCACGGTACTCGCTTAGTGAACGTATTATGTTTACGTTGCCCAGCGAGACTGGTTTTACGATCAAGTCCTCCTCCGAATCGATAGACTGCAATAACAACACTCACCAGTAATTAAAACAGAACCCAGGAATTGTTGGCACTCCAATATATAAGCTCGAAGCATTTATAGGCGTGGCACTTGTTGTCGTTAAATTGTTGAATGAAAACTACAATATTATTGTGTAAACAACACGTCGCATTTCCAATAAGAACTAAATAAACTAATTATGAGCTAATACTGGGGAGAGTAGCAGAAAACAGCTACATTTATGTACTAAATCTGTTTTTGTTGTAATATAAGAACACACCCAAACGAACACTGGCACGATTTTGCTTAAATTCTTGTTTTCCAACTGGGAGCTTTTGACAGTTATTAGTTGGAACTGCATGCAATTTTTAACCTTATGCTATTAACATAGTGTATATAGTTATGTCATAATTTATCGATTCTCTGAGTCTGTGTCGCTGGAACACTGTGTCTGTCAGTTCAAAGAGAATGGAACCGTTCTTTGTTTTGAAGCGCCAGCAGAGTATTGCATTAGAAAAGGATAGCATATAGAAAATTATTTTACTTGTGCTTGCGTTTTATTTTGTTTGTATATAGGAAGACACGTTCTGAAAATACCTTATTATTTAAAATGCTGATTTAGATATTTCTGCGGGGTAATTGTACTCATCATGATGAACAACTTTTACTATAGGACCAATCCCGAAATCGTGAATCGTGTTTTTCGCGTTTTCCGTTTTTTTTAAGGATTGGAATCATCAAGTGACGCTTTCCGGTCAGGGCGGAGCGGAAGGGAGTGTCAGACTCTGACTAAAACCCATCCGTGTTGTGTTCCTCCAAATACCCTTTGCGTTCCAGTTGAGGGAAAGTTGTTCTGAATAGAGATGAGTAGGTACAATGAGCCCTTTTCCAGGTATCGGGTTTATTCTGTTACACGTATGTCATCATATAAGTACCAATTCTAACAATATTTACCTCGCACTTTCTTCCAAAATCAGGACTTTCAACTATACTTTTCAAAAATATGACTTCGTGATTGGCTAAATCTTCTTCAGGTTTCTGCTCCTCCTTTTCTAAAATAAAATAAATCGGTTTTAGGAAAACGTCGGAAACATTTAAATGATTATTATTCGACTAATGTTTGAAAAGTTACCGTTAATTTATTCGATTTTATAGGATCTTAGATAGGTATGTGGTGGTTGGGCACCTAGATACGGATGTAGGTAGGGCAACCTGGGGAGGGTCGATCCCTACAGGACACTTGGTAAACTTGATTTCAAGTTTAACCAAACGTGGTATATTTTTTTTTATGCTAGCGACACTAATTCATTCGTTCCTAACTTCACTTCCTATCATGGCGCACTTTGACAAACGTCAGTAGTTTTAAAATAGCGGACGGTGAAATTTTTGCGTCTTGTCATATTTAATTTTTGGAGAGTCTGTTTATTTTGTTAGTAGTTTATTCAAGTGTCGATTAGCTTTGATGACCTTGAAATACGTTATCACTGGTTTTGAGTACGTCACGTTTTACAACCTCACTATGTTTAGGGAGACTTTCTTTTTCTTTGGGGGTGACATGATCCTGGCATCATGTGTCCCCGTGAGGGATCAAGTCTACCCTGTCATCAAATTACCAGACGTTTTATAAAGCTGTCTATCATAATTATATATTTTTTTCTTTAGGAAACCATGCCGCGAAAGTATAAGACCAAAGAAGGTTTAAAAACCGAAGGGTTCCGTATCATAAACCTTATTTTTTATTATTTGTTGTTATAGCAGCAATAGCGGTTCTAGAGATATAGCCTGCTGACAGACGGACGGACGGACAGACGGACAGCGGAAGCTTAGTAATAGGGTTCCATTGGTTACCCTTTGGGTACGGAGAAAATCAATAGATAAGAAAAGAAAATCAATAGATAAGAAAAGTTGAAAAATGCTGTCGCTGCAGTATTAGCTGAAAACACTACATTAAAAGGGACTTCCAAAAAATGTTGTGTACCTCTTATGGCATTAAAAAGATACGCAAGACGGCAAAAAGAATCGAATGAAGAATGAATGAATCTCTAATCGTGATAATGATAAATGAGAGCAATTGACACCACAATATGGATATCTATTACGTCCGATTGGAAGGTTGCTTAGAAACTGTCTAACTTTTGTGACATGATTATTATACTATACAGATCTACTGTCTTGTTAGGAGAAACTGCACTTATGTTTACAATTTCTATTACCGAAAGTTTGGTTTTTTGAAAGTAAAAAATTGATTATCACTTTTGTGTTTTTTGGAAAAAAACTGCAGTTTCTTTTATAACATTTTATAAAATAGGGATCATCATATGTTTGATTTCCTGATAAATCCATTTCCTATGGCTCAACTTCATGAATTAAGACGGAATCTACCATCTGAGTATGGGATTTGTCCTAAAAATCTGCTTACCATTGATTCCTGTGGATAAAGTCATCTAATCGGTGGGAATTAAACTTTTAGATATTGAAGGTACAGTAAATACCTGTTCGTTGTGTGGTTTCTTATTTCTAGCTGCATTGCTGAGCGCGAATCGAGTTATTTGATCGATGAGAATCAGGTATGGGGAGACACGGTAAAAATCTGTTTACCACTTCTTCCGCACACCTGGAAGACCTAATTGGGTGTCTTCCAGGTGTGCGGGAGAAGTGGTAGTAAACCAGTCTCCCTAATACAGGGGACACAAGGTAAAAGTCTACCATATGGCCGATGGCGTTTAAATAAATAATAAGCTATGTTGTGACACAATCTAGTTCTCATTCAAACTATCATTGGATAGATAAACTCTTAATCTTTTAACCTCAAAAGTTTTCCCATACTGCAAAAATAAAAAAATAGAGTCAAAAATTAAAAGGGGTGATCAACCCTCCCCAAGTTCCCCTAGGTATCTGCTTTTTGGGTCATCGATTGTCAATTTCCTATATCTACCTATGCAAATATGTCAATAGAAATAACCGCGTAGGTACTGATGGTTAAAATCAGGTTAGTAAAATATTTAGTAGGTACCCATTTAACTCGGTAGGTAAACCTGAACCTATTTTTTTCGTGTGTAGGTAACCAAAAAAATATAGGTTCATACCAACAATACGTAGGTACCTATCTACCTACTTTTTTTTTTAAGGATGGGAAATTATCAAATGACTCCTCCCGCTCTGGGTGAAACAGGAGGGAGTGTCGGACTCTTACTGACTAAAACCCATCCGTGTTCCTCCTAGTGCCCTTTGCGTTCCAGGGCCGCGGTGACTCTTTCGAACAAAGTCCGCAGCCTCAGCAGGCACTGGCCCTAGCGGGCCCCATCTTTTGTGCTGACAGCTCTTTGAGGCGCGCGTGGAACACAGCGCGCCATCGACTCGGACAGCAGGCCCGCGCCTACGGTGGCCGAGAATCGCCCTGCGACTCCCGACGCCCGGGGCGTCTTCTTCTGTTGCGGCGGCTGGGGCGTGACTCGTGAGGATTCCGTCTCTCTCACGCGTTCGGCTTCCTCCTTCGCTAGCATTACTGCTTCGCAGAAGGAGGTGACCGCTTCCCATGTCTCCTCGCTCCGGACCATGGCTTGAAATAGGGCCGAACGCGAGAGGTCGCCGCACCTATCTACCTACTAAACTTTATTTTATGAGATCTAGATAACACTTAATGGCGTTCAAATCCTTCCTCTGCTACGCCCCATTCGGCCCCATAGGCTTCGACGATTCCGCGGAATTTCGTAATGGTAACTTTATCATCGGTATAGATAGGCGAAGTCTCCCATGTTTTTGTGACTCATTGATTTTTGTATACGAGCTTTATTGACATATGGACATAAAAGGTCACGACTCACGCAAACACGTATTTTGTCAATAACATTTGTGTAGGTAGGGGATTTCATTTGTATTCCACCCCAAAATGAAAATATATTGTCAGAGGAAGGGTGTTTGTTATTGTCCAGAAACCCCGACAGCTTAATTGTATGTACTTAGGTAGATACTCAATCGATTTTATGGAATGAAAAAGATATAAGTTAGAGAACACGAGACAACGCAGTTTATTTACTTGTTTTAATTTTCTAATGCTATTAATACAAGTAACGTGGTTCGAAGTACCTTGAAGAAAGATTATGTTTTTGCGAACGTTTCCTTCCAGGAAATATTTACGTTAAAACTCTTAAAACGACTGAAAAAAATGAGTTGCTTTTTCCGCTGTTTGTTTAGGACCGTGGCCTGAACGGCGGCTTCCCGGTCCATTTGTATTTATGAGGTCTATCGACTTGCGTAGCGATATACATTAGTTAAAAATGAGCGCTTTCCTTTAGTTTGACATGCGTGATTAATTTCCAGAATTTGATCCTTATTAGCGACACTTTCGGATGGTCTAATAAGACAGGCTCTGTTTTTTTTTTTAAATCACCGGGTTTGATTCCTGGCTAGGAATACCGATTTTTCAAAAATACAATGATGCAGTTTTAGTTTTTATGAAAATCGGGCTCGAGACTTTTTTCAGTGTTTTTCAATATATCTCATAGTTTCGGATTTGGCCATCTACGTACAATTTAAAAATTCACCCTGTATTTAGAGCAAGCACCATTCGAAGGATTTTTTTAAAACTATGTACAGGTAATTTACTTTGCAGAAAAAACATCCACATTTGCATGTTAATATTATCAACTAGCTTTTTCTCGCGGTTTCACTCACGATAAAATAGCCTGTAACCGCCTCAGGGTCTCATCTATCACTGTATCAAAATTCATCAAAATCAGTTGGGCGATTTAGGCGTGAAAGCGTAACAAGTAAACTCTCTTTCAAAAGTCATTTATTCAAATTAGGCTGAGAGCCAGCACTTTTTGAAGTCAACGTTTACAAATAGACAGTCCCCCAAAACGCCCGCCCGCCACCACTTCCTAGTGTTTTAGCTGTGGATAAGAAGTGGCCAACAAACTCCCCAGCAACACATCTGTCTGGTGAGTTAGAAGAACTCGCATTTATACAATAGCATTTCGCATTAATAATATTAGTTTGTATGCGAAAGTTTGTCTGTCCGTATTTAAGGTCTAAACCGTCTAAACCATCATCTGCCTAGCCTTTTCCCAACTACATTGGGGTCGGCTTCCAGTCAAGCCGGATTTAGCTGAGTACCAGTATTTTACATGGAGCGGCTGCCTACCAGACCTCCATAACCCATTAACTGGGTAACACGGTACTTCATGGCAAGACTGGAGTCAGATTTACTGGCTTCTGACTATCCGTAACGACTGCCAAAGATCTACAAATGACAGCCGGGACCAACGGCTTAACGTGCTTTCCGAGACACGGAGGAAACTCGATATGTTAGGATGGTCACCCATCCACAGACCAACCTTGCAAGCGTTGCTTAACCTTGGATATCGACCCGTGCGGCTGTTATTATCTAGCCACGAGCTCCTCTAAACCGTCTAAACCGCTGAACGGATTTTGATGGATCTTTGCTACATACCTATGACTTAGATTAGAGTATAGGAAAGTTTTCGTCCCGGTATTTAATCCTTTGGGACAGTAAAACAGTTTTCACATAGCTTAGCCGCGAGCAGAAACTAATCATAATAACTATTAGGTATGATACCGGAAAATATTTGGACGTATCGACAGCTTGCAAAATTAAGTATTAAGGAGAAGTTTGAGTAGGTCATCAGACAGAGGCAACCGCCTTTGGCTGATAGCCTTCTCCCTATGGCAGAGGCGGAACCAGGATAGAAGTTTGGAGGGGCTTGACCCCGTTGAGGGTTTAGCAAACTAAACACTAATAAAGCATAAACCTAACATGTTATTTTGAAAAATTAAAACTGTCTTTAATAAAGCCCTTATTCAAGAAGGGAGATAAATGTGACATCAACAATTACCGACCTATAACTCTTATACCCATATTGTCTAAAATTTTTGAAAAATGTATGTTTAAAAGGTTAACTGACTTTTGCAATAAATTTCATATTATAAGTGACCAGCAATTTGGATTCCAAAAGAACAAGTCCACATCATTAGCTATTTTTTCCCTCATGAAAGCTATACTTTCAAATATTAATAATAATTATATAACTACAGGCCTCTTTTTTGATCTATCGAAAGCCTTCGATCTGGTGTCACATGAAATATTGCTACAAACACTGGAAGCTGTTGGTATTAGAGGACCGGCACTCCAGTGGCTGTCGTCCTATTTAAGCAATAGAAAACAATGTGTCATCATTAATAAAAAAAATGAAAATAATGTAATAATATCCTATTCATCGGAATATAAACACAATAAATATGGCATTCCACAGGGAAGTGTGCTAGGCCCAATATTATTCCTCATTTATATAAATGACATCATAAACATAACTTACCATAAATGCGTATTATTTGCTGACGATATTTATATTATAGTGGCATCTAATAAAAAACTAAATACCATTTCAGAACATGAACTTGACATTAATAATACAATTGACAAATTATTGCATTGGCTTGACACTAACCATTTGATGATAAATTTAGACAAATCCGTTTACATTCAATTTAATCGATCAAATAATTCCAAAAATGACATTAAACTCAATATTAATAAAATCAATGAAGTGACACGTACCAGATTTTTAGGTGTAATAATAGATAAAGACATTAACTGGAAAGACCACATAGACAATGTTAGCACTAAAATTAATAAATTTGTTTATGCATTAAAACAAGTAAAAAATGTTACTAATATAAAAACTGCTGTAATGTCATACCACGCGTACGTCGAGTCGTTGTTGCGTTATGGTCTAATAATGTGGGGTAACAGCACTGACTTCCAAAGAGCATTCATCGCTCAAAAAAAGTGCATGAGAGCAATTTGTGGACTTAAGCCCGACGACTCATGTCGACCAATATTTAATAAACTTGGTTTGTTACCGTTACTGTCGCTTTACATTTACGAAATATGTGTATTTGTTATAAAAAATAAGCAACTATTTAAGACTGCAAATGATGTCAATCCTCGGAACCGACGAGATCCATATAGACTGGTGTTAAATGATTTGCCTAGACTGTCTAAATACAATAGGAACTGCTTGGCAATGTGTGTGTGCATTTATAATAAAATACCAAGGCATTTCAAGGCTTTAAATACAAAATTATTTAAAATTAAGTTCCATAAGTGGTTACTCGAGTGTAGTTTTTATAGTTTAAAAGAATTTATAGATAAAAAATGTTGATGTTTTATGAATGATGTTGTTGTTTAACTTGTCTTCAAAATTTTGCATGCTATGTTTTATCCTAGCTAAACATGCTTGTGCCTCAATTAGTATTTAACATCCTTGTATACCATGTTTTACGCAAATAAATATTCTATTCTATTCTATTCTATTCTAACCTTCCTTGGATTATCTACTTTTCGAAAATTCCTCAATAACTTCGTTAGGTTGTAGACTACCAAAGAAATCTTGGTCTTCTGGGAGGGCTTGAGCCACTGTAAGACTATCCCTGGATCCGCCAATGTCCTACGGTGACGAATTTCAGGTTCTGATTGACAGTGTCAGGGCCTGATTGCGATTGGTTACTTAAACATGGCGTGGTGCCAGCTGCACCAGTTGGGGTAGATCATATGCGGAAGGCGGAGAAACAAAGCGATATAGCGCAACGTGGCAGAGTAGGTAGAGGCCTAATTTGTCGCAGTGAACCGTTGAATTCAGTGAGTGGTAGATTTATAAGGACCTTTCTTGGAGATTATTCAGCAACTTTTAAGATCCTCGCATACGTCCGCTTGTAACTTGTTGGGCAAGAAGCATGCTTCAGAACAGGTGCAAAGAAACATTTGCATTTTCGGTAAGAAGTATGATCCATACTTCTTACCGAAAATGCAAATGTTTCTTTAGGCCTCTACCTACTCTGCCACGTTGCGCTATATCGCTTTGTTTCTCCGCCTTCCGCATATGATCTACCCCAACTGGTGCAGCTGGCACCACGCCATGTTTAAGTAACCAATCGCAATCAGGCCCTGACACTGTCAATCAGAACCTGAAATTCGTCACCGTAGGACATTGGCGGATCCAGGGATAGTCTTACAGTGGCTCAAGCCCTCCCAGAAGACCAAGATTTCTTTGGTAGTCTACAACCTAACGAAGTTATTGAGGAATTTTCGAAAAGTAGATAATCCAAGGAAGGTTAGAATAGAATAGAATAGAATAGAATATTTATTTGCGTAAAACATGGTATACAAGGATGTTAAATACTAATTGAGGCACAAGCATGTTTAGCTAGGATAAAACATAGCATGCAAAATTTTGAAGACAAGTTAAACAACAACATCATTCATAAAACATCAACATTTTTTATCTATAAATTCTTTTAAACTATAAAAACTACACTCGAGTAACCACTTATGGAACTTAATTTTAAATAATTTTGTATTTAAAGCCTTGAAATGCCTTGGTATTTTATTATAAATGCACACACACATTGCCAAGCAGTTCCTATTGTATTTAGACAGTCTAGGCAAATCATTTAACACCAGTCTATATGGATCTCGTCGGTTCCGAGGATTGACATCATTTGCAGTCTTAAATAGTTGCTTATTTTTTATAACAAATACACATATTTCGTAAATGTAAAGCGACAGTAACGGTAACAAACCAAGTTTATTAAATATTGGTCGACATGAGTCGTCGGGCTTAAGTCCACAAATTGCTCTCATGCACTTTTTTTGAGCGATGAATGCTCTTTGGAAGTCAGTGCTGTTACCCCACATTATTAGACCATAACGCAACAACGACTCGACGTACGCGTGGTATGACATTACAGCAGTTTTTATATTAGTAACATTTTTTACTTGTTTTAATGCATAAACAAATTTATTAATTTTAGTGCTAACATTGTCTATGTGGTCTTTCCAGTTAATGTCTTTATCTATTATTACACCTAAAAATCTGGTACGTGTCACTTCATTGATTTTATTAATATTGAGTTTAATGTCATTTTTGGAATTATTTGATCGATTAAATTGAATGTAAACGGATTTGTCTAAATTTATCATCAAATGGTTAGTGTCAAGCCAATGCAATAATTTGTCAATTGTATTATTAATGTCAAGTTCATGTTCTGAAATGGTATTTAGTTTTTTATTAGATGCCACTATAATATAAATATCGTCAGCAAATAATACGCATTTATGGTAAGTTATGTTTATGATGTCATTTATATAAATGAGGAATAATATTGGGCCTAGCACACTTCCCTGTGGAATGCCATATTTATTGTGTTTATATTCCGATGAATAGGATATTATTACATTATTTTCATTTTTTTTATTAATGATGACACATTGTTTTCTATTGCTTAAATAGGACGACAGCCACTGGAGTGCCGGTCCTCTAATACCAACAGCTTCCAGTGTTTGTAGCAATATTTCATGTGACACCAGATCGAAGGCTTTCGATAGATCAAAAAAGAGGCCTGTAGTTATATAATTATTATTAATATTTGAAAGTATAGCTTTCATGAGGGAAAAAATAGCTAATGATGTGGACTTGTTCTTTTGGAATCCAAATTGCTGGTCACTTATAATATGAAATTTATTGCAAAAGTCAGTTAACCTTTTAAACATACATTTTTCAAAAATTTTAGACAATATGGGTATAAGAGTTATAGGTCGGTAATTGTTGATGTCACATTTATCTCCCTTCTTGAATAAGGGCTTTATTAAAGACAGTTTTAATTTTTCAAAATAACATGTTAGGTTTATGCTTTATTAGTGTTTAGTTTGCTAAACCCTCAACGGGGTCAAGCCCCTCCAAACTTCTATCCTGGTTCCGCCTCTGCCATAGGGAGAAGGCTATCAGCCAAAGGCGGTTGCCTCTGTCTGATGACCTACTCAAACTTCTCCTTAATACTTAATTTTGCAAGCTGTCGATACGTCCAAATATTTTCCGGTATCATACCTAATAGTTATTATGATTAGTTTCTGCTCGCGGCTAAGCTATGTGAAAACTGTTTTACTGTCCCAAAGGATTAAATACCGGGACGAAAACTTTCCTATACTCTAATCTAAGTCATAGGTATGTAGCAAAGATCCATCAAAATCCGTTCAGCGGTTTAGACGGTTTAGAGGAGCTCGTGGCTAGATAATAACAGCCGCACGGGTCGATATCCAAGGTTAAGCAACGCTTGCAAGGTTGGTCTGTGGATGGGTGACCATCCTAACATATCGAGTTTCCTCCGTGTCTCGGAAAGCACGTTAAGCCGTTGGTCCCGGCTGTCATTTGTAGATCTTTGGCAGTCGTTACGGATAGTCAGAAGCCAGTAAATCTGACTCCAGTCTTGCCATGAAGTACCGTGTTACCCAGTTAATGGGTTATGGAGGTCTGGTAGGCAGCCGCTCCATGTAAAATACTGGTACTCAGCTAAATCCGGCTTGACTGGAAGCCGACCCCAATGTAGTTGGGAAAAGGCTAGGCAGATGATGGTTTAGACGGTTTAGACCTTAAATACGGACAGACAAACTTTCGCATACAAACTAATATTATTAATGCGAAATGCTATTGTATAAATGCGAGTTCTTCTAACTCACCAGACAGATGTGTTGCTGGGGAGTTTGTTGGCCACTTCTTATCCACAGCTAAAACACTAGGAAGTGGTGGCGGGCGGGCGTTTTGGGGGACTGTCTATTTGTAAACGTTGACTTCAAAAATGATGAAGATGTCAATCCTCGGAACCGACGAGATCCATATAGACTGGTGTTAAATGATTTGCCTAGACTGTCTAAATACAATAGGAACTGCTTGGCAATGTGTGTGTGCATTTATAATAAAATACCAAGGCATTTCAAGGCTTTAAATACAAAATTATTTAAAATTAAGTTCCATAAGTGGTTACTCGAGTGTAGTTTTTATAGTTTAAAAGAATTTATAGATAAAAAATGTTGATGTTTTATGAATGATGTTGTTGTTTAACTTGTCTTCAAAATTTTGCATGCTATGTTTTATCCTAGCTAAACATGCTTGTGCCTCAATTAGTATTTAACATCCTTGTATACCATGTTTTACGCAAATAAATATTCTATTCTATTCTATTCTATTCTAACCTTCCTTGGATTATCTACTTTTCGAAAATTCCTCAATAACTTCGTTAGGTTGTAGACTACCAAAGAAATCTTGGTCTTCTGGGAGGGCTTGAGCCACTGTAAGACTATCCCTGGATCCGCCAATGTCCTACGGTGACGAATTTCAGGTTCTGATTGACAGTGTCAGGGCCTGATTGCGATTGGTTACTTAAACATGGCGTGGTGCCAGCTGCACCAGTTGGGGTAGATCATATGCGGAAGGCGGAGAAACAAAGCGATATAGCGCAACGTGGCAGAGTAGGTAGAGGCCTAATTTGTCGCAGTGAACCGTTGAATTCAGTGAGTGGTAGATTTATAAGGACCTTTCTTGGAGATTATTCAGCAACTTTTAAGATCCTCGCATACGTCCGCTTGTAACTTGTTGGGCAAGAAGCATGCTTCAGAACAGGTGCAAAGAAACATTTGCATTTTCGGTAAGAAGTATGATCCATACTTCTTACCGAAAATGCAAATGTTTCTTTCTTTCGAAAGAAATGACGTGAAAGGTAAAACGGGCAACACTGGAGTTTAAGGAAGTGTTACCCGTTTTTGCGATTTGCAGATTAACTTGTACCTACGTTATTAAAAAAAACTGGCCAAGTGCGAGTCGGACTCGCGTGCAAAGGGTTCCGAACGATTTTTTTTAACATGTTTTTTTGACACTATAGACTTCTTATAGGTTTTCCTGTAATCTATAGGTAAAGATCTATTATCTCCATTTTTTTTTTTAATTTTGGGCTCAGTAGTTTCGGAGATAAACGGGGGAATGGTATTTTTTTGTCTAATTTCTTGAATAACTTCAAAACCGTTTATTTTAAAATTAAGAAAAAAAAAATTATAACCCTCGAAGTGAGCTCTTTCATTTGATATATCACACGATATTGTTCAAAAACCTTTTTGAATTTTCTAGTTTGACCCCCAAAAGTGACCCCTATACTAAAAATTTAGCAATTTACGTAACGCGCCCGTGTTTGGGTCACAAAAGTCCATATGTGTACCAAATTTCAAAAGAATCGGTCCAGTAGATTCGGAGAAAAGTGGCTGTGACAGACGGACAGACAGACAGACACTCGAGTGATCCTATAAGGGTTCCGTTTTTTTTTCGGAACCCTAACAAGTTTTGTAGGTACCATTGAATAAACCCGGTCAATGTGGATAAGTATTGGGGTATGTACTCGTAGAAGCTTCCGTTGTGTTTAGGAAGACCTAGAAAGGAGATGTTCCAAAATGTACGAAGCCTGAGCCAGGTCCTTGTATTTACAAAAACAAAAAAAATAGAGATATACATTTAAAACAGTTCTCAAATGTCTAATTTCTTTAAAATGGCTTTGTTTGCTGGTAAAACAGAAGAAATTACACTTGAAAATACGACACACAACAAAACCCGTCATGGCGGTAAGCTGTCATTTTGATTGTGTTATGACGTTTGAGATTTATTTCTGACATTTTTATTTACCGGCAACGAGACGAAAGTGACTGAAGTGACATTGTTATGAGCTAACAGTTATCTTTCTATGAACTATGGTTTAGTGTCAGTGTTTTTAGAGTTCCGAAAAAAAAGGAACCTTTATAGGATCACTCGGGTGTTTGTCTGTCCGTCTGTCACAGCCAGTTTTCTCCGGATCCACTAGACCGATTCTGTTGAAATTTGGTACACATATGGACTTCTATGACCCAAACACGGACGCGTTACGTAAATTATGAAATTTATAGTATGGGGGTTACTTTTGGGAGTCAAACTAGAAAATAAAATAAAAAGTTGTTTGAACAATATCGTGTGACATATCAAATGAAAGGGCTTACTGTGAGAGTTTTAATTATATTTTTTTTTTATAATTTTAAAATAAACGGTTTTGACGTTATTCAAGAAATTAGACGAAAAATGACCATTCCCCCTTTATCTCCGAAACTACTGAGCCTAAAATTTTGAAAAAAAATGGAGATAATAGATCTTTACCCAAAGATTACAGGAAAACCTATTAAAAGTCTGTAGTGTTAAAATAACATTTAAAAAAAAATTAATTCATTCGGAACCCTTTGCACGCGAGTCCGACTCGCACTTGCGAAGTTTTTTTGCATAGAGTAAATAAATCGGTGCGACGCCATGTTGAAAATCAATAAAAGTAATTTATAAACATCAATAAACATTTAAATGAATTAACTGTATTTTTCCCGAATTCTACGGATTTTTTTTTTAATGAGGTATTGTGGCCACTTTTTGAAACATCTCCTTTAGACCAATGCCAGCTGTGATCAGTTTTTGCCTTAACTTTTCTGTAATAGTTCTGTCTTTTTGTTATGAAATAAGCCAGATCAAATTGAAGACTTATAAACACATACAAGAAATCGCAGTACCGTAGGTGTTTAGATTTACATTGCTAATTGCGACAGTGGTAATACTGAGCTGGCCGGGTAGCACGCAATGTTGCTGTTATATATGTATGTAGGTACTATTTATTACTCTACCATACTCGTATTATGCATATGGCGTGAACAAAATGTTCTACTGCTGAAAAAGGAAATACGGTCATCGAACATACATCAATTATGTATTAAAAAAAAGGAGTTCAACACATAATATTACGGCACTATTTATTTTGGTATGACAGGATTACCTATGGTATTATATTTATTAAAGGTTTTCAACAAAATCTAAGGTATACCTACCGTATTTAGAAGGTAAGACGTATTTTGTGCACACTCTATTGTACCGGCCATGCAGATGTGAAACTGCAGATTGGTTCTGAAATTTATCTGGCGCGGTTTTAGTATGGTTCGTTTCGTAGAAGACTCTCGATGAAGGATCTTCAAGGAGGAGGTCATTCGGTAGTCGATACTTTATAGCACCTGCGACCGGGACGACCTTGATTTGAAGGTCGTGGTAGCTGGCTACATAAAGCAGTGGCATAAGGTTTGTTGTTATTACGAAGAGAACGAACTTAAGTGCGAAGCTTTTTCTCAAAGAACCTGTGACTATAAGATAATTATGTTGTTATTGATCGGAGAAACGAATCGAACTGAAAATATAGTAGGTACCAGATGGTTGCGAGAAAGTGATAAGAAGAGTATAGATGCTCTGGAGATGTGGTTTTGGAGAAGAATGCTTGGAGTACTGTGGACAAAGTTCAGTACCAACCTATCCAATTCCCTCCAAGAACTCGGCATCAAACAGCGTCTATCGTCTATAGTGCAATCTCGTATACTCAACTTCTACGGACACGCATCGCGTTGTAATGAGTCATCGATTGAGCGCCTGGTGGTACAGGGACGAGTTGAAGGTGTATGGGCCAGAGGCAGTTCACCAATGAGGTGGACGGACCAGATAAAATCGGCACTGGGTGGACCTCTCCAAGAATTTTCCAGAAAGGCAGCGATGCGCGACGAGTGGCGAAGGATTGTGAAGCGAGGCACTACCCCTGGAGCTACGACCACGACCACTTTGTCAAGAGTATAACGCAAGAGAAGATCAGATGGTTACGAAGAAACCCGCTCAAAAGATAACTGAGACTGTTCCGGCACTGATTTCCCCAGGTTGCTCTTCATGGAAAAGTTGTGGCTAAAATTTTATGGCTCAAAGTAGTGGCGTGTGAGTGGCTCAAAATGGCGAGATTGAGTTTGGGTGCCGTAAAGTAATTCATGCACTGTCCTATTGTTCGATATTCTTGTCGAAAAACGGAGAGGCACAATGCAGTTGTTCAATATTCACCTGCATCAGCATTCCTAATTGTTCTAATTTTTTCCTCTTTAGTTACACTGAACTGCTCGCCTTAGTGCCAAATGTGCAAAAAAAAGTACCTAAGTAATGTAAATGCGCTTTGAGCAAGCTTTAGGTTGTTAATGTTTGTTCGGTATCAGAATAACGCTTAACTCTCACAGTGACCAAAGCTACATAAGTAGGTAAGTAAAGTTCTTAATAAATAACATAAGAAATAAAGTTCCAAATAAGTACTATAAGAACTTTATCTTCATTACAACCTACGACGACGCGACAGCAAAGTTTAGCGCAGTGCTTAACTAAAGCCCAACCTATTTTTCTGCGCCAAGAGATAAGACTTCGTTCGAAGTATGACCTAGCTCAGACTAGGCAATTTGTTTTCATTCGGGGTAAAGCTAAGTAAGATTTGTATCTATAAATCAAATGTAGGTGACTATTGGGTATGAAGTTAGTGTTTCTTTTTATTACAAAGAACATCGTGTTTAAATGATGTCTATTGAAACAATCATTTTTGGATTGTAATATGCATGAGTTAAGATTTGATTTATACTTGTATGTAATTATTTATATCATCCATGTGAGAGTTATGAAATCTACGTGGATGCATAACAAAAGTTTTTTTTTTATATTGGTTGATTTGTTGTTTTCGTAGTCGACAGGACGGTGCATAAAAATGCCAAAGTCCAAATTACAAGCAGGAACTTTCGTGTTATGCATTCAGCGGTTAATTGATTTTGCTTCGTGTTGATCTTATGCAGAATTTTCGCTTCGATGTCAAGTAGTTATCTGACCTACATATTGAACGAGTTTGTTACGAACACGGGTTTTCCTTTATTCATTTTCCGGAAGAAGAAATAATGAAACTAAGCCCCGAATTAATGATACCATTCAGCGGAGCAGTGAATGTTTATGACCTGGTATTAACATTGTGGTTAATATGCAAGCGGTTTATTACTCACTACATACGTTTATTATGGATATTAACTCTGTTGAATACAAATTAATCGAAAACTCACATAGTATGGGCTGCTGCCAGGTTTATAGAGTTAATACTGACATTTATTATGTTCAATTGTTGATCGCAGTTCACGAAAACATAACGTTGATTGTGTGCAAGATTTCAGTTCGACCGGCACTATTATTAAGTAATAAACTGATCGTGGAGAGAATTCCACTAAGATTCCAGGTCAGCAGTTTTAGGAAAATACTATAAGTTTTGCGCAATCGACAGAATATTATCGTAATTTTCTCCGCCCCGCACACAATTTTACGATGTTATTCCATGATTTAAACTCTCATGAATTTCAGACTGTTGCAATTGTTTGCCATATTTCACACACGAAACACTCTTTGAGGTTATGCCGACAATTTCAGATTTTCACCGAATCATATGAGACGTACGCCTACAGACTGAAACTCACCTTCATCGGGAGGTTTGTTTCCGAATGCGAAATCCTTAAATCCTCGCCAGTTGACGGTGTATCGTCCGCTGCGTCGCACCATCATCGGTCCTCAGGTAAACACGGCACGGAGCGTGCACTCTCGAGCGGATAACACGTTGCTCACTAGCGAGTCGAGCGCGGCGCGTTGCCCGGCACCGGCAGATATTCGCAACAGACGTGCGGGATCGATGCGTGGCGGCGACGCGTCACCGCCAAGCCGCGGCGTCAGCTGAGCGGCACGTCACATCGGCGCCGCCCGCCCCGCCGCCGCGCTTGCGCAAACCCGCCCGCCCTGCGCCGCCCGCCCGCCCGCTCGCAGTTGGCATGTCGTCTGCGACGCTACGGCTCGCTTTTAAACACGATTAAACAGTCGCCACTTCCTTCAATGATCGCTCACTGAACAAAGATACAGAATGAGCGTAAATGATGACTGGTGCTGGACGGATTTAGTCACTGAGGCCGACGTTCTTTCGCAAATGATACGCGGGCGCCGAGTGTTGCGGCGGAATGTTTACACGCTCTCTGAGTGGTAGACTAAAGTTTACTAGCACGCGATGTCTACCGACAATAGCACTCGCTCACAGATTTAGACTTTTATTGCCAGACTAAAATAAAGATTACGGAAGTTGGCTTCGCACTTTATTGAAGCTGTAGGAAACGTTGCGGATAGCATCCTCGCTCATAAAAAATACTCTTAGGCATTTATTGAGAATGAAAGCTCTTCACACTATTATATACCTGCGCTGTATATAAAGATGTCTTAGTTAAAGCTATGAAAATGTAGCTATAAAGCTACGAACATAAAAATATTACGATCGAACTATAAAAATTGCGTGCCACTCACATTCGATACTTCACGTACATTTAAACGTTAATGTTACATCCCTATTTTTAGAACAAGCGGGATATGAGAGGAGGCATGTATCATAAGTGTCGGTACATAACTCAGGCGAGTACTTATTATTATCTTCGCTTAAACATGTCGTAGCCATATCGTAGAATTGGCCATTTCAAATGTGGCTGAGGATAGGTTTGAGGAAACTAAGGGCACTCCGACACGGATAGGCTAGGTTCGGTTCCTTTAAACCCTGTAGACAGAAATAGAAGCTTAAGTTGCAGCGGGATTCCATCGTCGAGGTTCGTTTAAATTAGGTTTGACGTCGCCTTTCATAGAGTGGGCAACCATTATGAAAAACGGCCAACCACTTTATGAAATGGCCAGTTTTACGATATGGCTACGACATTCCTATAAGTATGTAAATGTATGAGATGACATTGCGCATTGGTAAAAACTTTCCCGAATTGTTTGCTTACGAGATCACGTGCGTAGATTTCTACGTAACATAAGTATTAGGTATCGTGTAGCTGTTACCATAATATGTTTCTTTAGTAAAGTAAATAAAATATTTCAGTTAAATACCTATATCGGGAAAAGATTAAATCTGCGATGTCCTATTAACCCCGTTTCTTATTTATATTTGGGTGCGAAAAAAACAGGCTGTGCGTCATTTTAGCAAGTTTTTGTTGAAGTCGCGTCATTGTTTGTCAGTCTTTATCAATCGCAATATTTTTATGACGAATGATAACATTACTGAGATTTCGTTTGGCAGCCACTAGAAATTCATAATTTGAAATATATTTTACCCGTGTTTGTAGCTTATACTTAGTTTTGCCAGGTCCGATTTGTTGTAAATCGGTACATGAGGTCAAAAAAATCGGGATTTAGGGTTTCAGATCGGGACAGTAAACAAAAAAAAAACAAGGTGTTTTAAGTCTATTTAATCTTACATAACAAATAATCAGTCTTGCTAGAAGAAATTATAAAATAAAATCGTACTTTAAATGTAATTATCGGAACCTGAGTATTAATCGGATAAGGAATAAGAAGTATAAATATGCAACGCCATCTCGCCGCAGCGAATCGAGTTACGGCCCCCATGTTTTTGAATATATCCAAAGCCAATAGATGGCGTTCCGTGTCAAAAAAATTACGTAGCGTTAATATACATATTTTTTTCATTGTTTTGATTAATCGGTACATTTAGCGTCCCGATCAGGTACAAATCGGGACGCGTCCCCAGACCCCTGAAAATCGGGACGTCCCGCGCAAATCGGGACACCTGGCAACACTACTTATACTGTATTTAGATGAACATTGAGACTGCTAGCGTCGAATAACCAAGCATAAGCGAGTCAAGCATCCGTTGATGTCGCAGCAGTATAGCTTGTAAAAGCCGATAGCTTTTTGCACTAATGTGGATAACTCAGCGCTTTCGATGCTTTCAACACTTTACAAATGGGCATCTTTCATCATAGTGATAAGTTCAGCACAGCGGGAGGTACCTACACAAACATCGAGATAAACTCATCTACCTATTTGTACTGTTTCCAACTGAAGATTAGGGGAACACTCACGCCATCTTTGCGTGCTGCAAAACGTGTCAAATACCAGTTTTTTTGGGTTTAGTTTTTTCGAAAGATGCGAAATGAAATTATTTAGAAAGGTGTCACCAACATAGCTTTAAATGGTTAACACGCTCAAATGGCTGTATGTTCCGAGACGGCAAGTGTGGCGTGAGACGCCACTAAGGAACGGATTTGTAGCAGCTCGGGAGAAGTCTCCCGGTAAAGGCTGATTAATTGGTTGATGGCACGTGATGCTTTAAGTGAGGTGATGTACAGTCTTTCTTCCGTACTAATCCGGAGGACAGTCAGTCTTCTATAGGAAACAAAAAACGCTCGCCGATTCCACCGCTAAACGCACCACCGGTCCAGCGATTGCCAATCTGTCTGTGAACTCAGCCAAGCCTGGTGATATAGTTGTAAAGTAATTCCCGCCGACCGTTTATCTTACGGTCATTAACTGTTAAGCAGTAGATTAGAACTGCCTGATATAATGGTAGCTAGGTACTTATCTTTTCGCTCGTTTTTCTTCACGAGGTTAGCAGTACTTAGAGCGATATCGCTGAGGAGTACGTTGGCACTGGTTAAAAGCTCGTGCAACAGTTAACTTGTTGGTTTTCCACGTTTTTCACGTTCCATCGTGTATAAATAATGGTAGGTCGTTATCTCTTCTGTTGGTAGAAGTACAGCAATTTGTTTCTTTAGGAAGTTACTGGCACGGAAACCAACTTTTCTAAACGGAATTAGTTATTACACAAACTACGCAACCAAATCTATACAACGCGTAACAGAATATATTTTTTTCGCGATTTCAGTGTTGGTCCCATAGTGAAAGTTGTTCATGATGATGAGTTCAATGAGCCCTTAAGAGGTTTTGCGTTTATTCTGTTACACGTTGTATATACTATCTATCTTTCTGTTATTCACACAAATCTATATAAATTTAGCATGAAACGTAAAAATTACTAACCGATTTTTTCTACTAATTTACTACCTAATTAATAGTTTAAATCTATGTCTACCTAATTAATGGTTAAAAAAATCTGAATAATTGTAGGTAGGTATAATTAATAAACAAAAGATCAGCAACAGCAGAAGTGATGAAAAAATATGTTAAAATTAAGATAACATTTTTATCTATGTTTTAGAAGAGAAGCTATTCGACATTTGCTGGGTTATAAGAATATAAGGATAAATATTATCATATTTTTTCTAGCTGACGTACCTATCATATACAGGGTGTGAAAAGACCTCTCATATACATCCGTACTACATATTTTAGCAGCCGTATCTAATTCATAAAATGTGTACAGTCTTAGGAATGTTTTGCCAGTTTCCTAAGTTACCTTCCCTTGACGTTCCATCATCAGGTTAATAAGTCAACGTTCCATTTGCAAAATCAGGGATTTACCAGTTCATCAATGCCTGGTCTAAAGTCCCTTGTGTAAGGAAAGTAAGCGAATGTGTAGTCACGCTTCATGTACAGCACGGTGCCTATAGGTATAATGTACACTTGATAATTAGCGCTAGGGACGGATTTAGCCCACACCGCGCCTTAGAAATTAATATTCGAATGTAGGAATTATTGGAATCATAGTTTCTTATAAACAGCCTATTGCTTGAAATTCGATCGTAAAACAATAAAGGAAGTAACACCTTGAAGGTGCCTACCTTCAAATTTGTCGCAAAGTGCCGTGCGGCTGTAGCGCTGCTGCCGCGCTGCTTTGTTAATCTATACAAATAACAAACGCAAAGTGCCGCGCGGCGGCAGCGCTGCAGCTGCGCTGTGGCCGCGTGTTTATTTTTTGTATAGATACGTATAGATTAACAAAGCAGCGCTGCAGCCGTGCGGCACTTTGCGATTAATTTGAAGGCGCCCTAAGTTTTAGTTCCACGGTCTTTGTCGTTTTTCTAGGAAGGCCTTTAATAGATGATGCCCTTAGTATCGCTATTTAATAGTGTCGTTGAATCCGGCGCTGGGCCGCTTAGATAATTAATGAGTGTTACAATATCGCGGCGGCGCGGGCGCGTGCTCGGCGCTGATAGCGCAGGTCACAGGTTACTCTTATAAGTGAGGGCAGCATCTCTGCCGGAACAGTCAGTACGTTGGGCTATGCGGCGACGCAGCTTCCTACACTCTCTCAAAATTAAGTGATTTAATCGATTTATTGGCTTGAACCAAAATGCCGTGGGCAAGCATCAACAGGTAATTAAAACTAACTTTGTGGCCGCCAAGTTATTTAATGTGTCAATTTGTTTGTGAACGTGCTCGTAAATAACTCGACCCATCAATTATTTGTTTGTTAACAATAAATCAACCCAGAATCGTTATCTGGTTCTCAATCCCAAAATAGACTGTCATGAATAATTAATTAACATTTGAATTAAACATATTTTCAGAATTTACGCGAAACCATCCAACACGAGTTCCATGGAAACTCCAGCGACCAGCAGCTTCAACGCTGGTCCAGCTTTGACAGCCTCTGCCGACTCCGGCGGCCGCTTTGAACTGAGCGACCACGGATACGGCAAGAGCGCTGTCAAGCTCCTCCATGTTCAACGTGATGCAGATTACCACTCCATCCGAGAGTTCGAAGTGTTCACGGAATTAAAATTGCACTCTGAAAGCGCCTACGTGATCGGAGACAATAAAGACGTGGTGGCGACAGACTCTCAGAAGAATACTGTGTACCTGCTGGCGAAGAAGCATGGAGTGAAGACTCCCGAAGAGTTCGGTGCAGTCGTAGTGGGCCACTTCTTGTACATGTACAAGCAAGTCGTAGAGGCCAAATGTAGAGTCGTAGAGTATCCTTGGGAGCGACTCCAGGCGGGCGCGCCTCATAACCACGCTTTCGTATTCTCGCCGACTGCGACCAGATGGTGCCAAGTGAGCCAGGCTCGACACGGTTAGTTGTGCTTACAAGTATTAGTTTTGTGGTTACTTCAGTTACAATATCAGGCATTTTATTAAATGTTTTCTTTTTCCTTTGTCAAACAGAGGCAGTGACTGTGAAATCCGGTTTAAGTGGTCTTCGTGTACTTAAAACAACTCAGTCCGCATTCGTGGATTTCGTTCAAGACGAATACACTACACTGTCGGATGCTGCCGAAAGAATATTCAGGTATTTATAGCTTATCTCCCATTAATTTATTGATGTAGACTTTTTATCTCATTCTTGGTCAGAGGTCCATCATTTCTTCTTTTGATATCATTGTATTACTTTGTGCATATAATATATTAGCACTTCGCTCGCGACTTCGTCCGCGCTGCAATTTTCTGAAGAGTCCCTAATGTTTTCTAGTAATAAATATAGCCTATGTTACTCAGGGATAATGTAGCATTCTAATGGTGAAAGAATTTTTGAAATCGGTCCTGTAGTTTTTTAGTGCATTCGTTACAAACATACAAATCTTTTCTCTTTATAAAATTAGTGTGGATGTAGACTGACCACCGGAATTTATTGCAATTTCTTTGCTTATCCAAGTGCTAATCTTGACTTTCATCAACAGTACTGTGGTGGAAGCAGAATGGATATACGACAACATGCGGACAGCAGACTTCGATAACGCCTGGCTAACTGTCAAGGACGCCATCTTGGACAAATTCGCCGGCCCCCCCGATATTGGCGTGTATTCGCCATCAGTTCAGCACACATTGTATCAAGCAGAGAAAACTGTGCTGGAGAAAGTACCAGAGGTAAGATTAACGATATTCTTTTTCTTCTTTCGTGCTGCTGATACTATTCGAGGATAGCTAGTACTGTAGTCGAAATAGAAAAGACACATTGAAGTGCTACTCCTTCTCTCCTGAATTCCTGATATCCTGTGGTCAAATAAGTATCATGTCATCAGCAATCCTGCTCTGCAATTCACCTTCAGCATTTGACCCCGTGTCCAAATTCTGATTACATTTCTGATGGCTGCTATTTGCACACGCCCTCCATATGTTGAAACTGTAGGTATAAGCTAAATATTGTTATCAATAACCACGATAACATTTGCCATTTAGGTAGCGAGTATCTATGCTGAGTAGTTGATAGCGAAACTTACGCGAGTATGAAATTCGTATTAATTCACCCTATTTTATAATTAGACAAGTAATGTTCGTACCAGTCTCGTGCCGCGATAAAATCCCTTTTATAACTTCTAATGACAATAATTAGCTTAATAACTGTATTTACTAGTAATTTGATGACGGTAAATGTTGTTTATTTGCACTACAAGTAATGTTTTGTGCGTCGTGCGTGTGTTGTATTCTTACGAAATAAATTTTGGTTGTTTTTTTAATATTAGCGGTGACTCTGAGATTACTTATCAAATTTGTTGTTGGGAGTCTAACGAACTTAACGAGGAAACAATTCTGAAAAGTATTATCATCTCTGTGTTGTTTGAGAACCCTTTCAGTTACAAAGAAACATCTTTCTTTTTTCGTAACGGTTCACACGTGAAATGTCTTTTGAAGTAGGACAGAAATAAATATTGCACGTTTCTTAGTTTAGCTCCTCGTTCAATAACCTGCATTGTTGCCGCATTCATGATTTCTCTTGGGAACCTTTTTTCAGGATAGTATGACGTAGTGATAGTCAATTTTTACGAATTCGAAAATAATATCTGGTGAACAGCTAGTCTATTCTGTAAGAAACTATTTCGATATCGAGCTTCACCTGAGTGATAAAACTCACAAAGTGAGCTTTATTGCACACAACATAAAGGTCTTCATTTGAAACTCACCTCGAATTCTACTGTCGAGATACGAAATTGTTGTTAGAGAATAGCACTACTGATCAGACATCCTTAGGCCACGTTCACATCTTCATCTAGTTCGCAAGTTGCATTATAGACATTATAGTGCGGGCTACCGAGATTCTATAATGTGATCAATCGCTCGATCGTGCCCCATAATGTAATTAAACTTGCATACGAGTTGCGTGCAAGTGAAGACGCGGCCTAGAAACTCCGACTATTTGCATTTTTTTTTGGTGTTGGATCTTTTGGTGCAATTGAAAACTTTTAGGACTAACCCTTGACTAATCATGATCCCGCGGTTGCATGGTATGTATTTCATTTCGAAATACTACTCTGCCAAGAAAGTACCGGGAAAAGATCAATAATACACAAAAATGTTAGTTATTCATCCAAATTAATTTCATCACCTTCAAAGGAAGGAAGGAGCATATCCTTCAGAAACGATACAGTTACGCCAACGAATAATTTAATCATCAAAACAGGTTTTAAACGCTTTTTCAGGAATCGAGTTCAGTTCTCGCCGCGAATTCTCTTTTATGTTTTCTACCGAATGAAAACAGGTGCCACGAAGTGGTAATTTGAGTTTGGGAAAAAGACAGAATTCAGCTGGAGCCATATCTGGTGAATAAGGTGGCTCGACGGTGTTTGTGGAGTTTTTGGTCAAAAGTTCGTTCACAATGATGGCCTTGTGTGAAGGCGCATTATCGTTGTGCAAAATCCAAGAATTTTCTTCACACAAATCTGGCCTTTTTCGTACGCCGCATATCGCTCAAATAATGCGATTCATGAATGTTGGGTCGGAATTGATTCGTTCTAGCATGTCCTCAGCGCCTGTTATGCGATTGAGTTTTTGGAGAAAATTCAGGTCTACGGTACGGATTAACTCGCGAGACACCGAAAGTTCGGCGGCTATCTCTCTCAAATTTGAATGAGGATTTTCAGTCACTATTTCCTTCACTTTTGCGATGTTAACTTCAGTTGCAGACGTTGATGGCCTACCAGAGCGAGGCAAATCTTTCATCACATGTCGACCGCTTTTGAACACTTTGTACCACTCATATGCACGTTTTTTTGATAAAGTCGATTCATCGTAAGTCTTCTGTAATATTTTCAGTGATTCCGAACACGAAATTCCATTGGCGATGCAAAATTTAAGATAAACTCGTTGTTCGATGTTTTTGACCATTATGAAATTCGCAATAAGCACTGGATATGATTTAACTAAAAATAACACTGTATTTAATCTTAATAACAGCAGTATAAATTCAAACAGTTGTGCCAATCTAACAACAAAAAAAAAAACAATTTGGAACCATAAACCAATCATCCATTCCCAAAACTTTTTTAACTGAATGTAAGTAGAAAGGTTATCTATGTTCTGCATTTCTTGAAACTTTCGACTGTTCAAAGTTATCAATTACCTAGTAACAAACTGTACCCGGCCCGAGATTATTTTTACATTATTTAAAATGGTATTTGTTTTTTATTAGTGCGAAACTGTTACGAATTTTGATTCTATTTATGTATGGCGCGTGCCAATATAATAAATTTAAATTATATACAATCTTTATCAATGTAGTCGCATGACCAGTCGTATAAGTTCAATAACGTTTTATATATCTACCCTAATTTAAGGGCCTTGTCCCACTTGGTCATACTTTAAAACAGTTCCTACGCGGAAGTTAGCTGTCTTTGGAGACATCTGGTAACAATGCGATATGGACGATATCGGAGGTGACGTCACAATCGAACTGGACTTGTTTTCGAGCCATAGTCATGTGAGGCAAGGGTCATAAGTTATCAAGTTCAATTAAAACCTAACTGGGGGCCTGTTCGATTTATTTTATCAATATTTTTTTGGTGCGGCACATGAAATATGTGACTTTATTATATACCTACTTTTAAAATGAAAATGGTATGACAGTGAACAAATACTGTCCGCCTATTGTGTGAACACCTCATGGTAACTGTCATTCCATATTGTTTGTATGGGTTGTCAGCTCACTTCATGTTCACCTAAGTTTTCACTTCGACATGTTTACAGAATGAGGGCTACCGTTTTTGTACTCACCTGTTGGCGCCACTGTCGAGTTAGGTTCTTAATTATAACAATAAAGTTGTTATTAAGCGCATGTGAATAAAGTTAGAAGGAAAATCCTTACTAATATTGTAAATGCGAAAGTAACTCTGTCTGTATCTGTCTGTCGCGCTTTCACCCCAAAAGTACTAAACCGATTTATATGAAATTTAGTACTCAGATAGTCTAGAGCTTGAGAAAGGACATAGGCTACTTTTTAATGCGAAAAAAGGGTTGTAAGAGGTTGAAAGGGGGGGATGAAAAGTTGTATGGAAGTATCGTTATTTTTAGAGCTAGAAGCTTGAAACTTAATTTTTAGGCTTTTGATTACCATCAGGTGAGATTGTGGTCAAACGTATGCCTATATATGGTAAAAAAAAAATATATATATATATATATAAATATGACATTCAAAGTTTGTAAAAGTTTTACCCTCAAGGGTGCAAAAAAAACAATAGGGAATAGAGTATGAAAGTTTGTATGGAAATATGTAAGGTTTATGTGAATGCAATTAGCTCATTAAAGTATTTAAACGTATCTTATTTGTAAAAAAATTGCCTAAATAATTAAAAATGCACACAGCTAGTGAAAAAATAAAAATCAAAACAAATAAGCAAATAAACTCGCGTCAATAGCCAACCAACAGTGAAATTTGACATTTAAAACCTCACGCTACACTAGCGCCTCTAGCGGCGAATTCAAACGCGATAGCCCTCATTGCATTGCTGTATATAGCATTACAGGATAATTAAACTACCTCCCTATGCCTTGACGACGAAGCCACAGTTGCAAATTAGAATTATTGCGAATAAGAGAGGCAGCAATAATATAACCGATATCGACGCACACGACACAGCATGCATTAATTATTTCCCAGCAATATACGTTGGTATTCAATTAGTGATATCGATTTAATCGAGTACTAGTCGCATGTCATATGACTGATATATAAATGTATGACGATAATATAGGTTAACAATAACAAAGACTGTGATCTCATGAAATCGTAATAACAAAACTATGAAGAACACGTATTACTGTAAAATCATGTGATAAGATGATGTATCCGCCCGGATTTGATCTCGCGACATTGTCACGTCGAGAATAAGATACAGTTTCAGTATACCGTCAAACGGGGTGATTACGTACGGCGGGGTGAATCAAAACAAAACTTATCGTAGGGATAATATCTATCATATTATTGATTTTCTAAGAAAGCAGCGTGTTTTTTTATAATAATTTAATAAAACCCGTACCACACCGTTAAAGCTGCCAAGAATATTTAAATAACGTGAAAATCCCGTTCAGTTTTTTTTCTACTCATCCCTGCAATTCTATTCACCCCTTTTGCACCTACAAGTTTTTATACAAAACAAATATAGAGTTACGAACGTTAAGTCAATGTTTATATTTTTAGGAGCTTGTGGGTAAATAAGACCGTACGGGTCGATCTTTATGGTTAAGACTGCGGTTCCAGCAGAGATGTGCGAGGATACGTATAGCGAGGGATGTGTTTATTAAGAACTAATAGAATGGCTTGTGCTGAGTGAGGCTAGGTAAATGAAGCGATCCTATTGGTTTTTAAAAAAACACATCCTTCACTACGCATCCTCGCACATCTTGAAATGCAGCCACACTTGCCGCGTTCGGTCTGTGGGATCTAACATACTGAGATTCCTCCGTGCCTGTAGTTCCCAGCTGACATTTGTATATTTTTGACAGTCGTTATTTGTTGTCAGAAGCCAAGAAATCTGTCACCAGTCTTGCCAAGGGGTCTGTCACCAGTCTTGCCAAGGGGTCTCGTGTTACTCAGTTGGATGTTTAATTTTTTTTGAGATTTTAATTTGAATTTTCTTTGTTCACAGATCAATTGGATCAAAATGACGATGCCGAACAAGCACTACCTCAACATCGACATGTCTAAATTCCCCGCGAATGTGACGAAAGGGGACCCTCGCCACGTCATCTACCAACCCATCGACAAGCCGGCCGGCCTCATCTACGCGCAGCTACGCCGTAGACCCAAGAGTCACTTGTGACACCGCGCCGCTACGCCGCGTAGCGCTACGCTTTTTTAGTTATATATTGCGTTCCACCATTATTTTAGTTGTAAACAAGGGGTTGTTCCTGTTAATCACCCCTAACTCATCTTTATAACTCGCTCGGAATTATAGACAAATATCGCCATTGTTCACTATTTTATATAAAAAAAAACGTTAATTAATTTGTATCTAAATTTAAACTACTCGTTATGTAATCTAGTCAAGTTCTTATTTTAATAATTTGATTAACTGTACTAAATGTATGTTGGCTAGTACAGTTTCAATGCGGTTTCTAACCATATAAGATTGTTACAAATAATCTAATAAGTATGACTATGTTAATAAACATTCAAAGTATTAAACATGTGTTTGATTTTGATTTGCCGTATTTGAGAGTGACTAAAAGAAATTTAGTTTTTATAGGCATTTATTAAATATAAAATACACGTTGCTTACTTTCACTACGTTGATGTTTATAATGTTTTTAATTCTCGTAAAGAGAGACATTAATGGTTTGCTAATATTATGACGCGTACAGACCAGCGACATATTATTACGTATATATTGATTTCAGGTACATCACGCTGTAGATAAATTACTCTTAAAAATAAAAAAAATAATTCTTTTACAGACGTTTGGTTCCGATGATCTTGTCAGCTAAAGCGTAAAGCTCCTCGACCGTCTGAAAAGAAAATGGAAAAGTTGTTTAGTAAAGAATTCTGAGTAAACAAAATACTTGTTTCGCTAATAAAGACGAATGACTAGCATTTTGTTAGCTGTCAAGTTATCGCAAAGTTCAGAAGTATAAGTGATTGTATAATCTAGTTTAGCTGTAAGTTTTGTAAACACAAAACTGCTAGATAATACCTAGTATTGGATAGAAAATGTCTGATAGGGAAAATGAGCGTAGACCGTGCGTGTGTAGATGGAAGGGTTCTATGTCCCTGACCTTCATGTTTCCAATCAATTGATACGTATTATACTTGTGTGCACAAATCGATCTGGCTCTCTAAATGTCAAGTATTATGACGGCTGATTGAAAATATTATATGGTAAAGGCCCAGTTTCTGAAGTGAGTATTTGGAGTTAAGAACGTGTCAAAAGCTACTGTATTGCCGAAGTTTGTCAGGTTTTCAGACTAAAAATAGAGTTATACAAATACTCAACTTCCTAATTCAGAAATTCGAGGCTAATTCAGAAGTCAGATGTACTTAATGTTAAGTGCTTGACGTTGAGTAGGGAATGTACCTACCCACAAACTACGTCATATCCTATTAGAGTATCACGCAATATGATGTGTAGCAGAATGTCTGAAAACGTAAACAATATAAGAGTTACACAAGATACGGAATTTAGTCGAAAGGCACAATTTTGGCCAATAAATAATGAAAACCTTTAAAGTTTTATAAAACGATTTAGAAATATATTGTTTTATAAAACTTAACAAAACGACATGTCTGTATCCCGGAAGGGTTGGGTGTAATGGTGCCTACCAATAGAACACTCAATAAAAAAAAAATGTTTTATCATTTACTAGCTTTGCCCGCAACTTCGTACGCGATTTTCCCATTTTTCCGTTCCCGTGGGAATTTTGGGACGAATTATAGGTACGTAATATAAACCTTCCAGTTTAATCACTCTGTCTGTTGATGTAAACTGCATTAATCGTTGTGTAGTTTAAAAAATACTAGCTGACCCGCGCAACTTCGTCTGCGTCACATTTTTCATGAATGCTCTTTTGGTCATAGCGTGATGATATATAGCCTATAGCCCCCTTTCTCGATAAATGGGCTATCTAACACAGAAATAATTTCACATCGGACCAGTAGTTCCTGAAATTAGCGCGTTCAAGCAAACAAACAAACAAACTCTTCAGCTTTATATATTAGTATAGAAAAGCGTACAGACAGAAAAAGCGACTTTGTTTTATGATTCGAAACAGCATATATTGAAAAGAAAAGTTATTTTGTTCTAATGTAACCAATAGTTTTGATTATCAAAACAACTCTTTTGTTTACGACTGTCGCTAAGGGGGTCTTCGTCGAAATGGTGTGATTCACTATCATTTGAGTGTGTGTAAACAAAACACAGTCACAATAATGAAACAGACTCGATGTAAATATAATGTCCTAGTAAAGGTACATAAACAATTTATTATTAGTCTTTAGTATTATGACCAGCAAAGCAGTTTGTCTTAAAATTATGTAACGTATAGATGTTTGATTAATTAGTTAATATTCGAGTCGTTAACTAACGGTGTAACTGGTTCAGAATTCAAACTCTTCAAAGCAGAACCTATCTAGGTTCTGCTTTGAAGAGTTTGAATTTGCAAAGTTGAATGTAGTTCTGATTTTTTGGTATGTTGTATGGACCATTTGGAATATTGTGAATTCAAATTTGCAACTTCGTAAAACTTGTGCTCGCTGCGCACCACGCGATAATTTGCGGAATTTTGGTACTTTTTTCCTTTTTGCTTTAAAACTCAAAAACTATGCATTTTCGAATAACATTCAGTGATCATATAAAGACACCTAAATTAGCGACAATCTAAGCCCAACTGCAGCTCTATGAACCTTATAGGGACCAAGATATAGCCCTTCAAAGGTGGTTAATTTTTCTCGCAAATTCTCAATTTTAAGTTTTGCTCCCGTCCGTAGCAAAATATTGGCAAAGCGCTCGTCCTATGTCCGTAATAATAATGCAGTCAGACCAGCAATTGAAAGAGCACTACAAATCGAATTGGGTCCTTAAGGGGGACTTTGTGACTGGGTTGTGGAGGTTTCGATAGGCAGTTTTGCTTCATGTAAAATAATTACTGATACTTGCTATATCCGGTTAGATTGAAAGCTAACCGGAACGTGGTTGGGAATAGGCTACGCAGGTTGATTGATTCAAGCTCTTACAGGGTTAATTTTTTCTTAAAAGATTCAATATGAAAATTTAGAGAAGAAAACAACGTTTTTAAGGCTACCATAGCGTTTTATGTTTTGCATTTACTGAGAATTCACTAGAAAACTTTGATTGAAACTATAATGGCTCTTCTAAAGTTTCGATTGTACGACTTGACCTTCTAAATGACCTAGACGCTAAATAAAATATTGAAAAGCTAACAGATTACAAAAGCCCGAAACTCGATTCGTCAATAAGTAAAACATCGGCTGAAGGAACTTCAAAGCGTTCACAATTCCCATTGAAATTAAATTATGGTGAGTCTGTAAAGCCTTACTTATAATTTATGGTTTGGGTTTGTTATGATTCCAGTTAAATGTTGATAATATTGTATGAGTAACAAACGTTGGTAGCACGAGTGAGTAGCGAGGTTAGGTCATTACTTATCAATCGTGTTCGAACGTGATTGCTGTCCAGTTTGTAACTGGTTTGAGCCGAATTTGTTAAAGGCCCGGACAGACGAGTCATTAAATGCGTGAGTATAATGTGGCAGTTAGCAGTTAAGACGTGTTAGCTGCGGCTTTGACAGAGTAATAACAGAGTATAGAATAGCAGGTGTACTCGACAGTGCGAATATATAGATATTTTTTTAAGTTTTTTTTTAAGCAACTTTTCGTATCGTCGCATCGCACCTTTCCGCGAGCGTCTTAAATTGTTATCTATTTTTTTATGGATAACGCACAGTAATTTCTTGATCGTCCAAATTCAGTGATGGTGGTGGTTGTTTAAAAGGATTTCCATAAATCTTTTAGGCGTATTTACAATGACTACGGAACTGTTAATGGCGAAAGTTTAGAGTTCAATGCATCAGGATCACGCGATTTTGTAATAGAATTCCAGTAGGTATTTCAAGAAATCATTTAAAATCGCGAAAGGAAAGGGGAAAATCGTCGATTTCAGAAAGTTTTTACCACCTTTTTACGGCTTGAAAAATTTACGAATTTTCTTGTGGAAAACATTTCAACGTGAATTATATTTAACCACATACTCCTCAAGTCTATTTATTCGCAGTTTTTGCCCAAAAAGAGTAGTAGAAATTCAGCTTGACTGTATAAAATGAATTTTTATTTATAGGAGAATCATTTCAGGCGAATTGATGACAATACTGAGACTAGAATCAAGAGCGAACCCATATCAAATAAAAAAAAAACACCGGTAGCACTCCGGGAGTGCCGGCAGAAGTGAAAACTTTAGTATTAACGTTGTGTTTAATTATAAGTACAAAAATACTATCATTTATGAGGTAGAATACAATGTTTATTTATTGCGCTATCGTACACAAATATGACAATTTACATGTTATTATTCATAATATTATATCGTTATTTATTTATACATTACATTAATTTTTATCTCTTAGAAAAATCAACTTTCATCCATAATTTCGTAATTCCGTAATTTCGTATCCTTGGATACGCGTGGCACGCTGTACATAAACACAGACGGACATTCGCGCAAGCGCCCTGTGCCGCCTAAGCGGAGCAGCACACTCAGGCACGGTAGAAAGAGTGGGAGATACTAGTTCCTCTCCCTTCCCCTCGATCTTACGCTTTTTCGATCAGCATCACGTGACCCTGACGCGAGTCCGTCTTACGCTTTTTCGATCAGCATCACGTGACCCTGAGGCGAGTCCGTCTTACGCTTTTTCGATCAGGTCACGTGTCCTGACGCGAGTTTAAGATTTTATACCCATTACAGAAAAAGTGCTCAACGCCGCTAAAGAAGTTTTCACTTCAAAAAAGAACTCAAGACACCTTCGATAGAGCAAAGAGCATAATGGCATTTTAAAAAAAATATGCCCTTGTTCTTCTACCGAAGGTGCTATTTGTAGTTTTGTAGCCTGCCAGCAGTTTGCCATTTTATTTGGGACTAGCTTAATTATTTATTTTTGTAGCTAAGTAATGTAATGTTTTTGGTACTGTCTAAAATGCCGAAACTTCAATAGTTTTGGATATTGTCTATATGTCACCCAGTCACCCACCCAGACATAACTGAAACGAAATGATTTATAAGAACAAGTTTATGCGCATAACATCAAATATTGCCAATAAATATTGGAATTAATTTCAATAAATGGGACTTTGTCCTACTTCGAGGTCATTGTATAAGAAGCCGCTTGGGAACAAAGTAATCGGCCGCTAGACTCGCGAAATCCTAGCAACGAATCTGATAAGAAATAACGCAAATCCCTACAATAATGTGTACTCAACACGCACTTACCAAATTATAAACAATGAGATAACAGCCTTAGTTTGTGTTAGTTTACAAAGTTTTGATAGTACGTACGTACGAGTAATTCGGCCACTACAACATACCACTTCGTCTAACATTTGTAAAATAAGAAAACCGCCAAGTCTGCGTCTAATTTAAAATTAAAATCAATAGATATTTATTCAAAATAGTCTGATAAAATTTTTGAACGTCAAAATTTTGCCCGTCACCACTTCCTAGTGTTTTAGCTGGGAAGAAGAAGTGGCGCAACAAACTCCCCAGCAACACAACTGTCTGTTAAGTTTGAAGAACTAGAAATTGATACAATGGTGTAACTAAACATTTTATGATAGAAACAAAATACTGCTTTACCAGAAAATTACATTACAGGAATAAAACTCACGTCAGCGATGGGCTGATTGAATTATGACTAAAAGCGTGTACAGATGCACCGGCTAACGACTGTTACACGAGCTACAGATGAGTCCATAGGTCGATTATATCAGGGGGTCAAGCTAAGCTGGAGTTAATCCGCTTTCAACCGGTTTGCCACGAGCTATCACTACTTCACCAGACTTTATAAACAAATTTATTATGTAAATATTCGAGATAGTAACCGTGAGGTACAGTGACACTGTGATATCCACGCATCCAGACTGTTCACAGGCACAACGCTTAAGATAATCGTTAGATCGTCGAATACTGACATTGATCAATCGACGCGGTGGTGGTGACTGGTGTGGTAGCTTTTGCTGTAGCAGGATCGTCGGGAATTGGTCCATTGTACCATCGATCGATCGATATGGTAACACCCAAATTGTGAGGTAGCTGGGATGTGGAAACTGTTTAATCTCGTGACGTGGTAGATCAGTCATTCACTCACTGGCGGGTGTCAGCGAGAGGGATCTCCCGCATGCCGCAGCTACCTCAAGCACCAGCTCAGTTAAACAGGAGACCTCAGCGTCACCATCATCGCAGCCGAATGTTCACTTGCTGCACATAGGTCTCTCCCAAGCATCGCCAGATCGACCTATCTCGTCTTGCATGCAGCTGTTTCCCACGGCCTTCACCAATGGCAAGCCTATAGTTACCAAGCCCTACAATGCATCAGTGGTTCTTACCGTGAGGTTCCTCAGCTGCTTGACCTCGTTGGTCTCGTATTTGAGTTGCGCGAACTGCTCATTGGTGAAGCGAACGCCTTTCTCTAGGTCCAATTGCTTCTGTTCTTCCAAATCTGCGCGGCATTTCGCTAACAGTTGTTCCGGCGTTAACTGTTCGCCTTCCTCCTTAATCTCTTCTTCTGGCATCGGTTCTTCGGCCATGGACTATAAAATAAAAGTGAAACTGTAAGAAAACTATGATAACTAATACCTACTTTTTATATGATTTAAGAAAATTATCGTTACCATGTCCAATTTTTGTGAAGCTTTCAATTTCCTGAAATAAGCATCAGCGCGTTTCTTGGACGCGCGGTTAACTTCACGGTTGACCATCCGCCAAAACACGAACACTGGGTGATGGAACAATTCAGGTGGACACTCCTTCAGCGGCGTCTTCCCGACTAGGATTAGTCGTTTGAGCCTTTCCATCTCATCCATCTGTCGATAGAACATGACTTACTGTTTATGAAACTATAAAGTGCACGCGTTTAAAAACATTACGTAAGTAGGTCTACGGTAATAAAAGCTATATTGATTAGGGAAGTACTTTAGGGGAAATTGTTGCTCGTCGCAGTAGTAAATGAAATCGTAAAGTTCATAAAGCAATCTTTGACTGATGGGTGGGTAATTACTTTCACGTTGACTGGCGTTTAATAAGCGGGACGCATGAAAGGCAGGCAAACCGTCAGTGGTATGATTGATTGGCAGTAATTACTTTTCTTTCAGAAAAGGGTAGTTCAGAACCTAGATTACCTACTAGTTCAAAATTTCAACTAGATTGGTTTTCTTATCTACTCACCACACGCGAGGTGATCCTCCTGTTGAGGGTTTCCTCGTTAACAGCGCGGATGCGCTCCTCCAGCTCCGTCATGAAGGTCTTGTCCGTGAGCCGCACCAGATTGGAGCCCATGTGCTTCTCCAGCCGGGCGCGGACATGCGGGTGCGAGAAGCTAGACAAAAAAATAATGATATGAGGATTTTAATGTCGATTGTCGAAAGATTTTTGACGAAGATTTTCAGAAAATAAAAAACTTTTGTTATTAAAAAACTGTCGTTTAATATTGATAAACAATATGAGCATATAAATAAACAAGCTATCAGAACTAGAATAAAAACGGGTTGGACACTGAACGGCGGGTTTCGAATTTCCGACCAAAAATATTTTCACAGAAAATTCTGGAAATCACCAAACTAGTCACAAAAAAACGCTTCATTAGCCAGTTTAAAAAACCAAATCTTGAAAAACATTGGTAATAAACAAACAATACGTTAACAATGCACAACGCCATTTTGGCGCCAATCCACCGCAAATAACCTCACTTTCACAAATCCCTTACACATAAAATAAAACGAAATACAAATAAAACGTGGTGGCATCCATATGGTGACGTGTGAAAACAATAAAAAATCGAACACTTGATATAAACAAAGCGTACGTGAGTATAAACAATTAAGTTTTTTATGGGCCAAAGTACAAGTACTAAGTTTTACGTACCAGAGCCGCGATGATTCCTTGAAGCCTCTTTCAGCACTCGTTTTGGCGAAGGCTCAGGCAGAATGGGTGTGCACAGCGGAGCCGGCCAGACGTCTCGACTTCGCCGTAAACTTTTAGTAGTTTTGACGCTACATGCTCAGTGTCATAGTTGAGACCTTTATCGTGGTGTACGATGGGCCTGGCACGGTATGGCACGGCCCCCACCGACACCACATGTAGGTACAAAATTCGTGTAAAGAAGTATTCACACCTTGTTTTTAGCGCGATGTCAAGATTATGTTCTTTTTTTCCGAAATAGCTTTAAGTCGGAAGTTCGGTTTAAAGACATTTATTTCTCAAAGAACAAATTACAGTGCACTTAAAGAGAAACTTAACTAAATTAACAATAGGTTGTAGCGTAGGTTGTACGGTTGTTGTGTAAGTTGTAATCGAATTCCTTTTTTTGGGACTGTTTCCGAAAAACATACCTACCAACTATTAGCATCTAAATTTTTTTATGGTTTCAGGTTTTTATGAATATGGGATGTTTAAAAGTATTGTTTGTTATTGTTATCTATTAACGTTCATTAAAGATTTTATCTGTAATTAAAAACACACAAAAACAGAAAAATTAAAGGTCAGGAATGATTATAAATATTTCTTAATTTATTTTTAGCATTGACGCCGTCGTTTACGATTAAAGAGTAAATCCCTTCACGTTGCGGTCAATAGAACGGATGAAGTAAAGTTCAACGGTGCAAGGTTACCGATTGTTGTGTACTCGCTTGAGGAGACATAATATACGTACGATAGAATACACATACATTTGAGATAAGAAAAGATAGAATACCACACACCCCTGTTTGAAACATATCTGTAAAAAATATTTAATTACTAGCTTTTGCCTTTGGTCCCCCTATCTCTGTACCTAAAAATGATAAGAATTGGTTCAGCCATTTAAGCGTGAGAGCATAACAAACAAACTGACTTTCGTGATTATAATATTAGTCAGGATTCCTTTTTTTTCGCATTTAAATACTACTTTTATTTTTCCCCAAAAAAAGTTCGTTCTAAAAGGTTCTTAAGCTCACGTGACAGTGGCAAGTTTAGTCAACACCATACATGGCACCGGCATGGCAATTTTGACTTACTGCTCATCGAATGCATAAAGTTGCATAAATATTTACGTCAGTTTGTCCCTAAATCGTAATAACCTATGAGATATACGATGTTAGCACATTTTTGCTGTGAAAGCTATCTGGATGGTTCTGTTGATGGATAAATCACTTTATTTTGCAACCTTATAGGTACTGGGGAGGGTGCGAAGCGAAGCACATAAAAACACCATTATGTAGCTAGAGCAAATAATTGCTTGTAGACTTGTGAAACTTCAGACAGGTCAATTTATGTGAATAATTTAGCTTTATTATGTCTTCTGGTAATAATAAAGCGAAGCAAAAGGAGAATAAAATATCGTAGTATCGGGTTGTAGTTTCTGCTTACACTCATGCGAAAAAGTCGTGAGTTTCTATGTATGAGCTAAATTTTAATTTTACTGAATCTGTCTTCAATTACCGAAAAAATATACTAATGTATTCGAAACTTAAATACTATTCCTATTCCTCGTCACCCGGAAAACGAAAAATATTACCGACCATACGACTATTAATACTATCACAAGTAAGGTTTGTACCGATTCTAAAATCTGCTTATCATCACAAGATATTGACTTAGCAGGAAAATGATATATCGCTGTAAGGGCAAATAACCCGGATTATAATATGTGTTATTGTTGTAAAATGCTGACCTGGGTTTACACAGAATGCTGATAACTAGATAAGATCTTGTGACTGGGAAACTTTACTCATCCGCTTGCGAAAACGAGAGTCTATCCACTAATGTGGATAGAGTTACTTTCGTTTTATTTAGAACTAGCATTATGCCCGCGACTTCGTTCGCGCGGGTTTAGTTGGTACTCCACGAACTTGTATCTCCCATCTAACCTCTTCAAGGGTATGTTAAGTAAATTACTTATTAACAGACAAAACGTAGGGCGGTTAACTCGCAACAATTTTCTGACTCATAGTATTTTTAAATCGTCGTAACATTTAAACGAAAGGTCCGATTTGAATAATTTAAAGTGTAATTTACATGCTCGTAACCAACCTTAATTATTAAATAGATAAGGATTAATGTCATGATACTAAAATCACCACTATTCCATTTCACCCGGGTTTTGATTGAATAATTTGAACAAAAAGCGGTAATTGTGACTTAACCATAATAGTTAGATACATACCCTTGTGGATTTTTAAAGAGATATGTATGTCTTCTATAAAACTGTAGTACATCACTTTGCTCTATTGTCAATGGTTTCCGCAGCGTACGCGATATAAGGATCTGTTTTGGTATTTTTTTTCACACCTTGGGTTACATTATCGAAGTTTTCATATGGATCCCTAACTTTTTTGAAAATATTCTATAGCCTATGTTCATCAGGAATAATGTAGGATTCTAATAGGGAAAGAATTTTTCAAATCGGTTAAGTAGTTTCGGAGCCTATTCAAATCAAACAAACAAACAAATCTTTTTATTTTTTTACTATAGATAGGCATACGTTTGACCACTATCTCACCTGATGGTAAGCGATGATGCGGTCGAAGATGGAGCACGAAAAAATCTTTCCTCTTTATAATATTAGTGTAGACTACCTCTATGTAATCATAGAGGTTGTTCTAATCAGGATATTTCAGGATCTGAGCCGATTACAGTATGACATAAGCCTTTTTACAAGCAGTTAACAGCCAGTTACAGTCTTGACATGACATGTGATTGGAGAAACCAGTCTAGCAGAGGCTGCTTTAGGCTGATGATGATGTCGATGATGAAAAACTGGCCAAGTGCGAGTCGGACTCGCGTGCAAAGGGTTCGGAACGAATTTCATTTTTGTAACATGTTATTTGAAGACTTCTTATAGGTTTTCCTGTAATCTATAGGTTATAGAACTATTTATCTGCATTTTTTTTCAAAATTTTAGACTGTAGTTTCGGAAATCAGGGGGCGGTATGATAATTTTTCGTCTAATTTCTTGAATAAATTTAAAACCATTTGTTTTAAAATTATGTGAAAAATATAGCAAAAACTCTATTTACCCCGTTTTAAAGTATATCATATAAAATGCGAAAGTAAACCCTGCCTCGCTGTAACCTTCTCACGCCTAAACAGATTTTGATGTTTGGGACATGCATAGATCACCCAGAGTACATTTTAGTAGAAGTAATTTCCGTAATCTTCCATGGGCAAAATTAATTAATTCAGTAAGTAACTACTTACTGAATTAATTAATTTAAATGAACGAGTCGTCGGAATTCGAACACAAAACTAATATTAATAGTATATGGGATGTCTCTTACGTTTTCTATATTCTATGGTGTACGCTACAGTTGCTAGGCTACAGTCCAGCATGTTTCCGTGTGTTTCCTGCGAGTCGGTGCATGGTGACACGTCGACACGGCTCCGGGCAGACATGGTAAACATGTGGTTAGCTATATGAGGGTGTTAACCTACTGTGGGCTAAATATATCGTTTAAGAGACTAATAAAATAATGGTGTCTTTTTATAAATAGCAGTAAAATGAGCTCTGAGAGACCTCTATGCCAACCTCCTTGATGAAATTTTTATGTGTTTATCAAGAAGGAATTTTTGGTACTAACTTCTTTAGTACTCCTGATGTGTTGCTTGACTCAACCAATTTATGAATCAGCCTTCTCTCACTAATTACGAAAATCTGAAGAAAATTGCCTAATTTTATAATCACATGCGTATCTTGCTTACACTATACAAAACGTGCATTGGAACGCTTTTATCAAAACAAACAAACCTAAGGCACCATGCCAAAGGTTCACAAATTGGTCCGAATCGAGTATATTTCTTTGAAATACGCACAAATTATCATAAGTTATCTTCGTATATCTGGAATCTATGACTTTCAGGGCTCATTTGAATTCATAGCGATATCGAAAGCTTGGGTTCAATAATAAGTAAGTACCATCGTAAGTTCATGACAATATTACCTACTAAACTTTTATTTAATAATAAAACAGTGTTACTGTGTTATAATGTCATTGTACTTAATTTGATTTAGTAACTTCCTGGAAGCTCGCTGGTTTATGTTATAAAAGAGGGGGAGTTTCCTAAGGACGCTTGCTGATTTTTTGTAATAAGCCTACGGCGAAAAGATCGGACAGTCACCGCGTAGAAGCCACATAGTGACTGCGTAGTTATCACGTAGTCACCATGTCTCTGTTGCAGCTGACTTGATTAATCAGTCGTTTAAATGGCTGCCTAGCATTTTCATAATCAGCGTTATAAATGAAATCCAGCCAATGCGTCTAATGCAACATTCAATGGACGGGCTAGCTGGATGTTAAGGCTGTTTATAGAATAGGGTAACCGTGTCACGAAAATATACGAAATATGTAATTTTTGGGATTCTTAACTCAAATAAAAGTCAATGCCGGGGTGCCCTAAGCTTGCGGGGTTGTAGAATTTGTTCGAAAGAGTCACCGCGGCCCTGGAACGTTAAGGGCATTAGGAGGAACATGGGTGGGTTTTAGTCAGTAATAGCCAGATACTCTCTTCTGCTCCGCCCAGAGCGGGAGGAGTCATTGGATGATTTTCCATCCTTAAAAAAAAAGAAAGCCCTAAGCAAGTCATTAAACGATATTAAACTAAGTCATTTGCCTAGCTGTTCAATTAAATGACGGGATGTCACTCATCGAGTACAGAGAGGACGATAATTTAAGCCATGGAGGCCACGTAGTCACCACGTAGTCACCACGTAGTGGACACCAAACAATGCTTAAGTAGAGTGAAATGTTTGTGCTCCAAAAATATACACCGCATTGACTCAAAATTACTTAAGTCCTTTCTTTTGTCGATGGTTACATTTTAGCTTAAAGGTTTATTAATTCTTAGTAAGGCTATACGCCTCCAGTGGAGCATGTGTAGTAAGTACATGGCAGAAGAAGAGAGGCCTCTACCTCAGCAGTGAATATATTAGCAAATTTAAACATTTAGACTTCGTCGCACACATTTGTACTGACTTTTTGACCTCTACTATTATACTAGTACTTTAGTATAGATTCTAGACAGATATAGGTAAATTATGGCTAGATGTAAACTCATGAATAATAAAATCTAGGTTTCGTGACTGGTCTGCATTGGTAATTATTTTATTATGTTCATATTTAGGTATTTCCATCGCTAGATTTATGTTTAAGGTTTTACGTGACACATTCTGGCAGTTTAATTATACCTACTTGTCATAAATTGGCAATCATTAACAGTAGGTATTTACAAAATTTTAGGAGTTTCATTTAATAGCACTTTCACAAAAAAGTATGACAAGAAAATTCGTAGCCATATTTCGTAGACTGCTACGAAAAAGTGCTACGAATATTTTTTTGTATGATTGTTGTCTTCCAGTTATGGTTGCCTAAAACTAAAATAAATTGACAAATAAAGTTTTACCAAGTGTTCATACCTTGTGCATCACTTTTGTGGACAATGGACATGCTTAGGCTTCAGCGGAGATTCTTCCTAATCTACTTCCAATTTCTACAAATCTACACTAATATTATAAAGAGGAAAGATTTGTTTGTTTGTTTGTTTGAATTGAATAGGCTCCGAAACTACTGGACCGATTTGAAAAATTCTTTTAGCATTGGATAGCTACATTATCAGGGAGTAATATAGGCTATATATTATCCCCGTACTCCCACGGGAACGGGAACTACGCGGGTGAAACCGCGTGACGTCCACTAGTATTATATATGTGCAAACCTGACTGACTGTTTAGACGCTTGTTAATCACGCCTCAGCGGATTTCAGTGGAACACAGGCAGACCATAGCCAAGTATTGGACATTGAATACTTTTTTTCCTGACAGTACGTCCAGGTAGGATAATAGTCGACTTGCATGCGACCACAGAACTATATTTCAGTTTATGCATTGTCTTTGCTATTTGACTAGCTTTAGAGGTATCCAGACCAATAAATTAAATTGAAGACAATATTGTGTTCTGTCAGACGATGTAACTTTTAGTATTTGTATCACCTTCAGTTATGTAACTTGAATTTGTAAGCAAAGTGTAAACTCTAAAGATTATGTTTTAAAGACACAAACGCAGACTATAGAGAATGCTTGTTTTTGGATGATCCAGATTTGTTTGTACAAATTAGTTGTAGGTCGAGATCCCATCTGTAATAATTTTACTGCATCTCAAGGTCTGTTTCAAAATGGACGCTGACAGTTAACTGTAATTCATCAACTGAAACCTTCATTTGCGATGTTTAAAATATGAGCCATGCTGTCTGTCTATTAATACTATCGGTGACGTACCTATTCTATCTACGAGCGCAGACAACTAACACCCGGTCACACGCAGTCTGAATTTCAGCACGATTAAGTAAACACATTGCATCTCCGTAATATAACCGACCATAACAGAAAATAGTTCTTGGTTATCTGTGCTACAGCGTAATGCTATCACGTCAATGTTTACGGAGCCCAAATTACGCGTGACGATACATTTACTCGTCACTTCGGTTTTCAGTTTCAGTGTAAACGCCAAAAATTCCAACCAGAGTGTATGAATGTACGTTTAAAATGTATGTGATTAATGCAGGACTGTGAGTCATACATGTGACTCAGAATTTCACAAAGCTTTTCCCCCAAATTCTGTTGCTTTAAAATTTACGTGAAGCTGTTACGATTAAGTCTCTTTGTAGTTCGACTATATCAGGTTTTTTACTCGTTCTGATAAGTAATAGATATTTAATATTTAGCTACGTTTATTACCTATAAAATTCGTACTTTCGACCGAAGAACAATATTATTTTTATCTTTATTTATTCAAAGTTTAACCTCATTTTACGTTTCTAGACAGAACGTTTGTCGCCAAGCTACAGTAGTAATAGTCCCCTAAAGTTCTGCTTTCGCGGTTTGGTATACTAACAAACAAACACTAAAACAGTATTATTATGAACCATGGTAGCGCTTACAATAAAAGTTTATTTTCCCTCTTTATTGGTCCTACCCTCGAATGTAGGGGCGTGACATGACGCTACTTAGATATGGCGTAAAAGCTTCCATACATTAACTGCTCTATTATTTCTTTGGAAATCAATACACTGACTCATATGGACTGTCGATTGCACATTCAAGTGTTTTTCACACAACATGGTATGATTATTCTTGTTAGTAAACTAAACTAAAACTTGTACAAAACAGTCTCGTAGTCAAAGTTCTGAAAATGTAAACAACAATTTGAGAAAAGATAAAACAGGTCCTACTACTATGATATAAAAACTGTTGTTTCTAGTTTGCGCTCAGTCTAAAAGTAAGCGTTAAAACAATAATAATTTTTAATTACTTCAACTGATAGGCGAGAATTTACCACCAATCGAGAGAATTGTGTGATGCAAGTTGTACACGAACCTCGGCAGTAAAGCCGTAAGCGTGATATTTTTAAAGCTACTAAACGTCACGGACATTGAACGATTTTAGAATTTATATACTTCACGCTTCTACTCTTCACGAGGATTAGATTTTATGTTTTATGCATAAAAATGGACGATATTATTCCAAGTGAGAATGGGCGAGATTCAAGGTGTCTTTATTAATGTTATTTATGTTATTGTGATCGGTAGTTTTAGCGGAGATGTGGGATATCCTGTTAGCAGATGCAGATGTACGAAGTATGGTCGGGTTGTACGTTGTTTTATAGAAGACAGTTTCATAGAATTTCGTTTCACATAAAATTATTCTCGTATTATCATTTCATAGAATAACCAATACGCAGAATACTTACTTTGAATAAATTTAAATCATTTTTTACAAATAAACTTTGTTTCGATATTCATTATATCATAGAATAACAAATCAAATATTCTTTATCCTCTATATTGATTAGTTAATAAAACTTGTTAGTAAGAAAAACATTTTATCGAGTGACAGTTTCTAAACGTTTGACAAAATGCATACCTTCATTCGGACCAGCTCGGCGGAACCCCGCGAAGCGGCAACGGTGGCAAATAGCCATGGGAATAAAAGACAAAACTATGCAAACAAGTATAAACCATGAATGCAGCAAGCATACAGCAAGCATGCAGCAAGCATGCAGCAAGCATACAGCAAGCATGCGGCATGCAGCATGCAAGCATGCAGCACGTAAACGAGCATGCAAAATGCAGAATGCAAGCAAGCATGCAGTATAGGCATGGTTTCTTTCACGGCTCCGGTACTGCGGGGCTCCGGCGATCCCACGCGAACTTATCGTCGCAGATGATTTTAACAACCACCAGTTATAACACCTGCTCCTCAGCGGGCCGCCTCGCCCCTCCGCGCCTACGCGGGCGTAAATAACACTCTAGGGGTAGGGCAGACAAGAGTACGTAGGGTCGGTTTTACGGCGATTCGTTTTTGTCACAAATTTTTTTAGCACACCTGTTGATTTTTTTAAATCATATTTTAATTTTAATTTAAGGATAAAATGGTATTTTATAGAAATGGCAATATGCGTAACAAAAATATTCCGAATACAATTCTGCCATCTTAATATGGCAGAATTGTATTCGGAATATTTGGACATATTATAAACAATAATATTTAATTAAAATTACATTTTCACTGAAATATAAAATACCATGGAAAAATACACCGAGCAAACAATATTCGTTAAAAAATTATTTTGCTGTTTAATAAGTTTGTTAAATAAAAAAATGTGATCATGAAATTCATTGAATTATTTTTCTGTGAAATAGGTTTCATTCAAGTAAATAGTTTTTGAAACAATAATATTCGACATAAAATTACAAGGACCAAATATTAAGTGAAACATTTTCTGCAGAACGAAATTCTATGAAATTTCTGTCTGAGAAACAAGAGTACATCAGTATGGTCGTTTGTGCCAATTGGCCTGACTCTGTTCTGTCTCCTGATTGTTTTGAATTGAAGTGGCGTGGATATTATGGTTTTCTTACCCTTCCGCTGTTCTTTTTTTATTTGAGATGGGTTTGTTCTTGACCCCAGTCTAAGTCAGAGGTGACATAGACAGAATCTACGATGGAGCGAGCTTACCCAGAAGAAGCCTGTTCACTCTTTGTAACTTTGAAGAGATTAGGGTTGTTATTTTCTGATTGAATTCGTTGCGGGATCCAAGAATCATTTCTCCTGGGCCCCAAGTCTGCTATTACAATAGTGTCAGAATGGTCTATCATTGATTTCATAATGGTTGATTTGTCTTAGACTGGAAAGTCATAATGACGCTTTTATATCCAGTGGTCAACCACTGACACTCCATTGAAAGAAATGGCATAGAATCTTGTCAAAACCAACCATTATGAAATCAATGATAGACTATTCTGACACTATTGTAATAGCAGACTTGGGGCCCTGGACTCGTCGATCTTTATTGCTTCGTCACTTTTCTGATGGTCGGTTGTTATTGATTTCAGCTTTTAGAATTTGCAGTGGTTTTGAACACAGGAAACTGTGAGAACTGGAAATGCTCGCGTGCAATGCAGCTTTGTCCGCAGCGATGGACATTATTGAGTGTGAATATCTTTAATGGAGTAGAGAGAACATGGCCACTCTACCGGCTGTTCCATTTACGTATTAGCTTCGCTGTATGCTGGTAACATCGAGCTATGCGTACTTAACATGAAAAAAAAACATGGACTAATTACCAACACACGAAGGTGCGGTTACTCATCTTTGGGACGGATCTGCCAGATACCAGCTTGATGCCCTTGAGTCAATTGAGAAACGAGCCAAGGGGATCATCGGCAATGATAGGCTCGTCGCTACGAAGCTCCAAAGTCTTGAGCATCGACGATGAGTTGCTAGCCTGTCGGTTTTCTACCGGTTGCATTTTGGGGACTGTGCGACGGAATTGCATAATTTAATTCCGCCAAGCCCGTTCCATCATAGGACCACAAGACGAACGGCGATGCGCCACCGGTACATGGTGGACATCCCACCCACGCGCACAAAACGTTTTGGGAACACATTCATAGTGCGTACAACTAAGGAGTAGTGAGGAGTGGAATTCCCTGCCGGAGTCTGTGTTTCCTGATAGCTACAACCTGAGAGTCTTTAAGTCAAGAGTGAATAGGTTACTTCTAGGCAAGCGTGCTCCATCTTCGACCACATCATCGCTTACCATCAGGTAAGATAGTGGTCAAACGCGTGCCTATCAATAGGAAAAAAAAAGGTGCCAAAATAGGTATATTATGACTAGCTGGCCCGCGCAACTTCGTCTGCGTCACATTTTCCATTAATGCTCCGCTCCTATTGGTCGTGGCTGATGTTATATAGCCTATATCCATCCTCGATAAATGGGCTATCCAAAAATATTAATCCAATTCGAAACAGTGGTAGTTCCTGAGATTAGCGTGTTCAACCAAACAAACACTTCAGCTTTATAATATTAGTATAGGTAATGGATTGAAACACAAATCCTTTTAGACTGTTATATCTCTATTCGCAGAAAACACGGATTTAGGAAGTATTTCACTGACTGACGATACCAGATGTGAATCTGTGAATTAATGACATGAAATTAATACAACCCAGGTGAATGTTTTCCGGATCACTCACCTTGGAGTGATTTATACCTTTGGAGATTCATCCGCCACGTTTTCTGTGAACCATTCATCAGTGAAGACCATAAATTAACTGTTAGTCATCCGACAGAATCTTGGCTGGCGCTAGTCATTCTTTAAGTGTTCGTGGCGCTACATGCTTTGTCATTCTAAGCGTGTTTCTTTTAGTAGATAGATTTTTCCTGTAGTATTGTTTTATTTTGCTCTAGAGTTCCGACTTCGTCAAATAACTTCTGAAAGAATTCACCAGTCCATAGGTATCTGCATTTTCATTTCAAATAAGTGCTCCGGGTCTTCAAACCTCCGGTTCACTTTGTCTCAAATATTATCATCACACGATTACGTGTTTTTAGGGTTCCGTACCTCAAAAGGAAAAAAACGGGGCCCTATAGGATCACTTTGTTGCCAGTCCGTCTGTCTGTCAAGACCGTTTATCTCGAGAATGCGTAGCGGTATCGAGTTGAAATTATTCAGAAAACATATACTCAGGTCTACAGTCCCTTGAAGCTGTGAAAAAATCAAAGTTCTAAGTTGACGTAAAAACAAGATTTTGACACTCTCAAGGGAATCAAAATGTATAGGGTATTTCCTGTTGACCTAGAACTATGAAATTTGGCAATTAATACTGTAGGGCACACCACTAGGGCTTCTTGAACGCCCCCGGAATCGATTCAATAAAACAGCCTTTAAGCGATTTAAGAGATTATTATATTGAGCTGGTGCTCTCAAGAAAAACTTTTACAGAACTGTCGTAAAAACAAATCAATCATTATATGTCAATATTTAAACCTATTCTAAAATCCTAATTCTTCTAAAGCTTTTTAATTATTAATTTGACGGAGGTTCCCGGAGGGTGAGCCATCCAAGGAGGATGTATCACATGAGCTACGCCCTCACGAATAGAAGATACTAGGAAAGTCCTCCTGTAATCTTATATTCCAAGCTTTGGAAGAGTTAAGCACCTACCTAACCCTAACCAGGAGTCCCTACCTCTGGAAGGAATCTTTGCTGACAGGGGGGCATATGCTTCTGGAGAAGCAGCTTCAGTCATGTGCTGCGATAAGCATTATTTTTAAAATTCTTACGCGCCATTTGCGCTGGATAATAACGCAGCCATGCTGAAGCCCTGCTGCAGTAAAACTACTCTAAAATCTGCAGCACACCGCCAAACGTAAACAAAATGATGTGACAAATCACATCCATCCAGAAGGGATTGACCTCTCGAAAGCTACCTTAACTAGTCTACGCGGCAGCCAGACGGTTAAGAAGCGAAGGTCTATTCTGTCAAAGAATTAACTCCTAACATCGAACTCACTCCAGTAATTCAAAGTCTGTTAGAAAATATATGGACTGAAATTATTTGCCTCCATCGAACAGCTCAACCAATGGTGACAACCAGCCACCCCTTGCGAAGGCTATATTCTGACATAGCATTTTGTTCAGTACATTTGTGAAAATGTATACAAAATCTTCCCATTAAAGTAATACACCCATTAGAAAAATCGATAACTGCTTCGTATTTACGAAAGAAATCCTGTCCCAAGACCAATTTCTGGTTAATGTTTTTAATAATCAGGAAATCATTCACAAAGACACTAGAGTCCACTATAAAACTTGTCGTCGTTTTCCCGACAACTTCTAAGCATGATCCCGATATTGACTTCACAAAATGATTTGCCTTGTCACTGGTATGATTTAGATTGAGATTCAACGCATATTGATCTGATATACACGAAATTGATGCTCCGGTGTCTATCAGAGCAGAACAGGCTTGATTATCTATTGTAATGTTAATAAATGGATTGAGGTCACCGCATTTGCTATTTTTCTTTAGGAGTTGATCTCTTTCGGACACAGCCTGCAACTCCACTTCATTATTTATTGACTGTGCCCTTCCGCGTTTGGGTGGCCATCAGAACGTGGGCTTCTTGAGCTGGGGGTAATTGGAAAACGGTTATTTCTATAATCAAACCGACGTCTCGGCCGCAAATTATACCTCGGAGTGTGATACGTATCCGTATCACCGGCTAGGTTTGGCGTCGATCTTGCAGCAGTCTGCCCCGGGCTCGTTGGTCTCGGTGAAGTTGGGTATCTCTGACTTCCGGCTGGAAAATGATCAAAACTGACCCGCGGAGGGTGCAACGAAAAATTTGCCCGGTCGGGCTGTGTCTCCTCAAATATTTCTTTTATTTGGTCAATGGTGGCACGCAACTCAGCTTTTGAGTTATATAATCGGGTCCCCAGCTTTAATTTATAATGCATATTTATACCCTTCAAGAAAATCTTAATGAATATCTTTTCGTCGGTAATTCCGGACTGTAATCCATAATCAGCCAGTCTATAGAAAAATGCGACTATGTCTTCTTTAGTGTCTTGACGCGCATTGTAGAATTTCTCAACAAAATCTATTCCTAATGGGAATTCAGACTTCAGGCTGTCGCAAATCACCTTAAATGACACCCCTTCTTTGTACGTAAATTTGAAAAAAGCTAGGGCCGGGCCGTCCAAATAAGCACCCATAATGAGGGCTAAATCACTCTCCGGCCATCTATTAATGGCTGCGATTTGGCGAAACTGTGTAAGGAAATCGTCGAACGAGCAGGTGGAACCCGTACCCGTGAAGGATACTACTTTCGCCATCTTGCGAAATTATATTTATTTAATAAAAACCACTTATCTTTACACTTATCCAGGCGTAGAAATTTCGCCTGAGCATCACTATAAAATGGGGGTCTTCATGCACTTTTTTTACGCAGTGCATACGCGAAATTATCTTTATACAGTGTACGCCCTGTATACGCGAAAAACGTACTTTTCTATTTATTAAGTACCCGGCGCCGCCGCCACATGTAGGGCACACCACTAGGGCTTCTTGAACGCCCCCGGAATCGATTCAATAAAACAGCCTTTAAGCGATTTAAGAGATTATTATATTGAGCTGGTGCTCTCAAGAAAAACTTTTACAGAACTGTCGTAAAAACAAATCAATCATTATATGTCAATATTTAAACCTATTCTAAAATCCTAATTCTTCTAAAGCTTTTTAATTATTAATTTGACGGAGGTTCCCGGAGGGTGAGCCATCCAAGGAGGATGTATCACAATACCATCTTATACTATAAGTATAGGGAAAAGTCTTATACATTTGTAATGAATTCATAAAAAATATAGTTTTTATTTAAGTAATTTGTACCTACAAATTTGTACGGAACCCTCGGTGGGCGAGTCCGAATCACACTTGGCCGGTATTTTTTGTTGATAACAAAATATTTATTATTATTTTCAACACGGTTTTTCAAACTAATCTCCTGTTTATAAAATAGAACATGTGTGTGACCTCCAATTAAAACATTATGATTATATTTTATTTATTTAATTGGTCACGGGTTGGAGACTGCGATATCGAGATCCGTTGGGCTATCACGGTTTTCTGGAGATAAGAAAAAGCCTAGTTTGATAACGGCTACTCAAAAAATAAATCTCATTAGTAATTAAAGGCGCAGACCCACCGCGGTGCACGGAGAGGCTACGCACGTGTGTTAAGCTTCGCTTTGCACGAAAATGTATGTGATTGTCTTCACTGCAACCCACGGACACGCTACGCATCAAATGACGTCATTGGTATACGCGTGGCTTGCTTGAATATGGCGTTCACGTAGCTCAATGCTGTCAACGCCATGCACGCTGTGCATACGGTAAACGCTATACACGAATATAACCCACGATTATGTGCAACTGTATCGCAGCACAGTGCACCGCGGTAGCCACGCTAAGTTGTACATAGATGTAACGTGTACTGCAGTGGAAACGTACACCCAGGTTGTCAAACAAATCAATCCACGCAGCCAAAATGCGTCGCGTGCCCGTGCACAGCATGTGCCGCGGTGGGTTTGCGCCTTAAAAAGCAATAGACCTGAGATTATCGTGTCACAGTTTCACGAGATGTGTCAATGACACGGATTTTGCTAAACATCTGAAATAAAAAGCCGCTTATATTTTGGTTTTCATTTTTTTTTAATTATTGCTGTAACGATATCATTAAATTACCGAATTGTGTATCATTTATTACAGGAACTTAGTTATCCTAGTATCACTCAGTTTCGCTTCTTTGCTAACAATTCAAACATATTACTTAGACAATACAAGATATGAACATATTTGTAACTTGCTCGTTAAGATCTTTCCTTTGATACCAAACATGTCATGATTATCTCAGCTTTATTTTGTTCATGGTCAGAAGTTTACGTGTAAATTCTTACATATTAAATTTAGTGAAAATTTATATAGCTTATTGTCACCTGGAGTGTTTTTACGAATCTTTTGACATCTCATTCATCAAAATCGTTTCAGTATTTCAAGCGGTATGGTGGAGCATAGTTACATGCATACATACATAGACAGCTAAAATCATAACCCTTCATTTTGGCTTTGCCGTAGTCGGGTAAAAATAATAGACCATGTATTTTTTTGGGGTTTGGTACATAATGGTTTACCAACGGAACCCTGTCTCAAGAACCGTTATAGGTAGACAGTTGACATTTTCAGAGTGTGTATTTTTCTATTTAAAAATTACAATGAATTATTTTTGCAAATAAATATCACATTAAAAAAACCGGCCAAGTGCGAGTCGGACTCGCCCACTGAGGGTTCCGTACAAATTTGTTATCTACAACTTACTTTAAATATAAACGATATTTTTTATGATTTAGTTCCGTTGGTTATCCTCTGGTATGGAACCCTAAAAAAGTGTTTAAAGTAAAAGTATCATTAAGGATTTTTTTTTCCTTTGTCAATGGGTCATCATCTAACCGTGTGTCAATTTTCATTCAGCCGTTGAGGCGTTATATGAGAAATATCCAGTTGTTGTATTTATTAAGTAGTAATATTTTCCCAAGATTTTGGGTTTTCCTTGTGCGTATGGGATTGTTTGTCCAATATTTAAAAAACGTATGAATAACATTGAACTGATCGTCTGAGCGCTTCTCGTGAAAATCACGGAACGGTTTTTCATGATTACTAAAATATAAATAAGGAAAACAAAGATTTGTATGTATGTATATTTTTGATAAGCTATCAGTAAGTGCGCACAGTTAATTTTATGTCGATTTTGATGACGAATTGTCGCCAATTGCTGTCTGTTGTTATTATTTTATTGCTGACAGATGACCCCCTAATAATAACGGTTTTGCTAACATAAACATCATTATTTTCAATGACAACCGGCACACGAAAATCTAGGTAGTAAAGTTTTATATATATCGCGCCCATATAAAGAAATTGGCCATTTCATGATGTGGCCGAAAATAACATGCAATGGCCAGCGTAAACTGACAATATCGTATTAGCATCAACGCCAAACCACGTTTGGTGATATATCAATCCACGTTTAGTCATATCATGAAATGCCTGGCCACTTCATGAAATGACAACTTCAAACCTAACTTAGCTTCATGAAATGATAACTTTAAACCTAACTTAGGCACGGAGTCGCGCTACGCGTGGCTCCTATTTCTGTCTGCAGGGTTTAAAGGAACTTAAAATGAATGGTATGATGGGAGCTCAGTTCGCTCGCTCATTCTAGTTCCTGCCATCCCGTTCGAACCTAACCTATCCGAATCGCAGTGCCTTAAGTTCCAACAAACCTAACCTGAACTAACCTCGGCCACATCATGAAATGGTTTTATTTTTCTTCAGCTGGTGCATTTTATATTAGCTTTTTTATGGCAATAATTTTTCGCCGCCATGATGCATCACAAAACAGAACGATATTAGCGCCTCTAACGATGGATATTGTAACTATTTTACGATATGATCAATAATGTTTGCCATATCGTGAAGTAGCCAACGTAGTAGCTGTTGATATCGACAAACGCTGAGTTATTCATTGATCTAGCCAGACCACATCATGATGTGGGCAGCGCATGTATTCCATTTCATGAAATTCAGACATTTCATGAAACGGTCGGCCACATCATGAAGTGGTCAATTCTAGATATGGCCAGAACATATATAAAACAAGTTTTACTTTAATTCTAAATCCCGAATCATAACGAATTAATTGGAAATTATTAAGAAAGTTAGATACCGAACTAAAAGCTCATTCAAGTAGTTAATCTAAAGATTTCAGACTAAACACAAACATAAGTTTACTTTGTTTTATGATTACCCAATCTCAGTTAGGTTATTAATCTTAAGTCCGCAACCTCAGATAAATAATTTAATTAAAATATAATAGCCAATTACGTGACATTATATAAATTAGTGCGCATTAAAAGTTTTACGCTGTTAAAATGATAAAACTGAAATTATCACCTTTAAACGCAACTAACAAGACTTTTTATTACTCCCAAAAATTAACATCTTAGACAAAAAGTGGCAAGCGATAACTCGCCAGGAATCCAATAAAATGTTTACGCTAAACCAATATACGAGGGTGCGAATGACGCAAAATACTCGTACTCGGCGGTACGCATTCATTATCGAGAGAGAACTTTGGACCAAAACAATAGCGTGTCTCGCCGCCCCATCCTGCCAGATAACACGCTAAAACCTGCCACAATTTGATTTATTACCTTTGTAAAATTGGCAACAGTTATGCAAAAACATATCAACTTACAGCTCTCGAAAATTCAGTTAATTTCATCAAAATAATCCCAATAGTTCAAAAGCAGTATTATAGTTGGCAAAAACAGCGCAAACTACATACAAAACTTTATGGTTTTTAAATAAATTACCTTCATCCACCTAAAATTGCTCCGGAAAAAACGATGAAAATATGTTGCTTGGTTTATTTTGGCATAACAGGGTTCAATTACCGGATATAAACAAACTTGAAATTCTCTTGTTTTGATTAGCTGTGAGAAGTGCAAATATTTTACAAACGTGATTTATTAATATCGTCGTTGTATGACGCCCTTAGTGAAACAACGAAAATAAAACGAGGATTCATTGATATAAAATTATACGATTATAAGCAAATTGTGCTTTTGCTTCAAAAGTTATTGGGTGTGGGCGTAATATGATTTATTCAACGACTGCGCTGCGTGCGATGTTTGTATCCGGTGTGGTGATAATTGCAATATGGTTGACATCCTCAACAGCTGATAGCTATCAGTAGTACCTAGTTTTGTAGTACAAATAAAATATAAGCAACTAAGTTTTATGATAAAATAAGGGGTGCTGATATTAAAGTAGAAACAGCGAAGATCGGAACCTGAGCGTAGATGTTCTTCTCGAAGGGACATCGAGGAACGTGCCGTAGTCGTCAGTATCCGCAGCAGATCGTCTCCGGCCCCGTCCAGCCAGCAGCTCTATGGTCGTCCAGAAGGAGCCTTCGGAGGCGCTCGACGGTGTTCGTTGCATCTTGGGAGTGGTAATGATCACAGTTGCATGTTGCCCGAGCCGCGACTTAAGGTGCAATGACTGCCGCCGCCATCATAGTTCCCGACCACCCCTTCCCCCATAGATACGACACCCGACGTGTTCCACACGCGAACATTAATCTCCCGCCTCGACACCTTTCATGGCTAATTCCCCACGTATTCACTGAAGTCTATAGGCACTTACAAGACTTTTTAATAGTTCTTTTTCAAAGTTAATAGTTCATTTGGCAGTCAATGTAAAGTTGTGAATTTGTTTTACGTTTTCTTGAAAAGCTCAATAAGACGCGAGCTTTACAATGTTTTCTTTGCGAAGAAACAAAATATTAATATGATTTTGTTTTTTTTTTATTAACATATAAGTAATGGTGGATTTCAAAAATCGTGTTTATCGAGTGGACAGCCGGCCTAACTGCGGCACAGTCGTGGAGGCGGCTCATCCGGAGGTGACCCGGATAGCACCAACGTCGCCGGTCGCGACCGGGTCATCGGATGCCTCCGCCGCGGCCTTCGCAGACTCACGACAATAATGCCTTTTTGGGTTAACATACAATTTTCTAATAGGTACCTACAGTTGACTGGTTGGTGGCTTTTGCTTACGGCTTCGCTCGCATTGAAGGAGCCTATAACCGACTTCAGGGTCCCTATCTCTGTCCAAAAATTTATCAAAATCGGTTCGGCCATTTAGGCGTTAAAAAGTAATAAACAAAAAAATCCCATTTGTAATATTAGAATCGTTAATGCGAAAATAACTGTATGGTACTTTTTCACGCCTTAACGGCTGAATGGCGTGGGATGAAACGTCTCACACGGGTAGACCATATCCTAGATTTGGCTATAGAATACATTGTTTTTAGGAAATATGTTCCCTTGGAATGATTTCGGACTACGACGCGGGCGAAGCCGCGGGCACAAGCTACTCGTAGTTTGAAATAGAATAAAAAATTACATTTACAAGAACTCATTAATCACTAACAACTACGATGACTAAAACCTTTCTTCTTCTTCTTATCGTGTGGGCAGTAAGGTCTAACGACCCCACACACCCTAGTATCAGAGTTTCTAAACCGCCTCAAGAGCCTCTGACATGGTTTATAATTGACGACCGCCATTTGGCTGCCGGGACCACCGGCTCATACGTACCTTCCAAAGCACGGAATCATCTTTTTTATCAGACAATTAGGTGATTTAAGCCTGCAATGTCCTAATCAAAACCTTTGAAGAGTACTTTTACAGACAGACAGACACACACAGATAGTAAGTATGGAGTCGTGTGAGCTTATAATACCCCATATATTTCAAACTACAGTTGATTTATGAGAGCAATCGTCATGTGATAGGTGACAGGTAGCGTCGCTTCGCCGTTTGTTCAGACACATTCGAAATAAAGATATTACGATACGCTAACTGTAGGAGGTCACGTAAACTTTGGGCACGTGCTAAATATCTCAATGTTTACACTACAGTTATAAAAACACAAGATTGTGGACACCAGACTGACGTCAAGCAATTTGGAGGTCTAATGAACTAGTCGAATTATTGATAAAAAACTTGTCATATCTTAAAAAAAACTTTTATGATTCTAGTTTGTGGTTGTTTATCTGTTGCTAGGAATGATAGCAATGAATATGGTATGTTATGAGCGCATTATGTTCATGTTCAATATTTTTGAGTAAATCATGAAATTAATCCTTTATTGATATCTTCATATTTTATGTTAAAATAATGCGCCAAAATAAGGAAACCCAGTTTGATTTTATTGAACCGTCAGATTCAAATCTTGAACAAAGTAATTAACATAGACTCGTTCACCGCATTATTAGTAGGTGATATCTTCACTAATTATGTAATATTTAGTGAAACATTTAGAAACGATTTAGTTTTCATTAAGTAATAAAAAAACGAGGTTAAGTGGCCAGGGAGGTCGCGTTCGATGGACGTCAAAATAAAAAGAGAACCAGATCACTGGCAATGAAATAAATAAAATTAAATAAATTGGTTCCTTCACTCTTCACCTGCGGAAAAGCTTTTCGACATTGATCGATGTTACTTACGACTAGGAATCTATACTAATATATAAAGCTGAAGAGTTTGTTTGTTTGCTTGAACGCGCTAATCTCAGGAACTACTGGTCCGATTTGAAAAATTCTTTCAGTGTTAGATAGCCCATTTATCGAGGAAGCCTATAGGATATATCATCACGCTAAGACCCATAGGAGCGGAGCAGTAATGAAAATTGTGGCGCAGACGAAGTTGCCCGGGTCAGCTAGTAGTAAATATAAATCAGTTCTACTCACGCATATTGTATGATAACAGCTTGCCACCATCGCGGTAGATTTGGCAGTTGGAATCTTTTCATTTGTTTTCGACGCATTTCGCCTTCGGCCGTTTCGTCTTCGCCTTCAATCTAGAATCATTATAGTGATGTGATAATGCAACTGCAATTGTAGATATTTTGAGGTCTTATCCCCGGTTTCTGAGGTATTTTATCGGTCATTTATCTGTCCTTTAACGTTTTTTGTTATAACGCCATTGCTTGATTAGTGGTTATTCGACAGATAAACGACCTATAAAGTAGGTACCTTAGAAACCGGGCACTTAACATACATACATTGATATGTTTGATAATTAACTACTTACATAATGATATTTCAAGTTGAAATTAAAAAGAAATCATGAAGACCGACATTCACTGAGCTGGGCACAGAGGACCCTATGGGAGTGGGTCGTATACAGGGTGTAAAAACAGAGATAACGGAAGTCCTGAAAAGCAGCCGTAGTACCTACTCATCATTGTGAACAACTATTATGTGAGAACAACGCAGAAAACGCGAAAAGCAACCAAATATGTGACAGTTTGGTTTTTTTTCACGTTTATATTTATATACATCTATGTTCGCATAACTCGACAAAATGCACTGAACACGTAAAAGTCCCTCAGTAATTGTTTTGCATAATGATGACTACTACAATGACCCCTTTTTAACCGACTTTAAAAAAAGGAGGAAGTTCTCAATTAGGTCGTATTTTTTATGTTGTTACCTCATAACTCGGTCATTTATGAACCGATTTGAAAAATTCTTGTTTGTTCTTGTTTTTCTTGTTTCTTGTTGCTTGTTTTCCCGATTGGTCCCATTGCCATTTTATCAAAATCGGTTACGAAGTTTGGTTTTTAAATCAAAATAGCTGGAATTCATTTAATTGGATGACGGTTTTTTGTCATCTAACGTAAACGAAATTACGTGTTTTGCTGTCTTGCGATTTCCCAGTGATGTTGTTGGGTGTGGGACCACTAATAAGAGAAAAATAATTTTGATTTCGGAAGTCGGTGTCAAAATACGAAGAAATTACCAAAAACACAGACTTCCGAAATAAAGTTATTTTTTACTTTGTAGTGTTTTTTTTATTTGGAAGTCGGTTGATTATTTTTTGTACAAAGTTTTTTCATGCTTTGCTTTATTTCTGTTTCACCTTGTATAGGGAACGTGCACGGCGTTGACTATGCCATCTAATGTTGCATATTATAAACTTTAACGTTAAGAATACTTGACATTGAGGCTTTTGTGCTGCCACCTATAGTTACTACGCGCTCCATGTAGGGGAACGCGCACGAAGTAGACTGTGCCATCTAGCGATGAACATTCGAAACTTATAAGTAAAATATGCTTGATAACACTTCTGTGCACGTTCCTAATAGGGCCAATGCCAAATATGCAAGTTTTGCAAAAGAGGGACTGTAAAATCATCAAATCAGGAGTAGACATTACATACTGCACGTTTTTTTTTTTGAGAGATTATTTTAAAGATTAAATGGTACTTAAGTGTGGGCAAATCACCCGGATGAAGGACGTAAAGAACACAGAAGATTGGTACAAAGACATGATTGTGATTTCAGGCTGATGAAATTGGCCGCCATGGCCGATATCAGTCAGGAGGTCAATTTCTTTGCCTCCTGACCGAAATCGGCCCTGGCGGCCAATTTCAAAGGAACCTGGCTATCGGCGCGGTCGATATGAGGTACAGTGAACAAGTGTGTGCGCCAACACACATGGTGTTCGCTTTTCCATCACTTTCAGGCGTCGTCCTAACTGGCTAACGATCGTACGAGTTAACGATACGATTTCGTCACGCGATGAAAATTATTACTGTGCTTATGCGACGATTTGCAAGTTTCAATTAGGACACACTAAAGAAATGTGTAATCTCGTCTTGCGACGAAATCGCATCGTTAACTCATACGATCGTTCGCCTATTAGGACGACGCCCTAAAGTCCGATGGGACGGCTATGCGACACGACTGGAAAGAGGGGTCTGATATGATGACAATGAAATGGTTAAAATTTAAAGGACTTACATTAATTTTGACTCTCTTGTCTTTTTCATCTTCTTCATTATCCGTAGCGTTTCCAGCTGGAGAGGGGTTTGGTGCGTCACCCATTTTTACGATTTTGGGAAAATTTTCTTCGAAATACGAGCACTTTAGAATTTATAAAGTTGAACATAAAAATCACGTACTAATTTTAACTAGATAAAAACATGTTACTGTTACAATAATTTTGCCCTAAAACACTGGACTTGCAATTTTGGTAGGCCACGATAAAAGTGTCAGTTACATCATGTCATGAGCATTACTTGATGTTTTTTTCTAAATCTTTCTTTTATGCCAGTAAAGGGGATCTATTTGTCATTTTGCTTTGTTAAGGAACTTGTCTCACCGCCGGCGATCAGCGAGTTGCGAGTAAAGCTTCAAACTCGAAACAGTTGGCGATCAGCGAGTAGCGAGTGAAAAGTTTCGATAGTTTTGACGCTCGGCTTTCAGCGAGTGCTTTTGTGCGACGGGCTTTTACTCGCAATACTAGCTCCGGCCCGTATTATAGGTAGAAATTACCGCTGTCTGGTGAGTTCCGACCGCCAAGCGAGCATCGCCGAGCGAGTATACTTAATCTTTGATAGCTCTTAGAAGCGAGTAAAGCTAGAAAATAGATATGAGTTAGCGAGCAACGAGAAGCGAGTATGTAGTTCCAATAGATTTGTCGCTCGGCTATAAGCGAGTACTGTTGTGCGACAGGTGATTACTCGCACCACTCACTCTAGCCCGCACTATAGGTATAAATGACCGCTGGTTGGTCTGGCGTGAGTTTTGACCGTCAAGCGAGCATCGCTGAGCGAGTATCTTTGATAGCTCATGTCGCTGCGTCAAACTAGTGGTAAGAGAGTGCTCGCCGGCAGTGTGAACAGCCATCGACTATAGCTGTATGTCTCTTTTACTCAAACGGGATCTCTATCTTTATCCGTTTCCTCAACGAGAAAATAGTCGATAGCTAATCGCTTCCTCGTCGGCCGTTAGATAAGTGCCTTAGATTGACTTTGTTTCAGGATCCGTGTAGCCAACCGCACTCCCAATTCTACCATCACACTGTCATACAAAAAAAAACACAGAGTGGTATTTACACGACACTTGCGACTGCCCGCGATTTCGACATAGGTAAATCCAGGTATATCCTACCGCTACTCGTGTGCAAAGTTACATCCAATTCCATACAGCCGTTGAGGCGTGATTGACAAACAGACATCCTAACATTTACATTTATGTTATTAGTAGGAAGGCTTTCTTTGTAAAATAGCCCGAAATGTCGCCGCTAAGCCGAGGTCCGTACCCCACAAGGGATGCTCTTAGCCAGCGTTCATTTAGTTTGTAAGTAACTGTTTTACCACGGGATAGTTTAGTTAAGTGGTAACCAACCCTAGCGTGTTGAATAAAACACTTAACTTATAAATAAGAAAGTAGGTAAATGAAACAACCAAAAAGTTACATAATTCAGTGAATGTTATGATTTATCAAGATTGGTTAATTTGATGTGTTTATTCTTTTGCTTGTTCATTGCAGTTTTCCACAGGCGGCGCATTTCGGGATCCGCGGGACCCCAGTCACTACTCGGACGGCAGTTATCTCGAACGCGCTGCGAAATAAATTAATACATTGTGTTACGTTAATTGAAAAAACCTGCCAAGTGCGAGCCGAACACGAGCCGTACCATAACCCGAAAAACCCTTTAATTTGATTTTATTTTAATTATTTTTTGTTGTGGAAATACATCATTTGTGAAAATTTCAACTGTCTTCCTATTATGGTATTAAGTCACTCAAAGGGCAATGGAGAGGGCAATGCTTGGAGTTTCTTTGCGTGATCGAATCAGGAATGATGATATCCGCAAGAGAACCAAAGTTACCGACATAGCCTGAAGGATCGCCAAACAAAAGTGGTAGCGGGCAGGGCACATTGTTTGCAGAACTGATGTTCGATGGGGCCGAAAAGTTCTGGAGTGGCGACCGCGTACCGGAAGACGCAATGTTGGAAGGCCTCCCACAAGGTGGACCGATGACCTGGTGAAGGTCGCGGGTAGCCGATGGATGCGGGACGCGCAGGAGCGGTCGTTGTGACGACGCTTGGGGGAGGCCTATGTCCAGCAGTGGACGTCTTTCGGCTGATATGATGAAGATGACCTATTATGGTTCTTGAGATACAGCCCGCTGACAGACAGAAGGAGAGCGGAGGCTAAGTAGGTTATAGGATTCCGTTATTACCCTTGAAAATGAAAGGAAAGCGACACATGAGACATAGCCTTATACATGGGCTGAACATAGCAAGCAACACCTGCATACGAAGGCCAAATATCAGGAGATTTCCACAAAATTTAGATGGGCACATAACCACGTACACCTGTGTGCAAACTACTGAAGAAAGAGGACGAGGATATTTTATTAATTACTAGCTGCCCCCCCACACTCGTCGTTCTGTCAAAAGCTATAGGGCTGTGCCAGTGGCCGCTAGAAACCTTTTATATCAGAAATATATAATGCAGGTTTTACGTTTTACCGTGCAATTTTTCTCTTGGTAACATTTAAACACATAGATAGATAAAATATACTTTATTGTACAACAAGAATAGTTACACTACTCTTTTCATATAGGTTTAAATTAGGTATGTACTCTGCTTAAACCCTCGAGGAAAACACGCGTGAGATGATGTTTACAGCTGGGTACAATACATGCGATTTTTATGTGCTTCTGTTACGTTGCATTGTTAAAGACTCGTGCACCGAGGGTTTCGTACCACCATTTATGTCCCTATTAGGTGTATAAAAATCAAGATCTTGAGTCAACACGATAAAAGGATTTGGGCAAATTTAGATTTTCGCGAAAACTTGTTAGTACCAAAATTTACCTTAATTTACATTTTTTTTTTATTTTATGATTTTTTTCTTTATTTGTGCTTTGTTTTTTTTGCCAAATTTGATTCTAGGTCAACGGGAACTACCATATAGGTTTTCGACTCAAAACCTATAGGTTACTCCCGTTGACCTAGAATTGTCAATTTTGGTTAAAAGCTAGGTCTTACAGCACAAGTAAAGGGAAATTCCGAAAAATAACAAAAGTTGAAAATTAAGGTAAATTTTGGTACTTAAAAGTTTTCGCGAAAATCTAAATTTGCCCATCTTTTTATCGTGTTGACTCAGGACTTGATTTTTATGTATCTAATAGGGACTATAGACCTCAGTATTTGGTATAAATTTCAACTTGCTAGGTCCACCCGTTCCTGAGAAAATCGGTTGTAACACACGGACAGACAGACGGACAAGAGAGTGATCTTACAAGGGTTCCATTTTTTACCTTTTGTGGAACGGAACCCTAAAAATATGTACTTCAGTACAAAATTCACATTTGTGTGACTCACACGAATATCCGAATGACTGAAAATCCTTGTAATATTAATTACATCAAGTAAATATTTGGCACCTGCATATTCAGCGATTCCGATTTTAACGTAGCATAGTTTTTATATTGAGTAGGTTTATTTTCTCGGTTAAGTTTATTAGTGGCATGTTTATACAGATGATAAAATGTTATATAAAAATACATATGCGTACCTGTACGAATGTTCCTTTTGAACTGATTAGCAGTCGAAGAGCGTGTATTGGTATGCAGATGACTGATACGAGGGCGACACACCAACCTGCAACTCCTGAAGCTTCTCTAAGACAGTATACGGTAATAACCTGGAAAAAGAAAGAAAAATATATACAGGGTTATTTGTAAAACACCAACAACCTCTTAGGCAGTGAAAGTACACATGATTATAAACAACTTTTACTTTGAGACCAACCTGAAAACTCGAAAAATATATTTGTAGATGACCCCCGCAACTTCGTCTGCATCACATTTTTAGGGTTCCGAAAAACACCGGAACCCTTATAGGATCACTCGGGTGTCTGTCTGTCTGTCCGTCTGTCACAGCCAGTTTTCTCCGGATCCACTGGACCGATTCTGTTGAAATTTGGTACACATATGGACTTCTATGACCCAAACACGGAAGCGGTACGTAAATTATTAAATTTTTAGTATGGGGGTCACTTTTAGGGGTCAAACGGGAAAATTAAAAAAAAAAAGATTTTTAAACAATTTTGTGTGACATTTCAAATGAAAGGGCTTACTGTGAGGGTTTTAATTATATTTTTTTCATGATTTTAAAATGAATGGTTTTGAAGTTATTCAAGAAATTAGACGAAAAATGACTACTGGGCCTAAAATTTGGAAAAAAAAATATATAATAGATCTTTACCTAAAGATTAAAGGAAAACCTATTAGAAGTCTGTAGTGTTAAAATAACATGTTAAAAAACATAAATTCATTCGGAACCCTTTGCATGCGAGTCCGACTCGCACTTGGCCAGTTTTTTCATTAATGGTCCGCACCTATTACTATAGCCTACCTCAATGAATAGGCTATCCAACCCGAAAATATTTTTTCAATTCAAACCAGTAGGTCTAACGAGTCTTTCGGGACATCAGTAAACAACTTGTCGACTGTTCACGTGACCAGAGGGCTGGACTTTTTTTCGGCCAAAGAATCAGCATTGCCATTCAACGCGGCAATGCTGCCAGTGTTCGGGCACTTTTGTCATTGATAGCGATGTGGATTATTTTTTGATGCTCAATGATTAATTTTGTTTTTATACGCGTTTGTACATAATTTCTTGATAATTAGTGTAGTTGTTTAAGTCTTCATGTATATATTAAAAGTAATATATTGAAAAAAAAAAACACCGGTAGCACTCCGGGAGTGCCGGCAGAAGTGAAATCCAAGGCCGTGGGCTGTGATAACATCAGTCGTCATATGATCAACTTCTTCCTGCCATATCCCACATCGTTAACTTTTCCCTTTACTCTGGCACTTTTCCTTCCCTGTGGCGTAAAGCTCATGTCCGGCCCCTGCCTAAGATTCCCAATCCCACTCTTTCCAGTCACTTTCGTCCCATTTCCATCCTTCCGTTTCTGTCCAAGGTGCTCGAGGCCTGTGTTCATAAGCAGTTTTCCAATCATATTTTTCACAACTCCCTCATCAGCCCGTTTCAATCCGGTTTCAGGCCTGGGCACAGTACCGTGACTACTCTCCTTAAAGTGACTGACGATATTAGGCGGGGAATGGAAGACACTAAAGTTACTGTTTTGGTGTTGATCGACTTCTCCAACGCGTTTAATACCGTCAGTCACGAAGTCCTCTTGTCTATCCTTTCATATCTTCTGGTCTCTCCCGAAGCGCTTGAATGGTTTTCCTCTTATCTTCGGGGGCGTCAGCAGTCGGTTCGTGCTGGAGACTCTTCGTCCGGGTGGTATGATCTCGCTGCTGGCGTCCCTCAAGGCGGTATATTATCTCCTCTTTTGTTTTCCGTCTTTATTAATCTTATAACTACTGAGCTTCAGTGTGCGTATCATCTCTATGCTGACGATCTTCAGCTGTATTGCCAGGCAGGTGTTGACAAATTATCGGATGCGATCGAGAAGCTCAACCAAGACTTAAAGTCGATTAAGAGCTGGTCAGACCGATTTGGGGTGGCAGTTAACCCATTAAAGTGTCAGGCCATCATAATTGGGAGTCCCTATAGCTTGAGAAAGCTGAATGGCTTGACTGTACCACCCGTTATCTTTGATAACACAGCCATTCCCTTTGGTTCTGACGTTAAGGATCTTGGTCTGCATGTCGACACCTGTCTTGACTGGCGAAAGCAGGTCACGAGTGTCAGTCAAAAAGTTACCGGAACGTTGCGGTCGCTTTATCGATTGAAAAATCTTCTCCCAGCTCACATAAAGGCAATGCTTGTACAGTCCCTAATTTTTCCCATGATTGACTATGGTGATGTGTGCTATTACGACCTGAATGCAGATCTCCTCAATAAACTTGACCGCCTTCTAAATAACTGCATTCGATTCGTCTTCAATCTCCGTAAGTATGATCATGTGTCCGCGCATCGTTCATTATTAAAATGGTTACCAATTCGTCAGCGCAGAGCGCTGAGGGCCTTGACTAGTCTGTTTACCTTTCTTAATAATCCTTCTTCTCCCTCTTATCTAACTTCACAAATTCAATTCCTTTGCTCTGCGCACAGTAAAAATCTTCGCTCTACTAATAATCTCCTTCTACGCTGTCCCACACACCGCTCTGGGTTTATCCACTCCTCTTTCTTTGTCCAAGCAATCTTCCTTTGGAATGCGCTCCCTCTAAACATCAGGACGGCAACCAGTCGGTTGTCCTTTAAGGTGAAGGCACGTGAGCACATTCGCAAGAAGTTGGTAGAATCATCACAGCGTTAATTCGTTGAATTCGTTTTCTAAACGTCGTTATTTTTATGTGTATGTATGTATCTATGTATTTATGATTGTATTACTTTTCCTCTCTGTTTGTCTTTCCTTTAAGTTGCACCTGCCATGTTGTCTCTGCACCATCCTAAGGTCGACTGGTAGAAAATGCCTAAGGCATTAAGTCCGCCTTTGTACAGTGTAATTACTAGTGCATCAAGTTTTAGTAAATAAATAAATAAATAAAACTTTAGTATTAACGTTGTGTTTAATTATAAGTACAAAAATACTATCATTTATGAGGTAGAATACAATGTTTATTTATTGCGCTATCGTACACAAATATGACAATTTACATGTTATTATTCATAATATTATATCGTTATTTATTTATATATTACATTAATTTTTATCTCTTAGAAAAATCAACTTTCATCCATAATTTCGTAATTTCGTATCCTTGGATACGCGTGGCACGCTGTACATAAACACAGACGGACATTCGCGCAAGCGCCCTGTGCCGCCTAAGCGGAGCAGCACACTCAGGCACGGTAGAAAGAGTGGGAGATACTAGTTCCTCTCCCTTCCCCTCGATCTTACGTTTTTTCGATCAGCATCACGTGACCCTGACGCGAGTCCGTCTTACGCTTTTTCGATCAGCTAGTCTATTCTGTAAGAAACTATTTCAATATCGAGCTTCACCTGAGTGATAAAACTCACAAAGTGAGCTTTATTGCACACAACATAAAGATCTTCATTTGAAACTCACTTCGAATTCTACTGTCGAGATACGAAAATGTTGTTACAGAATAGCACTACTGGTCACGTGTCCTGACGCGAGTTTAAGATTTTATACCCATTACAGAAAAAGTGCTCAACGCCGCTAAAGAAGTTTTCACTTCAAAAAAAACAGTAGGTAGTTTCTGAGATTAGCGTGTGCCAAACAAACAAACTCTTTATCTTATGGTATTATTGGTAATTAGTACCTAATATTAGTTATTAGTACATTAGTATTAGTATAGATATAAGTACAGATATTTACTGCAACCCGTGAATTCCTTTGCTAAACTTCAGTCTTTAATGAAGAAGCTAAAGCATCGATGCACACTGTGAAATTTTGCTTCAATTGCGGTCACCTATATTTTATCCCTTCATCTTATAGATCCAGGGAAGAACTAAAACTTTCGGGAAGGAACCATGATGTTTTTATGTTTAGTTTAGAAGTTATTTTAAAACTCGAGAAAACTTCATAGAAACCATAGAAATGCATTATTTCGTCTCAGATATATGATTTTGCATTTTTTATAGATGAGGTCTTAAAAAGGACTGCTTATATCTAATAGGTGAGCAGAAACCAAAAAAAAAAAAAAAAACACCGGTAGCACTCCGGGAGTGCCGGCAGAAGTGAAAACATGTAAATAATACATCCTTACTGTCGTGGTCACATCATAGACAAACCACCGACAACAAAATAAACAAAAAGACACTGACGTGTGGCCGCGACAGCGACTGTCAGATGTCAATCTTGACACAGTTCCTGACATAAACAAAACGAACCATAAAAACAACAAAAAATAACGTTGTGTTTAATTATAAGTACAAAAATACTATCATTTATGAGGTAGAATACAATGTTTATTTATTGCGCTATCGTACACAAATATGACAATTTACATGTTATTATTCATAATATTATATCGTTATTTATTTATATATTACATTAATTTTTATCTCTTAGAAAAATCAACTTTCATCCATAATTTTGTAATTCCGTAATTTCGTATCCTTGGATACGCGTGGCACGCTGTACATAAACACAGACGGACATTCGCGCAAGCGCCCTGTGCCGCCTAAGCGGAGCAGGTACGGTAGAAAGAGTGGGAGATACTAGTTCCTCTCCCTTCCCCTCGATCTTACGCTTTTTCGCATCACGTGACCCTGACGCGAGCCGTCTTACGCTTTTTGCGATTAGGTCACGTGACCCTGACGCGAGTTTAAGATTTTATACCCATTACAGAAAAAGTGCTCAACGCCGCTAAAGAAGTTTTCACTTCAAAAATGTTGTAATTAGAAGAAAAAGGCCTTTTTTTGTAAAATTAAAATTATTTTTTATTTGTTTAATCTCATTGTATCCGCATTTTTTTTTAACATGAACAGTTTCATATTATAATATGCTATATTATAAAAACCAGGTGTAGATAGTGCGGGAATTCAGAGTTATTGAATTTTTATTTTTGAGGTTAGGGCTGTCACCTACTTTACTATAAATATTCTTGGAAAACTTTGACTGCCAATTTACTGTCTTTCTTGATAATAAAATGAAAAATAATCGTTTTCTTTGGTGTAAAATTAAGTAAGACTACTGTCACGTAAGAGTTGAAAAGTTACGTAGAATAGTAAAAATCTATTAATGGGTCGACATATTTTTTTATTCAAATTCATACAAATTCTGGCGTTATGATAGAGAACACCATACAAGAAAACTAAACCGGAAGACAACTGTGCTTGACCTATTTCACCGAGCTTTAGAATCTTCACACCCATATCTGTCCATGATGTCACTCAGTAGTCGCCAAAAAAATAACAAGCGATTGGTTCTACCTGAAAAACTTCTTTGGCTTTTAAAATCATCAACTGAAAATGTTCTGAATCACGAGGACTTACTTGAAGAAACCAAAGATGATGAAAATGTTATTTTACCATCTGAAGAAGTTTTAATATTTTCGGATGTCGAAGAGTAAAAAAATGCAACGGCTCGCCGGCTCGAACATTATCAGTTTTATTTAATAAAACATCTTTCCAACTGAATAAAAAAGAAATAGGTAAATGCAATTTGATAACCCTATTTCCATAGAAATTCAACAGAAACTTTAGAAACGTAATATTTCCGAAGTCCCACTGTTAACTTATTTGCTTTTTATTTTGTGTTGTTAATAACTATGTTATGAATGCTCAAAATTAAAATCAGATACGGAATCGATAGGAATACGGAGAAAATCGCAATTTAGTGAAATTCGAAATAAAAACGATTTCTCTTTGTACGTCGTAGATGCAATGCCTTAATTTTGTATGAAGTTAGATATTGTATTGTTACTGTAATTAAACAATGATTTATGTAAATCACATTATTATTTTGAAATGTACAAATAAAAACAGTTTTTTGCTGACGTCAGCATAACTTTAAATAACTTCTAAACTAAACATAAAAAAATCATGGTTCCTTCCCGAAAGTTTTAGTTCTTCGCTGGATCTATAAGATGAAGGGATAAAATATAGATGACCGCAATTGAAGCAAAATTTCACAGTGTGCGATGATACTTCTTTAGATATACGGATTGGTTGCTGTAAGTTTATGGTGTACTTCCTACCGCCCTAAATAAGAATCTAGTATCCAACAGTACTGTCTTTGGTTTGAAGTTGTTATTTATGTTGATACTACTGGGAAGTGAGTTTATAAGGTATAGTCCCGTCACGAGAAGGTATATATTTTGTAAACACACATTCAATTGTTTCAAATGTTTGTTCCATGAATCAGACGCGTTCCAGTACCACAAAGCATACACAATTTTACATCGTATATAAAATAACTTTAATTTCGGAAGTCGGTGTTTTTGGTTATTTCGTTTTTTGACACCGACTTCCGAAATTAAAGTTATTTTATACTTTGTAGTGTTTTCTTTTTGAAAGTCGGTTCTATTTTTTGTAAAAAAGTTTTTTTATTTTTCACTTTCTAGTAGTACCTGCGTACCCACTGCCAGCGTACCAGCGTGATGTTATGTTATGAACTGGGGCCTATTTAATAAAACTTACTTAGTGCTTTCGGTGTAAAGGTCTCGTTAATACGAATGAAATAAGCCCAAACACTTGGTAGTTCCTACATACCAATGTGGAGTTCCCTTGACTCTCTGTCGTCTCCATCATCAGGTCTGATCCAAATCTTCATTGTTTTGTAGTATCACCCGATATACACACGAATATCAAGTTTTTACCAGATAAATGCCTGCAATTTTCGAAAGTTGCCCTCGATTTCTCAGGGTTTCCATCATCAGATCCTGACGTGGTAGCAATGGGACTACCTCGGTAGCATACCCTTTCATATAAAAAAAGATTAATCGAAATCGGTTCATAAACGACGAAGCTATCCGCGAACACACACAAAAAAAAATACGCGGTCGAATTGAGAACGTCCTCCTTTTTTTGAAGTCGGTTAAAAATATAACCCGTCCAACTTCCAAGTGAAATTGCTCGTTAGTTTCATATTACATGTATATTACTTTGAGTTCACATCATCGCTTACCAACAGGTGAGATAGTGGTCACACGCGTGTCTGTCAACAGTAAAAAAAGGAAATTTGATCGAATTTGGGATTATTTGTTGTTGATACGTACCTTAGTACAAGTTCTTTGTTTATAAAATTTATAGCTTCTCGTGACAGGGACTATACCTTATAAATTCACTTCCCGGTAGTTCTTTAGTCTAATATCTTAAAACACTTCCAGCCAATGAATTAAGATATCAGAATAGGTAGCTATTATACTTCATTGGCGACCGCGGCGGATCCCTAAACAGGGAGTGTCCCTGATCGCTCGCTAGAAACAATAGACAGTCGAAAGATAAGTAAATTGAACGATAACTAAAACGGAAAATGCCTGCTGGCAAACACGTGAAAATAGAACAAGTGTATCTGTACATAGACAAGCAACAGTACCTTAGCTATGCAGAAAATTACCAGGCTATTAATATTAACATCAATGAGTCGACTCACTTCCCATTAATATAGTAATCTCGTAGTTCATCAAGTAATACGGCCGTTTGGAAATAGCAGGAACTTATAAATGGAGACACTGTTTAATTACTCAAGTGCAATAAACAAGGTTAACTATTCATTTTACTGCTTTATAGACTACCAAGTCTCGCGGATCCACCTCCATGCTAGGCGACTATTTTATGTGTCTCAACTTCTGCAAAATGTCTCAAGGTTTTTATTATTCTATTGTCAGAAATAAACCAAGAACTTTTTGCGTTGTCTGCCTTGTCAAAAAGTTGGATAGGTTCAATAATGTGAAATATGCAAGTATTTCAGAATTGCTTCAGTTGATGCTCGCTAGAATTATGCCGTCAAAAAGATTTGACTTCCGTTGCAGATGGATTGACGAATGATATTGGTACTTAGACCGATAGGTATTATCCTGTTTACTACAACATCAACGGCCTATTTATGACTCTTCTCATTTCCTATTGCGACCAATTGGCCATATAAATGTAGTCATCCTTCTAGGTGACTATCATTGGTCAGGACATTTTTCTGCAATTTAAAGACCCAGCAGTTTCGTTCCTTGAGAGAGGCCATGGTAGAAATGAAATGAAATGAAAAACTGGCCAAGTGCGAGTCGGACTCGCGTGCAAAGGGTTCCGAACGAATTTTTTTTTAACATGTTATTTTAACACTACTGACTTCTAATAGGTTTTCCTGTAATCTTTAGGTAAATATCTATTATCTCCATTTTTTTTCAAAATTTTAGGCTCAGTAGTTTCGGAGATAAGGGGGGGGGGGAATGGTCATTTTTCGTCTAATTTCTTGAATAACTTCTAAATCATTTATTTTAAAATTATGAAAAAAATATAATTAAAACCTTCACAGTAAGCCCTTTCATTTGATATGTCACACGATATTGCTCAAAAAAATTTTTTTTTTAATTTTCTAGTTTGACCCCCAAAAGTGACACCCATACTAAAAAAATAACAATTTACGTAACGCGTCCGTATTTGGGTCATAGAAGTCCATATGTGTACCAAATTTCAACAGAATCGGTCCAGTGGATCCGGAGAAAACTGGCTGTGACAGACGGACAGACAGACAGACAGACAGACACCCGAGTGATCCTATAAGGGTTCCTTTTTTTTTCGGAACCCTAAAAATGAAAATGAAATGATAAATTAAAAAAAAATGATAGAGCGAACAAATTTGACCTTAAGCCTTGTCTTCCAGTGGGGTGATGACAATCTGGTCACTTTTAACGCCACCAAAACACAGGCGTGTCTTTTTACCACAAAAAGGAGTCCTTTTGACCAAACTCCTACTTTTCGGGGTGCATCCGTTCTTGTGACTGATCGGCTCGAGCTCTTAGGCATGGAGTTGACATTCAGTCTCAACTTCGGTGCCACCATCGAGTACAAAGCCCAAACCACGGCCAAAAAGCTGGGCATCCTAAATAGGGTGAAGCGATATTTCAGGCCTGGACCTAGCTTTTAACCCTATACCAAGCACAAGTCCGATCCTGCATGGAGAATTGTAGCCACCTTTGGGATGGCTCAGATAAGTATCAGTTTGCCGCGCTTTACTCGGTGGAACGCAGAGCTAAGAGGCTCATCGGTGACGTAAAATTGGTGGATGCCAAGCTACATAGCTTGGGTCATCGCCGTAAGGTTCCCTGCTTGTCGTTCTTCTACAGATTGTACTTCAGTGAGTGTGCCCAAGAACTCCACGACCTCATCCCACCGGCCCCGTTCTATCATGGGACATCCAGACGCACTGCATCTTACCATCCATACGTTGTTGCTATTCCACCTATTCGCACTGAGCGTTTCCAAACGCCTTTTATAATGCGCACAGCAAAGGAGTGGAACTCTCTGCCTGCGTCTGTGTTTCCAAACGCTTACAACCCTAATCTCTTCAAAGTTAGAGTGCACAGGCTCCTTCTGGGTAAGCTCGCTCCATCGTAGACTTTGTCTCTGTCATCTCTGACCTAGACTGACTGACTAGTCAAGAGCAAGACCATCATAAATAAAACAAAAAGCAGATACATTTAAAATGTCCGTATTATTAATACTATAAGGTTCAATTAACATTTGCCGCAGAACGGAATGGATGCGATTTTTTTTTTCAACGAAATTGTATAGAGTGTAATGAATTTTATGTCGATTGAGTAACGGGCAAACTAGATTCGAGCCAAAAAGGAAGTCGTGTGTCTTCTAGGGAATTTTCGCGCACACTCGAGGATTCCCTTAGTTACCTACTATTAGCGCCGTCTGTTGAATCAACGAGAAGAGGCGTAAAGGAGAAAAAAAGTAAAAGATCTAAACCAAAAAACTGACTGTTTTCCATTGTCGCAAAAAATCTCGAGCTATTTCGCGAATTCTCACAGCTTGTCGCGTGACGTGGTGACAATGACGCTTCCGTTTCATTCCGTTATGCGGAAATGTATAATCAGCTTAAGAATTAAATCTTACCACCAGTATAGCAGGCACGATGTATCTCCACAGGATGAGCCAGATTCTTCCTAAAGGCTTTCCAGTCATGAACAGGATATCAGCTGACAGTCTCTTTGGTCCGTAGGTGTAGACCGCGGCTATAATCTCGAGGGCGCACACGAGTGGGATGCAGGCGATGGCCACGTGAGTATCTAGTAAACCAATCACGTGTAGTCCTCCCTGGAAATATAAAACGAATAAAAACTAGGGTCGAGGGTAGCGCGTGTCGAGGAACGCGAGGCGGTCATAGGGTTGCTTATAGAAAGGGTAGAGGAAATTAGATTGGATTGTTTACGGGTATAGCAGTGCTTTATATCAATAAATAAATTGGCAGGTAGTCCAAGTATAAAGTAAAACGGGGCAAACTCGAGTTGAACTCTCGCGCAAAGGATCATTCGTCTCTCCGAACGAGTCTTAATTTTTCAACACGGTGTTTTAAAATCATAGAATTCTTTTAGTTTTTCATTAATTTATAAGTAAAGACCGACTCGAAACCCGAACCGATTTGAAATAGAATCGACTCAGTAGATTCGGAGCAAATAGGCTGTGACAGACAGACACACAAGTACTTAATAACTTATTGATTAATAGCTTATTGATTCAGATTTCCCTACACTACCTGTAATAGTAGGTCCAGACGACATCGGCTTTTGTCTGCGCAGACATTGAAGTCTGCGACCATATAAGACTGTAGGGAGATTTTGAAGCTTCGCGTTAAAAGTGAGCTTTATAGTTCGATGGCGCCAAATAAAATGATTCATTCGCAACCTTGTACCACAATTAAAACCCACATATCGTGAAACCTAATCGTAAAACACTACTCCAATTAATTAAACCATATTACTAACAATCCGTTGTTATCATAGTACCTACTAAACGAGTTCGTAGTCATGCATGTGAAACTTTCAAGCGCCGGAGTCACGCAAACCCGTCATTCAATTGCAAGAACTTGTGAAATGTACCAACTATTTGCTGGATAACAATTTGTATGTATTTTTCAGTATTATACCGTGTGATATGAAGACATTTGGATACAAACCTCTGTGTTGCAGATGATTGAAATGGCGAAAAGCGCCAGACATGTGAGGAACGTGATGAGTCTTTTTCGTGCACGGAACGCCGGGAACTCGTCAACTAAACCTGCTATGATTGCTTCTATGGTGACAAACTGTTAACAGTAAAAGATAAAAATATACATGGTGTAATTTTATTAGTCTTAAAACGGCAGCCCACTTCATCTATCCAATTACTACTAAATATTCATTAAAAAAGTGGCATTTATGAACATTAGAATTAAAATATTATTTATTACTTTTTTGACGCATGACGTAGTTTGAAACATCCAGGAGCGAGCTCAGTCTATGCTTTGTGTTCCAAGGACGGCGTGGAATGGAACGGTGACATTGTTTCGATACGTAAAAAAATTTTGTGTGTTTCATAATTATTCTAATGCATTATTTATTTTTATTGTTCCTAATATCTGAATTAATTATTAAAAAAAATCGCATCTAGAGGTAGTTTATGTCGGGTACATTAAGTGGACTGCCTTTGTAATACGACGGATACGGACATGCTTAGTTAATATTTTAGCACATCAGTCAGCGGTTTCTTAAGAAAGGTTTTCATTATAGCCGTTTCGCCTAGATTACAATTGGGTTTCATAATAGCTCATAATTAAACTTCTCTTATTTCGTGGTGAAAGCATCAAGAAGTGGAAATATTTTCGTGAATGTTAAGGAAAATCTATAAAGTAATATAAGTGTATGTAAGTTTAGTACCATTGAATCAATTCCCAGGAAAAACAACATGATAAAGAAAGTAACGGCCCAAAAATTGGGTGCTGGCATCATAGTGACTGCGGCAGGGTAAGTAACGAAGGCCAGTCCAGGCCCTGCAGTGGCCACTTCTCCAACTGGAACCCCTGACCGATCCGCAGCAAAACCCAAAACGGAGAACACCACGAAACCAGCCCAGATACTGGTTCCACTGTTCACTAGAGGGATTATTACTGAAGACCTGGAACAAAATAATCATAAAGAAGTTGTCTTTCATTGCATAAAAGCTGAAACTTGAAAAAACATACCTGAGATTCCTATAGTGGAATTTATTGAAACTAGCCATACTGATTAAACCACCCCATCCAGGACCCAACGAGTAAAAGATCTGCGTAGCTGCGTCTGCCCATACCTAAGAAGCATTTATAAATAAAAATGAAGTGCTAAGAATAAAATATAAGAGTAATGTAGGTGAGAGATGTATGAACTTGGCCTCAATGCTACTTATAGATATACTTACTTTCGGCTTCTTCAATTGCCCCCAATCCGGGAGGATATAGAACAGTATGCCCTTCCAAGCGCCGGGCAACGTGACGCCGCGAACAAACAACACGCAGAGGACCACGTAAGGAAACATGACCGTGAAGTACACGATCTGCGAACAAGAATACACAACAATTCAAAGAACCGAAGGTTTGAGGAAAAAGAATTATATTTAATTAGTGATTGACAATACGGCACCGTGCCAAGAAAGATCAATCGGGAAGTATTTGAAAGCTCACCTTTCCAACGCTCTTGACACCGTTACAGATGCAGAGGTACACGATGATCCAACAGATGACGTTACACCAGAACACTGGCCACACAATGCCGCCAATCTGACTGATGCTGGGCGACATTCGTAGAAGACGAATGCTGGAAGCATAGAATTAAACAATAAACAAATGTAACCCAAGTATAAAAAAAATGATTCATGATACGTTGATTATACTTACTGAAAAAACTCATCTTCAGGTGTAGTAATAGTTCCATTTGAGGTAAAGAAACTAGAGTTACCGCTTATCTGGAAATAATTCCTCCATACGTTAGATACGGTCACATAAACAAATTGCTTTATCCATAAAGCTAAAATTACCCAACCTCGGTGCACTTGTCCGTATTCCAGGAATTGCCACAACTTTGCCAAGGCAGGGGTGAGCTCATTGAGTGATAAATGTACAGCACTGGATACGACATGATGGCCGAGAAGTACGTTACACCTATTACGTTGGCTATTACGGCCGCATAACCCGCTCCTGTCGAGAAAGAACTAAACATAGATATTGAAATTATAGTCAAACTCAATGCCATTGCAAATATTACCTTTAAATAATGGGTTAATGTTGAAAACTGAAATGCATCCTGCGCTAGCGAACTGTCCTAATGTGGTCTCTAAATAAACAAGCGGTATGCCGCATATGACTAAAGTCAGGAAGTATGGGATGAGGAACGCTCCTGCAACAAAACCAATATTGTAAATATTAAAACGACATGACTGCATGTAGAATTTCGTGATTCGTCTCTTTCCGGAAAAATTATAGGTCTACGTAACATCGCTTGATACTAATTCAGATTAAGTAGCGATTACATTCGGTATCAAATGATTGAAAAATCTGCTAGTACTTTAATTTCAAACCACTACGAATATAAATTTAGAAGTTGCGTTATGTTTGTTGCGTATGCTCTAAGAGCTTTTATCTGAGAGACTGCAGGCAAACCGTTATCAATTCAAAACACGTTTGAAAGAACCAAACAATAACAGACACTCACCTCCCCCATTTCGGTAACATAAGTAGGGAAATCTCCAAAGATTCCCAATGCCAACCGCGTACCCGAGACATGACAGCAAATACTCCGTCTGGCTGCCCCAACGCTCGTGAGGAGTCCCAGCCATTAACACAAACAATCGACCGTTAGATCCTTCAACTGATCTCGCACTGGGACTCCCGGCTCTCCACAAATTGAGGATATGAATACTTGCTATAAAACACTTTAATCCGATTAACATGGGTCCTTAAAACAAGGTTTTGATTCGTGACTGGCCAGCACGAGCAAGCCAGCTGTTGTTGGGGGTTCTCAATAAACGTTTATGCAATTTAAGCTGTTGACAATAGGATAATGGATTCTATAAATAGTGCAGTTCAACGTTTTGGAATAAGGGTTTGAATTAACCCGTATTGAATCCAGCACTGAGTACATGAGGTGATCATGATTGGTAAAGACGAACATAGTCGGAACGATTTACACGAAATATATAGGTAGTCTATATTTTAAATTAAATGTTCCACTCACTCGACATGAAAAATCACGGATGGTAGGTATGTGTTACTAACAATTTTTGGAACATTAAACACATTTATTTAAAAATTCGAATGCTATAGTTTTAAAGTTTCAATTCCGAAATCAAAGTGGCAAGTTAAGTTATCCGGGATGACTTGCCGCGAACTGGTTCCCCCATCCTCCGGTTTTCCTTTGGGAGTTTTGGCAGCTTTTTCCATCTGACTGTATTGAAGAATCTGTGGGATTAAAGGATAAAAGTCTTATGAACGCCTATTTATGAATTTCTGTGTCATTTATAAAGCCTTTACATCTACTAACTTATAAGAAAACACCTTCTATACGATTGAGAACTTCCTAACTTGAATTTAGCCAGAACAAGCTTGCTTCAAAAAGGATAATTTCATATAATTGTGATCATGAAATATCATCTGCCCTTCATAAGTTGTTGGTTTCTTTAAAAATTGCATTTTATTTTCTGTCTTTTTTTAGAATCATCGACTTTTGTTATACATTGGCCTAGTATTACTATCATATTTCATTTTGATGACTACTTTAAAATTGATATAGGCATTTACGATACCTATATTTATGGGTTTTTAGAATAGAGTTTTATGATCTTGTTCGATATTTTATTCATGGCTATAAATCATTTGATAATAAATGATGCGAAAATAAGTCTGCACTCTTCAGATATTACAAGAATGGTACACTCCGTTTCTTGAATGTTATATCAGGTGTACAAAGCAAAGAAAAAATAATAATCGACTGAGTATCTGTGGCCCAAAAGTATCCTCATCACTCAAAACTTTTTTAAGTTACATGTCCAAGCCAAGGATACCTACCGCTTTAGATACGATTCAGCATTACACCAACACGATCGAAATTAATAAATTTCCTAAGTAATTGAACTGCTGTTCTTAAACAATATTTTTTTTTATTTTTTTTTTTACGCGTGCCTATCAATAGTAAAAAAAAAATACTTGGCAGCTCTGGGCAGACAGAAAGAGAGAGGTGGAAGAAGAGGTTGCTTTGCTCTACCGTCAGTTGTCTGATTCCGAAAATGTGACTTATTTATTTTTAAATTCAATTACTTTCTGCACTTACAGTAAATCTACCAACACGTACAGAGAGTCAACAATCTAGGTATTTGAATTTGGGATTAAATATTAGAAATGTAATGATTAAAGATGAAAACATGTCAATTCAATAAAAAGAATTAAAACATTAAACAAACAAGTACAATCATAACAAAATATCAGATGTCAATCAATAAAAATAATCAAAAATAATGCAATAATCAAAAATAATAAAAAAAAACAAAATAATGTAGTTTATCAAAATAATCAAGAATATTTAAAATAATTAAAAATAATTAAAATAATCAAATAATTAATCACTAAAACAATCCTTGCAAATTTTTAGAAATTGACGCACAGTGGAGTGGAATATATCCACATCCGGATGCTGAGCAGTCAGTGTGTTGAGCAAAGACACCGCCTGATTTGTTGCCGCGTATTGTGCGGTACGAGTCCAGACTCTGGGAGTCGCTAGTAGAGGGCGCGAGCGTAGATGACTTACAGAAAGGTCTCCATCACCCCAATGGATCGCGTCATGGGTGCCGAGGGTTTCATCCCAATGGAAGTGTTGGCCCGGCTGGCTCCAATCTGGGCAGTTCAGGGCACACTTGATCGTTGCCACAGTCACTCTCATATCTTGTGGTGTTGGTATCAACGGCAAGCTTTTCTGCTTGGCTGGTTTTTGGTGAGGAGCATGTGTCTGTAAGAAAAGAGAGAACGTCATAGATAGGCCAGTCAGACAAGACATTTAGGTGGCGGAATTTTGCAGTTTTTTGCGTCAGACAATGGGCAGCAGCGTTCTCTGTAAAAAATCGACACCATCCATACACTGTGATCGCCAACCCGCCTGCCAAGCGTGGCGATTGTAACAACCCCCCCCCCCCCCTTTTGCGGGAGGCCTATGTCCAGCAGTGGACGTCTTTCGGCTGATATGATGATGATGATGATGATGATTTTACATTATTCTGATTTTTTGGGATGTTATTAGGGCAGATGCCAGTAGTGTACACCCAATTTTTCAACCTCGAAAGACCTGTGCTAATTGCGTGATGCTCGGAAAACTTCAACATTTTCAGTAATTTTTCAGACTATGGCTTATATCTTCTAAACGGTGAATTTTACATAAAAAGTTAATCACGGGACTATTAAAGTAGATAAAATTTGCTACATTCAAAATGTAAATGCAGTAGAATTGGTTTTACAGGTATTGAAATATAGCACATCAAACACGAACCACTTTTCACAAAAAAAATCGAAATTGTAGTTTAGAACATGGAGCTCTGTGATTTGCTGGACTTTCGAAAACAATATTATGTCAGATGGCTCAGTAGAATATTTTTCTTTTCATATAAAATGAAATCGAGTACAACTAGAAAAATACTATAAATTTATCGATCTTAAATATTGCACATATCTTGGGATTATTCAAATATGGAAGAAAATTAAGGGAAATGATTTACGTTACGTGATGACGGGACCTCAGCTGACTTCTGCAACAGAAGTACACGGCATAATGTCAATTAGTATTTTCAATAATCTAAGAGACTTTAGCCGAAGTTAAAGATTATTAGCGCCCTTACAGCTATAATCCCCTAACAAAATCTACCAATACTAACATTTTTAGTATAGAGAAAGTGAATTAGGACTACGAAATCGATTTTTACTGTAGAAAATTTTCTATAAAAAAAAGAATACCGCCTGAATCAACTGGTTAACGACTTCATCTCTTCCTTTTTAAAAAAGGTAGATACTAAAGTAGAGATGAACCGATTTCGACGTCACCAAAAAGTCAAATATCTCGTAATTGAAAAATTGCATCGCCATATGTGGTACGACAGCCTTCCTGTTTGGGGTGGTGCCACAAAAAATGTATTTATCCGCCTTGAGAGAGCCCAAAGAGCTGTCCTCAAAATAATGTTCTCTCGTCTGCGAAGGTATGCCCCTGTACAGCTCTATTCCGACTGCAAGGTTCACACTGTCAGGCAACTTTATGTGCTCCTGTGTACCTTACGCAAGCACTCAACGCGTCCCCTAGAGGAACCTACTGGCCGACTTAAGCATAATGTTTTCCCTCCCGAACGCCATAGAACTGCCTTTGCCAAACGTCAATACTATGTTATAAGCACTATAATTTATAACCTATTAAACAAATAAATAAAAATGTATTCATGCCTTAAATCAGTGCAAAACCTTAATTAGTGACTACCTTCAGATGTTAAATTGTGAAAATACTGAGGATATTCTGCTGGGTATCTCACGGGGTTGATGCTTTTATTCTAATTTGCCCATAGATTGTATATGCTTTACTTATACCTATATTTACTCACTACAAATTCACACACACACACTACACATACACCTACACACACTTACCATATAGTTTAGTTTTCTCATTATATTTGTTTTATTTACTGTTTTTTAGCCACCACTTGCTTAATTTTGAATTGTCCCCTTTTTAAAGAGAATCACTGACTCCTTAATTACAGGCCCACACCTAGTTTGGAATCAGAGTACCTACCAATATATGTTTTGGTACCTTAATAAGCCTATATGTTCATAGTTTTATGATGCAAATGTTGTTTTTGTGTGAAATAAATTTATTGTTTATTTATTTATTTACTAGCTGTTGCCCGCGACTGGGTTCGCGAGTAAGTCGGAAAGTAAAATGTTGTCGCTAGATAAGATCTCTAAGATACACGAACAATCAATATCTAGCATTGCTCGACTCCTCTTACATTTAGGAATTAGGAAGAGTATTATGCAAAGCACTGACTGTTTCACCTCTTCTGTTCCAAATACCGCTATTTCCATTAATTTTTCGCAATGAGAAACGATTAATGATTACGCTTCTCTATACATGATATTAAAGAAAGTTGCTAGGGTTGTTAACACGTTGCGGAATTTGTTCGAAAGAGTGATCGCGGCTCTGCTACGCAAAGGGCATTAGAAGGAACATGGATGGGTTTTTGTCAGTAAGAGCCTAGAGCGGGAGGAGTCGTTTGATGATTTCCTATCTTTAAAAATATAAAAAGGGTTGTTAACGTGCGATAGAGCTACATAAAGTGTGCCATGGGAAAACCAACCAGAAGAGAAGTCTACCCCTGTAACGGAGAGAGTAGAGTCGAGTAGAGACTCCGCTATCCGCACCATGTTAGACTCCCATTCTCAGTCAGTCCTGGCTATGTTAGCCAGCCTAACTCCGCGCGAATGCACAGATGTCACCTGGGTGCTTCACAGGTTTGGCGGAGCGACCTCACCGTTCCGAGAATTTATTCACGTCGGGCAGCTCGGCATTCCTTTTTGGATGACGTGTGCAACTTATTCCTCGGTTCAAAGCAACCTCTACAAATTGGGCTGTCTACAGCAACTATGTTGAAAAGATGTTTTTAGAGGGCAATGACCCGTAATCATACCTATTATTATTCGAAGGGTATTTCTACTTGAGCTGAGAAGTCGTTTCGTTAGTCGCGTGTATAGGCTTGAAGTTGCCAGTTTTGACTGCCTGCAATTTGTAGCCCGTGACCATTTGTTACCACGAAGTTCAGTTGATCTCTGGAAAATTCATGCACCAAACTATGAAAAGATAGGAGGGGAGTGGGCGTACCCACTCCCCCTCCTATCTTTTCCGTAGGTCCAGCACTACCATTTCGGAACCTCTCTTCGCGAGTTCGTCTCTGGCGTCATTGCCTAGGGATCTACAGTTCCCCTTGATCCACTGGAGATTGAAGCCAGCAACGGATAATTTCTGGCCATGGGCTGGTCATGACGTTTCATAGGCTCACTGAGAATTGAACAGTTTTGAAACTAAACAGAAAACAGTTATAAAAAAAAAGTTTTATAGAAATTAAATACCTAAATCTATACTAATATATAAAGCTGAAGAGTTTGTTTGTTTGTTTGTTTGTTTGCTTGAACGCGCTAATCTCAGGATCTACTGGTCCGATTTGAAAAATTATTTCAGTGTTAGATAGCCAATTTGTCGAGGAAGGCTATAGGCTATATGGGAATGGGAAATTCCTACGGGAACGGGAAAAAGGAAATAAATTCTCCAGAAACATTTATTAACATTATGCGTATTGATGGTTGATGCTTGGTCGGTGGGTTTCCCGTAGACATGGCAGAAGAAATGAATTCACGCTGTGAAGCAACGGGATAGCACAGGCTATCTTCTAATATAACCGAACAATCTTCTTGAAACTACTTGATGAATCAAGTTGAAGTGTAGGGGTGATTTGGGATCTACCTCTTCGCGGTCCACCCAGTGGCGTGCCTAGGGTTTCAAAATAAGGCAAGCCCAATAAAAATTTAACCGATTTCAAAAAAAGAAAGTTCAGTTTTCGACTGAGTATGTAGGTACCTTCGTATGTATCATCGCAATTTTCTCATAAACTGATATAGATGTCTCAATTCGTTGTTTACCAAAATTACCGAAAGAAACCATTGCACACAGGTGTTTATGGGAATTTGCGTGCCTTTTAATGGCGCCAGATATGTTATTTAAATCATTATAACCAGATGTATTCCAAACGGAATCTTCATTCGAAAAAAATATGCAGCACCAGCAATACAACTTATTAGTGTGCGAACAGCCAACAATCCAACTAGTTTTATACACTGATCTATTAAATTTTCGTTTATGCGATTTACTAGTCTGAGAAAAACACAGATTAGGCGTCGGTTTTAATGAAGAAATTACCTGTTTTTTCTGAGCAAAGTTTAAAGATTTTACCTTATCTTCGCCAATCAAAACTTGAACGCATTTTAAATCCTCACAAGGTACAATTACCTCCATTGTTGTAGGTAAGTCACCAAAACAATTATATCACTGAGTAAATCTAAGAAAACACACAAAAAACTTTAACAACATAACTTTTCCCACTCAAGCAAATGAAACTGAAGTGAGTTGCACTCGGGTGTCGAGAACTACTTACGTAGAGTTGCATTGTTGTCATTTAGGCAAAAAAAGTCGCCAGGTATATGAAAAATCTAGCTAGATGTCGCAAAATTTTTATTTTTAAGATATTGCTTGAATATTTAATTTCGTTATTTTAAAAAGTCGCTATTTTTTATTGTTGCTAAATCTTAAAAAAAGTCTCCAAACTCGTTAAAAATCTCCAAGATCTCACAACGTCGCTAAAAAGGCAACACTGCAGAGTTGGCAAGGTGACAAGGTCACGCATACGCGTGCAACTTCATAGGCATGCACGGCTTAATCGTCCATACTGATCGATTTGTAGACGCACAAGTTTCTAACTCGTTATACGGCACATCGCTATAAGTGCGAAAGTGACAGAGATAGTATTTGAAAGCCCGGTAAAAGCCAGTACGTGTAAACGAGATAGCTATATGTAGATGCTGCAAATACGAAACTCTGCGCGCGAACAATCGCGATGTGTGTGTGTGTGTGATAGGTAGATACTTTGTGTTATTTTGATAGGAATTAAGCGCGCGAACTTTTAAATAGTTCAAGTTTGATATTGATTCTCTATCGAGCATTTTAGTAAGGCATGCCGCCGGGCTTTTTGGCTTATATGAAGGTACCGCTACTGGGTTCACCGCGGGCAACGGCACCACAGGCTTGCCTGTGATACGGCAGAACGATCCCACTTAAAGCGGTGGTAGGCTCCGCAAGGAGCCGCCTGGCTCGCGTCCACCATCCCGCTGAAGTCTGGCGCCAAGCAGCTTGATGTGTTCCGTCGGTGTGCGGGAGTGCCAGTGCCTTTGGGGGAGAAGAAGATTGTCAGTTGCTCTGCTCAGAACCGGTCTTGGTCGCTGGGCTGGGCTTTCCAAGTAACTCATTTTGGAGGGTAGCGGGATCCGAAGCACGGTGCCAGCCGTTGGCCGACTGCAGTTAGTAGGGGGCCCAAGTAGCACGCCAGGCACGTGTCAAAGGCTGCCCCGCCAACTAGCGAAAAATCCCGGTATGCTCCACCGTGCCAGCCGGCGACTGGATGGGAGGACCCAGTGGCCATATCCGGGGGGTTCGGGTTCGGGCGTCCCCGCAGTCTCCAAATGAGTTCCCCATAGGTTAGTTTAGCTCTAGTGTTCCACTTGGTTCACTGAGCAGCACCTCGACAATTCGACAGTTTTCCCCAACTACTCTCCATGATGACTAAAGCTAAGAAAAATAAGGTTAAACAACGGCTGCACTTCCTCTCGCTAAAAGCGCACCTCACTAATATTAGGGGGTTGCACTCCAATCTCGATCCGGTCTATCACCATCTTGAGACCAAGAAGCCGCACCTGTTTTTCCTAACGGAGACGAAGATAACATCCCCGTCGGACGTGGTGTACCTCAACTACCCGGGCTACTCTCTGGAACACAAGTTCAAGAAGCAGGTTGGGGTTTGTGTGTACGTCCGCGATGACATTTGTTGTCGTCGTCTCCGTTGCTTTGAGAAATCGGGTTTTTCTGCCATATATGGCTACTTGTAGACACTGGCGTGGAGAAATTTATCTACATCGGCGTATACCGATCGCACAGCGGTGACCAGGAGACAACAGCGCTGTTTAATTTCCTCATGGAGTCGACCAACGTAGCCCAGCAATGGTACCCAACAGCGAAGCTCATTTTTCTGGGGGACTTCAACGCCCACTATAAAGAGTGGTTGTTCCCGTACCAGAAAACTGACCACGCCGGATTAGCGGCGCGCAAGTTTGCTTTAACGCTAGATCTAACCCAGCTGGTGAATGTGTAAGGATGTTGACGCCCACACACCCAATTGTTTGGAACTTCTGCTGACAACTGATCCGGGCAGTCATTCAGTATCGGTCTCAGCCCAGCTGGGAACGTCTGACCACTGCCTGGTGAAATCCGTGCTGACCTGCTCTCCTCCAGATAAGAGTCCTAGAGGCACGAGGCGAGTATGGCGATACGAGTCAGCAGATTAGGATGAGATGAACATGAACATTTTTGATTATTTTATTGTTTTGTGTGACATGTTTTTTTTTTTTTTCTCATTATACATATTTTTGACGTTTTAATGAATTGTGTTTGACATGAATTAATGTTTTAATTGATTTTATGTATAAATTTTAGGCTCCAAACTAATTTAAATTGTAAATGGTTCTATTTCTGTTGACATTTTTAATTATTTTCTTTATTGTTTTTGTTTACATTAATTTAATTGAGAGGATGATTTTCTTTTTTCAATGTTTAAGTTGATCGATTTCATTTTTTTTTTTTAATTGATTGCTTAACTGTTTTTCTGCTCTTTTTTTTGTAACACATTCAGACACAATGTAAATTGTTATTGGATTAAATAAATGAAATGAATGAATGAATGAATGAAATGAAATGATGCGGCACTTTTTTGCGTCTTATCCATGGCGGCAAGTGTGCTTCTTCTCGGGTGACCTCTCATGCTGTGCTGACGTGATTCGGCAGGGGATGGAGTATTTTATTCCATTCTCCGACATCCCGCTCGGTCACAAATCCCGGCCTTGGTATAATGCAGAATGCGGCCACGCTGAGGCCCGTAAAGAGTCTGCTTACCAAGCATGGATCAAGGCCCGCGACCGAAAGATTAAAGCACGTAGGGTTCGCGCGAGGAAAAGAGCCTTTAATTCTGCCGCTAAGTTCTGCAAGCGAGTTTTACGTAGGGCACGTTTTGACCATGTCGGACGTATCGGGGCAAAACTAGCATTGCACCCTCCGGGTAGGAAGCAGTTTTAGTCCCTGTCGAAAGCGGTTGAAACGAATTTCTGTCGACTTACTTTGCCTCCAATGTTGAAGCCTGATGGCTCGCCGGCTCACTCTGCAAGTGGGAAAGCAAATTTATTTGCAACTCTCTTTGCAAGCAATTCGCGTCTGGACGCTGGCTCCAAGCAACTACCAACTTTACCTCGTTGTGACTCTTCAATGCCGGAGATCGCAGTTCACATTAAACAGGTCCGAAGAGTATTGTGCAGTCTAGACGTGAATAAGGCCAGCGGACCTGACGGCATTCCAGAGAGTGTTGAGACAATGTGTACCTGAATTGTCTCCTGTGTTGACACGCCTGTACCACCTCTCTCTTGAAAAAAGAACGGTGCCGAAATCATGGAAGCTTGTGAATGTGCAACTGGTGCCCAAAAAGGGAGACCGTGCAAGGACGACTATGCAAGGTTATGGAAAGGGTTCTGAACAGTAAGCTGCTGACCTACCTTAAAGACAATGATCTCCTCAGTGACCTTTCGCCGGGGACGGTCACCTGGCGATCTTGTGTGTGTCACGAACTGTTGGAGCGAAGCCATCGAGAGACACGGCGAAGCACTTGCCGTGTCGCTCGATATCTCGAAGGCCTTTGACAGGGTCTGGCACGCAGGTCTACTCAGCAAGCTTCCTGCTTATGGCATCCCAGATGGTTTTTGTAGCTGGATATCAGACTTCCTAAGTGAACGGACGATCCGAGTAGTCGTTGACGGCTGCCCCTCTGACCTCATGGCTATTGATGTCGAAGTTCCTCAGGGGTCTGTTCTCTCTGCAACTCTTTTCCTGCTGCACATCAATGACCTACTTCAGCCTTGTCTTGTTGGGTACGCAGATGACAGAACGGTTTCAGAGAGATACTTGTCCAGCGCAACAACCAGCGGGGATGAAGTTCGTTCCTTGAGAGAGGCCATGGTAGAGCGGACAAATTTGACCTTAAGCCTTGTCTCCCAGAGGGGTGATGACAATCTGGTCACTTTTAACGCCACCAAAATACAGGCGTGTCTTTTTACCGCAAAAAGGAGTCGCTTTGACCAAACTCCTACTTTTCGGGGTGCATCTGTTCCTGTGACTGATAGGCTCGAGCTCCTAGGTATGGAGTTGACATCCAGTCTCAACTTCGGCGCCACCATCGAGTACAAAGCCCAAACCGCAGCCAAATAGCTGGGCATCCTAAATAGGATGAAGCGATACTTCAAGCCTGGACAGCTTTTAACCCTATATAAAGCATAAGTCCGATCCTGCGTGGAGTATTGTAGCCACCTTTAGGATGGCTCAGTTAAGTATCAGCTTGCCGCGCTTGACTCGATGGAACGCAGAGCTAAGAGGCTCAAAAAGAAACTGGTGGATCCAACCAAGCTACATAGCTTGGCTCATCGCCGTAACGTTGCCTGCTTGTCGGTCTTCTACAGATTGTACTTCGGTGAGTGTGCCCAAGAACTCCACGACCTCATCCCACCGGCCGCCTTCTACCATCGGACATCCAGACGCACTGCATCTTACCATACCTACCTTGTTGCTATTCGACCAATTCGCACTAAGCGTTTCCAAACATCTTTTATAATGCGTACAGCAAACGAGTGGAACCTCTGCCTGCGTCTGTGTTTCCAAACGCTTACAACCCTAATCTCTTCAAAGTTAGAGTGCACAGGCTCCTTTTGGGTAATCTCGCTCCATCGTAGACTCTGTCATCTCTGACCTAGACTACAGTCAAGAGAAAACCCATCACAAATAAATAACAAAATAAGTTGTAAAATTTTTTAATTATTCCGAACCAGGACCGACGCATACCGAAACAATTGTATTTTTTAAAACACAGAAACCCAATTTCAGCGAAGCTAATGCAATTCTTTCGTCTCCTCTATCGTGGGACTTCGCCACCTGCTCGTGGGTGATATTACGTGACCCCTGGTTTCAAACCCGTATAGGCCCAGTATTGGGCAACTTTAGCAAAGCTTAGTAAATGTAACCGCGCGCCTGTTGACCAATATTCTAATCTTAACACCGCAATTCAAAGAATGAAATGAAATGCATAACGCCATCTATGGAATATGTAGTTGAACTGTTTATAAGTTCGCGGTTTGTTTTAATTTTTATTAATAGGAATATTATGTGCATTCAGAACGATATTTTTTAAGGTATTAAAATGATTACTTTTTTTAAATCGTTGTAAAAGTAATAACTAAAAAATATTTTCTAGTGTAATTCTCATACCGTCGATAGCAATATGTCGTTCAAGAGATGGCACTGCGTGTATCTGCATTACTTAGAATGATACGTGGATTTCTTCTTGGAAATGGCTACAATTCCTCTCAGATATGGGTCATTGTCAAATTTAGCGCAGGTAATCGTGACTAAAAATTATAAACTTATAAAAAAATAAAAATACTTAAACTTGAGTTTTCTTTGTGTACATGCCTGTAAAAACAACTGAATATGGTCTGTTACTGACGGCCGCGATGTTTAACTTATAATTAATGATTTAATCCAGATTTTGTGGCTTAGGGTGTAAAAAAAATACAACTCTGTTATCACTACGTATTGACTTTTATTACGAAATTAAACAATTCAGTCGCAATTATTTTGGCATTATTGTTAACTACAGTCTTTTATCTTATAATCACATTTGGAATCACAACGTTTTTTTAAAGTTTAGTAATCATTAACTTATTTTCTAAACAACTCTGTTACTTCTTGAATGTTTGCAAACTTTAAATTTTACCGTATTACTTCAAATATTTATATGTTAACCGCTAACTGCAACATATAATTGTAAAAATATCTATAAAGTCAAAATATTTTTAAAATTGCCATACTATATCAACTAACTTAGTGTAAAAATCTTAATTAAGTCTTTTAGCCTTCGGGACAGAAAAGTAACAGAGTTGTAGCGCAGTAACATAGTTGTTAGTTTTCTTATCTTACTTGACTAAATCAGACTCTGTTGGGGTTGAGATCATAATTATTAACATAAACTCCAATAATAATAACAATCAACATTATTGCTGGTAAGTATTTACCAATACCAACTTTATGAAAACAAAAATAAAAAATCTTAAAAGAGTAACAGAAAAATGAAAGCCTCTTATTTCTCCAAAATGTCTAAAGCAGTATCAAATTGGCAGTAGGATATTCTTGTACCTTTACATACTTTTATTAGTTCTGGAACAATAGCAATTAAATTATCAAAAGGCACATAAGATATATCAGACTCAACTAATTTAAATTTGGTTGCAGTATGATCCATTGACTTACAAAATATAATTTTAACCTCACCATCATCTTCTACTTCAGATAAGGCCTTACCCAAATATATGTAGTCTTGTTTTGGGCTGGACATTTCCTTATCTGGAATACTCTTTATTATGTACACCATATAAGTTACAGAAAATATAGATGAGAAACATTACATAGGGTGACACAATGGGCGGCCTTATCGCTAAAAGCGATCTTTTCAAGACAACCTTTGGATGGATTCTAAAGAGAAAAAGGAGATACAGTACTGTAGGTAGTCTTAGGTGTACTATTTATACAAACATCAATACATACTAAATAGATAAATTTTAGACAATGATAATTATGAAACAGTAGCGGAGAACTCTAGTAACAAACGCTTTAAAGAGAGAGATAGTGGTTCTTGACCAAAGTTTTAAAAATGGATAAAGATTGAGCACGCCTTATCGATACAGGCAAGGCATTCCATAAACTCACCGCTTGAATCGTGAAAGAATTATCATAGAAGGTGGTGGAATGCATCGGCATTTCTAGTCTCAAGTTTTCCGATGACCTCAGATATCTATTATGTGTGTCATGAAGGAACTTGAATCGTTCTTTAAGGTAAGAGGGGGTTGTAGGATTGAACAGAATACTGTAGAGCAGAAATAAAATATGAGAATCCCGGCGAAGACGTATGGGAAGCCACTTGAGTTTTGTTCGAAATTCAGAAATGTGATGATATTTGCGCAAGCCAAATATAAATCTATGCAAAGGTTTTGAACACGCTCAAGTTTATCTAGTTGTGGCTGAGTGAGATCGAGATAACTGACATCAGCATAGTCAAGGATGGGAAGCAGAAGGGACTGTGCATGCGCAGTTTTATTGGCAGTAGGAAGGAAGTTCCGCAATCGTCTAAGGACCTGGCAGATGCAAAGATAACGAATGAACATGAATATTTTCCTTCGCGATCAAAGCATCGTCACTTTGTTTTGATGTGCTGTGTTCTGTCAAATAAGGGTTGGAAGATTTTTCTTTTTCTTTCAGGAGTGTACATAACAAACGGAGTGCTCTGGCCCTATTTACGTTTGGCATTTGCAGTTCGCCATTTCTTTTTTAACGCTCTATGTTCACGAGCTGATAAATCTCGCACTGAGCGTTTGTTTGCATTATATTCTCCCTATCTTTTCTTCTAGATTCTGCTTCTTTTTCAGGATCATTTTTACGCCGTTGACGGTACCGTCGCTGTTACTCAGCAGGCGTGAGAGGCATCTCGAGATCTCGAAGAAACAATACTAAACCTGAAACAAAGTTTTTGAGTTCATAGAAACATTTCATTTATAGGAAATTACCTACATAAGAAAATCCATTTATGAATAAAAAATACGTTTAAAACATGAAAATTAAGTGCAAAGTTAAAGAATTATATTCATAATTCCACTCTGTTACTTTGTTAACAACTCTGTTACCCCGAGGTAGTAACAGAGTTGCGTAGTAACAGAGTAGTAAATTTTGCTTACTACAAGACATAAATCATGAAGTAATGATCAAGTAACAATCTTTCTTTCATATTTAGATTATTAACCACTCTTACAACATACTGAACATAAAATAACTTAAAAATACGTTTATCTACTTACGTAAATAGTAGGTAACAAAGTGGATGCACAATAAAAACACGCAGCCTGATCCACGCCTCATGGTCGACTAGCACCTTCCGCACCCCGCCACCCGTGCTCCCGATCATCCACAATGAATGCCAACGTCCCGCTCAATCTAGTACAAAATTTAAGCAGCGCCATCGCTATTTTACATTGTGAATTACTTGGTAACATAACATTCCAGTTGTATCACACCATACGCGGGACGAAATTTCAGAAAATAATTATTAATTAGAATTGTAATACTTACCCGTTTAAAGACATATTCTAACATTCTAACTGTAATCTGTTTGTAGTTATAATTTATTTAAAGCGTGTTGGTATAGTAGAAAATAACAATTTTTTATTCTTATTGTAACAGGTTCCTACTAGGGACATATAGATTTTGTAAGAAATACCGCTCTGTTACCAGAAACAACCACAATGTTACTTTAAAAAAAAACTAAAAATAACAAAACTTAGTCTTAATTTTACTAATCAGTGTTTAGTAATGTGGTGTATTGTGTGTTTAATGTATTTTTTTATACAAAAATGTGTATTTTATCCGAATTTAAAAATAACACTACACAGGGACAAGGTTTTCTGCGCAAAATTTGACAACGACCCATATATGTTTAAAACTTATCTACATTGGTTTTGTATTTTTTTTTAACGTGATGCAAACATAACAGAATTCAGATAAAGAGAAAATAGGTTCTGTTAATTATACTTTAACAGTCTGGCAAACTTGGATAAATATTTGGCAAACTTGGATAAATGCTAAAAAATATCCGAAATACAACAATAACATCTTATAAATATTTGAAAATATTAGGTAAAATAGGAATCATAAAAGTAAGGAAATGCATATAAGTTAAATAAAAAAAACTAGGAATGTTGAGATTCGAACCCACACCAACTCTTTCGATAGGCAGTCTGTAAACCGATGGACTGTGACTATTGTCGACAATTGATTGAAATAGTCGATCTTATTTATGCCATGGGTTTTCGCTGCTTAGCTCCTTGAAAGTATAGCGTGATGATAAACATTGCTAAGGTTAGACCCATAAGTATCTGCAATTTTGTAATATGTAGTAGCTTCTGATAACAATTCCTCGCTAAACTGTTGGGAAAAATGTCGAATATTATTATAAATATTATTTTAAGTACGCGAAAACCCATTTTATTTTGACGTGATTATAGTGTAAAATACATTTCAAAAGAGAAAATAAATACAAAATATAATATCTGCTGGTGTGGCTCGAACCATGTGCACTTTTTCGTTAAAATCAGATATTTTTGAGTATTGCTCATCCTCCATATCACATAGCGTGATAATATTAGCTTATAACCTGACCGTACCTATAAGGATTATTTATGCAAAATTTTAACAAAATCGGTTAAGTAGTTTTCTCGCCAATTGGAAACATACACCATAAGATTTACTATTTTATTATATGTACATAGATATAGATGTATTCTGAAAATATATTGATTCGTCATGCTCTTGAAAATACTTACAATGTCGTATGCAGACATCAGTGAGCAGGGAGGGAATTAAAAAAAATCCTCTAAATTTACTCTGCGCGACCAAAGAATTACCTATAATTTCATGGCGGAAAGGTTTACATGAGTTATTAATACGTCATCGTGCAGTCATTAAAGTGTTCTTAGATGTTTTATGCAAACATTAGCGGACGTCACGCGGTTTCACCCGCGTTGTTCCCGTTCCCGTGGGAGTACGGGGATAAAATATAGCCTATGTTACTCCACGATAATGTAGCTATCCACTGATGAAAGAATTTTTTAAATCAGTCCAGCAGTTTCGGAGCCTATTCATTTCAAACAAACAAACACTTTTTTCCTCTTTATAATATTAGTGTAGAAATATGGTAATGAAACGATATTGCTTACCTCGACTTTAAAACTAAACTCCAGAAATTACCTATGTTTGTAGTGCTGTACGTCAACACCTATTAAATTTACAGAGTAACCGTTACAGTCAAATTGTAGCAAATTTTGTCTACTTTAAAAGTATCTCGATTGACTTTCTCCGTAGAACGCACCGTTTAGGAGAATTAAGCTTAACTCTTTAAAATGACCGAAAATTAAGAAGTTTTGTGAGCACCACGCAGTTAGCACAGGTCTTTCGAGGTTGAAACATTGGGAGGACACTACTGACATCTATCCTAACGATCACCCAAAAAATCAGGATGGTCCAATTTTCTCCGACCTAACGCTTTTAATCTGTCTACGGTGACTGGCCTAAGAGTGTTACAGTGGATTTTAAGTCAGTACTGTGGTTATTTTGGTTCCAATACGATCTGAGCAATAGGGAACTTGACTGTTAAGACAAGACGCAGTACTAATATTCCTTTGAATCTCAAAAAATGGTAGTTATCAGCGTTTTAAAATTTGCAATTAACAGAGACAGCACTAATGGCGTGTGACGTCACTCACTAGTCCCGCCATTCAGTTCGGATGCAGTTTGAATGCAGTTGACACGACTGCAATAGAACTGCAAACCAAACGTGCAGTCCGATTGCAGTTCTATTGCAGTCGGCGTGCAATCGTGTGAACTGCACACAGAGACACAGTATATATCCTTCTTATTCAGTTTGTGAAATATCTCTTAAATCGGTCCAACACTGGAGGAGAAAACTGTCGAGAGCCAAACCTCGAATTATGACTTTTTACATACAAAGTCTCGCCGCCAGCATTTCCTCTTAATCAAGACCATTGTAGTACCCATCGTGAAGAATAGGACAGGAGACATCTCGGACATAAGCAACTTCCGGCCAATCTCTCTCTTGCAACTGTGATGGCCAAAGTGTTGGACAGTTTGCTTGACTCTTATTTGGCGAAATATGTTTAGTTGCATGATGCACAGTTTGGGTTTTGTCCTGGACTATCAACTGAAAGTGCTATCCTAAGTGTCAAGCATACTGTCAAGTACTACACTGACCGGAAGACGCCGGTGTATGCCTGCTTCCTTGATCTCTCCAAAGCTTTCGATCTTGTTTCTTACAATGTGCTTTGGAGCAAGTTGAGGAGTAGGGGTATACTGGAGGAACTGCTCAGTGTATTGCAGTAAGTATTAGTATCGTTGTCAAACAAACCGTGTTAAATGGTCTAATGCGCTCTCGGAATCATATGGGTTGGAGTGCGGGGTGAGGCAGGGTGGTTTGTCGTCTCCCCGGCTCTTCAATCTATATGTTAATGACCTCATTGCCGAGCTCTGCTGGTCTATTCTGTAAGTAACCATTTCGATATCGAGCATCACCTGAGTGACAATGCTCACAAAGTGAACTTTATAACACACAACATAAAGGTCTTATGTTTAAACTCACCTCAGATTCCGCTGTCGAGATACGAAAATGTTGTTACAGAATAGCACTACAGCAGCATGCGTGTCGAATGCAGGGTAAATGGTGTTAGTTGCAACAACATCAGTTACGCGGATGACATGGTGTTGCTGGGCCCGTCGCCAGGAGCGATCATGGAGTTGCTTAAGGTGTGTGAGACCTTTGCCGCTGCTGCACATGTACTGGTCTATAAAGCCAATAAGTGTGAATACATGGTCTTTGGGGTCGCTGGTAAGTGCCGAGAAAGTACACTTGAATTTACTATAAACGGTAAGTCAATTCGTAGAGTGACAAAGTTTAAATATCTTGGGCATTTTCTTACTGACGACCTCAGTGACCATGTTGACATTGAACGGGAGCGTAGGGCTCTGGCGGTCAGGGGTAATATGTTTGGCACGAAGATTTGCTCGGTGTACTGACCAAGTAAAGACAACGCTTTTTAAAGCTTATTGTCAGAGTTCTTACACCGCTAATCTTTGGGTCAATTACTCGAAAAGATCGCTGGATGTCCTACGCGTCCAATATAATAATATTTTTAGGATGCTGTTGCGATTGCCTCGTTTTTGCAGTGCCTCTGAAATGTTCGAGGTAACCCATACCGATGGATTTCATCATTTCATGCTATCATACGCAAGAAAACGGCCTCGCTCCTGAGCAGAATAACACGTGACAAAGGAAATCTCACGCCACATTCACGTCTTTGTCAACCGATGTCTTCGTCGCACACTTGGAATTTACTGGCCCGATACCATCTCTAACGTAGAGCTGTTAGAGAAATGCCACGAGATGGATTGGAATCCTCAAGGGAAAAGGAAGTGTGACCGTCCTCTTCAAACCTGGCGACGCACCGTGTTTACAGAAGCGACGGGCACCGGAATGTCGTTGAGCGAGGTGAAGCGTAAAGGTCAAGACCGTTCGCGATGAAAGACTACTGTGGACGCCCTCTGCCCCAGCTAGGGGACCTAGGATTTTAAGTCAAATCAAGTTTTGTGTAATACAAAACCTATGAGTAAAATTCAAAACTTACCATTGAATATATCAGTCTGAGAGTGATAACTGATCGGAAGGTGTCCCTCAGGGCAGACAGGTCGGGACAGAAGATCTTCAAAGCTGGCTCCTGGAAGTTCATCATCTTGCTCCACTGAACCTTGTTCGTCTCGAATGTGGTGAAGTTGCGAATCTCTCGGGGGTTTCGCATTTCTAGTTTAGCGTAGATATCGGATGCATGCGATGATGCTTCTTCTTCAATGGCTATAATTTGTTATTTCGATTACAATCTCGCAGTGGTCAAAAGTTTATATTCCTTTTTTAGTAAGTGTAGTAGATTTCTAAATAACACATCTTAATTTAAAATAACATTGCAATGCGGTTAACATTGAATGGCCCCCAGTTTTTTTCATCAGACACTAATTCTAATAGGTACACCGTACATGGATCAAAATATAAATAAAGATAAATAATGTTGATGTGTCTTTTTATTTAAAACACAGTTAAAATACAACAAAAAATGCACCTTAAGGTTCAATTGATTAAGTTATTGTTTAAACTAATGTTTAAGCAGTATTTGTTTAATATGTGTTATTTAACCATATAATCTTTCTAGTACTTATAGTTACGTGATTTGCATGGTTTTTTTTTATAGCCATTATAAATAATCGATTAAAAATAAATATAAATAACCTATAGCTAAAGTTTAAGGGCGCTATTACAAAATCGAGCGCTAGCGCGAACTAAAGCTACAGACCGCGTTTCCCGAGATTTATAGTGATTGTAGCGCTGTATACAACAATTGTTTAAAAATATTATTTTACACTTAAACTAGACATTTTTTTTCAAGCAAGGTAACATAGTAACCTTAGTTATTAATTACATTTTGTTTGAGTTTGGATTATATTTTTATAGAAAAATATATATATATATATATATAATTTCGGACGAAAAATTATCAGTAACTCTCTGTTTTACGGAATTATTTTTGATGTAGAATTATTTCTGTATGAAACATAATAAATTAAATAAAGCATTCCAAAGTTGAAGATACAGTTGTACCATAAACATTTTTATTAATGATAAAATTATTATATCTTCGATGTAACAAAGCATCAAAAGATGCCTAAAGTAAAATTTTATGAAACATCCTTTGCAGAGAGAAGGTTACTAATTTATGAAAACAAAATTGAAATATTTGTTTATAAAGCACTCCCAAGAAAAAGAATCAAACTTTCTTGGCCATATATTTTTTTTAAAATTTGTATGAGCCATAATCGCACATCAAAACTCGAGTCAAACGCTCAAATCCAAGAAAAAATGTAATAGCCCTCTTAAGACGACGACGTACGCTAGCGACCTTGGGGGAACAACACGCACTCGTTTCAAACCCATGCGACACAAAATTCAGTAGCTTTTTTGCACTTTCCTTATTATTCTATGACTTTAAAAAGAATAGCCGTCCAACAAAAAGTAGATAATTAAATTGTCTTTGAGATAGTGCAAATTCCATTAAAATACGACTTACGGTTTTGGTCCGATGGTCGTTTCTATGTCCGTGTTAGACATAACTTCACAAACTTATTTTTTTTTTAAATCGTTGCCCCACACTAGGAATTTCTCCTGTATCGTGGGTGCGTTTACAAACATACAATTTCACATACACAAACAGCCAGACCCGGAACAACTATCTGTAGGCCATACAAATATTTTTTCCGTGCGGGAATCGAACCCGCGACACGCCGCGCAGCAGTCGATCGCTCCACCACTGCGCCAACCGTGTCGTCATTATTACACTATGTTGAACGAATAAAACTCAAAATTTTCATATATCAAATTATTAAGAAAGTAGTCTAATGTAACATATATATTTTTTTTTAAATACGACTAGCCATTTAGACGTGATGCTCATTTTAAAATCAGCTACTGAGCCGTATCTACGCTGAGACAAACTACTGACTTGACTTAGATAAATTATATATGATCAAAATTACTTGAAGTAATTTTATTTATAGCGGGTACAGAAGGCACAGCTTGCCAATCGGCATCGTCTTCGGGGGGCGGCAACATTTCTATGAGGGACTCGTTTCTTCGGAACATCAGGAACCTCCGCCTCACTGCGTCTAGCAATGGTATCTCCAGCTCCACATGGAAGCTTGTGAAAACTCCCTGGTCAGTCAGTCATGAAAATCGAAATTCACACCATTGTAGGTACCCTTAGCATTTATTCTAAGTTCAGTATAATAGTATATTAATTATGCATGAAATAAAATATTTGTGTTTACTTTGTCTTCTTTTTTGTATATGTTTAATACCTAGTATGGTGTGTTTTGTTAATAAGCTTTCTTTTTATGTTAGTGTAATTGGTTCTAACCGTTGTAATTAATTAAATAAATAAATGAAGGGGACGTCATATTGATTTAATTAGAGAAGAAAGAAAAGGGATTCCCAATTGCCCAAGCCAAAAACACTTCTTACGGTTCCGTACCTCAAAGGAAAAACGGAAACCTTAGGTACCTATAGGATCCCTTTGTTGTCCGTTCGTCCGTCCGTCTGTCTGTCAAGGCCCTTTATCTCGGGAACGCGTGGAGGTATCGAGTTGAAATTAAAACCATATAGGTCTACCTACCTACTCAGGTCTACAGTCCCTTGAAGAAAAATAAAAAGAAAAATCAAACTTCGTAGTTAACGTAAAAAAAGATACGGCCGTAAATACCGCAAAAAACGTATATTTCGATACTCTCAAGGAAATCAAGATTTAGATATAGGGTATTTTCCATTGACCTAGAACTATAAAATTTGGCAAGTAAAACCGTCCTATATTACAAGTATAGGGAAACATCTGAAAACTATACATTTGTAATTAAATCATAAAAAAATATAGCCTTTATTTAAAGTAATATGTCCGGTTTTTTTCCATAAGGTGCTTACTCTAATTTTCACACCTACTGCGAGATAATTTAAACCAAGCTTAATAGTGGTGAAAGGAACCAAGTTACCTTTTCGGTCTTCGGAGGTTGGGGAACTGACATAATTCGGAAAACTGTGAAGAAAAAGGTCGCAGACCGTAAATCATCTGGATGTATATCCATGGGTGGAGTTAATCTGTCAGATTCAAGAATTTCGCGGCAATCGAGCCATCTTAAACGAGGTAACTTCGACAAAGTAGCACGAGCGTATCCAGCACAAACCTAGTTGAAAAAATATAATAAGTTTTGCAGATAGCGCCATCTACCTACATCATCTCGTACTATTTAGTAACCGCGAAGCGTACCGAGCACGGGTTTCCCGATAACTGCAGCCCATTAAGATTTGGAAGTCGTACCACAGCATCGAGTACTACATCCAAATTATAGATGTCGTTGTCTGCCAAATCTAATACCGTCAAATTGAAAGGCAGCAATCCTATTGCATCGATGTTTTCTGGAAACAATAAGTAGGTAGGTATAAATTTTTGCACTAACACACAAAACTCAGCCTAAACCAATACCTTAGTCTAGAATTATTATTTTTTTCACTAGAGTTTTATTTAAAACTGCTGTGCTGAAATTGGTACGGAAGTTTATCATAATTATGACCCGCACAACTTCGTCTGCGTCAAATTTGTCATTATTGCTCCACTCTTATTGGTCGTAACGTGATGTTGTATAGCCAATAGTCATCGTCGTTTAATGGGCTAACCAACACTAAAACCATCAATTCGAATCAGTAGTTCCTGAGATTAGCGCGTACTACTAAATAGACAAATAAACTCTTCAGCTTTATGATATTATGAAATACTAGTTTTTGCCCGCGACTTCGTCGTACACACATATCCCGTTCCCGTAGGAATTTTGGGAAATCCTCTCTTAGTGCTCCCCTACAGAGTGTAGGGAAGCTACATGCCAATTTTTTAGTTTTCTACGACCTGTACCTACTTTCGGCTGTGCGTTGTCTGTCAGTCACTCACTCAATCAGTCGGTAACGGAAGAATTTTATATATTAGGACTAGCACTTCGCCCGCGACTTTGTCCGCGCTGCAATTTTCTTAAGGATCCATATTTTTTTTCTAGACCAATTATATACTAAAACCTTCTTCGAGAACCACTCTATCCATTGGTGAAAACAGCATGAAAATCGGCGCAGCAGTTTTTGAGTTTGTCGCGAACAGACAGACAGACAGACGCGGCGAAGGACTTTGTTTTATAATATGTAGTGATGATAGATAGATAATATTACCAGAGGTTAAAAAATTCTTGGCCAAGCCCAAGTATAGCAGTTCAACAGGTAAAGATTCAGCAAATCCGGACAAATCGCTAAAATGATTTGTTTGAAGCTCAAGGCTCCTTAAAGATGGCGGAATAAAATCTGGATTCAGTTCCGCTAAGAAGTTGCCGCATAAATTAAGCGATATCAACTTTTTATATTCAGCCAATGATTCATCTAGTTCTGACATCTGTGACAAACGGAAGAAGAATAAGTTTATTTTAAATACCTACAGCTAGTCTATTCTGTAAACAACTATTTCGATATCGAGCTTCACCCGAGTGACAAAACTCACAAAATGCGCTTTATTGCGCACAACATAAAGGTCTTAATTTGAAACTCACCTCGGATTCCACTGTCGAGATACGAAAATGTTGTTACAGAATAGCACTACAGGAAATAAGATAATTTTAGAAGTTGTAGGTGACCCTTTGACAGACCAGTCAGGTTATACAACCTGTAACAGAATAAACGCAATTCCTCTTAAGGGGTCATTGAACTCATCTTTATGAACAACTTTCACATCATAGTAAAAGTTGTTCATAATGATGAGTACAATGACCCCTTAAGAGGTATTGCGTTTATTCTATTACAACGTTGTATTTTTCGTAGGCTGTAGAGTGAAAATCTAATGCGAACTAACTGTAAATATAGGTACGACACAATGAACATAATCACACTCTGTCGCTAAAGTGCTTGTAATTTGAAAATACATTAGCTACCTATACGTTGTTAGAAAACCATTTAAAGTATAGAAGCAGGTAGCTCCGGCAGTCAAACTAAATCTCAATTATTAATCCCGTCGTTGCATATATCCGACAATATCAATTAACTGCATTGTACTTTTCAGTGTTTTGAAAAATGTTCATCATCGTGTGGCACCCCACTTTTATCATCTGGATAACTAACCCCCTGATTCAGTTTAAAGAATTTAAAGGATCTTGTCAAATTGTAATTTAATTCTAAAGTTTGTCAAGTTCTTTTAATGTAGTACAGTGGGAAAAGGCCTTAACTTTTGCGATAAGTGATCATTCAGGTAAAGTGTGATGATAAGTCACCATTCTCATATGAATTCCACTGTGACTTGACGTTTTTTCAATCGTTGCTCGGCTTTAGTTTCTTCGTTCATGGGCTGCGACGACCGAAAATATTGAAATTCGGATTGACAAATGTCAATTCGGATTGAAACATGTCAATTCGGATTGAAACATGTCAATTCGGATTGAAAAATGTCAATTCAGATTGAAAAATTACAATTCAGAATGTTCTATTTAAGTTCTGCTAAAATCGACACTCTTGGATACGTGACTATTTATTAGGATTCTTATCCACGAGTACGGCATTTCCATTTTGACACCCCATAGAATCCACCCTAGGGTAGATACTCGGAAAAGTATGTCTGAGAATCCACCCTGAACCAGGGTATTGCAAAATAAATGATCATCACACTTGCTCGTGAATTGGGGGTATTATTGTAGTCGGTTTATGTGTGCTCCACTGTACCTGGGGTGGAAAAACAATATCGATTCGACATAGATTCCATCTATCCACTCTGGTCAAGATGGAAATGCCGCACGAGTAGGCATTGTCACACAGTGTTTTACAATCCTGCAAAAATAACGAACTATGATTTCAGCGTTATTTACCTCCGAATCGTTCACTCGCAACACGTTCACCATTTTCATCTCATCTTTCAGTTTCTTTCGATCACCTGATTTCACCGTCTTTCGAATCAAGCTAATCAAGTCGTCTGTGATACAATTGTCATTTATAAAACATATTTTCTCTTCTTCATTTGCGAATTTCTCATTGTCCCATAACGTTGCTGGCAACAAGAACTCCCAGTGCTGCTCGAGACTCATCCCAGACTCCTCGTTCAGGATGCCATAGATGATGCTTCTGCTTATTTTATTTTCTAAAGCTTCAGAGAATGTGACCTTTGGTATCGGCTCTCTTTTACAAAGAGCCTTGTGACCACGTAATGCGCTGGAGATTAGTGTCCAATCTATACCAGTTTCTAAACGCTCTTGAAAACCTAAAAAGATAAACTGTGATTATAAGATCATATTTTATGCTAACTTTTATAGCTTATTCGAGTTTAAAATATGTTAATGCGTGAACTGTGGATCTATACTGGCAATGAAGATAGGTAACTTTCCTAATTAACAAAAAATGCGCTTATAAGAAAAAAATACTCTATAGCCTATGTTCACCAGGGTTAATGTAGGATTCTAATGGTGAAAGAATTTTTCAAATCGGCCCAGTAGTTTCGGAGCCTATTCAATTCAAACAAACAAACAAACAAATCTTTCCTCTTTATAATAAGTACTAGCTGACCCGCGCAACTTCGTCTGCGTCACAATTTTCATTACTGCTTCGCTCCTATCGGTCTCAGCGTGATGATATATAGCCTATAGCCTTCCAAAATAAATGGGCTATCTAACACTGAAAGATTTTTTCAAATCGGAACAGTATTTCCTGAGATTAGCGCGTTCAAGCAAACAAACAAACTCTTCAGCTTTATATATTAGTATAGATTAGTGTAGAAGTGTAGATTAGCGACTAAGATCCGCCGTTTCTGACGGGTGTAAATTATGTGCATAAATCTTTCTTGTTTAAAGCCTTTCTATTACAGACAACCGAATCAAAATTGCGGAGGTAGTTTAGGAGAAGTAGGTGTGCGGAAAAACAGACAGCGACTTTGTTTTATACATCTCTATTCTTATCTGTCTCCTATTTAAAAGAGGGATAAGAGAAGTGATTATGTCAGCCCAAAATGAATTGGAATTTGAGCAAGAGATCAAGAGAATGTTGATGTTGAGATGGTTCAGAAGACAAAGCTAGGTTACCTGACTAGTGAAAGAGCCTGCTGAAGTGCCAACAATGATGATTTATAGTTTTTATTTTATTGAAAACATGCCTGACCCAAGACTGTCACGTGTTATGTAGTTTCTGCCTACTGCCATGGGAAATGCAAGTGAGTTTATATAACCCCCGACCAAAAAAGAGAGGTGTTATAAGTTTGAGCGCTATGTGTGTCTGTTTGTGTATCTGTCTGTCTGTCTATCTGTGTATCTGTCTGTGTGTCTGTCTGTGTGTCTGTCTGTGGCACCGTAGCTCTTAAACGAGTGAACCGATTTGTATGCGGTTTTTTTATTTGAAAGCAGGTTTTGTATAGGTACACATCATTGTCGTAAGAGGCGACTAAGGGACTCGCCAGAGAATGGGCAGCAGCGTTCTTTGTAAAACGTAACACCATACACTGCGATCGCTAACTCGCCTGCCAAGCGTAGCGATTATGGCAGACCCCATCCAAAATTTGGGGGAGGCCTATGTCCAGCAGTGGACGTCTTTCGGCTGATATGATTATGATGACATATCATTACTGCGGTAGGCGCCAGATAAATGTGGAAAAACCCACATACATTTATTGACTTTCTTAATATCAAAAACAGAAATAAAGACAATAAAGCTGTCCTAAATCGACTTCTATCGTGATCCTTTATTTTCTCTAATAATGAAAAACGGCTCATAATTCGGTACTTTATTGCAAGTTTATCTGGCGCTTACCATAGAAACATCATCAACATTTTCCTGACCGTGTTCAAAGTTATTTGGGGTCAAGGCAACACGCTTTCTTCCTCCATATCTTCTAATCACAATATTGTTTAAAATTGACTACCCTAATGCTACGGCCACAATACCGTAATAATAATATGGCAATAATTATGGCTATAACTGAAACAAAACCAACTGAAACTACATCAATTATGGCCATAATTATTGCCATACTACGGTAGTGTGGCCGTAGCACGAGAGAATTCGTAGTAAAGTGACGAACGCACTGAATGTACCTACCCTCTACAACATCTTCAGGAACATATACTAGACTGGATGAACTGATTGGCTGTCGTTGAACAAAGGCGGTCGTTTTCCTAACTGCTGTTTCTTTAACCTTTGGAGCCATGATTTTTAGTTGACCGAAAACCTATTAAAACGCATTTGCATCAGATTCAAACTGTTTAAAAAAATGTATTTTTCTTTTCCTGTTTAGGTAACAGAATTGCCAGCAGTTTTTTTATGAAGTGTGAATAATATACTATCAAAAGGATTATTAATTTGACGTAGGTAATAGCATGGCTGTTGAAATACAGATAAATAATATGCCAATACCAACAAGGTGACCCCATAGAGTACAGTAGATATAGGTATATGAAAGAAAGGTGACCCTCTCTCGGATCAGTCATTTTCAGCTTGGCCATCCATCCAATAACTCAAAAACTAAATTCAAAATATAACGAATTCAAATTCCTGAAGAAACAGTTCTAGTCCATTGGTCTTGAGCTCAACCACTCCAAATGTGTTCTATTTGTGACAATACCGATAAACAAATGGACTCTACAGCATCTTTACAGAAATTCAATGCAATAAATAGACAAAGATATCAAAATTTTAGAAAGAGTTCTCTGCACCTCCTGGGTTCACCATTATTGGAGACAGTTTTTCTTCTCTAATTAACGACAAAATTATTTTTTTTAATTATATTTCAGAAAGACTTTCCAAAATCAATTTACATTCGGCTTTCTCATGAGATATTGTTTTTTGGGCCAAATTTTATTTATTTTCTCCGCCTTTATGAAAGCAGATACATCTTTTGAACAACATTTATCAAATCATTCAATGCACATTAATATCTTTCTTAAATGTGGCTCTGGATTAGTGATGGGCGTTGAATCAACGAACTAGTTGAATCAACGTTGATGTCTCTTCAACGGGATTATCGTTGACCGTGTACAAATCAACTCGTTGAATTCGTCAACGAGTTACGAGACAACGACGTTTATGAATTCAACTCGTTTGACGAAACGAGAAAATGAACCCAACGTTTTGTTATTTTCAACGTACGTAAATTGTATTTCTTTAATAATAAAACTCTCGCAAACTGCATCAAATTGTTCGTAAAGTAACATTACAACAGCATACGTTAATAAAAGCGTTTAGGCGTTTATCGTTCATGCAAGTTGACGTTCGTAACACGTTAACTCGTTGACGAAATTAACTAGTTGATCAACTAGTTGACAAACGCAATTCAACGTTAACGTTTCGTTGACGGAAAAACCTTCAACGACCCATCACTACTCTGGATGACCGAGCGTGACTGCAAGCCACACTGCCTATTCGCTTTGGTGAGCTCGACATCCGCAAAATTTCTAGTGTAAGCCTACCGGCTTTCTGTCTTCGGTCCACAGCACTGAGTGTTAACCAAAAGGATTTGAACTCTATCATTGGTGAACTGTGAAGTGCCGTAGTTGATCGATGCAGTGAACGCCTGGAAAGTGGCTTGCTCGAACACGGCGTTGCCCGATAACCCATGTTCCCAAAGACAATGGAATGACCGGTCTACAGTTTGGTATGGAATAACCTTATAAATACGTCTCCAATACTGCGGAGCGTGCCGCCTACTGGAAGTGGGTGAACGGGAATCGAGTCTGGCAATAGGCGCTACCGCCAGCCATCATAGGTACTATGCTGAGTGACAGTACTTTCCAAATCGCTACGTGTCTGCGTCTGGGTGCTCCTAGCGGATCTCACGTCGGTGTCAATGTGGTGAAGCAGTCGACCGCCTCGGACACCATAGGCAGTAGGGGCGCTGTTCGGTTAGCACGGCACGCCAGCATTAATAACATCGTCCGATGAGCTCTTGTCACCGCCACCAAATGTCATGTGCCAGTGGGTGGGCACGTGACGGTGGGAAGACCATAATGCCTTGGAAGGTGGGTAGGCCTTTGATGTGAGATGCAACATGTGTCGACACCCTTGCACCTTCCCATCTTCTTAGCACGGCGGGTTGCGCTGGGGTGACTGCTGCAGGTGCCTAAAATCTTAAATGTCGCAAATATAACAACCTAATTGGGAGTTATATATTTAAGCCGTTTGGGGTTGAGAAATTAGGCCCATAGGGTTTGAGTGCTCATTGAGTCTTTCGAGACATCAGCAAACAACTTGCTGACTGTTCACGTGCCCAGAGGGCTGGGCTTTTCTTTGGCCCAAGAACAAGCATTGCTATTCAACGCGGCAATACTGTGTACAATGCGGCAGTGTTCTGGTGTTCTACTTTTGCCATCGACAGCGATGTGGATGAATTTTTTGATGCACAATGATTTATTTTGTTTTTATACGCGTTTGTACATAATTTTACGATAATTAGTTTAGTCGTTTATAAGTATTCAGAAGTTACTTTAGGTCGTGTTCATATTATAGTTCGCTAAATGCTAATTAAACTGAACGTTTCTTCTACACCGAAAAATAATACATTTATGAATTCAGTGATTGAAGTGGATAGCCCTATTGTTGATCGAAGGGATAGTCATAAACTTTTTACAAATGTCGATAAAACAGTAAATATTACTGAACTTCTAGTGCTGCTCGCTAGATGTCGCCAGCACGACTACCAAGGAACTATTTCAAGTTTGTTTCAAAACCATGTGTTTGCCACGATCTGTGGCACGGTTTCGCGATAGACAGCTGCCAAAGAGCACGTCGATTATAAATAATTGTTATTTTTACGGAATGACAACAATATAAGAACGATTTTATGTTTTAAGAGATAGTTTTGAGGTGTTGTATGATAGCTAGCTCGAAATTGTTGCTAATTTCTGAGTAAAAAGGCCGCGTGTGATAATGTAAATATTATTTCTTCTTAGTGCAAATTCTTGAATGGTTTGATTTATGAAGTGACATTGACATGTGATTGCGCGGGAATTTCGAGTTTTGCGGCGCCCGCAGATTCTTTCGCCGATGGACATTCGCAGCGTTTTATTGAAGTTATGTTGAGTGAAAGTAAACTGTGCAATGCGGTTGTGTACCTTTGGTGACGTTGTTCTTGCCAATATATGTGCATGCCCTTGCGAGGTTGGCAAGATCCCATATATGCGGACTATTCCTTTTGTTTACTTCCGCCACTAGCGAAGTAACTACGAATACGTTACGTTAAAAGTTAAGGTAAGTCTATAAATTGTTATAATTTGCATGAAAAATCATTTTTTTTCCGATTTCTGAGTAAAATTGAGTTATTAAATAAGCTGTGTTTGTGTGTTTACTCGTAATAAAATATTCTGACACTACGAAGATATGAAAATAAGTAGTTATATACAAAATAATTGTTTCTTAGCAAGTAAATATTATTTTATTATATAATTATAATTGTAAGACAAGTATTTTGTGATCGGGGAGGATTATAAACTAGGTACAGTCGGCAACGAAAGTCAACAAACACTATTTTAACATGACAGCTTTCACACGCTTTTGAACATTTTTGAAACTTTCAGATTGAGCAAGATAGTGCTGTATTATTTGTAGTTCCGTATTTTTCTGTAAATGATAGATGCTTCTGTCCCTTAAATTGTAATCATTATCATCATCCTACATTTGTCTAGTGAGCCTAGTAGTAAGGTTTATATGTATATCTTTTTTCTCGATCTGCCGCCATCTCAGAATTAACTTTCTTCCTATATGACACAACTTATCCATTCTTTCTTTGGTCATCTTCTGCGGAAGTGGAATGTTACTGCGATATTTGGTTGTTCTTAGAAACACGTTAATTGGCTGTTCCGGGATTTTTTGGACTGAACTGGGTCATCATTCCTGTTGCCTGATCATTCGTCTTCGAGAAAGTCGAATAATTTTGTATCGGAATTTTTTGTAGGTATTTGGTGAATTGCCATTCGTACAATTATTAAGAAAATCAAATTGTTTATTTATTTTTTCCTTTAGTTAAATCCATAATAAATAAATAATCTACCTATATATCCATAATCTGCTATGTACGTTTCTTCTTAAGAATAAATATCATGTGTAGATTTCTATATAGTAGGTATGTACAAATTGAATTTTTTCAATCGTAAATGTAAAAGCCATAAATTACACACTTGTTTTAAGACACGAATTCCAATGTTTATATCTTTGTGCTCGCAGTTATTGACGTTACAAGTCAATCACAAGGTTCCAGTGCATTTCGAAGTTATTCAAAGTCCATACCATCGATTCTGATTCTGTTGCTCACGGATATTTCGCGTAACTTTCCATAGTCGCGCATTTATGCAGGAACGCCAATCGATTAATATCAACAAACACATTTTTGTAGTTATCTGTACCAATATAGGTTTGTCAATACGTGTCCACATATTTTAAAGAACCCGTTTTTTGAACTTGCATATAAATTAAATCAAATTCAATTAGCCTTGAGTCGTCTAATCCATGTCTTAAAATAGCAAATGCGTACACTTAAATCATCGGGTCAATTTCAACAAGACAACATTCTTGCTTTTCATAATCATCATGATTCTGTTCGTAACACATTTTGTTTAGGATCAGCGCATGTCTTTATTCCATTGTATATCTAGTTTCCGTGAACTCAGCAATCACCTGTTCATCAAGTTCATCTCAGTTCTGTGACAAAATTCTCTTTTTCTTTCTTCATTTTTTCTCCCTTATAGCCAAATCATCTTTGACACTTTACAGTCTTGCTCTTATCCCAATTCATATCGAAGTTGGTGCAGTTCTTGCATACTTCTGTTTTTTCTTCTTCAGTTTCCATCAATTCCTTATTGTTCTTGTCATAAGCTTTACGGTTTATTCCGATATCATGGATTCTCTTTCATTCCATTGCATGGTCGTTAGATACATTGAACGTTCTCTAATATCACCCTATAAAATTCACATTTCACCTTTCGTGTCAAACGCCTGCCGTTCAAGTTTCTTCACGATTTCTTAACCGTTGGTGGTATCTAAGATGAACAAATTTAACTTCAAAGAAAAGTAACACAGTACCGGTCAGTTTCGTACCTGCAAATTCTGGCCATTATGACATTTATTAAGGTTGTTAATGTTAAAGTTCATCGTATGAAAACAAGTCCTCAAGGTGAGGGGGACAATATGCGAGACTGTATCTTATTCAAGAATATCCGAAAGACAATGCGACATTAAAAATGGCCAAAACAATGGCCAGTATTTGTCCACATATTTGTATCAGAAATTGCATTTTGTTTATAAAACCAAGCCAATCGTCCACGCGTGATTTACGAGTAAGATTATTATTATGAGATTAAACGCATCAATTCGCCGTATGGTGTCGGCTGGTGCCATATGGTGCCGTAAAAGAATAATACCATCCTATCACTTCCCGTGGGTGTCGTAAGAGGCGACTAAGGGACTCACCAGAGAATGAGCAGCAGCGTTCTCTGTAAAACTCAACAACATGCACCGCGATCGCTAACCCGCCTGCCAAGCATGGCGATTATGGCAAACCCCCCCATCTTGGGGGAGGCCTATGTCCAGCAGTGGACGTCTTTTGGCTGATACGATGATGATGATGAAACTTATTAAATGTGCAAGAACGTAGAAACACTCGATTACAAATGACGTACATGCAACTACGTCAGTGAACTCAGCCATAACCACTTCAGCAGAGTGCTTAGTGTAAGTTTTTTAACGCACTCGATCGCGTTAACGTAAACGTTCGCTTATGTCAAAATGTATTAAAAAAAATTGGTTGTTTGTAAAGTAGGTTTACGATCGAGATGTTTACGTGATAACGAAAACGAGAAAATCTCCATTCGTTTGTATGCCGCTAGAGTGAGAGAGACGGAAGATCGGTCCACTCACTCGAACGCTATGCCAGCCTCCGCTCGTGAGGATTCCGCGTGACAAGTTTCACGGAATGACTGGCAGCGCTCGAGATGAGACGGGAGATCGGTCCGTCTCTCTCTCGTTATACCTGCGATCGCGCTCGTGAGGTTTTGGTGTGACACAAGTTTCTGAACATGTCACCCGACTAAAACGATTTTAAAGACGTTATCACGTCAAAAAAGTTTTTCCGTTACTGTCACCAGACGGCGCTTATTCAGTTTCAATACAAATTTACGTTTACGCTAACGCGATCGAGATCGTTACAAAACTCGCACTAAGGCCACAGAGCAACATTTTTGTCGAGCAATTTAAAAAAGGTGACTTTCTGCCGGTATAATTAAAATGCTAATAGAGATTAATTGAAGATAGAGATGTGCTGCGATGACCTTAAAGAAATGAGTATTAGCGCTGGGAGACGATGATGATAATGCATTGGGATCTTTAGTCTAATAGTTACAAGTGCAACTTCTAGCCTTGAACTCTTTCGATTCCCAATTTGGGCAGTGTTAGGTTTTTCCATTGGACTATTGCCATTAACAGTCTAGGGCCTAGGCTATTCCCATTACAGGCCTATATTACCTAGCCCATTACAGGGAATTTGGAAATTGCTGTGTTAGCCCGGGGTTTGTAAGTTTGCAGACATCCCCGTGCCTCAAAAAGCACGTTAAGACATTGGTTTTGCGCCATTTCTCCCTTCGGTCGTGTCGCAATGCCGCCCCATCAAATTATGAGACTGATGAAAAAGGGAGTGCAACTGTGTTTGCGCAAATGCTGTATTATATCACCCACGCTGATAGCACCATGTCCGAAATCAGTCAGGTGAACTATTATTAAACCTCAGTTGAATGCTTTCACAAATAGTCATCCTTTACATTATTTCACTTTTACAGGTCACACTATCAAGATGACGACTTCATTCACCATGAAGGAAGGTGGTTTCGGGGTCGGCGACTACGCAGTCTTTGGGGTCCTATGCGCAGTGTCATGTGCGGGAGGACTGTGGTACAGCGCCGTCGGCTCGAAGGTCCAAAAGGTAGTGGATGTGAAAGACTACCTCCTTGGGGGAAGAACTTTGTCCACCTTCCCTGTTGCTATGTCACTTATTGCCAGGTGAGATATTAATGAGGACTTTTTTTTTTCTTCGCTCTTGTCGATCGATCTTGTCTGACCAATCTCTTCTGTAGGTAAGCGATGGATGAAGTGTACGATTGAACGCCCGAGCTAGATCTGTTCACTCTTGTTTTGAAGGCTGACGGGTGGTGGGGAATGGTTTCCCCTTGTTAATTTTGACGTTGACTTGACCCTTTGCTTTTATCAGAAGAGAACACGTCAAGAGAAGACCTAAACGAAAGCAGGTTTCATGAATTAATTTTATCCATGACACAAATGGCTTAATATCAATGAGTTTTTCATGACCTACTTTGGGTATTTAAGAGATACGTTAAATAAATACTGCGTATTTTTAAGCAAAGACGTTACAACACAAAATAAACAATTTAAGCGTTGTAGTGATACCATTTGAAAACAAAAAATACTACATTCAGAAAAAGTATTGCAATTTAATCTGGAAACTGGTGGATGCCAAGTTACACAGCTTGACTAATCGCCGCAAAGTTGCCTGCTTGTCGGTCTTCTACAGATTGTACTTCGGTGAGTGTGCCCAAGAACTCCACGACCTCATTCCCTCCCCCTGTTTTGCCATCGGACATCCAGACGCACTGCAAGTTACCATCCCTACCTTGTTGCTATTCCACCAATTCACACTTAGCGTTTCCAAACGTCTTTTATAATGCGCACAGTAAAGGCGTGGAACTCTCTGCCTGCGTCTGTGTTCCTGAACGCTAACAACCCTAATCTCTTCAAAGTTAGAGTGCACAGGCTCCTTCTGGGTAATCTCGCCCCATCGTAGACTCTGTCATCTCTGACCTAGACTAGAGTCAAGAGCAAACCCATTTCAAATAAAAAAAAAGACTTAGAAATTCCCTTGATTTAAAAATATTAAAGCCAAGTAAAGCAGTGTTATAGCAGCGTTATAGTAAAACAGCTCTCAAAAGGTAAGCCGAAGACCTGGTGAAGGCTGCGGAAAACAGCTAGAAACAAGCAGCACGTGACCGGTCGATGTGGCGAGTGGCGACGCTTGTGGTAGACCAATGTCGAGCAGTGGACCTCTTCCTGCCAGGGTTGCGGAATTGGTTCGAAAGTGTCACCGCGGCCTTGGAACGCAAAGGTCGTTTGGATTAACTCAGAAGGGTTTTAGCCAGTAAGAGTCCGCCCAGACAAAAAATGAAAGCAGTGAACCTCTTCCGACTGAAATGATGGTGTCTGACTAAACGTTTTGTTTCAGCTACGTCTCCGGAGTGACGATACTAGGGACTCCAGCGGAGATCTACAACTACGGTACACAATACTGGCTGGTAGTGATAGGAGTCACCTTGAGTTGCATAGCAGTAGTCACGATATACCTGCCAGTATTCTGCACGCTCAGACTATCTTCGTCTTATGAGGTACGTTGTGTTTTTAATACAGTTATTTTTTTATTCAAAGGTGATATGTTTTTAGGGTTCCGAACCTCAAAAGGAAAAAACGGAACCCTTATAAGATCAATTTGTTGTCCGTCCGTCTGTCTGTCAAACCCCCTTTATCTCGGGATCACGTGGACGTATCGAGTTGAAATTAAAACCATATACTCAGGTCTACGGTCCCTTGAAGCTGTGAAAAAATCAAAGTTCTAAGTTAACGTAAAAAAAGATACGGCCGTTTATGCCGCTAAAAACGTATATTTCGACACTCTCAGGGAATCAAAATGTATAGGGTATGTCCCGTTGACCTAGAACTATGAAATTTGGCAAGTAATACCGTCTTATACTACAAGTATAGGGAAAAGTCTGAAAACTATAGATTTGAAATTAAATCATAAAAAAATTAGTCTTTATTTAAAGTTATATGGTACGGTACCCTCGTCCGACTCGCACTTGGCCGGTTTTTTTTACATCTATTTGTTTTCTACTTTTGTATATGATTTGTACTCCTGTCTAATTTTATACTTATGTCTATAGTTTGTACTCCTGATTATGTCTTGTTATCCTGACTGTTAGTAGTAGTTTCAATTCCTGAGTGTATTTTGTACCACGGTCTGTCTTTTGCGCTCCTGTTTAGATCTATATCTCCAGCCTACATTTTGTACTCCTGCCTGTTTTTATAAGCTTCTGTCTAAATTTATTTATTATTATTTCTGTTGATTTTGGCAGGCCGTCTTTTTGTTCGTCTATCCTTTTTCATAGGGCTTAGTATCTGCCTATTTTTCTTCTTTATGGCTATGTGACTCCTGCTGTTTATGGTAATGATAGGTAAACCTGGTCTTTTAATCTGCAATACTTGCCCGTACAATACCCAGAGGTTTTTTAATGAAAGCTTACTATCACGAAATGATCGAATGATGGTTAGTTTATTTATATAAACTTCAAAGCCAGGTAATTAGTTTGCAATTTCAAGAGAACAATGTTAGAAACAAGGCATTGTAACTTTACAGCCGAATGGACTCTCTGGGTCTGGTGCTTAATGAATGATAATTCAAAATAACAGACATAAATCATTGCAATCATTAATACTTATATGCCTGAGATTGTATACCAATGAACTATTAATAACATTGAACAATCATCTCGTTCAGTATTCGAATAATTTATCTTATGTCCGTATAGATCTTATCGTGTAAGGTGATCTATCACGAAAATGACAGCTATTTTGCGCTGACTGGACTTTGCCCCTGCGCAGCAAAAAACGCACGGGTTTAACAAGTCCGAGTTAATAACATGTAGGGAATTATTATTCGTATTTTATTATCGGAAGATGTAGTTTTGGAATATCCATTTGCGGTATGCTGTATTATAATAACAATGCTTGCACATAATTGTTATAAAATGAGTAATTCTTGAAGCAACTTGAGAAATGATGTAGGTAGGTAAAACATCATGAAGTGTGTGTGACTAACAGAATTGTAATAGTATATTATTATTTAAGCCTGTTATCTAATATTATTTTAAGGTAACTGAAGTAGCGAAAACTGCAGGTACAGAAAGACTGAATTATTAATCAATTAAAAAAAATATCGCGCGGAAATATTTTTATAGTAAATTATAATATTACACTCGGAGTATTGTTGAATATAAATATTAGCTCGTTTTCATGAAGCCCTTTTTTAAACGGGGGAAGTTCTCAAGTCGACGCGTATATATGTACCACGCATAACTTTTTACAGAGTAGTCCGATTTTTATAATACTTTTTTAATTGGAATGGGTAAATCCTCGAGGGTGGTCCCATATAAATGTGGAAAAAAGAAATCCTACCCTAAGGGTAGGAAAACAGGGGATGATTGATTGTTTACTCACTGATTGTTATGTATGACCACGCATAACTTTTTACAGAGTAGTCCAATTATGATCATTCTTTTTTTATTGGGTAGGGAATACCTTGAAAGTGGTCCGATAGAAATTTGTAAAAAAAACTACCCTAAGGTGGGAAAATAGGGGTAATTTATTGTTTGCTCACAGATTTTAGTGCAGAGTTGTGTATCATTTTTGGTAGGCCTACCCATGTGGGTATATAAAGCCTGTTTTTTTAAGTATTTTTATCATACAACAAGTTATAGTTTAAGTAGGCGTATATAACAGTTAATAGCTAAAGTAAGATAGGTAGCTATTTTAAAAGTAATAAAAAATTAAGCATGTATTAATTAGTAGATTATAGTCACAAAAAAGTATAAAATAAAAACTAACTTTAGGTAATTTCGGAAGTCGGTGTTTTTGATTGTTTCTTCGTATTTTAACACCGACTTCCGAAATTACCTAAAGTGAGTTTTTGTAAAAAGGTTTATTATTTTTTGCTTTTTAGTTTTTTCAGAGGTTTAATTTTTTTGTTAAAAAGTTTTTTTGAGGATTCGTTTATAAGATTTTTAATAGGTACCTCTTTGTTGGCAGTTGATAAAATATCGTTTGATTTTTATACGTTTAGAATATTGTAATTATGATGTCCACCTTCATCTATTTAATTAATAAATTGATTGAAAAAATATATCAAAATACGAAATTATGTCAGCTCGTATTATGAAACGTATAGAACTTCTGTATTATGTTATGTTAAAAAAAAACTTGTTTTTAGAATTATAACTCTCTTACGTAAAGATTCTCCACGTATCCTGAAACATTATTGTTTGTTCCAGTACCTAGAGCTGCGGTTCAACAAGAATGTCCGGGCGTGTGCCTCCGTGTTGTTTTTAATCGACGAGGTGAGTTCATTTCTTTAACTAATTAAACTCTAGTCACAGTTACGTACTTGTATACAACGTTGTATTATAAGGCGTCGTCCTAATTGGCTAACGATCGTATGAGTTAGCGATGCGATTTCGTCGCGCGATGAAAATAATTCCTGTGCTCGCACGATGATTTGCTAACTTCAATTAGGACCAAGGGCGTAGCTACCCGTATCAAAGATACGGGGCCCCCGGACTACAAGGGCCCAACGTGTCCTTAGTGGCCTGCCAAGACAATCCTTAGCTAGTAGGGCCTATTTTGTTACAAATAAACAATAGGTACCACTTAAAACGGGCCCTCCAACAATGTTTGATACAGGGCCCCTTTGGGACTAGCTACGCCACTGATTAGGACACTCTCAAGAAATGTGTGTGTTTAATCTCGTCGTGCGATGAGATTGCATCGTTAACTCGTACGATCGTTAGCCAATTAGGACGACGCCTCAGTTCAGCCTGTTAGTGTGTTACACCCGTTTCCTCACGATGTTTTCCTTCATCGAGGTCTGTGGTGTCCAAGATAAATTGCCGGTCTATTTTGTCAACATCTCACCGCGTAAACTAAGGTGGCCAGTAGTGCTATTCTGTAACAACATTTTCGTGTCTCGACAGCGGAATCCGAGGTGAGTATCAAATTCGTATAAACATAAGACCTTTATGTTGTGTAATATAAAGATCACATTGTGAGCTTTATCACTCAGGTGAAGTTCGATATCGAAATAGTTATTTGCAGAATAGACTAGCAGAGTGTAAAGTGAAGTGTCATTCCATCTTGTTTGTATGGATTGACAGCTCAATTAGTATTCACTTCACCTAAGCGTACACTGTGAGATGTTTACAGAATAGGAAAATGGGCTAAAAAATCTAATTAGTCCGTCAGATAGATTTCCAAAAAATCTACCTGACGGACAAAAAATTAAAAATTGAAAACTCGTGTGACGTCACAAGTCATTTGGTTTCAGTACACTTTTTAACCACAAGTTTCACACGAGCTTTCAACACACTGTATCGTCTTATTATTTTTTTTACATGAAAAAAGAAAAAAATACGTGAAGGATATTTTTTTGGAAATCTATCTAATGGACTAATTAGATTTTTTTAGTCCACTCCCCTATTGCACTGCTGATTTTGTTGATTCACGCCAAGTGCTGGGTTAAGGAAAGACAGTCAAATAGAAGGATTAGTCGGTTATTTTATCGAATCACGAAAGTTTCTGTTTTGTCTTTTTTATGTAGCCATCAAGTAAATTATTTAGGTATCATGTTATGTTCATCAATCAATCTGTCTTTTATACGACCCAACTGTATTTATACGACCCAACTATATTTATACGACCCAACTATATTTAAACGATCCTACTATATTCATACGACCCAACTATATTTATACTATCCAACTATATTTATTCCACTCAACTATATTTATACGATCCAACTATATTTATACGCCCCGACTATGTTTACACTATCCAACTATATTTATACGATCCAACTATATTTATACGACGCAACTATATTTATACGACCCAACTATATTTATACGATCCAACTATATTTATACGACCCAACTATATTTATACGATCCAACAATATTTATACGACCCAACTATATTTGGATCGGCTTCCACACTAAACGAATGCAGCTGAATACCAGTATTCCATTTGGACGACTGCCCATCTAACTTTCACAACCCAGTAACGGCGTAACTCCTGGGCAAGGCACATTTTAAGGCTTCTGGACAACCCGTAACGACTGTAAAGATGTTTATATGACAGCCGAGACCAGAAGCTTAGCGTGGCTTCCGAGACACTAAGGAGTCTCTGTATGTTACGATTTTTTTTAAGGATGTTACATCATCAAATTAATCCTATGAGCGAAGCGGAAGGGTGTGTTAGACTCTTACTGACCATCCGTGTTCCTCCTAATGCCCTTTGCGTTCCAGGGCCGCGGTGACACTTTCGAACAAATTCCGCAACCCTGGCAGGCACTGGCCTTAGCGGGCCCCTTATATAATGGATAGTCCCCATCCGCTGGCCTACCTCGGCAAATGTTGCTTTATCTCGAACATCGACCCGTGCGGCAATTTTATTATTACCCTATATCGTAGTATTGTTTTTGTTTTTAAAAGTACAGTTTATATGGTCTACCTATGGAATATTTTAGAACTCACAAACAAAGCGAAGGCCTTGCCTACTTCACATATGCACATAATTTACTCATAGGAAACAGGAATACAATAGTGTCATAAAAGCCGGCTGTAAGTACGTGCCCTTAGAATTTTATTATGAATTCAGTTCCTATGCGGATATAGAGGGCATTGAATGATAAAACGTGCATGACATAACAGCTTCAGGGGTAGGTACTCGGATAGATAGAGAATTTCTTACATAGTATTAGAGATACGGTAGATATCAAAGCTGAAATTGCGATTTGGATGACGGAAAGAGAATTTTTAAGAGATAGTGTCAGTGACTGTCAATCAAGTGGGCCTAGTGCAGCCTTACTTATCACCTTATCAGACAACAGTAGTTGAATATGTTGTAATATGAATTATCTGGAATATTGAATGCTGTTGTTGTTCGTTAGTCGCATTCACAGGTCGCATTCCACTGCCTATGAGCCGATTGCCAAAAAACTTCCAGTCCTGGTAAAAGTCAAATTATTTACTTGAATAACACAGTTAAACGCTCTTTCGAAAGCTAAATTTACAGGAAATAGGAATTTATGTGGAAGTCAAAATGACAGTTTTTACATCATAGGTAGTTATGATAACAATAATAATTTTCGCAAAGCACGTTCAGGCTGCTCTCTCGAGAAATGTTTAAAAACAGCGTGCAGGTGAAGCAACTTTTCGTCGTCATTTACTGAGAAATAACATCTGAAAAAAATAGGTAGTTAATCTTCATGATATTATTGTACGTAATTTGGTTTAGCCAGAATTTATGTATCGGTATCACATAATAAGAAAAAAAATCTCCAAATCATTGAGATGAAATTATTTTACTCCTTCATTTTTTAACAAAAGTTAAAAAAAAATATCTACTGCTTTGCAATACAAACGAAAATAATTTGGTTTTGTTAAGTTAGCTCCGTTTATATGCACAAGGTCATTGGCATGTATACAAGCCTTAAGAGCCTTATCACAAAATTGCGTTTTCACACACAAAACTGCTGACATCGCATTATGTAGAAATTAGACAGTTGCAATAACGTTTATTTTAGGATTTATTGTTTATTTATTTATTGAATATTTATTAAATTTTAATTTCTTATGAACTATGGTTTATTTCGGTATAAATTTTACGAAATAATATTAATGTATTAAGGAGAAATTTATGGTTCATTCTGAGCATTTTTAGTAGATTTTACAGATTACTATTCTTATTTCAAATTTCTGAGGCCGCTACGAACTAAATGACTATATCAGGAAAATTATGATATATTTTTCATTTCATTGGGTTAGTACAGTACTTCAAACCACGAGCTCCAAAAAAGTGCCGTCGCGCATTCCATGAGAAACTTTCTTCGGAGTTTGGGCTTTTTACAAATAGATAAAAGAAAAATTCAAAAAGCGAGGCCGCTACGAACTATACTAATAACTATTCTCGACTATCCAATTACGACAGTTGTCTAAATATTTCAGTTTTAAGAATAAGAAAGCCAAAATTGGTCCTTTTACGCAAAACAAACAGTCAAATTGTAATAGGCCTCTTAAGCCGTCGTCCTGGCTATCATTTGTAGATTTTTGGCCAGCTAGAAACTCTGACTCTAGTCTTGCCAAGAAGTACTGGCTTACACAGTTAATGGGTTATGGTTAGTGGAGGTCTGGTGGGCCGCTGCTTCATGTAAAATACTGGTATTCAGCTGAATATAGTTGAAGGGAGAAGTCTAGGCAGATGAGTAAATTTGTGAGATTAGGTATAATTATGTGTGTGTGTGTGTGTGTGTTGTGCGTGCGCGTGTGTGTGTGTTGTATTGTATTATATCTAGCAACACTATTTATCTATGGAAGCGTAATTTCCCTCGTCAATAAACTTCAACTGATGATGCAATAAATCAGCCTTGATGTCACTAGTTCGAGGAAACGCGGAAAAAGTACAGAGATCTATTCATTGCTTTTAATTTAATCTACAATGTCGATACCTTGACTTAGGTGTTATTGTGGTTACTATAAATACCTATTCTAGCTTTAAAATACTACCTTGATTAGCAAAATAAAGTGATATATTTAGTTGAAAACTGGTTTTTCTAACGACTTGTTTTGACTTTGTTGATTGATGTTTAACTAACGCGTTCTACTAAATTTAAATTAGGTAGTAATATTACCTATTGCTATTTTCACGTACATATTATATACGATATTATATAAGCATTGCAACATATAATTGTGTGCCGACGAAGATTTTCAACTTTTCACACGTATAAATAAATAGTGAATTAGAAGAACTCGTTAAAAGTACACTGAACTAGCACTTTGTACTCAAATGGTCAAACATATGAATGTTTAAATATTGTCTCTTATCTAAACACTTGTGGTATACAATGACTTAGGTGTTATTCTTTTATAAGAGTTTAGCCATAATTCAAAAGACCGGGAAACGACCGACTCGTTTCGCGGTCTTTTGAATTATGGCTCGCGTGCAAAAGGTTTCGAACTAATTTCATTTTTTAAATATGTTATTTTAGCACTACAGACTTCTTATAATAAAGATCTATTATCTCCATATTTTTCTAAATTTTATCTATTGGTCTAATTTCTTGAATAACTTAAAAACTATTTATTTTAAAATTATGAAAAAAATATATTTACAGCCCTCATTTGATGTCACATGATACAGTTTAAAAAACTTTTTTTAAATTTTCTAATTTGACCCTCAAAAGTGACCCCCATACTGAAAATTTAATGATTTACGTAACGCGTCCGTGTTTGGATCACAGAAGTCTATATGCATACCAAATTTCAACAGAATCGGTCCAGGAAATCCGGAGAAAACTGGCTGTGACAGACGGACAGACAGACATTGACAGACACCCGAGTGATCCTATAAGGGTTCTGTTTTTTACGGATGTTCGGAACCCTAAAATGGAAAGAGAGAAGGTTTTTACCCAGCAGTGGGGTCACATAGGCTTAGATATACATACGTTTACCTCTTAGAATATGCGTTATTATTCTAAGGTTTACCTATTATAAAACAGTATTGTATTGCTGACGTCACCAGTCCTTTCCAATTATGGTTCTTTCCTAATCGACGTAGGTGATCTAGTTTGGATTTACGTACAAATGTAAAGTTCATAACGCTTGCACCTTTAGCTTTTCGATCAAATGTGTGTGAACAACTTCCGCAAAAACAATGTTCAACATTTCTTCGATTTTTCGCACGTAAATGTAGGTACTGAACAGCATTTTTTTTAGATTTCAGAGATGATCTCGTATTAAAAGTTGTTTATATTCATAAGTAGGTACTTTCACGACCTAGCATTGAAAGTCAACCTGTATATATCACTAAAAAATCCTAATCCAAATGTATAAAATTCTTCAGTTACTGACTAATTAAGTGACTGACAGATAACGCACATGTAGGTTCCTTGGGGAGTGTAAGGGAGCACTACGAGAGGATTTCCCGAAAATCCTACGGAAACGGGACAAAGCTAGTAAAAATATAAAATCTGTGTGTTGTGGTTGTGACAGTCTAGGCTAGGCTGTATTTTCCTGAACACTGATTCTGAAAATCAGAGCAAAGACACGCACGTTATGATTACAGAAGAGAGATTTTATAGCACCTGTTAACGTCAGGTTAACGTCAGTTGGTTAACGATAGTTAGTTGTTTGGAATCAGCAATTCTTATGAGTATACAAACTGTACGTAAAAGGTCGTTCGCTTGGCTGTCACAGTGGACTTTGACCGCGCGGTGTCGGCTCGTATGAACAGAATCAACACCAATTGTCCGCGCCACATTGGCGGAACTGTGCCGCGTGGCTGGTCATAGTGTGACAGTGGCCATCTCTAATATGGGAAATGAATAACCATGCTTTTGTAGTAACATAAACAATATAAATCTACATTATGGCAGTACTAACTTGACCATAGATAATTGTGCCGTGTAAGCATATATGGAATGCAGGAAAACGTATGATTTTTATCTCAATTTATCGAATACAAACACCAAGTGACGATTTTTACTGTATGTTTGGACTTATGAAAATCAGAAAACATAACAGAATAAAATTATGTTACCATAATGAAATGAAGAAGTCTGAATTTTGTACTAATTTAGTGAATGCTTATGTTATTTTAACAAGAACAGTCACCGGTTTCATTGACTTTGGTACCGCTTTTTAATCACAGATAGTTGTGAACTGTACATCTTAATTTTATTTCGATTCACGAAATGTACCTACCTAAATGATTGCTCTTCGTTACGAGTTTGTATGAGCCTGCGGTTCCTTACTGTGTGTACACAATAGGCTTTGAAATAATAATAACGATATTGGTGTTTGATAACGATTGTTTGATAAATGTATACGCATAATAATCGATTAAAGTAACGGTCGTCCAGTGATGATTCGGCACACTTTGTCACAAGGTATTGCCATTGATGTAACAACTTTCATACGCGTAGTAAATAATGTCTAAGTAAACACGTATGCGTGGAAAGTGGGCGTCACACAGACGACGAGAAATTTTATTCGCGCACTTCAATGACCGGTCACTTTTAAATCTATTTCAATTTCAATACAATTTCAGTCGGACAAGGTTATTTAATGGTTCAGTTTGGACTTTGATCGCGACAATTTGCATTGAACAATACATACAAGCAATTTACTCAAAGAGTACAATGGTCAATTGACCACTTGCGAAAATGTGTGCACGCGTTATGAACACGTTTGTGTATAAAATATAGGCGAAGACACCACTGAACTGTTTCGCGGTATCAATTTGACGAAGACGTCATTGCAATCAGCGTATATGTGCCATACTTAGCACGTACGACGACGTATCTACCGTCTATTGTCTAGGAAAAATACATTATCAAGTGGAAAATCTGGTTATACAATTCAGCATTTAGAATTTCGCAAATACCTCTGTGACAGATGGACTAATAGTGATCTTACAATAGTTCCAATTTCCTTTTAAGGTCTGAACCTCCGACACGTATATACATAGGTCGTTAGACCTTACTGCCCACACCATATGAAGAAGAAGGTCCTGAACCTTAAGGATAAAATGTTCCTAATACCAATTTAATTCAGGTATTAGCCTGGTGTGTCTATATAGGTGCATACAGAGACCTGAAAGCGATATACGAATATGCGTAGATATGTATAAATATGTGCCTAAAAAAAAAATTCGACCATTTATGTAACCATGGAGTAATAATTACATGTTCAACCTTTGCACCATTGATTTGATGGCTCAATAAGCGACCAGCAAATAGATTGGTACAAACAAATTGATGAACTAAATAATAGCTAATTACAGCAGAATGCGGAAATACAGTACTGTGCTCAAGCAATAGAATTATTAATTGGGGCAGTAAAAATAATTAACTGTACACGTATTTATTTCTGTTCTGGACAATCTTTTACTTGTTATTTCAGAAAACCTATTTCAATTAAGCTAATGTTAAATTTCATGTCAGGTTATTACATTGATATTTTTTTCAATTTGTTACTGTTTTTTATCTACTGTTTTATAATTTATATTTTTCATTTCAGGTACTGTTCCTGCCAATGGTAGTATTTGTTCCTGCATTAGCTTTTAATCAATGTAAGTGAAAAATTATTAAAATTGTTTATGACATGATCAAATCACATTAAAAGTCATTTATTCATACAAGGTTGAGAATCGACACTTTTTAAACGTCAAAAATGTACATGTGTGTCAAAAATGTAAACGCACATTCCCCAAAACGTACCCCCGTCACCTATTCCTAGTGTTGTAGCTGGGAAGAAGTGGAGCCACGAACTCCCTAGCAATGTGCAAAGTCAGTCCCTCACAACGCTCGTCACCACTTCCTAGTGTTTTAGCTGGGAGAAGAAGTGGCGCAACAAACTCCTCAGCAATTTCGATAAACAGTAGCTGTTGTAATTTATACATAATTATTTTGACTATTTTTATGCCGCTTGATTTGATTTATTTTATTTACAGTGACGGGTTTCAGTGTATTTGCCGTAGCTGGTGCTATGGTTGCAATATGTGGCCTGTACACAGTATTAGTGAGTAGATTTTTATTTGTTTAGCATTGCTTTTGTAATTTTTTTGTTGATATTATTTCCGATACGTTTGTGTGAGTCAAATTCTTAAGTTAGAAATACATAAGACATACCGACGTCAGATTAGATAGATTTCAATAGATATGTATCGCAATCGATAGAAAGATAAGTAAGTAAGCGTAGGGATATCCGTTTCTAATTTCTTACCTAATTACGAACGTATAGAGAGACTGGGCCTCAAAGTTCACAAAACCTAGAATACGTGGGATTCTAGGTTTTGTGAACTTTGAGGCCCAGTCTCTTGAAAGAAAATTATCACAAAAACATTTTGACATTTATTGTCATTAGCGAGCTTTCTAACTGTGATTGGTTGAATGAGTTTTAACAGGCCATTATAGCACTCGACTTGTGTTTAATTTGTAACGGGTCGATATTTCTAGTTATGCCCGGTTTCTGAGATACTTTACCGGTAGTTTATTTGTCCGTTAACGCTATTTGTCATAACGCTATTGTGTTAGTTGATTAGTGGTTATCGGACAGATAAACGACCGATAAAGTACCTCAGATACGGGGCATTAGTCATTTATTCCATCCTTTATTATGGTGGGTTGGCTACCACTACAGAGAAATAGCAGGATTTTTATTTCCATTTTATAAATATCACCATCACGTATAAAATAAGACAGTAATAAGAGTGCGTGTTACGCTGCTGTTGTATGTAATATCACGTGTTACGCTGCTAGTTTTGAATCAACTTAAGGAATAACTCGGCAGAAGTCATTTGATCATCTTGTAGGGTTAATTAATGCAACGTGTTTGAAAAACGTGACAATGATGTTGTATTAAGAGTTAAACATGGACTTTTGTTATGACTCCGAGTGGTTGCTGAGCGGAAGAAATATGGTTTTAAGCTGCTGGGAAAACGTTTTTTTAATTAATTTATTTCTACATGAAAATCTTCGAGTTTAATTAAATTAATAATTGCTATTTTTTTTCATTTCTCTTATGATCGACATAGAGTCGAACGGGGGTATAAATCGGGGATATAATTTATTGAAAACTTAAATTTTCTTCTTCACCTCTCATGGCCTTGAACCTCACCTCTTGTGATATGCCTACGACTTGTATTTCTAATTCTACACTATATTTTCATCTAGGGTGGTCTAAAAGCCGTGGTTTGGACGGACTCCGTGCAGACAGGCATCATGTTCATTGGAGTGATCTTGGTGGCGGCCGCCGGGACGCTGGCCGTCGGCGGCGTGCGAGAGGTCATAGACATCGTCAATGAAACGGGGAGATTTGAACTGTCCAAGTAAGTGTGGAATAAAAAATATTTATATGAGTTTTGTCGAGGGTGTAGTAACAGGAGTGTTTTTTAGGGTTCCGAAAAAAAAGGAACCCTTATAGGATTACTCGGGTGTCTGTCTGTCTGTCCGTCTGTCACAGCTAGTTTTCTCCGGATCCACTGGACCGATTCTGTTGAAATTTGGTATACATATGGACTTCTGTGACCCAAACACGGACGCGTTACGTAAATCATTAAATTTTTAGTATGGGGGTCACTTTTGGGGGTCAAACTAGAAAATTAAAAAAAAAAAATTTTTGAACAATATCGTGTGACATATCAAATGAAAGGGCTTACTGTGAGGGTTTTAATTATATTTTTTTCATAATTTTAATATAAATGGTATTGAAGTTATTCAAGAAATTAGACGAAGAATGACCGTCCCCCCCTTATCTCCGAAACTACTGAGCCTAAAATTTTGAAAAAAAATGGAAATAATAGATCTTTGCCTAAAGATTACAGGAAAACCTATTAGAAGTCTGTAGTGTAAAATAACATGTTAAAAAAATTAAATTCGTTCGGAACCCTTTGCACGCGAGTCCGACTCGCACTTGGCCAGTTTTTTTTTTCGGTGGTGCGCAGGTGTTTGACGTCATCAAGTTAGTTTGGATTAGTTAAATAGGTGAATAAATAAATTAAGAGGTCGCTTTGGAAGATTATTTCGACTAAATATAAAAAAACAGCAAAGAATCTAAACAAACTAAAACAATTAAAAAATGTTCTAACCTGAAAAAGTTAACGCGAAGAACGGATCGGTTAGGGTCATCTTCATTTTTTATAGAAATAGAGTATAATACTTTAAATTAGAGCAATAAAGAATTGAGTATTGAGTACGGTTGGCAACCTTGTACCTAGTACCTATCCTGTGGTTTACGTAAACGTGGGTTTTCTGCTGCAGTTATTTCATGACAGGAGCAAATCTATAAGCACCGTATTCTAATTTCTAAGTAGGCAATCAATTTATAATGATTAATGTTGAACATAAGTCGAAGATAAGGTGGCCTAAAAAGGCCACTTAGGCAGAATCAGAAAAATCACGCCACCCGTCACTATCAAATTTTCCCAATCAACCTTTAACTTTGACAGATTGTTGTGTGGCTAATATTATGATTCTCCTAAAGTGGCCTTTTTAGCCCCCAAGATATAATTTACTATAGATATTGAAAAGTAAAAGTATTTTCTATCTCAGGAAAGGATCGATTTTCCACTTGTCAGATAAACTGCTATCGGAAAACTCTTCGAAATGTCAAAATTATCCACATGTTAAAAGTTATCAGTCGATTAAATACGTGCAGATTAGTAGTCATATTGATGACTGATGAGTCAATACAAACAAAGTACGGCGGTACTGTATTGACAGTACCGCCGTACTTTGTTGCTATTGATTTTCACGGCACAATCAGTGTTTACATTTGCATGCAAGTTGAGCCCATGTTGTTATGCAAGTTTGTAATCTTTGACCTGAGTAGCACACGTGGCTTTAGTTAAGTGGTAGCAATGAACTTAGTTGTGACGTTGTGATAACCTTTGAACTCGTGGGTTTGGCTGCAAGGAAGCATGCATTTTATGTTGTGCAATTTAAGAGGGGACTCTAGTCCCGGGGAATTTGAAAAATAGGTATTTGAAGAAACCATTGCCGATGCGTCTAAAGCGACAGCTGTGTAGCTCAGGCTGATTTTACCTATAAAAACCTTGACTAATGACGTTTTGTATTCCGTTGTTTTCTTCTTCAAAACTGGACTGATCTAAAAAAACATATATCAAAATTTAGAGTAAGACTATATCTATGCTTCTATTATTTTATATTTTGTTAAAAACTTATCAAATTTATCTGACAGACGTCTGAACATGGCGGTAAAAACGGGCTGTTTTTTCGGGTTTTTGGATTGTCATAACTCTTTAAGTAATTATGCTTTTGAAAAAAGAAAATGATATAGGCACGTATTAAACGATCTAGATTTTTTGGAAAAAAATCATTGCTCTAGCAGCATTGTCCAGGAAGAAAACACCGGAATGCGTTTGTATGGAGAAAGGCCCAAGAGTTACCGACTAGAGTCCCCTCTTAAGAATATATGGAATAGAATACAAAACAATAATTCGACACAGACAGAACACAACCGCAATAAGCACCCTAGTACCTTCCTAAAAGAGAAGAATGGGTAATAAAACAGAATATACAGAAAAATTGCGCTGACTGTGTCCCTACTGAATTCACTTTTTAGGGTTCCGTACCCGTACGTTCGTCCATACATCCATCTGTTCGTCCGTCTGTCAGCGGGCTGTATCTCAACAACCGTAAGTCCGTAATAGGTAGACAGTTGAAATGTTAAGAAAGTGTATTTCTATTGCTGCTATAACCACAAATTATAAAAATTAAAGAGGGCTCCCATACAGGAATTCGGTTTATGGTACGTAACCCTTCGTGTGAGAGTCCGACTCGCACTTGGCCGATTTTTTTTTGGTTAAAATTCATACGAAAAGTTGTAACGACACTTTTTGCTATAGTTGTAAGCCGTGCGGCGTGCGCGTGTTTCTCTCTCTCTCTCTCTCTCTCTCTCTAATAGAAAGCTAGCCTGTTATTTTCGTTTCGTCTTTCTATTTCTGTTTACGTTTTTTTTGTTAATAATAATAAAAAAAATATAACTTTTTTTTTTCTAATTAATCGAAAGGAACTTCGTTCCATCGGGGTGTCCCTTGACACCTCTCAAGTTTTTTTTTTTATTTTAATATCGAATTTGATTTGGTACAGCTGCTACAGTTATGTCAGTGACTGACTCAGTAGTCCATCTATTAATATAAATAACTTGTGCTACTTGTGTACCGGCTTGTAACTGCTCCATTGAATGTATTTATTGTATAAATAGTACACCTAAGACTACGTACAGTACTGTCTTTCCTTTTCTCTTTAAAATCATCAAAAGGTCGTCTTGAAAAGATCGCTTTTAGCGATAAGGCCACCCATTGTGTCATCTTATGTAATGTTTTCCTCATCTATCTTTTCTGTCACTTATATGGTGTACATAATAAAGAGTATTCCATTCTATTTTTAATCCCCGACGCAAAAACGACGGGGTGTTATAAGTTTGACGTGTCTGTGTGTGTGTGTGTGTGTGTGTGTCTGTGGCATCGTAGCTCCCGAACGGATGAACCGATTTTGATATTGTTTCTTGTGTTTAAAAGGCGAATTAGTCGGGAGTGTTCTTAGCTATGTTGGATGTAAATCGGTTCAAGATGGCCACCGCCACAAAATGGCGAATTACATTTTTTTTCAGAACTCCCTCAATATGGGTATCAAATGAAAGGGCTTGACTAGTAGAATAATGTACACTATAGTGAATGGGAGTTTAAAAAGCATGAAATAAAAATTAAATTAAAAATTTAAAAAACCCCCGACAAAAACCGGAGGCATCGCGTCGGAAGACCGCTAATAATACTTATACTTAGTACCTATATACAAAAGATTTGCGGTCTCCCGAGGCGAAGATGCTTGGCCCAAAGAATCGTAACTATACCTATTAAACTAAAAGGATGAATAGAAACTAAATTTTACTTGTTTTTTGTCGGGGCTTTTTAAAATTTTTAATTTAGTTTTTATTCAACGATGTTTACGCAGAGACGAATATTTTAACTTGCTCTTTGCGGTTTGGTGCTTTCAAACCAATACCGATATCGGAAAGATTTTCGCACGGTGTTTTCCTCCATCAACAGCCTACGGGAAAATTTCCAAGAAGGTACATATTTTATGAGAATATTAGTCACTAACCTTTGTTCAAAGAATTCACACTATTTTCCTTGTGATTTTTAGGGTTTCGTACCTCAAAAGGAAAAAATGGAACCCTTATAGGATCACTTTCTTGTCCGTCCGTCTGTCTTTCAAGCCCGTGTATCTCGGGAACGCGTGGAGGTATCAGCTGTGAAAAAAATCAAACTTCTAATTTAACGTCAAAAAAAAGATACGGGCGTTTATGCCGCAAAAAACGTATATTTCGACACTCTCAAGGGAATCAAAATGCACAGGGTATTTCCCGTTGACCTAGAACTATGAAATTTGGCAAGTAATACCGTCTTATACTACAAGTATAGTGAAAAGTCTGAAAACTATACGTTTGTAATTAAATCATAAAAAATATAGTCTTAATTCAAAGTAATTTGTAGCTACAAATTTTGTACGGAACCCTCGGTGGACGAGTCCGACTCGCACTTGGACGGTTTTTGTTAATAATGTTTCCATTGTTATACTGAATGGCATTTGGAGTAATCTTGTGGTTTTAATTATCAGGCAACGTTGCAACGTTACAAAAACGTGTAATACATAAATGAACATGTCATTTATGTGCATGGACTAGTTAATGGTAGTGCAAAACAGCATGGGTTATTCTAATTTTGTGTGGTACAGGAAATTAGATATGAATAAACAAGTGAGAATCGGACTTTCACACGAAGAGTTCCGTATCATAAACTGAAAAACAAAAAAAACGTTTCTTGTATGGGAGCCCCCATTATTTATTTATTTATTTAAACTTTATGTACAGTAGTGGTACATGGGCGGACTTAATGCAACAAGGCATTCCCATTAATATTTGTGTTGTTATAGCGGCAATAGAAATACACACTTGGTGAAAATTGCAACTGTCTACCTATTACGGTTCTTGAACTTCTTGAGATACAGCCCGCTGACTGACAAAAGGACGGACGGACCGACAGCGGAGGCTCAGTAATACGGAACCCTAAAAACTATAGCCATTCGCGTAATTTTATACTTTTGTGCAAAGAACGATGACGTGTATAAATAGATATTATGCAAAACATACCACGTATTAATGCTGAACATAATTATCTACTGACGTCACAGAATATCTAGCACAGCGTCTGATCTTTGCTTACGTTTGGCGGAACTCAGGGCTTACGTTCAACCTAATTAGGTATACATATGTATGTTTTGTACTATGATGCATACTATGATGGTCGATAAGATACAGACTACATGCTTATTTTAGAACTGTGTAAGACCTATAAATGGAATGTTGTTTAACCATTGTTTGTTGAATTTGCTTAAACGTTTGGCAAGCTACCCAAAACGTAGATATTGCTTGTCTAAATCACCAATCCACACATACAGACACTGGTGAGGAGATATTGTAAAGCAGACATTGCGACCACTCATCGGGGGATACAGGACCCGCAGCAATTAGGAATACGACGCGAGAAGGATCACACTAATCCAAATAAAAACTGGCCAAGTACGAGTCGAACTCGCGTGCAAAGGGTTCCGAACGAATCTCATTTTTTTAACGTGTTATTTTAAAACTATTGACTTCTTATAGGTTTTCCTGTAATCTATAGGTAAAGATCTATTATCTCCATTTTTTTTCAAAATTTTGGGCTCAGTAGTTTTGGAGATAATGGGGGGGAATGGTCATTTTCGTCTAATTTCTTGAATAACTTCAAAACCATTTATTTTAAAATTATGAAAAAATATATTTAAAACCCTCACAGTAAGCCCTTTCATTTGATTTATATCACACGATATAGTTCAAAAAACCTTTTTTAAATTTTCTAGTTTGACCCCCAAAAGTGACCCCCATACTTAAAATTTAATAATTTACGTAACGCGTCCGTATTTGGGTCACAAGAAGTCCGTATGTTTATCAAATTTGAACAGAATCGGTCCAGTGGATCCGGAGAAAACTTGCTGTGACGGACGGACAGACAGACAGACACCCGAGTGATCCTATAAGGGTTCCGTTGTTTGTTCGGAACTCTAAAAATTAGTGCGTACCTAATACCAATAGATATCTCGTGGCTAGATAATAACAGCTGCACGGGTCGACTTTCAAGGTTAAGCAACGCTTGCCAAGGTTGATCTGTGGATGGGTGACCATCCTGACATACCGAGTTTCCTCCGTGCCTCGGAAATCACGTTTAGCCGATGGTCCGGCTGTCATTTGTAGATCTTTGGCAGACGTTACAGATAGTCAGAAGCCAGTAAATCTGACACCAGTCTTGGCATGAAGTACCGTGTTGTTAATGGGTTGTGGAGGTCTGGTCGGCAGCCACTCACACGTAAAATACTGGTATTCAGCTAAATCCGGTTTGACTGGAAGCCGACCCCGATTTGGTTGGGAAAAGGCTAGGCAGATGATGATCTACTATTCTTCAAAGAACTTGTCTAAAGCATCCCGTGACCCAGTCTGCTGGTTATGAAAATTAAACTTCACTTATTGCATAATGCTCATTGGGATGACGAAAATGTTGATGAATTTATTGGACTTTTGCCCAAACTAAGAGAAAATACTGAAACCGTTGAGTGAAGCGAGCACGTTGAACAGAACTAACATGATTCATTCAGTAAATGTTTATTGGGAATCCAACCATCCGAAAATAAGTGCCATTTTATTTATGCAAGTTATTTTTAACTGAGAAGGTGGATCAATGACCTGGTGAAGGTCGCGGGAGTCAACTGATTTCGAGAAAAAAAGTCATCAAATCACCTCCAAATCGTTGAGGTGAAACCATTTTACTACTTCATTTAATTACAAAAGTCTAAAAAAAAAAACTACTGCTTTGCAATACAAACGAAAAGAATTTGGTTTTGTTATTTTTCTAAAATATGTGTAATTTTTTAAAAATAAATTAAAAATGCGGGTAGCGGAGTGGCGCATAGAGGAGTAGTTAGCACGTTTATGTGCACAAGGTCATTATCATATATAAAAGCCTTAAAGTCACGAATCACGAAATGCCTGTATTAATGAATCCTAATCTTCCATCGAATAACATATAGATTTTTTGGCACACAGTTGGAGTTTATCCCCGTACGAGCGTCAGACTGGCTGGGGCGCTGTTTTCGGCGGCTTCCTATACTGGACTTGCTTCAATTCTGTCAACCAGACCATGGTACAGAGGTATCTCTCTCTGCCCACCAAGAGAAAAGCTATCATGTGAGTACTGATTTCGTTTTAATCGGGGTGTTAATTTTTGGCCTGTTGAAACTGCGATAATCCATTAGAAGCGAAACGCTCAGGGGGGCTACTCTCTAAGCCCGAAGTCCGTAGTTTCGGGCTTAGTTGCGGGCGTATTTTACTCCGTGTCACCTGACCACTAAGAATTAATGACAACAAGTTTTAATAGTTCCTGTCAAATCGTGTTGTTATTCATTCTAAGTTCTGGTTCGGGACTAATCGTAAGTCTGTTGATGATACGGAGTAGAATACGGCCGCAACTAAGCCCGAAACTACGGACTTCGGGCTTAGAGAGTAGCCCCCCAGGACCGGTCGATATGACGGTACTTGGGGGAGGCCTACGAGTATGTTATTAAATGATGATGATTCGGGGTATTATTGGTACCATTGATATTCTGTTATGGTGTGAAAGTGGTGTCATGTTATGTGTGCAACTTGAATACTTTGGGACTGGCAGTATAGGAATTTTACATAAGACTTATTCGAAAATATCATAAAGCTGACATGAAATTCTTTAATTTCCACAAAAGTATTGCACTTTACTATTTTTCAAAATTTCAGACGGCACTTACTAAAGGCTTACATTCGTTCCTGGCTACATTTACCTTTTGAAAGAATTCTAATGATTTCGCACTGTTTATTTTTTTGCATTATGTCTTCAATAGTGTGTTTTGAGAAAATGTTGCTATAGTTTACAAATGTGTTTGAAGCGTTGTTTTATCTATCATAACATGCAATTCATTATGTTAGGGTAAGTCTCGTGTCCTCTAGACAATGCTAATATTTGTGGAGTTTAGAATAGATCAACAAACAGTGATTATGAGATCACATTAATTATGATTTAATACCGCGCTCTCATTGGCTAACGAGAACTGCCGCAAACCTGTGGTATTAGATACGAATGACCGCAGGGAGGTATGGCAGAGCAAGGAGCTTCATGGACGCTTTTATCGGGTCCTACATGGGCCCGATGTAGACTTCTTAGCGTCCGTAGCCTGGTTGCGTTTTGGTGACCTCCACGGGGAAATCGAAGGTTTTGTCTGTGCAATTATGGACGAAGTTATGATGACGAACAACTACCGGAAATATATTGTGAAGGACGGTATGGTTGACATATGTCACCGGCCCGGGGAATCCATCCGCCACATTATTTCCGCTTGTTCTAGTCTGGCTAACGGAGACTATTTGCACAGGCACAACCTTGTAGCCAGGATTATCCACCAGTTAATTGCTCTTAAATACAATCTTGTGGCATCGGAAGTACCGTACCATAGGTATGTGCTCGACCCAGTTCTCGAAAATGACAATTGCACATTGTATTGGGGTCGTTCCATCATCACTGACAGGACTATTGTTGCCAATAAGCCTGATATAGTGGTGATAGACCGACTAAAGCATCGCGCAATGATTGTTGATATAGCAGTCCCTCATGACGAGAACTTCGTGAAGTCTGAGAAAGATAAACAAACGAGGTATCTTGACTTGTCTCGCGAGGCTCTCGACATGTGGGATGTGAACACAGCAGTCATAGTGCCGATAGTCGTGACGGCCAATGGCATAATTGCCAAGAGCCTCGACCAAAATCTCAAGAGGTTCTCGTTGGGCAGCTGGATCAAGGGCTTGATCCAGAAAGCAGTATTCCTGGACACGGCGCGTATAGTGAGGAGGTTCCTCTCTCGGGAGCCCTGACCACCGGTAGCTTGGACCCTGTTCCCGATAACGGTGGGCTACTATTTTTTATATATTTAAATGTTTTGTTTTTATTTTTTATAGAAATATTTAAAAATGTAAATTATATGTATTTATATGTATAATAAATGGAATTATAATAATAATAAAGTTTATTGTCTCATAAAAATGTGTTACAATATTTAGGTGAGACACTGGATCCTGCACTAGGATACCCTGTGTCGCAGGATACAGTCTGTTTCGACAAATGGTATGAATTATGAAAGATAAGTACTCATACAAATGCAACGGTTGAACATAATTCACTAAACTCAAGTAACCAAAAGTATGTGTGCATGTGATGAGTATATGAATGTGAAGAGTTTGTGTATGTGATGTGATGAGTGTATGTATGTAAGTGAAGATGAACACTTTAACAGTTGAAAGATAAAAGGTTTTCCGTTTTTCATGTCATGCACCTGTTTTTTACACCTAAACTTCGTCAAGGATAAGATATTGAGCTTTTTGTTAACTTTTTCGTACAGGTATGGTCCAATACATGAAAAAGCCTTATTGCCAAACTTAAGCTTGTAGAACACTCTGTTTCTTTGGGTTTTCTACGTATGCGCTGATCCGTTGCCACTGTGGCTGGCTATTTGATAAGAGAAGCATTATATATTTACTAAGGGTAAGGCATATTTTACGTAAATATTGCACATCATCTAGCTTAGATGCTATAAGTATTATTATTTATGTTGGTACTTTTCAAGTGGTTTTCCCGCAGTTACCAAAGAATTACTAATTTGGTCTATTAATCACAATGCCATTAAATTTATGAAAATAAAAACTTTTCGTTAGGTCGGTACGTTTAGATTACGCTCAATGAAAATAAAAAACTTTGTTAGTGTAGTCATTTTGTATGTAGCCTTCTTATGTCTAAATATATTACTCGTAGAACCCATGCCATGTAGGAACTATTTCATATCGTAGTTAATACCAAATGCCCATCACAGTTTATCCTGTATATTGTGTAAGTTCGGATGCAGTAGTTAACATCTATTTTAGTTCGCTTCTGCACACACTACACCCAGAGTATTCCATCAAAATCTTCCATATACAAGTAAATTTCTTTTTTTGTTTGCTGAATGTCAAGCCGGTCTGACGCCGACTGATCTATTTACGGCAGCGGCGACGATGCATGTGATGTTGTAACAGAATAATGGAAAATAGTCTGCCTTACATAATTAACATTGCTTCACTGCCATGACCTACACAAAGACGAAATTAAGAACTAGTTTGCGATACAACTTTCGCTTTAAATTGAATAATCTTACATTAAAAGTTAAGATTTATCGAAAGGAATATGGCTTTTAGGGTCGTTCAATCCATTGCTTTCTAGCAGATACAATTGTGGATGGAACCCAGGACGAGACCCATATTTAAATCAATTACTTTTCTGCACCGCAAACGAATGTTTTGGAAACTCAAAAAACTAAACAAAAACATAGGTAATATGTTTTTGGGCCAACTACCTACTCCATAATAATATTCATCGATTGTTTACGCGCGAAGAATCGGACGACCTTTGCTTTTGAGCAACGCGGCGACGATAGCAACCTGGGCCCCAAGTCTACTATTACAATAGTGTCAGAATGGTCTATCATTGATTTCATTATTGTTGATTTTGACAAGTTTTCAATCTACTAATATAAAAGCGTCATTATGATTTTGCAATGGTCAACCACTGACACTCCATTGAAAGAAATGGCATAGAATGGTAATCTCGTACATAATGACAAATTAGTGAATAACATGTAAAAATATATATATAAAAGAAATCTGTCATAACTTAATGTTCTTTAGTAGTTGTTTTTCGAAAATCATTTCTACTAACGGGTTTTATAATAATGGCGATACGACAATGTCATTATAACACGATTCTATTACGAGACCATTGACCCATCAATGATCGACCATTATGATATTAGCAGATTACGAACTTTAAGCAAAATGACAATGGAATCGTGTTGGAATGACGACATTATGAAAAATAGCAGACTTGGGGCCCTGTTTTATTTGCTAAACACAATACTGCGATCTCAAAGCCGAATCTTACATTATTTATTAATGCCTTATTATAGTAGCCGACTCAGTCAGAAGGAATACATGGTCTCATTATCACCAGAATGGATAATGCCAACAACTGTACTTGATACTACTGGATGTGTACTGAATAATTCAAGAAAATTTTGTAATGATATGTACGTCAATGAACTAGAAGACTTTATTTTTTAATAGGCAAAAGCTTCTCCCGAATTTTTCCAGCTTTCTTAATCCGACGAGTCCAAATCGGCAAGCTAGCCTTCTGCTCCCCCCGGAGCGGGAAGAGTCATTTAATGATTTCCCATAAAAAAGGCCTGTCTTGGTTATGACGCGACGTTCGTCTTCAGGTACTCACTGCGTGACGATCTTGGCCCTGCTGTGCTCGTGCATCTTGTATTTTTTGCTATATGCTGCTAACTAAATTAACTGATAACGGCATTAAACTACAGTATAGTAGTTTAGATTCCAATTAAATTCAGAAACGCGATCATCTAAAACCTTCCAACTTCTGTAATACACACCAAATCTTCCAGTGCTATCTTCATATTCTGCGTGGGCGCCATCCTAGCCATCTCCCTCTGCGTGTGGTGTGGCCTGGCCGCCTGGGCCACCTGGGTGCAGGGGGGCTGCGACCCTGGCGGTGTGCCCCTGGTGGATGACAGGCTGCTACCAGCCTTCGTGACCTACGTGTCCAGGGTGAAGCACCTGCCGGGACTGTCCGGCGTGTTCTTAGCTGGAGTGTTTGGAGCTGGGCTTAGGTGAGTTCTGTCAAACAATGTAGTTATCTGTCGCAAGTATATAATCCTTTTTACCACAGAGAGTGCAGATGAGTGCTTAAAAAAGTACCTCTGCTTTTCCAAATAAGGCTTTAAATTCTCTTGTCGCCATAACAGAGGAAAAATTGTCGGAAAAGTTGAGTTATAAGTTGTTCATGTGTTTGCGGAAGAATTAGAAAGTAGTTTATCAATCAATGCCACGTTGCTATGGCAGTTTTGTCTTAATTGGGCTATAAATCTTATGTACCGTGAGAAGAGTTGAAATCTTGAACGTTAGAATTAAAAAAAAAAAAATTTTGTTTTACAAAAAATATTATATATAACCCCCCGATTTCTAAAAGCTGTAAGTTTGGAAAATTCAATGGAAAAGCTTTTCAGAAACCGAGGGTTAACGTTTTTGAAATGTATTTTTTCTCTGTTTAGTTCACTTTCAGCAGTGTTAAACGCGTGTGCCTTGGTGGTGATTGAGGACATCATCCACGGATGGTTGAAGCTCAAGCTGAAGCCTTTCACTGAGGGGATGCTGGCCAGAGCGATCACCGCTATCCTCGCCATCACCTCCGTGGTTATGGTGCTAGTTGTTCAGAAACTTGGAGGCGTGCTTGGTAAGTAGGCTGGCTGATCAGAAATGAAGCTCCTTTCGTCATATTCGGACACGAATTGCCATGTACAAAGAAAAAATTGTATTGTTTCAAGTTGACCACTGTACCCCTGGATTACATTACATTTTTCATAAATTATTGTGAGGTTCGTGTATCACCACTCTCGCCTGAAGGTAATGTGTTCAACGATAGATCATGCTCGCCTTAACGTAACCTATTTACTCTTGATTAAAGATCCCCAGATTATAGGTATCAGGAATTACAGACTCCGGGAGAGAAGCGCACCCCTTAGCTGTAAAGACAGTGATAATATTCCTGAAACGTACGTAACGTTTTCATTAACAGGTGTGGCAACTGCTTTATCAGCAATCGCAGCCAGCGCAACATGTGGAGTATTCACACTCGGCATGGTCTGCTGGTGGGTAGGGCCCCGCGGGGCTCTAACTGGGGCCGTGGCCGGGGCCCTGCTGGCCGGCACCGTGTCGCTGGGGACCCAGGCGGCGGCAGCCAACGGGTTGAGGGCCCCGCCGCTCAATATCACGATGGACTGTGCCCGGAACGCCTCTTATGTGGATCCAACGCTGAATTCTCTTGTAAGTTTTTTTTTTTGATTTTGTATGTTTTTAATTAGTCATTCTAGGGCTTAGACCTATGTTGCAAAATAATATTGCGCCGTAAATTGAATTTGCACATGTGAGATTCGACTAATTTATATCTGGTCTAAGATCAGAAGACACCAGAAAGATCTGTGTACGAAATGCTTTTTGCAATGACCAGCAAGGAAAGGACATCGACTCTGGCGAAACTGAGGACAAATCTGCCAAGTTCCAAAAAGAAAAACGTCCTCATATTAAAATGAATGAAGCGAAGTTTAAAACACGTGCCGAACTTAATCTAGACATTCGTAACGATGAATGATAAAAGGCTTACTACACATCTTTTAAAAAGATGTCGCCTATTATGTTTTCAGATAGTGTCATACAAACGTGACTGACTTGTTAATTTTGAAATATATGTGACACGAATTATGTGATTTGGGTTAGTTGTTATAAACAAAAACCAAGGTCCTTTGTAAATACGTCTAAAAAAATTACCTACTTCAATTTTTTTTTTAATCTGTTAATGAACACCCAATTTTGCCTAGATATTGCAAATGCAAGCCATTGCTAAAATGCGGCGGGTTATTCATCGTCCCTCTGCACTAATTCCAGATTATTTGGGGTCTCAGCTATATAAACTTTCACAAAATCCATACGTCGTTTTTAGGGTTCCGTACCCGCAGGGTAACCAACGGAACCTTATTACTAACCCTCCGCTGTCCTTCCGTCCGTCCGTCCGTCCGCCCGTCGGTCTGACAGAGGGCTGTGTCTCAAGAACCGTAATAGGTAGACAGTTAAAATTTTTAAAGAGTGTGTATTTCTATTGCCGCTATAACAACAAAAATTAAATTAAATTAAAAATTAAAGGGGTATACAAGAAACGTGTTTTTTTTTTTCGGTTTATGGTACAGAAACCTTAATGTGCGAATCCGACTCGCACTTTGCCGGTTTTTTAGTTTTTCTCTACCCCTAGATACCGGACGGTTTTTCTTTTTACTTATAACCTTTCCTGAATCACTTACTAGATACATTATAACGCCTGTAAATTTTCACAAGTTAAAGGTTCTGTTTCATAATATTCACTTACTACCAACAGGACCCAGAAACAGTGTTCCCACTATTCCGGATAACCTTTCCTGAATCACTTACTAGATACATTATAGCCTGTAAATTTTCACAAGTTAAAGGTTCTGTTTCATAATATTCACTTACTACCAACAGGACCCAGAAACAGTGTTCCCACTATTCCGGATAACCTTTCCTGAATCACTTACTAGATACATTATAGCCTGTAAATTTTCACAAGTTAAAAGGTTCTGTTTCATAATATTCACTTACTACCAACAGGACCCAGAAACAGTGTTCCCACTATTCCGGATAACCTTTCCTGAATCACTTACTAGATACATTATAGCCTGTAAATTTTCACAAGTTAAAGGTTCTGTTTCATAATATTCACTTACTACCAACAGGACCCAGAAACAGTGTTCCCACTATTCCGGATATCGTACCACTGGATAGCGCCTCTGGGCCTCTTCGCTACACTCTCAGTGGGTATGATCGTAGGCTGGCTGTTCGACAAGAAGGACTCTCTGAAGATGGACGCAGAGCTGTTTACCCCGTGCATGTGGCGCTTCCTGCCACAGGAAGCTATAGAACGGCAGGGGGACATAAGAAGAGCGCTGGCAGACAAGGACAATGCGCCTGCACATGCTGCGCCGCTTATATTGGCTACGATTGATAAGGTAACGTCTCATCTTGTCTAGCTGTTATCTACGTTGTAGTCTCAGAGGTACCTATGAAGTACAGGGTGTAAAATATTTCCTATAAAATTCCTGTACAATTTTTCCGTGGTGTAACATATTCTGCATTGTAAACGGAGATCTACCAGACGTCAGACGGGTCTTGGGTATGGTGGACAACTGCGCGAGGTTTGTTGTTGTGTTATTGCATCTGTTCAAATCGCGCGGAGAACTTTGATAGCGCGAAGTTATGTGTGTGAACTGTGTTACCAGGTAATTTTTTTAGTTCGTATTTGGCGGTATAGATGTCGCTGCATAGTCAGTAATGATTCTGTAGAGTAGAACAAAGGCCTTTTGTGCTTTTCTGCAAACATCTCGTCTTTAAGGTGAAATGATCTTGGATTGAGCTGTTAATCGGTGACGTTTTTACAGAATTGACCGTCTGTTGTCTGTCACTAAAACGTGGTCGCTTACAATGGGCCTTATCAGAAGGCTCAAAGTCACTCAAAGGGCAATGGAGAGGGCAATGCTTGGAGTTTCCTTGCGTGATCGAATCAGGAATGATGATATCCGCAAGAGAACCAAGGTTACCGACATAGCCCGAAGGATCGCCAAACTAAAGTGGCAGTGGGCAGGGCACATTGCTCGCAGAACAGATGGTCGATGGGGCCGAAAAGTTCTGTAGTGGCGACCGCGTACCGGAAGGCGTAACGTTGGAAGGCCTCCCACAAGGTGGACCGATGACCTGGTGAGCGTCGCGGGTAGCCGTTGGATGCGAGACGCACAGGGCCGGTCGTTGTGGCGACGCTTGGGGAGGCCTATGTCCAGCAGTGGACGTCTTTCGGCTGATATGATAATGATGATGATGATGACCGTCTGTTCATTTTTGCTAAAAGATGAAACAAGAAAAGAGCGAAAAAGCACAATCGTACAACAAATATGCTCACACGTCCTAAAGTTGATCAGATAATCAGATTTGGCAGCTTGTAAATGTTATTTTTGGTCACTTTTTCCCTGACTGTTAAAAATATCACAATACCATAGTTTGGACGTATCAGAAATAATTAATTCAACTTTTGACGTCAGCTGTGACGTCGATAAAGCAAGGTCCAATCTCGGTTTAGGTACGGAAACGTAACAGACAGATAGACATAGTGTACCTATAGGTACAACGTGTTCTTTTTTATATGCCTTAACTCTAGGGTATCAATGAGACCATGTCAAAGAATGACACACACATGACTTAATTTCCAATTTTTTTTTTGTTTTTCATTCAAAATAATTCGACAAAGTTTCGTTTTTCGAAGAGTCGATTATTTATGTAAAAAAGTCTTAAATGAAATATGACAACGTCGCATTTTCTTAGCGTAAATATGAATGATTGATTTGAATGAAAATGATTTACTCGTACTGTTCAATGAAACTTAGATACATACATCGAGAGTCTAGTGTTAGTATTATTTTCGAAACTATGTATTTTTGGAACACTTGTTCTAGGAATTTTTGTATTACTTTCACATAATAATGGAATATATCCTTAAAGTTATAGGATATCAAAAGGAACACGCTGTAGTCGTCTATTAGTGGTAGATATTCTTAATCCTATACATCATGATGCCTTAATTGCCTAGTCGTGTAGAATTACACTTTGATATCTTTGAATTCAAAAAGCATGCTAATATCATCTGACATCACTGTATTATTGGTATTAATGTATCGTTAGATTAAGTCCGTTTTATCCCGTATCATGTATCCGTTGATATTTTATTGTCTTATTTATACTTATCGCTGTTTAAACAGCAGGTAAGAAACTGCAGTCATTACTTTTGCTGGTAACTTATTTAGCCACTCGGTTTTTAATTTAAACACTAGGAAGTGACGTCAGTGTTACACCACCTAGCCTTCCTAACTACGTTTGGGTTGGGTTCCCGTCAAAAGCCTATCTGATCTTCGCTACCTAGTAACTTATTAAGACGATACTGGAGCCTACCTCTTGAAAAGACTGGAGTCAGATTTTCTGGCTTCTGACTACCTAAAACGACTGTGTTTTCCAAGGCACGGAGGAGCCTCGGAGTAATGATTATAATCCATGCACGGACCTACTTTGGCTAAGTTTGCTTAACCTTGAAGACGAACCATTATATACAATAATGACACAGTTGGTAATTACATAAATAAAGATAATTAAGTAAATAGCTGCAAGTATTGTTCATTTATAACCAACGCCTACGCAAATTCGCATAGCAGAAAGTTTTCAGCTAACAGTTGCTGTAAAAATGACATAGGCGTACTTCCCACCAAAAAATGTTATGTATCAATAGTGAAATAAAAGACTGCAGTATTCTACTTTTTACAATTATTAATTTTAATTCTATTTAAAAAATCCGACGGACTTGCTTGACGGACCTGGACTGAAATACATACTTGATTGATTTTTTTGTATTATTGTATTTGTACGCCTTTCTAGGCAAAACATGTTGAAACTTTTTTTTTTCTTTTTGTAATCGTTCCAACTGATTATTTAACCTACACATGTTTTTGACAAATAAATATATCTTATCTTATCTTATCTTATCTTGAAATGCTGGTTTGTCACAGAGACAATGATAAACTAGGACGATTTCATTTTCAGTTACAGCAACAGTTTAATAGGAATTGTAGTTTTAAGGATGGGAAATCATCAAATGACTCCTTCCGCTCCGAAAGTGTCAATATAGAAATGGTTTAGAAGTTATTCAAGAAATTAGACGAAAAATGACCATTCGTCCCCCCTTATCTCCGAAACTACAGCGCCTAAAATTTTGAAAAAAATGGAGATAATAGATCTTTACCTATAGATTACAGGATACACTAGACTATAAGAAGTCTATAGTGTTACAATAATATGTTAAAAAAATAAAATTCGTTCGGAACCCTTTACACGCGAGTCCGACTCGCACTTGGCCAGTTTTTTTATATATCCGTCAAGACTCTGTAACAGGCATAGCGTTTATTTATCATATTCTCTATTTTTTCAGATCGAAATAAATGGCGAGCCGAGTAGGTGAGGCTAGCAGATACTACAACATTTTGTATTTTTTATTCAATGTGACGAAGATATTTCACTTGTCACACAGTGATTTTTGTATTATAACTAGCAAATATTTTTAATTGTCTTTAAAAAATTGTCTTTTAAGGTAAATTTCTCTTATTAACTTAGGTTTTGTGGAAATGTTTATCAAAATTTAGGTTTACAATGAAGTCATTCCGTTCAAAAAGAGTTTAAAAGTATACACAATAAATCCAAAAGCAATTCCTCAAAGGGTTTGAAAACGTTGAAGTTACTTGTGCTATTGAATTAAGTGCACTGTATGACTTTTTTACGTGGACTTAACAAAAAGAATATCCAAAAGAATGGGACCAAGGGACTAGCCATTTAATAGTGTACAAATGTATCGTTGAGTGGTAAATATTGATGCAGCTTGCAGCCAATTTAATATGTTATTGGATGCGTTGGCCATACAATTAGCCCAGGCATGAAATTGTGAGACAATAACGTAATTTATACAGTATGTTTATTATAGCTAATGTAAGCAGGCGACTTTTAATTCGTTGGCGATTTTTCTCGAGGTTTAAGGGTGCGTTTCCACTAGGGATGTGCGAGGATGCACAGCGAGGGATGTGTTTGTTACCAATATTACCTAGCCTCGCTCAGCACAAGCGATTTTATTGGTAAATAGTGGACGTCACGCGGTTTCACCCGCGCAGTTCCCGTTCCCATGGGAGTACGGGGATAAAATATAGCCTATTTTACACCCTGATAATGTAGCTATCCATTGCTGAAAGAATTTTTCAAATCGGTCCAGTAGTTTCGGAGCCTATTCAATTCAAACAAAAAAATCTTTCTTCTTTATAATATTATATTATATATATATATAATGGTAACAAACACATCCCTCGCTTCGCATCCTGGCACATTTCCGCTGGAAATGCAGTCTTAATCTTGAACACCTTTTTTAAGGAATCATATCGTAAATAGGAAGAAAACTGAGCTGTTCAGCACATTTTGTGTTCGTGAAATGTGAGCAACAGCTGTTTTTCCCCATTTTCTGGGTTTCCCATAGAAAAGCATTTTCATGAGAATTTTCACTCCCTGATTTAAAAGTCGAATTTTACGCAGCGTGCGTAAAATATATAATTTAGAAAGGGCCTTAATATGTAAACAAAGTGTTCAGTATACTAGAACTTATGGTGCCAAGTTGTTTGTTAAGATATACGAGAAATAGATATAAAAGTAGATTATGTATCGAGGGGATAAAGCAGTGTTTTATGTCACGGGCGTTATATTGAATTCCGACCGCAATGAAGAATTTAGGAGTTAATACAAGAATCCTGAATGCAGTGAGGGATTCAAGCAAGCCCAAGGCAAAGGCTTTATACCCGAGGAGGATACTCTACTTTTCACACCTACTGCGAGAAAATTGTTCGCAAGTTATGAAGAGAGATGGGTTCCCGTCGATTTCAAAGTAAGGTTCCAAATTCAAATCACATTATTGACCTCCGGGAAATAATATTGTACTGAATTTCATTATGACCCGCCGGGGAATAATGACTAACTTTAGGTTGAGTTTGCATGACATATAATGTGACGTTTTCGTGCAGGTGGTGTGAAAACATATTTTATTTATTAAACAAATTAGTTATTACTGTGTTACTAACATTAGGTTGTATTTTATTAAGATAAATGATAAGTAGATCCATATTGGCTGTTACTTTTTATTATGATAATAAATTGTACAATTTGTATGTATTGTACAATTAATTAATTTAAATTTATTCTTTGTTCCAATTGTAAAGTACTTAATTATAATGTGTCAGTATTTAAGCGTACTTATCTAAATGCAGGAAAACTTAAATTACGTTTAGCTCAAGGTTTTTAGATAATTTTACTTAATTTTCATCCCAGTCTTAAAAAGTAATAATGCCACATGGTGATTGCTCAGTGATACAACAAAAGAAACCTAAGTATGAGGTTTCAAAACGTAAAATAATGTCTATTAAAGAAATGAAGCTGTGAATAAAGACCAGGTAGGTACTGGCGGAGCCCACCTACGCGACCGAAGATTAGTAACGTTGCAATGTTTAGCAATATTACTTCAGCCTGCCTTAAGAGGAAAGGTTTGGCTCTCGCCTGTTTTCTCCCCCAATATTAGACCGATTTAAAAAACATTTCACAAACCGAATAAGGAGGATGTATACTGTGTTCCTAAGTTTTTCTTTTTAGGGTTCCGAAAAAAAAGGAACCCTTATAGGATCACTCGGGTGTCGGTCTGTCTGTCCGTCTGTCACAGCCAGTTTTCTCCGGATCCACTGGACCGATTCTGTTGAAATTTGGTACACATATGGACTTCTATGACCCAAACACGGACGCGTTACGTAAATCATTAAATTTTTAGTATATGGGTTACTTTTTGGGGTCAAATAAGAAAATTAAAAAAAAGTTTTTTGAACAATATCGTGTGACATATCAAATGAAAGGGCTTACTGTGAGGGTTTTAATTATATTTTTTTCATAATTTTAAAATAAATAGTTTTGAAGTTATTCAAGAAATTAGACGAAAAATGACCATTCCCCCCCCCTTATCTCCGAAACTACTGAGCCTAAAATTTTGAAATAAATGGAGATAATAGATCTTTACCTAAAGATTACAGGAAAACCTATTAGAAGTCTGTAGTGTTAAAATAACATGTTAAAAAATTAAATTCGTTCGGAACCCTTTGCACGCGAGTCCGACTCGCACTTGGCCAGTTTTTTCGTTAATTCTTGCCAAATTAATACACTAGGGCTCCGTTGACAGCGGTTTATCGGACAATTTTGAGCATTTTTGAGGGTTCTAGTGCTTATACGATTAATATATCATTAAAAAGGAAAATATAGGGACACAGTATATATTATCCTTCTTATTCAGTTTTTGAAATATCTTTTAAATCGGTCCTCTTAAAAGCATTGTAAACAGGCGCAAGCACGAATGACCTTCAGTCCCGTATTTTTTGCAGATCTGTGTTGTTCGAATAAGTTACGATAAATCAGCTGATGAATTAAGAAGATTTTGTCTTCTGTCTATGCAACGTGTAACAGAATAAACGCTATACATCTTAAGGGGTCATTGTACTCATCATTTTGAAAAAATTTTGCTATGGAATCAACCCTGAAATCGCGAAAAAAAATAAGCTGTTCAGTATATTTTGTCGAGTTATGCGCACAAATTAATAGGGCAGTCGATTTTTTTTCATAGTGAAAGTTGTTCGAATGAGTACAATGATCCCTTAAGAGATATTGCGTTAATTTTGTTACACATTGTATATAACACGCGATACTGTGAATCACTATTCCTACACTGTTTGTGAAGGTTTTTGTAAGTATTATCTTAAAAATAAATATACTCGAATTAGCAGCAACAATCCAATGTGTAAAGATCTTAATTCTATTTTATTATGAATAGTTACTTTTATGTATTACTTATTATGTGACGAATAAACAATCTTTGTCCACTCTAGCAGCAGATAATTAAATAATATAGTGACAACGTTACGTAATTTATATAATGTCGCGTATTTTGTGTACTTAGTAGGTAAGTAATTTAGAATTTTATTAAAATGGCAACAGAAAAGTCGACAGACAATTCTTCTGTATATACTTATCATATCACAATGAAAAATAATATCATGAACGTGACTAGACAAATGCTGTAGCACGACAATAGCGGTCTTTGGCCTATATTAAATTTAAAATATTCTCAGTATTTATGAAAAAAGACATAGCGCTGTCCTGAACCGACATAATTATACAACATATTATAACAGAATAAACGCAATACCTCTTAAGGGGTTATTGTAATCATCATTATGAACAACTTTTACTATGGGAGCTATCCCGAAAACCGGAAAAATAAAGATAATAATAATAAGAATGCAGTAATTCCTACTGCTCAAATAAATAAAGGTATTTGATCAAAAGATAAATTATTTAATCGTATATCAATAATTGTAGTAATAAAATTAATAGCTCCAAGAATAGAAGAAATACTAAATCAGCTGTTGCTGTTGTTGTGTGTCTGTGTTGTGTGCTGGGGTGTTATGTGCTGTGTTGCATTTTGTCGAGATACGCGCACATAAATGTATGGGGGAGTCGATTTTTAGGGTTCCGAAAAAAAAGGAACCCTTATAGGATCACTCGGGTGTCTGTCTGTCTGTCTGTCCGTCTGTCACAGCCAGTTTTCTCCGGATCCACTGGACCGATTCTGTTGAAATTTGGTACACATATGGACTTCTATGACCCAAACACGGACGCGTTACGTAAATAGAAAAAATTTTAGTATGGGGGTCACTTTTGGGGGTCAAACTAGAAAATAAAAAAAAAGATTTTTGAACAATATCGTGTGACATATCAAATGAAAGGGCTTACTGTGAGAGTTTTAATTATATTATTCTCATAATTTTAAAATAAATGGTTTTGAAGTTATTCAAGAAATTAGACGAAAAATGACCATTCCCCCCACCTTATCACCGAAACTACTAAGCCTAAAATTTTGAAAAAAATGGAGATAATAGATCTTTACCTAAAGATTACAGGAAAACCTATTAGAAGTCTGTTATGTCAAAATAACATGTTAAAAAAAAAAATCGTTCGGAACCCTTTGCATGCGAGTCCGACTCGCACTTGGCCAGTTTTTTTTTTCACGATTTCAGTGTTGGTCCCATAGTGAAAGTTGTTCATAATTATGAGTTCAATGGCCCCTTCAGAGGTATTGCATTTAATTTGTTATAGGTTGTATACAATACAACTATTTTCTTAATGTCCCTCGGAGTCATCGCATTTCCGAACACAAACGAATTTCCATTCATTTTTAAAATAAACTACATTAAGATGAAAGAGTATTAGCAACTCTACATATTATTTACTTCCAAAGTTATAGAAATCCGACGACTGACTAAACACGAAGTTTGCCGAGGGACATTAAGAAAATAGTTGTACTGTATGTCTCACCGCCGGCGATCAGCGAGTGGCCAGTAAAGCTTCAAACACGAAACAGTTGGCGAGCAGCGAGTAGCGAGTGAAAAGTTACAATAGTTTTGACGCTCGGCTTTCAGCGAGTGCTTTTGTGCGACGGGCTTTTACTCGCAATACTCGCTCCGGCCCGCACTATAGGTAGAAATTACTGCTGTTTGGTGAGTTTCGATCGCCAAGCGAGCATCGCCGAGCGAGTACAATCTTTGATAGCTCTTGTCGCTGCGATCAACTAGAGGTAAGAGCCGCTTGTGAACAGCCAGCTATCGACTATGAATGTTTGTGTCTCTTTTACTCACACGAGATCTATATCTTTTGTCCCGTTCCTCAGCGAGCAAATGGTCGGTAGCTACTCGCTTCCTCGCCGGCGGTGAGACGAGTGCCTATATCGTGATCCTCATTTTGTTTACCAAAAAAAATGTTAGATACCTACATAGTTTATTATACGGGTACCAACAAAGATATTCCTACTAGGGAAAGGGTCAATGATCCCTATTGTCGCCGGTCACGCTAGATCAAAACAACTAAGCTTGCAGTAATTATTTTAAAGATTTTTTATTTGTAGTAAGTAGGAAGAGAGTTTGTATATCTATGTGATTTTACTTAATAACAGTATTAGGTTTATCATCTGCATAATTATGTTAAGGGCGCTATTACAAAATCGAGCGCTTGACCCGGACTAAAGCTACAGACCGCGTTTCCCGAGATTTATAGTGATTGTAGCGCTGTATACAACAATTGTTTAAAAATATTGTTTTACATTAAAATAGACAATTTTGTTTTCAATCAAGGTAACATAGCAACCTTAGTTATAAGTTACATTTTGTTTGAATGTGGAATATAATTTCTAAAAAAAAAATATAATTTCTAAGAAAAAATAATTATCAGTAACTCTCTTTTGTACGGAGTTATTTTTGGTGTATACTACTATATGAAACATAATAAATTGAATAAAGCACTCCAAAGTAGAAGATACAGTTGTACCATAAACATTTTATTAATGATTAAATTATTATATCTTCGATGTAACAAAGCATCAAAAGATGCCTAAAGTAAAATTTTATGAAACATCCTTTGCAGAGACAAGGTTTTTACTAATTTACGTAAACAAATTGAAATATTTATTTAAAGCACTCCCAAGAAAAGAATCAAACTTTCTTGGCCATATATTTTTTATTAAATTTTTGGCTATACATAAACCATAATCACACATCAAAACTCGAGTCAAACGCTCAAATCCAAGAAAAATGTAATAGCCCTCTTAAGTTATTGCCGATTATGCCAACATTTTCTCAGCGTGCACAATTGTATCACCACCCGCACAATTAACATGTACAAAACTGTATAAGTAATTATATCAAACAGCAAATCATACCTATATTAAGATTAATTTTACAATAAAAAATCACCAGTAAAAATATACATATCTTTAGGTACTTCTGCTTTTGAAGCTGCAAAGATTATCTCTATAGTTTTCACTCAATCTAAAAATGGTTTGAAAAAATTACCCATAAGTAAAATTGTATTTTAATTTTAAAATATGATAAGACTTTAAACTAGGAAGTACCTACCTAACATTAAACAACCAATCGTTGGCTGTATTCAATGTATTTATAAATATAAGTTCGTATTGCATACTAAAAATTGTTTCATTTTCTATACACACGACTTAAGGTGTTATTAGATCATGTACCTGAAATTAATTCAGATAATATTTAATTATTTGTAATATATTTTGTTACTATTTCATTTTACTTAAGAACATGTAATATTTATCAAACAATAATATTGTTACAAAATAAAAGTAATTATAACAACAAGTTTGGCTATTACTTATTTCAAAATTCGAACGCCGCCATTTTAAATACGAATTATTTGTAAAACGTGCGTACAATTTCGTCTCGGGAAGTTTGGAAAGTTATAAAATTTCGAGGAGGAATGGAGACGAGGAGAATAGCGTAAATAGTCAGGTGTTGGCAAATGTGGTAGGATGGTGATTTACATTCCGAACGCGCTCCACGCTATTAAAAGTAGAAGACGAACTGCGGCGCGCTGACTTAGGGGTGTTGTGGCGGGAACACCTTGAGATATGGCGCGTGATCTTTGTTTAAAGGGATTTTGTGAGGGATGGAAAGCGGAGGTGACAGATTGTGGAAACACTCAAATTCTTAGCAGTTTAAAGGGAAAGCATAGTCAACTTACATGAGCTGTGTTGGGCTTTCCGTTGCGCTGTTTATTCTTTCCAGCTTAAATTTTTTTTATTAAGTTTATGGACATTTCGAAGGACATTCTTATGTAATTTTTGCTTATAAAACGTGCTGATCCTCCACCTTATTTAAAGTTTTGTTTTATTTGAAGGAGAGAGGGCATTCAAAAAATCCAATGCAATCAAGAGAGCATAGGTATCTGTTCTGGCCTACACGGGGTAATTTGGTCAATTTAACAGCTCTTAGATACACATTCTATGAGTTGTTAAATTGACCAAATTACCCCGTGTAGGCCAGTAATTCAACGATTTCAATTTCAAGTTAATCTAGAATTAAGACGCAACCGCCCAGAAAATCAGCATCGATACCAACGCACCACCATTTTCCGTCAAACGACACGAACAAACTTATTCAACTCGGCTATAAAATGGCAAATTTCTGACAAAAAGCGTCGTAAAACTGATTGCGGCGGCGAAAAGCCTTGAACGGAGGCTCGATCGTAAACTGAATTGGCCTAGGAACTGTTTAATTGCGAACGGTAGCTTGCAATTAAATATACGTAAAACGAGTGCGGAATATAACTCTTGTTTGTTTTGTTTGGAGCAAATATTGTCTAACAAGATATTAAGTTGAAGAGTTTACAGCCCAGGGTAGATTTTCAAAATATTTAAGACTAGTGGACGTCACGCGGTTTCACCCGCGTAGTTCCCGTTCCCTTGGGAGTACGGAGATAAAATATAGCCTATGTTACTTACTCCCTTATAATGTAGCTATCCATTGCTGAAAGAATTTTTCAAATTGGTCCATTAGTTTCGGAGCCTATTCATTTCAAACAAACAAACAAACAAATCTTTCCTCTTTATAATATTAGTGTAGATGGGTGTCGGCTTGGACATATTTTTGAAACCTTGGTTAACTGTTAGAACTGCCTACGAGCTACGGCGTAAAGACTGCCCACTATACCTTTACGCTGTGTTCAGTTTTAATCTATACTAATATATACGGAGCCGTTCTAGTATTACGTAAGCAGAATTTTAGTCATTTTTAACCCCCCCCCCCCCTAGTCAGCGATAGTAATCAAAGCTCTTACCCCTCCCTCCTATGCTTATGTAAGCATTGGTATAGTTTTTAATCGCACGGGACCTATTTTCCCACATTTGCTTTTTTAGTTTTTTTTTTACTATTGATAGGCACGCGTTTGACTATCTCACCTGATTTACTTAACTATGTAACATCGCGTGAGAGTAAAACCTAACTAGCCATAATTATGTCAAATCAAAATCTACTAAGATTTGCAAACTAAAAAAGTAAGTAAATATTGCTGACGTTATCACCATTTAAACCCCCCGTCCCCCATGTCATCAAAAATAAGCATAGTAAAGACCCCCCCACCCCCCATTGGTGCTTACGTAATATTTGAACGGCCCCTAAAGCTGAAGAGTTTGTTTGTTTGCTTGAACGCGCTAATCTCAGGAACTACTGGTCCGATTTGAAAAATTACTTCAGTGTTAGATAGCCCAGTTATCGAGGAAGGTTATAGTCTATATATCATCACGCTAAGACCGAAGAAGCGGAAGCAATAAAGAAAATTGTGACGCAGTCGATGTTGCGCGGGTCAGCTAGTAAATTAATAAACCTAGAAAAATAAATAAAGTTCTTTAGATTTTATCAAACTAACTCGCAAGCTCTCGAAGTTGTCTGTGGCACATTGGTCATTTCTAAACATCGTATAAGGATCCCGAACTTGGGATCTAATAAACTAGAATTACAACTTAACTACCACATTAATTATATTGAAGAGAGTCGAAGATTGCGTTGTCTACCTGTCTCTAGAGATCCATATCGCCTATCGCCTTCTTTGACCCACGAGATAGTCGTCGGTTAGTTCAAGCACAGCCTATACTCAAATAAGCACGTCCCAATCTTCACGACTTGAACCATGTGGGATTCACTCAGTTTCCTCCTCCTTGTTAACAGTACCTTCAGCTAACCAGGACTAGCAGATAATGAAGCTACCACAGTTACAAGTTTATAGTCGTCGTAAAAAGCACACGGCCCCTCGCGGTAGACGCCAATTAATTAATGAGCCAACTTGAAAATATATTACCCCATTGGGACTCGAAAGGTGTTACGTATAACGGCTCGTACCCGCTTCATACTTAAAGACTTTTGAAAGTAAAATGAAATTTTATTGTTTTTTGTGTTATGTTGACGCTCGTTTTATTTGTTGTTAGAGTCGTTTAAAGTGGGTTTTTATTGTTATTTGCTAACTGTTTGATAGCTTTATTATTGACATTATTTTTACTTTAAAGTAATGTGGCAGTCAAAGCTGCAGTTTGCTAGAAGAGCCGTCGTCGGTTTGAGTGCCGCTCGTCGATAGGGTGACACGAGATCTTCTAATATATAAAAATCTCGTGTCACGGTGTTGGTACCGAACTCCTCAGAAACGGCTTGACCGATTTTCATGAAATTTTGTGTGTATATTCGGTAGGTATGAGAATAGGTGGCAAGCAAAATGTTTTTTTTTTTGCAAAACAACATTTGCCGGGTCAGCTAGTTTTTATAGATAGGGATTGCTATAAAAAAATGACTTGTATTAACAAAAAACCCAACTGCAAAAATCTAATAAAAACACATTCCTCGCCTTCTGGGATAGTTGGGTAATAAGTTCCAAACAAACCACTTTTTAGGCATTTATTTGTTCAATCACAAATTTGATGCCACCACCTACCCTGTTGTTTTTGGATCTTTCCAAAATATGCTGAAAAGAGAAAATCTTTGCAACATTTTTAGCTCATACAAATAAATAGTTACTATAAACTTCTAAAGCAACGCAGCACTTCTAAAAGCGACTTAACAGCCTCATTTATTATAGCGATTTAGCGCCTTTGTGTCTTTGTGTGCAGAATCACGGAATGTGTCCGTTATCTCTCGTCGTATCGGAGTCCTCCCTCGGAAGACGGTCATTGGTCAGATAGTCGCACATTTACGCCCCACACTAAGACTTTATGCGGATACCCGTGTCATTTACCCGTAGAGAAAGTTCGAGACACTTTAGTGTAACAGGGTGACTCTTATTTATTGTTCATCATCCAGTCCAGCGGGATAAAGTACCTACTTATCTCATTCTGTTGATTGTCATAACATCTCTCAATAGATAATATAATTAAGTTTGCTAATAATTTTACATAGTTAAAAAAATGCTTCCTCTCTCCTACTTATCTTGCTGTGCCCGACACCCCCACATGAACTAAACTTGTTTTTACCACCTAAGAATACATGTGGAATGCAATAAAGATATTGAGTATGAATTTGAAAAACTTTTGGCTACTTTGGGACCAACACGGAAATCGCTAATTAATGTAAAGTACGTATAAGTATACCACAGCAAAATAAATAACCAAGCGTCATAGTAGGTACATACTCTTCCACATTGCTGTCATCTGGAAACGTGTCCTCTGGATTGGTCTAGTGGGATGATTTAAAGTAAGACTTACTCACAGGATACAAAAAAAGGAGAAGTTACACGCTCTGCAAGTTATTTTTCTATCCTTGTCACGCAAAACCTCGTTTGCACGTTTCGCAAAATTCTAAGGACCAAATTCTCTGTGACGGGACTTGCGAGTCTGTTTATCATGCATTTTAAAATTCCGTCAATTTTTAAGATATTTTGACGCGATAACATCTTATAAATCGTTGAACGCCGGCTGCGCGCACGAGAAAGTGTCACGTTCCGCAAGCGAGAGCGCAATACAAGCGATAGAGAGGCACGATCGGCCTTAGCGTTTGGCTTCATCATCATCATCATATAGAAAGAAAAGAAAGAAAGAAAACTACTTTATTTGGCACACACGAAATCACACAATGAAGGCAACAATATGAGGAAATGAAAATTAATTAAAAAAAAAAAAACAAAAAACAATAACATTGTGTGCCCCGCGGCTGCGCCAAATAGGTCCAGTTCAGCAAAATGCCCGACAACTAGGTGCTGCCTGACGCTGGTTTTCAACTGCACCTTACATCAGCCTAAGGACGTCCACTGCTGGACATAGGCCTCCCCCAAACGTCGCCACAACGACCGGTCCTGTGCGTCTCGCATCCATCGGCTACCCGCGACCTTCACCAGGTCATCGGTCCACCTTGTGGTAGGCCTTCCAACGTTACGCCTTCCGGTACGCGGTCGCCACTCTAGAACTTTTCGGGCCCATCGACCATCTGTTCTGCGAGCAATGTGCTCTGCCCACTGCCACTAGTTTGGCGATCCTTCGGGCTATGTCGGTAACCTTGGTTCTCTTACGGATATCATTCCTGATTCGATCACGCAAGGACACTCCAAGCATTGCCCTCTCCATTGCCCTTTGAGTGACTTTGAGCCTTCTGATGAGGCCCATTCTAAGCGACCACGTTTCAGTTCTGTATGACACCACTTTCGTCTTGAGACATTGTGGTATGTGGGACGAGAAGATACCACACAACTTCCCGAACGCTGCCCAGCCGAGTCGGATTCGACGGTTGACCTCTTTCTCGAAGTTGGCCCTACCTAACTGGACCGTTTGTCCTAGGTAGACGTCCTCGTCTACAATTTCGAGTGTAGAGTTTCCGATCTTGATGGGAGTGGGTGCTTCATGGGCGTTTGGCTTGTTTATTAAGAATTAAATTGTTTTCTTATGACGTTATCATGTTAAATTATCGTCCGTAAACCGACTTTACAGACAACCAACTTTTTGGAACGAAGTTCCTTATCGTGCGTTGTGAAAGGGGGAGACGGAAAAAATTCTTACGAAAAGTTGTAACGACACGTTTGTTATAGTTGTAAGCCGTGCGACGTGCGCGTGTTTCTCTGTCTGTCTCTCTCTCTCTCTCATAGAAAGCAAGCCAGTTATTTTCGTTTCGTGTTTCTATTTCTGTTTACATTATATTTGTAAGGTAGGCAGGGTAGGCAGGGTAGATAGGGTAGGCAGGCTAGGCAGGATAGGCAGGGTAGGCAGGGTAGGCAGGCTAGGCAGGATAGGCAGGGTAGGCAGGGTAGGCAGGGTAGGCAGGGTAGGCAGGATAGGCAGGGTAGGCAGGGTAGGCAGGGTAGGCAGGGTAGGTGGGTAGGCAGGGTAGGTAAGGTACCTACCGTACCTACGGTAGGTAGGGTTGGTAGGGTAGGTAGGGTGGGCTTTCCGCGTCTTTTCAGCTTTCGCGGCAAACAAGTATAAAATGAGGACTAATGTGTTTTTATCATGCGAGTGCTATGTATGGAGTTCAGCGCTGTTCCGCCGCATTCAGCGTTTAACGCGGCCTTATGCGGCGGAACAGCTCGATACACGGATGGTTCTCGACTCCTTGTGTGACTGACACTGGCATGGCCAACATCAGGGATTTTAATTTTGAAAATATAAAAAATGTCGCTAATTAGTCGCCAAATACCAGAATTAGTCGGTCACTGGTTCAAAAGTTATAAAGGTTTATAGGTGGCCGATCTGGGGTGTGCCTACCCCAGCTTGGTCTATTTGAATCCCAAAAGCTAGGGCACCTAGCGAAGATCTGTTTTCTCTCTCAATAGTCGCTAATTAGTCGCAAGTTTGAGAGCGTGACTACCGCCAGACCACCTTCAAAGTCGATTTTCTCGAAAACTACGAAGGTACCAATTTTTTTGTCGAGTATTAATAATTAGTACCAATTGAGTACTAATTTACCAATTATGGAAGCGATTGGCGGTGGTGGTCCTGCGGTAGTCACAGACGTGTTACCGTCTTCGCCGCGTATTCAGTGCCTTTCTCATTCTTACGACGCTGTACGCGGCTGACAGAAGCAGAACTGTATAAGTGTGACCAGAATCGTTCAGCGAAACGCGAATGGAGCTGAATAAATGTGAGTAGTCCCTTATGCGTATTTATGTATAGAAGAGGCAATCAGCTGCTTCTAATCAAGCAAGGTGTTAAAATTGTACCTAAATGACATTACGTTTATGGGTTGCTTCATTAGGCGCCATGCTAATAAATTACAATCACACTAAACTGTAAGCGATCGTGTTGTAAAGAAGGTGCTAGAAGCACACAAATATTAATATTACACAGGCTTATGGTAAACAGGTGATTATTGAAGTTTTTTACGGGTTCCGTACCCAAACGGTAACCAACGGAACCCTATTACTAAGCCTCCGCTGTCCGTCCGTCTGTCCCGATCAGTATTGAGCAACTTGTACAGCTTTATCTTTGGACTCGTTCAAATCTTGGATGGTGGATCTGGTTGTGTACGACGGGCAATTAAGGTGTTGCATGTCCTGTGAAGAGTTTCCGCACTGGCACTGCGTTTGGCATGTGTGAAGAATGCTCCATTTGGCCAGATTATTCTTGTATCGACCAACCTAGCACTGAAGTTCCCGTCCAGGTGGTAGATGGTCTGCCGGGGGAATAAAGTGTAGAGGGGGAAGGTGTTTGTGCCTCCAAAGTGCACATTTCTCGTCTGCTGCACTTTTCTCCGACGAGGTCGTACTTCTCATAAAGCTTTTACGACTTTTTAGACCTGCAGGTATTACTTGGTGACCATGCATCCATCACGGTGAACATCTGGTGGAGCTATGCCTGCCAATGGGTACAGCATCGAGAGAGGGGTAGGTTTTAGGCCCCCAGTTACAATGCGGCAGGTATCATTCAGCGCTATGTCAACTTCTTTAGCATGGGCGGAACGATGTCACATTGGGCATGCAGTCTTCAGCCGAATACGATATAACAACATAAGTATAATAAAAAATAAATTCAATTAAAAATGAAAGGGATGTGAGTTTCCGACTCGCACTTCGCCGGTTTTCTTTTTCATTAGGCCACAGGTTAAACACTTAAACAGCTCATACGCCTGTAATTTCTGATTGTGTTTACAGAAGTTAGCAATAGGATTACTTGAAGATTTTAATAGTAGTAAATAGGTAGAAAATGTACAATTCTAACCTTTTAACCCAATGGTTTACTGCTAGTGAATATATACCTAGTGGTGTTAATTACGACTATGTAAACACTTTGTTCGTGAATATGAGGAAAAAAAAAAAAAAGTAAACAGGTTGACTTGAGAACCTTCTCTGTTTTTTTCCGTCGATTAAAATATGGCCCATGTGTACCTAACCGAATTCAATATCAATGCAAACAGAAAAAGCTAACGCTCTTGGACAAACAGAAAATTATCGTCAAGCTTTTTCTCATAGGAAGCTCCCAGAAAACATCCATTTACTGCAAAAAAAAAGAAAACGTGTTCAACTTTTCAGCCATTTCTAATGAATGCAGTAAAACAAGTAGATACACGAGTCTCGACATTACCTCACAGCGGGCTTAATCGTGTGGTAATGTGAGCCCGGACAAGTGCGACGTTGTTTTAATTGAGTTTTCTTCCCTTTGCACCTTTGTGGCGACGAGTGGTGTCGCCTTGTCGTCGTGTCGCCCTCGAGCTGGGCAGAGATGAGGTGCTGTGGAGCGGATGAACTGGACGTGGCTTCACTGACGACTGGGCGGTGGATAAATAGAAGAAGAAAAAAGGAGTTGAGTTGAGAGTGTAGAGCTTCCGTTTCAATAGTTTAGAACGTATTCTTAGAATGTTTACAGAGAGAGGTCAATAGCGAACCTATCATTAATAAAAAATACATTATGTTTAGTGACGGTCTAAGAACGTACGATAAAGACGAATAGTAGTAATCAGCTGGCATAGTTTCTTCAGTACAATAGCACAGTGCAGAATTTCAAAGTTTAACTGTTCCAACTGTTCATATAAAAGCGATCATAAGCTCATAAAACCCCGTCGCGTAGTGCGCGATCATTGTAAAGACCAGTTTGTTTTACAAAATTATGATATCACTTTTATGGCCAACATTTTTCCGCTGAGCGGCAGTCGGCGTCGGCGTTGTTTCACAACGTTGTCGTCTCATTTAATCGCCGCATTACATGCAAAGTGCATCTCTTACATGTAAAACAGTCCCGGCGGGTATTTAAATTTTCGCCTTTCCCCGTAATTCGTTGAGTGCAGACAAAGGCTTTCAGAGGAAACATTGTTAATGTGTTACCCAATGCATTTTACCTGACACGCGTGGCTATATATCTACGAGGGTGTACCGCCATGTTTTTGAAGAAGTGGCGCGGAAATTGATAAATTAGATAAAGTTACTCAAGCGGGGAAAATTAGCATTGTTTTGCCACTCCACAGTTTGTATGCGAAAGGTAAAATAAAATCAGAACGAGGTAATCCTCAGTGTCAGTATGTTCACAAAGCTATCGTCGTTCAGTTAAAGTGAACGTACGAGCGGTTTAACCGCAATTAAGCTTTTACGACGAAGAAAAACGGGGAAAACAGTGCGAAATAGACATTCGAAAATAGCAGCGAAGAGTCAACAAACGAATTTCCGACGTGTCAAAGTAAATCTCTAGCCGACAATACGAATGGCAATAAAATCCGCCGTCGGGGGTTCAACTGGCGATTGGTAAGCTGCCCGCCCCTACCACGAACTGATTTCGATAAAATGTTAATAGACTGCGATTTTTTGGGTGGCGATAAAAGACATTCAATTTTTTTGTTTCGGTTTAAGATTTTTGCTATTATATCTTTTCTTTCAATATCTAAAAACGCAATAATAATAATAAGAAAAATAAAACTTACATTAATAGTTTTTTATACGTTCGTAATTTCAATAGCATTGGTAAAAGAGTTAAGGCTATATCCACATGTGTGGTGGACCTGCGTAGGCGCCTGCGCCTCTTCACAAGATATTTACTTCTCCCAAACTTACGAGTGCGAAGAAAGTCTAGAAGTAAATAGAAACTGAGAAACACCATTTTTTATACTGAAATTTATGACACAATATAGTGATGTTTTAAGATAAAACTGCCCATTATCAAAGAATTCTTGATCATACATCCAGAGAATTCTCCGTATTTTCAAAGAACTTTCCTACATGAGTAGGGGTGATGTCCTAAGCTGTGTTAAAAAGGTCTACTTTTCGCACTTTTCGAGAGAATCCAGTAAAACGGTGTAATTTGTGAGATAAGCGGCGGTTTAGCTGGACGCTGGTACCGATAGAGATCAGCCAATAAGAGGGTGGCTCGATAGTGTGGTCTTAGCTTTTTTACAGATAGGGATTATGGATTGAATACATTAGTGGTATCTGTGGCTTTTTGTTGACCGCAGCTCTTTTGTTGATTGTATGGTTTGTCTGCGTGTAATCTTGCGCAGACTTTTCATGCTTGTTTCTTGATGAGATGGAAATTATCCCTTGTTGGGAATGATAGATTGATTTTGCTCATCACTGTGATTTTAGTTTGATGTTAGTTATGTTTAGTCTCCTTCCTGTGAAAGTAAACGAGCGCGCACTCGCTCAAATAAATTGCTCCAAAGCGAGTGCTGCAATAATGGTATTAAAGCGTAATGTTTGCTATAATTTGCAGGCAAAGGCGCCTCGCAGTCAGTGTGTGAGGACCTTCCGGCGGACGCCTCGCGGCCATTAATTGAACTCCGTCGCCGCCACTTAATTTTCAATAGACCCTCCACCAGGGAACCTCCGCCAGGTGGACGCTGGACGCTTTGTGCGCCACTGTTTGCTAAAGTCCACGTATTTATTTTAGATTCCATTGTACCACGCTCCGACGCTTTGTCGGGAAATAGCCCCCTCGTGTACCAGAGCTTTGTTAATTTTATTAATACGTGAAACATTTATAAAACGCGACCGCACCCGCGATTTAATGAGTTTTATTGTTAAACAGAGAGTAATGTGCTCGAAATGAAGCGCGCGCGGCTTAGATGTTGTCTAAATTCATACGAAGTGGGGGAGCGAGGGTTTTAATGTTTTAATTCGAGCAGCTCGTTTTTTTTCTTCATCTATTTTTTTCTGTAACTTATATGGTGTACATAATAAAGAGTATTCTATTCTATTCTATTCTATTCTATTCTATTCTATTCTATAATACGCGAAGTAGTAACGAGCCCAGACTGCAAACACCTGCTACATTAAATTTATCATATTAGATCGTTCAACATTTTATTTCGCTCACGTCTGCAGGTAGGCAACCCTAGGCTCATACGTGAAAAACACGAGGATGCAAATAATCCGTTTCATCCCACAATCTAGTGGAGTTCAAAAGACAAACATGTTGGAGATATTTACGTTGATCCCGTAGAGCCGGACCACGGCTAAATAACTGGGCATTCCGGCAACAAAAGAATTTAATAACACCGTGAGGCTAGGGCGGGGTAAGGCGGGCGGCGGGGCGGGGGCGGCCCGCCCTCGGCCGGTAAGCTTATTATCGCGCTGGGTCGGGCGCCACCGCCAAGAACATATTTGCTTTGTTGAATGTCAACGACGACGGAGCCGCCGCGGCCGCCTGCGCCTCCGCCGGTTGTGCGCTCGCTTAAACATTTAAGAGCACCCAATGTTTAGCGACGGCGCAAATTAAAATAGGCTTTATACCAAATCTAATTTGCCAAGTAGGGAACTCGCCTTGACGAGTACCTGAGCCAAGGTAGATGTTTGTATTGGTAATTGAATTAATTCTCCTGTAGAATTACCTACTAAATATAATTGATATTAGGCGCGTATTTTGTCCTCTTTTCTCATCAACAGTGCAAATATAATTACGAGAAATCAAAAGCTTTTAAGAACCATTACGAAATTTGGAACAATTTTGTTAACTCTGTTAATTGATTTATTGTCTAATGAGAAACTGAATTTATGAAGCTAATGGCATTTCAGGGTATTTTTAAATTAAATAGTTTCCAGAAATGTAATTTTACTGTAAATACGTATTTGATAGCGTATTTTTTTTACTATTGATAGGCACGGTATTTATTTAAAGAACAATATACATACTTGCAAAAGATTTTTTATCTGATTTTCTGAAAATTATGTTAAAAGGCCCATACAAGGCTTTCATCATCATCTGCCTAGCCTTTTCCCAACTACATTGGGGTCGGCTTCCAATCAAGCCGGATTTAGCTGAATACCAGTATTTTACATGGAGTGACTGCCTACCAGACCATAAAGGCTTTATAATTTAATTTACATACCACAATAACAAACAGGACCTCCGCCTTTAGTTTAAACTTCTATTCATAAATAAATAATTAACCACACATACTCAAACATGGGCCCCGATTAGTCATATACACGGAAAACTTTGAAAATCAACATGGCGACCATTGCGAAGTTTGTTTCAACTAGCATTAAATGAAAGTGTATTAAAGATTCAGCGAGGGTTCGTTAACTTACACCTAACCGCAGTTCAGGTGGAGGGCCGCCAAGCCTTTGCTGGCACTTCTGAATAAGTCAGCAGGACACGGAACTAGCTCGCTGGAAGGCTTGCAAACTATTTGTTGCCGATTTGTCGATTTAATTTGTTGGTTAGGAGTTTATAATGCTTAGGGTCTGCTGTTTCACAGGAAAAGTTGAGAACAGTAAATAAATTTTAAAAAATCAAACAAAGAATTCGAAAAAAATAATTTACTCGCCTGAAAAGTAAACCGGAAGTAGAAGCAGAAACTGGTCATATTTTTGGACCGAATTAGTCGTAGTCCTATTTATTATGTATTTTACGATACTAATCTATTGTGTGAAGTTAATCTGCACTCACATCACTCTACTCCTTTATAAATCCTTACAGGCATTGCCAAATATTGAAAAGACGATAGTAGAGACCAATCAGTACTCCCGAAATCATATAACCTGATTGACAGTGTGTTGTACAAAAAGCACTGCTCAATGATTTGGCTCTATAGTTGTTCTGAAGAAGAATTTTCCGAGTCTCGATAATTTAAGAACTATCTAGTTTGATCGAGGGGCGATCTAGTTATTTAAATTTCCTTTTTAACTTTATACCTTTTGATTTCAATTCAAGGCAAGTTAAAAAACCTTTTGTCTAAAAAAAACCGGCCAAGTGCGAGTCAGACTCGCCCACCGAGGGTTCCGTACAAATTTGTAGGTACATATTAGTTTAAAAGACTATATTTTTTTACAATTTAATTACAAATGTATAGTTTTCAGACTGAATTCTATACTTGTAGTATAAGTCGGTATTAATTGCCAAGTTTCATAGTTCTAGGTCAACGGGTAATACCCTATACATTTTGATTCCCTTGAGAATATCGAAATCGATACCTCCACGCGTTCCCGAGATAAAGGGCCTTGACAGACAGATGGACGGACAACAAAGTGATCTTATAAGGGTTCCGTTTTGTTCCTTTGAGGTAAGGAACCCTAAAAACTTAAAAATACGTTTTGTTTTGGTTTCTGTTAGTGTGGTTCTTAGTATCTTATCTAGAACATCTTACATCTGACATCTTAGATGCGCCTGCTTGTAGGCACACCGCTGCATGTCTTATGCTAAAGAACACGGTGTTTTGATGGATAACAATTTTATTCGGAAACATTTTACTGTCAGTCAGTCGTAAAGCGCAAACATAACATCAGTTTGTGGCTACAGACTATCATAGAATTTATGTTTCGCTATCAAACCTAAGGTTAGGTCTTCAACTTGATGCCTGTAGTTTGTTTTCTTAATAAAATAAACTGAATGGTTTGGCTGTTTGGGGTCGATCATGAACAAATTGAATTGGTATTCCATACCAGTAAGTTATTTTAAAATGGGTATCTTTCGCTCGGGTATTTCTGGGTATTCAATAATAAATTACTATTGATGAACACAGCAACGAAAGAGCTATTTACTAGACAGTAAAACATTATTTTGTAGTTAAATTTATCCAAAAATATTTCTAAAGTTTTAAACAAAATAAATCAGCATAAAGTTCTCGTCACCGCTTGAGGTAAACTAGCTATGTTCTCAATTCTCATGGTACATCACGATGTCGGGCTAATCGGGTTATCTGACCGCAGACCGCGGCCGCTCAAAGGACCTTGCAAAAAGCCATCCCTTTGAGTCCATCTTCAAATATTTGCGCCGAACGCCACCACCGCGCATTATTTTCAGTATAAACATTCATAATCCCACGAAACTTCAGGTCAAAGCTTGTTTTATTTTCTGTGGGACACTGGACGTATTTGCATTCTGTCAATCGTACTTTTTGGTTCATGTTGATACGTTTCAAATTAGGAAGCTGCAGCTTGTGGGTGTTGTGTAAGTTTGGTGGAGGCTGAACTTTTGAGTTCGATATTTGTAATGACATTTTACTAACTATGTTTTTCGAAAAAGGTTTTTTCGTAAAGATATCTTTTAAGAAAACAGCGATTCAGAGAAGGATTGTTCAAAGTTTATGTATTTTTGCAAAAAAAGCAAAGAAAAAGCAAAAGCAAACAAAAAAAGCAACGAAATTCTTTTCACAAGCTGAAACAATGTTCTTAATGTAAACATACATATATTAAGTAAGAACATTTAATTAAACGTGCATCCCGTCAACAGCAGAAGCCGATGTTCTAACTAATCGAAACACCACTGATTAAACTTATACGTTTGCAGTCGCGAGCAGATGTTTGCGCGGCGGGATTTAATATTGATAGCGCGGATCCGCCGGTCTCGCCGCGCTGCAGCAAAGCGCCTGTGTCAACGTGTTTACGATACCTGACATCTTGCAACTGGTGGCTGTGCGCAAACATATTTACTAACGTTCGTTCATCATCCGGTACCCTAGAGAAATAATACCACAAATTATACATAGACCCAACGATGTTAAAATCCTCCGCGTACCCTTCACTCAAACGTACGTCTCAACATGCCAACTTTCATAAATATCAAAGCAGGCTTCCCGAAAACAATTTCTTGGGAATCCAGCGGTGTTCACACGTCGCTCCGCTGCCGGTGGCTAACACAATTTTATTCGAGCATAAAAAACGAGCTCATCATGCAAACGCCAAAGTCGTGGGACGTGGCTCGCTCCGCGGTAAAACAATTTATCTGCATCGACGGAATTACGACGGTGCGCCGTGAATAAAATATGTCGCCGGCTGTCAGTCGAACGAAGACGTTGTCTGATGGCCGACAGGGGTGCCCAACGTGAGGCGCGACCTGCCAACTGCGAGTCCGCCGCTGCAGTACACTTGCCATGTGCGATATACTTATAAATATTTCCCAACCTGCATCCGACAATGCTTGCATTCAATACCAAATACAGCGCTGAATGCATGATTTGTGGCTTTTAAATGTTTAAAATATGTATCAACATTGTTGATGTAATTGTATGACATATTGAGACGTTTGTGTTCGATCCAACTGTGCTAGTTTTTACAGCAAACTAAGAGAAAAGTAAAGACATCGAAATGATTGAGTAATCATAATTTTGCAAGCCCATTCAAGAAGGTTTACTCATGTTGTTCCACAACTTTTCACGAAAAATTTGTTTAATATTGTCATAATTAGAATACCTTCTTTAATTTGAGAACGTTTGGCTTGGCTAGGACAAATATGTGAGGTACATGTCTGTACCGACTCAGAAACAGACTACTTTCATCTGCGAATTTATACACAATCTTTGGGAATCAAATGATCTTTATACTCAACAACAAATAAGTAGAAAGTACTCATGCATTTTCCAAGAAAGAATACATTTTCGCGGTAGCCCTGTTCGCAAATTTGACGTGCGACGGGATCCAAGAATTAGGTCCCGCGTATAGCAAGGACGTCGCATTTTCGTAAGTTGCTTCGATGACGAGCGGCCCGAGTGACGTGACGTCCCGCAGGTAACCCGCCACCAGCCCGACGGGACGGGATCAAATTATTAGCCCATGAGGGTAACAGTACGTGAATATGTATTAGCAGGAAGACGAGTCATGTCACTTGGTTTGAGTGATGTGTGTTTTTGTAATATCATTTACTGAAATGTCTATGCCATCTCTGCAATTCCAATTCCTCTAGTTTTCAGTGGTATTTTGCTTGAGTCTGTTATTTCCAATTCCGATTACCATTGCTTTATTTACTTATTATTACAAAATTAATTGCATAAAGTCAGTTTCATAAGCCCCAAAAGTCTCCTGGTGCTACCATTTTGAACACCACAATTCAGTTAAAAATAACTCAGAGGAAACCTTAAAATTACGTGTCAAACCATAATTTATAAGCCGCTAAAAACTCAATTTACATAAAAATATGCGCCACCAGAATCGTTTGCCATCCTTATTAGATCTACTCGAAGAAAACCGTAATAATTTCCCCTCGGTTCAAGTTAAATCATAAAAATTCCACGTTAAATGTATGACAAGTGTATTTTCTGTTCGATTGGTTCGCCTCCGGAATGTCAATCGGTCTGCTTAGCATTCCGAGGTGCGGGTGGAGCGCGTGGCGGGTGCGGCGCGGCTGCGTGGCGGCTGCGGGGCGGCGACGGCTAGAATAAACTTGTAGAATAGCTGCTCGTTAGCGTATTAGAGAGTTTAACAAGGGATTGTGCATGCCGCGAAGGGCTGCGATTATCCGCTTGAGGATGTTGTGTCGATAGTTTTCAGGCGAAGTTTGAAGGGAAATTGCTTGATTGTCTTGTAGAGTTGTTTATTGGTATGTTGAATTTTGTCTATTGTATCGCATAAGCTCATATAACTACAACCAAGTAGTCTACTAGTTCCCAAAATTCATTTTTGAAAAATTATCTTGATGAAAAACTTTAAATGGTAATATACTCTCTTGCCGTACAATCCTATCCTGAAATCAGCTGTTATTGTAACAGAAGAACCAGTTAGACTCAAAAAAGTTCAGAAATTGGATATTGGCATATTTTGCTCAGAAAATAAAAGAAAATGTTTCAAACACCGCAATTTCCAATTCTAGCGACAAAATATCTATATAAGAAACTCTCTTTTACCTTCCTAACCCACTCCATCAGTCTCATACCTAGAGGATCAAGACAAAGCCCGCCGTCTGAACTGTTTGAATATTGATAAAACAAATATTGGCCCACGTGACCGTAGAGCTGGGACACGGCGGTGTTTGCTGACTAACTCGTTCCAATTACGACTCATTGCTTTCTAGCTTTGTTTAAATTTTCCATTGAATTATATGCTCGTTGAAACGCGGTTCTATTGGATGAAGATGATTGGGAGTTTGGAATAAAGAAGTATTGTTTTTTTCGGAGGTGGGTCTCAATTTTGTCTTTGGGTCCCTTTTTGGTTAGAACTTTGGGTTTAAGAAAGTATGTTATTATGTTAACAACTCTAATGATAGTCATGGACAGATTGCATGATAAAAATATGACTCAACTCTAAGTCTCTCTGGTTTTCTTAAAAAAGTGTACTAAAATATCTGAAAATTCAAAAGCATTGAGTGAAGTCGGAAACTGTAATTATGTAAAGTAGGATTATATAACAGTTAATAGCTAAAGCAAGGAAGGTAGCTATTTTAAAAGGATTAAAAAATGTAGCATGTATTAATTAGTAGATTATAGCCACAAAAAAAGTATAAAATAAAAACTTTTTAAGAAAAAAATTAAACCTCCGAAAAAACTGAAAAGCAAAAAATATTAAACCTTTACACAAAAAATAACTTTAGGTAATTTCGGAAGTCGGTGTTAAAATACGAAGAAATAATAAAAAAACTAATAAAAAGACTTCCGAAATTACCATTATTAAATATTTTAGTTATTTTTTGTGAAAAGGTTTATTATTTTTTCCTTTTCAGTTTTTTCGGAGGTTTAATTAATTTTTTTTTCAAGTTTTTATTGGCTGGTGTTCACTAGCACTTTGATTCAAAAGGAGGGTATTATAGACTTTGTAACCAACGTTACCTCATATCAAGTACTGAGAAAATCTAGAAACTAATACCAAAAGAGGAAATCCATTGCAGTTCATACAACAGTTTACAGGTTTCAAGACGCATGTACACAAAGATTTCCCACAAACAGAAGCGACTGTGGACACATATCTCGATCCACCCTATTCAGTTCCACTACCCAGAACCGAGTCCACACCTCCGTACGTTTTCCTAACGCCTAATCTTTCAGAATCGCCCGACACCTTCCGGTACAACGGGTATTATTCGAAAATCTCGCAGATATTTCAAGTGAGACCGACTGTTTGTTCAGCCGAGAAATCCCTTCCCGTGGCCAGCAAAGCAAACGGATATTCAGTTTGAACATTACTTATTGGTGACGCCGGAGCCATTGATCCGTGAATGGACCTTCGTGTGCGGAAGAGAATTTTGTCTTTCGAGAAAAGCATTCACGCTTCATTCGGACGGGTATGGTAGAAGGCACGAAAATCTTGGCCAATTCTTACATTTGCATTGTTGTTTTCTTTGTTTAAATTTTAATTATTGATTACTTAGTCGTTGATTTCTGAATCGATCATCGTTTGCGGAAATATTTTGTATTTCGAGAAAACCCTTCGCGTTTCATTTGCCTTCTTTGGTGTACATACTGCACATCTGTGCATTCAATCATTTTCTAAATAAATTGAGTGGTTTTTTAGAATTTAAAAAACCGTACAATTGCCTGTCGGGTCACGCGTAGTGTAGGGTTCCGTAGTTGCGCGGCACAATTGCGACGGTCGACAATAAAGGTCATGGCACATTATAACGGCACCGCTCCCACCCAGCAATTTACTTTTCATTCAAATTAGAGCATTAAATCGTGTATCTTATAATATATTTCGTAATGTCTATATGAAAAAGCCAACGGCGGGCATTCAGCGCACTTGCCGCTACCAAGTCGACCGCGTGCTTACAGCGCGCCAACCGCGTGCTTTCTCCGCGCCGACCTCCGAGTAGCATTATTACATTATGAAAACAAATGCCACAAAACAGTTACGATCGCGGTGACGGCAAACTTGCATCTCGGGGCCGGCGCGCATACTGCGAGCTTATACCTCGCGGATGACACGTAGTTAGTGCGCTGGCGGCTAGCCGTAGCCAATTTCGATGCGACGTCGCCAGGCTGCTGCTGTGCAGTTGCCGTGCCGTTATAATGTATCATGACCTTTACTCGTTAACTAGTAAAGCCGAACTTAACTGTGATAGTTTTACTTTTAAATTCATTATAAATGTTAATACAAAGAATAGTTTCATTCTGCAAATGAAATTGTGTGGGTGGGATCCACACAATTTTATTGAAGTACAGTACAATTGAGATACATCTCTAGCATTATAAATACCGTAGAAAAAGGCGTGTCCAGTTGATGACGCCCTAAGTCTTCATCTTCTTGCCATTATTTCTTGTAATTTGGGGTCGGCGCAACACGTTTTCTTACTACATTCTGTCCTACAACCGGTCATGCTTTATCATTTCATCCATTTTTGAAGTGAAACTTCTTTACGCACGCTTGATTTGGGGAGTAAACTGGCGAACGCGTGACGTAAGCGTTACGAAAAGTGTGATCGGGTGAGGCGAACGGGAGTTGAGTGGGGGATATAAGCAAGAGACAGCAGTGCGTGCGCACATTTTCTTTTTCTCTTCCTCTCATAGCCAAATACGTTCCGTATATCATAATTTAAATATTTGTAGAAAATTAATATATGTATATGTACATACATGTATATATTGTACACACATATATATATACATACAGATGGAGCGAAAGAAGTTTCACTTCAGTCGTGTGGTCATAAGCACACTCGTTTTTTTTTTCATCCCTCTCCACCCATCCACAATTATATTAGTAACATGCGTCTTATCCCCACTCTTCAAAAGACCATACTAAAACAAGCGACGCGCCTTCATTTTTTCACTAGCGCCACTTTTAAACTTTCACATATATACTCATTCGTCACTTTATCCACTCTCGTCACTCTACATATCCATCTCAACATTCTCATCTCCACTACATGCAATCTTTTTTCATCCGTCTTGTTTACAGCCCAATATTCTGCTCATTTAATGTAAGTAAGTAGGGATAGTAAAATAATACTCAAACATACATAGTTCAAATTATATTTTTAAAATATACAGGTACATTTTTACTATCATTTCCTTGTGTGACTACTTCTGAAGCTGTTGTTACATAATAAAGAAGCATGGCTAACAAAACATGAAACTTAAACTTACTTACAATTTAAAACGTTTGCTATAAAAGGCTTGTCCACTGAAAAAATCTAATTGGTCCGTCACTTAGATTATCAAAAAATATGTGGCCCGTTTTTTTCCGTTTGTTACGTAAACCAAAATTGACGAAGATACTGCGTGTAACGCCGTGGTATAATTTTTAGTGCGTTCTGACGTCACGAGCTCCCAATCCCGAGTTTTGATGCGTTTTATCTTTGTCAATATTCATTGATTTACAAAAACAAAAAATTACGTGTCCATTATTTTTCAATACTCTGATGGGCTAAATAGATTTGCACTTTAATGATGGTGGAAACAAGCCTATTAGCCAAGTATGCAGGAGATAGTTCACTAGTTTGTGAGCAAACACAGGTGTACTCTCTGTTCCCTTACACACACAGCCCAATGGGTCGGTAATCCGACACGACCGTGCAGCAGATCAGGGGCAGGCCCAACGGCTTTAAGTGCTTTCCGAAGCACGAATATCACACGATGTTACTACCAACTTCAAAACTATGTGCTGCCACTGAAAGATTCCCAGTGAAATAACACAATTAGGTTATGTTCGACCAGGGAATCGAACCCGGAACCTCATGTTCAGCAGTCACGAGACCAACAAAGCAGTCTAACAGTGCTGATAAGACCACCGTCCTCAATGTATACAACAAAACAAATCGTGAGTTATTTACTGTTGTGTAGCCAGTCAACAGATATTTTCAGCGAATTGTTGAAGCTAATTAATTAACATTTACCCACTCCGTTTCAAGACAATTATCACAAAAAGTGACCCTGCAGCAACGCAAGCGATTACTCTTTTTACTATCACAGCAATACGCGATTGTACAAGTCTCTGCTCGCAGTTTAAAATGACGATCGCGATTTATTATCCACTTATAAAATTTATGTAATTATTTTAAAACTATTTTTCTAGATTCTGTTTTCATTCTCGACCTCGATATCATAGTTTCAGGGTTATGGAGAGCTACTTAAGTTGTTGCGCATGTTTGCGCCAGATTTCTAATAAATCAGCTAGTGTAATGTTTTTTTCGCTCTCATCAAAGCAATTTAAAGAGCTAGTGGTGTTAGTCTGATTTTTATCAGTTTCCCATCCAGATTCCTTGTGACTACCAACACATTGACAAGCTGGCTTATCGTCTTCGTGTAGGGAACTGTCATCGTTGCTTAGAGCCTTTGGAACTTCGCATCTTTCACCTTCGTACTCTCCCACACATTCACAGACTGCTTCGTCCTCCTCGTTTAAGGAACATGTACCGCTGTTCAAGCAATGACCATTACACACGTTCACTTCACATCGTTCCCCGGAATAGCCAGCTTCACATCTGTAATAACAAAGTTGTGAAGTGTACCAAAATAAATTAAATAAGAATGCCTTATGAAGGAGTAGAACATGTTTTACCTGCATACAGGAAGCCCCTGTTCAGTGAAACTACAGTTTCCTTCGAAACAATAGTTCTCACAGACTGATACCATGCATCGGTCACCGGTGTACCCAGGTGTGCATTTGCAGTGGGATTGTCCATCAACTTTAATACCATGAACACAATATGGACCTACATAATATTCCCTAACAATTTCTTCTGTCTTATTGTTATCGAGAACGTGATTGCAATCTGAAATTCCCTGAAACTGATCTTTCATCTTGTAGTTGGCGGCTATTCCGATAAGGCTTGCAGTATTAACCTCAAACAACTTTTTGTGATTATTTATTAATGATGGCATTCGAAATTTCCAAATGCCATTCCTACTGCAGGATGAGCACCAGGCCACCGAGTAGAGATTATTTTTTAAAACTGTAAATGAGTTAGGGTGAATATCCGTCATAATATCACCAAGTTCAGATGTCCAACTAAGTAATTCTTCTGTATTTTTTCCATTCAAATCTGCACTATAAGTTTGACTTTTTAAACTAGTTTTAGGCATCATCCAGTATATTTTTTGTGACTGCTGGTCAATAGCCAAGCTGTGTAGGTTCCAGTTGTACTTAGCATTAATAACGACTTCTCTGTCTGAACCATCAAATCGAGCTCTTTCTATTGTAGACGTCGGCAGGTTTGTGTTAATCCAGTAAATATACCTGAAAATTTAAAACTATTAGTTATTTCATAGATGATTATGATGATGTGATCCGACCGATTTCAGCCAAGGCGATTGCTTCAACTCTTTATACTACTTTAATTCTTATTATTAGTAACGTACCCTCTGCAACTATCGACACCTATGTCAGTGGGGATCGCGTCATTCATCTTGATTAAAAGATTTCCGTGAACATTGTTCTTGGATTCAGGTTTAAATGAAAACCAATTAATGCTTCGTTCCTTAGTATCTGTGAAGAACACTATTTCTGTAACAGGGTCGAAGGCCAAACCCTGGATGTTCCTGCCATTCCTCTCGGTGAAGCATTTGTGTTCCACGGAAGTTATGTTGTAACCACATATAGAATCGTTGTTCTTCTGTTTGTCGACGTACAGCAGCATGTTATGAACGTCATTGTAAGCTAAAGCAGTCATGTTCTGGGAGATTAGAAGTACAGTGGCCGTTTTGGATCCGTCATCAGTGTAAAATTCTAATCGTTCTCCTACTGTTAAGGCGAAATCTGAAACAAGGGTTACTTATTTTAGCAAGAATTGTTGATTAAGTAGAATTGGTTTATAAGGTATTTCGATGCAAGTGCGTAACTTCGTCATTGCAGCCGATGCAGGATATGTCATGGAGCCAAAATACTGAAATGGCAAATGCCCAATGCGGGGCCTGACGATTCGATTTTTAAGATACTTTGCTCTCTTAAAATAGGTACTAAAAATCAACGTGAAACGAAATGTAGTTTTCTTGTAGTCTGTGCTTGTCATCTAGACTCAAGTGATGTTCAATTACTAATGGTCAGGCACTCAATTATTCAAACCCAAACTCAAACATGAGCATTTATTTCAATTAAACTATTTACAGGCTACTACTTTTGAATTATCAAGGTCGGTCAAAAATATGATGCTATTTGCAAAGCTAGTTCTAAAGCGTAGATCTCTATGGAGAAGAACGTGCAAGAAACTCGAGGGACACTCTTTTAAAATTAATAAAAATGACTTTCCCAACTGACGGCGCCCGTTCATGAACATGACGCATGCGCTAGCACCTCAGGCTCAACCATTTTGAAGGGAGCCACGCATACGCCACCATTAGCTAAACTTTTGAGTGAGCATGACACTACCAACCGCCAGGGTACATTCAAGTCAAAAACAAACCTAAAACTGATAGCTAGAGCTTAAATTTAAGGTACACAGTACTCACACATGTGCCGTTAAAATGGATGAAGTTATACAATGCTAAATAAACTGAGTCTATACAATGCAAATATTGGTTTCTTACAATCTTCAGCCGGTCCAAACAGCCGGGCATATTATTTTGTACGCCCTAGTAACTGTGGAGCAGGACCAGCATTCAGCCAAGCATTTTTATCTTCAATATAATCCCCCAACTTATAATATGCTTGCCTGCATAGTGTGCATTTAATACAAGATTTATATTTTGCCTCATTAAGTTTTAATGTATGGGAAGGTATCTTATTGGGTACCCCATGAAAGATGAGGCTACTTTAGCCAGTCCTATTTTTAGTACCATAATTATATCTGACGCCTCTTTTACTAAAAAGATGTAAATTCTTTCTGACATATGCACATGATGTTTTCGTAAATGTATTAATAAAATATAATTCCAATAATAATCAAATTCCGGAATCAAATATTGAGATAGAAACTGAAACCGGACCACTCCCCACGAACATTGCCAATTATGTAAATGACTATTATATCAATTTGACGAACAACGATTTTGACATTAATACCAATAATTATGACATTGATCCTATTAATTCTAGTATATTTTTAATGCCCATTAATGATGACGAAATACAGAAAGTAACAAAATCAGTCCGGGATAAAAATTCAACAGGTTATGATCAAATACCTACAAAAATTATAAAATAAATAAGCCCTATTATTACTCCGGTACTAGTACATCTAATAGACTTATCATTATTCACGTGAGTGTTTCCTGAGGTATTAAAAACGATAGCTATTAAACCCATACATAAAAAAGGTAGTAAATAACTTGTTGACAATTACAATTATTGCCTATTTTAGGAAAAAAATACGAAAAGGTCATACATGCGCGATTTATAAATTTTATCGATAAGTTCCAAATTTTAAAACGTGAACAACATGGATTCCAAAAAAGGAAAACGACAACCGCAGCGGCATTTAACTTAATTACCTAAAAATACTTACACTAACTGGGATATTGAAGAAATATGTAAATTTACCAAAAACTTTGAGATAAATGTGAGTTCAAAACTAGATATCCTTATAGACTAATTAATCCTAGAATAAAAACGGAACTATATAGGCGAAGTTGCTATCCTATGTGTATTCAAAAGGTTCCTACCTAAATTACAGAACTTCCAATGGTCCGCTTCAAAAGGGCTTTACACAGGTGGTTAATTGAGAATCCCTTCTATAATATAAAAGAATTCCTTCAGTTTAAATGTAAATGATTTAATTGTAGCTATACCAAAATTTGCATGTCATTATGATTTGATTGAATATGTTAAGTTACCATACCACCATTGCAAGAAATTTTGTAACCATATTTATTTGCAAATAAATCTTTGACTTTGACTTTGACTTTGACAAGGTACCATCATGATGTTAATATTCTTAAACAGTTCCCTTAGAGAATTGCGCCGGCGGAGATTCTATATCGAATTGATGGCTCTTTTCTGCAGGATAAAAATAGACTCGATGTCTGCAGCCCGTCCCCATGGTAAAAAGAATAGTCGAAAGAGTCGCCGCGGCCCTGGAACGCAAAGGGCACAAGGAGGAACACGGATGGGTTTTAGTCAGTAAGAGTCTGACACTCCCTTCTGCTTCACCCAGAGCGGGAGGATAATTTGATGATTTCCCATCCTTAAAAAAAAGGGTGCATCAGGTTAACTTGTACACATCTGAGTACCCTTTCACAGCATACCAGCGTGATGTTATGTTATGAACTGGTGTAAACAACAAACAGATATGCCATTTCAGCAATCCCCGAAGATTTGCTATCATTTACTGAAGAGTTTCGTTCCTATCTCCGAAGTTCTTCATCAGATCTACACCAAATTGAAATGGAACCAGTCCGGGAAGATATTCTTCCAAAAAAAAGGAATCTTCCAAAACGGTTGACAATTGGCGAAGAAATCGCTGGACAAACAAACTTTAAAAACAACGTTGAATTTAGTACAAGGTGTTGGTATGCTCACCCCAGGAGTGCGCCAGCCTGACGAGCAGAGCTAACACCAGCATGCACTGCGCTCTACACATTTTGCTTCAGAAATAAAAAGTGGTTGCAACAAAGTAGCGTTCACCACAAAACATATAATAGAACTAACTGGTCCTCCCTTGGTGAATGTTCTTATATTCTAGTCCATAACGCTGGGGTTTCTACAAACAAAACAAAATGGCGATGATAAGAGACCCCTTGATAAGAGGACGCAATAATAAGTCACTATATTGTCTAGACTCGCGGTAGCGCGTCAAACTAAGTTCAAGCCAAAAGGAACGGATTTTGGACACCTCATTGTTCGTTGTTTGTATGAGCTCAAGAATACGCCATAGAGTTACGAATTTAATGGGCCTCCTGTTGTCGGATACTGGTTGGGTTTTTTAAGGCAGGAGGTGAAGGGGAATCTGCCAAATTTTTGACTTTGACTTTGTACCTGCAGCTGTAAATACACATCCTACTAATATTATAAAAATGTGAAAGTTTGTATGTTTGTATGTGTGTGGCTCAATCACACAAAAACGGCTGAAGGGATTTGGATGTGACACGCATGTAGTTCACATCCTGGCATAACACATAGGCTACTTTTTATTCCGGTAACATACATGACTTAGTGGAAATCCAGAGCTGCTGCTGTCTAAGTACTTTAGATTCAAAAGTACCTGGGGAACACAAACATGTCGAAGTTTTTTCCAGGCTGGAATTGTGAGCGCTAAAGATTCACAAGTACAAGGAGAACAGAAACATGTCAAAGTATTTCCAGGGCTTTAATTACAAGCGGTTAGGATTCAAAAGTACCAGGAGACCAGAATCATGTCAAAGTATTTTTGGGCAACAATTGTGAACGCTAAGATTCACAAGAATCAGGAAACCAGGAAACATGTTGAAGTAATTCCGGGGCTGAAAGTACGAATAGCAAAAACTCAAAAACTATCAGGATACCAGAATCATGAAGATGATGATTCCAAGGATGAGCAGAGACAAAGAAGATGCGCGCCAGTTCTAAAGTCTACGCGGACGAAGTCGCGGGTAGAAGTTAGTTATACTATAAAGGTTATGTCTTCTCTATTGTGCTGTCACATTCATAACACACTATAAGACGATAATATTGGGTTTACTTAACGTAACTATTATCGTGGCATGTTTAGAAGCATTATTTTCTGTTAAAGTTTGTTAAAATTGCCATATTGTCTGTCACGTGGCATACACCTCATTGTAACTTATGTTTTTCTTTTGTTTAAAAGTGTTATTTCTATAGTTATTTTATTGAAATAAACGGATTTTATAAATTAAAATAAAACCCCATCGATTTTTGGATTGGAAATGGTTGTAAGTCGTTTCATGGGATTTTATAATAATATTAAAACTAGTGCCACGTCTGTTGGTGGGTGGGGACAGCGCCCATATAATTTATTCATTAACAAAAAAAAATAATGATTTTTTTTATTACACCTAGCGCTTTTCGAAATTTTAAAACACAACCTTTTTCTTTTGCAGGAGAAGAAGTTCCATGAAGTCGCTTTTATCGTTTTAGTTATTTATAAAAATGTAAGTATGCAAACACCAACTGCAACTGGCAGTGTCAGCTCTATTTTCGAAATAGCCATCGCATATTATTAGTAGATATTGAACTTGGCTCCCATTTTCACATTTATGTTTTTGATGAGCTCAGATAACTTGTGACCCTTTAGTATATATAATTAGAGCTGCTTTATCACGTTGTCACCGCGGGAAAACCCCGAAACAATTTTACGAACTTATTTTTAACCGAAAAAAAGGAGGTAATACATTATTAAAAGGTATTTATATAAAAATTGTATGAGTGTTCTAAAAAGTTCTGAAAAGGATTCCAAACAAATATACGAAATTTTATATGTGTATTTGTAAATTCGTAACCGGCCGAAAACTTGCTTTGCTTGCATTCAGATCTGATTAGCCGTTTTGGCGTGATTGAGTAACATCCATCCGAACGTTCGCATTTATAATAGTGTAAAGAGTAAGAGTTATTGCCGCAATCGAATGTTCAATGTAGGTACTTCGACTTGGTCGCTGTTACAAGACGATAAAAGTTATCATGGAGCTTACGCATCGGGAAAACCAATAGAATAGAATAGAATGGGTTTTATTTGCAAAGAATGTAGGTACATTATACATAAGATGTTACAAATATTAGGGTTCCTTGTACATTTTACCTTTAAGGCATGCAAAAATTCACAATAAGTAACTCAACATTAAAAAAAAAAGTTTAAATTAATTTGTAACTAAGTAATTTATCAGCTAAAAAGTCTGTTACAGAAAAATAACATTTATCTATTAGTAATTTTGTAAGATGTTTTTGATGAAATATTCTAAGCGGTTGCTCTTTAATATTATTTGGAATTTTATTATATACAATAGGTGCCATACAAATAAAACTTAACAAATCAACCAAATACAATATTTTTATCTGTTAGATACTGAGCCAGATATTTTGTGACCTATTATGTCAAAAGAAGATAGAAGTGGTAATTAAAGTTTATTATTCATTGTGAAATAAATATGATGTCAGCCAGATAAAAGGTCAGCGCATACCGAGACGAGGAGCTGTGAGCATTCTTTGCCCAACTGGAGCAAAAACAATGTCATGTTTATAGAGAACTATCTGTCCCGCGCAACTTCGTCTGCGTCACATTTTTCATTACTGCTCCGTTGCTGTTGGTCTTAGCGTGATGATATAGAGCCTATAGCCTTCCTCGATAAATTGGCTATCTAACACTGAAAGATTTTTTTAATCGGACCAGTAGTTCCTGAGATTAGCGCGTTCAAGCAAACAAACAAACAAACAACCTCTTCAGCTTTATATATCAGTATAGATATAGATGTTTGTATGTATTTAATTCTTTGGAACGCTCTACAGCCTGAATGGTTGGTAGATTTTATGAGGTAAGTGCCAAAGTGACATATCTATACTAATATTATATAGAGGTAAAGTTTGTGATGTTGTGAGTTTGCGAGGTTGTAGGGGGTAATATCTGAATAAACTGAACCGATTTTGAAAATTCTTTTACCAATAGCAAGCTACGTTATTTGTAAGTGTCATAGGCAATATTTTAACCCGAAAAATGAAAGACTACGACGAAAACGTGTCTTACGAACGCTGCCTTAACGATGAGAGATAATTGTATGATTGAGTTCTAGAGAAAAGTCGTAGAGCTTGATAACGCCTACAAAAAAGTCAGCGACAGCATACCTGTCTAACTTTTATATTTAAGTCACAAACAGTAGTTTTTTTACATTAAAACAATAATTTAAATAGTTAGGTCATGTTTATTGGATACATTATCAACAATTATGAAATCTTATCAAAATAAGTAGATTTATCGTCTCAAGTGTACAGCTTAATAGAATTTGGACGAATGGTTAAAGATCTAATACGATATATAGGCATTGATGTATAAAAAAACCCGAGATGCACAGTCTCGAACAAATGCAACACTCGAAACTGTCGTCAAAAACTGACCTGTATCAAGTGTCATGTGGGAGTTGTGTGTAGTTATTCTATAAACATTTTTTTTTTGCAAATTCGACCTTACACGGATCGCTTAAAGTTGTTTTTACAAAGCAGTTCAGTATGGCGAGTGATGCGCAATTTGTTTTGCAAATTCTACCTTACACGGATCGCTTAAAGTTGTTTTTACAAAGCAGTGCAGTATGGCGAGCGATGCGAGACTGTTTCAAGCTTGCGCATAATTATACATATTGCGCTTATTTTTTGCGGACGTTTTCGAGATGCTGAGTGTGTATCTTGGGTTTTTAATATATCAATGTATATAGGTATGGAACCGCGACCGTGTCGTAACCTATTTATTGAGTGATCTTTCTATTAGACGGTTTTTTTTCATATACAACACGTCAATCTATCTATACTTCTATACTTAATGTTATGAAGAGGTAAAGTTTGTGGGTTTGTGAGGTTGTAGGGTTGTATCTCTGGATCCGCTGAATCGATTTTGAAAATTCTTTTACCAATTATAAGTCACGTTATTTGTGAGTGTATATGGGATCCTTAAGAAAATTGTAGCGCGGACGAAGTCGCGGGCGCAGTCGCGGGCGAAGTGCTAGTGCTATATGAATTTAGAAAAAAGCAAGCGTTGGGCGGCCGATTACACACATCGTAATACGCTTCTCATCAGAAAAAACGAAACACCTTGCCAGTTTATGTTTTGTAAGGATTATCAGAAAAATGTGTATTTATCTACACTAATGTTTGAATTTAATAGGTTCCAAAACTATTGGACCGATTTGAAAAATTCTTTCACCATTAGAATCCTACATTATCCCTGATGAACATATTATATTTACAATAAAGTAGAATTCCTTAAGAAAACTGCAATAATGTAGTAAAATTTAGCCTATAAAATTCATTATTTGGCATGCGCTGAGAAAACTATTGATGATATAGAAAAATAATGTACTTCATAATTGAATTACTCATTATTACCTATAAATAAGTTCGCGAGGGCATGTGTCTAACAATTATAGTTAAGTCGCAATGACCGCTTTTTGTTCAAATAATTTAATCAAAACCCGGGCGGGATGGAAAAGTGGTGATTTTGGTAACGTTATATTAATCCTTTTCCATTTAAATGGTTTGATAATTAAGGTTGATTATGCTCATGTAGAATAAAAAAATTAAATTATTAAAATCTGACCGTTCGTTTACAAGTTACGACGGGTGTAAAATGCTCTAAGAAAAAATAATGTTGTGGTTAGAGCGAACTGCACCACGTTGAGTCTATTAATAAGTAATTTACACATTACCCTATAAAGAGGGAGGTATAGGAGATGAAGTTCGTGGAGTACCTACTAAACCCGCGCGAACGAAGTCGCGGGCGAATGCTAGTTTAGGAATATAATAATATGTCAAATGTTGTTTAATAGTGAATAATATGAGGTTTTCAAATCCTAATGTTAATGTTCTAAATTAAAATTTCATAGGTTTTTTATTTTTTTTAACAAGTCATTTTTACCCTGTATGGAGTATGAAAGAAATTGATAAAACAACACACGTAAATGAAAAAAAAGCTAAGAAACGTTTATTTAATAACTTGTATTCGGGATCCCCGAGCTCTTATTCATCAAATGATAAATTATCGATCAAATTTTGTGGCATTCCATTCCATTCCTCTTGGATTGCATTTTGCAGCTGGTTAAGTGTTTTTGGGGTAGGATCTCTTGCAAGAATGCATCTCTTTAATTCATCCCATAGATGTTCAATCGGATTCATGTCCGGGCTTCTTGCTGGCCATTCCATAATGGAGATACCGAATTCGGTAACATAATCTCGTACGATGCTCGCGGTGTGAGCCCTAGCATTGTCGTGCATGAATATGAAACCGTTGCCAATAAAATGTGCATAGGGCATCACGTGAGGCTCAAGACACTGTTCGATGAACCAATGACTGTTTACTGTAGGCAGACGTGGCCCAGACACAAAGACAAGCTCTGTCTTACCGTCGGCGCTGATTCCTCCCCAAACCGTCCACGAACCGCCACCATAGCTGACCTTTTCTTCAATGCAGCATTGTGCAAAGCGTTCTCCATCTCTTCTGTAGACCTTGTTTCTTTCGTCGTTACCATACAGCATAATTTTACACTCATCAGAAAAGAGGACTTTGTTCCACTGGAGGTATGACCAATTTAGGTGTCACAAAGTAAAAGCGCGCTCTTCGATGGTTTGCAGTTAATTTTGGCCCATTTGCTGGCTTGTGCGTTACCAGTCCACGTTCCTTCAACCTTCTTCTAATTGTAGAGTCACTTACAGCCACCCTACGTACAACATGAAGCTGCTGCTGCAGTTGAAAAGCATTAAGGCGTCGATTTTGTAAAGAAGTTGTTGCAATAAATCGATTATCTCGCTCAGAAGTGACCCGATTCCTGCTAGATCCTGAACGGCGCGTGAACAAACCAGTCTCCCGATAGCGTTTGTAGACTCAATGAACAGGCGACAGGCTTAGATGCAATCTTTCAGTTATAACACGCTGACTAAGTCCAGAATCCAGCAATGCCACCTCTTGGGCGGCTTCTGCATGCGAAGTATCCATATGTTTTAGAAAAAAAACTTTTTTAGACGTCCCAAAGTCACAGTAAACAAATAAAGAAGAAAAGTTTTAAGATAAGCGGTAATTTTTAGTTTTCAAAGGTGAAATGTACTCCAACTTAAACACACGTTTGTCACAAAACAGTGAATTAATTCATTTATAGGATAAACAAATGAAATTCTAATTTTGAATATAGAATTTTCGCTTATCAATGTAATGGCCAAACTGCCAGCTACACAATCGTGTGTTTATTTTCATGGAATGAAAACTCTTTTGTGTTAAATTAATTAGGACAGAAACCATAAAAACGGAAGTGTTTCGATTTTTCTGATGAGAAGTGTACACTCCTACCAACTTATCTGTGAAATGGCGAAAATTGGAACTACGGCCGTCATGTTGAAATGTCATTCGATTGTCAGTGTACACTACATTCGGGTTCTCTGTTTTTTTTGTCGTGATATTGCTGAATTTATAAAGTTAAATATGCCGAAAGCTATTAAAAGTGATGTTCGAAACATTATTCTAAAGGTTAAAACCTTTTTTGAAGAAGAAGCTCGGGCGGGGTCTCCGATTATTCCATTTAATCAAATATACAAACGAATTTCGGCAGCGACAGGTTAGTGTTGTCAACTTTCTTTTTAAAAATTACCCGAAACGTAGCTAATTATTTAAGTCCACGAAATATTCGTGTCTATTCTTGCTGCAAATCAGCGTAACGGTAACGTACATCTAATAGGTAACCTGCTAAGTGAGTGAGCAAACTGACCTGCCAGATTTCAAATTTCTACTAACATTTATTTTAATATCTTATATTTCAGGTGTGAGTCAAGGACTAATTTCAAAAATAGTTAAAGAAGGGCACGCAGCAGAAGAAACTGGTACAAAAATTCGGACACCAGGCAAGGAGAAAAAACGTAAAAGTGAATTTGTGTATGTTGATGATTTTGACATGGGAGTTATACGGAGGAAAGTACATAAATTTTATTCTGCTAAAAAAGAGGTCCCTACTGTTAAAAAGCTTCTAGAGGTCTTACAGACAGAAATAAATTACACAGGACAGCGAGAAAGTCTGCGAAAGCTGCTTCACAAGGTGGGATTTCGTTTTAAAAAATCACAATCCAATAGGAAGGTTCTTATGGAGCGTAATGAAATATCAGCTTGGAGAGCTAAGTACTTGCATGCAGTGGATAAAAATAATAAATCTCCCCAGCCCCGGCCCATAATTTATTTAGATGAGACCTATATTCACTCTTCGCATACATCGGGTAAATGTTGGCAAGGAGAGGGTGAAGACGGAGTATTGGAGACTGTATCGAAAGGGCAAAGATATATTATTGTTCATGCGGGAGGAAATACAGGATTTGTTACAAATGCACTACTTGTGTTTAAATCAAACACAAAAAGTGGTGATTATCATGACGAGATGAATAGTACCAACTTTAAAAAGTGGGATATTGAAAAACTTGTGCCTAATTTACGAGAGCCATCCATATTAGTAATGGATAATGCTCCTTATCACCGTATTTGTGTGAATAAAGTCCCAAATACGAATTCCTTAAAAAAAGATATGCAATTATGGTTGACCCAAAATAAAATTGACTACGGAGAGAATTCGACTAAACCTCTGCTTTTATAAATAATTAAGAGAAACAAGCCTGAACCTGTATATGAGATTGAAAAAATTTTAGAAGACAATAGACAAAAATGCTTATATTTACCACCTTATCACTGTCATTTCAATCCCATTGAACTCATATGGAGCACAATGAAAAGAAAAGTTGCTGATGTAAATATTGAGCACAAAAATGCTGAAATTTCCCGCCTAGTTAGAGAAGCTTTTGACGCTATTACAGTTCATGAGTAGGCACAGCATTGTAAACACGTTCGCAGGTTAGAAGGAGAATACTTAAAATATGATTTGTATTTAGATAAACCTTTTATTATAGAAGTGGTAAGTGACATTGAAACCGAAAGCGATAGTGATAATGATGATAGTGGAACGGAAATAAGCGGAGTATGGCCTCACAACCAGGATGAAGTTGTGTATGCAGGTTCATCTAAAGATCACAATCAGTAGGTACAAAAGATCCTTAGATCACATCATTATATCAGCCAATTGCCGTCCACTGCTGAACGTAAGCCTCCCCTAAAGAGCGCCAACCATCCCGGTCTGAAGCACTCTGCATCCATCCACTGCCAGCCACCTTCTTCAAATCATCGATCCATCATGCTGCAGAGCGTTCCATTCTAGGTTTGTCCATACGTGGTCTCCACTCTAACACATGTCTGCTCCATCGATCGTGTGTCCGTCTACAGACATGGCCGGCCCACTTCAGCATGCTGATTCTGCGCGCAATGTCGAACGTTTTAATATCCTTAACTTCTTTACATCTAAGTAAATCTACGCTGATTTACCCATTCCAATCGAGCAGGCGTTCGAACATCTGGTGAGATTTAACCATATCGTGTAGAAAAATTATATTTGTTTAATTTCGTCGTATTGGTATTGGTGCGTGATATTCATCACACTCCTCTCGTCACACGTTTCGTCTTTCCTCTCTCGCCACAAGTTAAAAACTTACCTATATTTTGACGACAGGTTAAGTTGGAATAAACAGATTGCTCAGGTTAGCCAGATTCAAGCATTTTCTTCCTTGAAGCACTAATAAAACCACTTTGATCAAATCACGTGTGCTTCCTATATTGATTATGCTGATGTTTGCTACTCTGACCTATTCCAATAACTTCTTAACAAACTGGATCGACTTCTTAACAATTGTATTCGTTTCAGTTTTGGCCTTCGTAAGCATGATCACATTTCTTACTTCCGTTCTCAGCTTAAATGGTTGCCTATCCGTCAAATGAGATGCTTCAGCCCTCTACATGCTCTTCACTATTATGAACGATCCTTGTGCTCCAAATTATTATTTAAAACAATATTTTAAAGTGTTGGTCAGTTCTGACAGTATTAACCTTCGAGCATCCAAAACTTAATTTCTTCTCCATATTCCTTCGTACCGCACCGGGTTATAGTCTAATTGCTACACATTTTTTTTTACTCTTGATAGGCACGCGTTTGACCACTATCTCACCTAATGGTAAGCGATGATTTTTTACCATTAAACTCTGGAATATACTATCTACTCCTTTACATCAAGAAGGCAGAGTCTAAATTTTCATTTAAGCGTCAAATCCTCTCCTCTAGTTTGGTCTTCGTCATAATTATTATAAGTTCTCTCAGTCAGAGAAATATTATTATAAAACATCATTTTATTAGTTTATTATGTTAGTATATTTATGTAAGTACAAATAGAAATAGCGCGAAACGCAAAGTAGACATTAGGGGTGTGGGGGTTTGAATTATTATGTCCATGAGTAACCTCGACCAAATAGTCTCTTCCCAGGCGAGGCAAGATAAAGAAGTTGCACGACGCGTCGACGCACCGAAAACGCCTGGAAGAGCTATTGGTCGATGAAACACCTAATTAAAGGAGCACTTCCACTTTCCCTCAAAAGGAAACTCATGGATATGTGCATCCTCCCCCCCTCACCTACGGAGCGCAAACGTGGTCATTACGTCAAAACGCCGCACTCGGGGTCTGTCAGCGAGCAATGGAACGAAGTATTCTTGGAGTCAAACTCAAAGACCGCATTTGGAACAGTATATTTCGTTCCAAAATATAAATCGCAAACGTAGGCAACACAGCCGCCGATCCAAAGTGGAACTGGGCTGGCCACATCTGCCGCATGTCGCAACAGAACTGGGCAAAAGTAACTACCGATTGGATTCCAATCAACAGGAACCGGCGACGCGGTAGGCCCAGGAGGAGATGGCGGGAGTTAGACTCCTACCTAAAAGATTGGCCGAGTGTGGCAACGGACAAAGAGAAGTGGAGGAAGGAAGGGAGCCCTTTCCTTGCAGTGGGACTCAACAGGCTCATAGTATAGTAGTATTCTATAAGTATTAGACACATTGTTACATTCTTTCCGAAAAAAAAAAGTATTTTTGTTGTACACCTACCACAGTGTATTATAGTCTTTTAAACCCAAAGGTTGACTGGTAAAGAATGCCTCGTTACATTAATTCCGTCCATGTACCACTGTTTTACATAAATCCTTACTAATATTATAAATGCGAAAGTAACTCTGTCTGTCTGTCTGTCTGTCGCGCTTTCACGCCAAAACTACTGAACCGATTTAATTGAAATTTGGTACACAGATAGTTTAGAGCCTGAGAAAGGACATAGGCTACTTTTAATCCCGGGAGTATGTTCCCTAGGGACCACGCGAGCGAAGCCGCTGGCAGAAGCTAGTTTTAAATAAATAAACAAAATGCCAGTCAGCGAGTTTGACAGAGTGGCTGACTGACACCACAGAGTGCGTTGGCTCTGAGTAACTCAAAAGCGACAGCAAAAACCAGCCTTTCTGATTTACGGACTGCTTCAGTCTTCTATAATTTATTTTTGTGACAACGCTTGTCGTTGCTGTATTTCATCTTACCATTAATGGAACCTGAAGACTGCCACAATCATGGCGCTGAGACTGGCTTTCATAGGTTGTATTTGAGGAAACAAATCGATTTGAGAAAACTTTCACTTAGCTTTTAGGTCTCCTTTGATTCGATTACTTATTTATTTAAGTGTATAACTGTTTAATAAGTTATCTTTGAATTTCAAACTCCAAATAAACTTTCGGGATTATATTCTAGAACGATATTCAGCCTTGAATGCCGATTTGAGTCAAGATCATAATCAAATCAGCGACTTCAAAATCGAGATTAACGACTAGATTACGAAGCCTCAGATTTCGCAAAACTATGTTTCAAATCAAAAGTTTGAACGCGATATTGAAAGGCATTAAGCTCAGTATAACACGACGCGGATAAAGCAGACTCATTCGATTATAACGAGCGGTTTAGTTCCAATGCGGGACAATAGTTTGGGCTATCATCGACAGTTTTGTATGAGGTTTCGCTAATCGCTCATGCAGCGGCCAATTTCGGCGTGAATGATCCGCCGGCGGGCGCTTTTGTGCCTTGTCCTCGATTCTAATTGAAACTATTTTGGACGCAGGACAATGCGGCATTGTCCGCGTGTCCGGCGGTGTTTGCCGCCTTTATTAATTCAGGTGGGCGTGGCGGCGAGTGGGCGGGGCCGAGGCGGGGCGTGTTGCTGCGACCGCCCAGCGGCGCGCCGGTTCCGTCGCCGCGCGCGCTCGTTTTGCCGCTCAGTCGGCCTGTCGACGCGACGTCTGGCGCTCATCTTTGCGCGGACGACGACGGAATAACTTTTGAACATTGCTTACGATATCAGATGCTCCGCTAACTTGTCAAGTTCTCTAGCTGTTCCCTCGCGGCTGGTGACGCCTGAGGGTCGTAGGCTCTCGCGGCGGTGTGCTACTTGTGTGCAGGTGGCGTACGTCCCCGGGGGACTTGCACGTGGTTTTGACAGTCGCTGCACGGCCCCACACGCACGCCACGTAAGTTCACGCATGAAAACTTATTTTCCATCACGTTATGAAATTTTCAGGATTTTCCAGGAGCTTCCTATTTTTTTTTAGACTTTGATAGTGTTCATCGAAGAAAGAAAAAGTTTCTTAAAACTTTAACAGCGGTGTTATTAAGCTAGGGTGTATTACTTGGAAATACACTGAAAAAGGTATTATTTGTTACAGAACTATGTTATAAAATTTAGTTATAACGAATATGAGGTTTGTAAAGAATAGGAAAGTTACTTTCCAAGAAGCTCTGTAAGTAAATCTGAAATAACCATTGAACTTAATTAATTAAAGAAAATAAAAACATTGTAAAAAAAAATTAAATCAGGATACCTTAAATAATTCCGACATTTCAATACTTCCCTCGATTACAAAATGTGATAAGGATTTTACAACTTCCTAACTTTTTAAATTTACACAAAGTTGGTTCAAACTTTGTCATGGTATTGTGCCCAATACTAGAATTCAGATAAAAAAAGAACATGTTTGGTACCTAATTAAAAAGAAATATCTTGCGATTCAGTGCTTTCCTATCAATATGTCCAAACTGTTGTAATCTTGATGTTTTTCCATTTAACTAAACAAGTTATAATTTGTAGTTTTGATTATGAATTTGAAACATTAAACGACAAATAGAATTTGTCAAAGATATTAGAGCTTGTCCAAGATGAAATGACGCGCCTCACTACTTAGTTTTTCATATTTTTGTGTTTAAAACGCGATAGTGGGGCGCGCGTAATTTTTTTTCTCATGATAGGCACGCGTTTTTTTTTAAACAAGCTCTATGGCTAGAAAATGGTTTCATACGGAGTTATGGAAGGAGAAGACATGTGGCCCCAAATTAATTGGAATAAGGGCAAGAGAATTTTATTTTTTAACAAAACTTACAGCTACGATACAGATAGTTGACAGTTAGTGAAAGATGGCCAATTAAAAGTTTTCATTGACAATATTAGGGTAGCAAAAGAAACAGTAGACAGGCAAGAGAAAGTAAGAAGTAGTTAGCACTCGGAGATAAAATTAAGAAAAATTTTTAGTGAACTCCAAAGAAGTTATTATACAGTATTTTTTTAGAGTCGGAACACTGGTAGAGAACTGTAAGTCAAGATCATCAATACTCTGACACATCGAGTTGTATGCTCTGCTAGCTCTTATTATTTATGAGTTTTGTCGGTATTTGCACCGCACAGAGGGTTTTAATTTCACAGAGGGTTTGAACAGTACAAAAAAAAAACAATGTTCAAAATCAGAAAATTTTCTAGAAGAAAAATAAGGTCTGATTCATTTTATGAATAACTAAAGGATAATAATCATTAATAATAATTTATTCCAATAAAAACGTTTGCAAAAAGTGTGCATGTAATATATTATAGTGCCTAAAAACAAACTAAAACTAAAAAAACTTATTTATACCTAAATTAATGTTATGAAATATTTAAATGTAAAAATAACTTTTTAGTTAAAATTACTTCTTTTAGTAGGTTGAAATGTGTGTATATTAAAAGTTAATTAATAAAGCCATAGTAAAATTATCGAAACTAGCACAATTTAGCTATAGAGTTATATTAAATATCTAATAAAGGGCATGCCTTGAGAACGGTTATACATATAAAAAAAATCGTTATGGTTAAGGAAAATAAGAATTGCAAAAATTGGACCACTTTTCTTGAAAACGATTGGAAAACCGAATTGAACTATAAGTGATTGTTCTATGAGATATTTTTACTATATTCAATTCAGAAAATATGTCGTCTGTCGTCTATCGTCTTGTCTGTCAACTAGTTAATTTTGAAAAAAGTTAAAAGACACCAATAACAATAACATTTAAATAATAAAATTAGCAAGAACATACTACTTATTGTTTAAAAACAAACCTACATTTATTAACAAAATTAGCATGGAATCAAATGAAATTCAATCACCTCAACTGAACCCCACCATCAGAAAAACTCTCGTCACGAAAATAATCTTAAAACCAATAGGAATGGGAACAAATCAGTCGTCACCGACTCACTAGTCACTAACGTTGCGAGATGCCAGTTTTTCCTATCGCCGTATAAAAATGTCCGCCCGCCCAAACCGTGTTCCTTCTCCCCGCTCCCTTCTGCACCGCGCCCGCTGCCTAAAGGTGGGGTTACACGGGCAACTTATATTGCGCAATTCTTAGCAATTCCCCACGACACAGGAAATCTTAGAGTGGGTTTCAATTTACCTGAATGTTTATATTTGTGGCACAATAAATATTTATTTCGAAAAAACGGAAGGTTCTAGAATCATGTATTTAGATATTTGTACTGTATTTATTTAAATGTTACAGAAGATACAGGGAGTAAACTGCGATTTCATAGCATAATGCTGAGAAACGATACGGTAGTTTTACAAAGATGTCGCACTTTTAGCCAACAACTTTATTGTCATGATATTATTAAAATTTTCAACCTTATAGATTGGGTACCATGTTCCAAACTAGTAATATTTAACTTAATATCTTTCATACCAAGAATGCAGCAATTTAGCAAGACATACCACTATGCAGTATTGAGCGATCTGGACCAACTGAATAAACTGTGCTCCTCCACTAATTGATAGTTTAAAAAAGTTGTCCTTATATCCATTATACAGAGTATTCTGCCTACCATTTTCAAACCTAAGTATCTTGAGGTCGACTTTTAGTCGACTCTGATGTCGTTGAGTACACAAGTACTACAAATGGAGTGACTGTCTATCTAGCCTCCACAATACAGAAACTGGGAAACGAAGGTACCCCTTTGCTAGACCGACAAGTCAAATTTATTGGATTCTGACTACCCATAAAGACTCAAAGATTTCGATCTGGGCGGCTGTACGTGTACCCGAGCTCCTGAAAGAGAATTCTAAACATACTCTGTAATGTGTGTGTATTAAATAAATATTTAATGTAACTATTGCACCACTACCTCCAACAACAATTGCCGGCAACAGTTACTGAAAGAATCGCCCGTGTGCCTACGACCTTAGTCCCGCTCCCGCTCAAATCATCGCTGACAATGTCGATTCCGTTTTATTGGGCCGCCGATCTTTTTATGGCAATTGGCATGGATCGTTTTTCCATTTCGATTGGGGTGCTTTGTCGTCCTTGTGGTTTCTTTATATATTTTTTCGCATTTTTTTTTTCGAAAAGGAAGTGAATTTTTATGTGCTGTTTGTTTTGCTAGTGTTTGGTCTTTCAGTAGTTGGTAGTTATATAAGAGGCTTCTGTGTATGTAAAGTAGGTTCGTTCGATATTTTGCTGCTCTGGCGGCATCTGATTTTAATTCTGCCCTTTTGTTTTTCAACATAGTGCTTTTTTCATGAACATATATTAAACAACACAAAAAAAAATTTGGAAATCTGTAAGTTCTTTTGGAACTTACATAGTTGCTAATCAAAACTCTATCATTCCTAAGTTAATAAAAAAATATATGTATAATATAATAATGTTAAAAAATCGTCACTTCGAAGGCTTTTTGATTTCTTATAATATCTAAAGCAGTGTTTTAACAGAACAAATAACTATCAGTGGAAGCTGGGATCATAAGCTAACTCAAACCTTCATAAATCAAAAAACATAGCTTCCATAATAATAGAATCTTGACTAAACAACTTTGACCATTTTTGAAAATTAGTATAGTCCAATAAAAATGCTAACTAAAAGAAATAGCAGAGAACGAAAAATATTTAATAGCCGTAGACCAGACGTTTACATGCACAGGTGTAAAATGATAAATTTATCAGCTACACTATAGCATAGAATACAAAAAAATGTCTTTGATTATTTTATTATATAACCGTGCTGATTGCTTATTATATTGTGTAGCAGCAAAATTGGTTTTAGATTGTGGGACTTGAGCAATAACATCCTTTCTTCTTTTTAATATTATGTTATTTTCATATGTAAGTGTCTTATGCTTTTTTAAGATGGTGGCACATATATATAATTTCCTAACAGATAGCAGGCCACTCATCTCATAAAGACTTTCAGTAGGTAATGTAATAGAAATAGAAGATTCTTGAATTATATTTTTATAATTGATGTACACGCAAAAGAACAGTAAGATTTCATAATAAATATTAGGAAAATAGAGTTATTTCAAGGTTAAGCAACGCGTGCCAAGGAAGGTTGGTCTGTGGATGGGTGACCATCTTAACATACCGAGTCTCCTCCGTGCCTCGGAAAGCACGTTAAGCCGTTGGTCCCGGCTGTCATTGTAGATCTTTGGCAGTCGTTACGGATAGTCAGAAGCCAGTAAATCTGACGCCAGTCTAGCCAAGAAGTACCGTGTTACCCTGTTAATGGGTTGTGGAGGTCTGGTAGGCGGCCGCTCGACGTAAAATACTGGTATTCAGCTAATTAAATTTGCATTGCATTAAACTGGAAGCCGACCCCAATATAGTTGGGAAAAGGCTAGGCAGATGATGATGAGGAAAATGGAGTTATTTCTACAGAATTTCTTCTAGCAGACCTAAGGCGAAAGGAGAAATGTGTATAATGTTTATAAATATAAAATTAATAAAATACATACTAAATCTAATCAAATCAAATCAAATCAAATCGTATATTTCAAATAAACCATTTACAGGCACTTTTGAATTGTCAAAGTCGGTCAGTCAAAAACATGAAGCTATTTGCACGTTCCAGAGCGTAGATCTCTATGGAGAAGAACGTGCAAGAAACTCCACGGACACTCTTTTAAACCATGTGATCTATTACAAAATTCTTGTTAACATTATCTTTCTACTATAATCTACTACTATTCTTAAATTAACATAACAACATAATTTGATAAAAACTACTAATTACCGAAAGCTGTAGTTATAGTATATAGAACCATTTGTTATATCCAGCGAAGGGCAATAAATAGTATGTATTACAAAAAATAAATTAACATAAGAGGTGATTTCAACTAGTTTAACCATATCTCAAAATCAGGGGGGCTACTCTCTAACGAAATCCGTAGTTTCGGGCTTAGTTGCGGGCGGGCGTATTCTACTCCGTATCACCTACAGACTTACGATTAGTCCCGAACCAGAACTGAGAATGAATGACAACACGATTTCACAGTAACTGTCAAATCGTGTTATCATTTAATTAGTTCTCAGTGGTTAGGTGATACGGAGTAGAAAATGCCCTCCCGCAACTAAGCCCGAAACTACGGATTTCGTTAGAGAGTAGCCCCCCAGATACTTATCCAACTTTACTCTCAAAAAATGAAGTTCAAATATCCATCATTGGGTAAACAAATAGTATGTTTTACAAATAAATTAAGATAAGAGCTGATTTAAACTGGTTGCGATATTATCTCGATATCATAATAATATACACAGTTACACAATCGTTGCCTGTATTAATGAGATTACTATAAGAATAAACGGGCTTGTTTAAAAAAAAAGCAGACAAGTAGTTTAAATATTTATTTTTTAATTGAAACTTTATGTACAACAGTGGTACACGGGCGGACTTAATGCAACGAGGCATTCTACCAATCAACCTTGTTGTTAAAAAGACTTCACTGTGGTAGTTGTACTCAAATAAATAAAATGACAGTGCAATTTTATTTCGGAAATAATCAAATAAATACTGTTTAGCGGACTCTAAATTATAATTCTCTACCTATAGAAATAATGTGTTAAACTCTATCTAATAATAAATTATCCCGCGATAAACAGCCTAACCGTAGCTGAAAATCCAGCAACGTGCAATTAAAATGCATGTATGCTACAAATTATTTAAGATTAATAGTTATTTGAACTGGTTTGAAACATATCACTAAATCAGTTACAAATTAGGTAGTTACTATATCAACTATTACAATAATTTATAGTTAAACTAACCCGCACAAAACAACCTAAAATTTTTGAAAATCCCAATAGAAAAAACTAAAAATAGGTAATCACCTATCCAACTTTACTATCATAATAATGTGTTAAACTCTAGTTAAACTAACCCGCAAAAACCAAACTAAACCATAACCCCACAATAAAATGCATATATGCTACAAATAAATTAAGATAACGGGCGGTTACCGATATCGCGCGATAATGACGTGACCGCCGACGCGATAACGATCCGGCCTGGCACGGATTAGGGAGACAACGCCATATTGTGCGCTTACCCTGCGTTCAGAGTGCGTTTGAAGTGCGTTTGTGTTGCGTTTAGCCCGGCTTAGTGAATGGGGCAGCGGTGATGGTGACTGTGTTTGTAATTAATTTAATGTATCGGTTAAGGTTTGTTGTTGTGGTGCTTTTGGAAAAGTGTTATCCAGTTTTCAGCCGTTTTGAACATTTGATTTCACCGATTTTGGTCAGTTTTCAATATATATACTTTTTAACAATAGCTGTAGGTACTTTATTTGTTTTTTTATTAAATAATGAGTAAAGCTTTACTAATTTATAAAGGTACAAATTGTTGATAAAGCTACGAATCTTTTTCAACATAAGTAACTTATTAAAATAAACTATTAAAATCCCCTCCTAAAAGTCTACCTCATCATTAAAATAATAGATCATTCTATCCCTTTCCTAATTAATTTAAAGCTTAGTAATATATGTTTAGTAATTAAGAGGAGGAAATGACATCGGTACGACATCCAAACGTGGCAATAACTTTAGTAAATTAGAGCTTAAAATGAAGCAGTTATGACAAACTTATCGCTTACATGGAGTAAGAATTAATTGGAGTGCCAATCAGACCCCTAAAATCTACGTGAAACAAACACCCCTTGATTGAAAGAGCCGTTCAACGGGTAATTGTTATAGCTATCAGATAATGCCCAAAGGATTGTAAGCAGTATTTTTATATCAAACAGACGCGAGAATATTGACTTTTTTCTAGCACAATCCTATACACTTTCCAATTATAAAAAATTTTGGTAGAAAAATGTGCAACGTAATATTTGTAAAAACGTTTAACTACCTAGTAATTAACCTTTATAGAACTTCGTAGTTTACGAACAGAATAATGATTACCCCTTGTCGAGGCGAGGTTATTAAGAAGATCACGTGTTAGCCCTCTGTTGCATTTTAATTCCGTGTCGTGTAACGAGGTCGGGAACGTTATGAGATAAATATTTATGTGTTTACATGCAGTTAGCGCTGGATCGCTAGCGATGATGGCTTCATAAATGATATTTCAGTCGCTGGATTACCGCCGCGTATTAATCAGACTTGATGATTTTTATTTGAGTTGTAATGTTTTCTTTATTTTGGAAAGAGCATGTGCTAAAACTATGAAACTCAATATTTAATTGGATATAACTATATATGTGTTGGAGATCGCGGGACGACTTGAATGTCTTCTTTAGGAATTGGCAAGAAGTGGCACAACACTGGGAACAGAAATGTAGGGAGGCCTTTGGCCAGCAGTGGGGAAGTTCAACCTAGTTAACTAAAAATATTACACTAAAAATAAGAAACCAACATTTAAAAATTAAAAATATTTCAAATAATACAGTCCACAATAAAGCTTCTACATTCCACACCAAGAATTTCAATTACAATCAGAGTTAAAGAAACTATTTTTGTAAAGGTCGGTACAGAAAGACAACGGTATCAAATCTTCACAGAGGCGTCATAACTGGAGAGCGGATACCTGGGTATCAGTGCGCAGCATAGTATCCGAATAACAAGCGAACGCGAAAGGATTCAGCAGTCGCATTAAAAACAGATGAGGTTTAAAAAGCAGCCCGCAAATGATGCTAAATGGTTGTCTTTAATAAGCGGAGGAAACGCGCGGCCAGGAAAACGCTCGACTGTGTAGTTCAGCGGAGTTAAGTCTGTAAGATCAATTTTCGTTGGTTGATGTGTTAGATATGTTTTTGTTCTAAACCATGTTTTAACGTAAAGAACATCATCACCTACCGAGTCATTTGCCGACTTTGTGGTTATCTACTCCCATCAAACCAGTTGAATACCAACACTAAATTACATAGTTAAAACAGAGAAAATCCATTGAAAATCATCACCACCTAAATGGGTTCGAAGTCTTTTGCTTGTATTGTTTATGTTTATGATGATTTGTAATCATCGTAGTAAGATCATGGATTCCTGTGAGCACCCGGTCGCAATAGCCGTCGCGACGCAACAACAATTGTATAATTTATTGTAAAAAAATCGGCGGCCGCCATGTTTTTTGGTCGATCGGGGCCATAGGATATTAATAACTGCGTTTTTTTAAAAAAGAAGTTTAAACCGCGTGATTTGGTATGGCATGTGGGATGCCATTATGCTTCAATTTCAGTTGAAGCCCAATGGCACACACGAATGAAAAATCACCGGTTAATGTGATTTTTGTATTGAAAACCGCTTTACGTGACTGTCAATTATGATAAAAATAGGAATGAAACAGCACCTTTTCTTGATACATTATCAAGGAATCAAAGGGGCTGATTGCTTTTACGAAAATAAATGGCACATTTTATTTCTTTGAATTCCTCTGACTTCAACACTATTACAATGCACTATTACAAGCTATTACAATTACAAAATCTATGAACTTTCTATGTACCAAACAAACGCCGCGTCCAACCCGCCCGTCTGCTGCCCCCGCACGGCCGATTGGTTTAGTTAGCAGTGAGCGTCGCGCCTCATTTGCTTGCCGCACCGCGCCGCGCCGCGCCGCTCCCGACGACTTTGTTACCACTCTTTTCATCCCGACACCGTTCTAACTATCCGCTGAAGTGATAAATCGGTGTCATAAAATTTTATGAATGTTTTATGCACTTGATTTTATATTTTATAGCCGTTTGTATCTCATTTGCAAGGAGTTAAGGAACAACGTTTGGTCTGACATCTTGTAATGTGACTAAGTTATGTCCTATGGTGCAATAACTGTGGTGTTATTAATTTTCCATTGTATCAAAAATACTTAAAGTTTCTTGTATACCCGTAAAAGTATAAAATGAAACAAAAGACAGCTTTTGTGTTTATAAGATATTACTGAGGACAAGGTCCCGTTATTTGGAGTTAGGAACGTGTCAAACCTTTAATGCCAGGTTGACAGGTTGTGAAGTTTAAGAAAATTTCGATAAATGCTGAACTTGAAATTTTGTTTTCTGTAATAGGAGGGCCAATACAATTTTTTTTCTTTTCCGTTTATGGCAAATGAGCCGGTTCCGACTATTCTGCCAGTGTCAGGGCCAATCTAGTTTTTAAACAACGTTAGATCCGCAAGATCAGTCGCAAACTGTCAAAAAGCCTCAATTTCCCTCCATTTTTGACAAATTGCAAATGAGATGTGAATGCGAACGTTGCTTAAAAAATAGTAGAATTAGCCCGCCTGCAGACCCACCCACCATTGCGGACTTTACATTCTTATTTATGTCATATATGTTTGATATCTGTTCTATAAAATCATTAAAATGTATTTAGATAATTATAAGTTTTTTGTTCTTAGTTAAAACATTTACGTAGAAACTATGTCACAGAAGTAAAGTTTAATTATAACACGGAATTAAATATCTAAACACTTTGAAAGAGGACAAATGAAGAAAAAGTAGAGAAAGGGCATCGGTTGAGCGCCCAACAGGTTGACGGCGGACTTTTAATGATCCCTTAATGATTGAGCCGCGGGCTACACGATGCGTGCCACCCTGATAATGTACACACAGCCTTATAGTCTATACTCTATGGCTTTTGTAAGCATTGTGGGAGTCTAAACCCAGCTTTATAGACTGCTATTAAGTCGGTTTGATAGTCAGACGCGGTAGTTGGAGTCTGTTATTGTAATTGATTTGAGTGGATTCATTATTTTAACTTATGGTGATTGAGTTTTCAGATGAAGCTATTAATGTCAACGTTTAAATGTCCACGTTGAAACGTGTAAATTGCTAAAATGTAGTGTTCTTATATTATTTTTGTGTAAATACTAATTGTCTACTTTAATGTCAATTAATTATTGCTTTATCAAATGATTGCTAATACCTATCAATGTCTAGGAAGTAACCTAACTATTTATTTGCAAGTACTATGGTCAAGGCCATTAAAATAAAAAGTATTAAATGCAAACATAATTGAAAACATTTTAAACTTTAGCCACTAATATGAACTCTAGTTACGCTATTACTTAAATAAATATTATCAGTCTCCAGACAGGCCGAAAAAAACTAGGTACTATTGATATAATCATCATAATAATACTGTGAAAATACTAACCTAAAGAAAGCTGCAACTTCTTTAAATTTCGTACCCGAAGGGTAGGTAACCAAGGCCTATCTCACCCCCATAACCCCGTAACTGGGTAACGCGGTACCCCCTGGCAAGACTTCTGGTCAGATTTTCTGACTTCTGACAATTCGTAACGAGTATCAAAGCTATGATAATGACAGCCATCTTTTCTATTTTTAGTGTTTTTTTTTTTAATGGAATGGACTTAATTAGTTTTTTTAAAACGGTTTTATTTAGCTTGCCCTGTTTTTTCAAAAGTTTTTGATTTTTTTGTCTGATCAATACCCTAGGTTGATTAGGAGAGTGGTGGGATGGATGACTGGTACCTAGGACCTACCGAGTTATTTTTTAGCTTTTAGTACATTATAACACCGTTTAACTTATTTTTTTTTATTTACTTTATTTATTTACATAATTACCCAGGGCATACCCGAGTATCTACCTGTTTAAATTTGAGTTAACAGACAACTCTGGTTTGTGCAAGCGATCTCAAACCTTACCTTCTTACAGGAATCTAAACAAGAGTACTAACGAGGGATCAAAATGGTGTATTAATTAATTTCTGACGGAGCAACCACCTATTACTAAAATCTAGGTATATATTTTTCCAAAGTTCTCTCGCGTAGAACTCCACTTTACGCTACTTTATACCGTTAACTTCGTTCATTATCGCAAGCTGTTGATCGAAGTCAGTCGATTTAAACTAATAAAATGAACTATGTTGAACGGATCGTAGATATACAACGTGATTTTACCATACAACGTAGGTGCTAAGGTTTTTTATCATCATTGTATGCTTTGAACAAAAGATAAAAATATATTTTAGCTATCGCGTTTGAATTCACCGCTAGAGGCGCTAGTATAGCGTGAGGTTTTAAATGTCAAATTTCACTGTTGGTTGGCTATTGACGCGAGTTTATTTACTTATTTGTTTTGATTTTTGATTATCATTGTATAAATTTATCTATTTAGTATGTATTGATGTTTGTATAAATAGTACACCTAAGACTACCTACAGTACTGTATCTCCTTTTTAGGGTTCCGAAAAAAAAGGAACCCTTATAGGATCACTCGGGTGTCTGTCTGTCCGTCTGTCACAGCCAGTTTTCTCCGGATCCACTGGACCGATTCTGTTGAAATTTGGTACACATATGGACTTCTATGACCCAAACACGGACGCTTTACGTAAATTATTAAATTTTTAGTATGGGGGTCACTTTTGGGGATCAAACTACAAAATTAAAAAAAAAAAGTTTTTTGAACAATATCGTGTGATATATCAAATGAAAGGGCTTACTGTGAAAGTTTTAATTATATTTTTTTCATAATTTTAAAAGAAATGATTTAGAAGTTATTCAAGAAATTAGACGAAAAATGACCATTCCTCCCCCCTTATCTCCGAAACTACTGAGCCTAAAATTTTGAAAAAAATGGAGATAATAGATCTTTACCTAAAGATTACAGGAAAATCTATTAGAAGTCTGTAGTGTTAAAATAACATGTTAAAAAAAATCGTTTGGAACCCTTTGCACGCGAGTCCGACTCGCACTTGGCCAGTTTTTTTTTCTCTTTAGAATCCATCCAAAGGTTGTCTTGAAAAGATCGCTTTTAGCGATAAGGCCGCCCATTGTGTCACCCTATGTAATGTTTCTCATGTATCTTTTCTGTAACTTATTATGGTGTGCATAATAAAGAGTATTCTATTCTGTTCTATTTTTATTTTCCTTCTAACTTTGTTAAAATGCGCGTAATAACAACTTTAATTCTATAACTATGAACCTTACTCGACAGTGGCGCCAACTGGTGAGTACAAAAACGGTAGCCCTCATAGGGTTATGTACTCGTAAAAGGTGTCAAACTTGTTTAGTATGGTAGTAGGTTTACGATGTTAATAAGATAAAATAGTAGAGAACTGGTAAAACTGCAAAAGGTGATTTTCATCTGCATGATGAAAATTTGTGCAGCATCCTAAAGATTTCAATCCTTTTCAGGGTTCCATACCTCAAAAGGAAAAAAACGGAACCCTTATAGGATCACTTTGTTTCTCTCATATTATAGTGTAGGATTGGCCTGTATTTTTCTCTAATAAATGGATTTCTACATAATTTGATTTTATACTGATAAATGTCTAATTTACACATAATTATGTATTTGTAATCTTTGTTTGGTTAAATTCAATGGAATTTGACCAGTTAAAGCCGACCTCAAACCAATCCTACAGCACCCTACATAACCACCCTCAACACATACACGTGAGAAAAATACACTGTAACAGAGATTATTGCAAAAAAAAAAAACTAATTCGGAGTAACCAAAAAAAAGAACTTCTGGTTTCTTGAACTACTAGGTAAAAAAAAATCCAAGACATCAGTATTCAAGCACCGTGCTGACTTATTAAGGCGTATGCAAACACTGGAGGGCGCTGGTGACACGAGAGCGGGCCTTAAGCGCCGATAATGATTTCTTAATGATTGAGTCCGCGGCCCTGTTGCTGGGTACCCGTTCGAGAACCAACTCGAAGTTGGTAGGTGTTAGAATTTTGTTGTTCGTACTTTCAACTGGTGGTAGATGTTGGATATCTATGGTGAAAAACAGTTGAGTTTTAGCTTTAAGATTGAGCATTTGGGGATATTGTTGGTAATTAGATTAATTAAACTGGCTGATTAAAATAACTTGAGTAGGTAAAGTAAGGTAGAGTTGAGGAAAATACAGGTAAATAGTTGAAGTGGACAATGATGTAACTTCAATCGGTCGTAAAATTTTATTTTTAACAAACTTGATATTTGCACCAAACTAGATGACGTAAAATAAACAAAACTTCAATGCCGTATGCAAATTAGGAATGTTGTAAAGTTTAAACATACATGCAGTCATGCTTTGGTTCAGAACCAATATTATTTAAAACTTTGATTTTTTGTAGTTCGGTATAATTATAGAAACAGCGATTCCTACATCCTGTTGAGTGCGGATCTATCGAATTACTTGGTGGGCGAGTAGGTACGTGCGGCGAGGCTGTGCCGGCGGCGGCCCATTAAAAATAATCGATGCTTGCGAAAATATCGAGGGCTTTCCACTAATGACATCGCGCGGGAAAACAAAGCGAACCGGGTCGACACAGCCGAGCGGCTGCCGCGCCGTCTAACTCCCGCTCCGATTCAAATACGTCTAAGGACGTGTGACGACTGACGACTCAAGACTTGAGGAGTCATGGGAGTTTTGAAGCCTGAGACGTCGACTGATTTACCGTTATAAGTGTGCGTGGGTCTTAAGATCTTAACACTCTCTTGAAGACGTAAACAGCGAAAATACACGCTGTTTTTATTTGCCTTGCTAAACAGACGGTTGATAAAACTCTAACAGAGCACATGAAGACGTTCTACCAATAGACAAGTGAAATAAACAATAGAATTTCAACATTTTAATGGCACCCAAAAATACAGCCCGATTTTACGAGTAGGTACGGAACGACGGTAAGCGAAGTTTATTTCCCGAATTTGGTGTTTAATAGGTTAATTCACGTGGAAGATGTTTGTGGAGCACCACGGCGTCGGCGGCGGCGCGGTGTTGGCGGGCCCGCGCCGGCTTGTTTTTCTTACAAATGAAATTATTGCGCGAATAAAATATTTTACTGTCTGTCAATTTCGCTGGTTCACTTCGTCGAAATGTTCCGCCAGATATTAAGCAGAGGTTAAAATTTTATTTGCACGAAGTTATTGCTCGAATGCCGGCGAGTCTCGGCGTGATGTTGTTGAATTCTCCTCGGTACATCGGGCCCATTCGTGGGCCATTATTGCTTGATGTAAGACAATGCCTACAAATAAAATAAAATACTCACTCTTATTTATTGCTTCGTAGAATATCGAGGGGACTTTGTTCGCTAGAAGTGTCTTGTAATAGATAGATGGTCACGGTAAGAAAATAATGACATTGTATCACTGATGGCTACAAACGTTTTAAAAATAAAATCAACGTTGTTGATTGCGGGATTGGTCATCTAGAATTTTATTTGGAATGTCTTTCTCACATATTATTTTCCTCACAATGATATTTTGTTCTATTATTCGTGTTCCGATCATCGAACTTTTGAGACTTGTTAAAAAAAAGAAACCGACAAAGTGCGAGTCGGACTGCAAAGGGTCCGAACGAATAACATTTTTTTAACATTGTTCCTTTAAAATCACAGACTTCTTATAGGTTTTCGAGTAATCTATAGGTAGATCTATTATAATCAGTTTTTTGTTTTAAGTACAAAATTTTAGGCTCAGTAGTTTTGGAGATAATGGAGGGAATGACAAGCCCACTACATATTCCCAACCACTGCAACTCCTGAAAGCCAGAATCAACAGTGGCGACCACCAGAAAAACGCTGAGTCAATGTAGCCCAACGAGTCCCAGAGAAACGATTTAACTGTCTTGGATCCCGCAACAAAATAAATTTGAAATGTACAGAGTAGGAAAATATTAAACTTTCACTACCCTCTTTACAATGGTGGGAATGATTAATTTTCATTAATTTTCTTTAAAAACTTCTGAATGTACTTTTTACAAATTATAAAAAAAAATTGAGACTTACGATAAGCCACATTGATTTGACACACCATTTTGTTGAAGAAAAGTTGTTTTTTTTATTTCCCCTCCAAAAAGTGACCCCACTATCTACTTATTTTCGTTACGCATAGGAACGTGTTTGGGTTGCAGAAAGTTATATGTGTAGGTACCAAATTTCAACTGAACCGGTCTTGTAGATTCGGAGAAAATCGGCTGTGACAGACGGACAGACAGACCACCACGTGATCCTATAAGGGTTCCGGTTTTCCATACAGAATTTAGGAACCATAAAAATTACGTCTACGCCAATCCGCACTAATTAATCATTGTTTTTTCAGAAAACCACTAACAAACTATTAGCTTGCTTGGATGCCAAAAAACTTGATTTATTCAACAGAATAAATAAATAAACAAATCAACCTCATTTTATACACTCTCTTGTTGAAGCAGGCAGCTGAATCTTAAAAAAATGCAAAGAAGCCAATAAATATTGAAAAAAAAAACTATATTTTCTTCTTATTATAGGGCATCATTTTGTTTTTTCTAGTAACATGCCCAGTGCTAAATGTCATAAACGTAAAAAACTCCTTAGTTTGTTCCGTCTTCGTTTTTTTTCTGTAATAATTGCAGGCCAAAGCCATCATTGTTTCATTGTTTGAAAAAAAAAAGTCATAAAGTAGGTTATCTCAGGCAAATGAAAAAAAAAATGTATATGTAGAAATAAAATGTTTTTGTTTTGTTTTCATAGTGCATTGTATAAATACAGAGTGTAGGTAAGCATTTTTTCTATTTTATGTACTTTAAAAAATGTAGTGTGTGACAGTTATAAAAAGTCAAAGAGTTTTCATAACTCAAACAATAGCATAAATAAAAATATAAAATGTTGTTTTCTATTTTAAATCTATGATGTAACTCCAATTCAATCCTTCAAAAACTATCATACCATAACCTAGCATGCATGGCGAACGCGCGAATTGAATGAATCCGTGATACTCATAGAGTTGGACGCAACAAAGCTGATGTAATTGGTGCATTGTACGAGCCCGCGGGCTACCATCGTTAGCCTTTCTTTCGTTCACCCGGTTTTGTCCGGGCCGCGCTTGCTAATTAACTATGAAATTAATTGACGCGGCAAAGTTTCCGAGTGAAACTTGAATTAATTGGCACGTCCGACTTCAGCCTAATTAGGAGCCTCAGGCTTTTCAGTATCGCGCTCGTTGATGCCGTGAAAAACACACAAAAGTGTTGTGTATAGTTTGATGTGCGCGAGTTCCTCAAATATGGTTCTCTGCAATGTTAATTGCGTGTGCTGAATGTGTGCGCGATTTTTTTGAAGGTGCATTGCTTTTGGTTTTTGCTGATGTTGTGAGGCTGATTTATGTAATTACATACATGAAGAGAATTCTCTATAATATTGTATTATGTAAAATAGATTATGGCTTTAAAGGAAGAGTGCTAGTTGATCACGATGGACCCAATCACTTGTTTGATTGCGTCACTTCTGTTTTAGTGTATACGAGGTGGCATGACATTAACTATCTTAATTAGTCTTCAGATATTAAATCCCTGGCAACTAATGAAGCTCAATAAGAAAGCCATGCAACTACTGGTGCCCCACACCAGCTAGTGTCTCATGAAGCTTATGTACGACTTATCTAAGAGGGGAGAGGAGGAATCGAGTTAAAGACATATTTCTATAGCCAGAAGAGTGATATTGGAAGTAAAGATATTTTACCACGATTTAGTTTGGTTATAATGATGAGGTGTATACTTTTGGCCAAAACCTTTTTCATGCTAACAAAAAATATTCACAACTCAAAATATTAAGACGCAATTGACCATACATTTCATGCTAAAACAACATTAATAACACCTAACACAGCACTATAATTCACCCACAGCTCACACAATAAACCAAGTTTTTGTTCCCTTAAATCAAATAACAAAAGCTGTTATTTAGTTCGCTTATTTAGAATTCCCATGTTGTCTATCATTATTTATTTGTAAGTGCACAATATAAACACAGTTCGCGGCCTTAGCAGCCAAGGGCCGGCTGTGGAGGAAAGCATGTCCCGGGGCTAAGGGACCTCCATAATTAACATACATTATGAATTATCGAAAATGAGCCAGTCGATGGCCCTAATTACATGGTGCCGCGGCAACCGAGCAAAGTGTAATGAATAGCCTTGTATTTTATTAAAACGTGTTGCCGACTCGTATTAGATATCTTTGTTGGGATGAATCATATTTTATGAGCCCTATTACGTGATAATTGGGGTAGTAAGGGTGTGTTTTGTATCTTTTTTTTGTTTTAATTTTGAAATTTAAATTAGGAACGGTGATTTGAAATTGGAGCGTTGGAATTGATTTGGTTTTTGAGTTTGGTCATTCGGTCTATCGGAAAATTAATTTAGTTTTAATTTTGTGTTAGTTTTGCGATCATTTATTTTTAATGTTAGGTTTCATTAATTGGAAACCATATCCAATGGAGATATTTAGTTTTTATTTCTTTCAGTTTAGTCTAGTCATTATTTTTTGGAAAAACATCTTTATCAAGGAGATTTTAAACCTCAATTCGCGATTCAAATGAAGCGTGTAGTTCGAAATGTGTAAAAAAAGAATCAAGGCAGCAACGGATGTTTCGCGACGTTTCGGTGCTGTTATATTTACAGATATTTTTCAAAGATGTTATCAATAAGAATTTATATTTCCGCTTCGCTTTACCGGTGCGCGGGAAAATAAGCCTGTTGGCGAGAATGCTTCAAGCTGGTCGCACAAACTGAATGATGACGGAATGGTAGGATGTTTGTGGAAGATGCTTTGCTAAGGTGAACATTATAGGTACTCCTGTGGTAATATGGTTTATCGTAAAATTCTAGTGTAATTTATGTAGCTTCAACCTAGGTGTGTTGAAGTTAGTATATTTGTATTGAATAGTGAAATAATGTCATTAATTTAAAGTTTAGAAATTTTACATACAATTATACAGAATTCTAGAATTACGGTGGTTAGGAAAATGTATGTGACAGTTACGACTTATTGATGTACTAAAAGAACTACGAACTATGTACTAAAAGAATCTTTGCGAAGTTTCTCACAATTTAATGTGAGTATTTTTTAACGCTAACCGTTAACGGTAACCAGGTGATCAGTTGTGTTTTTTTTTACTGAGATAAAATCCCCATAATCCTAGGTCTTTTCCCGAAAATCCAGGTGTCTTTAGAAGGTTTCTTCCCTAAAACAAAAATGTAAAGGCATTTCTTTTTACGCAGACATGGGTAAAAACGGAGACGCTTAAAAATAAATCAATGACGACGCCCTAAAGGATGCTGAAGTTGAGAGAATGAGAGTTAAAAAAATAAAATATTCACAAGTATTTTCCACCAATCTAAGTAACGGTCATTACCACAAGTGGTCGCAAGTCGCAAGACTCCCCGAGTGACCGCTAATGACCGAGCGATTGCGGGATCGCCTCGTTACCAACGCCATTGTCGGCAAAGAGTTGTTCACTCGTTCACTCGTTTTTCATTCAACGCGTTCTTCATTCGGTCGTCTGACGTGACCGTGACGTCACCGTCTCTAAACGATTTACGTTCGGAGTTCTTCAGAAAGTGTGTAATCGAAATTTTAAGGCACTTCCTGTACAATTGTTTGTTTTATGAGTTCTGATTGGATATAAGGAAGTTATTAAAATAAACTGCTTCACTGCATTTTAGAGCTATTTAATTCTTCACATCCTTAGCGCTTGTACTTGAAGCAAATTATGGGAATTTGTGAATTTATAGTTTTAGGATAGATTTCCTTCGTGGGATGAATTAAGTTCTGTTGAAATACTTCCTTGATAGACACGTAGCTGCTTTACAGCTACGTGTCTATTAAGGATCTGCAACTCTTTCGCTTTCTCGGTTTTATGGTAGCCAGAGCTTAAAGCTAACCCCTATGTCTTGGAACATTAGATATACTATACCCGACTCAATCAAACTGACAGTTATACTTAGCTTGTTATTTATTGACATTAATCGAGATTATTTTAACTGTCATAGCGAATGAGTCAAATAGAGTGGACGAAGCTTTCTCGTTCTTTCTTGAAAGCTTACCTTACAATGTAGGCCTTAGTTTACGAACTGCTACAAACACTAAACTACGCACTGGTTTATACAATTCAAACAAATCACGAAACAAACACAAAAACGTATTAAAAATTAATATAAAACGTTAGCACTTAGTTCCCGTCCGCTTAACTATTCTTTAACAACCAGTGAATTAATTAATAATTAATGATATTCATGATGTTTGCACGTACGTTGCAAACTGAGCTAATTTATGCGCTGGCTGATCGAGTCGGCAACTTGATTGCTTTTCTTTGCAACTCGCTCGTTTTGCTCCATATTCAGTTAGGGCGTATTGTTGACGCGATATTAACTTATTGTTATAGTTCTTGTTTTGTGTGTTTTGAGCTCGAACTTTGGACTAATTGAAAGCGGGTATTGGGATACCGGATGTTAGGAAAAGTCGGCCATCTTTTTTACTTTAGAGTTTGAATATCTGTAGCTTAAAAATGTGCTATCTTAGGTTGCACCTGACCTTCTGTAATTATCGTTAACTCTGCAGGTGCTTAGAAAGCTTTTAAAAAACACTGTCGAAGATGTACAAATGACAGCCGGGTCGGTTGCACAGAGGAAAATAAATCGGGGTCTATTTGAAAATATGAAATTATGCGATGGCTGATCGAGCCAGCAACTACCTCTATATTGCTTTTGTTTGCAACTTGGTCGCTTTGCTTCAAATTCAGGATTACTTGAAAATTATGTGTTGACCAAACTTTTTCAAATAAAGTTTGACTTCATTTGAAAGTCTTGTCATTCGCTTTAATAAGCTTTACCTACAATAAGAACCTTTCAAGTAAACATTGATACGGAAACTTAAACCTACAAGTTCAGCTTCCACTTGACTGAGTTCCATTACTTATTTATTTATTCATCGAGCGCTAAACTATAATTGTACGTAGCCGCGACGGCTCGCGTCCATTTGAATTTCTCTACGTGTTTCAACATTTCATAAGTCTTGGACATTTCTCCGCATAAGTGCTCACTAAATAACGCTTAAAACACGTTGACAACACGGCTATTTGTTAGCCGTAACAACAATAACACAACAATCGTATAACAATAAGCCATTAGACAAGTTGTGGAAATTTTCCGGTTATTTCCGATTCACACCGATTGTTACGGCCGAGTCGGCCATTCGAAGGGCCATAACTCGGCCCCAGAGCCGCTTCGGGTGGGGTCTATGGCCAACGACCACGGAATCGTATATTTATGGTATATTTGTGGTATATTTACGGCCTATATAATGCGAGAGATTTATTGGGTGCGGCGTAATTAGCGCGCGTTTAGATTTATAATCTGAATTTGTACCCAGTGTGAGCCAGTTGTGGCCACTTTTTAATGGCACGCTTAGCGCTAATGAGCCATTCTGACTGGCTGTAGCGTTTAATGATACGCGTACCGTCTACTATGAGAGAGCACGAATACGATTCCGTTGTGTTGCTTTTGTATGAATTCTTGAGGATAATAAGAGGGATGCATTTCGATCCTTTGTCTTGGTATTGCTAAGTAAAATCGATGTTTATCTGTCATAAATTAGTATAAATAAGTCGGAGGGGCGAGTGCGCCGGCGCCGCGAGCGCGCGTAAATCACGCACAACCGCTTATTAAGTTGTTAGGGGCGGCCGTGTCTGCGCCCACGCGGCCCGCTCGCCGCTCTCTGTCCACGCCCTTATGTTTGCGCTAGCTCACAACCTTGTATCTCCGGTTCGTTCCCATAAACTTGTTTATTCCTTGTGAACAGACAAAAAGGGTAAATTATTTATAAGCCATGTATGTATGGATGGACATAGTACTCGATTCATGCTACAACTTTGTTGTCACCATTGACAAGAAATATCCCTTTTTTAGACACGTTATTGGATAGACACTTGTAATGGCACTACAGAAAATTTTATTGAGTTCCAATAACGACTGAATGATCATACCTATGTTCATATTCATTTATTCTACGTTTACAATGTAAAGAAAAGAAGGTAATAAAAGGCTTCAAGCTAAATAATTGTGGACCCTGTTGGTTCACCGCAACAAAATAATATTTTACCTATAAGTACTTACCAAGCTTATAGTCTCTCATTCTGACACTAAATCGATATATCTCCTATTAATCTTTAAAACAGTCATAATAAACATTTTATAGCCATTAAATGCTAAAATACCGCAAATGTGCGGAAATTAGAGAGGCCATCACTTTCGCACTAACTTTATCATAGACTGCAATAAAGAACGGGCCTTAATAACTACACTTAGTGCACAAATTAATAGTACCTTGTACGATAAAATAAGTCACTGGTTATAAACTCGATGAACGTGTCTATGCGCATATTGCTCTTTCAGAAGAAACTTCTTATAAGAAATGTTTTTCAATAGTTACAACATTTTTATTCTGTGGTAATAAAGTTTCAGTTTGACAACTGTTAAATAGAAAATATGTAAAATTTTATGGACTGATTTTTACAGTTCCGTATCTCAAAAGAAAAAAACGGAACCCTTATAGGATCACTATGTTGTCCGTCCGCCTGTCTGTCAAGAAACTTTATCTCGGGAACGCGAGGAGGTATCGAGTTGAAATTAAAACCAAATACTCGAGTCTACAGCCCCTTGAAGCTGTGAAAAAATCAAACTTTTAAGTTAACGTAAAAAAGATACGGTTGAAATATACGTATATTTCAATATTTCTCAAAGGAATCAAAATGTATAGGGTATTTCCCGTTGACCTAGAACTATGAAATTTGGCAAATAATACCGTCTTTTACTACTTGTTTGGACAAAAGTCTGAAGACTATTCATTTGTAATTAAAACATAAAAAAAAAACTTTATTTAAAGTCATTTTTAGCTACAAATTTGTACGGAACCCTCGGTGGGCGAGTCTGACTCGCACTTGGCCGGTTTTTTTCAATAGTCAGAAAAATTTTACCTGAGGACATCCTGAGGAATAATAAAAATGGCGGTTTGAGAGCTTTTGTATAGGAAATATGTCAAACATCCATATTTATTCTTCAGTAAAAAAACATTTGATTATTGAAAAATGAGCCCCCTGTTACGATCCTTGGATGCTTTTTTAAACGTACGAAATTCTTAACATATTTGAATAATCAGAAGCACTGAAGGTTTGCAAAGTAACTTTAACACAAAAACACTATACAAACATAGGTATTGCCCTTCCACCTTTGTGCATGAGGCTTTAAATAAATAAATAAACAACTAAGTATTCTAGACAAAATAAATCTTAAACCACACTAACAAAACAGACAGAACTTAATGTCACATTCTTAAAATTAAAACGCCCATCGTCGTCATACATTGTCTCGTCAAGCCTTGACGTTCAGCGACAACCCTCGCCATTTAGCCAGCTTTACTGACCACACTATTGTGCAAGACACTGCAACAGCAATATCTGTGAAAGTACAGCCTTTGGAACTACAGACAACAATGAACCATTTCGAATTAGCTATCGAGTTATCTGCCAAAGGTTTTCACGACTACGGAGTAAGGGTCTGTTTAGATGGATCACAAAACAGCGACAAAACATTACTGTTAGGTGTTTCGCCTTGCTGCAACTGTCTGAACTAGTGAACTTGCGTTGATCCTCACTCAAAATAGTAAAAGATAATCATCTTGACTCAGATTCAATACATGACATACACGACATAATTATAGGTATCTGAATTAGTTTAATTTTTGTTTAGGTTTATTTCATTTCTTTTGTTGTGGTGAGAAAAAATTACTAATATAGTTTTTAGTGTTACTAACAACAATATGAATATTTTGTGTTCAATATAAATAAATAATAATAATATTAAATAATAAATACTTGTGACCAATCTTAACAGGGACAAGCCATCGGTGCAGGAGGTATGTAATTGGCTATACAAAGTAGTGAGGTTCTGCTGATGCGACAGGCATCAGCAGAACCTCACTACTTTGTAGAGACACGGTGATAGACTGGGGTTTCAACCTTGTGGTTGTTGTCCAATTTCACCGGTACGGTGTTCATACGGCTGCAGCTCTCGCCAGCAACGGCCGATCCATTGATGGCGAAAGCTGCAGCCTATACGAATGAAAATTGACAATTTGTTTTACGTTTTTATTAAAAAAGTTTACCAGGCTACGTGTTTATCGCTGTCTTGTGGTTGGTGTACGTCTGAATACACCCTAAGTTTACGCCCACAGTATGGGCAAAAAAGACTGTGACGAATCCAGATATTAATAGCTCTCTTGTTGTTCAATTCTTGGAATGGAGATTGAAGATTGTGTGTAAATTAATTATTTTGTTTATGTGGGTAATGCAAAACGATGCAAAAGTTTATTGGGGGAGTTCGTTCAACTGTTTATGCTGTATTTTATAAATACAAATACCTTCATACATATGAAGTGGCTATATATGACACAATTGGGAAAAGCTACATTCTAAATACAGGATGAACAATATAAACTTATTTTTTACGTCAATGACAAACCTCTATTTAGATAGGTATACTGGACTTCTGGCTGACATTGAATTCAGTGGCACGTCTGGCATCCATCCAGGGGATGAAACCACTTTTACTGAGCGACCTACTTTAGCATACCGAATGATAGAAATGATTTTAATTGAAAATACACCTATCAGGTAGGTACTGTCACGCATAAGGTAACATGCAGCAATTAGAACTTAGAAGCAATTTTTATACTTTTAAGGATCATTCGCATTCGCGTCACAGTCATTCGTTTTGGCAATTGATTGCCGCTGAGATAATATTGCGACTTGAATTTGAGCACTTTTAAAGTACAAGAGTTGGCCTTAGCTGACAGTTGGCACTACTGACTGCGCGTGACGCTTCACGCGGAATAAGAAATAGGTTTGAAATATAGACAGAAAAAAAAAGAAAATTGTCAGGCAGCCAACAGCCGTGTAAGCTCATCTTGATAATAATATGGAAGTAATTATTTTAATACAAATAAATCCTACAGGTAAAAATACCCGAATACGTCATTCAATGATTCCGACCCGGTCGCCAATATTAACGCTCTTATAAAAAAAGCTGAGTTAAATCGTATTTACCTACAATAAGTATTAAAACTGTTTAGAAATCGACATTAATCAATACTAATCGAACATTTATATGAGAAGTTAAACATAGCCATTAAAACTTCAATCGATACAGCTCACGAACTTGAAAAATAAATAACAAATAATGAAACATAACTTGATTATTCGATGGAAAACTATTGACATTAATTTGACTTCCTAATTAAGTCGTTAATTAACATTCATCTTCTATAATTGACTTACTAAATCACGAACACCCATAAAGATTTACTTTTATTGAACTTCATAAAGAGATTTATAAAATATCTACGCGTGTAGCCATTCTTACATGGTACTGTCAACAGAAGAGGTTGGTAGATATGCAGGCAGCGAACTTATTTCTTAAACCAATTTGGGTGATGTCAGTGCTATCATTGATGTTCAGGGACAAACATAATAATTAGACAGTGTGCACAAAGAGTAACAAAAAGGCTAAAAGTCACTTAAAGGGCAATGGAGAGGGTAATGCTTGTAGTTTCCTTGCGTGATCGAATCAGGAATGATGATATCTGCAAGAGAACCAAGGTTACCGACATAGCCCGAAGGATCGCCAAACTAAAGTAGCGGTGGGCAGGGCATATTGCTCGCAGAACAGATGGTCGATGGGGCCGAAATTTTTGGAGTGGCGACCGCGTACCGGAAGACGTAACGTTGGAAGGCCTCTCACAAGGTGGACCGATGACCTGGTGAAGGTCGCGGGTATCCGATGGATGCGAGGCGTGCAGGACTGGTCGTTGTGGTGACGCTTGGGGGAGGCCTATGTCCAGCAGTGGACGTCTTTCGGCTGATATGATGATGTGGATGGTGATGAAGATGTTAATCAAAATTTCAAAAACCTGTCTAGGATAGTTACCAAATTTAAATTATGAAAAAATATTTGTTTTTGTTTTATCATTTGCGGTGTTTTGCTCGGTAATGAATTAGGTACGGCGTAGAGTCTGTCTCATTATTTTTTATTTAAAAAGTGCAATTTAATCAAGGTAGTGCCGATCAAGATCTTTATTCCTTGTCCGTATACAAGTTTTTTTTGCGGACTACACTACATAAGTACAGGCAAGTCACGTAGAATTGGCATGTTATAACAACTTAATGATGTTCGGTGATTTACCGACTCAAATAACCTTCATTACGGAATCTTTTTGGTATCGCGGTACACTCCGCGTAATAAATAACAGTGCACCCACTTAGTACTCTCGCGGAAAACTAGCCAATAAAATCGTAATGTAGCAAATTACAATCTTGATTACGTGTAATTAAAGTCAATTTCAGAATGACAAAGTCTATTGAAAAGGTCTTACAGGATTTTTGCTGCAATGGAAATTGAACCCTGTTTTATTAAATTAAGGTTGTTAATTTAAGGTTGTGACTGAAGTTAAAAAGATCTTCTAAAAGTCACGATAATGATGCAACTGGATGGTAATGACCAAAAGTCAATCAAACTGTAGTATGTTGATAAAATCTCTATTAGACGCTCCATCGTGATCGGAGATATTATTTTAACTCATTTGAGCCTATCAGGAAAATAAATATCCCTAGACATATTTGATTAGTTAATTACTTAAATATCTTCTAGAATTTATTAAAGGCAAGTTTCACTTTTAATTAATCAGTGGGACACAGAAAAATATGTTTATTTTTTAATATTAATTAATATCAATTAGTATAGCTAATTTCAGCTATTCGTAACGACTATTAAAAATAGTAATAAAACACACAAACAACTTCCTGCCCCAATTACATATTTTACCACGACCGTGGGTAGAAAACGTGTAAAAACATAATTTACAACTTAGATCATATATTTCAGTAATCAGCATTTCACTGATAAGGCTTGTTCGTCGAACGTGGTTTAGGGTGTGTGCACACTGGGCGCGAGTTCGAGCGATACGCCGATAATACCAACTCGTTACCGACGCGTGAGAAGCGCCCCAGCATCATTTCTCAGGACGAGATGAAAAAAATATACATGTTTGTTATAGCCCAACATCATTTCGGTCGTAGACTTTAGATAAAACTTTTTTCTTTATTTGTTATTTTTGCGTACACTTTTTTCCTAAATGACTGTGCTACATAGTTATCCCTAAACATAAAAAAGACTCCAATTAAATTAGATGAAACTTGCAAAATAAACATTTAAATTAATGACACTTACCACACGAACCCTTTTCTTTACACGTATTTGTACTCAAACAGTCATCGTTTAAAAGACGTGTCTTGATGACGGCACATAACAATAATAAGCGTCATTACTTGATTACACCGCCGCGTCATTACCTCCACACACGAGCCCTGTGACGTCATTACCCGGTTTTTTCGCAATTTGTCGGGCAACATTAATTAAAACACTCCCTCGGCATTTGAGACAGTGAAGTCCCGCGTTATACCGGGCGCACAGCGGGCGCAGATTACTTATGTCATTATTTAATTCATTCGCATTTTACAAGGAATTGTACGGAAACTCTGTTTAGGTATAATGCTTTAATTGCTTGAAAGACAGCAATAATTACAAATTTAAGAAACAAAAAACAATTAAATGGCTTTCTCAATGCCAAGGTTTGTTTGTAACTGAACCGGCTTCGATGAAAAGCGCTTTGAATATCACAAGGGAAAGGCGTCGGGCGTCCCCTCAAAACAAAACGTTGGCTGTGTAAAAATAATTCTACGTTGGTGAATTTTAATAAGGCAAAAAGTTTGTTTGTAGTAATATTTGTTTCTTGGCTCATTTCGGCGCTCACGTAGGTGCGGGGCGGGGCAGCGCGCGATGTGCCGCCTGCTTTGCACGTCGTCATTTCCTCGAAAGTAATTCAAATGGAATCGTGTGCGCCGTTATTAAATATTTCATAACTTACCTCGCCCCCCGGCCCCGACTGTGTCTCACGAACCCCCCCCTCCCTCCCGGCGACCGCATATTAAAGTCATAAAAAAGGGTTGTTTGATCTATCCCCTAAAACAATTTACATATCTCGGCTCAGGCCGCCGCTAAATTATTTAATTAAGAGAGGCATAAGTTTTTATTATTTTAATATGTCGGGTATAAAATTGTGTTAATGGAACAATGCCGCCATTGTGGACTGAATTTTAACCCTCGAAAGCGGGGAGATTACGAGCATCGACGTAAATATACGAAATACTGAAAGTGCTCTAATTTAGTTTATCAAATAAATTAATGGTTTGTGTAATTAAATGGTTTAATGGTAATCTTTGTTGATCTCTCGAGTAGTCTCTTTTAATGGTGTAATTTAAAATCTTGAAGCTAAACGGTTAAATCGAAAACGCGAACTCCCGGAATCGATCCCGTCTTTTTAAAACAAGTAAAATTGCTGGCAAAAATACCGCAGAAAGCGTACAGAAAACATACAAAACAAACGCGCACTTATTTATAAGTAAAGCAGCAACAAACAACAGTAAACGCTTACGTATTACGAGCGTAGTTTCCTAGAACATTGCTAAACGAAGGCATGCGAAATTAGTGTCGCATTACTTGACCGGTGAGCAATAAACATTAGGCAGAATAAAATAAAAAGAGGCGGTATGCGGCACGCGACGCCGGTATGTTAAGCAGTGGTCATGAAAACTGCGTCGGATACACGATTACTCGCGTCCTCTGATCTTGCTGGGAATTCTACGTCCTGTGTGTTGTGGCACGTTCGCTTGAGGCAGGTGCGTCTATTGGTTTTATGGTTTTTAGTGAGAAGGCTAGTCTTTAGACAAAGGCGCGTTATATTAGTGATAAACATTGTTTTAACTCCAAAATTATATAGCATTATCCACGTGAAATTCCGGTATCACTTGTCAATCCCATACATTTTGGACTATTCAGCGCTATTCCGCGAGGATGCGTTTTGTCTAGGCCCTTTTTAATAGAGTTCAACGTTTTGTACTACGTTTTTCATCAAGCGAGATTGTGGTCAAACCAGACTCAATTTGTGGAAGTATATTAGATTAAACGTTAAAACGTAATACGATGCGTACGTAATATACGACATTCTCAATATATGTGTTTCGTATTGTACAAAAATATGTCAGCATCAAAATCACCACAAAATCCCAACGAATGACATTTTCCAAATAACCGAACTATTTAAAATATTATGGCCGTTCCACCGTTACCAATTACCACATCGAGCCGTATCATTTACAGTTACACGATATTCAATTTAATCTTTGACAACGTCACACGTCAGTAGCATAACGCGTCACGGCGTCACTTGCATTGGCAGGGGTGTCACAGAGTAATACCGCACTTTGCCGCAGCGTGTGTTGTGTAGGGTCGCAGCGGTGGCCACTATACAGGGTGAGTTGACCACCCCAGGTTAATGAGAGCATTTTTATGTGCTCTCGCAATGAGGAATGCAAATTCAGTGGCGGTTACCGCGTTACTTGCCATTGTTTTAACACCGCCGCTTTACACCACCCTTGGACTTTTATACCTTTTAATACGTTAACCCCCGAATAACGAGACTTTAGTGCTAATCCTTTGTTTTTGTTTAGCGGACGATGTGTTGTAATATAAATATTTGGGGTGTTATGTGGGGTTGGTCTTTTGCTGTTTTGTTTATTATTTTTTGTTATTGTTCCTCTGCAAGATCCCAAGTAAAATGTAGACAGATGGTATGTGTGGAACATAATATGGTTACTCTGTGGTGACAACTCATAGACAAGTATTGAAGAAGAAGTCATGTTGCGCCAACCCCTATTGAGTTGGGAATAAGGGCAAGAAAATGGTGGTGATGATGTCCCACTGCAAGATGGGCTGAACCAAAAAGTGAAATAACTCACTCACTTGCTTTTTTCGCTCACTTTAAAACTTTAGTGAAGACACTCAAGTTTTGAGCTTTCAAAAAGTTGTGCTTGAAATAGTATTGATTGGTTTAGGTACTTACCCATCAATCACGAAATAGAAAAGTGGTGTGGGTAGTTTATTTTCCGTATTTTCTATATTTTTAAAGGCCGGTGTCCAATAGTGCCTAATTGGTTTGTGTCGGGTATAACGTACATAAAAATAAATGGTCATTTCAAAACAAAACTACAAAAAATAGTGATACACTTTAAATTATTAATCTACAAAAGCGACGACACAAACTAACGGACCGTAGTGTTGTTTCCATCCACGCATCGGATTTAAAACTACGGTAAGTAATGAAAATTGAAATATTTTTTGTACAATAAATAACTGTGATTGAAACGTGAAAAAAGAAAGGGGACACAAAGGTGACGAGGTTTGCGCTTTCACGCAAATTATTTTATTGTAATCAATCAGCGTATTGCGCAGCGGCCGGTGGGCAAGCGGAGCCGCGCGACACAAGCCGCACAAATTGCGAAGCTGCCGAATCCACCATGTTTTCATTCCAATTTTTCTCAACAACGAATATTGTAAATGGGAACGTGCAATTTATTTCATTCACTCGCGAGTGAGATTGCTTATGATGTGATTGTTAACTGCATTTTCCTTTCAATATTTTTCAATTCATATTTGTATGTGTAACTCGCAACATTGTAGGCCCGGAAACGATACATTTTTTTTATTTTTCACATGTTTGCGTTGCGTTCACAATACATGTTAAGGCTCTTTACGTCATTATTAATCGCAATTTTTCCCTCGAAAACGATTTTTAACTACGATAACGTAAGTATTCAGGCAATTACGAGGCATCACTCGTACAGGATTGTTCATATCTTTTAATTGCATGCTTTATCGGAAAACACTTCAAAACAAAAATATATAGCCTATACAATAATTGGAAAACTTTCAGTATCATTTCCCTTTCATCATAATCCTTTGTTACTAACAATTACGGGCATTATTAGTCTGAAAAATTAAATGAATTGAATTGAATAATTGCCTCGCAAAATCAATATTTACACATTTTTAAAAGTAGTTAAAGATGATGAATGACCTTTTATTTAATGCCCTATTAAATAAACAACACCTTTACGCCGAAACAACTTAACCACCGATTCCCAAACATTCTTGAACACAGATAGGCAAACTTTTTCGGCCGTCCCCAGTTAGGAACTGCCTGGAGGCTGGTTCAATTACGGCGCTGCGCTGCCAATAATTGGCAGCAGGGCTCGCGACAAAGCGCCCACAATGGGCCCTGATTAATTTCCGAACTGCACCCGAATTCTAACTAGCAAACACGCGACGAGCGCTCCGTGAAACCTGCACGGGAAAATTACTTCGTACCGCCGGTGACTAGACTAGCCCCTTCTTGTCTGGGTAGTAGGCGCTAGGCGGTGTAGCAAAGCTTTTTGTCGGTACTGATTGTTATTAGCGTCGGCTGTCTTTTGTTTTTTGAGGTATTAGTAGGTATTGTAGTTTTATTTTGGATTTGGGCGACTTGAAGTAAATATACATGACGGTGGTAAATATTTAGTCTTTTTTCGTATCTATATGTATATTTGGCTCAATACTTCGCGGCTTTCACGGCATCATCGTATTTCTTATGTGGGTATTTTTTAAAATTGTTTTCAGGGTATTCTTCTGACGACAAAAGCAACGACATCAGCTATAAGTGACTGATAAATTGGCAATTTTAAACAAATACGTAGACAGTTTTCAAAATACTTCGTACTGCTTGCTGGTGACTAGACCAACCCCTTATTGTCTACATAGTAAGTGGTGTAGGGTTATGTCTGTATTGATTGTTATTGGCGTCGGGTGTTTTTAAGGTTCCGTGGCTGGGGTGACTAAGTCTGTCCTGCTGTCACAGCTGGACCACCAAAAGGGAATCGCTTGTCTTGTATGGACATGTGAAGAGGAGGGATGAAAAGCATGTAACTAAAAGAGTTATGAATATAAATGTGGATGCATGGAGAGGAAGAGGAAGACTGAAGAAAATATGGATGGATTGTGTGAGGAGCGATATGAAAGAAAAGGGAGTAAGTGATATCGTGACGGCTGATAGGACAGAATGGAAGAAAAAAACGTGTTACGCCGACCCCAAGTAACAGGGGATAAGGGCAGGAAGATGATGAAAAGTTTATTTAAAGATTACAGGAAAAATCAAACGATGTCTTTAAATAGACACGTTTTCGGGATCTTGACAAAAATAACATTAGTTCCACTATCAGTCAAGAGATGGCGCTGATCTAAAACTGCACGAACACCGCAGTGTTAAAATTTCGCAGATGAAAATTTAAAAACATTGCACGTTTTATATGATGATACGGTACCCTTGCATAGCAAGAAAAGATAGGAGTTCGTGGCTAAAATAAAAGCCGCACGGGTTGATCTTTAAGGTAAAGCAACGCTTGTAAAGGTTGGTCTGTGGATAGGTGACCATCGTAACATACCGAGTTTCCTCCGTGTCTCGGCAAGCACGTTAAGCCGTTGGTCCCAGCTGTCATTTGTAGATCTTTGGCAGTCGTTACGGATTCTCAGAAGCCAGTAAATCTGACTCCAGTCTTGCCAAGAAGTACCGTTTTACCCAGTTAATGGGTTGTGGAGGTTTGATAGCAAACTATTTTTTTTTTTTCGTTGACACGGTGATACAGCTCTCAAACGCAACTCCATAAAATCCGTCAATAAGTATTTTGTAAATAATCATGCACGCAAAAAGTACTTAACCTACACGTCAACATTGCCTCCAAATAGTCCTAAATTAAAAACCTTTGATAAACTGCCTATAGACAACAAGTATGAAGTGTTTTTTTTTCATTGTTTATCTTCTGTTTTCTCTATCGGTTGAAGTTACCTGGATATTTCCATTTGCAAGATGAAACTAAATTTAAAGTCCTAAAGACCAGAAATACTGAAACAATAATCATTGTCGCGTATCTAAATGAAAACCATCCTGACTTCAGAATACAAATTTATCAATAGACTCACTAAAAAAACCGATCAAGAGCGAGTCGGACTCGCGCACCGAGGGTACCGTCCCATCATATAAAAGGTGAAATGTTTTTAAATTTTCATCTGCGAGATTTTAACACTGCGGTGTATATTGCAGTTTTAGATCAGCGCCATCTCTTGACTGATAGTGGAACTAATGTTATTTTTGTTCATAATTTCTGAAAAAGTGTCCTATTTAGAGACATCGTTTTATTTTTCCTGTAATCTTTACATAAACTTTTCATCGTCTTCCTGCCCCTGTTACTTGGGGTCGGCGCAACACGTTTTTTTCTTCCATTCTGTTCTATCAGCCGTCACAATATCACTTAATCCCTTTTCTTTCATATCGCTCCTCACACAATCCGCTTGCTATGCAAACTATTTTTTTTTGGATCGTGAATGTCAATGTACCTAAATTATTAATTTAAATTCACGTCATAATGCTTACAAACTAACGATACACCATCGACTACAAATAGTGAAATATAAAAACTTTTTACAAAAAAAATACAACCGACTTCTAAAAAACAAAACACTACAAAGTATAAAATAACTTTAATTTCGGAAGTCGGTGTTTTTTGTTTTTTATTTTTTTTTTGTTTTCTGTTTCACATGTGCTTACCCCTTCACAGCGTACCGGCGTAATGTTATCTTATGAACTGGTGTAAACAATAGACATGAGATTTTAGCAATCCCGGTCCATTTGCTATCATTTATTGGGGAGTTCCGTTGCCTATCTCCCAAGTTCTACATCAGATCTTCACAAAATTGAAATGGAATCACTCCGAGAAAGTACTCTTTCAAAAACTACCCTAATCGCTTCAAGTGTGCCTGTAAAATTTGAAGAAATCCCTCTATCTCCAGGATCCCATCATCAGATCCTGACTTGAAAATCATGGGACCACCTGGGAAGTACACCCTTTCAAACAAAAAGGTTCCGACGAATTGAGAACCTCCTCCTTTTTAAGGTCGATTAAAAAGACGGGAAGTATAAAATAAATTCTAAAATGTTTCAATAATTATTAGGGCAGCTCTAAATTCAAGCAGTATCCAATGGTAAACAGAAAAATAAATAATTATTTGAAAATATTTATAACGGCCATAAAAGTGCAAACTTAACAATAAACAACAGATTAACAACACATCTTATCACTACCAAGTTAATCTAGATTGTAAGGCGCAAAGATAACAAACAAAGGCCCAGTTTCGCTCTGCTGTGTTAATTGAATCTCCAACTATCAGACGATCGCAGCGAGAGTGAGCTCACTACGAGGGGGTAGGCAGGGGGGGCTCAGGAGGAAATTAAACGTCATATGGTCACTTTCTTCTTCGAAACAATGCGCTGTTAATAACGATTCTTGTCTTATTGTCTTTTAAAGTTTTGTTTCAGGTTCGACGTTAACGGATTTGATGATTTATCAGCCTCATTTTAGGTTTATTGTAAGTCTTTGGTTTGCATAGATTACTTCTCCGATAGTTAGTACGCGCTTATACTATAAGTCCTCTACGGGTTTGCTACGCATAGATCTAGCATCTGCTACGCGTTTGCTACGAATGTGCTACGCGTAGACTCTTCTGCTACACGCGTAGTACGCAGCGCTACGAGTTTGCTACGAATGCGCTACGCGTAGACTCATCTGCTACACGCGTAGTACGCAGCGCTATTAGTTTCGTGGTAACCTTCATCTTAAAACAATGCGCTGTTAGTTACGATTCTTGTTTTATTGTCTTTTAAAATTTGTTTGAGGTTTGACGTTAAGTTAGGTTAGCTTTGATGATTTATCAGCCTTATTTAAAGGTTTATTATGAGTCGCTGGTTTGTATAAATTACTTTGAAGTAGCTTCAAGCGTTTACGTTTACGTTATAAGTCTACTGCGGGTTTGCTACGAATGTGCTAGGCGTAGATTTATCTGCTTCGCACGCCCGTACATAAAATGCAGCGTTACTTTGCTACGATTGTGCTACGCGTCTCCAACTCAAATGCTACAAGCGGTCTATGGGACGCTACTGGTTTGCTACGATTGTGCTACGCCTCTACAACTCAAATGCTACAAGCGGTCTATGCGACGCTACGGGTTTGCTACCAGTCTGTTACGCTTGTACTACGCAGCGCTACGAGTTTGCTACGAGTTCACGTGAAATTTTCAATAACACGACTCAGCTACAAGCGTACTACGGGTAATTTCCAAGTCACTTTTTCTTAGAATTTACTATACGTAGCCTACATGACTAAACGTCTGCTGCACCCGTAGAACGCGATGCAACTCGTTTGCTCACTCACGATATAAAGGCGACTGCTAGATTTTGTTTCACCTTGAATGTTTATAAACACCATATTATTTCAGTAAGCTTTAAGCCTCACAAATTAGAACATGTACCTCTATCTTATAATCATGTTAACAGTACCTTTAATAGGACTATAATAAGTCAAATATTCCAAAGGGAATCAACTTGTTGACTTCGGCATCACGGACCTCAGGATCTCGAAAAATGTTCAAGATGCAACCAAAAGTTGTAAAATCCTTAAGTCTATTTCCCGAAACATTTCTAATTAATGAACAATAACAAAACACTAACCAACCCATAATAATTAAGCCTAACAAAAAGCTACCCACAACTTGTACCTAACTAATCAACGTGCCACGACGCACGCTGAGAATCTCTGCTCCAGGAAATTAACCGACGACATAGAGGACGGGCTGTCTATGGCTGCTCAATTACCTTGCTTACTCTATGAGTCTATGCCCAAGCTTGCTTACTCTATGCCCAGAAACTACTTGATTTACGCGCAGCGAGTAATAACGGCCTTTGAAATCCTTGCTTACCTATATGGGTTTTGATTACTTTACTTTTGTAAACTGACAGTGGTCGTAAATGTAATGGTTTCTGTCAGTGTTTTATAAAGATTATGTCATAAATTAGTTATTGGGTAACCACCCAATAACTAATTTCAATCAATAGAAACACTATAAAATCCAACTGGAGTTTAGTGTTTTCGATTGATTTCACGTTATTGGTGCAGTAGAGGTTAAAATAGATTGCGTTGCAACTGCGTGCAAAATAATTTTATTAAGTAAATAAACAACAGTTGGACGGGTGAAATGTGGGTGAACTTAGAATGTACACCTCTGTCTCACTCCTCAGAGAAAGCAGGCGTAATGTTATTTTATGGAAGAGTTGTAAAATAAGTTTGTATCACAGGTTGACCTTGAACTACAAACGCCATTCAATTAATCTGCTTAGCTTTTTCCCAATTAAGTCAAAGACTTCCTGTACAAACGGATGCAGCTGACCTTCGACCTTCGCGTAAAATACTTCATTAACGACTACTTGTATAAATTCAGCTACTCTCAACTATCAAAAAACATATGTGTGGGAGTAGTGGAAGCAACATCCCAAATCATTTTTACTACCAATCGTAACCTATCACAGCTAGAGTGATTAAGATGTTAGGGATGACCCTAACATCTTAATCACTCTTTAATGAAACCCATTAACTCCAAAACGGCTCAAAACAGAGAACAGAGGTGCTCATTCAAAATCCGCCTGTAAATAGCGTCGTGGTTGGTTGAATGACGTCACAGCGATGACGTGACGATGGCGACGCGTCGCAGGCGGCTCTGTCCAAGCGTTTAATTTCCGTTGACGCCGCGTCCCGACGCTTGATTGTACAAGTCTGACGTCCACAAGAACTGTTAGCTAATGTTTTCCTACTTAGTTTTGTGATCCAGCGAACTTGTGGAATGGCTCGTTGAAGTTTCTGAAGTTAATCCATACAAATATATAAAGCTGAAGAGTTTGTTTGTTTGCTTGAACGCGTTAATCTCAGGAACTGCTGGTCCGATTTGAAAATATCTTTCAGTGTTAGATAGCCCATTTATCGAGGAAGGCTATAGGCTATATATCATCAATCTAAGACTAATAGGAACGGAGCTGTAATGAAAATTGTGACGCAAACGAAGTTGCGCGGGTCAGCTAGTATATTCTTAGTCATTTCCTTCACTTAATTCAATTACGATTCAATCAAATTGTCGGTGTTAACTTTCGAACTTGTTATTTATTAATATTAATCGAGGGTGATGATGGCGAATGGCGACTGTCAAGTGGAGTAAAATAAGTTTTCTTCAAAAGGACTTGAAGACAAATCATGTAAATTGTCACGTTTTATGAAAACGAATTTATGTTTGGTCGAATTTTATGTCAATTGATTCAATATGTTTTTCGAATAATTCACCAGTCACTGCATCATCTATCTCAGGATAATATTTTCAGGGAGGAGTTAATTACACAATTCGTATTGTCCACAAAAACGATAAAAAATGTATTCTTATGGTTTTCGAAAGGTAATTTATATTTAGTCGAATCTAGTGACAAACGATTTAATTAACAACAGCTAGCATTGTGAGTTTTCAGCAAAACACTAAATTTTTCAGGCACGGGGCGGAACCTTTTCTACATGCACCTATTACTAAAATCACGATAGAACAAAGTTAGGGGAAATAGGCAATTAAGTATCCGAAAATAGTGCAGTTAGCGTGCGTGGTATCAGCGCGCATCTAGCGCGTGCTGGCGCGGCGTGCGCGCGACGTGCCGGCGTGCCCGCGCGCCAATTAGACGCCGTCGCACCACCGGCTAATAGCCCATTAACACTCGCTTTACACCGCGGCCATCGCTCACCTCCATCTATTCGCCTGTTAGTGCACCGCCAATCCAGCCATCCAGCTACCCAGACACCCCCAACGCCCGCGCCCTCATCTCCTCACGGCCACAGAGGGGATCCCCGCGTAATTGACGGGAGTCCGCTCTGTCATAAATAAACGTTCAAATGTTCCACTTTATAGGTAGTGCCGCTAATGTGCAATCGAATTTATTTATGGCACGAATTCTTTGGATTTATGGCCCTATTGTGAACTTGGTAGTCAGTGGGTGATTAGCGATTAGATTTACGTCAACAGCTCTAAATACGTCAACATAACACTTGAAGACGACTCGCAATAAAACTAAGCTTCGACTCTTGAAGTCGACAATGGTAATGGGTGTCTCTAACGAGAGATAGTTCGAATTAAAGTTGTAATAGAAACTCGGTAGCGTTAGGTCGTTCCTGTTGCACGCGAGGTGCGATGCCCCGCGATCGGGCGAGCGTCTCGCGTTAATTAATTGGGTATTTTCACACGTCAGCGGCTAGATCTCTCCAAATAGATCGGCGCGCGCGGCCCTTAATTAGCTATATCTGCGCGACCGATCGCCTGCGCCCGCGCACTCCGCCACGCCAATTTGGCGCTAGAGTCTGCTTCGGAATAGCCGCAGATAAGGCAACTAGAATGCTCAGTAAGTCAGTAATAACCTCATTATGAAATATACGAGCCTCTGCTGTTTGTTAGATAACGCGACGACTCTGGGTATCTTACGCTGTTATATTGTGTTGCCGACGTTATTTATGACAGTGCGCTTTGTTCAATTACTGAAATTGTAAACAATGTAAGGTTACATTAATTAAAACAAAATTTATTTCTGTATATCATTGGGTTGGGTACAAAACGTGCACCTAGAAAATATGTTATTTCTGGTTTTTCGATCGCATTTTATGTTCAAACCCCTTTCAATCAACTCGTAAGATAAGGTTAGATTAATCAGAACAAAAAGTAGGTAAGTAACAAATGATGGCGGTTTCAATATCAAACGAATAACGAAAGTTACATTCAAAAGCGACGCGTCATTATATTAAAAACCAAAAGGTTCTACAAATAATTTTAAAATAATTACCATTCTCTATTGATCACTCTGTTATTCACAGCTTTGATATCGCGTTAATATGCACCGCAATAGAATAGAAAGACGTCGCTCGGTCTGCGCGAGCGCACGTGTCGATCCCTCTCCATTCTCTCCTCGACTGATTGACGGCCGTCAGAAAACAATTACCTTTTTGTCGGCCAAGCGATACACCGCTAATTACAATAAGTGATCATTGATTTTTTTAATTACGCCGCCCATTCATGCGTCTATCATCGCCGCTAATAGTTGCCAGTCAGTGCATTTAATAACGCCCGCCGCCTCACGGAATGCTCGTAGTTTCGCTCTCGCGGAATTTCTATTATAAACTCCTCCTTCTTCAATCTATTTTTTAAATTAAACTCTCGAAGAATCACCCGCGACTGGTAACCGATTTTATTTAATCATCCTTACAAATTGCAATTTGAACATTGTTAACAGGAGGTGGCTTGCAAAAAGTTAACAAGTAACAACTATTAAGAACGAATTTTAATGTGTCGAGTAAAGAAAATCTTTATGCAGTACGCAGTTGGAGCGTAACCAGTTTTGGTGTGTAAGCGTACGCGTTGCATTCCTTTCATAAGCGCGAGAGATGCGCGCCGGGCCGCAGCGGGCCGCACGGGGCCCGGTACCGCACGGCGCCCGCCGGGACGCATGCAGCCCGCCCCGGCCCCGGCCCCGTGAGAAACGAATGTTCCCGGCCTCTAATTACGTTTTATGCGATATCGCCATTTAATTAGCAACATGTTTCCCATTCCGAAACATTAATTAATATTTTCATCAGACTTCTCCGCATTTAACTGTGCTTTTATTACTCTCTCGAGATTTTAATAAAGATTCTCGACCACCCTCGTTCGAGTGTTATTGTTTTAAAAAGTCTTATTATGAAATTTTTATTGCTGTGTCGTCGAGAGGGATCATTTATTTCATTGTCGACGGCTTTTCGATCGAATGCCTTAAATGAGTTCTTTTAAGTAAAACGAACCATCGAGTAAGAAAGTTTTTGCGCGCGCTGTAACGGCGACAAGTGGTTGACATTATAACAACGCAGGATCACATTGGTCACTTTTTACAATAATAAAAATATCAGCACGAACGTTTCTTGACAGCTACACAAGAACTTAACATCTCGATAAGTTGAAGTTCGCGAGTGAATTCGCCAGATAAGGCGTACAATTAATTCAATGGTCGGCGAGTAATTGTAGCAACAGATTAATAACCGATCCACGTAGCGGGGGACAAATTGCGCCAGCTGGATGCCTACCACGAGCTCTTATTGCGATCTATTTTAGGACCTAAACTGAACTTTTCTTCTAATTCGTACCATGACGTTAGATAAACGATTCAATTTAGGCCATGCCATCTGACAGCGATTGTCACAGACTGAGTCGCATGTTTTGGTTTCATTCATTCAATTTTGTTCTTGTTTGGTACCATGACGTCTTAAAGCAGCTCAACTGAAACGCTCGAACTGTCAAAATAAACGATTCAATAAAAGTTACTTTTTCTCTAACATAACTGAAACGTTTGGTGAATTACTGACGAAAACAAAGTTTTTTAGTAGACTTTTACAAAAACCAATGTAAGTATACTTTCTTTATTTATTCATCTTTCCATTAAAGCCTTAAATACCCATTTAAAATGCATTTTTTAACCGTATTCGTTTTTCTTTATCAGATGTCTGATGAACTACTTTTATTTGAGTTTTTTGAGGAAGATTTTGCCTCACACTATACCCAAAAACGAAAGAGGCTTCAGTTACGCGGCCAGTTGGATCCCTTCAATAATTTTGAGGATGCCGAATTCATTAGGCGCTACAGGCTATCCAAAAACTTAGTGCTCGATTTATGCGCCGAGTTGAGCCCATTGTTCAAAGAGCCTGTCAAGTCAACGGATTTATCCTTAGAGAACAAGGTACAAGGTAGGCTATTTACTTAATTCATATAGATATTCTTGTTTGTGAGAAAGGATTTGAGAAATTACTTTTATCCAATTTTTAGAACTATAAGTTTTATTAACCATAATAGGTACCTATACATATAATAATTATTGTTGTATTTATTATTTGTTTAAGGTTTTGACTGCATTATCATTCTATGCCACAGGGTCTTACCAAAGACCAATTGGAGATATAGGTGGTCATTCCGTGGCACAACAAACCGTGTCATCAGTATTATCTCAAGTAACGAAAGCGTTAAATTCTTCCCAAATGAGAGATAAATACATTGTTTTCCCAAGAACATTAGAGGAAAGGAATTCCATAAGAAAAGAGTAAGTAAAACAATAATATGGGGTTAATATTATGTATTTATTGTATATATAAACTAGCTTCTGCCAGCGGCTTTGCCCGTGTGGTTCCAAGGAACATACTCCCAGGATAAAAAGTAGCCTATGTCCTTTCTCAGGCTCTAGACTATCTCTGTACCAAATTTCATTCAAATCGGTTCAGTAGTTTTGGTGTGAAAGCGAGACAGACAGACAGACACGAGTTATTTTCGCATTTATAATATTAGTAAGGATAGTACACCTAAGCCTACCTACAGTAGTCTTTCTTTCCTTTTTTCTTTAAAATCCATCCAAAGGTTGTCATGAAAAGATTGCTTTTAGCGATAAAGCTGCCCATTGTGTGACCCGTAATGTTTTCTTCATTATTTTTCTGTGACTTTCATGGTGTATATAATAAGAGATGAAACCAATGAAATGGTGATGGAGAAGCTCCATGAATCACATTAAATATAAGAAACAAATAAACTCTTTTTCTTTCTTTCTTTCGAACCTCAACAGCATGTTAGAAATTATTCACATTGAAATTTAGTAAATAATTGTTAAATAAATGGCTTCCTTGTCATTTACATTATCTAATCAAATCAAATAATAAAGAGGGTGTAGAGAGCCACAATGAAATACTAACAAAGTATTGTTTTTATTCTAACTAAACATTTTAATTACTAACTAGCTGATGCCCCACACTGGCCAAATATTTGGTTAAATAATATTACCTACTTATTATTTAAATTCTTACATAAATTATCAATAATAGTAAAAAGAATGAGTGCAATTAGGTCAAGGTAACTTTAATTCTAAAATTCATAATGAATTAACTGCTTCAGTGTTCAGTTGAACATATTACACATATAAGTTCCTATTGTTGTCAATATTAATGTATACTTTGCAAGGGGTGGTTCCCTTGTAATGCATCTCTTGAGTTTATTGTAAAGTTGTAGGTACTATACATCTTTTTCTTAATTCCTCGGGATGAGTCAACCAACCAAATTGTCAATTTTATTATTCCAGGTTTTATCAACAATTTAGAATCCCAGGAGTTTTGGGATGCATCGACTGCACGCAAGTCGCTATCATAAGACCCAATGAGAATGAAGAAAGATATTTTTGTAGAAAACACTATCATTCCTTAAATGTTCAACTGGTAATGAAACTACAACAGTTTGTTAATCATTTATAATAATATAACAAATTAAACTTAATAACTAAGGAACTACTGTTAAATAAGGAACATAAACTTTGGTACATACATTAATTTTAAGTTTGTACTTTTTTGTTAGATATGTGATGCTAATATGAACATTACAAGTGTTGATGCTAGCTTTGGTGGAGCTTCGCATGACTCTTTTATCTGGAATCAACATCCAATAAAGGCTCATTTAGAGGCACTTGTTGAGCCAACTTGGCTTCTTGGTAAGAAATTACTTAGATTAAAGAAATTTTATTATAGGGGTATAATGTACAGTCTATATCAAACCACTACAGTTTATGTGGTTTGGCAAGAGATATTTCTGTATGTCAGCCTTAAGTGTACGTAATATACTTCAGTCAAATAAAATAATTAATGTACTTACTTAAGCAAAATAATATTTTTGTTTTTTATTAAATTTGATCACTTTTTAAACAGTCTACTAAGTGAAATATTTCTTTACAGGTGACTCTGGATATCCACTAAGACCATACATGATGACACCAATATTAGATGCTGCACCAGATACGCCTGAGAGACATTATACAGATATGCACATTAGGGCCAGGAATATTGTTGAGAGGACAATTGGGCTTCTTAAAGCACGTTTCCGCTGTCTGTTAGTGCATCGAGTTTTACACTATAAGCCAGTTGTTGCAGCTTCTATTGTAAATGCCTGTGTCATTTTACACAACATTTGCAATCGGGCTCAGCTACCGATACCAGAATTGACAGATGCAGAGGTTCGCCAAGAAGCCCAAATGCAACAAAACTATGTTGATGTTGGGGATTGCAGCCAACAGACTTTACAGCAAGGCTCGTCCACAAGAGCTAGGCTTGTTCATCGGCTGTGGGCACACCGGGAAGCCTGAAAAATAAAGTTTTTTATAATGTATTTTGAGGTTTTGTTTCATTTGCATATTACCACTGTAGAGTTGGGTTATTTAAAGATCCATCATAATGTCTTTACTTAGCACAAAGGCTGAGCACTGCCATTCCATGTGGCAATGTAATTTTTTATTACAGCAGTGATGTTTTATTGTATTTTGAATTAGAAACTTATATTCTTACTTGGTATTCCTCTCAAGGACCGTAAGCCTTTCAATTGTCTTGCGTGCTCGGTGCCCGACGCGATAATATGTCTCTTATTTCTTCGAGTCTGAGAGTTAAACCTTCTAAAATTTGGTTCCGTCTTGCATCCAGTCTAACTCTCTCTTCAGACATATTAACCAGTGCGCGCCTTGCTGTATCTGCAGACATAGGTACTACTCGGCGCTGCCGCTGCCGCCGCCGCGGGGTCCGGCGCGGAGTAGACGAGGCGCGCGGCGGCGGCGGCGCGGCCGGGGCTGCTAGCGGGGGTGGACTCGGGGTTTGCGGAGGGAGTGGGCTCGGGGTTTGCGGAGGGAGCGGGGTCGGAGCTAGCGTGGGCGCGGGTGGTGTAGACGCCGCCGCTGTCGGCTCAGGAGTTATCACTTGCATATCTACTGGCTCTATGTTGTGATGAGCCAGTATACTTTGAGATTGCTCACTATGAGCAGATAGCAGTGGAGCACTCCCTGCCTCAGTCCGATCTTCTGATGGCTGTGAATTTGAAAGATATCAAGCAATGCATTCAGATAGGTACTGTATTGTGATAACAGGGCAGTAGTACATTACATACTTACATTATCAAAATTTGGTTCCACTCTTATTCCAGGAAGACCCGACCCAAAGTCCTCGCCCAATATTTGAAGGAATTTTAGGTCTATTTCAGACAATCTTCCTTCATGAGATGGCCCACCTCCAGTTCTGTGCAGAGAGGCCCGAGCACTGGCGACTTTAGCTTTTAATTTGCTCTTGTAGTCATTCCAATACTGAAAAGATTACTTAAATTAAGTAATTTTAATTTTCACATTAATTGCTATTGTTACAGCCTAAAATTATTGGAAAATTCTAAGGAAATATTACAATTTGTAGCATGCCAACTATATGTACTACCTGGCATAGTTATTATCAACATTATAATCCATATTTTTGTGCCGAAGACTCACGCTGGCCATAGTACTAGTACTAAGGACTGGAGGGAGTCTATGCAACTACTGCCACCTGCTCAAACTCTCCTGGTTCTTTGTTTAGCATTAAAGTAGTCAGTGATCTAGATTAGAAGTATTAGAGCATTGCTGCCATGAATCTTAGGCTAACATATTTTATATTCATACATTATAAATAAACTAATGATGATAAACCAATAAACCAAATATATATATATATATATATTTGGTTTATTAGTCTAAACTAATAAACCAAATGATCACCGTTAGTAACGAACAACGTACGCACGTAACAATGTATGTATCTAAGAATAATATGACGCAATGCATATGAAGTTTACTTGCCTTACACCAGCCCTTCCAATCCTTTTCTGCACCATCACCCTGAGAGTTCAAAGTATCGGCTGCGGTTTGCCACATCCTTTTAGAGTACTCTCTAGCCTGGGTAGATTTGTTGTAGCCAGTTGCGAGAGCTCTATTTTCATTTAAAATCTCCCACAACGCCTCGAGCTGGTTCAAAGTTACTCTCCTTTTTCGACTAGAATGCAACAAAAAAAAAGCACTTGAAATTCTTGTCCCAGACTTAAGTGGCTTCCCTCTCGAGGCAAGATACATTTATTCACTTTTGTAATAGATTTATCAGTAAATTATTCAATTTAAGTACCTCGACAAATTAAACAATGTTTTAATACTTACGACATTCCTTAAAATAATAATTGTGTATTACTACTTATTTCAAAACTACACTTAACTTTAATTTTCCCACCGCAATCGCAAATTCAGAAATTCCACAGACCATAGACTAATATAACATAATATGAAACCACTACGAGTACATCATACGACTCTACCAGCGTTGCCAACACCAATTTATCAAGTTCGCCGAAAATTCAAAAAATCTACCGATTCCCCACAAATTCCGCTCAATTTTTAAGAAATTAACCAAATTTGCTAAATTTCCCACAAGGTAGATCGATGACCCTGGTGATGGTTGCGGGTAGCTGATGGATGCGAGACGCATAAGACCGGTCGTTGTGGCGACGCTTGGGGAGGCCTATGTCCAGCAGTGGACGTCTTTCGGCTGATATGATGATGATGATGAACCAAATTTCAACTGCTTTTATTAGATCTTTTTTTTTCACTCTTTAATATTCCAAGCATTTTGGTCGAAGGAGTAAATTTGACACTGCTTGAGGCAGTGTCAAGTTTACTCCTTCGACCAAAACCCTTGTTGCCGTTCAAAAGTACTACAGACAGTACAGTATCTGTTTTTAAACAATTGCGGTTCTCTGCTTTAAAATTATGGACAATAAATTTTCAACCGATGCGATGCGTTCAAAATCAGTTTCTACAGTTGGTTGTTTGCAACCAAAGATCGGAAAAAATGCGGAAATTAACCGAATATGAAAAAGTAGTATAAAACATTAAAATTAATAGGCATGGTTAAAGTATTATTTTGGAATTACTTTGAATAAAAATTTTAAAAAAATAATGCAAAAGCAATGATACACAAAATTATTTTATCATCGGTGGCAGAAAAACATGCCGAAATAAATCCGAAATTTAAATGTGGAGCAATGAAGACAATTTTAAAGGGAGTCATTCGATATCCATAAGTAACCTATGAAAAATGATAAGATAAGAATTTAGATTGCCGGTAAGTGGCCGGTTTAAAGGTATTCTGACTTGGCCTAAACTGTCGATATTCAAAATCCCCGCATTTTCCCCACAAAATGCCAATCCCCAGTCAACTTGAGATTCCCCGCAGTTTGGGGAATTCTCCACACGTTGGCAACGCTGCAGACTACGTTTCTAGTCCAGTGTTGCCAACAGCTAAACTAAATCGTCCTAGCCCATAGACATATAAAAAGTCTATCTCTATGTCCTAGCCACGTTACCACAAAAATTTTACATGATAAAACTATCAATATTTTTTTTAGTTTTTTTTTTTTGTAATAACAATAAATGAACACACCATTTGTTGTAAAATAAATCCAGGAAAAAAAGCTATTCGAAAATTTAGTCGTCATCTTCAGACGAATCTTTTTATTTGCACCATCATGCGTTTTACAACGTTTATTGGAATTTCATTTTCGGTATACCTAGCATTTTCCTTCACTTTTAATGGATCAGTTTTGGCTACACAGACACAGTAAAACTAGAAAGAATACATTTCGGGACGTGTAGCTGAGTGGCTGAGTAATTTAAAGTGTAAACAGAATTTTAAAAACCGCTAGAAAAATCCACCAGCCTTAAAGAGAAAACTTCGCCACTAAATAGGCGGTTGAAACCATCAGTTTGTGGAAAATTCGTTGTTGGTAACACTGATCTAATCAAACTGACACTGACAGTTTACACAACTTTTACTGTAATACGTTCCGAAATGAAAAATATTAAAAGTGCCGTTTCATTACGTCGAAATAAAAGTATGTTTTTTTGTCAAATAAATCGCAAACGGTAATTAAATATGTTACATTGACTAAGAATGATTTTAAATGTAGTTACTGTATTAACTTAAAATCTTAAAAGCAATTGTTTAGTGTTTTTTATACATTACAGTAATGATCCTGAGTTGAGTACAAATAAATGTTTCTTGCTTCTGAACGTGTTTGACAATGAAGTGTGGGCGAAACCAACTTATCTGAAATGAATAGCGTTGTCTCTTTTTCACCAAAAACGTTTTAACCGCGGTTTAGCCACTAATTTCGATCTTTCATTCACTTACAACGATCCAAACTCTGCAGAGCGCATTGGACGTCATGGTACGAATTTGAAGCGATGCAGTTTTGGAACCTTAACTGAAATGTCTTGCTTTTGAATAGTTTTTAATTAGGTCATGGTAGGCCTCCTGACCGCTCCGCCGTCGCCGCTCTGCCGCACCGCCGCCGCGCTCCCGTAATGACACTGCATGTGTGACATCTCTCTCACAGTCCGGTGATGCGCGCTGCGTTCTCAACTCGTATTTATGACGACTAATTTATTCAACGTGTCCGACTGGCTTGGGTACTCAACTATATTTGCCTTATCTGCATAATTGTAATCGATGAAATTCCTATTATTTCGCGATGTTTAAGGTCCGAGAGCGTGAGAACAGCCCTCGGAGGGAACTAATTACTCCGAATGTGGCGGGCTCGGGTCTTCGGTTAATTAGAGACGGAGTGGCTCAACCCTCTTAATTAATACTTGTGCCTAGAAGGCCCTCATGCTTACCTCGACTGTTTTGTTTGAATTGTTAATTCGTGATAAAACATCAGTGGGTATTGTGTTAACATTATAATTAAATGTTAAAAAAGCATTAGAACTTTCCTTTTTACCCTTATCCGCTTTGAATACAATGGGAATTGGAATGTTTTGAAATTATTTGCAGGTAATGAATATAATTATATTTTCTAAAATACCTATAGTATTTATCTATTTGAAACATACCTATTCAAACCAGTTGGAAACGATAATTGAGTTTTTCTTTGGGTGTTAGGTTAGTTTAGTAGCCATTTTCTAATACTCGTATTTCATTAAACCCTAAATTTATTGAATATTATTTTAAAGTCCTTTTCTAATCATAAATCCACCACCTGGCATCAAGGGCCCATAAATTAATAATCTAATACTTAGAGTTTTATAGTTTTATGACCATTTCCGTGATCAAATATTTGTGTTACTTCACAAAGGGAAATAAAATCTTTGTTTCCAAAATCAAATAATTTACGATTACTATTTCACAGTTCCCTAGTAGACCGGATCAATATATTAAGATACTAGCAGTGCCCCGCGGTTTCACCCGTCCGCGGTAATACTTCGGTTCTCAGAGTGTTCTTTCGTTTAGTTCGGCTCCTTAGGGTCGTAGCGCGGCGTAAATATATAGCCTAAAACCTACCTCCTAATTAGGAAATTAGGAATTAGGCTATCGAATACAAAAAAATATCTATCAATAATTTTAAAATCCTGGTAATTCCAGAAGTAAGCGCGTTCTAATGAAAAAGGTCAAAAAATTCTTCAGCATGTTTAGATCGACTTTGTCCGCGTGAATGACAATTTTACTTCTTTGTGATTCTGATCTCCTGAAGACTTTACCGCTGATTACTCCAGTCCGTCTCCAAGGTTTTCTCCACAGTATCTGGTAAGCCATGTCATTTACTGGGAAATCCCTGTGATACTGCAGGGGCAACTATTTCTGTGCCTTTTGATCTTAAATGGTTCAGCCATTTTCGTGTTTGAATTACAAACAGCCAGACATACAGACTTTTACATTTAATATTAGTAGGATTGTTAAAGGTAAGTAAGTACCTAAGGAGTAGGTGTTTGCGTAGGAGACTCTTACCGCTTACGGATCACGATATTGGAACGAACTATAAGATATTTTTGTACAAAGCACGATTTTATTTATGTTACGTCTTTATTTGTATAAATTGAGACATCTTTTGAAGTTATTTAAATTGTGGATAAAATGTTGGTAGGTTTACGTATGTATGTGGATTGTGGGTCCTTGTGAGTGGTTTTATATGAGGATTCCAGGTTATGGAGGGATTAGTGGAGTTATTGGAAATTGATGTGCCTGCCTACCTACGTATTACAAAGTAAAATATGTATTTATTTGTAGTAAAAAAAAGCTTGCTTCTTATGAATGTCAGAAGTATAGGTGCTTATTTGAGCCCTATCATAGAATTGCGTTTTCACTCACAAAACTGCTGACTCATCGCATTATGTAGAAATTAGGTAATTACGTTTACGTCAATTATTAATTTATTTAATGAAAAATTATTAAATTTTTATTTCTTATGAAGTATGGTTTATTTTGGTATAAACTTTACGTAATAATGTTAATGTATTAAGGAGAAATTTACAGTTAATTCTGAGCGTTATTAGTAGTTTTTTTTTATGGATTTGAATGGGATTTTTTTTACGGATATTCCATTCTTATTTCAAATTTTAAGGAATTTATACTATATAAGGAATATTATGATATATTTTTCGTTTAATTTGGTTTATTTATTTATTTATTTATTATTCAGGTTAACCAACAATTGTTTACACCAGTACATTAGCAGCTTATTATTTATAATAGGATACAATTGCGGGTGCAACAATTAATTGTAGGTTAACACTGCTAGCACAAAAAACAGTGGTAAAACCATTAATTATTAAATAATGACAAATTCATAAAAATAGTATTTTTATGAATTTGTCATTATTTAATAGTTAATAATTGGTTAGTACAGTAGTTCAATCCACGAGCTCGAAAAAGTGCCGTCGCGCTTTTCATGAGAAACACCGCAAAAGGTTTTGGAAACACATTCATTCTTTTTTTTTTTAAGAAGTGTAATTCCATGCCGGAGTCTGTGTTTCCTGATAGCTACAACCTGGGAGTTGGGAGTATTTAAGTCAAGAGTGAATAAGTTACTTCTAGGTAAGCGTGCTCCATCTTCGGCCACATCATCGCTTACCATTAGGTGAGATAGTGGTCAAATGCGTGCCTATCAATAGTAAAAAAAAACTTACTTCGGAATTTTGTCGATGGGGCCGAAAAGTTCTGGAGTGGCGACCGCGTACCGGAAGACGCAACATTGGAAGGCCTCCCACAAGGTGGACCGATGACCTGGTGAAGGTCGCGGGTAGCCGATGGATGCGAGACGCACAGGACCGGTCGTTGTGGCGACGCTTGGGGGAGGCCTATGTCCAGCAGTGGACGTCTTTCGGCTGATATGATGATGATAACAAATAGATAAGAGAAAAATGCGAAAAAAGAGGCCGCTATGTTCAATACTAATAACTATTCTCAACTACCCAATAAGCAAAATTTGTCTAAATATTTCAGTTTCTGAGAATAAGAAAGCTAAATTTGGTCATTTTACGCAAAAAACACAGTCAAATTTTAACAGGCCTCAACTTAAGAAGCCTGTACTTAAGGACCCTCGTGAACTTCCATGAAAACTATTTCTATTTAAACATAATTTAATTTAAAGAAATCATCAACAAACCAAAGCGTATCATGACATCTTTGCAATAAATATTGATTAAATTGAATGTTAATTTTTATTCTAAACTAACATTTAGTAAATAAATAAATAAATAAACTAAGACGATGCCGTGAGATACTGATTAATATAATTTGTGTTTAATCTCTCATTTACATTAGGTTAATTTGACCAATTCTGTTGCAGCCCGTATTTGGACACCGACTAGTTAAACAGGTTTTTGGCTAACCGTATTTTTACAACTTAAACGAATACGGTCCCTGTATTCGGTAACCGACTTAAGGCGACGACATACGCCAGCGACCTTGAGGGAACAAATCTCAAAATTTTCGTATTTCAAATTATTAAGAAAATAATCTGATGTAACTACTAATATATAAAAAACTGGCCATGTGCGAGTCGGACTCGCGTGCAAAGGGTTCCGAACGAATTTAATTTTTTTAACTTGTTAATTTAACAATACAGACTTCTAATAGGTTTTCCTGTAATCTTTAGGTAAAGATCTATTATTTCCATTTTTTTTCAAAATTTTAGGTACAGTAGTTTCGGAGATAAGGGGGGGAATGGTCATTTTTCGTCTAATTTCTTGAATAACTTCAAAACCATTTATTTTAAAATTATGAAAAAAATATAATTAAAACCCTCATAGTAAGCCCTTTCATTTGATATGTAACACGATATTGTTCAATAAACTTTTTTTTTAATTTTCTGGTTTGACCCCCAGACTCCCATACTAAAAATTTCATGATTTACGTAACGCGTCCGTGTTTGGGTCATAGAAGCCCATATAATAATAATAATAATAATAATAAACATTTATTTCTGACCAGGTCCATATTTTGTTAGTAACAATATTGTTACTAACAAAATATGGACCTGGTCAGAAATAAAGTATATATACTTAAGTATATACTTAAGAGCTAATGTCGAACCCATCTTTGCAGCATGGGGGACTCCCATCTATCTGCAAAAACACTCAGTATAGTGTTGGTGCTGCCACGCACGCGAGTGAGTAGGGAGGCGCATCTTTTCCTGATTATGGCGGCAAAGCCATCAACCCGCGCCTCAGCAAACATCCCTGACGCACTGCACCGCCACGGCAGCCCCAACAGTACCCTGAGTGCATTATTATATTGGACACGAAGGTCGCTGTATGCCCGCTGCGAATAACTGACCCACAGGCTGCAGGTGTAGAAAGATTGACAAAATGCTTTAAAAAGCGTTATCATATGTGTACCAAATTTCAACAGAATCGGTCCAGTGGATACGGAGAAAACTGGCTGTGACAGACGGACAGACAGACCCGAGTGATCCTATAAGGGTTCCTTTTTTTCGGAACCCTAAAAACGATGTAACACACTTTTTTTCCAATAAATTACGACTAGTCGTTTCGATGTGATTCTCATTTTAAAATCAGCTACTCTCATATTTCTCCGATTTAATGTAAACAGCCCAATTCGATTAATGAATTCGGTTTTACCGAATGCGGTCGCCGCACTCCTTGGCTGACTTAACTTAAACTTAGCCATAACGTGCTAGAATTAACATGCATCCGTCTATTGCACAGATTGTAAAAGTCACCAAAGTAACTTGTGGACTTCGTAGCAAAAAATCAACAAAAAAGCACGAATTTTTAGCATTTTTCCACTCACATGAAACATTTACAAGCAAACCAATTTTCCATATTTTCTAAATAAAAGTTAATCAAGCTTGTAGTTTGTAGTCCGACACTTTTGAATTACAACAACTACTTGAACACGGAATTTCTTACCAATGTAAGCAACGGTAGCGAAGAAAAATGCGGCACGCCGTAATGAATATTACATTAAATAGCTAATTTATGGGCCACTACAAATGAATAAAGAGCACATTTGATATCTTGGACACGACTTTAAATTCCTTCACATACTCTTTATTAATAACCTATTACGGCAATTACCATTACTTTACAATTAAACTGTTTTTTCTTAACTTTAGCTCACTTTCCATAAGTTCGTTATTATTAAACTTATTAACTTTCTGGCGTAAAATAAGTAAGTGGGGAAATATATATTTCTCATTTAATTAGGTGTATAATTATGGTAATAACACTACCGACATTAAGTGTTTAAAATATGTTGTAACATGAAACCGATCGTGTGCAGCGAACTTTATTCAAAAAACATATTCATCACGAGAAAAGAGTTATGTGCCCTTTGTATTTACTTATAAATCACACAATAGTTGAGCCGTAACTTTGCACTTTGTCCTGCACTCGGTTCGTTTCCAATCACCTCACGTGCAAATAAGGCCGCAATAGAAACTATATAAAGTCAATTTACGACGTGTCAGTGTAAAGTCGTAAATGTGAAATTGTTCTCGGCCGTGGATAATGGCGTATTTAATGTATTTGTGACTGGATGTTCCGTATTACCTAACCGTTGTGTCTTATGTACACGTCGCCCGACGACATGGCTCTTCGATTAACATAAAATCTCGGCGAACAGCGGCGACCCCGCGTGGGCGCGTGATCTTGCGCATCCACCGTGCCTTATATTAGGATCTCGCTCCCTCTAAACTGAACACAAAACAAACGTTCACAGCAAACACAATCCTATTACCACACCGCGGTAATCAGTAAATTATTTCGTGACCACTAAACCGCATTTAGTCAGTTAGTCATCATAAACCAGCTGATGTTGCAACTCGTTGGTCGAAAAATAATTAGCAGTTAGTCGACCTCGCGGCCGAGCGGCTGAGCGGCCCAACTGCGAAGGAAAACCGCACGCGCTGACATTGACCCGGCGGCGGCGCGGCGGCAGGCGAGCCCCACTCGGTCTACAGCGCTGAGGGCACGGAGCCACCGCACCACCACGTTCTTGTGTTTATGAAATATCATCTACATTTGCACGCCAAGTGACCGAGTTGCACAAAAAACCAAGATGTTTAACCACGCCACCGTAGTATGTACGACTTTCATCCGCTCCGCTACACAAACCGATCATGACCACTTACGGGATCAATAATTCATATCCAATTAGCTGATTACCGCAGGATGTACAATGTACATGTAATACCTACATATTTATTATATCGAACGCGTTACATGATTGCGTTTTCAATTAATTTATCTACTCATTTAAATAGTGGTTTACAATGTAGTACGATAGTGTCTGACATGTTTGATGCCGAGTACCGATGCGACGCACTGATAACATTCCACTTCAGGTATCGAACACGAAATTCTTGGCGTGGTCAAAGCTGAGCCATGCTTGAGGGTATACAGCGATGCGATCTTAACGTATGTTTGAATGCGTGGAATTCACGGACAATTGATGGAAGCGCGCGATCCATCGCTCTCTATGTGCAAATCTAGTCTTTAGGGGCGGACAGGGGCGCGCAGTGTTCTGCATACCAGTCGATGAGAGGTCTCGTCATCGTCCGATAGGATCGTGACAGAGAATTCGTCGGTCGGCTGCCGGTGGAATGCGAGCGGTAATTGATTTGTCCTATGTAATCGACGACGAACGGGATTGACAGGAATATCGAGACGTCACGCTAGCGGCGGCGACGGCGGCGGCCGGGTGGCGAAGATACGCACGCCACGGAGAGCCACCGCGAGCGCCGCCGCCAGTGACGGCTACACTTGTCGGTACTACTAGCGACACGCTGGCTTAGGAACAGTAAGCACATAAGCACTGATTGTTTATGAATTTAAAGGTGTGTGTAGAGATCTAGATGTGGGTGACGCTGACGACTTCTTAATCTACTTATGAGTAGCTGAAATGAGATTGCACGATTTGGGTATTTCCCAGCCTAGTTTTTATGGTTTTCGCAAAATTATGGAGAAACAACAATGAAAAGTTTCAACAACATAATTATCAAATTAGTCGAAAACAGCAATAAACTTACGCCGAGTTTCACTGAACTTAAACATAGCCTGCATTCTCCGAAGTCCGTCATCGGTTGTCTTCTATAAAATATTGGAAAGAGTCGCGAGTGATTCGTCGCACGCGATCCAGAAACTGGTACGTTCAGTAACAGCGCGAAGCCAAATAAAATTAATATTCATAGCCGTTGTATTTATTGGCTTTCAATTAGTATAATCTTAATGGAGCATTAACATACGCGCGGGCGACGCGTCGGAGCATTACCATAGCCGGCGGGTTGCCAGCCTCCCGACAACCTGCTTGTTTTGGACACCTTCAAATAGTACGTTTCAAATGTAGATAATCACGTAATGAACTGGAAAATTGTCTTAATGATAGTACTCTTGTTTTCCAAGAAAATCGTAGTCTTGCAAAAAGCGAACATGTACTTGAGACGGAAAAAAATTTTGCATAATGTAGAGTCGCATGCACAGATCATTACTTCTAATGTATCCTGTCCGTAGCTGCCGCATACAAGACTAATAGACGACTTAAAAAGGCAACAAATGTTACGGGCTGTCCCAGTTAACCTCAGCCGTTTCGAAAAACTACATAAATGGGCAACCGAGTCGGCCTAAGCTGGCAACACCGGTCGCGGAAGGCTCGCTGCCGATGACCTCCGCGACCGGTTCCCGCGGCAGCCCCCTCCCGCGCCGCCCCGCAGCCCGCGCCCCGCGCCCCTCGCGAGACGTTTCATTACGTTATTATTATATTAAATGCTATAATACACATTGTAGGCATTAGTCCGCCGAGACGTCGTCCTAAGAAAGGGTAATGTATGGCCCACGTAGCCGGTCCATTCGGTTTTATTTGAAACGCTCGGGGATTAGCGCGGTGATCTTTATGACCGTTTTGAATGGCGAATTGTTCTATAGCGAGAAATTTTTAGTCATTATGTTGGCTTCTCAGTACTTTGGTACGAAGGAAAGTTTTGTGTTGTATTCCACACGTTTTGGACGTTAAACCGAGTAGGTACCTACATAGTATTTTAGAAAACACGAATTAATTGAATCTTTAATTACCCATAAGAGCGTAGATATAAAATATTTAATACCTAACTATTGAAAGAAAGTTTTAACACTTGGTAAACTCAGTGTATCTATGTCTACGAGTAGGTAAGTATGATTCACTAATGAAGAAGAGACAAAAAGAACAATACATCAAATAGTAAAATTATTATCATAGTTAATAGCATCTTAAAAGTTATATAGAAGCAATTAAAAACTAACCTTTTAAAAAAGATTCCGACGAATTAAGAACCTCCTCCTTTTTGAAGTCGGTTAAAAATGATTGACTCAAAGCAGGGGGGCTACTCTCTAACGAAATTCGTAGTTTCGGGCTTAGTTGCGGGCGGGCATTTTCTACTCCGTATCACCTAACCACTGAGAACTAATGATAACACGATTTGAGAGTTACTGTGAAATCGTGTTGTCATTCATTCTCAGTTCGGGTTCGGGACTAATCGTAAGTCTGTAGGTGATACGGAGTAGAATACGCCCGCCCACAACTAAGTCCGAAACTACGGATTTCATTAGAGAGTAGCCCCCCAGAGTCGTTGGCGGCAGCTCCTCTAACCTCAGGGCTATTGATGCCGGAGTTCCTCAGGGGTCTGTTTTCTCTGCAACTCTTTCCTGCTGCACATCAATAACCTACTTCAGCCTGGTCTTGTTGGGTACGCTGATGTCAGTACGGTTTCAGAGAGATACTTGTCCAGCGCAACAACCAGCGGGGATGATGTTCGTTCCTTGAGAGAGGCCATGGTAGAGCTGACAAATTTGACATTAAGCCTTGTTTCCCAGTGCGATGACAATCGATGACAATCTGGTCACTTTTAACGCCACCAAAACACAGGCGGCTCTTTTTACCGCAAAAAGGAGTCGTTTTGACCAAACTCCTACTTTTCGGGGTGCATCTGTTCCTGTGGCTGATCGGCTCGAGCTCCTAGGCATGGAGTTGACATCCATACGTCTTTTATAATGCGCACAGCAAGGGAGTGGAACTCTCTGCCTGGGTCGGTGTTTCCAAACGCTTACAACCCTAATCTCTTCAAAGTTAGAGTGCACAGGCTCCTTCTGGGTAAGCTCGCTCCATCGTAGACTTTGTCTCTGTCATCTCTGACCTAGACTAGAGTCAAGAGCAAACCCATCACAAAATAAAAAATAAAAAAGGAGTCACTCACAGACAGAACCGTATCTGACAACAACAAACATTTAAAATTGAAAGTGGGTGTAATTTGATAATTATTCGACTATTGAACATGAATGGTGGATGGACACCTGTGTAAACGTTCAAGGTCAATACTATTCAAATAATACTGGTACCAACTAAAAAATATAGTGTTGACACAGCTCCAAGCCTCCGCTGCTCCTACATCGTCTGATCGTAATTCGATTTGGCATTAAACCGATTCTTTGGCGCTCTCGGGCCTTGTATCGATTTGGAACAATTAAGTAAGAGATTTTTTAATACTTCATACGTGTTTTTTATTGATAAGCAAGTATGGCGAGTGCGGAATTAAATCTTTATCGAAGTTTGGTTTCATGAATAAGAACTTCCTTGGAAGTTTTGATTTTGGTCGGTAATAGAAAGATCGACGCTTTCGAAATGTGGGTTTGGCGAAGACTTGTTCGTATACCATGGACCGCCATGAGAACGAATGAGTCCATACTTGTAGAACTCAACTTCACCAAACGGCTTTTTGTTTTATGCCAGGAGCGTGCCCTCAGCCTTTACGGACTTAATATGCGTTCGTCTTGAAATTGAAAAGCTCGTTATACTGGGCCGGGTCGAAGGAAAACGCACTCAAGGTAAAACACCGGCAAGATGGACCGACACCATAAATAAGGCAGTTAGAGGCAGTATGCACAGAGCAGTCCACACTGCAGAAGACCGCATAGCTTGGAGACGCGTCGTATGTGGTCGCGATCCTCAGCACAGTGAGGGAACGACGAAGAAGAGAGAAGAAAGATAATGGAAATTCGATTTTATTTCATGTTTATGTGCGCTTTGTTTCAATCATAACATTTTCCAACTATGTATAAATCTGGGTTCCTTGAAATAATAACCAGTTCCAGTAATCACACATCCTTCAACAAGTCGAACAATTTCGTGGTCGTTTTGTTTCGGCCTCACTCTGAGCGTGATGGAAGCGGACTTATCTAAGATCTAAATTCATCTCATTATTAAAATACAAATTATTTCCACGTAGTGTGTCACAGAGAAGCGATCTAATTATAGAGTTGACCAGTTCTGTGGGCCGCGGTGGGCTCGGGCACGGAGGGGCACCTTTCGTCGGAATAAGGCACGCTACAAAGTATCGCGTTACATCGCGCGGTGCACTTGATCATGCCGTTGTCCGCACTCTTTTATTTATATGCTTTATGCCCGTCCTTTATTTTTGTTCGAACCGCTTTGAACGGCGACCGTACCGACCGCACCGCTTAAAGCTCGCCGCAGATCCCACCCGGCCGAATTAGTCTTACTAGAATGCATCATGTTATCCGACAAACCACATGTAAAATCAATATTCCCTAAGTATAAACGTCTCATGTGGTGCGACTTTAAAATCGTTTAGTAGTCCCCAGACCGGCATTAGACGTCGAACCGCATAACTTTCATTACAGTCGACTAAATCCCACACGTTATGACGCATCCTTTTAAGCCAGGTCTAAGTCGATGTTTGAAACTTATTAGAGCTGTCGTTAAAGTGAGTACTGTGGAGGAGCATAAATCGAGTCGGCACGTCAAAATATCAGCGGTGACAGAGCGGCGTGCGTGCGGGGCCGCGCCGCGCCGCCCGGGCCGTAGCGCGCCGGGGCCGTGGCCCGGCCGACCAATTTATTCGTCGGGACGTCAGATTTCGAGGGCCTCGTTACGACTAAGCCTCCAATTAGACTTATCCCTAATTAAGAGATGCCAATAAATTACCCTCCATCACGGGCTAACGAAGACGCGCCGCACTAATAACGCTAATTGATTTTGAGTAATGAGCTCGAGTTTTGATGGAGCTGATTGGGGGCCGCGAGGGGGCGCCATCGATCGCGACTACACTGCCAATATGAGATGCCTTTGCTGCGCTTCTCCATATAGTTTTGTTGTACTTTCTTACCCGCCTGTTTAATTAGCTAATTGAGTTTTGAGAGTTTGGATTAACCTGTGTGGAACTCTACACAGACAAAGAATTTCAATTAAATAAGTAACTGAAATTTGTAAAAATGTTAGGTCTTCGAATGATAATTAAATTAATTGTATTCAGCGGAAGTTTACGCTGGCTAGTAAGTTGGTATCACCGGCTGAATGCACTGCGTTTTAGTTTTAATTGAATTCCATTACTGAAGTGAAAGCTTTCGTTTAATTACCGACTGGACTAAACAAGACCATGTTCTGATAAATTGCATTTTAAACGTAAATACTGCGATTGCTTTGTTCCTGATAATGGTTTTAATTAATGATATAATTGTAGCAATAAATAATGAAATAAAGATATCTAATTATGTACACACATCAAAAAAAGTTTATGATCACTAGCATAAGTTAATATTTTTTTTTCTAATTTAACTTTATTCTTTGTTGTGTGTTTATAATATATAAAACTATTTAGTAACAAAAATTGAGTAATTAATCAGAATGTAATTGTAACAGGAATTTGATATAAAGAAAAAGACTGTTTAACCAACTTAAACAACAATTTATTAATAAAAGATTTATATTCAATATAATATAACTCCTCCCCTGGCACGAACACATGCGGAGATCCTCCTGGGCATGCTGAGGATCAAGTTATCCAGCATTTCTTGGGGTTCCCTGAGCTCTGGCACTGTCTGGAGACGTGGCTGACGGTTCCAAACGTGGCTCGCTTAAGAGCATCCCACGCGTGCTCTTCTATTGGATTTAAGTCAGGCGAGCCGGCAGGCCAGTCTAGCCTTGTGATGTCGTATTCTTGGAGAGCAGCATTGACTCGTTGAGCTTTATGTGCGGGCGCATTATCATCGACCAGTACAAATTGGTGCCCATGGTTTACTCGAAATGGTCTGACAATTCCATCAATAGCAACTGCTATATACATGTCTGCTGTCATGAAGCCTCGATCCCGTATCGAAAGCGTGTTAGCTCCAATCATAATACCACCCCAAAAGGACACCGATTTCCCGCCTTGCTGAACTGTTCCAGTGGCAGTTCTCTGCCTTTCACGGTCTCCTGGTCTTCTCCAGACACGGACACGTCGTTTATCTGGATGAGTACTGATTCGCGTTTCGTCAACGAAGAGACAGTTTTGCCAAATGTTTTCTTAGCCTAGCCCACTGCAATCTCCGTCGTTGACGTTGCCGGGAATTCAAAGGCGCTCGCCAAGACCTCCGTGCTCGTAATCCAGGCTGGTGCAAGCAATTCCGAATGGTCTGAGTGCTAACTTCAAGCACAGACGTGGCCCGAACTTCTGCTTTTTTTTAGTAGCGTTGATTGTTGGGTCACGGGCTGCCAGCAATCTAATATAGCGCTTTTGGGCAGCAGTCCAAACAGTTGGGCGACCACTGCGGGGTCGGTCAGCTAATTTACCCATCCCTTGGTACCTCTGCAACGTGGTCACGACACAGGATTGGGATATAGCAACTCTGCGTGCTATTTCTCTCGTGGTGTATCCTTTTTTCCCTCAAAGTTACTATTCTTACTCGTAAAACTTCTAATAATCCTCTTGGCATTTTTTCAATTCAGAATTCTGATTTAGTCAATTTTAAATTCGTTAAAATTGACTAAATCAGAATTCTGAATGAGCGTACCTAAGCTAGGACTGAAAGCATTACTGAAAGCCTTTTTATATGAAAAAAACAATTGACTTTTTTATATTCTAGTTCTATATTTTTAAATAAAGAATCTAAAACGAAGAAGAATCCTATCATCTACCGTAACAAAAAAGTTTTCGATTTATCAAAGTGATCGCAAACTTTTTTCGATTTGTGTACGTAGGGTTGTACGTTGTTTTATAGAAATTAGTTTAATAGAATTTTGTTTCACATAAAATTTTACTCGTATTATCATTTCATAGAATACTCAATACGCAGAATACTCACTTTGAATAAATTTAAATCATCGATTTTTGTTACAAATAAAATTCAAAGTTTCGATATACATATCATAGAATAACAAATCAAATATTCTTTATCCTCATATTGTTTGGTTCATATAAAACTTATTACCAAGAAAAACATTTTATCGAGTGACAGTTTCTAAACATTTCAATTCCCCCCTTTGTCAAAGTGCATACCCTCCTACAACGCGTTCACAAAAACAATGCGGGTAAATTCTAGTCAAGCCAAAACTTTTCATTCGGGCCCAGTCGACGGCGCCCCACGAAGCGATGTTGGCGGGAAATAGCGATGGGGATAAAAGTCAAAACTATGCAAACATACAATCAAGCATACACCATGCATGCAGCAAGCATGCAGCATGCAAACAAGCATGCAGCAAGCATACAGCATGCAGCATGCATACAGCATGCAAGCAAGCATGCAGCTTGCAAGCAAACATGCAGCATACGAGCAAGCATGCAACATGCAGCAGGCATGGTTTCTGTCACGGCTCCGGCGCTGCGGAGCTACGGCGATCCCACGCGAACTTATCGTAATAACACCTGCTCCTCAGCTCGCGGGCCGTCTCGCCCTCCGCGCCTTCGCGGGCTTAAAGTACACTCTAGGGGTAGGGCAGGCAAGACTACGTGTAGTCGGTTTTATAGCGATTCGTTTCTGTCACTAAGTTTTGTAGTGCAACATATTGACTTTTTAAGACGTATTTAATTTTAATGTAGGGTTAAAAATGCTATTTTATAAAAATGGCACTGTGCCTAGTAAAATTATTCCAAATGAAAGTCTGCCATCTTCAAAGTATACCATTTTAAATTCGGACCTATAAAGCAATAATATTAAATATTAATTACATTTTCATTGAAATACAAAAAAATATACCGAACAAACAATATTCGTTAAAAAATAATTCTACTGTTTGATAAGTTTATTAAGTAAAAAATGTGAATCGAAATTCATTGAATTGTGTTACTGTGAAATATGTTTCATTCAAGTAAATAGTTGTTGAAACAATAATATTCGACATAAAATTATAAGGATCAAATATTATGTGAAACATTTTCTGCGAAACGAAATTCTATCAAATTTCTGTCTGCGAAACAAGGGAACACTTGTTCGTAGTCATACTGTTCCCGCTACCGTTATTTGCCTTTTGAAGCACAAACATTTTAAGCTGATACATAATGTAAAACTACTTGTGTACCAATTCTCGAAGAAGCCTTCGTAAAACACTACCCTCGTTTAGAAAAATATTATAAGAGACCCTAGACAAAGAACCATTCTATCAGCGAATGCGATTGTAGAAATACCAAAATATAATTACTTAACCACGAACTATTTAAAGGTACAATTTCTTTTTCATTTCTTATGGGTTTGCTCTTGACCCTAGCCTAGGTCAGAGATGACAGAGACAAAGTCTACGATGGAGCGAGCTTACCCAGAAGGAGCCTGTTCACTCTAACTTTGAAGAGATTAGGGATTTTATTAATTAGATTATTATTTGCCTTTATTTACCAATTCTGACAATATTTTATTTCCAATAGAACTATGTTTGAGATGAAACTCTCTCCATAATCCCATCAAAAACATAAATGTGAAAAAGCCAAATTTCAATATTAATAATATCCGTGATTGTCGACTTCAGCGAAAAAATAATTGATATCTAAATGGGCGCCAAGTTCTGTAGATAATCCTGAAATAAGGTAAATGAAGGTTAGTATATCAATAACTGTTTAAGCTATATTTATGAAATTTTAGATTCTAGACAAGCTAAGGAGCTTTAATAAATGTGCCCATGTATGTAGGTTAAATAAGTTTCGAGTTGTGGAGGGGTCAAAAGTAGCTCGAAATGGTTCGTGTTATTAATTACACACGGCTGCTGCGTTGCCAGTTCCTTTTTTCTTTGAACTATTGGCTGGACACGCTGCCGCGTGTCTAGATAGTATAGAACAAACTTGCTGTGTTGCTTTGTCTGTTTCGCCGCTTATTTCTTCTAAACTACGCAACGGATTCTTGATACGGTTTTCATGAGTAAAACTAACGATAAACGAGTCCCGGCTTGAGCATATAAATAACACTTAAGCAAAGCTGGGGCGGTTTGCTAGTTTCTTTGTAAACAAAAAGTATGATGGACCATCTTCTATCAGCTGTGAAAGTGTGAATAATGATATTACGCGTTTAATTTATCTCAACAGAACATAATACCACTAGAATTTAAAGTCTCCTATGTCGTAAATATACAGGCCGTGGTTTGCCCGTGTGCCAAATTTCATCCAAATGACATCTTCCCACCTTGTAAAGGTTATTCATTTTGTTTATATTCTTTTTTATGGTATACGTCATGTTTGAAAAACTCTTTTGCTTTCTTTCAAATCCGTTCGGTTGATTAAAAAACATACAGGCTTTTAGGATAGGATCTCAACTAGTACAATTTAATTTACTAGTTGAACGTGCTTCGACAATGTTCTGCTGTGATAAAGTTTAAAGGCCCTCATTTTGCCACTATCTCACATGCTGGTAAGCGATGATGTTTTCGAACATATAGCACGCTAATCTTAAAGTAACCTTTTCATTCTTGACGAAGACTCTTGAAGACCTCCAGGCTGTAGCTATCAGGAAACACAGACTCCGGCTGAGAAGTCCACTCCGTACTGAACGCACGATGAAAGTATCATTCTTTTTTTATTTGAGATGGGTTTCCATTAGAAAAATAAGCTCTTGGCTGTACTCTAGGTCAGAGATGACAGGGACAAAGTCTACGATGGAGCGAGCTTACCTAAAAAGAGTCTGTTAATTCTAACTTTGAAGAGATTTTTTTTCTGAAAAGTTTTGTACGCAGATATGAGTGGGATGTCAATTTCATCAAGGTGTTGATAAATCTGTGCTTACATAGGTATACAAACAATTACATGGTAGAACACTTGACCAGGACCACTCTACGACTTTAGGACGCTCATTTATTTAAAACCACGACAACATTTATTTTATAGGGTTATGCTTTCTTCATCCACCCCAACAGTCTCTTGCCCATCTCAGTTTATTTGGAGTCGGCGCATCAGGCTCTACTCTATGACACGCCAATGCTACTAGGCATGCCTTTTAAGTTCTGTCGTTTTCATATTTCCGGGCAATTTTGAATTTTGAACTGTTCTATATTCGAATGTGTTTAAATTTTGAATCTCAAAACGACGCGTCATCCTGCACCACGACAACGCAAGCTCATACAGTCTTGACCTTTCTTTACATTTCCTAAGAAAAGTCTTCGTGGTCAAAGGTTCCAGTCTGGTGAAGAAGCAGTCGACGCTTTCAATTCAGCCATTTTGAACACCCCCACTTTAGAGTGGAATAAATGTTATAATAACTGGTTTGAGCGAATGGAAAAGTGTATTAAGCTACGTGGTGAATACTTTGAAAAACAATTAAAAGTACTATAAGGTTCTAGTTGTGTTTTTCTTCAAATGACAAAACTTAAAAGGCATGCCTCGTATCTGTATGATCTCTTGCTAGAACCTACATTACTTTTATATGGGAGATGAATGGAATAAAAGAAGGTAAGTACTAAAACGCTACTGTATTGTCCCAAAAGTACTTAAAGGTAAAATGAGCTTAATGGACTGATGGTGTGGCAAATGAAGTGAGTGACGCGGCCCTTGTTGGCTGTAACGAGAACGCCTGGCTGACTTGATAGCCCAACGCGAACTGAACTGTATTATGAGATGAAATGTATGTGCGGCGTAAACTGCTGAATTGCATTATGTGCGGTTGCACCGTACACAATAGTTATTATATTGTAAAAAAGGGATAGTGCTATTCGTCTTCGTTGATGATGATTTGGTTTGCCCTTCCAAACTTCTCCATTAGTGGATATTTGAGGAATCACCCCCTTCCTAATTATTTCAACTTTCAAACAGTCCATTTGTCATTATCATCATCATCACATCCGTCTCATCAAAATCGTTTTGGTTCAGGAAATCGGTCGTTCATCGGGTATTGCCGATTCGCTGTTCGCTCTAGCGAACTAAAATCAAATAGGCCAAGCTGTGTTTTAGTTTTAGGGAAACTAACGAACAGCAATTGTTTTTTGTACTCAGAGTGAAGTTTTAAAGTGTGCGTGGATGGGCAAATCTGAAACTATGAGGTTTAGCGAAAAATACTGAAAGGAGTCTCGAGCCTGATTTTGAAAACCAAAACTACATCATGGGATTTTAGAAAAATCGGTATTCCTAGCCAGGAACGAAACCGGTTGATTTTAAAGAAAAAAAACATACCCTGTATTATTACACTATCCAAAAGTGTCGCTTCTAAGGATCAAATTCTGGGAAATCATAACACACGGCAAACTAAACGAAAGAGTTAATTTTTATCAAATACTGTTAAATTTCCAAAAAAAATCTTCGTAGTTTCGGATTTGGCCATCCACGCACACTTTAAAAATTCACTCTGTATGGGTAACAGTTATGGATTCAAATTATGTAAGTCATTTTAATATAATTCATTTTTAAGTAAGAAATAAGGCTGTATTAACATAGCCAGTAACTGTAGCCGGATGTACGAGTCAACAGGAAAATGATTTGCAATGACACTTTCTAAATTACGCGAGCGCGTAACTAGTTGCTCAGAATAAACTTTACTTTCTTCAACATTACGCATTAGGTGTATTCTTCCGTTTCATGTAAAATGCTAATTCAGTCTATGTAGTTTAATATCTAATTTTCTATTAATTACGTCTTTTAAAAGGGTTGATATCGGTTATTACAAGAAAAAGTAGTTATAGGATACTACTTATAATTAATACAAAATTCTAATGTAATATTAATCATTGCTTGCGTGTCAAAAGACATTAAAAGCTCATATATTTTTCATCTGCACATAATATAAAAGTAACTTTATTAACTTTTTATTCAATAACATCCTTATACGGCTTTCAATTTAATTAAACTTACATGACCAGGAAGATGTCTGACTAGTCTTCTACTTTCTGAAACGATGTAACGAGCTTTAACACTTTCAAATGCAGCTTTTAAAAACACGTTTCTTATTCGCAACATAAAATGATTAATTTATAAACCTGACAAATGACAATCGGCTATAAATTTTATATTGCGTTTTAATTATCAGTCAGCGACGTTAAATAATTGTTTCGGGCTTAGCCTTATATGGGTTTGTTCGTCGTTGATGAAGTTGTAAGGCGTGCGCCTGCGCAACGTGACTCGCGAGTCGCGACTATCTGTAGATCCTATCGGCGGATACTCGGACCGCTATCGGAATCTCATTATTCCCCACAATCCGATTAGCCGTGTCTTCCATAGCGTTAACTTGTAATTTCGCTTCATAATAAGGCTTTGAATAGTTTATTCCGATTTTGGTGGTTATCTCTGTTTGATCGATTGTTTAGTCGTTAACTAATGGGGGTTAAGGGTTTATTGATCTTGATGTGTTAATTTGTTGTTGTAGATTTTAGTCTTAGTTAAATTTTTTGGTATCTACGTTTTGAACTAAATATTTTCTTGCATGGCATGCGGGCATCGGGTAGTGTTTGGGAAATTCCGAAATATTAGCCCAGGGCTTTTGTCATTGACATGACACTACCTAATCAAATTTATCCTGATTGAGATGAGAGTTCCTCTTGAAAGTTGTTGTTTTAAATAATGAAAAACAAGGCACTTACCTAAAGTAAATAGTAAAATCCCAGAAGCAGAATATTTTACACTTTTTGCCTCTTAGAAAACTTTTTCCTGTCCCGCATTCCTCATTAAGTTCTCAGCATACAATGACGTACGACATTAGGATTTTTTTTTTAATATTTTAAGTTAGTTTTTGCCCTCAAATAAGTAATGTATGTTAAAGTTTTTATGACTTATGTAGTTACGTCTTTAACAGTAAATTAAATATTGTATATTTGCGACTCTATTCCAATTTCCATCAATGTTTTATGGGACAGGAGACAGCTTCGTTCCATCTATTCAGTCCATTTGAAAAAACTTGACTCGACTCAGACACCACGGTAAAAGAAACAACTCGATTAATGTCATATTATAAGAAACTGTTACATTCAAAAGTACAACAATTTTATTTTAATATTTTTAAAACTTATCTAAGTAAACAACGTGTAGACAAATAAACACAAAACCTGAAAAACCAGCCAAGTGCAAGTTGGAATCGCACATGAAGAGTACCGAACCATAAACCTTAATTTTTATTATTAGGTCATTACATATGAAATTGGCGTTTTGTAAGGGCGGAACACAAATTAGATTTTTTTTAAATATAATATATTTATTTAATCAAAGTATGTACCATTGCTATCTATGCACTTTTGCCATCTCATAGGTAGTTCATTGATCCTTTTACTAAAAAATACATTCGGACGGGAATCAATAAAATATTTGAAGGCGCTTTGGACCGCCCCATCGGAGTTGAAGTTTTCACTAGCAAGAAGTTATCCAAATTTCGAAAAAAATGGTAATCTGTTGGAGCAAGGTCCGGGGAGTACGATGGATGTCGTAGACATTCCAATTGAAGCTCTTCTAATTTGGTAGCCGTCTGTTGTGCAGTGTGTGGTCTAGCGTTGTCCTGAAGCAGCAGTGACCTAGAGCGATTGACCAGCCTCGGCTGTTTACCAGTTAGCTTTCCCATCATGGTTTGCAGTTGCTAACAATAGACATCCGCCGTAATCGTCTGGCCAGATTTAAGAAAGCTGTAGTGAATGAGTCCGGCACTAGTCCACCAAACGCTCACAAGTAATTTTTTTTGAGTCAATTTTCGCTTGGGGCAGGATTTAGCTGGTTCGCCAGGGTTCAGCCATTGCGATGAGCGTTTCTGATTGTCGTACAAAATCCACTTTTCATCACAGGTAATGCTCGATTTAAAATCCCTTCATTATTGTGCCGGTTGAGTAATGCACTCAATTCATGTGGGGTACCACATGAATTGAGTGCAGCAAACCGACCTTTTAAGCTTTTTCACCTTCCCAATTTGCTTTAAGTGGATTAAAACAGTTTTATCACTAACACCGCAGCCTGCAGCTAACTCGGATGTGGTTTGCGATGGATCCGCTTCCTCAATAGCCTTCAATTCTCCATTATCAACTTTGGTCTCCGGCCGTCCACGGGGCTTGTTCTGCAGGTCGAAATTTCCAAAACGAAAACGTTGGAACCAAAAACACACTGTGTTTTCTTTTGCGATACCGTCGCCATACACATCATTAATCCTTCGAGCCGTTTCTGCAGCACTGGTGCCACGATGGAACTCGTACTCGTAAATAACGCGATATTTCAAGTTTTCCATTTTGTAAACTGATTGGCGCAAAGAAAAAACCAAAAGAGGAAAAAACAAATGAATTACGGTTTTCGAAACACAAAAGCATGAGTAAATAGTTGAAATTGGAATTCCAAACCAAAGAGAAGATATTTGAGATCAAAGTGGCCAGTACGACAAAACGCCAATTTCATATGTAATGATCATTGATATATAAAAAACCCGACACACACACTCAACATCTCAAAAACGTCCGCAAAAAACAAGCGCAATATGTATAATTGTGCGCAAGTTTCAAACAGTCTCGCATCGCTCGCCATACTGCAGTGCTTTGTAAAAACAACTTTAAGCGATCCGTGTAAGGTTGAACTTGCAAAAAAAATTGCGCATCACTCGCCATACTGAACTGCTTTGTAAAAACAACTTTAAGCGATCCGTGTAAGGTTGAATTTGCAAAAAAATTGCGCATCACTCGCCATACTGAACTGCTTTGTAAAAACAACTTTAAGCGATCCGTGTAAGGTTGAATTTGCAAAAAAAAAATTGTTTATAGTATAACTACACACAACTCACACATGACACTTGATACATGTTAGTTTTTGACGATAGCTTCGAGTGTTGCATTTGTTCGAGACTGTGCATCTTGGGTTTTTTTTTATATTTCAATGGTAATGACCTAATATTTGTTGTTATAGCGGCAACAGAAATACACTATTTGTGAAAATTTCAACAGTCTATCTATTACGGTTCTTGAGATACAGCCCGCTGACAGACAGGCATTTTCTACCAGTCAACCTTTGGTTGATGCAGAGAATAGTACTAGAGGTGCAATATAGAGAATTAAACAAACATTAAAACAAATAATATACATATCTAAACTATACATACAACATATATAGTACAAATACACACACACATCCTAGAAATCCAGCAATTTTTTGTTGCTCGTTTCAAAGGGTTTATTTCTGTATGAGATAAGCCCTAGCTTACACATCTCAGCAGTAACAATCCAGGGATAATAAATGTATCATTGATACACAAGCAAATACAAATTGCTTGCCCAAGGCATCACATTGAGTTCGGAAACTACCTCTTTCGCAAGTTACCTTTTATAATGAGCAGCTGAATACAGGGCTCTATTTCTTCGGTACCTTTCATTCTTACCGCTTACAATTGATCGATTCTAAATACGTAATTGGGCATCATCTTGACTTTTTAAGGTTCCGTACCAAAATAGTAAAAAGGAACTCTTATGGTGTGACTTAGTCTGTCCGTCTGTCATAGCTGGATGTCTCAAGAACTACCGATGCTATCAACTTGAAATTTGGAATAGTTTTAGATGACGTTTGCGCAACTATTTTGCAAATAAGAAAAAAATAAAAATGTATTTCTTTTTTGCAACAGCGACTGAAAGGATTTCTTAAAAATTGTGAGTGGCTACTAGGGCGTGTGGGTTTTTAGTTCAGCGCCATCTCTTGACCGATAGTGGAACTAATGTCATTTTTGTTGATATTTCAAAAACTGTTTTTTTTTCTAATTTAGAGACATTGCAAACTTCGGAGATAAGGGGGGGGGGCGTAAATGGTCAATTTTTTGACATTTTTCGTCAAACTCGAAAACTATGTGACTTTTAAAAAATGTTTGAGAATGTGCAAATAGCGCTCTCATATGATACGACACGCACTTCCAATTTTTAAGAACCCATTTCAGTCGCTGCTGCAAAAAAAAAAAAATCCTTTTAATTTTAATTTGACAGCATTAGCAGTTCTTGAGATATCCAGCTATGACAGACGGACAGACTTAGTCACACCATAAGGGTACCATTTTACCATTTTGGTACAGAACCCTAAAAACGAAGAATCAGATTTCTTTTTTACTAAACCGCCATGTTTTTGCTGTAAGTACTTCAAGTGTAAGTATTAATTGCACAACATTCTTGAGAGCAGATACGCTCAATTAAATCTCAGCTTGTCAAAATAAATGAAAGCTCTATTTCCAAGTCCACGATACGAGGTTGACACTCTGACAGGTGGCACATTGGTTGAATGCACCATAACATTCATACAAGTACTCCACTATAACTGTTCGAAGCATGGGTATTTTGGTGTCACCTAAACCATAACCACGCCAGTTGAATCCCAACTCTACTTTTCAGAAATTACAGTTTAAAATTGCTTGTAGCTGAATAATACACGAACAAGTTCTAAGTGTCGCCATCATGATGGGCGAGCCAAGCTCCAATCTATGACATTAAATAATGAAGTTTTACTGAAGCCACTTACACCATTACTTGTTATAATGAGGCTGTTAGATAAGCTTGATGCTGTTAATTGGTAGTGCTTGGCGGTCACACACGGATATATTGAGCTTCCTGTGAAAGCCAGAGATAATCCGAGGTTTACTTTTTATTGGCGCGGTGCTGAAGATTTAGTTAGCTGCCAGTGTAATTTCAATTTGTTAGGTTTAATATTGATATTTTGTTTGAGTGTTGCGTTCCTTTTTTTTTATTTGCGTTTTATTTAAGGTTTTCTTGCCATGTAATAATTTGTTATAATGTTATTTTACAGTTAAAGTCGGAAATTGAGGTACCTACTTCAAGTTTTGAATTCTCTTACTTTCCGTAATAATACAAAGCTTTTCCATACAAACACTGAGTCAACCGATAAACCTTCGAAGAAAAAACACGAATAATATTCAGAGGAATATATCGCAAACCTCCTAAAACCATGACGAAAAAGAAAAAATTAAAGCCATAAACCATCCACTCAAAATAACGCTCACCAAAACAAGACACTACAAATACGTATTTATTTATAATAGGGAAATAATTAGGAGAGTAAACAAGAACGGGAGTAAAATGAACTTTCTCGAACAAGGTGAACTGCTTGTGATTAATTAGCGAGGTGCCTAATTAGCGCGCACAAGTCAACTCATTAGTAACCGTAATTGAAACAAGCAAGCCTTGGATTTTTCCGAGAAAAATCTCCGGTTAATTTTGTCTATACATAATGTGGCCAGGATTTTAGTTCAAAGCGGGACACTTGATAGGGTTCGGTTGTTTTTTGGGTTCTATATTTTTGTGCTTATTAATTAAGTATTTACAATCCTTACTCCTTTCTTCTAATATTATAAATGCGAAAGTAACTCTGTTTGTCTGTCTGTCTGTCGCGCTTTCACGCCAAAACACCTGAACCGATTAAAGTCAAATTTGGTACACAGATAGACTAGAACCTGAGAAAGGACATAGGCTACTTTTTATCCCTTGAGTATGTTCCCTAGGGACCATGCGGACGAAGCCGCTGGCAGAAGCTAGTGTAATTATTATGCGAAGAAATGTTCATGAATCATGAGGACTAAATGTTCTGTAAATTATTCTGCGTAGCTTTCCCAACTATGTCTGGGTTGGCTTGCAATCTTATTGAATGCAGCTGAATATTAGTATATTACTTTAGCAGACTGCCTATCTGTCCTGCCTTGCACAACTGTCAAAGATTTATAAATGTCAGACGGCAACAACGGCTATTCCATCGCGGGTAGCCGATGGATGCGAGAGGCACAGGACTGGTTGTTGTGGCGACACTTTGGGGAGGCCTATGTCCAGCAGTGGACGTCTTTCGGCTGATATGATGATGATGATGAACAACAGCTTAACGTGCTTTCCGAAGCACAGAAGAATATTCACTATTTCGTAAAATAAATAAACTATGTTCGATATTATTGGGTGTGACACGTTACTCATAAAAGAAAAAAAAAGTTACTCATACATACTACGTAACCGCTTCTAATCTCTCGTAGAAGCGTCATAGTCTTGGTGTCAAACGAACTGTTACATTGTAAAGTTTATGCAACTTATTATGAAACAAAAACAATATTTAGAAAAAACCGGAGCTCACCAATTTGTTATGAAGGTATCTGAATATGTAATTATAAATTAAATTATGACGTGATTCACTACACCTCTTTCTCCATATATGAACAATCGTTAATTAAAAAATATGAAAGCTTACATAATAAAATTGATTAACATGATTTATTTACGTATTAGAGAAAGTCTCGCAAAACCCGTAACGCGTAGTCACTTTGTCTTATCATTAACTATTCCGTAGCCAATTTAATGAACCCGCATTTTTGCACATTTTTTACTTGAATGCCCATTTCGCCCGTTGTTTTAATAATTAAGGGTATTAATTAAAACTATATGAAACTGGCATTTATTTCAATGTGAGGTATGCTTAATTAACGCCAGAACACGATTCGTTTTTTTAACAAAGGATTGCATTTATTGTGAAAATGTATGCAAAGGCATACATTTTGTCTAAACTAAAGTGCAATTTATTTTATACCACCACATTTTTTTTTTCTCAAATACACTGTTGGTGTTTGTTGTTGATTGATAGGTGAACATAACAATGAAAAATATGGACTAAAGATACGATGTGTTAATATAAAAAAATATTTAAAATCCGCACACACACAGAAATGAAACCTTAAAAAAAGTGCAAAGTGTGAGTTGCTCACGTACGGTTCCGTATCAGAACTCAAAAAATCACGTGTCTTGTTAATTTAATTTGAATTATTATTTACAATGCATGAGTAACAGAAATACACACTCTGTTAAAATTTCAACTATACACGGCGCCATTTCAGTCGTCTCACAAAGGCCGCCCCTTTAATTTACCCAACATAAACTACCTCTAGGCGGGATTATTTAAAAAAAACTCATTAAAATTATAGGTACAATAATAATAAATAATGCATTACAACTATGAAACACCCTTTAATAATGTTTACGTATCAAAACAATGTCGCCGTTCCATTCCGCGCCGACCTTGGAACATAAGGCTGTGCTCGCTTCTGGATGTTTCAAACTACGTCATACGTTATGGTAATGGATAATATTATCATTTTTAAATAATTCAAATGTTCATAAACTTTTTTTTTCAATGAATTTGGTCAATGGATAGATGAAGTGGGTTGCCGTTGTAAGACGAATTAAATTGCACTTTGTCTATGACGGACGAACACCAGAGCTTAGTAATAGGTGCCCCTTGGTTACCCGTTCGCTTACGAAACCCTACAAATGAAAACACATTCGACTGCTCATATCATTTTTAATTAGCAGCAATGAAATGGATTAATTAAGGCAGTCCGAAGTATTGTCCGTCATATTCAATTATTAATTTGCAAAGCCAGGGTTTACAAAGAAATGTTTGCACATGTGTGAATAGGGCCTTACATATTAAACGTGAAGTAAAACATGGAGAAATAATCATAGCAATTTTAATAAAAGTAAAAAAAAATGTGCTAATGGTAAAGTACGGAATATTCAAAAGTAAATGTCCAGGAGTTCAATTCTCGTACTTAAAAAGCATGCAAGTCAAGCATTCATTTCAGCGGTTATTAATGCCAAAAACTTGTCAAATGAGAGAATTGGAAGGGGAGGGGGGTTAGTCAGGTGTTTTTGACAGTTTGTGAATGCAAACGCTTATTTTTTTCATCATTATTTGTTGTGTTGTTTTGTTTTATCAGTGTTTACTAACTTAGTCTTTAGTTTTACTAACAGTTGAGTCGTGATACTCGAATAAATAAAAATTCTATTCTATTTTATTCTTTTAAAATCATGAGAATTAGCCCTCAGATGTTAAGTCACAGGCTTTTCCACCTCTTTACACTCTTCACACTTTCTTTCACTCTTAAAGAATATGTTTGGAAGGAACCCGATTACTAAGCCTCTGCTGTCCGTCTATCTGTTCGTCTGTCTGTAAGCGGGCTGTAATAGGTAGACAGTTAAAATTTCCACAGAGTGTGTATTTCTATTACCGCTATAACGACAAATAATAAACATTAAATTAAAGGGGGCTACCATGCAAGACGCGTGTTTTTCGGTTTATGGTATGGAACCTCTCGTGTGAGGGTTATTTTGATATAAATTATGGGCACACAATCTTACCTGATGGACAGCCTTGAAAAGAACTTAGAAAAATGTGTTTCAGCCACATCCAGTAAAACGTTAAAAAAGCTTTTATTCAAGAGTGCCGCCATAACTGCAGCTGAATGTAAAAGGCTTGTAAGCAGCATGCCTCAAAGAATTACTGCTGTAATCAATGCATGCAGAGTGCCAGAGAATGCGCAGCAGCGTTCTCTGTAAAACTCAACACCATACACTGCCATCGCCAACCCGCCTGCCAAGCGTGGCGATTATGGCAAACCCCCCCCCCTTTGGGGGAGGCCTATGTCCAGCAATGGACGTATTTCGGCTGTTATGATGATGATGAAATGCACGAAATATGAGCTAACAGTCTTACCTGATGGAAAGCCTTGAAAAGGACTTAGAAAAATGTGTTATAGTAACATAATATGTACACGTACAACTATTATCTTAATGTCCCTCGGCAAACTTCGTGTTTCGTCTGTCGTCGGATTACTCGGAAATATCAGTTGCCCTTTGCACTCAGTGCAGACCGGACGCTCTCAATCAACTTAGAAATATGTATATAGAGTTAACTTAATGTAATTTATTTTTTAAATGGGCTTTTTATTCGGAAATGCGATGTTTACCGAGGGACATTAAAATACAAAATAGTTGTACTGTATATTTTTGAGACTGAACTGAAAGAAAAACTTCGGAACATTTCAATAGATGGCGGCACTTACACGAAACAGTAAACTAATCAATCACTGATATATTTTTAAAGTTAATCTGTAGGGTAATTCCCCTAAGGTTATTTCGGTATGACGTACACGTGACCCTGCTTGTAATCTCATTGTTACTTCATGGGCAAGGCGAGTAGATAGTTCTGACAAGTTATCCTTATCAGTGCGGTTACCTAATACTTTCTGATACCTAATTATTTTTAGATTGCTTTTTATTAAATAGGCTTAAGTGTATCTTGTTTTTGTATAATTATATGTATACAACCTGTAACATAATAAACTCAATACTTCTTAAGGGGTCATTGAAATCATCATTATGAACAACTGTCACTACGGGACCAACACAGAAATCGTGAAAAAAAAATCGACTCCATCATACATTTATGTGCGTATAACTCGACAAAATGTACTGAACAGCTGTTTTTTTTTCGCGATTACGGATTGTTCCCATTGTAAAAGTTGTTCATAATGACGAGTAAAATGACCCCTTAAGAGGTATTGCGTTTATCCTGTTACACGTTGTATAGTTAGGTTTAGTCGTTTTTCTAATTTTGATAATAAAAATTAAATCTGGAATAATTAAGTATGAATCAACCCTTATAATTGAGATGTCCTTATAATTGACCCTAACGATCGATGCAATAAAAATACAGGGTGTAATTTTCAAAGATTTTAGTCAGTTTTATTCCCGGGTGTGGCAAGCGAATTTTCGAAAATCTTTGAATGCAGTTTTCTTTCTTTACAAAAATAAAGGAATGTTTTTTTTTAGTAAAATTTTCTATCTACAGTATTTAAGAGTACTTTCCCTTCAGGTGGCATTACAAAATTCCACCCTGTAGATTGCCATGGTGTCAGATTTTCTGGATACAGACTATCCGTAAGGCACTAGTCTCACCGCCGCGCCGGCAATCAGCGAGAAGCGAGTAAAGCTTGAAACTCGAAACGAGTTGGCGAGTGAGTAGTTTCGATAGTTTTGTCGCTTTTTTGCGACGGACGATTACTGGCACTACTCGCTCCGGCCTGCACTATAGGTAGAAATTACAGCTGGTTGGTGAGTTCTGACCGCTAAGCGAACATTGCCTAGCGAGTATCGCTGAGCGAGTATTATCTTTGATAGCTTTTGTCGCTGCGACCAACTAGTGATAAGAGCCGGCTCGCCGGCAGTGTGAACAGCCAGTTTTACTCACACGAGATCTATGTCTGTTGTCCCTTTCCTCAGCGAGAAAATAGTCGATAACTCAAGCCGGTTAAGATCTTGTATTATTCTTTCGTGCGCAGCCATTTAGAATACGCGTCTCAGGTTTGGAACCCGCAGTATGAGACTTATAAGTCCCGTATTGAAGGCGTCCAAAGAAAATTCCTACGTTATCTGGATTATAGGGCTCAGCAATACTCAGTTGACTACGAGCACCGTTGCAAGCAGTACCACTTCCTTCCTTTGGAGATGAGACGTTATATTGGGGACGTGAGTCTACTTCTGGGTATAGCAAATGGCCACGTTGACTGTCCTGAACTCGTTGCTAATCTGTCATTACGCACAAATCTGATGGGATTGCGTCAGCGGCCTATATTAAATGTACCATTAGCAATGACTAATTATAGGCGGAATGTTTTTTCAATACGAAGTGCACTTAGTTTCAATAGGCTTCCTAGGGACCTCAACGTCGACTTGTTCTGCACCAGTGTGGCGACCTTAAGACGGCTATTGGCACATACATTTTTCAAGGATAGTTAACTTATCTGTGTACTACTTTAATTATATTAACTTCTATGTATTTTCTTTTTTTGTATGTTATTAGCAATTTTTTAATATTAAATTTTGTATGTCTTTGGTTTGTTAGTCTGTAAGCCTTCTTTAAAACAAAATAAATAAATAAACTAATCGCTTCCTCGTCGGCGGTGAGACAAGTGCCTTACGACTGTCAAAAATCCTCAAATGATAGCTCGGACCCACGACTTAAGGCTGCTCTCTCGAGAAATGCTTAAAAACAGCGTGCAGATGAAGCAACTTTTCGTCGGCATTTACGAGAACATACATCTGAAAAAAATAGGTAGTAATCTACATGATTAGATACGTAATTTGGTTTAGCCAGAATTTATGTATCAGTATCACATAATAAGAAAAAAAAATCACCAAATCACCTCCAAATCGTTGAGATGAAACCATTTTACTCCTTAATTTTTTAACAAAAGTCTAAAAAAAAATATCTACTGCTTTGCAATACAAACGAAAATAACTTGGTTTTGTTACTTTTTTAAAACAGATGTTATTTTTTTATAATAAATTAAAAATGCGGGTAGCGGAGTGTCGCAAGGTCGTTGGCATGTATACAAGCCTTAACGTGTTTTTTGAATCAGACCAGTAGTGCTATTCTCTAACAACATTTTCGTATCTCGACAGTAGAATTCGAGGTGAGTTTCAAATGAAGATCATTATGTCGTGCGCAATAAAGCTCACTTTGTGAGTTTTATCACTCAGGTGAAGCTCGATATCGAAATAGTTTCTTACAGAATAGACTAGCTGTAGTATCAACTGACCTCGTCGAGTGTTGCTTAACCTTGAAAATCGAACCGTGCGGTTGTTAGCAGAACACAACGATGAGTAATAAACAAACCTACATTATTATCAAGTCATATTTCAAACGAATGCAACAGCTTATTCACAAGATATTCCATCAACTTTAGGGAAGTTCGTTAATTTGCCCGGAATCAGTACATCTACCATGAGTTTTATCAATATATACTCGCCAGCGACGGTAGTAAAAAAAATGTATGAAAACTTTAAAAAAACAAGTTTCAAATTTATTTATTTAGTTGTTAACAAAAAAATCAAGCATTGTTACAAGTAAAACTTAAGTTAACAACTAAACAAATAAATAAGAATTTTTTTTTTTTTTTAAGTTTTCGTATATTTTTTTAACTACAGTCGCTAGCGAGTATAGTTTGATAGAACTCATGGATGAACTCGTCAAGTGGACTTCGTTCCAATCGCTCTTAATTAGTATTATCCGAGCTTCAGCTATTAGAAAACTTGTCTTAACTAAGTTTGTGTGATTTTCCTGAAACTTTAATTTTTCTAGACATATTGATGCTTGAAAAAGAAGTTAAAGGTATCACAATAAAATGTAATTTTCTTCGTCATACTAATAGCTCACCAAACGAAAGCCAAAAACCGCCAAACAGGGGAAATAATTCGTGTTTAAGCGAATTTTGGCTTAGCTGTAGAGAATGGTGTCTTAAAGAACATACTGAAATTACTGATGGGTTATATGTACATGGATTATTTCCCTATTTTTTTTCCTTGGGTGGACTAAAAGTCTACTGTTAAACGTCGTACAAGCAAAACTTTTATCAAAAGTTGAAATTATTGGAAGGAAAGGGAAAAAAGTTTATTCCGCTCAAAAACTCGCACATTACAGATTTAAGAATAAAAGTTTACAATAAGATCTAAGTAAATCACATGTCGACACCCTTGCGCGATCACATGTTCCAAGTACGGCGAGCTGTGCCGGCGCTGCTGCTGCGACTGCTGAGGCCCTCAAGCGGCCCAAATACTGTAACCTTATTGGTAATTATTATATTTTGGTTGTTTTACTTAGGTCTTATTGTTAACTTTCACAACAAGGAATTTTTACCTCTCTTTAGAGGCCCTGGCAAATAACAAAAAAAAACGGTCTTGTGCGTTATATTGGGTCCACACGATACAGACATTTGTCTGAATCGACATTAAACACTAAATAAAAAAACCGGGCAAGTGCGAGTCGGACTCGCACACGAAGGGTTCCGTACTATAAACCTTAACTTTTTTTATTTGTTGTTAAGTATACTTAGCGACAACAGATATACACAAACTGTGAAAATTTCATCTGTCTACCTATAACGGTTCTTGAGACCCGCTGACAGACAAATGGACGGACGGACGCACGGATGGATTGACGGACGGACAGACGGACAGCGGAGGCTTAGAAATAGGGTTCCGTTGCTTACCCTTTGGTTATGGAACCCTAAAAAATCTATCATACAGACATTTGTCTCCATTGCTTTGTTGCATGGACAAAATTCTTACGAAGTTTATTAAAGTTTGTAACGTCCATTAGGCAAGCGTATATCATCATCGCGCGTGGGTTTGTAAAATAACGAAAAAACAATAAATCATACCACAAAGAATGGTTTTCAATTGATCCAAAAGTTTAATTACATCCTTAAAGTTCAAGGATTCAAGGAAGTAACCGTGTCTGTAAATTATTCAGACCAAAATCCTAAATGATTTACCTAGTTGATTAAAACTATGTATCATTCATTTGGACACGGAAGTCTGTATTGGTTTTGCCTAGCCATAACTAAATGAACCTAAGTCATACAATTAATCACGGGCCATATTTTTATTTGAACAGATGAGGGCTTGCAATTTTAAGGTATTTTTAAGAATATCAATATTCTCAGTGTTCTGTTTATATTTCATGATAATTACCAAGAAACCTTGTGGGTACACACAGAAACACAGTAATTGTAGTAAAAACAAAAGTAATTGTTAACCGACGAAAAAACGGAGGAGGTTCTCAAGTCGACACGTATACATATGTATTTTTTTATTTGATTGAATTAAATAGAGACCTCGTAGCTATCTGTATGAAAAAAACTTGTATTTATCTATTAGTTTCACTTACATTTCCCCTCTATTTAACAAAGTGGTAATAAATGAAAATCGAATCAAGAAAACATAAATAAATAATACAGATAACCAAGTTATTGGTTTTAAATCACATTATTCCCTACATCGCACTGAACTCAATTTGAAAGATTGGCTGGAGCACCGAAGTGCAATAGGGTGATGGTATAAAGGCGAGATTGCATACCTGTGCTACAACCTAGGGCTGGCACACACTCGCTATTTATATCGATACTTTACAACCTATCATTATACTTTAATAGCATGGTATTTTAACGTATAAATACCTCGACGTGTGTTAAAATGATTATAATCTTTCTTAATTGGCGTATTTACTTAAAGTTAACATCCTCTCCATTTGTTATCTTTTTTCTAAGCCTTCGAAAGTGCCAATGCCATAATTTACCAACAATTGCGTAGTAGAACTTTTATTATTATGCTATAAGCTATCGTTTATGCAAACTAACCTGTAGGGCCTAGGAAATTAATTAAATAGATACTTTTATGTACAAAATAATAATGCTGGGTATTCAAATGCCAAACATAAAGGTAGTTCCGGTGACATTTATAAACACCTGTATGCACTAGAATATCGTTAAAAGAATTAATCGTTATTCACAATTCTTTTAAAAAATTATTGCCATAACAACTACATTTTGCAACACAAATGACAAGCGGACGAGTTAAATTATTACGGCTAAACAACGTTCGGATCAGAATCGGTTCGGAATCAATTTAGCGTGGCGTTTGCCCACTTATCGAGCATTGTTGGACTGAGATACTCGCTTTGTGACGTTTCCCATCCCTACAGGCTCCCAGCGGGGGGTGTTCGATGATTGATGGCTGGCCGGCTGCACGCCGCGTCGGAAGGGGACGGCGATATCGGTGAGGTGTCGGACCTCTCTGTCTGATGCACAGCGGGCTGGCCTCGTAATTGAATGGCAATTACCTGGGCTGTAAATATGACACAAGCGCGTAATTGTAGGAGTGGAACGAGTGCGGCCCGAGACCGCAGTGTGTATGCTGCCTTTGAGATGAAATATTGAAATCACGTGCGTATGTCTCCCCGCGCATCGGCTACTGGCGCTTTAATTAGAGCATGACACCTTTAATTTCATGACTTTTTTGTTGTTTAACAACAAACAAATGCGTTTTACCGTGAAGGTTTTTAACAAAAAGTATCATGTTTAAGGCTTTGTTCACGTAAACAGTTGATATTTTTAAAGATACTTGACTCCGGTTTACGTTTGGGTCCTACTCCAAAAATGTTAATGTATTATGACACTATTTTATTCACCCGACGAGACCTTTTTTATTTTGGGTAGCTTTTTTACTATATTTTGTCATCCCAAACTAGCCCGAACTACTATGACACGAAATAAATTAAATATTCTCAACTCGATGAAAAAAATGTGGCCGTTGGTTGCTCCGACATACAGCATGTTATTTTTTTAAGTAGAGCTGATGAAAGCTCTGAAAAATATTTTAGAGACTGTACCTAGTGACTGGTGACGTCATTGCAAAGCCTAAACTACTGAAGCTGTTAACATGTATGGACATGGACAGTAGTTTCCTTTTGTGACGTAGGTACACCTAGCCCAAAGGTATTATTAATAGAGGGTGTAAGCTTAAGAGGGGACTCTAGTCGGTAACTCTTGAACCTTTCTCCATACAAACGCATTCCGCTGTTTTCTTCGTGGATAATGCTGCTAGAGCAATGATTTTTTTCCAAAAAATCTAGATCGAATTATTACGTGCCTCTATCATTTTCTTTTTTCCAAAACATTATTACTAAAAGAATTATGACAATCCAAAAACCAGAAAAACAGCCCGTTTTTTCCGCTATGTTTAGACGACTATCAGACAAATTTGATAAGTTTTTAACAAACTTGAAAATAATAGAAGCATAGATATAGTCTTCCTCTAAATTTTGATTTATTATTTTTTAGATCAGTCCAGTTTTGAAGAAGAAAACAGTGGAATACAAAACGTCTTTTGGTCAAGGTTTTTATAGGTAAAATTAGCCTCTGCTGCAGTTGTCGCTTTCGCATTTTACTTGATAAGGCGCAGCGCAACGGCATCGGCAATAGTTTCTTCAAATACCTATTTTTCAAATTCCTTGGTACTTGAGTCCCCTCTTAAGAAGATATTTTTAACTAAAATCAATATTTTAATTGATTGACACATGTTTCAGTAAATAAGGAATTAAACTTTATATGGAAGAAAACTGGCCAAGTGCGAGTCGGACTCGCGTCCAAAGGGTTCTGGACCAATTTCATTTTTAACAGGTTATTTTAACACTACAGACTCCTTATGGGCTTTCCTGTAATCTTTAGGTATAGAACTATTATGTGCGATTTTTCATAATTTTAGGCTCAGTAGTTTCGGAGATAAGGGAGGGAATGGTCATTTTTGGTTTTATTTCTTAAATAACTCCAAAACTCTTTATTTTAAAATAATATAATTAAAACTCCCACAGTAAGCCCTTTCATTTGATATGTCACACGATACAGTTTGAAAAACTCTTTTTTTATTTTCTAGTTTGACCCCCAAAAATGACCCCTATACTATAAATTTAATAATTTACGTAACGCGTCCGTGTTTGGGTCACAGAAATCCATATGTGTACCAAACTTCAACAGAATCAGTCCAGTAGATCAGAGTACATTGGCTGTGACTGACGGACAGACAGCCACCCGAGTGATCCTAAAAGGGTTCCGTTTTTTACGGATGTTCGGAACCCTAAAAATCCGAAATCTTCGCATGAGTCACAGACAAATGGTTATTATAAAAATAATTACATTGTATAATTTTTTGAACATTTAATATTGTGCCAAGTGCAAATATTAAAAAAAAAGAAATAAATAGAAAGACGTAATTCAAACTGCAGCTATCTGATTTAGTCAAACGTCAGTAAAAGCTAAGTAAGACCACTCAGTCACTATAGCCGTTGACCTCATTCCGAACATTGTAAATCATTGTCAATTGATCCTGAAATTACGTCATCATTCTGAGTTACTAAGCTGCTTCAAAGCCGCGGGCTACTCGAAGTGAAAGGCCAAGCAATACATACCTAATTAAATACTTGTTCCTAGCTACTAGTTACTACGCGGACATATTAACTGGATAAAATTAAACAGACTAGCTTTGCCCTGCGGTTTTTCCAAATCCACAGGAATCGTGTATTTTTTCGATATAAAAAGCCTATGGCACTGAGCGACAGTGTATGAAAAAAATAAAAAAAAACTGGCCAAGTGCGAGTTGGACTCGCGTGCAAAGGGTTCCGAACGAATTTATTTTTTTTAACATGTTATTTTAACACTACAGACGTCTCATAGGTTTTCCTGTAATCGTTAGGTGAAGATCCATTATCTCCATTTTTTTTTTCAAAATTTTAGGCTCAGTAGTTGCGGAGATAAGGGGGAATGGTCATTTTTGGTCTAATTTCTTGAATAACTTCTAAACCACTTATTTTAAAATTATTAAAAAAAAATAATTAAATCTCTCACAGTGAGCCCTTTCATTTGATATGTCACACGTATTGTCAAAAAACTTTTTTTTTCATTTACTAGTTTGACCCCCAAAAGTTAACCCCATACTAAAAATTAAATGATTTACGTTACGCGTCCGTATTTGGGTCATACATGTGTATCAAATTTCAACAGAATCGGTTCAATGGATCCGGAGAAAACTGGCTGTGACAGACGGACAGACGGACAGACAGACAGACAGACAGACAGACACCCGAGTGATCCTATAAGGGTTCCTTTTTTTTCGGAACCCTAAAAACCAATCAAAGGCCAGACTTTGATTGGTTAAGCAAACAAAAAATTTACTTTAGCTTAGACTTACATGAAACACCTAGTGTTTTACATAGGTAGTCATTAAAATATAGAAAGTAATAGTGTTTATTTTTAGCTGTTAATTAAATTTTTAATTTACATACAAATAGTGGGCACATGTCAGTGATGCGAGGCAACTGTTACACCGTTGCGCCCCGGGCCCCGGCAGGCGGCCCGACTGGCGGGCCCCGCCGGGCGCTCTCGCCACCTGTCTCATGCATTGGGGTGCTCACACAGATATTTGCAGTATGCACCACACTACACTTTATGCCAACTAATTAAGCACCCCACATTGTAACTGCCTACCTATGAAGGAAGTACCTTCATGGGTAGGTAGTACGTACTCCAATTATATTGTCCTCCCCAGTAACAGTTGAATTTAAAATATTAGAATAACCACATCAAAAACCTAAATAACTTCGCTTGTCCTATGTTCACACGCCACGCTAGACTGTGCCAATTAAAAAATATTTTTAGAACATTGATTCAATTAAAATTCAACACAGCTAGCTAAATCTAACGCGTGCCATACCTACATGACAAAACGCCAGGAGTCAGGTTTTAATTGGCGTGGTGTCGAGTTCGGACCAGAGGAGTGTGAGGCGAGGCGCGGGGCGCGGGAGGATCGAGTCTCGCCCGACACTCAGTTTTTCTCTCACCCTCAACAGAGCAACAAGTGGTTCGATGAACTGCCGAAATTTCCGAAACCGAGAATCTATTACATCGTCGAAGAAATGACGAAGTATCCGGCGGTACTCTCTCTGGAACATCACGTAATGGGTGTTAATCAGAGCCACTCTAATATCAATCGTTCATTAATCTGAGCTCCTGGACAATCGTTCATTTGGAACGTTCTCACGCTTCATTAAAGTCTTTTTCGTGATTCGGCGACCGCGTCTACCGTTTCCCGGAGCACAATGAGCGAGTGATTCGGCGGCGAATAACGAGGGCATTTTGTCGGCCGCCTCTCACGTCCGACGCCTTCCGACGCTCAATGAAAGTTTACCTGCAGCCGTAACGAGCGATTTGTCCCCTGGCCCCGGCCCCCGCGCCCCCGGGCCCAAATCAAAGCCCATTCACATCTGCATGCCGACACAATGCTGGCAATTAGGCCGCGCCTGGCCCTACAATCGAACGTAATGCGCTCTCGTTCGATGACGCCACGGAGCTGCTCGTCCTTCGTCTCCCAGCCCCGAAATCACCCCCGTAATGTGCTGTTCTCAGAACCAGTAACAATTAACTTGTTGATAAGCACAAGATTTATTAGCTGTTTTAAGAAATAATCGCTCACTAATTCAGTTATCTGGTGTTCACATCAGCAAGGTGTATAAACAATGTTCTCCGGTTACAAAATAATTGCTGATAACTTCCGCTGTTATGGATAATTCTATTTGTGTTTCGTGTTTTAGAATGGAAACGCAATTATTAATCATGTCGCAATCCTTTACACCGAAGCAATTAAGGTCACAGAACATTGCAAATGTAGGTAGTCAATTAAGCTCTTTTTCACAAACCTCGGTCCCTCGTCAGTCGTCTGCACTTTCAAGGTTAGGGTCAACCGTTTTGTGCGTCTCCGTCAACGCTTCTTTTGTGAAGGCAATTTGCTTGGCAGAGGTCAACTGCGCACCGTAAATCTCCGCACCTGCCACTCGCGCCAACTTTCTTCGCTTTGAGTTTAAACTCCCCACTGCATAAACTACTAAGTTGTAATTATATTCCTTTCTCGGATGACTGGTAATCTTCACTGATCATACGTTTTACATGTGATTTAGAAATAATAATAGTACAATAGAAGAAGCGGTACAACCGCAACGCGTGCTTTTGAGGAATTTGGCAGCCGTCCCACTTGAACGCAGATTTGTGAAAACTGTATTCCAAACTTTTCTTGAATTTATACTTGAAATCAGAGTTCGTTTGAGTTAGATTGCAGGTTTTCATTGTGGGTCTCAATGGTTATTTCCAATTCTATCTTTTTCAAAGTTTTTTTTTAACCACATATTTCCTGACTTCAAAAAAACTATGTAGGTACGATTAGATTTAAACATACTTTTACTCGTAAATCACTGAAGTGTCCTAAAGTCTCAAACCAGCTCAACTACGCTAAACGCTGGTAGTGCAATTACAACAATTTCTGCAGCTAGTTCTGAGCACATTTAAAAGTAGTTTTCATAAACACGCGTCCCGGTGCTGGTAGCCGGCGAACGTCAGTCTTCGACATTTAGTGCCCTCATAATGTATATTACAACCGCGGTTTGTCTTGCCTAGCTTTTATAACCAGCAGTAGTACATCCAACTGTTTTATGTTTAGCACGAATATGATATTTAAGTGAAGTATTTCACGATATAAACGGAGTTATTAGTACTGTTGTAACTGTAATAAGTTAAATTTAGAAAGGCTGTGGTTAATGTTTTGTGATTATCATGTATTTAAAGACTTTCTAAGCCAAACCAAGTATGAAAATACAAGATCAGAAATTGATGTCATGAAATCAAATGAAATAGATTTACAAATATTTGAAGTTTTCGATGATGAGGCGTTTGATGAACTCAAAAAAAGCGATATCAGTGCCGTGGACGATTTTTTACTAGGAAAACTGGTTTAAAACCAATATTTACTCTTTAAGAAATAATTTGTAGTATCTGTGTCAACTAGATCTTTTTGTACTACCTGGTACTGTACACATCAGATTTATTTTGGATTCACAAACGGTGAAATCTGTTGATTTATGTCCGAGCACAAATCACGTGTTGGTACATTTGTTGACAGTACTCGGTGTAGTGTCGACACACACTTGACGAAGTTTGTGTAACTGTTGCTTTGGCACCCGAACGTGCGTGCGCGCACGCAAGTTCAATACTCATCGAATTCCACAACAAAGTATTGACAGTTGTTGAATATTTATTGTTTCAGTTTTAACTATGCTAATGAGCGTTTTTATTACTATTTCTTCATCAAGTTTTATAAAAGCAATAGTTGAATCTTCTATTCGGTTTCCATCATCAGCTTTTGCATGGTTTAAAGTTTTCAACTTCATCTTACATCCATTACAAGGCAGACCAGAGAGCTCCATTTACACGCATGAAAAATAAGTGATGATTGCGCTACTGTTCGTTCCGAACAACGCACTAAAAACCACACATGGCATACAAACCACGTCAAAAGACACTCCCCATGTCGAGTTTCCGCGACAATGATCCAATAATTAACACTCGACAATCGCGCAAATGTCGTGTGGGTGACGACGGCACACGGGGCTGCCCGACGCGTCATTAAGGAGCATTCACGCCGTCCGACAATATTCTTCATTTGCGTACCGGCCGTCATTTGGCGCATTGTGACCGACGCGCGACACCCGCCCTCCGCTGCAGCGGTGCAGTGTGCCACCGCCTTAATTGTACCCTTGTCTCGTTGTTACCCGTTTTAGAGACGTGAATATGTAAACTAATCTTGAAATAAGATGTCCGCATTTACGCTTCTTGTTCTCGTCTGGTTCTTCACTGAAACGAAAATGGTTCAAAAGACCCTGCTGCAAATAACACAGCAAAGAAAACTACTAGCTAATCACAAAAGTGCACTCAATAAGAGCAGACTTTACCTTTTGGAGTACAATTTGGAGCCACTTACACGATTGACGAGTATCACACATTATCCTGATTGGATGAGACGTCGTGGAGCGCCGTACGTTTTGGCAGACAGAGGGGGAGTGCTGTACCCATTAGTCGGCTATAATACTGATGAAGAGACGGTTACATGAATATAGAAACTGTTATACTACGAATATTTAAAGGATTAAGAAGGCGGTTTAAAATACACCCACAAAACAAAGTGTAGCCGTTAATAAACTTTCACATAAAGTCTATTTACATAACTACTCTAATTGAAGCAGCTGTCGATACAATGTAGAGGTATAAAGTTATTATAAATACAATTATAATAGACGGGGAACCATACAATTATAAACCATATTAAAACCATCACAATTAAATTAGTCAGGAATAAAGCCCATTATATTAAATTCCCGTGGATCTGAGTGTTCTCACCTCTATTAATTAAGAAATATAATATTGGTAACACATTCACCTGCCCCAGGTATCTTTGAATGAATAATTCTAAGTTAATTATGAGCTTTAATGCGGTGTATCAAAGTGTAATTTCTATTGTGTTTCGGATCGATTTAATGTATTAGAGCAACGGGCAGGTTGTGTAACGGTGCATTTGTTTTCGTAATAAAAGCCTCGATATCTTTGAAGTGAGTCACCGATTACCACATTATATTCATCTAGACATAATGCCTATGATTAATAAGGCCCATTAACTTTAAACAAAGATTAATTTCGAAGCGGAGTAGTCTTGTAAGAGATTTCCTCGTACCACGAAAACTAAGGACGTTCAAAGGCTTTTATTTATGAGCGATTCTACTCTTTAGCTCTGTATTCGAAAAATCCGTGAAAAACATGAAGAAGTTTAATTCTTAAAATATAGCGATACATAAAGAGTGAAAGACCTTCTTCAGTTTTTGCAACAACCTCTTTATCTAACAACTAGTTGAGTTGACCCGCGCAACTTCGTCTGCTCCGCTCATATTGGTCTTAGCGTGATGGCATATAGCCTAAAGCCTTCCTCGATAAATGGGCTATCTTCCACTGAAAGAAGTTTTCAAATCGGACCAGCAGTTCCTGAGATTAGCGCGTTCAAGCAAACAAACTCCTCAGCTTTATATATGAGTATAGATTAGTATAGAAGTATAGATATAAATCAGGAAAAAAAAACAAATAAAATTGTTTCCAACAGAATAGATAGATTTTTCGACAAAAGAAGAGTAGTCGTTAAGAAGGTATCTTGGATCTGGTTGAATTCAAACCAGCTTAAACCCTACACAGTAGCAATGGTGTGAATAGCAACAGTTGCCACTTGCCACCTGTGATCGCAGGTTGCCATGAAAATTCAAAGCTTGTTATATAAAATGAATCCACACAAATCATAAGAATCCGAAACCTCATGTAAGATAGGATTAAAGAGAGAAAAATAGAGTCATTACAACTAAAGTTTTGAATCCTGAAAAGGATGAAACATCAGATTCCTTAAACTGATTTGTGTGAGAAGAGAAAAAAAAAACCTAAATACCTATCTACTAACGTTATTAATAAGAAGTAGTTTCGAAAAACACAAAATTCCCGAAAGCACGAGTTTCAAACACACCAAAGTTTCATAATACGGGCAGGAGGTGCGCGTGCTTGTGAAGCGCCCATCTGCGCCCGCGCATCGGTTGATCGATCGGGCTAAACCGAACTGAGCCGAATTAGCCCGATAATGCTCCATCCGTAAAATTATTGAATTAACCAGAAATCGAGTCCGGCCTCTTTCTTGTAACCCGACACGGAATGTGTAATGAGTTTCCTGTCGGGATGGCTAAGGTTATTTTTCGACTCGATTCATTTTTACGTTGAAATGAATTGACACCAAGCAACTAACATACCTAATTCCGGCCTGCTATGACCTTTTCAGTAGATATATATTTTTTGAAATGCCAATATGATGTTTGGCCTTTATGTGTCCAAAAATATTTTGATATGTCTTTGATACTTTCTTTAAATAAATCCTTTGTATCAGTAAAAGTCATAACATCTTGTTTACCCAAAGGACCAAGGATGATTTAAGAGACTCTGGTTTCGAGAAAATTTAATTCTTCAATCACATCTCCCTTACTTCCATCACTAATTTCGTATCCAGAATCTCTTGCTTTAATCTTCCTAATTCATCCCAATCTTCGCCGAAAGTTCCAAAGCTAACCGCCTCAAGTCACCGCGAATGAAAGAATCGCATCACTAATTCCTGCCTCAGTTTCGTAGTCGCTCGGCCCGTGGGAACAACAAATGAACTTAACGGATTGGGTTCAATAGTCAACGTCTAATCGACTTTAGTTGGCTTAATTGGTAAACTGATCGTTGTGACATTGAAGCTTTTACTACTACGAAGAAGAGAAAAGTAAACAGGAAAGCAGTCGGAGTGGAATGAAGTCTGTCATCTGTCTTGTTCTCTTGAATAACTTAATCAATGGCACTCCAATACTCGTGTTTCAAATCCCTGTGGGCTGTAAGCACTAAAAGGATTCGGTCCAATGATTAATATTCACCAAAATGCATAAAGTGTCCTCGGCGGCGGCGGCCGGTCGACGGGACAGACTCAATCCATAGCAACGTTGTCGTGCACTGTCACTCGTTTCAGAACATCTGACATCGTCAAATAACTCACTCTGACTTTATTTTACTTCTGTATGTAAATGCACCAATTAGCAGGTCTTACGTTGCTTGGTAGGTAATATTCATTATTTCAAGCTGGGATTTTTTCCTGCGAGCGTACCGCAGCGGCCGCTGTAATTAACCATGAACGGGACGGGTCCTTCAGCGTTTGCTTATTAACGTCTAATCTTTGTTGGCGCCCGTCGATCTTAATTAATTCAATTAAAGTATTAAGGAGTAGGTGAAGGTTGCGGTCCTCTCACTGAAATTTAAAAACTTAACGTCGCCGTCGTCGTAACGACTCACCGAGTATAGAAGGGGGAGGCGAATTAATCAAATAATACCGCGGAGGTGCGGGGCCGGCGCCCCCCGCCCCGCGCGCCGTGCGCCCCTCTCGACCGCGTGGCTCAGTCGCGACCGGAACGCCGTACGGGGAAGTGTCGTCGATCCCCACAAACATTTCTACTTTTTTCGAAGTTCTCTGTACAGTTTAGTTTCAAAGTTTTACACGGAAGTTTTTATGTGACCAGTCTTTTATCCTGTCGAACTAAAAGGTTAAAAGACTGCGCTCGACGGTGTAGTTTCCTGAGTTCATACGTTTATTGTGTTTTTTTGTTATTGTTAAGTTTTTTTGTTTGGTGCATCGTGCCGGTCCGGAGACCGGCGGGTCCCTTCGAGGCACCAAGCCTGGACGCGCGGCTTACAGACCCCAGAGGACAAAGCCTTTAGGTAACTATCGGGAAGAAGTTGGTGGTTGGCCTGTAACGATCGAACGTCTTTAGCGTCGAACTGCAATGCAGCATGTTTGTAAACAGACTGCATCAACTAATAAACTATGACACATTGGACATTATAACAATAGCTCAGCTGCTGGCTGTAGGAACAGTTTGTGTGGTGGAGGGGCTGGCCTCCGGCTGCACTCGCGACGGATTGCTAACTTCAAATTGAGCGGCCACGTGCTGCTCTACTAATTGCTTCAAACACAGTGATGTGCAATTATTGACATGAAAAGTAAACCAACATGTAACTATTGGAAGTGTGAATCTTAAACAATCATTACTTTTGCGGAAACATTTTTGGTCTAAGTTTGTGTCCATACTTCAGTACCCAAACTTTTTCTTGGCTGCTTTTTTTAACTGATCAGCACTGCAATTAATTTCAAGGCATTATATAAATCGGATAATGAACTTTGGATAAGGATATAATTTAAAAATATAATTAATGTTAGTGAAACGAAAAAACGTGTCCGAATGAATGATTTAATTAAAACTTTTATCACCAAAGAATACATCATAATAGATTACCCCGTACAACAGTATCTCCAAAATCATTAATTAATAAGCATCTCGTGAGCACAACACTAATTATTTTACCGTCAGGTGAAACTCAATTACTAAGAGATAATTAAACCATCAAGGATTTATTTACTTTGAACATCAATTTTCTTTAAAATAAACCTACTTTTAATTAAAGCTTTAACGAAAAACAAATAGAGAAGAGGAGAGGCGCACAACCCTTGCGTACGAGCGCCGTCACCGCGCGGGGCCCCGGGCCCCAACATTGTTATTGAGGACTTAGGCCTATTCGCGACTGAGGCGTGGGTCGAGGCCGGCCAATCTACATTAAGCCACGAACTAAACAAAACGTATGATTGCCTGCCGTTTGATGAGGATGCTACATCACAAGTCCAAGTTTCCAGAGAAGTGTGGAATTCAAATGATGACTCACAAAAGTGTCTCTGCTAGACCCGGGGGCTCACAAATTATTTCATCAAATCATTCGTAATAAGACGGGTTAAAATTAATTTAAAACATGTCTAAGCAATATTATACGGACCACTTCATTTCATCGCCGGTTTAATTAAAAACGAGTGCCCGCTCCCCTCCCTCGTTTTCGGGTTGGAGTACCCCCTGCGCCCGCGTGGGCGTCTCGCTCCGCTTATATTTAGATAATTGTACAATCATCTAAATTAATGAGTCCTCTCGTCCGGCCCTGGCCTCTATTGTATTATGTTTGTGCTGGCCACAGAACGGATACACGGTGACAATTTTAATTTAAAAATTCTAATTAATCCATTATTCATTTCGTGCTTGACTCTCGAGATCCTAAATAATTTCCGAGGATTTTAATTTGGAAGTTGTAATAGATTTAACGTTTCATTAGATTAAAAATGTCTCTTAATAATAATAAAATTCTAAAATATTTAGACAGTTATAAATGATGTCACGCTTCTACTATCCGATAATGCGCTTAATTGGTTCTCTATGGAACATGATTAAAATTTATTTGTTGGGAGCTCCGAGAAGAGTACAATCTCTGTGGGTGTTCATAACTCCCAGTTGACGACAGTGATAGAGCTCAATGCAATTAAAAGTTTCACTACGTGCGTGGACGAGGCGCCGCGCGAATCTACCTTAATTTATGCCAGCGATAAGCCCAAGTTATGAGAGCCAATTAATTACTTATTTTAACTAAGATTCTCATTTGGGTATTAAAACGGATTAAGCAGGTGATTCTTCGAAGTTCGAATGCGTCACATCAAATTGTTTGGATACTGAAAAGCAACATCAATATAGACGAAGAATAATTGAATGAATTTATGAAACAAAAGCAATTATTGATGTTTCGTGGATCGTTGGTCTGTAAACGGCAAGTCCGCTGATGGACAAATGGAATTAGCGACGCATCCATCATCGAATGCCCTCGCAAAATTAAATGCATCAAGCAACAGAAGGAGTGAGTGCATGGAGTGGGCCTGTGGGCCGGACAGCCGACAGCGGCCCCCGGCAGCCCCGGGCCCCCGGGCGATCAGCCTAATGAACCCGCACCACCCCGCACCCTGATTTATTAACAAATTAAACGCATTCTGCTGCACCCTCATGAAAACACCATGTACCTACACTAATGGGGTTTGATTAAAGAAAAAGAAGCATTGCCTAGCATAATCATAAACTTTTATTGAATTCGCCTTAACTTCCCGAACGGAACCGTCCGAGATTGCTAAGAAAATTGGATGTTCCTTGGAATAATCCAAATACAAGCCGTATTTCTTTCAATCAAAACTTTGGAAATGCTAAAATCCGCAGAAGAGCTAATGTTAATTTTACTTGGTTTAACATTAGTGAGCAGAACATAACCAGTTCCGCTTGGCTAACTCTCTACCTATACATTAGTTCCTTACATTTAAAGAGCAACTAAACAACTCGCTTACTATGCAAATAAAGCTTGCATATAGCATGCCAGAGCTACGTAAACCAAGTTCTATTTTCTTAAACAATAATGGGATATTTCGAAAGTCTATAATATAATTTGTGCGAAATATTCTGGAACCGCTATTTCGTCTGTGATACATTTCGAATGAATACTAATATATTTAATACTCTAGCCAGACGCTATTCTAAAATGCGGGGTGCGACAGGTGTACGTTCCCATGTTTCTCTTATAAAAGCCTTTTATTCAGAGGAGGATATTCCAACGCCACAAATGAGAGTTGATTGTTGAACTAAGAGGATTACTAAGTATCAATGACATCAATATTGAAAATATGTTTTATTTCACTTGGAGCTCTAAATATTCCGAGTTTAAAATTCCTGTTGGAGTTATGGTCAAGCAATATGGAATTGGGTATTGAATAAATTGAGAAGGCGTACTCGGAATCATATTATTGTTGCATCCATTATTCAGAAAACAGGCCGGTAAGGGACGGCGCGCCTTCAGACCTTACATTATTAAACACACGTTACAGACACGCCGCCCTAAACTCATTCTCGATCGTCTATGGCGAGCCCTGATGGTAGAATGATTGCCTCCCCGACAACTTCATGGTCTTCGCAACTCTTTTTATCTTCGCTTATCAAACTCAGATCGCACGTATATCAAAGGCCAGCTGTGCGGCAACATGTATCTTGAGTTATAGCTAGACCGCGAAGTAAATCTCAGACAAACTATTTAAGGCTTGAATTGGAATTCTCATTGAGGCAGTAGGCTCTCAGTGGAACACCTGCTATGATATCGCGCATGCCCTCTCCCCAGTCCGTAAGTCCACATTGACTAAACCGGTTTCGATTACAGGTTATAGCTACCTACTTATCCGTTTGGCGGAAACGAACCTCTCACGTAGGTTGTTGTGCATATTTTTAATACAATGTACAATTAGCTTTTTTTCTTTGTAAACTATTTCAAACAAGCACCTAACAAGTTGCCAAAGTTTTTCCTCGTCTGATTCTTTTTTGGATGTCTATAATTTGCTTAGACCATAACTTACAATTTTATCAACTATATTTTATGTGTCTATATATAGACTACACAAGTCATTATTAGAAAAAAATAAACTGATATTTACAGAACGATTACCAATATTACCCACGTTCCAGGAAGAAGCAATCCAACTCCCATAGAAAAATAAACAAAGTCAACCGAAGTTTATTTGTTCTGTAGGTAAGAGGGTCTCGGCCATGAAATAATGATGTTTGAAGAATTTAGGAACAAGCGTTTAACCTCTATCATAATAACGAGACGCGCATTCTTGGAATTAAAGAATTTTAATATAGCTCAGACAGTTGAGAAGAAAAACAGAATAGATATTAACTACACGAAGTACTTGAGATTGTCAAGCTGAAAATATCAGACAATTTCTAATATTATCCTCAAGAATTTGTGATTTAAGATTTCAACATATTTACTGAAGCTACAGAAAGCAATGAGGAAAACAGAAATAATTCTTCTGAGGAAGACATTCCTTTCAAACAATGCTGGCCTTATTCAATCAAAATAAGTGCACTTCTCGCTATCTTAATGGTAGTTTTCGATGTCGATGATTGAAAGCTTAAATTGAATTGTGAATGAGGGCAAGGGACAGCTGTTATTGTGCCCTCACCGGAGAGAGACGGATGATCTCCTTAATTTCTCTCTGCGTGCGGCCACTCAACTTGTGCCAGTCATCCCATTTGATTGTTGAGGATATTTCGTGTCGTAATTGGTACTAATTATTGTTTTGAGGGCACTCTGTTATATGGGCTGTTGTAAAATTCATGTGGTTTTAATCACGATAGATTATGATTTATTGATTGTCGTGATAGTACGGTTTTTTATTAATGTCATTTTAATAGACTTCCAAATCCAGAAGAACAAGACTCATAAATAAAAATTCATTGAGTTCTGATTTTTATTTACTTTTAAGCGTTTTCTTATGACATATCAAGACACATCTAATACACTTACGACAAATGGTAAAACAGGTTCCATACAGATCAAGACTTTTTATTACTTAGGTTACCCAAGAGTATCTTGGAACAGGAAAGTGGTTACATGATAAGGAAACTCAAACACATCAAATGAATTGTATCAATTTCTGGACTGGAGTGGTTTCCACTATGAAATGAATGCCAGAACAGAAGAATGGACGTGGAAATTAATAGCTATCCTTAGCTAATAATGGCAAAAAGCTTAGTAAAGACGGGGCCCATATTTCACCGGTTGCCATGGTAACTGGCGCGCCAAACACGAACAACGAGGAGATATAACGGCAGTTACGTGTCGATATCTGGTTCACATCTACATACAACACTATAATAAGATTATAATGAGTGTAGCCAATAAGCTTTTTGGAAAGGATTATCGATACATGTTGAGCGAACAATAACATTGAAACCTGTTACCAGTATAATATCAATTTGATTGTTGGTCATGCAAAGGTTCATTGACCAATTTGGTTCATGAGAAAGATTTTTACTTGATGATTCGAAAAGATTTAGTCCAAAGCCAAAGATGCACACAACTTTTAAGCTAACCTGTCAGTTAGTGGTTTGTTTTTGAAGTAGTGAAACCACAGATCTACATTTAACTGCACAACAAGAGCAGCCTTTTGATGAAAGCAAAGTAGGAAACCATTTTTTCTGGTATTCTGAAAATTCTTGGAACATTCTCAAAGAATCACAAACATAAATATGACTATCGAGAAATGTATTTTCAAATTTCTAACAGTTTCAGAAACAGGCACAAAACGTCATCCAATAAGTTAAGCTACAGCACATAATAGCATACTCATTGATATCAAAATCATAAGTCTAGTTTAGAACAATTTGTTGCTTCATTATCAGGGCGTCCGGAGCGCTAACAGCAACTAAGTAGATAACAATCAGCTGAAGGCTTGTTCGAGACACGAAATTAATTAAAACAAGTTTGTTCGCGGATCCTATGCAGGGCGAACAAAGCCATGCTGAGTCACTAGGTAATTACACCACGGCAGACGCTAGCGAGGCGCCTCAAATCTAACATTATCTTGTGCCTCATTACTATAAGCCTCTGAACAACACCAAAAAGACACAATAACCAATCTAAAAACTATCATTTTCGTAAGACACAACAGATAAATGAATTAGCCCCTCATTTGCAAGTCACGTCAAATATTAATTGAAAATTGAATCACTCGAAGACGACGGTCCCAAAGGGTTAAAAAATGTCCTTTCATTGGCTCTTTGAACTCGCCAATATTCTTTCTGAGGCTTTTCCTCTCCGATGAATATTGTGGTGATCGCGCCTTGTCATCGGGAATTTTAATTATATTCAGTGATTAATTATGTGTAACGAGCAAAGCGGGGTGGGGTTCGTGATAGCTGATGGATGAGGAGCCAAGAAGTTCTCAGTTTTGCGCGGAGCTCCTTTCTGCGGCATTGTCTTGTGTTTAATTGTTACTTTAAACGTTATATTTTGTTTCATTGTTCCCGCATAGTGGGCGATGTAATTTGATTTATTCGGTACACTGAGTCATTGTTGTTATTAATTTTATAATGATGAAGACAATGCTGGTATTTACGTCGAGTCGTCGCGCATTAAGCTGAATCATCAGAAAAACCTAATTATTTTATGCAGGCACATGTTTGATACCTACGTCTAGTATTTTCTGCTCAACCTAATTAATTTGAATGGTTGGCATTTCTCAGTTTCGCAATAATCTAGAATCAGCGGACCAATTGTTTCTCCAATTTCATTTCCTAAGTAGGTGAGCAGTCGACTCGTTGGATGAAGCGTGTAAACTTCAAGACATGGCTTATCTCCCTTTTAACACAATGAGCCATCTGTTACTGTGGCGACGACTGACGATATCCGTGACCTCCTCACTGGAATACCTTCGCTATTATCTGCTTCACTTACTAAGTTGTAGCTGCTAATTAACTGCTTCTCACAGATAAATCATGAATTCATGATACATGGACATCGTGAATACAAACGATGGGCTCGTTGAAAACAGAATGAATGGGATTACAAAGTAAAATACATTGTGTTGTTGAAATAACTATCTGTGATTTGCTTTTGGTTACATTCTTCGAGAGGTTTTAAATCCAAATAATATTAACATTAAACCGATAGCTATTCGATAAAGTTTATAACGGTGAAAGGCTAATGAAGAATTTTATTCAAAACCGGATTATAAAAGAGGAATTACTGATAAGGAACTTGCTGAGTAAGAGGAAAACCACTGACGTGGAACAAGCAAATTATAATGAGTGTTGACGGAGAGTTTCACGATAATAGTAAATACTCGTTCATGTAATATCGAGTGAATAGATCGGTCCACTCCGAATGTAAATAGATTATACTGAGTGCTCCCAGCGGCATATATTATTAAACAAGCGATTACCCTCTAAATTTAGATCTGCATAGATACCGAACGATCCGGGAATCGCTAGTACACGCTCCCTGCAAATCCGACAGTTTTGACAAATTATGCGCATTCATTTGCACTGCCATAAATTCCGACCAAATTGTCAACGAACACAACGGTCCTAATACGTTTAACGAGACGCAGGAGTCACATTGGACGACCTCACGCAAAAAGTAGTTATTAATGAAGAATAGTGTTACAGACATTTTTCTTAAGAGATTAATGGCTCGCGAGTAATTTGCATACAAACGTTTGTAATTAAAACTCTGTTTACGTCATAATTCTCGGCTCGCTTCCCACGTCGCGCCGTTTTCTGTAGTTTATCTAATCTGCTCAGGGCGGGTTATTTGCACTCTGATAAAACTGCGAATGGCCCTTAACGGATCGGCATTTTGCAACACTGTTCCATTTCCAGTTTACAATATTCGTGCGAGACATTCTTTGCTTTTAAAAGTGTATCTGACGGCAATAAAATTGGACGTATTGCTTTTTTGAATGATCTGAATCTAAATGCAATATAAACATGTTTGGGGGGAGCGGAGCCGTCCCCGACTCCAGGGGGTGCCATCCAAATTGGCAACGGTTCACGAGGGTTCTTCCCATACGTTAAATACGCAATTTGGTGCTCTATACAATCAGTCAAATGAGCTCGCGTCGATGCAATCAATTACGCATCTTTTTTATTTGGGGTGGAAATCGACGAGTTCACTAGGTCAGCATTCATGACGATATTGTAATTATGTTCCTACCGTTAAATGTTATTATTTTCGTTTGTTATTTTCTGATGCATTTGCATTAACATTTTATCCTAAACAAATAATGACGAGCATTTTGTTAACTTCGGCGGCAAGTCAGCATAAATATTTTGGAGCTCGTTTTCATAGCGGCCAATTAAGATGTCATCAATAAACATTACCTGAGAAAACAGACAAGCCACAAAAAGACGAAAGTTGCGATAGGGTGGTCAGTATAACAGTAAGCAAAAACTCGAGAATCATCATTAAGAGTCCATTAATTAAGGATTACGATCCAGCTACAAAAACTAAAACCAACTCTCTTTTACAAACTATTTAACAAAAATGTGGACAAACGTAACAAAACATGCGCAGAATTAGCATCATTAAACGCTTACATGTCGGTCTACATTTTTCAAATTGTCCACTAACATTCATTGTTCTCTTTTATAATGTTTAAGCATGTTATTTTGTATAGCATTACCTATTTATGTTAAAACCGATGTATTTACGACTACAATTACCCGCGACTTTGCTCCGTGAAATGCGTTTCCGTGCGAGCCTTATCAAGCACAATCTTCCGTTGACTCTACTATTGTATGCGAAACTTCCACGTTATATCGCTCTGATATCGTTAGAATTAACAGTTTTAATGATAGGGATCTTAAAGTAATTATCGTGGGGTCAACTTTCAGTGTGAAATGGTCGACGAATGTTGATAGGTCCACGTATAGCTGGTGAGTCCAACGCCGTGGTATTCTAAAGCATTGCAACTTCTATTAGCCAGAATTTATAGTGGCAACGAACCAAAAAATTGCCATTAAAATTTTCAGGGGGAACTTGAAGACACAAATTACAATAGTTTCCACCTCCACTAATCAATCTGCTGGTAGAAGATAGCCCTGTCTATAGATCCACCACTAAGATCTTAAGCTCGATAATCGATTGAATAATGAAGGCGGGGCATTTTCAGGATTCATAACTTCTTCTAATCTCTTAGAAAGTAATAAGCGTATCTACCTTTGCCATCGCCTCGAATTGAAGAATTGCTTAGAAAATAGAGGAAGACCAACGAACACTAATGGATGTATAAGAGGAAGATGGTAGGTACAGAAGCAATAGCTCAAAGAGAAGTCGTATAGAAAGAAGACCTGATTGGATTAAGACAATAGGATGATGTTGGTAGTGAGAAAGTTCGCCTTATCATTAAACATCCTTACTTCCTTACTAATTTTATAAACTCAAAAGTGACTCTGTCTGTCTGTCGCGCTTTCACGCCAAAACTTCTGAACCGATTTCAATCAAATTTGGTACACAGATAGTCTAAAGCCTAAGAAGAGAAAAGTGTTGTAAGGGGTTGAATTGGGGATGAAAATTTGTATGGAAGTATCGTCATTTTTAGAGCTAGAAGCTTGAAACTTATTTTTAAGGCTGTTGATTCGATATAAATAAATATGGCATTCAAAGTTTGTAAAATTTTTACCCTGTAGGGTGTAAAATAACAATAGGGAATAGGGTATGAAAGTTTGTATGGAATTATATAAGGTATATGTGAATGCAAATAGCTCATTAAAGTATTTATACATTTGTGTCTTATTTGTGAAATAATTAACCTAAATAATTAAAAATGCTACCCAAAGACTATTCCACGCAGACGAAGTTGCGGGCACAGCTAGTTTATTATAAAAAAAAAAACACCCGTGTTAAAAATCTTTTGCCATAACAAGATCCAGTTCGTGACAATTTGTATTAGACTCCGCCATCTTCTATACAAATTAAATGTTAGTCGTCTAAAATGAAGCTATAGAACTTGTTAAAGTATTCCAAGACGTGTGAAGTTTTAACGAGGTAGATCCAGAAACCGTCGTGATACTTAATAGTTTACTTATTATGGACTCCATACACGCTACAATGATTATTAAAATAACTACATACCTGTCACTTATAAGGGCAAACAATAAAGACAAGGTTTACTCCTTGTATCGTGAAACAAAGAGCTTAGCATTATGTGTGCAATTGCTGTAAAACTTTTTTGTGCATACAATTTTGAATTTTAATTTTATAACTTAAACAATTAAATATGGTAGTTTCCGTTTAATTGTTTGATGTGCTTGCAACGAGATAAAGTCGTAATAAAATGGAAATATGTTGTAAATGTTCTTTTTAAAATTAAAATCTGTCATCGCTACCTGTTTAAAATGGAAATATGTTGTAAATGTTCTTTTTAAAATTAAAATCTGTCATCACCATAAATCTGTAGCTGCATACAATATCCATCTAAGCAGCTATATCCGGTTCACGAAGTGATGGTTTAAGGAAAATAGGAACGGAATTGATGTTTCCGTCAAATTGTTTCAAAATTTCTCAAACGCGGTTTTAGATGGATAAACTCAAAACAGCAATTCTTTCAAAAGAAGATGATAAATTTTAGGAATAAATAAGGAGAAGATTCATAATGGAGCTCAAGGGAAAATAAAAATTCAGAGAATATCACCATTTTTAGTAGATAATCCTCAATATTTAGGTACCCCAGTCAGCATTGTTCCATGGCATGACCTCTTTGTCCCTCTGACACCGCTCATCAGCGAACAATGGCGACCTGCGTATGCGCACTTGAACGCTTCGCTACCTGTTTATGAATTATTTAAGCGCTTACCACCTCTGTGTGCACTCTGTTGACCTTAGTTTTAGTTGAAAAAAAAACCTCTTTTGAGTCATTTTTATGTTCATGATGATTTTAAAACTACTTTTTAAAAACTTTAAAAAATAATTGCCTTTTTATTTTAAAACGTTGCTCAGCCATGTATTTTGGTTAGTGGAGATTCGCTTTTGAAACAACCGTAGTTAACAAAATTAGGTATTTAGAATTTCCCTGAAAAAGGGAGCTTAGGGCAAGTTTACTCAGACCAAGCCGGTAACATTGAATTTGTATATTAACGTGAACATCGACTTTGCCGATGAAATAGCATGCCAACAGTAAAAAATATTTAATTGTTGAATACTTGTAAACCAAGCAAAAATATTCAGATAGTAACAACGACACTCATTGCAAAATGTTACAATCCGCATTTAATTTTTTTGCTATGATATTTCCGGTAATGAATTCAAAACATTATACCTCTTCCACATTTGTATTCACTTAGTACAAAATATCTTATGTCTAAAACTTGCTATCGATCATAACTACCAATGTGCTGTTTATCATGGATCGTATCCAGAACATTTAGAGAGTAATGGATCGAAACTAAAATAAAATGAAAACACGCAAAGTGCATCAAAATAAAATACTCTGCTACATGAAATACTCATATTTTATTGTGAAACACTTTATTACAGTTTTATAAGGTTACCTACCTTCGAAAAGACAATAATAATATATTTTAAAAGAAAAACCTAGATTTTGAAAGGTACATGCATACTGTTGATAAATAAAGACGCTTAGTAACGTTGGATTCGAAGCGACATGCATTACGTATTTACGTGTCGCCATACTTATTCATTATTACAAGTACCGTTACAGTATTTTATGTCCAAATAAAAAATACCACGTGGAAGCCACTTTGACACTGCCGCAATTTTTCAACCGAAAAGTATTTTTATGTTTCTATTTAAGCGGCAATTTATAGCGTCCGTACGTAAATACACACTTATATTTGAATAAACAAATTCTATGAATTATCATTTTAACAATAATAATAGTTTTCGGCGTCGCTATGTCTGCAGGGGAAACAGATGGGGCCGGGGACCCCTGGCGGGTCTCGTTAACTGTACATACATAGATAAATTTATTTTTATCTGCCAATTTACCCCAATCTCCTCTATTGTAGATACGCGATGACAGTTATCGCTTAGTGACAAAACGTTAATTCACTGCCAATGAGCAACTGAAGATTTTATCTCGATTATGATGGCCAATAAAATTTTACCCACGCGTTTTCATTTAATATTCGGTAAGTATAAAAATCTATTCTGTAAGAAAAAGTCGCCGCTGGTAAATAACATATTTAGCGTGTATTTGAATTAAAAGAATCTAAAAGAGTTTCGTTAATGTGAATTCTTTAGACAGTACTACAGCATTCAGTAAAAGCTTTCACGTTAAAAATTATCCTCGACCGTTCACCTCAATGGTCCAACGGATTCCTGCGTCGTCCAATAAAATGCTTTAAGTGTGAAATCTTGTTTTTGTTTTGTAATTTTTCACGATAAAAAGCCGGTCAAGTGTGAGCCTGACGTGTGATAAATGTTCCGAAACATTCTAGGCGTACTGTTTACAAGTATAACAAATTGTTTAAATAAATATTTTTATGTGTGTTAAAGAATGTTTATTGTGTAATGCGCAGCTGACAATTTTACCTCAAGGTAGACCTCGTTGCGAACGTTTTTATTACCTGAATTATTAAACGAGGGGTAATTTTTTTAAAGATTTTACTGCTGAGCAATTTATATTAAGGTTAATTTGCCTGTTATGTATGCAACAGGATGCATTTAATAATCCCTTCTTGCGAGCATAGCCTTGAGAAAAAATAAAATAGCACACGAGATTCTACAGTATTATTCTGCTATTTACACCGCCAACTCCGAATAGGGCCGTGACACCAAAACTCAGACGGAGACAATTCCATAAGCGTTCCGTTTTCCCAATTTCATTAGGGTACACTAAAAATAATTCGGTGTTGCCGGCGTTGCGGCGCTCGTCCATGGGCCGTATCTCCGGGCCGCGCGGTAACAAAAGCGTTATCTTATCATTACCACCCCATCCCCGCCGATAAATTACCATAACTCTCATTTACATGCACCTACGTACCGACGAGCATTGTTTACGACCCACAGATGACGGATTTTCTTCCGCTTTCGCTCTGCCTAAAACTCGGATTCCGAAATTTCGTGTTATTGTGTTTCTGTGTTCTATACGTATACTTTTATACAGTTTTACGAATGTTTCGCGCAATATATCAGGTACATAACGAGAGAATAAATACTCAGGGATGTCTCCAATCGAATGCCATGCTCGCTTGATGAAATTAATGTCGTCAGCCGTTCTATTTAGGTGAATACATTATAAGGCGAAGACAGTAACTTTCAGACGAGATTTTCAGCGATGCCAAAGAATCTTCGTTATGCTAAAAGCTATTTTATTGTCTCTAATCATTTATTTTTTTATATCTCGCTGAGAATTCTTGGTCCATTAATTTGTAGAGCAGAACGAGTTACATTCCTTTAGAGGCGTTCAGCTGCTTCGAGTTCATAATAATGCCTGTAATACAACGTAATGTTTTAATGCGCACTCAAATTTGGGGAGCACTGATAAAATAGGAAGCAAGTCTTATATTACTCACTTACAGAGTAGTTATCCGAAAGAGCTTTTAAATCATTCACAAAACACTAATGGACGTGGGGTAGGGGCGCGGGGCGCGGGAGCACGAGGGAAGCCCGAGCAGATGTAGTCCCTGGCGAGCAATGAAATGGAGATATAACAATATAAAGGTGTGCGTTTGAATTGCCGTGAATTGCAATTCGACTGAGTAGCAGACAACATAGACACGACGCACAGAATCGCCAAGCGACTCCACGTTAGGGAAATCGAATATCCTCCTGTTTTTATAAACCATGTAGGTGTTGTTTGCAGTACCTATCCACTTACTGGAGTAACTTCATAAAATTTACTTTTACGGTTTCCTTGACACGTTTTCCAAGAGAATCCAGAGCCCTTTAATTACATTACTCCAGTCTGCCCTTGTTCCACTTACAGAATGTTTCCAGTTATTTACATTTAATCTTGCTAAAAATAATGCTTCTGTTACCTCATAGTTGCTATAAAGTATTTACGAGCTGGTGAGAAATTTCAAAAAATGTTGTTCCCTTTCGCATTGTGCAGGTACTGTTGGAATAATAAATGTCGAGGGGTCTGCGAGGGGAGCCTGAGTGCCATTATTATCGGCGGCAATTTAATTAGATCCCCTGCGTTATTACCACTGATTCGTTTTATAATGCCCGTCTAATATCTACCCAGCGGCCGCCACTGCACCACGCTTGTTTGTTCATTAATTTCATTTGACATTCCGAATAATGTTTTTTGTAGAGCTCTAAGCAATGCTTGGAGACAAATCTAATTATGACTCTTGCAATTATTCTACGTCGATATTCATTTTATCCAATTGAAAACCATCTAGTAATTTACGAAACCGTCAACTTTACCGACAATATATTTCAGATCAAACTAAAATTCAGTTTAAAAACCATAAAATTACTTTCTGAGCGACGGAATTTTATCACCCGATGCAATCACCCGCGCCGATAGGCTTCCGGCTCATCGATATTCGTAACGAATCGTCGAAATTCAATAATTATCCCGAACACGACTTCATTCACCAAAAAACATTATAAAAAGGTGTGAATGAAAAGAGGAAGGCAGCGGTTGGTTTTTTGGGACGAGCGACCAGCCGACCAATGGCGGTCGCCGTCCGGCGGGCTCAGTTCACGTGGTGGTACCGAGTCGTGTAGTAGATAAGATTAAAAGTGGGTAAGCGGTAATCAGTGCGCGACCAAACTGGTTGAATGGAGTCCGATCGGCGTTCATTCATGAAGCTGGGATGCCATCACGCGAGGGACACCGCGCCGGCCGCGTCGCCGCGTCGTCGCCGACCACGATGCAACGTGCAACTTCGCATATCACTTTACTCGAAATCTTTACGATCATACATGCCTCAATAATTAACAGTCACCACTTCATTAAGCCGCTCACCTGAGCGCATTAAATTGTCTCAACAATCGAATTTATTCACGAGGAATTAAGAGCACAGCTTAAATGGAATAATCCCAATTAACACTGTCATCGTGCGTCTCGGTATGTCAGCTGCTTGCGGGCCGGCTTCCTCATTGCGTTCATATTGTGTGTCTTACAGGTTGATTGTCATAATTAGTGCAATCTTACCAATTAATTGGACTCGAAGTATCTCTGTATGATGAAAAAAGGAGACTGAAATTGCTGCAACTCGGCCATTCGCTCATTCATATCCTCTGAATATACAGAGTTGATATGGAAGATTATATAAACTTTATTTCATACTTCTTTGATCTATATAAACAGGTCGAATCAAAGTGTAGGAAATGTGTTAGTAGTATTTTTATTAGCGGTCTTAAATTTATAGTTTGTATAGTTGCGCCCACGCACGCTCTCCCAATAAAATGGTCACTGGTTCGCGGGTCCACAGTATCAAGACGTATATTCTAAGATCAGTTAACGTTCGAATGTTCCGATTCTAGTTTGTTTGTATAATGAAACATTGATCATCTGGTTACGATTCATCTTTCAATAGCTGAGATAATAAAATAATATGAACATGCATTGAACATTATGAGGATATAAACTTTTAGAATTGAATATAATCAATTAATACTTAGCTTGGAAATATGATGTATTGTCTTGAAGGGATTATTCCTATGTGTTTCCATTTTGAGTTCTGTTACAAAAACAGCACAGGAGAATTTTTGGAGAATCGCATAAAGATAGTTTCTCTAAATGCGATTCTCCTAAAAAATGCGCTCACGCATAATTACAACATTAGATATACATACCTACATTTATCGAAAATCATATATTTTTTGTAAAATCTAGTTTAATGCACTACTAAAATATTCGTAAAACTAGTGTTTATTTATGTAGAGAAATAAAAAATACCCACGTGCAGGCGCTCTTCTTTGATTGCAACCTTGATCTGTTATTAATTTTACGCTTATTTTCACCGCGCCCTGCGATGAGTCATGCGCTTGCGCTGATGATCATTAACTCACGCTCACAACGGTAAAAAGCAAGTTCTACACTTTACCTGAGCGTGGATACTCCTAAACTGTTGGATTTACTAACGAATGCTTTATTTTTGTTACAGGTAAGACGAGTTTTGGTATTGTAACCGGTGTGGCGACGCACGTGAGTGAGGTGAAATTATGAAAGGGAGGCTTAAAATACTTAGCTGCGATTATTTGATTAAAATTTCCAAAAAAAGTTCCTCAAAGTAAAAACTTTTTTCTGGATAATTAGATTGATGGTGAGCTGCACCAATTGTTACAACGTAATTTCTTAACGTGAGTTTAATGTTATGACAAACATTCCCGTGTCCCGGTCCCGCGGCGGGCGGAGATCGCGGCGGGGAGCGAGCGGCGCGGCGCGGGGCGGGCGAGGGGGGCTCGGCCGGAATGCGGTCTACCTGCGCGGGACCACCGCTAATCAATTTAGCTTTTATTATCGTACCAATAACGCTTCATTACAACTTCTAGATTTATGCTCGCGTTGTTTGCTTTGCTCTCCAACGTTTTTGTGACCGGAACATGTATTGGCTGTGCCGTGCCACGCTTCGAGACAACGAGTACTTTGGAAACTTGCCTAGGATATTTTTTATGGGCGACCTACGTTGGTAATGTTCTGTCGCGCTCGTTAAAGCGACAAGTAAAAGAGAAAATCATACGCATGGAAACGGCCCGGTCTGGTACAGACACGAGAGCTTTTATTCTAATGCCAATGACACACGCGACAAATAAAATTGTGCGATAGTGGCTGGTCGGTGAGACGATGACAGTCATACGGACGAAAATTTAAATGTAGTCTGTTATGTTGGGTATAAAACTGTGTCACAATAGTGGGGCCACCTGGCTGCGCCTGTCAGCCGCAGTCAAACGTCCGTCAATGTGAACTGGGGCCACCGCTTATTATCCCGTCTTGGTATATAATAAAACTTTTAATGTGCTCGTCAAAGCGGCGTTGAAGCGTAATACACGGAGGGAATGTGTTGCTTCAACGTTGTACGATTCAGTTTTAGAATTTAGCTGTCAAAGTTTTTATTCGTTTGGTTATCCTGGGGAATGAGCTAGGGAGACGTCATTCTCCTCACAGCTAAAACAGACTCTGTACTTAATAGATCACGATCAATCAAAACCACTGGAGATTTGGGCCTCCCCATATTCTCGTGTGGGTGGGAAAGTACAGTTCTTTTTTAAGGTTTCGTACCCGAAGAGTAACACACGGAACCCTATTAGTAAGCCTCTGTTGTCCGTCCGTCCGTCCATCCGTCTGTCTGTCAGCGCGCTGTATTTCAAGAACCGTAATAGGTAGACAGTTGAAATTTTTACAGAGTGTGTATTTCTATTGCCGCTATAACAACAGGTACCAAAAATTAAATTAAATTAAAAATGAAAGGGAACGTCTTTTTTCGTTATATAGTGAGGAACCCTTCATGTGAGATTTCGACTCGTACTTGGCCGGTTTCATAAAGATCATCCCCACACCACAACACACAGCAATTACATCCCACCCACACGCACAAAACGTTTTGGGAACACATTCATAGTGCGTACAGCTAAGGAGTGGAATTCCCTGCCAGAGTCTGTGTTTCCTGATAGCTACAACCTGGGAGTCTTTAAGACAAGAGTGAATAGGTTGCTTCTAGGCAAACGTGCTCCATCTTCGACCGCATCATCGCTTACCATCAGGTGAGATTGTGGTCAAACGTATGCCTATATATAGTAAAAAACAAAACTACATGATGCTTCATTCTTTCCAGCATTAAAAGTCGTCACACCCAGATTAAATGAGAAAATCGTCGAACCCAATGCTAACATACTAACATAGGATTGCTCGACAAACAGTAGTGTTTGAAGCTTACAGTCGCCTACGCATGCCTGCATTAGCCACACAAGACCGTACAATTATGTTTACTTTTCCGCATCATCAGACGAACGATGACTTCCGATTGGGAATTTGGTTTCTCAAAACAATATTACTTCACGTCTGCATTCCCCGAAGAAGTTGGCAGAGTTTTGGTATTTACGTTTGAGTACAAGACTCCCGAAGGATTGCCAAACTAAAGTGGCAGTGGGCAGGGCACATTGCTCGCAGAACAGATGGTCGATGGGGCCGAAAAGTTCTGGAGTGGCGACCGCGTACTGAAAGACGTAACGTTGGAAGGCCTCCCACAAGGTGGACCGATGACCTGGCGAAGGTTGCGGGTAGCCGATGGATGCGAGACGCACAGGACCGGTCGTTGTGGCGACGCTTGGGGGAGGCCTATGTCCAGCAGTGGACGTCTTTCGGCTGATATGATGATGATGATTATGATGATGACAAGACTCCCAAGTAAGAACCCGATTTACATCATCATTTTCCCAATTTGGGTTCGACGCAATATTCTTGTTCCATACAGAGGCGTAGCTACCGCCGTATCAGCCATATCAAAGACTAGTGGACGTCACGCGGTTTCACCCGCGTAGTTCCCGTTCCCGTGGGAGTACGGGGATAATATATATCCTATGTTAATGTAGCTATCCAATGCTAAAAGAATTTTTCAAATCGGTCCAGTAGTTTCGGAGCCTATTCAATTCAAACAAACAAAAAAATCTTTCTTCTTTATAATATTGGTATAGATGCGGCCCCCCCGGACTACAAGGGCCCCCACTTGTGGATGCAAAGCTATACATTTCCCGTCTCCTTCGTGGCCTGCCAAGACAGTCCTTATCTAGTAAGGCCTGTTTTGTCAAAAAAAAAACAATATACCTAAAAACAGGACCCCCAAAAATGTTTGAAACAGGGTCACTTTGAGACTAGCTACGCCACTGCTTCCATTCTTCTCTATAGACGTAGACGTCATCTCAGTACTAACTCCCATTTCTAGCTTAGTACAGCAAACTTCAGTTCGATTGAGCAATTTAAACAGTATTTGTGCATCGTTTACTTTAGGACAAAAAAATTAACTGCTTCGGAGGATTTAATTTGATATTAGTTTCTCGGAGACCACATCTCGCGGCAGACCGCCCGTCGCTTCCCAACCACTATCCGAGCCTGATGTCAGTCAATGTCACTCCTCGTTCATTCATAGATAACGAGAATCCAAATCACCGGTGCATTCGCTCAAAAAACATAGTTTTTTACGTATAAAACGAATTCCTTTTATTTTTTTATTCGCCTCGGAAGGATCAGGTATAGTTTTTTACTGTTATCTTGATCAAAAATCGTATTTTACAAGTTAATTTAATCTTTTTCATAATCTATGGTTTCCTTAAATCCCCTATAATTTTTCTATCATAATTTTAGACAGACGAGAACCTCAGTGCTTTCCTCAGATCCTAGAAACATGCTTCCCTTTTACACTACGACTCTAGCTCGTGTCCACAATTCCTGAAACAATATTTTCCGTTGTCTTCTATCTTCTATTCGTTTGTCTATTATATTTCATTTTAAAACAACGACACGTGTAGCAATTATTTTAAAAAGAACGTTGTTACATAACTAAGGGAGGTACTGTCTAATTTTAATTAGTTGATAAACAAATATATTTGTAAGACAGACGGCATGACTTGCCTCAGGCTCTAGATAATTAACCAGTGATGAACGAAGCCCTCGATTAAAATCGTTTTTGAACATTTGTTAGTAACAACGATTATTTTTAAAGGTCATTAAATTAATATCAAAGGCTCTTAATATCCCTTGGCTTGTAATGATGATGATGCTTTTTTCGAGGCTCAAGTTTTTGCAACAATAATTCTTATTGACAAATGATGGGAGATAGGAATCCGGCAGTCTTTTGTTATTATTTGATATTGTATGACTGGTCCCCATGTACTCATTAATTAATTCATTTGCTTTGATAATGATTATTATTGTACATGCATGTACAAGATCACAACTCCCCTGACTTTCATTCTTAGAACCCTTGATAACATTCAAATAAATAAACTAGAGACTATATAGCTGCATTTCTGCCTACTGCGATGTTATAGAAAACGTAGGCTTTTACTTAATTTAATTCAATTTTGAATACCAATCTAACTAACATGCACTTAAAATATGTCGTCTAAAAATTCGTCCGCATCTCTGTCGACAGGAAGTGAGTCCAAAATACTGGCGGCATTGCCACGCATTTCATTCCTTTCCAAATAACAGCAGTACACTAGTAATATTCGCCCCAACCATATCCCCAAGCCCAACGAAAACCAATCACGTATGTTTTGATTTTTTGTTTCGTCCATCCAGTGCGGATTTTTTTTTTCATTTATCGTAAGCCATATTAGAATACCATCCAGCAATAATTTTAATAGTGATTTCTATTACTCGATGGCGTCGTGACTGTCTGTGAACCCAAAATGCCTCGGTTATAATGAGGCCGCGAAGGAACGACTATTAACAACATCAATTGAGTCATTTGTTAAGCGGCTCGCACAAAGAAGGCTCCATGTCAGCTAATTAGTGGTATTATTTGATTGAAATTAGCTACATTTATTATAATTGAACCTTTATAATCCCAACGATAGCTCCGAGCAATCTCGACGATTGATCAAAGAAGATAATTAATAGCCCGATATTTAATACATGTCGTGGTTTAAAGGAGAAAGGGAGTCGGAATAAATACGATTCTGTTATAGAGTTTTATGTTGCGGTTGACATCGCATGCGCAACTAACGGTAGACGTCAAGTAACCGCTTAACTTAACAGTTATAGCACAAAAAGTATGCATAAACCAGAAACAAAATGTTTTACGCCTTGGCACACTCATCGTGAATGGTGTTTACTTCGAAGTGGCTTCTCATCGGACTGGCAAAAAATTAGAAAATTTCGAGAAAAAAATGCATGAATTCGTGAAAAAAGCAAGTCAATGAACGCAATGCTCATGTTCTGTAATGCATTGGGTTGCTGACAATCACTGATTTATAAACGAATCGCTAAAAACTGCTGTTCTACACGGTAACCGACAACAAGTTGTACAATTTCACTGAAACAACAATAAATTAACTTCTGCACAAAAACTAACTCAATTAGCTACATGGTTTACGAACACCATCAACCAATCAAATGACAGCTTTCTTCACTCAAACGACGCGGGAATTTATGCAGCTGTTCTACTAGAGCATGTCATTTCTCTTGCACTACAAGAAAGTAAATAAATCAATTAAATGTCAAGAATTTTTTATTAGAGAAAATTCTAAGATATGTATCTAATAGAAAGATAGAAAGTAGTTTACGCTTGTGTGTAGTAAAAGCGATAAATTAACATGGAATCGTGGTTATCTCGGTGCGTTCGCTGCGCAGGCGCATGTTCGATACGCGATGAGCTATAAAACGGTGTGAAAGTGACCGAATAACGACATTATCTATCCGGTGCGAGATAGAATAATAAAATTATTCGTGAACCTCCATATCTTATGGTGGGCTTACCGGCTGGACTCTTGAATGCACTTTACAAAGAAATACTTTCAATGGTACCTACATTTTATCTCTGTTGATTTATTTAAGATTTTGCATATTATACAAATATTGCATCGCCGCTGTTGATTCTGGCTCTCATGATTTAACTTCTTTTGGGAATAATGAGGCCAGTTGTGAAATCAAAACATTTTTGAAAAGGGTATTTATGCTGATAGTTGTCTTTTATGGCGCAAAAGGAATCTATTAAGTAGCAGTTTCTGCTTATACTTGCTTTTTTATTAATATTATTGAAACCTGATAAATAAATATAAAAGAAATTCAAATCCCTTGTCGCCTGATTTCTTTTTTGAACGGTTGATCCAGCTAATTAAAAATACGCTGTAAATGTAGCTAATTCAAAAGAGTAGCCGACTCCCTGTTGTCTTGGAATCTAATGAGGCAGTTACAATTCATACCTTTATTATTAATGCAAAATTAACTGTATAGAAGAAAGAGGATGAAAGAAAAAGAGTTTTTTTATGGCTTCTTTTATTGGCCCACTTCTCTATCCATACTAAACATTTATTAAAAAAATAATGATATTTATGAACATGTTTTAATTATTAAAAAAATTAATATATTATTCATCATCTTGTTGACATAGTTTGAAACATCCAGGAGCGACCGCAGTCCGAGCCTTGTTCCAAGGACGGCGCGGAATGGTACGGTGACTTTGTTTTGATACGTTAACATTATAAACAGGCTGTTTAGTCATTCTAATGCATTTTTTATATTTATTGTAACTATTATCGTAATGAATTATTTAAAAATAATAATCGCGCCTAGAGGTAGTTTATTCGGGTACATTAAGGGGGCCGCTTTTGTAAGACGACAAAAATGGCACCGTGTATAAGGTAACTAGATGGAACCTTGGGCGGATGTGCACTGAAGAAATACCAGTAAAACGTTTCGACGAAGAAGGTTTTGCATTAATGATTCAAGTCATAGAAATCAATAGTGCCTGTTTAATTACTAACAGTGAATTTTATGTTTCATAGCAGTTATTAAGATTTCCATAAACTAATAATATAGGTTCGGTGTCAACGCAGTTATTATAATAATATTCATTGCCATTTTTACCTACAACGAAATTAATTTTAATGGAGGATAGCGAGGAAAACAACTAGTCCTAATTTGAAATTAAATGGCTTATTAAAACTAATAAAGAAGCCATATTAATACTAATTTACCTACCTGTAAAAACGGTTGGAATGAAAAGTTTACGATGTAAGGTAATTAAAATAGTAATAATAATAAATCATTTAAAATAGCCATTCTCAAGGATGAGTGTTTAGAATGGTTACAATTAATGTGATAATATTTGTCTTTTACTTAAGTACAGTCACCAGCAAAAATACCTTGCAATTTCGCAAAATTCAAAAGTTATTGTCTCGTGAAAGATATAATTTTTTTTTAATCTTTAAAGGTAGATCTAAGACCTCAACAGCAAACTAAGTATTAATGTAATCTGTACGTTTATGCACAAACCCAACAATTCAAACATAACGATAAGTTTGGGGAATGGGGCTTGATTGTTTTAAAAAATATGTGCCATGTTCGTTATACCAAAAAATCTATCAATTGCTTCCGAAGTTTTTGCAACTGTCACTTATTTTTGCTCGCGACTATACAAACACAGTCCCCTGGCTAACTGTTTCTTTTACGATCGCAGCCTTAGTAATTGTGAAATTGCAGATGGTATACCTATCTTTATATTTTTACAACACAAATATGTATTTGAAAGTAGAAAATACTATAATAAAATAACCGTTGAGCTGCATACTTTTATGGCTCTTTGTGTTTACAACTCAAGAATAAAAATGTATTGTATGGAGACAGAAAAAAATAGGTAAAAAAGACAAGTTTAAACGTTTATGGTCCATCATCCTATGTGTTGCTCAGTTTTATTAAAGATTCTTCACTTTCAATATCAAGGCGTTTTTGAAGGCCCTCACAAGCCTTCAAAAACTTTTTATTAAGTAATAAGCTTTCTAACATTTCACTATATTATCGGAAAACAAAATCCACAAATAGACGGAGAGTTACAGACAGCCAGAAATAGAATTTCTTATTTTAAATCCCGACATTTTACGGTTTTGCCATCTCCGGTGGTCGAAATACCGATCCGTATTAGGGTAAAATAATCAAAAAAAATGGCGGGGTTGTGGGACAAATAAATTTAAATGGACATATGAATCGTTGACTACTTGAGGAGAAAAAGATTAACAAACATTTTATCGAAACCGATCAATAAGAAGATATCGTTACTAGCTTTTACCATCGAATTCGACAGAGTCAAAATGGAGGCATGCATGAGCCATGATTACCACGTATGTTTCCAGGAATGTCGTTACCACACAAAAATAATTGTTTACCTATTGTAGATAATTATGATGTAAGTAAAACAATGAAAAACCTGAATAACATATTTATGTATTTTACGCATTGTTTGGATAACTAATTTAGAAAACAACGGCTAATTAATTTTGTAATTAAAATAAATGTTTTCAGCACTGGTTAGAATTAATTAAGTATATTTGCTTGTGTACGATGTAGTTAATTAATTTTGTTATAGATAAAAAAGATTAGTTTTAATTTTGATTGTCTGGCAAATATGTATAATAATGTATGTAGTGGGGTCATAGTTTTATAGCTCAAATGCGTTTGAATTAATGTCCACTTACTTACATAAATAAAATCAAATAAGATGCATAAACTAAAACTGAATGACACATCCCCAAGCCGTACAAGAAAGGGACAGATGAAAGTTCGTCTACGGTACTTGAAATTGTCAATATATCAATCTGTCATTCCACTAGAACTAGCTATACTCAACCGGCGGCCCGTCAAGCTTTTCTGTATGGCCCTGTAGCCTAGCACAATATTGATGCTAGTATATTTAGTCAGTATATCAATGTATCTATACTGTACTGATTCTCTCTTTGGCCATGTGCTGAGACTATTTCTCACCCACTATCAACGTACTAAAGTTGCCCTTTGCCATATGAAAACGGTCCTTATGTCACATATTCAAAAGTACCATTCATGTAGACACTATCAAATGTAGAATTTTATTTTACTGGAGGCAATTGCCGCACATTATGATAATTGTAAAAGTACAATGTGGCCCTGAAAGAAAAAAGGTTGAGTAGGGTTGCACTAGAACTTAGAGAGACAGTATTGCAGTAATTTAGCCAAACTTAGTCGTTTTCAAGTGGAGTCTCGTGGTGGTCGCCGGTCGCCACTTGAAGTTTGCTTCCTCGTCAAAAACTTGTTGCTAAAACATTCGTTAAACATAAATATTAGCTTTTTGACAAATTGATGACTTTCTGGCGCCAAGGCAAAATGTCTGTAGCGGTACTTAAGTTTGCTAAATCTAGCCATTATTTTATTCAGCTATTTTGTTTACACTCGTACAGCTGCTGAATGCAGTGCTAATCCACGATGTGATGACGTCAATATAACATAAAGATGGCGTCGCTGCTTAGGTCTCTAACCTCTAAAACGCAAATAAAAACAAAAATAATGATATTGATGACAGTAACTGTGTACCTGATGTCATAAAGTTCATTCACTGATGGAAACAATGGATGCGTTCTGAGGTATTATCACAATACGACCATCAGATTATAATGAACTGTGGGACATTAGAAGTAAATACTAAAGAATTTTACGACCTACATCGTACTAACGTGTATTTTTAATGTTCGACAGCTTATAAACATTTTGGGTCGAGTGCCAATTAAGATTTTAACTTGCACCCAATTAAATATAAGATAAAAAAAGATTTACGTGCACTTGAAAATCCTGTTCAAAGGGGGTTCTGGCATCAGCAAAATGTGGAGTTGCACGTTCTTCTCCATAGAGATCAACGCTTTCGAACGCGCAAATAGCTTCATGTTTTTGACTGACCGATCATGATAACTCAAAAGTGCCTGTTTTATTTGAAATAAATGCTTTGAATCTTTATTTGTTACGCTCCTACGCCTGTATTGACAAACCGATTTTGATGAATTTGGGTAAAGAGATAAATGAAACCAATGAATCTTTGGAGACGGTGATAGGCTACTTAAACGTGAGGCAAAACTACCAAACTAGTTAATAAAGAATAATAATTGTCCTTATCGCATGTAGTAGTATATCTTTTTCCTTAAAGCTGTTAAAGAAAACCCAAAATAACGTCGACTAAAATTATTATGCATGACAAGAATCATATTATACAAAAAAAAAATGCTTAATAGTAAAATTTTTCCAAAAAAAGTTGACGTCACACCGTTTCGATCCGTTGATTACACTACATTTACATGGTCATTTACCACAATTCATTAATACATGGTTGTGCTTAAGATTTTGGTTATAAACCATGTTTGCTATGGCATCAAAGTAAATACAAGGCGGCAATCATTCATGTTGGGCTAGCAACAAGTTCAAGTGGCCGGACACTTCGGATCCGCCCGCGGCTGACATTTGTGGCAAAATGTTCTAAAATTACACACTGCTCACTTCTATCACGAATACTTAATATATTTGTTGGACGAGGCACAATTATGGTCAGTCCGCCGTGACGGACCGCTTCGTTTGACAGAGAGCTCTGAACTGGCCAACGCTTTTGAATGGATGAGGCACTTTGTCCAAATCTCGTAAGCTAAGTTTCTGGGATTGTATTAAATTTCGAAAAAAGCTGTTGAGATTTTGGAATGATTAAGGGAAGAGAGCTGTTTAAGTAAAAAATGTGTGAATTACGGCTTTTGGACATAATTTACAGTGCTAGCATGAATAGGAATGCCACAAGGAAACGCTATGAGACCTTTAATGAATACAACGTACTTCTAGGGACTAGAAAATATATTTTCATTACAAAAGACAAGTCAGTGGTTTGTACCTACTTTTCGACACCTGTCTTAGGCAAAAAAGTACCTATGATATTTATCGATGTTTTGAAAGTTTGTATGAAAAATTAGAAGGACATCAGATCAATGTTATCCAATTAAGCGTGATTGTCGGCACCTTTGTTTAGCGAACTAAATCTTTATCAATTTAATTAATAATGTTGTTTAACAGATCCTGTATCAAAATTTGAAGTAATCTACGATCAGTTAATTAAATTATCGCACATAGATCATCTTTTTCATTGCTTATCTGTGCGAAATTTGTAAACGGTAGCTTTGTACATTGCAGATTTAAATTCTGATAAGTGATCGTAATCAATTTTTACAAAGCATTGGAATTAGACTTTACTCGTTTAATTCCCTTTTACATAAGAATATTGAATTTAGGTTTATTATCTGGAATTGATATCTGTTTTTGATTAGTATTAGGGAACAAAAATTTAAAATTATCATCATCAATTTCTAATTATTTTCGCGTGATTTTGACTTTTCTTTAGTAAGTTATACTTATTTGTTGTACCTGATCGATGCCTCCTCTACCATTCACAGCTCGCGGGTGTCCTCGGTCGGCCGCCTCTAATTACGGGCGAGAGCGCTCGATCTGTCGGAGACAATGTCTACACTTGTACGGTCATTATTACGTGTTTTTCGTCACGACACCTGCTTGGCGGCAATGACAAATCCTTAGCCATTAGTGTACTACAAAACGTTCCTATTAGCATTCTCCACGCGCGTGCGCCTTCCCGTTCATTCACTAACGTTTCGCTCGTAATTTTATTACTAGGGGTTAATTCTTCAAGAATAGACCCTAAAAAATTAATGATATGTGAACACATTTTATGAAAAGTCGAAATTAACATGTCGGAATATTTCCTGGTGAGCACGTTATTAATTAATGCAGCAGCTATAAATGAGTTAACTTGCACATTAAAAATTACCATTATAAGAATATTCATGAACTAGTTGGATAATACCTGCGAAGTAAATTGAACTTCTAGTGTACCTAATAAAAATATGTGTAATTTTATAACAAAGTGTTGTGTGTTTTTCTTCGTCGTCTGCTAATTAATATACGTCGGTAACAAAGCAAGGACGCAGTGTTTCCAAATGTGACTATTCATGCAAAACCCTGACACGGCTCTGAATGACAAGGTAAATGATAAAAATTACTTAAAACTATAGTTCTTGACAGAACTACATACAAATAGTCAAAATAACAGCAAATTAAACAAGGCCGTCCTTGTTTTTTCAAAATAAGCTGATACTTATTAACTTTGTAGATAAAATCATTAAATATTTTGCCAAGGTTAGGTGCTTGTTCGAGTTTTTTAGTCTACTATGTTTGAGCTCATTAACATTATATTTGAATGTATGGAGATGAGAGGCTAACGATAGTGAATTATTTAAAGGATAATGTTCATTATGAACAGCGACTAGATGTGGACCGCGTGACTTTTCTGGAAAATAATGGTTCTGTCATACATCTTTCAGTTAAATGTCAATAATAGCTATGTAAACTTAGGTTATACCTCCAATGCTGACCATAAACATTTAAAAGCAGTATTTTATTTGATACCCGTATAATAACCATCATTTAGAATATGGCACACAATTTTGTTGGATCAGATACCGTCGTGCGTCAATTACGTCGTTTGCCACTCATGATTTCTATAAAATTATCTACGTGCTACGTGATTCTTTAGTAATTACCTACCTATCATGAAATAACCATTTTAAAATACACAGATGTATGGAGAGGGAATGTACATCGATCAAACGGTTCTTGCGGCCGTTTTGAGGTCAAGCCGGATGAATAATGCGCTGGCCACATTAACGGTCATTATATGCAAATAATATTACACACATTAGTCTCATGTACTGTATACCCGTTTACAATAAGTGGGCTGATACATTCATATTACAGCCATCATTTTTTCCACAGCATGAGTCGCCAGTTTAGTCTCCAATAATCGAAATCGAATGCATTCGGCACTACGGAATAAATCCGTAATCGCACGGCGCCGAAAGTCACTCACCTAATGAAGCATGACAATTAACTCCTGAAAAACTTGAATTCGCATCCGATTGGATAAAATTAATCAATGGCAGACCGGTGCCGTCAATGGAATGGATATTTTATGTTCCCGTGGGCGAAGAGTGGGCTCCAATTTGTCCGCAGTTTTTTAATTAGTATGGATGTGAGAGAAAACGAATTGGATTTATGCTTGCGACCGACGTGCGCTGTGCTGTGATTATTTGCGTGGTGCAATATAAAAACAGAAAAAAAGGCTAATATTTTATAGCTTCGTTAAAACGCGGCTCATTAGCGCAGAATTAATATTACTGGCGTAGTTATTTGTCATTAGTTCTGCTGGGAATTAAAATTAATTGGCATTTTTGAATGGCCTCTTAATTTGTGTTTTTAATTTGGACGTCATTAGGTGGATTATTTGGGTTCATAGGTGCGATGGATGGAGACGTTACGTGTCGCGTCGGGTCCCGTGCAGGGGCCCCCGGGTCGCGGAGGGCGCGCGGTCGGTCTGGGGCGCCGGGTTCCGCAGGTTGCAGCGTCTTCCGCTCCGCTCCCGGCTCTAATTAGGCTCACATTCTCATTCCGTTTTCGCGTTTAATTTTGCCGGCGGTTTCGCCTTAATTACATTATTCGCGGCGTGCGGGCGCCCGGCTGTTCTTGGGGATCCCTGCAGTTAAAACAAGTGACCGATACGTTTACTTACATTAGCTTTTTTACTAGACAATTTTGTTTAAGTTTTAATGCCGCTTAGTAGTGCTGTAATTTAACTCTGACGATTCTGACAGGAAATTTTATTCACCAGCGTTTGTGTGACAAAGATAAGTATGATTAATAACCTCTATGGTTTTCACGTGAAATCGTTTGTCATTGTATTATCTATTTTTTGGGAATTCCACTGGAATTTTGTGTCGAATCATCGCGTTTATTGCAGCTGACAAATGTTTTAAGGCAGGCGATGGAAAGCGCGGAAATAAACATTTACTAACAAGATGACTTACACTTTCGTTTGGAACCTGCAGCTCATCGCAGTAATTGAAAAAAAAATCACTTAACAGGTAAATAGAGGGGCTGCGAGGAGGCTCATCGCAGCTCGCTTTGTTGTCGGGCGGTTGCTAATAAGATTTTTAAACGGCAACAAAGTATCCAATCAATGGGGCTTGAATAATGAAAACGGCACCTGCCAAGTTCTCAGCCCACCCCCGCCAGCCTAAACACGCACCGTGTTCTCGCAATAAAACATATTTTAAACCTTAATTCCAATGACAATAGGATACATTTCAGTATTTACTTAGCACGTTTAAATTCGAATAGACATAAGTTTGAGTAATTATGCACAATTGTTTCGTGTCCCAAAACAGGCATTTGTTTTTTTTATTAATGAACTGGGTATTAGGCAGAGTTCATGAAATAAACATTTTATTTATATCCGCAGATAAATCAATATTATGCAATTAATGGTCACAAATTATAAACAAGCATCTATATAAAACACTGAATATTTACGACGTATATAAAAAGCCTATAACACTTATTTATTATACTATTATTCCTAATTTGTATCTAAATCATAAAAAAGATTTATGGTCACTTCTAGCAATATTAAAAAAAAAATATAAACTAGAGTCGCACCCAGGTTTCCCACGTTCTTTAAAGAAAGATGTGGTTAATGCTGCAATTATATTTCTCCAAGTGCCTAAAAAGAATTTATTTCTTTGGACACACAACAACTTCGTGTTTTTTTGTGCTGAGTGCCATAACAAAAAATGGAAAGGAGCATTGTTGCTAAAATAGGATATTTGATTTGAGTCAAACAGTGTAAAGGATCAGTGTTAGGTACCAACACAATTTATTGCAGCAAACCGCCATGTTAAATTCGATAAAAGCGTCTACCTACTAATCTCTGTCAATTTGCGTTTATATGTAACTGGCACTTCGCCCGCGACTTTGCCCGCGCTGCAATTTTCTTAAAGATCCTTATATATTTTCCTAGTAATGAATATAGCCTATGTTACAGGATTAATAATAATAATAATCCACCAGCAACTTGCTCTTAAATACAATCTTGTGGAATCGGAAGTACCGTACTATAGGTATATGCCCGACCCAGTTCTCGAAAACGGCAATTGCACGTTGTATTGGGATCGGTCTATCATCACTGACAGGACTATTGTTGCCAATAAGCCTGACATAGTGGTGATAGACCGACTAGAGCGTCGCGCAATGATTGTTTATATAACAATCCCTCATGACGAGAACCTCGTGAAGGCTGAGAAAGATAAAAAAAACTAAGTATCTTGACTTGGCTCGCGAGGTTGTCGACATGTGGGATGTAAACACAGCAGTCATTGTGCCGATAGTCGTGACGGCCAATGGCGTAATTGCCAAAAGCCTCGACCAACATCTGAGGAGGCTCTCGTTGGGCAGCTGGATCAAGGGCTTGATCCAGAAAGCAGTACTCCTGGACACGGCGCGCATCGTTAGAAGGTTCCTCTCTCAGGAGCCCTGACCACCGGTAGCTTAGACCCTGTTCCTGATACCGGTGGGCTACTATTTTTTATATTATTAAATGTTTTTTTTTATATTTTTTAATGAAATATTTAAAAATGTAATTTATAGGAATATTAATTAAATAAAGGAGATAATAATAATATAATTTATTTATTAGGGCACTAAGTCCCAATACCACAAATTAAAAACACAAATGTACAAATTAAAAAATAACCAAATTACAATACAATTTAATCTAATTACGCAACAATACAATCAATCAATTATACAATGTAACATACTAATTGTGAAAGAATTTTTGAAATCGGTCCAGAGGCTCTTGACAAAGTGCCATTTTATCAGCGAATGCGATTGTCGAAATGCCAAAATATAAAGGATTGACGTGACATTTCGACAGCGTTTGTCAATACCATACATTTTTGACGTTTTGACAATCGCCTTCGCCACGCTACCGCTGACAGAATGTCACTTGTCTAGAGCCTCAGTCTAATTTTTGAGTTTATTCGTTACAAACATACAGAAATACAAAATTTCCTCTTTATAATATGAATTAGTGTAGATAGATGCAAAGAAATGTATCCTTTCAAATAAATTAAAACTTCAAAATTCGCTCCTTCAAACAATAATAATAATAATTATAATAATAATTTATTAAACCAAGAAAATTACAATGTTATTATAAAATCATAAAATATTAGTTTGCAGATTACAATTTGAAATTAAATAACAAAAACAGGTAGGTGTTGCAACCAGTACTCTTACTAAGTTATTAAATAACTTGTATTAAGAGTAGTGGTACACGCCCATAACATAATATTTTTTACATAATAATAATATTTTTTGCAAGTAGAGTAAGTGTTTGTTAAATCAAAGTTAACATAAGCCTTGTACAATGTAACGCAATAAATAGCTATAGTTTTTCGCAGTTATTATCTATTAATTATTTTAGTAAATTGGTATATACATAGACGGGAAATCCCTTCCTTGCCTGAGAGGTGACGGATTTCCCAAATTCCTAATAAGGAAAATTTAATTGACCAAAGTTGGTACTGTTTATATCGTAAACAACACTTATTTGCTATAAGTGTACTAAAATAATATGGTTTTCTGTGCTATCTTTCCTCATACAGTATTAAAAATTCTCAACGTTCTCGGAATGTCAATAAAAGTATTATCGACACAAAACTAGCTGTGAATCAGTGTTTCCTAGTATCAGCTTTAACTATAATTTCCTGACTGACGTGGAATAGGAAATGTATCACGCACACTTCGATTAAGACCTCAAGTCCTCACGGCTTGAAAGCCTAACGCGTTGCAGAACTAACCAAACAAAGACATTAATACCGCGTAGTTCGGGCGCGATTTAACGAAGTGCGATAGAGGTGCGCACGCGACGCCGCTCATTAGTACGCACGCAACACCGGCCGGGTTCACGCCATAGCCACTAGCCAGCCCTTATAGCCTTCATTAGACATGCGCCAACAAGTGTAATGACTTCCCTCACGCTCCGCAGATACACTCCGTGATGCAACCAGCACATAATGTTTACAACACCATTGCACCAATCGTAATTGAAGTCTACAACGTTAATTAATCACGATACGCTCGTTAGTACCCACTAACTCATTATAAAATCATAGCCACCATGTTCGCTCTTGATAACGTTATTTTCATGCACAAGCGTCGATTCTGTCTGACGCAAGAAATAAATCTTGAACCAGCTACAACCCTTTATCCTGTTGGACACAGAAATTAAGCAAATTACATTCAGCAAAGCAAATCGTTCCAAAAGAAAGGGCTACTGAAATAATTGTCTACTTTACTCTCGGAGAAATAGAATTACAATCTAAATTAATTACGCTTTTAAAGCGTCCGTTATTCTTAATTAGTTTCTGCACCGCAGCGGAAGCTCCGCGCCGACTCGCGCTCTCTTAATGAAGGGTAGTTTCAAATCAGTGCGTTTGATCAACTCTGTGCAGTCTTAATTACGGCACCCGTTCCGCGCGGGACAATCCGGTTATTTATGACTACATAAGCTTGATTATTCTTTAATGAATACTTGTTTTAAAACGTTTAATTAAGTTTTATGGCGACAGGGCCGCTCAGACGGCACGGGCGTCCCGCCGCTCCGCCGGCCGCGAGCTAATTGGATCGGGTTGACGCACCCCCTCCCGCGCCCCGCGCTAACCATCCCCGCCCCGCGCCCGCACCCTCACCCCGCTTCTAATTGTATGAAATTGCTAATTGGAAAATTTTATAAACGCGGCCGCCCGCAGGTCTACCCCGAACCACTGCGCCCTGACCAAGGGCTGCTAAGAAAAATTAAACAACGGGTCAACATCTCAATGAGGTCACTGTGAAAATATCACCTTATGCAAGCTAAACAGTTTTGTTTTATTGATAGCTTGTAAGCACAGTCTTCAGACAATGTGTAACTGTTGCATGTTCAGCAGACCCTAACCATTAGTTTTGTTGTCCCCAGGGCGTGTAGTTGTGGTGGTCGGTGCGAGCGGTCCCCGCTCCAACCGTCAAGCTGGCAGCGAGCGCGTTGAGCATGAACCCGCACTACCACGGGTACGCGGAGCTCAGCTCGCCGCACCCGCCCTCGCCGGAGGCTGCCTTCGCCGCCAACGGCCACGACTACCCGCACAACAACAACAACCCCGCGCTCAAGGAGTGCGCCGGCTGCAACGGCAAGATCGTGGAGAGGTTCCTCCTGCACGCGCTGGACCGGTACTGGCACCACGGATGCCTCAAGTGCGCCTGCTGCGGACAGGCGCTCGCCGACATGGGACGCTCCTTCTACTTCAAAGGCGGAATGATATTATGCAAAAGCGATTACACAAGGTGAGCCAGATTTGTATCCTTCATAATCTAATTATTTCCAACTTCTTCTCCCCAACAGGACTAATTGGTACCTTTTATGGTTCGGTATTCCAAGTGTTTGGCTTCGCATCGATCTTTCCCATTGATCATCAGTATAAGGTTTAGTTTTTAGTCTGTCATCTGACGATGACAATGGCGTGTCTGTCAAATGCATCGCGTCCAAAAAAGTATACCGAGAAAGCCGCAGGCGCATTGTTATGAAAATGCTTCGAACCGTTGTGTTTTCTACCTGGAGAGGAGCAAAAAGTAAACAGTTTTGCACACAACAAGCGATCGACGGCGTCTCGGACCAACTAAATTGATCTCGTTAAAGAACGCTAAGGACTAATTTAAGATGTAGGCAACAAAGTTTTTATTCGGAGGCCCGTACTAATCAGGCTTTGTGTTAGTGCAGGTACCCGCTGTGGTGACGTACGAGTTGCCTAACGTTACGACTATAACTACGATTATGGAAATTTTATGTCTCTTTGCGAACTAATGAATAACCATAGTTAGTAGTTTCTGCGACGTTGTTGATAAATAGACTGTGTGGAGGCGATTTATTTCAGTACTTGTTTCCAAAGAATAAGACATACATAGTTCATAGCAATCTAGGCCAATAAATTCCTTAGGCTGTATGAACAATTATGTCCTACGATTTCCATTAAGTTTTACACAAGCCATAATCTTAAACGATGTAGAATTACGCACAATCACGTCTTTATAATTACTGCAAATGTTAATAATTGTTTACTTCGTTAAAATAACTGCAAGTATTTTTTTTATGTGTTTATAATTACGGCGTCCATTTCAAAAGTTCCCAACTAATGTTTATGCAAAGTTCTTAAAAATTGTTTATAGTTGTACATGAATAATAATAAAAGGGACAGTAATAAAACTTCAAAAAATATAATTATTTATCGAACTACTGCCTTAGTCATAAAGAGAAGATTCTATTTTATTTTGTTTAAAAAGCTTTGCCTACATACAAGGGAAGACAATTATTATAATAAAAATTGAATATTAAACGGGGGCCTAGCATTAAAAGCCCATGAAATTGTATGTATAAACAAGCAGCTATTAAAAAAAGCGCTAATCATGGGTTCATGTGAAAGTTGTTCACAAATCAGTAGAAATAACGTTTTCACCATTGTAGGTCGTAGAATAGATGCGGGCGGCGCGGCTCGGGGCGGCGCGGGCGCAGCCTCGCACGTGGACCGCAGCTGTCTGACCCTGCGCGTTAATTAGCTAAACGCATACCATTCCATACAATTATTTTACTTCATTACGGCTTTAGATATGCCACATTTTGAAAGAGATTTTTTGTTTACAAATGCTCTTTTGATCTTTTCATGCCCGTTTAAAAGATTTGGGTCAAATCTTTGTCGAACAATTTGTCACTTGCCTCCGCCTTCCGTCATCACAGACGCCTATAATATCTCGTTACGTTATTTAGCCCCTTCTATTTGTCGTTTATATAAATTCGTTTTACACTGATTTCCCTTGTTTACCGGCGGTTGTGAGTCAAACTAGAGCGAAGAGTGGGCCGACCGCGGCGCGGGTCGTGCGTCGTAGATTCGATAAAGCTCGTCTCACAGTTGACAGAGACGGCGCGGCCTAACGAGCGGGGCCCGACAGGTGAGGGGCCACAGAGGGGGATGAAGAAGTGCGGTTCCGTGCATGTCTCTGCTGATTGACCCGCGTCACTCGGCAAACAACAACTAACGAGTCGGCCCCGCGCCTCCAGGTACGGTAATTCGCTCGAATCGCTCCCGCGGCGGTCGCGCCGACTTTACTTACACGCCTTCACTGATTGAGACTCCTTAACAAAATTAACGCTCTCTCACGCAAACAACAGGCGCGTTTATCCGCCTCCTTTTGTCCCGATATGATGGATTGCGGTCTCGCTCCACAAAGACGCTGATGATGTTACGTGCTGCTGATTACTGTGTACGAATGAATTAGCCGCCGAGGTGTTACGCCTCGTACGCCTCGTGTGCGAGACTGTAAAAGCGGCGGAAGCGTTACATAAACATTAAGCTGGCTTAATTCGAATTTTATAATGATTTATAGCGCGTCTGGCATTGTTCGTATGAAGACATTATGTTTCATATGTATGGGCAATAAGCAGTACACAGGGCGGGCGTGTTGCGGTAGGTGGTACAGAATTCCTTGATTGTGTACAAATGAACCAAATTCAGTGGGGATTTCTCGACGTCAATCGGACCAAATTATTGGAGCCAGTCAGCAATCAGAAACCTGTCGTAGCGCGTAGCACCTCTATGAGTTTGGAACATGACGAGTTTGCGAAGCGACGCTCGCTATTCCTGTTTACGATTTTTCAGATCTACGAAGGTGAAAAGAGCTTAGGAATAGGGTATTAATTGAAAGTTGAAAACGGTGTTAAACTTGGTCTTATTTTGTTTCGGGGATACATATGCTTTTTTGTAACGTAGCCTTGATTTATATCTACAAACATTTTTTTTTTATAAATACCACAAAAATTTCGTATCCATCTGTTTATTTACATCGCAATTCCGACACGCAATCACTTCATCAGCCCACTAACCTGGCTATTTCACACATAACTGACCTACATACCCGATGCGTCTGTAAGACGTACGTAGCTTCCCGGCGTACGTCCGTGGGACGTAGGAACGGCACGTCCACGTTGAAAGCAGGTTCGTTAGCCGTGCGGGCGCCGTCAATCAAGGCAATTGGTGCTCAATCGGCAATCAGCCGCCCGCGCGCCTAACGAGACCCCTCTAAAATACCAACTTCTTACCCATTCTTACTAACACTTTCGTTAACTAACGTCCTTTGCAAAATGGCGTACTGGAATGCTGGTGAGTTCGACGTTAGTAAAACGTGGAAATGATTTTGAGTGTTCGCTTATAAATAAACTAGCTGACCCGCGCAACTTCGTCTGCGTCATAAAATGTAATTATTTACGACACCACATTAGAAACCTCAAAAATAACAGTATTTCTCCACTATTTAATGGCTGTTATTATACATATAAACCTTCCTCTTCAATCACTCTATCTATTAAAAAAAACCGCATCAAAATCCGTTGCGTAGTTTTAAAGATTTAAGCATACATAGGGATATAGGGACAGAGAAAGCGATTTATTTTATACTATGTAGTGAAGCTGTGTTGCATAGTTCTTACCCAAACTTACCAACTGTTTCACTAATAAACGTCCTTCGCGCATTTCACTAAGCATTGCTAAAGCTTTCAAAAAACATAGTTTGAGTACTAATTTGAACGTACATTCTTCATAGATTTTAAAAACCAACTTATTTTCACGTAGAAAATCATATTCAGTATTTTTACAAACCTCAGTGTGTTTTACTGTGTTTTTGCGGCAAAATGTGGCTTTTATATTTGGCAGAGGGATAGTTCAATTCCTGGAAACGAACGCATATATTCAGTTTTTCGGGAATTTCATCAGATATGCATACCTACATTCAAATAGATTTGTTAATGATCAACTGTAGAGAGAGCTGCATGAGTTTTTTTCTTGGTACCCCGTGTGGTAGTTTTTCCTGTATTTTTAGGATTCCGAACATCCGTAAAAAACGGCACCCTTTTAGGATCACTCGGGTGTCTGTCTGTCACAGCCAGTTTTCTCCGGATCTACTGGACCGATTCTGTTGAAATTTGGTATACATATGGACTTCTGTGACCGAAACACGGACGCCTTACGTAAATAAATAAATTTGTAGTATGGGATCACTTTTAGGGGTCAAACTAGAAAATTAAAGCAAAAGTTTTTCAATGTGTATCGTGTGACATGTGAAATGAAAGGGCTTAGTGTGAGGGTTTTAATTATATTTTTTCGTTATTTTTAAAATAAATAGTTTTGAAGTTATCTAAGAAATTAAACCAAAAATGACCATGCCCCCCATTAACTCCGAAACTACTGATTCTAAATTTTTTAAAAAAAGGCAGATAATAGTTCACTTCACTAAAGATTACAGGAAAACTATAAGAAGTCTGTAGTGTTAAAATAACATGAAAAAAAATTGCTTCGGAACCCTTTGCAGGCCACTCGCACTTGGCCACTTTTTTTTTGTATGTTTATGATCAATAAAAACTTTTCTTCCCCTTAATCCTCACTTTCACGATATATGTACGATTTATTTGCCTACCGAATCTCAAGGCAATTTGTCATCGACAATCAGCAGTTTCCCGTACTATCTCAGAGGGGTCTCGTTAGTGGAGGAGGCGCCTGCATCACTAACAAGACCCCCTTTATACGAACGTCTTGTCCATCCTTAGTGACAGTTCACATCTTTTATGTGTATATATTATTAATCTTGATCGTAGAGCGTTTATTAACGTAAATTGGAACGATGTTGAAGAATGTGGACAAAAATTACAGGTTCTATTTTTTATATTAATTTATTGTGCAACTCAGAATAATCACAGGATCAATATTTATAAAAAACAAGCATAAACGGTCTAAAGTAGGATGTAGTAAATACAATGCATTTTTAAACTATACTCTATTTGCGACCAATTAAAACCGTTCCCGTTTTCAAGTGAACCACGAGAACATTTCCTGTTGCTCATCATTATCAGTCCTACATTATATCCTCATTTAAACCCAAAGGGAACACAACATTTCACAGCGATAGCATCAGCGAATATATTTATTGCATCACGTCGAAATGTATATTTATTAAAACGCGTGTCCAGGGCGGGCGGGCCGTCCAATTTGGGCGCTCGTTAACTCGCAAAAGACGCACGGTTTAATTGCAACCGCTCGCCTCTAATGAGACCCTGTATCCCGGACTCAGGCGTTCTCTTGCGCAAATTGACATTGTACGTAAATTGATGTCGCCAAAGCCCGATACGCGATGCCAAACGATGATGCCAGTGTTAATTAAAAATTGCGCTTCTATTAATTATGAAGTCATTAACTATGCCAGACGAATGTGGGTGTCGGTAATTGGTGTGTGTTCAAAGATTTGTAGGGAAGAGACAGCTATATATTTTCCTTTGGAACTCGCAAAGCAATAAAACGGCGACTGAAGTTTATTGTTGCGAACAATGGTAATACTTTTCGTGACATGGTTTTTATTTAAAAATCAGGCACTATTTCTTTAGAGGCAATTTTGAATTTATGTCTGTAGCATTTGTGACGGTAATTTCATACATGTTTCTGAGCAAACGTAGTCACTAACCCGCAACAAGGTTACGTCCAGTTCCTGCTATATTCCTTGTTGAGAGCGGAACTTCTTGCAAGAGAGGCGCCCGAAGCTATGGCTGATTTGTTTAAAAGGCACAGACCGGGTAGAAGCGATTGGATTAGGCCGTTGGCGTATGTCCCGATTAATTTCGTTTGTCTCTTTGTCCGTCCGCTCGTCCGGCGTCTCCGGACCTCTAAATAGAACCTAAAGAGCGTCCAGCCAACGATCTTTGCCTACAATTCGATTACCGATATTCATCTCGGGGCATTGAGGATGTTGCTTGCACAACTTTAGGTCTTCGTCCATTGATACACACAGATTTTCCTAATGCATTGAATCGCTTTCAGTCAACATGTTCTAATAAATTTATCTGTTTTTCTTTGAAACTAGACTATTCTTGTATTTATTTTTATTTAACGAGACGGTGATAGAGTTATAGGTCGTTTGAACCATAAAACTCTTGTGAAAAGTTTATGAGTGCGACGAATGCTACAATGCAGTCCAAATTAGCTTTGAAATGATTAGAGACATGACCTGATTTTTATTAAAAATAAGTAATAGTTATTCTGATAGGGAGTCGCTTCGCCTAAAATACTGGTATTCAGCTGAATCCAATTTATCTGGAAGCCGATCCTTATGTCGATGGGAAAAGACTAGGCTAGCTATTCCATTTTAAGATTTAAATACTTTGAATAGAATTCACATAACTTTTGCCGAAGATTAACTTTAATTACTTCACCTAACTAAATTCCAATTACTGGACACATTAAACAACACTTCTCACTTCCGTGACCAAGAAAACGGGCAGCTTAATCAATTAAGACAGCTTTTAGCCGTTAATTGGTGATCTAAATATATTCGTACGGTTACAAGGTCGATGGCAGTTAGGTCGACTGTGGGTACATTAGTCAGGAGCGATTTAGTGGCTAGGACTGGAGACGACGTGCAATGTGTTCCTCGGCCCGATATTTGCTGATCTGAAAATCATTGAAGCACGTAGTGTTCGTGTATTGACAGATATAGCGATATAATGATTTGATTTTGGTAGCTTTTGTTTGATCTTAAGTGTTGATTTAAGTTCGTTAATTGACTTGATTTTTTTAATATTTGGTCTGTCGTTTGGCCAGCACCGCACTTGATAGTTGACAATGGTGCATACTTGACCAGAAGCAAAATTATATTAAAAAACTGGTGACTTTCGTCATAGATATTTAGCTATAAAGGGCTTCTATATTTTGCTTTCTTTGTTAAAGTTATTTATTGTTTCCCTACTAAAGTACAGATGTAATTAAAACGTAGTTCTCTACCTGTCTATCTACAGTAATATTTACATTTAACTACAATAGTAATTTAATTATTTTTTAATATTTTTTTTAAGACATATTTAAAAATCTAATCTTTATGTACAGAAAAATAAATAAACGGAATAAAAATAATAATAAATCTTTATTGCAGACCATATAAGATCGGGATTCACAAAAGAAATTATGATAAAATATACAAAATTCAATTTAATTAATTAAAAGTTCAATTCATTAAATTAAAATTTACAATAAACAACCACGTGTCAGTACGCCACTTTGTACAGCTGTCCATTCCGAAGGGTCTATTTGCAGCCAGCTGTTAGGATATGAAGATAGTACAGTGGCTCGGAAGTATCTCTATTGCAGAAGGATTCTCAATCTTCTTCGGGTTGTAGGGACGTGTAAAGGAATATAGTTTATTCATGATGCTATTTGGATATTCTTACGCAGTAAGCAGTAGTCAATTGTTCTTTATCATGGTGGTCCTACCACAACATTGTTACTCCTGTCACAAATACATCGGGCATTATAACATGAATGATTCAAAGTTTCAGAGAATCGAATGTTTGTATTTATGCGTAGTGTTTAAAATGACAAATAAGTAAGTTATTATTGAAAGTAAAAGCACCCTTTAAAAAAATACATTTTAATACCCGCTTACTGGGATGAGCGAGTTCATTTACGCTTACTTACACTTTTCCTTATTTCACTAAACGTAACTTTGAACGTTATGGTAAAAGGCTTGTATACATGCCAATGACCTTGTGCATGTAAACGGAGCTAACTACTCCTCTACGCGCATTTTTAATTTATTATAAAAAAATAACACATATTTAAAAAACAATAACAAAACCAAATTATTTTCGTTTGTATTGCAAAGCAGTAGATATTTTTTTATAGACTTTTGTTAAAAAATTAAGGAGTAAAATAGTTTCATCTCAACGATTTGGAGGTGAATTGGTGATTATTTTCTTATTATGTGATACCTATACATAAATTCTGGCTAAACCAAATTACGCATCATATCATGTAGATTATTACTACCTATTTTTTCAGATATTCTCAGTAAATGCTAACGAAAAGTTGCTTCATCTGCACGCTGTTTTTAAGCATTTCTCGAGAGAGCAGCCTTAAAAGCTAGATTTATGCATGAATCCTTCTTTGTTAAAAACTTAATACATACTATCATTCTTTGCGTACTTCGACTGCTAAGCTGCCCAGTGGCTGCTGGATACAGAGAAAATACTTCGGGAACCCTGACCCTCCGTCAAATAGTAGAGAGAGAGAGAGATCAAATAGTAACCTCAAGGAAGACCCGCAGTCTTCCTTGAGAATCTGGGCTGGTTCGGATGACCTATTGGTCCCACCCGTACGCAAAACACGCGCTTGGAGTTGAGGACACCAGCCCAACCTTCGATTTGCAAATAGGGTTTTTAGGGTTCCGAACATCCGTAAGAAACGGAACTCTTATAGGATCACTCGGGTGTCTGCCTGTGCGTCTGGCACAGCCAATTTCCTCCGAATCTACCAGACCGATTCTGTTGAAATTTCGTACACATATGAACTTCTGTGACCCAAACACGGACGCATTGCGCAATAAATAAGTTTTGAGTATGGGGTTCACTTTTGGGGGACAAACTAGAAAATTAAAAAAAAAAGTTTTTCTATCTGTGCTGTGTGACATTTTTCATATTTTTTAAATAAATAGTTTTGAAGTTAATCAAGAAATTAGACGAATAATTACAATTCCTCCCCCCGCCTGATATCCAAAAAACATAAACTAAAATTTTGAAAAACAAAGGGAGATAATCTTTACTTAAATATTACAGGAAAACCTTTAAGTATATGTGAAAATAACATGTTACAAAATAAAATACGGACTGAACTTTTGCACGCGAATCCGACTTGGCCAGTTTTTAGGGTTCCGTACCCAAAGGGCAACCAACGGAACCCTATTACTAAACCTCCGCTGTCCATCCGTCCGTCTGTCCGTCCGTCCGTCTGTCTGTCAGAGGGCTGCATCTCAAGAACCGTAATAGGTAAACAGTTGAAATTTTCACAGATTGTGTATCGCTATTGCCGCTATAACAATAAAATTTTAAAATTAAGGTGATGGTACGAAACCCTTCGTGTGGGTATCCGCCTCGCACTTGGTCGGGTTTTTTTGACACTACTCGTCTTTTTCGGAAAGTAATCGCCTTCGACTTATTTCGTACTATAATAACTAAGAATCAAAATAATATATAATGAATGCTCAAACATTCATCTACTTAAAATTTCAATGTTAAACTATAGCTAAAATAAACAAAGCCTTCACAACGTTACTCTAATGGGTTTAAATTTAAATACATTAGCATACTCGATAAATAAGATTCATTGCATAACTCGTATAACTGGTTGAATTAATTATTACAAAGAAATCATTAATATATCTAATGTATTGTTTCTCTCTATGGAATGTGAGATGTATTATAATGTATCTGTTTATGAATGAAACTGTTTCTCTTAAAATGTAATCAGAACAGCTAGTCTATTCTGTAAACAACTATTTCGATATCGAGCTTCACCTGAGTGACAAAACACACAAAATGAGCTTTATTGCACACAACATAAAGGTCTTAATTTGAAACTCACCTCGGATTCCACTGTCGAGATACGAAAATGTTCTTACAGAATAGCACTACTGAATAGAAAACAAACACAAAAAAGAGGCGAAGTGCGAGTCGGACTCGCCCATGAAGGGTTCCATAGCAGCAAATAACTTAATATAAAAGTTCTTGTAGTTCGTTGTAATTTTATAATTATTATTTACTTAGGCACCTATTACAGATTTATTATTAGAAAATAATAGTTCCCGGTTTATGCATAAGGTTTATGTTTAAGAAAATTATGTCTTTTTTAGGGTTCCGAAAAAAAAACGGAACCCTTATAGGATCACTCAGGTGTCTGTCTGTCTGTCCGTCTGTCACAGCCAGTTTTCTCCGGATCCACTGGACCGATTCTGTTGAAATTTGGTACACATATGGACTTCTATGACCCAAACACGGACGCGTTACGTAAATTATTAAATTTTTAGTATGGGGGTCACTTTTGGGGGTCAAACTAGAAATTTATAAAAAAAAGATTTTTGAGCAATATCGTGTGAAATATCAAATGAAATGGCTTACTGCAAGGGTTTTAATTATATTTTTTCATAATTTTAAAATATATGGTTTAGAAGTTATTCAAGAAATTAGACGAAAAATGACCATTCCCCCCCCCCCCCTTAATCTCCGAAACTACTGAGTCTAAAATTTGAAAAAAAAATGGAGATAATAGATCTTTACCTAAAAATTACAGGAAAACCTATTAGAAGTCTGTAGTGTTAAAATAACATTGAAAAGACTACATTAACATGTTAAAAAAACTAAATTCGTTCGGAACCTTTTGCACGCGAGTCCGACTCGCACTTGGCCAGTTTTTTATTATAGGTATTTGAGTTGATTGAATGAAAGGTAAATTAGTTTACGATTTATGACGTATTAAAAAAAAACTACTTACTAGATCTCGTTCAAACCAATTTTCGGTGGAAATTTGCATAGTAATGTACATCACACATTTTTTTTAGTTTTATTATTCTCTTATTTTAGAAGTTACAGAGGAGGGGACACTCATTTTACCACTTTGGAAGTGTCTCTCGCGCAAACTATTCAGTTTAGAAAAAAATGATTTTAAAAACCTCGATATCATTTTTGAAGACCTATCCATAGATACCCCACACGTACCTATGGGTTTGATGAAAAAAAAAATTGAGTTTATGGGGAACCCCCAAAATACATTTTTTTTTCTATTTTTGTGTGAAAATCTTAATGCGGTTTACAGAATACATCTACTTACCAAGTTTCAACAGTATAGTTCTTAAAGTTTCGGAAAAAAGTGGTTGTGACACGAACGGACTGACTGACAGACAGACATAACGAATCCATAAAGGTTCCGTTTTTTGCCATTGGTTACGGAACCCTGAAAATAACAGTTTAGGAAGAGCATTGATATTATAAATATAACTTTTGTTTTGATACTAAGTCCAACTAATTGCATCTACCTCGTAACTTCGGCTTCAAATTCTAGACAGATATCATGCCTAGCCTTCACCCAACTATATTGGGGTCGGCTTCCAGTCAAACCGTATTCAGCTGAATACCAGTATTTTACGTAGAGCAGCTTCCTACCAAAGCTCCACAACCCATTAACTGGGCAACACGGTAGTTCTTGGCAAAACTGGAATCAGATTTACTGGCTGCTGACGATCCGTAACAACTGCCAAAGATCTATGTACAAATGACAGCCGGAACCAACGTGCTTTCCGAGGCACGCAGAAAACTCGGTATGTTAAGATATTCACCCATCCACAGACCAACCTTGGCAAGTGTAGCTTAAACTTAAAGATCAACCCGTGCGGCTGTTATTTTTTAGCCACGAACTCCTCCACTTCTAGATTGACATTATAAATAATTAATTTATTTGTTATTTTAGCATACCTCTGCCTAACCCTTCGCGAAATACAGACGTGCATGTTTTTATAAATCATTTAGTAGTGATTTATTTCAAATCTAATGCATAAAAACTCTTCATTATGAAAAAATCGCGACCATCAGACTTACAAAAGCTCACCGCACACAGCTCGCAACAATTCGAAATAAACTTTATTAGAATCGATTGCAAGGTTTGTGAGAGTACAGGTTATCTGCCAATCCCATTAGACCTGCCACGTCCAGTTACAATTTACATGCACATACCACATATAAGCACACCCTAGATTAACGCAGAAAGCAATTTGTGAACGCCAAATAACGGCTAGCAGAACCTAACATAGGACATGGCTGTATACACGTACATGTCCGTACTCAATATACCACCGATATTTGTCGTCATCAATTTACCGTCGTTGAGCGTCATCGGACGTGTTTGCGAAGCGACGTCGTGTGGACGTATACGTCCACAAGTCGTGTACCACGGAAAGCCACGAGAAATTCACTAGATGGACCAATCTTGTACATGTTCGTCCATGTCTGTTACATTAAATTGATACTGTGTTTGGCTTCTTAATTGGACAGTCTTGGCTTACAAGTTATAGGAACGTTTGAGCACGGTTTTATAGTGTAGGGTACATCGATGTTAGCGATTGAGGATATCGTTTTGGGAAGTGAATTGGTCGGAAGAGAAAGCACTTATAAAATATTTCTGTGACGGTAGTCTTTGGAAGGCACAGCCATGTTTCTTATGCCTTTCGGAAGAAAGAAATACGGTCCTCTGAAGATGCAGAAGACATCAGCCCGTCATGACGAAAACAACCTCTATTAAAATCTCACTTCCGAAAGGTCACCAAAAAAAAATTGATCCAAACCTTGTTAATTAATTCTCAGAATAATTCTCCATTCTAAGACTAAACCTAGATCACATCTTTAATTAACAGCCATCGTCATCAGCTTCTATCTGATGTAATGGAATAGGTATTGGGTACACCTGCTATACCTATTCCTGCATCCATTTCCAATCTTCTCGGAATCCATTGCCTTTGAGGTAAACTGCGCTTAATTAATACGTTACAGGCTCTATCCAATGAATCTTCGTTACACACATATAACACAAGAAGACAGGAAATACAAAATTATATTAATATCAAAATATCCCTTACTTGTGGCTTTGAGGTAGCAAGTTGAAAATAGTTTTGTGACCGACTTTTTGACAGCTGACATTCTGAACCAAAAGCTAAAAGAATTATCAAAATGATTACTTTTTCTGAGTATTATTATTAGCAGTTGAACCTTTTCTAAACATGTAATTAGTTAAGAATCAGTCTTTTCAAATAAAATGTTATTTTTAAGATGTAAAGATGCACTAAGAAAGACTGATTTTGAAAACATATTGCAGTACTAGTCAAATGATGGATTACGAGTATGCAGCACCTATAAAAATTATATTGTCAAAATATAAAATAAATAATTTAGCAGTCACCTGACTGCTACCTAGATGAACAAAGATACCTCAAAGTCGTCAAGCATAGTAGGAAGACACCTACTTAAGCTTCAAAAACGTTCCACTGGCATGACAGCAAACGATAAAGTTGTATCCGCCAATCAGCCCACGCTTAGGAGTTGATCTAAATGGGTCAAGCGTGGGCGCTTGCACAATGAACGAGTGAGTGAATGAGTGCAATTGTGCATAGTGACAACTCGTTACGCGCACGCGTGCGAGGCAATCATTCAATTTTTCAATCATTTACGTACTGGCCACTTACAGTCAATCGGTAGTGCAATTTAGATAGATTTAACGTTAGATTGCCCAGTTCTGTGTCAGAAAGCGAGCATAGTATAACATACATAAGCAAAGAAACTCACGCCTTTTATCAACTTTGGGGGTAGGCAGCAACTGAAACACCGGCCAAGTGTGAGTCGGACTCGCACTACGGAATACAAAGGGTTCCGTACCACAAACTTAATTTTTATTACAGTTCTTGAGATAAGTACAGCCCGCTGACAGACAGGCAGACCTACGGATAGCTGAGGCTTAGTAATAGGGTTCCGTTGGTTACCCTTTGGATACGGAACCCTAAAAAGCAACTATGACTTATTATTTTCACAATAATGCAAAGATAGCTTACTTTTATTTTTCACTATTACTTAATAATAGTAGTGCATAAATAGTCCTTGATGAAAGCACACTTTCCCTCTAAGCGTTACGTATAGAAGGGTTACTACGCGAGTTACTACGACGCTACGCCGGTCGCTACGACTGGCTACGCCGCTACGCGCCATTTTTGACGGTGCTACGTGACTTTTATATCCTTTGCTCTCAGTGGCATTGTTTTAGGTTACTTACATCGAAATAGGCTTGATGATAAGCAAGTTTTTTATACTTTTTCTCATTTTGGAACCTGAATTTTATGTCTGATTTTGTTCTTTTTTTTACCTTATTTTATTTACGATCCTAAATATAGGATTGGAACACACTTCGATGAAAACAACAGAAAACTTTGTCACAATTATAAAAATTATTCAGACACCACGCCACTATGCACACGATAAAAATTTTCAATCTAATAGTTGTAACAATGCCAAACAGCATTGCTACCGTAACACTTAAATGTATGAATACGTTATTGCTACTGAAAATAATTTATTGTGACATAAACATGGATCGCAGCTATTGTAAGTAGATATTTTAATCCTAGTCTTGGCTTTAATCTCTTACTGTACAGCCATATGTTTCTACATTTAGAAAGAAGATTATTAACTGGACAGAAAGCCTAAAATGGCCAGAAAATCTGACAACAGTCTTCCCAAGGGGTACAGTGTTACCCAGTTGCAGGTTGCCTCCGTGGTCGAGTAGTTTAGGCGTTTGCCTTGTGACCCGGTGGTCGTGGATTCGATTCCCAATGGAAGCATACTTTGTAAAGTTGTTTCCAGTTTGGTTAGGAAATTGCAGGCTTGAATCACCTGATCGTCTGATAAAAAGATGATTCCGTGCTTCGGAAGGCACATATAAGCCGGTGGTCCCGGCCGCCTAGTGGCGGTCGTCAGATAAACCATGTCAGAGGCCCTTGAGGCGGTTTAGAAACTCTGACACTAGGGTGTGTGGGGTCGTTAGACCTTACTGCCCACATGATAAGAAGAAGTTGCAGGGTTAGATAGGCAGTCGTTTCATGTAAAATACTGGTATTCAATAAACCGTATAAAAAAAAAAACAGAAATAACGACATAAAGATGTCCTGAATCGACTTATATCGTGATCCTTTACGTTCTCTAGTAATGAAAAAGGTTCATAAATTATTGTTCGAGTATCTACGAAGAGATATTAGGAAAAGGTCAATGTACTTTATTGCAAGTTTATCTGGCATCTACCATAGTGAATTTCTTAGAATGGCTTCATGTATGAGTCAAGGCGGCCGGCCGCACGAAGGTATGCTGTTGTCCAGTTCAAATTATAATGTTATATGGACCACGGATTAACGTAGATTTCTATTTCAATAGCTTATTCATACCGCAGCGATACCGTAAAAGGAATTCAATTGGCAGTAGAACAAGTAAACCAGCTGTACTGATTACCATAGTTTAATTCATTAAATATTTTTGATCGGCTTAAAACTGGGAGGAATGGAAAACAGAAAGGCAGGTCTTGCAATGATACAACACTGGCTGAAAATAGTAAAAAAATAAAAATACAGTGTTAGCTAATGTTTATGGGTGCAATAGAATATGCACAGTCGTCATAATAGGCATTAACTCACTAAGTGTGAGTGTTGCAGTGATAGTAGACGGGCGGTCCACAGAAGTGCAGGGGGGTGAGGTGCTGGCTGGTTACGGGGAGGGAGGGGGTAGCTCGATGTGATGTTAATTAATAACGTCTGTCTCACGAGCGCTAACGACGCCGTCACGACTACATTATTTAGCCACCTGATTAGTTCGCAGGAAGCACCTCGCCCGCAGCTCTAATTAGCGAACGACTCCCCAACAGGACCCAGTTAAATTTGATTTGTTACTGCACTATCACTAATTGGAAGTAGTTTGTAATTGATGATCCCAACATTGAAGCGCTACGTGTCCCGCCTAGCCACGTCCTGCCGCCGTAAATACCCAACGTTTACCTCCAGCAACGATCGACTAATGAAATATTAACATCAACTGTACGCTCGATATCGTCCAATGTTGTCATGTCAACAGAACCCGACCAGTTTTATTTCTATTCTATTATTAAAGCGTTTAATTTAGGGCAACAGTTTTACACACAAAACGATCAAAACGCAATCTCTCCGGCCGAATAGGAAACCTATTCGAAATTGATATGGGTGGAGCGCACGGGCGCAATGCCGGCCGCGTCGCGCCTATGCAGCCTCGTAAACGATACCCGCCCGATTGAAAAAGGCTTATTGCGTGTCACCCTGGCCACTGCAGCTTGCACCCTACTGCACCGATATGAAGCCCACATCGTCCGGCGCGCGCGGCCAGCGAGACGCGTTACATAGACGGACGAATTTCGTTAATAAATAAACGCAGTGCCCGGCGTCCGGCTGGCCGTCAAAAAATAGTAAAAAATGTTCCCGGTGAAAATTTGGCGCAAGTATGACAGCGGAAGCCGGCGTGACGTACACAAATCATTATTCGATAGCCACCGCTGTCAAAGGAATTTTTAATAATGTTTAGGTACTGCCCGAGATTCGGTTAGTCCGAACTCCCAATTGTTACGATTGCCGCTCTGACAGTTCATATCCAGTCAAAAGATATTGTTTTGACTCGTCGATAGAGATTTTTATTGTCAGTTGTCAGAGCTTTTCGCGTATTCCGTGTGTGTTGCGGGCGGGGAGCGCGGCAAGGAAACTAACCAATTACGTTTATCGTCGGATATAAATTAAATTATCGTAACATAAATTTTAATTAAATTATATACCGGGAATAAGCGAGAGCTTGTGATGACGATCAAATCGTATCAATTAAGGGGAAGCACTCAGTAAACTCGCGCGAGTGTCGGTAGCGACGTTAGCTAGTTATAGGTCCCGCTTCTGATCTTAATTAACCTCATGTGTTAACCTCGCCATAACTATGAGACGCGTGCTCTCTGCACTACTAACTTACTACGACTTACTTATTAATAACAGGAGGTATGCTCGCACCGATATGTAAATTTATGCTTAACTTTATTGAAGATGCCTTAATTATGTGCCGGAGCGGCTGTAATTTAATAGTAAAGCGCTTAACTTTACCACTATTATCTGCTAGCTATTAGAAGGCCTGTCTTTTACATCACGTCCTAAATTCCTTCTGTAAACTACATGTAATTACGTAATCATTAACTAATTCAGAAAAATTAAAACTTTAACGACCTAATGTGTATTTCTGGCGTAGTTTTATTACGATTCTCGTCTGGGTAATAAAACTGTATGATCAATTTTACTAGTGAACTCTATTCATGTTTATGTTTTGTAACGATTCTAGGTTATGATCAGGGAATGTGCTGCTACATAAAACTGTGTTTTTCCACGGTTCGTGGTAAAATAAGACAGAAAGCAACGGAGCCATTGCCCTTGTGGAAATAAGTTGTTCTTGTCACGTATTTAACTGTTCATAAAGCACGTGTATGAAGCTACTGGTCCGTGGTCGTGGTACAGCCGATGCGGTGGTCACTAACGCGTCTATTTCCAAACTTTCTAATACCTAGTTCATCAACAAATTCATTATGTCGTAAACCGGCGTGCGCGAGACCGAAATATCGCGGGGCTCGTAAAACCGCTCGTAAAGACGTTTGTTTACTAATTCGAGTGGGGCAGGTGGGGCGCAGCACGCGAGGGATGCTGCTAATAATAATAGTGAGCACTAACGCGATACAAATAAAATACGTATAAAGGGACGAAGAAGACGTACGGACGTCTTCTTCGTACCGGCGCGAGTCTCGTCACAGTGATAGTGTAAAGTCGGCTCGTTAATAAGTCCGGGCGAAGTCGTCGCGAGCCTCCAAATTGCCTCCTCCGCAGGTCGCAACTTTTAATGAGGCGAAATTCCCGTCGATTCGCCGTCTACGTCGCCTTAACGCAACCTGTTCGTTAGCGCAAAAACGGGCCACGCTAACACGCGATTAGAATACACCCCCACCGCCCGGAGCACACCGGACGCAAACACTAGCTGCTAATACATAATTAAATTAAATTGCTTATATAATTAAAAACACCTGCACTTTGTAGAGGTCGTTCGGCTACTTCGCCTTTGTTAGGGGGTTAAACGGCTCGTAACGTGCAGATTAAGATGATCCGTATTTTTCCACTAATTAGAAATTAATTATTACTGGCGGCTAAATGTGCGTAATTATAAGATTAGTGTGGTTATAAATAAAAGATGCTATCATTAGACAATAAATGTTAAATTACCACGAGGCATGCCCACATAAATTTATCGCCTAGGGATGTACGTACAGCGCCTACGACGTGCTTCGGAGCCGTGTGCTACGAGCGCGGCGAATAGAGTTATTAAAATATTATTTATATTTTATCGAATACTGTCATTTTGAAACTTTCGAGTAAAAGCAATTTAACAATCATAAAAAATGATGCATTAAATGTTAACAGCTTTTAGAAAACCTCGCCTGCACACATATCATTTCAACAATCCCTGGCACCGAAAACCCTTAGTGTGCCCAAATCCTAAGCCGAAAAGATGGTCCCTCATTTGTGGCGGGCTTTCTCTGTTGTTGTCACATTAGCGAATAACTGCGGCCAACTTTGTCGATACGTTAATGATGTCGGCGGGACGTCTATTACGGGGAAAAAATGTCCCTTTTGTGCCGGATCCGCGACGCGCGACGCGCGGCTCGCAGTCGCGGGCCCACTCTTACAGCACCGTTTTATAACGATATTGACATCAGTGAAAAGGATCCTTAATTTTATACGATAAAAATTTTAAAATTATTAGATTTAAAGTTTTTTAGGGTTTCGTAGCCAAATGGCAAAAAACGGAACCCTTATGGATTCGTCATGTCTGTCTGTCCGTCTATGTCACAGCCACTTTTTTCCGAAACTATAAGAACTATACTGTTGAAACTTGGTAAGTAGATTTATTCTGTGAACCGCATTAAGATTTTCACACAAAAATAGAAAAAAAAAAATTTGGGGTTCCCCATACTTAGAACTGAAACTCTATATTTACTCTTATTTGAAACAATTATAAAGACCTTAAATAATAACACCGATCTTCTTTAGGTTTTTTCTGTAACATGCACATTGTTCATTATTTAATTGGGACATATTTCTTACTTTAATTGGTGAACGGCGCATCCTATATCAAAGGATGGCTTGGTTTACTCCATCGGGATTCCACGAAACAGTAATTATTTCTTGACAACTAATGACCGCCTTCAGTTTTAGCTTTACTATCTTTTGCTCTCAATTTTCGTTTTATTTTTATTCGCGCTTCTAAAATCATCCTTGAGTTACGAAACTTTCGCACTGAGCTTATTTTTTAAATAGCCTTTCCTTTGGCCTTACAACTATCGCTACCTTATATCTATACCAATATTATAAAGAGGAAAGATTTTTTGTTTGTACCGAATAGGTTCCGAAACTACTGAACCAATTTTAAATATTTTTTCACCAATAGAAAGCTAAATTATCATAGGCTACAATTTATTTTAAAAAATATAGAGATTCTTAAGAAAATTGCAGCGCGGACGAATTATCGGGCGAAGAGCTAGTCTAATATTAAATTAATAGCAAAATCCGTTTGTTTAATGAGCTTTTATCATTTTCTTATATTTAGAAGAAAGAAATGTATGTAACGTACGAAATGTACGAAAAAATTGATTTAAGTAGTAAAAAAAATATTATAATCAGTTGAAGCTGCTTTCAATAACACCCCAGAATACATAATTATTTATTTATAATTTTAGTATGCGCCTGTTGAGTCCCACTGCAGGATAAAACCCTCCATTGCCTCCTTCCACTTATCTCTGTCTGTATTCAGAATATATAAACATGCATTTTGCCCTCACCGTACATTAAATTTATATATTTTGACATCTATTCTTACTATTTGACATCCTCGATAAACTGTGTGTGTTTTATAATTTTATTTTTAACCGAGACATCTGAAATATTGTTATTTTAATTCAATTGCAATCAATCTATGTTAATCCTTTATCTGTATGCACGTAATATTGAAATTTGTACGCCACAATAGGGTATTTTACTAAAAAAATCTAATTAGTCCGTCAGATAGATTTCCTTAAAATATTGGAATTTACCAAATTTTACCTTACTTTTTTTTACCAAGCTTTTTTACTTAATTTTACCAAGCTACGTCACGCGTGTCTTCAACTCTCTGTACCGTCTTCATTTTTTGTTTACGTGTAAAAAGAAAAAGTACGTGTCCAATATTTTAAGGAAATCTATCTGACGGACTAATTAGATTTTTTCAGTAAAACACCCTATTGTCAGAATATGATGATACCACTAAATAATTTTAAGACCATTGTACCATATTCTAACAAATAAATGATTATGATTACCAACAACAAAGTAAGTGATTAATTAACGACCCATACTTCATAGCTACCAACTAGTAGTTTATTTTAGAAAATGCAAATCAAAGTACTTGTGTACAAATCATTTGAATAATTCTATGTTTTGTAATGAATTCTTAAGCTGGTAGTTAGCATAAACACTAATAGAGATGCTAAAGTAAATAGGTGTAACATACTATGTAAGAATGCCATAAATGCTGTTTATAATGGTAATCATAGTTAATTTATGGGATTATTAGTGGGTATGGAGGAAAGTGTAAAAAGACATGATATAGGTATGCTTAGGGTAAGTATAATGAATATGTAAAATGCACATTGCACACCTTTACTGGCTGATAAATTACTCTAGGGTTTTTTTTTGTAAAAGTTTGCCCCCAGCTTAAAGGTGTGTGTATATTATTAAGTATTGACTATGGTAAATATTTTTTCTTTATTTTTTATCTAGCAGTAGGTGCAATTTGTTTATTATTCATAAATATATGGTTTTAGAATGTTTTAAAAATACGTATACATAGCACTGTCATTTATTTTCATATTATTATGCCAAAGCGATTACTTTCTCATTTATTTAAAACTAGCTTCTGCCAGCGGCTTCGCCCGCGTGGTCCCTAGGGAACATACTCCCGGGATAAAAAGTAGCCTATGTCCTTTCTCAGGCTTTAGACTATCTCTGTACCAAATTACATTTAAATCGGTTTAGTAGTTTTGGCGTGAAAGCGCGACAGACAGACAGAGTTACTTTCGCATTATAATATTAGTAAGGATAGGTAGTAAGGATTTCATGACAAAGGTACAATAACGGACTTAATGCCTTAGACATTATTTATCAGTCAATTATGGGTGGTGAGAAGATAATAAATGCATTACTATCATAAAGTGCATCTAAATCCAACCAAAATTAATTCAATAGACCACTCCCCATAGCTCACTAACTAATACATTTGTACCGGACCACTGACGGTAATGGCAGTTGTAATTTTCTAAAACAATTGAAGGTCAAGTTTATTTTCCACCAACAAACAACAATTAACTTTAAAAAGAACACAATAAGGTCCACAATCAGACAGAAGAACAAGGAGATTGAGCTCATGTTTATTCATAAGCCCGGATTGTTTGGATATAATCTACAACAGAATCTACTTAGCGGCAAGAAACTCATTTTTCAACTTCATAAATTATCGGCCGATATCCGAGGCTATTTCCCACCGACGTTACCTACCGTAATGAGGTTGTAAACAACACTGTCTAATTAAACTCCTTAATCGCAAAACTCAAACGGTAACCGCTTTTAAAACAAAACCTCGCAATTTTCAGAGCGACCACCGCGTAAATAGCCTTCGTTATATCGGGGCGGCGATCGCGGCTCATTACCTTCGCCCCCACTCCCTAATTAGACACCCTTCCTTACTCCCCGCCCCACCAACCTGCACCCCCCTTTCTCTGTCCGGATTGTTTTCTAATAATTCCTTTATTTTCGTGCAGGTTAAACTCCTAATTACCCTTTTACGTTACAAATTGTTTGCGATGGCAAATCAAGATCGAGTGAAATATGAAGTACGTGCCTTCATAATATTGTGAGGGAAACAAACCTCCATCGGCTTCTTCCTTTGTGTGCCTTCATTGTGCTCAAGATTTGTTCCATTCAAATCATCGTTGCACCAGGATATGCCTTTTTGTCTTCAACCTTTTTGTTGGGTGCTTATTTAATTAACTTTTCTTATTATAAGAGAATAAAAACCGTAACTTAATCATTGCTGTCTTCATTGTTTCTAAACTTTTTTGTTATGTGTTTCATTATATTGAGTGGCACAGGTGTGAGGGAAAAATAAGCTACGATGTATTCAGATTCATAACCGAAAAATGATTTAATAGCTCTCCAATTAATCGATTCGCTTCGGAAGAAATTCAAATTGGCTCTCATTTCCTGCGGCCACCGCGAGAGGGCGCACGCACGGGGCACCTGTGCGCTGCATCCGGCCGGGCCAATTACTGGGCCTTTTACCCTAAATAAAGCTCCCTAACGACCGTTACTGGACACCGGTTAAAATTTGCGTCGAGATTCATTAATATCGCATGTAAATTGTGTATGTCATGCGTTGCGTGTAATGTGACCGCGCAACTTAATTATCGCTCTAACTTAGCTTGTATGCTGACACAGTTTGTGTGCCTAGCTGCAGCATTGGACGTTATCCGGTTTCCCTAGCATTTATTTATTTATTTATAAATATGTAAACGATTATTTTGGGCTACTCTAACCCATTTTAAATTGAAGACATTTTCTGGAATATTTTTCTTTCTGAACGCAGTTGCTCAGTGGTCTATATTTCTTTTTTTTAGTCTTGAAAAAATTTCTCGAAGTTTGGTAGTAATTATATTAATTAAAAATCAAACGAACTTACCCAGTGAAGTTCGATGATAATTATGTGAACAAATTCATTCGAATTAAAATAAACAAAGGCAGTATTGGTCCCACACTGTTGCCTTAGGCAATACAAAATTCTTCTAAAATAACAGGTGGCAAAACGTGTACACTTTGTGTGATCATCAATATCGTTAGTCTGGGCCAAGTTTACGTTATTAAAGACTCTATTATAATAATGCTTTCCAGAATTGATAAGATCTGCCACAATACAATTCTAAGATTTTCTGTTAACAGAAAAGTTCTACGAAACAACGTGGCAATTAATTAATTGATTTCACTAGAGCAAATTTAAACCATATTGGAAATTATTAATTTTCCTAATAAGGCTGTTCCAGGTTCAGTTAATTTACGTTTCTAGCTCGCACGTCACTAAGCATATAACGATGAAAGATGAAGTGCAAACCTTCGTTGCTCGCCTTCCTCGCTGCCATCCATCGCGGCCGTCTGAGTCTTAACTAACAAGACATACTTACCACTCCACTCTCAACCGCAATACAATACTAACAAAGCTCTGTATCGCTCCGCACATGCCAAACACGGACAACGATTAGATACATGCGATTTCATACACTGATACTTAAAGCCTTATTATCTTATATAGAGAGGTCGTTTCGGCGTTTTCGCTTCTATAAATGTCCCAAGATGTGTGATAAGATCTGCGCAAGCGTCGCAGATCGGCACCTATTTATTTATTTAATCAGGTTGAGCGACAGACAATGTGCCATTGTATGTCCTGATTTATTGCTCCGCGCTCATCTATAATGGAGTCGATTCTTGTTTTATTAACAACTATCTACACTTGTCTCATAAATTAATTGCTCACGAAATTGATTATGATCAATTTGACGTAAATCCGTTCGATTCTAATCAATATGTTTACATAAAAAGTAATATTTGATCGCCGGGAGTTATGAAGATCTATTCGTGTTAACGTCGATCGATGCCGCTCTTGGACTATTAACGAAATTGATTCGTCTATTTAATTTTTGTTGCTTACAAATGTATTCATTCAAACACGTATTATGGGCGAAGGAATTGAGTCAATAACCAATTAATTATGATAACAACCTATTTTGTATATGAGTTCTGCGTCCGGAGCACAATATTTGCATAATGTCTTTTCTATTGATGGACACGTTGTGATATATCTTAATTGAAAGCTTTCCCCATCACGTCCACAGTTATATTTATTTTGATGGCGGTGCGTAAGGACGTTACGACATTTTTATTCAAATTGTGTCACTTTATTGCATGAATTTTGAGCATAAAGTCATCAATTAACTATAAATCTGAGATTGGCTCGTGATTCCATCAAGCACAATTTATTCGGCCTTTATGACCGGGATTTATAAGCTTTTAAAACTATAATGTGTGTTGTATTTCCCCGAATGAACCACAACGTGTATTTGTTTTTTCGTGTAGATTTTTAAAGTTTTTTTTTATATCTGTTCGGATGATGTATGTTTGTATTAAATATTATTTCAAACGCCTGAATGCATCCTAAGAATAGTTGAAAAACCTTATAACAATGCAGAATGCACGTAAGTGTAAAGTTGTGGCCATATTCGCTCCTCGTTTTGCATTTAAATTAAAACTTTTCCCAATATTAGCATAGAAATGGGTTCGATGGCTAATCGTTGCGGTGTCAAAAATGTTTAATTAAAAAGATTGATGCTTACCGGCGGAGTGGAGCACCAGAAGTACAGTGGAGTTGCAAACTTATCTAATTAGTTAGGGGAGGGGGCGGGCTACCCTCCGCGCGCGGGGCGGGGGTTCCCCCGGCGGGGTGCGCGCAATTAGCGGTGATAGTCGATTAGCTCATCGTGTGCGGCTTTTGACAAATGTTGCCACTTATAAATTATTATTATTTATGCGTAACACCTATAATTGACATAATTAATACTCTACGTCAATCCCCGCACACCTTTACCGCGCGAAATAACATTTGAGCTGTCAAAGTTTGTGATAAGAGATCATTTATGGGGCTGTAGCGTGTGGCGTAAAGGGCAGTGTTTTACTAACAAGTTAGATAATAAATTGTTACGACTCAATCATTATTACACTGCAATGGTCAATGCAGAAACCTATGTACACGAGTATACATGTCAAACTTGATTATTATTATTACTAACAATGGTGACCATTGTGACTACACATAAAACGTTTTATAGTCAGCTACCGAGACATTAGTCCCCTCCTTAATTCATTTGTATTTCAATTTCAAGACCTATATAATTATCTGGATAAAACGATTAATGTTTCTATATTTACTTTATCCTTTTATTGTATTAACGTTTCTCATTAAGAAAATATATAGTGGTAATTTTATAAAATTATGTTATAGCGATGTTGGCTACTTTGGAAGATTGATTAGTGAAAGTTTAGTAATAAATGAGGGACCGTAATACCGAGATAATTAATTCTTAGCGCAAGTTAATTGATATTGGTATTAACAGTAATTAGAAAAGTTTGCTATACGCTTATTTACAACGTTATATTTCATAGTGGAGCCTTTAGGAAAGAGCTTTAAATCTTTTGTGATACCCCTTTACAAAAACTGGTGCAACTCATTAGCGAGATTTAATTGTTTCTCGTTAACATAATTGCAGGATAGTCTCGTTAAACAGCGATCACTGGGGTACAATAAAGCGCTTGGATCTAATGGAGGGTACCTCTCTGTTGTTTTAATAATAATACATGGTTTGCGCGGCGGCGGGACGCGTCGCTAATAATTACGTCGTCATTACAGCGTGGCCCACAGCTCGACTCCGGGCTCCGCCGGACTACGCCCCTAACACTTGTCAGGTTTTTCCTCTAGCTGTAGTAATAGTTGCGCTAAGCGCCGCACTGGAGTAGAACAAGGCGTTTAATGAAAGGCCGCTCACCTCAGCCGCTCGGGCGGCTCATCGCATGCGCCTTAATTAGTTCAGACCGCCCCCTAACGGGCTTATTTTGTTTTTCTCGGATAATTTTTAATTAAACGCTTGATTAAAATGAAAGTTTGCGTAAGTAGCGAGCGAGGAACAATCGAGCCAGAGTTTAGGATAATGAATTGATGGTGTTACTTCGCTCGCTTGCCGCTCGCTAGGGACTTAATTAAAAATCGCCGATAGGATGTGTAGAGGGGAGTTTCAAACGAGTTTATGGAACTTGGTCCGGAGCCTCTGTTGTTTTACTATGTCAATTTGAATACGAGATTGCCTCACGGTTAACGAACGTAACTCAAAATAAAATTTCGCTGGAAATACATAGAAAACAATTTGTTTGTGCAGAAATATTTATAGCGACAATCTGTCACATTAATGTTTAATTTATTGACACTGAATATGTTATATGATACGAATTAAACTTTATTGGCGAAAATAAATTTGAAACATATTTTTTCCTCATGAAACTTTTTCCATTAAATTCATTCAAAAGACGAAAGTCAAACTATCAGCTGATCCATATAATTGCACACGCTAAGCAGGCAGACGACACCATGCTCGTCATTAAGCCCGATCGTATGCGACTCGTTCGGAATAATAAACATGATATTCATTAAAGCGATCCGATTTGTCAAACCGCTTGATTCATCCGCGTGCGAGCCGTAGACGGCGCGACCGCGAATATCAACAGGGTTACCAACTTTAGGTAACCGATCTTCTTTGATGTTGAGACTGGTATATCTCTTTTTGGATCAAAGTATAAAAATAGAATTAATGATAAAGTACTTAGTATTTTGTATGATCTTTACTTTAAGATAAACCAACCCATTTTAGCCAAATTCTGATATTTTTGCTGGCTGGTTTATTTGACAGATTTCTGGCTTTATTATATTGCGTATTCAAAGAAGTATCTTTGATATCTTGTTATCAATTGCAAAAGAACGATTTAAGAAAAACATTACATCGTCAACTAAATAAACAGCTCTATTACTTTAACCGATACCATCTAAAAACATATCGTCAACCAACCATTCCCCTAACTGCACTTTGATGCAAAATCTTAATTCCATTAATTAGTCTGCAAGATACACGCAGATACGTTTTATAACGGGACGTATAGTAGTTGTATTAGTCAACCCTATCGCGAACATGTGTCATTAGCAAATTCTTGGCTTGTCGTCGCCACGCGCCGCTAACGAGTCTCCCTAACGACGTGCTAACTTGATACACAGACGATGGTGCGTCCCGCCTGCGGAGGCCTGCATGCATTGTGATCGTAAGCCCGCAATCACACTAGTGACTTTTTAGTTTCTTAAAAGATCTGCATTGATTTGGGGGATAATGTAAAAAGTCTTCTTCTTATCTTGTGGGCAGTAAGGTCTAACGACCCCACACACCCTAGTGTCAGAGTTTCTAAATCGCCTCAAGGGCCTCTGATATGGTTTATTTGACGATCTCCATTTGGCGGCCGGGACCACCGGCTTATACGTGCCTTCCGAAGCACGAAATCTATTTTTTATCAGACAATCAGGCGATTCAAGCCTGCAATGTCCTAACCAAACTGGAAAACAACTTTACAAAGCATGCTTTCTCATGGGAATCGAACCCACGACCACCGGGTCACAAGGTTTGCCTTGTGACCCGTTTGCGCATAGACCACTCGACCACGGAGGCAGTTATGTAAAAAGTAATATTGGATAAGTACAGGAAGATAAAGTTGGTAAAATAATGTCTTGCATACCAGGTAAGCATGGCACAGATCCTGGTCCCAATAATGCATTAAACAAAACAAAGCCGCCAATGAAGTTTTTGGAGATAAAAAGGAAAATATCATCATCATCATCATCATATCAGCCGAAAGATGTCCACTGCTGGACATAGGCCTCCCCCAAGCGTCACCTCAACGACCGGTCCTGGGCGTCTCGCATCCATCGGCTACCCGCGACCTTCACCAGGTCATCGGTCCTCCTTGTGGGAGGCCTTCCAACGTTGCGTCTTCCGGTACGCGGTCGCCACTCCAGAACTTTTCGGCCCCATCGACCATCTGTTCTGCGAGCAATGTGCCCTGCCCACTGCCACTTTAGTTTGGCGATCCTTCGGGCTATTGCCTATATACCTTGTTTCGGGTCGGTAACCTTGGTTCTCTTGGCGATATCTTCATTCCTGATTCGATTACGCAAGGAAACTCCAAGCATTGCCCTCTCCATTGCCCTTTGAGTGACTTTGAACCTTCTGATGAGGCTTCTGATGAAGGATAATATACTAGTATTTATTTATATACAGCAAGTTCTAACTTGATACACAGATAACAGTGCGTCCCTCCTCCGGCGGCCTGCACCTACATGCATTGTGATCGTACACAAAATCACACTATTGAGGTCTTTAGTTTCTAAGGGAAAGATCTGCATTGATTTTGGGCAATAGAATTAATATTTTCAATGGTAAAACCGATAGAGGGAAAGGCAGGCCTAAGAAAATGTGACTGGATTGTATGAAAATATGTTGAGCCAACTCCTAGTTACATGGGATAAGGACTGGAAGATGATTTTGTTTATAATTGTAAAAGGGTGTCTCGTGGACCAGGGAAGCACGTCACATAATGGTCCCAGCGATATGTGAATGGCTGCCAATATAGATGTTGCTGGTGAAAAGGATGTGTTCCTAGTATTTATTATATATTGCCTATGTTGTCCCCGTCAGAGCAAAGGCCTATCTTCACTCTTTCAACTGTGCCCGACCTAATCAAATTGTAAAACCGGAAGATATTTCAACGGATTTAAAAATGACTTCCAGGCATTTATTTAATTTTATTTAACACTTTCAGCACACAAATGTACATAGGCGGACTTAATATAGGTCATAGGCATTCTCTACCTGTCAACCTTTGGGTGATGCAGAGAATAGTGGTAGGTGCAATATGAAGAATTAAAAGCGATTGAAATTATTCAAATACAATTAAAATGAACAATAATATACATATGCAAACTATACATACACTGTAAATATATCATAAATACTCAAATTAACAAGATAAATATGGCATTTATGGGTTAATACTACTTTTGTGACTGTCCAATACTGCATAACTTTGACAGTTATCCAGAATTGCATCATCAAAAAATGATCAATTAATTTAGAAATTGCGTTACACTGATGGATTAGTGCCCGCGGCCAAACACTAAGTAGCGAAAGTTAATGTAAAACTTTCACAAACGATCAATTAATATTGAAAGTATTTTATTACGATATATGACAGAACTGGCTTCCCTGCATTTATGAAGTGTCGTAATCCAATGAACGCATGTAAATGTTTTAAAATATAAATCAGTCCTAGAAACCACACGCAGGGCCAATTTTTCATAAATGAAGATCTTGTGTACCTGTGTTAAGATTAAACGTAGTACAGCTATTTTGAGTTTTTATGGGGTAATCTTTAAAAGTATGAACTGATCCCATTGCGAAAATACGACTAATTCACTGATAGAAATTTTCATTTTCGCTTAATTTTGATCCCGAAAAAATGCAGGGATCCTGTGGGATAGGTGTTATAGGTTACGGAAACGAAGACGTGAAATAAAGTCCGTCGACATTCCTCAAATAAAACTTATCTGACCACCGAATAATTAGCCCTAACTAAGCACTCCTCAATGTTAATAAAACCGAATAAAAATTTAAGTAGTCGCCGCTGAATTTAATAATCCCCTTTGATACTCATAATGGCGTCGTTTAAAGATTTCTAGGGTCCTTTCGTTAAGTCTGATAGCAAACACGGCGAGCAACAAGTGATCCCGGCCCGGACGCATCTCGGCTCTATTGAGAGGCATTCGTCTTGAGCCAATCGGCCCCTCTCTCCCCTGACACGATGTGGCCCGCTCCTTATTCTTATACGGCACTTCCGTGATTATTAAGTTGGTATGTTTGTTTTATTTTGGTTTAACTCCAGTATCTAAATACATAATTATAAGATCATTTATTGTCTTTTAATGAGTGAAGCTTGAGACCTGACAATTAACAAAATTGATATTAAATTAGTCATCATTTGCTTAGCCTCTTTTCCCAACTAGATAGGGGTCAGCTTCCAGTCAAAACGGATTCAGTATTCGAAGACCAGTATTTTACGTGGAGCGGCTGACTACCAGACCTCCACAACCTATTAACTTGATAACAAGGTAATTCTTGGCAAGACTCGAGTCAGATTTACCGGCTTGTAATAAAAAATAAATGATTTAAATTAGGTAGTATAAGTGCTTGTTTGTTTGTAAAAGGTAATCTCTGGAAGTACTGGTCTGACAAAAAATCTTTAACTCTTTGTACACTATCGATGAGTGCCATACGCAAATACTTGGATGATATCAGTGATAATAATTATAGAACACAAGATCGAAGGCGCGGGAAAAACTGTACCACACATTTTTAATTAGCAAGCTATGTTTTGTGGCCTCCTGTTAACCGATACCTATGCAAGGTTCAAAATAACACTGTTTTAAACCCCAAACAAGGACAACAAAGAGGAAGGAAAGATGAAAAATCTGATATTTAATTATACATGGACCTATGTGTTGAACCGAGCCGTAACATATACCTATAGCGGTACAGTAACGAACTAACTCATGTAATTAAGTTATCGGTAGGTTGAGGAACAAGCGGTTTATAGGAAAACCAGCTGATAATAACACGTATTTTCATGGAGTCGTGTTAGTCCTCGCCTACATTATATTTAGCACGATAGCAGCGCCCTCTCGCGCTCCACACCCTCGCTCTAATGATCTTGTCGAGAGGTTTTAAATTATGTTCCTTACAACAATCCGAAGTCGACACGTACACAACCGTGAGACTCAAGACGCTCCCTTAATGAATAAAATAACATGTCAAGATACAGTCTACATCTTAAATTAATGAGGATTCACGGCGACGTATTCAATTTTACAAGTAACGAAGGCAAATAAACTTCGAGTAGGCACCCCGCGCCGCCCGCACTCACACGAACGGCGCGAAACTTTCGCATTTATTAAACTCTCGCTAAACACACACTCCTTAATTAATATCAGTATGAAAGGAAACCTAAAAGTTGTCGATTAGAAATTCTTAACAACTTTCAACTACATCATGTTAATAAAATTACAAATCACGATGAAAGGTATCGAACTAAGCGCGTCCTTTATCACTTCGAAATGTTCAAACCCAAACTAAACTTGTTAAAGTCACACGGTCGAATAAATAAAACAACTTCGCGTGTGTTAATGTCCTCGTTTTAATTAAGTCCGTTCCGAGAATTGATGTGCGATGTACAATGTTCAAAAGATTCGTAAGGAAATATTAAACATATTAATTTTCTTAATTAATTATAACATACGGCTCCACCGGCCTTCAATAGCGAATCACAACATAATATATCTCTTTCGTCCAAATTAAGTGCTCACAATTGAGTAGTTTATAAAAAGAGTAGATTTATTTAGGTATTCATGGAGTTCGACCCACTTAGGTCAGTGTAGAGATTTATTGGTCTGTCAACCTTGCTTTCGGCTTATATTTTTGCTTTATGTATAGTCCGGTTCGAGAGGCTACACATGTATAATGTCGGGTTGTTTCCCGTATTTTTCCCGGGTATAATCCACACATCTTCCGAGCACACCCCGCGATCGTCCAACACAAATAGATTCGTACATGTTTGTCTTGGCTCGGTTTAATTAATTTTACCTTCATACGCCGATACTGTTTGTCGGGCGCTCCTTAATTGAAAACGCTCTTACCGGAGTAAATGAAACGAAATCCTATTTGCTCCGAGTGATTGAAGCGAATTTATCTTTTAAGACTTTCAAATTTATCTTTAACCCATTGCCAATGTTCGGCGTTGAATCATTTCAAAACGAATAACGCTAAGAAGCGCAGGTAATTAAATTTTGATTGCTTTCGGCCGGATTGTTATTGCGATTTATTAATATTCAGGCCGGTTGTAAATAATACGGGCTCGCCGGCGACGCTAATAGCGATTGCAATAATGACTCATTAAGTATTAAACGCCGCCATTAAACTGCCACAGTCGCAGCTCTCACAGTTGGACGCAATTTTTGGGAGGATACATGTCATTAACTTAAACCGAGTTTTCCACTAAGATTTACAAGTTACAAGACTTCAGTCAGCCTGAGTAGAGAGCACCGTGCAGCACATTTTAGAAACTTTATGCGGAATCATGGTAGTTAACAAGCTAAATAATAATAGATTTATTTTATGATAGTTGGCAGGCGACGTCTCAACTGAAATGAAATACAGATTGTAATTATTTAGCTGCAACGAGGTTGTTAGGACTGTCATGTAGACTTTTAGGTTCATTGCTGATGCAGATATAACATTTAATTGTATATTTCACTTTATTCTAGTGGCATTCTCGTACCGGTTCACTTTTGTGGAAGTCTTAGTCGAAGTGAGGTCATGGACAACCATAGCAGATGAAGACACAGTTTTGCCCTTTTTTTGTCGTATTCCTCTGTTTCAATGCTATAATAACTTCTAGTATCCGTGGCTTCTGACATCTTTTGACATCATTATTTACATAGATAAGGAAACGTCTGTAAAAACCACTCGGTTTTCCACATCATCACTAAGCATTTCCATTTCGACCATTACAAAGAAAATATTTGTCAAAACTTTGGTCATTAAATTTTATCGCAAATTATAAACACGACGATGACACTCGTCAAAGGTATTATAAAGTTTATCTTATCGTCTGTGTTCACACGTTTTATTGACCATAAACCATTCAATATGGCGGTTTGAAGCCTTATTAATTATACGTTAAATCACTACGGAACGAGTGATTGATTTTATAATACGGCGATGAAAAAGTTAAAGGAGAAATAGAGCTTTATAGCGGAGGCATGATGATTGATAAATTGTTTTATTAAAATCTGAACTGTAGAGGTGGTCGATGGTTAAGAATAAACTAACTTCGCTTCTCGTAAACGTTGTGTAAGACGACTAAGGGCTTATGTCAGTGGAATACCCAGAAACGTGCCTATTGGTACCTAAAACAAGGAGTTTTCTCGCAATTGCATGCCCTATATTTAAGGTAAGAAGATATTCTGAGAAATTACGAATAGGTTTCACTAAGAAGTTTTGAGTACAGTTTTATTGCCACTGAAAGCATTTTTCTAATGAAATGTTTTTATTAAGGATGCACTACTTGACATGAGGTTCACCGTATTGGCATAGGCGATTTTACAAGATTTTGATAATTTACTTGCAGCAGAAGTATGCTCCTTAGGCTGTCCTCAATTTCAAGCAAAGTTTCTGGCGAGGAACTAGCAATAATTTTATAAATATACTCAATAATTTAGTGCTCAAACAGCAGTACAAATAAGCATGTATATTTGAGTGATTTATAGTCAACATCGTTACTTTATTATCCATTTATCAAAGCTTAACGAGCAATAATCGTGGCATTTTAACGGATTGAAGCTAGCTTGTTAAAATTGTTAGCTCTTAGTACCTCGGATGTCGATCATTTTAATCTTCAATTTAAACATTCTGTAGAAGCAGGTCGTTTAAAATACTCCAACTTCATTAGAGAATATTTCAATACTAGTAATTAGTTCGCGTTTTAATTAGCAACTAGAAAAGTAGGTTTTAAATTGCTTTTTTGTTTGATTAAGGTTATTTTAACTTGTTTGTATTTGTGATTTATAAAGTGAACTCATTAATTTTTTTATAACATAGAAGCCAAGTCCTTATTATTGTGGTCTAATCTGGCCTTCAGTTAATCAATGGAAGACCAGTCTCAATATGTCATCCCCATTAAAGGAGATCAAATCAGTTTGTCTCCACACTGGGCATTTGCCCATCCCCTGGGCCCGGGGCATTTGAGCTTCTAAAACAAACTAAAATAAGGTTGTCTTGTTCCAGAATGTTCGGCTCGGGCGGCGCGTGCGCTGCGTGCGGGCAGGCTATCCCGGCTAGCGAGTTCGTGATGCGGACAAACGCGCCGCAGCAGCCGCTCCACGTGTTCCACATAAAGTGCTTCGCCTGCTCCAAGTGCGGGTCACACCTTATGCAGGGCGATAGGTCAGTATACAATAGCTACCTTTATCTTCACCATGTTATGCGCCACTTCTGGCTTTTCGCAGGGAGGTTCTACAGCTGGTTTCTTACCAAGGAAATTTTTGCATAACATAAATTCTCTAAAATCCTTGCGCGCCAGAAAAAAAACTCGTAGCCAACCGTAGCAATGCAACATCAGAGACCTCCAAAAAGTACTCGAACTATCCTAAAAAGCATCAACGTAGGTACATTAAAGATTTCGAAGGACGTTAGTTACACTCGAAGTTGATTGGCCATTACAACCATAATGAGTAGTCACCAGGACAACGTCTAACAGTAAGCTGACGTAAAGAACAGCTGTATGTTATGAACTTTCAAAGAGTCCTTTTCCAAGATTCTTCAGTACAAAACCAGAGCTGTGCATCAAGTTGAACATTCCCTTCTGCAGGTATTACATGCTCGCGGGCTCACTAGTATGCGAGCAGGACTGGCAGAAGCTGATGAAGAGCGCGAACGCGACGGGGGCGCCTGGCGCGCCCATGCGCAAGAACAAAGTGGGCCGCCCGCGCCGCTCGCGCGAATGAGCGCCGGCTGCGCGCGCGCATGCGCCACAACACTCGCATAAAGACTATGAGGAGGTATGTACGACATCATCAGCTGCCTAGCCTTTTTCCAAACAGTTGTTATTGGGGTCGGCTGTTAGTCAAACCTGATGATGCTGGTTTTTTACATGGACTGACTGCCCATCTGACCTCCACGATTACGCACATGTACAAAGAACATTGGCCAAATTAAGATGTATGTCCAAGTACATACCAACCCATGTACCTGACGGTTGATATGTACTTGGTCATGTAATTTGAGAAATGTTCTTCCTGATTTCGAAAAACGATTCCATCTTCGGAATCAGCAGTGTCGTAAAAATCGTCTACACGTCACCACACCTTGTTTTTCGATTTCCTTTAAATTAGGAAGAAAAGCTCTTCAGCTTCACTTTTTCAAAACATCTAAGTACATAGTTGTGACAAATTCACTGAACTTCGAAGCTCCATTTATCTAATCTAATACTTCTTAGAATCTCACCGGAACCGAGCATGACCAAATACATACCCCATAAATATCCCACAAAATCGATTAACGTAATAGAATAAAAACTTTCCGAATCAACAATGATTAAATTAATCGACTATAAATCGATTAAAAGAATCGGTCAGCATGCCGCGCCTCTAGAGGTACATTCTTTAATAAACCTTCGAAGGTTTACCTCGTGGGCGGGTTCACGCTTGACCTTTGCCGGCAAACACTTATATGTCGTGACTAGCGTGATCATTAATTAAGGTATTTCCTAAGCTTAATTAATTGCGTTAATTATTGTCTGCCGGGGGGCGGGTTGATTGACACCGCGGTGAATTGCCAATTGAATGGTATTCAGAAATCGGTATTTCCAGTTCTGTAAGTACTTCCGTTAATTTGGTGACGTAATTGGGAATGTTGGTGTAGGGAATTTCAGTTCCGTAAGTAATTAGTTGTTTGTTATCAGGAATAGCGGACTGTAAATTGGATATCTGTTAGAACTCTTCAGGCATCGTTATAAAAATATGTTTTGATATAAAAAACGAAAAACTACGAATTACATATTGGGGCAAAGAAGAGAATGATATGAGAGGGGGATCATCTATCTAACTCTTCCATTGAATGTGATAAATATCAAAAACCTTAACTTTTAAAGTTTATTCACTTGACAGGAAAAATAAAATACGATTAAAAACAGACTTGCGTAATAAGTTCCTCTACTGAAATAATAAGGTGTATTCCTACATTTTCCTATGTAGGTAAATACCATATTATCACTATCTACCATTTTCTGTGTCAAACACATAACAGTTTCACCTATTTACATTTTCAAACGGAAAGTGTTGATAAAAAGCAATTTTAGTCTTTAACGGTTTAATTAAGCAGTCGTTTGTCGTGTAACTGGGTAATTTGCTATTGTCTATAGCAGTAACTGAGGCGGAAAGATAAAAGTAACACTGCTCGTAAAGTAGCGCACGTAGTGGGTAGTGTAACTAGTGTACTACGGTAGTATGAGTAATAGCAGGCTACGTGTGTACTTTGTCATGTGATGTGGTAAGACAAATATGAAAGGATCAACTGGGGTTTTTATTGGAAAAATCGTTTAGGGACACGTTTTTAGTTTTGAAAGATTTTGTTTTATTAGTTTACGCAGTCAATTAGTTAATATAGGACCGTTGTATTGTCAATAAATACAGTAAACTGCACGTCCAAAGAAATTGACCGTGCCTTACCTAATATATTTTAAAAACGTTAGGGCCGTGTTACATGATGCGAATGAAAGTATTATCCTTTTCGATTCATCAATATGCCAAATTAAAAACAAAAAAAGTGTGAGAAGACCTTACCCACAGACACAAAAAGACTAATCAAAAACATTTTTCATACCATATTTCTAAAAGCCAATACCAATATTTTTAAAGCAACGCTGCAAAGCCGGTCCTCTCAGACGTGTTAAAAATTCACGAATCATAAGCGAAACAGAGGGATGAAGTCGAGGGCTGTGCGGAAACCATTTGCACTCACGATACGAGCACTCAGTGCGAGCGGATTAGGCAGCGGAGAGGGAGCGGGCGCGGGCGGCGAATTGCCCATCATAATTACTCAAAATACACGGCTCTATTGAGCATGATTTTCCAGGAAATGCACTGTATTTACTGCTACATCAATTTCATCATTTCAAACAGGATTCTCACGTCAAATGGAAGCTATGATTCAGTTTCATTATCTTAATTTTATTTAACATTGTAAAAGTCTCTCGAATATATTTCACAGTTACCGCGCTCCGTTGAAAGACGTATTAATTAATTGAAATTATTAGACATGCGAACTCCGCAAATATAAGTGGCGAAGAAATACAATTAAGCTGTTCAATGAGCAACGCACAAAGAGCGCCTTTGTTTATGTGATGGACTCACTCACACGGAACTCACTTCGGACCACATTTTATGAACTTGCGTACGGGGCGTAGTAAACAAATGAAGTGCTAATGTGTTAGCGAACGAAAAAAAATAAGCCAGTGAGCCAGGCATCCACTAAAAATCTTTATTCCAATGACAGTGGCCAATTTGTAATGCCGCGGCGTAGCAGTGTATGTAAGGGTTGCTACGCGGCTACGCCGTAGCAGCAGCTTTCATTTGAACTTAGCGTCCTTAGTTTTTTTTTTTATGGAAATAAAAGTATGAGCACTCCATTTCTTCAAAAGTCCTTGGTGTAAACACATGTCTATGCCTAAAGTAGGTACGTCACAGACTAAATGTACTACGCTGTAGTAATAAGGCTCAAATGTTAATGATATTTATTAGCGCTTTAAAGCAAATTTCTAAATGCAGTACTTGTCGGACAAGGGGATAGTTCGCACAGTTAATTATCCCGTGGAGCGCAGCGTCGTCCGGAGCCGCGGGCGCCGGCCGGCTCGTCTCGCCCCGGACTTGCTTACGGGCTCGCCGCTCACACAAAATGCACCGCTAACCAATTCCGAAGTTTAAACACTCCCAAACTTATTTCGGCAACTCATAAAACTATTGTCCAGCCCTGTTAATGAACTAACAAATTGTGGGCACGCTAGTAAACACTACGCGCTACATCGCCTCTCACTAATGTTGGTTAGAAAATATACTCGTATCGCACGCGTCAAATACGCAAGGCATGTCAAAAATGTGTAAATAAAGTGATCGCCGCTCGCGAGCCTATAAATTGAATAAATTCCGCTCTCATATTACTCAAAAGCGCGTCTCTATTACACCGCCACCCTTTAATAAAACTACACGGGTAATAACAAAGGCTGTAGTTGTTATTACTTTGTGCGGACGTGGTCAAAGGCGCGATGTTAATTGGAAAACACCTGAAAATGACAGCGCCTTTATGGTCGGTATGTTTGGCGTAAAAATCAAGTCCGGTTGGAACAGCCGCTAGCCAGCTCAAAGACTTGACCGTTCACCCGGCGGCTTTGTAACACGATTACGCCGACTTGTCGAAAGTTAATTAAATAACGTTTTTCCAAATTACCTGGCGGGCTCGACATCAAAGTGCCCTCGCACTCGCTCCGGGAATCTCTCCACAAAGGGCTGCTGCGGGCGAGGTCCGTCCCTCTGATCTCGATCCTCTATAATGTAGTGCAGTGGACAGGTGAGACTGAGATCTTCAACCTTTTGTCGATTCTCAACGAGTTTGTTCCAGAGGTACTCTTGTACCTACTCGATCATAAACAATTCACTTTCGACAATTAAACTCTTGGACGTTTTGATTGATGACTGGTATCTATTGTCTATCTAATTCAATCGGCCTCCAAGCGGCTGTGGCACGCGAACTAAGGGGTCGTTTGCACTGTGCCGCACGACATGCTAGCTCTGTGTACCTTTTGTAGGAGCCCGCAACGTTTCCCAAAATGTTTTTTTCAGTTGGAAAGATACCAATTAAAGTGTCTAGCTATCTGTTGTGCGAAAAGATAATTGAATCTGAACTTGCATACAACTTCTGCACTTATCAGGACAGGTACACAGAACCTTCGTTTTAAACATTTTCTTCAAAATTAAATGACTCCAATAAGCCCTGAGCCAACACGGCGCTCTGTTATTTCAATAATCACGGCCAATTTACTCTTCGTTAATTTTTCTTTACAAAGTAAGTCGGGGTTGTTTACATTACAATTTTTACTGGAGGTAGTTTGATCGAGCGCCCTTCGTGGGAGCAAGCCGGGCGTCGAACCCGCTACCGTTGCGTGCCGCCACCGATCAGCTGCTCTCACCTCTAATCACTCTACACTAATTACTCGTTTCAACTGACGCTGTAAAAAATAAACAATTTAGATCGATACCTGTGTTACGTGTGTAATGTCTGTATTTTAAAATTACTGAGAATTTTAATGCCTTGTTCGAGCAAGTGTTGACGAGTATGCTATGTTTTAAGTGTTTTCTTGTTTATCTCGTAATTATGTTTTTATATCCAGAAATTCCGAATAAGTAAATTCTTAAGAATCTATAACAATTATCATTCATAACGTATCTTCACATGGTGCTTAGGTACTTACATAAAAGTCAAATCAATTTTACGACAAATTATTTGACCTTAGTACTTACATCTTTCCCGGAATAGCTGATAAGAAGATAAACAACATTTCACAGTCTGAACTTCGAACAAAGCACCAAAAATTAATGAAAATACTCCGCCTTAAATTTTTGATGAAATGTTACTTTCACTTTAGGTAGAGAACCTTAATAAAAATATAACCGTAATTACTCGCAAGGCAATCCGCTTCAAACAAAGTATGTCAAGAAATTAGTATTTAATTTATTCATTGGGCTTGGGTTCGTGTCTAGTTTAGTTATTACGAGGTAGTTAAGGCGTCAGGAGGTTTGGAAATTAATCACGTCGTGACACTAAGGCTTAGCGCACACTTGCCGGTCTCCGCTCTATGATCACAAAAAATCATACGGTCAGTCCGGTCAGTCGTGTGAAACTGTCGGCGCTCGTGGCCAATCGCAAGCCCCACATTATGAACCATACGGCTCGTAATTCAGTCACGACCTGATCATGTTAAGTGGCAGTCGACTGTGTATGCTCCGCCTTAGTGAGCGCGTGCCGCCAGTGGATACGACACTAAATTAATACTCCATTATCGAAATTAAATCTCTCTTTTTGTATTAATAGACGTCTAGTAATAAGCTACTTTAAAAGAAAACGCTAAAAGCTCACTAAAAAATTAGTATGAATACATTACGACTAAAAGGACCAGAAAATCAGATTTATAGAAATATAAAAAGTTTAATTCTCTAATACCTACATTAGAATAAAACATGAAATATAAAGAAAACTTTAATTAACGCCAGTCGTTCACATGTGGAGACAATTTACGTCTCTGGTTCTAATTTAAAATTAATACCGTCGGGCTGGTGGAAAATTTGAAAAGTTTCAACGACGTCGCCGGGCCTTCGCTCCGCCGATTGCATTTTTATACGAGTAAGACAACCTCTTAGCTTATTAGGGGAAGCCAGTTATTAGAGGTCCGTGGGATTTCTCTGCGGACGGTGCGTGGCCTCGAAGCCAACGCGCCCTACTTAATTACTTAAATGGATACGCTGCTATTTCTTTCCTCTATTTCTGCAGACGTAACGTGTACAATAAACCCAGTTCCCTGCTGCGACTTTGCAACCTGAGCGCTATTCAAATCCGCTAAATTGAAACAGAGCTTTCTGCCATTTAATTTGGGATCGGCGGTACAATTTGGGGCGCAGCGGTGATGCACTTATGCACCGGCACACTTCCCACAGCCCGGTGCGCCGGATCCGCGTCCGCACGCGACAAAGGACATCCGCCCACAATAGTTCCATTAAAATAATGCAAGTAAATGAGGATTTGCGGAGACGAGTCCGCCGAAGCCGGCGTCCGCTCGCTCACAATGCGCACAGCCGCACAGCCGCACAGAGCGACTCCGGCTGCGACGCTTAAAACACTATACGCGAACATGTTTCATTAGCTAAGTGGAAGGCTTTTGGTGGCTGAATCTGTGTAATGCAGCTAGCTAGACTAGACGCAGCGTCGCTTTTACTTAAACGCCGTAATTAAAACGCCCCCTCCCCTCTAAGGGCGCAGTTTTAAACTCGGTTCAACTAGTTTCGAGTGGCCAATTTAGTTTTAGTGTTACTCCGTGTTTGAGATACAAATTTTAAGTTGATGTATCAAAAGCGTCATAGTAACGTTTGTAATGAGTTTCGGGCTTTAATTGCTGCACTTACGATTAGCTGGCTATTAGAGAGGCTACTATGTTTAGTTTTTACTTTGTCGGTTTTATATTAGATATTAGAACTGCCTTTAGATTTTAAACTCTAAAAATGACGTCTATATGTATTTAACAATCAATGTAGGGAAACAGGGAGACTGCTAACATACCCAACTATATCAATTATAAGATTTACCGGAAAACGTCCTACAAAAGTTTTTATTTTCAACTTGTTCCTTGCATCTGTAAAGTTCGTTAGTAAGCTTTCGAGGACACTTTCTTAGAGGCCACAGATTTATGCCATTTAACCCTGAAGTGGCCCGAAATGTGTCAAGCACAGGTGTCAGTACGTAGCTACGAACATTTTCCGTCAAACGCAAGATAGACGTGACACGACATGACTGGCATCCTTTACTGACCGATCCATTTGTCGGATTCTGAAAGAGAAGGACTGGCAACAATTTTGGGGAGAAATTTCTGCAACCGTGTGTGACGCTCACGATAGTGTGTCGATTTTCAAAATGAAATAAAATGAGTAGCTTATGTACCTACCTATAGTGGATAATAAGCTGGTATAGTAAGTAGAAAATATTCACTTGTATTTCTTTACTCGTAGCAAAGAGCCAAATACGTCACAAATTATTGATGTCACAGCAGGTCACGGACTACCGAAGGATCACGCTATCCGCAAAATGACGCGACGAGGACGGTCGGACTGCGTACCCGTTGCGTGACACCGCGGAATCATGTCACAACAACATTTTCAATTCTCAAACCACCCTAACATGCATTTTTAATGTCTTCATTCTTTTACCAACTACAAATAATGGCAGCCTGTCATTTATCTAAATCATTTCCCACTTAACAACTTCACGAACCAATCATCGTGGTACCCTTTTTCAGTAACGTACGAGCTTGCATTGGCATTGCATGTTTGCGTAGGGGCTTCGCGGCGCGCGTTTAATAACTTTATTGATAACTAACGAGTAAAATTGATCGGCATTAACGATCTTAATCGAATCGCGGCTGGCATCGATTCATTGCGTGTCGATGCCCCGATCTCGAGTTAATTTAATTGAAACTGAGTTGAGTAATTAATTAGAGGCGAATGAGAGCTCTCCGGCGGATGGAGCGAACCCCCGCATTGGTGTTTACAGCCGCTCATACATATTGAGTGAGCGACGAGTGACGACGCGACAACACGTCTTAACACAGATTAGACATACATCACTTTATATTTTTGTTTATAATAAAACACGCGTAAAAGTCTCCATGACATTCCAGTTTTATACCAGACTTTATATTTAAACGTGAATACTAATAAGCTCATTATAACAAACAAGGCTGTAAAAATAGCTAAGTAAGGAGATTATAATCTAGGTTGTGTATTTTTCGCTTTTTACAACATTTATAGGGCAGATGGCACTTTGTTTTATGTTTGTAACTCAGTAACTAGGGTCTAAGATTGACAACAAAAAAACTAGCATCGACTAACACTCTGTCAAAACCCTGGGAACCTGACCAAAATGGGTATTTCCTTTGCAATTTCGAACTCACGTATTGCCCCAATACCCATGCTTGACAGATAGATTACACTTGTTTAATACCAAGAAAGGGCTCGTTTTTTGGCAGAGATGCATACCAAGAAAGTATACAGTCCACATAACAATCCAGCATAATCAGACAATCATAGAAACAAGCCACAAAGTCCCAAAAACTTGAATAATTCACAAGAAATTTAAGTAATTGGCCTCGAGAGCGGGCAAACACATTGTTACAGAATACATAACAACAGATACGCCACCCGATTGATTTAGCTAAGAGCATAGCGACGCGGGTTAATAGCGTTTAATCCCGCTAAAACGCTCCACGATCCGTCATAATGAATATTTATCCTCGACAGAAGTCGGCGCATACTTTTATGACGAATACATATTTTAGTAGCCGACGTAATTCCACTGATTACTTTCTTTAATTTTTCTGAAAACGCAGCCAGTACCTAAGTGTATTACAGCTTCGGGAAGAGCACACGTTTAATGGATGAAAATTTAAACAAAATACTCTTTTTCGGTAACGAAAATTGAAGGAACATTTGAATGTTCGAATGTCTTTTTTTAATATTCTTCGTCTGTTTATAATTCACTGACGTCTGTGGTTTTAACTGTTGCAACTTTTAAACACGGTTTCGCAGAACGTCAACTAGATTTTCAATAGAATTCATGTTTGCTGGTTGAAAAAAACAATTCAAATTAACGGAGCTTGTCTAAGAGCTGTTTACTTCTCATTGTGACTTATAACACTAACTAAGCCTCGGGTGGATAACTTTTTTTTATAAATCCATGGTAGACAGTCAGTGTATATTAAAAATATCAAGAAACAGTCTGTTTATTTTTATTTTCCTTGAATTGAACAGCTACGTTTGTAACGGAGAAGATCGGATACAGATTGTCAAAACAAGACATTCCTAGAAGATTGACCGTAATCTTATAACTCAAAATAAATGTCCTAGATACCTTTGATTTTATAATTCGCTGAAAACGTAAATTTTGAATAAACATGTTTATCTTACATCTCTCTTTCATAGTCCTCAAAAGAATTAGGTTTTATTTTTATATACTTTACTATTTATATTTTACATAAGAAACAAAATTGACCCTAAGATATTTTAATAATAATTTTATAATAATAAATTATTCAAATAAAACTTTTACAAAAAGTGTACAAGTAGTCAACAGTAATAAGTTATCAATACAATTATAGTGCCTAAAAATAAACTAAAATTAAGATATTATTATAGGTGCAAGTAATGGTTGTTCGGAATTGCAATGTTAGGTAGCGACCAGCCCGATCTAGGTTAATTTAAACCTGTGTTTTAGGCCATCACTATTTAATAAAGGCTAAGCACATTGATTTATTGATAAATCAAAAATAAATAATTAACAATATAAAGCTTACAAGCAAAAAGAACAATCATTCTGTAATAAACTAATAACATATTATCATGATTATTAAGAGCGGCTATTATTCTGATCAACATAACATAACGAAGCTAAAACAAGATGTCTCGTCCGATGCGGTCGTAAGTCTTGCACTTAATAGACTTAATTTAATAATAATTAATAAAACTACCTGCTCCATAATGCCAGCACTACACATTAGCTTTAATTTTATTATAACACTAGTAATAAAAACACCAGGTTATGGGCCCAGCGTGTTTAAAACGAGGATTATAATTATGGTTATTATATATTTTTTAAATTAAGTAGGTAATATGTAGTTTGTGTTTATAAAAAATGAACATCTGCCTTTTACTCACTACGTCATTAAAATGGCAAACTAAAGTTTTTTGTTATGTAACTTTTTTTTCAAAGTTTTCGTTTTCAAATTCGGTCCTTGCGGAAATTGAGCTAAAGACCAATGCTAAGTTGTCGGTAATAGATAGTCAGTATTAAATTAAATCTCTTTATGTCCCAAAGATTTTGAGGGAAATTCCTAATACATTGCTTCATGTCTGATAAATCCATCTTTCAAACTACGTAAATTACGCAATGAATATTATTGGAGTTATGAGTGTGGTAAGACATAATAATATTTATAAACTATTCTTTCCAAAACGAATACTGGTAAAAGTTTGTTAGTTTGTATTTTTTTTGCGAACAGGTGCATGAGAACGAAGTGACACAAAAAGTAAAAACATTAGTAACATGACATACACTCTTGTACACATTGAGTTTTCTTCATTAGTAAATGATCCCTAAAGATGCGTACGAGCAGTTAGCAAAAGGCATAAAAATAAGGCTCACATTTCATTATAAAGAGTAGACCTTTTAGCATAGCTAAGGTTGCCTCACTTCAATTCATCCTTACTGAGAATTTTTCTTCTCAACATCTTTTAGTCTCATACATTTCAAAATAAAAATTTGTTTCAGTTTTGTAAACAGCAATAAGCAGTACGTCGTTTTTATATTTAATGTGCCCTCGTCCATTAGTCATATGAAACATGTGCCAATACAAATTATATGGAGGTTTATGAATGACAGACTGGTGCGGGGGGGGGGTGGGAGAGTGCGGGAGGCGCGGGTTGCCCTGAGGAGGGAACACTAATGGATTACATTCGCGCGAGTGAATTAGGATATTGTCGTGCGATCTGTTCCGGTGCACTCCTTTATGGCGCTACCATTCATACATACACAAACACACGTACATACTGATGATTACAGATTAAATATTGATAGAGCAATACAATTAGGCCTCACTTGGGCCATCCTCGTTTGCAGCTAGAAGTAGACGCGTGGGCCGTCGAATGAGAGTGGGACGATATCGATTTAAGGATTTTACATTCAATTAAATATATGATTACGTTATCGGGACAAATGTAGGGTTATTATTTGGTTAGAGTACCTTCTTATTGAAGCTTTTAAATAATTTAGATAAACATAAATAAATTGTAAAGACGAAGCTGCCTTAAAAGGCTCTTGAAAGTGTTTTTATCCGACCCATATATAAGGACTTGTATAGCATTGTAAAGAAATTTCTCATGAACACAAAAACCGTAGAACAAACATCGACACGTAAAATGGCCACTGAAAGTTGTCGAACGCAACCACTAAAAAGCACGTTGACACAATGAACGATTACAGCGCTCTGTAATCACTTGCTCTGAGCCTGATATTAATGAACCATTTCCCTCGATTAACTCCACGTTTAAAGTTTACTTTTTCACAACACTCGTGCGTGGAAGTGAAAATAAACCGACGTCAAATTACAGTTATCGGGCATTGAAAACAATCTGCGATTTAATTTAAACGAGTGATATCCCAGCAGTTATCGTTTTAAAAGAAGCTTTCACTTTTACTACTTTTATTGTTCACTACAATATTGATATCGATACTTTGCCATCCCTATTGCATTTTTTAAGTACTAATTAGTACATATAGTACAAATTAGTACGTTAGTACGGTATCGGAGAAATCTCAGTACTGAAAAAACAGCCATTGAATTTATCGACCGTATTGTGATATCGTAGCGTTATCAGCACTAAGTGCAATTTTAATCGTTTTCTCCTGATTACCTAATTAAAGTTCTCTGTGAAAACTGTTAGGCTTTATTTAATTGTTACAATACCATAGAATTCTGTAAAAGCCCATTTTCGTACCATTGATAGCGTCAAATGTCGTTTGAAGTCCTAGAATTGTTCCAAGTTTGAGTCCACTAAAATTTTCAGCACCCGAAAACGTTAAAACAGTGATTGTAACACAAGTTGTACAACTACCGTATCCAATCATTCCAGCTGTTAAAGTCCAGGCCGTTAGTTAACTAGTTCCATTTCTAAACATACACCGAGTAACCGACACAGATTTCATTTGTATAAAAGAGAGGAAAGATGGCAGCACGCGACGTCGGAACTCAGCCAGAATGTTGGCAGTGCCAAACTGTAGCCTTCTCGGTACAAGGGTTTCAACTTATCAATTACACCGTTCGCTACTTACCGCGCGGAAAGGGCAAATTGATTTAATGTAACCAGAGTGCTTTGACGAATATTATTAACGTCTTTTTCACCCCTCCTTTGTGGGGGTAACGCGCGCTTTGTTCTTTCGCACGGTTTTGTATAACATCGAATCACACTTATCTCAATCACGAACGGGTTGTATAGAAGGACCGTGTCTTCGTTATCTGTGGAAATTATGACAGAATTTTAATTAGCCCGCGACATTGACGGGACCTTGCTTACCAAGAGTATTTACTAAGCAAAAAACTGCGGACACTTATAAGCAATTAGGTATGTGTCAAGCGTTTAATTATGTTATTAAGTTGTCACTGCGTCCTTACGTTGGTAGATTTATATGAATGATTTACTGAGACTGCATTCTTTCAAACTAAAGTTTTCTTCAAAAGACTCAGTGTTCGTTTCGTAAATCTATCAGATTAACAGCGGCTGGGCCGTCGTTGGGTGTACGTTAATAAATACGTCGAGTACAAGTCCTCTCATTAGAGCGCCATAACTCCTCATTAGTGGGCATGCTAATTAATGTGACGTTTACGAGTACCGGCGGTCGTAACTCAGAGCGCGACGCTCGCCCGCGGCCCGCTCCCGATACGTCAATTCTTATTTCCCAGGAAAAAATATTGCACATTACTTTTCACTAAAGCATCAAACGTTATTGGTATAATCGCTCCTAACGACGGCAATTCTGTAATATTTGAAAATAGTTTTCCCACTTTTCTATTTGTGGAACGATTATTGCTATTTTATTTTTAAATGGAATCGAGGTGATGACGTAGTTCGTGATGCGTTTACAATTAAGTTATCAGCTGCCTTGTTATTTTATTCAGTAGTCCTATGATACGCTAACTTATTAGTACGGAACACGCACAGTGCGTCGGTGCCCTTTACCGCTGTCGTGTTCCATTCAATGGGCCGCCGTCAACACCCTGATCAAATGTTTCCGCTGTTATGAGGTGTGCTGTGGAAACTATCTCGGAAAACTTAGCCACCATTGTATGTTAAACAGAACTGTATTTAAAATGCTCATTTAACTTAACTACATAGCATTCGCGATAAAAGGTTTATTATGCTTATCTTACTCTTTTATTTTAAGACAAGAACTTACTCAGTTAAAACGAAATATACTGTAAACATACAAAAAGGTATCGCTATGCAATTGTTTTTTAATGTTCCGATAACAATCTAGGTAGCTGCGTCGACCATAGTCCTTGCATCTTTGCATTAAGCGGCCAACACTTTGCATAATTTGTCAATTGCTGAATGTACGCTTAACGGTGCATGTGTTGATGCACCGTAAAGCGTACATTCAGCAATAAGGCGAATGAGATTAAAATCATTAATTCTAACTTTTATAATGTCAAGTCGTGCATTAAGCTGCATTGCTGCGAGGTTTGCTAGCCGATGTGGTTTACGTCCAGCTTTTATTAGCATCGAGTACATTATGAGCGCGGGGGTCATATCACGCCATCCCGCCACTCGTATCACGGCTCCATCGGGGATCACCGCCGTAATTAAAGCTTCGGGGCGAAAGTTGAACGTGAAGATTGTAATCGGGAGCATAATTTTAAATCAAATTAACACTTCAACTTTAAACCGAGGTCATTAATGCCATTACAGCGAAACAATATGGAGTCGTGACCGCACCGGCCGATATCTAAATAATAAATAAATAGACGACCGGCTATCGAGGTATCGCATCTCTGCGTTAATGTTCCGCGCCGGAGTTTTATAATTAACAATAAATTCGGTATGTTTTTTGTGGTACCGCCGCGGCGAGGGCTGGTGCATCCATTTTTCCTGCTTTCGATATCGATCTTAATAACACAGGGTATAATGTCCTATCGGGTGGTCCCGTTGCCTATTCGCACATCGCCATGGTTGTAACTTTACATCGGAGCGGGAAATAGAATATTCGGAAATAATTAGGTCATTCTTCCGAACGCGCTCGTTATCATAGCACTTCTACACGAGTACGTCAGATCAGGGTAACGATGCTTCCCTTACGTTATTGTTACCCTGCTTTTATGATTAAATTATTTCAGGGAAATATTGCCTTCAATAATGGCATGAATAATCTACCTAGTATTACATATTCGGTAGAATTTTGCTTTGTGGAATTGTGAGTGTTGTGACAAGCATTTAAAGTTACGGAGGGAAATAAAAACTGCTTTCCTGTTGCTTTTAGCACTTAAAACCCAGCAAACATTCCTCTTTCCCTCTCCGATCAAGTGGGAAGTAACCCGTCTTCTCAGAATCTATTAGCTAGTCGTTCCTTGAATTTCGTTCAAAAACACCAAAAATACTGCAGGGGCTGAGTACTCGAGCCGGGGCTCCGTTATCTCGTTATCCTAATGAAGTCTACGCTAATGACGAGTAGGTAAATAATAGGGCGGCTAATGGGGGCTTTATCATTCTCGAGTGCGCTCCAGGTAAGGGCCAATTAGAGAGGCCGCCATCGGTCCATATTGTTCAGCGGGGCTCGCTTCGATTACGATTATTTCCTAACGACTCTCAACACTGATAAATTGGACAAACTATTGCGAAATGACGTCCGTGGTTTGCGGCACCGACTTTAATTTCCTGTTAAATTGTCGTATTTCACGTGTACCATAAAGTGGCTTATTAGGTACCGAATGTAATTGCATTGTTTTGTAATTGATAGGGTGGTTCGGTCGCAGTGGACATGTTTCATTTCGCTAATGAAAGAATTCCCGTCACAATGTAATTAGTTTGTATTATTGTAACTGCGGTGCGTTATTGTGACGTTTCCTTTGTGTTATTCAATTTATAACCGGTAATGGAATGTGGTTGTAATTACCGAATGCTACAATGAAGGGTTGTATTCGTAGTTACTTGGTGTGATTAATTAATGGTTATTAAATTATCAATTAAAATGATCGTAGATTAAGATAATGTGTAATAGGCTAAAAGCCTATTAACTGAAAAGTAATTTCTAGAAAACCATCTGATAACCTTTATCCATCACATTTCGTCCCTTAATAACTCACAACCCATAAATACCACCTTCGAACCGAAATCGAAATAAAGTCGAAACTCGAACGCTTAAAATCGTTTTCTGTAAACAATTCTTGAAATGTCCGGTACAATATCGGATCCCGCAATTATCCGACAGTGGGCGGGCTAATTATCGCATCAAGTCGACCGGAGGGGAGCCGGCCCGGCCCGACTACGGCCCGACTGCGCCCCGGCTACGGCCCGAACACGAAAAATATTTTCCCTTCAGTTTTTCTGAGTGAGTCGCAGCGGTTATCACCTGTTATGTCTCGTTACGTAGTTTCAATAAACACAGCTGCTCGTGTATGTAAATTTACTGAATTTTGATGTCTTTTGCACTTATTTTTTTTTTATAAAACCGTTTATTCTTGACCTAACCATCTAAGAATAGAATGTTCTGACAACGTGTTTTATTTTATTGTGTGTTAATTTTTACTATTTTTTTTTTCCTGAAATGTGTACATTTTTATATAATATTTTATTCTAATAAACATTATGGTTATTTTTATTATTTTTGATAGGCCGAAATGTACCCACATACAATATCCTAATGAGGAACCAAGTCAATCTTTCCACAAGTTGAGCAAAGTGCACCACTGCCTGCACTGCTAAACTTAAACAACGAGAACTAAGGGCACCGGAGAGCTATTGAGACTTACAGGGAGAACTCTTCGATACAATGAGGCAATTGCTTGTTCTAACAATCCCGGCACGGACTTGGCGAAAGCCTCATTTTTCTCTCAGATTACACTTATTTTATGAAACACTTTTATTAGTAAGTAGATCGGGGATCGTGTAAAGTGTGGGTGGACAGAAATTGTGTAGTGCTAGGGTTGGAGGCAGGCGTCTTCAATCCCCGGGCCGCTGTGAAACTTCCCGCCGCTGTTTTTTATTGCGCAGAATTTAAATGCATTTTTGATGTTACGAGATGACACGCGGCGGACGTCCGCCCCCCCGCGTCTCACCCCGCGCCCTATAATTTCCCAACTTGAAACTTCACTACGGTATTAAGCCTTGATTGCTTGAAGAAACTTGGAACATTTTACCGTATTCTTCGAGCTCCCAGTAGATGCTGCGGCGCTAGCGCAGACGTTTATTACTAACAGTGATTTGAATTAATTCAGAATTATTTAGAGAGAAAACTTCATACATTTAAATTTCAGTCGGCGGCTTGTACTCGTATCATTTTAATAGCGGATATCCACTACAATCGTATTCCATTACGCGACACATTAACGAGACGATCAATTAATTTGGCATCGCACCTCCAATATAGCGATCAAAAGGGATACCGTGTATTTGGATTCTCTATTACGGTTTTCAATTAAGTAGTTGGGGTTTAGTTTCGACCACATCAGAAGCGGTACACGACAATACGTTTAGCGAGCGAGGCGGCCGCGGGCCTCGGGCGCCACCTGCCCCGCGGATTGACTTCCTCTGCCGTAGTTTTTAGCGCTTACTAAAAGGATTGCCGTGTTCGCATTGATACTTGAGATCGGAGGAAACTTTCGAGCCATTTTGGTTTTAAAAATGTTATTTGATTACGTGAATTGAGTGCGACCTGCTACACAGATAGACTATCTAGTTACCTACGTATGATGGTTTTGAACGAGTTGAGTCGTGGTGTGATGTAGTGTCTCAGGGTCGAAAGGCGAGACGTCCGAGGTTCCCGTGGGCGCATTAATTAGCGGTGCCGGGGGGCGAGGGGGGAGCTCATGAAAGTTTACCATTTAATTAGAAGGAGCTGCCGCCCGCCCCTTACCTTTTGTCGTAATGCTATGAGTATAAGCGCAACTTAGGATTTCTCATTAGTCATGTATTAAGTTTCAAACAGTTAGTGACTGCCAATGACTAGTTTTTTTTTTACCGAAGCAAGAATTAATTAAAACGTTAAGAAATATATATTTATTCATAACTAGCTGACCCGCGCAACTTCGTCTGCGTCACAATTTTCATACTGCTCCGCACCTATTGGTCTTAGCGTGATGATATATAGCATATAGCCTTCCTCGATAAATAGGCTATCCAACACTGAAAGAATTTTTCAGTAGTTCCTGAGATTAGCGCGTTCAAGCAAGCAAACAATCAAACAAACTCTTCAGCTTTATATATTAGTATAGATTTTAAAAAATAAATCCTGGTGGCATTTTTAACTAATTAAACAACTCAGAGGTTTTTAAACCAAAGCTAAATCACTCTATCCCAAACTTTTAAACAGTACGCTTAATTAAAAAGGATGTCTGCCAAGTTCCAAAATCAAAATTCCCATAAAATCATAAAGCACACGGCACCCTCAGTGGTCTATTAGGAGATTCCAGTCAAATTTAGTGTCTGCTATAACAAAGGGCCAGGCTAGGTGGCGCTGCGGTGCTGCCGCGTCTCCAATTAGGCTAATGGACAGAACCCGACCTGCATTCATACTCGAAATCCTCCACACCAAGCTGCAGCTAATTTTCGCTTAAACGTTACGGGAATGCAGACTGGCGATTCGAAAGCCGCGGTTGGAACGCTGTTTGTGTATGTAAAGGGATAATTTTAGGTGAAATTTTTAATTAATAATCGAGTTTATGAGCAATGATATTTTTGGGCTAGTGATTGTCTGTATAGAAGTAGCTTTCTCGTAAAGTTTAAATCAAATCATGTAACACAAAGCTCAAGAAATATATTATCTTCTAAATTACGTAGATAGTCGCACTGCTGTTCCAAAAGCTTTCCGGACACTCTTTTTGGGCAACCTCGAACCAGAAAATGAATAATTATACAGCGTGATTTTTTTAAGTATGCCTTCAGGGCCAAATCCGAAACTATACGGAATATCGAAAAACACAGAAAGGAGTCTCGAGAACCATTTGATGAAAAGTAAAACTGCATCATTGGATTTTTTAAAAATCGTTGCTACCCAGGAATAGAACCGGTAGATTAAAAAAAAACCACCTGAGTTATTGCACCATCCGAAAGTGTAGCTAATAAGGATCAAATTCTGGGAAGTAAATAATACATGACAAACTAAACGAAAGACCTCATTTCGGAGACTCCTTTCAGTTTTTTTCGATATTCCTTATAGTTTTGGATTTGGCCCTGAAGGCACACTTAAAAAATTCACCCTGTAAATGGAACTATTTCATAAAAAAGGAAATTAAATTAATAGTATAGCCACGGTTTGAATAAATTACTTACAACTTAAGTTCAGCATTATTATATCCGTCATAACACAAAGTGTTTTAACCTATCACGACTAACATTAACCTGTTCAACATGAAAATTGGTATCCTTTTTAGTATTTTATGTGAAGATTAGGTACAGGTGTTGTTTCAGGGCAGGATTTTAGAGACAATCAATTTTAGCCTTTTATTTAATAAATAACCGTCGACAAAATGAAAATCAATGGTTTCAATATTCCAATAATGGTTGGTGCTTAATAGGTACTTAGTACTAGTTAAGTCCAAGAATGACCAGCTTATCTTAGCTTCCCCGCCCGTCTACCGCGACTCGCTCGGCATGCATCGCGACTCATTACTCCGCTAATGGAGGCCGTAATGAACCAATCTAACAGATTGCTCTCAAATCTTCAGCCAACGCCACTGATTTGAAAGCCCTGCCCTGAGACGTAGCTATCTTTTAAATTAAATACTCGCCTTACATTAGCGTAATAGTTAGAGCAACTAAACTCGCGCTCATAATTTTGTGCCAAACTTAATTAGCGTAAACCACTAACGCCCAATGATCCTCCCGAATTTAGCACCTAATTAAATTTGTTTGACAGCTCGACACGCGAGTACTAATCGCCAAGGTTAAGTCGCGACTTCCAACGAACTTGTTCACAACTCCAATTTGTAGCTCCGTTTGTGCGACTCGGGAAGTTATATTAAAAGGTCCACAGTAATTTTCTTGACAAACACAATGAATAATGAATGGCGCAATATAAAATTCGGATTGAGGAGGGCGCCTCGTCATGTGTTCCGCCCGACATGTTTGTCTCTCTTAATTCTGTGTGTTTTTGCTAATTGAGTCCCGCTTCGGTATCACCTGAGCGCGAGTACCAGCCCCGAGCCCCGAGCCTCGTGCTCGTCATCACTCGCTGCGTTATTCTATTATTCATCCAGAAACACTAATTAAAACGTAAACGCGTACTCTTTATTCCAAGAGCCTCGCGTGCGACACTCGTTCCTTCCTCTTGCGTTCCTCGGTGCGAATTCAATCAACTCCAAATTCAACATAAGGCGCAAGATTTATGATCGACACAAATCGAATTCGCTAACAAACAATATCGTATTCGAACGCGGTACGTGGGATACGATACGAGTATATCAATATTGCAGGCGCTATTAATACGTCCGTCTCATGAGCGGGCGGGGTAGCCCGGTACACCCGCCACCGACTCACCCCCCTCAGTCGCCGCTCTTAATTGAATGAGGAGCGGGAATTGTTTCCCAAAATGAAACAATTAATTGTGCAACGGCTATTCCGCCTTACATGGATAATACGTTCGTTTATGGCCTCCTAACGCGGCTGCACGGCGTCCTTTATTGGACCGACTCTAGGAATTTGTGTTCATTGGAGCTCGTATCCAAAATTTAATCGAGAATTTATAAGGACATCTCTTTGTTGTCCCGGGCGGGAGATTTTGCAGCTGGCCCAGTTGGGATTGCACTGTGCAATGTTTAAAAAGACGTCGGTTTTAACCTAACCCCCAAGTATTTGCCTCAAAAAATGCGGGTGCTACATTATGCGCCCGTTTACCAACTTACGGTGGCGAGAACGAGCCTTTTAGTTTGGAGCGAGACGTTTAAAATTTTCATGGTCAGGTCATGGAGCACGTGTAATGCGGTTATTCGCGAGGAAATTCAGCGGAACACGCTAACATGTGGCGCATTCAACTCGAAGACGCGTCGTAAACCGCCTTTACGCCTCTCGGCGAGAGCTCCTCAAAACTTTTCATATTCGCCGACCGTAAAACAAGCCAAAAAATACGACCAACGAAAAACATTGTAAATAGTAGCGGGTTATCGGCGGAGCGGCCATACTTGCTGTGAAATTAGTTTTAAAACATAGTTTTAACTATGCTTGTTGCACCCAAAATTAGTTGTTTTCCCGGTTTAATGCTTTGCAAAATCTACCCTCTGGTCTAGGAAAATAAATTTTCACTCCAAGTTGAAGCACCTTCTCAAAAATTACCTCTAGTCTGGAAGAATTAATAGGCGTGCGCCACTAATCACCAGAATATACAGCTTGCATTATCAGTGGACACACACACACACGTACTCACGCACACACCGGCAGCGTGGCTCGCAGACGGGGTGGCGTACTACGCCACACTACGAGGGGCACACATTCAATTTGCTATTTATCCGGGAATGGATCTAAGTCATTACTTAGCTGAGCGAGAGAGATGAGAACGGGATGCACTGGAAATTACACGGCGAGCCAGTGTTCACAGCCAGTACAGCTACGCGTGCCTTCGTTTACTGCACAATATGTACCCATCGCATTTGGCAAATGTGCATGGTACGACTAAATTTACGCAGTTAAATCCTGTTTCATAGTGCTCACGTGCTTATGATTTAATCAAACCATGGCCATCTCTGGTATTGACAATCCATAATCGCTACTTTTACATAGAATACGAAAATGAGATGCGGTTTTTTCGAAGAAGGGTCAAGTAAAAAAAAAAGAAAGCTACTAATCCTAAGTAATTACTCCTAGAACTGAAAGCTCTTAAGTTGCTGTCATATCTAATAAGACAATGAGCAAAAGTTATTCATTTAACTACTCCCCATTTGTCATGTAATTGACCTAATGACCTTCTGCAGGAATAACTTCAATTGAAAAGAAGAAAGGTCCTCTATCCTTCACCTGAAGATTTTTTTGTTTTTCCTGGCATCACATCTTCCACCTTCACTAACAAGACCCTCAAAAACTTCAGCTCCACAATCCAACACGCAATTTTCTCGTACAGCTAATTTCACATTAGAGAAAGTTTCCCAAGTGTAGGGCCACGAACGCCGCGATCCGGTCAGGACGGCGCTGCGTTCGGCGCCCTCAATCACAGGAAGTGCGCCATCTCATCGCGGAAGTGGTTTCTCTTGTCGTCTCTCTCGCACGGCCTCGCCTGTTTTGTGTTTTGTAAACTTGTGCCGTTAATGGACGGACTCTGCTTGATATGCCGCGATCGAATGCATTTCGCTTGATGAAAAACTCGGATTTTTGGCTGGGGTTTTTTTCACACGTGTTCGAATGGGATTATGCGGTTTCCGTATGGTATTGGATTAAAATTATTTCGTTGTGGATGGGTTATGTGCGGATTGTTTTTGATTTTCATTGCTCACGAAACTTTTCTCTACGCACACTATGTGGTTTTAGATTATTTACTTAACACTTAATAGTTTTTTATCCAATTTCAAGAATACCATGTTATTCTATTGTTTTGCCGAGTTTGTTGTTTATGAAAATGTCGGCTTTCACAGTTTATTGATGATATAGGATCGATGGATAAAAAAATGAAAAAAAACCTACTCTATTTTCATCAGTCAAAATATTACGCACCTTCCAATAAAACGCAAAGAAATAGAGTCTGCAAACAGACACGCAATTTGTAGGTCTATTTTTATTTTCCGCTCAAACGCGTTCATTGACTGGCAGGACGGGTCTGGCTTGATTAATTCTTATCAGGGGACCGAGCCTACGTCACGGGATACGGGATCGAGTTCCCGGGTTGTTTAGTCGCCCCACTAGCCTCCATACCAATGTAATTTATACGCACTATACAAGTTTCTTGTTAATTGACGGAGACAATGTTGTCTAAGCCGATTTAGCTTTATAGATATGTAGTATGTGCTTATATAAGATATTTTTTTAGTGATGCAAAAGATGAATTAAAATTAGACTTCCCTTATAAAATATCAAAGAAGTAATAAAAGTTTATTTTACAACACGAGCAGTTAGTAGAAACTGGTTTTGTCACACAGGTTCGTAACATCCATTTTTCCGGAAGAAAAAGTAGTCTGCTATATTGTAGATTTCTATCAATGAACATTGAAATCGAACGAGTACTTTCGGCGAATATATCATACATACATGCAATCTTAACTTCTTCGATTTGATAATTTATTAAATAGATGCTCTTTGATATTATATATCTTACTATACAACTAGAATACTATTACAACTAACCATTACGCGCCATTTACGCGCATATAAATAGATAGGAACTATAAAATTAATTGAACATTACTAATTAAGGTTAAATACTGAAGCCAGTAAGCCACGTTTTAATTTTCAAGACTTCCTAGTCGCCCGGTATAAATAACAATATTAATTAACAATTATTTTATAATTAAACACAGGTGAAACGACAGACAACCTTCAATTAATAGTTTTAGTTAAAAACAAAAGAAGTACATATATTTATTCTTATGTATCTATGGTAACTAAATATTTTGTCTGTATGTTAATTCTTATGTTGTCAAACTTGTAACAATTGTACTGACACTTCAATGTTATTGTTATGCAGACAAGTGTGAATATGTGCTATAAATATGTATATTTTAATGGTTTGATTTAATAGGTGAAAATTGATGTTTTCCTTTAATTTAGAAATATCAACTTTTTAATGAAGTTGATATTTCTAAATTAAAGAAAAGAAAGATATGAAAGAAAAGGGACTTAGTGATAGAGTGACGACTGATAGAACAGAATGGAAGAAAAAAACGTGTTGCGCCGACCCCAAGTAACATGGGATGAGGGCAGGAAGATGATGAACTTTTTAATGAAGTTCAGATTTGAGCTTTATTCATTGATAACGCGGATATGTACCCGGAAAGACAGTCAGAAGTGTTGTGGTATCCTCACATTTCGCCAGCACAACGTCAATTCATACTTAATTTTTTTACGGAAAGTATTTGAACAGAATTCACGATAGATTTAATTTGTTGAAATAATCTCAAATCGCACTAACCAACCCCGTAAAGCTTTATTAACTTTATTAAGATCTATTTCATGAAACATTTCTCTATCTTAACGAAGATATGTATGTGAAGTCTTCAGAGAAACTCAGTTTAAATTAAATTGTGCTTCAATATATAACTGAAACTAAGTAGATTCTAGGAATTTTCATGTTTAATCAAAATATTTTGTACTACAATACTTTACCCATTTTCCGTTTAGCTGTAAAATAATCCTTTTGTGGAGTGCAATTAATTTAATATCACTCCGCACTCATATAGAAAATATTTTAAAGGTAAGTTTACACCGCTGAGTGGTGCACTGATAAGGGCGCCCGATTAAAATGAATCACAACGGTGCTGCTAATTGGGCTGGCCTGGCGGCTCATCCAATTAGCCGGGACTTAGAAACCCGTGCCCGCAGGCCGCCGGGACCGGCGCACCCCCGCTCTAATCTACCCTGTCTGTTCCACTAATATGAACCGTCACAATCGTGTACACACTGCCTTACTTGTGGGTTGTGGGAAACAATTGCAACTACTGCTTTAAATACATACTATATTAGAACGGCAATAATTCGGGCGTCATACATCATAATACTACCGGTGTGTTACTCCCGTAACGCCTCTCCATAATTTTTGAACATTATTTTCAATGCTCCTTTTCTTAGCGTGAGTGCTAAGCAATTTATGTGTATATTTCGGAATGTTGATGAAAACTCAGTTGTTTAGGCGAGGCGCGGTAACGACTCCTTTCAAGACTTCGCGACGCCTTTAATGACATCGAAGTCGGTGAGGCCGGGTTCGCGTGCGCAGTTCTTGTTATTTCTTTATTACAAAGGAGTGCCTCATTAATTTGGCAGCCCCTCAGGGTTGAGAGAGTCGCGAACCCTTGACCTCGTTCGCGAGAGCCCGCGACACTGAACCGTTCCCAAATTGAAAAGCTTACGCACCTAGCGATACATAATTAACGATCCTCATTACTCGGTAACAGACACCGCGAGCTCGCGCCTGCCCGCTCCGCCGTCTGCCCGCCAGCTTGCGGCAGTGTGACCCATTCCTAGCTTCTCCCGCGGACTTTTCGCACGGACCGTGAGCAGCCGCGCTATCTCGCAACGGAAAACGACATAAAAGTCAAACTTAGATCATTCCAGTCCCAGACATAATTCCTTGACTCATCGTTCCAGCTAGACAGTTTCTATTATCCTTAATAGCATCCGTAAGAGTTTTAAAATGGCTTCAATAGTAAAACTTGTTCTCAGGAAGTGTTCGCAGGCCACGCAGAGCACCGTATCGGAGAAGTTCGATATTGAATGTCGCGTTTTATTGGATAAATTGGACGGCAAAGCAGGCGGGCGGAAAATTCTTAATTTGTTGTTATAATGGCGGAGCAGTGACGTCGAGACGTGCGGAGACGCCTCGAGCCGGAGTTAATTCGGAGGAGGGCCGGGGACCGCATGTAAAGAGGCTAATGAACGCGGCGGCCGCCAGCGGGCAGCGTGTCCGCGGACTCGTGCATTTTTAATGGCGCACGCTAGCACACTCACTATTAATATTTACCGAACACGTCAAGAGGGTGCACTTTACCTTTTAGTTAACTAGCGTCCGGCCGTTCATTAAATTTTCACGCGCGTCAGTTTCGGGCGAATTTTCCGCGGCGCTGACCGGCCGGCGCTGCCGATAACGAGGCGGACCACGCTCGTTACAGCCGCTCCGCTCACCGCTCGCCCCGCTCGCCGCGCTCTCCGCTCACCCCGCTCGGCCCGCAAACCCGGCCAAATTTTATTAATAATAAACTGTAACTGAAACGCGGCTTTGAAGTAAGAGAGCGACTCGAACGCTCGTTATCGGGAATTATGCGAAATCCTTTGACGTATACACTTATTTCTTTAAAGTTTACGTAAGAATCTACTACGTTATTGTAACTTTACGAGTTCTTAGTAATACATCCAGTGTAAGTCAAATTTCGCTTTGAACGTAAAACTTGTCGGGAAATTGATTTCATAAGTATCTAGGTAACAAATGGGTTACCGATACTTTCTGTATAATTATGTTACTAAAGTGTTATTAATGAGGCATGTTTGGAAGCTTAGTGAAGTTGTTGTGGAGGATTAAATGCTATGATTTGATGAAGTCGTCAGTGTTGGGGCGACAGGCGACAGGGCGACAGGCGCTGACGGCGGATGAGAGCTTATCGCTAAGACGTGAATGATGATTAATGTGCGGTCATCGAGCGACAGGCGCGACACAGACGCACAGGGATGCCGCACGCGAGGCACGAAGCATAACAGCACAGACACACTGTCGATGGGAAAACGTTCAGTGGAAATACTAAACGGCATTATTTATTTTTATAGCTTCAGAGTCACGTTAAATCAATAAAGCCATTAACCTAAACAAAATTTAAAACCAAATTTCCAGAACTTTGCAAACAAATTATCCGAAAAACCGAATTTACAAGCAAAAATAATCTTAGTATGCAATCGGTGTAATATCGCAGTGTTTAACCCATTATCGGTAGGGCAACACTTTTGTAGCACAGTGTGCGACTCACCTGTGCGTGTCTAGCGTGCATGAATAAGCAATGAGCGCGGGCGCACGCTACGCGACAAACGGCCGAAGCGCACGCGACGCGCCCTAGCCCGCCCGCCCTAATTTATTACCGCCCGCCCAACCAAACGCTCACTATCACTCTTATATCTTACCTCGCCATATCTTTAGCGCTTCTCCTTGTGTTTATGGCACTCGCGTATTAGACGAAATTACTAACTAGGGAGTCTATGGCCTTTTGGTTTATCTATTCGGGTATAAAAAGAAAAGTGGTTCGTTGGGAGAAAAGTGCTCACATGCTAACGTGTGCCGAGCTTAGTTTTTGTAGACAATCTTTAGTAGAAATTAATGTTGATGAACCAAGCCCCACATTATTAATAAAAATGCAGAATTTCTCGGTCGGGAAATTGGTGTTGGGTTTTTCCAGCTGGAATTTTCCAGTAGCATCTGGATTGTAGTCTGGATTTTTCTCGGTTGATGACAATATGCTATCGTCCTATGATATGGGACACTGTCAATTGTGGGTGTACTATAGGTTCACCTCTACGTAACCCTTCACAGAACAGCCATGCATGATGTTATGTAAATGAAGAAACAACCGTCTGTAAAATAGTACAAGGACAAAACTTATAAAAGTAAAGTCTGTAATACTAAGCAGTTTAACATCTGTGACCTCAAGCCCGCAAAGCTCCATATCATCCATTATTGCAGCGAAAAAGAAAACTTTATAAAGGACATCCTCGCAAAAGTCCATAGGTCTTGCGAAGTTTCACCGCACTGCAATTATTTAGAGGAGGAAACTTTTGATGCTTTATTTAAATTAAAAATTAGAATAAAACTTGTGAATTATTAGTTGGATTATGTACAAATAAATAATGATAAGTTTCTCTTGTATATTTATAAGTGTGTGGCTGAACGTCCTACAACTTTATAAGTTTCTATTAACTTCTTTTTATCTACTCTTGGCTGTAAATTATTATTACACAAAACAAAACTTGGTTTAAATTCTTAGGCAATGCAATAACAGCAGACGAACTTCAGTTCGAAAGCTGCCTTTCGATTCAAAACAAAGCATCGACTCACACGTGCCTCAGATAATTAATCAACACGTACAAGACAAAGGCTTACTTCATAAACCTTGGAACCTTCCAATACCGCCAGCGATGCAATATCGCCCAACGTCGGCCGACTGTTTGCCGAGCGCTCGAGGCCCCGCCGCCTACAACTATTAAATTATTTAGGCCCAGTCTTGCATTGTCTCGCGAAAGTCCGTCCGCCGGGCCCCGATTGTCGGGCGATCGGGCCCAACCCGCCGCCAGTATAAACAGTCGTTAGTGTTGTTACAATCGAATAGGAATGTCCCGAATGTGCGAGTATCGCTCGCTAGGAATCGTTTTGTATTGAGTTAGTGCCCGCACGCGTCCCCGTGTTTGCTCTACTAGTTAATGGAATGCCGATGGACCATTGTGAGCGCAGAGGCGTTTTCTATTCAATGGCCGATATTAAATTGAACGCACATACGCACAAGTTCCTTAACGGCATGTCTGTAATAACCGAAATTTGTGGTGAAAGCGCCCATTGTCTGCTCAATAGTGTACACTGTGCTTAAACGTATGTAAATGGCGAAATTAATGCAAATGTATTGTAATTCTGTGTGTTTTGTGCTAGATAATTTTGTTGGGCCGTAATGAAAATTGATGTATTTGTAGTATAGATTGCGAACCTACATACATTACGGCAATTGGGCACAACAATTTGGTCGTAATGTATGGTTAGTTTCTGGTACAATAGCTTAAAATAGCGTTGGGAGCTTAATAAAAGCGTTCCGTTCTCGAGCAATATCGTATATCGGTGATTACGGTGCAGCGGCGAGGTCACGCGACCTTCTGACCCGGGCACCGTGTCCCTGACCTCTACAGTCTACAGGGTTGCACACACACAGAAACAGAGACTTATGGAACTATGTTTTGGTAACTTTTTCGACAGCCCCGTACATTTGCTCGTTCGTTTGCCATGCGGTTTATTGAACCTAATTGTGGGACCTAATCGAATTAAGGTGGGTATGAATGTTGCTGAATTTTTAATATGTCTGAAAGGACTTTCTGATTGTTTAAAAAGTAGGGTTTCCAGACACTAATATTTGAACAGAAATTAGTGCTGTACCGCTTTTCTGCAAATTACCACATAGCATGTTTTACATCTCAGGGCCTTGAATATATTGATCATCAGTTAAACAGTTGTTAAAATAACGCTAGAAGTACTAAGACACCATAAAGCTGAAACACTTCAGCCTTGGAACGAATATTGATTACAATACAGAAGGGTTCGCGCACTGCTTCTCGACTGACCTAAGCGAATTGCAACCGCTTCATCGTGATGAGGTCAGGACAATAAGGTGCATTCTCTGCTTCATAATTACATTTTCTGTTAGGACTTGGAACTTTCATTGGCTTGAATATTTGGCGCTCTCTTCTTCCTTGAATTCCAGTTTATTACTAGGGCCTTTATTCTAAGTCCTTTTAAAGGCAACTTCCTCTACTCGACTCAGTTGCCATGACAACGGAAAAATACAAATCTGTACTTACTAATATTATGAATGCAAAAGTTTGGATGTTTGAATGATCGTTACTCAATCACGCCAAAACGATTCTTGATAAGCTTTGGCACAGAGGTAGAACATAGTCTGAAATATCACACTTGGGATAATTTTCGCAATCACGCGGGCGGAACCGCGGGCGGCAGCTAATCTATAATAATTTTATAAAGAGGTAAAGTTTGTGATGTTGTAGGGGGTAATCTCTGGATCTACTGAACCGATTTTGAAAATTCGTTTACCAATAGGAAGCCACGTTATTTGTGAGTGTCATAGGCTATATATTAACCCGAAAAATACCGCCCAACGAAGTGGGCACGGGTCAGCTAGTAAGCTATAACTGTCAAATTTTTAAGCACTCAGGCAGCATAACCTCACGCCTTTATTCTCTGAAGGGTTAAGCAGAGATTTATGTATTATATACCCATATTTTAATATTTCACATTTCACACAAATTACCAGTTACAATTGCGGAATCTGGACTTGCTACTGCAAAAAAATTGTAGAATGGAAAAACCCAGAATTTTCCTTAACAGAGAATAGAAGCCAGAGCCTCATGCTCCGTACTAGCGTTGCTGAATACTAGGCCAATGCTTCTAAAAGGACATTCTCTTTAAAAATGTAGGTATGTAAAATGCACAACAAGCCTTTTGTTAATTTGTAGTGCCAACTCCAAGATATACCTCTTTACTCTATGTTGCTTAAAAATATTCTTCTTTGGACTAAGAATCGTGACTCATAAATACAGGAAAAAAACCCGTAGCATAAACGCTTGCTGGAACCACGGAGCACTAAACGCTTTCTGTACTGACTGAAGTGAAAATCCTTTTGACACTTTATTTTCGTAGCACTTTTTTTGTCGCTAAAAGTTCAACCCTGAGGCAATGCAGTGGTAGATTTGTTTTAGTAAAATAGTGTGAGAGTTTATTTCGATTGATTAATTCATTAACACGCTTGTTCATACAAAAAAAATCTAGTAAGCAAATTCTTTATTCACATTTTCTGTATAGTTTTTGAATATTGAACCGGCAGTATTTGAACTAATCATATGGTTGGATGTGTTTCATGAATAAGCCTGTATAAATTTTGTGTAAGTAACCAATTTGATAAAAACTATTCTTGCATAATTTTAAACTTTTACAATGACGTACGGGGTATGATCAAGAAGACCTACAATGTAAGCTGTCCATAAAGCCACAAGAAGTGATATTTGTACCGTGAAAACTAATTGGCACTAGCGAGGCAAAAGTGCGCCACCATAGCACACCACTACATCGCCTCCACAAATATTATGCATGTTAAATTAACGCCATTCCTAATTCATAATCCGACAGTGATAAATTAGACAGCTCCGTCCGCCCGTAATTAGGTACGCAATTATCGCGGCCCGTTTGAATTCATTAATGCTGAAAGTACCAACGGTAGGTGAACGTGATTTATTAGTCACCTCGTCTTGATAGCAATTAATATCGCGTTACAATCGCCCCCCATCACCGCACCAGGTATCCTCGATTTTTAACACGAACGTAAAATAATTAATCAGCTCCGCAAGATCCTCATATTGCGCCCCCCGACTCCCGACCCATTATTAGGCAATAAGCGTGTTTTCCGCGGCCACCGGGCGCACGTAATTGGAAACCCTATACGGCTATTTAATTTACCTAGCCGCCTGAGCCGCACCACCTGGCTCGATGGCGAAACAATTGCCGAGCTCCTAATTATATTTTAATCGCAACATGCCCCCCGCCCTGCGTGGCCCGCCAGCGCCGGCCAGCGCGGGCCAGGCTGGGGGGTCACAACACCACTAATTCATTTGTGCGGCGAGGCTCGACCAGCGCGCCCGCCGCCTCAGACCTTGTTTATTCTCATAGGAGAGTTTAGGTCTCCTAAAGCAATACCGACGCTTAAACATATTAACCAAAGCGTTTACGTGAAGGGTTTAATTATGCACTTTACGTTCTTGGGTACAATGGCGTCAAGTTAATTAAGTTCTGCTTGTTTAAAGACTTGACGTGAGTAGATTGTTGCTTTTGGATAAATTTAATTTATGCATTAAAATTCGTCTTTTTTGAGCGGGCGCATAATGGATTTTCGGAGGCAGTTCTATAGAAGTTGCGCAGAGTTGATCAAGTGCAATAAATATTAAAGCTACGATATCATTGTTAGAACACTCCGGGTACGCGAGCAGCTGTTACCGCCAACTATGCCAATTGTGTGGAGGCTTTTGTACGCGGCATTAACTATTAAACTATTATAACAATACATGCCTATCGACCGAGCTGCAAATCAATTTAGGATTCATACGATTTGTGAGAAAATTCACATGATCACATTAATTTTGTCAATATTGCTGCTTGGTACACGTGTTATTGAAGCAAGTTGTTAGAACAAGAGCAAGGGTTGCTCGGACGCCGCGCCGCGTGCATTGTGTTGGTAATCAATTTCACAGCGATATGTGTGAAAAATGGACGCGAGCGGCCTGCACCCGCGCGTGATATATAGCCACTAAATGCTTTACTTACAATTACTTTAAGATATATTGGCAGACGTGCGAAACTAAATACAACATTTGCAGTGATGGAAAATTGTATGACCGCGTTTTCAGAAATGAAATAAAAGCTGTAGTATATTGCACGTTACAAGCAATTAATCAAATTCTTGTGAGAGTAATCTTCCGAAGTAATAAGTTCAAACTTCCCGATAAAGTTACAAGGTGTCGGACGTGTGACGCGATTTAGTGCTGAACTGCTCCTGCGCCCAATCTGCATTAGCATGAAAGCCTCCTTGAAGCGGGCGTGGGGCGCGGGGCGCGGACGATGCTGCGCATTGGCCATTAGCGTGATTACAGAACCCCCTCCATCCACGAATTCTTTAGGCCTCTCATCTCATAATACTACATATTTCATTATTTATGTAAGCCCTGTTTTTACTCCAATCTCTCTCGGAGATTACACGCACAATCAACCTAATTTCGCTTAAGGTTATGTTCTGAGATGTTTTAAAATTAAAATGTGATTGTTTCAGATGATGTCATGTTCGTACTTGAGCGCGGCGGCCATGGCTCCGGAGGGCGCGGGCGCGGCGTGCTGGACACCGCCGGCGATGGCGTGTCCGGGTGTGGAGGGCCCGTCGAGCATGCTGCCGCCGTACATCCGACCGCCGAGCTTGCTGAGCCTGGCGCCCGTGCCGCCGCCCGCGCCCGGCGCCGTGAACGAGCCGGCGCTCGACCTCACGAAGCCGTCGACATCCCTCAAGCGTCACCTGCCGTCTCCGGCCAGCGAGGGCGAGACTGAGTGACGTGTGACAGTGTTGTGCCACAGACGATTTATTGAACTTGCGACACAGACAAAATTATTACTGACAGCTCGGATGCTGCCCGTCAGTAACAATTTTTCCATTGTCAGTGAACTGTTAAGTTATACGTTAGTACCTACTACATATTTAATTTCGGTTGTGAAAATGGCAATTTATATAACTTTAACTTGCTATATGTAAATTTCCATTAAATTACTGATACTTAAGAGTTGAACAGAACGAGATGTGTTAAACACAAGCGTGTTGTTTCTATTTTAAATTAAAGTGATAATGGATTGTGAACGTTAAAAGAGCAAGCATATCTTAATGTTAAAAAACTATTGTTTTTGAAGCACTTTTATGATTTATTACGTTTTTAATTTATATGACATCGATCCATCGAACAAAATGAATTGGAACTGCGTAATTTTGTGAATACTGTTGTAATGCTTACGCAGTTTACATTTCAGTATCGAAACAACAAAGAAAAATGAATTTTAACAACATGAAATGAAATTTAAAGAAATGAACGATCATTTTGAATTAAATCATTACCACATGAACACTGTAATTTTTAATGATGGGTAATGCTACAAAAATGAGCAAAGCTGAGTACCTAATCTGAAATAACTCAATAACTGTCAGGGGTATATCCCAAACACCTTCCTATGAATTACCATTTTAGGAAAATACTGACAAAGAAGCCCCTGAAAATCGCCACACCTTGCAATACTACATAGTTAGCAGCCATAACAATAACCAGATGTGTGAAACATTGTCGAATCTTGCCAGAGATGTACTTTTTACTTTATTTTTAAGTACCGCTATGATATCGCAACAACTGTGTTTCTCCGCACGCATCACTGTGATTTGCAACCTTGCTGTGTAAATAGTTCTCTCGTCTTTTGTTATTTCTTTGTACACGAGCTGTAAATGAAATGACTCGTTATTATACGTTTATATTGTAAATATTAGTATAAACATCATAGATATAAGTAGACACATCTTGTACCTAAGCGCAGGACATGCTAGGCAATTTTTCTTTGCAGGAAATCCGATTCATAAGACTAAAGCTTTTTATTTGTTTGATTCAATGGTAATCTGCATTTTGGGAAAAAGTGATAACCTATCATCAGCTATACCTACCAATGAAGGTTCAGAAAATTCACGCCACCAGTTGCCGCCACTTTGAAAAAAAAAAAACTTAAAACATGTCGATGATAACAATTTTCGAATATCGAAAAACATAAGCGCTTTGACAGCTGCTTAGACCTGTCAGTGCTGCCACTTATCTATGACTTTGACAATCTTTATCTCAATTCTTATTGGGCCTCTTAAAAGCCATTAGGTTCGACCTTGCTTTTAAATTACGAATCGGAACACTTTACAACAAAAATTGCCTAATGTGTTTCTACGCTAAAAGTTTGGGCGCAAAACTTTGTAGCAATAATTTTGATGCCAACATCTTCGAAGTTTAAATTCAACGTTACTAACGGTCTATGTATATATTGATCTACGTTTTACCAGTTGTTCGAATCGATTTTTAAATGTATACAGTTAATGTATATAAGTAACCTTAAACGCTAACATTCCTTTTTATGTGTACCTATTAATAAGTCGTTGCATCTTAAGTTGACGAAATAGATCAATGGAAATGAATGCAACAAAGAATCGATCTTTTTTTATAAAAAAAAAACATCAGCTGTACCTATTACAAGATTTTCTGTCCAATTTTCATGCACTAAATGATAAAATAAAACCAATACTACTGTACCTCAATACTGAATTCCTGAAAATAATTAAGTTAAAACAAAATATCTTCTCTTTTATTTAATATGTGCTCCCAATTTTCCATTGGTTTATCTCGAAAACTAATACAACTCCATATAAATATCTGTTCAATAGTGTACGCTCAATGTTCATTCAGATAGTGTATTTATTCTTTATATTCAAAGGCATTAGTAAATTCGTCGTAAACTTTCCTTTTATTCAAATTCATTAGAACTTTAATGAAACTGTATGTGATTAGATATTGTAACTGACAATGCGGGTGGCCGGCATACAATATAATGTTAGCGTTTAGTGAATCTTGCCATCTAACGATATGTTTAATTTACAGAAAACACCACAGGTTTTGGGTTTGAGATTGTTTACTGCATAATACCAACTTTGAAAGGCAGGTTGCATGATATATAAGTGCTATAGCTGAACTAAATAAAAGACATCAAGGCATACAAAATGCTACGTTCTCTAAACATCTGCGTAGCGACTAAGCTGCGCTTACGCACCACTAGCTCTAAGCATAAACTAAAGAACGACAATTACCGACTAATTACGGAGATTTCCGAAGCAGCCTGCCCTTGTCGAGTTAACCCTGAAGCCTGTGGCGGTTTGTTAGAACGACAGTTATGGTGTTACCAGTACACAAAGAAAGAACATACATACCTAGCCTAAGAGAGCCGGTGACAGGAGGAGAAAATAAAATTTTGTAAATTATTTACGTTGTTTTCTTTCCCAATACAACTACCTCCTCAAATAAATAATTCTTTTAAAACCTTCCTACTTACCAACTTGAAGGAATTCAGAATTTTTTTTATTTGAATTCAGAATTCGTGATAATTGTTAAATTTTGGGACAATAAACTCTATCTCATTATGACAAAGTTCAAATTTCTTTTTATAGCCTTTTGAATGTAGATAAATGGTCACTTAAAAATTAACTTAAAATACACTAAGTTAAAGGTGATACTTGAGTTGCTTGCGATCGACTAAAATTATCTCGAATTTTGAATTTAAGTACTTATACTCAAAACATACTGTAGAGGTATTAATCGCCGACTACTTTAGTCTGCTCAGAGCATATTGCTTTACAGACTGGTTAAGAAAAAAACAATCATACATATATGTTTAAATACTCCTCAACGAAAAGTAGATTTCCTGAACATCGATAAACACACTACCAGAAGCTGCAACAAAGAAAAAGAAAACGGAAGTACAAACCATCAGGGTCATGATGAAAAGAATCAGTGTGTCCATGAGGAAGACAAAGACTTAGTCATCATAACAGTCGAAAGACGTCCACTGCTGAACATAGGCCTCCCCCAAAGGGGGGCTGCCATAATCGCCACGCTTGGCAGGCGGGTTGGCGATCGCAGTGTATGATGTTGCGTTTTACAGAGAACGCTGATGCCCATTCTCTGGTGAGGCCCTTAGTCGCCTCTTACGACATCCACACACCCACGGGAAGCTATGGGATGGTATTATACTTTTACGGCACCATACAGCACCGGCCGACACCATACGGCAGATACTTAGTAGGTAAGACTTAATAAACACAAGAAAAAGTCAATTTGGCTGTAAAGTGAGCCTAAACAAAGTGAATAGGGATTATTCCTGAGTAAAAAATATGATTGTACCTAGTCCGTCAGTTACATTAAGTATCGAAAAATATTGGACACGTATATTTTGCTTCCAAATCAATAAAAATTGACGAAGATAAAACGCATCAAAGATCAGGAGTGGGGGCTGGTGGCTAAGGTTGCCAACCGTACTATAATATGCTAGTATTGTACTGTATTTCGGATCTGCGTACTATATACTGACAAATCTTTAATTTAAAAAATGTATGAATGTGCCTTTACAACTTTTGACTGATGCGGTAGCGTGTAGACGAACCGGAGAAAGAGTCATCGTCCCACCACGTAGATTTTCCATAACAACCTATGTTTCGTTCCACTCGATAGAAACGACTCTTTCTCCGGGTCGACTATAGTATATCCGAAAGTATGTCTTACTAGCTGACCCGCGCAAATTCGTCTGCGTCACAATTTTCATTACTGCTCCGCTCCTATTGGTATTAGCGTGATGATATAGCCCATAAATGGGCTATCTAACACTGAAAGATTTTTTCAAATCGGACCAGTAGTTCCTGAGATTAGCGCGTTCAAGTAAGCAAAGCAAACAAACAAACTCTTTAGCTTTATATATTAAGTATAGATTTGTCAATGTCAAACGAATTTTTGGTCATTAGTCAGCTTTATTTTTGTTTTGGGATTTGGTAATTATTGTCAATTACATAGTTTTCTTTCTTTTGAGAAGTTGAAGTCCTTAATATACTAGTTAATTTTGGATAGTGGTCGCGATAACGAAAGTGCGTCAAGTTCAAATGCGCCGCTAATGCCGATTAAAAGCGAAATGTACAAAAAAGAATCCAAAAATTTAAACCTAAGCGGAAAAGAGTGTAAAAATTGAATATAATAAAGCACTTATGACACTTTTATTTAGACAATGTTTAAATTTTAGTTTAAATAATACAAGAAATGCAAAGAAATATAGATTTTATAAAAATAAATAATTAACAATAAATATATTTGTATATTTTTTGGTTTGCCATAAATACAAATTTTTTTTAAGTGTACTGTGTATATTTTATATCTTACTTTGAAAAATACTATATATATTCGTCGAAGAAATGTTGGCAACCCTACTGGTGGTGTCACTTGTTTGTAAAAAAGTGTACTTACAAGTGACGTCACACGCGTTTTCAACGCACTGTATCGTCTTAATTGTTTGTTTACGTGGGAAAAGAAAAAATACGTGTCCAATATTTTTTGGAAAACTATCTGATGGACTTATTAGATTTTTTAGTCATCGACCCTATTCTATCAGCCAGACAAAAGTCCGACATTTTTGGCATTGAAAGCACACGGGCTCTTAGGCTTTTTGACGATCGCTGTTGCTGCTAGAATATAATTTTGTGTAGAGCCCTAGGATGCTGTAATCGCCTGGTATCTATACAAGGCGACGCTTATCGGTTATACTTAAGACTATTTATGAATTCTGTATTTGAGAAAATTATTAACAAATAGATCATCAATCATTATGACCATCATGATTTAAAACCTTACTCGGGTTGTATGTGCAAGGGGGCACCTGTCTGGGCTGACCACCACACAGGCAGGCCACCATAGGGGCAGTACGCCGTAAATTGCTGCAAAGCCAGCGTTTGGCTTTGATATTCTTATGCAAGACGTATAGGACGGTTAGTACCTACTGAAGCCTTACCGGTGCTGGCGGGTGTTCTCCCAGTCGATCTAGAGGTGCAGCGGCGTGCTGCAATGTACTACTACGCTAGAAAGATCACGGACCCAGAGTTTTATCGGAATGGCAATGTAGGTGGGAAAATTCCATCAAAGGCCGTCACCTCCACCAGTGTTTTCCATCCGTTCGTGAGCGGCTGGATAAGACATGGCTGGAGGTGGATCATTGTGTTGCCTAATTTCTCACAGGTCATGGCAACTTTAAGAGTAAATTATTTTCCTTTAGGCTTGTGGCCTCGCCTTTATGTCAAGTTCTACAGCTGACCATGAATACGAACAATCCGCACACCACATCTTGTGGGAGTGTATTCTTTGGCAAACTGAACCCAATATTATGTTAGATAGTATTCAGGTTACATCTGGAGTAGTTCACTATACGGACCTTGTAGAAACCAGAACAAATTTCCGTGCGTTCAAGCGATTTTGCCATACCTATTACTGGAATCAAAAGTAGCTCGCAATTTAGGACCCATTAGTTTTAGTGGTTATATATAATCCGTGGTGCTTGACAACTGGGCTTAACCCAGTTGTAAATGTCCCTTGGTGCCTATTGGCCTAGCTCTATCATGTCTCCTGCTTGATAAGGAGGGAAGTGGAAATTATATTTTGTTTTTCCTACTCCTCCGCTGTACTTTTCTGATTAAATTCGTTGCAGGATCCAATACAGTTGAATCGTTTTCCGGGAATCGTCAGGCTTCATTGGGTCAGCGTTTTTCTGGTGGTCGCCACTGTTGATTCTGGCTTTCAGGAGTTGCAGTGGTTGGGAATGTGCGGTAGGATGGCCCAAAAAAAAAATCTTTATGAACTACTGTTCATAATTATTAGGATAATGTCCTCTTTTCAGGTTTGCATTCATTCTGTCACACACAGTATCCACATACTCTTGCAATGCAAATCTTAATCTTTCGCTCTTTCTTTATTCCACGTCAAAAGTAACAGTCAAAGTATGAAAGCGCTTTAAAGGCAGAAGTCAAAGTATAAAAGCTTTTGAAAGGCACAAGTCAAAGTATAAAAGCTTTTTAAAGGCACATCTACTATCACAAAAACTCAGTTTCCACGTATTTCCGCGCAGAGCTACGCAATAAGCGCTATTAGCACTTTCTAAGTTCTACGAATTTGCACAATGAACGAATACAGGGACACTGTCTTTCCTGAAATATTGTCAAGGAAACGTTTTCCTGTCTACACTTTCACCAAGCTACGTAGTTGCTTTATAAAGAGAGCATAATTCGAAGCACAATTTAATAGAAAAAGAAAACCGACCAGGTGCGAGTCGGACTCTCACACGAAGGGTCCCGTACCATAAACCGAAGAAAACGCTACCAACGTTTAAAAAATTGGTGAAGGAACATTACCTCTCACTAAAACTTTTTGTCTCCTTTCCCTGTTATATATTTGATATTTATTAGTATATTATTTAGTATTGTATGTATTTATTTTTATATTATGTATGTCTCTCTATCAATATTATTTATGATGTTTGTATACTGACCGCCCTAAATCTAACTTCTTTAGTTCAGTCCATCCAAAGGTTGTCTGTAAGAGATTGCCCTGTGCGATAAGACCGCCCATTGTACACTAGTTTTTATAAGCGATTTTCCTGTGCTTGTTATGAGGTGTACACTAAAGTATATAATAAATAAATAAAAACATTGTATTGGAGCCTCCTCAAATTTTTAATTTAACTTAATTTTCATTATTTGTTGATATAGCGGCAATTGGAAATTTTAATTACCTATTACGGTTCTTAAAATACAGCCCGCTGACAGACGACGGACAGACAGCGAAGGCTCAGTTATAGGGTTTCGTTGGTTACCTTTTGGGTACGGAGCCCTAAAAAATGTGTAACCGTAACCTGGTATATTGGTCAAAAATCACAAAGCATTTAATTTAATTTAATGTTTAACCCTCGCAGATCGTATTTTTCCGGAATAAAAACCAAGCAGTCACAAACATTTTGCTGGATTAAAAAGCAATAAAAAACATCTGCTCGAGATTGTTTAACATTGCAAATTGAACGATTATGTAAACAAGCCTTACTAAAGCCTTTTTTGACGGCGCCATGACACAATGAGTGGACGAGATGCTTAATTAGTATTCAAAAATATTTCGATTTCATTTCCTTTATGCAGAGGGGTAAGAAAAATCTGAATTAACTCAGTCATTTGTGGGCGAAACGGTGTATAATAATGTAAATAACTTGCTAACCAAAAACGGAATCTTTAAATCAAGATTAGTATTTTTAATTCAAAGAAAGGATATTAGATCTTATGTGAGAGTAAATACCGACCACTCATCATCAGCAAATCTCATACTCACTCTTAATTAATCTGATTAACTCTTAAGCGAATCTTAAATGTACAATAAACACGAGCACATACCATCCCACGCATAGGTAACACGACAAAACTGATGGGTTTTGTTGGCAAGAAGCCAATTTGCAATTAAGAAGTAAACCATAAAATAAATTAACGGACATAAAAGGACGTTGAGAAATAAGAAATCACATTCTCAATCGCTTTCCCATCACACAACAAAACAGAAGGTAACTTTCACACGACGAAGCGAACTTAAAAGCAAGAAAACCTGCCTTTTTACGCAAGAACGCCTGGCTTTTAACGCAAGGTCCAAAAATAATCCTTTTTTGACAATTTAGGTACTCTTTTAGGGTTCCGAACATCCGTAAGAAACGGAACCCTTATAAGATCACTCGGGTGTCTGTCCATCACAGCCAGTTTTCTCCGGATCTACTGGACCGATTCCGTTGAAATTTGATATACATATGGACTTCTGTGACCCAAAGACGAACGCGTTACGTAAATAAATAAATTATTAGTAGGGGGTCACTTTTGGGGCTTAAACAAGAAAATTAAAAAAAAAGATTTTCAATCTGTATAGTTTGACATATCAAATGAAAGGGCTTACTGTGAGGGTTTTAATAAAAAAAAAACATAATTTTAAAATAAATATTTTTGAAGTTATTCAAGAAATTAGACCAAAAATTACCATTCCAAATAAACAACAAATTGACAAATAAATTATCTTTCATTCTTTCTTCCCCCCCCCCCTTATCTCTGAGCCTAAAATTTTGTAAAAAAATGCAGATAATAGTTCTATACCTAAAGATTACAGAAAAACCTATAAGAAGTCTGTAGTATTAAAATAACCTGTTAAAAAATGGAATTGGTTCGGAACCCTTTGCACGCGAGTCCGACTCGCGCTTGGCCAGTTTTTTATTGTGAAAACTGTTTGTTTATTTATCGTTTTGGGGCATTATGTGACAAATCTCGACGCGTTCACGTTACATCGAGTCTTCCGTTCAATGGGTCCACATGAAACCCATCGGGCTCGTATCGGCCTGTAATCTGAGCCCAAACATCTATATCATAGCGGCCGATTCTGTGCCCTTACCATGGTTTTAGGCATTTTAGTAGATGATTTTAAAAGTAAAACTTTGACTTTTACGATTTAAACAAGGTATTTGACTACTATCAAAAATCTACATCAATGAATTTACTTATTTGAAAGATTTAACAATTTTATTTTTTTCATAAATTATACTAACTACTTACGTATAATTTGCTGAAAATGACACATAAAAGGTTTTGAGCAATGAAAGAAAAAATTGATATTTGGATTTAAGAACATGTCAAACCGTACTTTAATGCAAAACTTTTTTTTAACACAGGTTTTAAAGTACAATTTGACTTTTTAATTCAGAAATCGGGGTCCATCTTAATCTTTATTTACTACTAGATAAACCTTTCCGACTTCTGAGAAACTTAATTACTAACGAACAGCATCTCGTCAATTATTGCGTTTCGAAGAATCGAACAACTTGTTTAATTAATATTTGAGTCAAGAGCTTGTTTAAAATAAATTGAATGCACCAATGAGATGAGAGGATAGGGAACATGCATGCGATTTTTTTATTTGCAAACTTAAATACTTATTAGCTCTAGTAAACAATCTTAAATACTTATTAGCTCTAGTAAACAATCATGAAATTGATTTTTAAATACCTTCATCAGTGATGAAGTTATAAAGCTTCAAAGATTACAATTAGAAAGAGAAGTCCGATATGAACTTTGACGTCAAAGTCAATGACGCCTATACAGCTAAAGTCACCAAAATCTAATAAGTCCGATTTGACAGCTGAGTAGAGAGGGATAGAAGATTGCTTTAGCATTAAGTGTGAAAGAGATTTATTTTTATGTACTCGTAAAGAAATGTTGTATCCTGCTGTCAAAACGGGCCTTTTATTTTTAGCCATAGAAAACAGTGTTTTCGCGAGAGGGACATATATATTTGTTTAAAATAATTTGAACTAGTTTATTTTTCGAGCAACTTTGATTCTATTTTCACTGCTAGTTTTATATCTTTGTATATTTTTAAATAAACTGTATAGATAATTTACAGTGTTTTCATGCATATTCCCTAAGGGTGTAGGTTAGGGTGTAAGGCTTACCGATCATGGTCTTTTCTCTTAAAGGTTATATGAAGAAGAAAAAAGGGTTCCGAACGAATTAATTTTTTATCGTGTTATTTTAACATTACAGACTTCTAATCAGTTTTCCTGTAATCTTTAGGTAAAGATCTATAACCTCGATTTTTTTCAAAATTTTAGGCTCTGTAGTTTCGGAGATAAGGGGGCGAATGGTCATTTTTCGTCTAATTTCTTGAATAACTTCTAAACCGTTTATTTTAAAATTGGGAAAAAAATATAATTTAACCCTCACAGTAAGCCCTTTGATTTGATATGTAACACGATATTGTTAAAACAACTTTTTTTTTTAATTTTCTAGTTTGACCCAAAAGTGACCCCATACTAAAAATTTAATGATTTACGTAACGCGTCCGTGTTTGGGTCATAGAAGTCCATATGTGTACCAAATTTTAACAGAATCGGTCCAGTGGATCCGGAGAAAACTGGCTGTGACAGACAGACACCCGAGTGATCCTATAAGGGTTCCGTTTTTGTTTCGGAACCCTAAAAACATGTTAATTAGGCACACAATATTTGAAAGACCACCATAGCAACTACATAAACAATGTCCTTTATAGTTTTCCATATCTATACCTATTAGCCTGTAGGTGTTATGTTTGTCCCGCCGTGAGCTTAAATCAAAAATATTCTGCTCATCCAAAGATAAACACACGAATAAAGTTTTCGTTAGTTTGATTTTAATATATTCTACTTATTAAATATCAAAAGTATACTAAACTTAGTTCTATTGTAGCCAATTGTGTTAAAACCACGTAGGAAAAAATCGGACTGTTTAAAAAAATCTCTGAATTGTTTAGCAGCTGATAAGCGACTGATTAGATTAGATAGAGAATTAGAATTATCTAGCTATTTCCCGCTAATAATTTGATGGGTAGTAATCTTGTTGCACAATCCTTAACCTTTTTCTAAAATACAAGTAGCCTTATTTACTCTTTATTTCATCAGCTACCTGCCAGTGACAGTCCCGATAAAATCGGTCTAGCCGTTTCTGAAATTTCCTCTGGAACAAACAGACAGACTGAAAAATAGGCAAAAAAAATTTTTTTGTTTTTTTTTTGTTTTGAGGTTATAAGTATCGTATTTAGTTTCATATGTATTTACTAAAAAACAGTTTTTTTTTATTAGAGACAGACACTTCAATTTGGTTGATTTATACAGATGTATGTATAAGCCGCTGGCCGGCACACTATTTCCCACTAGTGCGAAATACACTTCATTGCGTCCCTAAAAAGGGTGGGGTTAGTGACACTAATATAGTATCAAGAGATTTTTTTTAAAGTGAGTTCGCTTCGAGAACAGCTGGTAGGGCCTCAATGGAGTGCACAGACGAAAGCGCCTCACGCCTGTTGGCCACGAGTTTGGTCTGACAATTGGATTATCTTGTTGTGCCGGCAAGTATTTCACAACAGAAAAATATGATTGAAATAACTTCCGTCAGATAACTAGTTAATTTTGCAATAAGTTTTCCCGTTTGATATGTGCGAAAGAATTGGATGGAGAAGTAGATATGGAAATAAATGATACAGATAGTGAACTTTAAATATACCTAATTAAAGTTTAGTTTTCCTTTAAATTAGTTAAGCTCAAAAAGATTCTGGTCCCTTACATTGTATAGTGTTTATGTACGCTGTATGTAAATCGTGGTCTCCTATAAGTGAAGGAGTACACCTACGAGATACTTTTTATTACTTGTAAGTTAAGAGCCATGAGTTGTCTATATTCTTTGTTGGAGATCCTTAATAAATAAATAATAAATAAATGAAAACCTAAAGATTGAGTTGTTAATGAGTATATTTTATTAATATTAATGGCGAGGTAATCAAACTGTAACCATTTATATAGCGTCGTCGTATAAGTCATCCCCAAAATGACTAACGACTCATTTTACCCACCCAAAAAAAAGCAACAAAAACGAATATTCAATACATCTCATTAAGACACATCCGACGCGGAAACCCAGGGGTTTTGTCAGAATTTATCCGCCGGCAGGACCAATTACGCACGACGGTTTCCTTCCTGACTGACGCGCCATCAAATATGTACCTCGCCACGTTGGCTACCTACCTCGGTACCCCGGCCTTTGGCTAGAAATGGCGAAAAATAGCGAGAACTGAGTGACGTGCGGAGCCGTATGAATGAATGATGGGTGGCATACGCAGGAGACTAATCAATAGAGTCGCCTGCAGGCTGCCTGCAATATTCACGTTAGTAATGGCCGAAACCACTCGCCTCCTCGCCGAGCCACGAAACACGGAATGGACCCCAATTTATATTTTCAATTTTCGTGGAAAGTTTGGGTTTCGTTTGTTTAGGTTTGACTTGTAAAACTTATTACGGTGCGTGAAATTAAAACCTAAATAGCTTCCTTATAAAAAGGAAGACATTAGTTAATTTATCATAACATGGAAGACTTTTCCTCCGAAACTCTGACTTTGATGAAAGATCTCCTAAAATAAACTAGATTCGCACTTATTGAATTAAACTTGATAAAAAAAAAACAAAATAGTTAAATGCATGAGAATATCATCCACTCGTCTAAGAAGATCACACACTGGCCACAAGTGCAATCATAATTTCAAATAGCGAACAATCGAAGTTTTGTACTATTTTCGGCCAAGCTCTCACTGGCTGGTGGAGCATAACTTGCGACAAGGAATTTTGGTCCGAGAAATATCATATTAAGAGAGCCAAGATGCGATTTCCAACCAAAGACTACCATTCTTAGTATTATTAGAAATTATAAAAGAGTACAAAAATTTCATCATGTAATCCTACCCCAATTAAATCGAACTTACATTACAATATGACAAACAAACAAATAGATAAATATTCAAAATAATAAGAGCTCATTTGTCTATTAACAAGGGTGGACATGTCGAGTCCGGCTCGGGGTAGTCCTGCAGCAATTGTTAGCTGTATGTAAGTCAGTGAGGGTCACTTGGAGCACATCTCTACGATGTACGGTGTGCGCAACAAGTTCACTGTACTTTATTTTTAAAAATCGCGTACAATAAACTGGCATCACTTCATCGCGTGTTGCTCAAAACATTTTTTTGATAATTTCTATGCGATGATTGTGATACATCATCTGAATGATAATTTTGTTAGCTTTCAACGTCTTTCAGTATCATAACCAAAGATTATTCACCTTATGTCATGGAACGTAAAGACAAAAGACATCAATTTTTATTAAAAACAAAACCACATACTGTTTGGTAGTCCTAATACCAAAGGTATAAGTTAATTTTCCCTAAATGCACATTGGTCATCAGTGTCCAATGTTTCACATCACTAGGATCACTGGAACTAAAAGAAAATGGAAATCACTCCTAAAGAAGCCGCTCAAGTCGTCATTCTAATCGAGGGCATCCTAAGTAAGAGTTGTCTCGGCGTACTATAGCTCGACAGCTTCATCTGAGCCAGTCTTGTGTCTCGAAGGTATACAAGAGGTTCAGGGAGACTGGAAACTTAGTCCGGAGACCAAGATCTGGACGACAGCGATGCATTTCGGTGAAAGATGACTGAATTATTGTCACCTCTTCTCTCCGAAACTGACATCTGGCCGGGCGGCGTGGACATCGAGCAGCACCTCAGAGAAAAATATGGAGAACAATCCTTACTAATATTATAAATGCGAAAGTAACTCTGTCTGTCTGTCGGTCTGTCTGTCTGTCTGTCTGTCTGTCGCGCTTTCACGCCAAAACTACTGAACCGATTTAAATGAAATTTGGTATACGGATAGTCTAGAGCCTGAGAAAGGACATAGGCTACTTTTCATCCCGGGAATATGTTCCCTGGGAATCACGCGGGCGAAGCCGCTGGCAGAAGCTAGTATTTTATAAACGGCATTATTGCTATTTTAAAAAATATTGTTCTCAAAAGGTAGATGAAGTTCACAGTCGCCCCATGTAAGGAAGCAGATACTAATTCATCCCGAAATCATTCTTGACAGGCGGAGTCTTAATTTACACGTTTACAAAATAGAAAAGTAAATAAATCTCAATCTCGATCCTTTACAGTGGCCTAGTGCGACGTTTTAACGTTCTCGATCGCGTTAGCGTAAACGTCAATTTGCATTGAAACTGAATAAGCGCCGTCTGGTGACAAGAACGGAACACCTTTTTTCCATACTATCTGACATAGTTGAACGTTTACGAGTACTTTAAAAAACTCGCATTAAGCCCTATGTACACCAAAACCACATTTGACACAGTTACAATAAAGTTCATGTACAAAGACGAGCTTGCGACTCACAAAGACTTTGAGTGATAATTTAAACTAGACCAATTCAACCACTGCCTACTCAAAATTCATAAAAACTGAAAACCCGCCAAACTTAATATTTTAAAATCCAACTCAAAACTTGTTCTGCCAACCGTACTCTGTTTTCTTTCAGTCGAGGCTTATTATGATACACTTTAATAATGTTAGCATACATCATTATGCGTGTTCCCGGCCAGCGAGCCATGGCTAACATGTTCCGACATCATAAGAAAACCTACTAACAACGCAGATCTTATTTTGAGGAATACTAATGAAGCTGGCCCTCCAGTGACGTGGGCCAATGTTTTCTTTATGGAAATAGCGAATGGAAATGTGTTGCGGGTAGCTGATGTGTGTCGAAGGTGGAAACTATGGTGGATTTTAGTATTTTTGGGTTATAAACAAGGTGTTTTTGTCCAGTCTTGCTTTACCCAGTAACTGAGTTGTGGAGATCAAATAGGTAGTCGTTCTTGCTTAGACTCGATACTTACTGGACATATGTTGAGACTAGGTGATCTTTAATATTTTCTCTGAATCTGTAACAAAACTTCGAACTAAAAAAAAAATAATTACTCATTACACATTATTATTTTATGAGAGGTAATTAAAGTTTTTCTGTCTTTGACTTGCATGTGAGCATTTGGCCATAGTAAAGGAAAGGTTTTTTTTTTGTAAATCTAATTTAATAATCACTCAAAGAATTCCAAGAGTTTACCACGCCTTCGTAACAACGCGCGTGCTACGCCGTAGCAGGGCTCGTAGCACTACTACGCGCGCGCCTACGCCAGCCCTTTGAACGCGTGTGTGGGGGGACTAAAAGAAAAAAAAGTTTATTTCAGTCATTATTTTGAAAGTTGAGGATAATTAGGTAAGTAGGAATGTATTTGGTAAATCTCTTTCCTTGAATGTCAGAGACTTAAGTAATACATTATCCTTGTTAACATTCAAATTAAATATTTTCATCCGAGTACATTGTACATGTACAAGCTTACACAAAAAAAAAATATTATGTCTGTTTGGGTTATTTAGAATTAAATGACTATTTCTTCTTTTTGTATTTACGTTAACCATTAACAAAGATAGCCTTTTATTAGAAACAACAATATGAAGTAGTCAATTATTACCTAAACCGAGCCTTGAGTTTTATTACAGTTAGCTACATTATTTGCAATGTTGGATTTTTTTTGCATTGTATTTTAGGTAGGGGAACCTGGGGAAGGTTGATCACCCCTTTTGATTTTGGACTCTATTTTTTTTATTCTTTAACCGTATTGGAAATCTTTTGAGGTCAAACGATTTAGAATTTTTCTATCCATTGATATTTTGAATGAGAACAAAATTGTACCACAACTTAGCTTATTATTTACTGTAGTGCCATATGGTAGACTTTTACCATGTGGCCCCTGTATTAGGGAGACTTGTTTACACCTGATTGGGATTCTTCCAGGTGTGTAGGAGGAGTGGTAAACAGATTTTTATCGTGTCACACCTGATTCTCATCGATCAAATAACTCAATTCGCGCTCAACAATGCATCTAGAAATAGGAAACAACACAGCGAACAGGTATTTACTGCACCTTTTATATCTAAAAGTTTAATTCCCACCGATAAGATGACTTTATCATCAGGAATCAAATCTCCCATGATTGGAGGCACATGGTAAGCAGATTTTTAAGCGCAAATGCCATTCTCAGATGGTAGATTCCCTCCTAACTCATGAAGTTGAGCCATAGGAAATGGATTTATCAGGAAAACAAACACATGGTGATCCTTATTTCATAAAATATTATACAAGAAACTGCAATATTTTCCAAATAACAACACAAAAGTGGTAATCAATTTTTTACTTTCAAAAAATTAAACTTTCGGTAATAGAAATTGTAAACATAAGTACAGTTTCTCCTAACAGGTAGATCCAATGGGTAGATCTGTATATCATGTCAAAAAAGTTAGACAGTTTCCAAGCAACCGTCCATTCGGACGTAATAGATATCCATATTGTGTAAACTAAACCTCCTCTTGTCCACAAACCAGACTTCTAGAGTCCGACGTCAAATATTGCACATGCGTAAGTCGACTCCTGGAGTCAACGTGAGTCGGGTATTGTCAATTGCTCTCATTTAACATTATCACGATTAGAGATTCATTCATTCTTCGTTCGATTATTTTTTCCGTCTTGCGTATCTATTTAATGTCATAAGAGGGTCACCACATTTTTTGGAAGTTCTTTTTAATGTAGTATTTTCAACTAATACTGCAGCGACAGCGTTTTTCAACTTTTCCTTATCTATTGATATTCTTTTATTGCACTTTTTTGGTCTTATACTTTCACGGCATGGCTTTCTAAAGAGAAAATAATATAATTATGATAGACAGCTTTAGGAAACGTCTGATTATTTGACAGGATAGACTTGATACCTCACGGGGACACATGATCCCGGGATCATATCACCCTCAAAGAAAAAGACAAAGTCCCCCAATACATAATGAAGTTATAAATCGTTACGTACTCGAAACCAGTGATTACGTATTTCTAGTCAATCAAAGCTAATCGACACTTGAAAAAACTACTTCCAAAATAAACAGACTCACTAATAGAATTTCCTTCACATTTCATTAAATAAATCCAGCGGAAACTCACCGAAAATTAAATATAGCGGACGATGAAATTTTTGCATCGTGTCACGATGCAAAAATTTCACCGTCCGCTATTTGAAAACTACTGACATTTCCCAAAGTACGCCATGATAGAAAATGAAGTTAGGAACGAATGAATCAGTGTTGCTAGCGTAAAAAAATGTATCACGTTTGGTTAAACTTGAAATCAAGTTTACCAAGTCTCGTATGGGGATCGACCATCCCCAGGTTCCCCTACATACAAAGCCAAAAAAAAAAACAACATTGTCATACCTGAAAGAGCAACTGTCAATGAAGAAGTTATTTACAGGCAATTTCCTCATTTCATTGTAGCGTAAGCTGATGAGATGAAGACGTGTGTGCCCCCTATTTTGCCGGCACGGGGTGGCCGCCGCTGACCGCAAAGAAGATGGAACGAACCGGATGTATACCTTAAGAATTTGAAGAAAGAGGCTCAAAATGGAGGGAACTAGTAATAAAATAGTAACACTTGTTACGACAAACCTATCAATGTGTGTTGTTGACGCCTAATTTTCTGATCACACACACTATGAAACACCTGTTTTGTAAACTAGGTGCAAGCCATAAGTAAATGCACTGCGTACATTACACATAAATCTGACCCGTTGGTCCGCGAATGCTGAGGGTGGAGTGCCGAGTATGGGTTGGATTTCCATTGGGGTTTTTGATTTATTGTAATATGTATTAATTTATTTTTAGTTATTATTCTATCTTTGTTTTATTTTATGGGCCCTAGAAGCCTGAAATAAAGGAGTAAATTAAATTAGAAATTTCTCAGTAGCAGTCGCCTTGATGGTTGGTTGGTTTCGAACGCCTGATCACTGGTCGTGTCGGATTGTCGTCCCATCAGACTACGACATAATTTTCTCCTTCTTGTCGTCTTTGCGCACACACTTGTGCACCATAATATCACCTAATTAGCTAATCACCGTTGAGAATGGCCACTGTATCGAATTTCGGTTGCGGGGATTTTTTTTGCACATAATCCTAACGTTTCTTTGATTAAAATGATACTTTATTTAAGTAAAGGTTTCCGCAGACAAACGTTTATTTCGGAAAATCGCGTCACACCGTCGATGTCGCAACGCGCCTACCTGCTGGATGGAGCCTTTAAGTTATTTCAAAGAAATTCTTCTAATCGAGTACTTAATCTGGTCAATGCACTAATTAGTATGTATAAGCTATAAACAATAAAAAGTGGCCAAGTGCGAATCGGACTCGCGTGTAAAGGGTTCCGAACGAATTTCATTTTTTTAACGTGTTATTTTAACACTATTAACTTCTTATACGTTTTCCTGTAATCTAAAGGTAAAGATCTCCATTTTTTTCAAAATTTTAGGCTCAGTAGTTTCGGAGAAAGGGGGGGGGAATTGTCATTTTCCGTCAAATTTTTTGAATTACTTCAAAACCATTTATTTTAAAATTATGAAAAAAAAATATATATTTAAAACCCTTACAGTAAGCCCTTTCATTGGATATGTCACACGATATTGTTCAAAAAACTTTGTTTTTAAATTTTATTTATTTATTTATTTATGCACAAGTAAAAAAACACTGTACAAAGGCGGACCTAATCTAGTTTGACTCCCAAAAGTGACACCCATACTAAACATTTAATGATTTACGTACCGTGTCCGTAAATTTCAACAGAATCGGTCCAGTGGATCCAGAGAAAACTGGCTGTGACAGACGGACAGACAGACAGACACCCGAGTGATCCTATAAGGGTTCCGTTTTTTGTTCGGAACCCTAAAAACGTTCCATTTATCTGCGCAAACAGATTTATTGTAATTGATGCATAATTGGCTCTTACAACCTACGCGTTTTCTATTTTGTATCATTAAAATATAAAAATGAGGAGTATTAACGTAAGCCACTTATTCAAATCCATAATCGATCGTTCGATGGCACATTTTTTGAATTCAGAAGATAACAACGACAAAGGTAGTATTAGGTATTTAAAAGGACTTAAGGCTGCCGCAGTCCGACGCGACAGTACAATACGACACCGTTGTGTTGATTTTTTTTTTTTTCATAGAAATTGTTTTTTTTTTATATTATTTTTACTAGCCCGTACTGTCCCACAGCTGGGCAAAGGCCTCCCTCTATTCCTTCCAATAATCACGGTGTTGTGCCTCTTCCTTCCAATTCGTAAGGAAGACATTCAGACATTTTTTGACGTGATAACGTCTTATAAATAGATGAACGCCGGCTGCACGCACGAAAAGGTGTCACGTTCCGCCTGAGCCGAGCGCGCAAGCGAGAGCGCGGAACAAGCGATAGAGAGCGATCGGCCTAAGCGTTCAGGTTGTTTGTTAAGAATTCAATTGTTTTCTTATGACGTTATCACGTTAAATTATCGTCCGTAAACCGACTTTACAAACAACCAATTTTTTTTTGTTTGATGTGGGTTTTGCTCTTGACTCTAGCCTAGGTCAGAGATGACAGAGACGGAGTCGACGAAAAATACCCATTAAATGACAATTTCTATTAAAAATTGCCGTCGGATTGTTGCAGCGTAGCGCCCATCTGCGGGAGTCTTAAGTCCTTATAAATACTTTTGTTATTCTGTTAGTGATACAGGAAACTTCAGGCTTTCGATAAAAATAGCTACACCTTCTGCAAATAAAAAGCTTTGCAATCCTTCAGTAAACTTCACACCAATAATTTCATACTCTAAGATAAACACAGTAAGCAGTAGCTATCCCGTTAATACCCGCAATCAGTCCAGTAATAAATGAACGCCATTACTAAATTATTCGTAGCTTCTAGATTAATCTAGAAGTCGGGCCGCAGTCCGACGCGGCCGCTCTTACATTATTACAGCATTCATTAGAGTTCGCTAATTACTCCTTGCTTTAATGAATAAGCTCTAATGAACCACTTTCTGTTAATTAAAGGCGGCGTGGGGGTAAGGGGCCGGAGGGTGGAGGAACTTTTCTCCGGGCTCTGATTGCAAATGTGAATTTGTGTAAGTCTGAGTGGAAAGAGTGTTCCAACTGAAAAGGGGTAATGAGGCGGTCGAGTGAGGCCGAATTAGTTGCAATGCGCGCCTAGATAAATTACATTTTGAGATCGTAACGTTGCCTGTTTTCGTCACTGTTGTAATTAGAATTGAAGTTAAGGCTAGAGCACACTTCACGCAATTAGGAACACATTCTTTCTTAAAAGACAAGGGCAATACAACCTTGAATGTATCAATCGTATTCCTTTGAAATGATCATCGATTAATTCAGGACCGACGTTAACATACCTTCCTGGATAAATACTTCTTCAAATGGCAGCTACTTACGATTGTTCCTGCAATGGAAACTATTTAAAAAAAAAAATTGTACCTAAAGTTGACTGGTAGAGAATGTCTTGTTGCATTAAATCCGCCAATGTAACACTATTATAGGTACAAAAAAAATATGTTTCAACAATCTTCTCGGGCAAACTGTCTCGTTGATCTAGCGCTACACAGCTCTCTTCTTCTTTTCCTGAGATATGTGGGTAGTGCCGCTATGGTGTGAACCAAGCTTTACTTTCTTCATTTTGTCCTTAAACCATATTCACGTTTTCACACAAGAACGAGTTTCGTGTAAAAAACTGCGCTCAACTCGAACAGAACATGTGCCGTGTGGGTTCCGTACATGTAAGACGGTATAGTACCGGGATACGGAACGGTGTGGTAAATGAGTAGGTAATTCTTCTATACGTGTGAATTAATGTCACTAAACTGCTCGGGTTCTAGAATTTAATTTGTTACGAAAAAAATTCGTGCAAGACATCTTTCAGGACCGCTACATATAATTTTCTATTTTATGATTGGTGGTTTAACAAAAATACATTTAAGGTAACAAACTAAGTGCAAAATGTGAAAATAAACGGAAGATTAAATTAACAATAAGTAGTTTCAAAAAGTTTGTTTTTTTGATGGAACCCTAATCCGCACATTGATTAATGTAAATAGGTTTATTAGATTCACAAATGAGTACATACATACATAATTATTAACATTAAAATGTTGTAAATAGGTTCAAGTCTAGTTGTAATAAAGTTAATAAATATTGAACAGTCTTAATTAATATCGCTAACGAGTAAAGACATAGCTGTGTATAAATACATGAATATTTTCTGCTGAACAAAGATAGGCTCGTGCTATCGCGGTATTTTCGTACAACTTACACGTGGCTACATCTGATAAAATATGTATGGAGAACTTATACATTGTAGCCTGTTTTTGTAAAATATTCACGAGATATATTTTGCTTGCTTTTCCTGTGTCACTACATAAGAGTCTGCACGATTTCACTATACGGTCTAGATCAGCTTTACTCAACCTGCGGCCCGCGGGTCGCATGTGGCCCGCCAAGCCTTTCCGTGTGGCCCTGTAGCCTAGCACATTATTGATGCTATATTTAGTCAGTGCATCAATGTGTATTTATCTATACTGTAGTGATTGACTCCTTGACAACTTACTAAGACCTCACCCACTATTAACGTGAAAAATTTGGCCATGTCATGAAAACGGTCATAAATTCAAGTCCCATTCATGTAGATACTATTAAATGTAGATTTTTATTTTACTGTGGTTTGTTTTTTTTTACTGTTGATAGGCACGCGTTTGACCACTATCTCACCTGATGGTAAGCGATGATGTGGTCGAAGATGGAGCAAGCTTGCCTAGAAGTAACCTATTCACTCTTGACTTAAAGACTCCCAGGTTGTAGCTATATAGGTTGTTGTTGTTCCTTCCAAACCCCTGTCTTGGGCAATCTCTTGGTCAAGTTTGTCCTACAAACACAATCAATGTCATTCCTCAGGCGTCCAGTGAGTGACAATCTTCTACATACTTTACAGGGTGTAATTTTGAGACGGAGCAATTAGCTGTTATATTTACAGAAAAACGTCTTAGGAGACTGTCTCCTTAACTATTTGTGTAATTGCTAACTGCATGAGCAATTTGCGCTAAAATATTTTGTTGTCAATCGGCTCTGTTTTCAATAACGATAAAAGAAGTCGGTTAAAAAGGCTTTCGGTTCAACTGAGCTTTGTCCACAAATCGAAAAAAAAATCTCATACTTGACCCGTCCCGAATTCTACAATTGAACTATGTGATTAATTAAACACATTCAACTGAATGTTATGTAGGCTACTTATTTCTACATATACCTACATTTTTACCTTAACTTTCTTTCCGAGAAACTCTAAGGCAAAGGATATTATTAACCCAAAATCTAAACTAAGCATAGGTAGTAAGTCATCATCATCATATCAGCCGAGAGACGTCCACTGCTGGACATAGGCCTCCCCCAAAGGGGGGTTGCTATAATCGCCACGTTTGGCAGACGGGTTGGTGATCGCAGTGTATGGTGTTGCGTTTTACAGAGAACGCTGCTGCCCTTAGTCGCCTCGTACGACACCCACGGGAAGTGATGGGATGGTATTATTCTTTTACGGCACCATACGGCACCGGCCGACACCATACGGCATAATATGTAGTAAGTAGTGCCATATAAACCTCTTGGGCAATACATATTTGCCATATGTTAAGCCTCCCTATGTAGCTATGTAGGCTATAGCCAGTCTCACAGATCGAGGACAAAACGAGGCAAACAGGATATTCAAACGAAGTGCATCCACCAGAATAATAACCAATCAAAGCGGTTACATCTCAGAACTCGGATAGCGCAACATGCAACGGTTAACATGCCTGTAACATGTTCATTAAGGGCGTTCGGGGAATTAGAACTGGTATATTGAGATTGACATGGAGATATCACAGATTGGTACAAGTCGTATCGTTATAAGTAACAAATATAGGTACTTGTATGTAGGTGCCCAAGTAGGTATAGGCTAGATAACTGAAAACTGTCGAACTGAAAAAGTATATATGTCACCGGAAAATAGCAAACTCCGTAAGATTATAAAATAACTTGAGAGATTGTAAACTTTCGATAAATTGTCAACTCAACATTGGGAATGCTTTTTTACGCATCAAAATTTGAGTTTATAATTACTCGAATTCATTCCGAGAAGTTGTGAACTGAAATAAAATGGCAACCAATCAGAGCACAAATCTACAAGAAACAGGTTCTCGTTGGTCTGTTCAGATGTGACTTCACATGTACGCCATAGAGTTACGAATTAAATGGACCTCCCGTTGTTCGATGTTGGTTGGGTTTACTTTGGGTGTGTAATGTTAGGTATAGGTATATTCGGTTTAAATTACGGTTGTGACCAAAGTAAGTTGATGGAGCTCCGCTGCACGGGGCTCCTATTTCTGCCTGCAGGGTATAAAGTAATCTAACATGAATGGGATCACGGGAGCAGTCCCATTCGAACCTAACCTATCCGTGTCGGGATGCCCTATGTTCCCAACATGGCGCGATCGCTTTTTTTTTCAGTGGTAAGATCAAATTTCAATTGTACAAAATGATAATTAGATCAAAAGAACATCACACTGAATAAGAATATACAAAACGAACGAAAAAATCCCATTTTTTGTCATGAGTATTTTTTATTTCGCGAAATCGAAAACGACTCGATTCAATTCGTAACTCTATGGTGTACACGTGAGCTCACAGGCTCACATCAACAAAGACCAAAATAGATAAATTGTAAACTTGTGCTCTGTCTGTTAGGAAACAGTAGGCACGGAGGGGCAGCTCTTTGTGACGGCAGAAGGGCAGTTTCTTCGCTGGCGCCAAAATTTTGAAGAAGTCTTCCGATTGTCAGCGGCATCGACGCCCGACGCGCTGCATGACAGTTTCTCACCATCTCGGTTTCTTGACATCAACACGGAACCACCGTCAGCCTCCGAAATGGTTAAAGCGGTCTTCTCTTTGAAGACAGGCAAAGTACCCGGAATCGACCTGATTACCTCGGAAATGCTATAAGCCGACTTAACTTCCGCCGTCGACGTACTGACACCTTTAATTAAAAAGATATGGACCGCTGAAGTACTCCCGGACGACTAGAACAAGGGGATTTTAAGAACCGTGTCCAAGAAAGGTGATCTCATTCATTGCCATAACCGGAGAGGCATAACGTTGCTGTCGATTCCTTCAAAAGTCTTCTGCAAGATAATCCTAGACAGGTTGTCGAAAGCCGTGGAACCCCTACTGCGTAAGGAGTAGGCTATTTTCTGTTCCAGCCGCTCCTGCACGGATTAGATCAACACTCTCCGTTTCATACTGGAGCAGGCATCAGAATAGCAAAGGGAGATTTATATTACCTTTGTCGACTTCGAAAAGGCCTTTGATACGTTGCAGTGGTCCAGCATCTAGTCACGTCTCCTGGACATTGGAGTGCCGCCAAAAATGGTCGGCCTATTACAGAGCATTTACAGGAAATATTCTTGCAAGGTGACTCACGACGGCCTCATCGCGGTACGCGCAGGTGTCCGCCAAGGTTGCCTCCTTTCGCCTCTCCTCTTTATAATTGTCCTCGACGGAATTTTGCTTCGCATATACGACAACAGGCGCCGCGGGATAGAGTGGGGATTACCCAATGTCTTGGAAGACCTGCACTACGCCGATGACCTATGCGTGCTGAGTCATACACATGCCGATATGCAAGCAAAGCTGAACGAACTGCGCCAGCAGTCGGCGAAAACTGGATTTAAAATCAACACCCGGAAGACCCAGGAGATGCGTACAGGAGTTAAGAACTCAACACCGCTGCTAATTGGCACAAAGGTAGAGTGGAACGCGTCCACAAATTCACTTACCTCGGAAGCCTCGTGTCGGAGACTGGAGGGACTGAAGAGGATATCACTTCACGGGTTACCAAAGCCCGAGCTACCTTCGCGCAGCTAAGACCTGTTTGGCAATCACGGAAACTGAGAAGAGTTAAACTTAAAATCTTCAGGTGTAATGTCAAATCCGTGTTGCTGTACGGGTGTGAAACGTGGAAGGTGACAAAGGAAATCTCACGCCAAAACCAGGTCTTTGTCAACCGATGTCTTCGTCGCATACTCGGAATTTACTGGCCCGAGACCATCTCTAACGTAGAGCTGTCAGAGAAATGCCACGAGAGCCCAATCGACCGCCGGTCAAGCGCCGTAAGTGGAGGTGGATTGGTCACACGCTCCGGAGGGATTCCCATCACATTCTCAAACAAGCGATGGACTGGAATACTCAAGAAAAGGAAACGTGGCCGTCCCCGTCAAACCTGGCGACGCACTGTGTTGGCAGAAGCGACGAGCATCGGTATGACGTGGAGCGAGGTGAAGTATAAAGCTCAAGACCGTTCGCGATTGAAGTCTTCTATGGACGCCCTCTGCCTAGCTAGGGGACATAGGATCTTAACAGCCAAAGGGTAACCAATGGAACCCTATTACTAAGCCTCCACTGTCCGTCCGGCCGTCCGTCCATCCGCCTGTCTGTCAACGGGCTATATCTCATGAACCGTAATAGGTAGAAAGTTGAAATTTTCACAGAGTGTGTATTTTTGTTGCCGCTATAACAAAAAATAATAAAATACGATGGTACAGAACCCTTCATGCGTAAGTCGGACTCGCACTTGGCCGGTTTTTATTTTTATATATTCATGCTTTTGTATGTGTTATTGAAAGCTAGGGCACGCAAGCACCCCCTCCCGGCACCCATGGCTCAGGAGATATTCTAGTATCTAACTTACCCATTCATAAGTTCATAACACATTGAAATACAAAATGTACCTAGTCTGATTAGACTCTAATCACAGGCAATCTCCATGACCTCTTGTTAGTAGACGTTACGAGCTAAGTACTTAAAAACCGGTCAAGAGCGAGTCGGACTCGCGCACCGGGGGTTCCGTACTTTGTAGGTAGGTACGTATTATAAATAGTTCAGGAATCAAGTCTCGAAGTTTTTCCCGAGCTAAGAATCTATCGCGGAGGCTAAATATAGAATGGTGCCGTCAGCACCTTTGGTACGGAATCCTAAAGGCCTGATCCACAAGTCGAACCGTCCAGTACTTCGCAAGTACCAAATTAGTTCAAGACAGTTCTACTGTGCTAATGCACGATTAACGAACCAGAACAAATAAGACATTTAACGAATTTGGACCATAGCAGATACTTTTCAAGACCTTTTAAAAATCGAACCTATACCCCTAACGAACTACAATGCCGTTCTCCAATGAAAAATATTACACCGCTATTCAGAAAATCGCGTAAACAGTGCAACGCCATCTATCGACCATTTTGTAAACTGACAAAGGATGTGTGTTATTTTCATGCATTTTATTTTTTCTCAATAGATGGCGTTCTGACTGATCAGAATACATTAGGAAGTTTCTTGCGGCATAAACGACCGTATCTTTTTTTACGTTAACTTAGAAGTTTGATTTTTTCCAACTCGATACCTCCACGCGTTCCCGAGATAAAGGGTATTGACAGACAGACGGACGGACAACAAAATGATCCTATAAGGGTTCCGTTTTTTCCTTTTGAGGTACGGAACCCTAAAAATTAAGTTATCGACCGCGTTCCGGCATTTGCGGATGAATGGAACAAGCAGAAGTTAATTGAGCAACTACCGACCAATTATCACATAATTCCGGACAGGAATCTGATGAAACAACTACGACGTTTTACAGAGAGCGTATGGACTGCCAAACATAGACGTGAGAATGGATTGAGCACAAAGTAATAACATCACAATAGGTATTTACTATAGTAGAAAGATATCTCGATGAAACGACTGTGGGGCCAATTAGTCTCTTACTTGGTTATGGTGGCGAAGACCATATACCTATGCAATTTTGTGACATGGCACAAATAAAATTCTTTAAAAAGAAAACTACTAACCGCACGATCGCTCCATCGCTCACACTTTTCTATCGTAGGTACACTTCAGCCGGTCGATTCTGTCGACATCTCACCGTGACCACTTAGGTGAAGTGAACGACAAGTGAGCTGTCATGCCATCTTGTTTGTATGGTTTGACAGCTCACTTGTCATTCACTACGCCCAAATTTTCACTTCGACATGTTTACAGAATCGCACTGCAGATCCAGGTAGGGAAAGATCAGTCCATTTTTCGTACCAATGCTGCGAACCAACAATTAACTAATTACTGATTTTAGGACACGTTATGAAAATATATTCAGAGGTGCGTAACGTGAATAACCAATGAGCGTGAAACGACGAAGGATTGTAAGGAATTGACAAATAAGTTGCCGCTGCGTGTATAAATAGGTACGAACGGCGAGTTTGTTTTACATTATTACTGCGCAAACAGTTTGGATAACGTTCACAGGACCACTGAATTTACCTGTTCAACATGTTCAGTTTCATCGCGGTAAGAAATTAAGGACACGGAGGAGAATGCAGACTGTGACTGATGAGGCAAATGTATTATCAGACGTGGTTCATATTCTCGATTTCTATCTGAAAGATTTGATACTAATTTCGACTCGGTTAAATCTGAATTCACGATCGCAAGTCAATGTTCAGGAAAAAGGTCATGAGATTAAAGACTTGATGTTTACTTAGTTTCCGTTAGGATATATTCGTGCGTAGCTACCCTGAACATAGATATTTTCTGATTAATTGCATCCCATATTTTATCATAAGGCAGGAATTATTCGATTTGTAAACTTGTAGAAATAGGATCGGTTACAACAAAATTGGACAGTGCAATAAGTTTATGATTGATTTCGCGATAGATTGTAACATCAATGCTTACAATACGATTCAATATTCATGACACTAGTTGCTTCAGTCATACATAAATGTATTTCATTTTCAGATTGCTTGCTTGCTGGGTGTAGCAACGGCCGCTCCGTCCGGAATCGGGGCGCTGCCCATCGCTACCGGCAGTATTGTAAGTAGACCGAAAACCTACAGTTTTGAAATTGAGAACTTATCAAATTTTAGGCACTTATGTGCATGAGGACTTTAGCCTTAGTGTTTGGCAAATTCTTAACTTAAAATTCTCAATTCCGAAACCGGGTGGTAAGAAAGTCCTTTTGCCTATAAGGCCGCGATCACACCAAAGCGTACCTACAGTCTGTCTCCGATTGTGAGTCGTCTGTTTAAAAATGTATGAAAAAACCACTTACGCCGCCGTGTCATTTGTTTTTCATAGATTTTCACAGTTACACCATACCGAACATGTTGTGAAACGTATCTTCGAACTTAATTGACATGCGATGTTCCCTCCCCAGTCAATCCCGCGTTATGGCTTCAACTACGCGGTCAACGACCCCCTAACTGGTGACCAAAAGGCCCAGACCGAGTCTCGCGACGGAGGCGTCGTGAAGGGCTCGTACTCGCTCACGGAACCCGACGGTACCCTCCGAGTGGTGGACTACACTGCTGACCCCGTCTCAGGATTTAACGCGGTAGTCAAGCGTATTGGCCCGGCTGCGCACCCGCAAACCTTGGTCGCCGCTCCGGTTGTCAGCAAGCAAATCGTGGCACCCGTCGCAGCTGCCCCCATTGCTCATGGAGGATACGCGACAAGTCTTGTTGGACTCGGTGGACTAGGATATGGCCTCGGCGCTGGCCTCGGCAGTGTCGGTCTCGGACACGGTGGTATCGGCTTGGGATACGGTGGTATCGGACTATCGGACGCCGGAATCGGTCTTGGCCACGGTGACCTCGGCATCGGCTACGGAGGCCTAGGCTACGGCATCGGGGGCCTAGGGGGCCTGGGAGGCGGCTGGAAGCACTAAAGTGATAACCCTAGTGCCAGAAAACCCTTACGGACGTTATCGCGACCTTACTTTCCTTTCGCATCTGAATATTCCTTGTTCATTAGGCGATATGAATAGTATAGGTTGGTTATGTATTTGTTTGTGAAATACTGAAATTAAATAAGTGTCAAAGAGGATTGTTGTGTGTTTCTTGTAATCATTTGACCTTCTGAGCAGACTTCAACAACTCAGTACATTGTCCTAATGTTTTTTGGAACTTTTGAGTTACTTACACTTGGATTTACCTACCTAGGATTTACAGGGTGGACAATGGTGACGAAAAGATATAAGTAGGTAGGATGTCTTCTGTCACCTCTAACCTAGACTAGAGGCAAGAGCAAATTGAACTAAAAAAGAACATAATTTGAAAAAAAAGATTGATGTAAAGTGACAGGAAATAAAAAGTCCTTTTACATTTAACTACACAATTATATTTCATAATAAATACCATCGACACATTTATCCATCATTATTAAATGCACATATATTTGAGCGGTTACACCGTCCCCAGTCATAGAATACGCCGACACAAGTAACGTACTTTCTTTATAATTTAGATATTATTTACACGAAACATCCACGGATTACATACTGTTTAGAAACTTGATTTTGTACATTCGTCACTAGATACCCAGGTAGGCGAATAAAGGCAGTGTTAGTAATTAAAACATCTCTTTCGTTTACATAGTGTAATAATAAAGAAAAACAAAAGTTTTTTGGTTTGGAGTCTACATTTTTTGACCTACTAAATGGGGCTGAAACATAATACGCGAAACTATAGGTCCCCTCTACGTATCCGTTCCAGGAAACAGGCGTGACTAATATTTAACTATTTCAACAGATTTTACTGCTGACATGGTTAGTTGTTCCATATTCAAATTCAGTGTTGCCATCGAATATACAAAATAGAGTACCTCTCCAGTACATAGTCTATGGACGTACACATTAGCCTACCGACCGTTACACAACAAAAACCGAGTGAGACTGGGCGCCGCTGCTGTCCGCGCTACGTACTCCTGACGCGGAGTCCCTCTCCGAACAGGATCAGACAGAGGCGGTCCACTAGGTACGCGAACAGCATGTCGGCTATCAGAACTTGCACTAATATGATCCGGTACTGAAACAAAATTGAGGCGAGACGTTAGTTTATTGTATTAAAAGTGATGGAAACGTACGTTCTAACTTTCACGTTCAATTTTTCTCTAAACGAATTACAGTTTTATTGATCTTCGTTTTCCTTTAAAATTGCCTAAAGGGCATCCTATATTTTGAAGCAGGGATGATTTTTTATGCCAACTGACAGGACAGTCAATCTGTAGCTGCCGATATAACAGGTAAACCGCTATTTATGCAGTATAAATGGTTTGACCTATTCTATGTATTATTTTGAAATGGGGCAAAATGAGCTCCCAAATAGATAATTATTAATTTATCAAATCAAAAGCAGACTATTGGGAGTGAGTATCTCAGAGAACCCCTGACATAAATAATATTATACTTACGTCAGGTGGGAAATATACAATCTCGAACATGTTGGAGAGGTCGGGGAAGATGCCGAGAGCGAGCGCCAGCACGGCGCCGCCCGAGACCATAATACTGTACAGCAGCGGCTTGTTGTCGCGCAGCCCTTCCATGAACGGCTCGCCCTGGGACACAGAAGAATCTATACTAATAAAGCTGAAGAGTTTGTTTGTTTGTTTGCTTGCTTGAACGCGCTAATTTCAGAAACTCCTGGTCCGATTTGAAAAATTCTTTCAGTGTTAGATAGCCCATTTATCGAAGAAGGAGAATAGAGAATATCATCACGCTAAGACCAATAGGAGCGGAGCAGACGAAGTTGCGAGGGTCGACTAGTATTTAATATTTATAATCTGTTATAAGTGCACTATTATCAACTATACTAGAAAGGTTTTGGTAGTTAAATAATGGTAAACAATATTGATGTGACTTTACAAAAGCACATATTAAACAAATTAACTATTGCTTAAATTAATTGTTCAATTGATTTAGTAATATTTGGATTTAGTAAAATAGTAAGTATTTACGGTTTTTAGTTGCATTTTATTTTTAAACTGAGTTTTTAAATAAAAAAGCTACTTTTCGGCTTTATAATCTAATAGCTGACCCGCGCAACTTCGTCTGCGTCACATTTTTCATTACTGCTCCGCTCCTATTGGTCTTAGTGTATATATAGCCTATAGCCTTCTTCGACAAAAGGGCTATCTAACACTGAAAGAATTATATTTTAACAAACTCTTCAGCTTTATATATTAGTATAGATAATCTATACTTAATATATAAAGCTGAAGAGTTTGTTTGTTTGCTTGAACGCGCTAATCTCAGGAACTACTGGTCAGATTTGAAAAATTCTTGCAGTTTTAGATAGCCTATTTATCAAGGAAGGTATATAACTATAGGCGTGATGATATATAGCTATAGGCTATATATCATCACGCTAAGACCAATAGGAGCGGAGCAGACGAAGTTGCACGGGTCAACAAGTATTAGTATAATTAGGAATAGCAAAAAGCTTGCTCCCAATAAGGTACATGGGACTTAGTCATAGCTAGCGAAATATGCGTGTACTGTAGTATACCTCTGCCTAGCCCTAGACCTTAGTGGAATGCGGCGTGATGATGTTACGGTCAGTGGCGTGCCTAGGGTTTCAAAATAAGGCAAGCCCAATAAAATTTTAACCGATTTCAAAAAAAGAAAGTTCAGTTTTCGACTCAGTCTGTAGGTACCTTCGTATGTATCATCGCAATTTTCTCATAAACTGATATAGATGTCTCAATTCGTTGTTTACCAAAATTACCGAAAGAACCCATTGCACACAGGTGTTTATAGGAATTTGCGTGCCTTTTAATGGCGCCAGATATGTTATTTAAATCATTATAACCAGATGTATTCCAAACGGAATCTTCATTCGAAAAAAATAGGCAGCAAAACGAACACAACTTATTAGTGTGCGAACAGCCAACAATCCAAGTAGTTTTATACACTGGTCTATTAAATTTTCGTTTATGCGATTTACTAGTCTGAGAAAAACACAGATTAGGCGTCGGTTTTAATGAAGAATTTAACTGTTTTTTCTGAGCAAAGTTTAAAGGTTTTACCTTATCTTCGCCAATCAAAACTTGAACGCATTTTAAATCCTCACAAGGTACAATTACCTCCATTGTTGTAGGTAAGTCACCAAAACAATTGTATCACTGAGAAAATCTAAGAAAACACACAAAAAACTTTAACAACATAACTTTTCAACTCTCAAGCAAATAAAACTGAAGTGAGTTGCACTCCGGTGTCAAGAACTACTTACGCAGAGTTGCAGTGTTGTCATTTAGGCAAAAAAGTCACCAGGTATATGAAAAATCTAGCTAGATGTCGCAAATTTTTTATTTTTAAGATATTGCTTGAGTATTTAATTTCGTTATTTTAAAAAGTCGCTAGTTTTTATTGTTGCTAAATCTTAAAAAAAGTCCCCAAACTCGTTAAAAATCTCCAAGATCTCACAACGTCGCTAAAACGGCAACACTGCAGAGTTGGCAAGGTGACAAGGTCACGCATACGCGCGCAACTTCATACGCATGCACGGCTTAATCTTCAATACTGATCGATTTGTAGGCGCACAAGGTTTAGAACTCGTTATACGGCACATCGCTATAAGTGCGAAAGTGACGGAGATAGTATTTGAAAGCCCGGTAAAAGCCGGTACGTGTAAGCGAGATAGCTATATGTAGACGCTGCAAATGCGAAACTCTGCGCGCGAACAATCGCGATGTGTAGTTATGTAGTAATGTGGCATAGGTAGCATACTTTGTGTTATTTTGATAAGAATTAAGCGCGCGAACTTTTAAATAGTTCGGGTTTGATATTGATTCTCTATCGAGCATTTTAGTAAGGCATGCCGGGCTTTTGGGCTTATATGAAGGTAACGCCACTGGTTACGGTGCGTATTTGGAATCAGTTTCATACCCGGTAGTTGATAGCGAAGGTGGATATCTGCAGCGACATAGAAATGATGTAGACGGTACTGTTGAGTAGATCCGGCGCGAACTCTCGCTCCTCATCCTCTGCTAAGTCCATGTCTAGTTTAGGTTTGTTATCCCTGTAAAAAATGATTAATAGCGATGTTTAAATGATGATAATGGCCTGAGTATTTCGTTGGCTGCCTAGATAGAACCTTAAAATAGTGAGCTAATGATTTTCCATGCTTCATTTTATATTGTTTATAAGGAATGAACTATTTCTCTACTTGCTTTCTAGATAACATTAAAATAGAACGTAGTCAGGTAAATATTTATAACGAAAAACAAGTTATCGCTTGATATTTTTCATCACAATGGTAATACAGCTAGTATCAAATGCAAATTAATTAGCACTAAAAGTCGCACTACAAGCAAACTCCTAATTAAGAATCGGTTAATTAAAGAACGTTCGTAGGTATAACTTGCGATTGCCTCTGCTAATCATTATAATTTATAACTTACTGGTAAATAGAAGAAAAACCAATGCCCATGAATATTTATGGCAGCATTGTTGAATTAATTGATTCAACTAGAGTTTCATACAAACAACACGGATCAGACACATCAACATTAGAAACGTATATGATTCACAGAGACGCGCCGGTCGTGACACGACTGACGTTTAATCCCGCTATCCTACAGTCTTCCTAGTACAAAGCGATCACCGCGCGAACACGTGATCGTCGCGTTAATTTGTTGGGAAAAACTACAAGGCGCCCTCTGCTGGCACGATGACGCAATCAGTTTTGCCGTACAAATGAACGCAACAATCACGTATTGGCACGATGATTGCTTTCTATTCGGACGACGCTATGTCTTCTACGAAGCTTAAATTATTGGCGCGACTGATCGGAGATTTGATTGATGTGTGTACGATGAACCTTTAAGAGGCCTGTTACAATTTGACTGAGTTTTTTGCGTAAAATAACCAACTTTGGCTTTCTTATCCTCAGAAACTGAAACATTTAGACAACTTTGGCTTAGTGGGTAGTTGAGAGTCACTTTCGCATTTTTCTCTTATCTATTTGTAAAAAGCCAAAATTCCGAAGTAAGTTTCTCATGAAAAACACGACGGCACTTTTTCGAGCTCGTGGACAGAACAAACCAAATGAAATGAAAAATATATCATAATATTCTTTATATAGTAAATTAGTTCACAGCGGCCTCAGAATTAATTAGAAATTTGAATGGTAATATCCGTAAAAAGAAATCCTATTCAAATCCATAAAAACCACTAAAAACGCTCAGAATTAACTGTACATTTCTCCTTAATACATTAATATTATTACGTAAAATTTATACCAAAATAAACCATAGTTCATAAGAAATGAAAATTTAATAAATATTCATTAACTAAATTAATAATAAACCCTAACATAAACGTAATTGCAACTGCTTAATTTCGACATAATAAGATGAGTCAGCAGTTTTGTGATTGAAAATGCAATTCTGTGATAGGGCTCTTAAGACCACTTGCACAAACCGGAATTTTATTTTTAAGTTGCTAACCCGGGGCTATTCTGTCTGTAATATTTGTATTTTAACCACTTGTGTTGGCAAGTGGGCCATAACATATTATTTTTATTACCTTCCGGGTGACCGCGATGTAGCTTCGTGCACCAAGTAGATGAGACATAGGAAATGCACGGCGAACTGAGTCAGCACCGTCATTATTGTGTACACGTTGAAGATGTTCGGGAGCGGACGCTGCTTCGATAGCTGCTTTAGTGGCTGTGGAGGAAATGGAAATATATGTATGCAGATATGTAAAAAATACATACAGCGGTATACAGTAAAAGGCTGTACATACCTGGTACCTGCATAAGGGGAAAATAATATGTAAAAGTTGATGATTAGCAATATTTAATACAAGTACCTATACTTTTATATTGAAACTTTATGCACAAGCACAATGGTGGTACATTGGGTTTTTCTTACAGGGATCTTCATTTACAAATTCATACATTATAAGGACCTCTAATAAGTTTTCCGTTTTCATAAATCGCTTTTTGGTTAAAAAAACCATCGCTAATGAAACAAAACCGCTAGACCAGCCATCAATCAATCAATCATCAATCATTTATTTATTTGCAAACATGGGTAATAGTTACATAGATGTTATTTTATACACACATAGTAAAGTCCTCCATATTCTACCGTGGCATGGCATGCAAATAATATTCAATTTCAAAATTAATATATTCAATATAAAAATTAAATCAAAGTTAAGTAATGTAATTTTTACTTTACAATAAAATAATCTGAAAAAATTATGTCTGGTTACACTAATAAAAAATATTAATATTACAAATGTCAGAAAAATAATATAAATGTCAATTTTAGTTAAATAAATGTCATGTTTAAATTACAATAAAAAAAAAACGGAAAAATGTCAGACTGGTTACACTAGTCAAAATTATCAAAATTATACATGTCGAATCAAAAAATGTCAAATTGAATTAAATAAATGTCTTGTTCATACTCAACCTACGGCCCACAAAGAAAAATGGCTGAGTGTGGCTGCGCTGGCCTATTACCATAATGATTACATTTTGTTCTGATACATCCCCACAGATTTTTGGGTGCCCTATCCAGAGGGTTACCAACGGAACTCTATTACTAAGACTCTGCTGTGCGTCCAAATGTCTGTCTGTCAGCGGGCTACATCTCAAGAACCATAATAGGTAGATAGTTAAAATTTTCACACAGAGTGTGTATTTCTAATGCCGCTATAACAACAAATAATAAAAATTAAATTCAAAATCACTAAGATTACTTCAAAATCTTACCTTAGATCTGGATATAAACAAGAAACACGACGCAAGCAACAGGCTCTGTAGCGTGGCCTGGGTGTCACTGAACTTGATGCCATCGAGATACAACACCGACTGACTGTACGCCAGGATGAGAGCATTGAGAGCCAAGATCTTGAACATCTGCAGAGTCGTGACCAAGGTGCAGCGGCCTTGCTTGATTATGTGGCAGACTGGAAACCCAAAAATTTGTTTTACTAATATTATAAAGCCAAAGTTTGTTTGTTTGTTTGAATGCACTAATTTCAGGAACTACTGGTTCGAATTGAATTGAAAAGTTCTTTTAGTATTGGATAGCCCATTTATTGAGAAAGGCTATAGGCTATATAACAACACACACACAAAGGTGGATATAGACTTGCGAGGCATGTGCCGCGAACGGCATACAGCGAATGCCTCGCAAGGTGTGTACCTTCATATTCGTGACGAGGCATGTGCTACGCACGTGCGAGAGCGAGCCAACGTATGTCGGCAAAAGCTTCAAGATCAAAGCGCCTCAGTGCGAGCATTACATTAGTTGTGGACGTAGTCGCGCATGCATTTTCGAGGTGTGCGCCCCATACGTTGTCCACGCATGCCTTGACTGAGAAAATGAAACTGCGTTTGCTCGGGCCAAACAGCGCATGCTCAAGCCGATCAAACCCACACAGCAGCAGTCAAGATGGCACCGTCGCATCGCATTTATCTATACTAATATATAAAGCTGAAGAGTTTGTTTGTTTGTTTGTTTGCTTGAACGCGCTAATCTCAGGAACTACTGGTCCGATTTGAAAAATTCTTTCAGTGTTGGATAGCCCATTTGTCGAGGAAGGCTATAGGTTATATATCATCACGCTAAGGCCAATAGGAGCGGATCAGTAGTGAAAATTGTGACGCAGACGAAGTTGCGCGGGTCAGCTAGTATTGTAATAATAATGATGTTTTGGATCCTAAAATAATCGGTTACTTTCATATAGTGTAACTGCTTTTCGTAAAATTTCTTTCTCGTCCATATTGCGCGCGAAAATCACAGCGAGGCGGACACAACCGTTCAAACGGAACGCACTACTCGCAATGAACTGACACACGCTGGCTCGCCTCGCTCGTGCGCAGCCTGTGCGTAGCACATGTCTCGCCACAAACATGAAAACAGACACGCACGCCTCAACCAGAGCCATCCGTTGTGCGTCGCTCGCGGCGCATGCCTCGCAGTCTGTATCCACCTTTACCTAAAGGAGCGGAGCATTCATAAATAAACTGGCGAGTCGGACTCGCGTGCAAAGGGTTCCGAACGAATTTCATTTTTTTTAACGTGTTATTTTAACACTTCTTAGTTTTTCCTGTAATCTATAGGTAAAAATCTATTATCTCCATTTTTTTTTCGGATTTCGGTTCGGAGATAAGGGGGGAATGGTCATTTTTTGTCTAATTTCTTGAATAACTTCTAAACCATTTATTTTAAAATTATGAAAAAATATATTTAAAACCCTTACAGTAAGCCCTTTCATTTGATATGTCACACGATATTGTTCAAAAAACTTTTTTTTTCTAGTTTGACCCCCAAAAGTGACCCCCATACTAAAAATTTAATAATTTACGTAACACGTCTGTGTTTGAGTCACCAAATTTCAACAGAATCGGTCTAGTGGATCCGGAGATAACTTGCTATGACAGACGGACAGACAGACAGACACCCGAGTGATCCTATAAGGGTTCCGGTTTTTGTTCGGAACCCTAAATGTGACGCAGACGAAGTTGCGCGGGTCAGCTATTTTAGTATATATGGGGAAAATCTACAGCTATTTTAGTATATATCCGGGCCATGCACTTGTCGTGGAGTACCTAATATCAATATTGGTGCATACATTTCATATATTATACAAGATATAGAACTACTTCCAACTTTGCGAATTTAGCCTTTATTAGCGACGATTTCTACTGGGCTAAATAACAAACTTAAATATCTGCATAAGGAGGAACATTTGCTAATTACAAGCTTCCACATGTATGTATCTACATAGCTATGAGTTATTTGCGTTCATATTGAACACATTCACACACGACCGTGTCTCAGCCATGCCTGGGACTCGTCAGACCATGCTGAGATGGACCACGGCCCGGTTTTATATGGATTCACGTTTATTGTCCACAATCAAAGATTGTGTGACTGAGTTTCTGTTCAGCGCATGCGTTGAGGCCGCGTCTACGTTCAGCGTACGCTAAGTTATATCAATGTTCCTGAATATTTATTTAATCATTTATTGCAGATTGCCTTTTCAACGCTAGCACATATTTACTAATGATGAATGGATCGATCAAAATAAAACGTGACAGGCCTGTACCAAACCCCGTAACTGGTAATTATACATAAATTATGACTCAACCCAAGTTAATTAGCCACTGACGGCAAAAGGTCATTCCAATTTTTTTTTTTTCTTCGCGAGCAGTATCTGCGTTCATGTCATTGACCTGTGCACTTGACTCAACTTTACCTGGGGGTCATCACTTTGATTGTATTGTTCTAGTTATTGACAGACATTCAGAAACCTCGAGATTTTTGCACAAAGCTATGTTGTAGATTGTTGTTGTATACCGCAATTGACCCTCTCATAGAAGAGGACTTTGTTCCAGCAGTTGGAACATTAGACTGGCTATGTCATGCTTATACATATTTTATTTTAGTAGTAAAAAATCCAAAACGGATCTGAAAATACATATAACTGAATACGAGATACACATTTGCCGTATGGTGTCGGCCGGTGCCGTATGGTGTCGTAAAAGAATAATACCTTTCCATCACTTCCCGTGGGTGTCGTAAGAGGCGACTAAGGGACTCACCAGAGAATGGGCAGCAGCGTTCTCTGTAAAACGCAACACCATACACTGCGATCGCCAACCCGCCTGCCAAGCGTGGCGATTATGGCAACCCCCCCCCCCTTTGGGGGAGGCCTATGCCCAGCAGTGGACGTCTTTCGGCTGATATGATATGATGACGAGATACACAGACAAAAAAAAAAGAGTTACAACAAAAAAACTTACTACAAAATATACTGGAAAGACGACTGGTAAATGGAGCAGCGACACTCGCGTCTCCCAACCTCACAAGCTGCGTGTCTTCCTCCTCTAACTCTCGCATGGCTCTGCGCAGACGCGCGGCGGCCTCAGCGCGAGCGTCCGCACGGTTGGTCGGGCGGCGCGGCGCTTCCTCCACCGCACGTTCTTCTCTGGGCTTCTCGCGCGGTCGCTCGGGTGCGTTCGCTAAGATTGCTACACCTACCTGGAATTGGAAAATTTGAAATTCTGCATCTTGGGGTAGCTGGGCTTTTAATTTCACAAATTGGTTTTGGGAAATATTATTTCAGACAACAGAAAGGCGAATCTAACATCATTACACCAAATAAGCCACTATATTGGACCTATTATGTCTAACATAAAATAGCTTTTGTTCTTTTTATTAAACATAAAGCAATCAATATTACTCACATCAGCATGTTTCAGTGCTCCCACGTCGTTTGTACCGTCACCACACATCAGTGTCACATATCCGAGAGCCTTCAAAGTCACAACAACAAATTCCTTCTGCTTCGGCGCGAATCTAGCGAACACCTTGATGTGAGGCATTAGCTCCAACAGGAACTTGTGATGGTTCTCGTTCAGGAATGTCAGACCCTCTCCTGTTATGCACAGATCAAACTTCGAAGTCAATTGCTTTGACGTCTTGAACGGATTCACGGGGAGATTCACTTCCTCATCAATTGACGTCCAGCCCCACTTGTTTTCACTTTCCGCCAGAATCAGAACTTCTTCTTTCTGAGTAAACTTCAGCTCTTTAGCAACATGGCACGCCGTCAGGGGATTGTCACCAGTAATCATAACTACAGAATGAGAAGCATTCACGATTTCTGATATCGCTTTTTTTGAGTCCGCCTTCAAAGGACACGAAATAATAACAAACCCAACAAAAGTCAGATCGGACTCAATATCCTCGCGAGACATATCCCTAATGTCTTGAGAACTTAATTTCCCTAAATTTCTATAACCTAATGCCAGAACTCTCGCCCCTCGCCGCGACAGGGTTAAGTAGACATGATCATAATGACTAGGAACCTCTTTGAGCATGGTTTTCACGGTTTCTGGTGCACCCTTGACACTACTGATGTAATGAGTCTCCATGAAACCTCGCTCGTTAACCTGATAGCCTGCTATTACAGACATTCTTTTAAGGGCACTTGAAAAGTGGTTTCTGTGTACGATTTTCAGACCTGGTGATTTTCCCTTCTTTGGTACAACAGCATCTCCTTTGGTCAGGTTCCACTCTGCAGCTTTCAAAGTTGCTTTCTCCAATGGGTCTCCTACCACGCCATCATCTAGTTGTACTAAAGAATGACATGACGCCAGAACTTGTATGGTCTCCATAGGTGCTTGAGATAATGGAATGACGTTAGCATCTTTGTGTTCCGCTATACCGGCCACACCCTCTACAACTAAATTATCACTTGTAAGTGTACCAGTCTTATCAAAACAGCATATTTCTACTTTGCCAGCAAATGGTATCCTGAAAGGTTCTGTACAAAATACTGCTAACTTAGACAATGATAGCAATGATGTGTTTACTGCTAGTGACAACTCTATTGGCAGTTCTGGAGGCACAACTGATGTCAAAATCAGTGTGCATTCTAAAAATAATTTGTATCTATTCCTCTCTGGATCCTCACAGCCCTTGACCCAAACATATGCAGCGGCGGCGACTGCAAAGATAAGCAAGAACATAATGAACCCAAATGTCTCAAGATTGTTAGCTGTTACTCTCTTCACACCAAATAGAATAGTTCTTAAAAGTTTTCCTTGTGATGTGTTGAAGCCATTGCGAATAACATATCCAATGCAACCATTGTCAGGAGCCTTAAGGGCTGCTGAAGTATTTCTGGTAGGGGAAGAATGTTGCACTATTTTGGTGCCACCAAACAACATGTGCAGCTTGCCATCACCCTCAGGGTCCAAAATTTGTTTTAAATTTTTCTCATTGTCTACTGCTTCCTTCATTTGGGGCACACTTTCACCAGTTAACATGGACTCGTCAACAATGCATGAACCTCTTAGGAGGACAATGTCACAAGGAACTAGGTTATCATTGGTGGATCTGATGAGGGATACCACATCCCCTGGAAGTAGCTGATCACTTATTATCTGCCGCCATCTCCTATTTCTGTACACATTGATGTTATAAGGCTTGTTTCCCATCTTTCTGATCTCTGCCATGTTCCTGAGCTGTTGCTGTACTAGGGTGCACTCAAACATGACCAGCATGACTAGAGTGAATATGGAGTAGTACCAGTATTTGTCCAAACACCACAGTGCTACACAGAATACTTGGAACACAAAGAATGGTGCTGTTGCTCTTTCCTTGAAGAGTTCCATAAACTCTGGTACAACCTGTAACAACAATATTGACCTTAGCTTCCATAATAATATGAAAGATTTTGTGTCAAAAAGTATTGCAGTAAGTAATTTACTTGAAAGCCTAACAAAAGCCCTTGAAGTCAATTGTCTACTATTAACCTACAATAGATTTTAATATTCATGAACTAGACATGTTGTAAAATGCTAAACCAATGCTGTTATGTATAACATGAACAGAATAAGAATTCATCCAATTAGAATAACAAGGTTTAAAGAAAAATGTAAATGTAAGGTAACCTTAATATTTTCTCATGCATATAATTGAATTACATTCTGTTACTAGGTTGAGGCATGAGTCTTTCATATACTACAGCCAATTGGGGAGCAAAGCAGAGTGCAGTTTAAAATTCAATTGTATTGCAATGTTTTCATTTAAGACTACTTCTCATAAACAATACCCATTGATTGAGGCTTTTACACTGAAATTTGAACAAAAAAATTGAGAACCAAGCAAATAAGAAATTGACTTGATATGTAATTTGAAAGTGATGTGAGATGTGAATCAGTCAACTCTACTCGCCTTGATGTTGATTGGCCACTCTCCGGTTTCACCATGGATATAAACCTCACCCTGTTTTTTTTTCCAAAGATATTAAAGTATTACTAACCATTATCATTTCATTCCTTCCAAACTCTTTTTCAGCAGTATCAATGGCTTCATCATCCAAGTACCCTTTGGACTCCATATATTCCTCATAGGTCTTATTGATGGGGAATTCAATTGTATGAAAAGTTTTCTTGTCCCAATCATAGACATACTTACTTTTTTGAAATATAAACCATACATCTGGATGTATACTACCTGTTTTGGTTGACTAAAAATAAGAAGAACAAAATTAGAATGAGAACATTGGAAATATGTGTGCAGAAAGTTTCAAACCTATATTTTTATCACTAAAAAGAGTAACAACATACCTTGGTGTGATGAAGTTTAACAATTTCAGAGAACCCATTATTGGATGTTGGAACAACTTTTACTATTTCAGCCTGGATAGGATCTTTAACCTAAAAAGAAAAAGTTGCAAATTATAACAGTAGACCTTTCAATGCTAATAACTAGTAAAGTGAGTGAGAACAGTTGCTATGTTGAGAAGAAAACTTTGAATAACTTACCTTAGAACACGACAGAAAACACTGAATGTGTACGCTCCAATAGCAACAGAGGCAAATGAGAATTTGGATGGTGGCAACTACCACGACACACACGAACCCAGCCTCGAAATTTTCCTCAAATCCATACACAACGATCCACGAATAAAACACGATTGGGTATATTATCAAAAAAGGCAGCACAGTTCCTTGCAGAACAGTCGGCACCGGCTTGAAAAGCTGTGTATATTGGACTAAATCGTCCAATGACGATTGCATCTTGTTGGATACCATTTTATAATCCTATTACACTTTAAACCCGTACCAATATATTACTAATGGCTTTTTCTAACTTTTTTAAGTATAGCTAAACATAGTTTATTATTTTCTCAGAAGAAAATAATTCAAAATATAAATAAAATTCGATTTTATTGAGTTTACTCTACTTGACAGATTGACAATCAAGAAGGAGAGGAAACGAGGGGAGAGGGGCGAAGCGAAAAACCGGAAACAGTGTGTTGAAGAAGGAGTGTGCGTGTCACGTACTTTTCCATTCTACGCAGCATGTTTTTTTTTCTACCTCTGAAACCAAACTTGCGAAGAAACATGTTTATACATCTAAAGGTTTTAGGGAACAATTTCAATGACTATTCAGTTTTATTACCTATGGCTATTATGTTATGATCCAATTGATGATAATAAAATTCTAGAAACGGAAACCACATAAATTACCCCTTATCTTTCAGTGAAAGGAGATCCGCCAAATCCCATTCAAACCAAACTTCTACGGTCAAAAAAACCATGTTAGCCACTGAATTTAGAAATAGCGATACTTTACAATATTGCTACTATTACTATATTAAAATCAGAGACATTTCTTTTGCACCGGGCCTGGAGCAATTTTTGCGGATCTCCTTTCAATGGTAAACGGATGGTTTATATTTAACTGATGAATCAGGAAAAAACTGAGTACCATTCGCCTTTGTGTTAATTTAACTTTATATGGCTATCGCACGCTTGTAGACCTTTTACGGCTGGCCAAGTCGGTAACTAGAAATACACGTACCCAGTCTAGTGCTTTTCTTTTTTTCGAAACCATAAACTTCCTCGGGCAAAATGTCATGTGTCAAATTCAAACGTCATTAAAGGCGCGAAAAATTTGTGTCTCGCGTGTTGTGTTTTTATGTAAACTTATAATATTTAAAACAAGATGGATTTGAATATTAGAAGAAAATCCACCAAAGTACCAGTGACGGGGAGTCTTGTGGAAACCTATCCTCATGATCTTCAAATGTACAAGATTCCACCTATTGAAGACATAACACTCCAAGAGTTCGAAAATTTAGCCTTAGAAAGAGTGACTTTATTGAGAACTTTAGCAACAGCAACTACTCTCAAAGGACTTAGAATGTATTCTGAGGAATGGATTGAGTATGTGATCGGTGAACTTAGGACACAAGGCTTAAAATATTATGTGAAGCTTTGTGAAAAATCGTCTTGTGCTACTACTGAAGCTGACTTGCAGGCGAGACGCAAAGATCATATTGCACACTTCATTCTTCGACTAGCCTACTGCAGAACTGAAGAATTGCGTCGTTGGTTCATCGCAAGAGAATTGGAACTGTTTAAAATGAGGTTTGCTACCATGAGGGGCGAAAATGTTGAAACATTTTTCAAATTGAATAATCTCTGCTATACTAACATCACTGATGAGGAGAAAAGTGAAATAATGCACTATCTGAGAGAGTCAACTCCTCATCCCAATATCGAAAACATGAAATTCTACAAAGTGAAGTTCTATGAAGTTTTGGATTTGGTAAAAATGAGAAAAGTGTACCTTAGTGGTGGTTATGCTTACATTGCACATAAAGATTTCATATCTGTGCTATCTGCTCAGTACAGAACACAACTGAAGCAAAGCTTGGCTGTTGCTTGTCATCACCTGGGTGAGATTGAACAGGATGAGAGGCTTGTCTCATTATTGAAAGGATTGCATCAATCATATTCTGGTAATGATTACAGCAGTGCTAAAGCAGTAATACCCATTGAGAGCCTGGACTCCTTAGCTGTGAAATCATTCCCCCTGTGTATGCGACAACTTCATGAGCAATTGAGAGTAGCCCATCATCTACGACATGGCGGCAGACTTCAGTATGGATTATTCCTGAAAGGAATAGGAGTAACATTGGAAGATTCTCTAAGATTCTGGAGAGAAGAATTCACTAAAATAATGGACTTAGATAAATTTGAAAAACAGTATGCTTATAATGTAAGATACAACTACGGAAAGGAGGGCAGTAAGAAAAACTATTCTCCATTTAGTTGTTTGAAAATCATCAACACAACTGTTGGCCCAGGAGACTGCCATGGCTGTCCTTATAAGCATTGTGATATTGGTATTCTAAAGAATAGACTTCAAGGTTATGGTTTTGATGCTCAAGGTAAGTAAAATTACAAAAACACAGCTTATGTCAGTAATAACATTTCACAGAGTACCTAATTATGTTTGAGTTTTCAATACTATAATGTTTTTTTTTATTCTTTTTGTTTCAGCAACTGGTGAAATAATAGACATCACAAAGAAAGGACATTTTCAAGTAGCCTGCAGTAAATACCTAGATGCTGTGCATCATTCTGACCTTGGACTAGGTATCAACCATCCCAACCAGTACTTTGAAGAGTGCCAGAAAATTGCTAAAGGAGATGTCAAAGTAGAAATCAAGAAAGAAGTCAAAACCACATCAGTTAAAAAGGAGATGGTTAGTGAACTAGATGAAATGGACTTTGATGAAGTCATGTAAAGATAAAATACAGACTACTGACTCATAACTGCGTTGTTGATGAAGTTAATTACTGATTACATGTCCTCTAACAGTATAAATAGCCATAAGTTACCACTTAAGTAAAACATGATAATACTGTTCTCTTCTGTAAACATGAATCTATACTAATATATAAAGCTGAAGAGTTTGTTTGTTTGCTTGAACATGCTAATCTCAGGAACTACTGGTCCGATTTGAAAAATTCTTTCAGTGTTAGATAGCCCATTTATCGAGGAAGGCTGTAGGCTATATATCATCACGCTAAGACCAATAGGAGCGGAGCAGTCATGAAAATTGTAACGCAGACGAAGTTGCGCGGGTCAGCTAGTAATAAATACAAGATCATAGATTTTAAAAGATCTTTATTGATTTTAATTATATATTATAATTTCTATTTCTTTTTAACATACATGGCTTGTCTAGCCAAATTACCACAATATAAACCACATATAAAAATTAAACCTATAATTGAAATGCCTACAATTAAAAAGTATTTCTTAGACGGCGAAGATGATATCTCATTATACATATCCCCAAAATTCTCTATCACATTCAACTGAAACAAGGAAAATCAAATATTAAAAAACCTACTCTTTGCATTTACCTAAATAAAACCTAATCTAACTAGGAAAAAATATAATAATAGCTTAGTACAGGATGTAATATTAAAAAAAAAACTCATAATGATAAGATGATTTATAACAAGCTTTAACACATTTTTTTTTATCACAGACTGGCAAGCAAATGGAGTGCTTGTGTATTTGTTTGCAAAAATTATAGTTAGGAATAAGGAGAAATATTTATGACATACTTACTGCAGCAACATGTTTATACATCTCTAATCTAGTTGACAGTGCTTTTTGACATTCAGCCTCTAATTTTCTATTGCTATCATTCAGTATTATCTTCAGACATTTTAAACCTGAAAGAATAAAGTAAAAATTATATTCAGTAGCTCATAAAATATTCAGAATATCTGATTAATTGCCTTAGTCATTATAATTATGTTCTTACGCCTGCCAGCACCATGGTCCAGGTCTTTGCAATATGTCAATAAGTCCATCGCACAAGCCCGCTCTAGTAAAGGATCTGCCTCAATATCTACTTCGGTCTCCTCTATAATTTGCGCAACCTCACGGGCACATTCAGCTGACACGATTTTATGATTCAAGAGCGCATTTTTCAAGCATTCTTCGACCTGTTGAAGAAATAATTTATTATTACAGACAATAAGAAAAGCCTGTTGTACTCCTAACATCTGTCAGCAGGTTCCCCCGCGTGAATGTCGAAAACTATCCCAAGGGAACATGCTTCTGGGATCAAAAGTAGCCTATAATCCCTATTCCAAATTTCATCCAGAGTTCATTTGTTCTGTCGTAATTGAGTAACAAAAATCAATAATTGATTTTTGTTATTAAAACTTTCATATTTATGACAGAAGATGCTTAGTGATCCAGTATCATGCATGAACAGAAATCCTTCATTGTATCGTCACCATCTTGCATCAGAAAACTTTTGGTATACATTTAGAGAGATAGTATTATTACTCAAAGACTCCGAACTTTATTTTAAGTCTGATATGATAATTTTACTATACCTGTCCATCAGAATTCGTAATATCGTTTGGCACAGCACAAATCGTCTGTATTTCAGCTTTGCATAATTTACCAAGCAAAGGGTCAAGACGATAGTTCAAAGCTTGTTCTTTTAACACATTTGCCAGTTCATTCTCACAATCTTTAGTTAATTTTGACTCTCTAAACTTCTCTTTCAAACAATATAACATTTTGCCTTGAAGTTCCATATCTTGTGGTTCTTTTGCTGAAAAAAAAAAATCATTATAAGATTGGGATTTAGCTAATAGTAGTCAGAGTAGTAAGCAAATGGGGTTATAATGTGGCTGTTGTATGGAAATGAAGAAACACTTACAATGTTTTTATGACTCATGAAAAATTAGGTGAATGGAATTGGTTGAAGAAACATTCATAAGACACTCCATTTACTTACAACTCTGTGTTTAAAATGTTTGTTCTGGCATCCAATCAGTCCTAATTAACTTCACTCTACTTACAGGATCCTAAATATTCATTCAAGTGAAAATAATCTACTACAGAGTTAAACATGTCTACCTAATTTAAAAATGGATTTTATACCAATCACATCTGAACAATATTTCGTAATATCCGTTTTGCAAGCGTCCTGTAAATTGTTGTTGAACCGGTAATCCATATTTTGTTCTATCATCCTATTAACAATAACTACTTTGCAGTTTTCGTCAAAATGTAGTTCTTGGCGATGAATCTGGAAAAATGATAAACAATATGTTATTAGACGTTGCTTTAAACAATAAAAGAATTGTATGATTGTAAAAATAAATACCTTCAAACAATCTAGAATTTTTGATGCATCAGTGTTATGGCAATACAAGTCTATCATATCATTACAACTGGTAATTAAATGATAGTCAACTGCATTGTCAGCAAACTCTTGTTTCCTAACCACAAATATGGCCTTCCTACAGTCATCTGATAACTTTCCTTTAGCTGTCTGAAGACATTCCAACGCAGCTGACTCTCCATGTGGTACACTGGCACAGTATATTTGTAAATCATTCTTACAAGCTTGCTTCAATTCAGGATCTAAATCAATATTTTCTTTTTGTTGGAACAGCTGTTGTCTCAACTGCTGACGACAATCCTTAAATATTGTATGCTTCTTCTTTGTTAATGTATCATTTCTTACTATTTCACTGAGACAAGTGACAACCTGACTTTTAGTTTGTGCCTTGGGACAAAACCTAACCACATAAGATTTGCAAGCGTTCTTGAATTTTCTGGTAAATCTATAATTTTTTAGTGAGATCAGTTGCTCATGTTCAATGGCAGCTCTGCAGTTAACATTAGCTTTAATTTCTGGGTCATTTTTATGACTAATCAAACATTCCATGACATCATCCTCCCCCTTCTTACTTTTCAGTTCAGATAAGCACAGCCTCTCAATAGGAATCCTACAATTAATGTTCACAATGGCATTCAATTCAATATGGCCACTTTGAGTTTCTGTAAAATTTGTAACAATTTCTCTACACTTTGGTCCTAGTTCTTTTATTTTATTTTGTAAGCATGATATTTCTTCTCCTTTTCCAGTATTTTCGAAGCATAAATTAATTAGATCATCCATGCAATAATCTTCAATTTCTGGCATCATGTCCACACTAACAGCTCTCTGTCTCATTACTCTTCTCACTTGAAATTCACAACCGGGTTTAAGCTTTCCTCTGAGATCAGGATTATATGCATAGTTATACAAGCATGGTAACACAAGAGGGTCTTTTTCATTCTGGTGTTCACTGGCATCAGCCCACTGGAGTTTAGCTTTACATACTGTAACAGCATCATATTTGCATGCCTTGTATAACTGAGGGTCCAATTTAAAATCTCTGGATATAAAATATTGAATTTGCAGCAAAGCAGCTTCACAATCAGAAGTCATTAGATTGGTTCCAAGTTTTTCCATCAAACATGACATAACTCTGCCATTTCCATAACTTACTTCTCTACAGGCTCTGTCCACAACAGGTTTGCAGGCCTTTCGTAAAATCGGGTCTACTCTCCAATCTTCACCTGGATCAGCTTCTTGAACTAAAGCTTCCAAAGATTTTTGACAAGGTATGCTGATTCTTTTATCTTTCCTTTTCCTTGGTCTAGCATGTTCCATGAGGCAGTGAATCGTTCTACCCCCAGCTTCGATACCTTTACATAGTGTTGTAATATCATTGGCACAGTTCTGCATTAATTCTGGTGACAGCCTATAGTCATCCATAAGCATCTTTCTATGATCAATCATCTCAGCCGTGCATTCTGGACTCAGTTTTGTGCTTTCGTTGCGGGATACATTTTCCAAGCATAATAAAATTTGTGCAAGTCTTACATCTTTATCATCTACAACACCTTTTCGGCAGTGGTATTTCCTAATATCCTCTTTGCAAGATTTTACTAACCCTTTACTCATTCTATAATTCATAACAATGTTTCTTTGGTCATAAAATAGTTGATCTTGGCACTTTTTTCTCATTCCTGAAAAGGAAAAATAGAAATAAAATAAACAATTATTTAAATCAGAAATTCATCCTTATGATAAATGAATTGTTAATTAGTCAAAGATTAAATGTATTATAAGGATAACAGAGTGGTTTTTTGTGAATGCTAATTTATTGAGTGCTGTTAATACTTGTTATCAGTTTAAATACACAACTTTTCTTGTTTAGCAAATTAGTGAAAATAATCACCATTTTCATACTTATGTCTCAAAAGACACTTGTACATCAACCAGGACCCTGGCACCTCATCAGGACAGAAGTTCTTCTGATCCAAGTTACATGCAGCAAATATTATCTTGTCTAACTGCAGGGTATCATACTTCATTTCCTCAAGAACAGTCATCTCAGCCTGACACTCAGGTCGTGGGTGAATGTCTCTGCCTTGTAAGCAGCTTAAAGTTTGCTTCTGAGACAGACTTCTTTGATCAAATGGAATTCTACCACAAGTATGAGCTTCTATGTCATCATAACAGTTCTTTAAGAAATTCCCAATGATCTGCCAATCATTGAAAACCAGAGATTCTAGTTTGTTTATCATCCTCCAGCATTTTTTATCTCGTACGCTTGATTTCTTTTTTAACACACAATCTATCATATATTCGTTTGGGCTTAGGCAGTTTAATATGACTGGCTCCTCCTGGCATGGTTCCTTTAGTTTATATTCCACATAATCATTATCTAAGAGCTCTGCTTGGTGACTCCATAGCTTGTGTTGGCAGAGTAATAATATTTGTGTTTTGTTGTATGACGCATTTAGTGCACAAGACAGTACAGCGAGATCATCATCCAAGTGCGAGCACAGCTTATGATACAAAGCGCATCCAGATATATCTAGAGCATATCTACCACTGGGTCGATTTATTATATTGCCTTGTGCGTCTCGGACGAATATTATTAAACATGCTGTTAGAATTCCTGCAGTCGTTGTAAATATGTTATTTAGCATTTCGCTGCCGGCTTGTGAGCTTTTGTAAAAGAATAGTCAGCAATTTGACTCAAACATAATTTCTATCCATTGTACGGATGACTTACGTGTAACTTATCATAGGCGATTCATTTAAAATATATTACTGGATTGCCTTTTTACAAATACACTCAGTCTCACAAAACCACTCTTAAAACTATAACAAAGTACTAAGATTTGTTGTTTAGAGAAAATGGTATTGTTCAGTAAGTGTTCTTCAGTACGTCGACCGAATCAGACCGAATGAGTGAGTGATGCACAGACTACATAGGATCAGATGACCCACTCCCATAGAGAAAAAATGGTAAGTAGAGGTTGTCAAAAGTTGGAAGTTTAGAACATGACAGATCGTTTTTTTTTTAAATTAGGTGTTGAGTTTTTGGCAAAGGCACACACGTAAAGCCTCAATTACGCCGGTTGTTCTGTATATTCAGATCAAATTCAGACCTCAACTTTATTATTATTGCTGATATCAGCAAAAACCAATAAGTTCTTTATTAATTTGTATTAAGTTCTCACTCTAACATTATAACTACAGGGAACAACTGGGAAATATGTAAATAAAACACAATAAATACTTATTTAAGTTTTTATTTTTTAACTTAGTTTTAAATTTAACAAATGCCTTACATTGCATTCTCGGAAGAGATTTTTCGATTAATCGGGATACATCTGTGCCTTTCATTATTTTATTTATCGTACAACACCAGTTAAAAATTACTAAATTTACCCCATGCTCAAGGAAGGCCTTTTCAATTTCTTTTTTATGTGTTTCACAAGAAAGGAAGTCAAATGAGTACTTAGACATAATTTTGCTTTTTATCATTTTTGAAATGTTATTTTTTGCTGGAGAATTCTCTAGGTACGCATTTGCTTCCTCTGTGACTACTCCGAACGCTCTCACTGCATTTTCAGAAGGGTAGGTCAATTTCATTTTTTTAATGGTTCTATATTCTTTTTTTTGCACCCAATTATGAATAGCGTTGACCTCACTGGTTGTCAGATCGGCAACGCAATCGTTACATTTTATTTTTGTGAAAATTTTTCTTGTAACCCACCCTGCTGTGTATGCTCTTGCATGTACATTGAGGCGTTCTTGAGCAACAGATCGCGACACCGTTCTTGACGTATGGGGTTCTACACTAATTTCACTCAGATACTGCACATCTTCTTTTTCGGAAGGTACAAATAGCTGTTTTAGCTTAACCAGCTGGTTTGCTGCATCATCTTCACAATTAAAAGTATCTGAGTGAAATTTTATAAATCTCGTTATTAGTAATGATCTGAAGGTGTTGACGAAGGTGTGGCAATTCGGGTTATTATTTCTGCAATTATACGCCCGCACTTGTCCAAAAAAGTTTTCCATTGGATCAGAGGTAAAATAGCGCGGGCGCATTATTTTCACGTTTTTCTTTTGGAAGAATTGCCACAGCCTTAAAAAGCTTTGCAAAGTTACAATCCAATTTTTTAATGAAGGCACTGTTGTCTCCCTACCTTTAACATCCAAAAAACGTATTTCTTTTAATTTTCTAATTGATTCTTGCCAAAATCTTTGGTGCGGTGAACCTGATGTACAGGCTGCGCGTAAGGGTTTCCCTTTTGCTGACTTACTGTTTAAACTCGCACCATTCACTGAGTCGAACAGATCATCAAAAAATGTTACTGTTTCAGCAGTATTTTCGAGGGTGGAGCTAACTCTTCTCCCATCAGCATATTGAGCTGGAACAAATGACACTTAAATTAAAATTGGTATACTATGGTAATTGGAATAAATTGATTTTAGTTTAAGTTCGAGATTCAGAAAAATATATCAGAATATTAAAATTCATGATGACTAGTATAAATAAATGAACAAAAATTGCTTGACTTTATTATTATTACTAGCTGACCAGGCAAACGTTGTTATGTCCAATAAATAAAAAAAATTGACTCTGACCTACCAAATATACACGAAAAAAATCTTAAACATTGATCAAGTCTTTTGGAGAAATACAATGACGGGGAGTCATTATACTCATCATTATGAACAACTTTTCACAAACAAAAAAGTTGTTCATAATGAAAACTTTGAATTTATATATGATATTTTTTTGTTTGAGTTAACAGAATTAAGTAGGAAAAAAATCTATTAATATCACAGAAATACTTACAAAATTGAGATGTGTAAATCAGAGTAGCTGCAACCGTTTTGCTGAAAACTCGAGCACAATTCTTCACCTGTAAAATTAAACAAGCATTCATTTAAAAAAATTATAAAGATTTTACAACACAAAACTTTTTCAAAAACTCTCTCGAAAGTAACTTAATTAAGTCGCCATTAAGTCTCATGCTGTCTTTGTCAGCTGAATGTGTATTGTAGCAATAGAAACACAAGAGTAGATAGGATTTGGGGGTATGTGCCATTTTAAAGATAGCGCACAGCCGAGACTACTGGTCATAGAAAGCTGAAATTTGACATGTAAATCCTCTTATTGCCCCCCTTAGTGGAGTGAAGGGAATCACTCAGCTAAAGGGGGCAATAAGAGGATTTCCCGCCATTCGTACGGGAACGGGAAAAAATGGGATATGCGTGTACGAAGTCGCCGGCAAAAGCTAGTCCAATATAATTATGTAACTTACCTTCATCTTTTTAATTTTGTCTGGTATAACCAGTTCGTCATTTAATTTAGGCATCAGCCTCATCTGCGCATGACTGCAGTCCGTTTCGTATACTTCGACAATGTCACTCCATTTTGAAATTTTTCCTTTGCATTTAATATTTTTCGTCAAAAAATTGTTTCTTAACCCTTTAAGTAAGTGTGGTGGATCAAATATGACACTTATTTTGTTTCCCTCAATTTCTATAACACCATCTAAAATAGAAATAATGTATTATGTACAGTCAATATTTAAATTATGTACAGTCAACATTTAAAAAACACTGGTCAAGTGCGAGTCGGACTCGCGTGCAAAGGGTTCCGAACCAATTTCATTTTTTTAACATGTTTTTTAACACTACAGACTTCTTATAGGTTTTCCTGTAATCTTTAGGTATAGAACTATTATCTGCATTTTTTTCATAATTTTAGACTCAGTAGTTTCAGAGATAAGGGGGGGAACGGTCATTCTTGGTCTAATTTCTTGAATAACTTTAACTGTGGATTTTAAAATTATGTGAAAAAAAAAAATATATATAATTAAATCCCTCACAGTAAGCCTTTTCATTTGATATGTCACACAATACAGTTTGGAAAACGTTTTTTTTTTTTTTTTAATTTTCTACTTAGATAATGTGTCCGTGTTTGGGTCACAGAAGTTCATATGTATACCAAATTTCAACAGAATCGTTCCAATAGATCCGAAAAAAACTGGCTGTGACAGATGGACTGACAGACAGACACCCGAGTGATCCTATAAGAGTTGCGTTTCTTACAGAAGTTCGGAAACCTAAAACTGAAAAATGGAAAATCTTTAAAAAATAACCAATCTGATTATTTTTAAAGATTTCACTAAAAGACGTTTACTTTTAATCATCTGCCTGAATCCTCGTGAATACAATGAAGCCATTAAACAAAGTGTGACGAACAAAGTGTGAAGAACAAAGTGTTGACTAACATTACCACAAATACAAAGTTCGACGGCCTGACTCTCGTTGCTGCCGTCCCAACGTGACACTGGCAGAATACTCGGAACCGGCTCAGTAGCCATTAAGAAAAAAAAAAAGTGTAGAATTATGTATATACCTGTATTTTCATCAGCCAGTATTTGATCTCTCCTTGTTTCTTCAAGGAGACTTTTTATGGCAGACTGAAATGAGGAGCCCTGGTCACTGACTAGAGCCAGAGGCAAAAGACCAGAATTAATGCATGCAGTTATAACAGTCTTTAAAATGGTTTTCAATTGGAGGGAAGATGTTGTGCCCTTGCAGAAATAAAAAACAATAGGCTGCTGCCATTTGTAAACGGCTCCTCTAAGCATAAACGCTAGAGCATGGTCTGCAAAGTCGTCAGTCTTCCCATTCAAATCCACGAAGCCATGGATTATGTCTCCGTGTTTCTCATATGTGAGGCCCGGTTCTAGAGCCATCTCGTCAAACAATATTGAGCAATATTTTTTGTTTTCGCACCAAGTGCTAACCTGAAAATAATAAAAATATGTGTTTATCTACCACTTCAAATTCAAATTTCTTGAATATGAATATATCAATAAATAAATTCCTAAATAATGTGTCAATCTCACCTCTTCTTTGATAGCTTTGAATATTTGTGGATTAATTCCAGTGCCTATATTCAAGCTGGAAATCATTTTATTTAATGTTGTTTTAGAGGGAAGAATAAATATTTTCTGTAAAAATTTGTAACATTTTGGACTCTGTTTTAAAATTGAGAGACCAATTAACTTTTCTTCATCAGTGAAGCGACGACCATTTGAGCCCTTGGTGCACTGCTTCAATTGCATCCACATTATGCGTTTCGCCAAAGGATTCATATTTTGAGTCAGCTTTTCAAAAGATTCCTCTTTTGAAAATTTGAGAGCCCTCTTGGCTCTCCGACTAAAATTAAGTTGTCTTTTCGACCGTAGATACTCCTTGTAGAGTTTCCTACATTTAGGAGTAAGAGTTCTTGCTGTTTGCAGGAGCCTTCCTTTTTTCAACTTTTTGGGAGTTACAAGTTTTGGCTCAGCTATAGGAGTTGAACCTGTGTAGTAAAACATAATTTAAACAAATATTAAAGGGGAATGCCAACCAAAGTATGTATTTTAGGCACTGTTGGTCATAGTTAGTTCATTTTTCATCAATTTTATTATATGCAAATCTAAATAAACTCCTAAATAGATATTTTAAACATCAAGCAAGCAAGATTTCACCATTTTTGAAAAACAACTTTTTAAAGTAAAATGTTAACATGGGTTAAAAATGCTGTAACTTGTACTGACACAGACAGGATGCATAAAGGAATATAATTATTTGAATTTGATACATACCAATAATACCCAACTCATTGTCTTCGTTAGCTGTAGGTACAGCAGGTTGTGATAAAACATCATCATTGTACTTTGAAATCTTCGATGTTGAAGGCATTGTTAATGAGTGATCTGTAAATATATGACATAATTTAAAGTACATAGAACTATACACAAATATCTATAGGGAATTGAAATAAGGACTTAAGTACCTTAAGTACATACCTGTTACATTTCCATTGTTTTCTTTGTCAGTAATTGAGGACACTTCAACATTAATAGTTGGTTTTTCTGCAAGTGAGGTATCTGAAATATAGTTTATTGAATTTTTATTTATTTTTTAATGACTAAGACTTGGTATAGCAAAATCAACAAAAATAAATTCTACTTTAGTTCCATAATAACAGGTTCGCATGAATTCATTTTAAACTGTAAATTAAATAGTTAATGGAAATAACAGTCTTACCAGGAGGACGGGCATAAGTATGGTCATCATGTTTCCTTTTCAGAGAATAGTTGTGATCACGATTCTGATATACATCTGAAAAAGGAAATGTATGCTCATTTTACATGGGTGATATAATGGTGATCTTTTATTTATTCCTAATGTAATAATAATACTGTGAATGTCCACATCTACATCGCAGCATCACAATAACACAGGGAATTAAATGTAAGGAAATACATGAAGGCACTTTTTAGTTTCCATCCACGATAACATTAAATTTGCACATTATTATATTCATACATTTTAAGGATGTAGGTAGACATCCACAACATTGCATGAAGTGCCTCATACCTAGTAATATTGGAGAGCCTGTTAGAACTTCATACTTGAAAAAATGGGTCAGTGGGTAGTCTTAGGTTGAGTGGGTTATAATGGAATATCTCATTTTACAAGATTATCAGATTTTTATTTAATACGTACCTTCCTTAACTGTTGTGGATATTCCGGAGGCAATTTCATCGGCCGAAAACAATGATGGATAAGAACCAACTTTGAGCCGATACTTCTCACTGAAGAACCTTTTTTCAAAATGTTTCTGGCACACACATAGTTTCTGAAGTTCTTGCACACTTAGGCTGCGCAAATAATCACTATTGATGCTCAGAAGCCACTTTTTGAGTCTTATCTCACTAGTAGGAAACGGATGCATTTTAACGTCCTTCCGTTTAGTACCACAATTTTCGATACAACACTTGTTGTACATCTTGCACTGCCAATGCAAAATATAACAGTTTAAAATCACTGAGAGGATAAGTACGGAAATTAATCAACGCAAACTTCACTCGATCAGCAACAAAACTGTTATGGCGGTAGCGGAAAAGTTCTACATTTGACAGTGACATTTGTAAATTGTCTATGGTTTTGGCAACGGACGTACGCGGGGTGAAGAATGACAGAAGGGGGCGAGGAGACCTGTCATGTTCTTTTCTTCCAACCATAGAGTATACGGTTGAAACTTTTTGTTCTAAGTTTGCGTGCCGTGGAGTGATGTCATATTGTATAAGAAAGGGATTGAAAGGAATGCACGAAAGATCTTGACATAACATCAGTGACATCTCCATGGCAGTGTTGTCTATAAAAATAAACTGCATAATGCATTCTGCAAATGGTTGGTGCGCTTGCCAAATCTGATGCTGCCGCCACACGCTTGGTGTTTGCCACAAACAGGACAAACACCGAACACGTTCCGAATACCGACCACAAACACCCAACACAAACACGGCATCCACATGCTTGGCGAACGTGCAAGTATATTCCGGATTACTTTCGGGTTAATAGTACTCCCGCACTAAAAAAAACTGACGTATCTATACAAAACAAGGTAATGGATTTCCGACCTTAAGTTTTTTATAAAAGTCGGAAATCGGTTACTTCGTTTTATGTAGATACGTCCTTTTTCTTATGACGGCAGAATAGAACTGAACAAGTGTGTGGATACATCGCAAACACGTTTGACGAACACCCTTTGATTTGTGCACAAAAACCGACACCGATGCCGATCACTGCCAAACACTTCCCGAACACATACGCAAACAGCAAACACCTATCCACACGTTCGTGTTTGTTGTTTGGTGTTCGCTGTTTGCCACTGTTTGCCAAGCGTGTGGAGGCAGCATCATATGTTTTTCATCAAGTTGACAAGGGAGACAACAATCTGCTTTATTTAACTATTCGAACCCGGAACCCCTGTTCCACCTGCTGCTGTAGCAACAAAGCTACAACGGCTGAACCAAAATCTTGTACCAATTTATCTCAATCTGCCTACTCCCCCTAGTGAACAGGCTTCTTCTGGGCAAGCTCGCTCCATCGCCGGCTTTGTCTCTGTCATGTTTGACAACAGAGTCAAGAGTAATACATTTCAAATATAAATTAAAACTCATTTCAACGGAGTCTCCGTTAAGTAACTTGACTAAAGGACGGATTTAGATTTAGTAGATACTGTAATACAATTTATTTCATTTTGTTTTAAGCTGTTACTGGCTCTCGAGCCCCCATTGCTTAAACTCTATCCACGGGTATTCCCCACAACCTGCAACTACGTACAACAAAATAGTAGATCGTTTTTTTTTTTATTTATACGTGGTTTGAAAAATTTTTTTCTTGGGTTCGTAGAGTAGATACTCCAGAAATTGACTGTGACTGATGATACAAAACACACTTGAACGGACATGGCTGGTGAAAACTATAGGAAAATGTGTGCCGGATGCAATGTGTACGGATTAATGCGTATGCGTCTTACCGGAAATGATTTTTCGACTGGGAATATAACCACCTGAGTATGTAAAGATGCGCTGACGTTCTGAACCAATAGGTTCGGGCTTTGCGTGAACGAGCGACATTCTTCTAACTTGGGTGGACTTCGGAAATAGGTGTCTTGATTAGGTACGTGGAATAATACCTATAATAACGCTATTTTCTTATCAAGTTTTTCCTTAGTGATGACTATAAAGTTTTGTTTTTTTAAGACGCGTGTATGATTCAACTTTACTGAACCATTAATTATAAAAATTTTGTTGCGCACCATTTCTATGTAACTGAGACTTTAAACTAAGGCAGAGTCAGGGAGGGGTGCACATCGGAATATCGCCCATGAAATCCTCCGTCCACAGTTGTACAAACCATTCTCGTAACCCTTTCCTTCTTATCCCATTGTAAAGGCAAAAAATATCAACATCTGAATCAAACACTACACTCTGTAACATTTCTGTTTGTCAAGGACAATTGGACATCTTTGTCAGCAAGTACGATGTGATATTACAATACGTGTGGTATGAGATCTCGGACAATTTTTATCACTAATACCGTAATAGGAGTAATTTTGCTGACTCATGCAGAAAATCTCAAGAACTAAGGAGCGCAGAATGCAAGACGAGAGAAGCGAGCTCGGAAATTTTTGCACCACACCTCGGACCGAATTCATTGCGTCAGCTGTTTAGAGGTGACACACCCTACCTTGACAAAACACAGTCAACGACCGGTCGGGTGCCACCCCTAAATGCAGAAAAGCTCATGAACTATGTAAGAGAGCGAGGATTGCAAGAACGACCAAAGCGAGCTAGGAAATGTTTGCACCCGACGCGAAAAGGTTTTGCTTTCTTTTGGTCATAGAAATGTCGTTGATTTATACAGAAAAACTCAAGAAGTACGAGAGCGCAGAATGCAAGACGAGAACTCGAAAAATTTTTGCACGCCTCCTCGAACAGCTTTCATTGCGTTACTCGTTTAAGGTTAGTACCTGGGGGGCTACTCTCTAACGAAATCCGTAGTTTCGGGCTTAGTTGCGGGCGGGCATTTTCTACTTCGTATCACCTAACCACTGAGAACTAATGATAACACGATTTGACAGTTACTGTGAAATCGTGTTGTCATTCATTCTCAGTTCGGGTTCGGGACTAATCGTAAGTCTGTAGGTGATACGGAGTAGAATACGACCGCCCGCAATTAAGCCCGAAACTACGGATTTCGTTAGAGAGCAGCCCCTCAGAATTCTTGAATAATGGGTTTCGCTAAAAACTAGTGTAATGACGTAATCGGGAAATACCCGCTATTCGTCGACATCATGTTGTTAAATTCTATTTGTTCAGGGTTGATATGTCTGAAATGTTCTAAACTAGACTAGGTACCAGCATAGTGTTATGTTTGTTTGAAGAAGTTTTCATATCTGTGAACTTTTTAACTCTGAAAAATAGTTTAAGAAGCAACTTTTCGTCGGCATTTACTGAGAAATTATATCTGAATAAAATAGGTAGTAATCTGCATGATATGGTACGTAATTTGGTTTAGCCAGAATTTCTGTAACGGTATCACATAATAATAAAAAAAATCACCAAATCACCTCCAAATCGTTGAGATGAAATCATTTTACTCCTTCATTTTTCAACAAAAGTCTAAAAAAAAATATCTACTACTTTGCAATACAAACGAAAATAATTTGGTTTTGTTACTTTTTTAAAATATATGTTATTTTTTTTTTAATTAATTAATAATGCGGGTAACGTAGTGGCGCGTAGAGGAGTAGTTAGCTCCGTTTGTATGCACAAGGCCATTGGCATGTACACAAGCCTTAAACGAATAAACAGGTGCACCTTTGATTTTACAATCTCAACTACATATTACGTGTCTTATTGCTAAGGTAATACTTGCAGGAGACCATTGTGAATCGTACCTTCCGAACTCAAATAACTCAAATTACAAACTGTTTAGGTACATAGGTACATATTTTTCAAGTACAAGTATCAGTAAGTACAAATATTAAAAATAATTTACATATATAGGGACATATCAATGGATGCGAGACGCACGGGACCAGTTGTTGTGGCGACACTTGGGGGAGGCCTATGTCCAGCAGTGGATGTCTTTCGGCTGATATGATGTCGATGATGATAGGGAACGTGCACGGCGTTGACTATGTCAGCTAGTGTTGCTTATTTGACACTGACGCTGAACCTGCTATCAAACGGGTTGAATAGGTACGGAGGAGTGAATCGAAACAAAACTGATAGGGATAGGTTTACTAAGAAAGCATTTTCTTTTTTAATTTCAGTTTAATAAAATTAGGTTTTGATTGGAAACAACGAGGCATAAATATCAACGGTCGGTACATTTCGCACCTCCGATTTGCGGATGACATTGTCATCATGGCGGAATCTTTTCAGGAGCTGGAGGTGATGCCGAACAGCCTGAGCAATACTTCAAGGCGAGTGGGTCTCGGGATGAATCTGGACAAAACCAAAGTCATGTACAATGTTCATGTCACCTCGAGACCTGTAATCGTAAATGGCGCTAACGTCGAGGTTGTGCAAGAATACATATATTTACCGCCCCTAAGGCTACCCACTGACCATATAGGCCAAATTATACAACTTTGAGAAGGAGAATTCGCTTGGGCTGGGCGGCATTCGGGAAGCTGCATGATATCTTTGAATTGTTGATCCCATAATCCCTTAAGACCAGGGTCTATAACCAGTGCGTCCTTCCCGTAATGACTTACGGAGCCGAAACGTGGACACTCACCATAGGCCTGGTCCACAAATTCAAGGTTGCTCAGCGTGCAATGGAGAGAGCAATGCTCAGGGTTTCTCTGGTGGATAGAATCCGCTACGAAGTCATTCGCCAGAGAACTAAAGTCACCGACATTGCGCGTAGAATCAGCATGTTGTAGTAGAAGTGGACCGGCCATGTCTGTAAACGGATAGACGGTCGATGGAGAAGACATGTGTTAGAGTGGAGACCGCGTATCGGCAAACGTAGTGTGGGACGCCCTGCAGCACGATGGATCGATGATTTAAAGAAGGTGGTTGGCAGCGGATGGATGCGGACTGTTCAAGACCGGGATGGTTGGCGCTCTTTGGGGGAAGCTTACGTTCAGCAGTGGACGGCGATTGGCTGAAATGAAAATTAGAGACCGTTCAACAACATTTATATAACGTGAATATCCCCTTCAAAGTTTTGTTTCGATTCACCCCTAAATTCCTATTCTCCCCGTTTGTAGGTAGATCCTGTACACACCGTTTAGGGGAACGTGCACGAAGTAGACTGTGCTATCTTTTTTTTTAAGGTTGGCAAATCATCAAATGACTCCTCCCGCTCTAGGTGAAGCAAGAGGGAGTGTCTCTTACTGTCTAAAACCCATCCGTGTTCCTCCTAGTGCCCTATGCGTTCCAGGGCCACGGTGACTCTTTCGAACAAAGTTCGCAGCCCCAGGAGGCAGCAGGCTGGCCCTAGCGGGCCCGGTCTTTTATGCTGACAGATTTTTGAGGCTCGCATGGAACACAGCGCGCCGTCGACCCGGAGACTGTGCTATCTAGTGTTGCAATTCGAAACTCATAAGTTAAATATACTTGACAATCACACTTCTGTGCTGCCACCTATAGTTCCTGCACGTTTCCTATACTGACGCTTGATCGCGAATAAAATGTGGAAATTCACCTCTGCCCTTACCTTTCCGGGAAAACAAGCGTGATATATGGAAGTGAATGAACTTTTTTTAGTATTGGCAATATTCTTGCGTACGTCAGAACTCTCAGAACCCTATACCAAACAAAATATCAGGGAGGGTCAGTCAGTCAGTCATTCATGTCATGTCATTCGTTCGTTGTCTCGTTCAATGTCATTCAAATAATTCATTTCTTTTCTTTCTTTGATTATTGAAAAAATATCGGTACGATACAGAATCTCCTAACCGTAATTGTTGATAATTGTAGCAATTTGGAAACAGTTTGTGTTTACGTGTGAATTTTCAACATGGAAGAATTTGTGGAAGTTAACCAAATATCGGATTTTATTTCATATCTTCGCAGTGTGAGTATTGTCACTATTATTAACAATTTATGTTGCTGGGATCTCAAAATAAACTGCTGTTGCATTATTTAGCAACTATTTGCGCAGTGAGTGAAAGTGGAAATTCGTGGGTACAGTAATATTGCATAAAATGTACCCATCTGGGCGGGCGGTTACTCGTTGCGGCGGCCTCACAGTTGGCTGCGGCAAACGGCATTCTCAATCGGTACCTGTCTCATTATCATTTTACTATTGTTTTGCGGGTATCAGAGAGCAAAGGTTTCTAATTAACATAACGCTTACCCACTGCATTTAATGTTTAAGCAGTAAAACTGGCTAGATTAGCTCAACTGCCTAAACTTCCGATTTACTTCTTTACCTATTAAAGTCTTTTGCTAGAGGCAACTAGTATCATTATTAACACAATGTGATCCTCAGAATGTCCTATTTAATGGTACATTAAATTGAATTACAAATTAGCGCAATACAACTATTTGACCAAAAAGACAATTCCCTTAATATTGTTGGAACGTAGTTCACTGTACCTATAAAATAAATATTCGCAGGTCACATCTACACAGGGTGCTAAAATGTTTCATTGTCAACTCTATACCTAAAAAACAAAATGTTTGAAGTATGATCATATTTATTTATGGTACATATAACATTGTCACTATGACCAACTAAAATAAGGTTTCTACTTAAAATGATTATAGTTCCAAATAATCAATAAACCACCCAAGGTCAGTCTTATCTTGAGCACAAATAGCTCCATAACATTAACATAATTTTATGATTGGTCAATTCACTAAATTACCTTGAATATTGGCAAAATATAAGGTCAATCAAAATAAATTAAGTACCTAGTGAAACCAGACGTAATGCAAGTTTTAGCAATATATATAAAAATTAATGCTGTACCTATTAATCTAAATATAGGTAATTATTTAATTATAACTAGGGTGTGTGGAGTTGTTAGACCTTACTGACCACACGACAGGCTGTGGCACCCAGGCTTTGAACAGGTGCACATTATATGTAAACACAAACCTTTCTTGTTTATCGCTGTTTCCATTACATTGTGTAAAACATATCAAATTCCAAAGCTTAACATTCAAAGTTCTCCTCCCATTTTCCTTCGTAACCCGTTAAATTTGGAATTTCCTAAAATCCTTTCTTAGTGGATGCTTATGGTATAAAATATACTTATACATACTTGTATTTGGGTAAAGGTATAGAGTATTTTGGACTGTATTCATTTCTCTAGTGACAATTTCTCTGACAGCTTCAATTAATGATTACCACTTGTAAGGTTCCAGTGTAGGTCTGCAAGCCAATAATATACTACCTACTCCACAAAAATCTTTAAAATTCAAATATAAAATATCACCACTTTTAATGATAACAATTGTAATAGGGAATATGCACGAAAAAAATATTTATTATCTATACAGTTTATCTAAAAATATACACAAATATAATACTAACAGTGAAAATAGAATCAAAATTGCTCGAAAAACAAACGAGATATAATTATTTTAAACAAATGTATCTGTCCCTCTCGCGAAAACGCTGTTTACTATGGCAGCTGTATAGGCGCCAAGAAATTTGACGTCACAATTCATATCGGACTTCTCTTTCTAATTGTAAACTTTGAAGCTTTATAACTTCATCGCTGATGAAGGTATTTAATAAATAATTTCATAATCGTTTATTAGAGTTAATAAGTATTTCATTTTGCAAATAAAAAAATCGCATGCATATTCCCTATTATAACATGTGTAGTTTGGGTTATCAGTGTGCATACATTATCTTTTTTATAAAAGTATAAGCTGACCCGTGCGGCTTCACTCTCGTCGACTGGCTACCCTACCTACTTACCCTATCCTAACTACCCTACCCTACCCTACCCTACCCTACCCTACCCTACCCTACCTTACCCTACCTACCCTACCCTACCCTACCTACCTTACCCTACCCTACATTACCCTACCTACCCTACCCTACCCTATCCTACCCTACCCTACCCTACCCTACCTATCCTACCCTACCCTACCTAGCCATTAATAATTTCTATTTTTCTATTATGTTATTTGATTGTTTTGTACTGACCAATAACTTGTTTGTGTGGTGATAAACTGTAAATGCAAGTTGGTTATAATAATAAATAATAATGGTAATAATAATGGAATATTCTAAAAAAAAATCAGAGATTCATTTTTATATTATAGAAGAAGATAGATGGAGAAGGGTAAACTATTCATTGTGATACTATCATTAAATGAAATCATCAAAAAAATGGTTCTAAGCTGAAAATACACTCAACAAGCGCTCTAGTAATGTCAATAAAAATTACCTGAAACAATTAAAAATGAAAAAAAAATATACAACATTTGTCAATACATTGAAACGTCTTCTAAATTTAAAATGTTACTTTACTTTTAATGAGTATCTAAGTGAAAATGTGAAATAGATAAATAATATAATTATAAAAAATCATAAATGTAATAAATAAAATAGCCCTCTTCCACTATCCAATTTTGCTGTGCCCGTCAGGGTCCACAATGATCCAAAGCAATGTATTGTAATATATTATAAGTACCTACCACCTAAGCTCACATTTGTGGAACACAATAAATATATTGAGTATTGAAATTGTGACAAACATATGATAATAAAAATACTTTTATTTTCAACATGAAACATAGATTGTGAATCTGCTTCACTTATTATTTTCATTACCAGTCTAAATTAATGGTACATTAAAAAAAAAAGTCCAATAGCGAGTCGGACTCGCGTGCAAAGGGTTCCGAACGAATTTCATTTTTTATCATGTTATTTTAACATTATAGACTTCTTATATAGATTTTCCTGTAATCTATAGGTAAAGATCTTATTATCTCCATTTTTTTCAAAATCAAAGGCTCAGCAGTTTCGGAGATAAGGGGGGAATGGTCATTTATCGTCTAATTTCTTGAATAACTTCAAAACCATTTACCCTAAAAGGCTTTAAAATAAACCTCGATGTAAATAAAAAAAATAAGACTTGGCCACCTTGAATGATGCATTCCAATATTCGGTAGAGGTCATCCTAATATTATACTATTATACATATCCTTACTAATATTATAAATGCGAAAGTAACTTTGTCTGTCTGTCGGTCTATCTATCTGTCGCGCTTTCACGCCAAAACTACTGAACCGATTTAAATGAAATTTGGTACACAGATAGTCTAGTAGAGCCTGAGAAAGGACATAGGCTACTTTTTATCCCGGGAGAATGTTTCCTAGGGACCACGCGAGCGAAGTCGCTGGCAGAAGCTAGTTCAAAATAAACTTGTTTGTTTACATAATGTACTTCTACCTACATATATTTTGCTTGTTATTGTTACAACCATTATTATGTCATATTATCAAATAAATAATCCAAAAATTAGTATTTAGCCGCTATGTTTTGGTGTATTGATTTGTTGAAACAGTTGATAAAGTACTTAAATTAAGATAAAATATACAAACTTCATAGATAGGTAGAGTATTTTTATCGGTTATCAAGTAAATCGTATTTGACAGAAGGTATACTTTTGTCTAATACGATTAGTTAAGGCGTGTATTCATGCCAATGACCTTGTGCATATAAACGGAGTTAACTACCCCTCCGCCACTCCGCTACCGGCATTTTTAATTTTTTATAATGAAAATAATACATGTTTTTAAAAAGTAATAAAACCAAATTATTTTCGTTTGTATTGCAAAGCAGTAATAATTTTTTATACTATTTGGCGTTTTTTTTCCTATTATGTGATACCGATAGAAAAATTAAGGCCAAACCAAATTACGAATCATATCATGTAGACTACTATTTTTTTCAGACGTAATTTCTCTGTTAGTGCCGATGAAAAGCTGCTTCATCTGCACGCTATTTAAGCTTTTTTAGCCTTTAGCCATTTCGAGCGAAAAAAGACGCGTTGTAGGCACGAGACACGTCTGTTAATGACGCACACGTATTAGTGTTAACATGGCGGTAGCGAAAATGTAGCAAAATCCTTTCGTCCTTGACTTTCCTCAGAGGCCCATAAAAAGGTGACTTGAATTCCTCCCCTATGAAACAGGGCCCAATTTAATTAGTCATGGTATGAGAAATTCGCTAGTTTGAAGTGCATGTGCATTCGCACTCAAAACATTGTAGTTACCGAAAATTGCACTAGATAGTTACCCGTGGCAAAAACTGCGGGTTTGCGGTCGTCAATTATAAATGCTAATAACGTTCTGATAACCGCAATAGGTAAAGTATTGCTTTGGCCTTGAACCGGCGCCATTGGTGCAGAATAGACTATTCGTCGAATATGACGTTCACTCATGATTTCTGTAGTCTGGCCTTGGTTGCATCACGACTTTTTCTTATGAGGTTGAGTGAGCATAAGCCTAGTGCTGCCCCTCCTACTCACGACACGAGCTTAATTTACAAAGTAAAGGATTTGTAAATCCATGACCTGACCCCCGCAAGGCAATGATTATATAATAAGTACCTATATTTGAGATAGACAACCATTATTTAAATTTAATTTTAGCTCAGCGCTTACCTAATCTCGTACGTATACAATAAATAACGTACGAGATTCAGAATTTATGTTAAACAAATTTTGTTATCATTATGCACAGGCGATAACACCACAGCAACTGAAATGGAAATTTTAAACATTTCTGTAACTAGAACGGAACTGAATGGCCGACAAGAATCGGACATCTTAATAAACAATTCACCAGACTAAGGGCACATCAAAACATGTCCCAAGCAGCGAAAAAATGTCCACCCATACATTGTAGAATTAGACAACACGTGGTCTTCCCACACTACTGGTTTACACAATTATTGTTTGTGCTACGTACTTCCGAAATGTATGATTGGCCATTATTAAGATCTTACCGCGGAGTTTAGACAGTTTCAAATAAAAGTTTTGTAGAGTCCTTTTCAAAATGCATACACAACTCCTTTGTGGTGTCCATGATATAGCCAGATGTCCATAGGTGGCGAGGACCACTTACTATCAGGTGGGCAGCCTGCTTATTTGCCATTAAATGACATAACCAAAGGTTTAAGCAATGAAATAACTATATTCTACTGTCAATGTAAATAGGACACCGCATCCGTAAGCATCAAACGTCCAACATAAATGCTGCCCACGTAGGTCGTATCAATGACCCTAGTCTCCGGGGAGAGGTAAATGGCATGCCGATGCAGTAAGACTTGTCTACGATCGATAGGAATGCAACTACCTATAATAGCTACGAGAAGTTTAGTAGAATGCTTTCATCTAAAGAATTGTGAATGCAAAGTCCTATAAACAACCTCACTGAATCGCATTCTGACTCCTGCTCCTAAGCACTCGGTATTCTTACTATATACTCACTTACTGAAATGCGAAGCAGATAAGTGGTGTGGGTGGCAATTACCAACGAGGCTCTACGGAAAGACATTATCCTTCTTTAAACAAAATGCGTTCGTCTAAACACCACAAACACCTAGGCATCCCGAAGAAGGCCTCCAAAGCGCAAAGACGTTTCTTTGGGCCTAGTGTGTGCCTCGCTATGCACTTTTTGCCGCTGCAAAGAGTGCGAAATTCCAAATCAGCCACTTTACCTATACTCTGTGTTGTAGTATCATCGGCTTGCTTATCATCACTTAGCCCAGATTTTATAAGTGATATTACTGAAGTGATAACGCACTGGGCATGTAGAAAGTTGTTTGCCGATTCAGTCAACGTGCAATCTAGAATAAATCAAATAACCATACCTGCCTACGTCATATTCGTACCTGAAAAAATGACAACTAAGGACTTTTTATATCAACTACAACATTGCTTACTGTGTTGCTGAATTTAAAACAGGTAGGTCTTGTTGTGAAGATGACGCCCGCTCTGACCGGCTCTCCGACTCCCTCACCGAGGAAAATGTCCGAAAAGTGGAAAAAATTATTTGAGAAGACAGGAGAATTACTATCAAACATTTAGCTTAGTTCCTTAAGATTTCCTTTGGAAGCATTCAAAATATTTTAGCAGATAAATTAGGTTTCCAAAAGGTTTCGGCTAGTTAGGTACCGTCACAAAGGAATTCTTTCGCTGATGGAAAGCTAAACATTATAGCTGAGTTTCACTATGGTAAATGTCACTTTATTGAAATTGGAAAAATGTAACATTCTTTGTGGCATAGACCATTGACGCGCAACTTCGGGAGAAAAATTGTATTGTATATGTCACCGGAAAATGGCAAACTTCGTAACATTATAAAATAACTTGAGAGATTGTAAACTTTCGTTAAATTGTTAATGCTGAATGAAAATTCATATTAAAAATTAGATAAACCTAAAATTACACACCCAAAGTAAACTCAACCAACATCGGACAACGGGAGGTTCATTTAATTCGTAACTCTATGGCGTACATGTGACGTCACATCTGAACAGACCAATGAGAACCTGTTTCTTGTAGACTTGTGCTTTGATTGGTAGCCATTTTATTTCAGTTCACAACTTCTCGGAATGAATTCGAGAAATTATAAACTACTAGTGGACGTCACGCTGTTTCACCCGCGTAGTTCCCGTTCCCGTGGGAGTACGGGGATAATATATAGCCTATGTTATTCCCTGATAATGTAGCTGTCCAATGCTAAAAGAATTTTTCAAATCGGACCAGTAGTTTCGGAGCCTATTCAATTCAAACAAACAAACAAACAAATCTTTCCTCTTTATAATATTAGTGTAGATAAAAGCGCAAAAAAGCATTCCCAATGTTCAATTGACAATTTATCGAAAGTTTACAATCTCTCAAGTTATTTTATAATCTACATTCTGAGCAAATAAATAAATATTCTATTCTATTCTATTCTTACGGAGTTTTCATTTTCCGGTGACGTATACATACACAACACCGTTTTTTTTGCCACAAAAAAACTTTTGTTTTTTTTTTGGGAAATTACCAAATGACTCCTCCCGCTCTGGGCGGAGCGAAGAGTGGCAGACTCTTACTGAATAAAAAATTAAAAAAAAAAACTCCGAAAAAACTGAAAAGCAAAAAATAAACCTTTTTACATAAAATAACTTTAATTTCGGAAGTCGGTGTTTTTGACTGTTTCTTCGTATTTTAACACCGACTTCCGAAATTTAAGTTATTTTTTGTAAAAAGGATTATTATTTTTTGATTTTCAGATTTTTCGGAGGCTTAATTTTTTTGTTAAAAAGTTTTTTTATACTTTTTTGTGGCTATTATCTACTAATTACTACTAACATGGATAGGCCTACAAAAAAATCTACACGACTCAGCATTAAATCTGTGAGTGAACAATAAATCACCCCTATTATCCCACCCTTGGGGTAGGATTTTTTTTATAAATTTATATGGGACCAACTTTGGCGTATACACTTTCCAATAAAAAAAGAATGATCAAAATCGGACTATTCTGTAAAAAGCGTATGCGTGTTCATACATAAAAAAAATATACATATATACGCGCCAACTTGAGGACCTCCTCCGTTTTTTCGTCAGTTAAAAACCCATCCTTGTTCCTCTTAATGCCCTTTATGTTCCAGGGTTGCGGTGACTCTTTCGATCAAATTCCGCAACGTGTATGTATAGTCTAGTCTTCTAAATTGAGATTTCTAAAACTTACCTAGGTGCGAAAATGTCTCTATTGTTTTGCCGGCCTGTTAGTCTTACCAGAAAGTGTAAATATATAATAACGACCGTCTGTTACGTTTGGTTGCACAACTTTGATTTTATAGAACGTTAACATTTACTTACTCAAGTACTATTTTATCGATAACAGAGGTTGTGATAGTTAAATAACTTCAATTTTCTATAATTGAACCCATGTTTGAGTGGTAATAAAATACCTAACACTCAACTGGCTTTTGTCCAGTAGGTTGTTCTTGCTAGGTTTAAGAACTTGGTCTTCATAGTACATCTTGTTACCATTAGAACTGTCAACTGCTAAATTAGAAAAAGAAAATCATAGACAAACTTTGTGCCGAGTTGCCATAGACCAACTAGAGACGTGATGTTCGGAATGGCAAGTTTATTTATTGATTTTCTTTTTGGGCGTGGCCACTCGCAGTTCAGCACGCTAGGGCTGGTTACTGCTTAACAGGACTATCCTGTGGTGAATGAATTTATGGCCAGGGTTAAAAACTACTCTTACAAGATAAATGACCATTTGCTAAGGGCACCCCCTGTGTGGGGTGGGGTACGGCCTCGGCTTAGCGGCGTTATTTCGGGGGGCAGCAAGGGACAGGCTAGGTATTATTATTTTATTTATTGATTCTGAAAACCTATGCTAAAAATAAAGCGGTTGGATTGAAATTCGAACTAAATTATAAATTAGGTAGGTACTTGGCTAACGTCTATCCGAGCATGTGTAATCGATGTGATTAAAATATCACGTGAACTAAAATCGATAAAGTAGCAGCCCTAATCGGATCTTATAGCCTTGACCGATAAAATAGTCTAGTACGACAAGGTTAATTGGTTTTGAAAAATGGATCAAATAAATCACAAAACTTACGTCTGAAATAAAAGAACGCAAGTTAAATCGAATGGTTATTTAGTTTTATTACTTTGAACGATGCGAAAATCAAGATTCCGAGATTACAAATCAAATTAAAGGACATTTATTTAAACTAGGCTGAACATCAGCATTTTTTTAACGTCAAAATTTATATGAACATACTCCTCTCAAACCATCATCACTTACTGTGTTCTTTAGAAAGTCCAAATACTGATCGCAGTTACAGCATTACCTAAGAAGATTATACGAATTCGAATAATTTGGTCGGCGACATGTCTGGTCTCAGATTAGAAGCCTTAGTTTTGCGCTCCGTCCGAATGTTACGGTTGGCTTTGCCCGTGAAAAATAAAAAGAAGTCCTAAAACAAATTATAACGTTTACTTATTTTCTTTTCAGATTGAATGGCGGGACCCATGGCTAATGGGGCTGATATCTTTCCACATAATAATAACGTTCACATGCTTTTCTACGAGGAACTACGGGAACTTCCAAGTTATCTTATTCATAATATTATGTAAGTATGATTTAACAGTGATCGGCTGATAGGTAGTGCTATTCCCGGGATTAGTAACCGTCATCTTAACATGGATATGCCTTCTGAATCCTGTGACCTGAGTAATAATATGGTAAACAACACCGTGCGCGACCAGCTTATACCGGAAATTAGTAGTTTGATATCTTGTGCGTACTCGTGATATCTTAAACATTTCTTAAACTGCATTTAATACATCGAAATTCAGACAAGTATTCCCGGTAATCAACAACAGCTACAACCTGGGAGTCTTTAAGTCAAGAGTAAATAGGTTACTTCTAGGCAAGCGTGCTCCATCTTCGACCACATCATCGCTTACCAACAGGTGAGATAGTGGTCAAACGCGTGCCTATAAATATTAAATAAAAAAAATAAAAATATATCTCGGGGATCCCGGGGCATGTCCATATTAACAATATCATTCAGGTTCATTGACCCAAAAAAGTACTACCTACCTACGCCGATCCCTATTTATTAACTTAACTCTACCTAAGTTTATTGAGCGGTCAAAAAATATTAAATTTAAGAGACTACAATCAAAAAGGTATCTCTCTTACCTTTGATTGTCGTCTCCTAAATTGAATACTTTTGACCGCTCAATAAACTCCTGTGTAGTATCCCTACTGACCTTTGTCCCAATAAAATTATAGTAGAACGGAATAGGGGGATCCGAAGACATATAAATCATCGTATTATCAAAGGCCTTGACGACGATTTACTAACCTAACATTACATACGCTACGTCAATTTGTTACTATACATTCTTCTTCACAAGAAAACTGATTCATACAATCCCCGCTTTAAGATTTCTCAATGGATGCCAAGCCCCGTACTCTTTACAAACAGCTCCTAGACATACATGGCTTGATTTCAAAACAAATATCTCTGCTCAGTGTACACATTTTAGCTGTAATGCGAAGATCGAAACCGCAGTCGGGTCTGTTTGCCTCTGCGTCATTTGGCACTGCGACAAAATAGTGAAAGTTATTTCGTGTGTCTGAAACTTTTATTTCATTGTTTATATTAAAAAAGGGAAAGCATTCTGACTCTTGTTGCGTGGAATGAATGATGTTTATTTATTCTTTTAACCTTCAACACTGCTATCTTAAAAAAAGATACTTAGTATTCTTTTAGTAAGATAAGCACTCGCAATACGTTTTCATTATGTTACATCCCAATTCATTACTACATCCTCTTAAAATCCGGCAGTTAATTTTATTTTAATTAAACCACAACCTTGGTTTCAATGTTTCAGTGTTGCTAGTCTATTTTTCGGAGAATATCAACGAGGTTGCTGCGCGGAATTGGGCCTTATTCTCAAGACAACAGTACTTCGACAGTAAAGGCCTATTCATATCGGTCGTGTTCTCCATCCCTATACTACTAAACTGCATGATAATGGTGGTAAGTCGATAAAATATCGTATGATCTAGATATCGCTATTGACTTGTTATTGTACAATTTTTTTTTGTAGTAAAATTGGGAAATAAATAGGCCAATATCCAATGTGATGTGTTTAGAGAATAGTAATTGTAGAGCAAAATCCCAGATTGATTATTTATTTTCTCAGTAACAAGATGAGATAGTGTTAATATGTACTTTGAACGAATACCTGCTACTTTGGACCAAAAATAAGTATCGTCTGGGAGATCTGGGTTCTTAGTACGTTATTCGTTAAAATAATGGTACATCCCAAAATTAAATAAGCAACATATTTTTACTGAGTTCCGAACTAAATTAAACCAGATTGACCCAGAAAATTCAGAGGCATTTAACGGTCATTCACTCATAACATCTGTCGTTATTTTTTCAGGGTTCATGGCTATACCAATCAACGCAGATCATGACAAACATCAAGAAGGCACAGCTGAGACAGCGATTGAAAGAAATGAACATGAACCGGGAACAACAGCAACACGTCAAGGCAGAGTAGTCGCCAAGTCAATTATGTAGGTAACGAAAATCAAATATTTTTGCTAGCATTGTGACGGAAAACGATGAATCTAATTTTAGGCAGATGACGCAGTGATTTATTTATAATTAATTAATGTTACAAAGAATTTTCGTAGGACAACGTCCAATAAGAAACAATCGAAACGAAAATGTATGTAAATATTTCAAATGTACGTTTTAAATGCGGCAGGAGTTCGATAAAACGTGGTCGTACGCGTTTTATTAATGCTTGAAAGAAAATTAAATGTGTTGTTAATGTAGACTTCACGGTTTATGAAGCACATAAATGTAATGATTCGTGTTTGTATTCGTTTTGTAACTTGTCTTTTGAGACGGCAAGCTCCACTTAATTTTAGTTATTGACAATGATAATGTGAATTATGTAAATTTTTAACATTATTACTATACATTGACAACAAACATGTTTTTGAAACAAGTTTGCTTAAATAAATTTAATATGATCGCACGCAGCGATGATTCTTGCCTATCGGTATGGACACTGAAATGAGTTCATTCCGTCAGTAGTAACGATGGCCAGTCACCGCCCAAGTTCTAAGCATATATTATGACGTCACAATACACGTAGATGTTTAAATTTTTGATAAGAGTGCATCACAGTAACTGAATAAGGAAGCATTGTGATGAATAAATAGAATTGTTACGTTGAAATGAATTGTTAATGTAATGTGTACAATTTATGTGACTGAAAAGAGACAAAATACGGTGCGTTCATGTGTCAGCGGCGCATGTAGAGAGCTGGCGCTTCCTTTGGTTGGTTTCGATTTTGGTGAAAAACTTCAGCGCTACAATAGCACAACGTTGCCATGAGACATAAGCTTTGCAGCGTCGCTGTAGCTTTTCTGCTTACATTGAAAGCATTCATAAAAAAGATAAGAAATTTACGTCAAAAAGAACGATGACGACGACGATGGATGGATTCCCGGAATACAACTATATTTTTATATTAATGCGCTGATCCGAGCATAAGATTTTTTTTACTAACTTACTGGATGCGTTACAACTAATACCCACATAATTTAAGGTTCCGTAAAAACGATTGAGATTGACATTGTAAAGAATCATGAGATTTTTGAAAAGTGTGTACTGAAAGACCGAAAATAAAGATGGTGAACGTAAGCACGCGTCTGATTGGTCGAAATACTGTCGAACGTTACGCACTTGCGCAAACCATGATTCCATGACTTACTGAAGGGATGATGCATCCAGTACAGACAGAGCTGCCTTAATTCGAAGTTCCCTAAATTGTCATAATAAACGAGAAAGGTGTTTAAATAGTAGCTAGCGATACACCTTTTGTATACCCTGTGTAGAATTGGGCCTAAATAAATTTAGGTACATAATTTCCTTTTGGCGACAATAATACAGAAACCATTCAATCCAAATGGTGTACACCTAGCAGTAATACCTAGTCTGTTGCACGAAAGGTGTAAGGACTAAGGCTGTACAGTACAACTATTTTCGTCGACAAACTTCGTGTTTCGTCAATCGTCGGATTTCTATTAGTTGCCCTTTGCATTTGGTGCGGACCGGACGCTCTCAATCAACTTGGAAGTAAATTTATTTATTTTGTACATAAAAACAACAACACACTAGGTACATGGTATATGGAAACAGAGGGTTGTACATGTATAACCAAGTCTACAATTCTTGTCATATTTCCAGGCTCCTAAACTGGATACGCAGACCTGTATCTTAGGAGTACCTGTATATAGAGTTGTTAATACTCTTTTAACTTAATGTAATTTATTTAAAAAAATGGGAGGAAATTTGTCTGGATTCAGAAATGCGATTATTGCCGAGAGACATTAAGAAAATAGTTGTACTGTACGTACAAAACGGTGGTTTCATATTTTAAATTATATAAATTGTGTATGCCCCATAAAATTAAACCAAAATACTATGGGGTTGTAGTTTTTCACATTCAAAATTCACTTACGTTAACGTTACTTTACGTCAAAATATTCTTGCTATGCCCTATGAAGTGAGCTGTCAATTCATTGAATTAAAGTGGCGTGACAGTTCACTTCAAGTTCCAGTCCACCAAGGTTTTGACGGTGAGACGTTGACAGATTTTTTCGGCTGACCACATTCAGTTTCATTGGTGAAAATCTTCCTTTGTTGTATTTCTCTATTGATATCATTGTTTATGACTCCCACATGTGATTGTTGTGTTGTATTTACTCGATATTTATTCCATTTTTGTAATTCATTGCATTTCTTTATTTGTAACTTATGTACTTAAACTAACTACGCATTCGCTTCGTTCATACCACCAGTGTTTATTGCATTTTCTTCTATAAAACTTTTTTACTTTTATAATAATTTGCCATGTATTCACACAGTTTGGTACTGGGATATCGATTAAGCGTATTTTTATTTGGTGAGGTTAACAATGTATGTTTTGTTTTTTTTTTTTTGTATAATATTTGTTTACGTATAAATGTTACCAATTTGTTGTTTAAAAGTTTAAAACAATTTCATTGTGATTGTGAATGTTTCTTTAGCTGATTGATATGGGTGGTAAAGCAAACTATGACACGCCACACAATATTTTATGTTCTATAACTTTATCTTACATTAACTGCAGACAGAATTGCATTGCAGATGAAATGCATTATTTCTCTCATCTTCCAATAGCTAGTACGAAACCTAAATACATACTTCCCGACGCAAGACGATGTAAGTGCCATTACAAACATTCACAATGACTGTATATACGATTTGTGATAATTATTATAGTTAACAGAAGGTGCAATAAAAATAAGTTGGCTAGATTCGGCTAGAAATTTGATTTTTATGTATTTGTATATAATTATTTGCGCTAGTAATACAGAAATAATAAAAAGTAGATCTATAAGGTGGAAAGGCATTTGATTAATTCATTTCTCGAAAAAATACAATTTTAAATTACTATAAGTATTTTGAATCTAGAAATAGAAAATGTCCTAAAATAGAGAAACACCACTATTTTAGAGTTAAAATGTTAGTAGATTAGAATTTAAACTATATGCATTGAAATAGTTACATCTCATAATAACTACGCGGCAACATTGAGAAAAAATTGTATGAGTATGAAAATGATCGTTCTGCCTATAGTAATGTTACGTCCATATCTAGTGAATATTGTCATAGAAATAATATAAGCGACCGTGTTGCCGACGAGTAACGTAACGAAGACTGAGTTGTGTATAGTGTGAATTGGAAGTCATTTTAGGCCTTATTTATAAAAAAAAAGCAAATATAATAAGTTTAAAAACAAATTACATACAGCAGATTCTAAATTCAAATTTTCTATAGAGAATTTGAATTACGAATCTGCGACTCAGTTTTTAAACAATTACATTGTTTTTTTTTTATAAATATGTCCGTTTATTTTTTAAGTTTCATCCTCTGACATTCTCTACAACCTCTGCCATGAGTCTATCCACTCCACAATTCTTTTGCCTCTTATTTTTTAGACATCACTTTAAAAACCTTTTTAAATTCTAGTTGTCGTAAACTCATGGTATAGGTGATATTTTGTTTTCTTTTTCATTGTGTATCTATAGGTAACAATTCTGTACATGCTTGTTTTTTATTATTCCTTTAAGCAAAGGTGATTTTTATTTTGTTTTATGCTTAAATAAAGGAATTGAATGAATTGTTTACTTTAACTTGTCCTTTTTTAGAAGCAATTCTTTTAAACACGATCCGTATTAGGTACACAGCCAGCCATTGCGAGTCCAAAATATTCGAATGACCAAATAAATACATGTTATGAATCTTTGGAGAAACCAAGTGTGAGCAAAATAAATTTGTCACATCAACTGTATGATGGAACTAAGTTGGATCAACTCGGGTGATCACCGACAAAATTAAGTATGTCTATATTACTGCTCTACCCATGGGCGCCGGCAGGACTATTTTCAGGGGGGTGCATCTTCAGTGAATAGGATAGGTTTTCTTTTGCCGAGAACTTCTTATCGTGTGGGCAGTAAGGTCTAACGACCCCACACACTGGTGTCAGAGTTTCTAAACCGCCTCAAGGGCCTCTGACATGGTTTATTTAACGACCACCATTTGGCGGCCGGGACCACTGGCTTATACGTGGCTTCCGAAGCACGGAATCATCTTTTTATCAGACAATCAGGTAATTCAAGTCTGCAATGTCCTAGCCAAACTGGAAACAACTTTACAAAGTATGCTTCCCGTGGGAATCGAACCCACGACCACCGAGTCACAAGGCAAACGCCTAAACCACTCGACCACGGAGGTAGTGCCGAGAACTAAAGAAGACGGATACAAGGAAGAATACGCAGGGGGGTGCAAGAGCACCCCGCACCTTTGCACCCCGGCGCTCATGGCCCAACCCTCGGAATATCGACAATCCTGACTCAAATGCGGTGTAGTAACTATGCTGCAAAGGTACCTCAGGTCTGAACCGATTCAAACCTGAGATAATCTTGGCAATTCATCTACCGATTTAAGTTATAAAGAAAAGCCAGTTATGTGTAGTGTCCCTAACATAATTTATGCAGCCTTCGGTCAATGCCATTAGGACGGGTAATGCAAATGCCTACCTAAGTTATTATGTATAGATTCTAAATCAACCTGGCAATGACCTGAAAATCGAAGATGGCTATGGCCTGTAGTTCTGTTAAATCATTTCCAAATTAAATAAGGCCGGTCAGGTAAAGCGTTTATTTAAATTAAATTACATAAAAAAGTAACTATTCTAAATCCACTGGCGACCTCTTAGCAACAAAACTGAGATGAGACTGGTTTACAAGACAGCTTTTCACATAGGTCGTTGTGTTCTTGTGGGGGATAAGGATACTCTGTAATTAAGACAGCATGATGAGCGTTAACCTTTTAACCGCTTACGTCGGATTAATCCGACAAATATTTTCGTGTCCATTTCGCCAGAGTCGTAGATGTATTTACGACCAAACACAACTGCTCTTTAAGATCAAAGTTAAGTGTTGCACATCCCTCTTTGTTGTAGGTATTTATTTTTCAATTCACTGTGCCGCTGGGGCACGGCAACTGTTATGTAGTCGGGCGGTTAAAAGGTAGCAAACATGAGCCAGATTTCAAGTCACTGACAAGTTATGATAGTCCATTGGCAGCGATTTTTTCTTTGACTTCCTTGACCATCAGTTTCACGAGGTTGTCCAGATCGACTTCTGGTTTCCAATTCCAGTCCCGTCGAGCCTCGCTGTCGTCGAATACTTGCGGCCAGGAATCGGCTGAAATCAATATAAGGAGTGTATTAGAAATAACCTCAGTCCCTCACCTAGGTTGGAGAGGCTCGTGAAAGATGGTATGGATCCAAAATGGATTAGGACGCAAGAGCTACCAACCAAGAGCTACAATGAGATACTTAATACTTATGCTTTGTCTACACGTGAAATGAGGGTTTACAGAAATCAAGCATTTTTTAACGGACTTCTAAAAAGAAGGTGGTTCTCAATTCGACCGCGTATGTTTTTTTTTTTGTGTGTTCGCGGATAACTTCGTCGTTTATGAACCGATTCCGATGAATCTTTTTTTATATGAAAGGGTATGCTGCCGAGGTGGTCCCATTGCCATCACGTCAGGATCTGATGATGGAAACCCTGAGAAATCGAGGGCAACCCTCGAAAATTGTAGGCACGCATCTGGTAAAAACCTGATATTCGTGTGTATATCGGGTGGTACTACAAAAGAATGAAGGTTTGGATTAGACCTGATGATGGAGACGACAGAGAGTCAAGGGAACTCCACATCGGTATGTAGGAACTACCTAGTGTTTGGGCTAATTTCATTCGTATTGACGAGACCTTTACACCGAAAGCTTTATTTTCATAATATAACATCACGCCGGTACGCTGTGAATGGGTACGTAGGTACCACTAAAAAGCGAAAAATAAAAAACTTATTTTACAAAAAATATAACCGACTTCCAAAAACAAAACACTACAAAGTATAAAATAACTTTAATTTCGGAAGTCGGTGTCAAAAAACGAAATAACCAAAAACACCGACTTCCGAAATTAAAGTTATTTTATACTTTGTAGTGTTTTGCTTTTGGAAGTCGGTAATATTTTTTTGGGAAATAAATTCCTGGGTGAGCTTTTGCATGGTGGTGGACATTTCGCATTTCGTCGATAGTTTTAGTACAATTTACTATTTATACCTACATTGCATATTTCCCTGGCCTTGTCCCCATATCGCAGTCTTGACTTTGAAGTAATATTGTTTACATAAATAATGCGTTATTTACTCACCGATTTCCTGCCTGCTATCAGGCATATAAGTGATCTTGAAGTCGTGTATATATTTCGTCATGGCTTCTGTCAGTTCTTCAGGCGTGAAGCTCATTGATGTCACATTGTACACTCTTCTATTGAGAACTTCATTGGGCGCCTCCAAGTATTCCGAGAGAGCACGAAGAGCATCTCTTACGTGCATCATAGGAAGTCTTGTGTCTGGTTTGAGGTAGCATTGGTACTGCCCTTTGCGGATCACGTCGTGGAAGACCGCAATGGCGTAGTCTGTAAACATTAAGGTGATAGTTTTAGTCAATTAGGCATAATAGACCCTTATCTTATCTCCTCTATTTTTAGTAGGCTTTACAAGTAATGGTGCACTATCTCGGTGTGGGCAACCATTAGACCACCAAAAAAACTGGACAAGAGCGAGAGAGAACCAATTTCATAAATGTTATTTTAACACTACAGACTTCTTATAGGTTTTCCTGTAATCTTTAGGTATTGAACTATTATCTAAAATTTGTTCAAAATTTTAGGCTCAGTAGTTTCGGAGATAAGGTGAATGGTCATTATGGGTCTAAACTTCAAAATTATTTACTTATTTTAAAATTATGAAAAAAATATAATTGAAACCCTCACAGTACCTAAGCCCTTTCATTTGATATGTCACACGATATTGTTCAAAAAACTTTTTTATTTGTTCGATCCCTAAAAGTGACGCCCATACTAAATATTGATTTATTTACGTAAAAAGTCCGTGTTTGGGTCACAAATCCATATGTATACCAAATTTCAACAGAATCGATCCAGTAGTTCCGGAGAAAACTGGTTGTGACAGACAGACAGACATCCGAATGATAGGATCACTCGGGTGTCTGTCTGTCTGTTCCGGTTCCGTTTTTCCGGAGGTCTGGAACCCAAAGAACAATAAAATATGTATTTTTTGTGCAAAATAGTCATGTCATTTGTCTCGTTCAAGGTTATAAAATTTTGCATAAAGAAAACAAGGACGTATAAATATGTACCAACAAGCTACTACTACCTACTATAGCTACCTTAGGCCATGGCTTCTACGAGGCCGGTTTACTCTGTTAATCCACATTTACCCACGTGTGTTTAGCTAGCCGATTAAAATAGAAAGAAGTAATTCACAAAGGATTCACCTAAGACAAATAGAGTATAAAAATCCTCACCTGTAGTGCCTCCGCCGGGTGGGTCACTAGATATGACTCCAGGGAATCGCAAACAGCGGAAGTCCAAACCGAATTTGTGGAAGTAGTATTCCCCTAACAACTCCGCGTGCACTTTAGACACACCGTAAATAGTCCTTGGCCGTTGTACAGTTATATTTGGCGTAGGGTTTCTAGGAGAGTCTGGACCAAAGGCCCCGATTGTACTCGGCACAAAGATCCTAAGATTATACTGTTTGGCAAGTTCAATAACATTATGCACTCCTTCTATATTCACTCGGACGGCCAAAGGAACATTTTGTTCTCCAATCGCACTGAGGAGAGCTGAGAAGTGGATCAGCCAGTCCACTCTGTGATCCACGACGGTTTTTTGCAGACCCTTGAAGTCTAAAATGTCCACGAATATGTATGGACCATCATTAACTATATCTTGGGACGGCTTGATTATGTCGGAGAGGATGACATTGTCTCTGCCATATTTTGCACGAAGGTATCTGGCGCACTCGACGCCTAGTTGACCGAGGCCTCCTGTAAAGATAGTAGATTTATTTGAAGATCTCATTCGTAAAAAGGTTTATAATAATAATAAATATTTATTGCAGATAAAATTATCCATAGCTTGTTAGTAAGTCTTAACCTATTGTTAGTACAAAACAACAATATACAAAATTGAAACAACTGACACCTACGTGTGCAGCCGTATCCAGTGAGCCAGCATGGGGCTGTCCCACTTATCACACAATACACTCAGGATGCTGTGGGAGCTAGCACGTACTCTACTGAGAACAGAAGCGCACCTTTTCCGTATAATGCATAGATATAATAAATGAGATTTTTATATTTCTATGGTATAATGGTATGAAAACCATCAACCCTGGCCTCAGTGAACATCCCAGAAGGTACAAAAACGTGGTAGAGCCAAAAGCATCCTGAATACATTGATATACTGGACACGCAAGACATTGTATGCCCTCAGCGTATACCTGACCCACAGACTGCACGTGTAAAAAGACAGTATGCTCTGAAAAGGGTTATTTTGACTTGCATCGTACAACGTGCTAATCTGCGGATCAGCATATTACCTACCTGTTTTCGAACTGTATGTAAGAAGGTTTACGTTGCCGAATAAATAAATAATAGCACTAAACTTTATGTTAATCATAGAAAATGAGTAACACGTGTCGGTTTTCCACAGGCAAACATGTTTTTGCAATAGGTGCTTTAATTTGCTGCGACGTAACGTAGAGATTACGCACTAGAATAATATTGTGTCAACACATGACGCGGAAGTTCGAGACGTATATAGATTTGTGATCATCAACACTGGAGTATCGTACTTAAATTTGGCATACTTAGTTTGAGCCTAAATTCGCAAAATAATCCGAATTTTTTAACGCCGTGGTCACGCGAAATTTTCCGATTACCTACTTCGCAGAGTTCATGAGCAAAACTCAGCTTATTGATGCTGAAGATCTTATTAGCCTTTTCTGAGAGACTGTACCTATTTATTTCTATCGATGTCAATGAACGATCATTGACATCGATAGAAATAAATAGATAGGCACAGTTCTGAACTTTTGATAGCAGGCGATAAAATAATAGAGTCATCTTATCGGGTAACACAGGATGACAAGACCCCACTAGGAACATAGCTGCCATTGCACGTCAGTCCGATCGTCGTAAAGTCGGAAGATTAAACAATAACAAATGCAGAATCTATGCATTTAGAATTTAATTCAAAGGAAAGTATTGATGTAGTAAATATAGAATAAGGAGATAGCGATGATGATCTTGGAAGAGGCCATGTAGTCTCAAATACTACACTGACTTGTCTAGTGTATTGTATAGTGTTGTTGTATAGTGTGGTATTAATGGAGAAAACTCTGCTATAAAAAAGTTCCTTCTTAGATGATTTTGGGTTGTATAATATTACTAGCTGACCCGCGCGGCTTCGCTCCCGTCAACTGGCTACTACCCCCTACTTACCTACCCAACCCTACTTACCCTTTCTAACCTACCCTACCCACCCTACCCTACTTACCCTATACCACCTATCTACCCTACCTACCCACCTATCCTACCTACCTACCCTACCCTACCTACCTACTCATTTTTTGTTTAATATTTTAATACTTATTATGCTATTCCGGACGAAGACTAATCCAAAAACACAAAAACCATGAAAATCGGTCCAGTCGTTCTCGAGTTATAATAAGTGTTCGAACAAACCCAACTTTGTTTTATATATATAAAACAATATATAAAATAATAATAATAATGAAGATAGATGGCTTTGAAAGATACTCCCGCGTCCCGGGCGGCGTAATCAGAGTGCTTTTACATCTTTTTTCTCGCATAGTTCTCCCGTAGTGGCCAGTATTAGTTTTTTTTTTTAGTTTTTAGTTTTGTGTTATTGACCTCTTTTACGCTTCACTCTCAGCCAGAAAAAGTTGTAGGTAGGTAACACTGGGTTTTTATTATTTCGAGTAAAGTTCACTCACGAGTCCCAATTATTTTTTACAACGGATGGCTCTTTTCACACAATCGTCGTTTCAACCACGCGACCACCGGTACCGGAATGCACGCGTTTGAGCAACAATTCGTCATCCTCGTGTTACTGCACTTTCCCTTTTATTAGATCATTAACGCTGATATTATTGGAGACTATCACATTCTTTAACATAGGCTGTTTTATTATAGGAACAGCCTTCGTTATATTTTATCCTTTCACTTATTTAGGGCGGCGTCTATGACCTAAAGACACAAACGTATCTGTCGTTAGCGTGTCTATTGGATTTTCTTTTATGTTTAGTTCTAAAAAGGTTTTATTTCAATAATATTATTTTTATTTTAATAATAATTTTAATTACATTTAAAGTATGTATTTCAATAAAAAAACAGTTAAAATTTTATTCAGTTATTCAATTTTATTAATTTATTAAATTTTTAATGTATTTAATTGATTTCAGGCCCACGGTTCCCAAATTTCCGTCGCCCTATTTTCAGTTTCACTTTAGCATAGATAAACAAACTCACCCGTAATCAAAATCTTTGGCGGCTTTTTTAAACTAGTTCTGGAATAATTTCTAATATTTAATTTAATAGCAGTCCGATATAAATTCCTTATGAACATAATTACGGAGGATCTAGCGTCAGATAGACGGCACGATGAAACACTGCGTAAGACAAACGGTAACTGGTAAACAGAACGGAGAGGTCTCTCGCGTGAGGTAGAAACAGGTTGTAAACCAATATTAATTCTATCTATGTACGAGTGAATCGTACGATAACACCTGCTATAAAGAAATGAACCTTATATCAATCGAATCAAGCTCCAATTGTCCATGAAGATATTTGGTGGGTGTGTCGCCTCTCGCGTCAATTTTTGGACAAAAACTTGACATTGAATTTTTTGCACCTGTAAATTAGCATGGGCAAAGTGTCGATGTTTGTGTTAGCGCAAAATGTTTGTATAGAGGTAGGATTCAAGGTGGGTGTGTTAGGTGCGAGAAAAGTAGCATAGAAAATTTTTAGTTTATTATTTCCCAATGAATGTGGTGAACAGAGGCTCTAGACAAAGTGCCATTCTAGCAGCGAATGCGATTATCGAAATGTCAAAATATAAGGGATTGATCACGTGAAATTTCGACAGCGTTTGTCAATCCCATACATTTTTCACGTTTTGACAATCACCTTCGCCACGCTACCGCTGACAAAATGCTACTTGTCTGGAGCCTCTGGTAAGGGTACGCTGGAACCAGGTACTTTTCCAAGTTTTTATTGCCGTCTGTAGCATCTTTACTCAGGTGTTTAATTAAACTCACGAGGCCACTTAGGTATTCAATTCAAGTGCTGTGAAGAAAATAATAAGTAGGCACCTCAGAAATTAAATTTCTAATTCTTAAATGAAAACCTCAATCACTGTTTCCCGAAATGGACTCAAGATATCCCTACAATTACTGTATTCTGAAAATCACTAGATCTGACGATCAGGAGTCTATTTCTAATTTCGCTATCCCAAAAACTTCTGCTCTATGAAAGTCCTAAATGAGGACTAACATAGTGGGTGGAGTTTTTTAATAGACACCTAATTTATTGATAGTTTATTTAACAATTTATGTACACACAATGAATAAGAAGATAAGAAGAAAGAAACAAAAAAATAGGTACTATATAGGTAGGTAGATAGTTCCGTGAGAAATCTGTTTCGATCCCCCGTCATCCCCTTCGGGCCTAAACTACCCAAGGTTGGCTTCTGGATTTGGTTGGCTGGAGTTTTAATTGTGAATGTTTATGTTACCGTAGACACGAATTCCTATGTCTATTTTTCCTGGTGATCTAATTTCCTTTATTTTTAGGTATAGTCATTTGGGTTAGCATACTTAGCATGATTCCGGTTTTTGTTTTTCGATGACTTACCAAGAGTGCGCTGATAAAACACGTATTGAAACTACCTTAGCTGTAGTAATTACACTAATTACTAAACGTAAGTATACCTAAGTACTTACTTATCAATTTTTAAGGTTCCGTACATCCGGATAAAAAACGGAACCCTTATAGGATCACTCGGGTGTCTGTCTGTCTGGCCGTCTGTCACAGCCAGTTTTCTTCGGATCTACTGGACCGATTCTGTTAAAACTTGGTATACATATGGACTTCTGTGACCCAAACACAGACGTTTTACGTAAAAAATAAATTTTTAATATGGGATCGCTTTTGGGGGCCAAACTAGAAAAAAAAAATACCAAACTGTATCGTGTGACATATCAAATGAAAGGGCTTACTGTGAGGGTTTTAATTATATTTTTGTTGTTTTTCGTATTTTAACACCGACTTCCAAAATTAAAGTTATTTTTTGCAAACAAGTTCATTATTTTTTGCTTTTCAGTTTTTTCGGGGGTTTAATATTTTTTAAAGTTTTTCTTTTTTTGTGGCTATTTATATATATTTTTGATTACTTTTTAAATAGCTTCCTACCTTGCTTTAGCTATTAACTGTTATATAATCCTACTTTAACTATTATTTGTTGTATAGTATAAATCCTTAAAAGAAAAACAGGCCTTATATACCAACATGGGTAGGCCTACAAAAATTGCTACACTCAACTCAGTCAGCATTTAAATTTGTGAGTGAACAATGAATCATCCCTATTTTCCCAGCCTTAGGGTAGGTTTTTTTCCAATTTTATATGGCACCAACTTCGAGGTAGGTATGGGTATACCTACCTCGAAGTTGGTGCCATATAAAATTCAATAAAAAAACAATTATCAAAATCTGACTACTCTGTAAAATATGAAATTGGTCCGGAACCCTTTGCACGCGAGTCCGACTCGCACTTGGACAGTTTTATTAAAAGTAGGTAGGTAGATGTAGAGATCATTTGAATGGCAATTAAAGTTCAACATATATGACGATATTTCAAACGCCAACTTGGCATACGCATAGGTACCTACGGGTTGAAATGGCCTTGGGCCACGTGCTGGCTTAAGCACGTGAAAATATACTTACTAGTCTTTTTACAAAGATGAAACACGTGACTGTTTGACTGGGTTTCTCTCATTGTTATTGCTGTTTCGAACTGACAACGGAACTACATGTTTGTATGCAGTTCGCTTAGCACCACCCGTTTTTGAGTTTGTTTTGCTTAAGAGAGCTACTTCAAAAAGAAAAATACCGGTAAACTGCGAGTCGGACTCACGTGCTAAGGGTTCCGAAAGAATCATTTATAGACTTATTATAGGTTTTCCTGTCGAGTTCTTTCTTTCCTGCCGAGTTCTTCCTTCCTGTAGTCGTTTTTTTTTTCAGAATTAGGCTCTGTAGTTTCGGAGATAATGGAGGGATCGGGGATGGTAAATTTTCATCAATTTTTAACCGACTTCCAAAAAAGGAGGAGGTTCTCAATTCGGTGGGTATTTTTTTAATTTTTTTTATGTATGTACACCGATTACTCCGAGGTTTCTGATCCGATTTCTGTGTCCCTTCGGTCCCGTAAAAAATTGATTCAGTTTGGATCACGAGTTTTTATTTTATGAGCATTCATCATGTCGTCCAGTCGGTGTTAAGAAACAAAATCAAAAACACCGACTTAAAGGAAATCCGAAATAAAGGTTGTTTTATACTTTGTAGTGTTTTGTTTGGAAGTCGGTTATATTTTTTTTAATAAGTTTTTTCTCTAAAAACTTCGGAGTGAAATATTCTAAAATAATGAAATCATTTTGAAACTCTCACGATATGAGCCCTTTTATTTTATATGTCACACGGTACAGTTGGAAAACCTTTTAAAATTTTCCCCCTTTTTTCAAAATTAATTTATTTAACCGACTTCTTCAAAAAAGGAGGTTTTATGTTCAGCTGCATGTATTTTTTTATGTAAGTTCACCGATTTCTTTGCCAATTGTGGACCGATTTTAAAAAATCTTTTTTATTCGAAAGCCTCCTACTGAAGTCGTCCCATTGGCACCAAGTCAGAATATGGATGGGATCCCATGAAAATCGAGGGAAGCCCTCAAATTTTATAGGCACATACAATGTTTTTCATAAACTTCTAACGCAATTCAGATATTTGTGCCTGGTAATCATCATCTCATGTTGCTGAGCTGATGTTGGAAGGTATAAGTTAGGATAAGTTAGGATCCCATGAAAAAGTTTGTTCAGCGATTTTTTCGCCAATTGTCAACCGATTTGGATATTTTTTTTTGTTTGGAAGATTATTGTCCCGGACTGGTCCCATTTCAGTTTGGTGAAGATCTGATGAAGAACTTCGGAGGTAGGCAACGGAACTCTTCAATATATGATAGCAAATGGATCGGGAATTCGGGATTGCTGAAATCGCATGTCTGTTTATTGTTTACATCAGTTCATAACATAATATCACGCCGGTATGCTGTGAATGGGTAAGCAGGTACCACTAAAAAGTGAAAATTAAAAACTGTTTTACAAAAAAATACAACCGACTTCCAAAAACAAAACACATTCCATATTATTTTATACTTTGTAGTGTTTTGTTTGAAAGTCGGTTGTATTTTTTTGTAAAAAAGTTTTTTTTTCGTTATGCGTTCCTGTTTGGGTCACAGAAGAAAATGCGCAGTGACAGACGGACAGACAGACAGACAACCAAGTGATCCTATAAGGGTTTCGTTTTCGTTCCGTTTCCGAACCTTAAAAATGAGCAGGGTTCAACTTGTATTACCTAGGTACTTACAACGAAAAATTCACTGTAAGATTTAGGTTCCCTTTCAGAAACGCAAATTCTTTAATAGGCAAGTTATATAAGTGGGTACCTTAGGTCTCTTATATAATACCTAATTAATTTAAACAAACTCTCTAAATAGCTATTTAAAGAATTCCAGTCCATTAAAAAAAAATATTTTTAAGGCGCAAAAGCAGCATACCGTACAGTCCACTGCCCGTATAATGGTTTGGTTAAAATTCAACGCTGATTTAAATCTTTGTGTTATTTGCCCACAAATCTATATTTTTTTGTGCGACATCTTACCCAAGGTTAGCAGGATGTAAGCAGGTTTTCGCGAATTCACGAACATAAGAATTGGCAAACAACTTTGTTTTGTCTTTGGTACAAACAACGTCACAGATATGAGAATTGTATTAGCGCCTTTTTCATTGGCGTCAAGTCTTTTTATTGAGTACATCAGGAACAATTCTTTAGCTACACACAGTTCCGATAGATCTACCAACCTGCCTTTACCGATCTAGCAGTTGCATACATATTTGTACAATGTGTGCAATTTAAATAAAATTGCAGTTGTATTGTTTGTATTTCTGATTATTACAGACATGTTTCAATAGAGTAATTAAGGCGACACATGGCAATTTTATTGTCCAAGCGACCACCCTTCCTAGTTACCACATCGTACGATTTAATCGAGATAAGTCGCTTAAGCATTCTTTATTTTGCAACTAACGGTCAAAGAATAAAAATAAAAAACAACAGAAGGTCAATACCTCAATATCCTTCGGTGCGAGGTAGTTTTTTGTTAGGTACTACAAAGAGACGTAGGCAAGCAAAAGTAGATAAGCCAAGCCTTGAAGACATACTCATAGCGGTCAGTTCGGTGAAAAGAAGACTGCTGCTTTCCGAAATCACTAAATGTCAACTATAACGCTACACCGTTTAGCTTCTTCGAGACACTCAAAGTCAAAGTCGACGACACGTATGGCGCAGTGGTTGAGCGATTAAATTGGTTGCAGCGCTGCGTGTCGCGGGTTCGATTCTTGCACGGAACTAATTAATATTTGTACGGCCTACAGATGGTTGTTCCGGGTCCGGCTGTTTTTTTTATGTGAGTTTGTATGTTTGTGAACGCACCCACGATACAGGAGAAATTCCTAGTGTGGGGCAAAGTTTAAAAAAAAGTCTCTAACTGCAGACTGCTTGCGAGACAGAAGAGTGATCCTACTACTGACCACTGGTATACCTTAATATCCCCAGGCTCTCGATGTTCTTACGTGGATTTAAAGTCTAGCGTGGTGATGATGATATGATAATGTCTAAATGATTGCATCATTTGGACATTATCAACACCATCATCATCATCCTTGGCTGGACTTGAGACACTTGCACGTCGTATACTCAACTCGATCCGTGTCTTCTCACAGCCCACTACAGCTTTCTATCTCGAGATGTTCCTCAGAAAACTGCAGGTTGCTGTTGTTGCAGACCCAAAATTATGAGCTACGGGATTCCTCTAAGAGGCAAACAGCAAAAAAAAGACAATAGTTACACAAACATCCACATCTATGAAATACAAGTAGTTACGGGCGGCAGCACGCGCCACAATGGTGAAAGATAAGTTACTTGATGTGCATCGAGCTGTGAACCGAAAGTCTGGTGTTTACATGCGAAATACTCGCATCCCAGTTCACGTTGGGCCACCATAGACCACGCTTGTCCACTCTGTTTTGTTTTGTGATTGTTGCGTAACAGTGATCGTGTGAATCGACCTCAGAGGAGTTGACACTGTGTTCTGTTCATCATCTTTGACGGTAAATTGATTATGTTGTTAATAGCGTGTAGAAGAAGATGGTAAACCCTGGTGTTCGAATACGTCTATGCAAATTCCATTGTTCTTGGCTCTAGATTAGGTAATACGAGGGTTTTCTTCAACATGAAAGTTCTTATATGTAGGTGTGTTTGTTATTATTATTTATTTATTTATAACTTAAGTAGTTATAGATTAACAGCTGTTTTCTGTGTCTGTTTAGGAGTTCAGATTAGAAGACGGGTTTTTCTAGCTTTTTGTTATTTTGATTTAAACATTTATTAGTAAACGAATGCACAGTTCTTGGAAGCTAGGTTTTTTGCTGTGTTTATATAACTTAAATAGAAGGATAATGACTCTACTAAAAGCTATGTTAACCAACAGCTAGTCTATTCTGTAAATAGCTATTTCGATATCGAGCTTCACTTGGGTGACAAAATGAGCTTTATTGCACGCAACCTTTATGTTGATCTTAATTTGAAACTCACCTCAGATTCCACTGTCGAGATACGAAAATGTTGTTACAGAATAACACTACAGGTCTACAGTTTATGTTTATAGCATGTTTTAGCAATTATGCAAAATTACAGTTTGCAGGCCTTTAGCAGGACTTCAGACTGTTATCGTTCGTATTGATATTGGATCCGAAAAATCTATGCATAATTTACCCACACATTTTATTTTTTACTAGCTGACCCGCGCAACTTCGTCTGCGTCACAATTTTCATTACTGCTCCGCTCCTATTGGTCTTAGCGTGATGATATATAGCCTATAGCCTTCCTCGATAAATGGGCTATCTAACACTGAAACAATTTTTCAAATTGGACCAATAGATCCTGAGATTAGCGCGTTCAAGCAAACAAACAAACAAACTCTTCAGCTTTATATATTAGTATAGAGTATAGATATTAGTATAGATGGGTGAATCGAAACCCCTATCACACACAGCGTCGTAATCCGCGCGAAAATGCCAAAAGCATTGGAGGCTTCTTCCAAGAGAAAATCCTAGGTATTCTTCTTACATTTAATAAAAGTGGTCTGGTATGGTGGTCTTCCATAATGCTTAAATAAATAAATAAACAAAAGTGCTTTTGATTTAGTGCATTATATTGTTCCTATAGATCTATTTAATAAGTATGCAAGAGATTACGATCAGTACGTCTACCATGAGTTTTATCAATCTATACTCGCTAGCGCCTGTAGTTAAAAAAAACTGGCCAAGTGCGAGTCGGACTCGCGGGCAAAGGGTCCCAAATTTTATTATTTTAACAAGTTTTTTTAACACTACAGACTTCTAATAAGTTTTCCTGTAATCTTTAGGTAAAGATCTATTATCTCCGTTTTTCAAAATTTTAGGCTTTGTAGTTTCGGAGATAAGGGGGGGGGAATGGTCATTTTTCGTCTAATTTCTTAAATAACTTCAAAACCATTTATTTTAAAATTATAAAAAAAATACAATTAAAACCCTCACAGTAAGTCCTTTCATTTGATATGTCACACGATATTGTTCATAAAACTTTTTTTAATGTTCTAATTTTACCCCCAAAAGTGACACCCATACTAAAAATTTAATAATTTACGTAACGCGTTCGTGTTTGGGTCATAGAAGTCCAAATGTGTACCAAATTTCAACAGAATCGGTCCAGCGGATCCGGAGAAAACTGGCTGTGACAGACAGACAGACAGACACCCGAGTGATCCTATAAGGATTCCGTTTTTTGCTCGGAACCCTAAAAATTATGAAAACTTTAAAAAAACAAGTTTCTAATTTATTTGTTTAAGTTGTTAACTGACAAGCAAGCAAGTTGCAAGTAAAACTTTACTTAACATCTAAAAAATAAATTAGAAACTTGTTTTTTAAAAGTCTTCGTACATTTTTGTAACCTACAGTCGCTAGCGAGTATAGATTGATATGGTAGACGTACAGGTAACTCGCGTGCACAACGCATTTGCTTTCTACTCAGCTCGTGTGACATTTATAATAAATTTTTTTGGTTGGATAACTATCTATATACTAATAATAGCAGCACGCACGGTTAAGCAACGCTTGCCGAGCTCGGTCGGTGGATGGGTGACCATCTTACCATACCGAAATTCCTCCGTACCTCGCTGTTGGTCCGGGCCATAGAAATATAAAAATTTATTTATTATATCTATGGTCTGGACTGTCATTTGTAGATCTTTAACAGTCGTTACGGGTAGACAGAAGCCAGGAAATCTGATACCAGTCTTGACAAAGGGTATCGAATTATTACCCAGCTACTGGGTTTTGGAGTCAAAATAAATTCATTTGATGACCATTAAAAGGCATTTTTGAACGTCAGTATTTATTTTACAATTCAAAACAAAATAAGGTGACTAGTTGCCCAATGGCGATGGTAGGTGGAGGAGGTCAGATAGACCAGTCGCTCCATTTCAAATAGGTACTAGTTCCTACTCAGCTATACATATCTATATACCAATATATAAAGCTGAAGAGTTTGTTTGTTTGCTTGAACGCGCTAATCTCAGGAACAACTGGTCCGATTTGAAAAATTCTTTCAGTGTTAGATAGCCCATTAATCAGGCTAAGACCAATAGGAGCGGAGCAGACGAAGTTGCGCGGGTCAACTAGTCCGGTTATACTAGAAGCCGAATCTAGTATAGTAGAGAACTATACTAGGCAGGAGGCTATGCAGATTAATTTTTAAGGTTCTATACCTAAAGGGTAACCAACGGAACCCTATTAGTAAGCCTCCGCTGTCCGTTCGTCCGTCCGTCTGTCTGTCAGCGGGCTGTATCTCAAGAGCCGTAATAGGTAGACAGTTGAAAAACCGACCAGGTACGAGTCGGACTCTCACACGGAGGGTCCCGTACCGCAAAAACACGTTTCTTGTTTGGAAGCCTCACTTAATTTTTAATTTAATTGACTTTTTATTATTTTATTGATATAGCGGCATAGAAATAGGTAAACAATCTGTGAAAATTTCAACTGTCTCCCTGTTAGGGTTCTTGAGACAGCCCGCTGACATACAGACGCTAGAACTCCCAGTCATTAGGCGTGTCTCGGCGAACAGTCCAGGAACCTACTCCAAAGAAAACATTAGCAATCAAAAACTCCTTGACACTACAATCTTGCTAACCTTGTTACCACGAGTGCTAAGTAGGTACGCTGCGACCAATAGATATTTTCCTTACCCCTCTAAATTGGATATATCCTAACAATCATTCAATTTGGCAAGCTTGGTCAAAGGACAGTTGGCAAACTTGGCGATTGACACTTAGCGGACCAATAGGTACCTACTTATCCTGGGTCTTTTAAAATCACGACCTACTAAATATTTCCAAATTTGGTAGGGCAAACCGTACATATTTATTCAGGAGCTAAATGCTAGGGATTACCAATCTTGTCTCCTTGTTTATTAATTAAGATTTAGCACAGTACAGTGGCGTAGCTATACTTGAATGCCCTGCATCATACGTTTTTTGGGGGCCCCTTTTTACCCGAATGCGAAAATACTCAAAAGGGCAGTTTGCAGGGCCGTTTAGTTTTTTTTAATGGGCACTACTCGCCACAAAACTCGCTCATATCATCATTACTGATCCATCATAAGCGTCTTATTGATTGATTATACTAAGAATGATTTGAGGTTTTTTTTTAAAAAAAATAACGTTGCCCCGTACTAGTAATTTCTCCTGTATCGTGGGTGTGTTCGCAAACATATAAATACACATACACAAACAGCCAGACCCGGAACAACTATCTGTAGGCCATACAAATATTTGTTCCGTGCGGGAATCGAACCCGCGACACGCAGCGCAGCAGTCGATCGCTCAACCACTGCGCCAACCGTGTCAAAAAGGTTGCAGACAGTATTTTATTCTTGCTGCCATACATCGGGGCCCCTGTGGTCCGGGGGCTCCGTATAATTGATACGGCGGTAGCTACGCCCCTGGCACAGTACCTATCTGTCTGTTTCAAGCCATTTCAGCTTTTACAGTCCATCGTTTCTTTGCTTTGGTCTTTCCCAAGGCTTAGCAGCATTCCACTACTCTTTATAATCCAAGAGCTTACAAACGTTTAAGAAATCAGTTAGGGCACTGGGTTAGTGTGCTTCAACTTCAACTAATGCATCATTTTATGCGTAATTTACGACCGTCTGTAGTCCTCCACGCTTGTGATTCGCTCTAATTTTCCAGCAAATTGTTTGATTGCGTAATAAGTCAATCAAATATTGTATTATGAAAGGTAATGGTTACTAGATCTTTAGTATGCAAATTGTGTTCTCTATTGTTATTGAAATTTAGATAATCTGCCGGTTAGGTACATTGCTTTTTACTACAGTGAGGTTCTTGATAATATTGTAGGAGCTACGCCATAACACCGGCAGAGTGTGTTATTGCTAAGTCGCTTTTAACACACACATTTTGATAACTTTAGTTTGTAGACCGTACCCAGTTACCCACCCACCTCTACAAAAAATAGGATCCATAGATATTACCTACTTTCAAGTTCATTACCAAAGTAGAATGAAATCCAATTATCCATAGGTACTATAGTAGATAGTCGTGCTAGTTGTAGACACAGCTATCGTCATTTTCAATAACTAATCTAGTACTAACCTCGATATATTCTTAACGAATGTGATACAATCAAGAAACCTTAGCCAACCCATTTGCGCTCTCCTTGTCAATAACTAGGTACCATATGGTTGCATTAGTGCCTTGTACCTATTGACTATAAACTTCATAAACTAGCTGACCGCGCAACTCCGTCTGCGTCACATTTTTCAGCTCCGCTCCTATTGGTTGTAGCGTGATGTTATATAGTGTTCTATAAGAGAATGGGTAGCGGCGTTCTCTGCAAAACTCAAATCATACACTGCGATCGCCAACCCGCCTGCCAAGCGTGGCGATTATGGCAAACCCCCCCCCCCCCCCATCTTAGGTGAAGCCTATGTCCGTCTTTCGGCTAAAATGATGACGAGGATGATCACAATAATCTATTCATTTTTGGTAGAACAGGCAGGGTCCGTTCCAGGGCTCAAGTACGCAAAGTCCTCCTTAGAACGAAACCTCAAAGAAGTTCCTTGCTCTTCTGCTATGCGTTGCATTTTTCGACTAGGACAATCGAAGGACAACGATAGCTAGTCAATTGTTATTGTCTTGTATTATTGGATCTCTCTCTGCATTATTTAGTGCATAGCCGTGGCATAACAGTATTGAGTGCTATTCTGTAAGAATATTTTTGTGTCTGGACAGCAGAATCCGAGGTATCAAATTCGTACACCTAAATACCTTTATGTTGTGTGCAATAAAGCTCACTTTGTGAGCTTTGTCACACAGGCGAAGCTCGATATCGAAATAGTTTTTTTACAGAATAGACTAGCAGAACGATATTCTGCCGGTAAAGACACGATATCGGCATCGATTTAGCGACTGCATTGTGTTTTGGCGTCTCGCTTCGTTAGGTCCGGCGATTGCTTCGACGCTAAGGCCGGTAGTATCGTGAACCTTATGACCTTTTTGTATAGGTACCGAAAAAGTTTAGCGACAACGAGAAAATTATCACTGCTATTCGTCAGTGAGTAGGAATAGTTACTCACACGCACACCAATATTAGGGGTAGCACATATTTAAATGCCTAAGGCATTAAGTCCGCCTTTGTACAGTGTTTTTTTACTTGTGCATTAAGTTTTAATAATAATAATAATATTTTTCAGTGTGAAAATTACGACTATACCTACCTAAGTCCGAGTGAAAAAAAAATTCTGATCCCCACACCAGGTATAAAAAAGACGTTAAAAAAACAAAACAAACAAACAAGTCACCTATAAGTCAGTGAAGCCGTTATAATAGTATTCAAACAAAAACTAAAGAAATCGAAAACGAAATTACATTACGTCATACCTACCTATCGTAATCTGCAAAATTGCTTTTGATGAACGATTCCGAGTTTGTTTTTGTTGCTAACAATAAGCTAGCTCGCTCTTCCGGAACTATTTATCTGATAACTAGCTTTGGGTGACTTTTAGTAATAACACAAGCTTAATATAAACTATTTCTTCGTTCAACACATCATTTTGCACGAAGCGGAATGGAACACGTTACCCACAGAGAAGAAGTTAAAGTACACCCTTAAATATGACCACGGAGATCTGGAACGCCCTGTATAGGTATAGTCTAAAAGACTACAAAAAGCGTTATCAACTGGATACCACTCAGCCATAAAAAAAAAATGAAAAAGAGATCGCTACCTAACCACTCAGCAATCTCATACATCATGATTGTAGACCTAGACCAACCACAAACCTATAATAAAACAAAACTAAGTGATGCCAAGTTATAAGATTGTACTACTTACGAGCACAAGATGACAGTCTGCAACAGTTACCGGAGATAAATGCGATAACTGTACCATAATGACTGCTGTCCCGTTTACTGCATATACGTCGTAGGTACTTACTCGCATGATGAGTATACCCACCTTCTATGTAAGATCTTTATATCATAGTTATGAAAACGTGCTTTCAACGGTAAAATATCAAGGCCACGATGGGTTACATTAAAGTGGAACTTTACCAAAGTCTTTCGAAACAGGCTCCGAGCCAGCATTTTTTGAATGTCAGTTATATGAATAACTGACATTGTTGATTACTAGGCGGAGAAACAATTTAAAAGTGAACTGATGTCGGCGTCAGTGTTACTTAACCTAGCACAACTGTATGTCGAATAGGCTGGGCCAACAAAACTTGGCACCTACTGCGCAATAGCGTCATTATGTTTTTGTTACTTGACAAAATAGTGTATGACAAAAAAATTTGCAGCTGTATGTAACTAACCTTCCTCTTATTTACCCAGTGTTAACAGACAAGATGCGTCACCGCTTCTTTTGTTACATTTTTATATTTTAAAATAAAATTATTCAGCTATGAGCACAATAATAATTCGTGCATTTACGTCAGCATTTGTTTCTTTTTGGAAATACAGAAATTATGCTAATCACACTTGCAAAGTAACGCTTTAAGCCGTTAACTAGTTGTATTGTGCAATATAATGAGTCGTTTATGAAGGTAATATGATGTTAACTGCGATATTTAATAAAAAAATGTTACGTTTAGCTGCTTTATGAGAGTATACATTGCTTCACCACTACACCCGGTGCCTGTCATAAACGAATTGCTATAATTTGTTACTAATATGATAGCTATGTCCTATCGGTAGTTATGTAAAGGCAACAGAACCTATATTAAAAACTAAAACCTAAACTAAAATGAGCCGCAACGGGCATCTAAAATCTTTGAATTCAGTACAAGATATCCATGATGAACAAAGGCGAGTACAAAGCTACTAGTGAGTGAACAGCCCATTGTGATCTCAATAAACCAAATCCGAAGGACGAATAGTGACCTACATCAACCTTACTCCATCAATGACTTGCATAACCCTAAAACAATGATGTAAATAACATTGCACACCATAGATCGCCGTTAATAACAATGGTGAATAAGTGAAAGTGCAACTCAACCACCGGACCGTTCCGGCCGGCTATTGTTTCTCTATAACGCATTGTTTTCATTAGTACCGGTCCTTGGCGCCGGTTTACGATTTGGCGTAATATAGAGATACGAAGCAATCAAGGGTTAAGCTCCGGATTTGTAGACAGCGAAAAACAAACGACGTATCTTCTGACATCATCGCTCAAACTTGAAAGTTTACTGTTTAAACAAGCGTTTACTGAACTTATTGTAGTTGATTGCGAGAATTCAAGCTTGGCAAAATTGCAACAAACATTTAACTAACCAATTGTTTTATAAACTTTCAGATAGAAAGACTGAAAACACGAGAAATATGCTACAATGATCATCTACGTTTTAGAGGAATGGACCCAAAGAAAGGAGAAATAGTCTCATGGCTCCTCTTCTTGATATTTTCTTATGTAGCTGGACAAGCTTCGATATGTCCAGCCCCAGAGACAATCCTTCCATGCATATGCACAAATCGACACGAAGATGTTCAGATATGGTTAGTATGAGTATTTCCTGTGACATCAAGAACTCTTTTGGCTGGTTACTTAAAAACTTATTTTTTTCAGGTGTACACACAGCGACTTGCCCCAAGTATTAAAGGGTGTCCAGAAAGTTGGAGAACTTGTCAGAAAACCCATAGATGAACTGATAGTGGAGAACAACTATCTTCCGTCCCTCCCAGGGAAGATATTCCAAAATGTGAAAATTATGAGATTAATGCTCCGTCACAATGGACTAGAGCGACTATCGGGTGCATGGCTGGAGACGCAAGAACAGAATTTGGTAGAAATATTTATCGTTGAAAATGACTTAAGGAGCCTTCCAGCAGAAAGTCTGATGAAACTACAGAACCTCCAAGCCTTAACAATACAATCGCAAAATCTGAAGAGGATACCAGCGTTTTCTGGCTTACAGAAATTACGTTACCTAAACATACAATCGGAAAGTCTAAACGCTGTCAATGAAAACACGTTTGAGAATTTGCCAAACATAGAGAAGCTGTTTATTCAAGGAAGTGTAAACCTCCGAATACTGAAAGAAAACGCATTTTATAATTTGCCGAAATTACGAAGACTGGAAATCACAAATTGCGGAATTAATCTTATACATATGAGGGCTCTATCCCTGCTTCCGTCTCTTAACGAAATATCACTAAGCAATAACAGAATCGCAGATGCAACGATGGTTGGAAGAGCTATTAGAGACTTGCCAATGCTATCTCATTTAAATCTTAATCACAACTTGATTGATAAATTGAGCGAAGGCGGATTTGTTGATCAGCCAATGCTAGAGAACCTATTTTTGTCACACAACAACATTAATATCATACACCATGGTGCATTCCATAGGGTCCCAAAGCTAAGAGTCGTGGATTTAAATTATAATAGAATAAGTCAAATACATCCAGAATCGTTTTTACAACAATCCGGTAGTGGAGTTGAGGAGCTTACTTTGATCGGAAACCAAATAATGCATATTTCAGAATTTAGAGCATTACTCGATGCTCTACCTCGATTGAAATTCTTAGACTTGAGTCACAATTTGCTTCAAGAAATCCCAAGAGGCGCTCTTAGAGGTCACCCGAGTCTAGAAAGATTGCATTTGAATAAGAACAACATCAAATTCATACAGGCAGACGCATTCGTCGCGATGCCTGCATTGAGAGAATTGCACCTTAGTAACAATTCGTTGAATGATATGAACGAAGGTCCATATTGGAATTTGCCAGCACTGAAAGGACTAGATTTGTCTTACAACTACTTCACACGGTTGCAGCCCAAACTTTTATACAATCTTCCATCATTAAGGAGGATTAATTTCAGTTTCAATCAACTAGCGATCATAGACCCAATAACCTTCATGGAATCACCTTTGTTGGAATACGTGAACGTATCAGGAAATAGTCTCGTTTCTGTACACCCAGCTACTTTCAGAAACTTAGCGAATCTTTACGAGCTGGACGCTAGTGCTAACAGACTGATAGAATTTGTACCTGGATTACCACGAGGCTTAGAAAAGTTGTATCTCCATCAGAATCAAATCACGAGTTTACCAATGCCTCCGTCACCAGACTTAGATTTACCATCCCTAAGAACTTTAGATATTTCGAGTAACGGGATTCAGAAAATTCCTCATGGCAGTTTGAAAACTTTACACAATTTACGAAGATTTTATATGAAACGAAACGGATTGAGGCAGGTCGAGATGACGACATTTAGCGATTTAGATCGATTGGAGATTTTAGACTTGAGTTACAATCAAATTATGGCTGTTCACCCAAAAAGCTTCAGCAAACTCAATCAACTGAAGCAAGTGAATCTGCACGGCAACACTATAGAGAATTTCGATTTCATGGCGATTCAAGACAATGCTGCGCTGTCGTCTTTGGATTTCAGCAAAAATAAGTTAAAAAGTATAAGCCCAAATATTGTAAACAGGGCTCTAGATGTAGAAACGTTGAATATATCTTCGAATAATCTAAACGAGTTACCGGCTACCTTGAACATGATGTCCAAGTTAAAAGTTTTGGACGCTAGCTACAATCACGTGAAACACTTCGATGGTAATTCCATAAACAGTATAAATACGCTAACGGATTTTAAAATGCCCAACAATAAGTTAGTGGAGCTACGGACTGGAAGCTTCAAAGACCTTAGAGATCTTGAAACGATAGATTTGGATAATAACAATATTGAAGTGGTTCATCAAAAAGCGATTGCTAATCTTCCGAAATTGGTCTCCATATACTTGAGCCGGAATCACATTATAGATTTACCTGACCGAGTATTTTCAAATCTGCCGAAGCTTAGAATAATAGAGCTACAAGGGAATCGTTTGCAATATATTTCGCTACGAGCTTTTGAGAATATGCCTTTAGTGCAGTATATGAATTTGAGCAATAATCAAATTACTAGTATCGATAATTCAGGACTAAGGCAATTATCTTCCCTAGAAGTGTTGGACTTAAGCTTTAACAAGCTGATGAGGTTGACGAGAGCATCTTTTCAGTACATGGAATGGTTAGTGGAGCTGAACTTAGATAATAATATGATATGCCACATTAGCGGCCAGCCTTTCGATTTCATGCCGCGACTGAAAGTTCTCTCCCTCAGGCATAATAAGCTAAGCACAGTATTAGAGAACACATTTGCAAAACTGAGAAATAACATAGCAATTTTGGATATTGACGGTAAGTTTAGAGAACCGCACAACCCTATTTTTTAATTATTTTATGACTAGCTGCTGCCAGCGGCTCCGCCCGCGTGAATGACGAAAAAAAAAATATCCTACTTGTTATTCCAGACTTTGATCTACTTACCTCTGTGCCAAATTTCATGAAGATCCTTTCGGGCGTTCTGACGTGAAAGAGTAACAAACATCCGTCCATCCATCCTCACGAACTTTCACATTTATTATTAGTAGGATAGACTAGGAAGTGCTAATCATATTTTTACTCTTTTTCAGGAAATCCGCTAATTTGCAATTGCCACATCATTTGGCTGAAGTCATGGCTATCGGAGTCGTCTTCTATAGGACCTAAATGCGCAGATGGAACATACGTTAAGGGTATGCCGTTTGGAAGAAATGATTGCTCAAACACCGCAATAAATCAAGTTGATGAGGAAGATCTAAGAACGTGTATGATACATGAAAATGAAGCGCTTCTGCCGAATTTAGCTACATCACAAGTTTATTCAACAATAGACAAAATAAAAGACTACACATCACAGATTAAGAACACGTATCAAGCTAACAAAATAAACAGACCATCTCCAGAAGAATCTGATTACTTCTACGACGAATATGTCGATTATCCTTATAACGAAACTTTAATAGATGGCTTGAACAACGAAGTAAGTTCCACGCAAAATTATAATAGATCATCAGGAGGGCTTCCCACAATATACGCGGCAATGAAAAATACGACTGATAGAAACAAGCAGACCCCGGCAAATGGACCTAACAGCGGATTCACATTCTTCGGAATGCCCATGCCGCCGATAGACATGGGAAAATTACTTAACACAGGACGCAAAATAGACTGGCCAGACAAGAAAAACTCTCAACAACATTCACATTCCCACTCCCATGGGAACAAATATCAGCTACCAGAACCACCAAAGTTTGAAACTGGTGGGTTCTCACCAATTCTACCCACAACTGCAGGAGGTTTTAAGCCAATACCTGATCCAACACTAAATGTTTCACAAACTGCAGTGCAAACCCAAATTGCTACAACTTACAATAAACAAGGAGCTATGAAACAAGCCATAGCAGCAGTTTCAACCAAACCACCTGTTAAAACAGTCCATAACAACACAACCCACCAGAAAATTAAAAGTGAGATACATGAGCTCCAAGCATACATAGATGATGACAATAGCACTCATGTAGCTTACAACAGAACTAAGAATGTTGAAGAGCAAAAGAGTGACCCTAATAATTTGAGTAAATACAATTTAATGGAATCAAACTTGACAATTACACAAGTGACTGAAAAGGAGAGTATGCTTATAACAACAGATACAAGTAATGATATGTCATTGCAAGCTTGGATGGAGAGCAGTACTTCATCTTACTCCTCATCCACTGCAGTAACATCAAAGCCACCAATGAAGAAACATATTGAGCCAGCACCCACTGCTCTATCTGCAGTATTAGTACCCAGCACAGCAGAGTTATATGAAAGAAACCATGGTAAGAGACCAGCAACTATCACCAAAGTAAACCTACCAAACTTAGAACATAATGAGCATAGAGAAAACTATTCGCCAAATAGAGAGCCAAAGACAAGATTTTCAGAGATTATGAGCACAGGGAACACAAAGACAAGGCAGATTGGTGATAATGACTGGTATTACAAAAATTATAACAATTCGAATTTAGAACCTTACATTGCACCTGGTGTACACAAGCCAATGTCTAAAAGTAATGTTAACACATACAATAAGTTTATTTTATCCGTTATATTATTTTATACTATGACTTTAATATTATAATTACATTGGGCAAAAAATCTTGCTATTAAAATAATTATCTAACATTATGATCATCATCTTCCTGCCCTTATCCAATGTTACTTGGGGTCAGCTATCTTACATAATGATGAATGTGTAAATAAGAGGAATTGGTAATATCACAATAAACAGTAACATATTTGATTTTGTTTTATTCTAACAGAGCAGAGATATACATTATCACATTTGTTATGATTACATTGTATGCACTTATTTATAGGTAACATTGAACCATATCATAAACCACATCCATAAGATAAACCAAAAGAAAAAAATGTTGTATGCATTTTTTTTTTCATTAAATTTTTAATTTGAGAACAGTTTAAATAGGCAACTGGACAATTATGATGATTTTCATTATTGTTTTTACTTATTTCCAAATTCCCAGAAATATTTTATTCATAGAATATCATTCTGTCATACACTTTTTCTATTGAATTATCTCATGTTTGTAACACAAAGTAGCTTAAACAGGTTTTTAACCTAGGAAATGTGCTTTAAGCTTTTCTAGAGCCCTGTATCTGTGAGATATTTTATTTTTCTCTGTCTTAGGTAGTTCAGCATAAGTTTCACTGTAACCATCAGGTTGGAAAACACAGTCCCAGCCAAAGTCTCTGGTACCTCTTGGAGCTACAATTTTTCCACTAGTAATGCCTTGGAACAACTTAACATCTAGGTCTTCACAATTGCCAGCACAGTAAGCAAATGTACACACAGCCTTAGCAGATTTGTTCTCCCAACCAGTCAGGAGTTTTGTAAGCCCTTCAGGCTCTAATTTCTCCAGAAACCACTTGATATATGGTCCAGGAAGCCCCTTTAGTGCGTCAAAACATAGGGACGTATCTTCCACTAACACTGGCCTCTTCAGACGCCTTGCAGCTTCTTGGCACTTCTTAATAGACACCTCGTCGATTTCCCCTTGAAGTTCTGGCAAGTCCAGCTTGTGGCTAATAATTTCTAAAGGGAAATTACTGCCAAGAATAGCCCTGAGCTCTTCTAGTTTTTTGGCATTGCCGGTGACGAAGGTTATAGTTCTTTGCGACATTTTTATTTGGGAATGCTATGTATAAATGTCGTTTGGCTGACTTTTTTAACGAAAATATGCGTTAAGGTTTGTGCTTTTCATTTATAATTTTAGGAAAACTTAAAAATAAATTCCGAAAGCATGTCTCACTCAAGTTCTCAAAAAGTACATCACAGACTACATAGGATCAGATGACCCACTCCCATAGAGAAAAAATGGTAAGTAGAGGTTGTCAAAAGTTGGAAGTTTAGAACATGACAGATCGTTTTTTTTTTAAATTAGGTGTTGAGTTTTTGGCAAAGGCACACACGTAAAGCCTCAATTACGCCGGTTGTTCTGTATATTCAGATCAAATTCAGACCTCAACTTTATTATTATTGCTGATATCAGCAAAAACCAATAAGTTCTTTATTAATTTGTATTAAGTTCTCACTCTAACATTATAACTACAGGGAACAACTGGGAAATATGTAAATAAAACACAATAAATACTTATTTAAGTTTTTATTTTTTAACTTAGTTTTAAATTTAACAAATGCCTTACATTGCATTCTCGGAAGAGATTTTTCGATTAATCGGGATACATCTGTGCCTTTCATTATTTTATTTATCGTACAACACCAGTTAAAAATTACTAAATTTACCCCATGCTCAAGGAAGGCCTTTTCAATTTCTTTTTTATGTGTTTCACAAGAAAGGAAGTCAAATGAGTACTTAGACATAATTTTGCTTTTTATCATTTTTGAAATGTTATTTTTTGCTGGAGAATTCTCTAGGTACGCATTTGCTTCCTCTGTGACTACTCCGAACGCTCTCACTGCATTTTCAGAAGGGTAGGTCAATTTCATTTTTTTAATGGTTCTATATTCTTTTTTTTGCACCCAATTATGAATAGCGTTGACCTCACTGGTTGTCAGATCGGCAACGCAATCGTTACATTTTATTTTTGTGAAAATTTTTCTTGTAACCCACCCTGCTGTGTATGCTCTTGCATGTACATTGAGGCGTTCTTGAGCAACAGATCGCGACACCGTTCTTGACGTATGGGGTTCTACACTAATTTCACTCAGATACTGCACATCTTCTTTTTCGGAAGGTACAAATAGCTGTTTTAGCTTAACCAGCTGGTTTGCTGCATCATCTTCACAATTAAAAGTATCTGAGTGAAATTTTATAAATCTCGTTATTAGTAATGATCTGAAGGTGTTGACGAAGGTGTGGCAATTCGGGTTATTATTTCTGCAATTATACGCCCGCACTTGTCCAAAAAAGTTTTCCATTGGATCAGAGGTAAAATAGCGCGGGCGCATTATTTTCACGTTTTTCTTTTGGAAGAATTGCCACAGCCTTAAAAAGCTTTGCAAAGTTACAATCCAATTTTTTAATGAAGGCACTGTTGTCTCCCTACCTTTAACATCCAAAAAACGTATTTCTTTTAATTTTCTAATTGATTCTTGCCAAAATCTTTGGTGCGGTGAACCTGATGTACAGGCTGCGCGTAAGGGTTTCCCTTTTGCTGACTTACTGTTTAAACTCGCACCATTCACTGAGTCGAACAGATCATCAAAAAATGTTACTGTTTCAGCAGTATTTTCGAGGGTGGAGCTAACTCTTCTCCCATCAGCATATTGAGCTGGAACAAATGACACTTAAATTAAAATTGGTATACTATGGTAATTGGAATAAATTGATTTTAGTTTAAGTTCGAGATTCAGAAAAATATATCAGAATATTAAAATTCATGATGACTAGTATAAATAAATGAACAAAAATTGCTTGACTTTATTATTATTACTAGCTGACCAGGCAAACGTTGTTATGTCCAATAAATAAAAAAAATTGACTCTGACCTACCAAATATACACGAAAAAAATCTTAAACATTGATCAAGTCTTTTGGAGAAATACAATGACGGGGAGTCATTATACTCATCATTATGAACAACTTTTCACAAACAAAAAAGTTGTTCATAATGAAAACTTTGAATTTATATATGATATTTTTTTGTTTGAGTTAACAGAATTAAGTAGGAAAAAAATCTATTAATATCACAGAAATACTTACAAAATTGAGATGTGTAAATCAGAGTAGCTGCAACCGTTTTGCTGAAAACTCGAGCACAATTCTTCACCTGTAAAATTAAACAAGCATTCATTTAAAAAAATTATAAAGATTTTACAACACAAAACTTTTTCAAAAACTCTCTCGAAAGTAACTTAATTAAGTCGCCATTAAGTCTCATGCTGTCTTTGTCAGCTGAATGTGTATTGTAGCAATAGAAACACAAGAGTAGATAGGATTTGGGGGTATGTGCCATTTTAAAGATAGCGCACAGCCGAGACTACTGGTCATAGAAAGCTGAAATTTGACATGTAAATCCTCTTATTGCCCCCCTTAGTGGAGTGAAGGGAATCACTCAGCTAAAGGGGGCAATAAGAGGATTTCCCGCCATTCGTACGGGAACGGGAAAAAATGGGATATGCGTGTACGAAGTCGCCGGCAAAAGCTAGTCCAATATAATTATGTAACTTACCTTCATCTTTTTAATTTTGTCTGGTATAACCAGTTCGTCATTTAATTTAGGCATCAGCCTCATCTGCGCATGACTGCAGTCCGTTTCGTATACTTCGACAATGTCACTCCATTTTGAAATTTTTCCTTTGCATTTAATATTTTTCGTCAAAAAATTGTTTCTTAACCCTTTAAGTAAGTGTGGTGGATCAAATATGACACTTATTTTGTTTCCCTCAATTTCTATAACACCATCTAAAATAGAAATAATGTATTATGTACAGTCAATATTTAAATTATGTACAGTCAACATTTAAAAAACACTGGTCAAGTGCGAGTCGGACTCGCGTGCAAAGGGTTCCGAACCAATTTCATTTTTTTAACATGTTTTTTAACACTACAGACTTCTTATAGGTTTTCCTGTAATCTTTAGGTATAGAACTATTATCTGCATTTTTTTCATAATTTTAGACTCAGTAGTTTCAGAGATAAGGGGGGGAACGGTCATTCTTGGTCTAATTTCTTGAATAACTTTAACTGTGGATTTTAAAATTATGTGAAAAAAAAAAATATATATAATTAAATCCCTCACAGTAAGCCTTTTCATTTGATATGTCACACAATACAGTTTGGAAAACGTTTTTTTTTTTTTTTTAATTTTCTACTTAGATAATGTGTCCGTGTTTGGGTCACAGAAGTTCATATGTATACCAAATTTCAACAGAATCGTTCCAATAGATCCGAAAAAAACTGGCTGTGACAGATGGACTGACAGACAGACACCCGAGTGATCCTATAAGAGTTGCGTTTCTTACAGAAGTTCGGAAACCTAAAACTGAAAAATGGAAAATCTTTAAAAAATAACCAATCTGATTATTTTTAAAGATTTCACTAAAAGACGTTTACTTTTAATCATCTGCCTGAATCCTCGTGAATACAATGAAGCCATTAAACAAAGTGTGACGAACAAAGTGTGAAGAACAAAGTGTTGACTAACATTACCACAAATACAAAGTTCGACGGCCTGACTCTCGTTGCTGCCGTCCCAACGTGACACTGGCAGAATACTCGGAACCGGCTCAGTAGCCATTAAGAAAAAAAAAAAGTGTAGAATTATGTATATACCTGTATTTTCATCAGCCAGTATTTGATCTCTCCTTGTTTCTTCAAGGAGACTTTTTATGGCAGACTGAAATGAGGAGCCCTGGTCACTGACTAGAGCCAGAGGCAAAAGACCAGAATTAATGCATGCAGTTATAACAGTCTTTAAAATGGTTTTCAATTGGAGGGAAGATGTTGTGCCCTTGCAGAAATAAAAAACAATAGGCTGCTGCCATTTGTAAACGGCTCCTCTAAGCATAAACGCTAGAGCATGGTCTGCAAAGTCGTCAGTCTTCCCATTCAAATCCACGAAGCCATGGATTATGTCTCCGTGTTTCTCATATGTGAGGCCCGGTTCTAGAGCCATCTCGTCAAACAATATTGAGCAATATTTTTTGTTTTCGCACCAAGTGCTAACCTGAAAATAATAAAAATATGTGTTTATCTACCACTTCAAATTCAAATTTCTTGAATATGAATATATCAATAAATAAATTCCTAAATAATGTGTCAATCTCACCTCTTCTTTGATAGCTTTGAATATTTGTGGATTAATTCCAGTGCCTATATTCAAGCTGGAAATCATTTTATTTAATGTTGTTTTAGAGGGAAGAATAAATATTTTCTGTAAAAATTTGTAACATTTTGGACTCTGTTTTAAAATTGAGAGACCAATTAACTTTTCTTCATCAGTGAAGCGACGACCATTTGAGCCCTTGGTGCACTGCTTCAATTGCATCCACATTATGCGTTTCGCCAAAGGATTCATATTTTGAGTCAGCTTTTCAAAAGATTCCTCTTTTGAAAATTTGAGAGCCCTCTTGGCTCTCCGACTAAAATTAAGTTGTCTTTTCGACCGTAGATACTCCTTGTAGAGTTTCCTACATTTAGGAGTAAGAGTTCTTGCTGTTTGCAGGAGCCTTCCTTTTTTCAACTTTTTGGGAGTTACAAGTTTTGGCTCAGCTATAGGAGTTGAACCTGTGTAGTAAAACATAATTTAAACAAATATTAAAGGGGAATGCCAACCAAAGTATGTATTTTAGGCACTGTTGGTCATAGTTAGTTCATTTTTCATCAATTTTATTATATGCAAATCTAAATAAACTCCTAAATAGATATTTTAAACATCAAGCAAGCAAGATTTCACCATTTTTGAAAAACAACTTTTTAAAGTAAAATGTTAACATGGGTTAAAAATGCTGTAACTTGTACTGACACAGACAGGATGCATAAAGGAATATAATTATTTGAATTTGATACATACCAATAATACCCAACTCATTGTCTTCGTTAGCTGTAGGTACAGCAGGTTGTGATAAAACATCATCATTGTACTTTGAAATCTTCGATGTTGAAGGCATTGTTAATGAGTGATCTGTAAATATATGACATAATTTAAAGTACATAGAACTATACACAAATATCTATAGGGAATTGAAATAAGGACTTAAGTACCTTAAGTACATACCTGTTACATTTCCATTGTTTTCTTTGTCAGTAATTGAGGACACTTCAACATTAATAGTTGGTTTTTCTGCAAGTGAGGTATCTGAAATATAGTTTATTGAATTTTTATTTATTTTTTAATGACTAAGACTTGGTATAGCAAAATCAACAAAAATAAATTCTACTTTAGTTCCATAATAACAGGTTCGCATGAATTCATTTTAAACTGTAAATTAAATAGTTAATGGAAATAACAGTCTTACCAGGAGGACGGGCATAAGTATGGTCATCATGTTTCCTTTTCAGAGAATAGTTGTGATCACGATTCTGATATACATCTGAAAAAGGAAATGTATGCTCATTTTACATGGGTGATATAATGGTGATCTTTTATTTATTCCTAATGTAATAATAATACTGTGAATGTCCACATCTACATCGCAGCATCACAATAACACAGGGAATTAAATGTAAGGAAATACATGAAGGCACTTTTTAGTTTCCATCCACGATAACATTAAATTTGCACATTATTATATTCATACATTTTAAGGATGTAGGTAGACATCCACAACATTGCATGAAGTGCCTCATACCTAGTAATATTGGAGAGCCTGTTAGAACTTCATACTTGAAAAAATGGGTCAGTGGGTAGTCTTAGGTTGAGTGGGTTATAATGGAATATCTCATTTTACAAGATTATCAGATTTTTATTTAATACGTACCTTCCTTAACTGTTGTGGATATTCCGGAGGCAATTTCATCGGCCGAAAACAATGATGGATAAGAACCAACTTTGAGCCGATACTTCTCACTGAAGAACCTTTTTTCAAAATGTTTCTGGCACACACATAGTTTCTGAAGTTCTTGCACACTTAGGCTGCGCAAATAATCACTATTGATGCTCAGAAGCCACTTTTTGAGTCTTATCTCACTAGTAGGAAACGGATGCATTTTAACGTCCTTCCGTTTAGTACCACAATTTTCGATACAACACTTGTTGTACATCTTGCACTGCCAATGCAAAATATAACAGTTTAAAATCACTGAGAGGATAAGTACGGAAATTAATCAACGCAAACTTCACTCGATCAGCAACAAAACTGTTATGGCGGTAGCGGAAAAGTTCTACATTTGACAGTGACATTTGTAAATTGTCTATGGTTTTGGCAACGGACGTACGCGGGGTGAAGAATGACAGAAGGGGGCGAGGAGACCTGTCATGTTCTTTTCTTCCAACCATAGAGTATACGGTTGAAACTTTTTGTTCTAAGTTTGCGTGCCGTGAAGTACATTGACGTAAGACGTTTATTCAATTTGACATTGACAGCTATTTCGGAGTTTTTTAAATACCATGCTAAACTCTTGGCTTTTTGCTTTCACATTTTGTCATTTTTATTAGCGAGAATATCTTCTGTTGTAGGGTGTGGCCAGCCCTAAGAAAAAACCATAACCATAGACATTCTTTTTTCTTTAATGACTGTCAAATTTTAGTTTTGATTGCCGCTTGGCAAAAATCATTGTGTTTTGAGCGTATTGTAGTTGTGAGTTATTATTGTGGTCTTATTTGCTGTTAAAAGCATACACTATAATAACTGTGCAATATTTAGTAAAATACTACAACAACAATGCCTAGCCAAGAAGTTTTAACCACAAAAGTGGTTGTTCATCCTTTGGTCTTGTTGAGTGTGGTGGACCACTTCAATCGGATGGGCAAAATAGGTAATCAAAAACGAGTAGTCGGCGTGCTGCTGGGATGCTGGAGAGCTAAGGGTGTCCTGGACGTCTCCAATAGCTTTGCAGGTAAATCACTGACACATTCATTTATAACTCTAACAATGTCTACTAGCTCCTGCCTACCTAGTTGTATTGACAATCTATCTATCTATCGGGGCTTGGTTTCTGCACTTACTCTGACGTTGGATTCGTCATGCCAACCAGCCAACCTCCCTCCAGAAGCAGATCAGTCCTCAGAATATCTGTAGCCCTATTGTTTGCATCCATATTTTGACGACGCCTGTGCACTCAAGGAGCACATGCTGTTCCGTTTCCTCCTCCTCCATACATGCTCTGCATAGAGGACTGTCCGTTGTACCTATAGTGTGGAAGTTGTATTGCAATGTTTTTTTTTTCCAGTTCCCTTTGATGAGGATGACAAAGACAAGTCGGTCTGGTTCCTTGATCATGACTACCTAGAGAACATGTATGGTATGTTCAAGAAGGTCAATGCCAGAGAGAAGGTAGTGGGCTGGTACCACACTGGCCCCAAACTCCACCAGAATGATGTATCAATCAATGAACTGATCAGGCGCTACTGCCCCAACTCAGTCCTAGTCATCATTGATGCTAAACCAAAGGACCTTGGCCTCCCAACTGAAGCTTACCAGGCTGTTGAAGAGGTCCATGATGATGGTTCACCTACAACGAGGACCTTTGAACATGTACCCAGTGAGATAGGGGCTGAAGAAGCAGAAGAAGTTGGTGTAGAACATCTTTTAAGAGACATTAAGGATACTACTGTTGGTAGTCTCTCCCAGAGAATTACAAACCAGTTGCTAGGTCTGAAAGGCCTGCACTCCCAACTGAGCGAGATTAGAGACTACCTTGTGCAAGTTGGTCAAGGCTCTCTACCAATGAACCATCAGATTATCTACCAGCTGCAGGACATCTTCAACCTTTTGCCTGACATTGCCAATGACAGCTTTATTGACAACCTTTACATCAAAACTAATGATCAGTCCCTTGTTGTGTACTTAGCTGCACTGGTACGATCTATCATAGCTCTACATAACCTTATCAACAATAAGATAACAAATAGAGATGCTGAAGAAGGAAAGAAGGAAGACAAAGATAAGAAGGAAAAGGAAAAGAAAGAAGGAAAGGATGGAAAGGAAGAAGATAAGAAAGATGAGAAAGCAAAAGGAGACAAAAAAGAAAAAGATGAGAAGAAAAAGTAATTTAGAATCATCATTAGATTAAGTTGTTTGTAATGCTGAGTTATTTTTAAATAAATTGTATTTACTTATTCAACTTTTGGCATTATTACATAGGATAACACTTATAATATGTTTTATATTGAAAACAGATTCCATTTAATTTTTCTAATTGACTACCCAAGCTATTGCAGGCACAACAGTAGTTTTTAATTTGAAGTGTTCAAAGTATTCAAAAATTACTTTTCCCTGTTTCTGTCTGGGTTTGAAATAATATTTTTATTTTTCTTCCCATTTCACTGCTAAACTATTTTACAGTCTAAGATTTTGATGGAAATGCACAATCTAATATAATTATTTTGTATGATTACACAAAAAGCGCCGAGTATCGAAACCAGGACTTTGTGTAAGGCATATTTTGAACTAATTTGGCAGCATAGCATACCAGAAAACCAAAAACTGCCAAATAGGGGAAATAATACGTGTATAAGCGAATTTTGGCATAGTTGTAGAGAAAGGCGTTTTAAGTTAACCAACATAGTTACTATAAAATACACCCAACATTTCGGAAGTCAGTGTTTTTTTCTTATATTTTCGTTTTTCGACACCAACTTCCGAAATTAAAGATATTTTATACTTTGTAGTGTTTTGTTTTTGGAAGTCGGTTGTATTTTTTTCTAAAAAAGTTTTTATTTTTCACTTTTTAGTGGTACCTGCGTACCTAGTATAAGAAACTCGAGTATTTTAGTCTTCATTTCAAGACTGAGTAGATTTTTAAGACTAGGACTCTTAAGTCACTTGAGTTCGAGTCCTTTGAGTCTTCTGAGTCCTTTCGAGTCTTCAGAGTCCTTTCAAGTCTTAAGTTCTTTGAGCTAGACTTGAGTCATGAACTTGAGTTGGTGTATTATAATATACCTACCTATTACTATTAGTACTGAATGATTTTATATCGTCATCCATATTTATTTACTGACTGAAAATAAATCGCACAATAAAAAAATTTAACAATTAAATTGCACTAAACGCAAATAACCTAATTAAAAATATCTACCTGAAGACTGACGATTTGCTAAATCAAAAGGAGAGTTAAAACGTCTAAATAAAATAATAAACACATAATACCGTCTACTTATATACAACCTGTAACAGAACAAACGCAGTACCTCTTAAGGGGTCATTGAACTCAGCACTATCATGAACAACTTTTACTATGGGACCAACACTGAAATCGCGAAAAAAAAATCGACTCCCCCATACATTTATGTGCGCATAATTCGACAAAATGTACTGAACAGCTGATTTTTTTTCGCAATTTCGGGGTTGGTCCCATAGTAAATGTTGTTCTTAATGATGAGTACAATGACCCCTTAAGAGGTTTTGCGTTTATTCTGTTACACGTTGTATAGGCTGTATATACTAAAATAATACAATAGGTATATAAATATATAATATATAAATACCTATATATACAATAGTTACGTAACTAATAAGTCAATAATTTGTTCATTGCTATTTTATTTACTTCAAACTACAGCTATGGATTTAAAGGACTCAGTCATGGATTCTTTTAAAAAGACTCAGTCTTTGAGTTCTTTTTGGCAGGACTCAAGTCCTTTTACAAAAGACTCCAAATTCTGAAGGACTTGAGCTCTAAGTTTAATTAATAAGACTCGAGTCTTCAAAAATACCTAGCTCAAATCTTATTAAATACCTAAGACTTCAAGACTCGAATTTCTTCCAACACTACGCACAGCGTACCGGCGTGATGTTGTTATGTTATGAACTGGTGTAAACAATGAACAGACATGCGATTTCAGCAATCCCGATCCATTTGCTATCATTTATTGAAGAGTTATGTTGCCTACCTCCGAAGTTCTTCATCAGATCTTCACCAAATTGAAATGGGACCAGTCTGAGAAAATACTCTTCCAAACAAAAGAAGAATCATCCAAATCGGTTGACAATTGGCGAAAATATCGCTGAACAAACATTTTTCATGGGGTCCCATGTCCCATCATCAGATCTTAACTTATACCTACCATTATCAGCTCAGCAACATGAGATGTTGTTTACCAGGCACAAATAATAATAATATAATAATAATAATATTTCACAACTATCACACAACGCCATCTAGTCCCAAGCTAAGCAGAGCTTGTGTTATGGGTACTAGACAACTGATAAACATACTTATATATTTCTAAATACATAAATATAATAGATAAATTACACCCAGACAGAACAAATGATCGTGCTCATCACACAAACATTTGTCCTGGGTGGGAATCGAACCCACGACCTCCGGCATAGCAGTCAGGGTCACTAACCACTAGACCAACAAGCCAGTCAAATATCAAATATCTGAATTGCGATAGAATGTGCCTTTAAAATTTGAGGGTTTCTCTCGATTTTCATGGGATTCCATCATCAGATTCTGACTTGGTGACAATAGGACCACCTCAGGAGTATAGGTTTTCGAATAGATAAGGATTTTTAAAATCGGTCCACAATTGGCGGAGCTATCGGTGAACATACATAAAAAATACGTCCTTTTTGAAGAAGTCGGTTAAAAAGTACAGATGGGTAGGGATTAAAAGGTCCCTTTTTTAATTTTTCGTAAATAACTTAAAACGGTGGCCCATACTATGCCCACAGCAAACAATGTTCTTATTTCTTATACATAAGTACTTAATTAACATAAAATTTACTACAAATAGATTCCGTACACTTCGCTAGGATCAATGTTTAATGAGATACGGAGGGGAGAAGATAGACAAAAAATAATTTCATAAGAATGGCACGTAGGTATAATCCTAAAAATAAAATGCCTAAACAAGCTACCCGTTAACTTCGCCTCCACCCATCAGTACTTTTAGTAGGTATGTTGTTCAGGCACCTATACCTACAACTGTATCAAAATTCGATTATACACGGATAATTCCACTTTTTTTCCTTACTTGTTCCTTCTTTGTGTGGGTTATTAGTGTAATAAAGTTTAGCAGTCTTGAATGAAAAAAAACAAAAAGATACATATTAAATTTAAAAAATTGGCTTTCCCAACAATTCAAATTCAAAAGTCATCAAGTATTTATGTTTCATGTTAGGTAATTATTCAAATCGCTAATCTAATATTTGAAGCGTGATAACTATTGGTAGAAGTTTGACTGAAATGAAAATATTTTTGATAAATCCGACTTGCTATCAAATAGTGATGATAAGACAAAGCTGATCTATTGATAAAATTCGACAGTCGTCGCACAAGCGTCACGCGGAACCTACGATTATAATAAAATGATTGTGTCCTAAATTTTTGTGGTGTGAATCTCAATACTATTTCAAGATGGTAGATCGCGTAACTTTGGCGGTAAGTCCACTATTTGTTCACATCATGTTTGTCACATTGTATAAAAGCTTCAAATCAAAATAGATAAGTCGCATTATACACACATGACAGTCATGTTACCTAAAGTAAGCTACCTACTTAATTCGTCAACACTATGAGAAATATTATACCTAGTCGAATTTTAATATTGTGAAAACAAACAAGCTTTGCCTGCGGCTCTACGCTTGCAGCATAGATTTCACTTCTTAGCATGATAAATGAAAAACTATTAACATGGACCTACTCTTCTTGAAATTAAGGAATTGGAGGAAGCGTAGTATACACCCTGCACATGAACCTAATCTCGAGTTTTCCAGTTGGCGGGCCTATAAACATATACACTACAGTTGATCCTTAGAATAATATTATTCTAAGAGTTGATCACAACTTTAAACATTTTATTAGACCAAATTTTCACGATATTATGAGTTCATGATACCACTCTCCTGCTTACCCACCTTCCTATTATGCTTTTCAGGACCATGTCTGGCTAAAACCACCAGGGACCTCGGAATTTGACGTTCCTATAGCTGTGAAAGTCCTCAAGAGTGCTGGTGATAAAATTGAAGTAAGAGATCATGACGGCAACAAGTTCACGACCTCTGTACAAAATGTTCTCAAGCCTTTGCACTCCACGTCTATCGAAGGAGTCGAAGACATGATCACTCTTGGCGAGCTACAGGAATACACGATCCTCCACAACCTTCATATGCGGTACGCCAATCAACTCATTTATGTAAGTATATGTTTGGATTGTTATATATAGAAATAGGTTAAACGATAGGCCGCGAAATATGGCGGTTGGTTTGGTGTGATAGATACTTATGAAGGCGAAATATAGTAATAATAATAAATTCGTTTATTCAGGCAATATACACCCATTTAAAGACAGTTAAAAACACAAATAAATTAAATAAAAATTTACAAATTAAATTAGAACCAATAAAATTAAATTCGAATCAATAAATTAAAATCTAAATAAATTAAATTACATTTGAATCAATAAATTACAATTTAAAAATTAAATTAAATACCAAATAATAAAAAAAAACCTATCAAAACCCCTAAAATTCCTTACTTTTTTCTACCGAACATGTCAGCTAGCACAATGCCGGATAAAAGGACAGTCCAACCTTTCCGTAATCATCGCCAGCACGGTGTTGCAGCTGGCCCGTACTCTGCCCAGCACTGCTCACCATGGACGTAGCGCGCTTGCGCATAATAATAATAATTTAGCAAAAATGACCCTGGTGAGCTTTTAAGAATAAGTGGACGAACAATGAAATTGCATTTGTAACAATGTTTTTTTTTAATTCTCCAGAATATTTACCTACAAGGATGACGTTGTTGAGTTATCTCAGTTACGCCGATAGAGTTGATAATTATCAATACAATTTGGTGTCATTGATATTATTAAGCATTTATCCTTGTATAGATTTAATTCCGTTTCAAATCTAGGTATGCCTCGCGTCCGGCGTTTTAAGGTTTGAACCACAGTGGGAACTCAGGTATCCATCATTTTACGAGGGAATTAAGAAAGAATGGGTAGAAGTGAGTCAGGCTCAGGCTCGCAGCACTCATTTGTTGGTCAAATAGTCGCAAGCGCGACTGTTGACCTTCAGACCCCAGCTTCCAGCGCTGGGTTGGGCAAAGTAATGAGAAATTCTCGATGGAATAGGGATAAGTAACGGAATTTGTTCAGTAAGAGATACCCCCCCTACACGTCTGCCGGCCCCTTCAGGGAATGGTGGCATAATCATATTTTTAGTACGGAACGCTAAAAATATGATTATGCCACCATTCCCGAAGGGTAACCAACGGAAACCTAATACTAAGCCTCCACTGTCCGTCCGTCCGTCTGTCTGTCAGCGGGCTGTATCTCAACAAAAACCGTAACCGGTAGACAGATGAAATTTAAAAAAATATCCTATAATATCCTATAAAAATATCTATACAGTGGATTTTTTACCATTTGACCTATTGATAATCTGAAAAAAATTAGTTGGTATCAAGCTTTTTATCTTTACATGATTCTTCACGCCTCTTCCTTGACTTTGTACTTATCTACATTTGTTATTATAATATCTTAAAACTGTAACTGTTGTGACCCCCTTTATAGCTTTTGCCCGCGACTTCGTAGGTACGCGGATATTCTGCTTTTTCCCGTTCCCGTAGGAATTTTAGGAAATCCTTTCTTAGTGCTCCCTTGCGGAGTGTACGGAAGCTACATTAGCAAAATACATAGCCAAAGGACATTGTAAAAAGTGGCCTATGATTCTATGAATATTAAAAGTCATGGGGCCGACAACTATTAAAGTGGCGCTAGTAGCGCACAGACCAATAACAAAGCAGTTTTTGATGAAAAGATGGGTAAATACTTAGGTAAATGATTACTTTCAGTTTGATTAGATCGTCAAAAAATATTTCCAATTATTTGTACAAACCCAAACCTACCCCCTAACCTAGGTATAATGTAAGATAATGCGAATTCGATTTTATAAACCTTAAAAGAAATCAGACTGCATACAATACACAAATAAGCGAACAAATGAATCTTAAAGACTGGAATCACAGACTAATAGTGTTTATCTCACTTTGACGAGGGTTTGCGTAGTGGTGGCGCCAACTGAGATCTGTAGTGCACACACAGCCGTACTACGACTAGTACGGCTGTGTGTTGTCTGTCAGTCACTCACTCAGTCAACAGTAACAGAAGAATTTTATATATTAGGATGTTAAAAAAAGTCCATAACTCCCGGTAATCTCAAATCCTCTCACCAACCCACTTCAACTTCAGAAAGCTGGTCGAAGGTTCCAAAAATAGATGTGAGGTTTAATTTTAAGTGACAACCTTGTGCCGCGTGACACACAGTCACGAGGCACAAGGTTGTCACGCTATCGGCTTGTGATGGTGAGTCGCGGAGGGGTATGGTGAGAAAACTTGACATGGATGGTTATAATGCTGGCCACACGTTCAAGTAATTTGATGAAACAGGCTGGTTCAAACTGTTTGATCAAATAGAAAACGAAATTTCGCATTGCTTCATGCCGTTTGGCGACTGATTTTTGATCAAATTTTCCCAGAGACATTCATGCCAATTTGATCAAACAGCCGGAACGTATATAAGGGGAAGACCGAACAGACGATGAATGGATTGTGTGAAAGATAGAAGGGAGTGGCACCTACAACACTCCCCTGCCAACCCCTTAGGATTAAGCGTGTGTTATGTTTATGTTAACGATGTTCTTTCAAAAATAATATTTAATCACTTTATCATATAATTAAACCATACTAAATATATACACTTAAAATAAAATATCCTAACTAAAATAAGGCGTCAAAAAATTCGTCCGCATCGCTGTCCACTGGAAGTGAGCCCAAAAGACTGGCGGCATTGCCACGTTGTATGGCAATGCTTATCCTCTGTCCGAGGTAAAAGCCAGCCCTTTGGTCACGCGAAGTGTCAACTAAGCGTTTAGAAAGATATTTAAATAATAATCTTCTTTTATTCCAGACCTACACAGGATCGATGTTGATAGCCATAAACCCTTATGAAATTCTACCGATATACACAATGGATCAAATACATTTTTACCAAGAGCGGAGCCTCGGGGACATCCCGCCACACATATTTGCTATCGGTGATAATTCGTACAGAGAATTGCTGAATACTAAGTCCAACCAGTGTATTGTCATCAGGTAATAAACTGTGTTAATCGCACTTTATTTGAATTTATACGTGTCATCGTGCTGATATTGATAAAGATTGCTTTGGAGCGCTTTGCAGTCTGTGAGGTTTTCATAATACAAATTAATATCCAAAGTTAGTTGATACTGGCTTTTGCCGGGAGCATCGATCCCAGGAAAGAAAAAAAAAAGTGGTATCCCACGGGAAGTGCTACTGACATAAAAAGTATAGGCACAAACACACGGTCTTTCACATTCATCACATTATCATTATTTATTTATTTTAAGATCCACAAGATATAGGTTCTACCTAGTTTGGGGACCATCGTTCAAACAAACTGTATTGTCAAATACTTAAAAAATATAACTATGTTGTAGGACAAACTAATAAAAAACACGAAACTATCTAGGCCATAATAGTAGATTATAGAGGGGATAAAGCAGTTTCTTATGTACCGGGCGTTATATTGAATTCCGAACGCAATGAAGGATTCGGGAGTTAAGAGTTGAACTCACGAGCGAAGCGAGGGAGTTAATACAAGAATCCTGAATGCAGCGAGAGATTCAAGCTAGCCCAAGGCAAAGACATCTTTATCCCCGAGGAGCATACTCTACTTTTCACACTCTCTCTCTCTTTCAACTCTCGAATCTTTCATTGTATTCGGGATTCAATATGACGCCGGTAACATAAGACACTGCTTTATCCCCTTGCTGCATAATCTACTATTCTTCTAATTTTACTAGAATTGTATATACCTGTGTGCAACCATGCAGTGCAGTAGCCGGTCAATAGCATCTATTTATTATTGCTTTGTGCAGCCGGATATGTAATGTAATGATTATTATAGTAGTAGATAATCTTTAGATAGATAGCTATCTTACTAATGTACCTCCATAACTGATGTTTGTTGTGATAAGGCAGCCCTCGCCTAAACATAGGTGTGCAAGCTGCAGGCCAAATCCGAATCTATGAGGAATATCGAAAAACACTGAAATGTTCCTCGAACCCGATTTTGATGAAAATTAAAACCGCATCATTGGATTTTTGAAAAATTGCTATTCTTACCCAAGAATCGAACCGGTTGGTTTTGAAAAAAATACACCCTTTATTATTATACCATCAGAAAGTGTAGCTAATAAGGATCAAGTTCTGGGAGGTAATAACACATGTCGAACTAAAGGAAAGCTCTAATTTTTAACAAATTAGTTTCAGAATTATATTGACTAAAGCTACCTATCCAAACCGTAAGTGATATTTTTTCAAAAATCCAAGGATGCACTTGTAGATTCTCGTTCGCGATGTTGATGAAAACTAAAATTGCATCATTGATTTTTGAAAAAAAAAATTGAGTCGATATTTTTAATTTTTGACAAAATACATTTTTTATATTGTTAAAAATGAGCTCTTTCCTTTAGTTTGCCATGTGTTATTACTTCCCAGAATTTGATTCTTATAAGCTACACTGTCAGATGGTGTAATAATACAGAGTGAGTTTTTTTTTCAAAATCAACCGGTTCGATTCCTGTGTAGGAACAATTTTTCAAAAATCCAATGGTGCAGTTTTGCTTTTCATCAAATTCGGGCTCGAGACTTCTTTAGGTGTTTTTCGATATTCTTCATAGTTTCGGATTTGATCCTGAAGGCACACTTGAAAAATTCACCCTGTATGGTTGCAACTGCCTATTGTCTAACCTCCACAAACCAGAAATTGGGTATACCTCTAGGCAAGACTGGTGGCAGATTTTTATGGCTTCTGACTACCGTAACTATTGACAAGATCTTCAAATCATGACCGGAACTGGTTATAAGTTATTTCTGAGACACAGAAAAGTTTTGGTATATCACAGATGCTCACACATCCTCGGGCTGACCACGGTAAACCTCTAAAATCGAAACGTGCGTCTGTTATAACTTGACAACGAGCTCCTCGAGACTATGGTTGCACATAATATTAGGTCCAATTATACCGACCTAAGGGATAAGATAAGTTTAAATACAAAATATTTCAGCCATGATATGCTGAGCAAACTATTATGTACATAGTTGACAAAACATTAGGTGAGCTATTCCTCGTGTAATTTATCTTTCTGATTTTTTTAGTGGCGAAAGTGGTGCCGGTAAAACTGAAAGCACAAAGTTATTGCTGCAATATTTAGCAGCAGCCAGTGGAAAGCATTCATGGATAGAACAGCAGATCCAAGAGACAAATCCTATTCTAGAAGCCTTTGGTAACGCTAAAACAGTAAGAAACGATAACTCGTCTAGATTCGGAAAATATGTCAACATATATTTCAGTAAAAAAGGAATCATTGAAGGGGGTAACATTGATCAGTATCTGCTGGAAAAATCTAGGATCGTTTATCAAAATAAAGGAGAAAGAAACTATCACATTTTCTACTCGCTCGTCACTGGATTGTCTGCAGATGAAAAGAAGAGGTTGGAGTTGGGCCGTCCCGAAGATTACGCTTACTTGAATTCTGGCAAAATGTTGACGTGTGATGGACGAAATGACGGCCTTGAGTTTAATGACATAAGATCTGCCTTCAAAGTTCTCAATTTTCCTGATAATGAGGTCTGGGGAACTTTTAGTCTTCTTGCAGCCATCCTACACTTGGGAAACTTGAAATTCAAATCGTTGAATTCAAACAATATTGAGGGTTCTGAAGTGGCAGATGCTGCGAACGCGACTAGGATCGCTAATATCTTGGGAGTTAACAAGGCAAGGCTATGTGAAGCCTTGACGAAGAAAACATTCGTTGCACATGGGGATAAGGTGGTCTCAACATTGAATGTAGCTTCAGCTATTGAAGGCAAGGATGCATTAGTAAAAGCCATATATGGCCATATCTTCGAGTATATAGTTGGAATGATAAACAAAACACTGTTCAAAGACCAACAACTGACCAGTGGATCGGTTGGAATCTTAGACATTTTTGGGTTTGAAAACTTTGATTTCAATAGCTTTGAACAGCTTTGCATTAACTACGCAAATGAAAACTTACAACAGTTCTTCGTGAAGCACATTTTCAAGCTTGAACAGGAGCAATATGAGAAGGAAGGAATTAAATGGACAAATATAAACTATATAGACAATCAAGAGAATTTGGACATGATAGGGTTGAAGGCAATGAATTTACTCTCTCTGATTGATGAAGAGTCCAGATTCCCTAAAGGAACAGACGTAACTTTGCTGTCTAAGTTAAACAGTAATCATGGAACCAAATCTTGTTATATTTCTGCTAAGTCTTCGCGCGAGTATAAGTTTGGTATCAGACACTTTGCTGGAGATGTTTCATATGCTGTTCAAGGTAAGGATAGAAATGATTTCAAGCATTCCAACGCATACGATGAATAAAAAAAGTTCCTAGTCGACCACTTTTCAACCTTATAACGAAAAGCATAAGGCTGAAAAGTAGTTAGCCGAGAACTTTAGTGGTAGTACCTATTTGTAATGATTCTGCTTTTCTATTTTAGGCTTTCTCGATAAAAACAGGGACATGCTAACAGCAGACGTGAAAGAAATGATCCTGGATTCAAGTAACGACTTCTTGAAAAATCTTTTCATGACGGAATATGCGCCTACGCAAACTGGTAGCAGAAAAACTGTCTCACTGAGTCATCAGTTCAAGACATCTTTGGATTCTCTTATGAAGACTTTGTACGCTTGTCATCCCTTCTTTGTGAGGTGCATTAAACCTAATGAGTTCAAAAAGCCTAGAGTAAGTAAAGTCTATTCAATATTAAATTCTACAATACTCAAGTGCAGGCATATTATTATTTTTCTTCGAAATTATAACTACAGCTGCTGTCTTTGATTCCAGATCTTTGATAAAAGCTTGTGCGTTCGTCAGCTACGATACGCGGGTTTAATGGAAACAGCTAAAATCAGACAAGCAGGCTATCCCATACGATATTCTTACCACGACTTCGTTCATCGATACCGTCTTGTCGCCCCAGGCATCCCTCCCGCAGATAAAACAGACTGCAGAAGTGCCGCTATGAAAATCTGCGCAACAGTATTTACTGATGAAGACTATCGGTTTGGACACACCAAAGTTTTCCTAAAAGACTATCACGATACAGTCCTAGAAGAACTCAGACACAAAGTATTGATCACAGCTGTGATTAAAACACAAGCGAATGCTAGAAGATTTATTTATAGAAAGAGATACCTTAGACTACGAGCTGCCGCCCTTCTCGTTCAAAAGACTTACCGCGCTCGTGGCTACAGAACTAAATTCTTAGCAATGAGACGAGGCTACGCACGCTTACAAGCTAAGATAAGATCAAGAGAATTGAGAAAAACATTTATAAACATGAGAGTGTTCTTCAGAAAGTTCCAAGCTAATTGTAGAGGGTATCTTATGAGGAGATTAGTTAAAGAAAAGGGCCATGTTATTAAAACTACTTTGATACAATTACGTAGAGAAAGGGCGGATCATATAGCATCGGGCAGAAGTGCTGATACTGCAGGAGATAGTTATGAGAAGAAGTATACCAACATGATGAGATCGATATGGTTTGTGAAAGACGAAGCTTCTGAAAATGTGGAGCAGAATACTACGGCGATAGATGATAGATATGTGGATGATGTTTTCGGTTTCCTCAAGGATACAGCGACGCCTGGTGGCACTGTAAGGGGCACTGGTTTTGGCGTGGTGAGTGAACATAACCGTCATAATAAAACCGTTTAATTGTAAAACTGGTCCAACTTGAGATCAAGATTTTGAACTTCATTCTGACTGAAATAAAGTTCTGAATGTATGGTCTGACTTTAGAAAAGAGTCTAAATTGTCAATTGAGTTTTAAAAACAAATTAAAAACTTAATTGTAACCGGGATGAAATACAAAATACGACTATCTCGAAGGTTTAAGCTTCAACTATAGTTAGACTCATTTTACGAGGTGGAAATATTATGAGTGTAATACAATAACTGGCAAAAAGTTTAATCCCAAATTATTTAATTTACAGACAACAACAGCAAAGCCACAAATATCATCAGTAATTCCACTACAAGTACAACAAGATATGGACGAAGAGCCTTTCGACGAATTTAACTTCAGAAAGTTCGCTGCGACACATTTCTTGGCCAATTCGTCACACCAGTATTCTCGAAGGCCATTGAAGCATCCACTTTTGGACTTACCATCGCCTGTAGATAAAATGGCGGCCCAAGCCTTGTGGATTACTATACTACGGTTCATGGGAGATTTGGCTGAGCCAAAGTATGTTGATGAAAAAGTTGACAATGTTCCTGTTATGGCCAAACTGACCGATACGCTTGGTAGAGCATTCCAGAAGAGCAAAGAGTTTGACGTGAGTTAAAAGTTTATTTTAAATTACAGTGGAGACTCGATTAACCGGACTAATTGCGACCATCGACATAGACATTGGTTCTCTTTTAAACTAGATAGATATTTGATTGTGTTTGAAAATCCGTATTATCGAAGTTCGGATAATCCAGTGTCCACTTTATATGATTCTGTTTTATGTTTTACACTACTTTGTTTATTTAGCGGTTGTAAAGGCGACAGCTGAGCGTTGGGTCCAGAGTTCTGGATTCGACATCAGGGTCGCATTCTCAGCATCGCGTTTTGTCCCTTGTCCTGGGTAAAGGCTTCCCCTTCATTCCTGCCATATAATGAGTTAACGGAATTAAATAATGATTTTAGGAATATTTGCAACAAGACTTGACTCCAAGTGGCAGAAACAAACTTATATCCAAGACCCTAAAGAACCGAAGTAAACTTGACCAAGATTTGATGAAGAACTTAGTCAATGACGAGGTTACCAGTGAAATGTATAGCCACTGGCTTAACTCGCGACGAAGTACCAATCTAGAGAAACTACACTTTATTATTGGGCATGGGATTCTCAGAAAAGAACTCAGGTATGCTTATATTAATGAAGATTTTTTTTAATTATGACAGCTACGTAAAACACTAGGAAGTGGTGATCGACGAGCTAACATAAAATTTAAAATTATTGTTTTTTCCATTTCAGAGACGAAATATTCTGTCATCTCTGTAAACAACTGACCAACAATCCGTCGAAGGCGTCACACGCCCGCGGTTGGATCCTACTCTCTCTATGCGTCGGCTGCTTCCCTCCATCCGAACGATTTGTCAAATATTTGCGTGCTTTCATACGCTCCGGTCCACCGGGGTACGCCCCATACTGTGAAGGTAGACTTGTTAGAACCTTTAAGAATGGCCCACGAACTCAACCACCAAGTTGGCTTGAACTTCAAGCTACCAAGACTAAGAAGCCAGTTTTACTGACCGTGACATTAATGGACGAAACAATGAAGACAGTCCAGTCAGATTCCGCATCGAACGCTGAAGAAATCTGTCAACAAATAGCAGAAAGTATAGGATTGACTGATTCGTTCGGATTCTCTCTTTATATTACGTTATACGACAAGGTCCTATCCTTAGGAAGTGAGGGAGAACACATCATGGATGCCATATCACAATGCGAACAATTTGCTAAAGAACAGGGAACGTCTGAGAAGAGTGCTCCCTGGAGACTGTTCTATAGAAAGGAAGTATTTACTCCTTGGCACAACCCTGCTGATGATCCTGTGGCTACTAACCTAATATATCATCAAATAACTAAAGGAGTTAAATTCGGTGAATACAGATGTAACTCAGAAAAAGATTTAGCCATGATCGCAGCTCAACAACATTACATTGAATTCGGAGAACGTATAGATCCAAATGTTCTAAGAAGAGTTATTGTTAATTATATTCCCAACCAATTCCTTCAATCGAATGATGCTGCGCTCACGAAATGGGAGCATTTAGTCACAAAGGCATTTGAAAATTCAACAAGTGTTCAAAATAAGGTAGATCCGTTAAGGTGTAAAGAAGATATAGTTATATTCGCTAAATTAAAATGGCCGATGCTGTTCTCGAGATTCTTCGAAGCTATTAAAATTAAAGGAGAGACCATCAACAAGGATATAGTAATTATAGCAGTGAATTGGACTGGAATTTATATCGTTGATCAGCTGGAACACATTCTCCTTGAAATATCATTCCCAGAAGTAACTTACGTCGCGTTTAATGCTGATAAAGATTACGATAATGTGGGTAGAATCACTATAAGAACGATACAGCAAGAAGAATTTGAATTCCAAAGTGTAGATGCTAGCGAGTTGAGTTCACTTATAATATACTTGATCGATGGACTGAAGAGGCGGTCTATCTACGTGGTCGCCCAGTCAGATCTGCAAGGCTACAGTGACGCGTCATCTTTTCTCCAGTTTAAGAAAGGTGACCTTATAGTGCTTTTGCAAGACACTACTGGTGAGACTTTAACAAACACTACATGGGGACACGGAGTATGCAATGGCGAAGAAGGACTTTTCCCAACTGAGCAAGTGTACATTCTACCCACACTGGAAATGCCAACACCTGCAATACTCGAAGTATTCAAGAAGGGCAATATTAACACTGAAAAGAAATCATTCTCAAAATATAATACTATTCAACGAAAGAGAATGTATACACTTGAAAGTTATGCGAAACAGCACTTTAGAGAAAATTACGATATCAATGCCACGGTCTCGAGAGGGGCAACACTAACTACAGCTAAACGATTAATAGCCGGTGATTTATGGGCTCATACAAGAGAACCTTTACGAAAACCACTGTTAAAGAAATTGATAGGTAACGAGAAGAGTTCAAAGATTGCCATTTCAGCTTTCTTCGGAATTCTGAAATACATGGGTGATATGCCAGCTCCCAAAGGCAGAACTGTCACTGAATATACCGACGAGATATTCAAATCTTCGTTATCAGATCCACACTTACGCGACGAAATCTACTGCCAGATTATGAAACAGTTGACGAACAATAGGATACAGTTGAGTGAAGAAAGAGGGTGGGAGTTAATGTGGCTCGTGACTGGCAATTTCGTCTGTGGGCAGACACTCCTCAAGGAGTTGGTTGAGTTCCTCAAAACGCGTCCGCACCCCATAGCCAAAGAATGTCTGAAGCGTGTGTTCAAAACGCAAAAGAAGGGACCTAGACTGTATCCTCCCTACATTGTGGAGGTCGAAGCAATACAACATAGAAGTATGCAAATATATCACAAGGTCTACTTCCCTGACGATACGGACGAGGCTTTCGAAGTGGAGTCGTCGACTAAGGCAAGAGACCTCTGTGAACAAATAACGGGACGATTGAATCTGAAGAACAGTGATGGATTCAGCTTGTTCGTCAAAATTGCTGACAAGGTGTTCTCAGTACCTGATAACTATTACTTCTTCGACTTTATTCATGAGCTTGTAGAATGGATGAAGCAGACTCGACCTGTCCGTGGTGGTAAGTTTTATTTCCTTGAAGGTTTTTATACTTTATATTTTTATGGGATTCGAATGCTAACTAACTTATATTTAATCTCTTTTTACAGGAGGTTCACAAATGCAAATGAACTATCAAATATTCTTCATGAAGAAGCTCTGGATTAACACAGTTCCTGGAAAGGATAAGAATGCTGACCAAATATTCTATTTCCCACAAGAACTACCGAAATACTTGAGAGGCTACCACAAAACTTCCAAACAAGATCTCGTAGAATTAGCTGCACTGATTTATAGATCGAGATATGGTACCGATAATTCAATGCTTCCACAAATAACGCAAGTGCTCGATGAGTATGTGCCTTCTGACATGACCAGAATTCAAAACAACTCGCAATGGAAGTCAGCAATCCAGAAGGCTTATATGGAACATGGTTCTATGACAGAGAATGAAGCCAAGGAACTATTCCTGAAGAAAATCTACCAGTTACCGACGTTTGGAACTGCTTTCTTCGAAGTTAAGCAAACGTCCGACCCCACATACCCAGAAATGGTAGTTATTGGTATAAATAGGAATGGCGTCAGTGTTATTCATCCTCAGAGTCGAGTAAGTACAATTTGATATTTGTTTACGCAAATGCTCAAAGATCTCCTTTCTGGGGGTTATGAAGGGGTCTGTCCGTCACTCTTACTGGTTAAAGCTACACTTTGGTTCCCTAACTTCTGTTAGCTGGGGTATGGACGTTGCTTGCATAGTTATCCTCTTCCCCAACAGCTATTGATCCGTCATATTATGTACAGCCACTCACGTCTAAATAACTTCAAAAACCGGTCAAGTGTAGTGTAGGGTTTCGTAGATGCACGTCACAATTGCTGACTTAGAATTGTGGTTTTTGTTTGATTCTATGAATACATTAATTAAGCGACTTCCGACGCCCGGGGCGTCTTCTTCTGTTGCGGCGGTTAGGGCGTGAGGTAAGTCTCTCCCTCACGCGGTCCGCCTCCTCCTTCGCTAGTATTACTGGTTCGCAGGAGGTCAGTCTCCCATGCCTCCTCGCTCCGGACCATGAATTTAACCCGGGCCGGACGCAAGAGGTCGTCGCCGGCGATTTTATTTTAATTCACCTCTGCGTTTCTCCCCGTTTGTTGGTATTTAAAGAACTATCTAAACGCTAGTTGACATTTTGCGTGGCTGGCTTTTAACTTGGAGGACAGAAGATAAGCATACAACGTGGCAATGCCGCCAGTCTTTTAGGCGCACTTCCAGCCGATGAGCCGAAAGAGATGCGGACGAATTTTTAGCGCCATATTTTAGATTTTATTTAGTGTGCCGTTTTTATTTTAAGTGTTTAAATAAAATATGTAAAGACCTAATAGGAATAATTTGTTTTTTTTTTTTCAGGACGTTTTAGTCACGCATCCGTTCTCGCAACTTTCCAACTGGTCATCAGGAAACACCTTTTTCCACATGACTATGGGCAATATCTTACGTGGAACTAAGATTCTATGCGAAACTTCTCTAGGATACAAAATGGATGACCTGATTTCCTCGTACATAGCAGTTTTGAGACAGTATCTGAACTAAGTACCTACTTAATTAAGAATAAAGGTTATTTGTCTAAATTAAAAATGTATAATACTCCCGAAAAAAAAAAACTTTAAAAAGTAAAAAATAATTTCTATTCATCTGTTTAGGTACGATTCTTTGGGCCAAGCGTCTTCGCCTCGGGAGACCGCAAATCTTTTTTTATTTATCTACTAAGTATAAGAATTATTAGCGGTCTCCCGACGCGATAACGCTTGGCCCAAAGAATCGTACCTACCTATATTAAACTAAAAGGATCAATTGAAGTAATTTTTTACTTTTTAAAGTTTTTTTTGTCGGGGTTTTTTTTTAATTTTTAATTTAAGTAATTTATAGTTACTCCCCTTCAATATAATGTACATTATTCTACTAGTCAAGCCCTTTCATTTGATACCCATATTGAGGGAGTTGTGTAAAAAAATGTAATTCGCCATTTTGTGGTGGCGGCCATCTTAGATTTGAAATTTGTCATAGTGTATAGTATTCTACTAGTCAAGCCCATTCACTTGATATCCATATTGAGGCAGTTGTGAAAGAATATAATTATGTAATGCGCAATTTTGTGGCGGCAGCCATCTTGGACCGATTTTCATCAAACATAGCTAAGAACACTCCCGACTAATTCACCTTTCAAACAAAAAAGAAAACAAAATTCAAATCGGTTTATCCGTTCGGGAGCTACGTCGCCACAGACAGACACACACACACAGATACGTCAAACTTATAACATCCCGTCGTTTTTGTGTCGGGGGTTAAAAATATGTAATTAATTCTATGCTATGGTAATATTTAAAATAATTATATAAAAGACACTTTCCTAATTGTTTCTTTATTGTGTTTGCCTTATTATACATTATATTTGTTAGGTACAGTATACCTTATTCTATAAAAAGCACAACACTTAACACCGATGAAGCGAAACATCGTCGTCAAACGATGTGTTAAAGTTTACAAGCCAAAGGAGTCATTTTTTTTTTGAGGTCAGTGCCTCCCTCGTGTTGCCTATATACTTAGTAATGAACACATGTTGCATTGTTCGTTCTGATCTATATATAACAGTGGCAGTAATATTTTTTATCTTAAAATCTGGAAATTTTCATACCAGTACGTCTAGCATGAGTTTTATCAATCTATAGTCGCTAGCGACTGTAGTTAAAAAATGTATGAAAACTTTTAATTTATTTTTTTACAGATTTCTAATTTATTTGTTTAGTTGTTATTGTTAGTTAACAACTAAACAAATAAATTAGAAATCTGTTGCAAGTAAAACTTTAGTGAGTACTTAACTATAAAAATAGTTTAATGTAACATTAAATAAGCAATAAATCCTAACTATATACATATGAATATACAAAAACAAATACACTCAGGCGTCGAAGAATTCCTCCGCATCGCTGTCACCCGGATACGTGCCCAGAAGACTGGCAGCATTGCCACGTTGAATGGCAATACTAATTCTTTGAGCAAAGAACGAGCCAGCCCTTTGGTCACGCAAAGTGTCGATCAGTCGGCGAGAAATATCCTTAAAAAGGAGACGCGCACTCGTACCCCATGACCCTAGTGTTTCGACCCCAAACGGCTCAAAACTGTAATTACCAATAAGGTTACAGTATTTGCGCCGCTTGAGGGCCTCAGCAGTCGCAGCAGCAGCGCCGGCACAGCTCGCTGTACTTGGAACATGTGATGGCGCAAGGGTGTCGACACATGTAGCGTCCCACACCAGAGGCCTACCCACCTTCCACGGCACCAACGTCATACCATCTGGTCTCTTCCCATCGTCACGTACCAAGCCACTAGGTTCTAATACAGCAGGTACGCCGGCGGTGACAAGAGCTCGACGAATAATATCATTGATGCTAGCGTGCTGTGCTATGCGGCCTGCGCTCTTGCAGCAGGAGAGGCCATGTTTCCGAGGCTGTCGACAGCTACTCCGCAGTGACAACGATGCGGAGCAACACAAGGTGCGCCTAAGCGGAGACAGACTGCGATCCGAAACGATGCGTCATCCATCATAGTACCTATGGTGAATGACGGGCGTGCTTGAAGCCACAAACCCGACTCCCACTCTCCCACAGCTAACAGACGTGCGCGCTCAACAGTATTCCATGATTTATGAATCAAGTTATTCCGTACAATACTGCAGAGCAGCACATCCCATCGTCTCTGAGAGGTCAGGTTGTCGGGCAAATCCGAGTTGGGACAAGCCATTTTCCAAGCATTCAACGCATCGGTTAAACACGGTACCTCAAAATTAACCTAACTTTAGTTAGGTAACAAATAAATTAACAAAGAAACTTGTTTTTTAAAAGTTTTCAAAATTTTTTTTAACTACAGTCGCTAGCGAGTATTGATTGATAAAACTCATGGTCACAACATTTGCCGCCGTCTCGGGCACCGTTTTTGATGAAATCTGGATTTACAGATAGAAAAAGCCATATTCACTTAAGTACTAATAATATTAGAAATGCGAAAGTTACTCTGTCTGTCTGTCGTGCTTTCACGCCAAAACTACTGAACCGATTTAAATGTATACTTTTATCCCAGGAGTCTCCATAGGGACCACGCGGGCGAAGGCGCTGGCAGAAGCTAGTACTTTATATAAACACAGAAAATCGAAATAACAATTCAATTTCATGCAATTCAAAACAAACGGCTGTTATTATTTTGATGACTTGACACATGTCTGGCAATCAGGTGTTCTTTTTTTTGAAGGATGGGAAATCATCAAATGCCTCCTCCCGCTTTGGATGGAGCAGAAGGAAGTGGGACCCTTACTGAATAAAACCCATCCGTGTTCCTCCTAATGACTTTTGCGTTCCAAGGCCGCGGTAACTCTTTAGAAAAAATTCCGTAACCCTGGCAGGCACTAGCCCTAGCGGGCCCCGTCTATTATGTTGACATCTCTTTGAGGCGCGCGTGGAACACAACGCTTCGTTGACCCGGGCCTGGTTCTGATCGGTCGGCGAGCTACCCAACGCTCGCTGTCCGCAGACCCGCGTCTGCTGTGGCCGAGAATCGTCCTGCGACCTCCGACGCCCGAGGCTTCTTCTGTTGCGGCGGTTGGGGCGTGAGGTTTCTCTTTCAATCACGCGGTTAGCCTCCCCCTTCGCTAGTGTGACTGTTCCTTTTTTTTTTTTTTTGCCGGGGTGGAAAATCCTCATGGATGTCCTTCGCCTGGGGCAGGCGAAGGGGTCTGTCAGACTCTTACTGACTAAAAACCACCCCGGTGTTCCTTCTCACACTTGGACCGAGGATCGTGAGATCTAGTGCGCCTTCCACGATCCCCGGATAGTGCCGGCCCGCCTACGCGGGCCACCTCAGGCTCGCGGGAGGAGTGAGGTGTCCTCCACCCGCACGTCCAGTAGGGGCGCGTCTGGAACAATACGCGCCGGCGCCTCAGGTCCTGCTGGATGGGGGACGGCGGATGCAGAGACATCGCCTCCGACCTAACCAACCCTAACTCCCGTTAACCTAAAACAGACGTCTGTTTACTAGCGTGGCCAAAGCTTGAATCCCCGCCTTTTCCAAATCGTTGTCCCAAGATAGCAGGCTACTTTCTAGAAACTTCCAAAACACTTTTGTTTTTCTTGTATCTTCATTCTCGTAAGGGTCGTTCATAAGCAGGTACCCAGACGTTTTTGATAAGTGCGACGTGCTCGCGGCTATTCCAATATCGACTCTGAGAAATTGTAAAAAAAGGTCGCATTTCAACTAACGCAAAATATTGCATTCTACAAGCACATGTGTACGTACCCTAAATTAAATATTGAGTGCCTCTCCAATAGCTACGCAATTTAAAAGCTGATAACATATTTTGTAATTCTCGGAATAGTAAAAGTGACAGGTTGGCCCTTACCATTCAAAGTAAAATTTACGATTTTTCTAAGTGTCTGATAACATGACTGTGAGCGTTTCGATACAAAATAAATATTTTGTATTATTAGGACTCATGAAGCGTCACACTAGCCTTACTGCTTCGCAGAAGGAGGTGCCTCCTCGCGGCTCCTCGCCGGATTATGGATTGAACCAAGGCCGGACGGGAGGTCACCGCCGGCGCTTCTGTCCAAGCCATTGGTCTGAGAATCATTCGTCGTCGTCGGTCGTTCGTTGTTGTAACATTTTACACAGTGTTGTTACAAGACACATGCCGCCACGTGGCACTGGCAGAATGCAAAAAGCATGGAGGATAGAGGCGAGGAGGACTCTCTCTGACCTCTGTGTATGAAAAAATGTCTGTCGAAATGCGTTAAATTAGGGTGGCGCTACAATCGCAACAGGGGAAATTTTAAAAACAGCGCCAAATGTTATTTATTAGAGTAGGATAGAAAAATAAACAAGGAAATAACAACTTCCGCTTCGTTACGGTGCAAGTAAGAAACAATGATACATAATTAAATTATTGTGTATTATTTTTCATCGCCTAATTAGAAAATATTAAGAAAATTAATACATTGATAATATGAGAAAATAGTATGTTAAAATAAAGAGAATAAAAGCTCATCAAACGGCACACTTCAATTAGTCTACAACAGCTACATTCTTACCATACCCTGCAGTTACACTTACATATTTTTGAACTGTTACTTGACACTTCTTCAAGTTGTCCCCCATAATAAATCGTCCTCCATACCCCAAAGAAAAAAAATTCTGACAGCCGACACGGCGTGACTGTGACAGTGACATAGACATATAAAAAGTATGGACTGGAAATACCTACTAAAAAAGGTGCATACCTACAATTCAAAGTGGCGCATAAAATGGCTGCCAATGCTAGGGTTGTACCAATCAGGGAATACAGTGTTACTATAACGATACTATAAAAAGTATCGATACTAATACTACATACTAGTATTACGAGTCTTACTCACTGACGTATAAATCAAATGGACTTGAAATGTTTGACTATAGAAAAAACAGTTATACAAATATGTGGCATATCGACACCGAAATCATGAAAATACTGTCATCTCTTTTTAACTTTCATAATTTTGCTTAAGTGAAAAAGGATAACAGTGTTTTTGACAGTTACTATAATGGCAACCCTTCATTCCTAGCGTCATTAAAATACCTATTTGCGGCCGGGTCGCCATTTTATCCTCTCGCTGTTTGACAACAAGTTGAGGTACGTCAACTGTCAAATACTCTTGAGCTGTGGATATAATTTGTGAATTTTGAAGTCATTTTGCTGTGTTATTACGTTTGAACTTGGTTTTATAGTGGAAATCGTCAATTGCAAGATGCCTAATTGTAATATAATCGGATGTGGCATTAAAAGAAGCGGAAATCACCCGAACATAACTTTGCACCAGTATGTACTTAATTTCAGCTGAAATATCTTTGGATTTAGATAATAAACAAAAGATTCTGCATTCGTTGAAGAGTTTCAACAGTAAAGTATTCATAATTTCCCTTTTGCCCTTATTATCAACAGTAATAATTGTATTTCTACTTCGAATCATTTTCTTGTTATTGTTATTGTAGGGATAGACTAGTGCAGTGCATGCATGACATTTTTATATTTATCGATAATGCTATATTATGGCTTTTTATTGGTTTGTTGTTTTATTTGCAGGGCTGCCTGCTAATAAAGGAAAAAAAAATTGGCTGGAAACAATTGGTGTTGAAAATTTAAAGATGTCAACAAAAACAATATATAATTGTTCTCTTCACTTTGAAGAATCTTGTTTCAACTGGAAACTGAATAAAGTAACATTGCTTGACGATACTACCTTCTACTTCTACCTTCACGAACCTTATTGGTAAGTAACATTGCTTGTTATAAATTTGTCTGACATGATTGTGTAGCGGCTGATAAATGATGGTGATGTCGTCAATTGCAACACTTGCCTAATGGGCACAAAGAGTGATGTTAAGAATGTATTTGAGTGTGATCCTTAGATTAATTGCCAAAATAAGACTGAATATGTGTTAATTTGGTTGTACTACTAAGTACACTTATGGTATTCCTTTTATAAGGAATTTATAAATGTTTAGTTACAAATGTCACCAGTAGTCTGCTTTTTGAATAGTACTTTACAGTTTACTTTTAAATAGTATAATAACAGTCCGATTCTGTAAAAATCTCCCTATGAATATTTGGATGAGGTTAAATTGAAGTGAGCTTATGTATGATTATTTAGCTCATTACCACTCGAGAGCTACTAAACTAGAGAACGAGTGAGAATGAAAAGAGACTTCTCAACCCACCAATTGCAAATTAAATGGGGTGCTTTATAATAATAAATAAACCGATTAATAAAATCAAGAAACATCAAAAATACTAACAATTTTATTGCTTTTTTACAGCCTGTGATTCAATCAAATATGACTGGCATTTTAATTGAAAGTGACCAAAATCAGACAAACTAACAATCAATATCTGGGTGTGGTGCTCATAATATGGTAATATTTTTTTGGAATTTTAAGCAGTGGGATCACCCACTGTTTTTGAAGTGTCATAAAACTTTTGAGTATTTACTTTTCTGTTTTTGTTAATATTTATGTTAATAATAGAGTGGTTTTTAGATCAAAGCTGTTTGTGTGCCTACCATTCAATATCAACCTAGGGAAGATTTCAAAGAGGAGTGGCATAGATTTAACCTCTAGCACATCCGCTTTGCCAGATTTAGTCACCAGCACCTCCACTGCGCCAGATTTGGCCGCTAGCACCTCCGCTGTGCCAGGTTTAGCCGCTAGCACCTCTGCTGCGCCAGGTTTAGTCACAAGCACCTCCGCTGCGCCAGATTTACCGGCATGACTAGCTTCAGTTTTTCCTGTCATCATTATTTGCGAATTTGATCTCAATGATAACATCTCATCAACTGAATTAAGATTGGGTGGGAGATATCTCTCGCTTGTGTTCAATATCTATTAAAGCTTACTTTTATTTTATTTGATTTCAGGTACACACAATTAAAATGATTAAAAAATTAAAGGACAAATGTCAAAAACAGAACATGAAGATAGAGACTTAATGAGAAAGTTAGAAGACAGAGAAAAAAAATGCTCGTTATAGTAATATTATCAAAGATTTTTTTTACAAATATTATGAGAAGAAATCTACTGAAAGAGGATCACACAGAAATTACCTGAACAAAATAATAATTGTATTGTTTAGAAATGAATGAGATTAATTTTTTTAATATTACTTTATTATAAATAATTATTGTTGACTTTTAATTTAAACCCAAAATCATCGGCATGTTAGAAAAGATAGGCGTTGGTTGGAGACGTCCGTACCGGGAGCCCATTGCGGATGCGACGTCATTTGTTTTCTTTTCCCTCCGCTCCGTCTCGAACGTCTACCTAACAACTAAAGGCTCTAGAATAACACTTTGCCGCTCGTACGCCGCCGCCACGCTTCTCGCGCGCCGCTGCCTTCGTGAAGAGTTCCATATAAATCTATGCCAGGGATGGCCAACCGGTCGATCGCGGCTATTAGTCCAGTCGATCGCGGCGAGACAAAAAATATAAATAGGTTCGTATAACAGACTGCGCACGATGTAAGTAAATACTGAATCATCATCATCATCATATCAGCCGAAAGACGTCCACTGCTGGACATAGGCCTCCCCCAAGCGTCGCCACAACGACCGGTCCTGTGCGTCTCGCATCCATCGGCTACCCGCGACATTCACCAGGTCATCGGTCCACCTTGTGGGAGGCCTTCCAACGTTACGTCTTAAATACTGAATAGGTTATGTTAATAAAATACTACATAAATGTCTTTACCCCACCGTTTCATTTGTAGTTTTAAGAAGTACCTATGTAATTCGTAGAACGTACAGGATTTCGTCAGTAAAAAGTCGATTTTGGGTCTAATCAAGTTGGCCACCCATAATCTATGCATTTGAACGCGTCGCTGGTCGCGCCGCCGCCGCGCCGCTGAGTTCGTGTCCACGGCCTTAGAATGACATCAGTTAGCTGACCATGCATTGGTGTCGATTCTGTTGTGCACAAACTAAATTTAGGCTATTGCTATCTTTTTCTCTCTAATAAAACGAGAAAGAGACAGACGTAATTTAGAGCTGTCAAATTTTATTAAATTGAACTAATTTTTCCATACAAATTAATTAAGGTTGGTGCACGTAAAAACCTGTCGACTAAAAACATGGTGAAGCGCAAGGCATAAACTCATAAATTAGTTTGACATTTCTAACCTGGTTCATAGCTATAGCCGTATTTTCGCACTGCCTTTTAGTAAAAGATAGCGATACTCTAATTTTATTAGATTAGTTATTGAACAAGAGAATCGGCAGCAATGTCATCCAAACTAAACATGTACCTACGCAAAATTTTAGCTTTATCAAAAACCGGGAAGTGTGGGTCATGAAAATAACTTTTAAGATTTGTTTACATTTGTTACCAGTTATTTTGTTAGTCATATAAAATTTAAGTTAAGAAAAGTGTGTAAAAAATACCCGTTGATATTGTACCGTGACAATATGGAAACATTCTCACAATTTTTTATCGATGTTATTGTAGAGAAATATCGCTAAGGGCTGCCCTATTAGCCGCCATTTTATCTTCTCCGTAAAGTGTAGGTATGCACGTTTTTTTTGTAGGTATGCCAAGTCCATATGATTTATACGTCAGTGGTCTTACTAGACATCACGTTTGAATCAAAAGTATAATTTATATTCTTACAATCTGTTGTAACAAAACAATGAGTAAAGGCTTACTCCTTTCTGTTAATGACAGTTAATGTAGAGTTTTTTCTGTACAGATTTTAAAAACACTTTTACTTGCATCACTATTGCGCTTTCGCTTATTTTATATCTGGTCTGTAGCTTCTGGTAGGTATGTGGACTAGGTTTGCCAGATACAGTCATTTCATTTCCGGGACAATTCGTGGGATACTAATTTGGTGTGTACGAAAATAGATAGTGGTCTTTGTAAATTGCATTTCTAGTAATATTTTACAAACGTACCAATACACCTATTTCAAAAACGAACTTACGAGCTTCCATTGCTCATACAATGCAGATTATTTTTAAAATATTAAAACATAATCATAAATTGTGCATCGCACCTCGCTTTTACTTATTCATTAAATAAAATTTGGGTAATAATCAACATAAGTGTTTCATTTATTCAATAAACATTTGGTATGACACTTTGCACTTCATGGCACTTTAATTTTTAAACAAATGCTTCTTTCGTTAATCCCGGTTCCCAATTTACATGCTGGTACCATTTGCTCAAAGTTCTTGTGTGAGTAAGTTCGCCTTATATAATTATAGGCGGGGATAAAAATGCAACGTTAATGCGAACTTTCGGATTTCTTCAGAGTATCCTTTCGTTGAAGCGCTTATTTTTTTTTTAATTTTTCCTTCATTTTTAGGAAACGTATAAAAAGGTTAATATTTTTATCAATAAATCATTTGGTTAGAGTTGTTACAATACGTAATTAAAAAATTAAAACAAATAACAAAATGATGTCTTATGTCCGGATCTTGTATAACCAATCATCATAAAAGTCTGGGGAACGACCTCTCAGTGCTGTGAACAGCGAGCCGGACCTAACAGGGTCACTCGAACCGATTAGAACACGTATTATACCGATGTTGTATCAGCGCAGCGAAGGAACTAGTATCGAAAAATATTACGGCAACGGTACTACACTATTCCATCATGACATATTATTGTAAACAAACGAATGAAACTATGAAATTAAAAAAAGGTCTGTTGGACGAGAATAAGCCCAAATATGAAAACTACAACCATAAATATGTGGTAGCTTAGCATTTTTTTCATCGAAAATGTATTACTATAATAAACATTAAACAAACATTTAATCTCAGAATCTCTTCCATAATTTGTTAGTAACAACAACAACTAACTACTACTATGTGTAATATTGCATGAAAACCGGTTACTAACCTGTGCAAAGACGATTCAGGTTGATTTTCCTTCTTTCTTGCACCACACTCCATAATACAACGCACAGGCATCTTGAATGGCTGTTTTCTATCATATACGTGCAATTTGAAAGATAAAATTCTCGTAATTTTCTCACAAATCACAATAAATACAAAAGTAAACACTTTTTTTTTTTTTTTTTTTCCTTTTATGGCAACTGAGCCGGTTCCGACTATTCTGCCAGTGTCACGTCGTGACGGTAGCACCGAAAGGCAGGCCGTCGAACTTGGTACTTCGTGGTAGGTGTTAGTAGCTGAAAGGACGAACACATTGGTTAGTAAAACAGATAATCCAATTTACAAACTTTAAATACAATACTATCTACAATATATAAACTAGTTTTTATTATATATACACTAATTACACACACGTTACGCACCAATTAAAATTTTAGATCATTCTCATTTAGGAATGTGGCCAAAATGTTTATTAATTTAGGGGAGAAGTGGGAGAGAAGGGTATGGAAGTTGGTTGGGAGAGGAATGTTCAATTTGGAAATTTTTTGGTACAGGTCAAAGGATTTTTTGTTTAGGGAGCAGGAGAAGAAAATATGGTCTAAAGTACCGTCCGCAAGACCACACTCGCACAGGGAACTATCCCGGACATGTATCTTTTTCAAGAACACAGGGCTACAACAATGTCCGAATCTAAGTCTACAAAGGGACGAAACAGTTCTCTTCGACAATTTAGGACATTTAAAAAACCAAGGCCTACGCTGGATATCAGGCTGTATAGCAGCGTAGTAGAGGCCCTTGGTTTTAGAAGTCGTCTTCCATGTTTCAGTCCACGAGTTAAATAACTTGGGTTTGGCACCATTCCGCAAATCGTAGTTATGCACTACGTAGTGCTTTTGATCAACCGGATTCGATGTGGCATACTTTGCTAACGAATCAGCGCACTCATTGCCAACAATACCCGAGTGACCGGGGATCCAGGTTATCTCAATGTCCAAGCCGTTTTGGGAACAATCAAATAACAAGTTCTTTATATCCATAACAATTTGACTATTGATTTTACTATGAAGTTGATTTTGCTTAAGGGCCTGAATACTACTACGGGAATCTGAAAAAATTACTGACCTTGTTATCTGATGGGATTTAATATAGTGTATGGCTTCTAAAATACCAATACACTCTCCTGTAAAGACTGATGTTTCTGGTGGGCATTGAAAAAGTAAAGCGATTTTAGAATTTTGAAAGTAAACTGCCACACCAGTACGTTCTGTTTCAGAAAATTTGGAAGCGTCCGTGAAGAAGAAATTCCATCCTTCCCAATAACGCTTGACAGCTGACTCAAAGTCATCTCTAGCGTCTTGAGAATTCCTTGATATACCTAGTCCCAAAACGACTTTCGGTTCGAAATGAATCGCCTCGTATGCGGCGGAGAAGACCGGAAGAGTAGGATATTGACAAATAGGCGAGGAGAGTTGTTTAAGCTCTCTGTACCTATTCATCAATAGGGGAACAACTTTATGGTTCCAGTAGGGAGAATTATTAAAGGAGAGGTCAATTTGTTCTAAAATTGGGAGCAAGGGATGGGATGAGAGGGAGAAAACTTTAGTTAGGAAGCGATCTGCCAAATACTGTCTCCTAAGGTGAAGGGGTGGGTCTGCACATTCCACTTGCAGCGCATTTATGGGAGAGGATTTCATGGCCCCAATAACAATTCTTAAGCATTTGGACTGGATACTGTCTAATTTTTTAAGCGCTTCTTTGTTGCAGGGCTCAATAAGGTAGCTGCAGTAATCCATAGCGCTTCTGGCCAATGCATTATAGACTAGTTTAAGGGTATAGGGGTGAGCTCCCCACCATACCCCGGCCAAAGCCTTCAGGACCGACACAGAACGTTCACATTTTTTGACCGTGTTGTTGATGTGATCGACCCCAGACAATCTTGAGTCCAAAGTTACTCCCAGAAACCTAGCCTTATCTTCGACTGGAATGCTTTGTCCACTAATGTTTATATCAATTGGAGGTACGGAACGCTTGCGTGTAAAAATGACAGCTTTACTCTTTGGCGCACTTAAAGACAAACCATTGTCAAGTAGCCATTGGTTTAATGAAGCCAGAGAGACATTCATCGAAAGTGCGGCATCCTGAATGGAACTGCCAGATACCATTAATGCAATATCGTCAGCATACTGAAGGATTTTGCAGTCGAAATTAAGGGAAGAGGGCAGGTTCGCTGTATAGATGTTGTACAATGGGGGACTAAGAACAGATCCTTGAGGTAATCCTCTCCAGACCGATCTTTGTTCAGAGTCACTCCCAGGTATTCTCAATTGAATGGTGCGATTAGTAAAAATGCTACCAATGATGCGACAAATCCTAGCCGGGACTCTCAGCTCGTGCAGCTTTTGCCTGAGATTAGGGAGGAGAACCGAATCATAGGCAGCTGATAAATCCAGAAAAACAGCAACCACAGACTCATTTCTGCTCAGGGCCAGCCGGACCTCTGACGTGAGGATACCCACACTATCAGCTGTGCCCAGACCTTTCCTAAAGCCGAATTGAGTCGTTGGGAGCAGTTTCCTGTTTTCCACCAACCACACTAACCGGTTTTTGACTAAGTGCTCCAAAAGTTTGATGAGTATGGACGATAAAGCAATAGGTCTGTATGAGCAATGATCATTAGGATCTTTGCCTGGTTTTAAGATCGGAATGACAACTTGAACCTTCCACTCTGTGGGAATGTAGCCAGAAGTAAAGCAGAAATTAGCCAGGTCCAGGTAATATTTGTGAGTTTTTGGACCAGCTTTAGAAATAAAGGAGTACGGGAATCCATCCACACCCGGCGCGGAATCCTTGACGTGGGATAGCACAGTTTTTAGCTCCTCTAAGCTAAATGGCATGTTCATTGGGTCGTCAATGTTGTCTGCATCATGGATGTCAACACTGGTTTCCTCAACACTTGGAACATAGGCTGGAGCGATTTTTGAGAAAAAATGGTATCCCAGTTCTTCTGTGAGGTTGTTAGAGGAGGAGGCAGGTGCTAAACTACTCCTAAAACGTTTCACCTTCCGCCAAACCACCGAAACCGGGGTGGACGGACTCAGCGAACTACAATATTTTGACCAACCTTCGCGTTTTTTCCTTTTTAGGAATTTCCTGGACTTGGCTAGTATCTGTTTGAAGGCAATGAGGTTATCCAGGTTCATATTGGAGTTGACTGTCTTTTCAGCCTCATTCCTGGCCCTGACCATGTTAGTGCATTCCCTATCCCACCATGGCGGGGAAGGAAGTCTACTGGATTGTGGTTTTTTGGATGGGAAGCAATCATCAGCGGTAGAGGTAATATTGGCGGAGAAGGACAAAAAACAATCTTGGGAATTATCTCTATTAACTTCTGGGAGGGAAGATATTCTTAGGTCCAGAATTTTAGAATATAAATCCCAGTCAGCTGAATTTAATTGATGTTTTAAAAGAGGGGGAGAAACTTTAAAAGGAATATTTTTGGAAGGGAATTCAATTATGATGGGGTAGTGATCACTTCCATAGGTCATATCCAAGCGACGCCAAATGAGGAGACTAGATATATTGGGTGAGCAGAACGTCAAATCAACACAACTATTATTTTGGCCAGGGGCAGACCTGCGCGTAGCACTGCCATCGTTGATCAGGCAATAGTTGAGATCATCCAATATATCAAGCAAACCTATGCCAAAGTTATCGCAAGTATCCGACCCCCAACGATAATGGTGGCAATTAAAATCACCCATGACGAGTATTGGTCCACTAACACTACATAATAATTTTTTAATTACTGTAAGATATTCGAGTTGTGGGTGCGCAATATAAAAGGAAAAAATATTTATACCCTCAGCCTTCACAGCAACAACATTTATGTCGTCGCCAACAAAGGTTAGAGGAATCTGGGTGAATGAAACCTTGCTATTGATGAGCAAGGCACATCCTCCGTATCCATCAGATCTATCATTACGCACACTGCTGAAACACGGCAACCTGAAATTGCTCCCAGGCAAAAGCCATGTCTCAGCAATGCCGCAGATTGATGGTTTAAATTTATTAATTAAAAAAGAAAGATCAGGCTTTCTGGGAGTAATACTCCTCACGTTCCACTGAAGAAATGTCAGGGGATGGAATGTTGTGGATATAGTTTAAGATAGAGGTCAATTTTGATGCAACGTGTCAACGTGTCATCAGGTATAGATTGGGTTGGACTTGCAAGAACAGACATTAGCATGTCTGTAATTAAATTTAAGATATTTGTTGATTTATCCTCTTGTCTGTATAGTATTGGCTCTGCAGCTTCCATTGGAAGGGCACAGCCATTTTTGGATGGGGAAAAGGAGTAATTTTGAGTGAGGTTCAGGTGGGCTTGTCTATCATAGCCAGGTGAAAGGGGAATACGGGGTTTGGGTTTCAAAAGTATCGTTTTACGGTATGAGGTTTGGGTAACTGGGATGGGACTTGACTGGGATTTTTGTTTATTCGCAGTAGACTTTTTGTGTGGGGAAGATTTAGAGACTTCAGCATATGATCTGGACACAGGTGGGAAAACCCGACTTGCCTCCGCATACGAAATCGATTTCTCCGCCATCAGAGCTTTGATACTCTTCTGTCGGCCCAATTCAGGACAAGCACTGTCATTTGCGAAATGGTTGCCAGTACACGAAACACAGAAACTCAATTCAGGGGTGACTTCACATCCATCACCTGGATGATCTGCACCACATTTAAAACACCTAGGTTTCGATCTGCAAAGTGTGCGGGTATGGCCAAAGCGACAACAATGGTAGCATTGTACCGTTGGGTAGGTGTAACGCTCAACTGGGAGAGCCGAGTAGAAGCTGTACACACGCTTAGGTAGGACTTGTCCGTCAAAAGTTAACACAACAGTCTGTGTGGGCCTCCACTCGGTCACACCAGAAGAGGACACCTTACGGCTCATCCTTCTGGCTTTGATAACGGAGCCACAACCCTCAGGGACCTGAATATTTTTGATGATTTCCTCTTCTGACCACTCAACTGGTATATCCCTTACAATACCCATTCTTGTAATGTTGAATTGTGGAATGGCAGCCATGTAGTTGTGTTGGGATAAAATTTTATTATTAAGGAAACTGTTTGCATCCTGATGCGACTTGAACTCGACTGACACACGATTTCTGCCTATACGTTTGATCCCATCGAGACGTATGTTATTCACGTTATTTATGGTCAAAAACATACCAAACTTGATAGGTTGTAGCACTGTGCCTGAGGTTTGTTCATCTTTAAGCGAGACATTCACAATGTATGGTGGATTATCTCTAGCTGTATAAGAAAGTCTGCCGATTATATTTTTCGCAATCTTGGGTTTAATATTAGAAGATGTAGGGGGCGAACTAGCGACCCTCTTGCGACTAGGAGTGTCCGTATCCATAATAGGGTCCTGTGGAGTTGTTTCGATGTCATGGGGAAGTGTTATCGTCAGTCCTGGGGAGAGATCAAACAGATCATCCGGGGGGTCAGGATCAGGAGGCTTTTTCGAGTTCATATTGTCTAATAATTATTGTTAAAAAGGACAGTTACAATTAAAAACAAACCTTGTACCAAGAACACAAACACAAGAACACTTTCGATCGAGTTTCACACTAGAAAAGTTCACTAAAATCGAAAATATTCGTAGCACTGACAAAAGCACGTGTTAAGCCTTCACCACTACCAACGAAAGATCAAGTAAACACTTATATGACAGCAGAACTACCACGAGACTTGGCGCATAAAATGGCGAAAACGGCACTTACCTACTACTGTCACAACGTCACAAGAAAATGTTGCCATTATGAGCAACAACTGAAATACTGTTGTCTCTTTTATCAAATACGATTACCACATTAGAAAGAACGAAACAAAACGATATTTCACAATCTGTTTCGTATTTCATCCATATTTGTATAAGCAAAGGTAGATATAGATTGTCGCGGCGCCTCCATATATTTTCTATCTCTATGGACAGTGACAGCTTTGTGTCAAAAAAGTTCACTTGTTCGTTTGAGTGTTTTGTTTTGCATTTTCTTTGATAATTTCTGCATATCTGAGTGTAATATAAAGTAAATCAAAACAAAAGAATAAAGTGAATACTGCAAAGAATAAGCGATTTATTGCATAATTGACAAAATGACCTCAAAATCTATGAGTTTTATGTTAGAAAATGGTCTCAATCTAAGGCAAGTATTATTTTATATTTATACCCTCAGCTTTAATCATAAATATGAAACTACTATGACAATACGAACACATTTACTTGGTTTTATACAAACGCTTGCGTGAGGAATACCAAATGAAATAAAGGGCTAACAACTTATAAGTACTTTTTTCATACCTGTTTCAGGGAAGTTGTAACTACTGGTTCTATTTTACACATTAACCAAGACTATGATGATTCTGATTTAAAATTGGAAGAATATAATGCTGATACAGTACTACATATTGACGTTCTTGGACGGCCAGTTCCTGATTTTACTGGTTTGGCTGAAAAACTAGTGGCCATTGATACCACTGGATTTGTAAAAAAGAAAATAATTGAAGAAGGTGGTGGTCTTCCTCTTCATGAAGGTTGCACAGTGTCTATTGTTTTTTCTGGCTACTGGGAAAATGAACAAGAACCTTTTGCTGTAGTACCAGTGAAGAAACCCATGGTAAGTTCCAGGTAATTATTATTATTAATTTTTTTAGATATTTCAAGAAATCATGCTTTCATGCAGTGATACAAGAAAATAATTCATTTGTATGTCCACTGGCGAATCCAGAGGGGGCTAAAGGGCTCAAGCCGTCTCCCCTCCTCTAAAGTCCTAGATATCTATGGTAGTCTACAACCTATATAACAAAGTCATTGAGAAATTTACAAAAGCAATTCAAGAAGGCTTGTTATGCATTAACACTTTTAGTGAAAAGTGTTTTTACATTTTTAGTGCCAAGCACTCAACACACGGGCCGGACAACAATTCGTTCATGTGCCCACAACCCGCGCATGAACACAAGTCACATATAGCTACTTAAAACGACGACTCAGATGCGGGTTGTGGGCACACGAACGAATCACTGCTCGACCCATATTCTGAGTTCTTGGCACTAAAAGTGTTAAGCAAAATATAATATAATGTTTTTTTAGTGTTTAATTTTCTAAAACCTACCCTCAGCAGTGTCAAAACAACCCCAAACAACAATCCTGAATCCGCCCCTGTGTATGTCCATACCATCCTATAATTAAAATTAAATAGATGTTCAATTTATTTTTCAGGAGGTGGATTTAAAAGAAAATGGATTATTACCAGGCCTTCAGATGGCCATAAAGACCATGCTAGTGGGTGAAACAGCTGTGTTCCTTCTCTCGTACAAAGTTATGTATGGAGAGATGGGGGTCCCCCCAAAGATAAAGCCTAAAGCTGACTGCGTTTTTTATATAAAACTTACACGGAGCATCTTGACTCCCAAAAAAGGGTAAGTATAGAAAAAAAAGCTTGCATCCATAACCGCCTGCAGTGGTACTCAACTGATATGGCGCGTCGTGAATCTTCGTTAGCACAGCAAAGAAAGTATGGCCCCGAAGATTAACGAAAGAAAGCAAACTTACAATAAAAATCAAATCAAAATCAAAAGTCATTTATTCAAATTAGGCTGAGTACCAGCACTTTTTGAACGTCAACGTTTACAAATAGACAGTCCCCCAAAACGCCCGCCCGTCACCACTTCCTAGTGTTTTAGCTGTGGAGAAGAAGTGGCCAACAAACTCAACCCAACAACACATCTGTCTGTTGAGTTAGAAGAACTAGCATTTAAACAATAGTATGCAAAGCTTTATAACAAAGAAAATAATAGACTTTGGGTAACACGTACAACTTAAAAACTAAATCATTTGGCAATTGTAAACTAGCACACTCCATTACGCCATCATAATCAGACAACTCAATGAATTAATAAATAAATAACTCAAGCATAAAAATAATGTAAACCAAACTTAATAGGTATGCCTCCAGACATAAAGGGCGTGCCCGCCTACACGTGCAGGGGTAGAATCTAACAATATATATATCTGTGACTCGACGCCACCAGTGATAAACTAGGGCCACCAAATTAAACAAAAAGCAGTTAATCATTGTAACATAAAAAAAACAAACCATGGCTAACAAGACGACCATTCACCACAAGCAGCACCCGTTCACGAGCATAACGCAAAGATCAGTCATTACCTCCCTCACCATATTTGAGGAAAAGAGGTAACCCGACCTCCGACGCTACCGCAAGCAGTGAAATCTAAGGGAGCATGACGAACTTGCTGCCAGTTGCTCAGGATAGAATAATATCAAACAATTGTCTAAGTCACTAGTTAACCACATGTTGCAATACAATAAAAAAAAACATTGTATACAAAGTATGTCAATACAAAAAAAAAAACTAAATAATTGACCTCTACGGACATATAAATCAACAAATATATTATGAACTCATAGAAACTGTCTTATGCTAACTATGAAGGAACATTAAAACGAAGTATGTCTTGTGTTCAACAGTGCAACCAACTATTATTATCGTCTAAATAATTCTTGATTGAATAGTATGCCTTCGAACAAAGGTTAGATTTAACTTTAGCTTTAAAAGAGTTAAAAGGCAGCTCAAGATAAGAAGGGGGTAGCTTATTGTAAAAACGGATGCCGAGCCCCACAAATGAGTCTTGAACCCTTCGAAGACGGTGGGATGGTGCATGTAGTTTGTGCTTGTTTCTAGTGTTAAAGTTACGGATATCACTGGTTTTAGTGTATAAATGTATATTTTGCCTAATATATAATATGTTTGCAAAAATGAATTGAGATGCTACCGTGAGAATTCCAATGTCTTTGAAAATGTTTCTTAAATAATCAACCACTAAAAATAGATCACTACTATAAGGTTCATAATACACTGCAGCTGTTAGTTCCGTCTCACTAGCAAGTCACGTGCATGCCACGCGGCGCGCGCTAACATGGCGGCAGCTGCCGACCAATAGCGGTACAGAAAAACAAGCGCGTTGCTTGGAGTGTGCCGATTGGTCAATTACATTTCCCGCGCATTGAAAATTCTCATATGGCTTAAAATTCAACTTCTGCGCAGGTACATCATGCGCAGAAGTTGAATTTAAAGCTATATCAGTTGGGTGCTACTGTACTAAAATGAATTATTATGGCTAGTAGATTTGTTGCCCACTAAATCCATATTGAAGTAATTTCAATTAGACTGAAATGTTTAAGGGAAAGAAATATTATATTACATACAATTTAATTTTTCTTACCCTTAAATCCTTTTAAATAATTATAAACTACTTTTTTAACAGGAAAATCAACTACTCAGAACCCAATATGTTCCAAAGAGTGAACCATGAAGCCAAATTACTATACAGCTCAGGGGCTACATTATTCAATACAAAGAATTACATTGCAGCAATTCAGTGTTTCAAGAAAGCAGTCAACATGCTCCAACGGTGCCGGCTTGCTGATGAGGAAGAAGAGGCCGTACAAGAAAAGTTCCTTAAAAAATTGTATATTAACCTAGTTGTATGTTACAACAAAGCAAACAAACCACTAATGGCATGCACTGCTTGCAATGAACTGAACAGGCTAAGAAGTCTATGGAATAATGCAAAAGTCCTCTTTCAAAACGCAAGAGCACTTAGATTAATTGGAGGTTATGATGAGGCTCAAAAGAGACTCCGAAAAGCCATGAAATTGCAACCTGGCAATGAAGAAATGGAAGCGGAGTATGAACTGCTGATGAAAACTTGGAGTGACAGTCAAGAAGCAAAACAAAATGCTGAAACTGTCAGACGGGCAGCAATAGGATTGGTCAGTGATGAATTTAAATGTGAAGTTGATGACCTAGTAAGTAATTTCAAAATGAATGATGATGAAGATCAGTTAATAATACCCTCATACTTCAATGCAGATGAAATTGCGTACTTCAAAGAAGTATGTGTAAGAGAAAATTTATTTTTCACTAAACAAGTAAAACGTGATTTACCCAATGAGGAACTAAGGCAGACAGATGAACAACTCGAATTAACAATGGACTATGCATTGAAAAAAAACTAAATGGGCGAAATGTTTCGTCGAGATAGAAAGTAGGTGTTAAGTCTACAAAATATTCAATGTGATGTAAGTTAGCTTATCATGATGGACTAGATTTTGCCAGCAGTTTCGGTCAACTGAATGTTGAAAATTATATCCTACGCAAATGTTGTTGCTGTATTGTATGTTGTTGTTGTTCAATTAAAAAGTATCCTACATCTAATTCAGGCATGGTCTAATTGACGCTGTTTCATCCAGATCCGTGGTTGATTAATAAATATACTCTCAGCTTTAAAATTAATAGAATACTTAGGACATCTTACTAGGTACTATCACAAATGCAAAAGTTTGGATGGATGATTGATTATACCTACTTTGGAACGTTTTATTCCAAAAGTATAATAATAACCTCTTTATTTCAGGCTACTGAAGCCCATAAATATATACCAACATAAATAGACTGGTCATCAAAAAAATCGACCCACCCATTTTTGTGTAATATTTATCGATTGTTTCACAGATAAGCTGTTTCAGACGTTTGTTTTTTTTTATTTTGAGGGTCGGTTATTATGTTTGACATCTTGTTTGTCGTAAATCTTAGTGCACTTGAAGGTACTTAACAATTTTTTATACAGAAATACTGTCGAGTGCTGATTTGATGGTTTTACGTCGGAACAAATTAGAACCATTCTTTCAGTTCGAAACTGACTTTTGTAGGGATTTCTTGTTAATAACGTTGAGTTTATTTACTGAGGCTGTAGTTTTGATTACTTTTTCTAAAAATAATGGACACTACTGAAGCTGAGGCGGCCCAAGTGGTGGATTTGCTCCAGCAAGGCTTAAGTCAACGTGTCGTGGCCAGGAGATTACAACTGAGCCGTTCTGCAGTGTGGCGAGTTTACCAAAGGTTCCTGGAAACTGGGCAGTATTGAAGATCTGAATCTGGAAGATATAGGGTGACATCTCAAAGGAATGATCGCTTTATAGTGGTATCAGCTCTACGAAATTGACATCAGTCGGGTGTTGATCTCCAGCGGCGCTTACGTGAAGTTCAGGGTGTGGCTATAAGTGATAGTACTGTAAGAAGAAGATTTCGTGAGCAAAATGTAAGACCACACAAGCCTGCAACAGGACCACAATTGACCACAGTGACAAGACAAGCCAGACTTCAATTTGCCCGTAATCATGTCAACTGGACTATAGGTAAATGGAAGTCAGTTCTTTTTACTGATGAGAGTCGAATGACTTTATACGGTTCTGATGGACGCCTTGAATGTGATGCGACGGCCAGGTGAACGTTATACTCAGTGTTGCATAAGAGAAACTGTCAGTTATGGTGGGCTCTGTAATGTTTTGGGCTGGGATATCTTTGTCTGGACGTACGGAGCTGGTTTTCATACGAAGAGGTGCTTTAACTGCAGCACGCTACATCACAGAGATCTTAGAAGACTATGTGGTGTCATATGCCGGCTATATTGGTGAGAACTTTGAATTAATGCATGATAATACACGACCACACTTAGCGCGCATCACCACCGATTACCTTGAAGAGGTCGGCATTCGGGTTATGTCGTGGCCAGCAAGAAGCCCTGATCTCAACCCGATAGAGTACCTACCTATATGTGGGACACGAGCCCGTAATCCAGCCCCTACAACATTAGGAGACGTGGAAACCGCCATTACGGAAGAATGGGCCTAAATCCCTAAAGAGACTATCAAAATCTTGATAAGTTCGTTAAAACGGCGAATGCAGGCCAGTCATTCGAGCAAGAGAAGGGAATACGCAATATTATTTCAAACAATTGTGTACATAACACTTAAAACAAATAAATAGAGCTTTTTTAAATTAATCAAAAAATGGTGTAAAATTTAGCATTTTGATTTTTAAATCTAAATTCAACATTGTGAAGTTTAAATTGTGGTTAAATTGGTGTAAATAAACAAGTTAAATAAAACATTTCAGTACTACAACATTTTGTTTGGTTTTGCCTAAGAAAAAACGTGATTTACGGTAAAAACGAATGTGGGCCGATTTTTTGGTGTATTAAGGTGTATAGTAGGCTCAATAACCTTGAGCATCTGGGCCACACATTCATATCTGCGCCGCACACACAAACATTTCCGTTGCGCACGCGCTACCTCAAAACTATTATCAAAGATTACGCGAGGACGCAGACATGCGCGCCAAGCCGGCTTTTTTGCCTACGACTACACACGAGTATGGCGATTGCACGGCTAATTTTTAGTTTAGATAGATACATACGTTACGCATATTTTTATTCACTGGTCTCATTTTTTATACGAATGTGGTTAAACAGAAGTAAAACAATATAGGTCAGAAAAAAAACAATTTTGTGAAGCAGTTTCGTTTTTTCTGCTTACGATCTATATAAAGATACTCGAAACTCGAGGTCAAACTGTTATCAGTGCACTGGTAACAGTTTGACCTTGAGTTTCGAGTATGCAGTGTACCTACTACTTTTTGTTTCTTCCTATACTACTTTATAGTCTCGTAAAAAGATTTCAAATAAAAAAGTACATTCTAAAGTAAAGTAAATGAAATAAATAAATTTTAAGCCTATTTCATAGTTCAGCTCTGCTAAATAATTTTGTAGCAATTTCATTAACTCAAAAACTTCAGATTCTGTGATTCCTGTGAAAGTTTTAGGTGTTTAATTGATAACGTTTTTATATCGGTTTATTTTGTAAACTGGAAATACGACGATGATTGCTGAAAAAACCCGACCAAGTGACAGTGAAAACACACTGGAGAAATGTCTCTGAAAAGAATTACCGATGTAAATCCTTATTTAACTACGGAACCCTGCAAATTACCTCCCTTTACGTGCGCTGCGAAAATGATTGATGATATAATAAAATAATAATTAATACGAATTTTAGAGGACCCATCAATATCTACAAACAGAAAAGGCAGTGATACCAAATGCCCAACTATTATTGTATGTCACTTTTTTTTATTAAAAATTAATAGATACGACATGACAGACCAAAGCAGACCACGTTATTCGCACCTTGGTATCAGTTTTATCAAAAAAATCGGTACTTTAATTCACTTATTTTTTTGATTTACTCAAATTGAACATTCAAAAGATATCATAACTTTATCAAAACAATACAATTTAGCCAAACGGTCCCCCACAGACGCGACTGACACGCCGCATATACCGACCGAATAATGAAAATAAATGTTTGTTTATGAACTTGTGTTTGTTTATGTTTGTGTTGAAGAGCTGTACACCTACCACAGTGTATTTCTTTTAACCCAAAGGTTGACTAATAGAGAAGTCCTCGTTGCATTAAGTCCGCCTATGTACCACTATTGTTCATGAAGTTTAAGTGAATAAATAAACTTATATTGATTTTTTATTTTTCTTTAATATTAGTCAGTTTGTTGGTAATAAAAGAAATTAAGAATTAACGTCGGCTACGTTTGAAAAAAAAGAGCAGACAAAAATAAAACCCTAGCGACGCCGATACTATTTTGATAAAAGTTGCTGTATGAAACTGTACAATGCGCCCACGCGCTCAATCAAGCTGGCTCCTCTGCAAAGAGCTAGTCTATGAACGCACACTAATACAAAAGTTCGTAAATATTTGCACTAACACATTCATATACGCGTAGTCGGTCGATAGCGCGGGCGGAGCAACGAGCGACACAGCCTCCCCGTCTCAGTGCTAACGCACGACTGCCGCCTGCGCCCAAACAGAGCTTTATAAATATGGGAGACTCAATATTGAACATTTTCTTTGCAAAATATTGATTGATTTACATGAGCAATGTTCACTTTGTAGTACACTTTACCAGCAATTTTTCTATGTAAAAATATTTTTAAACTTCGAAGCCGTTTGGAAGAAATATCCAAAAAATAGTGTGTTATTAAATATTTGTTTACAGCAAAACTATATGTTATACGAAAACAACAATTGTTCATATTGTTGTTTATGAATCTACCATATACATATATTTTTTTCCAATCTTTTGACCCAGCCGTTAATGGGGAATATCCTTTAGAAAGTAGCCTTTTGACGGCTCTGAAGCAGAGGTAGGGCCTTAAACACCAAAAAATAGACTAATATCAATATTATAGGTAATATACTGTTTGTGTTAGTCATCATCATTTCAGCCGAAAGACGTCCACTACTGGACATAGGCCTCCCCCAAGATGGGGGGTTTGCCATAATCGCCACGCTTGGCAGGCGGGTTGGCGATCGCAGTATAATATATGGTGTTGAGTTTTGCAGAGATTGCTGCTGCTCATTCTCTGGCGAGTCCCTTAGTCGCTTCTTACGACACCCACGGGAAGTGATGCGATGGTATTATTCTTTTACGGCAACCTACGGCACCGGCCGACACCATACGGCGGACCATTGTGTTAGTACATACAATCTTATGCCTATGTTAGTAAACACTTCACAAAGCACTGTTTTATAGTGCGTTCACGGAAGCGACGGAACACCTCGTCTTGTCCTCTGACGAGGTGCGGAAAACGTTGGTACACGCGCTACGATCGCGAAGTATAATCTCTTGGGATGATATCCGAAATTCACGCGGGTAAACCCGCTGGCAGAAGCTTGTATACTGTAATTATTTTTGTAAAAACCCAAATTCTTCGTCGAATTACCAAACCATAAATATTAGGATTTGCCAACAAAACCAAAGATTACGAAGGCTTACTGGTTAGTCTGAACTGTTATGTGATAGACTTTGTTATTTAGTGTCTATGTCGTAGCCAACTGGCTTAATCAGCCGTTTAATAGGCGGCCTAGCCTTTTTATTTAACGGCGCCGTCTCCCTATTCCCTATGTTCCGCTACTTTGCTAGGCAAGTCAAAAACGATATTGAACCAAAAGAAATTAATTTGCTTAGATGTTCAATGAAGTGCTGGGATGTCACTTAGGCCGCTGATTAAACGACGCCGTTCAATGAATTGGCTAGGCTGCCAATTAAGCTGGCTGTGCTATGTACGTGACTATTTTTCAACATTCATTTAAACGCCCTCATTAGATATGGACGGCAGTTACAGACTGTGTAAGCTGTCTTGTTAATCTCATTAGTCTAGCAGTGCTATTCTGTAAATAACTATTTTGATATCGAGCTCAGGGCCGGATTTAGGGGGGGGGGCAACCGGGGCGAAAGCCCCGGGGCCTCCACAAGCAGGGGGCCTCCACAATAGAGACTTCGGAAAAAAAAACTTTCAAATTTCAACTAGTAAACCTAGTAAACATCTTTTCCTTTGATATTTTTTTTTTCGCTTTTACCTTTACCTACAGCCTAAAGTACTTTATACATACATGATTATTTGATTATAAGAAACTTTAGCTAAAACACCCAAATTGACCAGTTTTTTTACGTCGTCAAATAAATAAGAAATCCCTGAAGATCCTAACAAAACAGCAGGAGATTCAACAGTAGATGGAGATGTCGTCGATAGTATTCAAGATCATCTTGAGGCTGAGGTTTCATCAGGCAACACCACACAATTTTCGATAAGCGAATATCAGACCCAAGAGGAAGCAAAATTTTGCGGTCTCGAAAATGACATCGGTCTTTCCACAAAACTTCCACAAGACTTCGAAAAAGTTCCACAGAACTTCAAAATTGCGATCAAGTATCTCTGCAGAATTCGGTTCATCAAGATCAGCCGCGAGATAATTCCAACTTTGTTCGGAAATGTACGAAGAACATGTTTACACGCCGCAATAAAAATCAAGAGACCGTCAATCGATTCTGGCTTTGCTTTTCTCCAACTACGGGGAAAATATATTGTTATGCGTGTAAATTGATGTCCCCTCAAAACAACAAACTCAGTGGAGAAGGCTTCAGTGACTGGAAGCATGCATCCGATCGTCTCTATGAACATGAGATTTCGAAAACTCATTTGGAATCAGTAATGAGTTTAGTGCAACGGGGAAAAGTCACAAATCGAGTATTGGCGAAAAATCCTGAGAATTATCGTTAGTACCATCAAATTCATTGCTGAACGTGGATTAGCCTTTCGAGGTGACAATGAAATTGTTGGCTCACCAAGAAATGGAAATTTTCTGGGAATTTTGGAATTGCTAGCCGAGTATGAACCAATCCTGGCAACCCATTTGAAAGAGCATGCAAACAAAGGGAGTGGTCATGTCAGTTACCTTTCGTCTACGATTTGCGAAGAACTGATCGGTTCTATGGGTGATAAGGTACTAACTGAAATAGTATCCAGGATTAAAAAATTGAAATATTATTCCGTATCAGTGGACTCTACTCCCGACGAAGCTCACATCGATCAACTAACTATAGTTGTTCGATATATGGAAGGATCGACGCCAAAAGAAAGGTTTCTCACCTTTTTACCAAACTGCGGTCATACTGGCGAAGCCACAGCAAACGCTCTGCTCAAATTTTTAGGTGACCATCAAATAGACATCATGGATTGCCGCGGTCAATCATATGACAATGCTGCAAACATGAGTGGCAAATACAAGGGGATGCAGGCTCTTATTTTGGAGAAAAATCATTTATCGGCGTTTGTACCTTGTTGTGGTCATTCTCTGAATTTAGTGGGAAAGGCAGCTGCTAACTCTTGTCCATCGGCTGTTCAATTCTTTGATTTCGTGCAGAATTTGTACACGTTTTTCACAGCCAGTACAGAGCGACACCGAATTCTGATCGAGAAATTATCGGAGAAAAAAAGCGGCCAGTTTTTAGTGTTGAAAAAGCTCAGCGACACTCGTTGGTCTTGTCGAGCTGAAGCTACGAAAGCCTTAGTCAACGGCTATTCGGAAATCGAAGAAGCTCTAACCAGCATATCTTCCGATAAAGAGCAAAAAGACATCGTGAGGAATGAAGCAACGCACCTTCTACAGAAGATGAGTGGTCTCGAAACCGCTTTGTTTGCAACATTTTGGAACGATATCTTGGAACGATTCAACGCTACAAACAAGATGTTGCAAGACCCGAAAATGATTCTTGAATCGGCAATGCGTGCAATAGAATCATTCGTGGAATCCAAACGAAATGATTTCGATAAATACGAGGAAGCAGCCAAAAAAATATCCCATACTGATGAATATGTACAATGACGCACCCGCACCAGAACGAGAAATGTGAGGTTGAATCCACTCGATTACGGAAAAGCACAAAACGCAAATCTGTCACCCATGGAGAAATACAAAGTATCCGCCTTCATCCCAGTGGTTGACCAGCTATCTGTTTCTCTTACTGAAAGATTGCATGCCTATGAAACTGTACGTTCGAGATTTGGATTTCTGAATCACATCGAGAAGATGGATGCTGAAAATTTGCACGCTGCAGCAGAGGCATTGGTGAAAGTGTATCCGGATGATTTAGAGCCTAGTCTTGGTAATGAGTTGGTTCAATTTGTGACTTTGATTGATTCATATAAAAAGGACTATGGAAAAGATCAATCGCCGGAACTATTTTACTACCAAATTCTCGAAGATCAAAATTTCAGAGCTACATTCCCAAACCTCGAAATTGCATTGAGAATGTATTTGGTTTTGATGGTATCAAATTGCACTGGAGAGCGCTCATTTTCAAAAATGAAAATTATAAAAAATAGGCTTCGAACCACGATGGGACAAAACCGTCTATCAAAGCTTTCTCTTCTGAGCATTGAAAGCGATTTACTCCGAGAACTGGATTTCAGCGAAATCATCAACGATTTTTCAGCAAAAAAAGCTCGAAAGGTTCCGTTCGTTAACACTAAAATTTAATTTCAAATAATTCTTGTTTCCGATTATATTTATATGTGTTTGTTAAATACTAAGAGAATCTACTTGGTTTCACAATAAATTATTTATTGAAAAACTCGACTGAAAAAAATTGTTCATTTTATTTGGAAAATAATTTGGGGCAAGGGGGCCTCCACTCCTTTGTTGCCCCGAGGCCTCTGGACCCCTAAATCCGGCCCTGATCGAGCTTCACCTGAGTGACAAAGTCACGAAAATGTTACAGAATAGCACTACAGGTGTGCAAGCAAGCGGCGGGGTCAGATTTACACTAATGGCGGTAGGGATCTTACCTACCCAGTAAGATCCCTACCGCCATTTTATGTAAATCTGGTTCAATCAATATTGCTCCGATCAGGGAGACTACCTACCTAAATGGAAACTACGCCACGAAAATATCTATCTACGCATGTAACGTACGTCTAAAGTAAAAGTAAAAAAAAACCGGCCAAGTGCGAGTGTGAATGAATCACATTTTTGTAACGTGTAATGGAAAGATTTGAACCTATGGACTTAATCCTTTCTAATCCAATATGAATAACTTCAAAATTGTTTATTTTAAAGTATTATGAAAAAATATACCTATATATTTGAAACCCTCCCTAAATGCTCTTTCATTTGATATGTCACTCGGTAGTTAGTGACTTTTTTTTTAATTATTCGTCTCCACTGCTCATAATTCAACAGTAACCAACAGTATCGGTCCAGTCGCTTCGAAGAAAATGAGTTGTGACTGACGGACCAGATAGACACGAGAAATCGTTGTTCCGCTTTATAAGAACGTTCGGAACCCTAATAAAATATTAATAAATAAATGATTTATTTCTCACCACAATACAGGTACATTTGAGAGGTATAAATACAAAAATACGTTACAGCAACAATATACTGTGGGAGACTGGTGCCTAAACTAGACTTGAGGTCTGTATTTCAGGACACCAGCAAAAAGGAACTGCAGTTGTCTTGTCTGCTAGTAGCAACTTGCTTGTTTGCTCTATACTTTGAAATGTACTTAGTATAAGATCCCGATATAAAACGACCTTCACCGAGATGCTTATTTAATGAAACGTATTTTAAATTTAATTTAATATGTCAATAAATATAATCCATATGGGTTGCCTAGCAAATTTCAGTCCAGAGTATGTTTAATTAATAATTAAAAAAAAATATTTTTTTAAACATTTCACCGGTATGATTATTAGATAAATTCTATACCAATCGAAAGTATGAAGCCCATAGAATATGCAAACTTTAGGTTGCCTATTCTTTTCCGGTCACAACTATCGGGTTGCCAGGTATAACCAGGTAAATCTGTACTAGCATTTTGCAACGGTCTGTTTATTGAATGAAATTTAAATGAAATTAAAGATTATTTTATTCTGAACACGGTGGTATAGGGTTGCCTGCGAAAAATCAGTCCAGAATTGCGGTTGTCGAATTTTAAAAAGTAAAATATTGCTCCGAGTGAATGTGTGCGACTGAGAGGTCCCAACCGACCATCCCATGCGATAAAAGAGGACACAGCATAGCAGCTGTTTAAAGTCCGCCCATTTAAAGAAAGAGAGGGCGCATGCTATTTGGGCTTGGAAAAGAAAAGGATAGCGATAGACTCGTATATACTATGCATCATTTTGGAGTAGAGTGTCGCTATAAATACAATTGAAAAAACGTGCTACAATTTATTGTTGGAAAAAATTGCAAAAAAGTGTTTTTTTTTTGTGTGGATCGGATGATGAAATAATTGATTTTAATGATGAAACTTTTAAAAACTGTGTATTAAAGTTAGCTTTTCGAAAAAAAAAACACTTTAAATACAATTTTGTTGAGCTACCCAGTGCGTCTCTTCAATTTGTAGGTTATCATACCACGTGCTACAAAAAAGTGACCGTTTTGAATAAAAAATATAACGAAGAATTTCTTAATTTTAGTGCTGAATATACAGTAAGTACATAATAATTGAATCTTAAAATTATCTTAGCTAATACATCTTCTATATTTTTTTCATGTTTAAATAATTGTTAGTAAAATTCACCTATGGTTTTGTTAATTTTCGACACATAATTGTTTTGTAATTTACTTAACCCTTCGATAGTCCTAAACATTCGTTTAAAAATGGCGCGAATGTCGAAGCATTTTGTAGGTATGTAATTATTTTGGATAGACCTTCGGATAAATGAAGATTTCGTCATCATACAGACATTAACACATTATAAATTATGCCTTCGTGGATTCATTATGAATTTAACTGTTTATTGGTATAAATATTTAAAGAATTAAAACTGACCTGGCCTCACAGTGACGTGATATGTTTTCATTTTGATAATTTTCGTTCACGTAACCTTGAAACTTCATCACCATACATCGAATTTACACACATATTCACCAAAATAAAACTTGATTACGATAACACATATGTTTAGACATTCATAATACAACTTATTTCACTTCGAAACATACTATTTGCACAAAAACAAGTATTATTTACGCAACGACAAATCACGTGCGCCCGGTCCGCCGGCCGCGATGTAAACACTGGCTGCGAGTACTGTTAGCGCAAAAACGCTGCGTACAAAATATTATTTCAATGTTATGATTTTAAACTACTTCTTTTGTTTATTTTATTTTTTTAATGTTATTGTGATTTTGTTCTGTTTGTAACGTAACGATGTTATAAATAACAATATTTATTTATTACCGACTTCAAAATTGATGTATTATGAATGGTATGTTCATCAATATCTCTGTGAATGTTTGAGACATTCATAGATACGACCGATTAGAAAATGATTTAATTTTATTACATATATAATAAAAGTCCAACTAACACAAAAAAAGGTTATAAAAAAATAGTATTTTTTTTTTGCCAGACTGTACTTACACTGTACTTATGGCGTACTGAGCGTTATGGCGGGAATATCGGCGGACTTTTACTCTTTGAAAGACGATTACGATGTCAATACGAAACAATATTATTATCTAGTAGTCAAACTATGTTCATAGATAAATAGGCTAGCTACTTATGTGTTTTTGAAACTTTCACTCGGAGCAATATTTTACTTTTTAAAATTCGACAACCGCAATTCTGGACTGATTTTTCGCAGGCAACCCTATACCACCGTGTTCAGAATAAAATAATCTTTAATTTCATTTAAATTTCATTCAATGAACAGACCGTTGCAAAATGCTAGTACAGATTTACCTGTTTATACCTGGCAACCCGATAGTTGTGACCGGAAAAGAATAGGCAACCTAACGTTTGCATATTCTATGGGCTTCATACTTTCGATTGGTATAGAATTTATCTAATAATCATACCGGTGAAATGTTAAAATTTTTTTTTTTTTTTTAATTATTTATTAAACATACTCTGGACTGAAATTTGCTAGGCAACCTGTAGTGTATGTATATACTTATGATTGCTTTCGAGCGCGTACGTCACAACGTACGGTCAGTCAACGGTCAGTCAGTGTTCAACCGTCAGTCAGGCAGCACGTGGTGGTGCGTAGGCGAGCCAAATACCTACTATTAGTGATACGATGCGTGGACACTACATATGGCGACGAGGACAAAAAAATAATTAAAACTGTAAGTAAAGTGACTTTATAAAAAAAAAAAGAGAAAATGTGACTGGCGAAGTGGCAAGATAATTTACTTATGCTACTTAGGTACATGAATGTTACTTATTCAAACTAAGAAAACATGCGACATTTTCATTTACATTTCTCAGTTATTATAATTACCTTTACCCAAAATATGGTTTAAACCGTTAGTTTACTTTAATTAACAAATAGATACCCATTATGATTCAAAATTATAAAACTTTACACCTACTTAACAGTGGTGACTATTGCTTAACTTACGAAAAAGTCATTACATTGGAATGTTCAGCTACACTGATAACATTTTAAGGAATGTTCTTCGTTGTTTAGTAACTCGCACTAAAGTAATAATGGACTATAGAATAATCATAATGGTATTGAAGAACAAATTTTAAACTGTGTTTGTTTATTTACACCTACGTAAGTTATAAATTACGACAAACATTAATATAATGTCGGTTTTACCCCACCCAGTGATCTTGTAATTATTATAATATTCATAGGTATTGCTAAATTGTTGAAGTACCTACATGTGCCATAATGAACAAAGTGATTAGTGGATATTTCAATAATTCTGAAAAATAAACACCACCACATCTTAAAAACGTGGTCAGAGACGTGGAGTATTTTTAATGATTTTCTTATTTTGAACCCTAATATTATGCTTGGCCTTATCGGAAGGATAGGTTGCAGTATTATTTAAGTACTGTGGTATTTATTGGTGGTTATTTAGGACAAGTTCAAAAACAATTATTGACCGTCTGGACGTTACCTAATTAAATGGATATACCCCAGTAACTTACTTATATTCCATGTAAACTGGCGTAGTACCTGGTCATTTAATCGACAAATAAATAATAAAGTTATTTTTAAGTTTTATAACAGTATAATACTGATTTATTATGACGTTGGAGCAGCATTGCTGGTCATTAAATTGACACCGTTTGACTATGTTCAGAGGATCCTCAACAGCATTATTGGTCATCAAATTGACGCATTATAAAAAGGAAGCAGAATTTTGTGATAAAAAAAAATTATATTGAAAAAACAACAACAGTTGGTTCACGATATAACAGTAACATGTCCCAACTCACATTGGAGAAGTTCGACTGCGAAGGAGAACGTTCTTCGGTTGGAGTCAGATGGGAGCGTGGGAAACGAACACTATCTATTTCGATGCTTCTGGTATTGACAAGATCGAAAAGAAAAAGGCAACGACCTGGGAGTCTAACCAGGGACCTCATGCTTAGATATTTGATTTGTACTACATGATTAGTTCTAAAATAATAAATCAAAGAGCGCATAAATTGAATTACAGTAGAACATACCTACTGGTCATTAAATTGACAAGTCATCATTGAATGACAGTAATTACAGTAGAACATACCTACTGGTCATTAAATTGACAAGTCATCATCGAATGACAGTAATTGCAGTAGAACATACCTACTGGTCATTAAATTGACAAGTCATAATTGAATGACAGTAATTGCAGTAGAATATACCTACTGGTCATTAAATTGACAAGTCATCATTGAATGACAGTAATAACAGTAGAATACACCTACTGGTCATTAAATTGACAAGTCATCATTGAATGACAGTAATTGCAGTAGAACATACCTACTGGTCATTAAATTGACAAGTCATCATTGAATGACAGTAATAACAGTAGAATACACCTACTGGTCATTAAATTGACAAGTCATCATTGAATGACAGTAATTACAGTAGAACATACCTACTGGTCATTAAATTGACAAGTCATCATTGAATGACAGTAATAGCAGTAGAACATACCTACTGGTCATTAAATTGACAAGACATCATTGAATGACAGTAATAACAGTAGAATACACCTACTGGTCATTAAATTGACAAGTCATCATTGAATGACAGTAATAACAGTAGAATACACCTACTGGTCATTAAATTGACAAGTCATCATTGAATGACAGTAATTACAGCAGAATATACCTTCTGGTCATTAAATTGACAGTTAGTTATCAAAGACAAAATAGGTCAGCAGTGCCTAGTGGTACTTTTTATGTACATACTGGTAATTAAATTGACAAATTTGATTGTGAGGGGGAACCTTCATCAATAGGAACGAGATAAAAACGCTGGACGTAGGAACTCTTGATCTACCTGGAAGCTGTTGGCATCAAGGGTAGTGACAAGTAACGGGCTTTGCTGCTACATTTTGTGGACTAGAATTGCTAAAAATGTCTATACTAATATTGTAGAGCTGAGGAGTTTGTTTGTTTGGTTGAACGCGTTAATATCGGGAACTGCTGGTTCGAGTTGAAGGACTATTTTAGTGTTGGACGGCCTATTTATCGGGGAAGACTATAGGATCTAACATCATGCTACGACCAATAGTAGCAAAGCATTAATGGATAATGTGACGAAGACGAGGTTGCTCGGATCAGCTAGTTTAATAATATACCAGATACAAATATCACCTGCTGATGGAGTGGATGTCTTTGAAGTGGCTATCACCAAACTCCACGCATACTTTACACCTAAACAAATTGAGAATTAAGAACGTCACTCTTTTTGATTGATCAAACAAGGGGCAAATGAAAAGTTTCAAAAATTTCTTAGTACGGCTTAGACAATAAGCAGATAGATTTCAGTTCAAACAGAGTCGAAAGACATACAATATGTGTTCAAAATCGACGATGACAGTTTACTAGATTGTCGTATAGGTGGAATGAAGGTTAAAAAAAAAATGTTAGTAGACTCTGCGTGTAGGTAAATCCAACTTTAATCACACACAAAACTCGGGAAAATATGAAACAAAACAAGTTTTTGTTTGTTCTTAAAGTAAGAAAACCCAAGGGGTTCTTCCTAATGGTCTTGTAAGGTCAAGACCTAACAGGACCATTTGACGCAAATATAAAAGTAGCAGATAGATCCGAAAATGCAACTTTTTACTTTTTTTGCATCTCTGATGGAACTAGAGATCTACTTGGGAAAGAAATTGCCATGGCTATAGTTATAATAATAATAATAATTCTTTATTTTCGGACAACAATGATCCAGCGTGTTAGTAAACAATATTATAACTTATTACTAGTGTTAGTAGCTAAAATACGACAGAGAAGAAGACAGAACAGAATAAATATTGTTGTGAAAAGGACAACCCCAATCTAATGGTTAGTGATAGTCCTTCTCACAAAACTTTTAATTATCGAAGAGTCGATACTCTCCGCCACAGTTTTTAGTATACTGTTGCAACTCGCCCGCAACCTTGACAACAGCGACGCGGTTTTTTTGCGAATGACGGCGTGGAAGCCATCGGTTCGGTTTTGCGCAAACATACAAGAAGCGCTGCACCATTGTGGCAGTCCCAACAGCATCCTAAAAATGTTATTATACTGGACGCGTAGGTCATCCAGCGATCTTTTGGTATAGTCGACCCAAAGATTCCCCGTGTAGAAACCCTGCTTTAAAAAGTGTTACTTTTACTTGATAAAAGTAACACTTTGATAATGGGTGTACTTAAAATCGGATTACAAATTGACCAAATGGAAACTAAGACAGTTTCCGAAATCCAATGATGTTTTAGTGGAAGTGCCAATCGATGAGAAAGTACAACCAGCTTCTCAATCATTAAGAAGGATAATAGGAAGAAAAGTTGAAAAAAAATATAAAAGAACGGTTACCAGTAACTAATCTTAAGACTATAATGTACCTACCATATTCTGACAAATACATGATTATGGTTGGAGAAATATTCAAGGAGCGTAATTCCCTGCCAGAGTCTGTGTTTCCTGATAGTTGCAAACTGGGAATCTTTAAGTCGGGAGTGATTGGGTTGCTTCTGGGCAAGCGTGCTCCATCTTCAACCACGTCATCGCTTGCCACCAGGTGAGATATTGGTGCCTATAAATATAAAAAAGCGAGTACTTAAAGAGATTCCCGTAGGTGGTAATAGTTTCAACATTTTATTCAGTACGAACTTAAAGAATGAGATATTGCATGGCAAGGTTGCCATAAGGTCATGTTCCAACTTAGACGTGTTTAGTGAAAATTGGATTTAAGCTTTTATATTAACGTGTCGGTGACAGTTTTCTTACATAACAAGTTATTAAATTCAGTTCGTAAATTCGATAGTAAACGATTATAAACCGTAACTTGATATTAATGACATTGATTAAAGCTGTAGGGATACAGAGAATTCTGAGCTATTACAATTTCTGAATAGATTTTTCACTACCGGGTTGCTTACTGTAGATGTAAGTTAATATAAGTAAGATTTAAAATAATATTGATTGATTCAAACTGTTCGGTGCAGTTAGGACCATGATGCTCGTAGATTGACGTAGAGTAATTCATGAACGTAGCCCCTTCACATGAACGTAGGCACAAACATTGACAGGCCTAGGTTCTCTTCTCTTCGTAAACTCTGATGTGCATAACTTACCGGTTGGTATGTTTTAAAATCTCAATGTCGGGAAGATGCCCAAGGCCAAGTATATGAATAATTGACGTTGTGAAGTTATGAAATAGATGACGAGTAAGCATAAAATTATTTTGTGTGAACAGGTTCTTAGTTCTGTGGGTCGGCGGGCTACCAGGATATCGTAGCAGTATCACAGAGTGATATAGACGAGGAAGTCTGTATCAGGGTGTCGTTGCTATTGGTGGTACAAATTAGAGTTTACTCGGTATTCTTCCCATGGGGAAGTGCGAGTATAGGAATTGTGTTTTGCTGAGCTATGAGATAGATGTTGACTGTGAATAAGATACGTAGTCTTTGACATTCTTTGTTAAAATCAATGTGAGTTTTATGACTTCATTGGTGCTTGGACTTGGTAATCACGAATACTAGTGAATCACGAATCAAACCTAAAGGATTGATTACAGCCAGTTTAGAACTGTCGAATGGCTAAAACACTGAACGAAAAGTCAGTTAACTGAAGATTTGGAATAGCTCTGTGTGTCAAAAAAAAAAATTTTAGACAATTGCCGTAGAGATTAACGATAGCAAATTTCTTGGGGGATATTGAAGTATATAATGATGAAACAGGACAAATGATGAAAAAGAAATGTCGTACATTTATAGAAATTGAAGGTCAGTGGAAAGTTTTTAATGATAAAAAAAAAACCAAGGAATTGAATCAAAAAGATACATCTGCTTCATAAATAAGATTGATTAATTATGACTAAATTAAAAAGAGAAAAGGGAAGAAAGATAGAGATAATAATAATATCAAGGCATATAACATTGAATACAATAAAGAAAATCCAAACAATTATCTCATATGTGATCATTGAAAAAAATATAATTGGTATATAATTACAATATAGTATAATCGGGTCGTTAACCGAAAAAATAATAATAATAAAGGAGTAAAATACCTCTAGTGTCATGTACAGTGTTTGGAAGGAAATAAATACTTAGTAATAAATACATACATATATTTTTTATAAGTACCTAGATCCATAAAAAACTTATTACAGGAAGTATTTATACACAAATAAAAAAAAAGGAAGGGATGTAGTGTATGTATATACTTATGATTGCTTTCGAGCGCGTACGTCACAACGTACGGTCAGTCAACGGTCAGTCAGTGTTCAACCGTCAGTCAGGCAGCACGTGGTGGTGCGTAGGCGAGCCAAATACCTACTATTAGTGATACGATGCGTGGACACTACACAACCCATATGGATTATATTTATTGACATATTAAATTAAATATAAAATACGTTTCATTAAATAAGCATCTCGGTGAAGGTCGTTTTATATCGGGATCTTAGGCTAACTGTACAATTAGAAGACGATAGAGCTGTGCACAATCAAAAATTAAATTGTAATTTGACTGGCAATCTGGACAGAAAAAAATATGTTTTTTTAAATTTGAGTGTAATTAATTCATTATTGTGGAAGAAAACAAGATCATCAACAAAATTATAGTTTAATGCGTAATTACAACTTTTCATAAAACTAATATGGACTACTATCTATTGGCGCAACCATACCTTTGTCTCAACAAATGCAACATACTTATACAATATTAAATGTTTTGTAAATACAAATGCATTTTACAGAACCAACCCCGATTTTAAGTGAACACGTCCAGCGTTATTTAGGCGAGATTAGTTTTGTGTGGGAAGATTTAAGAGGACATTTTGTCCAGCAGGTAGGTAGGTAACGTTGCGGGATTTAGATAGTTGGTAGGCGATGTCTTCAGCGGCTTCAATACGTCGGAGTTCGACGAGACCTTCTCCAGCTTGTCCGAAGGATTTGGCGAGTAGTACAGCGGCTTGGGCGTCTCCCTCCGCGGCGATGACAGCTGCCTTCTTTTGTTGTTCAGCCTTTTCTACGAGGAATCTCGCCTTTTCAGCGTCTTGTTGTGCGACCTGCTTCAATTCAACGGCCTGTGTGAATTCCTTGCCGAAGGTCAAGTGTGTGATTGAAATGTCGTCCAGGATGAGCCCGAACTGTTGTGCTCTCTCAGTCAAATTCTCATTGACTTTCTGTGATACAACCTGTAAATCAAGATACTAGTGTTATTTGGATTTATTGGAGCTGGGGCATAGTTATAAGCTAGGAGAAGATTCAAACACAATAGTGTGTCTGCAGGTTTCAACTGATCAGGCCACATTCTCACTATTTAAGTACCAGTGTTAACTGTTTACGTCTTTACGCAGTATAAGTACTAACAATAGATTGTTCAGGGTCATGTGATATCTGACCACAGCCTTATCAGTAGCAAATAAAATTCAATCACACATTTTCACAATACAAGGTGTAGAATAAACCTCAATGATAAAAAACAATGTTTTAATAATGCGCTGCCAAAACTGCAACCTAATTACTGAGGTGATACCAATTTCTATATAACAAAGATGTGTGCCAATGTCGTATGTGTGAACAAGGTAGTGTGGGGGGAGAGAAGCCAAAACCAGATCCAAGCTTATCAGAGTAATTGTCATGAAAGATTAAGGCTAATTGACTTCCCTCACGAACTTGGTAAATGCTGTGATAGTAAGTGTAACGATCATAGTCATCGAATTGTTATTGACAAGCTGTATGCCGACATCGTACACGCCTTATGTGACGCCGCCGTAATAGGTCGAGGAAGCGGCAATAGGTGCTCGAAACGGGTAGGTAATAGTAGGCTGGAACAAACATGTTGCTGGGGCTCACAGGGAGGCTAGGCAGAAATATTTGTTGTGGTTGTGGTATGGTAAACCTGTAAACCTGCCGCCGGGTTACTTCATGAAGAAATGTGTGAGGCTAGAAGAGTTTTCAAATCAAAGTTAAAGTGGCGCTAAGACCATGAGGACCAAGTTAAAATGGATATTCTAGCCTCACACCACGCTAAAAATGATTTTCGTAGTTTCTGGAAGCACACAAATAAGTTAAAAACTAAAACGTCGGTGGCATGAGTGAGCCGGAAGACATTGCCAATCATTTTGAAGAGGCGTTCTTTGTAAAGTCGCCTTAAGGTCCCTCGCGGTCGGTTCCCGATGTTACGCCCGGTATGGAATTAGGGATTAAATTTAAATCAGGAGATTACTGATACTATTAGAAGTATGTCAGGAGGTAAGTCCCCAGGCCATGACGGGCTCAGCATCGAGCACCTCCGATATGCTGGCCCTCACTTGTCTAGGGTACTTGTTATGTTGCATTACTTCTGCATAAGCCATAGTAACCTGCCTGGCGAGATGATGCGAACAGTGGTTGTGCCAATTGTTAAAAACAAAATTGGTGACCTCGCCGACAGTAGTAATTATAGGCCTATTTCACTTGCTACAGTGATATTGAAAGTTTTTGACAGTATGCTTAATACGCAATTTAAAAGAAGTATAACTTTGCATGATAACCAGGTTTCAGCGCTGGGGTGTCAACTGAGTGCAATTTTGAGTCTTCACTCTTTTAGTCCCCATCGGTGCCCATCACTCAGCATATGGGTCGATACATAAATTGTTCGTGTGCCCACAACTCGCATCCGCGTCGTCGACTCACATGACGACCCCATATGCTGAGTTCTGGGCACCGCCACAACTCGCATCCGCGTCGTCGACCCATATGCTGAGCTCTGGGTCCCGCCACAATTCGCATCCGCTTCGTCGACCCATATTTTGAGTTCTGGGCACCGCCACAACTCGTATCTGCGTAGTCGACCCATATGCTGAGTTCTGGGCACCGCCACATCTCGCATCCGCTTCGTCGACCCATATGCTGAGTTCTGGGCACCGAAAGGGTTAAGCATGCTGTCACATACTATGCTTGCTTCCTGGACCTGTCTAGGGCTTTTGATCTGGTATCCTATGATGTGTTTTGGAGTAAACTAGAGCGGGCTGATTTGCCTATAGAACTCGTTAACATTTTAAAGTTTTGGTATGGAAGCCAGATCAACACTGCGATGGGCTGGGGCGTTTTCTCGTCCGTACGGGTTGGAATGTGGGGTGGAGCAACCTACGCTTTTCAACCTTTATGTGAACGGACTTATTGACGAGCTCAGTTAGTACCAAGATTGGATGCTACGTAGACGGTATCTGTGTCAATAATATTAGTTATGCGGACGACATGGCTGCTGAGCGCGTCAGTTTGTGGTCTGAGAAAGTTGGTTGTCCAGTGTGAGGCGTACGCCAAAGTACATGGCTTGGCGTAAAATTGCAAAAAATCTGTGGTCATGGTCTTTACGGCGGGGGGTAAGACCCCGGATAAAGTGCCTCCTATACTATTGTATGGCACGCCTTTACAAAGAGTCCAGAAATTCAAATATCTTGGTCATTTATTGACCCCTGACCTTAATGACGATGATGACATTGAACGAGAGCGGAGGACGTTGTCGGTTAGAGCGAACATGTTGGCTCGCAGGTTTGCACGATGCTCGCTTTTAAAATCACGCTCTTTCGAGCGTACTGTACTTCATTATACACGTGCAGCTTGTGGACTAGATGTACGCAAAGATCGTACAATGCTCTCCGCGTTCAGTATAATAACGCGTTTAGGATGCTGGTGGGGCTGTCCCGCTTCTGTAGTGCGTCGGGGATGTTCGGGGATGATCGCAGATGCGCATGTAGATTGTTTTTACACAACAGTGCGTAAAAGGTGCGCTTCCCTGATGCGCAGGGTGTGGGGCAGCACCAACAGTATCCTAAGCATGATTGCAAGTCGCCTGGACTGTATTTATGTGGGTCGCTGTTGTGGAATTACGCATGGTTTGTCGCAGCAATGATCCACCATTATTTGTTGTGTTGTTTTGTTTGTATCAGTGTTTACTAATTTAGTCAGTTTGACTAACAGTTGAGTTGTGTTACTTGAATGAATAAATAAAAATTCTATTTTATTCTAATATTCTATGGTTGGCAGTCTGCCAAGCTTCCGACTGAGTAAAAACTTCACTTTTAACCAAGGACAATAGGGCACAGGACAAGTAAGCTCCAATTATGCGGGCAATACACATTCAAGTAATTTGAACAAACAAGCTGGTTCAAACAGCTTCACCAAATTGGCATGAATGTCTTTGAAAAAATTTTATCAAGAGTCATCAAATTTTAATGGCATGAAGAAATACGAAATTTAGTATTTCCATTTCATGAACAGTTTGCACCAGCCTGTTTGATCAAACTACTTGAACACGTATGGCCCGCATAACAAATAAAAAAACTCAAGTTCTCAATTCTGGATAAGCTGTCATGCAGTTGATTACAAGAAAGGGTAACACGCATAACAAGGTGCCCTTCGTTTTAGTGCAATAGGCTTTCTTGGTATTATGTGGAATTTAGAACTAGTGCAAAATGTGGGTGTCTTTATGTGAGACCTCTGGCTACACCTTCGCAAAATAAGGCGCAATGTTTTTAAAACTGGCTGTACTGGATTGCAGTATTCAAAAAAAAATCTACAAGTATTATAGCTAGCCTGTACGGTCTCACTGCTGGGCAAAGGCCATCCATTTTTCCATGTTTTTAGGGTTCCGAACATCCATAAATAACGGAACCCTTATTGATCACTTGGGATCGGGATCACTCGGGTGTCTTTCAGTCTGTCATAGCCAGTTTTCTCCGGATCTACTGGACTGATTCTGTTGAAATTTGAACTTCTGTAACCCAAACACGGGCGCTTTACGTAAATAAATATTTTTTTAGTATGGGACTTTCGGGGTGAAACTAGAATATTAAAAAAAAAGTTTTTCGAACTATTGTGTGACATGTCAAATGAAAAGGCTTGCTGTGAGGGTTTTTTAAATAAATAGTTTTGAAGTTATTCAAGAAATTAGACCAAAAATTACCATTCCCCACTTATCTCCGAATCAACAGAGCCTAAAATAAAAAAAAAATGCAGATAATAGTTATATACGTAAAGATTACAAAAAAGCCTATAACAAGTCTGTAGTGTTACATGTTAAAAAAGAAATTGGTTCGGAACCCTTTGCACGCGAGTCAGACTCGCACTTAGCCAGTTTTTTTTCCTTCTTTGATCTACAATCAGTTGTCAACTATAAGTGGATGGAGTGTGTGTGGAGTGGAGTGATATGTACGTCTTTCAGTGAAGATTTCCACTATATGAGGAGTAAGCTAGTAGAGCCTATTGTTGGTAGAGATTAAGGATTTCCTTCCTCTTGAGTCTCAGATTCTTTTCATCTTATTAAGTATTAGCATAAATAAGCTATTTTCTTACCTCTCTCTGTGTAATAAGCTCTCCAGCATCAAACTGTGCAACAACAGCCTTCAAGACCTCAGCGGTGATGGATGGCAGCACCCTCTCATCGTAGTCAATACCAAGGATGGTGTAGATCTTTGGTAGCTGGTCAGGGATTGGCCTGAACAGGATACGGAGTGTGATGTTTACATTTTGGAGATCTGGAAAACACATGACCAAATATTTTTAACAAATTACAAAGGGGAATTTGAAGGGGGCCTTGCAGTGGCAAAAAGAAAAATAAATTAGACCTGATAGGGGTATACTCAAGTAGTAGTTACTATACACCAGTGCTTCTCAGCCACATATTATTATTTTTTTCCAATTTCATTCTGCTTTTATGACTACCAAAAGCACCCTGTGAACTATAGGTTGTGGTGTCTAATATCTGAATTATATTATCTGAATAAATTGTTAGAAAAAATATTGCATCATGTCATAAATCTTCTTGAAGATTAGTCATGGTTAAATGCAAGTTATTTTGAACTATGTATTAACAAGCATAATTTTCAAATTACCTTTGCTACCAGTAACAGTAGGAACATTTCTAGGGCGTGATCTGATGTCGAAGATGATGGGCCTCTGTACCCATGGGACGAAGAAGTGGGTGCCTTCACCAACCACCAAGTTTTTGACACCGGCAAATCTGTCGAAGATCACAGCCCTGTGGCCACCATCAACTGAAAATTGAGAAAAAAGAACATGTTATTGGTACATTGGATGTTTAAAAAGAAAAATGCACAATCTGCATTTCACAAGAGAATTACAAAAGAGACTGATACACAGCTTTGCCTGACTAAGCAATGCATGTCTCTAGTTACACTGAAAATCTCTTAGACGCTGATAACAATCTTATTCAAATATGAAGGCGTCTTGATTGATCATCAACAACTCTGTTGACTCTCATCTCATATTAGACATGCATGGGTAGTTAAGATGTTTACAATAATAGTGAAATGTTATTACCATTATAGAGAGCGGAGTTCACGACTCCACCTACGAGCGCCACACCTAGGCCCAACTGACCAATGCGGTTGAAGAGCTGAGCAGCCATTTCTAGAGCAAACAGCAAAAAATCTCGTAAATTACCAGAAATAAAACATAAAAATGTGTAATTTCTTTTTGCGGCTTCAATGCACTAAGTACTATTGCAGCATCGCAATTGTCAATATCATCATCCGACTCCGAATGAAAAATACCCTACGTAAATAGGTTTTAGAAGTATAAGAATAAATATTAGACACTTATTTTCGATATAATGCAGTTATTTATTGTAACAGTTAAAGAAATTCATACGCAAACCCAAAAATTATCTAATTCCACGATATGATAGCTAACCTCAAAATACCTTTCGTGTTAGGAACATCAGTTTTAATGTTAATATCGTTAAATTTTACTTGCCAATTACTTACCTTACTACTTTTAATGTCTGTAATGCAATACTGATTGTATATTTAGTAATATTTAATTATTTCTGTCTCAAATTCAATCGAAAATCAGCGAGACCGAGCACAGATAAAAACAAGCCAAAAAAATAATGCGCTACGTTTCGTTAGCGTCGGTAGGTTTTCAAACGTTATTATTTATTTTCTTCTTGTTTGCTTGCTAGGCCAACATCATGATTAATTTTTAATTACTGAAACCATTTTGTACAAGGAATAGTCTTTGTTTTCATAGCATTGCTCCGTAGTCCGTACCTCCGGACTTTTTTCCTGCGGTCACCCGGGCGCAATAGTCATCGCGACGCAACAACAATTGAATAGTTTTATTGTAAAAAAATTGACGGCCGCCATGTTTTTTGGTCGATCGGGGGCCATAGGATATTAAACACTGCGTTTTTTTTTAAATAGAAGTTTAAACCGCGTGATTTGGTATGGCCATGCCCGTGCTCCATCCCGTGTGCCATCGAAAAATCGCAGGTGGTATAACAACTAAACGCACTTTCTTTTTCTCCTGATAAAAGTTAAAGGCAATGAGTATTTATCTTGCGACCAGTAAGTTCCTATTAAGTTTTCAGCAGGAGCTTTGGAACTGTTCAGTGGAAACTGCTGTATATCAAGGCTGTTTTTGAGTGAAAACCTTTTCGTCAAAACCGGATAAAATAAGTGGTATCACTTTCTGTCCTATCAGGTACTCTTATCTCACAGTAATTTTGGGCAGCCCTTCCTGCTCTTGGTCACCGAAGCAACCAAAAAGTCCGCAGTCGCCCAGCAAGCGGTTTTTACACACAACACACGGCAGTTAAGTTGTGGTTGTGACACACATAAATGATGTTTTTTATTTATTTGACTGTTGCAGAAATTGAATAAACTCTCTCATTTGGCAGTTAGGTAGGTAACATACGCTTATTGTAGCGGCCTACGGAGACGACAAGAAGGCCACTATTATTTGAAGAAATGGGGTTATTATGGATCCTTATGCGTCGTTGCATAGTCTGATCAGGAATCAGACTATGCCATGTCCCAAAATTTCACATGTCATCTTCCTGATCTGAACAACGCCTTCGAGGTCGCAATCGCAATACCCATCTATTTATTCTAGAACATCGATGTGCTGTTCGTCGACTTTAAAAGAAGAAGTCAAGGATTTGGGTTCGCCGAAATGAAACCCCTCCGAAGTAGGTACCTTTGACTTTTGAGAAGAGAATGCCTTTGCCCAGTAATGTATCTAAAAATATAAATAGAGGTTGTTGTTTCTAATACAGAAGACACAAAATAGGAAAGTCCTGCCCTACTTAAGTTTAAATAAATCAATTCCAAAATCAAAACAGTGAAGTTAATTTGAAAAGCAAACTATGGGTCTGTTCGATACACAATTCTGCATTAGTTAAATCATCAAACAAACCGCTATACGGTTAACTGGAACCAGATGGTAATTGAACGAAAAATAAACAATGAGGGGGATAATCGTTCGAGTATGTTGGGGGTCGTGCCGTGGGTGGCTCAATTATGCAATAACTAGCAATGAGCAAATGATTCGACAAGTGCATTAAGTACTTCATGCAATATTTATGACTAAATCCCCGTCAAGGAACGTTGTTGACTTGTTCCTTGGCCTTAAAAAAACATTCCGACTAATCTATTAATTAAAACAACATTGTCGATTTGTTTACTTAAAGAGTCAATGAACTTGTTGACATTGTGACTTGTGACTAAAGATGTTGACTTATTGGATAGATAGTGCATACATAATCGTCAATAACTGCACAATTATAGTTTTGTTTGCATAGCAGACCCCGCGTCGCGAGACCGTTCTATATTGTTGGATCATTTTAAAATAAATTATTATCTGGATTTAATTAAGTTTTAAAATGCGTACGCAAGTGCCGGAAGTGAAACGATGCTGTTGCTGTTTTCCTTTGCGCCATGGGATTATTATGTTTGGATTGATTAACATAGTAAGTAGAACGTAGGTACCTATATTGTAACTTGACTGTTTGTGTTTCATTTTGTGAGAAGATTGCAATTAATGATTGCGTTGCTGAAATCCCTACACCCATCTGAAAAGAGCTGAGTATCTTCAAATTGGCCAAACAGATTTTCGTGAAACCCGAAAACTCTTGATAACTCGCATTGAAATCGAAGCAGCCTTTTGGGTCGTGCCCCAGCCTCTATGATGACAGATACACCCATTACGCAGTCAAAACGTTCATCTAATCATATTCTTTTTTTTAATGTCTTGGCTATCCGACTTTTTTTACAGTCCAGTCCACAAAGACCCATCATCAGTTGGTTGGACATGAAAGCTATGATCAGAGGCGGATCCAGGATTGTCGTTGGGGGGCGAGGGGCTCGATCTTGGGATCCTCGCGCCGCCGGCTGCATTGCGTGACAATAGTGACTGACCACATTAGGAGTAGGACTTTCAGTTATGTTACTAAGTTAATTTTTCCATCTACAGATATTCTCCATGGTAGCAATAACATGTCTGGTAATTACAACAGAGCTGAAGAAATCGAAGCTGATCGATGGCTCCTCTCTCGAGACCGTGACGTCGACAATACTATTCAGTATCTTCGGCATGAGCGTTATCTTGAACATTATGCTGCTCTTTGCTAGCTGCCAGGTAAGCTGAGCTTTTAAAAGTTCTTTAACAGTGTCATGGCGCGGCGTTGCTGCTATGCGCAAAAGCGGCCCGGATTGAAGGGCCAATGACCAGTGGCGTAGCTAGCATGGGTGACACCCGGGGTGGATAATGTGGTGTCAGTGTCACCCACAAATGAACCCCCACCCCCAAATAATTTTGAAGCCCACTCTCACTCTTAGAGGGGAGGCCTGCGTCCCTACAGTACACTGGGAACATTGTAGGCCGTAGATGGCGGTAAATTGGCTTGTTCTGTGTAAAAAGTCCTAATTATACCTACTCAGTCTTTAAACGCACATTGGACAAAAAATTTACCTACCTACCTCAATAATATAACACTTGTGTATCTAGGTATGTAATTATTTAGGTTGTTTGAACTGTGCACATGTATGAATCTTATTGTGTTGTGTCTTGTGTGGTAGAGCTCGAACATTAATATCTGTTTACATTTCCGAATGTAGATAGTGAAAACAACTAAAATAATGTACGAGCACCTACCTATTCTATTATATAAACGGGTGTCGCGCCATTTTCACCGTTTGTGTTGTGACTTCAGTCATTCAATGATAATAGTGATACATAAGGGTTACTCACGGCCAATTTTACGGCGACAAAACGTGTAAGAACATAGGTTACCAGCCGTAGGACTATCCCAGACCACACCCGTCATAGATAATCGAAATTCAAGATCATGATAATTATGGCTTTTTCTTCAATATACATCGAAGTCCAACATTCCTCTTCGCGTCATTTTATTCTTTCTGTACATATTTATTAGAGACCGACCGAAGGTTCGGTTTTGGTTTCGACCAGTATCGACCTAAAAAATTAGTTTTTGCTACAGTGTACTGTGAGTGATAGTTAGTAGAGTAAGTAGTATCCATGCAACGTATCGACTAATAGTAGGTAATTGGCTCGCCTACGCATTACCACGTGCTGCCTGACTGACGGTTGAACACAGATTGTCTCCCCTTAGTTCGCCCGTTGTGACGTATGCGCTCAAGACAAATCATAAGTATATCTACATAAACTACAAAGTAGTAAGGAAACAGGACAAAACAAGATCTCAATAAATTATCGTGAACATGAAACTATTAAGACTGAGACGCTCTAGTTTAGGTCATACCTATTGATTTTTGACAAAGTTTACTTACTCTAAAAGTTTGTTTATGCTTTTATTATACATGTAGGTTCTTGGTTGGTTGGTACTCTTGGAACTTTTTTCAGAAAGATATTCTCATGCTTCGTTTATACTTGTACTACGGGGTGGTGACCACGCTGGCAGCACTGGTTCCGACCTTCATACTGCTGTCCAGGATGATGACCTTAGAAGTCTGTATCGCGTTATTTGCAATATGTGAGTATAAAGCGAGGGACAAACTGGTGCCACGTATGCACCGTATGCAACGCATTATTATTATGTCTGGACTCTTGATTTTATATGAAAAACTATGCAATAGAAACACACTTATCGTATGCAGCGCAACATACGATAAGTGTGTTTATATAACATGAGTCTAGATATCATTTTGCGTTGCATACGTAGCGTACGTAGGACCAGTGTGACTCTCGCTTAATTGTAATTTGTTTTTTTTTCATCTTTGATGTATGAAGTTAAAAAATAAAGTCCAGTATAGTTTTAATTTGCTTATAATAATTCATTCGTCGTGTTCCGAATACCAATATACAAGTATTTTTATTTTCTTTGATGATCAATCATCAAATGACTGTTAAAAAAATTAAAAAATTGAAACGCCTTTGTTTCTTCTTCCTTTGTTGTTTTGTTGTTACAGGTATAATTTTCAACGAAAAGTATCATGTCCTATTCCAGGAGATAGCCTACCAGTGTGCTAAGTTTTATCCAAATCCGTTAAGACGTGAAGAAGAGGTTACAAACAGAGAGACAGAGTTACTTTCGCACTTATAACTGGTGTCCGAACGAAACTAGCTTTAATACCGAAACCGAAATCGAAACCGAATTTCAGCTTCGATCTCAGTTTCGGCAAAAATCAAAACTTCCATGTTTTTTGGGAAAAATTAAATAAGCATATTATTTTTTTTTAAATCTTGCATTAGGTATTATAATAAAATTCAACTTCCAAAAAAAAACTTTGCAATCCCGTCATTTAACGACTCACGACTATGAGCGCCGACGCGACAAAAAGACAGAACGTCGCTCGCAGCCCAGTGCACCTAACATTATTCAATGCAGTTTTGGTTTCGGTCGTAGTTTTGACCAGATGGCAGCTGAAACCGAAAGTAAGCTGAAAACCGATTTTGTGCCCGAAAATAGGCCGAAACCGAAACCTAAGGTTCGGCCGGGCACTATCAAACATTAGTATGGAAGTATGCGGGTATCATTTCCGAAAATAAGCCGAAAACCGATTTATGGCCAATTATAGGCCGAAACCGAAACCGAAGGATCAATCAGACAATATTTGTAACATTAGTATGGAAGTATGTGGGTACCATTTCCAGTCCGAGTCAACATAAGACAACTACTGTGGTTGTAAACGCAAATTCTTACTATTGCGTGAATTAAAACAGCGTTCATTGCTGGTCACGATTGAGCGGTACTTAGGACTGACGGTTCTGCTTACCCCCTAGAATAAAAGAAAGTGAGAAACGTGACTGTACATACGGAGTTTCATAAAACGTTAAACGTTATCTAATAAAATATTTGGAATAGTTTTCTTCTCCATACGCTAACAGAACTGAGATGGGATGCTGTTGTACCTATTCTATTCGATCTACGACACTAGAACCCTATTTAATAAAAGTAACCGATAGCGCGACTTTTTTTCAAAAATCATTTAATTTTCACATTTTTGCGACACGTCAATTTTAATAATAAGTCCCTGACTGCCAGAGATGCGGAATTTGTTCGAAAGAGTAACCGCGGCCCAGGGGGGTTAGGTACTCTCTAAGCTCGAAGTCCGTAGTTTCGGGCTTAGTTGCGGACGTATTCTAATCCGTATCACCTGCAGACTTACGATTAGTCCCGAACCCGAACTAAGAGTGAATGACAACACGATTTTATACTAACTGTCAAATCGTGTTGTCATTAATTCTTAGTGGTTAGGTGGTACGGAGTAAGATACGCCCGCAACTAAGCCCGAAACTACGGACTGTGGGTTTAGAGAGCAGCGCCCCTGGGGACTCTCTAGCCCGAAGTCTGTAGTTTCGGGCTTATATGCGGGTGTATTACGACAACATTTGAAGATTTTCCGTACTTAAAAAAAAAGGTAGTTGACAGGTCGTCGATGTAGCGATGCTGGGACGTCAATGTGGAGATGGAGACCTATATCTAGCAGCGACGTCTTTCGGCTGACATGATGCTGGTCCCCCAGTTACTAAAAGCCTATAAACTTCTATTGAGTGATCAGATTAAATGTTGTTTTTTACGTTTAAACAATCGAGTATCCGTGAGATTTGACAGTGTGATAGGTAATTTTGCTGTTGATTAGCCTTTCAAACATTGAGTAAAAACATTTATTCGATTATTTTTGCTGTTTGCGGCAATCGATTTGCAACCTTTGACTTACAATATAAAACCGGCCAAGTGCGAGTCGGACTTGCACACGAAGGGTTCCTTACCATGGATTTTTAATTTTTATTATTTGTTGCTATAGAGGCAATAGAAATACACAATCTGTGAAAAATTCAACTGCTATGACGGTTCTTGAGATACAGCCAGCTGATATACAGACGGACGTACGAACGGACGGACGGACAGCGGAGGCTTAGTAATAGGATTCTGTTGGTTACCCTTTGGGTACGGAACCCTAAAAAAGTATTCTGGTTTATTCTTTTCTTTAAGAAAGAATAATTCGAATCAATTATTTCTTCTTGTTTGACGCACTAAATATAAGTGCCTTTTATTGCTCTATGGTGTTCTAGAATAAAAGATTTGACTATATTGGTTAACCTCACAGGTATGCAGTGGTACGTCATCATCCTCGTGAGGAGCGAGATCATGAAGCTGGAGCAAGCGAGCATCAGGGCCGAGGAGAGACGACAGGCGCACGAGGAAGCCATCGATGTGCCTCATAGAGTTACTTTACTATAATAAATATTCACTGATATCCGACAATGTACTAAGCGAAGTAGAAATATAGATTTGTTGAACTAATATTTTTTTTCTTTTTTGGGGACGGTCCAACAACAAAGGGTCAAAAATGGCCACTTTAGTAGAATCGTATTAGGATCATAATATTAATAATCATTCAACAATCTGTCAAATTTCATTTTCATCTTTATCGCTAATGCAATAAGATCAAGCTTGATTGGGAAAATTTGTCAGTTGGTGGCTGATTCTACTGAATTAGCCTTTTTAGACCCGTTGCTGAGAGCCCAAATCAACAGTGTCAACCACCAGAATAATGCCGACTCAATGAAATTTGTCGAGTCCCGGATAAACGATGCAATTCTATCCGAGACTCGTCGAACAGAATTTTTTGGATCCCGCAACGAAATAAAGAAAAGAACAGTAAACATTATTATCAAAAGATATTTACAAATTATATTATTATTGTCTTTTTTTTCAAGTCGCAGTCGTTGAGACTGAAGGTTCTCTACTTCATTTTGTTTGTTTGGTTTGGTCTCTATTATTTCAGCGGGTCTAAAAAGGCCACGTTAGAAGAATCATATTAGAATCATAATATTAACCACACAACAATCTGTAAAATTTCATTTTCATCTTTATCGCTAACGCATTAGGTTCGAGGTTGATTGGGAATATTTGACAGTGACGGGTAGCGTGATGTGCTTTCTGATTCTGCTAAAGTGGTCTTTTTAGATCCCCAGGACTCCGGTTAGCTTCGTTAGTATGCAGTCTAAATATTACTTAACCAAGAAAACAAATGACTCACAGATTTCCAATTCGTTCCTGTTCAGTAGCAACCCAAAAACTAAAGACCCATAAAAATTGGGCAATACGGAATATGCTCAAAGTAGCCGCTCTTTGTTCAGAGATCACGTTCACAGTAATGATGCCGTCAAATTATTAAAGAAATGTGCTAAAATATTTCCAAATTTTCATGTGGTGCACAGGTGGGTGCCCGCGGGACACTGAGTCGTGACTTACTCCGGCGGCACCATTGTCAGGCAGCCACTGCTCTGAGGATAAGGTTGGCTTTGAAAGCAGCGCCCCATATTGTGTTGTGACTACTCCAAATTGCCAATTAAACCAATCATGGAAAAGCTTGCATTTTATATTATCAAAAACATTCTTCTTTTTATTATTGATAGGTCCGCGTTTGACCGAAACCCACTTGATGAAAAGCGATAATGTAGTAGTCGACGATGGAGCATGCCTTCTTAGATTATTAAACTATTCACTCCTGACTTGACGTTGTAGCTATCAGGAAACAGGCTCAAATCCTCAGGTCTCGTGGCTTACCCACGAGCCCTGAGACTTTCAGGATTAGAAGTCAAATCCGGATAATCTATTCGCCTATTTCAATAAAAGTCTTTTGTTTCAATATGGAAATAGTCGGTAGATATATAATACACAGGTAAATAGAACTTTCTACTTAAGTCCTATAGGTAGATTCCACATTAAATTAAAACTTCGATCAACGTGTTCCACGAAAGTGGTTATTACAGTAATTTGCTATGTTTTACGTTAATATTCTATGGGATGTATATTTAAATGCCATCTGGTATTCGAATGAGAAAATTCTGGAAGCCGCAAACTTTGTGGGCGGGAATTCCGACTGGCGATGGCGGTTACCAGAGACAAGTTTAAGGACAAAGCTATTACTTATTGAAGAAGTTAAAAGATAAATAATATATTAAGCTACAAATGACTGAGATCATGTAAGCTCATGTAATTGACAGTACCTACGGTGAACTATGAAAAAAACTTAGCTAAGATTTCACACAAAATATCGTAGGTATTGATTGAGATTCTCTGTAAGATTAAATAGGTTTCTTATTATTTTATGTGTTTGCACAATTTGCCTATAGAGAATGCACCTAGGCCTTTTACTCATTTTAGTAAGATCAAAATTAAAAAGAGTTTACAATACAGCCAGTGTCGCTAATTACAAACAGCAGCACTTAAATGCTCATGATTAATTAAACAAATTGCATAATAACTACAATTAGCAATCATTTTAATATCCAGCTGAATGTAAAATGGTAGAGACGGCCATTTTTTAAAAGTAGAGGCTTTAACTATGGCACTAAGGAGTCCTGTAAAGGAAAATGCACTTATTAGCTGAGGAGGGCGCATGGAGGGTTCTGCCTAATGGTTGCTATTCACGGCTTGAATGGAGACGCGAAATTGCCAACAATTATATACTCCCGCAATGATAACCGGTGGATGTTCTGCTTCGGCAAACTCAGGCTTGGCCGTGTGCACGTTTTAGCGAGATCCGACGACTTGAGTGGCGATTGTTCGCGTCGCACTTGTTTTCGCGATGTTTTGAAAAAAAACGTCACAAACATTTACCTCAGAATGTATAGTACACAAATCAGTATCCAAATTCTATTTTCGAAATCCCACCGGGAAAACGGTTTCGGAGTGACAGAACAACTCCAAAATCTAAGCAGAATGTGTGGTATTGTGCGAAGCGTGCGGGCGGGCGAGGTGACGTCACAACATGGCCGGCAGGTAGGCAGGAGAGCGGAGATAGGATCCGGTCATCCTGCCCATTTCCGGTCTTCACGCGGCCGTGACGCTTCCGGGCACGCGTCGCCGACGCCGTCCACGAGGCTACTGATGCACTAGAAGAGATATTTAGGAGCTGTTTAGTTAAATTTGAATGAAGCGGGTAATTGAGTGGTACTAGAAAGCATAGAAGTGATCGATAGAGAGAGGTTCAGAGATAGAGAGTCTTGGTAGTCTAGACATCTTTTACAGGGCCATTTTTCATAGGCGCCGGCAGTACTGTTTTCAGGAGATGCACCCCGCATCTTCAAAACTCCGCCTCGAATGGGATAGGTTTTCTATTGCCCATTATTCATACAGGGATGGAACTAACTTTGTTGACCTAAGCAGAGAAGCTTGAGAACTAAAGAATATGGGTGGGTGCAAGGCCGAACGTTAGGGAGCTCGACCTGGGATTTACTAGGTCTATTTTTTAAGTATTATGTTCCACATGTCCTTACTCCTTAGCCCTTTCGCAGAATTACAGAGCAGTCATACTAAATGTTGTTCATCTTAAAAATTAAAAGGGACAAAAGATTTCTCAAATAAACATTACTTTCCATGAATGAATAAAACGATACAATTTTGTGAAAATAAACATAAAGTCCTTAACCTACTTTTAGTTAAATTTCAAAGGAGGTTTTCCATCAATGTATTGCGCAGAGAAAAAAATCAGCATTAAAGGTTTGCAAGGAACCCATAAGACAGACTTTTATTGGTGGATTTCCCACAAGCTTCCTCGTATGGCTGCATGGCATTGGCGGATAGCCGGCTTAATGGTTGATTTACCAACATTAAAAACTACACACAGAAAAAAAATCTTCCTTGTCTCTTCCAAAAAGCTGAACTTTTCCCGCCAACTTCTGTGTGGAGCTGTCACACGACGCGACGTCTGCAAGATGAGTTTTGTAAAATGAATTCGTTTGTGGCTACAATTGAACGCGGTCCTTGTGGCTCCTTAGCTGTGTTGCTATCTTTAAACTACGTACTAGGTTTTCAGAGAGTTTGCCCGGGAAGTTTCCTTCAACAACTTTTTGAGAGTGGCTAATAAGTAATTATGACGTTTATATTATAGTATTTTTCGGAATACGATCAAAAATCTTTATAGGGTTTCTGTAAACAACAGAAAACACAAACATTTTAAATTAAAATGTTATTTCCCGCTCTTTTAGCAATCATGACGCCAAGAAGCTACCTTGGTCGTCAGCCACCGACGTTACAATTTCATAATATTGACAGGTGCCTTAGGCCCCACCTGACAGCGGTCATGCCCATATGTCGGCCTTCGCTGGCGGCTCGGCAGGCCCGCACGCGAACTACGCCCTTTACTTACCAACAATACTATAACATACTCAAAAGGAATACATTGAAGATTTTGTACCACGTATCCTGAAGGTGCCAAACTAAATGAGCATTGGAAAACGTTATGCGGTAAACTTTTTTGACGAAAATAGTCAAACAATTATAATCCTTAAGACACTGAAAGAATTATTGAATAAAATTAAAAGTTAAACAGTAAGCGATTGTTATGTGTAATTAAAGTCGTGTTTTGTACGACGCCCTCTTAATTTGTTCCCCCTTTTGTGTGGGGGGACGCGACATGTGCGAAGTGGCACTCTTGCCTAGCTTTTAATCATCTGAGGTATTTTTAGCTTCCTTCTTTAATTATTTTAATTACTGCGGTTTGTTAAACGGCTACTATTTCCAGTCCCAATGTCACTGGTAATATTGGTAAATATTGAAAATGTTTCTCTCATTCTCAAAAGTCTCCTCTATTTGCTATAAATTATTGCTGTGTTGTTGAGATCCGATAATTAATTATTCGAAACAGAGTGTTGAAAAGTTTTTTGATTTCCCATAAACAGCAGAAACTAATTTATTAGAAACTCAAAAATAAATAGCTAGTGTGGCGTGGACGGGCGTGACGAAAAATAATATTTTGTTTTTACGTCATTTTTGGACGTGATGAGACTTACAAAAAAGGGTGACGACGCGGTTTCGCTCTCAAACAAAAAGGTTGGAGAGCGAAACGAATTCACGTGTTTCCATGTATGCGTTCAAGAATCCAGTGAAGCATCGATGTCACAAATAAAAGTTTGAAACACCTACAGATCTGTTTACCCCGGTGGAAGCAGCAGATAATGATTGAAATCATGAAAATCGGTACAACCTTAGCATTTGCTAAGGGCACGTAACATAACATCCCCATCACATTTGACTAGCTCAGTAAACATGTTCTAAAAAAAAACTTATAATAATTTCAATCATTCATCAGTCATGAAATTAACACAAAATGTTGACATAATGTTAATTTTTCCCGAATTTAACGTTCAATGTTGCAAGATGCGTTAGGGGTTTTCCCTCACAGCAGGTTTTCCTCTCACTTACGACCAAACATGATGCATACGAATAAGACTGTCGTCTAAAAGTACATTTTCTCAATAAAAGCGTAATTCCAACCATTCAAATAAAGATAAGTATGTGTGTATCCTTTCCTGATTGAAATCGACATATGGCAGGATTGGTGGTCTAGTGAATTCCGTCCCAAATACGTCCTAATTCGACGTATCTAACACGACCCTTTGGAATTAATGAGATCGATGCGGTTTCGATACATATCACTTTTTATTTTTGGTGTATTAGGGATAATTTTGGAAATTGCACCTATTAATTTGGTATCGAGCCGCTTTCGTAACGCTGGATTTTGTTTCTATCTATTAATTTGGGGAAGTGAATTTTTAAGTGCTTCTTTCTGTGCCTCAAACTGTTTTTAAGACCATCAATTCAGTTTTCGGTATTATGGCCACTTGATTAGAATCATATTAGGATCTTAATATTAATCATACAACAATCTGTCAAATTTCATTTTCATCTTTATCACTAAAGCATTAGGTTCAAGGTTGATTGGGAAAATTTGACAGTTTTGAGTAGCTTGATGTGCTGGCTGATTCTACTAAAGTGACCTTTTTGACCCGCTGATCTATGATTATAGCTTCCACATCCCGCCCTAAAAGAGTTAGCGAAATATTGATACACTTTCTTCCAAAACATTCAATACAGCAACAAAAGGGTAATTTCTGAGGAATTCGGTCCAAATAATTTACACCTTAAGTCGTGACACACAGCCACTCGCAAAACGTGCGGCCATTCGAGGGACGTCGGATCACATATTTGGAATAACAAGCCGTTTAAGAATTTTAAACAATTTCGGTGTGTCCCCGCGTGGACTATTAGCGTCGGTAATGACCCATAATGACAATATGCTCGTATAATCAGGACATTAAGTGATGTGCGCGACGGCGACGCCTGGGGCCGACGCCACCGCGGCGACCGAAGCCACTTTAACGGACTTTATTCTTTGTTGAATTTTCGTCGCTACTACGTGTTCTGTGTGTTTTTTTTTTTTAAGGATGGGAAATTATCAAATGACTCCTCCCGCTCTGGGTGAAGCAGAAGGGAGTGTCAGACTCTTACTGACTAAAACCCATCCGTGTTCCTCCTAATGCCCTTTGCGTTCCAGGGCCGCGGCGACTCTCTCGAACTAATCCCGCAACCCCGGCAGGCACTGGCCCTAGCGGGCCCCGTCCTTTGTGCTGACAGCTCCTTGAGGCGCGCGTGGAACACAGCGCGCCGTCGACCCGGGCCTGGTTCTGATCAGACGGCGAGCCACCCAATGCTCGCCGTCCGCAGGCCCGCGCCTACGGTGGCCGAGAATCGCCCTGCGACTCCCGACGCCCGGGGACGTGTTCTGTGTGGTACTGTAAGGATCTGATGATGAAAATTTCAATTGGTGTGATATATCAATTAATATGTTTCGATGGTACAAAAAATCTGATTTTTGATGTGCAATTTATCGTCTGTACACGTACTAGTTATTTTGTGGCCAGGTGATGGTAAACTCAAGAATGTCTAGGGTAAGGTTAACATCAGTTTGCAGTACTGGTAGTCTATTCTGTAAGTAACCATTTCGATATCGAGCTTCACCTGAGTGACAAAGCTCACAAAGTGAACTTTATAACACACAACATAAAGGTCTTATGTTTATACTCACCTCAGATTCCGCTGTCGAGACTCGAAAATGTTGTTACAGAATAGCACTACTGATATTTCAAAAACAATTTTCACATGTAAATCATATAGGTAAGTTTGGTTAGCATCCATCCATGGTAGGGGTTGATATAAATTCGTAAGAGTCGGTCAATTTGCTCACAGGCTCGCCTTAAGGTGACGTTTGTACGAAATAAGTGTGAATCGTGATCGAAACAGAGGAGAAATACTTTAGTGTCATTTGCCTTGACGGTGCTTTCAATTTTGTCTCATCCTTTAGGGCAAAGGCCAGACTTTAGAGCGTAAAGCGATCTCCCAATTCGTTTTGATTCTTGCTTTTTGAAAGCTGCATAAATTGAGTGGGTATTTTGGTATTTACCATTACCGTTGTACATTACTGTTGTATTTCGTTGAGATATTGGTTATTGGAGTTGGTTGTTTTAATAAAAATATTTTAAAGCTGTTTCTAGTTTACTACTATGGTGGGCGCCAGATAAACTTGCAATAAAAATAAAGTAAATTTACCTTTCCCTAATATCCCTCCGTAGATCTGAGCAATAAATTATGAACCTTTTTCATTAGTAGATAACGTAAAGGATCACTACAGAAGTCGGTTCAGGACAGCTTTATGTCCTTATTTCTGTTTTGATATTAAGAAAGTCAGTAAAAGTATGTGGGTCAATGACCATTATTGCACTTTTTATCTGGCGCCTACTATAATTATGCAGTAACCTGTGATCCAAAAAATGCAGAATCTTGCCAGAACTAAACCGTATAGAAACGCAAACATACTGTCAAAAATTTCGATTCAGAATCGTCATTACTAATGACGATTCTGAATCGAAATTTTTATATATGGGTAATGACTCATTATCTATTTAAGAACGAATACTAAAACTGGAGTGGTCAGTCAGGGATCTGAAGTGCTAATCTGTAAAAATACTACTAGTGTTCAGCTTGGTGAAGTGAACATGAACTGAGTTGTCAATCCATACAATCAAGGTGGAATGGCAGTTCACTTCTAGCTCACTTCACCTAATTTTACTCTATGTGATCACACAGAATAGACCGGCTGTTCACATTTGCAGAAGGCTAGTCATACCTTTTTTTTAAGGATGGGAAATCATCAAATGACCCCTCCCGCTCTGAGTGGAGCAGAAGGGAGTGTCAGACTTTTACTGACTAAAACCCATCCGTGTTCCTCCTAATGCCCTTTGCGTTCCAGGGCCGCGGTGACTCTTTCGAATAAATTCCGCAATCCTGGCAAGACTAGACATATCTCATAAACTCGATGTTAGTGAAAACAGACTTAAGCCCTACAAGCTGAGCATTTAGCATGGCAGGTGAGAGTAGTCCAAGCAGTCAGTATGTCGGTAGTATAACTCAAAGGGTAAGTGTAATGAGCTCGCAGAGTGCCTCGTCACGTCCCGTAACGAGGAACACTCTCGTACGAGTGACGAACGTAAGTCACTGCTTAACTGCTTTCTTGCAAATGTTATTGAAGAATAAGGCAAATTGTTACCTGCCTTATTAGGGTGATGACGGTTGGCCGTCGTTAGAAAATGTCGTCACGATTTTCTTGTAGGTACTTAGGTAATCTGATGTTGATGTGTGGTTCCTAGATTTTTGTGTTGTAAAGGTGCTAAGGATTCTCTCGGGGGATTGTTTACAGTATTCTGTCATAGATAAATTATGAAGACAGCTTACAAAAATTATAAACATAATGGCACGTTCCAAAAATATTGGTTTCATGATTTATAACCTAGATAACGCACCAAAATCCAAATTCAATCTGTAATTACCTCATTAGTTTAATGATTAGGAATAATAAATAAAGAAAAATACAAGATAGATATATTGTAGCAAAGCTTTCTGTTGATAAAGCACCAACAGAAAAGTAGGTAATTATGTCAATACAGTAGCTCCGAAGCTGAACACAAAGAATGCTCACATCAGATCCTACAATCGTACAAAACATTAATATCGTCAAGAAACAATAAAAAGTGGTCGTTTGAATAATAACCATGCACCGTACACTCGATCCGAGCGCGCGTATCTGCCAGCAGCATCGGAACAACCTGCGTATCGCATTACACATAAAATATGTATTATTTATAGTGTATAATTAATTAAAACAGTAGGAGTCACAAAAACAAGTAGCCTAACAGGAAGCTGTAATAACTCAATCGCGAGAACATCGGCCGGCTCGATTAGTTACAGTCCAGATTCGATCTTGGCTCGGCCGCACAATGTAAACAGCGTTTTATTCGCTCACGGTAGCTTAATGTCTTAACATGAGACGTCGCAGCCTACCGCGTTTACGTGGAACACGCCTGCGAGCCAAGAGCGAGCGGGAACAAATAATTAGATATTGTGTAACCTGTCTTTGGGTATGGTGGTCATTTAGAGTAGGTAGGTGTGTCTGGTAAGGGTTATAAAGTAGAGCCACTTTTGTTTTGGCATTTTGACTTTCTTCAGCGATCTTCAACAGAATGTTACACTGCTGAACGTGGGTTTTGCTATGGTTTTATTGTGCTAACATTTTTTTTTTTATATTTAAAGGCTCGTGTTTGACCACTATCTCACCTGATGGTAAGCGATGATGTGGTCGAAGATGGAGCACGCTTGCCTAGAAGTAACCAATTAATCCCTAGACTTAAAGACTCCCAGGTTGAAGCTATCAGGAAACACAGACTCCGGTAGGGAATTCAACTGTACGCACTATGAATGGGTTCCCAAAACGTTTTGTGCGTGTGATGTCCAACATGTATCGGTGGCGCATCGCCATTCGTCTCGTGGTCCGACCATGGAATGGGCTTGGCGGAATTAAATTATGCAATTCCATCGCACATTTACCAAAATGCAACCGGTAGAAAACCGACAGGCTTGCAACTCGACGTTGATGCTTAAGACTTTGGAGCTTCGTCGCGACGAGCCTATCATTGCCGATGATCTTCTTGGCTCGTTTCTCAATTTACTCAAGGGCATCAAGTTGATATCTGGCAGAACCGTCCCTAAGATAAGAGCAGTACTCCATACACGATCCAACTTCTTGATAGACTTTGAGCAGCTGTTCTGGTGTGAAGTACCGTCTCACTTTTGTTAAGATCCCCAACTTCTTTGCAGCCACTTGAGCTTTTGCCTCTATGAAAGGGCCAAAATTGAGGGTAGATATTAATGTAACTCCAAGAAGCTCAAGTTGGTCGGTTATCGGCACGGTTGCAACTCGGAAAGATGGAGCTGGGTGGAATTGGCTCCTTTTAGCGGAAAATAGACACGCTTGGTACTTAGTAGCATTGAACTTGATCAGATTGACATCGCCCCATTCAGAGACAGCCTGTAAGGACACGTTCATAGCCATAACCATAGCCTCCCGGAGAGACCGGATCTGCGGCCTACCAGCTCTGCGTCGGATACGTATCTCTCAGCAACAGTGCTGTCGTCTGCATACCCAAAGGTACCGGGTTTAAGCAGATCATTAATATCCAGCAGTCCAGACGAGCAGCCATCTATGACCACTCGGATAGACCGATCCCTCAGGAAATCCGCTATCCAATCACACAATCCAGCGGGCAGACCGAAATAAGGAAGCACCCTTCTTTCGGTCTGCCCGATAGCCTTATAAATAAAGCTTACTTATGAGGCTATCATGCCAGACCCTGTCGAAGGCCTTCGAGAGGTCAAGGAAGACCGCTAGTGCATCCCCGTGCTTCTCTATGGCCTCGCTCCAGATGTGAATGGGCTACGCTAGAAGATCTCCAGTTGACCGATTTCGGCGGAACCCGTATTGTCGGTCACTAAGGATATCGTTCGCTTCTAGGTATGCCAGGAGTTTATGATTCAGCACGCGTTACATACTCTGACAGAGTATGGACGTTACCGAGATGAGTCTATAATTCGACGGGTCAGTTCGACTACCCTTCTTGGGCACGGGCTGCACTTTAGCTTGCTTCAAAGCCTTCGGCACTTTTCCAGTTTCAAACGAAAGGCGAAATAGGCGTGTCAAGATCGGAGACAACTCAGGCGCACAAGTCTTCAGAACAATTGCCGGTATCCCGTCGAGGCCGCTAGCCTTGTTCACGTCTAGGTAACGCAGTACTCTTTTTTTTTAAGGATGGGAAATCGTCAAATGACTCCTCCCGCTCTGGGTGAAGCAGAAGGGCGTGTCAGACTCTTACTGACTAAAACCCATCCGTGTTCCTCCTAATGCCCTTTGCGTTCCAGGGCCGCGGTGACTCTTTCAAACAGACTCCGCAACCCCGGCAGGCACTGGCCCTAGCGGGCCTCGTCGTCTATGCTGACAGCTCTTTGAGGCGCGCGTGGAACACAGCGCGCCGTCGACTCGGGCCTGGTTCTGATCGGACGGCGAGCCACCCAATGCTCGTTGTCCGCAGGCCCGCCCCTACGGTGGCCGGGAATCGCCCTGCGACTCCCGACGCCCGGGGCGTCTTCTCCTATTGCGGCGGCTGGGAGGTTACCCTCTCTCTCACGCGTTCGGCCTCCTCCTTCGCTAGCATTACTGCTTCGCAGAAAGAGGTGACTGCTTCCCATGCCTCCTCGCTCCGGACTATAGATTGAACAAGAGCCGGATGCGAGAGATCGCCGGCCTCCTCCTTCGCTAGCATTACTGCTTCGCAGAAAGAGGTGACCGCTTCCCATGCCTCCTCGCTCCGGCGTTGCGCCTCCACGCGCCATTCGTAAATGAGCGCGAGGGCTCTCGCCTCCAGATCCCATGGTGGCAGTCCGGCAAGGAGGCTCGCCGCCTCGCTAGAGACCGTGCGGTATCCCCTGGCCAGCCATATAGCCATGACCGTCTGGGACACGTTGAGGTAACGGGCAGGTCGCTTCCTCAAAGTAGGCGCCCACACCGGCGCCCCATAAAGGGACAGAAAGGAGGCGTTTGGACCCCCTAGATTGGGCAGAAGCCGCTTGACAGCCAGCCCCGGCCCGCCCCAGTCTGGGAGCCAAACGTCAGAAATGCTCGACGAAGTTCCACCGGCTGTCAAGGACGGTACTCTACGGACGTCCTTCTGATGAATGCGAATGTTCGACATACTCGACTTGCATCCATTAGGAGAGCCTCGCGCCACCAGAATCCAGACGTGAAGATTCTGCAAACAAAGAAGTAAACAAGTTCGCTTCGTTCCGTTAGGTCTCAGCAGTGGTGGTAGTGAGGGGCGGCAGAAGTTCGATTCGACCAACTTAGTCAGGGACTAAAAAGCCTTACTACCTGTTGGGTATGAAGCGAGTTTGTTCCCTATTCGGCTAATGTGGTCAAACCAAGCACTCCGCAATACCTTGCAGGGTTTGGCAGCACTGTTGAAGGCTCTCTTCTGCTGACTCACGTCATTTGCTTTGCGCGTACGAGTGCCGAGACATGCTAGGTACGGCGCGTGTTTAATCAGCGCGATTGCACTCGGCACCAAACCATGGACGAGCTTCGCCATACATTGTTACGCCAGAGAATGGAATGTAGTACTCCATTCCCCTCCGCAACACATCCGTCACGGTGTCCGTGCACGACGAAGCATCAATCGAAGAAAAGCAAGTAGGCTGCCAAGGATAACATGCGAAGAAAGATCGCAAGCCATCCCAATCTGCTGACCTGTATCGCCATACCCGCCGGGTAGGCGGGGTACCTCTTTTGCTAGGATCGGGCGGGGAATAAACGGACACAGACTTCAACAGACAGTGGTCGGAACTACCAGTGGTGAAGAAATCGACACTGAGTAGCGGTCTGGATCTGTTGTCAGCAAAAGGTCCAAGCAATTGGCAGTGTGCGAATCAACATCCGGCACCCTCGTTGCTCCCTGGACCAGCTGGGTAAGATAAAGCGCTAGCGCTAGCTTTGGCGTCTCTCGTCCAGCATGGTCTGTGCACTGGTATGAGAAGAGCCACTTCTGATGGTGGGCCAGACCTGAAGTCCCCCAGTAACACCAATTGGGCAGAAGGGTACCACTGCTGAGCCGAATCCGCCGCCTCACTTAGGTGCTGCGTGAGCCCAGTTGTCTCCAAATCACCGCTGTGCGAACGGTAGACACAGGCGTAGACAATTTTGTCCTGTGTCCAGTATAACCCATAGCGTTGAGAACCTGTAGTCCTCAAGGTTGCGGAGACGCTGATAGCCGATGTCGTCACGGGCGTACATACATACGCCCGCGCGTGGTTTGTAACGGTGCTCCAGGGTAAACCTTATTGGGTATCAAAGGTACGACACGTCGTAAGAACAAGAGCGCTGGTTTATCAGTCTCCAGGTGGTGATGGACTGCGGCTAGATTTGAGTGTAGACCTCTAATGTTGCTTAGGTGCACTTTGTGAGAGAGGGAGTGCTGCCGCTGTACAGCGTTTTTCTTTTTGTTCCTCATTGTCATTTGTGAGTGAAGAAAGGAAAGGAGAATGAAGTGCAATGAGGTTCCATGCTGCTAACCTTCAGGCATGCTCTGACAGGACAGCATCATTGAAGGACTAGTCTGGAGACTGCTGGGACGGAATCGAAACGCGGCTAGGCCGCTTGGCGGTACGTCTTAGCACAGTGGGTGGTCACAAGCTATCGGTCGACGCCTACCACCAATTAGTGTCATCTGATGAGCACCACCCGGGGATCACGTGTAGGTTCCAACATTGGGTATTCTCCTATGGAAGCGGGTGACTCGGCCCCCACATTCTTGAAGACTTGTGGAAAATTTTAAGAAAAATAATTTTCTTTTAATCAAACCCTGTGTAAAATATGTCCTAAGCTTTTTAATGTAAAGCTGGATGGTTAAAATGTGAATTGTTGTTCTTTGATTTAAAACGCATTACGAAGCCACATCATCGCGATGATACAATTTCAATTATTTAATTTTAAACCGAACCTCACATTTGCGTATCCCTAACACCTTTTATTCTGCAGTCATAAACTGGCCATATTACTAGCACATGGTGCATTTATTAAAATATATTCATATTTAATGTAAGCAACATTTCACACTAGCTGTAAGAATCGCAGTTTATTCGCTTGACGCGGAGTCGCGGGCTCCCGCGGTCGGCGGCCGCCGCGTCGCCGCGTGGGCTTGAGATACGAGTATTGTGCTATGTGTGGAAGGTCTTTATTAAACTTCTCGTGAAAATGCAACAATGAACACGGTCGCACTAACTTAATCTAAGAGAATGAATCCGCAAATGAAATCTAGGATGAACTGGTTTAATCTCGCTCTTATTAAGAGGATTTTTTGTTGTTGTTATTTCGAAAGAATTTGGTTTGGAACATTTATTTTAAGGCTCTTTGTTTGTCGACCCGAAGAGACCCCGAACACACGACAGTTGAAATGTTCTGGAAATTTTAAGGACGTCTTTTGTATTTCATAATACTTAATTCGTCCTTCGATTTTGTCGAAGATTCTTGAAGGAACATATTTTTATTTTAATACTCGGCTACAAATAAACACGTGTAACGATTATAATCTATGTTAGTAGGGGACTACTAACATAGATTTTATAAAAAGAGACATAGATAGGGATATCTATGTTTCTTTTTATAAAATTTTATATGTTTTTGATTCCAGATACCTACAAAAATGAACTTAGCAACATGAAACTTATGATTATGAGGCAGCTACTTCTATCGATATTTCCGTGATAGTTATTCAGCGGACATAGCAGAAGTTTATTGATTCCTTGTAAAACGATATCTGTTTTAATTGGAGAAAAGACCTCGAAAAGGTATGTGAAGGTACTTTTGGGGAACACCTAGGAGAGTGCGGAATTCCTACCTCCCTAAAACCACCCCGATGATCACCATCAGCACATAGAAAGAGCCCCGACATCTCTTAAAAGATCACCCCGGTACCCCTTCTGCATAAAGCCAATAAGGGTACATCCCTGGGGTGGCTGTAAAGGGGTGCCTTCTGAGCTTCGCTATACACGGTAGCACGGGATCACTGCAGTGCGACCGTTTTTTCCTGGGGTCAATGGGGGGTCTACTCATTCTGTTGCCATCACTATAAAAGTCCAAATAGGTACCGTTACTAAATCACACTAGCTACGAGAAGCGTATGGATTCCCATGAATTTCCGGGCTTATGCAACGCCATCTAACCAACTAGCAGCGAACTACTACGTCGAAATCCTGCATCGCATTTGAACATATACATCAGCCCGAATATCAACTATCGGGCAGTTGCCCACACCGGACACAACAACCGTCCGGTCGGCGAGACTTAACTTTCTGTACCGCATACCTAAAATATACATCTATGTACTCGCATGTATAAAATATAAAAAAACATTTCAAAATAAAAAAAAATAGTAGCCCACCGCTATCGGAAATAGTGTCCAAGCTACCGGTGGTCAGGGCTCCTGAGAGAGGAACCTCCTAACTATGCGCGCCGTGTCCAAGAGTACTGCTTTCAGGATCAAGTCTTTGATCCAGCTGCCCAACGAGAGCCGCTCCTTAGATGTTGGTTGAGGCTCTTGGCAATTAAATTTTATTATTATTGTTATCATTCGGAGTACTGGCTGGGTTTGACTGTAAGTTGCTTAGTTTTATCCTTTAGCTCCACTGCAGTCGTTCGTCTATCCCGGTTGAACAATATTTTATTACGAACATAAAATCAGACGACATAAAATATGTCATGGAGACTTGTGTTTATTGAAAATTTAAGAACAAGAGTTATGTATTTCACATAAATTTTATTTGCTGTACATATAATTATAGCTATTAAAGTTAATGGACGTCAACTTCGATGTTTATAGTTTTGCCTTTGGTTTTAAACCTTGTAATATGATTAAATGCTTTTAAAACCCTTTTTTATAACTTCGAACAATAACAGACTGTAAATCCTGGTCTCAGCCCAGCGTACTATCAGGCTTCTTTTATCTTCGCACTGAACAGCTTCTGCAGCTGTATTCTTTTTCTTTGACCTAGTCATCTCTCTTATAATAATACATATGCAGTACTTGTTATCTCAATTGCGAAAACTGTCCTTTAGTAGTGTCACACTAAGTATTTGCCAGAATCTACGCTTTGTTTAAGCTGCTAAGTAGCTATGTAACAGCGCCTTCGTTTTACATAAGCTGCACTTACACTTTGCATACGATGCATATCAGTTACGTAGCAGCGCCTATACTTTGCCTACGCTGCGTAGCGGACGTGTAGCATTGCCTTTACTTTGCATACGATGCGTATCAGCCGCGTAGCAGTGCCTATACATTGCCTACGCTGCGTAGCAGACGCGTAGCAGCACAACACCTTTACTTTGCTTTAGCTGCATATTGGATTCTTGGCCGAGCGAAGCCGAAGATCTTTAAGAGCCTATGTTAATAATGTCTGACAGTTCGTTAGGCGTGGCTTACCATCTCTCTCCCCGAGCGCGCCGTACATCTCCTTGTACTACCGCATTGGAAGTTAAAAAATTCGAATATAGCGACACCCCGTCAACTAATTCAGGGTTGCTCGCACGCAAATTATATTAACATGTCGATACTCTTATATACAACCTTTTTAAAGATAGAATAAAATAAATATTCAAAGTAGACAAATAAATATTCAAAGTTATTCGTTATATCATCATCTGCCTTGCCTTATCGGCTTATCTCAACTATATTCTGGTCGGCTTCCAGCCAAACCCGATTTCCCTGAATACGTATTTTATTTATTTATTTATGTACACACAATAAACTTAAAAAAAAGATAGTTAAATACAAACAAAAGAGCACAAAGTTACTGCTTATTTCAATAGAAATTTCTTCCAGCAGACCTGCGACAGAAGAATGGGATAAAAACGTAGACACAGTGTGTAGAGAGACAGAGAAGGAAACTTAAAATAGACTATACTAACTTAACTAAAGTATATTATGTATTATGCAATAATAAATATAAACTAGAGAGAAACTAGAGCGGCTGCCTCTGGTAGGCGACCTCAACGTTCACAACCCATTAACGATAACATGTAACTTCTTGGCAAGCCAGGAGTCGAATTTATTGGCTTCTGACTGCCAAAGATTTACAAATGACAACCGGGACCCACGGGTTAACATGCTTTCCGAGGCATGGAGGAAACTCGGAGTGTTAAGATGGTCACCCAATCAACGACCAACCTTGGAAAGCGTTGCTTGACCTTGAAGATCGACCCTGCGGCTGTTATTCTTCAGCCACGAGCTCCTCCATTCGTGTTATATATACGGTGGTCAAATCGGATGTTCAACTTTGAAGATACTGATGAACCAGTCTTTTATCATTGTAGAAACCAAATATAAACGTATCATTGACTTACTTAGTTCATTAGATTCCAAAAACTCAGCCGCAGGTTTTAATCAACGAGAAGCAAATAAAAAATAATCCAATTACGTGCTTATCAGATAACAACATCTTAAGTTAAGCTAATAGCTCCGGCAGTAGGTAGTACCTACACGCAGAGATTGGCCGTATCTGTATCAATTTGGATCTCATTACACTAATCATAACGGGGTCCATCTGGAGTCAATTAAAACGTAGATCTATATCCTTAATGTGTTTGTCTCCAAATTGGCATTAAATAATTTGGTTGTAAATTTATGGGCCTGGGAGATGTTCAAAAACCAACTTACGCATATTAATGTGGTACACACTCCAATATGTACGAAGCTATACGCATCGAAATCGAAATACAAAACACGTAAGAGAGATATAAGAGTACCTCCATAAGGTACATGTAAGCCCAGTCCATTGTAATCAGTTCGTACACTCGCCCATACAATTATACTGAAGATGCCACGAGTGCGTCGGATTGCACGCATCGATGCAAATTAGTTGAGATGATGATTCATTTTTTTTATAATATGTCCACTTATTATCAAGATGTATACTCATATGTATAGCTAATGTGTAGGTGCCGATAGATGACCGTGTGAAGAATCAGCGGTTACATGTACATGTAATTGTCGAATTTTTTAGGAACGATGATTAGAGTTTTTTTGCTGGATTGCAGGTAATGTACCTCGATGTGTTCTCACAAGGCTGTTGTTGTTGTTGTTCGAGGGTTACAAATATATATTCGCTTAGTTAAGTTAAGGTTACCTTAGTTAGCTACGTTTTATTAAGTACCATTAAGTGATATGTGAACATGAAAATATTATTTCACACCACCCGTACGAAAACGTCAAATTATTTGCCATGCAAACCTAACCTAAAGTACCTAGGTCATTCTAACCCGCGAGCGGCTCCCGATCGTCTCCGCTGCTATGCAGCGAGCGCAGTCAAAATGCGTTCCAAATTCTAATCACATTATTGCCCGGCGGGTTATAATGAAATTCAGTACAATATTATAGCCCGGGCGGTGGGCTGCTGTAGCCGCAGCTTCGGGCGCGCGATCTGCTCCTAGCAGTGGAGGCCGACGCGCGCCACCTCTTTTCATGGCAAGAGCACAATTTTCTCGCAGTAGGTGTGAAAAGTAGAGTATGCTCCTCAGGCATAAAGGTGTGTTTGCCTTGGGCTAGCTTGAATCCCTCGCTGCATTCAGGATTCTTGTATTAACTCCCTCGCTTCGCTCGTGAGTTAATACTCTCGAATACTGCATTGTGTTCGGGATTCAATATGGCACCCGTGACAAAAGACACTGCTTTATCCCCTCGCTGCATAATCTACTATTATTTATTACAGTGATTTTCCAATGTCAAACAAAATAGCGTTATATTAGGTATCGCCTTTTTGAAGTATTGTACCGATTTTTGCCTAAAGTAAATACTCGAATACATCTTCAATTTATCTAAATTAGGTAGACATTGAAGTTTGACTTAACAAAACTCTTGACCGACCATCGACCACCGAACTATCAAACCCACTAAAATATCCGACATTATAACTAGCAAGAACCAATAACTACATACAAATGCATAAATAAATTTCACTTAAATTGACCGTCGCTGTCCGGTAAAGCAGTAGCCGTTTAATAAATCTTCGCCCCCGCAGTCCGGCCGACGCTCCTAGGTCATAGCGTGCGGACACCGGTCACGACTCAAGGGGACACACACAGGTGCAGAGACTTTACTCCAAGTAACACGTGAAACTGTCCGAAGTAACCTTTGATCGGCGCTTATTATGATTAACTGCTAATTTGTGTGTGATTGTATTTCGAGTTTAATGTGCACTCAGAGTGTTCGTCAAAAGGACAAGTCTTCTTCAGTCATGTTAGTGGGTTGTTTAAGCTAATTGGAAGAGAGGGCAATGAATAGGAACGAATTACCTATAAGATAATTAGGTAAATACATTATTTATTCATTTAAGTAAATATGCTTGGCGATCATTATAAAAGTCAGACTACCCCCAACTGAAAAGCGTAGTTCATATCAAAACCATGATTGCTCCAAAAACATAAAACAAAGAAAAACATAAAAGTATTTAAATAACACTTTTTCGGTACGAAAGCACTAATAACAAAATGCTTCTCCACCATGATTTCCTCTGGACGGTATAAATCTTAGTGCGGCCTGTGGGACGACGATAAATAACTGGGCTTACAGTAGGAACTGTCAGTGTTAAGACCCCTCGTTTTTATACATACCTTCGTATATAATGTTTGATACATAGCAAAGATATAGCTAATCTTCTAAGTGAGAAGTAACAGTCCAATTGGAGAGATAAAATTGTAACGCGAAAAAATTGGACATCCAAAATTTTGCGGAAGTCAGATGGCGAGATAACTTCCTCAATTAATAAACTAGCAAGTAGTCACAAGCCAATATGGCGTATCTATCTAACATTCTAATACTTTCCAGGCCTGAAGCTGATTGCTACATTTCCGAAACACTAAAAATTCCCTGTCAACAAAACAGCAACTTCATTTAGTTTATTTTTCAGTTTCCGAGACGACAGCAACACATGCGAAGTGAATCGGAACACGGTCAACATTTTCTCCTATCACTAGGTAGGGGAACATGTGCATCAGTGGATCACGGGGATCAGTGAATCATTTATTAAAACTCTGTATCTATTATACTCACACATACACGCGTTGGCTTCGCCAACGCTACCCCCTACCCCGCGCCACCCGACTAGTCGCCGTCACTGAATCACAACGGGAGGACGCGCGACAGCGCATCGGTCAGTAGGGAAGTACGAAAAAAATAATTTACGTAATGTTTAAAATTACTTTGGTTTAAAGTTATTTGGATATTTTAAAGTCTTTGACTATTAACTTTCAGTATGTGTGTTTGATTGTATAAAACTGTATTAATTTGTGTGATATAAGCGATATATATTTTGTTTAAAATATTATTTCTGTTATTAGCAAATGGGTTACAGTGAATCATATGATAATGGGGATCCTTGGATCGTGATCCACTGTTGCCCAAAAAGTTCTAGTTTCGAAGTATACTACTTGTTTACAGGTAAACATGCCACGTGATAGACAAAGGAAGACAGAGATTGGTCTTCATACAGAAGAACAAATGCGCAACGCTTTAAACATGATAGTGGAGTGTCAAACCATAGAGCCGTTTCAAAGTTAACCAAGATCCCGTTCACCACTCTTCAAAGATATTACAAAAAACTATCAAACTCAGGATCCTACTACTCAATTGCACTAACACCGATCTATGCTGTACGCAAAATATTTTCCTCTACTCAAGAGAAAGCAATTGTTGACTATGTTGTTAAATGTAGTCAGATGTTCTATGGTCTGACTACAATTGATATTCGTAAACTTGGATACGAGATGGCAATGCTCAATAATATCCAGGTGCCACAAAAGTGGCATGATAATAAACTGGCAGGTATTGAGTGACTATATGGTCTTAGAAAAAGACACAGCAATCTGAGTCTGAGAACACCGGGAGGTTGCAGTTAAAGCCGCGCCACTTTCTTCAACCGCCACATTGTCAAATTATTTTTTGATAATTTAGAAAATGTTATGTCAAGAGAAATCACGTTTGGCAACGGTACCAGGTTATTTAATCTAGACGAAACCAACACAGTGACTGTAAAAAAGTCAGCCAAAGTGCTCGCCATCAAAGGCAGAAACAGGTCTCCAAAGTTACTAGTGCCGAAAGGGGAACACCAGTAACTACATGTTACATCGTGAGTGCACTGGGCAATATTCTGCCACCGGTTATGATTTTTCCAAGGGTTCATTTTAAACAATATATGGTAAATGACGCACCGCCTGGGACCTTAGGTCTCGCTACTCAATCTGGCTGGATAAATGGAGAACTGTTCGTGAAGACATTACAAGATTTCATAACTCACAGAAATAGCTGCAAAAATAATCCTAGTCTTCTAATACTAGTACAATCATGAGTCGCACATTTGTATTGAGGCTCTTAATTTAGCAAAAGAGAATGGAGTAACAATTATTACCGTCCCACCGCATTCAACGGGAAAGATGCAACCTTTAGATGTTGGCGTTTTTGGGCCGTTCAAAACGGCATGTAACAAAGCGGTTGATAGCGGGATGATGCGCAACCCAGGAAAAACCTTCTCCATCTATGATGTAGCTGGGTGCGTTAAGGAAGCGCGCTTAAAATCGCATTTCGGGCTAAGGGAATTTCCCTTTTAACAGAGATGTTTTTACTGACGTTGACTTCGCACCCAGTGAAGTTACCGATAGGCAATACGAGCCAAACCCAGGCGAGCAACAACAAGAAATTAATTTATGCAACGATAATGACGAGAACAGAACAAGAAGTCCATCACCATCTATATTGCCACCTATACAGATACCATCAGCAATCGACGATGACATAACCCTCTTTGCTAACCGTCAAAATACTTACACCATCTAACCATACACCCTTTGAAGATCGTGTCGAATTCCCTTTCATAAATACTCAATTTCTAAATGACATCCAGCCGTCGATATCTTCTATCGCACCTCAAGTTCAAGAGTTTAGTTAATATAATAGGTTTTATTGAATTTTAAACCCTTATGATTCATAGTACCCCATTCGATCCACTGTAACTCAAACCCTGATTCAATGTGGCCCATTCATGGGTTACAATGGATCAATTCGCAGTATGAAAAAGAACTATCTTGTAAAGGAAACCAAACTACAAAACAGGCATTTGAAGCATTTATATTAAAGATTAGAGATGCTTTTATATATCGAATTAATAACCTCTGTCAATAAAGCAGAAATTTAACCCAAAATAGCTTTAGAAAAAAAAATGACCCATTGAGCCCCATGTTCCCCTACAACTTATTGGCTCAACCACATACCTATTTGTATCACTCACTATCTCCGTCCAATATTACAAGAGGCTGGGCCACCAGTCACCCAAACCGGATCGAAGGCTATACGACTGTTATAAATAAACCTCAAACGTTTTACTTAGAATATATTTAACGTTAGAATTTCCTTCCTGTCTAATAAAAATGGCACCGGCCTGTATCGTATCTCGCAGGAAACCCGGCAGGTCGTAATAAGTCTAACAAATAAAATAATTCCTCGGTAAAATATACACACTAATGTGACTAATATTATAATATCTTACGGTAAGGATATCTACTAGTAACGCCGGAAGATTTAGGTGCGCTTTGGAACAAGGTATGTGGAATGGAGCCAAGATTATTGGTTATTAATATTTATTGATTAATTAAAGTTAGTGTTTAGTGATCAATTTATTAGTGAATGTGAAGACCATTCCTTCTTACAGGATTAAACATTTATTTTCAATCGGTAGGACTCTAGATATTGCATTCACAGCAGGCGTTCCATATTTGAAGACAGTTCCCCAAAACTTAATTATTGGGTGGATAGTTCTTTGTGTTCAGAAAATCTTGGTGTCTTAGGGGCAAAGTCTTGTATTTCCCGACAGGATATGCAGAAACGTTAGACGTAAACAGACTCCGGGGCAGCCCCAGCAGTATTCTACGCGCTATAGCTGATAGACATGACAGCCCGTTGGTGCGGTCGCTTGTCACCTGTACATTGTCGAGGTTATTAATAACATAGGTTTAAGACTATTGTTACCAATTAATACTTGTTATCTGCAATAAATGTGTTAATAATTAATAATTCGCCAGTAAGGCTGAGGTCCCTTGTTGACTGGTGAACCTATTGGCGTAAACCAGGGTCTCTGGATTGGCATAAGGCTTGATCGCATTCAATATCTCAACAAAACTCACTTCCTGACTGCAGCAGATTCCTGCCGCAGTGTGGTATGGAGTGACCAGCGCGCACGCAGCAGCCCTGGCGTCGTAAACCGCGGGACCACACGCGGGCGGAGGTGTGAAGGAGCCCCGCGCTGCGCCCCAGGGGCCCAACATAACTCACTAGCAGCGGGGCGCCGGCCATTCATGCCTACCTGCACGCTGCCGGTACATCCACATACGTAGACACACTGTCTCGGCTCTCGTTACCGAATATTTGGGATAAAACACGAATTTTGAGAAGGGAAGAGTGTCATGTGATCAGGTATGATGGCTAGTTTGATGAGTTCTCGGCGCTAAATGATCAAAAACAATACGTATGCTAGCAGCAGATACCTAGGTTCCTTGATTTGATTAAGAAGTGATGTAAGATCCACCCTGTAACTGGCATTGCAAATAATCAACGTTACGTTCTGTTCGTTATCTACTCTCGTAGTTAAGTGGTGGATGAGGAAGGATGATTCAAGTTTTATGCCATTTCTGCACATAACATGCACAGTAGGTAAATGTAAATAAACAAGAAACTCTAGTTACCGAAAATGTTAACATAAACATGCATGATTCAAAGGATCAGAAACTTAAGAGAAAATTAAGAGTAAGTTCTCTGATTGGAGATCTCATTACAGATGCTTTGGTCGCCTTAGGAAACAAGGAATGCACTAAAGTTGCAGAGAAATTAAAGATACAACGATTCTTTTTTAACGATTTAACTTTCCGGAAGATGAAGTATCATTTATAAACTTAAATTCCAAAATAATTTACCATATGTAGTTCCTTCGTAACAAACGAGACAACGAGCTTCCGTTTTATCGAGCCCGTAACTACACACTAATACGTATAATCATGGTGAACAAACCTAACCAAACATAATTCTTGGGCCACGAGGGCCCTCGTCTAATGACACATCTCTAGCGCGTGGCATCCCACAATTTACCTCTTATAAATTAGACGCAACCCGTTATTTAGGTATCGGTGGCCTGCGAGTAGCGTGCATCGTTATTGTAATTTGATTTCTTTCACGAATCGTTCCCGCCACGGCCGCCATACGCCATTTGGCCGCTAATAGGGCCCGTTGCGGCTCATCGCTTAAAACGCGCAGCAATTTGACTTAAAACACAAAAAAGTTGAGTTATAACCATAAATTTACATGAGTTAAGCCGATTTGACGTGAGCTTCGTGCAATTGGTTATTGCTCATTATGATAATTCGGCGGCTCTTAAAGATGCCCCTATTACGTTGTTCTTATGAGGCATATCGCTTCAGTTGGAGATAACGAGAGATATTAAGTGTTGCTTATGGCAAATTATAGCAGTACAATGTACGAATTAGTTGTGAGCCGACCTCTGCGTCGGTGATTCTTTTTGATGAATAAGCGTGTTGGTGTAGTTAGAAACAAACGAAACTGTATCATTACGAGTAAGGACAGGCTGTAATTAGATAAACAATGGCATTGATTGAAAGTACGAATGTGGAACGGAGTGCGGTGTAGGTGTGTCGTGTGTCGCTCTTGACGCATGGAGTTGGCAAACGGAATAATGGATAGTAATTATGTACTGCAAAAGTTTGTAGTTGTCTCTCGGTTTTAAAGACTGTTACAAAGTAGGGAAATGCCATGTTATGTGTCTTGTAAGCTCTTAGCTGGTGAAGTATGTGGGTATACGCGAAAAGCATTTAATTTTTAAGCTTAACGACGAGATGATTTAGTATTTAACTTTCTAGCTTAACGACAAAAAGTTAGTGCTTATAATGCATTTTGTTTGAGGATAAGACGAGGATTAGCCAAAACCTGAAGCATAATCGGATTGCATTAGTCTCTCACTAATCACAAGAAGATTTAGAAAGTACTAGCTTCTACCAGCAGCTTTGCCCGCGTGGTCCCTAGGGAATATCCTCCAGGGAAAAAAGTAGCCTATGTCCCTTCTGAGGCTCTAGACTATCTCTGTACCAAATTTCATTTAAATCGGATCAGTAGTTTTGGCGTGAAAGCGCGACAGACAGACAGAGTTACTTTCGCATTTATAATATAGTAAGGATGTAAGAACACCACGATTGACTCGTTGCTCTTCCTATTATCCAACGTACCCAAAGTTAGCTGCAGTTCGTAAATTTTGCTTAACTTGCCAATTTATCTTCTAGCAAAATACCTTATCTTCATTATTCTTATTTAATTTATTACCTTGGAGATTTTTGTAAAATAAACTGCATAAACAATAGTCCAGAAAATATATTTCCCTCAAGATCGCCTACGACATCGCGAGATAGTGCAGATGTAACTTTCATAAGTCTCATTTATTTGCACATGTTGAGCGAGTACCTAAGACCACTATGGAAGGTGCGAGGTAAAATGTGCAAAAACGGCCACTGACCCACATACAATATCAAAAGCAGAAATCTATACTATACATAATCTATATATAAAGCTGAAGAGTTTGTTTGTTTGTTTGCTTGCTTGAACGCGCTAATCTCTGGAACTACTTGTCCGAGAATTCTTTCAGTGTTAGATAGCCCATTTATCGAGGAAGGCTATAGGCTATATTTCATCACGCTACCAATAGGAGCGTAGCAGACGAAGTTGCGCGAGTCAACTAGTAAAGACATAAAGCTGTCCTGAATTGACGACTATCATAGTCCTTTATGTTCTCTAGTTATGAAAAACGGTTCATAATTTATTATTGTTCGGGTATCTACGAAGGGATATTTGGAAAAGGTCAATGTTATTGCAAATTTATCTGGCGCCTACTATAGCTCGATTTAAACTTTTTGTCGATGTCAAATGCTACCTGATAGGGTAGCATTTGACATCGATTGTGGTCAATTCCTAACATTTTCACTTTTTAACCGACTTCAAAAAAAGGAGGAGGTTCTCAATTAGGTTGCGTTTTTTTTTATGTGTTTCCTCATAACTCCGTCAATTATGAACCGATTTGAAAAATTCTTCTTTCATGTGAAAGAGTAGGTTTACTTTCCGATTGGTCCCATTTAAATTGCATCAAAATCGGTCTAGCAGTTTGGCTTTCAAATCAAAATAGCTGGAAGTATTGCAGGCTCCTTCTGGGTAAGCTCGCTCCATCGTAGACTTTGTATGTCATCTCTGACCTAGACTAGAGCCAAGAGCAAACCCATCACAAATAAAAAAAATAGTTTACTTAGATGACGTATTTGGTTTGTCATCCAAGTAAACGAAATGGCGTATTTTGCTTTCCTGCGACTTCAAAAAAAGAAACACTACATAGTATAAAATAACTTTAATTTTGGAAGTCGGTGTCAAAAAAAGAAGTTTTTTTTTACTATATATAGGCATACGTTTGACCACTATCTCACCTGATGGTAAGCGATGATGCGGTCGAAGATGGAGCACGTTTGCCTAGAAGCAACCTATTCACTCTTGTCTTAAAGACTCCCAGGTTGTAGCTATCTGGAAACACAGACTCTGGCAGGGAATTCCACTCCTTAGCTGTAGAAGTATGAAAACCAAAACACCGTTTTGTTTTTTTTTGGAAGTCGGTTGTATTTTTTTTTGTATTTAAGGGCAATAAGAGAATCTAAGGTCATATTAAAATGGTATGGTAATGTTTCAGGTGTTCACTAACAAGTGAAAAATAAAAAACTTTTTTTACAAAACAACCGACTTCCGAAAAAAAGATTTCAACAATAAATTTCAAGTCAGAATATAATATTGTCTATAGCCTCAGCACGCCACACAGAATACATAGACCGAGCTGTAGGTATTTCTTCGACCTTTGAATACACATGTACTGGGCCTTATATGACTTTCTGAATACAAGCCACTAACTTGATTGCTCGCTAGCAAATTGCCTACATTTGCATTTATTATAACTGTCAGCGGATACTAAAACACTGGCCACACAATCAGCGAGCAATCAGCGATTAACCGTTACCTCACTCTCAATCAAGGCCTGTCCGGAAGTGACGTCAGAGCTGATCACGGTGCGCACGCGCCGGAACCCTCCCCGCGTGGGAGCAGCTTCCGCTTCCGATGTCACACAGGTTGCACTTGTTGGTCAACCTGCGAACATGTTTTATGGGGACTGTGATTATTGGAATTTATAAACAATTTATAGGAAATTTGATTGAGGATCTAAGCTGACAATTCTATTGTATGGATTTTCTTATGAAGATGGGATCTAAGGCACTTTTGAATGTCAAATTTACAGTTTGAACATAAAATATTATAGTGACTTTAGTTGTCCATTCGCAAAAAGTAGATTCTGATGGAGAAGAACAGATAAGAAACTCCATAGTTACTCTTTTGAATGTTGACTCGTTGATCTTAAAAGGCTCCCCCTTATTACAGAGGACTAAGGACTGGCAGTCCTATAGATATAAACCTGATCATCATCTACTTCGACCTTCAGAAAATTCAGGCATAGGTCGAGGTTAGTTAATTTTCCAATTACTTTTATAGCTCACACTCACACACCCATATAATTACCTAAATCATATCTCATGCAGTATAAATTAAATGAGAACCAATTTATCTAAGTAAGTCCCACCAACCTCTTTAATTTCAGGCATAATTACTACAAGACTTGTTTCATTTAAGTACTATATTCTAGACATCTTTAAAATAGTTCTGCGCTACACTTTTTATAAGCTCGAAGTGCCACAAAAAGTGGACTCGACCACCCAGAACCGAAGTCGGAGATCTAAATCAAAACAAGGAACTATTTAGCAATTAAAGATTAGTGACAGTGATAATTATAAGTATGGCTGCTAATTAATGGGTTTCCCTATGGCTTACAAGGCTAGGCCTGTTGGGAATGATACAATCGAAACAGCTATTGGGTTACGAAATGCTACAGGATTATAAATACGAAAGTTTGTGAGGATGGTTGGATGTTTGTTAGTTTTTCACGTCAGAACGCCTGAAAGGATCTCCATGAAATTTGGCATAGTGATAGATTATAGTCTGGAATAGCATATAGGTACTTTTTATCCCGGGAGTATGTTCCCTAGGGATCACGCGGGCGAAGCCGCTGGCAGAAGCTGTGAAAAGTTTGTTGCAGGCTTGTTGAAATTAATACAATTGTTAAAATTATTAGAAAAATTCTAGTTTTGTTTTTTTCTGGGACACGTTCGATTTATCTACACTAATATTATAAAGAGGAAAGATTTGTTTGTTTGAAATGAATAGGCTCCGAAACTACTGGACCGATTTGAAAAATTCTTTCAGCAATGGATAGCTACATTATCAGGGAGTAACATAGGCTATATTTTATCCCCGTGCTCCCACGGGACCGGGAGCTACGCGGGTGAAACCGCGTGATGTCCACTAGTTGAAAATAAATGGGCAAGCTAACCGGAAGGGGTTCCAGTGGCTTAAGTAGCAGTTTGATCAACGCATGACATGAGGTGGACCGATAACCTGGTGACGGTCGCGGGTAGCCGATGGATGCGAGACGCACAGGACCGGTCGTTGTGGCGACGCTTGGGGGAAGTCTATGTCCAACAGTGGACGTCTTTCGGCTGATATGATGATGATGACATGAGGGTAAACAACATTTTCGTGTGCATAAAATATGATATTGCAAATACCAATTTACAGCGGACATTGCCGTCGTAAATGATCCGGATGATAATTGAATGTTTTTGTATTGCATGAACCGATTTTTAACAGACTTTATCCAAAAGGAGGAGGTTCTATGTTCGGCTGTATTTTTTTTTTAATTATGTTCACGGATTTCTCCGCCAATTGTGGAACGATTTTAAAAGTTTTTTTTTTAATTCGAAAGCCTATACTTCAGAGGTGGTCTTATTGTCACCAAGTCAGAATCTGATGATGGGATCCCATGACAATCGAGAGAAACCCTCAAATTGTATAGGTACATACAATGTTTTTCATAATCATTCCAACGCAAACATGAAAAATGTTTGTTCAGCGATATTTTCGCCAATTGTCAACCGATTTGGATGATTCTTTTTTTGATTGGAGAGCGTTTTCCCGGACTGGTCCCATTTCAATGTGGTGAAGATCTGATGAGGAACTTCGGAGGTAGGCAACGGAACTCTTCAATAAATGATAGCAAATGGATCGGGATTTGTGAAATCGCATGGCTGTTTATTGTTTACACCCGTTCATAACATCACGCCGTACGTTGTGAATGGGCACACAGGTACCATTAAAAAGTGAAAAATAAATAACTTTTTTAACGGTGTCAAAAAACGAAATAACCGAAAACACCGACTTCCGAAATTAAAGTTATTTTGTACTTTGTAGTATTTTGTTTTTGGAAGTCGTTTGTATTTTTTCGAAAAAGTTTTTTTTGTATTACATGTTAACTTTAGAAATATAACCTATGTCGCTAGCGTAATCGTATGAGCTACAAATATATTCGACTGTGATTGGCAAGCCTGAAAATCGCGAATCCGAATAACAGAAAGTCCGGATAATCGGGTTTCTACATTACAAAGGATTAAAATTACTAAAGCGAAATTTTATTCAGTACTATTGTGTGTATGTAATGCTGTTCGATTCGCTCTTAAATTCGACCTTGGGATACTTCCTTGAGACATCCAATTCGTTTGCGGACAACTCCCATTAGTCTGATAAACCGATTACGCACAAACTTGACATATATATATATTTTTTATAACCAATCGAAAAACTCTATGGCCACCTACCACGCGGATGTCAATCGGAACTAGGATCTGCGAGTCAAATGTTTTGGCGTCATACACTGCTGGTCACAGAGCATTGACCCCGCTTCGTTCCGGATATGTGACAGGTAAGTGTGGGTGCGCCTGCGACAGATTTGTTTTAAGTTTTAAATTCATTTTTTTTTTTTGTTTATGGCGCCAGGCTGTGCTGCGTGTTACGTTGGACGTCAGTGATCGAATTTGAATGTCGAAGGGATTAGATTTCCATATGCATGTTCCGTATTTGGTACAGTGGGTGTTCCTTAGACTAATTGGTTTGGGAAACTATTACATAGCCCTTAAAATGTATCATCTATTATTATATCATCACTCCTAATCATGTATTAATAGGTATGTCGAAGCTTTTACCATAACAAACAATTATATTATCAACCTTATTAAAAAAAATCTAAGCATAATGACTGATTATAAGATTTAATTTCAAATTCTCTATAAAATAAATAATTAAGAATCTAGTTAGTAATTTAACTAATAACTTTTAAAACTAATAAGATTGTATAAATCCAAGTTAATCTTAATAAGAACCGATGTGAACAGTGGAGGATACTTTTTAACCGACTTCAAAAAGGAGGAGGTTCTCAATTCGTCGGATCCTTTTTATGTATGTTCCCCAATTACTCAAAGATGCCTGGACGGATTTGAATTTTTTTTTTGTTTGAAAGGGTAGACTTCCCAGGTGGTACCATGATCATCAAGTCAGGATCTGATAATGGGATCCTGGAGAAATAGAGGGAACTCTTCAAATTTTATAGACACACTTGAAGCGATTTCGGTAGTTTTTGGAAGACCACTTTCTCGGAGTGGTTCCATTTCAATTTGGTGAAGATCTGATGACGGACTTCGGAGATAGCCAACGGAACTCCTCAATAAATGATAGAAAATGGACCGGGATTGCTGGAATCTCATGTCTGTCTATTGTTTACACCAGTTCATAACATAACATCACACCGGTACGCTGTGAAGGGGTAAGCATTAAAAAAGGAAAAATAAAAACTTTTATTACAAAAAAGTACAACCGACTTCCACAAAACAAAACACTACAAAGTATAAATAACTTTATTTTCGGAAGTCAGTGTCAAAAAACAAAAAAATAAACATCCAAAAATACTTGCCACGGACATAGGGCGCGTATGAAAACGTTACACTTATTTATGGAGGAAAACTACATCCTCTAAACATTGCAACATATTAGATTAATGTTTGTTTGTTTGTAGAACGTGATCTCTGAGAGAATTGATCGTATTATGAAAATTCTTCCACTGATGAAAAGTCACGCTGTCCTTCAGACAAAAAGTTGCATACTTATCTGAGAGATGTGCTACGGGAACGACACCGCGGGCAAAATGCCGGTTAATTTAATAAATAAACCCATCACATTTAAACTTTAAGACTCATAGACATGGCAACATTTCTTTAGAAATAAACGCTCATTTTTTTTAATTTAAGAAAATCTTTTTTGTCTCCAATAGCCGATATGAGCACGAACGAATCTGTTAAGGCGGGTTTACACCGAAAGCTCGCCATAAAAAGTCGTAAAACGTATTTTAACATCCATTCGATAATCAATCTAACACGTCATAACTTTGACATCCAGTCTGCCTGGACCTAAGCCGTACATTAAACCCCTTTTTAACAAAAATAACTCATGGTACCATACAATAAGACCCAAATTGCCATCACACCACAAGAATGCAAAAGAACTACTATCGAAAAAGATCTTCGACCAAATGAGTCTCTATATAAACATGTTAATTCATAATAAAAATGTGGTTTTTGATGCACAAAAGATACTATATTTACTAACAAATTGGTAAGACTCGTCTAACCGTATTAACGGCTCTATTTTCACTTTGTTTGTAAAAGATAACAAAAACAATAAAATATCGCCGTGGGGAACTAACGGTAGATAACTTTATTAACTTAAAAAAAAACAAAATTGAATTGAATTTGAAAGTAACCACGTTCCAAAATGCATATTCGTTAAAGTTTTTCTGCATTCGCGATTTAAAATTCAATAACGAAGTCACACATTTCATCTCAGTGTGTAATAGAATTTTATTTTGCATTTAATTTTAATCATATTGACCGCTACTGTCACAGTAATCGATAGTGACAAAAAGTCACTTAAATTGAACGCACTTACAATCCGATCAAAATGTGCTCCGAAAGAGAAGAAAAAATAAATGAGAGGTATTCGCGAGTGAAGATGCAGATCTATTTTAAGAATTAACCTGATTACGATCGATTCAACATCAGTGTGGAATGTATAATAAAAATATTTATTGATATAAAAAAGGAATAGGACAGTGGGTTTTAAATGAGACCGACATGATGTACAAATCGCTACATCATCGTGTTGTGTGGCATGCGCGCGCGCAGCCGCGCCGCTAGCCCACCGCACAGACCGCACTACGACGACGTTACGAAATTGTATTAAATGATTTAGAAAGTAATTAATGTAAGTAAAAAAAGATTACGAATTTTGCGGTTGATAACTGTAACACGTTTTTGGAGATTTTATAGTCATACGTGACAGCACATAGATTTCATAAACTATTTTTTCTGAAAATGTAGTTACAATCTAATTCAATTCTGCAACGTGACGAGAATGTCTTCAGTGAAAGTACCTATACTTATTTTAAAAATATTGTTTCATTATACATTCGCGTTGCAAAACGAGACTATCATTCAATCAAATTATTGAAACGATTTTGATATCATAGCTGTAACCATTAGTCATGTTTTAGGCTAAGTGCCAACCGGTGATATCGGTCGAAATTCTTCGGCTAATGAAATATAAAGGAATACTTTTATACCTGTTAATATTACACCTGACAGGTACGTGTAGGTAAATATGAACCTCAAGGTGTATTCTCGGGTCTGTTTGATTAATCACAAACACGAATGTTTTGATTTATGATCGGCGTTGGGTCGGCGGCGGTCGGTCGCATTCGGATCGCCGCGCCTTGTCGCGACTCGCGAGTCGCGCGTGATGGACCAATGATTAAAGTTACTGCGACTAATCGTAAATACTTTTGCTATCAATACTTATTTGGGTTTTGATTTGCGATTGTATTGTGTGTGTTTTTGTAGAAAAAGATTTAGCTCTGTGTCTAAAAATGTTTGGACTTTTATAATCGATATATAGAATGTTGATTCGTTTAAATATTCTATCTAATCTAGTTTCGCTGAAGAAGGAATATGTACAAAAAATTCGGCCACTAAATCCTGGAATTAAAAATCAATATTTCTAATTTCAGGATTTTTCCATTGTAATGAAATACTCCAATACAAAAACCAACTTTTACCCTTTTGAATAAACCTCCCCACTATCCTACAAATAATCCAACCTTATCTTTGTACGAATGTATAATTTGTACCTACATACAAACAGTTTCCTACATTAAATCCTCCGCATCACAGGTCTAGAACCTAATCCTGCCATAATTTCCTTCGCAAGGTCTTAACGTCTCGGCTTCTCGGAAACTGTATATCATGCGAGTGCTTCATACGAATATTTTAGCGCAATAACACCGTCGCCGTCGGTAGCTATCGCCTCAGTTGTAAATCTCGTTGACGCACAGTCGGCTCAGCTCAAAGGACCCAATCAATGTTAAATCATAGTAAAGTGACACACATCGATCCTGCCACACTTCGATAAATAATCGACACGAGAATTCGAAAAAGATCCCGACTCTAGATCGCAGCCGACTTTAACCCTTGACTCGGAATACGTAAGCCGAGTCATTTATCAATAGACAGTGTGACCATAAAACTTCATAAAAATCTCGGACCTACGTTTATTTCACTTTTGCTTTCACACTTATCGCCTGCGCCGTCCAACAGTCACTTTCGAGTTACGTTTATTTTATGCGTCTCATATATGTGAAGTGTAGAATGAGGTAATGAACCTCATTTCGTGCGAGTCCATAAAATAACAAAAACGTTGGGGGCACTAACATTAATAAATATAAATCTCTTCATCTGGTACGTATAGCATAGAGATGCTGAGTGATGGCGCGGCGCGTTTGTGGGGGGAGTCAGGTGCGTGCGCGCAAAGACCGAAGCGCATTTGTCACTGTTGCCGGCGATTATTCATCTCATTGAAACATTAACGCTCTCGAGAACTAATCACGCTGACTAATGGAGCCCCCCGTCGACACTTCCTAAGTTTCACACTCGTGTGAAACGCCGACGCACGAATTGACGCCTCCATGTCAGTTCTGATTTAGTTGACGAGAACGAATGATCTGCTATGATCAATGAGGGTACCAATTAAAGCGGATGCGAAGGGGTACGGTAGGCTTCGTGCCAGGCTTCTTTCTAAAAAGCGGTGTCGGTACCTAACGGGTGAAGTGTTGAGGTCACTGAACTAACAAAATTATGTTTTCTTTCCTTTAAACGCAACGTTAATCGAAATGCCGAAACATCACACGATGCGATATGTCGTCTGCTTTGCCGTGTTATTGACATTCCTAATTATATTTACAACATCGCTCAATTCTGTGAAATGTGATAGTCTGAGGAGGTGTTTTGAGATTTGAGAGAACGCTAACAAAATTATTAATGATATTTCTCTGAAAAGTGTTGTGATCTGTGAAAAGGTGAACAACGATCGCCTACGTCTAAGTGTTAAGGTGCTGATAGACTTGAGCATTCACTTGTAACAGAACATCGAGCATTCGTCGTTTTTTTAAAGTTGTCGAATTGAACAACGAACAGAACCGAGCATAGAGCCAAACAGCGCTACGAACATTTTTACGAACATTGTCGCGAACGCTCTAGTAATTGATCGTCAAAATAACCGGCCAAGTGCGAGTCGGACTCGCATGCAAAGGGTTCTGAACGAAACTCATTTTTGTTACTTTCAAACCATAGACTTCTTCCTGTAATCTATAGGCAAATAACTATTGTCTGTGGTTTTTTTTATAAAATATTAGGTTCAGTAGTTTCGGAGATAAGGTAGAGGGAATGGTCATTTTTCATATAATTTTTTGAATAGTTCAAAATCATTTCTTTTTAAATAATAAAAAAGAACATATGTATATTCAAAACCCACCCAATACGCTTTCATTTTCTATTTGATATACTCACACAGTACAGTTGGTTCTTTTTTGTAATTTTTCTAATTTCCGAAAAGTTTCCCCTTGTTCAAAATTCATTAATTTTTGTAACGCATCCTTGTTTGGGTCACTGAAGATTACGTATGTTCCAAATTTCAACTGAATCGGTCCAGCAGAAAATTGACTGGGTCAGACGGACAGACAGACAGACAGGCAGATCGACAGACAGACCAACAGACAGACAACCGAGTGATTCTATAAGGGTTCCGTTTTTCCTTGTAGAGGTTCGGAACCCTAAAAATGTATTCTTCACAAAGATATCAAAAATGTATTCTTCACAAAGATATAATCAAACAACAATGACAAAATTGCTTGGCTCAGCAAAAAGCTCGAAGCAAAAACTGTCGTTAGAATGTCGCTAGAATGCTCGCTAGAACGTTCGCTAAAATGCTCATAAAGTGAATACTCAAGTCTTTCAGCGACTTTAAAATCAAAACCAACACGTCATGTGCTTGAACTTAGCTGGCACTACTGCATTTAGTTACCGATTAATAGCTTTGTCCCACGTAAGGCCGCGAACCTCACAGAGCGTGACCGCACATAAATTTTCAGTTGGATAACCCTACCCATTGGAAATATTGACATTGAATACTATAAAACATTTGAAATTAAAGCAATAGCTTTCTAGACACACGTTTTAAAGTTTTAAGTGTTAAAACTGAGGACAGGTACGTAATGATAAAGCCGAGGTTTATGTGCATCTCTGGGCATTCTCCAGTACAGCCAGCAAAAAAGTACACCATAAACAGAACATTTATGACAGCAAATAAAGGCCGTCGTCTTCCCCGTAGTCCCGTAGTGAATTATTGCTTTATTGCTTCAGAAATATTTCTCAAACAGAAAATATTTTATGATTCCCCAGTTAAGAGCGGTCATATATCATTTTAAGCCATAGATAATAAAATTCGTAAGTCACCAAGCCGGACGAGAGTGCAGAAACGGGAAGCCGAGTGTGTGACGGTCGGCTTGAATATGTCACTGACCACAAGTGCTTACCTATGCAAAAACAAACGAGGATTTGCAACTTTTTCTAGGTAACAGCGAGATCGACATCACATTAAATATTATATGCTTTTAAAGATTGTCCTTCGTGCTTAATAGTAAGTCGCTTCGATGATCTATTTAAATACCATTTGCAGGACCAGAATCATAAAGCTGAGCAAGATTTTCATAGTTATAGAATCTGCTTCATTTTGCCTGCTTTTACAATATAATGTACTTAGTTTAATTTTTACTATTACTGCATGCACGTTGTAACCCTTAAATATGAAGAATTTCGCGTTTCGTCCGACTCAAACATAAAATTGGAATAGTTAATGCCCAGCGAAATCGTTAACCGACTGAACACTGTAATTGGAAGACATTAAAATAACCAGTTGTTATAGCTGACTGTTAAATGTTTTACCGTGGGCATTAGTCTTTAGTATTTACACATGTGTTACAATGTAGGCACCCGATATTATATTACTTTCGATGATACTGGAACGAGTATCGTTGTCTGTCGTGACTTCATCAGTAAAGTCTTCGCAAATTGAGTGCAGGAGCATGGATTTGCCTGTTTTTCAGAAAACTTTGTTCTGATAAAAAAACGCTGTGTTGAAATATATTGTCATAACATGTGCCCGCTAGGTAACAAGTCGTCGTCGCGATTCGGCTCGCCCCGGGAGTGATGCGTGCGAAACAAAAGAAAGTCCCCGTTCCGTTCCCCGAACGTTGTAACATTTACGACAGCAAAGTTGTTCCTAATTGTCGCGTTTTTTCCACAGTCATGCTCGCTTCTCAGAAGGCTGACGGACGTCCCAAGGTGTGTCGTGATTACTTAAAAAAAATTGTGCACCCATTTACGAAAGATTTGTGGTGCGCACACTCATTAGGACGCTTCGGACACTCTGATGGCAAACATTAGCGTTCATTGAAAAATTGCAGCGAGGTTTTGCGGGCTATCATCATCCATTATGTCTGACGCCTCATCCTGATTTGACAACGTTATAAAGCACATCAATAATTAAAACATATCTCCTCATCGCAAAAAACTGGCCGTGTTAACAATCTAATGTTTCGTACACTGACCGTTGCGAAACTTTTAATGTTTTGTTAACACGTAATTTTCAATTGTTAGTAGAGCGTTAAGTGTCAATCAAACTCATAATACCGTGCGATGATTTCTAAAAATCCTATTTTACAGCAATCAAAAATTGATTTAATCAAATACCATAAATGGAGCAATAACAACTGAGCACAGTAACTAAGGAAGTAGCTATATCACCAACTCACCGAGAGCCTAGACCGAACGCGGAGCACAGTCGATAAAATTAGAATTTCGCAAAAAGAACATCAGGTAGAACCCTACCGAATGCAGTGAGCGACCGTAATATATTAACCCGCCTTGTTGGGGGTTGTTCATGTAATTTTTCAGCGTTGGCAGTGCAATCGGAAGCGCGCCGGCGGCGTGTACCTTTTTGTTTCTGCTGTGGTCGCCACTGTGATGGTTTTCGGAAGCGAGGTCGCCACTCATCGCCATTCGAATATCGACCAATATTTCACATTTGACTTATTAACGACGTCACAGTTGAAATTCACTTGCCCTGTGAGAAATTCTCGCTGCTTTGTCATTTCTTTTGCATTTTTGTTGGCTTCGGTCTCTTTATGGGGGTGAACAAAACTGGTGACATCGTTATTCATACTTGAACAACTGAATTTGCATTTGATTTCTTTGGTCGGTTGTAAAAGAATCTAGTTCATTGAAATGTGTATACCTTTTTTGTTTTGAATATATGATTGGAAATAATGGAAAATAGATTGGTTGATAGAACGCATCTTCTTCTGTTAATTTAGGTTTGTCTTAAGTTCACAGATCAAGATATAGTCCTTCCCAAATTCCGTTATACCGCGTTCTCTACTGTATCCGGCTGGCTGTTTCAGTTCATCGTCCAATCTAGAAGGGGGCCTTTCCCGCTGCGTTTGCTGATTCACAATATCCACTTAAGCTCTTGTCTGTTCCAACGACTCTCAATCCTTTGACAGACATAGCCACTTGGCCAGCTTGCTGCCACTTCGGCAATTTTGGTCACAAACTTACAGCAACAGGTTGATTTTTTCACACACGGATTAAAAAGAGGTTTGATTTAATCGAACTAAATTGAAAAAAGAACGCATTAAACAAGCAATTCGAAAATAATTGAAATTGGAACGCGTGGAAAAATGGCGCTCACGTTTCCCAACTACACGTTTCATTTAATAAAATGATTAGTTTCTTACATGGGAGTGTGGGAATGATTTACTTTCACGTGTACAATGTGTCTGAATATCATTAAATTATTACGCACATGTCCGAAATTCACGTTCATTAACCCGTGAGAACGTATTGTTTAACTTGACATGTAATCATGTGGAATGTCACATATTAAAGTTGTCTTAGCTGCGAGTTATTTGTTTTCAATTACTTTGTGCTGCTTCTGGTTATGACTACTATATTTGTTTTTATCGTTTTGCAGTCATTTCATGTTATAAATAATATGAAATTGATTACTAAACACTTTGGTTCAGGTTTCAGAATAGTTTTAGAAAGTGTTTGCATTTATTTCAGCCGTGAAAATAATGGATCGCTATCATCTATTTTCTAAGTTCCCATAATCTATATCTTTATTTGGCAATGATCTAAATATATCCATTTAAAGCTATTGATTTCAGTTACGTAAAATATTTATGACACTAAAATACTAAATCACTAAAAAATATTGAAAAAACATAGAGACAAGCTTGTTACGATTTTATTTAAATCCGACAGGACTATCAGCGCCTACAATCTCTAACAGAAAAGCCGACAACAGTTTGTCCAAATTAATTTAATCCGGGATTAACTTTTGTAATTGATTTATATTTTTATAGCCACTATATTCATAGTATAACTTATTTATTAAGTGTTGAATGAGCAGGCAATTAGCGTTCAATATAATTCATATCCTAACGTTTATTATACCAATTAAAATGCGATAAAATGCATGTATTATGCGTTGAATGCTACAATGTTTAATAGGCATAGTCTTGGGTATAACTCAATTAAAACAAGACTTCATTTTAAATGGCCTTCTTAATAAGTGTAGACGGCCGGCGCTACCTGATTTTGTTAACAATTTTATAGATCTGCTGGAAGTGGCATTGTTTGTTTTGTTAATTGGTTTTATTTATTGTTTTTGTTATTTATGTCTCTTTTTGACAGTTGGCTAGAGAGGAAAAAGCAATTACCATAGATGATTGTAAAAGCAGAAATTCTTCGTATCCGGAAAACGATTGAAACAAAAATGCGTGTGAAAATGTGAAATACGATGCGTTCTATGAAAATTAGTTGGTCAGTGCGTCGTCTTTAGTTTGAATGTAGGCAAAATGTTTGTCAATTTTTCCATTTCCCTAGCTTTTATTTTCTTAGAAAACTACCAATATCCAATCCAGACATAGGTACGTTATGACCAGATATAAATCAACCATACCTATGCCTCATTCTTGAAACCAACTGACAAATAAACACACACCATCTAGAAGAGCCAACCTCCTCAAAAAACCTGTAATAGCTTCGATTAAGAGAACTGTAGCTTGTCCAGAATAAATAATGAAAAATCGTGTGTAATGTGTTTTGAGTCGCGTCGACGTCGTCGGCAATTACCTTTGTCATCCATCAGCGTGCCTCGATTAGTTCCTGACAGAATTAGTATTGTGTTAGTTGGGTTAGAGGTAATCGCGACGAATATTGTGATGTTATTTCAAGTAATACGATGATATTTTGACGTAAAGGTACTATGAATAAGCAAACAAACTATACTTGTGAAGCGGAAGTGTTTATTGAACCTATAGAATCGTCTAAAGTTGCCTTTATGTACACAGAGCAATGCATATGGACAAAATGTGTGTCTATAGTTTCTTTTAAACTTAACCTTTTTCACCTCTTTCGGCTCCTGACAGACTTCATATTTTTGACCGACTTCAAAAAAAGGAGGAGTTTCTCAATTCGGTTGTTTTTTATGTTTGTTACCTCATAACTCCGTCATTTATGAAGATTTGAAAAATTCTTGTTTTGTCTTCCCGATTGGTCCCATAGAAATTGTATCAAAATCGGTTTGGAAGTCAAATTTGGCTTTTAAATCAAAATTGCTGGAATTCGTTTACTTCGATGACGTTTTTTTGTCATCCAAGTGAACGAAATTGCGTATTTTGCTTTCCTGCAATTTTCCAGTGGTGTTGTTAGGTGTGGGGTACCACTAAAAAGTGAAAAATAAAAAACTTTTTACAAAAAAATACAACCGACCTCCAAATAAAAAAACACTACAAAGTAAAAAATAAATATAGTCAAAACACGAAGAAACTACCAAAAACACCGACTGCCAAAATTAAAGTTATTTTTCATTTTGTAGTGTTTTTTAGGGTTCCGAACAAAAAACGGAACCCTTTTAGGATCACTCGGGTATCTGTCTGTCCGTCTGTCGGTCTGTCAGTCTGTCTGTCTGTCCGTCTGTCTGTCTATCTGTCAGTCTGCCCGTCTGTCACAGCCAGTTTTCTCCGGATCCACTGGACTGATTCTATTGAAATTTGGTACACATATGTACTTCTGTGACCCAAACACGGATACGTTACGTAGATTATAAAATTTTTAGTATGGGACTCACTTTGGGGGTGAAACTAGAAAATAAAAAAAAATATAGTTTTTTGAACAATATTGTGTGACATATCAAATGAAAAGACGTACTGTGAGGGTTTTAATTATATTTCTTTTAATAATTTTAAAATAAATGGTTTTGAAGTTATTCAAGAAATTAGACGAAAAATTCCCCCCCTTATCTCCGAAACTACTGAGCCTAAAATTTTGAAAAAACTTGAGATATATAGTGTTAAAATAACATGTAAAAAAAATGAAATTCGTTCGGCACCCTTTGCACGCGAGTCCGACTCGCACTTGGCCAGTTCTTTTATTGTGAAGTTGGTTGTATCTTTTTGTAAAAAGTTTTTTGTAAGAAGTATTCTCGACGAATATTATAATATTATTAATAATCGTAATAATATCACAATATTCGTCGAGATATTTTGAGTGTGTGTATATGTGGTGATATTTTGAGGTAATTTACATGAAAGGTACGGTTGTAAACTTGCTGTTTTTTATGTTTATTAAGGTGTTAAGGATAAAAGAAAAAAAAAATCTCTTCAACAAAACATAGCAATAGGTGACAACAAAGCACGTGTTATGTTATTTTTATGAATTAGTCATTTAAAAAAGTTTATTTATGTCGATTGAAACTCGTTCACAAGTACCATTTTGGAGTCAAGTGTTTTATAAAAGCATCGATGGCATCAACATTGACGCGATTTCATTTGTCATCTCGTTCAATTATTTGTTTTTATTGCAAATTGCGAGCTCGTGGTCATTTTCAAGGTTAAGCAACGCTTGCCGAGGTCACTCCGTGGATGGGTGACCGACTATTACGTGTTGAGACTCCTCTATGTTTCAGATGTTAAGCTGTTGGACTCGGCTGTCGTTTTTATATCCTTGACAGCAGTCGTTACGTATAGTTGCCAGAACACCTGACTCCGGACTTGGCATGGGGTTTTGTGTTACTCAGTCATTCAATGACCTGGCGAAGTTCGCGGGTTGCCGATAGATGCGAGACGCACAGGACTGGTTGTTGTGGCGGTACTTCTGGGGAGGCCTATGTCCAGCAGTGGATGTCTTTCGGCTGACATGATAATGATGATGAGTCAGTCGATCCATGTAGAAGGCGAGGCGATCCAGCTTCTCGACCAAACGGACATAGTTAGAAGACTAAAAAGAGCAAAACCGTTTGAGTTAGTGTTTAGTGCTAGTGATGGTGAATAGTGTAATGTTACACAAGTGTTACCAAATAAACACAATAATGAAGGGTATTCACCTTAATAGAGACAATAATAAAAGTGCTATTGGACACATTCTTAGTAAAGACAATTTAACAGTTTAGGTTTTAACTAAGTTAATTATTTGTCTATACACCGTCTCCTGGACGATATACATAAACTTCGACCAGATGTTCAGAACATGGAAATAAGTATTTTTCATAATGGACACATTAATCAAACGTTATTTTTTTGTGTACCTTGACGTAAATCACCCGATATGCATGCCTCTTTATCCGAATTGGCAACGAAAAACAAATGAAATTCAAATAGCATTTGATAGATCTTTCATTTTAATTGCACTAAGTGGACATTAAGATCCTTTCATACTGCATAGCTCAATTAAATAAAATTACAAATATCTTTGTAACGAAGCCTTTCTAATTACTACTTCCTTTGTTGGGTTTGATTTGTTAAAGCTATAGAAGCGTTTGCTGAAGTTTATTGATAACGTGAAGAACACGGTGTATACAAGGCTAAATTGTAGGAAATATAGGGTTCATCCTTTTGATGAACGCTAAGATAAGTTAAAAAAAAACTGGCCAAGTGCGAGTCGGACTCGCGTGTGCAGGGTTCCGAACTAATTTTTTTTTTTGTTATTTTAACACTACAGACTTCTTATATATAGGTTTTCCTGTAATCTATAGGTAAAGATCTATTATCTCCATTTTGTTTCAAAATTTTTGGCTCAGTTGTTTCGGAATGGTCATTTTTCGTCTAATTTCAAAACCATTTACTTTAAAACTATGAAAAAATAATATATAATTAAAATCTTCACAGTACGCCCTTTCATTTGATATGTCACAAGATATTGTTCAAAAAACTTTTTTTTTAATTTTCTAGATTGACCCCCATACTAAAAATTTAGCTAGGCGGATGGATTAAATGCAATTTGCATGTCCAGTGACAGCAACTTAATACCCTATGGACTTATGTAAAAGTAGGTACCACGGACCACAAGACGAACGGCGATGCGCCACCGGTACATGGTGGACATCCCACCCACACGCACAAAACGTTTTGGGAACATATTCATAGTGCGTACAGCTAAGTTGTGGAATTCCCTGCCAGAGTCTGTGTTTCCAGATAGCTACAACCTGGGAGTCTTTAAGACAAGAGTGAATAGGTTGCTTCTAGGCAAACGTGCTCCATCTTCGACCGCATCATCACTTACCATCAGGTGAGATAGTGGTCAAACGTATGCCAATCTACAGTAAAAAAAAGGTACATACAACATAATGGACAGTCTGGACAGATGATCTTTTAAAGGTTGCAGAAAGCAGTTGCAACCTTTACATAACACCAGTCTTCAGAGGTCTTAGTTCAACATTCGGTAGGTGAGGACTTGGAAAGAGATGCCTGTCCACTTAATGTCACTGGCCAATAAAATGATCGAGATTTTATTCATATGTTGGTTACGTCACTACTTCGAATGCGTTGCGAGAAATCTCGTGATGGGTTTTGTAAGAGAGTTGTCGAAGAAAGCGCTTTCATTAAAATTAATTAAATTATATCTATTTGAAAAATATGGGCGAATTGTTTTCCCGTATTGATCATAATGATGATGATACGAAATTCAATTTAATATAATATCTAGGTATTATATATATATAACTATAGTTTTTGCCTGCGCCTTCATATGCGCTTATCTAGAAGTTTTGGGAAATCCTCTTTTAGTGCTAACCTATTGTCATCATGAGTGTGCCAAAGCGTTTTCCAGTATTTCCCTATTTTTTAAATAAAATGATATTATATCGTTGATAAAACTGACAGACTGTAAAAAGTCCTAAATATTTGAGACATGATGTTTCGGTAGTGAATGTCAATCCCATACATTTGGACTTTTTGACTGCCACTAAGGGTGAGGCCAAACGAACGTAATTTTGTGAATTGTGAGTTGCGTAAAATGAGTCGGCGGAATTCGGTTTCATACTAAATTCCAACTCATTTTGCGTCGTCGCGTCGTGTGGCACAAACAGGACTAGTATGAAACCGAATGCAACGTAAATTCCACCAACTCATTTTACGCGACTTACAAAATTACGTTCGTTTGGCCTCACCACACAAGGGTTAGAAAAATAGAAATTTTGTCAACGATTGATAGAATGTAATTTTTTCTAGCCTTTCTGCAACTTCATAAATAAATCCGTCAATTTAGAAGTTCACCTAACTCAAATTAAATTATCGACCACCAAAAAATCACAGATTCCCAAAATCATACTTGTTGTTAAAATTTTTTCGTCTCGTCAATTAAATTACGGGAATCATTTTCCGCGTCGAATAAAAAATGAAAAATAAAGAATTTTGAGGGCCTGTAACTGGAGGTAACTGGTAAACACTATTGTGTTGGAGGCCGTGTTGATGACGTAACGAAAAAAAACCGGGCAAGTGCGAGTCGAACTCGCCCACCGAGGGTTCCGTACAAATTTGTACGTACATGTTACTCTAAATAAAGACCATCTTTTTATTATTTAATTACAAATGTGTTGTTTTCAGACTGTTTCCTATATTTGTAGTATAAGACGATATTACTTACCAAATTTCATAGTTCTAGGTCAACGGAAAATACCCTATAAATTTTGATCCCTTGAGAGTGTCGAAATATATGTTTTTTGCGGCATAAATCGTCATATCTTTTATTTTACGTTAACTTAGAAGTTTGATTTTTCACAGTTTCAAGGGACTGTAGACCTGAGTATATGGTAATATACTCAGGTCTACAGTCCCTTATAATTTCCTATATAATTTCAACGCGATACCTCCACGCGTTCCTGAGATAATGGGTCGTGACAGACAGACGTACGGACGGACGGACAAAAAAGTGATCCTATAAGGGTTCCGTTTTTTTCTTTTGAGGTACGGAACCCTAAAAAGTATTTAAAGCTAATTAAATCTACCCACGACGAAGACGACGTGGCGCAACCGACACGCCTCCGAGCTCAGAAGCAATTAGTGAAAGGATTGGATTATCTTATTAAATTATTATCTTTGGATCTAGCTGCAGGGTTGTGATATTGAACTGGATAGAGGTATGGTATGTTGACATGTTGGGTAATGAAGGGTATTGGATTATTTTAAAGTTTCAGCGTTATATCTGGAATGGTCTATCATTGATTTCATAATGGTTGATTTTGATAAGATTCTATGCCATTTCTTTCAATGGAGTGTCAGTGGTTGACCACTGGATATAAAAGCGTTATTATGACTTTCCAGTAGACTTGGGGCCCTGGTCGTTTCAGGATGAAAGAAAGATTATTATGCTTCAGTGTGAATGACTTGGATGAGGGAAAATATGAAAGGGAGACCCCCTTTCCTTTCCCCCTTTCCATGTTTCCCGGTTCTACGCGTCCAAGCAGTGGGTCATTTCAGACTGATATGATCATGGTGATATTAAAACAAATTTGTGTAGGTTTCAAATCAGCGGAGTGCAGCGTGCGAGTTATCTATACTCTATACTAATATATAAAGCTGAAGAGTATGTTTATTTGTTTGCTTGTACGCGCTAATCTCAGGAACTACTGGTCCGATTTGAAAAAATATTTCAGTGTTAGCCTATTTATCGAGGAAGGCTATAGGCTATAATATCATCACGCTAAGACCAATAGGAGTGGAGCAGTAATGAAAATTGTGACGCAGGCGAAGTTGCGCGGGTCAGCTAGTGTGCACATAAATCTATGGGTTAGTCGATGATTCGCGATTTCAGGCTTAGTCCCGCAGTTCATACCGATGAATATAAATCAGTAATTCTTTATTTCAGGATTTGCGTTTATTCTGTTACACATAGTGTGAGCTTACGCATGTTTTTGATGTTGGTAAACTTGTATAGATTATCTGTACCTATAATCTATACAAGTTTTTCACAAGTACGAACTATCACCGCCAGTCACAGAGTCGCCAGAAGGAGACGACTTACTACAATGATTGAAGGCAACTATTAACAAACCAGTAATTATTTATGATTGCACGGTGACCTTTGAACTCCACGTGATATTGAAAACGGCTTAATAATAATTTGCCTTTGGCAAAATGCTTATCAAAATATATTAAATTGATATCTACTGTATATATGGACGTGAAAAAGTAGGCTTTATTTAGATGTTTTGATGTTTTTATTTTCTGATGATATTATGAGCCTATGTTGTCTGTATGGGAGGCTTTTGCCTTACAGTGGTGCGAAGCAGTCTCTCACTCCCTTCTTCAATTCCTCTTTCTTTTTGCGGCAGACCCGAAAAGGTTTTACTTATTTCGTTACAATTGCTTACTGTAATTACAGTTTGTACCAAAGCGTATACAAACCAAGAACAACACCATAGAAATCGTTCTAATAACTAAAAAAAAAAATACCGCTCTTTGGTTCCTAAACATTCAGGGCGTTGAGTTGAGTATACAGCACATCTTGCAGGCCGGGAAAAGAGATACCCCGACTAAGTTACCCTGAATTCGCCAGGAGCAAGTATAGGCGGTATTTGCAGGAGTAATAGTTTATAACATTTGAAGAGTGAGCTCAACATTGCCACGTGAAAGAAGAACACAAACAATAAAATTAAAAATTCAAATATTCATACCGCTATAATTTATTGTCACCATCAAAATGTCAACTTAATGAAAAATTAAGTGCAGAAATGGCGCTGTGATGAGATAAATGTCACTGTGGTATCATAACTATTGTAGCATCGACGTTTACGATCATTGCTGTTAATGTATGTGATAATAATGAGATTTACATATTTGAATATATATTTATACATACAAAGGTACTTCATGTCGTATTTGTAAGTCGTAGTTTATAGTATGTTGAACATGCTATTTAGATTTAGCCATTTTTGATTTGAAACCAAGTTTGTTCAGAATTTTGTATGCATGATATATTATATCCCTGGATGACGTAAAATGATGAGTTATTATAGGAAGTAGTAATTGCATAGTTTATTATAATAATACTATAGATTTTAAATTAAGTATCTCAACGGCTTTAGCAGAGAACAGAGGAATTCAAAAGTTCTTCGGACATACGCTCTCAATAGACTGCTCTGCTCACATGCAGTTCGCAAAAAGTGAGAACCAAGCTTAGTCCAACTGAGGAGCCAGAAACTAGCAGACACCAGCAAAAAACTCCGCAAGCAAACAAAATACAGCAAAACAGAAACAGACCTTCCAATAGCTGAAACAAACGGTCTATTATCAAAGAAAAATCGCAATTCCACGAACGTAGTGATTTCAGTGCGTGCTCGTAACGAGGCGTCGACACCTACCGATAGCATCGCTATGACTGGCTGGAAATTATTCCGAATCGTAATTACAACGATTATTCACGGCGGGCCGGGGGCGGCGGCCATTTTTCAACAGTCACCGTTCTTAATTATGAGCCGCAGTGGACGGCTGTCGAAGCTTTGAGTCGCGCCGTCACCTCAGGCCGACTTCGACTTCGCGCCGCTACACCGCCGCTATTTCGTAAGTTACTTTGATGGTAAGATGACTTCTGTGGGTTAGAGTAACTGAAGATTTGAAAATCTGACGAAAATGAGGAGCCTTTTGATTAGGGGCGGTGTCGATCGGACTGTGAGCATGTTTGTCCTGGTCACAGAATGTTTTTATTCCAATGCCAATGAGACTGATGTCTTGATTAAGGTACTCATTTTCAGTCTCTAAAGAATATTGATAGGTTATTAATCGCGCGAAACTTGAATTATGTGGGTACAAAAAAACATATAAGATAGATTTTTTTATTTGCTCAAAGGTTTTCCCCGATTCCTATCTTTGAATTTGGATTAAAAATATCTCAATTTAACGCACTCGAGAATCAAAACAAACTTGAAACAGTCCGCTCGACATGCTAGCGAGCACTTCAATAATAGACCTCTGAGCGTTGCTCCACACGAGAGCCCGACTAGTGTTTATTTATCGTTTTGGAAGGCTTACAGAAGACAGATGGAATGTTGTGTTTTTTACTCGAAGATGAGGTGTAAAGTAGAAATAATCTTTTTTATTCCTAATACAGTATGTAAACAAAGTTCCCCGATGTTAATTTTCGTGACGTATGCCTGCAAGTTGTCCAGTTTTTGTCGGCAGTTAACGACTGCCATAACTTGAGACTGAGATGCGATTTTTTGTTGAAGTGCGCCAACGTTTATGTCCTTGTAACCAAAGGTTGTTATTTAAGTGGCACTGGAAAATAAGCTGTTATATTTACTCCACGAAAAACGGTATTCTTATTAAAAGTAGGATAAGAGAATGATTAAAAGTGCTGCAGTGCGAGCTCGTGAAACGACTTCTAGATAATAATTGAAATCGCCGTCTGGTCACGACCAGAGCGAGTACGCTCGATAACAAAGTGCTTTGGATGTTTTCATTATTATTTCAGCCTTATTACAGTACAATTAATTGTTATGTGAATATTTGAATGTTAGGCTAGATTAGATGATGCTCAATTAGTAAATAGTGAAGATCGAAAGTTTTTTGACCCTCGAAATTGATGCTTTTGTAAGGTCAACCTAAAAGTAATAATTGAAAACCGATTTCACAAGCCAAGTATTTTATGAAAGAGAAGAGCGTTTTGTATAACTAACTAAGACAAAATGACAGCGTTTGCTGTTGCAGCTAAAACCTGTTATGATGCTGAAACAAAAAACATCGTAAATTCAAGTTTTAAAAATCAAATCACAAAACCTATTTGCCGTCCAAGCCCGCAATATTCTATCCAGCGAAAGCACCAAAGGCCCAATAGCAGCGTTAATAAACAAAATAGTGTTGCGCCCGACAGTATCCGGCTGGTCCCAGCGTGCTGACGCCAGCGAGTCTAATCGGCGTTTATTGGAGAAAACCGATTACTGCCAGCGCCATGGCCGAAACGGTTTCGACATGTCACCACTACGTACAACGCGCCAACTGCTCCGATCGAACATATTTTGACAATGCATCGATGGATAAGTTTAATTTGTTAGGTTGGTATCGGCTTTTTGTCCTCTATTTTGAATTTGGAGACAGCGGCTTTTCGTGCGATAGGTATTGTGTGTGTCATTAACTTGGCACGTGTATGAAGACAATAGGCCTCGAGTTGGACAGTGCGAATGAATTGGCGACGCGTGGACGGACTGAAGGGCGAGGGGTCAAATGTGTGGTTGTAGTATAGTAGTGATAAGTATTATGAGTTGTGTATGTATTGGAAGTCAATGAATTCGGGTTGCCTATTAGTAAGAAAGATTCTGAGATCGTTTTTATCAATATTCGTCGTTTTTTTAGTCAGCAATAATTATAAAGTATCATGTAGTCATTATCATACTCCGAGCTGGTAAAGTAAGGTCTATTTTCATACAGGATTTTTTTTAACAAAAAAGTGTTTATCAAAAACATTGTCGAAAAGAAACAAGAAGCCTTTTAATTTATTAAAATCTGCGTAGTATTGTAGTAGCTGTTCCTCCTGGTTGTACCGCTAGGTCTATTTACGCATGGGCCACGTGTAGCGACCAGCGATAAAGCGCTGAACTGTTGCTTACCACTCCCGGGCCTAAAGCCTTTGTTTAGCGGCTGGTTTCCTCCTCTTGACTTAGATTCCCGCTTTTGTATATGTTTTCGGATGCTTTATAGAAGTATTAGGTGGAGTGGACCTGACTTGGTAGTATGTCGTTCTGATACGAGTATGGATCGGATATTTTTCTCAGCGTAGTGTTTTTTTTTTAAATATTGTTTTATTTTTCTCTTAAACTTGTTCCAAATCAGTCCTAATAAACATTAAAAAGTAGGTAGGCAAACTGTATTTCCAGAAATTGAAAATCGAAACAAAGAAAATATCAATACGAAAGTTTTCCAAGACGTAAAAGGATTATACATTAAGTGATTAGAAGTTTCGCTTACAATTCGAAATAGAAATCAATTATAGAAATGGATTTTAGGTATTACTTAGAATCAACGTGGCAGAACTTATTATTAGAGTCGGGTACACGGCTCGTACCTGGCGGACCCGACTTGCGAGTCACGGAGGGCGCTTTCGGGTAAAAACTACAAAAAGTAAATTATATTGATGGAATCGAGCCCGTTTGATTGATGATGAGTGAGCATTTTTTAATTTCGAGGATTCGACCGCGCCGTCTGCTGAGGTCACAAGCGAACGATTATAAAGACCCGTGAACGTTCTACGACCGTTTGAAGGTTCCTTATAAAATATTTGAAACCAATTAATTTTCCTTTCAATTTGTTTGATGTTTCTTTGCAATAAATGTACGTGTGGAGCAAGATTCCAAGGTTCTTTGACTTATTAAGATGCAGAATTATACTAGTCTTCATTGCTGCGAATTTATACAAAATTACACAGCCATCATCATAATTATTTCTACGGAACCATTTTTATGGTCTGATACAAACAAGAGCCGGTGTTGGACCCGCGGTTTTTTCTTACCGAAATTTTGGCTAAGGTGTCTATTAATATTAATTGACGTTTGTGAAATTCTGTTTCTAGTGTACGCAGAACAATGACGGTGCAGTGTTGCGGACGGATTCTATAATGTATTTCGTTTTCTCTCACAAATTGTTATTTAACTAGTTGATTTAATTTTCTTTTCGGATCTTTCTCTAATAACATAGTGCGTATTAAAGAGGCCTGCCGGCTACTAAAATAAAAATAAGAAAGAAGCGTAAAAAGTGCAACGATAGTAAGTTAATGAGTTGTGTACCTAATTTAATTTCCAGTAAATAATTTAGTTGCCAACATTTACCGTTTGAACTGGCGTAAAAGTTCAACTACCACATTTGTCACATTTTGTGAATTCAGAAAGAGAAGAAGAATGTTATTTTAACCTATATAGTTTAAAAAAGCAGAACTTTAAGAAGGTGGGACATGAGCTCGCGATGTAGGAAAGGAATGTGAGCGTAGAGCGTAGGACACATATTATTCTTAACAAAATCCACAATTCCGCATTCTGTACTTACAAAATATGTGCCAAAAAAATAAAAATGTCTCAATGCATCTTGCCGTATGGTGTCGACCGGTGCCGTATGGTACCGTAAAAGAATAGTACCATCCCATCACTTGCCGTGGGTGTCGTAAGAGGCGACTAAGGGACTCGCCAGAGAATGGGCAACAGCGCTCTCTGTAAAATGCTACACCATAAACTGCGATCGCCAACCCGCCTGCCAAGCGTGGCGACTATGGGAACCCCCCCCCCACCCAGGGGGGAGGCCTATGTCCAGCAGTGGACGTCTTTCGGCTGATATGATGATGATGATGAATGCATCTTGCATCAAAAAGATTTACACCAAATAGTTTTAGAAAGACAGAAAGATGCGATTATTTGTGTAAAATACGTGTACAAAAAGAAACATTTAAAGTGAAAATAAGTGTCAAAGCAGAAGCAGAAGGGAGTGTCAGACTCTTACTGACTAAAACCCATCCGTGTTCTGTTCTTCTTAATACCGTTGCGTTCCAGCGCCGCGGTGACTCTTTCGAACAAATTCCGCAGCCCTGTTAGGCACTGGCCCTAATAGGTTATCTTACCTATGCGTCACATCCGGCTAAACGGCCATCAGCATCACTGAGGATGAAGCTGGGGCTCGTGAGTGAGACAGATCATTATCGCTGATTTCGCTAAAATACATTGAAAAAAAAAAATTAAACAAAAATCTCTACATAAAACAACGAAGCAGTGTAAAACAAATAGCACAATGTAAACACGAAAAGCACCTGTTGGTACATATTATGTGCGTTACATATGTACATAGATGTAGGTACATATCTACCTACAAAATATGTGTGTATTTAGATCACAGCTGATTAAACTAACGTCATTCAGATGTGTTTGTTGAGAATTTTAATTGCGTTTTGCATGGATTATTGATAACAGAACCAGTGATATTTGCATTGAATAAGATTTCAGAAGATTTTCAATAGGGTATTTTACTGAAAAAAAAAAAGAATTAGTCCGTCAGCTAGATTTCCAAAAAATATTGGACACGTATTTTTTCTTTTTTCATGTAAACAAAAAATGACGAAGATACAGTACGTTGAAAATTCGCGTGACGTCACTGCGATAGTACAAGTTTACTAGCGACGTGACGTCACCAGCCCCCCTCCCGATTTTTGATGCATTTTATCTTTGTCAATATTCATTGATTTACAAAAACAAAAAATACGTGTCCATTGTTTTTCAATATTCTAACTGACGGACTATATAGATTTGCAATTTATTGATGGTGGAAACTAGCCTATTGTGGCCTGTTTAATAATACCGCTACGACTACTTGCCAGGGTTGCGGAATTTATTCGAAAGAATCACCGCGGCCCTGGGGGACTACTCTCTAACACTCTCTAACGAAATCCGTAGTTTCGGGCTTAGTTGCGGGCGGGCATTTTCTACTCCGTATCACCTAACCACTGAGAACTAATGATAACACATTTGACAGTTACTGTGAAATCGTGTTGTCATTCATTCTCAGTTCGGGTTCGGGACTAATCGTAAGTCTGTAGGTGATACGGAGTAGAATACGAACGCGACGGGCATTAAGAGGAACACGGATGGGTTTTAGTCAGTAAGAGTCTGACACTCCCCCGCCAAGAGCAAAAGGAGTCTTTTTTTTTTTTTTTATTTGTGATGGGTTTGCTCTTGACTCCAGTCTAGGTCAAAGATGACCGAGACAAAGTCTACGATGGAGCGAGCTTACCCAGAAGGAGCCTGTTCACTCTAACTTTGAAGAGATTAGGGTTGTAAGCGTTTGGAAACACGGACGCAGGCAGAGAGTTCCACTCCTTTGCTGTGCGCATTATAAAAGACGTTTGGAAACGCTTAGTGCGAGTTGGTGGAATAGCAACAAGGTAGGGATGGTAAGATGCAGTGCGTCTGGATGTCCGATGGTAGAAGGGGGCCGGTGGGATGAGGTCGTGGAGTTCTTGGGCACACTCACCGAAGTACAATCTGTAGAAGACCGACAAGCAAGCAACCTTACGGCGATGAGCCAAGCTATGCAGCTTGGCATCCACCAGTTTTACGTCACCGATGAGCCTCTTAGCTCTGCGTTCCACCGAGTCAAGCGCGGCAAGCTGATACTTGGCTGAGCCATCCCAAAGGTGGCTACAATACTCCATGCAGGATCGGACTTGCTTTATACAGGGTTAAAAGCTGTCCAGGCCTGAAGTATCGCTTCACCCTATTTAGGATGCCCAGCTTTTTGGCCGCCGTTTGGGCTTTGTACTCGATGGTGGCGCCGAAGTTGAGACTGGATGTCAACTCCATGCCTAGGAGCTCGAGCCGATCAGTCACAGGAACAGATGCACCCCGAAAAGTAGGGGTTTGGTCAAAACGACTCCTTTTTGCGGTAAAAAGACACGCCTGTGTTTTGGTGGCGTTAAAAGTGACCACATTGTCATCACCCCACTGGGAGACAAGGCTTAAGGTCAAATTTGTCCGCTCTACCATGGCCTCTCTCAAGGAACGAACTTCATCCCCGCTGGTTGTTGCGCTGGACAAGTATCTCTCTGAAACCGTACTGTCATCGGCGTACCCAACAAGACCAAGCTGAAGTAAGTCATTGATGTGCAGCAGGAAAAGAGTTGCAGAGAGAACAGATCCCTGAGGAACTCCAGCATCAATAGCCATGAGGTCAGAGGAGCAGCCGTCAACGACTACTCGGATCGACCGTTCACTCAGGAAGTCTGATATCCAGCTACAAAAACCAGCTGAGATGCCATAAGCAGGAAGCTTGCTGAGTAGACCTGCGTGCCAAACCCTGTCAAAGGCCTTCGAGATATCGAGCGACACAGCAAGTGCTTCGCCGTGTCTCTCGATGGCCTCGCCCCAGCAGTGCGTGACATACACAAGAAGATCGCCAGTTGACCGTCCCCGGCGAAAACCATATTGACGGTCACTGAGGAGATCATTGTCTTCAAGGTAGGTCAGCAGCTTACTGTTCAGAACCCTTTCCATAACCTTGCAAAGGATGGAGGTAATGGCGATCGGACGGTAATGGGCAGGGTCAGCACGGTCTCCCTTTTTGGGCACCGGTTGCACATTCGCAAGCTTCCATGATTTCGGCACCGTTCTTTTTTCAAGAGAGAGGCGGTACAGGCGTGCCAACACAGGAGACAGTTCAGGTGCACATTGCCTCAGCACTCTCGCTGGAATGCCGTCAGGCCCGCTGGCCTTATTCACGTCTAGACTGCACAATAACTCTTCGGACCTCTTTAATGTGAACTGTGATCTCCGGCATCGAAGAGTCACAACGAGGTAAAGTCGGTGGTTGCTTGGAGCCAGCGTCCAGACGCGAATTGCTTGCAAAGAGAGTTGCAAATAAATTTGCTTTCTCACTTGCAGAGTGAGCCAGCGAGCCATCAGGTTTCAACATTGGAGGCAAAGTGGGTCGACAGAAATTCGTTTCAACCGCTTTCGACAGGGACCAAAACTGTTTACTACCTGGAGGGTGCAATGCTAGTTTGGCCCCGATACGTCCGACATGGTCGAAACGTGCCCTACGTAAAACCCGCTTGCAGAACTTAGCGGCAGAATTAAAGGCTCTTTTCCTCGCGCGAACCCTACGTGCTTTAACCTTTCGGTCGCGGGCCTTGATCCACGCTTGGTATGCAGACTCTTTACGGGCCTCAGCGTGGGCGCATTCTGCATTATACCAAGGCCGGGATTTGTGACCGAGCGGGATGTCGGAGAATGGAATAAAATACTCCATCCCCTGCCGAATCACGTCCGCAATCAAGTCAGCACAGCACGAGGGGTCACCCGAGGAGAAGCACACTTGCCGCCATGGATAAGATGCAAAAAAGTGCCGCATCTCATCCCAATCTGCTGACTCGTATCGCCATACTCGTCTCGTGCCTCTAGGACTCTTATCTGGAGGAGAGCAGGTCAATACGGATTTCACCAGGCAGTGGTCAGACGTTCCCAGCGGAGCTGAGACCGATACTGAATGACTGCCCGGATCAGTTGTCAGCAGAAGGTCCAAGCAATTGGGTGTATGGGCGTCAACATCCGGTACCCGCGTTGCCACATTCACCAGCTGGGTTAGATCTAGCGTTAAAGCAAACTTGCGCGCCTCTAACTCGGCATGGTCAGTTTTCTGGTACGGGAACAACCACTCTTTATGGTGGGCGTTGAAGTCCCCCAGAAAAATGAGCTTCGCTGTTGGGTACCGTTGCTGGGCTACGTCGGCCGACTCCACGAGGGAATTGAACAGCGCTGTTGTCTCCTGATCTCCGCTGTGCGATCGGTATACGCCGATGTAAATAAATTTCTCCACGCCTGTGTCCAAAAGTAGCCATATGGCAGAAAAACCCGATTTCTCAAAGCAACGGAGACGACGACAACAAATGTCATCGCGGACGTACACACAGACCCCAGCCTGCTTCTTGAACTTGTGTTCCAGAGAGTAGCCCGGGTAGTTGAGGTACGCCACGTCCGACGGGGTTGTTATCTTCGTCTCCGTTAGGAAAAACAGGTGCGGCTTCTCGGTCTCAAGGTGGTGATGGACCGGATCGAGATTGGAGTGCAACCCCCTAATATTAGTGAGTTGCACTTTTAGTGGGAGGAGGTGCAGCCGTTGTTTTACCATATTTTTCTTCTTTGCTTTGGTCATCATGAGAGTAGATGGGGAGAAAAGTTGAACTGTCGAGGCGCTGCTCAGTGAACCAAGTGGAACACTAGAGCTAAACTGACCTATGGGGAACTCATTTGGAGACTGCGGGGACGCCCGAACCCCCCCGGATATGGCCACCGGGTCCTCCCATCCAGTCGCCGGCTGGCACGGTGGAACATACCGGGATTTTTCGCTAGTTGGCGGGGCAGCCTTTCACACGAGGCTGAATTTGATTTCTCACCCTTAAAAAAAGGAGCTATAACCAAAAAGAACATCGCTGTTGTAAAACATGTGATTTGACGAGATTCAACCTTGTTTAATGGTAAACTCAAGACCGCTTCTTAGAAAGTAAAATTTTGTTGAAGACTATAACTATGAAGGGTGACTTTTATTTTATAGACAACAAGCTTCTGCCAGTGGCTTCGCCCGCGTGGTCACTAGGGAACGTAATCCCGGGATAAAAAGTATGTCCTTTCTCAGGCTCTAGACTATCTGTGTACCAAATTTCATTTAAATCGGTTCAGTAGTTTTGGCGTGAAAGCGCGACAGACAGACAGACACAGACGGGCAGACAGACAGACAGAGTTACTTTCGCATTTATAATATTAAGGATGTAAGGGGTGAAAGCTCTCACGAATAAAACACCTTGAAAATACAGCTTCATTGTCTATATTTGTATAACTGGACGTAATGTAGGGTCAGTGGATTTTTTTTCGCGTTTTCTGGTTAGGTCTTGCTGTAAAGTTGTTCATATTCATGAGCACTTTCACCCTTCTAATGATGCCCATGGAATAAAAGTAACCCTGAAACCATAGTAGGTATACTTTTTTGCGCCGATGTGTCTTACAGCCTGTAGACAACTGGACCAAACTGGTTCACAGCTTCTCTGTATGTGCTAGTGCCTATAGGTACTCTCAGAACACGTGTGTAGGAAGAAGCCCCAAGATAAAGGGGTTTACCCCTTCAATAGCACCAGACTAGACCTACTACTATTATTATTCGCGTCCGGGTACCATCTGGGTCAATTTGTCAAGCAAAAAATTCCTTTATAAAGAGCTACACACCAACAATGTCACACGAAACAAGAATTCCGGTTAGCGGTTAGCTAAAAGATTTTGTCGGTAAGAAAATGCAATTATCAATCCGACTGTTTCCTCTATGCAAAAAACCGGTATTTTTTTATAAAAAAAGAGGTGTCTTCCCACAATACTTTCAATCACGACTATAACAACGTTGACGTTTAACCGATATAAATGTCCATTTGTTTGTTTGTGTGACCCTAAAATTTACGCAAGTGCACCAATTCTACATTCACATTAAGGTCCAGCGAATCCTTTTAAGTCGATACAAGACATTATATCGAGTAACAAAAGCGATTAACAAGCCGTTTGTCAGTTACAACACTAGTTTTGACTTCAATAGTGTTGGGAGCGATTTATATGTGTCTGGAAACTTAAACTGGTTTTAGTTTTTGTAGCCACTAGCCGGGTTGCGTCAGGACAAACGGCTCGGAATATGAATAATTGTAGGCTGGATGTTGTTTATTAAAGTTAGGTAATGGTGTTAATCTATTTAGCGTCTTGATGTCTGGCAGTTTTGATAGATTACTCGTGGCAAAATTATAACAGCAAGCGTCGCTTACTTTAAATCATCATCATCATCATATCAGCCGAAAGACGTCCACTGCTGGACATAGGCCTCCCCCAAGCGTCGCCACAACGACCGGTCCTGTGCTTGTCGCATCCATCGGCTACCCGCGACCTTCACCAGGTCATCGGTCCAAATTGTGGGAGGCCATCCAACGTTACGCCTTCCGGTACGCGATCGCCATTCCAGAACTTTTCGGCCCCATCGACCATCTGTTCTGCAAGCAATGTGCTCTGCCCACTGCCACTTTACTTTAAATAATTGACCCCATATCAATTATTGAAAATAAGCGACGCTTGCCAAGGCGGATCTGTTGATGTGTTACCATTCATTGCGTACCGAGACTCCTTCGTGCCTCTGCCATTTGAAGATCTTTGAGATTTTTTACGAATAGTCAGAAGCCAGAAAATCTGACACCAATTTTGCCAAGGGCTGTCGTATTACCCAGTTACTTGAATCTGGAAGTCAGATAGGTCGTCGCTCAAATTGTGACAACTTGGCCATAATTTTAATTTTTATTGAATGACTTTTTACCTATATTTGTATGCCACAAAATCCGAACATTAGTGTGCTTTTCTGTTTATGAACAACCTGCATTCCTTTTATGTATACTTATGTTTCTAAAAATAAATGTCTTGTCTTGTCATGTCTTGTCTTGCCTTGTCTTGTCTTGCCTTGTCTTGTCCTGTCTTGTCATGTCTTGTCTTAATGTAAGTTGCGCTGCATCTGCCGGTCTATTCTGTTAACATCTCACCACCGTGTACGCTAGTGAAGTGAACTGTCATTCAATCTTGTTTGTATGGATTGACAGCTCACTTCATGTTCACTCCACCTAAGTTTACACATAAGATGTTTACAGAATCGCACTGCTCGTTAGACTGGAAGCCAACTTTAATAAAGCTGAGAAAAGGCTAGGCAGATGAATTGAATTTCACCAGATTGCTATCTTCACCTACTCAAAATAGGTCGGTGAAGTTTTATGATGACTTAAACTGAGTGTGAAAATTAGTTGGGATGGTATGGCATTGTCGCGGAGGAATGAGGAGAGTGGAGGTGGAGAGTTTTGAGTATGAATGTGGATGGCTCTAAGAGACGGGGAAGATACAAGGACTGTGTGACAGTATACAGTATAAATGATTAGAAATTAGAATATGTTGCGCCGACACTAAATTAATTAGGATAAGGGCGACAAAGATTGAAATTGTTTCTTAATCGTTAATTTTTGCTTGCACCTGAAATCATATTCTTGATTTGACCTAAGGATAGAAAATCATCAAATGTATTCTACCGCTCTGGGCGGAGCGGAACGGAGTGTCAGACTTACTGACTTAAATCCATCCGTGTTCCTTTTATTAATTTATTTTTAACTATTGATATGCTCGCGTTTGACCACTATATCATCTGATGGTAAGCGATGATGTGGTCGAAGATGGAGCACGCTTGTCTAGAAGTAACCTATTCACTCTTGACTTAAAGACTCCCAGGTTGTAGCTATCAGGAAAAACAGACTCCGGCAGGGAATTCCACTCGCTTAGCTGTACGCACTATGAATGTGTGTGTGTGTAATGCCCTTTGCGCAACTGATTTGACCACCTTAGCCACTAACATACCACTGGGCGAAATACCGATCTGTATTCAAATAATGGCCTTCAAAGCTTCATTGTGATGACTTGATCAAAAAGGCATATCATAGCAAAACGGGATAGTTAAATGTAAGGTGTAGTCGTCTTCTATGGTTTTGTATTGTAGTATCGTCTTTATGGTTTTGTAGCATCATTTCAGTGTATAGAACATTATAACACAGCACCTCTTCTGTGATCAATTTGTTTTTCGTAGAATGAGTCTTTCAGAAAAACAAAAATGGAGTACGAAAGTAAAAAAATCATACAAAAGTCTGTTCGATAGATTACCTAAACTCTATGGCTGGACGATGGCTTCTCTGTCGAAATAAATATTGTTTATTTATCATTGATGGACCAACATTAATGATTACACGAACAATGACTCAGCTGCTAGTCTCGTCGCGAAGTATCAAAACTGATGTTTGAGCCGCCCGTGTTTTGTGCAGTATCATAATATTTACATCAACGTGATTCCGTCATGAGTGTTATGCTGGATTTGTTGGTTAATTAAAATGAGGAGATTTTAGTTATTAGTTTATGGTTTTGCGGTAATTAGAAATGAATTTAGTGGCCACATGTAAAGGTTACATCAGGTAATGCAGGGTTTTGAAGAAGTGTTTGGAAAATATCGTGTTGACAGTAACAGAAAACAGTTCCATATAAAAACCGGCTATGTGCGAATCGGACTCGCAAACGAAGGGTTCCGTACCATAAACTTTAATTTTTATCATTTGTTTTTATAGCGGCAATAGAAATATATAACCTGAAAATTTCAACTGTCTACATAATATGGTTCTTGAGATACAGCCCGATGACAGACAGACGGATGGACGGACGGACGGACAGCGGAGGCTTAGTAATAGGGTTCCGTATTCGAAGCATGTGGTTTTCATGCTTATTTTTAATATGAAAAGTCCCACGAGACTACCACGTTATGATTGGACATTCCGATATTCATGATTTCGGGAACACGTTTTTTTTTTTTTTTTTACTATATAGGCATACGTTTGACCACAATCTCACCTGATGGTAAGCGATGATGTGGTCGAAGATGGAGCACGTTTGCCTAGAAGCAACCTATTCACTCTTGTCTTAAAGACTCCCAGGTTGTAGCTATCTGGAAACACAGACTCTGGCAGGGAATTCCACTCCTTAGCTGTACGCACTATGAATGTGTGACGATTCTAAACATACCTGAATGGTACCTTTTTTCTGCCACCAAAACACGGCGTTGCGCTTCCCAGGCAGGGCACTGCTCGAGAGTGTGCAGAGCCGTGTCTTGGCTGCAGCCGCACTGGTGACACACGGGAGTCGCCTCCCGTCTTGCCACTGTATGTAAGTATTTGCCAAAACAACCATGCGCCGACAAAACCTGCACTAAACGGAAGGACAACGTCCCGTGTCGCCTCCGAGCCCACTCCTCTAGGATTGGCTGGATAGCCCCAACAGTCCAGTGACCGGCACTAGGCGTCTCCAGCCTCTCTGCCCATTGTCTCATGATGGCAACCTGCGCCTCTCTGCGCCACCTCATCACCACTTCAGGCGGCGGACCACTACCGCTCTCCGCCCGAACTTGCACACTTTTTTGGTAAACTTCGGCAAGCACTCGCGCCTCCAGATCCCACGGGGGTGTTCCTGCCAATGCGAACGCCGCTTCAGCTGAGATTGTGCGGTATCCGCGTATTACCCTTATTGCCATGACTCTTTGCGGTCGCCGCAGATGAGCCTTGTTCTGGGCAGTCAGGGAGTCCGCCCACACTGGGGCACCATAGAGTGCCATCGAACGCACCACCCCCGTGTAAAGCCGTCGGCAGATCAACCTGAATGGTACCTATACCAACTAAAACCAGCATCATCGCAGATTGAAATTCACCAAGAAAGCAGCAATCATTTCCGCTACCACACGGAGAACACTCTTCATTTCTAACAATTACACAAATATGGCGCGAACAGAATCAAAAACTGGTCCAATATCCCTAAAAAATTGTATAGTACGAGAGCGAAAGTTGTAATTTGCATACAACAATGCAGCACCTGCTAGGTAGTACGTACTGTGGTGGCATGTGGGCGCGTCGTGTCCTCACAGCACAATAGTGCTCATTCAACAGTTGCAATGTAAATGAACCTTTTTTATCATTATGAATCAAGCCAAGGTCACCTTCTTTGTGTACATCATATGGTCTATTGTTGCTTGCTTCAATTTTTATATTGTAATTATCGAACGATGTACTTTGATGTTTGATGTCAACAAAAACTTCGTGTGGTTTATTGACCCGTTAGTTTTTGAGGATTTATGCTTTTGAACGTTAATTTACCTAATTCAATAAGTGCGTTCATTATGCATCTCTTATATGGTCCTTATGAATATATATATATATGGACAGAAGGACCACGTAAGACCAAGAGGTAGCAAGCTGGTTATGACCTGTCAACAACCTCTAACCAAAATATTTTTAGTGATATAGACTTTACTGAGCATTACCTGTATGTGTCTACCTAATTAATTTTGTTTTATATTTTAGCCCAGATATATATTATATTGTTACTTTCCAGTTTTCCAATCTTTCCTTCAAAGTGCGGCTTGTTGTCGCACAAGAACATTAGGGTGCCTGTCCATAGCGAGCGGAGCGGAGAAACGGAGTAATATTAAACAATCATGTCAGTCAAAATAATAATAATAAGCATTTATTTCAGACTAATGTCCATATTACACACACACTTTAAGAACAACTAGCTCACAACAATATAAAATAAAAAAGCAGCTAAGGACACAACACACATTAGGACGAGGACGAACTGTCTACTGCTCACAGTTCATTATGCAAACGTATCCAATGACGCAGCAGTGGACAGTCCCACCTGTCCGCGAACACGCTTATTAAACTGTTCGTGACTCACGTGGTACGGACATTTTATGCTATTCCATTGGTTAAAATTTCTCCGTTTTTCCACTCCGCTGCCTTGCTCGGTCGCAATGGACAGGCACCCTTAGTGGTAGGTACAGAGTCTAGCTGATAACTGCACTGAACAGAACTAGATGGCGGCACTTGTCACTTTCACAAGCCAAACACTAGAAAACACAGATTTCCTACTTCAGATACAGTCTTGTAAAACTGTTCACTATCATGACCTAGATTCCTGGAAGATAAAATTGCAACTTATATACACGAACACATTAGTATGGGTATTTATTAAAACCTGGATTATGGGTGAACTTTGTACCACATTTTTTTTCCCTGAACCACCATAAAATGTAGGCGACCAAAATATAAGAATTGTTCGAATCGATCGAGCCATTTTCAAATTTTTGTGAAGTTAACGTAACCTAGAGCGCAGTAGTGAACCAAAACTGGGAAGAAAAACATTAAGCTAAATAACAAAGATGTTATAACTTTTCTAAATTAAAATGTACCTAATAAACTTTCTTTTAAACGATCAACAACTTATTTAATCAAAGAAACCCGTGTTTTACAAGTTATAAGCAACGCGGAACTTCCCGAGGCGAAGTTTCCAAGAACTGAAGATTACATGAAAGCTGACATATTATACTGTATTACCTCCATACTGTAACACAACAGTCGCCTTCGGAAATTCCCGACACGGCCAACTTTGCGCGAGTTCTTCAATCGAAAAGCCGGCAAACTAGACAAGACATGTACATTGTACAGTCACCAGCGAAAATGATTTATCTTATATATAAAAGTGAATCCCTATTTCCTTTGGTCACGGCATCACGCGTTGCTGTCTTTGTTATTATCAGGAGAAGGTTCTCATGAAAAAAAAAAGAAAGTTGCCAGAAGACGGGAGCGAAGCCGCGGGGAACAGCTAGTTTATAATGGACTTGCAGCTATCATTACAGGTTTATTAACCTAATCTGATAGTTTTACATCTATTACAAATCTCTATGTAACTTAATTAATAATTATACACGTTACACACACCGTTACAAAATACTATTACTACCACATATTATTATTACACTAATACCTTACATGGGGCTTGAAAATAACTGTCGAGGTCTGGGTGAACTATAGGTACACCTATGCTCTGATGCTTCGGGAAAAGTAGGCGAGCTGTGATGTTGAAAAAAGATCTATTTTATAACACAACGCTCTAACTATTTCATAAATTTTGCGTATATGTTAGGTATTTATGCTCGTGACTGTACTTTCATACGTTCGTACTACATGTACACTTGGGGTGCGAATTATCAGCTCATCTTCAACCTGAACAACGATTAGCAAGTTAAACAACTACGAACATACCCGTATCTACATATCTGACAAATAAATCCACCACGTGTTTAGATACGCATCTAAAGATGTTACCATTATGCAAAAATTTACGATCCAAAACATTTCTATGGGTTTAATAAAAGAATTTGCTGTCTGACAAGTGATCAATTGTCATTTTCGCGAATGAATGGCTTATAATGGCGACCGGTTTAGCAAAGGTAGGGTTATTAAATTACAATAATTCTGTCACGGAAGAAGTTTCTTTTTTAAAGGTTGACCAACGGTCACTGGAGAGGTTTTATCGCTAATGTGTCGTAAAAAGTAAGTAATAATGGCCTATAATACTCTATGGTCAATGGCTCAGGTAGCTAGGCGAGCGTGATGCGAGGTGGCTCGATTCAATGGGGTTATCATTGTGTCTCATACATTGGGTTCCGTGGAACTTCAGTTGGGTGGAAGATGATGTAGGCTACATGTAACTAGTTATAAGGGTTTATCTTTTAGGGGTAAACATAAAGAGTACCTACTCATAATTATAAAAAAATCTGTAACACCTAATCAGAAATCGGAAACAAAAATGTAACCCTACTCTAAATCGAAACCCTAATCTTCAAAGTTAGAGTGAACAGGTTTATTCTGAATAAGGTCGCTCTATCGTCGACTCTGTCTCTGTCACCTCTGAACTAGACTAGAGTCAAGAGCAAACCCATCTCAAATAAAAAATAAAATAATCACCGGTTCAGAACATTTATGTATCTTGCGATATTTCAGAATTGGTTCCGTAGTGACAATTATTTTATTATAGTTTAAAGTCTCTCTGTGTTGCACAGCTTTTAATATGCAAATAAAATATAAAACCAATCTACAAGTTAATGTAACAACTCTATTGCGAAATAAAAATCTCCCAAGCTTCCAAACGTTGACATTACACCAATAAAGTTAAACACTGTATACCATTAAAAAATTAAGGTATTACAAACATTATTCGCGACCAACATTCCGAAATAAGGCTAAAAATAAAAGCAATACCGATATTCTGAGAAAATAACTTTACGTAACGTAACGCCGTATTAACGGCTTCCTCAATCGGATGTAGGTTTTTGTCCAGCCGTTACGATTACGATACCCAACGAGTCGTTATTACGTTGCGACATTCGGCCCGCTCGCAAATCGTTATAACGAAAGTGTCGCAACTACGCGAATTCGTTAGTTTCGTTAGATTTCATTTCACACTTGATTGCTTATTCGGAGCTGTGTTGGTGTAACGAAATGTGGGTTTTATAAGTTAGTCTATTTCGGTATTGCTGAAACACGTAGGCTTTTTGCAAAGGTTTTTAGTTTTGTTTGTGAAATATTATTGCGTAAATATTTACGTTGTTTGTCATGTAAATGATCGTCATTCCTTGCCAATTATCATACCCTTTCGCATGTCGGTGTGGTATGAATAAATGCTTTGCATATTTTTGGTGTAACACTCCCGTAATATATGCAATTATGGTTTTAATTTATTTCACGCTTATACTTGTAAATGATTAATTTCTGGGGATAATATTATGTCGTTTTTGATTACATAGTTATCTAATAGCTGTTAAAGTCGGTTATGTAGTATTCTTTCACGACACGGTCAAAATCAGTGTCGTCACTTCGTCAGTTTAATTAGCTGCCGATTTCTGAATTCGTATCTACTCCATTATTTTTCAAAGACCCGTAGTTCGTGGGTTCCAATAAGCTAAATTATTATAAATTTACAAAAATAAAATAAAAAATATGTTAAAAAGCTAATAAGTTTTCGCAGTTACAAATTGCAACTTGATTTATACAAAGAAAGTTATGCAATAATTTTGAACACATATTCAATAAACAAATAATTACAAAAATAGTGACCCAATTCTTTTATAACTCTGAATAAAAAAAACTTTCTACCAGACACCAATCAAAACGACACAAAATACTCTCAACATACCGGTACAGACCATTTACAAGGTGGTTCGCAAGTGGGGTGCGTGACGGGGTGCATCGAAGGGCCCCTGGGCCCCCGTTCCCACGGGCCGCAGGAAGAAACTAGCCAGTTGCGGTTCTAGAACTGCAATTAGAAATCGCAAAGCTGGTTTAATTTTTTGTTAGTTGGAGGTCGTTGAACTTATTGTAGGGATCTGTTAATTGCTGGGTTTTTTTAAAGGCACTTCAAATTTTTGATTATATTTTTTAGGCATTCGAGTAAGGCACTTATGATGTTTTAGGATTTATCATAAATATTTCTTTATTAACATTTTTTTGAAAAATTGGGATTATTTGAATTTTGTGAAGTAGCAAACGTTAACAACAGAACAACAAAATGCACTTGTATTGGACACAAGTTCCAAACTAAAATTAACAACCTGTATAATCCCCTTACTTGACCATTTAGGGATCTTAAGTAGGTATGAACATGCACCGAAGTATTGTCATAGATACCTGTATTTCTAAACATGTCTGAACAAGGGTGGTTTGCGACAATTGACTACAAAACCCTAATGGTATGCATTTGATTTGTTGAATGCATATTGAACTAATACCGCTTGTCATCAGATAAAATCAAGCAAGTTATTTGGATAAGGTTTCAGTAGACCCGATAAATAGGGAATTCGTTATTATTGATATTCGCGTTTAACCTAATCTTACCTGATAGAAAGCGATGACGTGTACCTGTTTTCTTATACATAAGATATTGTTATATAAACAAGAAAGTATGCTTATTTTCATTCTTAGTAACGTAATTCTGCGAATATCCAGAAATATCACCGATTTCGTAAATGCCAAAGGGAAAATAGCTTATGACTTTTCTGCGCGACTGTTTCCTAATAATATATTTCTAAGTAATTTATATTTAGACTAAACGAAAGAGGCTTACAACTATTGCTTTTAATACTGTTATACTTACGTAAATATTTCAAAGCAATATAATTATTTCTACGAACATATCACGTATTCAAACTGTTCCGGTTCGGTATAATAATAATTGGTGCAAAACAGACAGGACGTCCTGTGTCGAATCATAGTGCACAAACACAACGTTATTTTTACCGTTAAGTTATAAAACTGCCAGGGAAAAATGATCTTTAAGAAGTAAATTTTAAGGGTGGTTAAAAAAAATTGGAGTGAAAAGCGGAGCTACGTACGCCAATCTACGGAGAATCCCTTATCCGCGTGACGGGTCAAAATCGCGATTTTATTTATAACATGTCGTATTATACCAGCTGGGGTTTGTCAAGACGAAAAAAAATATAAGAAAATGAATCCGCAGGACCCCTTGACGGGTCTCGAGGGCCCGAAAGGGCAGACCACCCTTCGAACGGGTTTCAGCATCGTAAATCCCACGTTCATTTTCAAAAGATATTTTAAAATGCGTATAAAATTATTCAGGGCAGAAATAATTCGGTGCGCCGTGTAAGTTATTTATATATTTATGATTTGTTGCGAATATGTGCACGTGTTGTTTGAGGAACATAGTTTGTTGCTGGGTTATTGTCGACATATAGGATGCTATTTATTACCTTATGTTGATGTCTGTACTGGTGTATGTTTGCGTCTGTCAATGGTTTGGCATAAAATTGAATTTCAGAATTGCGGAAGTGCTAGTACAAGAAGTTCTAGATAAAAGTAGACTAGGCTCAAGACCGACCAAAATTAGTTCTGATTTTTTAATATAAACTTTTATTAACTTTTTTACCATCGATATACTAAGAGGAAGAATATAAACTGTTCGTTAAGATGTAACCGTTAACTGTTTAGAACATTAGTTTCCCTCTTGAGAAAAAAAACCTTAGCTCAAAAATTAGTATAAATACAATTAAATAATTTTAATTGTATTTATAATAATTTTTGAGCTAAGGTTTTTTAAGCTAAGGTTTTTTTAAAGCTACGCTAATATAAAATGTAATGGCTATAATTTCAAATTATTTAAAATATTTTATTTGAAATTATAGCCATTACATTTTATATTAGCTGGAGATAATTTAGTATTTTTGATAAAAGACAAAACGAGATGAAAGATGAAACACATTAACTTATATTTATTTTTATGATAAACTAGCTTTCCCCCGTCCCGTAGGAATTTCGGGAAATCCTAAAGCTTTCTACGACCAGTAGTTTCGGTTGTGCGTTGTCTGTCAGTCGCTCAGTCAGCCAGTCCGTCACCAGTAATGGAAAAGTTTTTTTAGTTACAAAGTAGTTGTCTTGTAACTCTAGCACATTTTTTTTTGAGTTTTTTTTTAATTTGTATTTCAAAAGAAAACAGCTTGTAAAGGAGTTCGAACAGTCTTTTTGTAAAAAAAAATGCAGTAAACAGGGTGTAAACAATATATACGATTACCTTTACGACTTTAACTTCGTGTTTAGAGAAGATACACAGGCGTACTTAATAATATGTGTAAAACAAATGTAGCATTCTATAATGATTCTATGTCGAAAAATTGTTTTGCAGATTTTCTTTATATATTGTTTAAATCCTTACCTAATAGATTAGCACACAATTGTGAGTTTCACCGAACAGTTTTTCTTCGCAACCAAAATAAAAATTACATAAGTTACGTCAAATCCTTCTATTTTCTTCCAACCCCAGTTATAATTGTTCGTTATGATGTAACCGGCAACAGTTTGAAACATTTGTTCCCCCACGTGAAAATACGAAACCTTAATTTCTTGTTGCTGAATATTATTCTATTTCTGGTTAAAAATCCGTCACATAACATTTTTATTAGGTGAAGAAATTCTTTGTTTTGGTTATGAACCTTGTTGGGTTGAGCTTCTCGAAATAGTCGCTTTAACCACCTACATATATTAAGAAATCGTTATTTCTACCAGAACTGACAGTGTTTTACATATTGAAAAGCCTCATGAAAGACAAGTTTTAGACGGTCGGTTTTATGTTTATTAAGATGGTCCTGCTGCTGTAACAGCCAATTCTGCAGCATTAGTAAAAAATTAATTACTAGAAAAAAAAAATATATCTATAACTCTAACTAACAAAAAAGTGTCTGTTGTTTTGTAATAAAATAAATTATGTATCTTCTGTTACAAAACAAACTCTACATGATTTCAACTCATAAATAAAAATTACATAAGTTACTTTAAATCCTTCTATTTTCTTCCAACCCCAGTTATAATTGTTCGTTATGATGTAACCGGCAACAGTTTGAAACTTTTGTTCCCCCACGTGAAAATACGAAACCTTAATTTCTTATTGCTAAATATTATTCTATTTTTGGTAAAAAAATCCGTCACATAACATTTTTATAAGGTGAAGAAATTCTCTGTTTTGGTTATGAACCTTGTTGGATTGAGCTTCTCGAAATAGTCGCTTTAACCAACTACATATATTTGTCGTTCGTTCTTCATATATTGTCGGTCTTCTACAGATTGTATTTCGGTGAGTGTGCCCAAGAACTCAACGACCTCATCCCACCGGCCCCCTTCTACCATCGGACATCCAGACGCACCGCATCTTACCATCCCTACCTTGTTGCTATTCCACCAATTCGCACTAAGCGTTTCCAAACGTCTTTTATAATTCGCACAGCAAAGGAGTGGAACTCTGTGCCTGCGTCTGTGTTTCTAAACGCGTACAACCCTAATCTCTTCAAAGTTAGAGTAAAAGGGCTCCTTCTGGGTAAGCTCGCTCCATCGTAGACTTTGTCTCTGTCATCTCTCACCTAGACTAGAGTCAAGAGCAAACCCATAACAAATAAAAAAAAAACGTTATTTCTACCAGAACTGACAGTGTTTTACATATTGAAAAGCCTCATGAAAGACAAGCTTTACACGATCAATATTAATAAGCACATCATAGGTTTTATGTTTATTAAGATGGTCCTGCTGCTGTAACAGCTAATTCTGCAGTATTAGTAATAGATTAATTACTAGAAAAAGAAATATAACTCTAACTAACAAAAAAGTGTCAGGTGTTTTGTAATAAAATAAAAATCTATTTTCTATTACAAAACAAACTCTACGTGATTTCAACTCATAAATAAAAATAAAAATTACATAAGTTATGTCAAATCCTTCTATTTTCTTCCAACCCCAGTTATGATTTTTCGTTATGATGTAACAGTTTGAAACTTTTGTTACCCTACGTGAAAATACGAAACCTTATCGTTTCTTGCAAAATAATGTTCTATTTTTGCTTACTAAATTCTTCATAACATTTTAAGTTAGATGAAGAAATCCACTGTTTTGGTTATGAGCATTGTTTTAGCTTGAAGTCCTGTAAGTAATTGCCATACTTACATATTCAGTTCGAGTAAGAAATCATTGTTTCTGCACACTCACTTCACATTGAACAGTTCCATGAGAGACACATTTTAAGAGACACCATCTTATCGTGAAATGACCATACCTAAACATAAATACAAAACAAACATACTAATTGACGATGGATTCCAAGAAAAATTGTAATCACACTAAATCAAAAAAGGATAATGGTAATAACGAAAAAATAGATCAGTTAAATCATTACAGAACAAACGTGATCAAACTCATAAATAAAATAACAAATGACATAACTAACATGCACATTGGGCACATTGCTTGTAGAACAGATGGTCGATGGGGCCGAAAAGTTCTGGAGTAGCGACCGCGTACCGGAAGACGCAACGTTGAAAGGCCTCCCACATGGTGGACCGATGACCTGGTGAAGGTCGCGGGTAGCCGATGGATTCGAGACGCACAGGACCGGTCGTTGAGTGACGCTTGGGGGAGGCTTATGTCGAGCAGTGGACGTCTTTCGGCTGATATGATGATGATAATGATGGTAACTAACATCATCGCCTTCTATGTTCTTCCAACGTTTGGTTAAAATAGGTGTTTGCTATGATGCAACAGTAAACAATTTGAAACCTACGTGAAAAAAATGCTTATTAAGGTAAATATTAGTGCTTAAAAAATCCGGCTAAGATTTAAATATTGCTGATTTTTTAGATATATTTTGTGTAGGTAGTTGGTAGTTTGGCACTTGTGCCATAGACTGCGAATTTTGTGTCTTAGGCATAGAGTAATGCCTGTCCATTGCGAGCGAGCAAGGCAGCGGAGCGGAGTACCGGAGAAAATTTACCCAATTTTGCAAAATTACATAAAATCTCCGTACCACGGGAGTCCCACGTGAGTCACTGACATTTTGACTGATATGATTGGTTAATATTGTTCCGTTTCTTCGCTCCGCTCGCAATGGACAGGCACCCTTAAAGTCTTTCTTTTTTATGAATGTGTTTATTATGTTTTATTTTCTAGTTTCTATTTATTTCTTTTGTTCTAAAAAAGTACTGTGATTTTGTGTGTTATTTTCTTGTTGTACCTAAAAAGTGTTTTATTCATCTATTTAGATAAATGAGCTATTGTATTTTGATATGAACGGTCCAGTTTTGGGCATTTATTATTAAAAATTTATTAATTCGTCAAAACACTGTGTAAAGGCCTTAGGCACTTTTATAACATTCTTTTACCGTTTCTATCATCATTTACTTTGAAGTCCATAGCTTTGGACAGTCGCATGAAAAAGGCACTCACTAAAAGGGGCTTTCGGACCGGGACCGTGGTCCCGGATTCCACCTTTATTATTTACTAGCTGACCCGCGCAACTACGTTTGCGTCACATTTAACATTACTGCCCCGCTCCTATTGGTCTTAGCGTGATGATATATAGCCTATAGCCTTCCTCGATAAATGGGCTACATAACTCTGAAAGAATTTTTCAAATCGGGCCAGTGGTTCCTGAGATTAGCGCGTTCAAGCAAACAAACAAACTCTTCAGCTTTATATATTAGTATAGAGTATAGATGAGTTGTATTTTGGGTCCACAAGAATAAATATGACCGCTGCCATGTGCTAATTAAGATAGAAAAATACACCTAAGAAGACACAGAAACTATGTTACATATCTTAATAAAAGCATGAGATAAGAAAAAGTGGAAAAAAGAGAAAGAAAAAGAATAACGAAAGAAAGAAAAAGAAAAAAAAAGTGTTTTCTTTTTAGTTCACCATTCAACTAAATAATTAGGTATTTGATTTTAATTTTATATTATGTCGCAACATAATGTAAGAATAAACAAAACGAACGTGATTGTAACTCAACTGAAATAAAAATTACGTAAGTTACATCATCGTCTTCTATTTTCTTCTAACCCCAGCTAAAATTGTTCGTTATGATGTAACCGATTAATACTCAGAAACTTTTGTTCCCCCACGTGAAATAGCGAGGCCTTACTTGTCGCTTGCAAAATAAAATTCTACATTTAGATGACAAAACCTGCCATAACATTTTTATATTTATTTTAGGGTAAGATTTTGTGTAGGTTTCACGGATCACCATAATTTTATAACGAATTATCTTGAACGACTGTTGATTTAACGTGACTTTGAAAAATCTTAATGTATATTATTTTATTTTAGACTAGCTTCTGCTAGCGGCTTCGCCCGCGTGATCCCCAGGGGACATATTCCCGGGATAAAAAGTAGTCTATGTCCTTTCTCAGGGTCTAGACTATCTGTGTAACATTTTATTTAAATCGGTTCAGTAGTTTTGGCGTGAAAGCGCGACAGACAGACAGGCAGACAGAGTTACTTTCGCATTTATAATATTAGTAAGGAAGTAAGGATTAATCACTTTTGATGGTGATGATCAATTTTCGCAAGGATCGCGCATCATTAAACAAAGTTTTCTGTATCATATTAAATAACGCTTGATATTTGATTTAGTTAAAGCTTTTAAAAGACCGAGAAAAAGCTACGAAAAATTCTATTTCTGCTTATTTGAAACGATAATTTTAATTTTAGTATATATAAATATACTTAATTATTTAAAAAGACCGGCCAAGTGCGAGTCGTACTCGCGTGGGTCTAGTTGTTTTGGAGAAAATCAGCTGTGACAGACGGACAGACAGAACGCACGAGTGATCCGATAAGACTCCCGTTACCATACGGATGGTTCGGACTACTAAAAAAACATTGATCGTTTAAAAATACAACTTGTGTAAGACCAAGATTTTCCCAGTAATTTTCCACCCCATTTACCTACGCACCAACCAAAGTTTGTATAACATTATGTCAGAGTCTTGACTATTGTTCCTTAAAACCAGAATAACTATTATATAAGTTACGTCAACTCTTTCTATTTCCTTCTAATCTAACTGTTATTAAAATTGTTCGTCATGATGTAACCGGCAACAGTTTGGAACTTTTGTTCCCACGTGAAAACGAACCCTTACTTTGTTCTTGCAAAATATAAAATCTACTTTTAGCGTCTAAAAATGTCGCCGTAACATTTCAAATTTTTTAACCGACTTCCATAAAATGAGGAGGTACTCAATTCGGTGGTTTTTTTAATGTATGTACTCCGATTACTCCGAGGTTTCAGATCCGATTTCTGTGATTCTTATTGCCATTTGGTCCCGTAAAAATTTGATTCAGTTTGGTTCAGTAGTTTTTATTTTATATGCTTTTTTGCTTATTTCAACTTCTGCGTAAACGAAGACGTCGTACAAGTATCACTACTTAAAAGTGAAAAATAAAAAACTTTTTATAAAAAATATAACCGACTTCCAAGCAAAACACTACAAAGTATAAAATAACCTTAATTTCGGAAGTCGGTGTTAAAAAACAAACAAACAAACAAAACCAAAAACACCGACTTCCGAAATTAAGGTTATTTTATACTTTGTAGTGTTTTGTTTGGAAGTCGGTTATTATATAAGATAAAAGAATTTCCGCATTTTGTCAGTAAACTTGACAGTAAACTAAACTGGGTACTTGGAAAACCTATAATCTATCGTTACTTCGTGAAATCGTTTCTCCTGTGATAATTTGAAATCATTGTCAATACTTTTAAGTTCCAAGAAAAGGACACGCCCACAAGATCGTGAACCAATAAACGGAATGACATCTTCATTACTAATGTCATAAACCCTTTCAATGCCATCTTTAGATAACCATAGAGAAGGCACAATAGAAGCGCATAATGGTCCAAACATTGTGTCTGTGGTCACAGCTTCACGTAAACACTATCTATGGCTTTTAAACTACGTTTGAAAAAAGAACACACGGTGTACAATCGCGAACGCTAGTGTTACCGCTAATAAGGTCAGTGACCTTTTGAAACGGTGTTCGTTTCGATTGCAATCGCTTTGTGTTTTAATTAAGTGTGGAGCTATTGATGTGTTTTGTTGATTGTCGAGATAGCATCTTAATGTAAATAATTTCTTAATCAGAGTTATTGGGTTTGAATTTGAAAGTGGGTTAACATGTATAGTTGAGTGTAAATATAAAGGTATAATGTCAAAGAATTAAGCCCAAAATTCAATAAAAAAATCACCCGTCACAGGCATTCCAAAGTGTCGATAGAAATCATTGCTAAAGATTTATTATAGCAGTACAAGTAGTCAAAGTTATAGATACCCCTGTATCAAAGACATACAAATGCCATAACACCACCTAATCGATGGAGACCTAATTTGAATATCAAAAAGACATCGATTTACAATGTCCAAACACTTCACAGAAACAGCTTATTGACTAACAAAAGATAATATTAGAGTTCGCTTTCGCACCATTGTTGTTGATCATACAAGAGTTCATCGACCGCTATTATAAAACGATGATACAGATGAATACAATCGGAATAAAATTTTGCATATGTATTAGGATGTCATATTAATGTGTAAATTCTTATGTTGGTAGGACTTTATTGGTGAATAAGGCACGTGCCTGTTAAATTAACATAAAATCCAGCTTACACAGTATCGAACTATTGACACGTGTTAGTATTCATCATTGTGCTATTTTATTTTGTCAAGCAACTTAAGTTACTATTAAGTTAAAGTTATGGGGATTAAGCACGGTGTATGTCACGGGTTAAATGCTTTAGACTTCAGAGGGCGAGCTTTTAAAGGCGTTTTAGAGTTATGGAGACTGTGTTCATGCAAAAGACTTCAACGAAACTATAATCTTGTCCGACGCAATTGGTGTTTTTGTAAATATTCCTTGAGTATATTTGGAAACAATAAAGCTTTATTATTTCGTTACTTCTCTTCTAGTGATATTTTAAGAATTTAGGAATTCTAGTTCATTTATAGGTATTACCTAGTGTAGGCTTGTATTATCAACAGTCTTAATAAATTGATGTTACCTCCATACGATACACTTTTGTACTGACGAAACATTTCAAGGACAATGTCGATGTCACAGCGGTTATGGCCAGTTCAGGCTAAGAGAATTTATTGGTTGTAATAATAGGTAGATAGGTAGGCACGTTTGACTTGACTGACTTTGAAAAATTTTGCGCCCAAACCCCATGCGTACGGCCAGAGGAATTTACGTCACAGATTTCCAGGACCTTCGTAACAAACCTACGCATGTTACTCCTAAGATTGTTTCCTGATATTTCAAAGTCGAATGTCGATGATTTTTAACTTGTTTATAGCCTTAAATCGGTTTCATAAACTTAACTAACCTAACTGATGACTGTAAGTTTTTGCCGTAACGGTCGGAAATACTCAGTATTTTCGGAGATAAGGGGGGAATGGTCATTTTTTGTCTAATTTCTTGAATAACTTCAAAATCGTTTATTTTAAAATTATGAAAAAATATATTTAAAACCCTCATGGTAAGCCGTTTCATTTCAAATTTTCTAATTTGACCCCCAAAAGTGACCCCCATACTAAAAATTTAATAATTTCCGTAACACGTCCGTGTTTGGACTGAAAAAAAAAATAAAGCCATACAGTGCATCAGAGCTGAAAAACCAGCGGGAGGGCCGTAATTTTTGCATCGCCCTACGGGAAAAAATCGTGTGATTGTGTTTGTTTAAAAGTGTAATGTGTCTCTTTATACTAGTTTAGAAAATTATTTACAATAAACCACATACGATTTCGCCCACTATCCCCGTCGCGCTCAACAGCGCGTGCAACCGCGCGCGCGCAGGAAGGCGCGTCTCATCTCGTGCAGGATGCGGCGCGCGCGGCGGTGACCTACCGATAGTAAGGCGATCTATCTCACCAGGAGGATCCTCTTACTGTTGGTGGCTGGCTGTTAGTGGCGTCATGTGTGGTTGGCTTAGAAGTTCTTTTTTATTGTGGTGGTAGATTAGATTGTGGGTATATTTCCGTTTCTTTATTGGAATTGATTCCTTGATGAAGAGCTGAGCAACTCTTCAATTATTTTTGAAGTGTGACTTTAGGGAGCTAGTCCCGAGGAATTTTAAAAATAGGTATTTGAAGAAGCTATTGGCGATGCGTCACACTGTGCCCTATCAAGTAAAGTGCGAAAGCGACAACTGTAGCTCAGGCTGATTTTACCTATAAAAACCTTGACTAAAAGACGTTTTGTATTCCGCTGTTTTTTTCTTCAAATCTAGACTGATCTAAAAAAAAACATATATCAATATTTAGAGGAAGACTATATCTATGCTTCTATTATTTTCTATTTTGTTAAAAAGTTATCATATTTGTCTGACAGTCGTCTGAACATGGCCGTAAAACCAGGCTGTTTTTTGTGTTTTTGACTGTCATACCTCTTTAAGTATTTATGTTTTGGAAAGAAGAAAATGATAGAGGCACGTATTAATTCGATCTAGATTTTTTTGGAAAAAAATCATTATCCATGAAGAGAACAGCGGAATGCGTTTGTATGGAGAAAGGCCCAAGAGTTACCGCCTAGAGTCCCCTCTTAAGGAGCAGCAGGATCATCTTACTGGTGACGTTATGTGTGATGGCTTAGAAGCTCTTTTTTGTTTCGGTGATGGATTAGATGGGGTATATCACAGTTCTTTTATTGGAATTGTTTATTTGAAAGCTTGATAAAAAGCCGAGCATGTCTTCGATTGATTTTGAAACGTGAGCACAGAGTACTGATAGTAAGGTGATCTATATCACCAGGAGGATCCTCTTACAGTCCGCGTCATGTGTGGTTGACTTAGAAGTTCTTTTTTTTTGTTTGGTGATAGATTAGATGGTGGGTTTATTTCCGTATCTTCCTGGCGTTTTTTAGTTGAAAGGTTGATAAAGAGAGAGCATGTCTTAGATTGATTTTGAACGAAATTCTGACTAAGTTTGGTTTGATAACACCAAAACATTGTTTTTATTTATGATCAACATCTTCTTCTCCACAAAGCGGCTGCAGATCTGTAGATTGAGAGATTCTCTACTTAATGGTCGCATCATGTGTGTGGTTGACTTAGAACTTCTTCTTGTTTTAATGGATAAGAAGGTCAGTACGTATATTTTCGATGCTTCATTGGAATTTTTAAGTAGAAATGTTGTTTCATCCCTAGCTTTGGTTTGCTCTGGATCGATCGATAAACTAGTGGAGCCTGTAAGGTTATTAGATCGAAGCTGTGAGCTGATGCTGCTAAAAACTGCGTTTGGGCCATTATTATCTCATTCCTTTCTTAATAAAGGTGCTAGTAGTTGGAACTCACAGGTTCAGAGGAGTCGAGACCAAGTAAACTGGCGTAGAATCGCCAGAGAAGAGATCTAGGTCCATCAGTGGACCTAGCCTGATGATAATCATCTTATCTTTGATAGTTTTGCTGAATTTGAATCTTCTAACAGGTAATTAGCTGCCAGCGACGCAATCCAAAATCCACTCTTAAGAGGAAATGACTTTGTATGTAAAAAGTCATAATTCGAGGTTTGGCTCTCGACTGTTTTCACTCTAATATTGGACCGATTTAAGATATATGACACACACTGAATAAGAAGGATATATACTGTGTCCTTATGTTTTCCTTTTTGATGATTTATTATGCGTATAAACACTAGAACTCTCACAAAATGCTCAAATAAATCACTGTCAACAGAGCCCTAGTGTACAAATTTGGCAACTATTAATAAAAAAAAAAACGTAGAGACACAGTATATATCCTTCTTATTCAGTTTGTGAAATAATCCAATATTGGAGGAGAAAAGAGTCGAGAGCCAAACCTCGTATTATGACTTTTTACTTACAAAGTCTCGCCGCCAGCATTTTCTCTTAACTATTGATGAAAGAAAGAAAATTGTGTTTATTGGCATTATACAAAACAAACAAACAAACAAAACAAAAAGGCATTTATTCAAACTAGGCTGAAAATCAGCACTTTTTGAACGTCAAAATTTACATGAAGACAGTCCCCCAAATCGCCCAGCCCGTCACCACTTCCTAGTGTTTTAGCTGGGAAGAAGAAGTGGCCAACAAACTCCCCAGCAACACAACTGTCTGTTAAGTTTAAAGAACTTGAACATTATTCAACATTTTATGATAGATGTCGATCATTAAATTAAATAAATGGATGGCACATGTCCGCTAGCATACCATTTTATCCCAAAAATTACAAATGAAACAATGATAAAACTAATTACATATATAGGTAATTAAATAAGTAAACTCAAGCATACAATACTAATCAAAATGAGCCTCCAGGAATAAATGGCGTGCCCGCTTACATGTTCAACAATGCAATTTAACCATAATCTGTGACCCAAAGTCACAAGTGATAAACTAGGACCATCGCAGTTAAATTATAACACTAAAATTTTAACAATAATAAACCACGGACAGCAAGACGACCAGTCACCACAAGCAGCACCCGTTCACGAGCATAACGCAAAGATCAGCCATTACCTCCCTCGCCATATTAGAGGGAAGGAGGTAACCCGATCCCCGACGCTACCGCAAGCAGCGACGTCTAAGGGAGCATGACGAACCTGCTGCCGGTTTCTCAGACAAAATCATACTTATCAATTTGTCGAGGTCGCTAGTTAATCACATACTGCAATACAACTCATAAAAAACAAGCTAATGAGAAGATTATGTCAATAAATAAAAAAATAAAAAAAATAAAAAAATGACCTATACGGTCAGAATAATAAACAATGTCATCTTGAGCAAGTAAAGAATCTACGAAAGAACATTTAGCATTGTCTCGTGTTCAACACAGCGACCAACTATTTTTATCGTCGAAGTAATCGTTTATAGTATAGTATGCCTTCGAAATAAGGTTAGATTTCACTTTCGCTTTAAAAGCATTAAAAGGCAAGTCTAGAAAAGAAAGAGGTAACTTATTATAAAAGCGGATACCGATCCCCACAAAATGGCCCTGGACCTTACGAAGACGGTGGAAAGGAGCATGTAGTTTGTGCTTATTTCTGGTGTTAAAGCTGTGGATATCACTAGTTTTGGCATATAAATGTATATTTTGCCTGATATACACTATGTTGGCAAAAATGAACTGCGAAGCAACCGTGAGAATACCTATTTCTTTAAAAAGTTCCCTTAAAGAGACCCTGGACCCTAGCTGGTATATCGCTCGTACGGCTCGCTTTTGTAGGACAAATATATTTTGTATGTCAGCAGCTTTTCCCCACAGTAGCATACCATAGGACATAACACTATGGAAATAACTAAAATACACTAACCGAGCTGTGTCGACGTCAGTAAATTGTCTAACTTTCCTGACGGCGTAGGCGGCAGAGCTAAGCTTTCCCGATAGTGTTGATATATGAGGGCCCCATTGAAGTTTGGCATCAACTGTTATGCCCAAGAAAACAGCTGAGTCTACAGTTTCGAGCACCTCGTCACTTAAAATGATATTGGGTCCTAGATTTTTAACATTTGGTAAGGCAAATTTTATACATTTTGTTTTCTTAGGGTTTAGAACTAGATTGTTTGTTGTAAACCAATTCGTAACCATGGTGAGTGCACTATTTACGTCGTCAAAATCGTGTCTATTCCTATCAACTTTAAAAATAAGGGAAGTATCATCAGCAAAGAGAACAACATCACATATATCCTTTAAATAGAATGGTAAATCATTTATGTATACAAGAAACAAGAATGGACCCAGTATTGACCCTTGGGGTACACCTAACTGAACTGGCAGCCCGGAAGACTTCGCACCATTAACATCTACACATTGGAACCTATTATGCAAATAAGAATCTATTACGTTAAGAGCTTCATTTTGGAGTCCGTAGTGACGTAGCTTTCGCAATAGCGTGTCATGGTGTACACAATCAAAAGCTTTGGAGAGGTCACAGAAAACTCCAATCGCATTTTGCGAGTTCTCCCATGCGTTAAATATGTGTTTAAGGAGAGCAACACCCGCATCTGTAGTCGAACGACCTTTTGTAAAGCCATATTGATTTTTATGAAGGAGGCTATTTATGTTAAAAAAACTTAGTAATTGCTTGAGTATCAATTTTTCAAATATTTTACTAAAAGCAGGTAAGATGGATATAGGCCTAAAGTTACCAATGTCATTCTTATTACCTGATTTAAACAAAGGAATGACTTTACTACTCTTCATGAGGTCAGGAAAAGTTCCTAAATCAACACATTTATTAAAAGTAACGGCAAGATACGGGGCTACGATGTCAATTATGTTACTCAAAAGTTTAATAGAAATACCCCAGTAATCGCCAGTGTTTTTAGACTTAAGTGTATTAAAAACATTAACTACGTCACTTGGCGTTACATGCTCGAAACTAAATAATTGACTACATTTAGGCACACTACAATGTAAGAGCTTTTCAGCATTAGACTGGGACGAATTTAAGGAGCGAGTAGTAGTTATAGGTATGTTGGCAAAAAATTCATTAAATGCCTTGGCTACGTCAGCTGCTGTACTAACTAATTTATTATCAACAATTATCTCTACTTGGTTATCTTGTTTAACACACTTGTCTGTTTCATTGTTAATGATTTTCCAAGTAGCTTTTACTTTATTATTCGATTTTTTTATTGTTTCGCTTAAGAATTTAGATTTAGCAATAGCACAAATCTTTTTAAATAATTTAGAATAATTTCTGACATACTCTAGAAAAGGAGTATCAAATTTATATCTTTTTAAACCATATAACTCGTATAGTCTCGCTTTACTTTTATAAATACCCGCAGTAGCCCATTGGTTGAAGCCAACAGAGGTATTGGTAGCGCTTATAGTTTTGGACTTAAATGTAGATTGGTACTCTTTTTGCACAACATCAAAAAGGGCTCCATAGATTTCATTAGGATTTTCATGTTCTACTATGGAAGGCGCAATTTTTTTAGCTATATTATGTTTAAACTTATTGCAACGACTAACTGTATAAGGCCTGCATACTATTTTATGCGGCTTTTTATTTTGTGGCATAGGAAAGCTAACTAATAGTCCACAGTGGTCAGACGTTAAGTCACTTAACACCAATTTATTATCAGCATCACAATTACTATAGATGTTATCTAAACAAGTTGATGAAGATGCCGTGATTCTAGTAGGTTCAAAAAATAGATTAACTAAATTAAAGGACTTAAACAGATTGAGAAGTCTAATGCTTAATGGATTAATTTCTAGAATATTAACGTTAAAATCCCCACATAAAATAATATTTTTATTATTTGATTTTAACTTATTAAGTGAATCTTCTATTACCGATTCGAAAAGACCAAAATCTCCAGAGGGCGGTCGGTAAACGCAAATTATAACGTAACGCTCAAGTTCAACACAAGACAACTCAACAGTGCGCTCGATAGAAAGGCTAACTATATCTAAACGTTGTTTACATTTTAACTTGTTTGAAACAATGACTAATGAACCACCGCGAATAGCACTTCTTCTTACAAACGCACTCTGAACAGTAAAGAAATTATCATTCATTAAAACTACTTCATGTTCTTTCAACCAATGTTCAGTTAAACATAACACCTGAACATCATAATTCTCTATAAATAAACTTAACTCTAATTCTTTGCCGGACAGACCTTGCATATTTTGATGTACAACATTCAACATATGAGGCTTTTCCGTTGTCGCTCCTAAGAGTTTAAACTACTAAGGGTAACAATAGGAATATTAGTAATATTACTAACAGGAATTGTTGGTACACTGCATGTACCGGTGTCGCACTGTATATTGTATGCTAAAAGATTAGCAATTTGTCTTCTACTACTAGGTGGTAAATACATTTTATAATCAGTCAGTTTGTAATCAGAAATAAATTGATTACAATCAAAAAATAATATAGCGTCACTGTGACGACTGGTTCTATTATAAATTAACATATTTAAATCATAAATGTGCCTATTTTGCTCATCTGACAAGTAATGTGAATAAGGCAAGGTACAGAAAATAAATTTACAGTTATTTTTCTCATTAAGATAAGACATCAAATGGACACAATCAATTATATCTTTTTTTCTTACAGCTAAACTATCCCCACATAATAAAATAACAGTTGAATTGGGGTTAATTTTTGTCAATTTAATATTACTAAGTAACTGGCTGAAACTGGCACCGGGTAAACAATTATTTATTATATAATGATTAGAACACTGGTTCAATATGGTACCAAAACCTTGACCAAATTTGTCTGAAAAAACATAAGTAGTGTTTACAATATTAATGTTAACATTTTCATGACAGCTACCTACTGAATGAGCCAGCGGGGGTGTGGGTGTTATGAGTTATGACAAATAACAACACCTTAAAATTTAACAAAATAAATAATTAAAACTATTAATGCCAAAAGGGTCTCAGCTCAGCATAATGCCAGCTGGCAACACAAGTTATACCACCTGACCCTGATTTGATTTTTTATTGCAAAATAATGCACCCAGTTTACAGGTCACATGCAACTAATCTATCTAGTACGCAAATGCACATGATATACCTAACATTGTTTTTCCGTCGCCGCTGCCGTGCCGGATGCTTCAGCCGCGGACGGGCTAATGGGCCCGCTTCCGACACGTGACGATGACGTGCCGGCTGCGAGCCGTGACGTGACGCACACCGTCTTGTGTGCGACGTCAACGTGTTGCACTTTATGTTACCATTGTTTTTATGTATGCAAGTAGGAGTTAAGATGATGGGTAATTTGCGAGACTTAAATAAGGTTTGTGAGCTGAAGATGCAATGAATTCTGACTCCCGGAGTTCTGACAGGACTGTTTTGAAACTCGTGCAATAGCAGAGCAGAAAAGATATGATATACGGTCGAAAAGCGTGTGATGTCCATGATAACGTTCACTGAGCAAGAAAATTTAGTTTCCGTTGCCAAAATTAGTCAACCCCGAATATCTATGAGACAGCCTCCCCTTCTCCCAAAAGTTCTGAAGGATAGCTATGGGCATGGCAGACCCCGCCTAATTTGAAATAAGTTGGACTATTTTGTTTCTACGCATCATTTCTAAATATTAATTAATCAACCAATATCCCAGGCCCAAGGATTTAATCACTATAAATAGTAGCAGGTATTGTACTCACTGACAGTATTGACAGCCGCGTCGGTCTAGTGCTCATGCGCTGTGCGGATGCTGCGCAGGCGCGCCGCCGGAAACGGAAGTCACGGGCGCGTTCGCTCGCTCATCTGTGGCAACATGGCGGAATCATAGGTTGGTCACACTGCTCGTTATATGGTACATGTAATTAAATATTTGAGGTGGGTACTGTTTTTTAACCGACTTCAAAAAAGTAGGTTCTCAATTCGACCGCGTATATATTTTTTTATGTGTGTTCGCGGATGACTTCGTCGTTTAAGAATCGATTTTGATGAATCTTTTTTTATATGAAAGGGTTTTTTATATGCTGCCGAGGTGGTTCCATTGCCACCACGTCAGTATCTGATGATGGAAACCCTAAGAAATCGAGGCAACTCTCGAAAATTGTAGGCACGCATCTGGTAAAAACTTGATATTCGTGTGTATATCGGGTGATACTACAAAACAATGAAGGTTTGGATCAGACCTAATGATAGAGACGACAGAGAGTCAAGGGAACTCCACATCGGTATGTAGGAACTACCAAGTGTTTGGGTTTATTTCATTCGTATTGACGAGACCTTTACACCAAAAGCACAAAGTAAGTTTTATTAAATAGGCCCCAGTTCATAACATAACATACGTACGTAGGTGAAAAATAAAAAACATTTTTCCAAAAAAATTAATCGACTTCCAAAAACAAAATTTCGGAAGTCGGTGTCAAAAAACGAAATAACCCAAAACACCGACTTCCGAAATTAAAGTTATTTTATACTTTGTAGTGTTTTGTTTTTGAAAGTCGGTTACATTTTTTGTAAAAAAAGTTTTTGTTGGACGGTTTTTTATTTTGAGGATTTTTCCCAGATTTTTGGATATATGTATAACGATTTATGACTACAATCAATAGGGCATTGCCCTGATAAATCAGTAAGCCTCTTGAACAATTGACATCTTATGATTCTATCGTAAACACTTATAATACCTACTGCTGAAAGCGTGAGTTGAGTAAAGCCTTTCCAAGTTTATATGTTTGTTTTTCAGCAGTTGCATTGTTAACAAAATAATACGGATACTTTATGGCACAGGCCTCCATAGGGATTGCCAACTTCGGAAAACGTTTCCAACAATTAGTTTTACAATTGCTAAAAATGTGCTTTATCTTATAAACTACTAAAGTTGTGCAAATTCGAGAGATGTGTCAATACATATTTTTAGTATTTGGATATTTATTCAGGTTTTCGTATGCAGTTGCAGGCACCAGACAAACATATGGAAATAAGTGGGTGTGCGAAGATATTAATACGCTGGAATGTGGGTTGTTTAAATTGATACAGTAATTAATTAGCCTTTTTCGTTTTCACAACCGAGTAGTAGATGTCTTACAATAACTTCGTGGTAAGTCATACCTGCAAAAAAATATTTCTGAAAATTATTAAAACAAAACATTAAACTTGTATTCGTCGGAGGGTTGGGTCTAGGCTTAAGATGCGAGCCTTTTATCACCAACAGGGCCCACGTTCAGACTCAGAGAGAAATTGCACATGGAAAACCCATGAAAACTTTGATTGACTCTAAAGTACTAAAAACTACAAAAATACTACAAACCCTGGCAGTAAGTACCTCGCCCTTGCGGGTTGAAGAATACCACTTAAACCCACCTTTTTTGGATGTTTTTCTAGAATTATATTATTACACATAGGATAGTGCATCCATAGTTCTGAAAAAGTACCTAAACCGCTCAAAAATGACAGACACATGAATTATCGAACTATTCAATCAAATCAAATCGTATATTTTAAATAAACCATTTACAGGCACTTTTGAATTGTCAAGGTCGGTCAGTCCAAAAAGATGAAACTATTTACACTGCAAACTCATTTCAACTTCACCGTTGCCCCGTGGCCAGAAATACCTAACAATTTTAAACACAAAAAAAAAGAAAAATAATGTCACCTCGTTCTGTAGGTACTTTCATTCCGTGAACTAATGGAAAGCGGCGGGGAGCGTGACATTAGCGGGCGTGACCCCGCGCCGTGACCCGTCGTCGCGCCGTGAAATCCGTCAAATCGCCGTGCGCCCGCGCAAAGCTATGCCCGTGCTTTACGGTCAGACGAGAGGTGCGTTTAGAGCTTGCGACTTTTGAAGTGGGTCGACAGTTTTGATTGGGTTGGTATGGAGAGTGTGTTCAAGAGACATCTCTTGACCCCACTTGACCACAATAAAATCATGTTTGTTTAGGAAATTGTTTTTTTACTGAAAAATGAAAACCATTTGGTTTCCCTGTTTCGGTGCTACCTTGTAGCTACTATTGCTTTAGGCTCTCACGAGTTGCAATGGTTGTAAACTGTGTCGCGACTCCCTTTTCCACCACTGCAACTCCTTGTAGTTCACTGCAGCTTCTTTGTGTCAAACAAAAACCATTGAAAGGACGAAAAATCTTCTTTAAGTGGTCCTATGATATAGTTTTGTGAGTCTTTGTCCGGCTTGATTAACCCACTTTCGCCAACCGAATCTTAGAAAACTATAACATCGAAAATGTCCTGTATGGCTTTGAGAAAAGGATAGTGCGGCGGTGTCTTTGCTCGACATTTTTTTTTAAACACTATAGTTTAGTTTCAGCACGCAACTACTTTTATAAACGTGAAAATCTCCAAAATCGAATCGTACCGTCAGTCGTATCGTACCCTCTAATTTAGCTTTGATGGTCACTGCGGTGACAAGCATGTGTGACCGCTGAGCGGCGACTCTCGCACGCTCCTAATCGATCGGCAAATTAGGGATGACCACGCCACACTTTTCCGATAATTACGATAATAATGATAATATGTGGCCGTAATGTGAAATGGCGTGAATTAATTACAGCCCTATGAGGTAGTTTCGTCTTATGATATATGATTCTATGGATTTCGTAGTTTTTTTCCGATGAGTACAACATTTTCGGGTCTTCTTTGTAGATACACGTGGAGGAAAATCTAAATAATAACTAAGGTTTATTTCATCAATGTTATCTATTTAATATTTCCATTATTCTTCGGACCTAGAAGCATAAATTATTTGAGGAAAATAGGAGAATTTTGGTTCAAATGAGGTGAAAGAAAAATGTTTATTTGGGACTCGCACAAGACAGACAAAACTTAAAATAAATTGAAAATTAACAGAACCTTATAATTAAATAATAAAAGCTAACAACATGATTTTTTCTTTTAATCTATGCGAGGCCAGAAGGGTCCTTATTTTTTCCTTTTTTTGGTATTTTGAATTTTTTTTAGGATTTTTGTTTGTTCGTCGATTTCGGATGGGAGTTATCTAGGAATTTTACTATACAAATAGCTTTATAATTTTTTACAAACTGTGAATTTCACAGAGACAGTGTCACTAGATCGGCGGTTGTGATTATCGAAATGATGGTCATTTAAAACTGGCCATGTGAAATTTCGCTTCCTGGGGTCTTGTCATTTTTCTGAGATTTTATTGCATATTCGATTTCATCTTGCATCTTCAATGAAAGATGTGGACCCTTATGGATGAGAGAGGCACGAGAAAGAGATCTGTGGAAAGGTTTAGGAGAGGCCTACGCCGCAGAGGCGATTACTACTAGCATTTATGTCAATTTATCTATACATAAATTTAAGTAACCATAAGTACTTATAATACAATATTATTAAATAGATTAATCTTATGTTAGATTCCTGTAGTCAGGAATCTGAGGCTTTGTACGAACGAAAACGATGCGAATGAGCATGTGAGGACTACACAAAGTAGCGATCTGTACGTCTACCATGATTTTTATCAATCTATAATCGCTAGCAACTGTAGTTAGAAAAATGTATGTAAACTTTAAAAAAAATAGTTTCTAATTATTTTTTTTAGTTGTTAACTAAAGTTTTACTTGCAACTTGCTTCCTTGTTAGTCAAAAACTTAAACAAATAAGTTATAAACTTGTTTTTTTAGAGTTTTCATGTATTCTTTTAAGTACAGTCGCTAGCGAGTATAGATTGATAAAACTCATGGTAGACGTACTGTAGTTTCACGTACCTATATTCTTACACTCATGGGAAAAAGTCATGAGTGAGTATGTTCTTTTTTTTATAACTTTGCCCCACACTAGAAATTTCTCCTGTTTTGTGGGTGCATTTACAAACATACAATTTCACGTACGCAAACAGCCAGACCCGGAACAAATATCTGCAGGCCATACAAATATTTGTGCGGGAATCGAACCCGCGACACGCAGCGCAGCAGTGAATCGCTCAACCACTGCGCCAACCGTGTCGTCAAAATGTAATGTAAAGTACCCACGTATGAATTTCATCAGCACTTCAAAGAAACTCCTGGGAGAAGTTAGCATAAAATAAACATAATAAACGAAAACAGTTATGTAGGTAGGTAACAGCAAATCCACTAACAAGCCGCTAGCAAATACCTGAATAAAACAGTCATAATCATAGGTGCTGCTAACAAAAGCCTAAAGTCTGGGTTGTTTACGATCTCCTTGCGGCATGTTGTTAATTTCACCTTGTTCAAACATAACTCTAACGTAACTAACATTCATACTAAGCATACTAATATCTGTACTAATATTATAAAGCTGAAAAGTTTGTTTGTTTGAACGCGCTAATCTCAGGATCTTCTGGTTTGATTTGAAAAAATCTTATAGTGCTGGATAGCCCATTTGTTGAGAACACTGAAAAAAACAACTGCTCCATACATTTATGTGCGCATAACTCGACAAAATGTAGGTACTGAACAGTTGTTTTTTTTTGCGATTTCGAGGTTGGTCCCATTGTAAAAATTGTTTATAATGATGAGTACAATGACCCCTTAAGAGGTATTGCGTTTATTCTGTTACACGTTGTCGGTATACCATCACGCTACGACCAACAAGAGCGGAGTATTCATGAAAAATGTGACAGCGAGTAGATACTATATATACGAAAGTAATTCTGTCCGTTTGTTTTCTTTTCACTTCTTAAGAGGAAATGCTGGCGGCGACTTTGTATGAAAAAAGTCATAATTCGAGGTTTGGCTCTCGACTGTTTTCTCCTCCAATATTGGACCGATGTAAGAGTTATTTCACAAACTGAATAAGAAGGATACATACTGTGTCCCTATGTTTTCCTTTTTGATGATTTATTAACCGTATAAGCACCCTCAAAAAATACTCAACTGCTGTACAAATTTGGCAACTATTAATGAAAAAAGGAATACATAGAGACACAGTATACATCCTTCTTATTCAGTTTGTGAAATATCTCTTATATCGGTTCAATGTTGAAGGAGAAAACAGTCGAGAGCCAAACCTCGAATTATGTTTTACTAGTGGACGTCACGCGGTTTCACCCGCGTAGTTCGCGTTCCCATGGGAGTACGGGGATAATTTATAGCCTATGTTACTCCCTGATAATGTAGCTATCCAATGCTAAAAGAATTTTTCAAATCGGTCCAGTAGTTTCGGAGCCTATTCAATTCAAACAAAGAAATCTTTCCTCTTTATAATATTAGTGTAGACATACAAAGTCTCGCCGCCAGCATTTCCTCTTAACGGATGAACGGATTTCGATGAAACTTGGCACGTGGTTAGAATATGTCCTGGAATAGGATATAGAAAGAAAATATATTTTTTGTCACAAAAATGACAAGCATACTTTCCAAGAGTATGTTCCTGTTCTCTTGGGATCATTTTCGAGTTTCAAGCGGAAGAAGCTAGAAGGTATTATAAAATGCGTAATCAACTCTGTTCTTGTTTGACACGCTTTCATACCTATGGGCGCCGGCAGGACTATATCAGGTGGGTGCATCTTCAAAACTGCCTCGGATAGGATAGTAGTAGTAGAAGACTGGAGCAAGGCGAAGGGAGCTCGAAGTACACTCTCCACTTTTACTACATTCTGCTTGTCTAATTTAAATATTTTTTTAATTTCTTCCTGTTTTCGTATGTATTATTGAAAGCTAAGCCAAGGGGTGCAAGTGCACCTACCCCTACCGGTGCCCATGTTCACACTAAAACCGATGAACCAATATTGATAAGTTGTGATATGGAGATAGATTAAACCTTGGAGAAGGACTAAGGACGCATTTTATCCCGGGTATTGTTCCCTTACGATAATTTACTACTCTCCCGCAGGCAAAGCCGCTGGTAGAAGCTATATTTATAAACATTTAGTTGACCATTGTCCGGTCGCTCGGAGAGGGGGAGAGAAGCTTGGAAAGCGACTCACGCGCAGCCGACACGACTCTATTGTACACTCGCAAATCTTTTAGAAATTCTCATCTAAAAGTAACTGTCGTTTTTAGATTAATGTTGATTCCTATTACTATCTAGGTTTTCGAAGGAAATTCCTGTTACTGACAATTTTCTAAAAGCGGGATGTTCTCTTTCGGAAAAAGAAAAAATGTTCGTAATTTTATACCCTCTGCGGGTGGTTTAAGGATTATTTTGGTGTGTATTAAAATGAGTTCTGTATTCGACCTACTCAAAACTCACTTTTCGAATTTTCAAGTCTTTTCAGGCCATGTTATCTACTGAATTTGTATGCATCGTCTGCTGCCCTTTATTACTATTATTTTATTTTACTGAATACAAAGAGAAAAGATGTGTGTGGGTAAATATTATGGTCATTAAATTACTACTCATTATATTCCATATTATTTATTACCTCTAAAACAAATATTTTGTTGAGTACATTCGTAATAGTAATAACAAATATGCAATTTATGCACTGTGTATTTCACACTGTAAAACAATAAAATACGAGTGAGAATTACGTGTCAATATTTACAAGTCAAATTATTTTGTGTTTACAATATAAACGCAGGCGCAGCGAAGTAGTAACAAGTATGATGGAGTACCTGTTGGAAGTTATTTTAGTTAGAATTAATTTTACCTCTGCTGGCATTTCTTTATTGTACCTATTAGTAGTATATAATTGTTTTTTTTGGGAGCATCGTTCTCACATATAATCAACTGATTAATGTATGCAAATATTGTAAAGCTTATTTTTGAAAAGAGTAACTATGGAGTTTCTTGTCCGTTCTTCTCCATAAGAATCTACCTTTTGCGAACGGACGACTAGAGTCATTATAATATTTTATTTTATTTTAATTTGACGTTCAAAAGTGCCTTTATTGGTCTAGTTGAAATAAATCATTTGACTTTGACTTTGAAGGAACACTATGCAGACTCTTGTTCTGAAAAATCTAACTATATAGTCTATTTTGTCCCACTGCTGGATTAAGAGGAAACATAGAGACTTTGTATGTAAAAAGTCATAATTCGAGGTTTGGCTCTCGACTGTTTTCTCCTCCAATATTGGACCGATTTAAGAGATATTTCACAAACTGAATAAGAAGGATGTATACTGTGTCCCTATGTCCTTCTTGATGATTTATTAACCGTATAAGCACTCTCAAAAAATGCTTAAAATTGTTCGATAAATCGCTGTCAACAGAGCCTTTTTTTAAGGATGGAAAATCATCAAACGACTCCTCCCGCTCTGGGTGAAGCAGGAGGGAGTGTCAGACTCTTACTGACTAAAAACTATCCGTGTTCCTCCTAGTGATCTTTGGCCACGGTGACTCTTTCGAACAAAGTCCGCAGCCCCAGCGGGTCAACAGAGCCCTAGTGTACAAATTTGGCAACTATTACTAAAAAAAGGAAAATTTAGGGAAACATTATACATCGTTCTTATTCAGTTTGTGAAATATCTCTTAAATCGGTTCAATATTGTAATCGGAACAACTCTGGGACCGGCCAGTCTTTACGGTAGGAGTCGAGCTCGTCCCATCATCTTGGCCATAGTCTGCCGCGACGTCGTCTGGTATTTAATTGAACCCATTAGATGGTTCTGAAAAATACCACTGAAATATTCGATTTGAGGTAAATACCATTATTTTTATAACAATCTAGCTTTTGCCGGAGACTTCGTACGCGCATATCCCGTTTTTTCCCGTTCCTGTGGTAATTTTGGGAAATGCTTCCCTACACTCCCCAAGGAACCTACATGCCAAATTTTAGCTGACCAGTAGTTTCGGCTGTGCGTTGTCTGTCAGTCACTCAGTCATTCAACCACTCAATCAGTCAGTAAGGGAAGAATTTTGTATATTAGGAATGATCAGCGAAGACTCAATTCCATACATTCGATTTCCTCTGGATCAAATGATCCTATACATTAACATTTATAAAATAGTTTTGATCCGTAAACCAAGAGCCAACCTCGCAAAATAACCAATTTACTTTGCTCCTATTCAAATGTACCAGTAATTCCTAAACATTATGGTCCTGGCCGAAACCGTAAATAATAATCCACTAAAAATCAGATATAAAAACATGTAGGATAATTACTCGCGGGGAATAGTCCCATGGGGGCCAGGCATGAAGTACGGTAATGTTCTTTTACCACACCGGTTAGAATAAATATGATACTTGATGGACTGTTTGTCATGGAAGCGGGTTTGTGCAAGCATTCACAGATTTTGATGGGGTAGCGGGGTACTGTCGCGGCCGAAGTGTTTTGATTTGTTTATTCTTTGGTGGTTGATTTAATTTGCAGCTGCATTGTCTATTTATGTGGCTGAAAGTCTTAAAATGTTCACGGGTTTAATGTAAGTAACTTAAAAGGAACAAATGAAAATTGGTGTCCTTGTTTCATGTAAAACAATAATATGTCAGTACCTAGTAGCTTTTAAAATCTGCATATATAGATAACTACATAAACAATAGGGAATATGCACGAAAAAAATATCTATTATCTATACAGTTTATCCAAAAATATACACAAATATAATTCTAACAGAGAAAATAGAATCAAAATTGCTCGAAAAACAAACGAGATATAGTTATTTTAAACAAATATATCTGTCCCTCTCGCGAAAACACTGTTTTCTATGGCAGCTGTATAGGCGCCCAGAACTTTGACGTCACAATTCATGTCGGACTTCTCTTTCTAATTGTAAACTTTGAAGCTGTATAACTTCATCGCTGATGAAGTTATTTAAATAATAATTTCATAATTGTTTATTAGAGCTAATAAGTATTTCATTTAGCAAATAAAAAAATCGCATGCATATTCCCTATTTATAAGCATGGACGTACTTGCTAGAAATTTTATACCTAATCGAATCACTCTAGAAACAAAACTCCTATGGGATCTTTTACACAAAACACGAAGCTCACGTAAGCTCATAAAGTTCAACTACAGAATCTACTCGAATATTCTCTCAACAAAAATCTCAGTGCACCGTGCGCGACTGTACCGAGGGGTGGGGCTGGGGGGTACTGTGGCAGGGGAGCGCACACCTGGCCGCCGCAGCTGCGTTCGCGGGCAAATCTCACGCGCAGGCGCAGCTTCCTTACCGCGCATGCGCACATACATACGCGCATATGCCACGCACACAAAGATAGCGTCGGCTATACAGCTGTAAGGTTGGGGACGTGTGCATGTGTATGCTGAAAGTAAATATGTGAGTGGACGCGATGCGTAGTTTTATGGGTAACGAATATTTTGTTGTAATGCTTTGTGGTTGTTTTGATTTTGTTGTTTCTGTTTTGTATTCTGAAGTTATGTCTATAAGAATGCTAGGGGTTTTATAAAATGCTTTTTTGATGATGATGATGTCCATGAGATTTATCCAAAAGCAAGCAATATAATATTAACTTAATAAAATCTTACATTAACTGCGTACACTCAACTGTTTAAGTGAGCCGTGTTAACTTAGTTGAAGTGAGCAAGAAGTGAACTCTTATTACATCTTGATTGTATTCACAGTTCACTTCATATTCACTTCACCTAAGCTTTCACGGTGAGAGGTTTACAAAATCCCACTTCTGATATCGCACAGCTTGAGTCGCTGGGTCTAGATACATAATATTTTACACAAGATTTCGTTAGATATGTGAAAAAACATTTGACTTGTACTTTAATATTTCCTGTCACTCTAATATCAGGAAAATTAAAATATTGTCCTATATGACAATGAATTAATTCGCAACGCATTAGAGGAGACAACTATATATAAATACTCTGTTGGATTTGTCACGATCATAGAACACATTATGGGAAATATTATGGGCTTCATTAGGGTTATATTGAGCCACTGTCAAGTAGATTTAAGGATGATTATGGTTTTTTTTTGAGATTTGAGTTTTATTTTAATTCAAATAAAACTAACATTAGGGCTCGTTGGCACCACTATTCTAAACTATCATTTTCTACCTGACAGATTTAAAAAATTGAGGGAGATATGTACAACTATGCCTGTTTTAATTCCATACGTTTAGCGTGGAATGCATTTAATTTCAAATTAAATGTTATTCGGTTTGAATAATATAAATAGCAGAACTAGAGCAAACATACTTAAAGAAAGGGATGAGTTAGGGAAACTCGTGCACACAATACCATGAATTCCAATGAATTGAATTCACTTTCATGCAATTCATTCGATGAAGCGACGCAAGGCGACGCAACAGGTTACATTATTATCACAGATTTTACAAAACCGTAACATCTAATAGTTTCATGAATGGAGGATTCCTAAAAAACATTTCTTACAAGTTGTATTGTCTGTACACAATGACAGGCGCCGTCTAACAAAGCGTGTTTTACAAGTGTATAGTTCACGATAGCTCTTTATGATGCAGCCGGTATACTCTGACCTCTAATCTTTCAGCTATAGACCCTTCGTTTGTCCTATATTGTTGGAAGAAGAGGGGCGAGGAAGCTCAAGTTATACCGGATAGGTTCTAAAAGCGTGATATTGTTGTAATATCAATAGTCGCTAAACTTTTTGTCGTCATGTGTACTTTTGTGAGTTAACATTAACACCGATTAATGTAATTATGTGCGCGGTTCTCTGTCGGCCCACAATGAACCGATTAATTTTATAGTACAATCAGATGTTCAAGTTGTTATTTGATATGATAAAAAGAAGGCTTTGTTTGCGTTACTATTGTTTCTTAATGATATTGTTAAATATTGTTCTTTTTTCATGGCACACGTCTTAAAAAGGAGTGTTTTGAGTACATTCTAGTGCAAAAGTGATAATTTAACTAGTGCTAATAAATATGGAGAACAATGGTCATTTATTAACACTACGATAGTAGAAACAATTCGTCATTTGACGTCGACATACGTTGGATGATTTGCTTGACGGTGCGTTTTCTGTTTTTTCTTTCACTAGTCATGCCCTCTAGGTGAACAACCGAACACTTAACGCTTTTCTGTTTTATGCCACCTACATTACTTAGGTCAATAGGCGATGAACAGTAAGGCCATTTTAGCGACTGTCAATATAAAAGAAGTCATTTAAAAAAATAAACTTGCCTGATAACTGTAATTTGTTTAATTAACAAATAAAAAGGGAGAAAAGGGGGAGGGAGGAGGGGGAAATTATATCTTTAAAAAATCTAAAGTAACTGTAATAAACCAACTGTTTTTTTGAGGTATCACTTGATAGTCGTAGGTATATATCATATTTTGTATATCGGTATATCCCACCTAACACAGTTGGGCTGGAACTGACCTCAAAAAAATTATTGGCAAGTTTACTTTAAATTAAAAAATATATATTACTCCCGAGATAAAAACGTTCCTATGGCTAGCCTACCCTATATGATATTCCAGACTATAATTTGTCTCGGTGCCAAATTCAGACACACATAGGTCCCATGTGTATGTATATGTGCCCTCAAAAACATGTGTGAACACATATCCCACGCCCCGTCACCGGTGTTCGGTTACCGCCACTTTTTTCCTAAAAGAGGCGGGATCCCGTTTCTCGCTGAAAGTTTACACCGCGTTACTGCACGTGCACGACTTTCAACACAAAATGGCGGATAATTATCAGATTTTTGAGCAATCTTTGGTTAATCTGGGGACCTAGTGAACCAGTGGCAACGAGACATTCTTGATCGACTCTTTTGTCTTAGCACTTTTAATTTGGCATTGGCAGAAGTGTCCGAAACGGCATCCATAGAAAAAGTAGAATAGAAACACTTTGAATCGCAGATATGGTGACGATTGTCAAAAAAACAGAGAAAAAAAAATTGATAAGTGCAAATGGCAAACTGACATAGATTACAATAGTATTTACATGAGTCAGTTTTGACATTTACACTTGTCAATTTAGTCTCCGGGATTAAAAAACAGACTATTAGAGATTTTGGCAGCATATGTCAACTCCACAATATATTTGGTATTTTTGACAGGGTAGAATTTCAATTGGTCTAGGATCTGGTTTACATAGTTTGTTTCCTAGATTCTGCAATATTGCGTGATTCACAGTTGTAGTATTTTCTGCGTAATCTGGGTAAAGTTGGTAAGTTACAAGACTTATTTGAAATGCAGATCTAAGTTACGAAATAAGTAATAGATAAGCTTCAGCATAGATTTTACGTCATTCTAAGTTATTGGGGAAAGTTTGTATTTATTTGAATTATTTTACGTGTTGACATTTCGTTATCATGTAAATAGTAGCTTATGTAACTCGTATCTGCGTACTCTATACTTGAGATATAGATTTAAATTTAAGTTAAGTTATCATTCATTCATCATCATTTGAAACGGCTTAAGTTTAGGAAGTTCTTCGAGAGTTGCTGCGTCCCACATAAAATGAAACTTGGTTTTATTAATAAGTTAGATTTTTTTTTCTTTTTAAATACAGGCAATAAGTACTTATAGCGAAGTCGGGCCAATCCTTTGAGCAGCAATCCGCAGAGACACAATAGAACGGAAATCGATGCTTAAGCCCACCGCTCGCATTTTGTTTTGGAGTTTACAAATAATGAGAGGTTACGATTTTTTCAGCGCGTATTACACTACCTTCAATCAAACGGTTCAACGCAAAAAACGCGGCACTCGAAAACCGACATTCCAACATGCATTCACTTCTGACTTCCATTCTAATCTTGAAATTCTCAAATGATGACTTAGGCTGTTTTGTTACTAAAGGATACAGTTCTCATAGAAGGGAATTAAAGACATCTAAGATCAATCGCAAAAAAACGTGATATTTGATAAACGACATTCCGACATGCATCTTCTATTCTAAACTTGAAATTCTCTAACTTTGACTTAGGCTGTTTTGTAACTGAAGATGCAGTTCTAATAGAAGGGGTTTGAAGACATTTGTAACGGTAGGAAGTAGGTGATTATTGTGATAGGATGTGACGTATCAGGTAGATTTAGTTTTAATTGTTGGGCGACCTTGTCGGATTATAAAGGATTTTATATGTAACATGATGTTTTATCAGAGTTTTTGATCCTAATGGAGTCCGTTAAGCTATGTGTCAAAGCATTTTTATTAGATTGATCTTCCCGGAAAATACCGTTGTGTTAAATATGTTCCATAAATAAAAGTCATAGAGGTCACTTCGACTGCTTTCCTTCTGGTATTTGTTAAAAGTGCATCTCTTGATCCGAAATTAAACCAAACAAAGCAAAAGGAGTGTTAGGATCAAAACAAGTGGCGTTCTGTACTTTCTGCCTGTGTGTATTTCTATGAACCCTTTCGCAAAACGCTATGCAATTATAAATGGGTCTAATAGATTTCGTTAACAGATACGCTAGATATGATGGAACTATTACCTACCTAATCAGAGATGACCAACGTGCTACTTATGAAGCCTAATCAATAATACATTAATATCTAAATACCACAATAAATCACACCGGAATGTAGAGGTACAAAACCAAAAACAAATTGCCTCCAACGAAACCCGACATTAACACCACTAACATTCAAACAAAATATCATCGAATCATAAGGAAAATTCTTCCAGCATCACTGCAGAAGGCAGGCAGGCGAGCAGTCAGGACAAATCGCCGAGTCATCGGCGCGGGCGCATTGGCCCGTGGGGGCGCTGCTTTGATGCGAGCCGACGTTCGACATCGCCCGATAGCCGACAAAACGACAACCACGGAGGACGTGGCTGAAGTCAGTGGTTGAAGCGATTATTGGGTAAAGGGTTGGGGTTAGGGATATTAAATATGTGGCGGAATATTGGCGGATAGGTTCTAGATTTTGGGGTGGTATTTTTGGGCTTGAACGCATGAAACTAAAATACTTATGAAAATAAATGAGGATGGAGAGGGAGAGTACGGCCAAAGAAAAGATGGATGGATTGTGTGAGGAGCGATATGAAAGAAAAGGGAGTTAGTGATAGCGTGGCGGCTGATAGGACAGAATAGAAAATAAACGTGTTGCGCCGATCCAAAGTAACATGGAATAAAGGCAGGAAGATGATGATTTTTAGGCTTGGATATCACACTCAGATCGCAGTATGTGTAACCTGTATTCTAAAATTTTCTTTTGCTATACAAATAATAGCGAGTAGCCGATGGATGCGAGACGCGCAGAACCGGTCGTTGTGGCGACGCTTGGGGGAGACCTATGTCCAGCAGTGGACGTCTTTCGGCTGATATGATGATGATGATGATGATACAAATAATAATTATGAGGTAATAGATAGAGATACTCGGAACTCCGAAAGTCTGCAAAAACCAATCTTGCCAAGGGATATCGTTTTACCCAGTAACCGGGTTGTGTAGGGTAGACAGTCAATCACCCCATATAAATTACTAGCTTTCGCCCGCGACTTCGTACGCGTATATCCCAATCTTTCCCGTTCCTGTAGGAATTTCGGGAAATCCTCTGTTAGTGCTCCCCTACACTCCCCAAGGAACCTACATGCCAAATTTCAGCTTTCTACGAGCACTAGTTTCGGCTGTGCGTTGTCTTTCAGTCACTCAATCAGTCAGTAACGGAAGAATTTTATATTTATACTAGCTGACCCGCGCAACTTCATCTGCGTCACATTTTTCATTACTGCTCCGCTTCTATTGGTTTTAGCGTGATGATATATAGCCTATAGCTTTCCTCGATAAATGGGCTATCTAACACTGAAAGAATTTTTCAAATCGGACCAGTAGTTCCCGAGATTAGCGCGTTCAAGCAAACAAACAAGCTCTTCGGCTTTATATATTAGTATAGAGTATAGATATATTGATTACTCTGCTGGATGGCGATAATGATGAAGTAAGTTCATAATTGATGCAAAGAAAACACTCAGGATTATTTCGAAGACATAATCTGAATCAGCAAACTTAGCTAAAATGCATCCTGTTGCCTTCTTTAGGAAACTCGAATATTATTTTGGTCCACGATTAACACATTATTAACATTATTTTTAAAATTCACGTAAAACTTTAAAATGACCAGCCAATCCTCTCTCAAAATCGTTCATAATATAGACCATAATGTAAAAAACGACACCGCGATCCTCGGACACTTGTGAGATGATGGTGTGAATTGAACGCTAAGATGAATAAGCCCGTCTGATAAACAACTGCGCGAGGGCAGTAATTGGTCAGTATCGTGTTTGTTACCCAGAGATATTTTGTCATTTCATTACGGGCGATGTACCCTTATCTTGGGAAATGTACCTAAGTGTCGGCTGAAATTGATATGGGAAAAGACGGTTTGGGTATTAAATGTCATGTTCGGAAAACGGACCCAACTATGCGCTTATGCATCTGGTCATAGTTTTTAAGTTATAGAATTAAATGAATGTAAAATGTAATTTAATCCAAAAATAGATATGTAGATAATAATAATATGCATAAAATGTTCAATAATAGGCACAAGTTGGACAGAAAATATTAAACATTTATTTTATAAGAAAAATAATCTAAAGCGCTCTTCCCCTCTCCTAATTATTTAAAATTTTGCTGTGCCCGACAGGGTCCATAAATTTTTCTATTTATTCATTTTACCACCTGTATGATATTATGGATTGCAATAAACGATTTGAGATTTAAATATCCACCTAAATTAAAGGGTGAAAATTGTTGTAAGGGGTTTTTGGAAGTACAAACAAAGTTACAATATCATAAATCATGATTTCTGGGGATTTTAATTCCGAAATATCACGATTTCTGGGCGATAGACGTCGAGATTGGAGCATTGTGTTAAATGGTCTTCAATATTTTTGTTTTGTGCGTTCAGATTATGATACAGCTTACTTTAGCTTTATATGAATATAAGGGTCTGAGCCGTATGGTGTCGGCCGGTGCCGTATGGTACCGTAAAAGAATAATACCATTCCATCACTTCCCGTAGGTGTCGTACGAGGCGACTAAGGGAATCGTCAGAGAATGGGCAGCAGCGTTCTCTGTAAAACTCAACACCATACACTGCGATCGCCAACCCGCCTGCCAAGCGTGGCGATTATGGCAACCCCTCCCCCCCCCCCTTTGGGAGAGGCCTATGTCCAGCAGTAGACGTCTTTCAGCTGATATGATGGTGATAGGTCTGGTGCACACGTAGTCGTATTATAAATATTTTACGTAACTCCGAATAGATCGGTAATTTCATTTCAGTGATAGTGAAAGTCGCTGAACATTATATTTAATCTATTTCACTTTAGATTGGAAATCTTTCTAAGAAATCAGGAACATGTTTTCTAAGCAGCAGAACACCTAATGAAAGAAAAAACTTTAAATGTAATCAGTACCTACTATTGTGTAACATTGCCTTTGGTTGGTCCATTCAAGGGAAAACAAATTGGCATGTCACTTTTTCATCACGATTTTAATGGAAGTAAAAAGTTCTATTAGATTACAACAGTGCGAAATAAGTGATATGTTGTAATAGAAGTCTGCAAATACCAAGATTAACTATTACGTTTAGAGAAATCAGAATTTGTTCAAAAGGCCAATTCTCGCCCATTCGGAATATGGCCAAGTGGCCAAATGTCGGTTGTCAAATATACCATGTCAGAGGCCCTTGAGGCGGTTTAGAAACTCTGACCCTAGGGTGTTAGACCTTACTGCCCACACGATAAGAAGAAGAAGAAGATTCGGAATAACAAGGAGTGTCAGTGGTTGACCACTGGAAAGTCATAATGACGCTTTTATATCCAGTGGTCAACCACTGACACTCCATTGAAAGAAATGGCATAGAATCTTGTCAAAATCAACCATTATGAAATCAATGATAGACCATTCTGACACTATTGTAATAGCAGACTTGGGGCCCTGGGTTTGTGTCTATATTCGTGTCAATCTATGAAGCTGGATTTAACAGCAGAACATTGCTTTACTAGTATGTATGAAAGAGACATGAAAATATTTCTCTTTCTTTCGCACTTAGTGGTAAAGCGATCTACCATCCCTATCTACTCAGCTGTCAAATCCTAATTTTAAAATGTTCGTGCGTATGAACATTTTAAAATTTGAAGCAACTAAATAAGGCAAAAAATATTCCTGAAAAGCTTTAGTGACCAAATTGGACTTTTTATGATGAATGTAACACAAGATTATGCCGAACAGATAGAATTCACTTCTACAGAAAGGTGAATATTTACTCTTCTTGGCTGGAATGTGCATCGGAAAATCCACTTTTAATCACATAATTACATTTTCCGTGATACCGTTTGTTTCCTCAAATTCTTGCATTAACATGAGAATGCCAGAATTACTATCACTCTATTCAGCTAATTCCACGACACTTCGTGAACGTACTCACGTGCGAGTCTGTCAGTCAGCGTGTACCGTGCGTGATCTTCAAGTGTGCACCGTGTCTAATGTCAGCACGCAGTCAGATTGTCATTCTAATGATTTGATCCTTTCAGATGCTGATCAAGTTTATGGTATGCTTTAAAAACTGACCTGCATTTCCTTGTAATTTTTGAGGCTGTAGACCAGCAGCGATGAGGATTGTAAAAAAACTGCAAAATGTTTTGGATTGGGCTCGTGACAGTCGGTAGCGCATGTCAATAGCGTACATTTGAGACTTTTTGGCAATCCTGCTGATTGTGAATATCACTATCTAGAGTTTTGGGGAAACTGGAGTATAGAAAAATGGTAAACTTATACTACTTCCTACTATCCTACTAATACTATACTCTGTACTTACTAATATATAAAGCTGACGAGTTTGTTTGTTTGTTTGCTTGAACGCGCTAATCTCAGAAACTAAAGGTCCGATTTGAAAAATTCTATCATTGTTAGATAGCCCATTTCTCGCGGAAGGCTATAGGCTATATATCATCACGCTAAGACCAATAGGAGCGGAGCAGTAATGAAAATTATGACGCAGACGAAGTTGCGCGGGTCAGCTAATAATATTATAAATGCGAAAGTTTGTGAGGGTGCATGTTTGTTACTCTTTCACGTCAGAACGCCTGAAAGGATCTTCATGAAATTTGGCATAGTGATAGATTATAGTCTGAAAAAATTCATGCTATTTTTTATCCCGGGAGTATGTTCCCTAGGGATCACGTGGGCGAAGCCGCTGGCAGCTTACTGTGAACGGGCTTGGCGGAATTAAATTATGCAATTCCGTCGCACACTCCCCAAAATATACCGGTAGAAAACTTACCTACCCAAAGCATGAAGATGGGGCATTAAGTTTAAGTTGCTAACATTGACCCTTGCGAACTTAGTTGTCAAAGTGTTAAAAACATTAAAATTTTATTTTAATAGTAAAGTTTGATGACTCACGTGTTAGCACCATTTATGTAATGCTGTTTAAATATTATATTTTAGCTATGCTTGATACTAGCTTAGTACATTCATGGCGTCATTCTTGGCATACTTTAATTTTAGTTAAAGTAACATTATATTAGCGATAACGATTTGCCACGTGATATTTTGTTAGCGTACGTAATATGGTTTCGTAAAGTAGGGTTGTCAGAGGCTTTTTCATGTGTCATGGACCGCCATGAGAACGAAGGAGTTCATCCTAATTGAAATCAACATCACCAAATGGCTATATGCAATATGTCAGGAGCGTGCCCTCAGCCTTTTTTGATATGCTTTCATCTAAGCATAGTCTGAAAAGGCATACTGGACCGGGTCAAAGGAAAACACGCTCAGGCAGAATACGGGCAAGATGGACAGATGGCGAACACGGGCAACATGGACAGGTGGACGAAGTCTGTTGGAGGTAGGATTTATCAAACAGTCACACAGCAGAAGACCACATAACTTGGAGACGCAACGTATGTGGTCGCGCCCCTAAGCAGAGCGGGAACGACCATAGAAGAAGAGAAGAAGAATGTAAATCTAATAGATCTTGGAATTTTTGACAATTGTTATTGCTCATATGTAAATTTTTCTAGGGCCTAAGTTTTACAATTTCTCCAGAGATTTTAATAGGGAGCCACTATTAAGTTTAAGTTTGAGAAGATTTTTTATTCATCATTGCCTGTAAAACAGTGATCAAACTTAAACTAACTACGCAGTTAGTATAGTCTAACTTTGAGCAATAAAAACACATGTTTTTATCGTTTTACATGATTTCTTAGCTCATAGCATCTGAGTCAACAAGCATGTTGCCAGCCACACGACACGACTGTCATAAATTTACCTTTAGGTGTTTTATTTAAAAAGTCCTTGTATTGTTTCTATTTTGTAAATTGGATATTGCAATCGAAATATGTGTTCTTTTATCTTTTTTAAGGAAAGACGTCGAATGCTGGACACGGGCTTTCCCAAGAGATTGCCAGAATAACTGATCCTACGTTGCCCACATCCAGCGAATTTCTGGGGTTATCAATAAGTTTGTCTTATCTTTTAAATTTATATTATAGTTTTATTTTGTATTATAAGTGAAAATTAATTAGTAAAAATATTAATTTAGGTTCAGATAAACGTCGTTTTATTTCTAGGAATTAAATGCATATCTAGAGGTATTTTCCATACGATGAAAGTCACTTTTTTACGGAACTAAACTAGGTAATACCTATACGGGGTCCACATAGGCTATTGAAATATAATAAAAATATCTATACTCTATACTAATATATAAAACTGAAGAGTTTGTTTGTTTCTTTGTTTTGCTTGAACGCGCTAATCTCAGGAACTACTGGTCCGATTTGAAAAAGTCTACAGGCTATGACCAATAACAGTGGAACAGACGAAGTTGCGCGGGTCAACTAACATTGTTTTATATATTTTTAAGAACTATCTGAATTATTCATTAAATATCTACTCAAATTTAGAATTAAGTAGAAGAGGTGAGAAGTAAGTTTTACTAAACTGAAACAAGTGGTAGATTCTTCTTCTGTATATAGTATCTAATAGACTACAAAATCAAGACATCACTTGCTACATTGATTAAACAAAAGAGTTAAGCGCTTTGTTATTTAATTCTACATGAAACAGAGAATATCTACAGATTTTATTGTTCGTGTTGTTTCTTGAATGGCAGTATTATACATCGAGCCTTTGAAAGACTTCGTATAATTGATTCGTACCTTTGTACGGCTTGTTTCTTGTTTATATTATATAATTTGGTAATAATCTGTTATTGATCATGCCTTTTAATTGTGCTCTGTAATGAAAATGAATGTGTTTTGTGGTTTTGTTTAGAATTTTATAACATGTGGTCTTTATTGCTGTTGAGGAATGTTATCTTTAAAGCTGTTTTCGATTGAAGTAATTATTTTGCATATTAACGTGTAAAGGCGTAGGTTGGTGGATATGCGTTGCGGAATCTAGTAGTTTCACTTCAGTTTTCAGCTTGTACTCAAAATCACTCTCTGCTTAAACTCAAAATTCCGCGCTTAGTCGTGGAGTTACATGCATTGCATGTTTATTTGCTCACCTAAAGATCGTTGACTTCTTTCATCTGCCAATTAAAATCCAAATTAATTAATACGTTCTTTTTTTATTTATTTGTGATGGGTTTGCTCTTGACTCTAGTCTAGGTCAGAGATGACAGAGACAAAGTCTACGATAGAGCTCGCTTACCCAGAAGGAGCCTGTGCACTCTAACTTTGAAGAGATACGTTCAACTTTAAGTACCTATTTATAATTCACACTTATTTCAAAACAACAGCAATCTATGTTCACAGCAGATAGGTACATACACAAATTCTCGCATAAAACTTAATTCAGCAGGTAAACACACCCTTGTCTGTATAATCTGCAAAAAAACACGAGAATATAATCCTTTCCGGCGCATGGGGCAGTTTCGTCTTTCAGCAGTTTCGGCAGACTTTGTGACGCCGAAAACCGAGCGCCGAACGACGCACGGCCAAATTGGTAATCGTTTGGCGGCGATGTAAAGGTATTCAGGTGTTCGTAGGGTTGACCGAAATTGAAAATTAATTGTTTATTTAAGCGTGGGGATGGAAATTTTTCTTTTGACGGATTTATTTTTATGGTACCTACTTGGTTATTTTCAGCAAAGGTGATGTAACTTTTGTTGATTTATTGCTTGGACTCCAAGCACGAAACATTTCTACTGGTGACTTAATTGTAAACAATTCATAATCATCGAACAGATAACTAAAGGATACGTTATTCATGTCAATTCATACCCTTATTTCGCTTGACATTTCGACATACGCGATTCGATCAAAAGATTGCAAAGTATCATGTTAATATTGGCAACCCTGGCTAGTTATCATTGCAGATCGCATATTCCGAGGAAGAGGATTACCAAGTTTGTCATTACTGCTTTCTAGGAAGGTACCCCCAGGTAGTCAATATAAGCATTCTTTGTCACAAAATTGAAGAAGACACAACACTCAATTTTGAACTCTGAAGTGTGTAGCATAGAGTTGAATATTGAAAACGTCGTGTTTAAAATAATTTGGTCAATTTATTTTCAATTCGTGCCAAAATTAGCGTGTTTTTCGTGTATATTAGTACCGTTATCTATGAATGAATGCAAGTAATTATGATTTTATGAATGGTACGCTCATCGCGCGATTTGGGGTTAGCTGGGTGGTCGGCTTATTTCGTAGGTACTGATTGTGTAGCTAAATTTGTTTATTTTTAGATTAAGCGGTCAGCGTTTTAGTAGGCCTAGGTTGAGTACTAACTTTTACCATAGCAGTTTTCCGTGGTAGCTGATGCTGATTCAGAGTTTTTACATCTGCATGTAAATGTTGTTAAAGATTTGGTCGACTGCAGGGTTTGCATCAAAAAGCATACTTTAAGTACGCATGCTTTAAAAAGCTCTAAAATAGATAAATGAATTTTATAATGTTTTCAAAGCTAACTTTAACCTGCTAGAACAACTACTTGGCGATAAACTAAGTAAAAGGTTGGATTTCAACCGTTTTGGTTGGTTGACCCCCGTTGTTACACGCTTAGATTTATTTTAGAGAAGAAAGTTACTAATGTTATTTTTGTATGTTTTTAAGTTTTTACCGGCAAGGTCTATATTCGTCAGAAAATTTTAACACTGCGGTGCGGCACTGTATATTGCAGTTTTAGATCAGCGCCATCTCTTGATCGATAGTGGAACTAATGTAATTTTTGTTGATAATTTCTGAGAAAGGGAGGGAAATCTTTATATAAACTTCTATGACATAAAATTATTTTATATTTTTTTCTATGCAAACTTCAGAGATAAGGGAATGTTCAAAATTTTTACATTTTTCGTCAAAATTGAGAATGAGCAAATAGCGTTCTTTCATATGATACCCCACATAGCCCCAGTTCCATTTTTTAAGAATCCCTTTCAGTCGCTGCTGTAAAAAAACATTTTCAGTTCTTTCTTATTTGCAAACTAGTTGATTAAACGTCTATTCCAAATTTCAAGTTGATAGTGTTAGAAGTTCTTGAGATATCTAGCTGTGACAGGCGGACAGACTTAGTCACACCATAAGGGTTCCTTTTTACCATTGCTGAGTGCGTGCATTTAATGCCGTATCCCTACGCATGAGAGCTTATTTTGCTCTGAATATTTATAAATCGCTATATTCACTTATCGGCAGCGTGTGCGTTTTGAGTAACTACTCAAAACGCACACGCTTGCGACGTAGGTAGGTAATGATACAAGGTTTCGATTGTTTTTTTTTTTAATTATTTGAAAACAGAAATATTATTATTTTGTTACTTTAACGTTATTTTTCGATAGTACTACAGTAGTACTATTCTGTAATAACATTTTCGTATCTCGACAGCGGAATCCGAGGTGAGTATCAAATTAAGACCTTTATGTTGTGTGCAATGAGGCTCACATTGCGAGTTTTGTCACTCAGGTGAAACTCGATATCGAAATAGTTATTTACAGAATAGACTAGTTGATCGCTAATCGTTCAGCCGCTGGAAAACAACTATTCAAATTTCACGGTGTATACCTACTAGTGAAAATTGTGTCAATACATCTGACTGAAGAATTCATAATACAGGATTCTCCTACTTTGAAGGTGTTCTAGACCGAGTAATTCTCGTAGTAACAAGTTTTTCTTTAAGGATGGGAAGTCATCAAATGACTCCTACCGGTCTGAGTGGACCAGAGCGGTAGGGAGTGTCAGACTCTTACTGACTTAAAGCCCATCCGTGTGTTTCGGGCTTAGTTGCGGGCGTATTTTACTCCGTATCGCCTAACCAGTAAGAATTAATGTCAATACGATTTGACAGGTACTGTGAAATAGTTGTCATTCCATTGATATGTAAAAAAACCCAAGATGCACAGTCTCGAACAAATGCAACACTCGAAACTGTCGTCAAAAACTGTCATGTATCAAGTGTCATGTGTGAGTTGTGTGTAGTTATACTATAAACAATTTTTTTTTGCAAATTCAAGCTTACACGGATCGCTTAAAGTTGTTTTTACAAAGCAGTGCAATATAGTGAGCGATGCGAGACTGTTTCAAACTAGCGCATAATACATATTGCGCTTATTTTTTGCGGACGTTTTTGAGATGCTGCGTGTGTATTTTGGGTTTTTTATATATCAATGTGTCATTCATTCTTAGTTCGGATTCGGGACTAATCGTAGTGCCGTAGGTATATAATACGCCTGCAACTAAGCCCGAAACTACGGACTTCGGGCTTAGAGAGTATGCTAGGCTAATCTTTTTGTTAAATAAATGATAGCTTACTTATACAATCAGACTTTTGCTTGCAGGCAAGCTGTAAGCTGTCTCGTAACATACAAAAGAGAAAGCACAAACCGTTGCTGCCAATTGCCTACTAGCTACTCACTCCTAATCATCAAGAAAGGCCTATGATACTGACCTTGGATGTAGCGAAGACTTACCTACTTTACTTTTAATGAGTCAGCACATTCCATACAAATCTTACCTAACGTCGACTATAAAGAAGTCAGTTGACAGCTGACGCATCACAATATGGCGGAAAGGTCAGTAAAATTCTATTTTTGAAATCGTAAAGGAAGCTGTAGAATGCATCAGCATTGTTCCGGGCAACATCATTTCAACCAAAAGATAACCACTGCTCGACCTAATGGCTAGTTTACACGGTGCTACTCGGATTGCCTACTCGTATGCCAAGTACCTCGGTTTATCTTAGCTGTCTTCACGATGATAGTAGCTGCGCTGTCTCTTGCGAGGCGCAGACACAAAAAATATAGATTCCACTCGCAAACCCCTGGCTGATACTGGTGAGCTACTGCCGAACGCGTCCGAACGATGCGAGCGATGTCCGAGCTATTGCCATGTGCAAGTTACTGTCAGGCGAGAAGACGATTGAAAACATACAATGTCCATAAAACATACAACTCGGATGCGAGCTACCAACCAACTCGCACGTGGCAGTAATTCGTAACAAAAGTCCATACAATGCGAGTTACTGCACTGCAGCTACTCCGACGGCTGACTCGCACGCTAGCTTGCACTATGAAACTAGTCATTAGCCCTTCCATGCCTTGCCATAACCGCCTGGCCTCCAGCTGGTTATCCAAGGATTCCTAAAATTGTAAGTATGTGTATTAATAAAATTAATCAGTGCCTTATATCTGCAAAAAAGATAATCAGCATGAAATATATTACACTAACAAGTAATTCTTTTGATTACATTCAAACCAAAATTATTCATTTCAATGAGGTATGTATAGGATTCACAGGAATTTTGAAATTTAAACTTAATTTCCCTGACTGAAAGAAAAAAGAGATGACGCTTATTGCCCATTCCAAGCGTAGGTAAGTTACTATTTTATCAACAAAAAAAAAACGTTTCGCATGAAATATTAAAAAAAAATGATCACACAACAAATCCTTTCTCTCCGCACTAAACTAAAACAATTCGGAATAAATTAAGTTATAACTCCTCCACACTTACAAGCTAACCGATAATTAAATTTAACTAGAAGGTTACTAAAATAAATGTAAAGTCCCGCCTACGATTGCCAGTTAAAATTCCTTGAAGACAGTGTAATTACATTACACTGTGCTGCATCTAAAACCGAACGTCAATCATTTGGAGGCAGCGACACGTTATTACTACACGAGGTTAGTATTATAGTTGTCGAATTGTACAGTCAGCTAGAGTGTTTGTTTTTTTGATCGCGAGTGTAAAAGTTTTGAGATTCGATCAAGTGTAGCTAAGTTCCGTTATAAGAAGCTTACGGCCTTTTTCGGGGAAAACTAGACTATAGATTTACATTTTCACTAAGTTGTTGTCGAAAATTGTTGATAATCTCTCATATCGTAAAGTTCCAATTATGAAATCAAAAGTGACCTTATTGACACGCTTGCGATTGACCACAAACTCACCTGATGGAAAGGGATGACGTGGTCGACGGGGAGGACGCTTGCCTAGAAGTTACCTATTCACTTTTCTTCTAAAGACCTCTATCTCTTTATTATTTGTTTATTAAATACTGATATTCAGCTGCATTCGATAAGAATGGAAGCCGTTCTCAATATAGTTTGAAAAAGACTCCTCAGATAGGTCATTCCTTTCATAATAGTGAGATATGCAGTGTAACATTAACAGTAGGTGCTGTGCTTTTATGTAAGTTTATTATTTCATCATCATCATCATCATATCAGCTGAAAGACGTCCACTGCTGGACATAGGCCTCCCCCAAGCGTTAGTTTATTAAGTATTATATCTTCTACTATTTCCTATTGCAGCCTTACGTTTCTGTTACGTAATTAATATGATCTAGATACACATTTTATACATATTGTATTCCTTGTAAAGACCGAGAATTATATTATTATTCATTAAAACAATGTAAATATCTCACAGTACATTTTTATACTGACTGTACCTGCCTTTGCGATTTCAAATAATCTTAGTATGAAATGAAAATTGATGATTTTAATGAATATAAGGATTTTAGAACAGCAATACTTTGACAAGGGGTCAATGTAATTTCAAACGTGCAACAATATTGTGACAAAATTGTTCCTAAGTTATTTTTAATGAAGTTACTAGTTTAAAAATAGGTAAAGGCATAAAACAATAATGATCAAATGTGGTTTTGCAAAAAATGTATCTACATAATCGTGATGATAATGATGATGAACAGAATAAACGCAATCTCTTAAAGGGTCATTGTACTCATCATTAAGAAATAAAAAAATCGTTTAGAAAAATCCGCTGCTCAGTACATTTTGTCGAGTTATGCACACTTAGCGAAAAAAAAAAATCGACTGCCCCATACAAATGTATGGGGCAGTCGATTTTTTTTTCGCTGTTTTAGTTTTGGTCCCATAGTGAAAGTTGTTCATAATGATGAGTAAAATGACACCTTAAGAGGTATTGCGCTTATCTGTTACACATTGTAGGTATTTGAGCCTGCTAGAATCAAGAAGGATGACTTATGCAGAAGATACTTGTACAGAGAGGGCTCTGAGGTTTCTGCCTGAATGTAAATAAATTGGCGCAACATAAAATGGGGCGTGTCCAAATCCAACATGCCTTCGCGCGACTTTACCTTTTCTATTCAAAATATTAAATCACATCTGCAGAAAAATAAAACTAGTGTCACGAAACAAAGAATACCCAAAGACCACAGCACGATTCATTCAAAACTAAACAGATGACGTATCGTGAGAATTAGGCCAAACTCACAGCGTATAAAAAAGTCATTTGTTCCCAATAATTACTACAGCGATTATCATAACTGTCCTAACGTGTGTTGACGTATTACTGTTAAACGAATACCGCCCACAGAGGGGAGAAAAGGAAATAAAATAATATCATAAGTTAGGTAAGCCTGCCCGTCATGCAAATCGATCATTAGGACCTAATATCCCTTTTGATTTTAAGTAATTTATATGAAATTATGTGTAGAAAACTTTTTGGAACATGCGGAAGCCTGCTTTTCATGATAAATGTTCGTAATCGATTATGTAGATGAATGTGGGAGATATGTATCGATACTGAATGATCGATCGCGTCATAATCACGTCTAGAAACGTATCATGGAATCTAATGTACGTAAATATTGTTTGTTGTAATCATTGCGTAATGACTATTTTAGTAAAAGTTTGTGTCGGTGTATTTTTTATTTATTTATTATATTTTTGTAGTTTTCTGTACTTATTTATATATTACTTAAATATTTATATGTGAAGTATTTCCGTTCAAAAATAATGCTTCCTTCGTGTAGGTAATAAAGAGAGAGCGACTGAGAAGACATATTAAGACTCTCTCTCTTCGACCATCTATCTCATGATGAAGGTAGGTCACTGCATAATCGAAAAAAAAGCCATCAGCACTTACTTTTAGAACAACTTAACATCTTAACCACAGACCTGACAAGACGATGCAACAACGATCGCAAATTCGACAGGTTTTTATGTTCAATCTTCACACTCATTAATTGAGCTGGGTACAGTATAAAAAACTGTGAACTTCTTTGCAAAAAGAAGCCAAAAAAACAAAAAATAATAATTACTTTAACTATGGTTGAAAGAACTTATAATCCTCAGTATCAGTTTTTACGAGAAATGTATGAACATCCTCAATAACTTAAATGCAAAACAGATCGACGACTCCTGAATTCGATTGAAATTAACCGTTTTAGATTGATTAACATTAGAGGAGCTCGTAGCTAAAGAATAACAGCCGCACAGGTCGATCATCAAGGTTAAGCAACGCTTGCCAAGGTTGGTCTGTGGATGGGTGACCATCTTAACTAACCAAGTTTCCTTCGTGCCTCGGAAAGCACGTTAAGTTGTTGATCTCGGATGTCATTTGTAGAACTTTGGCAGTCGTTACGGATTGTCAGAAGCCAGTAAATTTGACTCCAGTCTTGCCAAGAAATACTGAGTTACCCATTTAATGGATTGTGGTGGTCTGGTAGGCAGCCGCTCCACGTAAAATACTGGTATTCGGCTGGATCCGGTTTGACTGGAAGCCGACCTCAATGTAGTTGGGAGAAGGCTAGGCAAATGATGAGATTGATTAATTAACATAGCAAATTACCATTTATGTATGTTGGAGTCGGTTTCCTGTGTAATCAGATGCAGTCAAATCAAATCGTATATTTCAAATAAACCATTTACAGGCACTTTTGAATTGTCAAAGTCGGTTAGTCAAAAACATGAAGCTATTTGCACGTTCCAAAGCGTAGATCTCTATGGAGAAGAACGTGCAAGAAACTCCACGGACACTCTTTTAAACCATGTGATGTATTACAAAAATCTTGTTAACATTATCTTTGATTGCTTCTTTCTATATGTGAGGACAATGCAAAGAACAAGACAAAATATAAACAATTCAAAATGTAGGTACAGATTAAAATAAGCTAGTGGCAGGTAAGAGATGACCAGTCTAAACTGACGGCGCCCATTCATGAACATGACGCGTGCATCAGCACCATCTAACTTAACCATTTCGAAGGGATACCAAATGATCCAAAACACGCGCCACCATCAGCAAAACATTTTTGTGAGCATGACAAGCTCTCAACTGCCACGCTCGTTCAGTACATATGTACCAGTTGTACCAACATCTATTTTACTTCCTATTTGATCTCCACAACCCAATGTGTGGGTACCTAAAACGAGATCCTCTGCGACTGGTAGTCAGACATTCGGATTACCCGTAACGACTGATAACGATCTGCAAATATAAGCCGTGCCCGGGACGTGGTCGTGACGTGGTCCATCCGGAGCTCAAAAAAAAAATCGGTGCATACATTTTATATGAACTCGTTCCCACACATCCGTGTCCGGGCCGTGCCCAAAGACCATGTTGTGACGGACCACGGCCCATACATGACCCGGGCCAGGCCCGAATATGTGCGCCTTAAGTGCCCCCTCTGAGGCGCGTAGGGGTCTCGGTATCTATAAGGAAACAATTTTCGAGAGTTGCCCTCGATTTCTCAGGGTTTCCATCATCAGTGCCTGACATGGTGGCAATGGGACCACACGGGAAGCACCAGCTTTCAAATAAAAAAAGAATCATGAAAATCGGTTCACCCAGTCGGTTAATTATGAGGTAACAAACATAAAAAAAATACAGTCGAATTGATAACCTACTCTTTTTTTGAAGTCGGTTAAAAATAAACCCCATGTGATTCCAACTGACGTAAAGTCACTACCGTTGTATTTGTCTCTCATTAATAAAACAAAGAATGACAGTCCTAAATTATTTCATTATTCGAGCCCTACTATTGCAGTTATCACGCCATCACCCCTAATTTATTACCAGCAAGGTACACCATGGAAATTATTGCTTACGTACGTATTATAATTTCTTTATGCTAATAAACTTGGAAGGTGTGAAGTGGTTCGATTTGCGCGGAAGTTGTAGTTTAGGATTAGTTGGTGAACAAAATGGTATGGTGTTTTGGTCCTGCTGGTGTCTTTGTCATTTATAGACCAAGAAATCTTCAGTTAGATTTTTGGGATATTCTAGTCGGTGTATTTTTATTTCAATGTCGGTGTTTAGGTACATTGTTAGTAGGTTAAGGACATTATTGTATAAACTGAACATGGCAGCTAGACTTCGTCAATTCTGGGAGCCAAAGTGGTATCGGTGTTAAAAGATAAATCTATCCCACCTCTGATATTATGAAAAGATATTTTTTTATAGGATGACTGCTTCAAATGAAATCTGTTTTCCCGTAGTGCGACTATGATTCCCAGATTCTTTGCGTTTAGAGCTTCGTCTTTAAGTCAAAACTTAAGTTCATCTATGTGATACACATGCTTGATCTGCGCTGGGTTGGCTATACTAGTAATACTTACTTTCGTCCAGACCTCGGCCTACGACAATTATAAAAATATAATTTCCACACCATAAATAACATGTGACACGTGGATTACGTTGAAAATTAAGTACCCCCGTATTTCTGAATTAAGTACAAACGACACGATTATTGTACGAAATGGGTTTTCATTAATGGGTACAAGTGTTTTTAATATTACAACACGTTCCCTTATTTAATCGTCGGTAGTTGCGTGAGAAACGCGAACGGCCAGTAGCGAGTTACTTTTAAGCACTCATATAGTACAAAAATACTATTTTCATTGATATTTTCGTGTCCTGAATCTTATTGGGGTGAAATAAAGGTTAGTTTTGGCTGTTTTTTGAGTTATCGTAAGTTGGTGGGCATCAGCTAGGCGGTGGAAATGTGCAAGGAGCATTAATCACAACAGAATTAGCTTTGGCGATCCGCTCCCAACTGTCCGCGCAGAATTTATACCGCTGTCTTGGACACAGGGGGATAAGTCGCTTTTAATATTTTTGTTGCTTGAAACCCATGAGCTGAGTTGTAAGTATTTCATCTGTCCATTTTCGCATTTAAAATGCGAAATGGTAGTGGATAAGACTCCATATTTTTTCAGGAAAGTGGTTGCCTATCTATCTGTTTGTTTGACATTGTTTCTATGTTTTCAGTTTATAAATGAGGCACTTAATAAAGTAATTGATTTTTGGCTTAAAAGTGCATTTTAGGGCAAAAACCAAAAATTAAATTAATCAACTTAAGCCGTATCACCACTCGCATCAAGTTGATTTCGCGCCCAAACCACCTCTGCGCCGCTGGGCACCGCATAAATACTACTTAACGCTCACGACACTCCAAATTTAAAAATAAAAAAGAAAATCTCCAAAGAAGCAGCAGCCAGTGTCAGAGCGAAACTTTTAAATAATTACCGGGAGACGCGTCGAGTGGCGTCCCTAATGTGTGAATGTGTTACCCTTTACCAAAATAATTTTGTTTTGAACACACTTTTTATAGATTCCGACGTTATTTATTCGGGCAGCCCCGTTTAGCGTCGGAGTAATAAATATGATGGTGTCATTTAGTCTCGTTAGCGTTATGAAATAATAACTTGTTAAAGGTTGCACCGATAAAGGTCAATGCTTCATGGTGTCTTGCGGTTTATAAATAAAGTTGTAGAAGTGTCGCACTTGAGTATACTTAAGGCTGATGAAGAGATTCAATTCGCAGCTGAGCACACTGAATCGATCTTTTTATAAACCAAAACTATTTGTTGCTATCGGTATTCCACGACCGGATTTGTCCAATAAAACAGCGTAAGATTCCGAAAAAAAAAGGTGAAACCTTTTAAGACATCAATCAAACAGTCAAGGAGAAACCTCAAACACAAAAATTTAATAAGACAGCCTTATCAACGAATTTTCATCACCGTCTGTCCTTGTCAAACGCCAAACAAACCGTGTTGCAACAGTTAGATTTTACACGTACTGCTACTAAAGCCTATTTAAGTAGCGTGGTACCGCGAGTGGTATGTGACACCAAAACGTCACGGCAATTAAGGAATCGGCAAGCTCTAACCTCGCTGTCGGCCGACCTGCATTGGGCACGCGGTTGATTGGCACGCCGCGGCGCTAGCTGGCTGGATGTGGCCTGTGGTGCGGTTCAAACGAGTGCTAGGTAATGTGATTGGGGATTAAAGGTGTGTTTGAGGATTTTTAGCTTTAGTATAGCTAAAGCGTTGGGTTGGATGGCTAGTTTACATCTATAAGTGCAGTTTTTTATGCTGGAGTCTTATGTTTTGGGAGACAGAACCTCGCGCTTAACCACAATCTTACCTGACGGAAAGCAATGATGTGGTCGACGATTACCTAGAATTATAACTTTCAAAACTAAATGTATTACAAGAACTAAAACACTTGGTTTTGTTGCGTTGTTGTATTATTTGTATAGTTTTCCTAAAGGCTTACGTAAGCACTAACCTACAATGACGCGAAAAAAGAAAGATTAGGCAGGACGGTGGACCCTGCAAATATCACGGATAAGTAAAGTTAACTTGAGGAAGAGTTCGATTCTTCTATCTAGCTACTAGATCATTCAATCTAAACGTAACATAACATTTTTACCAACTCCACAAGGCACACTTCCAATTAGTTGTTGTTAGTATACTCCCAAACGAGCACATTCCATCGTACCAAAGGTCTTCGTCCATTGGCATCTACAAGTAACATTTATCATATATCATGCCAGTTCGATGTCTCTCTGACGTTTTCTCTTCCGTGGTTGACAGCACGTTAGTTGGCCGAGGACTTTATTGTGTATCTACTGTAATGTAAGATGACTGTGCCAATAATCAACGAATATATCCGTGTAAATGTATGCTCATAGATAAGATTTGTGGTTGTGTTTTTTTTTTGTTTGGTTCCATCTAGCCGGTGAGATTTTTTGAATTTGGAAGATAGTTCGCAGATGGGTTTCGATTCGGTGCTTGATTGTGTTTTGTCAACTTGAATGTCTTTAGTAGGTGGTATATTGATTGGTGGGTTTGCGGGAATTCTGGCTGGTCCTTGGAGTTCAATTACTGTCTCTTAACAATTTTATCAATTTGGTTTCATCAAGAGGCTCGAACTCGTTAAAGTTTAGTTTATGTTTTAAAAGTTTTATAAAATTCCATATTGATGACCAATATCTATCGTTTCTGCAAACTTCTTAATAATGTTTATCAAGATTTGTTCACTTCTTCTTTTTTTTTTCATCCGTCCCTAACTCCGCCCTTAAGACGACCCACTGACCCATTATTTCACTAAGATCCTTAATAAATTGTGAATAATATTGCCATTTACAAAACGATCAAATCCCTCCGATCCTTGCATCTTTACGACGTCTAACTTAGCCACCATTACTCACTTTAATGCGTCTAGCCGGCTTTGCCTTAACACTTCGAATGCAGAATCAAAATCTAGAACGTTTATATACAATGTCATCGGTCACAAGTCGGCTACAGTACTTTCTAAAGTACATAACTCGTAGGCGACACTGCGTGATTGGCGGCCGACATACTTGCAATCCGTCCCGTTACGTGCAGAGGCCCTACTATTCGTTTTCTTCTGGTAATAAGTATGAAACGAGAGATAATATATATTAGGAGAAGATACGAAAAGTAAAAACAGATATTTACCACTCCATTTGGGTGTCATAAAAGATGACCTTTTTTCTACATTTGCATCTCTTGGAGGCTAATATTCATAGAGGTAAACATTAGAAAACTCCTGTGATTATGAAAGTTGATGAATCCTAAAGTAATGATTCAACTGCCTTAGAATCCACAGAAAATCACCGCTGTGACTGTAATTAGGAAGATAGCCAGCAGCCAATTCCTTCAAACTAAATTAAAAGCTTCTTACAAACCTGTTTCTCTACTTCAAACCACATTTTCTATTTAGAAATTAAACTAAGATAGCTTTTTTGTTTCGTGAGCTCGGTTTACCCCGATTGTCATTTTTTTGTTGCCTCATGTCCCACAATGCAGAATGCACCTTGCTGTACTCGTAATTTATGACACTTTACTGTCATCTTTTTGTTTATGATTTCTTCTCGGTTTTACCAACTTTAAATTACCTGGTAAGCAATAGATGTTTAATCCGTATGACTTGTAATATTTGTAAAATATTGGGTAGAAATAAGGGTTACAAAAAATACCAGGTGACAGTAGACGTAAATAACGAATTCATAGGCCAGTTTTTCAAAAATTAATATGGCGGTACGTGTTCAACTTTCAGTTGTCCTTAGTCCTTAGCATGCTAATGTCGACCTTCACTAAGAAAAACTGGTAACAAACAAGTAATTACAACAATCAAACAACTTAAAATTAAAAACTCGAGAGAATTGCAATTCATGAGCGATAACGATGTAATAAGTAATTTTGCATAACAAAGTTTTTGCGATACGATATTAGAGTGGTCTACCGAGTACCGATTCAGTCACCTTTTCCTTATAGAGTAGTCCACTTGTTTGCCAATCGATACATTTCGAATTTGCACGTCTGACACTTCAAACCACATTTACAAAATGATCGATACCGGCAAATTCGCAATCAGATTATTCACGCGAAAATTTAAAGATTACGATGCGGAGAAATCGATTATGCTATACGTTTTTTAATTTGATTTTTTCGTGTTTACGATAGCGTAAATTGACTGATTTTATACATTTTCAAAACTAAGAGAAAATCCAAAACACAGTAAAAATATTGAAACTAAAAATCAGACGGAGTTGTGAGCGTTTTAATAGAGACAGCACGAATTGTGCGTGACGTCACTCGCAAGGCTGGCCATTATGAATTTGCGCCATCCAGTGCAAACAACGTTTTGCGTGACAGAATAACTTTAAAAGCTTCAACTTCTCTATTTTTCCATCGTTTTTTTACTAATCGTACTATTTTAGTAACATCTTTCAAATAAGTATTCATTTATGAATTAAATACCCTGTTGTAAATTTCGTGAGCAAATGGTAGAGGCGTCGAGTTGGACTGGTCCACTCGATGTCGTCGATGTATTGTCAGTCGAGTGACACTTACAAATGTTTGCCACTTAACAAAAACAGGGTAGTACCGGCTTGTGCCGTAAAATAATACAAGTGCAGTAACTTGTGCTATGTTCACGCTGGTTCTTCTTTATATATTGAGCTTTTAATGTTGTTCTTAATGTTAGTCCGGTTAAGTAGTTGCAACCTTCCCAGGTTTGTAACTGCGAGTGGCCATCGTCAAAAAAAAAAAAAACTTAATGTTGGAGATGGTGTCTATCTGCTGTTTGGCGAGTCATGAAGATTTCTTGGATCCGTTGCGTTGGAAGATTCTGTGGAATCAGGTAGCTAGGTGATGTAGTATTGATGAATACAAACAGAAACTGGATCTGTTACAGGAACTGCTATAAGTCCTTCACCTCGGAGGACTTTCAACTTTTGGAAGCTGTTAATTGAATATTTTCATTCGAGACAGTTTTGTTACTAAGTGGTTATGATACCTGTCATGGTTAGTAGCTCTGGGCGCGATTTAAACTATGTTTACGACATTACTAAGTAGTATTTGAATACAACTGCCAATCGTTTCGACTAACTTGTACGACTAAACCTAATTTAGCAATCGCCATTTCAATATCAAAGTTTTCTAACCAATACCACAAACACTTTTACTTAATTATACCAATGATAAATCACCTAAATATGTAACTGGAATGCAGAACTGGCATAACTATCGAAGAATTATTGCGGTTGGCTTCAGTAAAATTATTTATCGTTATACGTGTCTAATCGGCCAGTAAACCTTGTAAATGGAACTGTTTTTTTAATGAATAAAAAATATAATTGGTCAGCGGAAGCCATATTTGTTTCGTTGTTTGATCTGCTTCGCCCATCAGACCTGAACTCGCTGAGGACAATGTTTTTTTCTTTCAATTCTAAGATTGGTACGGTTATCGTTTTGAACGTATTTATTATAGTAATTCTAACTGTGATTAGTGTAAGTTTTACGTTTTGTTTATTTGTAAAGTGTACGCTACCTATTATTGCCAGTTCACAAAGGAATGTATAAGGCTGAAGTGCCTAATATTTGTCTGCACCTGAGTATGCTCTTTGTGTGTATTGTAAGTATTTTCTAAACCCTACTGTTCTTTCTAGGGATATTGACCACCATAAACATACTGTAAATTCTCTGATGGATGTTTTCTAGGGTCTTTATACGGAGACATAATGAAATGAAAGAATTCCTTAGACTTGTAAGACATCACGTTTCACCTTCTTTGTACTTCATGGTTAGGATCTAAAGCTGTGAAATGACACGGATTACAGTACCAATATACTAGATATACATCACTATAAGAGGGCTTTGAACGCCGTCTTGTATACAACATCGTCACATTCCTCGAAAGACACACTGAGGGCGCGATTAGCAACGCCAATACCGCGCGTTATAAGCCGATCCACGGAGTGGGACATTTGCGATAAATAGCAGGCGACAAAGAAACAAGAACGTTTTAGCACCTAACACCACCTATTACGTATACACAGCTCATAGTTTATCGAATCGACGTCGATGTCCTTCGGGGCTCCTCCAAACTTTCTTGCGTTCGGTCACAGTGGCGCGCGTGCCCAGAACACTTTTTGCTGGCTTGTTGGGTGCCGGCACCGAGATATTGAAATAATTGCTTTTTCAACGGCACGGCGTGCAAATGACATTCGAGATGGAGGTCGTTTTTTTAACTGAGTGTACGAGATGGAAAATTGTCTCGTGATGAAATGTTTGGTTTGGTGATAAAATGATAAGTTACCAGTTTACACGTGGGTAGCTTTTGTTAAGTTGTTGATTTTAGAAAAGAGAAATTGTTTGATCGATATATCTTTGTTTGTTTTTGTTGTTTGAGCTCTTGGTACATATGTTTGAAGTTTCTTAACAAATAATTTAACTGGTACATAAATAATGGCGAAACTGCTAAACATTTAGTGATAAATGAAGCTGTTCTACCTCATTAAAAATACTTAGTAACTATCCACTAAGTGAATATTTATATTCCGTTTCATCAACAACTGCTCAAGTATTTCCAATAATTCGTGAGGACTATAAAATGATTAGCGACACCTCGGGACCCGGGCCCCGGGGCCCCAAACCCTGTGTCTTAATGAGAACCGACGCAGTGGCAGCTAAGTGTTAAAAACCTAAATTGTGGTGTGAACTTTCACAGGCAGTGGTCGCCGCGGTTTTATAGCTAGCTACAGCTGCGCTTGTGGCTTTGCTTGATTATTTATTTATTTAGATGTAAAATATTTAAATCACTTCATGTCGTCGCTCTGAGGCTGGTATTGAATTTTATGGCATTTACTGTTTCTTGCAGAAATCCAACAGTTACCCGATGAAACTTTATGAAAATGATGTTGTTTTTTTCCTTCCTTATCCAGCAGGAGACAGAACAGAGCTAGTTCAGTAGGCATCAAGGGTCGTTTTCAACTGAGCACGAACCCAGTTGCCAAGCACCACGAAATCAAATTACTCAATGGGTCCTAAATCCTTATTCCTTACTAATATTATAAATGCGAAAGTAACTCTGTCTGTCTGTCTGTCGCGCTTTCACACCAAAACTACTGGACCGATTTAAATGAAATTTAGTATACAGGTAGTCTAAAGCCTGAGAAAGGACATAGGCTACTTTTTATCCCGGGAGTATGTTCCCTAGGGACCACGCGGGCGAAGCCGCTGGAAGAAGCTAGTTGTGAATATTTTATTGAGATAATTATAATATAATGGCACAAATGTTTCAACGCACAGTAATTAGATGGATTCAAAGACATCCTCTATTATCTTGTGTGAAATAATTAAGACAGGAACCTCAAATTCCCATATTATAATTTACAACCAAAGGCTTTGGCAGGGGGCAGGGCACGATGCTCGCAGAACAGATGGTCCATAGGGTCGAAAAGTTCTGGAGTGGCGACTGCGTACCGGTAGACGCAGCGTTGGTAGTTCTCCCAAAAGGTGGACCGATGACCTGGTGAGGGTCGCGGGTAGCCGATGGATGCGAGACGCACAGAACTGCTTGCTGTGGCGACACTTGGGGGAAGCCACCGTCCAGCAGTGGACGTCTTTCGGCTCATCTCTTAAAATATTAACATAAAAAAACAACTTAAAGCTATCGAACAAACAAACGGACAAACTATTATTGTACTATACACATCAACATCGAAAGGTAATACGAACGAGAACCGAAAGTGTTTCATTTTGTCTTTTTTTGCTCTGCACTGAGTCGCGACAGCTCTGAGATACCATCAGCATTATGTGATGGCACGTGCTATCTAACATCTATAAGGCTTATAATAGCTTTGTGCTTTTCCTCATAACTTCTTTACCATAGTTTATAGCGAGCATGCGTGATCATTTGATGAACTCGCTTTTCCGTAAAAGGATGCATTGCTCGGGAACCCTGAAAGTAACTTAAGGATGAAGAATAAAAGAACGATGGAGATTGAAGTTAATAATAATACTTATGTAGAATTCCCTGCGGAGTTTGTGTTTCTTGAGAGCTACTTACCTGCGGTACGTAAAGAGTGAATGGGTTACTTCCATAAGTTGAGCAAGCTTGTTTCATCATCGACCATATCATCGCTTACCATCAGGTGAGATAGTGGTTAAACGGGAGCCGATCAACATTAATAAAAATCATCATCATATCAGCCGAGTCCACTGCTGGACATAGGCCTCCCCCACAGGGGGGGGGAGTTGCCATTTAAATCGCCACGCTTGGCAGGTGGGTTGGCGATCGCAGTGTATGGTGTTGCGTTTTACAGAGAACGCTGCTGCCCATTCTCTGGTGAGTCCCTTAGTCACCTCTTACGACACCCACGGGAAGTGATGGGATGGTCATATTCTTTTATGGTACCATACGGCACCGGCTGACACCATACCGCACATTTATTAATAAAAATAGTCCATAGTAATACCCTTAAATTCGTGTCAATATAAGAATTCGGATTTGACAGAAGGATATTGTTTTACAAGTAAGCTTGAAAGAGACATGAAGACAAATCTCTTTTGCTCTTAGTGGTAAACCGATCTTCTATCCTTCTCTTCTCAGCTGTCAAATCCGACTAAGAAGTCGGATTTGACAATCTAAGAAGATTGTCACGAACATAAGGAAGAAATGAAATCAGACGAAGTCGAAACTACTTCTGAAGCTGTTAAATCGTTCAGGTTATTAGTTTACTCGGTTCTTGAATACAGCAGTAGCTCATATAAGCTGTTAAGTACACGGGAATTTTAATAGTCCATCTAATGAAGAAACTTGGAAGCGATGTGTGAAGAACAGGTGTCGTACCGGTGACTAGAACCGTTGAGGAAAGTCGAGTCGTGAAGGAATGCTTACATAACACCAGTGAAAGCAAAAAATAAATTGGATGTTTAAGACAAAAAAAGAGAATATATTTTCACACTGGACTCTTTTTTTAGATATTACAGACTTCTGTTGCTAACCTATCCATAGTTTAATGAAATAATGTATTCTATTAGCGTCACAGGTGAAAGCAAATATAGCAAACACCCTGCACCGTCTAGTGCTTTTAGATGGCACAAAAATAGCAGCAGTGGTCAAGGGCATGTTCATGAAGTCATTTTAGCTGCACAACCTTTGAATGCATCGTCATTATCATTCAGTATAGTAAACAAAAGCTTATAGTATTTTGATAGGTTCATTATGTAAGGAGAAACCGGGCCCGCGTCGTTAATGACTCCTCCTCCTCCCGCAGGACTTTGTCCCTGCAGTTAGAAAAATGTAGGCTAATTATTATGCATGATGTTCACAAGTCGACCCAACAGCTGTGACAGGAAGAACTGCTTCCATCGGACAGCAATCTTAAGCAACTTGGGTAAAAACGAAAACTTGCCAACACGTATTTTAGTTGTATTTCATCAAGCAGCTGACTTATCTCTCACCTGCCTGGTAACAGCCAGATATTGACACGTAGTTTTACGATCGATCCTCGTGTCAAATGATCGAGTCCGTAACACATTGCACATGTCGGCTGCAACGTAGTCCGAAGATTAACCGCGACGAATCGCCGAGACAATCCTGCAAGACAAAGCCGGTCCGTTTGTCACGCGCCGTAAATATTTTGGACAGGGCTTTACGGACCCCGTAGTTTTATGAGGCTTTCACGCTGACACCATTGTCTGGACAACGCCCGGCTGATTAGCCATGCTCCGACCAAGGGACGTTTACAAAAATTGAACATTTCACTAAATCTGACGTTCAATTGTTTTTATATTGTTTCTGTTTTTTTTTTTCGCTACTTAACGATTTGTTGAGATGTTTATGGTTGATGTTTATTTATGACATGTTTAAGAAATATTGGTTTGTCGTTGTTAATTGCAGCTGCATAGCATACCTACTCATTAAGGACGGTGCATATGAGCAAACAACGGGGGCTTTGTGTTCTAACAATAAAGTGACTCTCGAAAGTGCCGATGCATTTAATGATCGTTAAAAAAACAGATTTCATAATTCTTTTGTGAGGTTTTTGTTGGAAAAGTTCACAGACGTATAGCAAACGAGGCTGTGACGTATCAACGTATGTACGGGCCTCGGAGACAGACTTTGATGTTTTTATTTATGACGATACTAAAAATATTATTTTATCGTTACGGGTTTTACTGGAACCGATGAACATCGGCTGGTCAAGTGCAGCGCTGCCCTTAACATTGAAACAGTAACCAATAAAATAGAAATAGTGTCCGATTCTTGATATTCTTCAATAAATTAATAACGTGCCTTTGTGATTAAGCGGTACGTACAATGTGGATATGTATTCTCCTTCATATCAGGCAGGGCATCAATTTCTGTCGATTAATGTACATTATGATGAACTGGTTTCTACTTCTGTTTTTAATTTACATGACGTTTGGTTATCTCTATTTAACCTAGAAGTCGACCCCGACATACTTGGTAAAGGCTTGTTGGAACTGAAACAGTAAAAAGTGGTTAACAGTGTCACTTGGTCCCTCCAGACATAGTTGATGACTTCACTTTCAACTGCTGTCCGATAACTGTTATCATAATCGTCCAGAATTCGCCAGGCCATGACTCACTTACCAGGCATTTAGAAACCGGAAGATGTTCACACCAGAGATATAGTATTTAGTACAAAAAGTCGGTTCTGAGCCGGTGAGCAATGTGGGCCGGCGTCAAGGCTGCGGCAACCTTGCTGTTTGTGGAGCGTGACGGCGAGCGACGTGTCGGCACCCACGGCGTGACGTCACCCCCTCCCTCGCCCCACCCGCCCTGAGGTGCCAGGTATGCAGCAAGAGTTGCTAGGAGAACTGCTGAGACAATGAGTTTCAGTATCATGTAGAGACTATTTAAATTTCGAATGTTGCAGGCCCTGTTACCAGCCAGTTCTACGTAGGTACCTACATCTTTTTTTTTGTTGAGGATACATGCTTGCAGAACCTATGACGTAGCAATGTTTCCCTCTGTGAAACTTGCTTGCTTGGCTGGAATGTGGATGTGGAGCATGTAAATATTGAAATTGTAACTATTTCAGAATGTAGATACTGTGCTGGTCACTTACTTTGCTTGTATCGTATTGAAGGTCAACGAAGAACGAAAAGTCATTAAGTTCAGTCACGAAAACGCTTTTTCCGTGAGTGAAGACTGGAAATAAATCAAGATTTAAATGACTTCTAATTTAATGAAGTTGAATGTTATCTATAAGGAGATGACATGATTAAAGTCGTTTTAAGCTAATAAAGATTCTTATGAGAAAATTGAAAACTAAAAATCAGACGAGTGCGAGTCGGTCTCGTCCACCTAGGGTTCCGTAAAAATTTGAAGGTACATATTACTTTAAATAAAGGCTATAGTTTTTATGATTTAATTACAAATGTATAGTTTTCAAACGTTTTCCTATACTTGTAGTAGAAGACGGTTTTAATTGCCAAATTTCATAGTTCTAGGTCAACGGGAAATACCCTATACATTTTGATTCCCTTGAGAGTGTCGAAATATACGTTTTTTGTGGAATAAATGGTAATATAAAGATTCCGTTTTTTCCTTTTAAGGTACGGAACCGTAAAAATGCTAAATTTGTGAGATATTTAAGGAATTTAAGTTCTGAGGCACAGAGGCATCCAAAGTTGAAATGGCATTCAGTTAAATTTTGTTTTAATGAAATCAAAGTCGGACATAGGTGTCATTATCAAAAGTCAGAGAATTTGTTTGTAATTAAATATAGCTACAGCTAGAAAATTTTAGCGTCTATTTCAGGCACGTACAGGATATCTTCCCGTCTGTCCGTAGTTTCTCGCAATTGCTTTCAAGCTCATGTCAGGATCAGAAGCGCGTGCAAAAAGCCCGTTGCTCCCACATTATAGAATTAAATGTAAACAGGTGTGAAATTAGCTTCAGTTTTTGTTCAGCTAATAGATTGGGGCTTACTCCTCAGCCCGTCCACTTACGTAATACCCTTTCATTAGAGCTTTACAATCACCTAAACGCCGTCTTTAAAACACTATAATTTCGCACTAAACAGAATGATTTGGAAGTTTCGTCTCGTTATAAATTTTCTACTTTTGTTTTTTACGTACCAATTATGGCGGCAGGGTTTAAAGGAGGTTTTTATAGATCCAAACGTTTGATTGATGGGTGATTATTATTTTTGGGCCCGATCTGAAGATGCTTCCGAGTTGTTTTGTGGGAGATAACAACAATTTTTGTTATTGGGAGGCTGTTTACGTCACGTAATTCTTTATTGTTTTATTAAGAATGTTGTTTTTGTTGTAATTGGGTAATAAGTGGTAACTGCTTATTACCTAATTTGTGTGTACGTGTTATGTTTTTATCGGTTTCAGCACGATATAATTGCTTTATAAGCGAAACTGAGTCCAGTATACTGATTTTGATAGTTTATATTTCTCATCGTACCTTGGTACTTTTAGTAGGTATTTCTAATCAAAGGACAAAGCAGCTCAAACTCGGAAGCATTTCCGATTTCGTCTCATTAACCAGTAAGGCGTCGTCGTAACTGGTTAAACGAGTTAACAATGCGATTTTGTCCCGCAATGTAAATGATTCCTGTGCACGCTTCAATTAGGACACTGTAAAGAAATGTGTGTTTAATCTCGTCGTGCGACGAAATCGAATCGTTAACTCGTACGATCGTTAGCCAGTTAGGATGACGCCTAAGTCAATCATCATCGTCAGTGGCCAAGATCCCGAAAGTCCGTTTTCTTGTGAAAACGGACTCTCGGTCCCACTTCCGAAAAATTCAAGTTATTGACCGCTTATCACAAAAATAACAAGTCCTGTTCCTACTATGTTAATGTATGCAGTGTCTTCTATTTAAATTTGAACTTGACCGGCTTCTTTTGTTAGATTCCGCGAATTTGTAGTCAATTTAAAATTTCTGAGTACTAAAAGTTTGTTGCCCGAGGCCGAATTGGTTACGTTTTTGGGTAACTTGAACGTAACTGTTGATCTGAATTTGATTAGTAGTTTTGTATTCGTAAATATTGATCAGATGCTTAATAAAAATGTTTCAGAATCGTTGCACTATGTGTGACTGATGTGTTGCAAAAATAAAAAAAAAACAAAACCCTTGTCAAGGTTTATGCTATACCTATTTGTTGTTTATGTTGCTGTTCTATACTATTGAATTATTTTCTTCAGAGAACAACCGAGGCTGCACCGCGGCTTCAGTGGAACGAAATGCATCCTACACAATGCCGTAGAACCGCGAGCTTTTGCAACCATTTCACGGATACGCCAAGACGAATCCGTTCGTGGTTGTTTGCTAAGCGTTTGACCCGGCACCGCTCGCGCCCACTAACCCACTGTTCGATAAGAAACTCCTGCAACAAGCACACATTTGATTCTGACACGTATTCGCTCCCCTATAAAGTGCAATGTCCTATCACAATGGCTATTCATCTCTTTGATGTAATGATGTGTAGTCAGTATCAACTGTTTATTTACTGCCTGCTATGTTGCGTTTATCGGTCGTATGTTGGTTTGCGTGTAGGTTGAAATGAGTTCTATTGTCGTCGAGTTGTGGTCGATTTTGGTTTGGCTGTGTTTGGTTCGTTGTGTTTCAGTGTTGGATGTGAGTGGATTGTGTGACTGGCAGAAGAGTCTTCAGCGGTACCGTTAGCGGACCGTTCAATAAATTAATTTGGTAACAGCCGTTGCTTGCTAGGGATAAACTTGGATTACACGACGTTGACTTACGAGTAGTTTGTGCTATAAAGTGCTGCATTAATGCCCATGTAAATATTAAATTAACGTCACGTTAATGAAAGATTTTTAAGATTTTAGCGGAGTACTGTGAAAAAAGTTTGTAGGCATTAATAAGAGTCCCAGGGAGATTTGTGTGAGTTTATTAAAGCTTGATTTTCTGTTCGGATGGAAAGGTTCACCCATTCTTACTAATATAATACAAAAATAACATTTCAAATCACATAAAATTTCTTACTGATTTCAATTTATAGGATATGATGGGTTTTCTAACAACGGGAATGTACCTACATCTTTGTCATTAATGTTAGGCATAGTTTCTGCCATTATGATGTCCTCTGCAGAAGAATCTGACAAAGGAGTATCAAGTCTCACTCAGACAGCTAAAAACATTATGCGGTTCCATTGATATATAAAAAACCCAAGATACACACTCAGCATCTCAAAAACGTCCGTAAAAAACAAGCGCATAATGTATAATTGTGCGCAAGTTTCAAACAGTCTCGCATCGCTCGCCATACTGCACTGCTTTGTAAAAACAACTTTAAGCGATACGTGTAAGGTTGAATTTGCAAAAAAAATTGCGCATCACTCGCCATACTGCACTGCTTTGTAAAAACAACTTTAAGCGATCCGTGTAAGGTTGAATTTGCAAAAAAAAATTGTTTGTAGTATAACTACACACAACTCACACATGACACTTGATACATGTCAGTTTTTGACGACAGTTTCGAGTGTTGCATTTGTTCGAGACTGTGCATCTTGGGTTTTTTATATATCAATGTGCGGTTCCCATATTGCTAGGGATACATAAACTGACTGCTGTCTATACAATACCAATCTCAGCTCGCCTTTGGATGCATTATAAAAAACTATAGCATGTTTCGGTTTAAAAATCAAAGTCAGATCTTAACAGGAACCTCTTTCAGATCCAAATGAAGCGAGTGAGCGGAGCCTATAAAAAATACAGGAGTAGGATTTTTATATATCAGTGGATTAGGTATAGGTTTAAAAAATTGTCCATGTACCATTTTCGAAATTCACATTCAGATCTTTACAGGCACGTGTGTTCTCTTGAACGCCATGTCCGGGAGGCGCCATCTCGTCTCATCCTTGTAGAGGGCGCTCAGCACTCCTCGGCAACACTCGGCAGCACTCGGCAGTACTCGGCACATAAATTGAACAAATACTCGAGTCAATCTCAGACCTCACGTAACTAATGTGGTTTTGTTTTAGGTTTGTAGTACCTATTTGTACTATTTTTTTGGTCTAAGAATCGCGCGTGCTTAAAACGGTCTCGATCCAAGAGTAGATTTGAGCTTAGATTGTTATAAATATATCTTTGCCAAACTGTATTCTAGTTTAGACCTTACCATCATCATGTTAAATGAAAGACGTCCACGGCTACACAGATACTCCAGCAAGCGTCACCACATCGACCGGTTCTGTGCTTTTCGCATCATCCCCATTCGCCCCTTACCCGGGCATCATTCCACCCAGCCCTTCCAATATATGCCACAGCCGTTCATTGAATATGGTTGCAAAGTTAATAACAATGGATTGAAGTCATAATTGGTATTTAGGGTTAGGTTTGCCAACAGTGGCGTAGTTTCAAATTTGACGCCCGGGGCCAACGCCACCGGGCGTCCGCGTATGCCAGTCCCATAAAAAAATATTGAAGTGCTCGATACGAATATGATAAGAAAATGTGACGTGCAATTTTTTTTTATGCTGCAATTTTTAATTAACTTATGCATGCCTTCATAAAGAAGGATGCAAGAGCGAGCGAAGCGAGCTCAACTATTTTGACGTCTGGGTTCGGGTAGGTACTATTTTCTGTTACACACAACGGTTAGACTAACATGGATGTCAGTTATTAAGAAAGACCTCGCCACAGATAATATAGACCCACTGACGACCCAGAAACGACATCTCTAGAGAAGAAAGATTATGAGAGCCGATCCCAATTAAAAATGGGACAAGGCCGGAAGAAAATGAACGGAGACAACGGGCTTAGGGTTTACAGGGAGACAGGCTAGAAGAATAAAGAAGGGGTTTTTAAGAAAAATGGTTAACCTGGACTCTGGCAAATCACACCTCAAATCCGACTTAAGAGGTCATGTTGCATTAATGAATGATGCATAAATCACGCATAGATGTTGTAGTCGTCTTATTATCCTATATTTTGTCAAGTTTTTGACTCTGATTGTTGGATTCCTGTACTTATTTTGCACAAGTAAGTACTTAACCATCTTTTGATGCAATTCGGTCCTAACTTCAGGTCTGTGACTATTGCAGCAGTAACAAAACTTATAAGCCGCCACTTCTTGTTCTTATCGTGTGGGCAGTAAGGTCTAACGACCCCCCCCCCTACAACCTAGTGTCATAGTTTCTAAACCGCTTCAAGGGCCTTTGACATGGTTTATTTGACAACCGCCATTTGGTGGCCGGGACCACCGGCTTATACGTGCATGCACGCAAGCACGAAATCATTTTTTTATAAGACAATCAGGTGATTCAATTCTGCAATTTCCTAGCCAAACTGGAAAACAACTTTACAAAGTATGCTGTTCCCGTGGGAATCGAACCCACAACCACCGGGTCACAAGGCAAACACCTAAACCACTGGATCACGGAGGCAGTTCCAGTTAGGATTAAGTTGTTCTAATTTTAGTTTTCAATTTAAAGTCCGAGTGCTAAATAATGTGTGTCCGGTGGTGTGACATTTGTATGTGACGGTCGAGCGTCCCGAGCGTCGTGTGGGAGTATGTGCGATTCCTCCTCCCACGCTAGGCAGGATCGAATCCTACACATATGTCGGGTGTGAAATATTCACTTTGCTACTGGATAAACGCATTTTGAAGTTAAGCTGCATAAAGGCAGACGATATTGTTGCTAATGAAGGTAAAACCTGGATAAGGTCGGCACAGGAACGAAGGGATTGGCACTAAAATAAAGAAGCTTTTGCCTTACTGTGGGTGAAGTCGGGCTGTGGACGATAAATTTAAATTTACTTTTTGATCAAATTGTAAAAAAAAACAAAGAAAGAAATATGACGTTTACGATAAGAATTTTACAGACAAAAATACTATAAAATGCCTAGTTTACCTGAAAACTTAAGTTTTCAAATCATTTGCACCCAAAAATTAATTATATGAAATAATACCTAAGTTTTATTGAAGTAAATTAAGTTTATTAAGTACCTAAAAGATTATACGTATATATGTATTAACATTATCAAAAAGTAGCTCAGTAGTAGCTAGTAAGCTTTGCAAATAAAACAAATATAACACCAAACCAACCGAAAACCGAAAAAAAAAACACAATTAAAAACCAATTACAAAAACTAGCCCATCAATTCCACCCATTACCAAAATTCTAACAATCTAAAATAAAATCTTAAAATCCGTCTAATACCCGTGTAAGTTAACTGGAACTATTAAATAATAAAAAATGAGCGAGCGAAGCGATCGTAGCGCGATAAGGTAATCCGTGTCGACATTATTTGTTTTTAATTATTCAGCGGCGAGTCCGGCCCTGCCTAATGACTCTATCATGCGATTTATGAGTTGCCCCCGGCCCTTTGTTTTTTATTCCTTAGTGGTGGTTGATTGAGAACTGTATGCAAGTGTGTGGTTTTTCGATTTGTGTGTTTTGGGGTATGCTATCTGGCACTTTGGGTTATGCTGCCGTGGTAACTAAAATGCCGTTATCCGATATCTGGTCGATTTTAAACTTTTAATGCTATATTGATGAGAAAAAAAAATATGTATCGATCAGTGTTTGCGAATTTTCAAAGCTATTCAAGGTATTGTACCACGGCATTATGATGGTTGTTATAAAACGGATGATGCAATCTGTGAAAAATGTACGAAAAATGAGGTATTTTTTACAGACAGAAGGTATTTTTGTTGAATGTTGTTTCAATTGGCCCTCAGAAGATCGTTCAAATTCAAGTCGCAATATCACTTCATGTCAATATTAATCAATGTCAAAACTTAGTCAAAATGTTAAACAAACTTTGTCAAATTGTTAAAAACTTTGTCAAATTAGAGGCATTTTTGACGGTTAAAATAAAATGCATAATGAGTGTGAACGCTTTTTTTAAATACGAGAACTGCCTGGGTGCCTATCCATCACAGCGGAGCGAGGCAGCGGAGCGGAGAAACGGAGAAATTTTAACCAATGGAATTCCATAAAATCTCCGTACCACGTGAGTCACTGACATTTTGACTGACATGATTGGTCAATATTTCTTCGCTTCTCCGCTCCGCTGCTTAGCTCCGCGCAAATGGATAGACACCCTTATTCTATGTATAAAACTAGAATATGCGTTTTATAAAAGTTGCTGAGTAGGCGCTCAAGGTAGAACACCGGCAAGATGGTCCGACACCATATAAAGAGCTGTTGGAGGCAGCATGCATAGAGCGATCCACACTGCAGAAGACCGCATAGCTTGGAGACGCGTCGTATGTGGTCACGACCTCAGCAGAGAGCAATCGACAAAGAAGAAGAAGAAATAAAAGTAGCAAAATTAAAATTATGGCTAGTCTTAAAAGTCATCTTTACAAAAACCTTAGCATGGCAAAAACCTTAGAATTATGTATATTTTTCTATTTGACAACAATAAATTAGGAGTAGAATACACCGAAATTGAATGACTGGGTGAGTAATGGGAGAGAAAACAGTTAAAAATGATAGCAGAACTACTAATTTTATTTGCTACGAAAATGCTACGCCGCTACACGAATAGTAAACTGTAAATTATTTCAATGATAAGCCTCCATCTTTTTCATCTATCCTTATATTCCTATCCACGATAACATACTACGATTATTTATCTATTAAGTGCCTGTCTACTGGTAACTGCCGGTGTGGGTGTATCATGGGCTAAAATCTTTTGGTGTAGGAACAACTGTAGTAGCAACTTAGCAGACTGCGCGGTAAGCGTTTACATACTACTAAAATAATGGTAACATGAAATCAAATACTATACTATCACTCGTTTTTAAAGCAATCTTAATTTCCTCGAAGCTCATAACATAACATCATACGACGACGAGTTGCTAGTCTGTCGGTTTTCTACCGGTTGCTTTTTGGGGAATGTGCGACGGAATTGCATAATTTAATTCCGCCAAGCCCGTTCCATCATCGGACCACAAGACGAACGGCGATGCGCCACCGGTACATGGTGGACATCCCACCCACACGCACTAAACGTTTTGGGAACACATTCATAGTGCGTACAGCTAAGGAGTGGAATTGCCTGCCGGAGTCTGTGTTTCCTGATAGCTACAACCTGGGAGTCTTTAAGTCAAGAGTGAATAGGTTACTTCTAGGCAAGCGTGCTCTTCTTCACAATCTTCATCTTCGACGACATCATTGCTTACCATCAGGTGAGATAGTGTTCAAACGCGTGCCTATCATAGTAAAAAAAAACATTCCTGTATTGATGGTTGGGTAAGTAGTTGCAGAAACTGTTTGATACGTAACAGTTTCTGAAATTACTTACCCAACCTTTCGGGATGTGCAATTACTTTTACTAACTATAAAAATAGAAGCGGCACTTATCACATGAGTGTTATAATAGCAGCTAGTAGTAGCGTGTAGTTTCATATACCACTAGGTATATCTGCAATTGCATCGAAAACATATAAAAAAAATATCGTAACGTTTGAGGATATCCGACACTTCGTGAACTTGTAAGAGAATTTTATTTTTCAAATACTATTAGTAAATGAGAAAGTAATTTTATATCTAAGGATTAAATTAATACTTACTAGCTCCACATCTTTGTATCCACAAAACAAGTTAGTATCGTAATAAATATAAATTCATTTCTAATCTAAACCTATGGCTATCATGGGAACTTCCGCCATTGCTTTCTATGGGAAACAATGTCAAAGGAGCTGCACACTTCCTAGAAAGGGCATCGTTAAAAACTAACTGATAAGAAAGATAAGAAATCGCTAAAATTGAGCCGCGTCACCTATAAAGAATGTTTTAAGTTCATTGATGGTAAATATTTTGTGGAATGAGTAATGTAGTTTTTTAAGGAATCTTTAGTTTAATATAGATGCATGTTGTTATCGTTATCAACCTCCTGATAAAGTTAATAAACTTTTTTAATCATCACATTATCTACTTGCATGCCTTAAATACCATTATTCGTCTAGATAAACTTAAAGTAAATAGAATGATCTGGAAATAACTGTTTGGCACGCACTTAACTTAGGTTTTTAGGCTATATTCCTACACAAAACCAACCTGTAACTATCATTTCAATTAGTAATTACAAAGATACTACATAAATCCAAATGCAGTAGGTCTTCATGAACCCAAAGCACACAGACTGTTCTATAAATGGAACAGCAGCTCTGATGTTTCACTTATTACAATCTTAAGCCACAAGCAGAACAGCTTAAATATAGACAAAATACACTTCAATCATAACCGAATAGCGAATACTTCATTATACGGAATAACAATAGAAATCAGAAACACTTACAACGTCTTAACAGTATTTATTTAGGCAGTAATGACTGCCAGAACATAAGCAACATAGCGTCGACTCGTTAATAAGTTACCGGAACCATTGTACAGTTATACAGCATCAACTTTGGCGGTATTTCATCCCGAAGGTCGCTGGTCGGTGTAATTATTTTTACAACATAACCCTATTGCTGGTATACCCTTTTTACGGTCATAAAACTTTCGAAAAACATTTTTTTTTATTGCTGTCGGGCGATCCTTTTGGCAAAGGCTTACATTGAGCGGTAAGTTACCTGCAGTAAAATTTTGTAATTATTGTTCTGCTATTCTAGTGGTAAGTATAATGTCGTGTTATTTGTTTTGAATGTGGTGATTGTATTGAAATGCAAAAGGAAACCAAACGGGAGCTACATGATATAGTGATGATGGCAGTATTCTGCAATTTGAGGGTTTTGGCGAGTTGTAAGGGTAGTCTATTTTGTTCTACCTCTTGTAGTTAGACAATTATGTCGATCAAAACTTTTGCCAGCTTCCGTGTTATTAGTGGAAATGAATTCGACTAATACCTATTATTAATGCGAAAGTTTGTGAGTATGTACGGATAGATGGTTGCATATTTGTTACTCTTTCACGTCAGAACGCCTGAAAGGATCATTTTCATTCATATCATTTCATTTAAAAAAAATGTTGCCCCACACTAGGAATTTCTCCTGTATCGTGGGTGCGTTCACAAACATACAAAACTCACATACACAGACAGCCAGACCCGGAACAACTATCTGTAGGCCATACAAATATTTGTTCCGTGCGGGAATCGAACCCGCAACACGCATCGCAGCAGCCGATCGCTCAACCACTGCGCCAGCCGTGTCGTTAAAAGGATGTTCATGAAATTTGGCACAGAGGTAGATTATAGTCTGGTATACATAGGATACTGTTTTTTCGTCATACACGCGTGCGGAGCCGCGGATGACAGCTAGTACAAAGATAATACTTAAATAAGCTAAAAACATATTGAAAGTCATTTCACTGTCATTGTTGTTTAATTCAAGTTTTATTTACAACTGAAAAAGGTGTGAGTAGACACCAAATCAATTCGATTAAGTTCCTATTCGGAAATTTGAAAACCGTAAACAGTTACGGTCTTCAAATTCCTAAAGAAAATAAATAATTCTGCATCTTTAGCAGATAAAGGTGCACAAATCAAAGTTTGGTCACACTCCAGTGGTTTTTCAGAGAGATTCCTTGTTTTGGTGTAACGGCCTCAGAACTCAACAGAGAATCAATTTCCGAATAGGTTTTTTCAGTCAAAATCCCGTTTGTTAAAAGTGCAAATCATCAGTTGCACCTGTACACAATACATTTTGTGTTGGAGGTGCGATTCCAATGATTTGATTTAAAAATGTTTGGCTCTAATTCCTACACGACCGACAGAATACATTTGACACGTGTTGTTATTTACTAAAAATACAACTTTCTGTTTTTCGGTTACAAATCTAAAATAGAAGTTTATGTACATAGAAAAACACAAATACCGAGTAACAAAAACCACGTCGTGTTTAAAGTCATCTCGGAGTACTAGCATCTGAAAAAGGCGTCATAAAAACGCCTTCCCGACTGCACCGAGGCTCAAGTAACTAGCGGCTCAGGCCTACCTGAGGGAGACGCGGCGCAAGTACCGTTACGGCAAATAACAATTCCAAGAAGGTCATGCGCACTAAACTAAGGCTAAAATTCCACTTATTTTTTTTTACCTCGTCCGCCGAATTGCTCTTCGCAGCAACTTTTGACCAAGGCTAAGTATTTTTTCTTAGTAATACAGGGTGGTGTGAACAGAACATGGATAGGTACGTAAAATATTCCACTCCCGTATCTATTTTAGGAGCCTCCACTCATATTAATATTCCGAAGTCAAAGTTCACATAGAAACGCTCACGTTACGTTATCTGTTCACACATCGGGACGTATGTTTGAACAAGCCTACAGCGCCACCCACTGTCGGCTCGGCGTATCGCCGACGAATCGGCATTTAAAACCACTTAATGACAAATGAGACCAAATATTGACAGCGTGCAACATAAAAACAAAGGGCCACCGCTGGGGGCGGGCTGGTGTCAATCTCAAGAACAAATAGATGAATGTTTGACGAACGAATTACGTGACAACTTTAGTTGGTTGTTTGTCCCGATGTTTACACTCCACCACCGACTGGGACTTTGAGAAATTACATTGCGACATGGAAAAAAATGTGGGGCCAATGTGTCGGCGGATGTTAGTAGGTAGACGGAGCCAGGGGTGGCAGATGTATGCACCGGTGTACGCTTGTACGCTCGTACTGCCATTCGATACGATTTTTTTCTAAGAATATGATACCTTGCAATTTCGGTGATTTATTTCTGAATTTAAACGTAGTTGGGTAGTGATTTATATTTAATTAGACAGCTTATTTCCTGTGAGATTGATTACCAAAATAGTTTTGAGAAAATGTGAAATGAAACTTGAACAGAACTAAGTTTTATTGCAGTAAATGCTGTAAAATTGTAAGTGCTTTTAAAGCATCATCAATCTAGGTACGGGGACACATCACACATATAAGTAATGGGATTCAAAGCGATATTTACGTTGAACATATGATTAGAAAGTAGTGGGCCAGTGGCCCAGCAATCATAGCAATGACATGTCGCGAACCGTGAGAGGAAACAATGCCTGCTCCGTGGGAACGCGGCGTGATTGCCCACCCTCGGGTAGCGGGTTCGAGTCCCGGGTCACGCCGCGGAACGGTGGGGTGCGAAACCAGAGTGGGCGCGTACATCCGGAATTCATATTTTTGTGAATGCGTTTTGAGTAATTTTAATAAATCTATTTTGGGGCACCTTTGTTTAATTCGTTTAATCATTACTTAAAATTCTTGGCCCCTGTTACTGAGTCTACCTACGGAACGCGGCGTTGGATTATGTAATTCACGACGGCTCCTATAGATATACGACATGCTTACCTTTAATATTAGGTAGGTAAATATAAGATTGGATTACTAAACTAGGTTTTTGTCGATTCTCGGAATACGTACGATTTTATTTTTAGTTACGAAAGCTTGCTACTGTAAGTGTAGGTAAATGACATAAAGTTTGTTTAAATTTTTTAGGTAATTTATGAGGTGAAAGTATTTGCGGCTGGGCTAAAAGCAATATTTAAAAAAAAGTCCTCCTTTTTTTGAAGTCTGTTAAAAAAACAGTTTTATATTTTACTACCTACCTGGAAGGTTAAAATGATTGATCAATGGAATAGATACCGACTACTCCAGCAAAAGTTGGGTAAAACAGAAAAATTCAGTATAAGTATAGGTAGAGTAATTATAATTTATATTACCAAAGAATAATTTAAATACAATAATTAACAGATGACAGATGTTTGGAGACAGCTGTTCCCGGCAGGCACAATTTTATGGCAATGGTGCACTTTTTAAGGCATTATAAGTGAAGTCTTTTAGGGAAAACTGCTTAACCCGTCGAACCGACAAAGTTTTGCTTAGTTTATTGAGCTTACAAATCGTGTAAAAGTGAAGTAACTGGGTTATTTTTAACAATCTTATATCCTATAGGTACAACTTATAAATAAGAAAGCTTACATGGATGGATGTTTGTTACTTAATGAACTGGCTTTTACCTCGGACAGAGGATAAGCATTGCCATACAACGTGGCAATGCCGCCAGTCTTTTGGGCTCACTTCCAGTCGACAGCGATGCGGACGAATTTTTTGACGCCATATTATAGTTAGGAGTTTTATTTTGTATTTTAAGTGTAAATAGTTTGTTTTTTAAATGTAAGAATAATATAAGAATGAATGTATGACGCCTAAATGGCGGAGCGGATATCTATCTGGAATAGCACATACGCTATTTATTTATCCCGAAAGTATGTTCCCTTGGGATAATTTCTGTCATTTATAAAATAATGATAGAAGTAAGACGAAAAGATATAATTGGAAAATAATATTTTAGATTGACTAGTGTGCAAGATTTTTTAAATAAATGTACATTTTGATTATTTTTGTAATCTTTGTACTGTTCCTTGTAATTTGTATTCAGAACTTCCTTTTATTTGTTTCAGCTTAAAAACGGTTACTTATTGAAATAAATGTCTAAAATAACCGTATTCAATTCGTGTTGTCTAATCAGAACGCCATAAAAGCTAAAAATATAGAATAGTAGATCACTTAATAATAATTAAATTTATATTTTGTAATAATTTTATTCTATGGATTGATAGTGCCCTAAAAACGCGATTAGAGAAGTGCGTAAAAAGCGTGTTTAGACAAAAAAGAGATTGGTTACAGATTAACAGAACTTTTTTGTCAATCATTTACTTTCACGGTTTTTTCATATTAACGGAGTAGCTTCTAGCTAGTGACGTTGATATCAAGTCAACTAGAAGTGGTTTTGGAACAATGCATAAAGGGAATAATACTGCATAATTATGTGTTTACTCTGTAGCGGAAACCATAATTCGAATTAATACCTATTGGAAGAAGTTATTTAAAAAAGGTGGCTAATTAAAACTTTACAATTATAATGTAAGGTGTAAATAAAATTATGCCAAAAATTACTTTCCTGACACAATTTTATTTCAGTGAAGTTTTAAGTTTAAAAAACTTCTAATTAAATTATATTATCACTATCTTTTGCCCGCAACTTCGTATGCGCATATCCCGTTCCCGTAGGAGTTTCGGAAAATCCTCTCTTAGTGCTTTCCTGATGGGAAATCATCATATGACTCCTACCGCTCTGGGCGAAGCAGAAGGTAGTGTCAGACTCTTACTGACTAAAACCCATCCGTGTTCCTCCCAGTGCCCTTTCCAGGGCCGCGGTGACTCCCCAAGGAACCTACATGCTAAATTTCAGCTTTTTACGACCAGTACTTTCAGCTGTGCGTTGTCTGTCAGTCACTCAGTAACGGTATAATTTTATAAATATTGATTAGATATTTGCCTATCTAAGATAATTAAAAAAAGTTGTAAATTGTGTATCATTCAATCTTTCCTTGAAAGCTAACTTATATTGTTTCTAAAGATGATAAGGATCATCATCTAGCACTCTATACTAAATTAAATTTTAAATACTTTTTAAACATAACTAAACTTGTAAAAGTAAACAACAATACAAATAATTACTTTGTTTTTTTTTTGTCTTTGTTTTTTTTTTTGTTTTTGATTACTTTGACTGTGTGGTTTTGTTTGTGTACATCAATTAGTAGTTTAGCATTAAGTAAATAATTTTGCATAAACACCTACCGCCTTGTTATTTGTTACTAGGCCCTTATCATAGAACTATTCATTCTTATGCCCTAACTAAGATTATTAGCTAAATATCTCAAAAGCATTCTGTTGTTGGCCATTTCTGTCAGTTTACCTAATTTACTGATACAATAATATATACGGTTTTCTTGCAACAACAAAATATGGTGTGGAATTTGTTGCTTTAGATCCAAGTTTTGAAGTAATGGTAATTGCTGACTTCAAATTGTCTTGCTTTAATTGTCATGTGTATTAATTAGTCCGTTTGATATTAAGATTGTTTCTAGCATAATTGTTATATGTTTTATAAAAATAAATAAATTAAATGGCAAAAACCCTTTCGATTTTGTGTGTTTTAATAGAAATTATAAAGCGCAAAGTTCAAATAATTATTATCATTTTTTTTTTTGCCATTTACTCGAAATAAAATATTTCCTTTTGAGTAATGACTATGAGGGATAGTACTAACAAGTTTACATTTCTATAACTAACCTAGGGTTTCTATAAAGTATTTTTTTGGTTGCTGAATCAAAACAGAAAATCTCGTAATCAGCTTTTCCATATTTACAAGTATTTAATTTTGACCATTAGCTGGAAAGCTAGTCAAAAGATTTGTTACAACATTTTCTAAGTGTGGACTTTTTCAGGGATTTTCCCAAGTTAATTTTTGTATTCACCTGAATTCATTTTAATTTCCCCTTTTTGTAGTTGATACAAAATGAAAGTCTATATCAATTTAAGTCAGATTAAAGATTATTTCGTTTAATTCTCCAGCGACTTCTCCTACATTCCGCCCCACATGAAAGTGTTAAGTGAAAATAGTGTTTAAATGATGGCTGCTAAACATCGGGGCGTTTTTCGTGGGATTAAGTCGGTTAAATTCCCGGGGGTGTAGAGTACCCGAATTCTATCAACTACTCCGGGGGATTTGATTAAATCCCGCCTCGCCCCTGCGTGTTGACAATAATTGATTGAAATGCCAGCTTCTTACACACATTGAAGAGTAGGTGTTGCTTTGAGATGCAATTTTTTGTTGAATTTTTAAGTTTGAGTGTGACAGAAGAATATTTACTGGTTTTCGGAAAAAAATATGGCCTATATTGCTAAGTGAGAGAAGTTTTCCAGTGTTTGAAGAAGAAATATTATGGCTCATGTTTTTGTGTTACTAAAGTTGCAACGATGGTAGATGTTATTAAGTTGGCAATATTGATAATCAATCTAATAGTAGTCTAAAAATTCCATTTCTCAAAATTTTTAAGATTGTAAAAAAACATAAGTTTTAAAGTGCAAATGATTGGTGACTTAGTTCCAGGCAATGTTGTTTTCACTGAAGCGTTTATATTTTAATTTTGTTGTAATAATAGTGAAAAATAGTTAGACTATTTAAATTGTGAGTATTGAGTAAATCTCAGAACCCTCAGAAGAAGCAATGTCCCCTATAAAAACGGCGGATATTAAAAATCCAGCCATTTGGTATGTTTAAATCAAAAATATAAGTTATCAAGACAAACTTAATAGTTATTTAAAGTTCAAAAAAAATATTAAAGTGTTTTGCAGTAATCTTTAGGAAGTAATATTTAATGTTTATAATCGCAACCCAAGATCAGTTATGTTCTGAAAGTGGTTAAGTAAACAAAACACTTAACTAATTAAGCATTTAGATGTTTAAACGAATTGAAAATAATTAAATTAGTTCATTGTTGTAGCAATGGAGGCAATAATAACTGTGTTTATTAGCTCCAGGTATTATGGTTACCTATTGAACCTTTCAAATGTATTTATTGTGTTAGAACGACAATAATGTTGTCACTGCACCGCCCATAATGGCGTTATTATCAATTATAATGAAATATTTAGTATCTTCTGTATGAAGTGTGGCATTTTGACAGTCTAATATATTGTCATAAACATTCAAACACTTGGAAATGTAAGAAATCACAAATAAATGTTGCATTGAAAAACGCGCAAGTGCAGTTGTGCGTTGAAGTCTTTTCTATGACAGAAATTAAGATGGTGGAGTTTTTGAAGAAAACTTATTTTTTTCTAACTTATGTAGAAACAATATAAAAGTTATATTTGAATGATAAGGTAACTTGGCAATGTACCTTCAGGGTGCCTAAAAATGAGTATCCATCGCTTTGTGGGTAGTTGTGCCGAGTATAGCGACACGCCACGCTCGGCTAGCGATGATTCACGCTGATGGCGTTTAGTTTCCGTAGCACAGAGTAGCGCTAGCGGGCACCGCGTCGGGGAACATTTGGGAATATACAACAAAACAGCATGTACAATTTTAACGCGTCGTTTATTGATAACTTCATCTTTTCTTCAATATACTTTGTGTCCACTGACTATATAACACTCACTGTACATTTTCGTATTACAATATTTTAGTCTTTCGAGGCTTTAATAACTTTCGATTCCATATAACAAATATTTTGTACAACGCACGTCGGGCGTACGAGAGTGGCGTCGTGGCACGACTTATGCTATCTACCTACGCTTTACCGACTAACTCCAACTTCGTCTCTAGTCTTTAACACTATATTTACAAATTGTTCAAATTTTTTTGGTATTCAAATTACCTCGTTCACTACATCGTCTCTCACGCGACCTCAGTCGGAACCCTAGCGTCCATCCGCACGACATGACTTAAAATATTTAACTTAAACCATGAAAAAATACAATAATCATAATATAATACAAGATATCATCAACAACATTAATTGAACGTTCAGCCGTCGCTCGCTAGTCAACAGTCTCAACACTAACAGCGGCGGTACATATCAAAACAAATAAAGGACATACCTAGAAGTATGTACGGCCGGGAGATAACGATCACTGTCCTACGCGAGCCGAGTCGCGCTCGCAACAAAGTCACTGGAACATACAACAGCGGGCACGCGGCGACCGACAGCTCAGAGCGGCGGGATGTCGATGTCGCACGCGAACGGCGCGTCTCAGATGAGCGGCATGGCGCGCTCGCCGGCCGCGTAGCGCTGCTCGTCCGGCACGTGGTACATGTTGATGATCTGGCTCAGCTCCTGCTGCCCGTACTCGCGCTTCATGCCCAGGTGCTCGTGCGCGTGCGCGTGCTGCGGGAACTCGCGCTTCAGCTGCGCCTGCTCGTGCCCGAACTCGCGCTTGAGTCCCGGCGGGCCCGGCGACACGGGCTCCGACTTAGCGCTGGAGCCGCTGGGCGAGTGCGAGGCACACGAAGGCGGCAGCGCGTAGCCACCGGGCGAGCCGGGGCCCAGCCCGTACGCCGACGGCGACGGCGGCTGTGGCAGATAGGGCGAGCCCTGCCCGCCGCCGTAGTACTGCCCGTAGCCGCCCTGCTGCATCTGCGACACGTCGTAGCGCGGGTAGCCGTACGCCTGCTGCTGGTAGGCGCTGGGGTCGTGCATCATGTACCCGTTGGGCATGTAGCCGTTGGGCATCTGGTACACGTCGCGCGGCTGCTGCGACGGCGGCGCCGAGCTGCGCTGTGCATCTCCGCCGCCGAGCAGCGCTCCGCCTCCGAGCGGGTACTTCTCCTGTTTCTTGGCGAGAGTCTTCGTCTTCCTCCTCGGCCTGTATTTGTAGTCCGGGTGTTCCTTCATGTGAACAGCGCGAAGTCTCTTCGCCTCGTCTATGAACGGTCGCTTCTCTGATTCAGAGAGGTCTTTCCACTGTGCACCGAGACGTTTTGATATTTCCGAGTTATGCATTTTAGGATTGTCCGATGCCATCTTCCTGCGCTGCCCGCGCGACCACACCATGAACGCGTTCATGGGGCGCTTGACGCGCTCGGCGTTGGAGTTCTTGCTGGTGTTGTTATTGTTGTTGTTGGGCGGTTGATGGTGTTGTGGCTGGGGCTGGTGGTGCGGGGGCATAGCCTGGTGGTGCTGGTGCTGCAGCGGCTGATGCTGCGCCAGCGGCTGCTGCTGCGGCAGCGACATCATGCCGCCGAGCGCGCCCAGCGAGCCGTAGCCGTGCTGCAGCGCGTGGTGCGGCGGCACCGTGGCATGTAGGCTGCCGCCCTTGAGGTCCGTCTCCATCGTCAGCATGTCGTCTTCCTGCGGCGCGTACAGCTTGCCGATCCTTCGTTCACCGTACACAACGAGAGAACCGTCGGTCGCTCACATGGACTCGCGGCGGTGCGCGTCAATAACGTTCCGCGGTACCGTACGGCGCGGAGGCTACGTGCGTTGTGAGGAGGCTGCCAGCGCCGGGCGGCTGCGACGGAGAGCCCCCCCGCGCGCGCCCCGGCCCCGCCCCCCGCCGCCCGTCCAATGGCGGTGCGAGCTGCGGCCCCGCCCCTCCCGCGCGCTCCCACCCGCCGCGGCCTGCATTTTTAATCGCGTGGCGAGCGAGCCGAGCGTACGCCTCGCCGCCGCCTCATGCAAATCTCAATTTTGTTTGCCGACGGTGGCTGCATTCTCAGCCTTAGTTTAGGTTGTAAACTATACATGCATTACCTGAACACTTACACGTTTTGGTCAGTAAATCAAACATCCAAAAATCTTTCACGACTCATTGAAAATATTCTAAGTCAATACCATAAAATAGTCTAAAATTCTGATAACATTGAACACAACATCTAGAAAACAAATAATCACAGTCAGAATTTCATTTTCCAACGCTTATTTGTCGACTAGACAGAAAATATGTTTCTCAATAGTTACGCACAGACACGTTGTAGTTTGTTCAGCTGGAGCGAGTTCAAGGCCCCGGCGACAATGTGCTGCTACCACCTACTGAATGAGAAAGAACTCGCTGACATAAAAGACGTTACTTAGTACAATGATAGGGAAAACCACGCGCTTGCTCCGGCGCGCTTCACAGCATTGTCTTAACTAGTAGATGACACTGTTGCTAGGTCATTCCATACTTCTTTAACAACTTCCTTAGAATGTTTTATAGACATTGTAGCTTTTATATACCAGAGTTTTGATTTTGTTTTAATATGGAACTTAACATGGTCAGAATGTATGCCTTTTTTAAAATAAGTGTGGAGTATTATGGAAAATTTTGGATTTTCTTACGAGGGTTGTATAATCTTTTTCAGTAAATGTCCCACCTGGATGAGGAAAACGAGTTAAAAAGGTGTTTTACCTTGGTTTTGGGACTGAAATAAAACAGGAAAATATTCAGGTGTAAATAACATTTGAAACGGTTGAGTCACTCTTATTCAATTTTGGTTTGTTATGAATGTTGTAACAGAATTCAACTTTACAGTAGAAATAAATTTTATTTTTGGAAGAAATTATAAATATTTAGACTGTATACGAAATCGATAATGAAAAACTACACGTATGAGAAAGGAATATAATTGTAATGAAGTGTAGTGAAAATTTTGTTTTTGAAGTTCTTATCGGATATACCTATTGTAAGACTGGATATAGGTAAGTTTCAAATGTTGGAAAAACAACGTGAATGTTCGCATATTTAGTTTCTAATGAACTACCAACAGATGTTGAAACATTTTTAAGGAAAACAACAAACCTAAGGGGAAAATTATGAAGAAATTACAGAAGTATTTTCGTACATTTTTGCGAAAATAACCGTTGTATAAGATTTATCACGAGTTGGGAAGTAATGACATTACATCGCGTAACCTTTTATACAGTAATTTTATTTGGTTTGTTATGTTCTAGAAGGATTTCGTTTGTCGTTAAGGTTATGAGTTTTGGAGTTATTTTTTTCCGTTCATTATTGATCGTTGTTTTCTGTAACTGGTTATTATTTGTTTGGTTTGCCGTAAGATTCTTAATGTTCAATATTAATTACTCTATCGTCATTATCATAATTGTCTAAAATTTTGGGATGTTGTGAGTTCAATTCCTTTCTGTTACAATGTAGGTATGGTTTCGCTTTCAATCTGTTATTACTTATTGCACTACAGGAATATTCGAAATATTCAATTATATCTTGGTCATCGTCATTCATGGCTAAAATATTAGGCTGAATTAGTAAAGTTTTGATGAACTATTTCGAATTTTACTTCAAAAAGACTGCCTAATTCAAGATTCATTAAAAAATTCATGAATCACAAGGATATTATCATGTTCATGTCAATTTTATGAAAAAAAAAAACATTCGTCACCATGCAAACCGTTTACTCTAGTCCTAGGTACAAAATGGTTTTAGTGCATCGCATGGCTATCACTTTAGTTTCCTCCTAAGATATAAATATAAACAGAAGCGGACATCCTTCGGCTGATATAATGATGATAATAATATTCTTCGCAAATCAATCAAGTGTTTCTAAAGATATAGTCCTTCTTTCTTATCGTGTGGGCAGTAAGGTCTAACGACCCCACACACCCTAGTGTCAAGAGTTTCTAAACCGCCTCAAGGGCCTCTGACATGGTTTGTTTGACGACCGCCATTTGACGGCCGGGACCACCGGCTTATACGTGCCTTCCGAAGCACGGAATCATCTTTTTAACAGACAATCAGGTGATTCAAGCCTGCAATGTCCTAGCCAAAATGGAAACAAAATGTACAAAGTGGGTCACAAGGCAAACACCTAAACCACTCGACCACGGATGGCAGATACAGTCCTATTACACATTGTTACTCTAGAAGTAATAAGAAGAACAGCGTTCAATGCCATTTCATTGTCATTAGAACTTTATTCAGTGTTTGTACAAGGGACATTACCCCCAACTTATTGTTGTGCTAATATATAGGCATTGTAAAGGTAACCAGGTATTTTACTAGATGGTGTTATTGTATCATTATTAGTTTCAAGTATGTTTTTTGATGCTACCTTAGTGTGTATTTTTACCTGTTCGAACAGCATACTTACTTTAATTTATATGACTAGCTTCTGCTAATAGCTTCGTCTGAAATTCGAAAATTATCTCAAGGTAATATATTCTTGGCATGAAAAAGTATTTTATGTACCACTAGCTGACCCGCGCAACTTCGTCTGCGTCACAATATTCATTACTGCTCCGTTCTTATTGGTCTCAGCGTGATGATATATAGCCTATAGCCTTCCTCGATAAATGGGCTATGTAACACTGAAATAATTTTTCCAGTAGTTCTAGAGATTAGCGCGTTCAAGCAAACAAACAAACAAACTCTTCAGCTTTATATATGTATTAGTATAGAAGTATAGATTCCAAGTGTGTGGTGTTTCATTCAAATCTAATTCTGTCGTTAATATGTGAAAACACTAAGAGACAAACTGAATTACTTTCAATGTATCATATTAAGTACGGATGCATTAGTATGGATATGTCTAGCAGGATTTAGCTGCTACTTGACTGTCTTCTTCAATATCTTTTAATTCCAAACTGATTTCATAATGTCCGATAACGTGGTATTTAAATTCATTTCAAATAACAATATTGAAAGTACCGTTAGGTTAAACCAAAAGTCTCAGAAGTTATTTTACAACTAATATTAATCTTTATTTTCAGAGAAAAGATAATTTGTAACGACTAAGTTTTGTGTCAGTACCTGAAGACCTTTCACACTATTCCCACCCTTACGATTGAGCTCTTAATGGTCGTAATCGCCTAACTAAAACATTGTTATTACCGATACTGTTGCCGACTCTTCTTGAAATTTCTATTGTTTTAAAAGCTGGGTTCCTTTTGTTTGATTCTGAGCCCCATAAAAATGGGCCTTGTACCTTTTACTGGCGTTATCGGTTATTTTACAGCTGCGGAGACTGGCGTCGGTGGCACTTTCACTTTTTCGGACTATGGGTTTAGTTAATAAAACACATGGTGATTTTTAACTATTGTTTATTTTAGAAAACCTTGTTTTTCTATTTAAAATGGCAGTCGGTACATTAATGACTGTTTACTTGTAAAGTACAGGGTGGTGCAATGAACTGTATACAGCTGCTCACTGCTCGTGTTGTGCATTACGTTTAATATGAGTAATATAATAACTTACAACTAGTACATATTTACAAAATTACATACAGTGTTAAGTATGTGCAGTTATATTTATTTTTTATTTTTATAAATCTTTCCTTTATCATTATATATTATGTATACTTCGACTTATCATTCATATTAAAGTAACTTAAGCTAGCCTTTTGTCCAAATATTGTCATATTAACATCTTTTAGCTGTTTTCAAGAAATTATAGTGTAGTGTGCATAACATTGTGGATAGGTACTTAAAAGATGCTACCCTTTATTAACAAACATGGAGTAAAACGCAACCAGAATTAATTCAGATGATTCATCTGTGATTCATATATTTTGTGGTTTAAGTTTGGTAAACCTAATATAGGTAACTTAACTCAGTATTACGGTTAATGAGTCAAAAACCAGATCCTTTTAAAATATCCCAGTTTCGTTTTTCTACCAATTTCTGTTAGAAAGCATACCAACATATTACTAAAAAAATGTTTTCCGTATGTGCTTCATCGAATAACTCTTGTTGCGTCTTAAAATCCTAAATCGTAGGTACAAATCAATTGACATAATTGAACTTATTCTTGTTTCCACACCAGAGAATTTAGAAACACATTAAATAATCGAACTTATTCTGTACTAGAAAGGTTTAGGTACTTATATAAAGGTAAACAATCTTGATGTGTCATTTATTCTTTCTTTAACTCAGTTTAATAATAAAATACAACCAAAACTTTTTCTTAATCTTTATTTGACTACCTAAACTTTTCTATTACAGTTTCCACACCTGACAATTTAGAAACACATTAAATAATCGAACTTATTCTAGCTTTCACACTTGAGAATTTAGAATCACGTTCAATGAGGTTCTTATTTTAATTGACATGATAATGAATTTCTTTCGATTCGAGAATTTTCTTTGTTATGAATGCATAACTACATACCTAGTATACCAAAATCAAAATGGTTAGTTGTTCAAAGTGACACAGAGTTCAATACCTAGAAGGTACAATGAAGGTTATGTCCATGACTGTTATGTACTCAGCAGTGGATTACAGTTAGCAAATATAAACATAATTACACGAACACAAACTAAACACAAAGAAAATACTAATATTTTTACTCGTAGGTAAAATATCTGTATATAGGTGATAATGCAATCAAAATCAGAGAAAAACGCTAAAGAGGTCCCCCCCGGCCAGACCAAGGCTTGTGTCGTAAAACCATCATGATTCCTTTACAGGACACATAATAGCTATATCTCTGTTTCACATCGGAGTCATAAACATAATGGCATCAGCACGTCATAGTAAGGGTCCCAAAAAAAAAACACCAATTCATATGAAATTCAACTTGCAGAATAAATAACATCATCAAAATACTAGCTACCGAAACATATACGTTCAGTTACGGCCAAAATCAGCTATATATTTGAAAATCCCCCTAGATCCGTCAGACGTGGAGCATACAAGTAAATCGCAGATCGCAGATAGGTTAGGTCTATTCTGCATTCAGACTACAAAACTGTCAGACCGTGAAACGGCTCACGCCAACTGGTGTCGGCGCCATTTTGCTCCAGTTTCAATTTAATGAATCCCGGTTTGGAGTCCGTGGCGTTAAATGTGGGAATCCCTCGGAAACCCGCGATAATCTTTACTTGCCCCGATCCAGTTAAAATGATTCTGTAGGTAGAGAACGGAAGGAGGTTTGCGAATGATATTACTTTTATAAGATTTTAGGTGGGTTAAGCGACCGTGTCGACAATTGGTACCAACGTTTTGAATTTTGATTGCGAACAATAAACTTTGATGTTTTCATTATTATACAATAACATTCATGTAATTATGTCAATAGTGAAATTAAAAACAATAACAGCTGAAACAATAAGGTATTTAAAAAAAGCGTAACTGCAATCAATTTGTTAATTCCGTCGCTAGGTGACATCAATTTTCATTTCATTAAAATAATCTACGCTCAAACACTACAAAATCGCACTCTCGTACAAATGAAAACCACTAGAGGCTTACGCGTCGCGAGTCATTCAATAATTGCCGGAGTAACGCTTGTGCTAAATAAAAAAGTGCTCATCAAACTCCCTGAGCTTCGTAATTGGCGCGAGGTGTCGCTAATGACAGTCGCGAGTGCCGCTGCAAATTAATAATTATCGCGCATGGCAACACCGAGCGCGCGCTGCAATAGGTATGGCCGCCGTGCATTGTTGGCGGGAACTCGTCATTTTAATTTTCGATTATCAATTTGTGGCGTATCACACAATTATAGTTTAATTGTTTAACTAACAATGCTTTACGATGCGGTTTGTGATTTTTGTCGGATATCATTGCATTACGTTATTTTGGTTTGATAATGTCATAATTGCGTGAAATTCTTTTGACAGTCGGTACAGCATTAAATTCGATTTTCATATTTTACATGCGTACTGAAATTGCTACAATAACAAAGCAAGAGTTAATTAGTAGGTATCGGCCGTGTTAATTGGCAACCCCAGTCATTTGAGCTGTACCTATTGAAGTCTGGAAAATGGATGAGAAGCAAAGTCAATTATCCCGTGTTTGGAAATAAAAGAGTTGAAGCGTCTAGACTTAATCCCGATAACTGCCCGTTTTAATATTCTGTCAACAACTTTTCTCCGAGTTTGTTTTCCTTTACGGACTACAGTAATCTTCGAAGGACATCAGTAAAATAGATGTGTAAGTTAAGCTACATAATTGAAAGATCTTGTTAGTTGACGTTAGAAATCTGTGAGCGATTTCTATAGATATGCTATAAATTCAAGCCAATCAATCCTACGGAATATTCTGCGACATGTTCTCTCGGCTATGCATCACAAGTCGGAATCCAAGGCTCGTACGTCATTATGAAAGCCCAATATTAGGCAGGACAGTCTGGACACAAACAAGACCGCATACGTAAGAGGGAGCTATCATCTCTCCTCAGAAGAGGGTGGGGGGGGGGGGTTGAGGGAGGCACAGAGATATTGAAATCGAGAGAATTGTACGAATATAGATATTGCAGATGATTGTTTAGATGTGGCCCGTTTTAAGGATTTGTGCTTGAGGGATCTTGTAAATAGTTGCAAGTCTTGTGACTGTTTGCTGTTGAAGATGAGAATTTTATTAGAAATTACAGAGTTTTCATTGCTCTTGTGTGTCAGCTAATTGAACGCAAGAAAACATGGATTTTGCTCTCAATCTCATCAAGAGCTACTTGACTGTGGGAGCTTTTTATCTAAACGGCAAAAAATACAGACCCAATTTCTGAAAATAAATGTTTTTCTTATACAATTTCTACATTCTCTCTCTTTTCTAACACCACTGTAAAAGTATATAAAATAAAAAATAGGTACATATCAACCAAACATTAAAAATAATTCATCAAGAACCTCCGTCTCCAACGTCGACACTATCAACATTTTAATACCTCACCGTCACTCTTGAATAGGCCTAGTACACACTGCGTCTAGTGGGTGGGTCCACCCAGGGAGGGTCCACTTCCGGCCGCTGTCTCCGTCTCATCAGGCCTATCTTGGCCGGGCCGGCCGCAAATTAAATAGTAACGTGCGACCGACCATTCGTGCGTGAGCACCCAGCCCTATATACAAGCTGTTTCAGAAGTTAGTGGTTATATTCCAGGATTTAGTTCTGTATCTGATGTTAAGTTAAGAATCAATAGCAATATGTGATTGAATTTAAAGAAAAGCCACTAACTGCATGAAAGTGCTTGAAATTTGTTGTTTCTTTTTCGACATTGTTAGCCGTTTTTTGCGATCGAAGTTTTTGAAAAAATACCTATTTATTTTTGAAATAGGTCAATATTTTCTATTTTTCTATTATTTCTTTAAATCAGGTAGGTAAGGTACAGAATAAAACTCTGAAATATGACACGTGCGCTTCTGAAACCCCCTATGTAGCCGTATACAGTATTTCAGTAACATCGGATAGGTATTGAAATACAGTTCTAGATTAGTTCGTAGTATTGATGTCGGAGTTCGCACTTGATACGAGTAGTTGTGGTAATATGTAGAAATTATTTAGAAGTTTTGTATTGATTCAGTTTATCAGTTGTTTTAAATCACTTTTGTAGTTATTACAGTAGGTCATATTGAAAAATTGCTATAATACGCTTTAAACTGAATTCTATGTAATGTTTTAATATTATGTATTAATTTGAATAATAATTTAATTTAATTTAATGTATCCAAAATTTGTATGCCTATTAGGCTAAACATACGATCCTAACATTAGAATAAGATCTTATTATTGTACCTATGGTTTGCAAATAAATCATTTGAATTTTGTTCTGCATAAAATTAATTTATAATTTATATCTATGCGAAATTAATTACGTGAAGAATAATAACTAAATGCATGGATATATAAATCAAATAAAAATTAGGTTTAGGAAGTTTCGTAAACCTAATTTTTAGATAAAAATAAGATACTACATTATTTAAAGTACCTACTTATAAATACTTTTCACAAGCCTTAAAAATCATGTTCAAAAATAACATTAAAAACTCTTCATTAAAACAAATCATTCATAATAAACAACAAATAAGTACCAATCGAATGTCAGTAATAACATTATAATCCGACGAAATTAACTTAAACATCGAACCAGACATAGACAAGCCAATAGAACGAAACCTAATTTAACTAATTTTACATTCAAAATAAACTATCTTCACATACACATCAATCAAAAGAACGAAATTGGCCATCGGTACATTATTTTAATAAAATTAATATGTTAGAAGAAAGTTAATTTCTATAGCGGACCTCTGACACTGGCAATTACATATATTGTCGGTTGTTTAGTAAAATTACAAATGGCTGACAACAAACATCTCTATTTGTTGAAATCTGTGTACATGAAATCTATACCAATATTATAAGGCTGAAGAATTTGTTTGTTTGGTTGAACGCGCTAATCTCAGGAACTACTGGTTTGAATTGGAAAAATCTTTTAGTGTCCGATAGCCTATTTATCGAGGAAGGCTATTTATAATCTATATAACACCACGGTACGACCATAGGACGACAATAGGAGAGGAGCATTTGCATTTTTTGTTGTTTTGATATGAAAAATGTGACGCAGACAAAGTTGCGTGGCTAGGCTAGTATATGTATACATATATCAGTATACGATGCCCTAGAAATTCATGCTGATTTATTTGCTGATTCATTGAATATACTCAATTCGTTTTGTTTAGACAAAACTCTGAACAATTCATAAAGTTAAACTTAGGTTTTGAAATGTCGTTTGACATGATTGATCTTGAATTTTGCGAAGATTTTAAGTATTTTAATAACTTTTTCAAAACATATAAAATCATAAAATGTTTATCTATATATAATATTATAAAGAAGTAAGATTTGTTTGTTTGAATTGAACAGGCTCCGAAACTACTGGACCGATTTGAAAAATTCTTTTAGCATTGGATAGCTACATTATCAGGGAGTAACATAGGCTATATATTATCCCCGTGCTCCCACGGGAACGGAAACTACGCGGGTGAAACCGCGTGACGTCCACTAGATGTTACTATGAACTTTATGTGGATTTTATACATTTTGGACTGAAAGAAAGACTATGTGGTACTGAAACAATGACTATAATTTAATCGTTTTTCCAATTCCAATTCTTAGATGTGATTAAGTTTCTTTTGTACCTATATGCCACCGGAAAATTGCAGATTGCGTAAGGGTAACAAATGTTGATTAAATTATAATTTGTCGAATTAATATGAAAAAATCGTTTTGTAAACAATAAATTTCATCCAAATTCAACAATCCTTACTTCCGTACTTTTCCTTACTAATATTATAAATGCGAAAGTAACTCTGTCTGTCTGTCTATCTGTCTGTCTGTCTGTCTGTCGCGCTTTTACGCCAAAACTACTGAACCGATTTAAATGAAATTTGGTACAGAGATAGTCTAGAGCCTGAGAAAGGACATAGGTTACTTTTTATCCCGGGAGTACATTCCCTAGGCACTACGTGGGCGAAGGCTCTGGCAGAAGCTAGTTTCCAATATATCCGTGTCTTATTTAGAAAAAATAGTTTACAATATCACGCGATATTTTAAAATCTTACGGCGCTGGCGTTTGCCATTTTACAGTGATATAATCCTTACTTCCTTACTAATATTATAAATGCGAAAGTAACTCTGTCTGTCTGTCTGTCGCGCTTTCACGCCAAAACTACTGAACCGATTTAGATGAAATTTGGTACACAGATTGTCTAGACCCTGAGAAAGGACATAGACTTTTAACCCCGGGAATATTTTCCCTGGGGATCACGCGGCCAAGCCGCTGGCAGAAGCTAGTTATATTATATGATAAGAACTAGCATAATTATAAGAACTAGCTGACCCGCGCAACTTCGTCTGCGTCACATTTTTCATTAATGCTACTGATCATAGCTCGATGTTATATAGCTTATATCCTTCCTCAATAAATGGGCAATCCAACGCTAAAAGAATTTTTCAATTCGAACAGTACTTCCTGAGACTAGGGGCATTCAACCAAACAATCAAACTCTTCAACTTTAAAATATTTTTAAAGATAGTATAAACAAGCAACACTATGAATTAATTCATTACCAAAAAAATACATTGAAAAGTCTATCGAATATCAGTGAAAACCTACTGAAATAAATCAAGTGAAATTCTACGGTTCCATCGTATTACAAATTACAAACGATTTCTATAAAGATTTTAGGTTCATGTTCTACGAATTTTAACATGGAATTAAATAAATATCTCGAATTTGGAAGCCCACGAAAATTACAAAATAAATTAGAGGAGCATAGCGCTGACAAAATTTTCTGGGAATCAAACATATCCATAGAATTTAATTTCCAAGTATTTTAGTACACAAGTGAATGGTATTTCCATGAATCTACACCACTCTTAGCTTATATAACTACTTCATGTTATATTACTAATTAAATACATGATCCTTTACATAACACAGTACTAGATCGGAAGAGTTAATATGGTATAGAAAAAAAATACAATATTAACTCTTAATTATGAATAACAATTGCTTTCATTTTCAATAAAAAAAACATGAGTTGCCCAGCAGTGGGACACCACTGCTGGGCAAAGGCGTCCCCCAAATCCTCCCAAGTATTCTTTTCCCGCGCCATCTCGTACCAGCATCAAAGTCTTAAGAGCAAATCCTGGCGGCGAGACTTTGTATATAAAAAGTCATAATTCGAGTTTTGCCTTTCGACTGTTTTCTCCTCCAATATTGGACCGATATAAGAGATATTTCACAAACTGAATAAGAAGGATGTGTACTGTGTCTCTATGTTTTCCATTTTTGATTAATAGTTGCCAAATTAGTACACTAGGGCTCTGTTGACAGCGATTTATCGGACAATTTTGAGCATTTTGTGAAAGTTCTAGTGCTTATACGGTTTATAAATGTTTAAAAAAGAAAACATAGGGATCACAATGAATAAGAAGGATACATCATAGTATGTATCCTTCTTATTCCAAATCGGTCCAATATTTGAGGAGAAAACAGCCGAGAGCCAAACCTCGAATTATGACTTTTTACATACGAAGTCTCGCCGCCAGCATTTCCTCTTAATAACACAATTTATGCATAAACAATTATGCATATTAGATATGCTCCGGTTTCTAAAATGATTCTGATGTAAGATCTATACGCAAAAAACAAGTCACAAAACTGGCAAATTGTAGAAAAATGTAACGATTGAAGAATAATCTGAAGAATTTATGCCTTAATGCTGAAAAATTGCAATCAATTGTATTATTCCAATTAGAAAATTATAATTGGAATCTTATTGGAAGATACATCAGCAAAGCCGACGGTAAACTAGCCAAATGATCTATTCTTAAGGATTGCAATTTTAAGACATTCTTGACGCTTGTGCACAGATTGAAAATGTTTACATAACCTTCAAATATACCTGAGTACAAGTTGATATCAGAGCATAACACAGGCACTTTGTAACTTAGTCCAAAACACTCTATTGTCACTATAGCAGCACACCTATACACACGTAGGCATAGGTAGGTAGGTACGTCAGTCAGCTGACTGGCGGCCGGCACCTCTCACTCGGCGGCCGGCACTCTTCCGTGCGCGCGCACAGCACAGCACGACGAACACGAAACACACAGCAAACAAATTTCCGCGAGGAAAACACTCGTTTTCCGCGACTGAACGTGCGAGCGACGCGCTCCCAATGCCCAGACTAAACGCGAGCCGTGAAAAAGCACCGCCACAACGCCGACCGACAATGGAAAGCGGTAAAGAATCATAATAATAACAATGACAACAATGTGAGATGCTATAATAAAGAGCTGCGGCATTGTGCTACGCTCGGCGTTCGTTCGAAGGGTCGCGGAGATCGATACTCGGCGGATTGTCTACGCTGGCGTGCGTGAGTCTTTGTCGGCCGCGGCGCCCTCCGCGCGGCCATTCATCGCCGTCGCCAGCGCTAATCAACTGCGATTCTATCGAACACTTTCTGTCGCCGAATTTGAAGCTCTTTTCCGGGCACCTGCGGAGACTAACAATTCGTAGCACGTTTGAATCTTAAATGAGACGTACACGTCTATTTCTTACTTGGCATACAGCTGGATTCTGAGAACGAAAACTAATTCTAAAATGTTAGTCGGTACCAACCAACATTCAAATTGAATATCAATGTATCTAAATTGGGCTAACCACACCTAAGTCAAGAAAAAGCAAAAGGATACAGAGAAAGCTTCAACAGTAAAATTCGGATACTTGTCAAAAATTCTGTCAGATCCGTCTAAATTCTAAACACGTTTCGGCAAAACAAAAAACAAATGAAGTCCGCAGCTGGTGTGTCGAAGCAATCAACAAAATTTCGCTTGGCGAAGGTGTGAAGTGGTGACGGCGGCATCGTCGATAAAACATCCAAGTTTAATGTAATAATCCGTCGATCGGGCGTTATCATTAGTTGGATCGCACACCTCCCGCGGGCCCGCAGATTGCCTTCCAACACACTCTTATTGTGGATATTACTTATTTAAAGATGGTGCAGGAGAATCGTGACCACGGCCGAGTACTTCAAATTATCGACGGGTCATTCTCAGTTTTTGTATGTTCTTTTTAATTTGATGGCTTGTGACGTTTAACTGTTAGCCGTTTCGTGGCTAACAGTATCTAAGATTCCAGAAATAAAGACGTGCTTGTATTTTTCTCAAAATATATTTGGCAACTTTTGACGACATTGACCACTCATCAGACGTAGTTATTGCTTCATTAATATTGGCTAATTAGGACAAACTTATTGAAATCTAAAGCCAAATCCATACAGATCTAATGGGCGGCTTGGTTTAATTGGTGTGGTTCGGCGCGGGCGCAGCAAAGAGCGCCCCGCGGCGCGCGTCGATCACCGAGCTCCGCCGTCCGATGCGTGTGCGCGCCGCAATTAAACTCCCTATCGCTACATCGGACTAATCCAATTATGTAACCATCTAACCCCATCGCATTTGTCTTTGATCGATAATTGACTGATACTGAAGATAATGTTGATAAGCCTCATTGTGATTGTATTTTATTTATTTATTTATTTATGTATTGAAGCAAATGTTTTAGAGCCATTGCAGATACGGCGATCGGCGAGTTGTGGCATTGGCGGTCAGCAACTTAAAGCAAAGGAGTTCGCAAATTCGGTTCTGCATTTAAAAAATCTCCAAAACCGTCATGAAACTGAAATTGCCAAGTTTTTAAAGACGCGTCTTTTAACCCTTAACTTCTTTTAATTTCGTCTTTGAAACTTGATCTAAACTCAATTTAGTTAAGCAATCCGCATCGTTAATCAAACAGAGACAGTGTTTAAATTTCGCAACAGAGAGATCGTATCAAGATTTGAGAATGTTGGGATAAAAACTCAGGTCTAAAGGTTAATGTAATTACAAAGACAGTAATTATATCGATGAGTATGTGAGCCAATAAGTTTAATTGCCTTGAGCAGCCGCCGACGTATTTGTCAAATGTGATCGTTTCGACATTAGCCATCAGTCTCCGGCATAGTGCGGCGCGGCAGATATGTATGATGTTCAAGTTAACACCATATTTGATTGATGATTAAAAATAACGCAACCTCGATTGTCCGGTAATGTGACGTCCATCCCATGTTCAGCAAACTGAGACTACATTGCAGCAACAATAGACGTAATAACTACACTACATGTTAATGACGAGACTCTCGAAATTTGAAATTATAACCGTTAATTTTAAGCCGCCATTTTTAATTAAACGCGATGACTAAGTGCGGGGATCCATCACAGTCGGCACTCGGTGCCGATCTATTATTAATTATTATTTTGATCGATCACGCTCCGTGTTATTTCATTAGGATCCGATGTTAAGTTTTTCTTAGCGTTATTAATTATACAAACGATGATACTCCTTGTGGAATCTTAGTTATTTTCGGCCAGGTGTTCCGATTTAGTTTTTGGTTTACGAAATATATCCTAACCTTTTCATTTCATTTATTTTTAGGTTCACGTGGAGATTTATTAATACCCGACGAAGGAATACTTATAGGTAAAATTGCGAACATATATTTTGAGAACAAATCTCAGGAGCACTTCAGGTAATTTTTTCTCGGATTACCGAATACGAGATTGCGATATTTCTGCCGAAATTAGAGGTGAGTTTATCCCTCAACGAGTAATTCGTTCCCGGCCCGTAAAGGAACATTATCCTTACGGCCCAACGACTTTTCGGAGAAATCAATAATCCCAGGCTTTTTTAAAGATATTCTAGCAGAAACAAATATATTTCTATGTTCGCTCAAAGCCGGAGTCAAAGAGGCCGCGGATTAGTTAACTATTTTTTGTTGTGTGTGTAAAATTTGAAACGTTTCACGATTAACGAGAGATTTGGCGCGTCCCGATATTCTGGGAGTTTCGTGAACAAAGGGCTTCCGGCGACTGGAGCTCTCAAGGTATTGCGTGTGGGGGGATAAGCAGTCGAGATCAAGTTTTTCACAGAAATCGTTGTGTTCCGTTTTTATCTTAGATTATGGTACTTATGCAAAGGCACAAACGATTAAACTTTGGTTTCGTAAAGTCCTTGTTTTAAAATAATCTTGAGAGAAGAGATAATTCCGGGTGTGCGGTTTGCAGCTTAGGAAGTGCTATCGGAACGAGGCTTAGTAGCTAAGCCTTCGTTTTTTGAGGCTGTTGTCAGTACCTGGCAAGCTTACCTTATCTACTGAGGTAAGTGTCCATTTGTAATTTCTTCAGGAAACAATTCTACTGGATGTTTACGACCCTGAAGAGAACTTGTAGGGATTTCTTAATACAAGTAACTTGTTGTAAAAAGAGCTTACTTTGCCAAGTACCTAATGGCAAATTAATTGCTCCGGACACAGGATAATTACGTCTCTCAAAGTTTGCTTTGGACTTTATATCAAAGTATCACCACAAGCTTACCTGAAATCCTTTCCAAGAACCATAAACCTAACACCATTAGCGAATGCAATCAAAATACCATAGCGGAAGGAATATTCTGACTACAGTCCGACACCTACATGAGGTCAGCACATTTGCTGGTACGATCGCGGCATGATACCGCCATATCGATCGTATCGCGGTGACGAGGCGTTATCGCTAACTCGAACGGTCCGTAACTGTCCGGCTGAAGAAAGGGAATGCTGTGTTATAACGTGTCGTTATTTGGTTTACTTTTTATTGTTACATTTTTGAGGTGTCATCTTTGAAATAGAAAGTTTGGGGATTATCTTCAGTTTTAACAGGCGATTGCTCATCTATAATTGTAAAGCTTAGTTAAAGTTATTGGGTATGCGCTATCTCTGTGTTTGATATTTGCAGTATTAAATTAAGTGTTTCATTTAAAGACAGATTGTTGGATCTGAACCTGTTGATTAGAAACTTCTTATGACTGGCCTGCTTAGTGAATCCTAACTTTAACAAGTTGCAATAATTTACTGATTTGACAAGTTTAGTCGAATGTTCTTGATTTTGTTTGTCTTTATGTCATCCTACTTGAAGAACCTTGTTGCTATTAGATACTGTAGTATTCAGAATTTAGATACTGTCAGTCTACAAGGGCAATTTAATTAAGTACCTATCCTTTGCCAACAACCCTACAATTTCTTTTTCACTTTAGATTGGTTTGCTCTTGACTCTATGCTAGGTCAGAGGTGACAGAGACAATGTCGACGATGGTGTGAGCTTCTTCTTCTTGGTCTTATTGAGGATGTGCAACATTTGTTGATGGATTGTGACCGAAACAGGCGCGAGAGGGAGTCATTCTTGAAGGAATTAGATTTAAATAAACATGACATGGGATTAATCCAATCGATTCTGTCTCAAACAACTTCAGAAGGTACCAAAAAGCTATGTCGATTAATAACAGTCCTTCATCAGTTACTTCCATCTTTAACACAGTGTTGCCTAAAATATAAAATATTGTTTTGATAAGAGTTAAAGGGAAAGGGAAGAGAAAAAAAATATATAGTACCTAGATACGACCTTGGTACGTATTCAAAGCAAGCACAAACATACGAAATCTTTATTGCCTTTCGGTTCTACATAAATGAGCACACCTCCCAAAGACTTTTACTCCGAAATATGGACGTCAACATCAAACAAGAGTACCTACTACACGTCACCCATCGATTCATGTTACCGAATGGAAGGAATTCAGAGTATTTGTAACGATAACTATCTCTATAGCTACCTGCTAGTAACAAAAAAGTTAATACTTCGGTCATCAATTTCTACGTAATTTATTGCAAAGCGTGAGAAAAGGAGTTTTTTTGTATTAGTATGGGTAATTGTGTAATTATGGGCGATTTTTCGGAGGCCTGTGTCGTAGTAGTGGGGACATTGTAGGCTAATTAAGCGTTCGGTATTATTTGAGTGGCACTTAAGCGTTAATGAGTTTCTTGTAGGTGATTAGTTTGTTTTGACTTTTATAGTATTTGTACGCTGATGACAGCTAGACATAGCGTTCAATAATATAATTACAACATCTGTACTTAACCTACACCTATGTTCAACAAATAAAAATATTTGTATTTGTACTTTATGCGTGAGTTAAAGAATATTTTAGTATGTTCTCTGCTAAGGGTTTTACCACTTATTGATCTTTTTCGATGTGTTTAGATAAAAAGTAGTTGATTTGCTGTCTGGAATTAAGTAGACACTTCACAATAATCCCGTAAAACATTTACATTTTACAACAAATTCTTGGAAATATTGTGTTACAAGAAGAAGCAATTTGTTAGTACTTACATAAAATTAGGGTCCTTTTATTAAGCTAGTAGCTTCTGCCAGCGGTTTCCCTAGGGAACATATTCCCGTAACACATTTCTGTGTACCAAAATTTCATTTAAATCGGTTTAGTAGTTTTGGCGTGAAAGCGCGACAGACAGACAGAGTTTCTTTCGCATTTATAATATTAGTAAGGATTAACTTAGAAAACATATTATGTACGAGCTTAGAATTATTAGCACCGTGTTTTAATGTTACGTGTGTTGGAAAACTAACCTACTGATGGATAGATCAAATTAAGTTTTTTAACAAGGCACCTACATCATCATCTGCCTAGCCTTTTCTCTACTATATTGGGGTCGGCTTCCAGTCAAACCAGATTCAGCTGAATACCATACAATACCAACTTTGGATGGAATTCTGTGGACTTTGGATGGACTTCTATGACTCAAACACAGACGCGTTACGTAAATTATTACATGTTTTGTATGGCGGTCAAAAAAGTTAGAACAATATTGTGTGACATATCAAATGAAAGGGCTTACTGTAAGGGTTTTAAATATTTTTTTTTTCATAATTTTAAAATAAATGGTTTTCAAGTCATTTAAGAAATTAGGCGAAAAATTACCATTCCCCGCCTTATCTCCGAAACTACTGAGCCTAAAATTTTGAAAAAAATGGAGATAATAGATTTTTACCTATAGATTACGAAAAAACCTATAGAAGAAAAGTGTTAAAATAACGCTTTAAAAAATGAACTTCGTTCGGAACCCTTTGTACGCGAGTCCGACTCGCAACAGGCCAGTTTTTTTTTTAAATTTGTGGCGATATATAAACTATAATCGCACATCAAAACTCGAGTTAAACGCTCAAATCTAAAAAATAATTGTAGCCATTTTAATTCTGTTAGCAACTAACGTAACGCACAAACTAATATACCTATGAATAGTTTCGTTTCCAGGAGATAAACTAGCAAACGTCGTAAAACATTACCTATAGAACGATCCTGCTTCATTCGACGAATATATACTCCAAAGTACTTAATGCTTTACTTTTTAGGCAAAAATCCATTACCAGGTACATAGGTACCCTTCTAAATCATAGTGACAGGTAAGCAAATAGAACAAAACTCACCTCTTCTAGGAATCCGGAGAGTCCTTTGGCCCATAAATCACTGCAGTCCTGACAAATGGATTCTACGGCGTTTTTTTCTCTCACTCATTTATTAATAGGGCAGAGAATGTTTCGGAAAACCAATAAAATGTGCCCCGTCATATACCTGTCCATCCAGACAGCGTGGCTTTTGTTCCTTTGCCGAGCTTTTTTTTTTCAATTTTCGACGGCCTCGAACCGAATGTGAAAGACTGGAGACGGATACTCAGTAATTGTACTTACTTATAGTAATAAAGTTATTAAAACTAACTTTCGGGTTTATTATCGTCATTATAGCACACCGGTTTTAATTGACGTCATTAAATTGTCGAATGATTTGTTAACTTTACTTTTTTGGTGGGATTTAATTTTAAATAAGTACATTTTTGAAGTTCTAATAACTTTTGATCGATTTAAAATTTCAACGCTCGCCTTAAGAGGGGGGGACTCTAGTCGGTAAAAGGCAACTCCTTTCTTCATACAAACGCATTCCGCTGTTTTCTTCATGGATAATGCTGCTAGAGCAATGTTTTTTTCCAAAAAATCTAGATCTAATTAATACCGTGTGCCTTTATCATTCTCTTTTTTCCAAAACATAATTACTTAAAGAATAATGACAATCCAAAAGCCTGAAAAAAAACAGCCCGTTTTTACCCCCGTGTTCAGACGACTATCATACAAATTTGATAAGTTTTTAACAAAATAGAAAATAATAGAAGCATAGATATAGCCTTCCTCTAAATTTTGATATATTATTTTTTATGATCAGTTTGTTAGATCAGTAGGAATACAAAACGTCTTTTAGTCAAGGTTTTATAGGTAAAATCAGCCTGAGCTACAGTTGTCGCTTTCGCACTTTACTTGATAGGGCACAGTGCGACGCATCGGCAATAGCTTCTTCAAATACCTGTTTTACCGACTAGAGGGCCCTCTTAATTGCATTGTAATGTATCACTCAGATTCTAATCTTACCTGCAACACATGAATGAATGGACAACTCAAAATCGATGTCACCGAATCCTTTTGTGCGATTCCGAAATCAATTTTCAATTTTAATCGTTCCCAAATACAGTTTAAAATCACTCGCTTCATATCAAAGAGAGTTGCGTCCAAAATTCGCGACTAACCTATTTTTGTGAATGGACATATTTTTTATGTTGCCGCGCCGTGTACAAAGGGCTCCTTAGTCCTTCGAGCTATTTTGCGCGTGTGAAAGAGCTTCCATTCTCTCCGCCCTCAAGGATTGGAGCAAAAATAATTGTCATTTCCTGCGGCACTGAGACATAAAGGCATGTGTATATTGTTATAAGAATTGCATACAGCGAAATGTCGCGGTGAGTGTCGTGTCGTGATTCTCCAATCGTCATACTTTCTCGATGATTGCGAGCGACTTTAATAGACCTAAATGACTGCTCGAGGTGTCGTGTGTACGGGTCTTATAGGTATCTGTTTGTATGCATCGTCGTGACACTGCAACTTATTCGAATGATTCAGAAACAATGCCGATCTGGATGATAAGGATATAATTTAATTTATTCGCAGCGCAGTACTGTAATGTGGGACGTTTAAATCGTGATATGGAAGTAATTTAAGTATGTTCGAAGTTCGTTTTCAGGAGTAAATGTTGACCAGCTGATATGATGATGATGAAATAGTAGCTTGGGTTTTTAAGTAATACATTTATTAGGTAGATATGTTACTGTTACAGTCCAAACTTCTATAAAACCTAAGATATATACCGTGCGATTGCTAGTAAAAGTCAAAATTTATAGTTTTTCACACACTTGATAATACTTAGATATTAGGTACCTAAGGTAGGTTAGATACCTATAAGTTTTTACCGTAGTTCGGGATTCTACTGTTACAGTTACTGCTGAATCGAATAATTGTAGATACAGCATGTTAAATACAGTATTCACCACCAACTGCAGTTGCATTCAGCGGTGGGATGTATCTACAAATCCTATTCATAAGCCAAAAAAAAGACAAATCCAGTGAAAGTTCTAGATAAGCCTTGCCATTATACGTTTTAATTGAACAACATATTATCGAGTTAAGTTAATCTCAAGTCAACATTTCAAATATTTCCTCTTACGGAACCAATCGATACAAAACACGACATATCGACACAGTGTAATCGACACTCACTAATAACCGATGTCGCTTGTCAAACTATGAAATAGAGTGCGCGTGCCAGTAATCACGGAGCAAATGACAACTTTTGGGTCAATGTGGTTCTGCAACTTTACGGAAAAATTCGCACAAACGATACTGGTCCTTGTTTCGATGGGTTTATTGTGTAGACGGAAGTTTTTCAGGTGCAAAGTTATGTTGGCGTGTTGCCAAGTTGTGGAGGGTAAGTTGGAGGGTAGGTGGAGGTCACAACGTTAATGGGTGGTTCTGACAGGTAACGCGAGAAGCTAGACAAAGTGCATCGCAGATGACGCGCACAGAGGAGCGCGATGGAGGTTAATGATATATCTTCGTGTAACACATGCCGAACTATAGTTTGTGTTAATTGAGTTTTGCGGGTAGTTTGTGAGGTCAGAGTGATGAGGTGTTGTGATGTGATATTAAATGTTGGAATAACAACATTGATTGGAGTAGGTGTGAAATCTTCATAAAAATCTTTTTCATTTCTTTATGCACACCTCGCAGCGTTTTCTATTTTGGATTCGATTGGATTCAGTTGAATTCTATGAGAAAAGTGCCATAGTTAAGTATAATGAGTGCAACTTGCTTGAACATGCGGTTGTCCTTGGCAATGTTATAGGGATAAGAAAATCGTAGACAGAATTAGAATTTGTGCACAGGCTCCTGGTAAGCTCGCTCCATCGTAGACTTTGTCTCTGTCATATCTGACCTAGACTAGAGTCAAGAGCAAACCCATCACAAATAAAAAAAAATTGAGGAATACGAGTACCAAGTACGTTAAGGAATATATAAATACCAATGTTCACTGGTATATGAATCTTGACCGGAGCTAGATTTTTAATAGTTCTGAAAACATCGAAACAGCCTAGCAATAAACCAAAATCGTTCTCTAATAATCTCCAGAACAGTCTCTTAAAAAGAAAGCCGATAAAAATCAAACAAAGCCTTGTAAACAAATCTGACCGCCGATCTTGTAGTCTGGCTCTCTTTCCTCCTTAACCCAAAGCCTCCTGCCCGCAGGACACCTGTGTAATCCTTTCAACGCACATAATATGCCCTTAATTCCATTGATAAGGCATGACAACTAACGCTTTTGTACTCCTTCGAGCCTTTTCGCTCCTCAATTAAGGTTATCCCTTTGTCTCTTGACGAGAGATGACACACTTCTTTAAGTTGAAAACTTTTTAGGGGTCCGTGCTCGAAGAGTAACCAACGGAACCATATTACTAAGCCTCCGCTGTCCGTCCGTCCGTCCTTCTGTCTGTCTGCGGGCTGTATCTCAAGAACCGTAACAGGTAGACTGTTGAAATTTTCAGAGCGTGTATTTCTATTGCCGCTAGTATAATAGTAATAAAAATTAAAAGAAACGTGTTTTTTTTCGGTTTATGGTACGGAACCCTTCGTGTGAGAATCCGACACGCACTTGGCCAGTTTTTAGGGTTCCGTATCCAAAGGGTAACCAACGGAACCCTATTACTAAGCCTCCGCTGTCCGTTCGTCCGTCCGTCCGTCCGTCCATCCATCCGTTCGTCCCTCTGTCTGTCTGTCTGTCAGCGAGCTGTATCTCAAGAACCGTAGTAGGTAGACAGTTGTCAATTTTCACAAAGTGTGTATTTCTAATGCCGCTATAACAATTAAATTAAATTAAAGGGGGCTCCCATACAAAAAACGTGTTTTTTAAGTTTTATGGTACGGAACCTTCATGTGAGAGTCCAACTCGCACGTGGCTGGTATTTTTTCTTCATGTAGGAGTCGTGTTTTGAATAGTAACATGATTTAGTAGCGTTTACTATTGTTTTCACGATTTATTGGAGAACGGTGTCAACGAGGAGCATATTATTGTGGTCTGATAGAAGTTTTTCTTGTGAATGGGATGAGGGTCGCTTTTATATGAGATACGTAAAAAAATATTAGGTTTATAATTGAAAACTTTTGATTTTGAGTTTACGTTAACAGGTTAAGAAGGGCGTAAAATTATATTTTCGTAATCTGTCATTCACCTTTGGAATGTCAACTATGAGAACCTTGCTATTGACACCATCTTGAAGCTTTTTAAACTTGACAGGTTCAATAAACTTGAAATATAGAATTTTCGTTTCATGGGCAGGCTCATCGTTTGACATCTTCAAATGAATTAGGTACCTAAATAATGACCAAAACTATTGTGTAACGATATTATGTATTGTGTACTGTTGTAACGAGGATTTTCTGAAATGGCGTACGACAAAGTCGTTGCACCACTGAGGCGACAATTTTACGACATCAGTACGTCTACCATGAGTTTTATCAATCTATACTCGCTAGCGACTGTAATTAAAAAAATGTATGAAAACCTTTAAAAAACAAGTTTATTATTTACAATTTTAGTTGTTAACTAAAGTTTTACTTGCAACTTGCTTGCTTGTTAGTTAACAACTTAAACAAATACATTAGAAACTTGTTTTTTTTAAGTTTTCATACATGTTTTTAACTACAGTCGCTAGCGAGTATAGTTTGATAAAACTCATGGTAGACGTACTGTAAAATTGAAGTTAACATCATGATGTCATAAGTTACGTTTTCCAGGAAGAGGACCTCTCGCTTAGGCTGACTATCCACTGGAGCGGGAAGGAGAGGAATGGAAAAATATTAACCAATGGAATTTCATGAAATCTCCGCTTCGCATCAGTCATTGAGATTGTTATTGGTTTGGATTGGTTAATATTTCACCGTTCCTCTTCTTCGCTCCAGTGGACAGTCAGCCTTAAGTGGGGCCAGCTGATAATATATGGTTTCAGACATTTATTTCTCAAAAAAACAGAATACAACTATTCACTTATATCGAGAAACACTGGTTACATAACATAAACGTTCCTTAGAACGAGGATTGGAACGGTATTTTTGAAGTTAGAAGTACAATAGATAGTGTTAGTCACTAAATTATCCCTATTTTTACTTTATGTAGGTAATCTGCAAAAAATATTATCGAGTCTGAGTCCTTGTTACGTATCGGAACACAGTTTCATCATGGATGCTATTAAAAGCATAATCGTTTTTAATTTTAATTATAATGTTTGTTCTTTTTTTACAAAAAATTAATGGCGTAATCACCATTATATCCCAATATGATAATTTACATCACACTTATGAATTTTCAATTGATTGACAACTTCAATTGAAGTAAAACGCCCTCTTGTAGTAAAGAGGGTGTGTACTCGGTCTCACATTATTAGTAATTCGATATGCTCCCGCCATACTATTTATTTTCGCCTATTGCGAGAACAAATCATATTTGCACTGATTATTGTATTGTTACGTCAACCGTCAGGGGGAAATTGCAGCTTGATTTCGATCATTTGAGAAGTCATTTTGTAAGTAAATTCGACTTGAGGGAAGACAGACGAATTTTGATTTGTATATCCCGAGGGTTTTTGAAGTTTAATGGTAGAACGTGTCAGATTTTGTGTCATTAGGTACTTTAACTAACGATTCGTCAGTTTTAACCAAGATTTACGTGTCTAAAATGCATTAAATAATACAGGGTGAAATTGGTACTATTTTTAGTGCTTCGGGTATTGGCAAATTGAGCTCACAGGAAGAGGAAATATTAATAAAATTTAATAACGCATAACAACAAAACTAATATGTTATACAACTAGGGAAGATTATAATTTGAAATATTCAAAGATGTTAGATAAAACCATAAAACCATCAGGTGTTGATGTGCATAATCTAAGCATGTTAAATTGCAAATTTAACTTCCGCTAATCTCCCATCTTCTAGCGTCGCTTACGCTTTCATTTGCTATAAATCACGAAAACATTTTGTAATATTATCTGCGTCTCTTTGAATGATTTCTATAATTTATGCGATTGACTGCTTCATAAACTCGAGTTTTATTATAATGATAGAATTACTTATAGTGTTAATTCCTTCATGGCATTTAACATTGGTAGTCTGACCGGTTTCAGTTAGAAATCTTGTACTTGACAGTTGGCAGATACAGAGAACAGAGTTTTTTTCTATTAGTGGTTTGTTTTAGGAAATAATTCTATTTTTTAAACCGCCTCTTCAACATTTTCAGGGTTTCAATTTCCAACCTGTATAATCCTCAGGTTCTAAGCGAAAACAACGCCAGAGAGACGAAGCAATTACATTTAGACTGGAGCGAAGTTGATGCAGCCAGCCAAATGGAGACTTATTTTTGTGAGGATCAAAGCGATCGCGGCGGTACGTCAGTGACGTCACTTCCGCAAGATGGCGGCGGCGGCACGATTGTTTGATGTGCGAGTAATGAAGTGTGCCACCTCTCCCCGCTTCCTGGCTGTCGGGGTGTCAAGATACGGGCAATGACAACTCTTGTTTGCATATTAGATGGTACTTTTGCTATATTTTCATGTGTTCTTTCATCTTTTGTTAAATTTCGTAGATCTGGCTTCACGCGTACGCTGTGTTTCCGGTAAACTTTCAAATCGACCCATTAAATTGAGGAAAATACAGGTCTTATGGCTTCATATGAAACAAAACCAGAAACATAACATAAATCCGCTTACAACAATTTCTTTCATCACAAAATCTCTATGTTGAAAGCCACAAAACCAAAAATAAAACAAAAACTGTCAACAAAACAAAAACAAACCAGACTAAACAAAAATCAATCTAAAATCTGCCACTAGTCACATTGCCCTTGTATTCATTAACAACTCGCAATCAGTCGACCCGAGGCCACCTTTACTATTTAGTGGCGCTGCTGTCATCAACGCAAAACGGATTTAAATTCAATTTCATATCGGTTCTCGCATATTGAGTTGTTATATAGAGCATAATCGCGTTACCCAGTCCACTAGTAGGGATTACGTGCTTTTTAATAAAGTCCCCGGCAGGGGGCGACACGGGACATTTTTATACAAAGAGGATTACTTTGGACGCGTTTATCTGAACCTTACAGGGAGACTTAGCCTTCTAAGTACTTTCAGTGAATGCACACCCGTTTTACGGATACCTTCTACTCTGGTAGATAGGAAGGTAGGTATCTTTTTTGACATTTTGTGTTGTGGAAATTGGGAGCTCGAGAAGAGTTCTGGTGTCTCTCAAAAAGCGGAGAAGTTACGCCAATGCAGCGTTCAAGACTTGCAAGGAACTATATTACTTTTTGAATTTGAATTCAGGACTTAAGGTGTAGATATATTTGCCATCGAGAGGCATTTTAGAATAGGAAAAAAACTTTTTTACAAAAAATATAACCGACTTCCGAAAACAAAACACTACAAAGTATAAAATAACTTTAATTTCGGAAGTCGGTGTTTTTGGTTATTTCGTTTTTTGACCCCGACTTCCGAAATTAAAGTTTATTTTTCACTTTTTAGTGGTACCTGCGTACCCATTCACAGCGTAGCGGCGTGATGTTATGTTATGAAAATAAAACTTACTAAGTGCTATCGGTGTAAAGGTTGTCAATACGAATGAAATAAGCCCAAACACTTGGTAGTTCCGACATACCGATGTGGAGTTCCCTTGACTCTCTGTCGTAGTATCACCCAATATACACACGAATATCATGTTTTTACCAGATGCGTGCCTACAATTTTCGAGAGTTGCCCTCGATTTCTCAGGGTTTCCATCATCACCAGATCCTGACGTGGTGGCAATGGGAAAGCATACCCTTTCATATAAAAAAAGATTCATCGAAATCGGTTCATAAACGACGAAGTTATCCGCGAACACACATTAAAATATATATACATAAATATACGCGGTCGAATTGAGAACCTCCTTCTTTTTTATTTAGAAGTCGGTTAAAAAGATGATTCAAGTTCGGCTTAAATCAATCTGCCTAACCGATTCCCAACTATACTGGGGTCGGCTTTCACTCTTATCGGAAGCGCCTGAGTACCGTATCTTACATGGAGTGACTATCAATTTGACCTCAACAACCCAGCGCCTAAACCCTTACAAGTTCGGCTTAAAGGTACCAAGGCTATTCTGCTCAAATGATGACCAATATCGATCTTATTTTCTACCATAACCAGTTTCAATCTTGCCATCCTGCTCAAACTGGACATCATTAATTCTGCAGTCCAATCACTTATCTCAATAAAGAGCCATCTCAATATCTACTTACCGTTTGCAAGCAAGCCAGCAAATTATCCAGCATGACTCAACCATCCGTCGATCCCAAGAAATCACTGACCATCCCAAGATTAGCTTCAATACATCCGACGAAACAACGTCTGCTGCGCGGGAGTTGAATTGGATAACGACGGTGTAACCACACCTAACAATGGATGCTGGTCGCCAGCGCCCGACAAACTCCAATTATCTCGTTGTGGATGCATTACGTGAGCGCTGGGAACTAATGTTAATGTTCCGGGGACTGGGGTCTGGGGTGCGCGAATACTGACCTTACAGTTGGAGGGATCAAGGAGACATATGATTGAAATTCTGAAGATATAGGTATAGTAGGGACAGAGTGGACCGCGCATTTTTGTCACACCACAGCTTGACCCGACTTTAGCCCGTCTAGACTGACTAGAATGCTCTATTTGCATCCATATTTGAGATGGCGTTGGTTGGTGTTTTTCACTAGCTTTTATTTACAAAAGAACATGTCAATTCCGAGAAAGCAGCTGATAACTTCATAGGTTGTACCGAGAAGCAAACCACAAAAAGAAACCAGTTTAGCTAGTAGTGATCAGTAATGTGTGGATTTATGGAGTCCGGATTCCGTGGTATGTGGTGGTGTCCATAACAAGCTGTAAGAAAGCACGCGTCCAAGACCTAAAATATGGTCGACTTATCTCCCACCTCTATGTCTGTATACATATATTTACTGTAAAACCTATGTTAGTTATGGCTTGTTCCAATCTAGTTTTTGTTCATGATTACCAAAAACTTTCTCTACGTTCGTTATCATGGACTATTTTCATATTCAAATAAGAAGCAGACGTATTTATAAATCACTATTCATAAGTAGGATAAAATGTACAACGAGTGTGCTCAAGCATAGTTTACGTACAAACGTACAGCGATAAACGACGACGCTTGAGTAACGAGCAATTGTTTGCGCGACTATTAGCGAAATCGCAGTAAAACAAAAATGTAAACAACAAATAAACTCGCGGTGGTCCCATATGAATATCAATTTGTTTGCCTCCGCGACAGCGTCATTAAATTAGCGGCCAAATTGAATCACAACTGCGACAACCTTGCCGGTGCGACGTCCCGCGAAACTTTTCCTCCTATTAATTTACAAAGCATCTCCTTTCACTCCGACCAAACAAATCTAACCCTTCCCGACACCCATTCAAGACTTAACTTCCCTCGCACAGATCCTAAGTTTGTTCATTATTTTTACATGTCATTGTGCAAGTGACGTGACTACACACGATTCGAAATGAGACTCTATATCCCGGAATTAAGCTTGCTATTCCTTTTAATGCCGCACGAGGGTGTATCTGGTGAAATTATGATGCAGTCTTTATTCGTGAGCCGTCGGGAGCGGTTGCAGTAATCACCGCGTATCTCCATCCAGGGGTGGGCTGTGAATAGAGCCCTAATGAACTGGATTTAGGAGTTTTTGTGCCGGAGGCTCGTCAGCTCGGAGGTGCAGCCGAGCAATTATGACGGACTAAACAAACGTGGCTCCAGTTCGTACACGGCCTTTCAATTACTGACTTGCAACCGAACTGCTTACTATCGACCACTTCTTTGGGTAATTGCTTTTACGTGTACGCTGGGTAATTCTGTGAGTTTTTAAGCTTTAAGTTCTCGGGCGGTCAGTGATCGATCTGAGGGACTCTGTTTAGATTGATGGCCCATTCTCTAAGCCGTACCTATACCTCGCCATTACGTTACGTGGCGGAGAGAGCCGACCTTCTCCGAACATCCAATCGTTCTTAATCTTCTTAGAGCGGAGCGAGCGGAATTATTTGGAATCTAAGCACCTAATATGCTTAGATAATAAAAGGTTTCGCAATTGTGGACGCCTTTGTTGGCTGTCCTCTGTTCCTGCCGTAACAACGTCTTACGGATGTATTATTTGCGTCCAATTACGATTTTGATCGTATTATAAAAATAATAGAAGCAATTTTAGTAACAATTCGTGTTTCTTTCCTGTAATACGGTTTCCTTTTTTGTTTGTTGTAATGTTTTAGTTGTGAATGAGGAGACAAAACAGGGAGATTTTGTAGACTTCTAAGTATATGGATTGCCGATGATTTCTTTATTTTGCCTTTTGAAAATTGAAGCTCCAAAAATCGTTAACCTCATTTTTAATCGACTTCCAAAAAAGGTTCTCAATTTGGTGGGTATATTTTTATTTATTTTTTATTTATGTACACCGATTACTCCGAGGTTTCTGATGATCCGATTTCTGTGATTGCTGCGATGCAGTATACTTGCCGTTTGGCACCCGGTTCAGTTTGGTTCAGTAGTTTTTTTATTTTTTGAGCATTTTAGCTTATTTCAGTTTCTGCGTAGTCGAAAACGTCGTCCAAGTATCACTACTTAAAAGTGAAAAATAAAAAACTTTTTACAAAAAAATATAACCGACTTCCAAACAAAATACTACAAAGTATAGAATAACCTTAATTTCGGAATTCGGTGTTAAGAAAACAAAGAAACAAAACTGAAAACACCGACTTGCGAAATTAAGGTATATAGGTACTTTATAGTGTTTTGTTTGGAAGTCGGTTACATTTTTTTGTAAAAAGTTTTTATTGGACTCATCTTACAACTGTTACAACTTAGAATCAATGTTTTTATTAGATACAGTGTCATTTTTTACACTCGCAGTATAAAACTTCATAGGTAGCCATATATACGCCTGCGGCCTGTCTAATCCTCTACCTACTTATCGTCTCTTTTAAAGTAAGTGCTGACATGCTCATATCAACGTAGTCATAAAACGAACATCAAACTTAAGTTTAAAACTGACGAACACATAGCTACAGATTTATTATACCTAGCACGGCTATTATCTACACATATCTAAAACATATGCATAGTTACCTACGCGCTCACTAACTAAACTGATAACTTTGAAAGAACCTAACCACCAGACTAAGAAAAAGGAATGAGAACCTTAGTAAGGTGTTGAAAAGTGTGGTATTTGTTTAGCAATGTTGGAACGGCTGTAAAAGATGAGACTGTTCTTATTTATTTACGACGGTGCGGCGAGCGAAGTGGAGCGAAGATGATATGAATGATAAATGACCCTCTGAACGCCCCGCCACCCCCTCGCTCCCCTCTCACACGTGAACACACGAGGTGTTCTCTCTAGATGCCTACTTAAGTCTGTGCCGAGAATGCCGAGAAGTGATAACCGTTTGAATGAAAAAGAACTCGTGACGAATATTGATATCGTAAATGTGTTATGTTAATAATGCTGTCAGGAGCACGTTGATGGCTCTGAAAATCGTGTGTCACCGTGAGGTCGAAAAGAGGATGATTCACTTTGTAAGTACCAATCTACAAGCAAAGGAAATGAGTGGGACTTATAATGATATCTTACTTACTCACACAGCTGCTAGAAGCTATAAAACAAAATCTAGCACATTTTCTAATTAAAAGTAAGATTCTATCTAACTCAAGCAAACTTCAAGAAAGATCAACTTTACTACGAACATCAACAGAACGATAACGCCTCAGTTCAGGATAGTGCACGAAACGGTATCTTATGTAAATAAAGCCAAGTAAATACCAGTCTCCGGGCGCATCAGTCTCAACGTCTAGTCGGACTCATCGGAGCTAAACGGATTTTTTCAAGCCAATAGCCGCGCATCAACACGCGTGACGCCCCGCGCGATTGGCCGACACTTTTTGTTCCATTTTCGAATCCTTTGTTTTTATTGGTTGACACTTAGCTAAGACAAAGGGGCGATGGTATGTGTGCGTGTGATTTAGTTGTGTGACTGTGTTGGTGTGAGTTAAGAACGGTTTCCTGCATGTAACGAAGGTGTGGGTCGCTCGTGTGGGTAGAACGTGCCTGGGCTCCTGATTTTGACGTAGGTACGGCCCTTCGTCCTATGTGAACTCGAGTGGACTGTTTATTTTTATTGATGCTATTTACTTTGTATAGGTAGCTCTGTTTTGCTGCTGGTCATTTACTGTTTCTATTGATGTGTGAATTCTTTAGGTGTACAAGGAATATTTTTAAGATTCTGCAAGTATTTTTTTAAAAGTAAATAAGAGTTCTGTGATTCAGCTTACCTATAAATTTATTAAAAAAAAAATATAAATGAACCTTCTATTTGTAAAATATTTCCTGTCTATTCATCTAACCTGGAAGCAACAAAAAAAAATGTTCTGATAATTACTGATATACTGATTCCATTACCGCACTAGTGTGTTTTTGGCCTATCTACAAACCTGCTCCAAATTCCATCCATTTAGCTGTATCGGCCGTCGATCCAAGACACAAACAGTCACAAGAAATGACTGAAAATAATTCAAGATCACCTCCAGACGGGGTGTTATGATTAATGACTGGGATTATTCAATTAAAGACTCGGCAGGTGACGGAGGGGGTGTTGGGGGTGAACAGGGGGTGCTTTATCTTCGGTGGCTACTCGAGGGGATGAATTAGCCTGGCCACACGTTTCCTGGCGATAGAATGTTTGTTTGCCTTTTTGTAATTGTTGGTGTCGTTTAGTTTTGTTGATTTGATATTTTCTTGAAAGGAATATGTTTTTAGTGATTGTACCTATCTTTAAATTTTGAAGCGTTGGTGTTGGTTTAACCTAACTTAGGGTTGTTACTTATAGTTAAGTTTAATTAATTTGTACCTAGTTTTCTACTTACCTGATTTACTTTTAACTGTTCTTCTTCATACTTATAACATGACGTTGGTAAGTAAATATGCGGTAAATTACCGATCAACTAGTATTTTATTTTGTCGTAAAACGTAGGGCAATTAATTCATTAAACATTGAATAATATGATTTTACTGTATGCAGGTTCAAATATTGTTAATGAACCATTTTGTTAGTTTGTATTGGAAATCACAGATGGCGTTACGTGTCGCACAACTTGCCGCGTACGATCCGATCAAGCAGATACCTATACCCCGTCAAAGTTTTCAAAGCTTTTTTTATTAATTTAGTAAGTAGCGATTATATACTCATGATTAATATTTTCCTTTAAAAATTACAAATATTTTTCAATAATTTATTTTAAAATTTATAAATATTATCCAGTTTATCAGGCACATCGAGGTAAAACGTTTCCTTAGGTAGGTATAGCGAGCACTAAATGCTATAAGAAATTATAATAGACCTCAAATTCTATAGGTATACATAGTTCTAAACCAAGAACATGACATTTAAAACTCCTGTACCGAAAATTGTTTTTTTTTTTTAAATAATGTGCTGTTGGCTGAATAGACAACGCACAATAAGATCACTGCATCACTAGCCCATCGAACAGGGAATGTATTCGGTTATTATCTCCGCAAATAGGTAGGTACTAGGTAGGCATGAATGTGCAGCGATGGCACTCGAAGGGTTCAAGTGGACTGCGCTGAGCACCATCCAGCCGAGTGCTGGTCGTGTCAATGTCGATGCTCAGCAAGGTTGGCCTACTGTGTTGTGTCTGATACCAACCTACAATATTTTACACGAGTTTAAGAATAGAATTTGAATTTGGAACAAAATTGTTTGTGCCGTAATCTGTCTGATGATTTCCCATCCTTACAAAAAGGTGTGCGTTTATTAGTCGTAAGATAGATTTCAAGTTGATTTTGGAAAGATATTAAGTAAAATTGATTGAAAATGTTGATCCTAAAACGTATCTACCTATCAATCTATATTTAGCGAGTTAAAAACCGGCCAAGTGCAAGTTGGAATCTCACACGAAGGGTTCCGCACCATAAACCCAAAAAACACGTTTCTCGTATGGGAGCCCCCCATGTTTAATTTTATTTAACTTTTATTATTTGTTGTTATTGCGGCAATACACCCTCTGTGAAATTGAAATTTCAACTGTCTACCTATTACGGTTCTTGAGATACAGCCCGCTGACAGACAGACGGACGAACTGACGGGCAGACAGCGGAGGTTTAGTAATAGAGTTCCGTTGGTTACACATTTGGACACACATACCCAATCCAGAACACAAATTGATGCCTCCGTATCAAAACGTTCTATGAATCATTCAAACTCCCCCACATACATAGTAGGTACTCACAGCAGCGAACCCCATTCATAAACTTATAAACAAACTAAAAATCCACAAACACAGCTTTATCAAACAACTAGAAAAAATTAACTTTTTTTCATTTTGTGAAATGTCCGCCTTCCAGTCTACCTTTATTTACCCGATACATAACTAACATGGACTGGCCCGTGTGTTCCACTTACGGCATTTCCACCCGCTCCAACTTCGCTTAGTCGAAGTGCCTACCTATGCAAATCTGAACAACCAGTAACGGTTAAAAATTAGACTGAGTTTAAAATTACTGGGGTTTTAACCTAGTTTTAGATGCTGTTTTTGGGTCTTGTTTTTTTGGTGGTAAATGATAGGTAAGCAGGCAAAATTCTCATTCTGCACTCGATAGCTGCCCGGGCAGATAGCCCGCTTGTGTGGGCATTAGCCGATCGATCGAGGTCTGTTTTACTTATTAAGTACTAACATAGGCTAAGTAATTTTGTTACTAACACAGTGGACCGCATTTGTAGTCTGAATAAATAAATAAATAATTATTAAAAAGGTTTTGGGAGTGAAAACACCGACCTTTGTCTGAACCTAACGCGGCAGTTGAAGAAAAAGGCTATTTATTGGAAATATGAATTATCATTGTGTGAAGGTTATATGTTTTCGGGATCGCATGAAAGTTTAATTACATAACTGTTTGTGTGAATCTCGGCGAAAGAAGTATGTATGAATAGGTAGTAGTACTGACAAAAGTAATATAGAATGGGAAAATAATAACAAATGTTGTTCAACTAACTTTTTAGTTCAATTAATTAATTACCCCTAAAAACAATGACGGCAAATCAATAACCACCTCACTTAACGGCAAAATAATGATCGCTAGAGGCTATACCATCGTCCCAGTTCTTGGGGTGGGCTACCATAGTCCCGGGTCCCGGGGATGCAAGGGTTACGTTGATTAATTAATTATTTTTGTACCGAGTCCCGGGTGTCCCGGGAACTGGGACACCCCGGACTTTCAGGTCGATAAGACAATTTCTACATGCTGGCGGAAACGCGACAGAATTTGGTGCGAGTTTTTTGACCGAGACTTAGAAAATTTAAATTTGGAATTTGGCTGGGTATAGATAGGTTATTGTAGAATAAATGGCTCATCTTTAAGGCTTTTTTACTCGTTGTTTGACTCAATAAAAAATGATAGCGTGCATGAACGTTATCCGTCGGACAGACGTTTGACAGAAGAATTTGTGTTTTTAAAATTATGAAATGGGCCTCTAGAATAAAATGTTTTTCTATCAGCTATACAGATTGTCAAAAAGTAATAACTGTATGGGATCGACATGCATTAGGTACCGAAATATCACGGGGTCAATTCAAAACATTTTGAAATTACGGAAATTGCTGTAGCCGATCGTGTGTCACTTCCTATCTAAATAAATGTGACAGGTGAAAACATTCATAATAAATGTGACAGATGAAAACATTCATAATAAATGTGACAGATGACAACTCTAATCTACCGCTATTCTTAATCTTCGTCAGTTGACTGCTGAAGTACTAAGAACGTTATTACTTACAATAAATTAAATTCCAGACTTCATCTCATAAAATAAACTGTAAATCTGTGTAATTAAGTATTTACGGTCCGCTAAACTTTTTAACCCCACGACCAGACTATCCGCCATAGGACGCTAGGTTACTCTCAAATATTTCAAATACTATTCGAAAATCCGCAATGTACAAAGGCTAATACAATTCCACACACGCATTCTGTAAAATAAATCTAGGCGCGCAATATATTTTAGTTCAAACCTATTCGTACTACATCCACGTAGGAATTCTAAAAATTCACGCCGCGTAATCAAAACAAAACACGAATACAGATTGGTGCATACGTACTATATTGTAACAAAGCATGAAATACGCGCTGAAAAATCATTCCCTTCCGAAAGGTTTAACAGAAAATCGTTAGAGTAAAAAAAAAAATGTTTTCTCGTAAACAAAACGTCCATTAAACGCGAACTCTCAACCCCATCCCTTCCGCGGTATTATAATAAATGGCGCAATAATGGCACAATATAATATTAACACAAAGTTAAACGCGTTTTTATTTTCCCACCGAAACTTCAGTGCCGCTCTGGTGAACATGGCGTGCGACGCCATTTCTCCTCTTTACGGGCGCGTTCTCAAAAAATGGCTCCAGGAATAAAATAAATCGCAAATATTTATCAAAACGCAGCCCCGCTTCGGATGCGGGCCAGGGATGTGTCGATGTGCCTAATGTGGGACGTAATAACGGAGTTCAGTACTTTTTAATACTTTTAACAGCTAACTTTGAAGTTCTACGTGAATGGAATGATGTTGTGTTAAACCAAAGTTAAACGATACTCGACGCTTTTCATTTACGATTACGCTTCGATCAAAATATACAGCAAGTGTTACGGCATTTACTAATTTATATAATAAATTGCGTTTCTTACTCTGTTTATGTTGGGCTGAAAATCATCAAATTTTCAATGTTTAATTACCGTACAAACTACAGCAAATTGTAAACGGCGATAAAACGTTAGTGCCTACTACTTATAAAGTCCGTGCATCCAGGTAAACGATTTCACTTTCTTCGTGTGCATAGTTCCACTAGATTTGTACCACTTTCAAGACTATCGACATCGATGCAAGCAATGCCCCATCACTAAAGGGTCGACAGGTTGCACAGCGCGGACATTTTGTTTTACAGCGCGAGGTCGGGCCGGCCGAATTATGAAAATATTACATCGACTCCCTCTGAAACACGCTTTGACATTTCGTAACACGGTAATAAGTTGTTTTTGGCGAGTTAACTCCGTGTTTGACACGACTTTTAGTTCATTTTGATTTTTTAATCACTTATCTTTTTTCTGTTTTCGTTTGCACGTTGAATTAAATAAGGAATGTAAGTGCCTTAGCGTTTATGAACGCTAGGAGTTAAGTGGATTTTTAATGCTAAGATTTCAGTACACTATGGTAAATATTTTCCGTATTCGTCGAGACTTAATACTTTGTGGTTTCACCTTTGTTCTTCTTCTGCTAAGTAACCTTGAAGTCACTGTACCTACTGAACGGGGAATTACGGAAACACATGATATTTCAAAGTAATGTCACACATTCCACAAATTGTTCTATACAATCAATTGTAGGCTAGTTACAGTCTGGTGACGATTCTCACCAGACGCACATAGTTCAACAAATTTTTAGCTTAAATTAACTCAACTGTCGAAGAGATTGTACTAACAGGTTACCTACTACATCGAATGTACTTGATAAACCTTTTTCTTGTTTAGTTGGTCATTTATGTACGTACTTTCTATTACTGTTTTCATTTTAAGAAGCGTTGGAAAACCTCCCAAAATGTGGACCGATGACTTGGAGAATGAATACGCTGGATGGGAGCCGCACAGGACCGATCGAAGTGGCGACTCTTAGGGGGACATAGGCCACCCAAAAAGTCGACGGCCACTGCTGGACATAGGTCTAGAAGTGGCCGTCTTTCAACTGAAATGCTGAAGGTGATGATGTCTTATTGAGATCGGTATACTGATAACCTCTCCATCTAATCTCCGTTCGTTCAGTCCATCGAAATATTGTCCATAAGGGAGCGCCCTGTGTGATAAAACGGCCATTGAACACTTGTTTTTCTAAATGATAGTTTTGCAGTGCGATTCCGTAAACATGTCAAAGTGAAAACTTAGGCGAAGTGAGCTGCTGGACGATTCTGTAAACATGTCGAAGTGAAGGCCTGGGTGTTGTGATTACGATGTGAGCTGCCAGTCCATCTTGATCACATCGATTGACAGCTGACTTCGTGATCACTTCACCCATGCCTTCACTTCGACATGTTTACAGATTCGCACTGCTGCCAAACCATACAAACAAGATGGAATAGCAGCTCACTTTGTCGTTCTCTCCACCTAAGTGAACACGATGAGATGTCGATAGAAAAGATCGGCTATAATTAAACATTGTATAAAAAAAGTATTCAATAAATAATTATAGCAAGCCAAATATATATTTTACCAAAAACAAATATTAGCAGACACTAAAATCAATAGTAATATTTTCACGATGAAACAGTGGCATAACAATACCGGCTAATGAATTGATCGCGTGCGGGGGTGACCTCCGAGTCGACTGCATTCGGATGCATTAACGATGCTTCCGGGGCGAACCACCCTCCAGGGCTTTTTTTACTTTGCTTTATAAACATAGATCTACTAAACATTGAGGAAACGAGAAGGTTTACAAATACTTACGGATATCATGTCTTTTTAGGGTTCTGTAAGTAGTAAAGAGTAACCAACGGAACCCTAAGCCTCCGCAGTCCGTCCGGCCGTCCGTCTGTCTGTCAGCGGGCTGTATCTCAAGAACTTTAATAGATAAAAAGTTAAAATTTTCTCAGATTTTGTATTTCTATTACTATAATAAAAATTAAGGTTTATGGTCAAGTCCGACTCGCACTTGACCGGATTTAATTAGGAACTATGAGGCAGTAAATTTAGGAGAAGTGTCCGATCCTACAGTATTTCTGTTGGCTGATGTGAAGTTGTTGGTCTTGACTGGATCTGGACGACAACACAGACGAAAATTATTTGAAATTGCACAAACTCTGGTATGTTGTGCAATTTCAAATAATATTCGTTGGCGTCTGCATAAAATTGCTGTATATTTTATAGCCACGAAACCTAGACTTGATGAATAAGACATGATTTTAACACAAGATATTTTTTTTCTCTTGGGGAGAAAATTGCTCGTTCCCCGTGATTTAATGTTTCCCCTCAAATATTTGAAGCTGTTAAAATCTGGGTCCAACCATTAGACATTCCTCGGAATCATTACCGCACTTCAAGGCCGGGGGCTAAAAATACTTTAAAAATTCCAGCATAGCGGTGTGACGCGGGTAGACCTTAACGATAGAAGGGTAGTATTTCCGGTTCCTGTTCAGAGGGGGCCGCAGGGAAGCCGGAGGGGGGAGGACCGGTCCTCTTTGTGTAGCGATAACCGGAAGCCAAGGGCTCGAAGGACCGAGGGTTATGTCAACTGTGAGGTATTTTCAAGTTTCTTCTCGTGGCTGTTGATTACTCGACACGAATTTCTAATGTGATTTCGGATGTAAATGTTTTTGGGAATGAGCAACAAAAAGGTGAATGTTCTTTTAAATAATCCCAATGCAATGATGTAGTCTTGAAAATAATTACTCTAGATAAAATGTGGTGTGTTTATGACAGGTATTTAGGTTCTCAGTTCAGCACATCGCAGTTGATGATGACACAACAACATCGTTTTCCATTTGCAGCGCTGTCATCTCGCCACTCTCAATTGTCTCCAATTTTTCAGGCACAAAACGTTCGAAATCGCAGAAAAGACTCATCGTGAGCATCAGACTAAAAGTCCGTTCAATATCTGTTCAAGAAACAGGCCACTCCGATGCTCTGACGCTCCGGAGCAATCACCGACTAAATGGCTACTTTTAGTGCGAACAATAATAATTTTAGTTGCGAGTGAGTGCTCCAATAATGGGCACAATTTCCGACGATTAGCCGAACGACAGCCGAACGCTGTGCCGAACGTTTTTGCAGGACTCTTGTAAAAATGGCGCTAATGACCGCCGGTTGAGTGCACTACTTGTAGTAATCGCGATGATTTTCTCTTTATGCTTGACTATTTTGTTTGAATGCTTGTCTTTGTGTCTTTAGTGAGTAGTGCAAGTAGGTTATGAGTCAGGTTGTGGGGAATTTTGGTGATTTCTTATGTTAATTTCGAGTCTGTCTTGAATAAATATTATTAATCGTTGGACTTATGTATTACTAGCTTCTGCCAGCGGCTTCGCTCGCGTGGTCCCTAGGGAACATATTCCCGGGATAAAAAGTATAGCCCTATGTCCTTTTTCAGGCTCTGGACTCTCTCTGTACAAAATTTCATTTAAATCGGTTCAGTAGTTTTGGCGTCAAAGAGAGACAGACAGATAGACAGAGTTACTTTCGCATTTATAATATTAGTAAGGATCACAGCAATATTAAAGGATATTGTGGCGTAGCGCAAAAGGAAGGAGACGTATAAGTACTTTGCACTGCAGTGGGTAGAACAAGCCTGTCGATAACCATATTGGGTCCAATATGTTAAGGGTTCACCAATGATTAAAGTACAAATACAACTATTCAATACATACTTCTATAGTGACTGAACTTTAAATCATAACATATAAATAGTCAAGTAAATCTTTATCAAAACTAGGTTTATTAAGACCGATTTCTCTCAGTTGACTTACAACCTGTGTGGGTTCACTAAAAGCAATAGAAATCTCATAAATATTTAATGAGCTAGTACAGGTTCTATGCTGAACAGGAATAAATGAGATCATAAACTATTGGCTGTTAACCTGTTAGGTGACTAATAAACCTATGGAATTATCATTCCCTCTTACGTGCAATGCCATTTTACTGAATGTCAGAAAACTAACTAATTCATCATGGTTTTGAATTGTGTATCACATGCCGTGCTGTATGGTATACTAACTCTTGGCATACTCGATCACCTCCAAATAAAGTTTGAATAATTTATCCGGCCTATAATTTTGATTCCATTTCTCAAACTATTTGCTAGGCTTTTTATGGTTCCGTACCAAAATGGTAAAAATGAACCCTGGTGGTGCTACTAAGTCTGTCCGTCTGCCACAGCTGGATATCTCAAGAAGTACTAATACTATCAACCTAAAATTTGCAATAGTTTTAGATGACGATTGCTCAATTATTTTGCAAATAACAAAGAAATGAAAATGTGAAGCCTTCTACTAGGTCATGTGGGGTATCATATGTAAGAGCGCTATTTGTACATTCTCAAACTTATTTTTAGGTCGCATGGTTTTTAACTTTTGATGTATAATGTAAACAAAAGAATCTCCGAAATTTGCATAGAAAAAAATCTAAAATTATTCTATGTGATAGAAGTTTATGTAAAGATTACAAGAAAAATAAACCAATGTCTCTAAATAGCACACTTTTCCAGAAATCATCACCAAAATTTGCATAAGTTCCACTATCGGTCATGAGATGGCGCTGATCTTAAACTGCAATATACACTCCAGTATTAAAATTCTCTGACGAATATAGGCCTGGCCGATGAAAATTTAAAAATATTTCACGTTTTATATGATGATACGGAACCCTCGGTGCGCGATTCCAACTCGCTCTTGACCGGGATTTTAGGATGTGAAATCAATTAATGACTCTTTCCGCTCTGGACGGAGTGGAGGGGAGTGTCAGACTCTTACTGACACACATCTGTGGTCCTTTAAATGCCCTTTGCGTTCCAGGGCTGCGGTGTCTTTCGAACAAATTCCGCAACCCTAGATCTGCTAGGCTAGACAGTGTAAAGTGTCGTCAACTTCATTCCTGGCTGGAAAATCGTAAAAAAATATTGATCTAAGACAATGATATATAAAAAACCCAAGATACACACTCAGCATCTCAAAAACTTCCGCAAAAAACAAGAGCAATATGTATAATTGTGCGCTAGTTTCAAACAGTCTTGCATCGCTCGTCATACTGCACTGTTTTGTAAAAACGACTTTAAGCGATCCGTGTAAGGTTGAATTTGCAAAAAAAAAATGTTTATAGTAACTACACACAACTCACACATGACACTTGATACATGTCAGTTTTTAACGACAGTTTCGAGAGTTGCATTTGTTCGAGACTGTGCATCTTGGGTTTTTAGGGTTCCAAAAAAAAAACGGAACCCTTATAGGATCACTCTGCGTGATCTGCAGCGTCTGTCTGTGTGTCCGTCTATCACAGCCAGTTTTCTCCGGATCTACTGGACCGGTTCGGTTGAAATTTGGTATACATATGGACTTTTGTGACCCAAATACGGACGCATTACGTAATTTATTAAATTTTTAGTATGGGAGTCACTTTTGGTGGTCAAACTAGAAAATTAAAAAAAAAGTTTTTTGAACAATATCGTGTGACATATTAAATGACTACTGACTGACTGTCTACTGCAAGAGTTTCAAACATATTTTTTTCATTATTTTAAACTAAATGGTTTTGAAGTTATTCAAGAAATTAGATGAAAAATGGCCATTCCCCCCTCCTTATCTCCGAAACTACTGAGCCTTAAATTTTAAAATAAATGGAGATAATAGATCTTTACCTAAAGATTACAGGAGGTCACTAAGGACATCTCGCAAAAACTCCAGGTCGTTATCAACCGATTTCTTCGTCGTATCCTCGGTGTTTACTGGCCCGAGAAAATCTCCAACCAAGATCTGTGGGAACGCTGCGGTGAGACTCCTATCGACCAGCAGATCAAACGCCGCAAGTGGAACTGGATCGGCCACACGCTCCGAAGGGATCCTGAACAGATACCGAGGCAAGCCCTAGACTGGAATCCCCAAGGAAAGCGTAAACGTGGTCGCCCCAAGCAGACCTGGCGCCGGACGATCATTGCAGAAGCGAAGCAATTGGGAAAGACCTGGAGCGAAATGAAGCGCGAAGCTCAAGACCGGTCGGGATGGCGGCGCACTGTGGACGCCCTTTGCCCCATCTAGGGGACACAGGAACTTAAGTAAAGATTACAGTAAAACCTATTAGAAGTCTGTAATGTAGTAATAGTTTAATAAATAAATGTTAAAATAACATGTTAAAAAAATTAAATTCGTTCGGAACCCTTTGCACGCGAGTCCGACTCGCACTTGGTCAGTTTTTATATATCAATGATCTAAGACTTAGCGTTTTCATATAAAGAAAGATAATTTTTGCTCCCAAAAATATGAGTTGGTGCCCGCCACCGTTGCCCCACAGTGGCGCAACTTATCCGCGGCGGAAGCTGGCTCTCTCGCGACACGACTTATCCATTTATCCGCCACCTCTCATCCGCCGCCACGTAAAGGGGTTAGAAAGTGGCCACCGTAACTAGAACCACGCTCTCTTGTTTCATTTTAAAGTTTTACAAGAAAACGATACATGGGTGGAAAGCGCTGGTAGAGAATCTGGGTTTGTATTCGTAATTTGGCTATCGACAGGATGACGTAATTGGGTTTCACGAGTATCTCGTTACAGACACAGTCTTCAAATGTTACTCATAAAGTTTCAAGAATTAAATTATGTTTGAGAATTTTCCTGTAGATACTTATTGTGCGACAGCTCTACTTACATACGTTTTTAAGTTTTCATCTAGTCCGAATCTGAAATCAATTTTTTTTCTACTTCGACATGAAAAAGATAATTCTTTTATTTACAAATACTCAAAATTAGTGTTTATTTACATGTTCTTAACTATATTCTTGTTTACACTCCTAGAGATCTTACCATAACAATATCAATCGACTCAATAAACCATACGTTACATGTTTTTTTGCATTGTAAACTAAACTTACATGTTAAATATAGTTGATAGCAGAGAGACCAACAAGTAGTGGATCGAGAACCCTATCGAACAGAACCATTACGAATGATTTTTTTAAGAACGGAGGCGTAATGTTTTTGTAGTATCGACAGGAAATGGATATGGATAGGAGTGTGCACTTCGATAGTAGTAAGGGTAGGGAAAAATGTTGCAATCATGAGATGGAAAACAAAAATATTTCCCATGTTTTTTATTTCATGTTTAACTAACATAACTTTGATCAGTCAGAGGCCTTAGAAGTGAAATTTAACTTTAGAATTAGAAGACCATCACAGCATTATGAAAACAACAATGTTTTAACAGAGGCAACATTAATATCTATACTTCTATCTATATACTAATATATAAAGCTGAAGAGTTTGTTTGTTTGTTTGCTTGAACGCGGTAATCGCAGGAACTCCTGGTCCGATTTGAAAAATTCTTTCAGTGTTGGATAGCCCATTTATCGAGGAAGGCTATAGGCTATATATCATCACGCTAACACCAATAGGAGCGGAGCAGTAATGAAAACTGTGACGCAGACGAAGTTGCGCGGATCAGCTATATGTAATAAATATTCTTTGTACAGATATTATCTGTTCAAATATTTTCGCTATGACATTGACAAAAGTACATATACTTACTAAGTAAGATACCGCATACCTTTTAGCACTCGAACTTAGACCTGAAGTGATAATAATAATTTATGTACCTAAAAATAATCAATTTTGATACCTGTCCCGTCCGTGATAGTTTGCCAAAAAATATTTCGTACCTTAATTTTAGTTTCGTTACATTACGAACCATCCATCTATCATGTGGCTTTTAAAAGGGTAGAGTCGGGTTGACGGCGATTGAAGCCTTGCCTATTTATCCGTATATGCCTGTTGGCGCCAAAAATACGCGAAGTTGACCTTTCCTGACGAGGGGAGAGTGGGCCAGCGTGACCGATAGGTGCGCAGAATATTGGCTTTTTAGGTCATGAAGGATATTTTATTTTTTGATGATGTGAATATGTCAATGAAATATTTTGGTGTACCTGCCTTGGTGATTTTCAGGTCCGTATATATAGCAAACGATTAGTTACTATCGAAAAAAAGGTGAGCACACAGCGATAATCTGATGAAAGCCGCGGGAATCCGCTGAATGTGAGAAGCACAGATCCATGTGGCGACAATTGTAGGGGGGCATGTCCAGCTGTGGTCGTCATTCAGCTGAAGTGATAAGCGTTTGCTCTTTCAAACTTTCAATGCTCGCGGGCTTGAAGCCTTCGCGAGTTACCTAGCGTGTTTCAGTGTGGCCGGTCACATTTTTGAATGGTTGTAACCATTCAAAAATGTGACCGGGCTCCTGCCAGTAGGCCATAGCCTATAGCATCTGAAAAAAACTTCAAAAAATCCATCACCATGTCGATAAACATACTAAATCCCAACAACATTTATCAGCCCTGATTAGCCACCGAACGTCCTCCAATCGAACCTTATTTACGAAGGTACAGACCACCGCCCTCAATCTCACTAAATAGGTATCATTATTTTTGTTTATTGGAGCTGTACCGAGTACCAATTCCTACATAATTTTAGTAGAGTCTCCACACGAACGGCCAGCGGCAGTCCGCTATAACCGTATATCTTGTCTTTGTGCGCTCGTATTTATGGCTACCCTTATTTTTATTTTAATGCTGATGCGCGCGGTGCCGCTGTGTCTCGACTGCCGACTAATCTTTTGGACACCCTGGTTCGGTGCTGCTAGCTGGTACACGATGGAAGGCTTCCTTGTTGCTGTTTACGGGTGTTTGTACTTACTGTTTGTTTCTATTTGTGGGATGACAGATATTTGTGAATTAGGAGAGATTTATGGATATTTTCGAAGTGTGCTTGACTGTTTTCTTTTAAAACGTACGGATGACTGTAAATCCATCAGAAGCCCACATGAGGCCTGACGGTACGGTTTTTAGTGCTGTACCTCATTTTAGCACTAAAATGCCTTTAGTGCTTACAGGATAGAGACAGAAAATTAAGTATAGCGGACATTCTAAGGGTGTTGCCCCGAAAATAATCTCAATAGATGACACTACAATTTACGACCACGAAAAAGAAAATTATCTCCACACCGCCGTACCAAAAACTGCATAACTCCAAAGAAAATTCACTTAAAATATTCAAACAAAATTTAACCAGTCATAAACTTCATAGCATCTTCAGCTAATTTTAAAGGAAAACCCTAGGGTTGCACCCTTGCACAATGTCTCTCGGCCATAAGTTTCCGATACATGAATTTTATTAACTTTAGCGCCCCATGAGTGATGGTGTTATGGCGTTTGTTTTTCGCGTCATCGTGTGCTGACAACCATGGGGTACCATGGGGTTTTTGTCAATAAATGCGTTATGATATTGGTTATGGTGCGGTTTTTTTTTGAGGTTTTCAATTGATAGGGTTGATTGATTTTGTAAATCACTAAGGTGTACCTATTTGTTTAGTAGTTGTGTTGTTTTCTTAAGTAAATATTTATTTATTTATTTTACAATTTATGTACACACATTACGTAGAAAGATAAAAAGAAGGAAACAGAAAAATATATTATTATTATATTATTTAAAAAATATATTTAAAAAATATATATTATTATTATTTATTTATGAGTAAGGAAAAAATAGATGAGCTATTGCAATGGACACGATAGGTATTTTAAATTCAAAATATAGGGGGAAAAAAACCGGTCAAGAACGAGTCGGACTCGCGCAACGAGGGTTCCGTTCCACCATATAAGTCCCTATTAGGTGTATAAAATCAAGGTCCTGAGTCAACACGATAAAAAGATATGGGCAAATTTAGATTTTCGCAAATATGTATCAAGTTAACTCGACCGAAGTACTACTAAGTCTGTTTTATTTAAACAAATTTTAATGAATGAGTTAAACAGAAAATCTATATACGGGTTAGGAAATATATACCCTTTTCATCATTGCATGTAAACTTTTGTGCACGATCTCCATTTCACTTCTAGCAATATCAGTTCAATTATAAATTCTTTATTGCATTCCTTAGCGTTGATAAAACAGTTGGCAGGCTCAAAACAATTTAATATGGACCCATTTTTTTATTGAATCACAAATTGTCATAAAGAAAATAAATCATAAGTGTTTTTATAATGGTCACTGGTCACTAGCAGGCTGTGTAACAGGTAATACGACGTAATTTAGGAGTCAGATTTTCGAAACTGTTTGTTCTTGTAAGACCATCAACTATATTTTAAGGTTAATAAATACTAGGTGCTTCTCTTTTTAGCGTAGTTTAACCGCTTAAGTAAGAGTGAGAAATAAACATATTTCGAAATAAATAATAGGTGTTTCTTTTTAGCAAAGATCATTATTTAGTGAGGAAAAGAGAGAAATTGATAACAAGCGTGTTAACAGCCTGTATGTGTGGGGGACTGATAGAATAAAATAACAGTAACAGCCGCGGTAACAGTGTTTGCGGGTCTGTTATTAAAGTAACAGATAAAATACTCAATACTCAATACTTTATTGCTTTCCATAATGTAGTAATATTGTAACAGTTGGTATGTTTAAAAAATTTGAAACAATTATGGACCCTGTCGGGCACAGCACAAGTAAGTTTTATAGAGGAGAGGATGAAGAGCGCTTATTTAAAATAAATATGTATGTATGTACAAGTATATATAGTAGTAGAAAATAGGGGAAGAATATGATATAGTTACGACGAGTTTAAGTAGAAATAAGTTTGTAGGAACAATTGTTTTTTGTTATTTGTAAATATCTGTTATTTCTATCTGTTACGATAAATACGCCTCACCCCTAAGAGGAACATACCATTCATAATATAACTAAAAAGAAAAAAAAACTTCATTTAACATAAACTTCAATAAAAATCGATACGTATCGCGCCATCTATTAAAATTTGTTAGAACTGAATTTTCTTTCTTCGTGTTGAGACCCTGCGGCCTTGTAACTGCGGTGTAGAATATGCAGTTTTAGGTCAGCGCCATCTCTTTACAGATTGTAAAACTTATTTACTTTTTGTTGATCTGATGATTTCTGAAAAACTGTGCTACTTAGAGACATCGTTTTATTTTTCCTGTTATCTTTACATAAATTTCTATCATACACCTCTTAAGGGGTCATTGTACACATCATTATGAACAACTTTCACCATGTCGCCAACACAGAAATCGTGAAAAAAAATCGACTCTCCTGTACATTTCTGTGCATAACTCGACAAAATGTACTGAACAGCTGATTTTTTTTCGCTATTTCGGGGTTGGTCCTATAGTAAAAGTTGTTTATAATTATGTGTACAATGACCCCTTAAGATGTATTGCGTTTATTCTGTTACAAGTTGTATAGAATATTTGCATATTTTTCTGTATGCAAATTTCGGAGATAAGGGGGGAATGGTAAAAATTTCATAATTTTCCGACGTAAGTCGAAAACCATGCGGCGGATTTTTTTTTAAGAATGTGATCACCGCGCTCTTTCATATGATACCCTACATACCCTAGTAGCCCCACTGATTTTTTAATAATCCCTTTCAGTCGCTTAGTTATTTCTTATTTGCAAAATAGTTGAACAATCGTCATCTAAAACTATTCCAAATTTCAAGTTCATACCATTAAGTAGTTCTTCAGATATCCAGCTGTGACAGATAGACAGACTTAGTCACACCATAAGGGTTCCTTTTTTACCATTTTGGTACGGAACCCTAAAACATCCGCTTGTATTGTGCAAGATCGTAGTAGGTACTGCATGAATCTAAGTTTTGACGGTAAACTTCGTAAAAACAACGTGTAAGAGAATGCAATCTATACTAATATATAAAACTGAAGAGTTTGTTTGTTTGCTTGAACGCGCTAATCTCAGGAACTACTGGTCCGATTTGAAAAATTCTTTTAGTGTTAGATAGCCCATTTATCGAGGAAGGCTATAGGCTATATATTATCACACTAAGATCAATAGGAGCGGAGCAGTAATGAAAATTGTGACGCAGACGAAGTTGCGTGGGTCAGCTAGTCTTTAATATAAGAAGTTGTTCGTGTGTAAAGTTTCGTAAATAAATCACAAAAAGGAATCTAGCATCTGAACAATAATCCATTCACAGTTAATTAAGTTTGACGTAGCATAAATCTGACTATGACGAAAACGCTTCAGGTTCTTAATCATACGCAACGAAATCGTACAGAAATGCTTGAGGCAAACAAAATACATGTATGACATGCACACACACCATTTCACATTGCCTAAGAATTTGTAGCATTAATAAGTTCGGTCGAACACCGTGCCGATATAATTCGCGGGAATTAGCACATGTACCCTTCATTGAGGTATGCATCAGCAACTGTTTCTTAAAACTATCCAAGTGCGAGTCGGACTCGTACTCAAAGGGTCCCGTACCATAAACCTTAATTTTTATTATTTGTTGTTACAGCGGCAATAGAAATACACAATCTGTGAAAATTTCATCTGTCTACCTATTACGGTTCTTGAGATACAGCCCGCTGACAGACAGACGGACGGACGGACGGACGGATAGCGGAGGCTTAGTAATAAGGTTCTGTTGGTTACCCTTTGGGTACGGAACCCTAAAAACGATCGTAATTTTTCATATTATCGCCTGTTTACAAATAACTTTAACCAAAAAAATAATGACCAAAATTTGGAGGATAGCGAAATGCGCTGCCTAATTTTTAATAAAATATTTATGAGTCCCCAAAGCGACGTTATTTGCTGAAGGGTGACTGGAAGATTTCAAACTTTCCCGAAGAGAAATTGGCTAAAAAATTCCTTAGCAAAATAAAATCGAAGAGCAGCTTCCGAAAGTTATCGAACTTCCCAACAATCCATTACACCGAGTTTCGCAAAAAATTGACTCCGGCTCTCTTTGGAACTTATTATTTTGAGTGAAAACATCCAGGAGTTTCGTCGCCTCGGCCAAGTTTGCAGGCGCGCGCTGCCACCCTCCTTACACTCGATAAACACACATTACGCCACTATCGCAAACTGTTCTCGTAATACCAACTATAGACTAGCTAAGATTTTGAAGAATTCAACGTAGTTATTAAAAAAAAAAACTGAAAACCATTTACATTTTTTTCCAGGTGTAAAGTTAGAGTTTAGGTGCTTCAGACAACATCAAGATGATAAGGAACAGAATAGGTACTGGTTTACAGTGACCCTAACCCACTGAAAATAATCGTAAGTATAACCTTTACCATCCCAAAATAATCGGTCACTATAACCCCAAAACGACCAATATCGTTGATAACCCAACATAACAGTAACCGAGCGTGTAATGCATCCGATCTACGCTGCGCAGTCATTAGACAGGTCGTACTAACAAACTTACTGCTGAAATCGCCACTTTTAGCTACGAGCGAGCACTAAACAGCAAACAATGCCAGCGGCGGCGGCGAGCGGCGTCCGGTCGCACCACAAAGGCTTTGTAACCGCCACACTGACACGCTTTTTGCGTCGCCGCGGCCGCTATCGCTCGATGACGTCCCCGTAGATCGATAAGAGCCTCCCACTCGACGGGAATGCTCCATTGTATTACTGACACTACGCTGTCTGAGATGTGGAAAATCGTAGTCCAAAATGCGCGTGATAGCGGCGAGCGCGTGACGTCACAACTCTAAGTTGCGTGACAATGAGAGGAGTGCGCACGCCGACGTGTCAGTGCCGGCGTGAATGGTGAGGCTGCTTTTATTAGCGAGTACACCTGTTTGATTGTGTCTTGTGGGGATTTGTTAGAGTCCTTTAAGTTTAGTGCTGAATAATATCATGTTTAAGAGGCTGTAAGGCAGTTTTACTAAGCTGAGGGCAGAACAATAGCGTAGATGATGGGTTCTATATTGACTCGATGATTTGACCTTTGCTGTCCATTCGCAACGCTAGCCACTTATCATCAGCTCCCAACCTCTTTGTCTTCCTTGTTTAGGCCAACCTATGTATCTCATCAATTTTCAGTCCTAAGTCAGGCATAATCAACATACCTCCATGGAGCCTCCTTACCATAAGTCAAATACAGCATTGCCTCCAGCCAATAAGGTCCGCTGTGGGTCTGAACATTATTTTCCTCACAGTAAACTGAGCTAAGTACGTGCCTCCCATACGTATGCCGTGCTGAGACGCAATTAGCATAAATTAGTTGTTAGCGGTGCGTGAAGTTCGTGAGTCACTTCTAGTGATGTCGCTTCACTAGGTTTGTGTGCCGGGATTTGGTGAAAGAAATATAGTTATGTTGTCTTCAAGGTAAGGTGCAGCGAACCCTAAATACGTGTTACGGCCTACGCTGCTCGTAGCACTGCTACGAAACAATAGCTCGTAGCAAGGCGGTGTACACGACGCGACGTTGCAAAAATGAAACTGCATAAAATGTCACGATCTTGGATCTTGCCGACAATGGAACTTTTTTGGAAAATGATTCCCCTCCATTGTATAATTTGTTTTTTTTTTTTTGAAAAATAAATACTTGTGGAATGTTTTACATGACATAGCAGTACTAACTTTCTTATCTATACATTTCAAATGCTGGGTTCAAAACACAAAAGATTGTACTTGTTTCTTTCATTTTTCAAAATACCTATTTCTGAAATAAATATTTCAAATTATTAGGTTTCGTTTGGGGCAGGCCAAGTTTTCATATATTCATATTTAATCATTCAAAATCAGTTCCTATTCCAAAAAAAAAACTGGCAAAATCCCAATCCCGTAGACCGCACATCACTAGTGAGTAGTGATCTGTATGCGAGCGAGCACCGCACGGATCGCGGACATCTCACACGAATAATACACTACTTATTGCCTTCGCCACAATGTATGCGTTTCGTAACGCGCATGATGGCGCATAACTAGCGCACGGTAACGCAGGCGTTCCCGGGGTGGTCAGGAACCTGTGCGCTTTAAAATCAATTTGACTAACATTATGTTTACCTCACAGTTTACCTTGTGTGTGGGTACGTTAAGTTTACCTCATAGTTTAGTTATTGCAGTTGATTTTAGATTTTAGTTGATGTGTTCAGGGGTTTTCAAGTCATGTTCAGTTCTGTCAGGCTCTAAACTATGGATACTACTCTATACTGTATTGTTCTGAATTTTCCTTAAACCTTAGCTTCAACTAGGATTTTCTGTGTAAGTTTAATCACATAAGTTCCCGGGACACAATGTATGCGTTTTATTATTGCTCGAAATCGAGCCAAAAGACCAAGATTCACGTGACATGAATTTGTGTAGAACCGTCCGTCATTACAAGTACAATGTATTTTACAGGCTTTCAACTATACCACTCTCAACTTTATTGTTTGAATAAATCTAAGTTTTTCTTCATCAAAGTTCAGTCTCATTTTTCAACTGAAGTGAGGTTGAAAAATAACGGTCTTCCTGTAAATGCTTTATCCCTCGATTTGCACAAGTGAGGTGTCTATTGAATCTTTATTGCGATCGTGTGTCAAATGATAGGTGAATACTTATAGGATCGGATTATTAGGGTTCCGTTAACCAAAGGGTAACCAACGGAACCCTATTACTAAGCCTCCGCTGTCTGTCCGTCTAAGGGCTGTATCTCATTAACCGTAATAGGTAGATAGTTGCAATTTTCACAATGTGTATTTCTGTTGCCCATACAAGAAACATGCTTATTTTTAACGATAAAAAAATCGTTAAAAATAAGCATATTCCAGCAGACCTGCGATAGGAGAAATGAAAAAGAAATGTAGACAATAGTGTGTAAGAACAAGAGAAGAAGAGTAAGTAAAGCCTTAAAACTAAACGACAAATAAATAAAATACTAAAATATACTTATAAAATATATATCGAATACTAAAATTGTATAGATATAATAAATAAATATATATAACTATCACAGTAGAGAGGATAGGTAGTGCTCTTTAAGTCGATCCTTAAAAGAGAAATTTATTTTAATTCTCGAATGCTAGGCCGAAGTGAGTTCCACAATCTAACTGCATGGACAGAGAAATAGAAATAGTAGCTGGATGTACGAGGATGGGTTTTAAGGAGAGATCTAAGGTGTGATCTGCACGGAGCGTCACTAGGTCGAGCGTAAGAAATGCGCTGACGCAGGTAAGTGGGGTAAGACGGGTTGTGAAGGATGTGTTATTTTAATAGGTTTCTAAGCTCAGTGCTGAATTCGCTCTAATTTCCTTATTGTTGCTAAGAAGAGATTGTGACTTAGAAAGGTAATAAAATAGATTGATTTTTTAACCCAGACACAACACAAAAGCAACAAACGTGCATCATTCACATCACATAAGCTGTGATTTGACGTTTGTTCTCCAGCAAAGGACTACACCAGATTGGACATACCTATATAGCTGTGAAAGGAATATAGGCATTGGAGATGTGTTTCGCAGAAATACCTAATCCAAAATCCATTCAATTTCCAATTTGTATAGAATTTCGATTTGCGAAACGTTTCATCCCTGGACCTATATTTCCATAGAGCATAGGAACAAAGCGGTGTCATAGATCTAAAGGTGTGTACAGACTGTGTGAGGCATGTGTTGCCCAAGCCTGCATGCATGGATATCGAAATAAATGCTTTGTGAACGACACCGCATTAATCCCGCAAATAACCACGTATGTGGGGCACGTAAAAATATAAAATAAGGCTGAGCGTTGAATTTGCTAGCAAACTAAATAAAAAAAAAAGATATGAACTTAGTAATGTGTTCCTTCGTATTTGTTTGAAGTTTTGTGTGAGTCGGGTTATTTACACCGGTCGTCGAAAGTCATCGTTCAATATCTTTTCTGTAGAATTGAATAGAGTGGTTAATATTGTAGCGGCATCAATGCAGCCACAAGAAAAACCAACGGAGCAAATCGTCATCGCAACAAAAAGAACCGCAACGCCATCTATCCAACTAACAACGAACTACTACGTCGAAATCCTGCATCGCGCAAGCAGAGTTTACCGTGCGATTTGAACATATACATCAGCCCTAATATCAACTATCAGGCAGTTGCTCGCCAGGCACAACAACCTTCTGGTCGGAGAATCCTCCTCTCTTTTCAACGGAGGTTTGCGATACTTTACTCTCTGTTCCGCGCGCGGTAATTTTGTTTTATTTAATTTTAATTTTTTTTTGGTATGCGTCATGCTTGGCGCAAATAAACGCTTTTTCTTTCTTTTCTTTCTTTTCTTTCTAACTCTAAAACTGATGACAAAACAAGGTAAAACATAATAGGTCAGTATCTCCTTACTGTAATAGCTCTATATTAGATCTCATCATGTCGCGTTTGTATTTCCGAAGATAGACGATGATTCCCGAAGCATATAATTTTTTGGGAACACCAGTAAGCTTGCTATTTATACTCGCAGTCCACACAGCCCGAGGCAAGAGAGTGCTATCTGTGCGCACCTTAGGTCTCTAGTGCCAGGCTTAAGGCCTAAGTGTTTCCTCTACGTGCAAGGCTTGGCCTCTAATCGCATTAGAGAGACCCCCTTTCGAGAGACCTCCCTACTGGACACTTGCATAGAAATAGTGTTCTTGTGATACGGAGGTGCGTGGCTGTGTAAGACCTATGTTTTATTCATGCTGGTAGTTGCGTTTGTTTACGGGTGTGTTACATAGTATCGTGGGATGTTGCAGGGGCTTAAGGTGGTTAAAATTGGTTTAGTCGGTAAATTAAAGAAAAGTTTGGCGTTGCGCCGAGGTAGGTAGAATCACATAAATTTATTTCAAATAAACTATTTACGTATGAATTGTCAGGGTCGGTCAGGCATAAAGATGATGACGTTCCAAAGCGTAGATCTCTATGGAGAAAAACGTGTAAGAAATTCCACGGACACTGCTTTGAATCAGTAAACACGTAGTTACAAAATAATGGTAATGACATTCGTGATGTTTTGAGTTTCTAAAAGTTCTCTGAAAAATTTGTTGTTATCGTTTCAGATGTTATGCCAAAATGGAAAAATAACTTAATAATTAGTGTTTATTATGGTTCTTATCTGAGTTAAACTGAGAGAAACCAAACTATTAGGGAGTTAAGTATAAATAGGTTAGACTTAGGCATGTTTTATCATTTTTTATCTCGACCTCTGTCCCGTGAGGCTAAAATGATATATTCATTAGTTAATATTTAAGATTTTTGTTTAGCTTAGTTTTGTTGATTTTTGTTAGTATTTCAAGATAAGTTTATGATAGGGCTGACATGAACTGAGTTCAAAAGTCCCTTAAAATAAAGATTAAAAAAATGGTTACACACGGTGTCATTTTAGTCATCTTACAAAGGCGGTCGACTTAATGTACCCAATATAAACTACCTCCAGGGGCGATATTTTTTAAAAATAATTCATTAAAATAATTAGTACATTTAAATGATCCATTAGAATTATGAAATAACCTGTTAATAAAGTTTATGTATCAAAAAAATGTCGCCATCGATTCCGATCCGTCCTTGAAACTCGGACTGCACTCGCTCCTGGATGTTTCAAACAACGTCATGCGTCAGGAAAATTAATAATATATTTTTTTTTATATTTAATGAATTTGTAGTAGTAATTGGATAGATGAAGTGGGCTGTCGTTGTAAGACTAACAAAATGGCATCGTGTATAGTTAAAATCAAATATTGCAGTTAGTAAGCAAATCAAATCCAAACACAAGAAAATTTGTTAACCAGGCAATAATACTCAACGTCAAATGGTCTCAAATAAAAGTAGTTTTTTACAGCATAGACTACGGTGGGATGGTATCAATTTGAATCAGAATCAGAACTTTATTTGCTCAAAATGTAGGTACAATATAAGATTACTTACACAAACACATAAGATCAGCTACATTTTACCTTAAGGCATGCAAATCATTAGGTACACGGAACGGATACACGAAATTAAGCATGTCGAACACTTAAAAAACGTTCCAAGTTGTCACACCAGCTGTACATATAGTGTGGAGGTCGAACAATTTGCAAATGTCGTCGAAACAAATAACCGTGCAGAACGGGACTCAGCACAATGGACGCGGATCAGGGTTACACGACTAATCTCTTCAAATGGACCAGGTTGGACCTTGCAATTTTATGTTGGTATAAAATAATCAATCTGGCTAGCCTTTTCATAACTATAATGTGTAATAGAATAAGCCTAAAAATGGGGTCATTATACTTTTTAGTTTTTCTTCCCCAGTTAAGGGGAACGTCAAACAAAAATGTCGAAAACAACGCGATTAAAAAAAAATTTTTTGAGTATGTGCATATAGCGCTCTTTTATATGACAGTACCCCACATGCCCCACTTAAAAATTTTAAGAACCGTTTTCAATCGCTGTTGCAAAAAAACAAACACACTTTTATTTCTTTCTTATTTGAAAAATAGTTGAGCAAATGTCATCTAAAATCATTCCAAATTTCAAGTTGATAGCGTTAGTAGTTCTTGAGATATCCAGCTGTGACAGACGGACAGACTTAGTCACACCATAAGGGTTGCTTTTTACCATTTTGGTACGGAACCCTAAAAAACAGCTGCTCAGTACATTTGGCGAGTTATACGCACATAGGTATGGCAGTCGAATTTTTTCCGCGATTTCAGTGTGGTTTCTATAGAAAAAGTATTTAAACTTCATGTACAGTAGTGGTACATAGACGGACTTAATGCAACGAGGTATTTTCTACCAGTCAACCTTTGGGTCAAAAAGAAATACACTGTGGTAGGTGTACAGCAAATGAATAAAATTAAAAAAATAATATATACAATACTAATAAAATACATAATATAATAAACTAGTAAACATGATGTTTTATAATAATCTTTCTGATTAAGAGAACTCATAATTATAATGACTAAGAATTAACACGCTGTATATTGGTGTCGGCTTCTTGTAGTTCTTGTCAACCTGGATGAAGCTGAACACCAGTATTTTTAAATAGAGCGGCTGCCTATCTAAATTCCACTACCAAGTAACTGGCCAGACCGGTATCAGATTTTTTAGCTTCTGACTATCCGACCAACTGCTTAACTAATGCCTGGTCACCCATCCACGGGTCGACTTCGCCAAGTGTAGCTTAACTTCAAAGTTCGACCCGTGCCTCGTGTTGGTATGTTGCTATAAATATAACGCGTAACAGAATAAACGCAATACCTCTAAAGGGGTCATTGTACTCATCATGATGAACAACTTTTACTATGGGGCCAATCACGAAATCGCGAAAAAAAAGTCAGCCGTTCAGTACATTTTGTCGAGTTGTGCGTACATAAATGTATGGGGGAGTCGACTTTTTTCGCGATTTGAGTGTTGGTCCCATAGTGAAAATGACTCCTTAAGAGGTATTGTGTTTAGTCTGTTACAGGTTGTATACATACTTAAACTAACTATTCGATAGCTATTGTTAACCCATCTGTTTCACTGTACTTAAGGACGAACTGTCAAATTCTCGCATCTGTCACGTCATACTTGAAGGGCCGCTGGTCCCTGCCATCGTTTTTGTCATAAGGTGCGAGAAATTTGATAGTTCGTCCTTAAGGACACAAACAGATGAAGGGGTATGGAAGATCCTTCAGTAGGATTGGATCTAAACAGATGGCTCAAAAACTCAAAACGGTTCAGGGGCTGGTGTACACTCCCTAGACCTCAACTTTAACTTTCACCTACCACTAGGCGAACACAGCTCGATTTTCCAATGCGAGTGTGTCGCCATAACACAAGCCGCAACAGCAGTAAAGCGTCAAGGGATACACAACTACGCAATAAGATTCGTATCTGACAGCCGAGTTGTGCTCTAAGCCCTAGGAAACAAACAAACCAACAGTAAATTAATCTTCGAATGTCACCTCGCCCTGGAGAGTATATCACTGTCTAACAGAATCACCTTCCAGTGGATCAAGGGGCACAGTGGATCCCTAGGCAATGATGCCGCAGACGACCTTGCGAAGAGAGGTTCCGAGATGGTGGTGCTAGGCCCGTACCCACTCCTTCCCCTACCTTTCTCGCAGTTTCGTTCATAGATCCGCCAGAGATCAATTGAACTTCATAATAACAAATGGTCACAGGCTACAGACTGCAGACAGTCAAAAATGGCAGTGCCAAGTCTACATCCGCGACTAACAAAACGATTAGTCAGCCTGAGTAGAAATAGCCTCAGAATAATTATAGGGACAATTACGGGTCATTACCCCCTAAACAAACATCTCTTCAACATAGGCGCCACAGACAGCCCACTCTGCAGGGGCTGCTTTGACGCCGAAGAATCAGCCGTCCACGTCATCCTGGAATGCGAGGCAGTGGCTACCCAACGTCAACAAATCCTCGGAACGGTGAGGTCGTCGCTCCGCGAAGTCTGTGAGGCTCCCAGGAAACTTCTGTGCTTCTGGGCGGAGCTAGGCTGGCTAACGTAGCCAGGATAAACACGCACAACGGACCAAATGAGAGTCTAGGTGCGGTCTACTAAGTGAACGTCACATAGGAACAGCTTATTGCCATTCAACACAAATTCAGGATGCAAGCTACTAGGTACTTAGAATTTCGTAATGGAAACGACTAATTGTATCTTTTCGACCCAGAGGTCGTGAGGGCGAACTATGGGACCGGAGTCCGGACTCCATGACGGTAATCAGGATTTTATTCACATCGTCATCATCATATTAGCCGAAAGACGTCCACTGCTGGACAAGTGTCGCCACAACAACCGGTCCTGTGCGTCTCGCATCCATCGGGTACCCGCGACCCTCACCAGGTTATTAGTCCACCTTGTGGGAGGCCTTCTCTGCGTCTTCCGATACGCGATCGCCACTCCAGCCCTTAAGCGATTGGCGATCCTTCGGACTATGTCGGTAACCTTCGTTCTCTTGCGGATATCATCATTCCTGATTCGATCACACAAGGAAACTCCAAGCATTGCCCTCTCCATTGCCCTTTGAATGTCTTTAAGCCTTCTGATGAGGCTCATTGTGAGCGAGGATTTTATTAACCAGCTTTTACTTATTTTCAGGATACCTAACCGGAAAATCACGACTACGATTTTCTAATAACACCCAAGTGGCGTTCGTATTATGAATCTCCAAAGCACAATTCCTGCCTCTCCGTACCGGTATACGTTTTGTCCATCTATAGATTCACGTACCTGCCGAAGTACACACACCTATAGTCCTAGGCCGTCCCATCTCAGTGAGTGACACTATTACTCAAAGTACAAGACGTGAGGTGGAGGGGGGGGGGGTTCGTTTCCGAATTCCCTCACGCACCGCTAGAGGGCGCGCTCGGCAGAGCACCAATACATACCCCTAATGTGATGGAGAAATAATTTCCTAAAATGCACTGGCTTGAGACGGGACAGATTCGGACCGTTTTTGGATATATTTGAGTAGTTCGCGGGACGTCAATTTCGTTTATTGGTAAAGTAAAAATGTACGTTTTTAGGAGTGGTTTCAGGGTAATTACATTTGGGAATTGGATGTGATATGTATGTCTATTATAAATGAATACATTGGGTAATCAATTAGATTGCTAAAGTCAATTAGTCCTGCGAGGTATAACAACACCAAATCGATAGTTATCAATTCAGCCAATATTTTTGTAGATACTATATGTAGTGGATATATAGGCAAGATAACTACGTATCTCCGTTATAAGTTTTGTCGCATAAAACTGTGTGATTACTTAACTTAATTTTTTATGACACTCCCCAAACAAGGAACGTAAAAATCTTTACCTAATCACCAAGTAACCCAACTGCTACCTAAAAACAAACCATACTCTCACCAACAATTTGTGCGCTCTCCAAAAGCTCTATGACAACAATCTAGATCCTGCAATATTGCAACTGAAGTCGGGATTGCAAGACCTCTCGAACCGGCTGATCTGGGCAATAATAACACAAGCTACAAACCGATCGACTTTGGTATATTTTAAGTCGATCTTGAGACGCTTGTGTCTCAGAAATGTATAGTTAAATAACAATTGAGAATAACAATGTCGTGGTAGTTATGTTGGAGTGGGTTTGGGGGCTAATTGGAGGAAGGATGACGTTTATTGAGCGTTGAGTTTTGTAATAATTATTTATCATTCGATCATAGACTTCGGAATCAATCGGACAAGTGTGTTGATGAAAATCTGTGGTGTTGACTATCGGACAAAATATGTAGCTCAATACTTATCTGAAGCAGAAGCAGAGCAGAGTGAGGCATAAACTGTTAAAGGTACAAACAATGAACACTATATCGTTTGATTAAATAATTAAGTTTAAAGCTTAAAAATAAATGCACAAAAATTTTTACAAACTTTATTCAGGCGAACGAGGGCACGTGCTGCGCGGTGAAAACACCAGTTGTCATACCTCAGTTGAGTTGCTAGAAATACACGAAAAAAACAGAAACCCAAATAAACATTTATTTGGGTTTCTTTACAATAGTAAGTTTGGTATAGTAGTAGGGTTAAAAGGACAAAACTATGGCCGGTGTAAAAAAATATATATTTCGTTCTGTTGTAGATTTAATTTTAGGTATAAATAAAAACAAAATATTTGATGCAGAAAATATTAGGTAGTTGCGGTATCAAGTCTTGTGCTAACAAAAATCAAAAAGCGTCGTTAATATCTAAAATCTTAGCGTATGAAACTAGGGGGTTTGAAGTAGTAGGGGTAGGAGTGGAGGGTACAATCTAAACAGTCATTGTGCTGCGTCTGTCGGCCACTGAGTGCCTAACCGTTCGACAGATATTGCGCCCGGGCGGCTAATCATACGATGGACACTATTTTTATACGTGGCTTAGGTAAGAAATTTATTAACTTTCCAGTCATTTAGATTCAGTTTTAAAAAATGCACTTGTTGCTTTTTAGTTCCACGTTGCATGTCATAATATATTTGTTTGCTTGGATTTTTTTATGAGTGAATTGTTGATTACTACTCATTTTTCTATGTTTTAAATAAGTAAAAGCCACAATTGAATAAAATTATTAAGCATTCATAGGTTTATTTAAGCGAATGCCACAACGAGCTGACCCTTATATCACTCTATTTACACACATTTATATACATAAGTGGCTATACAAACATGCAAAGACTACATAATATCAATGATTACTCTCTCAAGGGTTCCGCAGCTGAAAGGGTTCCCTCGAACTATCAAACAGAAGCCACTTGAAAACTGCAATGACACATGTTAACATTTCGCCGCGGGATTGTAGAGTTGTACAACTAGTTGCACGATTCAGCTTATAAAATAGGTTTATAGGTTGTAAAGGGACTCAAAGAGATGTGTGTAACTTAAAAAATGGCGTTTGGATAAAATCGATTGCTTTTTCAATGAGGGAAAACAGAAAAGCACTGCTATTGTGTAGTTACTAAGTAAACCAAACACACTCAAACTGAAATGCAACAACATAAAAATACTAAAATAAAAGTACATAACTCATTTTCAATCGGCGGCGTCGACATCACTCGACACGCGAACTCTCCAGGACGCACGCAAAACGAACATTTTTCCGAACGGAACGCCCTCTCGACGCAAAACTCTATAAAAACGTCGAAAAAAATAACAGTAACATGGCGTATAATGACAGCTGGTCCACTTGAGAACAAAAGGGGAGAGCCGAGCCTCGTCGAGAAAAAAATACATGAAGAGTAAAAACAACTAGCCGTACGTGCGCCGCGGCCGAGTCGCCGGCGCCCGCCGCACGCTAATAAATTTGCAATCGCGTTCGATTCGAACAGTCGACAATCGCGACGTTCACCCCACTCGCTTGGAGTGGACTCGAGCGATAGTAGCGCTCTGTACTCGTGACTACACAACAATCTACATTCAGTTGCTACACTCGACCTGAAATTAGGTAGCAGCGTTGAGAAAACTCGTTACGAATATTGCTATACGTCTCGGGGAGAATAGCACCGCATTCGAGTTTAAAATGCGAATAATAATCGCGGCATTCATAAAAATCCCGTGCGCGGAATGCAAGGAGAGCTGTGTTTTACACGTTATAATTTTGCGCCGAAAGCAGGTCTGCGACTAGGCGGTTGTTTTGTAGCGAGTGTAGACTCGGTTCAAATGCCGCGCACGGACCATTAGTTGATGAGCGCACATGCACACTCGCCCTGCCAGGTTCCGCGCGCCAGACGCGCGCCGCCGCCGTGCTGCGCCGCGAAACAGTTACAATTTCCAGCTGAAATATGAAAATGTTTTGTAGCTTTCTGTTAAAAATATGTTTTGGGAAAACTACCGTTTTCACGCACAATGAGTTTTCGTGGAAACTCTGACCATATATACCGTGTTCCAGAATAAAACAGTATGGAGTAATTTATAAAGGAAAAAGATCTGCTAAAGCGTAATGTTTTGAATGAGCTGGATAAGTTTTTCAGGTCCATATTATAGTCACAGTCCATATTATGCTTTTGTAATGATAAAAGTAGGTAAGTAGGTTTTAATTACCAAATAACGACGTCGCTACTTATATCAATGTATAGTCGCACAAACGCTCCCCGTGGGCATTTAGTGCGTATTGCGTGTCCCTTATCGGGCCATCTGACTGATTTAACCTGCTTAATGTGAAAGTTATCAACGTATCTCAACTGTCGATGCCCGCTTTGATCTGCGGGCTTCGTATTTCGTATGAAACGAGCTAGAAGGGTGCTATTCTAATAACTGTCAAGAGGTAGGTATACAACTGTGTTTGTTAAGAGGAAAATGTCATTCTACAGACTTTACTCGCATTTTGGTTTGGGAAAATTATTCATCGTTAAATGTTACCCAAACACTTATATGAACATCGAAGGTTCCCTAATCCAGTTGGTTTGAATGAAATACCTTTTACTGCCTAGCTTAAAAAGACTGGTACCTACTGATTGATAGTAGTCTTTAGTTCTATCTAATATCTAACAAAAATGAATTGCCTATATACTTAATTAAACTCCTTGTTCAAGATTCTATACTCAACAATGATACTGTTTCTTTCTGTTTCAGTATTTATATGTACGGTTTTTAATCAAAAAAATATCGAGCATTAGAAACTCGATAACGAGTGACATCAAATCGGGTCCAAACGAAACGATATGTGTGTGTTTTATATGAATTAATTCCTCGGCTGAGGGAACCCGAAAGCGTTTTACTCACGGGCCAGATGGCGCGCGGACAGATCAATTTGATGATTGCAAAAAAAACCACTACAGAAGTACAGACTTTTTGACGTTCGTTCTACGGCCGTATGCGACGCCCGTCAACCGTGCTTCTTTTCAACCCGATACGCGAGTCTAGAATAGGTACCTTTATGATTGTTTTTGGTTAAGTGGTTAGTGTTCAATTTGTTTAATTTAGGTTTTGCTGTGGATTTATTTGAATGGGAATATGAAAATTGAGCTTGAGCTGAAAGTTTTCAATCATTTTGGTATTTGATATTGCGAGTTTTGGGCTAAATTCTGACGTAGGTTAAAAGGGATTTTTATTATTCTATCTAACATCCAATTTAAGTTACTGATGAGAGTGTTTCAAATAACTTCAGTTCAGTATGAGAGCTGTCACATGACTTTCCGGAGCTTATTCCATGGTGTTGCAACTCAGACAGGCAAGAATTACTATAACAGCTTCTTCTTTGATGAATTTCACCATAAAGGTTAAGATCCCTCATATACTTTTGTTTAAGAAATATATTGAAAGTGTTGTCTCATGAAAAACTAATTCTAAATTCTCGCAACCTATACCACCATCATAAGCCACTATACCACCACTCGTCTACACCATGGCCGAACATTTTTCCCATTACAGCTGCGCTCTGTTCTGCCGTCGCCGATGCACGATGGAGGGTAGATACTGTCGCGCTGACTGACGTGTTTAATAAGCGCTATCATGTCTTACGTCCATGTTAACGTGCAGGGAAATTAATATATCGTCTAACGCGGGAAAAGGGAAAATGACAGATGTAAGTGATAGGAAAATGCAATGAAAACTAGGTAGCCCAAACTGATTGTAAAACTATGCAGAACAATAATTTTCTACACATTTATAACCCTCCCCCCCTCTACGACCCTTACTATCTGGGCCATACATAACTGTGCCTAAATGTGGGCGAACGATAGGTGCAATTCTGCCTGTCTCTGCGGAGAATACAGGCATGATTTCATGTTATGTGTTAGTGATACATTGAAGTTGAATTCTGGAAGCTTCAAGAATGTAGAACTCAACATTAAACCTGGAACAAAAAAGTGGTGTTAAGCTCTTACTACTCTTGTACTATTATTTATGAAGTAGGTAGTAAGAAACGTCGCCGATTATGATATAGGGAGGAGTCTACCTATTTAAGAACAAGATTTCTTCAACCTAAATGAATAAATCCCCATCAAAATCAATGTCCCCATTCAAACGGATACCTATCCATATGTACATGTCTGTGGACAGGATGTAGATACGTGTGTATGCCGTATCAAGGTCTGAGCCCCTACAGAACCCCAAGATCAGATATCAGACGACGACGTGCCCTGAATTAATCCCTCTATATGACATTACAACAATACGTACGCACACTTATAGATATACATGTATATTATTATGTACCAACCCATTGGTAGGTAGACTATGAACCTGCTATTAATGAGAGTGAATATGTAAGTAAGGCTTGAGATATTAATTTTTTTAATTCAAATTAGAGCAACGAAGGTAAAAGGCGGTAAAAACAACAGAGAAGAGAACTAACATAAAGAAAACAAACAAAAATCAATGAAACCAAAAGTATGTTCAGCATTATCGCTGCCTTACAAATTACAACTGCCAACAATAGTTTAGGTAATACAATAGTTACTATCGTCTGAATGAACGCTAACTTACTCCAGGCTTAAAATAGCACACCACTTAGAATTGACTTTGAACTTCACAAGTCACTGTAATCAGACTTCGAAGTCATACAAAATAGCGCACTAAACTACGAAATCTCATGTGAAAGTATGAATTGACTCCCACTTAGAGTAATTCATCAATGCTAGACTACAATTATTGAGTCACGAATTTGTTTCACCTTCTAACGATTCACGTAACAGTTTTTTTCTTGAACATAAATCATAACGTCATCGAAATCATGTTTCACAAGCAACTAGGGGAGTAGGGGAGGTACTCGTACAATCGAAAGCCCCGATGAAAGTCGCTAAGAGACACGATAACATCTGAGTGGATGGCATGCGACCACTGCGGCACTGCCCCTATCGCCCCCATCGGCTCACAATAATGAGCGTACAAATCGTGACGGAAATTGAAAGAAAAAACTTCCCAAACGGCAGATCTTATCGTCCGTCCTAAACGTTCTCGTAAAAATATTAATAAAACATAACTTTTTTCACCCAAACCCACATTAAACTTGGATCCCGTAGGAATTTATTGACAATTACGCGTCAATAAGTGCCAATAAAAGCACAAAGCGTCAATGTCCACAGATTTGAATGTCAATTGTACACAACTGTGTAATTCTGTTTTCGTGGAGGCTCATTTTGATTGTGACGCTAGTAATACAATTATAAGTTGACTTTTGCCGGCTCGGTTTCTTTGTCAAGTTTATTATTATGATAAACAGACCTTCGGTTATTGTACATCAATTTAATCCATAAACTGTTTCCGTTATGGATATTATTTAGTTTTGCTTGATTTGGGTGCGTTTTGGTCAATTAACGTGGCCATAAAAGTAACTTACAGTTATAGTTTTTTAATCGTATTGCCATAAAATACTTTTGGTAACTTGATGCTTTTAAAGCGTTTGATGTAAACAGAGTATCGTGTCAAGGTTTGACTCGATGCCATATATCAATATGAAATATTTACAGCAGAGTAGTAGGTTGGTAGCAAGAGACAACATTAGATAAAATCTGCGTGGGAACACAAACACCCGATACCCATATGAGTATGAAATTCTACCGATTTAAATTTTAAACGAATTCAACTATCTATTTGTGGAGGCAGACGATAAGTTCGTACATAATAAATTAAAGCGAGATGCTGCGAATGTCTCGTATAAACCACTAATAAGAAGAGCGCGCTTAACCTTATCTCCGATCGAGGAAGTCTAAAAAAACGGTCGCGGGGTCTGAGGGGGTGCGCGAGGGAGGGGGGCAAGAACAAGAGCCGTCACTGAAATAGAGATAGATGAACAGTGGGAAATGAAATTCTTTGTGGCATCGCGGTCCCGCAAAAAATGCACAGATTAGATTTTTCCCCTCCGAGAGGGCCGAGGGATGGAGGCAATGATTTTTTACAACATTCGCCCGGGATATATAGGAGTTTTAGTGCCGGGATTTGTTGTAACTGCCCTCTGTTTGAGAATTTTAATTTCCTTGACTTGAGATGTTCTCATTTCGACGTTCTTAGGCGCATTATTAAGAAATTGCAATATTTTTTGGGATATTTAAATAGAATTCTTAATGAGATGTCTCGATTACATTTTCCCTTGAAACCTCACAAACTCCCAATGATCATTGCTTATATTTTCGAACAGCCTCCTTCACCACGTCCACCCCTGGACCACACACGTGGAAACCTTCACAATCCCAAAACAGCAATATCCCAAACTCCACGTCCCACTTCCCAAACATTTAATACAGTCTAAAATATACGTTATATATGGCTCAGACGGAGACATTAAGTCGGTAAAAGGCTCACAAGCAGGGTCACGAAATTACTTGGCATTAGGAGCTTAGCTACCCTCGCGTAAAAAACAAGGGACACTGCAGTCTCAATTGCGTGGCGTCGTTTACACTGGTACGCCACTTGTACACATCTGTTGATATACCGATATACATGTCGTTTTAATATGTATGCTGAAGAGGAGACTGCTTGGTTAATGACACAACTGTCTTTTTACGGGGCTTGTATTTAGTCGAGTTTTTTGGCAGATATAATACGGTACACACACACACACACGTGTATGTACCTATATTCCAGCAAATAAATTATTTGTATTTGTACAGTACGTCTACCATGAGTTTTATCAATCTATCCTCGCTAGCGACTATAGTTAAAAAAATATATAACACTTAAACAAAAACAAGTTTCTTATTTATTTTTTTAGTTGTTAACTAAAGTTTTACTTGCTTGCTTGTTAGTTAACAGCTTAAACAAATAAAATAGAAACTTGTTTGTTAAAAGTTTTCATACATTTTTTAACTACAGTCGCTAGCGAGTATAGCTTGATAAAACTCATGGTAGACGTACAGTAGACGTTCGCTATTGAGATAACCGAACAGTGGTGGTCTTAGTTCTTGCCCAGGGTTGATTTTTGTGTAATTTATTTCATAGCTGCTCTCAAAACGTCGAAAGAAAACATTCTTAGGACACCGGCCATATCCTCTTAATTTTTAGAGGACAACTCACGGATCCTCACAAGCAACCCTGGGTTGTACGAATATACTTTTCTCATGCACATGTTCCCACTGTAGTGCAACTTGGAACGGAGACAAGGTGCGCTACGGGTGGAACCGTGCTTCAGGGTTAGGGACTTAGTTGAAATACTGATAAATCTGTGAATTGATTGTAAGCACCTGCTTAGTGCTTTCTGTTAAATAAACAGGAATTGTTTAGAATGGTATTTGTTAAATTGTATTTTTCCCTAATTTTATGTACTTACCCTCTAAATTTACTATAGCACGGTAAGGAATGTGTTCGAACACACCCCACCGGGTGACAGTTGGCAAAGACTTTTAATTTCTTCCAATCCATACCCGTTAGCCCTTGTGGTGGCACATTATCTCTCACAGAGAGCAAGCCTGGTTCCTAAGCAGGTCCAGCAGTGGTACCATTAAAGGCTGAAAATTGTTATACTATTAACACACGGGGAACTGGAACAGGCATTTTAGATATAAATAGCTTTTGCCCGCGACTTCGTATACGCATATCCCGTTTTTTCCCATTTCCGTGGGAATTTCGGGAAATTCTCTCTTAGTATTCCCCTACACTCCCGAAGGAACCTACATGCCAAATTTCAGCTTTCTACGACCAGCAGTTTCGGCTGTGCGTTGTCTGTCAATCACTCAATCAGTCAGTAATGGAAGAATTTTATATATTAAAGGATTGATGACTTGGTATCTGACCATCTACCATGTAATCAATTATATTAAAATAAAATGACAACAACTGAAAAAAAAATACAAACAGATGAAATCCATCTAAATGAATTGACAGTAAGTCCCAATACGTACCTATAATAATAAACCCGTATAAGTGAATTCTATTCAGTGCCACTTATTATTTTGCTCGCAAAAACTATTTATCGAAAATACAATATTCTTTAGGGATCAGTATAAATCATGGAATCCTTATAACAGTTTCGACATTTTCCATCCAGAACTCAGAAGTCACCCACCCTAGAAAATTGAATATGAAATATTTATTAAAGATCTTAAATTCTTTTAAAATACAACAATCACAAAAACTAGTTACTTTTTCCCAAGCTTTTGCTGCCGTGGTTCATTTCAAATGATCCATGGATTTTTCAGCGATACTAAAGTTATGTTTTTAATAAGCAAATGAAAGGAGTTTCGTAATTGGATCAGATAGATTACCTTAATTCTACAAAATAAATAACTTTACCACTTAAGTTTATATTCATCAAGAATCATATTCATAATCATCATAGTCTTGTGTATGCATAAAAAAAAACACTGCATTTTTACCGTACCCGATTGTACTTATCAGGCTTAGCTGTATCCAAAAACCATATTGTGTCCACGACTGACATAATCCCAGAGAGAGTTTGTCGCCAATATCGTGTGGGAAAAATAAAGCTTGGTTTGAATCCCATCAAGTGCTCCAATTCATTTGGCGACTTCAAAAGGTTTGGTTACATTACTCCCAGAGTCAGGTTTCGCCGAAATTCGTTCTGCTATCGGCGAATTATAAAAGTTTATAAAAATAATAGATCATTGAGTTAAGTACCTAGTTGTTTTGAACAACTAATATTGTTTGGTTGAAACAACTAAGTACTATTTCATAAATTAATTTTATTGTAGGTAAATAAAATAGTACCTACTTTGTGTATTTTGTTAGATTATAATCTTCAGGGAGGGGATTATTACTTTTTATTTATGTCGATTTACCAATATGTATAAATTAAACAATGCACATTGTAGAGTAAGTAACTAGAGTTAATTTACCTACCACTAAAATGAGAGTCTACCTATTCACAACAAAACCGTCTTAAATATTTGCAGTTTCAAGACTCAACTTCAAAGATTTCAACAAAAAAGAGCCTACATTTTCGAGTGCAGCGGTTAGACTATAAATTACCTCATTAGGAGCAGACAAGTTGCTTGCGCAAAGGGAAACGGAAGAAAGAGATCGTTTCCCGAAACTAATTACCAAACACGATAATTAAAAAAACAGATTCTTCGTCGACTAAGGAATGGGGAGAAATAAAGAAAATGCAAAGTGTCCACCCGAAATTTCCATGACAAAACAGTTTTTTCGTATCGCCCAAAATAACCATTGTCTCGTGAGCGTTTTGTCCGTTATTTTTTTTTCTTTTACGTGTCTCATTTTCATTTTTATCTCTGACGTCGAGGTTTTTAATAAGATATGCAAATTTCTGTGACACGGAGCGACTGCTTCGTCGAATTTAATGATAAGCGTGAGCCCATTGTCGCAGTCACGTCCTATATGCCATCGAAATATCGAAATTCGAGGTACAAATGTAATTTCCAATGACAGGAATACAATTTCAATGCTTTTCATAAATTAATCGTTACTTATGCCAATATCTTTTAGATATTATATACCTTTTCAATTGGCCTAAGACTGAAACCATAGGGTATTTCGTAGTCTACTGTTTATCAATTAATGAAGTTTTAACTGATTATTATTTGTGGGTTCTCTAAGAGACAAGGTAGTTCATGGTAAGCAAGAAGTAAATCAATAAAAAAACTCAAAACTGTTCAGTTACACAGGTACTTGTACATACCTTGCTAAGAAGTCAGTGCTTCAAATATCGTTTTCACTTCTAATTTTGACAATAAACACTTGCTTTGATTTTGACAAAAACCAAGCAGTATGAGGCTGTATAAGAGTTCTTGAAAGTACACTAAGATAAAATTAAATATTAACGAGAAATATTAAATTAAAATATAGATAATATAGACTTCCCTTAACATAAAACCAAACAAACCAACCAAGCAACACTTATTGCGACTCTAACTAAAAACAGCACAACCTTCATTAGAACATGGACGTAAAATTAATTAAAAGCGCACAACTATGCATTAGACGCACGACTGTCAGTTCCAGTTCGACCCACTTACATCGAGCGCTGAGGGGACCACGTGAGCGCCTCTTGATAAATTGTGAGCTATAACGTATAGATTTGAGAAGCTGGGGAAAGTGAGAAAAACATTAGGACATTTTTGTTCTGGATTTTGGAAGTTTTAATAGATGGCAACAAAAATTTCGGTGGAAGGAATTAGCTCGACGAAATAGAAGCCTTTAATTCTACTTAGGTTCATTGGTCTCTAGTTGGACTCACTGATATCAAGGATTGTGGGGACCACGTGAACACTGGTCTCTTGATAAATTGTGAGCTATAAAACAAGATTTTAGAGGCTGCGGAAATTGAGAAAAATTGCTGAAAAGGGAAATTTTTTCTTTGTTTTGAATATGGCTTTTAGATAATTTGATAGTTGTCGTGTCAAGAAAATTTCGGTGAAAAGAAAAGCTTAATTAACTAGATGAAGTTATTTTCGCTTATGGTCTCCGGTTCAACCCACTTACATCGAAGGCTGAGAGGCTCACGTGAGTCCCGGGCTCCTGATAAATTGTGAGCTATATATAAAGTTTGAGAAGCTTGAGACAGTGACAAAAATCGTTGGAAAATTGTTTATTTTTAAACCTGGATTTTGAAAGACCTGGCAAGAAAATTTCGGTGGAAGGTGTTAGCTTGAATAGATTGAAGACTTTTTCGCAATAGGTTCTTTGGTCTCCAGTTGAACTCACTGATATCAGAGGTTGAGGGGACCACGCGAGCGATGGGCTCTTGATAATTGTGAGCTATATAAATTTGTTATTTAACAAGGTTTCAGATGAAAGTGAGAAAAATCGTTCTAAAGAAAATTATTTCTTTGTTTTGAACATGGATTTTGGATGATTTGATAATTGTCGCGTCAAGAAAATTTCGGTTAAAAGAAAAGCTTAACTAGATCAAGTCATTTTAACAAAGAGTCACCGGTTCGAACCACTTACATCGAGGGCTGAGGGGAATTATGACTTACATATAAAATGTATATGACAACACCGAAAAGTCAGCTGTTCAGTACATTTTATCGAGTTATCATTTTGCGCACATAAATGAATGGGGCTGTCGATATTCTTTTCGCGATTTCAGTGTTGGTCCCATAGTGAAAGTTGTGCAAAATGATGAGTACAAAGACCTCTTAAGAGGTACTGCTTTTATTCAGTTACAAGATATATAGTTATTTAGAAATGAGTTTTAAAAATAGAACAATTTAGAGAATCTATAGAAGATAAGGGAAATTGCTTCATAATCGTAAATTCACTTAATTTAGACCGTAAGAAATTGTGTCAATTTCGTCATCGTACTCATAATAGCCAACAAGGCCAACCTAACTACCATAATATCTTTTACGGTATTGGTTTACAGAATAACCTATAAATATAATAAAAATAAGCCAATTACCTCATATTTTGTGTCATAGTGGACAACGCTAAGTTGAATGAACTATACAGATGGACGACTGTCAGCTTCAGAGCGACCCACTTACATCGAGTGCTGAAGGGGACATCACGTGGCCAAGCATTCTATTCATAGATTTAGATAGTTATTTATGAAAAAAATATTCAAGATGTAATTTTTCTAGAATCTTGTAAAAGAATGATATTATGGTGCCTGCTTTTGGTCGCTAAATCGAAGTTAATACTGCCATTTGGACAACGTTTTGCAATTATGCACCCATTCCCCTCGACTTTTGTTGCCAATGTTATTAAAAACCTCTGAAAAAGCTTTTTTATCCATACTTACTAATATTATAAATGCGAAAGTAACTCTGTCTGTCTGTCGTGCTTTCACGCCAAAACTGCTGAACCTTTTTAAATGAAATTTGGTACACAAATAGTCTTAAGCCTGAGAAAGGACATAGGCTATTTTTTATCCCGGGAGTATGTTCCCTAGGGATCACGCGGGCGAAGCCGCTGGCAGAAGCTAGTAACAAATAAAAAGTAATAAAATGGGCAACATTTTTACCAATGGGTTTCGTGATTCCTTTATGTTTCCTGATAGCTGCAACCTTGGGGTCTTAAGTCAAGAGTGAATATTATATTTCTAGGCAAGCATGCTCTATCTTAGACAAATCATGGCGTCAGGCGAGATTGTGATCAAACACGTGTCTATCATTTATATTTAAAAAAATAAAGAGGTGTCTTATAGACACTCTGGTTGGAACGGAGTTCTTTATTTGTGTTTGTGTGTAATAATTAAATAAAAAACCTTTTAAATTATAAAATATTTTTGCGTTTTCTCAAGATTGACAGCAAGCTGAATCGAATAAAAATTGGTTTATTTTCCTAGGTCGGTAAGTGCCTCAAAAATCACTGCAAAATAAGTCGGTTTTTGGTGTCGATTTTCATTGTTACCCACTTTTCAGCCCGCAAACAAATTAGAATGATAACGTGCGATAAGGAATTCGTTTCAAAAAAGTAGGCAATATCTTAAAACAACACAGAGTAGAGGCTTGTGTCCCAGCAGTGGGAACGTTAGGCTGATTTTGCATATGCTTAAGAATAGTTTCTTACGAATTTTGACAATATCCACTAAAAACTTGTTACTTCGGAGGAAAAATTTGCTGGATAAATAACAAACTAGGTATACATAGATACATCAGCCGGACGACTGTCAGTTTTAGGTCGACCCACTTACGTGGAGTGCTGTAGGGGACTCGTGTGACGTCATCTCTTGAAATATTGTCATATATAAATATCAGCTCATGCTTAAATAGAGATGCCATATAGCACACGAATTAAAGCCCTAAGAAAGATTGCGTCAAAGCAAATAAGAAAAAAGCTATCAAGTCTCACCCTCCACGACATGTGAACAAAGCAATCCCAGACAATCAATATCTCACATCGCCATTAAATTAAATAAGCGCAGATTTAAAACGAAACCAACCACTAAACTTGGTATTAAAAGTCAAATCGCCCCTTATAGGGGTCGCTAAATAAATAAATAAGTGTACCGAATATGGCGGGAGCATAATAACAGAAGGCAAACAGCATCGGAAGCCGTGAGATAAAATCGTATTGCGTTGTCAAAAATAAATGAATCCGGGGATTAGTCGGGACACGGCGGCCGCGCAATATTGTCGCCTGGCGCCCAACGTGGGGCCATAATAAGCCGGCCTGGCATCTGTGCACTGCGCAACTTACCACGGATTTTTGATGAAGTTTGTTAAAATATATATTTGGCAGTATTTGGGCTGGTGGCAAAATCCAATTAAGAAATTCAATTTTCAAAAAAATATGGGGTGCTGGGAACATTTTCACATGTTCTTAGTTTTGGAGTTGGGATGTCATAACTCGCCTTGTGAAACAAGTTAGGTATTTCGTAGCAGACACGATGTTCAAAATCTTCATCTTCATTTCATTGCCCCGTGTCACGCGTTGCGCCGACTGAAATCGGTACCACACGCAATATTTAAAATGCTAAGATGTTTAAAAATTTCTCACACGTTATCAAAGGCAATATTTATGGAAAAAAAAATAACCGATCAAACGACAACCACCAATAAAATTCCCAACTCAACGAAAAAAGACAAAATAGCCCACGTTTTACCGTACACGTCTATATTAATACATTACAGGGTGTTTATCAAAAAGATCTGCAGATTATCATACGAGATTCCTTTGTGCGGGTAGTTTTGAAACGAACGGGGTGAGATAAACTACTCCGCACGATTTCGCCGCAAAGAGAGGGCTCAACGAATAGCTCCTGCACCGAGGGAGTTTTATTCCGATCGAATTTACCTTGCTATGAAAATACGAGCACCAATCTATCGTAGAGCACTTGCTGTATCGGTCGGGCGAATCATATTGATGGAACTTAAAAAATGATTGGATGTCTCGATCGTTGTGTTTTTGTTTTTTAGGTATATTTTTCTTAGGTGCTTGAGAGAGGGAAGATTTGGACGTGTGGTGGTGATGTATTTGCGCTAGCTAAGATAGGGGTTCATTATTTTCTTCCGTGTGTCGTAAGAGGATTATGGGAAAGGGTGTAAATAGGGTAGGTGTATAGCCAGATTGTAACTAACATCGATCCTTTTACTAGGTGTGGTAATAATTACATTTTCACCGAGGCTTTAAATATTATAGTGGTAAGTAGTTGGCAAATGAACCTCCCTTCTCTTATTTTGATATAGTGATAGGTATAAGGCAAGAAATCAAACAGACGAGGAACTCCCCTAGAGTCATTATAAAATGGAATTACCATAAACACATTTTACAGCTACGACGTCATTACTCATCAAACACAATCCACGAATACATTAAAAGACATTTAAAACTCGTCGCCACCGACATAAAAAACAGAATGAAGAAAAAACGTCAAAAAAGATAAGAAAAATTTGAAAAGGTCGCAATTTATCAATGGCGCGTCAAACAGTCGATCGGCCGGGCATCATTTTTATCGTATTTGCGTATAAATAGTGGCGTCGCGACGTTCCAAGCCGCCGCTAATGATACGGAAAATGACATCTTATTTCGAGGCGTAAATCGAAGAAAAAATCGTTCATCTCTCCGTCGCCGTCTGCATGAATATTTTATAGGCGCGTCAACAGCGAAATGACAGGTTTTATCGTTTGAAAATTCGACGAAAATTGCGCCAAATGACGCGTCGATATTTTTTATTTAGTGAGAACATCCTTCCGCCAATCAGGCGCGCTCATTGTGGCCTACAATGAGCTCCCCCGGGACGATCGTCGCGTAATTTTTATTTAACTGACGGGCGCAACAGTTTATTTGGCGATGTTTAGGTTATGTGTAATTATGCTATTGTGGTTTAAATAATAGTTATTGGGAAATTAATGGTTTCCACATTTTGGAAGACATCTTCGTGCTAACAAGATATACAGGGCCGTCCCACGGCTATGCCACATGGAGGGAAAGTACCTTGAATATTGTAGATGGAACATTTTACTGAAAGAAGACATTATTTTAATTTAAAAAACAATTTAAACTGCATTCATAGATGTTTAAATAATTACATGGTTGAACCGGGAATCAAACCCGCTACACGAGAAAAAAAATACCCTGTAGCTTTATCATAGCTTTATGATACAAATGGTGTATTTCTATCAGGATATCTTTCGCGGCATTGTAAGGCTAATGTTATGTTAATGTTAGTGTTAATTTTTAAATCAAAATTATTTTGATACGCCATAGTTATGTAAAAAAATCACAATACAATGCAAAAATCCTACAATGAAAATCACAGAAACAAAAGAATAAAAGTTTGAAAATGGAACACATTTTTTAATTATTTCTTTATCATCAGCCAGCCGCATTGCGATAGACAAAATAATTTACGCGGCTTTCGGCTCAGGATACGGCTCGATTTGTTACATACAACCAGGTACCTACTAATTACGTATCTCTTCATCATTTTATCATGAACTTAAATTATAATGGGGAAATAATGCGTACTTCTCAAGTGGGTACATTTATTAGTAACAGGTACTTAAGATAATGCCAGTTGTATGTCCTTACGGCAATGTCAGCTTTTCATTTTTCTGAACAAAATTTCACATCAAATGTTAAAATTCATGGTCTTCCTTTTATTTCTGACACTATGTTATTTAGCAAAAAATAATCCTTATGATGAAGCCTTTCGATCGGTATGATAAAGCTACAGGGTAATTTTTTTCTCGTGTAGCGGGTTCCATTCCCGGTTCAGCCATGTACTTAATTCTTTAAAAAATTATGAATGCAGTTTAAATTATTTTTTAAATTAAAATAACGTCTTCTTTCAGTAAAATGTTTCATCTACAATATTCAAGGTACTTTCCCTCCACGTGGCATAGCCGTGGGACGTCCTGTATACATATCTAAGCATACTCATTAGTTATCATGCGTCAGTTTTGTACCTACAACTTTCGGGTGAAACCATCCCCGAACTTGTTACAACAACAACTTCGGAAAACCGAGCCAATTATTCTAGTAAATGTCATTAGTCGTTTAAATATCACGCCAATTTATTTTTACGAGTCGAATAAATTATTACTCCAAACATATAAGCAGATTATTACGCCTACAATTCAATAGAACTGAACATTTGTTACACAATCATTGAAGCTCGATGTCTGACAAACAATGATTCGAAGGAGCCTCACAACATCAAAGGTATATTAATACAGATCAATAGCAAATTGGTGGAATGACGTGAATATCTTTATTAATCTATTTAATTGGTTATTAGCTTTCTAACATGTCAAGTTAATGGGAATGTGGCGCGTTTGATCGTGTTCGTGGGGTTGCTGCGATGTTAAGTGTCGAGCACATGATACGGTTCACTCCTTTCGTGAGGAGTGCTCGATCATAGAGATGTAATGCGCTGAAAATTGGTTACAACATTATTTTATTGGGTTGGGTTTGGGGCGGAATGAGTGACTGATAAATGGTCAGTAGAAGTTGTAGGAGATAACTATAAACGTTAAATGCTATGTCTAAATTGATGGTTACGAATTTAAAAACGGGTTCACATTAATCTGATTTTGTTTCCTTATACATACTCAACTCTTCAAGACGCGAGACCTTTGGTATGATCTCGCGTCTTTAAGAGGTCCACAGTGTACGACCGACGTTTAAAAAAAAGCGGCCAAGTGCGAGTCGGACTCGCCCATGAAGGGTTCCGTAGCAGCAAGTAACATAATATAAAAGTTCTTGTAGTTCGTTGTAACTTTATAATTATTATTTACTTTGTCACCTATTACAGATTTATTATTAGAAAATAATGGTTCACGGTTTATGCATAAGGTTTATGTTTATCAAATGAAATGTTTTTTTTTTTATATTTGAGTTGATTGAATGAAAGGTAAATTGGGGTTTACGATTTATGACGTATTAAAACTACTTACTAGATCTCGTTCAAACCAATTTTCGGTGGAAGTTTGCATGGTAATGTACATCATATATTTTTTTTAGTTTTATCATTCTCTTATTTTAGAAGTTCCGGGGGGGGGGGACACATTTTACCACTTTGGAAGTGTCTCTCGCGCAAACTATGCAGTTTAGAAAAAAAATATATTATAAACCTGTATATCATTTTTGAAGACCTATCCATAGATAAACCTGTATATCATTTTTGAAGACCTATCTATAGATACCCCACAAGTATGGGTTCGATGAAAAAAAAAAAATGAGTTTCAGTTCTAAGTATGGGGTACCACCAAAAATTTTTTTTCTATTTTTGTGTGAAAATCTTAATGCGGTTCACAGAATACATCTACTTACCAAGTTTCAACAGTATAGTTCTTATAGTTTCGGAAAAAAGTGGCTGTGACACGGACGGACAGACAGACAGACAGACATAACGAATCCGGGTCCACTTTTGCCATTTGGCTACGGAACCCTAAAAAGTAAGGAAACTATTTTTACAAAACGGAAAGTATAATTTTGTAAAGGGAACACTTGGACGTCACAAAGCGTTCCTTATTCAAATATTTTAAAACCTAACAGCCAGTACGTTCCACGGAGGTCCGTTGACATAAACCTAAGCTGCGCAGATTGCCGGCAACATTACGGCGTGATCCGCATAAGTCGCGACATATTTCGTAAATTTGTCCCCGCGGGGAGGGACGGAACACCTGCCGTAAAGATAAGCCCCTGATGTCGCGTAATATCCCCCTAAAATAACTTCTTACTGCCTCCGGTGCCATAGCGACGGCTTACCCTCCTCTGTTCGTCTATGTATCGTTTATGTAAAACTAGGAGGCTAATTTTGATGGACGAAATTGGGAATACTTTTTGAAGATAGCGACCAAAAAGTCGTAGGTCAACAGAATTTTCAGTAGGTAAAAATTTTAACACAGGTTTTACACGAAAGTAAAACATGTCGATAATATACGAAAATTGTGAAATTCACTGACTATATGATACTAGCTTTTGCCCGCGAGTTCGTACGCGCATATGCCGTTTTTCCCCGTTCCCGTAGGAATTTCGAGAAATCCTGTCTTAATGCTCTCCTTCACTTCACAAGGAACCTACATGCCAAATTTCAGCCTCCTACGACCAGTACATTCGGATGTGCGTTGTCTGTCAGTCAGTCAGTAACGGAAGAATTTTATATATATTGAATGATTGATAACATAAGCTACATTTTCTTTCAATAGACTTTCGCCCAACAAAGTTATAGGTAAAACAATCAATAAGCGGTGCTACTAAATCCTTCCTTTAAAAAGCATTACTACACCACTTACCACAAATCGGAGTCCCAACCCTACCGCCGCACATCACACCTCACAGCGCCACTAAGATGCCGCCTCTAAAATCGCGAATTAATTAAGGAAGTCATTACCTCCGATAGCACATTAACTTCACGCATGTCGGGAAATTGCCAACAAAGGATATTTCCTGCGTTTTCCCAGATTTAAAGCAATTCACCGATTTTGATTAAGCCCCCGCTGCTACACTGAGATTATTCCCCTTTCAATGCAAAGAATGGTTTATTTCAGACACCGTGAAAGTGAATTGTATTTCCTTTTGCCATTGATTTTATGGGAGCCTTGTGTTTGACGAAAGTGAAACTCGAATTACGTTTCGGTTCATGGTTTTCAAATATTTGAAATTGAATATTTTATTTGAATATTATACATACAATCTGTTTCCTACCTAGATATATCTTCTTATAATGGTTATCAATCATAACATAACACAATATAGTCAAAACGTAAGATAAAAATATATTAAACAGAACGCCACAAAATCCCCGCAGTTTGAGCATGACTAGTCTAAGTTGGCGGCACACAAAAGCACAGCCAATAGAAACTATGTTCATTAGGTATCTCCGAGACTGCCGCATCGCAACCGGTGGCAACTTTAGATTGCCGCAATAATTATTTATTCCGCTCACTTACTACCCGACTCGGTGGAAACTATTCAGCGAAGAAACGCTATTTCCCGCTGGTCAGATAAGACGTTTGATTTCACCCATTTTCGCCAGGACTTTAATTATGGCCTCTGGTTTTGTGTAAAATAGTTGGGAGAGTAATTTAATCCAGATATCAGTATGCGGGGCGGCGCGCAGCTACGAGAGATGCGAGCCAATGAGCGTGAACGAGCCGGGGTGCAGCCGAGTCAACGTCTCCAGAAATTGTTATGTCACAGACGTTGTTTGTTGACTCCGACGAATATTGACCCGCACCTACCTGCTCTGCTTGCAAAAACACTTTTAATAACCCTGAAAAAGTTACTCAAACAATCTCTGAAAAATAAAGTAATAAAGTTTTCCAACAGTCATTTATTTGAAGTATATTTCCTTGGCTCTGTTCCACCTTGTCTAAATAAAAATTGTAAACTTGTTTTGTTTCCCTCATCCACCCTCTTATTTCTTCAGTCATTGAACTGCATAACTATAAGAGAGCTCACGAAACACAATATAGCGCCGTAAAAAATAAGCGCACATCAGACTCGAGCATGTAATTCTAGCGCACTCTTCCGGCCCGAACAAAGGAGAGAGGGTAAGAACACGAGTTACTCGACACCATGTACCTTACGCAGATTTGTTTCTCAGCGTCTCAACCGACTCCAAACCAAAATAAACCCTCACCTTCAAACATAGGCATCACTTTACAACACCAATACCACTCACCATCAAACATTTCGAAGCTGAAGTAACGCAGGAAATTCGCGATAGTCAAATTGTAGTCTTACAGGGCGTGTTACCATTAAATTATTACATTCGCAACTGTGTTACGTGCGTATAAGGCACTATTTGCATTACAACGGATCTCGGAAGGGTCCTCGGGATATGGCAGGTACGTCACATGAGGACTGCAAAAGAAAAATGTACCTTTAACGACGACGTGAGGATTCTAAGAGTCGAAAGAAGAAATAAGCCGTAACAGGATGTCGTTCAGGATAATACCTCCTTCGTTTTATTTTCTTTTCATGAGATTTAAAATACATAACAAATCTGAGAGCTTATTCCAGGGGAAATGACGGTTAGCGTATGATTGTGTTTGTGTAATGTCGTCTAATATTTTCGGGCTGAGTATCTGTCTTCTTACGTTTTCTTTCAGGAAGCATGCACTACTTTTTGAACCTGCGCTCGTGACTAGTCTCATTCATAGTTGTTAACGTAGTCACAAAGGCACGTCACGTGGCTGGTTGGCGGGCTAGATGGCGGGCCGTCTCAACTCAAAGCCGATATATTCCAGCCATTACTCCCGCGACTTGCGCAAACTTCGCCAAGTGATCACCGGCTAGACACCGCCACACAAACAAACGCTGCGCCCACAAAAACGCGTCAGCAGGTAAAAAACGTCGGCTGTGTGTGTTTAGTGCACATGTGTGAGGTGGAGCACAGTGCTGCTTATAGCCGACCCTCGCTAGCTACTTGTAGGTAAGTAGCTATCGCGACTCCTTTGTTCTAGCAGCTGATTGGAGCCGGGCCCGGAAATGCGTGTCACCCCACCCCCTCATTGGTCCGTTTCATTTTCTTAGCGCGAGAGAGACGCAGCTACGGTGAAGTGTGTAGTTAAGGATAGCGATCTCTGTGTGTAACACGGTACACGGTAGGTAGGTGTCACGAAGCGGTTGTTTTGCTCGTTGACTATGTTTGCGCGGCGCGTTCGTCTAAGATAAACTATTTTGGTGAGTTGGCCGGAGAGTTTGTAAATTGTTTCGCCTGAAGTTGCCCGTCCGGAATTTTGATTTTATCAAATTAGATTTGTTGGGCGATGGGTCTAGGTTCAACGAATCTCAAAATAGTTAATTAATTATCTGCAGCACTAATGATTGCAGCGTATTTATTTTTCATACTAAGCACTTAATAAGTTTTCTTGTTTGAGACATTGAACAAGAATATATTAAAAGGCTCTGTATTTTTAAATTTCGTATGATTGAGCATTGACCCTTTTTTGGTATGCACATTTTATATTTTCAGATAAATAGCTTTTAATTAATCCATTTCTACGTGCTCTAGGCGTCTGACAACTAGCAGGCATAAAAACAACTTCTAATTAATAAAAAAAGCTAACATTTCCAGAAACAATATCGCAATAACATAGCGGCATGAAAGGCGATCCTCAGAAGCGTTCATTTGTTTATGTTTAGCTGTGCGGCTGTGCAGATAGATCGCGGGCAGAGACGGGCTAATCGCCACTCTATCGTAGCTGTCACCCGCAGCCCATCCACTATGCCTTGTTTATATATGTAAACCCGATAGACTCTATCACAAAGGTGTAAGGGCGATATTACATCCGCTTCTTACAACATCGAAAATTGGTGGTAAAATATAGACAAATAAATAGGGGAAAGAACAAAAAGATGCTTTTATCGAGAAAAGTGTGTTTGAGTTATGTTTAATTAGTGTCCAAAGTTTTCTACTTACTCTTTAGGTAAATAAATGTATAAAAATGTGAAAGTTCGGGCAATGACACAAAACAGGAACCAATTACAAAATGATGATGAGAGATACATATACCTTGTCGTGGTGGATTCAGACTGAAATACATAATTTTACGCTACTGAAATAATAATTTGAATGATAATTTGGTTACAGTAAAAAGTAATGTGCAATAATATGACAAAAAAAAAACTTGACAACATATACGACTTAATCAATTTAATATCACAAAGTCCCATCATGTATATGTTTCTGAATAAAAACTATCTCCCAGAAATTAACTCCCTTAACTTACTCGGGTCGGTAAATCTTGGGCCTTCCTCCATACAAACGCATTCCGCTGTTTTCTTCGTGGATAATGCTGCTAGATCAATGATTTTTTTCCAAAAATCTAGATCAAATTAATACGTGCCTCTATTATTTTTTCCAAAACCCAAAGAATTATGACATTCCAAGAACCCGAAAAAAACAATACGTTTTTACCGCCATGTTCAGACCTCATCCTTATTTTGAAGTCGGTTAAAAATAATAGAAGCATAGATATAGTCTTCCTCTAAATTTTGATATATATTTTTTTTAGATTAGTCCAGTTTTGAAGAAGAAAACAGCGGAATACAAAACGTCTTTTGGTCAAGGTTTTCATAGGTAATATCAGCCTGAGCTGCAGTTGTCGCTTTCGCACTTTACTTGGTATGGCGCAGCGCGACGGCATCGGCAATAGTTTTTTCAAATACCTGTTTTACCGACTAGAGTCCCCTCTTAACGATAAGCCATATCTGATACACCAAAGCAATATGTTTGTCTAATGCTCAAAAACTATGAAAAACAATCCTGGCCAGTTGCAAAACCCTAAAACTTCGGTCTAAAATATTCCCATTCTAAACTCATCTAGTCCTAGCTATGCAGCGGAGGTATGTAGCACGCAAACAGGCAGCGGGCTAATCGCCACTCTGTCAAGCCGTCACACCCAGGCGCGACCGCGCGCCACGTGCTAGCGTGCGTGCTACCTACCACAACGCACCGCGCCCATTGTTCATCGGTTTATGTAATAAACTTGTCATTAAGGACGCGTGGTTGTGATTTAATTGCTTTCTAAACATTATTATTATCGAAATACCTACAGACATCTACAGGGTGTAACGGTAAGGCGTAGTATTCAAGGAATATCTTTCATTAGCACATCATCAATTTTCAAAAAAAATCCTATCTCAAATTCTAATCTGGGAGTCTTTATGTCAAGAGTGAATAGGTTAAACTTCTAGGCAAACGTGCTCCATCTTCGACCACATCATCGCTTACCATCAGGTGAGATGGTGGTCAAACGCGTGCCTATTAATAGTAAAAAAACATAATTTTGATTAGCTGATGATCACATTATTAGCATTGTAAGCAAAATCTTTTTGTTTTTACTACAAATTTTTGAAGACAGGCGTTTTCATGAGCAGAACCAGTTTTTAAAATATGACTACACCTTTTCGTGGAAATATTACATTTGAATATTTTTTCCTGTAGGAATATAAACACACCTACGATTTTATTTAGAAATAAAATCTACAACATTATTCTGTTTACAAACAGCCAATACTATACGTATTTCAACAACAAACAAATTAATCTTAGCCTTGCCTTTGAAGAATGTTTTACCTATATCATAAGAAGTCAGAAGGTTGCGTCCCTGAACGATCGTAACAGAAATAGTCTCACAAATAAGCCGAGTTACCTAATAGAACATTGCTTCATACTGCGCAATAGATTCACGTGAATCGTCGTAAGAATTCCAAGTTTTTATTGGGTTTCTTCATTTAGAACGACACTGCAGAGGGCGATTTGTACACAATTGCGACAGTCTTCTTTCTTTCTTATCGTGTGGGCAGTAAGGTCTAACGACCCCACACACCCTAGTGTCAGAGTTTCTAAACCGCCTCAAGGGCCTCTGACATGGTTTATCTGACGACCGCCATTTGGCGGCTGGGACCACCGACTTATACGTGCCTTCCGAAGCACGGAATCATTTTTTTATCAGACAAACAGGTGATTTAAGCCTGCAATGTCCTAGCCAAACTGGAAACAACTTTACAAAGTATGCTTCCCGTGGGAATCGAACCCACGACCACCGGGTCGCAACGCCTAAACCACTCGACCACGGAGGCAGTTATATTGCGACAGTTTCCATATTATATTACTTACCTAATAAAAGAATGACGGTGACGTAGCCCCTTAATTTCACAACAAACGAGCTATTTTTGGGAAGAGAACGTCACAATCGTGGAATATTTTCACCGGTTTGTTCGTGCTTACGCAGCTTCCAGTTGTTTTTGCTCGAACGCTAATAAAAAGGTTTCCGTGAAAACTTGTCGTATTGTCTCTTTAATTTTTTTTTCACGGTTCGAGTATGAATAGGTTAAACGATTTTATTGATTTTTCTGCTAGACAAATGGAACTGATTTGACGACACAGTCGGCGCAGTGGTTGAGCGATCGGCTGTTGCGCTGCGTGTCGTGGGTTCGATTCCCGCACGGAACAAATATTTGTATGGCCTACAGATAGTTGTTCCGGGTATGGCTGTTTGTGTATGTGAGTTTGTATGTATGTGAACGCACCCACGATACAGGAGAAATTCCTAGTGTGGTTGCCCCACACTAGGAATTTCTTTCTTGTTTAAAAAAGAATAATAATAAAAAATAAAATAAAAAATTAACTGATGCTTTCGACTTTTTACCCGACTGCCAAGGAAGAGTTATGTTTTTCGCGCGTATCTTGTATGTATGTTTGTTTGTAAACTTTATTACCTCGTACCTTCCAAACGGCTGAATGTATTGAAGATTCATTTAAAAAACCCAAGTGTCCTTAGGAAGGTGTTAAAAAAAAGCAATATGGCGGATTTTGGGCACTAAATTGTAATTAATATTGCTCTCAAAGTATAAATAAACAATTACGCTGACTCAACTCTTGCCTATTTTAAAGCTACATAAAAAAACGTTTTAATTTTTGTGTGGCGACGCTATAGTTCTTATAGACTTCAAGACGTTTAATATAGCCGAACATCCTTAAACCATTAAAATTTCACACATTTCAGTTCAGCCTTGACTCAATTCACTTTTTATCAATACACCACTCCGTCTATTGTCACCCGGCGACTCACGGGAGGTCTTTGTGACTATCGATATACTCATACCGATATCGAATGTTGATTATCGATATTTATCAATTGTGTCCACACAATGACTACCGATTTATTCTAAAAAAACAGGTGTGCTCAACCTTTTGATATGTTTATCAACCCTTTGCGTTTCGGGGGCGGTTTTGTCGAACAAACAGTGGTTTTATGAATGGGTTGCGATGGTAATCGTCAAGAACCTGAGGTTACTGACAGGTGAGATGTCAACCGCGTGAATGGAGTGATGGTTGCTTCAATAGTGGGATACTTGACCTGATAAGATAGTTCGCTTGTTCGACTATGAATACAAGTAGTTTTTAATGCGCTTTTGTGTGTTTTGGTGATGTACAAACCTTATACAAACCTTTTTTTAGTGTAGGCGAATACAAAAGATGTAATTTTACCTCGTTGTTTGTTATTTTTTTAGTTTTGTACCTACAGGTTAAAAGTTTCGTGGATCAAAAGAAACCAGAAGCTGTTTACCACTACAAAAGTTATAGTTTTGATAACCTATAAACAATTGTTTTCCAATGAGTTTGAAATCTAGTAAAATTCAGAACATTTGCAATAAGAATTTAGCGTCAAACAACGAGAACAATCCGCCATCTTTGAACAAAAGGCAGATGAGACATTGACCGAGGAGCATGGAAAATTGAAATAATGTGCGGAAAGTTATGTACATTAATAAGTCAGCAAATGAATATTGTAGGTACTGGGTAATATTGTAGGTAATGTTGAGTTGGGTAAATTTAATATCGAACGATTTTGTATACCAAAAATACAAAATATTTATTTTGATGTCAAGACATTGTGCACATAAATAATTAATTACCTACTTGTGAGAAATAAAACCGTTACGTTGTGTTCCAAAAACTTACACATAACACGAAATATGTGATTAAATATGTGTATCTTAGATCTATATCAATATCGGCAATATTACATTAAAACTACACGCGTTTTAAGGCCACCACTACGCTACGCTTATACTACGCAATTGCTACAGCATTGCTACGGCGTAGCTCGCACTGTGCTATAATCACAGAAATACTAGAAATCAAAATTATATTTAATTTAAAAATAACACACTATTTAAATTAAATATAATTTAGAATGTAATTTTATTTATCTCAATATATTGCTAACCTATATTCTATCAGTGCCTATACTCTTGTGTCATATATCAATAAAATTGAATTGGACCTAGTTTTTCATCTACCATTTTTCCACAACAACATTTCAATTAACTTATCAGCTTTTAGAAACTAAACAAGCTCAGTATTTTCCAGTTTACCCACATGCTGTGTGTTACTCTAGTATTAAAACAAGCGGGGTCTACAAAAGCGATACTCTAAAAAATGCACTGGAAAATACATCGCAAAGTTTCTGTTGAAAGTGAGGTAACGCACGGAGCGTTGCAGCTAACCAACCGTGGAGCTAAGGAGACGGTGCCAAGTGATACAAGCTCAGCGATTAGGTAATCTATTTAACAATTAAGAAATCAGAAATAGTACAGTTTGATGCAACTTGGCAAATATGGCAGCAGTGGCGGAATAGACGGGATGGGAAATCTTCAAATGACTCCTTACACTCTGGACGGAGCGGTAGGGAGTGTCAGACTCTTACTAACTAAAACCCATCCGTATTCCTCCTAGTGCCCTTTACACTCCAGGGCCGCGGTGAGTCTTTCGAACAAATTACTTATACTGCCGAACCCTACCAGCCTGATATTACCAATGACGGCGGGGATGACTTGAACACTTTTCCTCACAAATACCAGAGGAGCACAGTTGAGTTGAATAACATTTTTGAAGGTAGCAAAACATGCATACACAATCTTCGTATTTTGCAGCGAGTGTCCCGGCAGAAGTTGTACTACTAGATTGGCAATTATGCTGAGCTGGACCTATGCGGATGAGTTGTGTAGGACACTTAAAAAATGGATGAATTATAATTTCGCTTTTTTGGTTTTTTATTTTTACTTTTGCTGTGTTTTTACTGCCTGCTACACTATTCCCAACCACAGCAACTCCTGAAGATCCAGAATCAACAGTGGCGACCACCAGAAAAGCTCCGAGTCAATAAAGCTCGATGAGTCCCAGAAAAGAGAGTCAAGAGTAAACCCATCCCAAGTAAAAATAAAAAACTGACTTGGATTACGGACGACTTTAATCAGATAAAAACAGCAAAAGGAAAAAACATAATTTCCACTTGCGCTGTATGTCTTTTCTATTTGTAAATACAAGTATCTAGTTTGGTTCTTCCTTGTCTTTCAGAACAGAATCCAGTGAACCGCTCATGGCTCGCCCCACCCGCGAGCTGGCTGAATAGCTGGTGTCGGCAAGGCGAGCGCCTACCACTGCATATTTATGAAGCGCCTCAAACACCATAAATAGTTGATACGAGCCGGCCTCCACGGGTAATGGAGTAAATACAACGACATCTACCTACTTACACGTAGTTGCTGTACCTACTTCTTAGGTTAGGAATATTGGGATACGGACCTATGTAGAGTAAGTATGGGTACTGCAGAATTGAAGAGTATATGGGTTACTACTGTAAACCTGAGCGTTTTTAGTTATGATGATGCTCTTTAGCCGATTTCGACCACCGCTACTGCACCACGACTTCATATGGTGGTTAAGACCTCAGACTTAATTGGGATGTACAGGTTCGAAGTCATGTGTTTCTTAAGTGGACAGTCATTTTTAACGGTATCAAAAAAAGTAGATCCTTTTTTATTGTACCTACCTAGAGCGATTTATTTGTGAATATGCTGAAATATGTAGTAGGTAATTCTAATAAACTTTAATCCAACCTCCACCACATTTTCTTATATGGAACACGGCCAGGATCCAATCTGTAGACCTAGCTACGTTCTTAGAAATCCCCTCCGCCGTGAGCTCGCTAAGCCGATCCGCTGTTTCAGACATTTATTAAACCTCCGGCAAGCTGCCGACCTGCCGGCCCGGCTACGGCCCGGCGACGGCTGTACCCACCGATATAGCTTAGATAAACGCGCACATAACTATGCAAACTACTCGCAGCCGCCTCTACCCACCACAACACATCATAACTGCCTCAGTTCCACAACTTAGTCTAAACTTTAATGCTTCTGTTTCTAAGCCCATAATACAAACACGCATCAATGGATGCTGTAGAACATTCTGGTCAGCAGTCGCGGCACGCTATTAGCTAGGCACATATCTGTGAGTGTGTTGAGAACGCGAGCTGCATACCGTATGGGCGTTGTAGTCAGCCTTAAAAAATTAAAGCCACCGCCGGTACTTAGAATGCTAAGTAAAGATTTGAATGGGGCGGAACGCTCTCCGCAACGCGATGGCGACTTACCTGTGTCACGTCGGTGCCTTATTTTTTTTGGTTCGAAAGTCGGACGTGCTCGGCGACTTCCTTTCAGTATGAAGTGGAATCGATTAATGAGCCCCAGTTTAGAATTGCAGTCGGGTCACACGCCTAATTTATATTTATCGTTAGATAGACGTTCTTTTGTTAATCATGATAAATGTTTGAACAAACACGACAAACAGAAACACCTAAGTGTTGCAATTACAAGTGAGCTTCGGCTGAGCGAACAAAAAGATGTACGAGGGTGTCCACTAATATCATTTCAGGACGGACTGAGGGACGGAAAGGCGTGTATGGTTTCAATACCTGTGCGCGTAATCCGGAGTGGATTTTCTGAGGTTGGCGGCGAAGTGAAAATTGTCGTCGTACAATACTGGGATAAGTGGTACAGGGTGCGCGGAGTGACGGGTTTAGTGTTCAATGGAGAGCGACGAGTGTGAATTTTCGCGGTCGCGTATCGGTTGCGTGGTGCGGGACAAACTGGGCATTGGTCGAGCGTGCTAATCTGCGTGGAGTGTCGCGTGTGATTGGGCAGACGGTACCGTTCAATTTTCCGGTTGCGACGTTCGGCATTAGTTGGACAGACAAAGGCCGTCGCTTAGTAACCAACGTACATATTTGAGTATGTAGCCGGACGCAACGTACATTGTGATTGATAGTTGCGTGATTGAAATTGGCTATCGTTATATAGGTTATGTGCTGCATTCATTTCGTGCATATATATAGGGAGGAACAGTTTGCATATTTAGACTAAATCCAATCTTTAACAGCTTAGTAGGTACCAAAATGCATGTACAGGGAAATTAGTTGTCAGAACAAATCGGTCTTAAAAAAATATAAAACCCAACCCAAACGCGTCTACGGAAATAAAAACACCAGCAGCTTTATTACACAAATTCATACAAAATAACAAACTCAGCTACCAAACTTTACATCAATCTGGAAACACAAAACATCTAAATGTCAATTTGTATTCGCAAACAAATCTGGTAGTTCAAACAGTTATGTAGCGCTGCGCTCTAATGATTGTTTACTGGGGGCGCGGCCGGCTAGTTACCCAGTAATGCAATATTAATGCAATTCATTAAACGTGCAATTCAAGTGTGCACAACCCTAGCCCCTCGAATAGGGAAGCTGTGAAAGCACACTTTGTAGGATAGTCTTGATATCAGAAGTGGGATTGCGTGGAAATTGCTGTGGCTGAATGTTTGGTTGGTTTGTATGTTTTTAATTATTAAAGTAATGATTAGGTACTTACATTGGAAATAACTCTTTATGTTGTAAAAGTAGGTAAGCCTCAGAATGAAAATGATTAAATTGGTTATGAATAACTCTTTATTCGTCCATTTCTTACTTAAAATTTAAAAGAAACAATTAATTGCCTAATTGCATTTCACAATATTTTCAGTAATCCAGTTCATCATAATTGTAACAATATTGAATGTCATGACAATGACACAATAGTTGGTCACCATACCGAGTGAGGGCATGGTCACTAATTTTATTGCACATATTCAATTTGACTGTCAACAAAATGGTGACACGATTACAATGGGGAATTTACTAAAATTAAATCATCCAAATTGATTTATTTATTCAAACTACTACGCTCAAAATACGCGTTCATTCACAGTCTGTGATTACTTTTTTTACAAAGCAATAGTACGAATCCGTCTCGTCAGAAAACTTCTCATATACAAGGTTTCCCAAAGCTAAACAGTTTATTTACCCCGAGTGATTGTTACAGCACAGCAGCGAGGCGGACGAAATTAATATCGGACAAATCGAGACCGCCTCGGGGCCCCATTACACGATCAAAGTAAAAATATATGAGGCGAAGGAAAAGAAACCAAACATATGCCGGGGTAAATATTTGGAGTGCGAGCTGCGTCCCCTGCTCCCGGAGGACCGCACCCCCGCGTATTACGTCACATTGTTCTCGCGATCGATTAGCCGGCCGGCCGTGACGTCGCCACGAGTTTCATAAGCGTTGCGATTCGTCCCTAATCTATTCCTGTTACGAATATTTCTATGCAATGCTCCCCAGACGTCACGATTCTTTCCTCACATTTCTAAACTTCTTCACCGCTCCTACGGATTCTACTTGCGACTCAGTTATGTAAGCCACAAAGCGGGGGTAGCGACGTGCAAAATTATTTGTTAGATCCGAGTTACCGTGAGAACCTCTCGTCGATATGACTCCCTGAATGAAAAAATATATTTCATTGAAAAAATACACTCCAATCGCTGGCCTCGGGCCGTATAATAGTGATTGAACTAACCTGTCAGCCCCATGTTAAGTGGTTTTGAGGGTACCATACAACCATTGTCCGGACAACCAGTAGCGTGTTTTCTTGGTAAATGTTTGATTTGGGAATATTTACTAATCTGACTTCATAATACCGGTGTGTGTTTGCGTTTGAAATTTTTGCAGCTTGACGGGATGTTTTCGTAGGCTGGCGAACCTCAAACAATCCTTTCTTGAATGCAAGCTGTGCACCTAAAACCTTGGAATAGAATTATTAATAAAAGCTTCTGATTACAGTCATAGTTTTGCCTAACATTAGCAAAGAACTTTATCAAACTTTTGTCCAGCCTACACCCACGCATTTACGTCCGAACTCTTCACTTCAAAACAATGGTATCTTTAAACATTCCAAATTGAATAGGTAACTATAGAACATGATTCAATCTTCCTCACCTGTTAACACTTAACAACTTCAACCTATCATAACCGCGCTATAAATTTACAATCTGTAAATAAACAAGATTCGAATCGCACTCTCAATTTCAATCGAGACGCAAGTCGCATCCAAACGATTCAATCGCGCATATGTGCCATTGTCCGCGCGCACAATGGCTCGGCGCGCCTCCGCGTGCCATTCAGCCACCAGCCACAAAAGTCTGTTTCGCTAAACTCCTTGTGTGCTGTAACATTGACCTATAGAGCCAACAGGTGAATCTCACAAAGCGTTTGTTTGGGTGTCTCCGGTGAATTAACGCCCCTAAGCGAGTGCCGCGACGATCTAATGTAAAGTACATTGTCTGATGCGCTCAATAGAATAGTTTACATTCGCAAATGTGTTGTTAGTGTGCCGTAACCTTGCCGCCGGCTCGGCTGCGAATCCGCAAGGGGACCCTGAAAGAATCCACTTCAAAAAGAAATTCGCATACGTAACCACTTTTCAAACACAAAGGAACAAAACCGACCAGAGTATCATTCATCCTAATGTACTAAAACCTACAAAACAACGCACTCAGATATTAATAACTGAAATGATTAATCCCTATTTACAAATTGCAACTGTAACCAATTCATAGCAACCAATTCGTATATATTGGGTGGACAAAGGCGGCTCGCCAATCAGCATATTCGAGCTATCTATTTAGAGCATAACGGTGGCATATACATACATAGCTATGAAGCATAAATTCGCCACAGACCTGCATTACCTATTAATTAATCGCTCTACGCTAATTATACGACACAAGTGCCAACATGAACGGTCAGCGGCACAAAGGGTTCTATACAGTGTGTACACGTATGCGGAGGTACATATAGGTTTCTCGTAACATTCTCGATTATAGCAGCGCGCGCTGTCCGTGTGCACATAGCCGCTCTTGAGTGCCCACATAGGTATTGAAGACATTGATCTTGGCTCACAATGCTTTGTCCTGCCCAGTGACTGGTGAATGGCCGCACTCAAAGGAGGCTGCATACAAACTGTATTTCTGTCACAAAGTTACATGCGGTTCACTGCCAGGAACAGGAGTGAGGAGCTCGTATGTCTTAGCAAACTGGATCATAATAATACTCTCAGAGATGTTATGTCTCTTTGTAAGGTTGCTGGAGGACATCCTGTAACATTTGATTAATATAACGTGCTCTTAGGAGACTCAATTTGAATCACCTGTAGCTAATCAATGAATTTCTAAAGATGTAGTTTCTATTTCAGATTTAACTGAAATTCAATAGGTAACTTTATACTGATTTAGTTTCAGTGGTTAACCAACAATATTTTGTTTTTAATCACTGACTTCTGACCACTGATGCCCAGTTTCTGAGGTACTTTACTGGTCGTTTATCTGTCCGTTAACCCACAAATAGCGTTATGGCATATCACATTTACGGACAGATAAATGACCATGAGTCGTCCTTTTCTGAGCTTATTGTTGTTCATTGATTCAATTTAAAAAAAACTTAAAAGTTATGATAATAATATTGACTTCAAGTTTTCAGTTATCAATGTCTTTAATAAATCTGTATTTACCGAAACAAAAAGATAACAAGCTGAAAAAATAGAAGAAAAGTTTAATCCATTTTCATACTGAAGTGTTCAGATATCGCCATATAGGTACGTAGAGCTCCGCAAGATGCCGCTTTCTCCGGCATTCGACGCTTGTACCTGGTTATTGTGGATCATAGAGGGAAAGCATAGTCTTGGTACTTGACAAAATATTTTTACAAAAGTTCAATTCTTCGAAGTAACTAGTGTTACAGATAGAGAATCGTAACAGATGTAGGAATTAAGGCTGACTGTCGACTGGAGCGGACGTAGTTACAAGTAACTAAAAAAAAAAACCTCAAATTAAGCCGGAATATTGTTGAAAAAAAAAACACCTGTTTTCTGCATGTTTTTAGGGTTTCGTACCCAAACGGTAACCAACGGAACCCTATTGCTAAGCTCTCGCTGTCCGTCCGTCCGTCTGTCTGTCAGCGGGCTGTATCTCAAGAACCGGTCTCAGGAGAGGTAGAGAGTTGTTTTTTTTTTACAGATTTTGTACTTCTATTGCCGCTATAACAACAAATAATAAAATTAAGGTTTATAGCGACGACATACGCCAGCAGCCTTGAAGGAACAAAACGCGCACTCGTGCGACCCAAAATTCAGTAGTTTTTTGTACTTACCTTATTATTGTAAGACTTTAAAAAAATAGCCGTATATCAAATTGTAGATAGTTAAAATGTGTTTAAGATAGTGCAATTTCCATTAAAATACGCCCGGCGGTTTTGGACTGACTTTCCTTTTTATATCCGTGTTAGACATAACTTTACAAATTAATTCCACTATGTTGAACGAATAAAACTCAAAATTTTCATAAATCCTTTTATTAGAAAAATAGTTTAATATAATATATGTTTTTTCCAAAAAATACGACTAGCTGTTAAGACGTGATTCTCATTATAAAATCAGCTACTCTCAGGTATCGCCGCCTTATGGTACGGAACCTTTCGTGTACGAGTCCAACTCGTAGTTGGCCGGTTTTTTAAAGTTTTATAACTGAAAAACATTTCGCTGGTTCCTAAAAATATCAAACCGTATAAATCGGCGTATCCTTAGCGTTAACCCCAGTACAGTCGCGAATGGCAACGAAAAATAAACGCATCCGTGGCGGACTAAACGGGTAATGCGCTCTTATTATCATAATAATAATATGCACAAAACAAATACAGACGTAAAAACGGATTTTCGTGAAACCTGTATTTTTCGCTCACTGCCCGTTCATTTTGTCATGCTTGCTTTTTAAAAAGAGTTTTTACAGGGAGATAGCGCGAAATGCTTTACTTTTACTTTTGAACTTGCTGGTTATCTTTTAAAATTAGTTGGTGACTGTAAGGTACCTATTGTAGATAGGCGTTTGATCTTCATATAACTTATGAAACAGAAACATTAAAAGTTATTTGGCTTACAAGATTGCTGAAGAATAAAAAATTGAATTCAGACTCTCCGTAAAGTGCGCTGTTTACCATGTTACCTACCAGGAAATATCCGAAAGTATTCATAGCGTATTTTTAAATACATTAAGAACAAAGGTAATACCTACCTCAACCTTTTCAAGGCACGGTAAGCGGTAATGGCAGTTTTTGCATACTTATCCTGATGCCAATGAACTTAAGTCCAAGCAATCGAATCATAGCGTAGAATAAGCGACAATATGCGTCGTGACAGCCCATCACTCCGAGGTATACGATCAAAGCATTCAAACGGATTAAGAATAATTAGCTAATTTGTCATTTTAATGTCACATGCCATCACGTTCTCGACGAAAAGGAATAAAAATTAAAAAAAAAATCCAAGCCGAACGTATCGTAAAAACTACAAGTCGGCATAACTCATGCGTCTTCGCCTTTTGTGCGGTTTGAAAAATAAAAAGGGTATTTTAAAAAAAGAACATTAGTTAGTGCGACGGATCAGTCATCCGCGGGCCTCGCCGCGAAACACGTCGCCTGGCTCTTTCATGCGCACTTTGCCAGTTATTCAAGTCCCGACACGTGTAGATACTAATGACGTTTCGATTCTGACCTCCGATAGCCGAGGGTAGCGATTTTCGATGCCTATCAGCTCCAACTTACCGCTTGTTTTGAATAACAAGACATGTCGCCGTTTACATAATTTCTGTGGTTACGTAAATGTGACCTATGTTTGGGGAACGTGGGCACACTGAGTTGAAACACCTCTACAGTACAATGTAGTTGTTGGAAATCACCTAACCCTTACATGAATAAAACAAATAAATGATTGATTAAATACCTTTTATGCAAAACAAGAGAAAGTTTTCGGAACACAATCATATTACAAGAAATCATGTAACGAGAGACGAACGAATTCTTTAAACATCAACTTGGTATTGCAATATTTCTATAATTCTTTCATTAGCTATCACTTACGACTGAAAGTATTTATGTGTTGCACCTGAATTCACCTAATCCTGTTATAAAGGGGACTTCTACGATTTTTAGTCAGTAAGAGTCTGACACTCCCTTCTGCGTCACCCAGAGCGGGAGGGGTCATTTGATGATTTCCCATCCATAAAAAAAGGATGATTTCTACGATAAGATACTATGTAGTACATAGTAGATAAATGCTTAGACAAATACTGCTCATCTCTACAATTTTGCTCTCTCTCTCTGTCGCTCAAAGGTTTGCTAAGATAACTCAACGTTGAGTGAAGCTCGTCTTTGCACTTGGTTTTAGTGTTCAAAAAATAAAAATAAGGATTGTAGACCAATAACCAATAACAAAAATTAACAACACAAAAAATCCCAGCAAATGAGAGCAGTCACATCTTGAGTAAATCACAAACCTAGTCAATCTAGAGCCCAAAGTTTTAAAGCCACAATAGTCACCACCCACGAAAGTCCGTCCGTCCGGTTCGTCATGCAATGATTAATACTGACTTGGCTCATTAGCTGAAGGGCTTAGCAACGCCGTCCGGGGCACTTAATCACTCGAACAAAGCACTACCTACTCGCGAGCAGCCGAAAGCATCATTCTTCGTCAGGAATGTATGTGTGGGGTGTCTGACATGAGCGGTGGCTTGAAGCGGCTTGACGGTGCTTGAGAAGTATTGCTGGTTCGCGGTGACAATATGTTATATGTACATATTTGTTTTTTTTTTTATCTGAAACTGTGATGAAGCTCTACAGTATGCGGGCTAATATAATATTAAGAACTAGTGGATGTCACGCGGTTTCACCCGCGTAGTTCCCGTTCCCGTGGGAGTACGGGGATAAAATATAGCCTATGTTACTCCCTGATAATGTAGCTATCAATTGCTGAAAGAATTTTTCAAATCGGTCCAGTAGTTTCGGAGCCTATTCATTTCAAACAAACAAACAAACAAATCTTTCCTCTTTATAATATTAGTATTAAGTATTATTAGTATAGATAGTAAAAACTAATCAACTAGAATAGAGCTAGGCCAATAGGCACCAAGGGACTTATACAACTGGATTAAGCCCAGTTGCCAAGCACCACGGATTATATATTACCACTAAAACTAATGGGTCCTAAATTGTGAGCTACTTTTGATTCCAGTACCTAATAGGTATGGCAAAATCGCCTGAACGCACGAAAATTTGTTCTGGTTTCTACAAGGTCCGTATAGTAAACTACTCCAGATGTAACCTGAATACCATCTAACATAATATTGCGATCAGTTTACCAAAGAATACACTCCCATGAGATGTGATGTGCGGATTGTTCGTTTTCATGGTCAACTGTAAAACATTGACATAAAGGTAGAACATTGACTAATCAACTGTCAAAAGGTTATTAACCTATCTAGTTGCTTGAAAAACTCTTCGGTCATAGCAGTTCGATATTTTCAGTAAAGTGACTGCTTCAGGTATAAGCGTCAGCAATTCATTGAATTATTTCTTGCTGAAAAACACGTGCAACTTTTCACGCAATACATTCTTCTCAAAAATATTTTAAAGAAGAAATAAATATATCACTGTATGTTGTCAAGGTACGTAAAACATAAACACAGAAGTTATGTCTTGAGTGGTATAAATATCATCTCCAGCTAGAATACATCGGTTGCTACAATTGCTAGTGAGCCCTCAGCTAGACAGTAGCCATTTTCTTACGCCTCCCCGCTGATCGCCCACAACTTAAGTCCCATCATTAGAACGCAAAGAGGACGAAGCGCATGTAAGTATGTACTTTGAATTCTTGTGTACTTGCATACGTACTTTCATATCTATCTCGTATTCTCGCACAGAACTGTGACTTTAATTACTTGCTGAAATATTTCTTACTTTGAACTGACTATTTTGGGATGACTAAGAGCTTAGTTTTTCGTGTTTCAGAGGCTGTTTCCTTCAAGGAAAGCCATTGGTGTTCGCGCACCGTTCTACGTAGGTACGTACAAGAGTATATGCTTGGATACATATATGGCACACATGATGAAAACCCTTACCAAAATCCGAGCCACATTTTCCACTATTTCGACTACTCAAAATTGGCTCTAACCATTCGTAACGCCATCAAACCACCATAAATCCACGTGGGATACAAGTCGATCCGTACATCCTACCTATGCCACAAAAAAGATAAATGCAAAAGGTCCATGCAATCAGTGGAAATGCACGGACACAAAGACAAACTAAAACCAAGCTTTCCAAAGCGTATGGCAAGGTTTACTACTGTTTCAGTATGAGATTTACTACTGCGCAATCGTTTGCAGACAACTTCAGAGCGGCACACGTATGCTAGTGCAAGAGCATTCGCAACTGTCATTTGTCTGAGACAGTGTGAGATTTCCGTACGGATGCGCGTCTGTTTTTATCCATCGTTTGAAGCTGGCCTTCTGTGCCTATCTATTCTATGCTATCGGCCTGTTTAATTACCATAATTAATTAGATCCCGTGGCGCAGACGTGAGCAGAATGGAGGATTGATGCCAGTAACATATCGCCGCCATTTGCCGATGTGACGAGTATCGTTCCTCGTTCGTATATTTTTAAAAGCCTATCATTAGGAAGTGGGTTTTTTGTGTCCATCGCCGCGTTGATATCATCGGGTTATCAATCATCGTAACGTGCTATGTAAGATGTGAGGTTTTTTACTTTTTGTTCCTAGACCGTTACTAATTAGAATGTGTTTGATGTTAGCGGTGTAGTCGGTGTGGTTCTTATGCTATTTGTTTATGTCATGATCTGTTACATAGTGATACGTAGGTCGGTTAGGCAGCCTGTCCATTGACGTGGAGCGAGGCAGCGGAGCGTAGAAACGGAGAAATATTAACCAGTGGAACATGGACAGGCAGCCTTAAAATTAAAAAAATACAAACACTGCTAGCCTGATTATGCCTCTCTTGGGCAAAGGCTTCATTTCTTTAATGGATCATGATTGCGCTACTTTTTCCGATAAAAATAGGTGATATGGATAATACCGTCAGCAACCTGACTAGCTAAAGAACTTACAACAACTTATTACTGGTACTTACAGCAACACCGTAGGTACCTTGACTATGAATTATCGTAACTTCTAGAAGATGCTAAACACCAAGCTGTTGTTATTCTTATCTTACAGCGTCTGACGTCACAAAGAAAACATAAAACTTCTGCCAGAGGGCACCTGCCATTTGCGTGGGTCTTAAATACGTACCTACCTTGAAAGTTTTTCTTGCACAAACTCGAATTCATTGGCATTTTCAAGCGTCTACGAAAACATTCTAATAATATAATTATTTCAATACATTTTTTTATAAGCTGCTTAAAGAACTTACAATAAAAAATCCGATAATTATTATTAGTAACGCTAGACAAAAAATTAGAAATTGTGCATAAGTTTCTATCTAACTTCTTAGGGCCTGCGCACATATGGTGGAGCGCAGCGCAGTGCATTTTTCACTGTCAAACTATTATTATCGACATTGTCCTCATTGAAATAATATCTGAAATCAATTAACACAACAATTAATTCCTGAAGAGCATCAAAGCGACTACATGCGAAAGGAAGCGCGCAGGAACGCGACTGCGCGAGCATGCGCGGTGCTCCTCGCGCATCCGCTTCCGGTCGTACACATTTGGAAAATTTGCTAAACGAATGACGACGGTGTATTCTATATACTCGCGCATTCTCGGGAAGAAATTCGCCTTATGTGTCACGCTAGAAAACTTCGCGGGCATGCTCTGCGTTGCACTCGGCCATATTATGTGCACCGGCCCTTACAGTGACAGAAGAAAAGGTTCAGATATTTTCAGGAACTCGCACCTTCCATAGAAAAACTATAGTTTTAATTTTTAACAAATTGTGCCTTTGTTCTACCGAAAGCGAACTGTTTTTAGGGTTCCGTACCTCAAAAGGTAAAAAAAGAACCCTTATAATATCACTTTCTTGTCTGTCTGTCTGTCCGTGTGTCACCACCAATTTTCTCAGGAACGGTTGGACCTAGCAAGTTGAAATTAAATACCAGATACTGAGGTCTATAGTCGCTATTAGGTGTACAAAATCAAGGTCTTGAGTCCGACTCGCTCTTGATCGGTTTTTTGCCATTTATAACGTCATCAGAGAAATTCTTAAACTCACATGCAATGTAAATTTACCCAAGGGTGCTGCGTTTTCATCCCCCGACTGCACATACAGCCTGACTCATTAGATACATGGAAATCAATAAGTCAATTAGTGACCACATTGGCGAGCATGCTCGAGTGAGCGCATATTCCCGCACCCTACATCTGAGGCTTAATTAGAAAAATCGTAATTATTGGAGAAGCACGAGTATTACTTATCCTTTAATTAGTTAATCAACTGTGTGAAGGAGTACTTAATGGAATTTATTGTCCTGTAAATAGCAAGTTAGGACCTGCAGGGCGATTCTGTGAAAATGACGACGTGAAAACTTAGGCGAAGTGAACCACAAGTGACCCGTCAAACCATACAAACAAGATGGAATGAGAGTTCACTTGTCGTTCACTCTACCTAAGTGTACGTGGTGAGATTTCGACAGCATAGACTGGCTGATTGTAAATAACAATATTAAAATACACATTTTAAACTGGTTACTTAAATAAATCACTATACTTTACAGACATAAGCCTCCACCCAACCTGGCCTGACCTAGACTAGAGTCAAGAGCAAACCCATCTCAAGTTAAAAAAAAATCAGACAATATCACTTCACTTTTTTTACACACGTAGATACTGCGTACACAGCAGGTAGATATTTCTAGCACATTCGTACAGCTCTATCAATGAGGCCACCACAGCTATGTGGTGATGGCGACTGTGAAGTGTTATTGAGTGCACTTTGAGGGAATGAAGCCAAGTATTGAGATAATCCAGAATCAATGACTTCTTCAGACTTCTAGTTTGGATTTTAGAGCAGAATTGGCCAGCATTTGTTATTCACATTAATCATTATGGTGGCTTATGACACTCATTCGTTTGCATTGACTAAATTATAATATACGCTAACGCAAGATGCAAAAGCAATTTTATTCTCAAGTATTGATAGAAATTGAACGAACATAGCTGATTGTTTAGCGTGTTAAGGTTTACTTTCGGTTTATTTTCAACTAATTTTTCTAATATGACATGCTCCTACATAAACGATCAACACATAACCATAATCAGGTATAATCCTTCTCAACATACCGCCCACCAAAAGAGCGTTAAGTTCTTTTAAACCAAGTTAAATTGTAACTTAGAATTAATTTACACATTGCCAATAACAATCAAATACTAGAAGCAAAATGGTAGATAGTCATAACTATAACCAACTGTAAACTAATGAAAATGGATGCTAAGTAAATCAATCCTACTTCAGTACATTATAACAAATTAAATAAACCTACACAGTATATATATTGAAAATTAAACCTTGGTGTCTCCAAAGACAATATGTGGTTACCGGTTTTCACACTATACACTCTAGTAACTGCATCTTGGCCAGGGTGCTTATCTACGACGCGTCCAAGTGGCCATTTCCCTGGAACAGTATTGTCTGTCTTTACGAGCACTATCAGACCAATCCCTAATTCTGGAACTGTCTTTAACCACTTCGGGCGTTGCTGTAGTCTGGCTTAATACTTATGTTGCAATCGCTGCCAAAAGTCATTCAAGAGCTTTTGAGCTTGCTGCCATTGAGATAGATTGCTGACAGGTACGTCTTCCATATTGAGTGAAGGTACGGTGATTGGTGCTTCCCCGATCAGGAAGTGTCCCGGAGTGAGTACTTACACGATATCTTTGTCTGATTCATCGATGGGGCACAACGGTCGTGAGTTTAAACAAGCCTAGATCTGGCACAAAAGCGTAGTCATTTCTTCAAACGTCATGTGATTGTTTAAGACTCGTTTCAGGAAGTATTTAGTCGATTTTATCCTGCTTTCCAGCCGCTGCTTTGTTAGCCGGCTTTCCATAGCCCACCGAAGTTCGGTATCCTGGAACAAAATGCCACTGCGTCCCATCCTTGTCCAAAGTATTTGCTATATCACCTTCGAATTCAAACTTTGCTATGGCTGGACTTTGATATGGCTGCGTGGAGTTTGTGATTTGTCTCACTACTTGATGTTACTTTTTGCTGGTGCAAGTGAGTGGTGCCGGTGGTTGCAACGGCGGCAGAACACAGGTACGCGTCATTTCCAGGCTAAGTGTTTTGGTGCCATGTAGCAGACGCTATTCTTCTTTACAAAGTCGTTCCTCTCCGTAGATTGAAGCTTTATAAAACCTTTACAAAGGCATTGGGCGTCTTCCTTGCACATTGTACGCGTCTTCGCCGGTGTGGTTGCAAAAACAGGGCATAACTTATCTTTAACAGTTTTCTCCTTTGAGACAGCTGCAGAACTACTAGCGGTCACCAACTCCAATGTACGAAACTTAGACTCCAAAAATATATAAAAATGTATTAACCCTTTAAGTTAACCAAGTTGTTAAACTCCTGAGTGTATGTATGTTCCTCCCAAACCTTCAGGTCTCAGGGTCCAATTTCTGAACCACTAAAAATACAATTAGAGGGTCCCAATTGTCAATAGATAAATACTGGTTTTGCAGACCATTCAAACATTCAATTGTTGTATCTAGCAAGGACTTTATCTGATTTGCAGTTGGTGTCTTGATCTCCTTTTGTCGGGTAAGTCGTTTCAACAAAGTTTTTACTATAACTCGTTTATTTCCGAAGCGACTTTTCAATATATTCCACGCTTGTTCCTAGTTATTGTCTTTAACCCTAATATGTTTCAGCAAGACTTCAGCTTCACCGGTAATACTTGATTTCAGGTATTGCAACTTCTGGACCAAACTGAGCGACGTATTGTTATGCACTAGTGATATTAACAAGTCATGATAAGTGGGTCAATCAACGTAATTACCATTAAACTCAGATAGGTGGATTCTCGGCAATTCAACTTGAGTTTGGTTAATCGTCGCGATGTTACTACATACTTCTCCTGATGATGACAATGGAGAACTTGTAAACACAAGTCTTCAATAACGTAATAATCTTCATTAACAAAGTACTGGATGTTCGCACGTTGATCTTTGGCATACACTTATCAAGTTCTTCATGTTTTGTTTTATGCCAATATTCTTCTATACATTGTAATCTTGCTTGGATGTAACCCTTTGTCAATCGTGCCTTAGGACATTTCTCCAAGTTAACTTAGGATTTTAGCATTTTACTAGCTGTTTCTTCTAGAAGATTGAGTAATTGACTGCTTGAAGTACTCATTTTTGTAAAAAGGCACTTTTATTCGTTTGATTTTCACCCAAATTCACATAAAAATACTAAGTTATGGCGATGTAATAAGTAAGTTAACTGTGGAGGCTTGTAAATGGCTTGTTGTGAATTAGCTTACTATTACCCCTGTATTAATAGCTGTAAGCCACCCAAACATAATACCAAAAAACTAGTAATTTTATAAAGTCTTTACTAATGAGCTTGTTATTCACTCTTATCACTGAGGAATGTGTGATCCTTTTGTATTCGATCGGCCGGACAGTTTTTATAACTTTTAAAACAACACCAATGAATCCGGCTCGAAGCACCATATGTTTAGCGTGTTAAGATTCACTTTCGGTTGGCACAGAAATTGGAGTGATTAAGACGAGTGTTTGTTTCAATGCTTTATTTACAACTACTTAGTCTAATATGACATGCTGCTACATAAACGATCAACAAATAGGTATAATCCTTCTCAACAGTGATTTAATTATGAGATCGATCTTTCCTCATTTTGACGAGGGCCGACAACAGGTATTTGTGACCAAATTATAATCTCAGTTTAGATTTACATTTACGTGAAAGTAGACACTGCGTTAACTGCACGTGTGTAAATCCTGGCACATTGATAAATACAGCTCAATCAACAAGGCAATCAGCAACCAGAGCTACCGGCGGCGGCGATGGCAACTGCGAAGTGTGCTTGAGTGCACGCGTGCCTCGCGACCCCTTCATTTGTTACTCATTATAATAGATTCTTTCAGTGAAATAATTTTCGTAATCGATTTACTATTTCCAGATATTATTCTTATTGCAAACACCTCTTTATAACATCAGTTTAGATTAACCAACTTTTAATAGAATTACACGAGATTCAAAAGCAATTTTCGATCAGTTTCGACCGTTATTTCACCAGAAAAATCGAATTGTTTGTAAGTGTAAGGTATTTTTAAAACTTTATGAAATCAGTTTAGATTAACATTTAAGCACACGTAGACATTGCGAACACAGCATGTAGGTACATAATTAGCACAGCTCAATCAATAAGGCAATCAGCAACCACAGCTACCGGCGATGGCGACTGCGGAGTGTGCTTGAGTGGACGCGTGCCTGCGCGAGCCCTTCATTTGTTACTTATTGCACATCGTTATTAATTAATATCGTGAATTAAAGAGCATTACTGGGTATATCTATTTGTGTGTTGACCTTTTGTATGAGGTGCTGAGCACCCTTAAAATTTTGTAAGAGTTTTAGTCAAGGAATAAGCAAATTTGTTTACACACAAAAAAAGGTTATGTGCAATGTCATTGTAATTATTATTATTTATTTAGCCTGTACTGTCCCACTGCTGGGCAAAGGCCTCCCTCAAATCCTTCCAAGTATTCTTAAACCGCGCTACCTCGCGAGGTGCCCTTACGGTACGCATCCAGCTCATCTCGCCACCTCTTTCTGGGCCGGCCTCGGCGGCGCCGTCCATCTTCGGGCACCCATTGTGTGGCGATTTTTGCCCAACGGTCACTGTGCATGCGGCTTATGTGATGGCTTCGGATGAGAGTAGCTGCCTTCTTCTATCAGCGACAGTGATTGTTGGATTGGATTAACCACGTCATGTTTGGGTAGCGTTTATCAATCCCATAGGTATATTTTGGAATTTTTGACTGTCGTTAAATGTTACTTTGTCCCTTGCCCTCTGATTTACCAAGCGCAAGACGCTTAGCATTAACAAGATAAATAATACCAGAGTGCCAACTAATTTTAAACAACGTTCGTATTCGCTTCTCAATCAATCAAAAAAAGCCTCAATTTCCATAATTTTTAGGGTTCCAAACAAAAAACGGAACCCTTATAGGATCACTCGGGTGTCTGTCTCTCTCTCTCTGGCCGTCTGTCACAGCCAGTTTTCTCCGGATCGACTGGACCGATTCTGTTGAAATTTGGTAAACATATGGACTTCTAAGACACAAACACAAACGCGTTACGTAAATTTTTAGTATGGGGGTCACTTTTGGGACACACACTAGAAAATTAAAAAAAAAAGATTTTTCAATAACATCGTGTGACATATCGAATGAAAGGGCTTACTGTAAGGGTTTGAATAATAATTTTTTTCATAATTTTGAAATAAATGGTTTTAAAGTTATTCAAGAAATTAGACGAAAAATGACCACTCCCCCCCTTATCTCCGAGACTACTGAGCCTAAAATTTTGAAAAAAAAATGGAAATAATAGATCTTTATATATTACAGGAAAACCTATAAGAAGTCTTTAATGTTAAAATAACATGTTAAAAAAAAACTATTTGATAGATTATGACTGATAAGCGAATGCGACCGTTGCTTAAAATTAGTAGTAGAACTAGCCATTCGTTTTTGACTCAAACGGCTTTTTCTGTGCTACACTATAATCAGCCAAAAACCTAACTACAAAACAATCAATCAAAATAATATTAACGAAGCCATGCCATTGAATTTAAAAAGCATTTTAGCAAACAGACAGGTCGGTTAATGAAAATGAAAACTCAAAGAGTAATAGAAAAGAATGGCTTGGCCGAAGAAAATGATTAATTGCGCCACGGAAATTACCTATAAGGTCGGCAGCCAGTCACGCTCAAGGTACGGGGTGACACCGCAGTCACGCTGTGTTTACTTATTAACTACTAAACTTACATTTGACTTGATACCAAAATATTGGCTCATTTGTCACTGTACTTTAGCACGAAAACAATTGAAAACCAATTTGGTATTAAAAGTAAAGTTTGACTCATTTTTAGGGTTCCGAACAAAAAACGGAACCCTAATAGGATCACCCGGGTGTCTGTCTGTCTGTCCGTCTGTCACAGCCAGTTTTCTCCGGATCCACTGGACCGATTCTATTGAAATTTGGTATACATATGGACTTCTGTGACCCAAACACGGACGCGTTTTAAAATTTTAAATATGGGGGTCACTTTTAGGGGTCAAACAACAAAATTAACAAAAAAGTTTTTTGAACAATATCGTGTGACATCAAATGAAAGGGCTTACTGTGAGGGTTTTCATTTTTTTTTCATAATTAAAAAAAATGGTTTTGCAGTCATTCAAGAAATTAGACGAAAAATAACCATTCCCTCCATTATCTCCGAAACTACTCAGCCTACAACTTTGAAAAAAAAAATGGAAATAATAGATCTTTACCTATAAATTACAGGAAAACCTATAAGAAGTCTAGGTATAGTGTTAAAATAACATGTTAAAAAAATAAAATTCGTTCGGAACCCTTTGCACGCGACTCCGACTAGCACTTGGCCAGTTTTTTTAATAACATTTTTTCCATGTGAATTCTTAGCAATAAAACAATTCAAAGGTAATTTTCTAACTTTTCTAAATATTTCGTATTCTTAAAATTACGTAAATATGTGTACCTAGTTGTAACGTAGGTATCTCAGACACACAACATAAACAGACTCGAAGAAAATTCTAATGTCTGAGTGCCGTCATATTATGACGAGAGCCGTTGTATCTTTTTATTTCATTTTGTAGGTCTGAGTAGCGCAAGGAAACCCGGTACACATGAAGTATCCACTTACATCTTACCCAAAAATTTTAATGTGACTTAAAATGTTGTTGGAACACATGAAAATCAAAACAAAATGACCTCACAAATCTTGAAGCAAAAATCCTCATAATACATCCACTTTGTTTTCCCACAAGTAGGGACAAATGAGAACCACATTTCCCCCATGCTCCTCATTCACCGTCGATTAACCATGGAATGTATTTATTTAGGGTTCCTTACTTCCGCAATGACCTTAATGTGTCCAGTGAAAAATGAGCGGTCCTCAAATATATGCAATTTATGCACATATGCAATTTGCGGCAAGACGTTGCCTTTTATGGGATGTTTCCTGAGGAATAAATATGTTTTGTGATATAAATCGAAAGCAAAATAAATACTTTTAAAATAGCGAAATATAGACGGACTTTGAGAATCTGGAGATTAGAAAATTGGTCAATTTCCACCGGATATTGCCCACAATTTGTTTATTTTGTCGAATAGAATCTAAAAAAGTGACTTTGCCTAAGCCTTATTATTTTTTATTTTGTAAGAGCTTATAGATTGAATATATTTGTTAGATGTTAAATTAACACAAACAAATTACGTACTCATGTAACTTTAGTAAGCAATAAATCTTAATAATTCATACATTTACGACGCCGCCTTATTTAACGTGATGAACACAATTATAGCATTTTATTAATTTTAACGTAACCTGAGATCTTTTAATAAAACGTTTTCGCATCTAAGCTAGATTAAGCCGAAAACTTCGACTATTGTTGATGAAATATCTGAAATATGGCGAAAATCTTTTTCGAGAGAGATGGAAAAACTGCCAGTTGCATATTTCAGCAGGAATCGAAACTGACAAATACTTTTCGCTACTGCTTTGTTATAGCTACATCAGTCAAGTTCCAGTAAAACTGATCTGAGGGTAGCAGTAAGTTGGTAGATACAAATTATACTTAGGTACAAATAATAATACTAATTATGATATCTCACCCATACGCACTAAACGTTTTAGGAATACTTTTATTTTGAGAACAGCTAAGGAGTGAAATTTCTTGATAGCTACAACCTGGAGGTCTTTAAGTCGAGAGTGAATAGGTAACTTCTAGGCAAGCACATCGTTTTTTTAAAGCCAATATATTCGTGTCCCTAACTTTTAAAACTCACGAAAAAAAGTCATTTAAAGACGTCTCATCTATGACGTAATTGCGTCCGAAAAAAATCCATGTCAGCATACGACGACGTGCGTTACGCGCGTACCGGCAAGGGCGTTGCCGCAGGGCGTACCGGAACCGTATTACTCGCCAGCGGTGGCCGGAAATCGGCAATATATTGCCATCGGCCGCCGTCGAGCGCGTAAATAATGCCGTGATAAGGAGTCGTGTTTATGCCTTGCGATGCCGCCGACTTGATTTGTGTTTGCTGAATATATTGTGCGGTTTTAGGGGCCGAGAGTGCATGCAGTGCATTAAATTGAGGTTGGACGCCAATGCTGTAGCTTCTGGGAAGGTCCTGGGAAGTTTATTAAGAAGAAAATTGAAAATATCGTCGACGAAAAATCGACAGAGAGCTTCTTTCTTGCTGCTTGTAAGCACGTTATCATCGCCTTAAAACTTTATGCCAAGAAACATACTACTGATTCACTAGAACCACCACTTCATGACATCTGCCGACCAGTGGTCAGTGGTGGAGTCGTGGTGGTCAAACAATTGTCAATAGACAAAAACCTCTTTCGAAATAATCTATAAACTCATCAAAGCTAGGGAAACCAATGTTATAGTTTTCCAACAGTGGTAACCATTATTATTCATCAAGCAGACGTTCTGCCAACCCAACCTAGAAAAAAAGAAAATAAACCATAGACCACGTTATCAAAATCCCGTAGTAAAACCTTCCCTAGATCGGACAATGTTTACTATATCGTGTAACATGTAGGATGTCATTAGCCTCAGCAGCGATGGACCACGACATTTATTTTACGGCGTCCGGCTATAAAAGTGATCCAGTGCTTGCATTCTGCAGCGTTGTCCGCCGCTCCGTGCTCGTGGACCACTAGCGAGCTAGATAGTGCAAAGAAAATTGAAAAAAAAAATGTTGCATTGTTCTGGTTACCCACAAAGAACGAAATAAAATTCGTTTATTAGCATAGGCAAAAAAAAAATAAAGCACTTGGTGCATGCAACAAAAAGCTCAGGTAAAAAGATAGTGACTTGCACAAGAATTTTTCTAACTGCAAGTAACACACACAATTTAAACTACTGCTATAGCCATTCAAAGTTTAGTTCTAAGTACTAAACTTTACAAAATAAGCGTACCTGTATGTAAACATCAACAAACTTCACTCAATATACAAGAAACAATGTTAATGGCATTTAAAATAACCAAGCACACAAACGCAAGCAGTTAAACCTACCTTCTCGTATTCGGTTTGATGTCCAAAATATAGCTAGCTTTCTCGTTTCCACAACTGGGCAAAAGCCTCCCTCCCTTCTATTTTCAAAATGGTATAATATATTACTTTTCCACTTTTTACTTTTTACTTTTAAAAATACTCTTTTTTGTCGACGTACTGTAAAATTGAAAGAAAGTCGCAGCGGATTGAAAAAACGCCTAAGTTTTCGTAAGTACTTTAACCTACACTCAAGATTTTCTTGTCACATCTAGTACCCTAACATCTTCGATAACTGCCCATAGTCCGCGTCCCCACGGAAGTGATAAAGCTTTTTGGCTAAAAAAGCATTCGGGTGGCGATGGCGCGGAAGCAAAGTGGGAACTAACCATAGCCGATAATCTTGAGTTCGGGTAACATCGGTAAAGTTCGGTCAAGTCCGGTTTACTGCATCTACTGCTCTGCCGAGTAGAAAGATAACGTCTTTATAGTTTTACTTGATTATCCTTTTTTTTGGAACTGGGTACCAATGATGGTCAGAACATCTTTAGGGCGACTTTTACAGCTACGGGTTCCAGCGACGCCGCTTTCCTGTGGACTACCGAAAGCTTAGAGAATCAGTGGCAAGAGAAATACGGCTATAAAGGTGATATCGGTATTTTCAGGGACTGTCTTCATGTAAAACTTTGAGGTTCATAAAGTGCTAACTCTAATTTGAATAAATAAGGAGTCTTGATTTTGAATTTGAATAGGTTTTGTTAAACCAAAAATTACCTTCTTTTCCAATTTTAGTGAACGTCACGCTATTATAAATAGAACAAGTGTACAAAGGTAACGCTTTGTTCACACTTTTGGCTTCGATTGTCTATACCTGTACTTGGACATGACTGCTTCGATTGTCTATACCTGTACTTGGACATGACTAGATTTCATTTAATATCGACGGACGATGCCATATGCCGTCATTTCAAGCTATAAAAGCTGAAGTACCCAATTGCGAAACAATGTATTTTAATATTTTCCAACCACCATAACGTAAACCTAATACTGATACATTGTGCTACATTTATCTTGCAGCATTTATTACAAGGCGTATCTAGCTGTCATTCTACAAAATACGGATAGTTATTAGATATTATCCTCAACAGATATATAATAACACCAACTAGTGGCGGTATGGTATTGGTAGTTACATTGCATCATAGTAAAATCATAATAAAAGATTCTTCTCATTATTCTATTGGTGCGATGGTTTTATACAAGTATAAGTACCGATGCAATAGACATCTGCAGATCACTTTCATCACGTACGTACGATTATTGGCCTGTTTTTGGAAAAAGTCCACTAGCACATCATATCAGCTGAAAGACGTCCACTGCTGGACATAGGCCTCCCCAAGTGTTGCCACAGTAACCGATCCTGTGCGTCTCGTATCCTTCGGCTACCCGCAATCCTCACCAGGTCATCGGTCCACCTTGTGGGAGGCCTTCCAACACTGCTTTTTCCGGTACGCGGACGCCACTCCGGAACTTTTCGGCCCCATCGACCATCTGCTCTGCGAGCAATGTGCTTTGCTCACTACCATTTTAGTTTGGCTATACTTTGGTCTATGTCGGTTACCCTGGTTCTCTTGCGGATATCACAAGCTTTTTCAACGTTTTATACTGTTACCTACATCTATTGGCCAATAAACAGCCTCTCATAAAGAGTATTCTATTCATAGTGCGTACAGCTAAGGAGTGGAATTCCCTGCCAGAGTCTGTGTTTCCAGATAGCTACAACCTGGGAGTCTTTAAGACATGAATAGGTTGCTTCTAGGCAAACGTGCTCCATCTTCGACCGCATCATCGCTTACCATCAGGTGAGATAGTGGTCAAACGTATGCCTATCTATAGTAAAAAAAAAAAACTATTCTATCCTCTCCTTTTTGCAGTGACAGCAAAGCGATGCCGCTCGCAATCCGTCATGAGACATTCTATCTCAAAATAATCGATACCTTCTCCATGCATAGCCTGAACCACTTCCCCACTCAGTCCAAGTACACTTGTACCATTAAAACCAATCAACAAATTAGGCAGCGATCCTCAGACCGAAAAGTGCGTTGTCAAATGAACAATGTAGTATGAAAGGAAATGAATCTGATCCACAGGAAATCGGACATTGATTCAATTGACGACCGCCATTGTCCGTGGTCGACCGTCACGGACAGTTTTAACTATCGTATCGATGTATATTACATTATGGGTAAATGTTAAGTAGGAGTGTGATGGGACTTTCAATGGTTGGAAAAAAATTGGAGTCTTGAAGTTTGAGCTAAGGAAAAAAATGAATCTATAAGGTACGTAGTTAGTTGTTAGTTTCTAAGATATTATATAAAAAATCATAGCACGCTTAAGTCTAATTTGTACAACAACTTATATTATTACTAGCTGACTTGGCAAACGTTATTTTGCCACAAAAATACCCTACCACCTATTCGCATACCTACCGAATAGGTATACACACAAAATTACATGAAGATCGGTCGAGCCGTATCGGAGAAGTTCGGTAACAAACACCGTGACATGTGATTTTTATATATTAGATAAGGCGTCTCAAAATTCACTTGAATTTATTTTGTCTACTACGAATCTTGAATCAAGATTCGAGAAGCAGTATCATATCTAAAATATACATATCTATGTATGTATCCTTGATTTTTGAATTAAGAATTTGCAGTTGAGTATCTGACAAACTCTAGACTAAAAACCTGTAAAACTCGTTCTTAACTCCAAATACTCAAATCAGAAACCAGGCCTAAGAGTGTTTTCTATAAAACTCATTGTATCTTAGTAAATTTGTAGTACTTACATTTTAAATTCCTCACAAGGTGATTAAGTAATCCATTCCTGTAACAGAAAGAAAAATCTTATTAAAATCTGAACCATTTTCCTAACGATTTTCTTTGAAAAAAAACTGAAAGTAAATATTATATGACATACGAGTAAGTTAACACCAAGAACGTATCTACATAATTGTATCATTGTTCTTTGTGTTCATTTTAATCTTCCAAAAAAGTTCATTTGTAGGAATTGAAGACACATAATAATATGCTATGGGATTGTGGGAATAAAATGTGAACCATAACCCGATGATCAAGTTGTAAGAACTATACATATAATCCCTTTAACTCAAAACAACAATTCCCTAATCAATTAGATTGCACAACACATCTCATCATCACAAAGGAAAAAAAATACGACACCATCCACACATCAGCGAAATAAAGGCCAGTACACACTCCCCCATTAGAAAATGATTTAGTCCCGGGGTCCATCGAACCCCACTTTCACTGCAATTAGGTGCGTTCAGAACAATGTGCAGTGATTTTTAAATGATCGACCCCGCTCGACAGATGGCGTGGCTAGCTACCAAGTAATATTGGTAATTGCTTTTCTGTCGTTCCACTCCCGAATTGGAGTTTAAAGAGGTCTAGATTTATGCGATAAGAATGTTACTGAATTGATGTTCTTTTGTTTAGGAATGCTGGTACCATAGTTGAGTTGACATGTGCAGAAAGAATCAAAGAGATTGTGATAGTTACGTCGTCAGGTAAGTCCTGAAAAATGAAAAAGTATCGTAACATAAGTAGGTAGAGACAAACTTTATTAGCCGTATTTTTTCAAATTTTCTTAAGACATGACGTTAAAAAATTAAGTAAGTGTAAATACCTATAAGATTCAGCTACTTCACAATCAGCTCAACTAATCACCATTATCACCATCTAATGAATTAGGTACCAAATCACTCATTTCCAATAAACTAGTCTGATCGCATCTAAACAAAGCCCAATATTTACTCGAGCGTCAATACGAGGAAAATCGTTTTATAATTAAAATTTCCAACAGAATAATATTAAAGGCACTCAGCTTAATTTGCCAGCATTACGTACGCCTCGCTGTTTATTGGCGTCGAGAAATTAATATTTCGCGCCGATATCAAAGTTCACGCTCAACTAGCCACCCCACGGGGTCGGCAATAACTATACCCCAGAAGAATTGTCGCAGGTGAAAATGCGCTTATATTATTATATTTTTTACCTTGTATTGGGAAGATCAAACGTCACCGTGGCGACGGGGGCGCCCGGGGATTATCGCGAATTATTCACGTGCCATAAAGCGCAAATTTCATTGGCAACACGTGCCGGCTTGCAATATGCCCTCAGCGGGTTAGCTCGCTAAACAATCGCCACCCGATGACGATTGCCTAGATACCGTGAATTTGGGATCCGAATTAGAGGATGTTTGACATTAAATTTTAAACAATCAATTTGGAATCACAGTTAAGTCAACAGCATCGATAAACAAAATGTTAAAATATATCATTACCGTAATATATTTTAAAACAATACAAATATTTCATTCAATAAAACATTTAACGCGCGCCCTAATTGAATTGGCTCGCAATTATCACCTCGTACATCGTGCAGCGCAACAGACGTAATGTGAAATTAACAAACAAATAATCGTAGCATTACATTATTCCACATACGCGGAATATTTCCGGATAACAATTAATTCGCCGTCGCTAAACAAATCGCGTGATTGGGGTTCGACTGGCATCGTTGGAGCACCTATTAAATTCTGAATGCTAGGTTAATCCGCAATTACCGCCTAGTTATCGCCGGAAGACGGCGGAGATAGTTAGGGCCCGGAAAATATTCCGTTCACTAATTATTCCGCGTAATTAAACGCGAGCATTATCGTGCGCCGCCCGCGCCACCTGGCGGCATTGTGCGAGCGTGATTTACTGCGATCCCGCCGCGATCCCGTTGCGATGCCATTGCGGTAGCCGGCCTCTTTTTGCACCAATTAATTATCGAATTGCTCGTATTTAATAATTGCTGTGAAATTAATGTGAAGAGGAACTATCGATTTGTGGAGGTTTTATGATATGGTAATTAATGGTTTTACGCGATTTTGTTATAGTCGTGAGTGTGCCTTGATTGGAGTGCGATTTTTTAAGATTTTGATGAATTCTATTGTTACGTTTTCACTAACATCAACCATTCCTTTTACAAGACAACACCCAAGAAAGCCAAGAAATCTACCCACATTACTTCACCACACTTCACAGCCACTCATTATCCTCAACATCCAAAACACACAACAAATCATCTTCTTCCCTCTCCCACAATTTGCGGGAAACCTAAAAAGGAACGCGAAATATGGGAACCGAGATGAAAAAATAATAGCTACAACAATGTGAGTGTTATCAGGCCAGTCCCTCTTGGTCCTCTTATTACGAAGCTCAGGCCTCTAATTTGGTCCCAGAAATTCCTCTTATTTCCCCGTCGCCTTCCGAGGCCGAGCCTCCTTCTAATGAAACGTTATTGCACACAAATGAAAATTCTTGTACTTACTTGTACGAGTTGAAGGTGAATTTTTATGGGTTTTCTTAACTTTCAGAAGGTTTTTTATTTTTAATTTAATTAATGTAAAACTTATGTGACGATGAATTTCTTCTTTTTTCTATTGGTATAATTGATTTTATTTCTTAATTTTGAATGTTTTATATTTTATGTTTAATTGGCTAAAAGTATAATCGAAATGTTTGTACACCGCTGACGACAAGACATAGCGGTTATTTTATTAATTTTGACATCATTTGTTTACCTACGTTCTACAAATAAAAACATTTGAGTTTGAGTTTATCAAAGTAGATAGTTGCTAAAAGGGAAACTGACGGACTGACTGACATATAACATCACTAACTGCCGGTCTAAAAAGGCCACTTTAGTCAAATCAGAAAGCACATCAAACTACCCGAAACTGTCAAATGTTCCCAATCAACCAAGCAATAAAGATGAAAATGAATTTTGACAGATTTTTGTATGATTAATATTCTGACCGTAATATGATTCTAGTAAGTGGCCTTTTTAGACCCACTAGTACTAGGAACATGAAATTTTCACAAGACTTCCTTTTATGATGTTGGTGAGCACTAAGAAAGATTTTTTGGAAATTCAACCTTTAAGGGGTTGAAAAGGAAGAAAATTCAGTTTGTACTAAATCTGCGCACACAAAGACGCGGGCGAATTAGTATTATTTCTATAATAATGCAAATATTTAACCGAAAGATAACTTCTTTTAGGAATCATCAAAGCTTCGTGTTATCAATCAATTAATTACGATACGTAGCTATAGCTACCTATTCTCATAAAAAAACTTAATCACGACCAAGCAATTAAGCTAAAAGAACGCCAGCCACTATTTCTAAAATCCTGTTATTAATTAAAAATAATTTAGTTGTGTTGAACAGTGTCTCGTATACATGTACTTAAGTAAAGCTCATTAGTAATTACGGAGGGCTGGTGAGGACGGGAGGCTAAATATTTTCTCGAGCCCGCCCCGGCCAGGCGGTAATTAAAAGAACCGAGCCAGCCGAGCCCCGGGGAAAATCAAAAATTATTATTGTTCACGCATATTTTCTTCTAGGGAGATATTTTGGTATGGAAGGAAGATGTGTTTGTGAAAATATTTTCGGCGAAAACGTTTTATTTCGTAAGCAGATAAGGTCTTTAAAAACATTTTAAAAAATACTGAAAAGCCAACTATCCAAAAGTGTGACAACGTTTACAAAATTCAACCAAAAAGTTTGGTTAGAGACTTTCTAACTAAACTAACAACAAGGCCATAAAACTAATTTAAAAAAAGTTCCTCACTGCAACTCCAAACTTGAAAACACGCATGATAACATTATTTTATATTTAAGCTAAGGTGAAAGTCAAACTTTTTGAAATAAGAACACAAAAAAAGTAAAAAACGAAAACTTCAATCCCGCGTAAACGCAACACAAAATATTAACGTCAACGTCATTTTGTTAATGAGGTAAGAACAAGCGGCTGAGAGTCGCGTCATTAGGGCGCGGAGCGTCAAGCGGAGCGGGCGCGACAAAGCTCCCAGAATTAATGACACCTCGTGAAAAGCCGAGATGAGTTATTTTCGAGAGGAAAAGGCGCACGTGAAGTACGCGGTTGTTTTACATGCGCTGTGACGTTTTGTTTGAACTAACGAGGTCAATAGTGAGCCGTTCACGGCTTGGAGCGCGTTGGTAACAACTTGCTGTGGTTATCTTAGACTGATTTGTTTATGCTGGAACTAAAAGTTTAAGTTAAGGAATCAAAGGTTTAATTGATTTTGAGTAAATATACTTTGAAATAGAGGTTATTTTTTCTCAAGAAATAAATTACAAGTAGAAACTTAGATGACACAGCTATCAAAAAATCTTACTCGTTAGTAAGCTTAAAATGATGTAGTTCAAAGCGTTGGTGCTTTAAACTACATGATTATTTTGCTGCTAAAGCAAGGAATGCATTGCGTAGTGAAGCGTTTTATAGAGCAGAATAGCATCGTGTAGCGCTGCGTAGCGGCGGCGTAGACCTTCGTAGCAGCTCGTAGAAACAGCGTAGCATCATTCAGAGTAGCGTGGTATAGGAAGAGATACCTACTACGCACGATGACACACGTTTCAACACGCGTATGAAATTGCGAAGTTTCAAATATCTGCTTCTGCAAACCTCGCTGCGGAATTTTCATTGATAACAATCACAAGCCACACTCTCACGCAAAGTAGAACAAAAAAAAAACAGGAACAAATCACTCAATTCAAATAAAAAACGCGCGAAAATCAAGACTCCCGCGATCCGTATCGCATGTCGCGCCCGCACGAACACATCTCGGTTTTCTCGTAAAAAAATATAATAAAAAAAAACAGTATAAGGTTGATCACAAGTGCCGATAACGCCTGTGCTACCGTTTACGCGCCCTTTGTCCGCCATGATAATAAAAACTCAAACAATGGAGGCAGAATAAGGAGCAGTCGTTGCCTCAGACACGCCCCACTTGACAGATAAAAAAATATGATGTGTAGTGGACTCGGTTTTCTTATTGCGTTCCCAAGCACACATGGGATGATGGGATGTTTGGGCTCCGTGCCGAAAATATAATTATTTTGTTCTAGAGTGGACAAATTTTATTTTCTCGTTTGACCTTCAACGATTAACAAAAGCTTGCTAAATAACCTTTAGTGCTATTCTGTAACAATCTCACCGTGATATGATAGCTCACTTCATAATGTTTTTTCACACTTATTTTTCTTTTTTTCGTTTCTTACTTTTCCTTTTCTTTTTTTTTTCGACTGACATATGTAATTTAATTGTGACATCTTGCATGCCATGTGTGTTTTGGACAAATAAATGACTTATCTTACACTGTGATTATTTTTTTAATTAGACCGGCTAAAACAGAATCTCTTTTACAGTGAATAAATAGGTACTGAAAGAATACACAAATGTACACGTTTTAAGAAAGTAGGTAATAGTTAAAGTTAGAAATAGGATAGTCTGACAATCTCTACCTTTTTTTTAAGGATGGGAAATCATGAAATGACTTCTCCTCCTACTTACATATTATCTTCTTTGGACATACAAGGTATGTACGTGAGTAGGTAAGTCACAAAAGAAGTTGATATAAGTATGTGAATCTTAGCACAATAATAATACATTCTTAGCCATTAGCAACACGTGCGTTTTGTCACCCTAGTATTGAATGTTAAATGTAAAATCACATGAATCTATGCCACCTAATGATAGTACAGACACGCACAAAATTTCCTTTGTATTTTATTACATCTGAAGCCGAAAATATGCACAATAAAAGGTCAAAAATAAAATGAAGTGGGATACATACAATTTTGATGAACTTTCAAGTAACGTGCGGCTTTAATCCGTATGTAAATCCCTATTGGACGACAGCGACACCGTCGATTATAACTGGTCATCCATATTAATTTTAGCTAACTCGTGTTCACATTGGAAAAAAATCGAAAAACTTTTGGACCCGACTGTACTCTGCGCACCTGGGTCGCCGGGGGCTCTTATTCAAATGCAAATCAAACGTTCCATTTTTAAAATCTACCATCTCGGCACTCCTTGCTTCCGGAATGACTTATGTCCAATAGCTACCAACGTGAAGCCTAATGTGCGAAGGAATAACAACCTCACTTCTGACTTAGTAAAGTTGATCTTCCTTTATCGATATGTGTACATACGCTATTACGTTGGTGAGTAAGGCTGTCGTTTGGGACCTTTTAGGGCAAATTTCGAGTACCCAGGTGTGCTCCCGATCCGGTTAAGGGAAACGTCCTTGTTAGGGATTCTCGTATAAAATCGTTTAATGGTTTGTTTTTAATTTCATTTTTACATTCAACGACGCGATGTAGTAAATTATTGGTAATAAAATGGTCGAGTTTTATTGGGAGTATTTGTAATTCGATCAGTTTCTACACAAAGGGGATTACGTAGTGAATGAATTCGGTGCTCGTGGGTGGGTTATTTTAATACTATCGTTACCTGTATGTTGAATACACTGTTTATTTGTGAACATTAGCTCTGAATGGGAATTCAAAATAACATTAATCCTCGACAATGAGCTTTATTTATATAAATCTCTGATTGACTAATTGCAACGATTTATTTATATAAACCACTAATTACATAATATATAATCAGTACTAGGTATCATTAACCTGGTCAGATTATTAAAATAATGATAGTGTATATTACCTACAGTTATTGACCAACCTACTAAACTGTTCAGGTAAATAGTCTATCTATCGGTTTGACCGTGACAAATGCTCCGCTAAAATAAAATATAAAAAAACTCAACCTACCGCTTAAAACTATAAATCAATCAAAAGTATCCCCTCTAAAAGGTTTAAAAAAATGCACCTTTAGACCCAACACAGTTTTGCAGACAGCGTGGCACCAACCTGTCCAACCCATGTTGGACCAACCTTTGTTCCAACCGTTAATAAATTAAGGAATGTTAAGCGTAACATTGGGCCAATAGTTTGTAATATAGGTCTAACGAAACCTTGGTTACTATCCGAAAAAATAGAACGATCTACTGCTTATTTATTGAATCGTTAAAATATTTGATTGTGAACATTTAAAAAAATATAATTTATAATAATGGATATTTCGATGTCAAGTAGTATTTGTTTACTCTATGAATTATGTCAATTCAGACACTCCAAATTATTATCATCTTCCTACCTTTATCTCATATTACTTGGGGTCCTCCAGTCTGTCCTGTCAACGATCACACTATCACTCACTGACTTCAGCAACTCTAAATATTCCTACGAAAACTCATTATACCAGTTATCCAGACCTCACAAAGCAGACAGCATGGCACCATCCAACATTTATCACCTTCCCAATCTACGTTGAACCCAACATTGACCAAATGATCAATCATTCATCTAAAGAATTTGGGACCTAATAAATTGGCCCCAAACATTGGCTACGTTGGGCATTGGACAAAATTAATGACTGCCGTAAATATTGTTTCGAAAAGGTTAAAAAAAAACCTGACGATGGCTTTTGGCACTCTAACACAATACAGTGACATAATAGAGAAGGAATGTGCAGTGGGAGACGTGTTAATTTGGAGATCTGCGAAATTATAAATGTTTATGGCATTTTATTTTAGTTTTTATTGGTATGTCATTTAGTCTATGATAAGGTGCTTATTGGTGCGTGGGTGTAAGAAAGAAAGGAGTTTGTACGTGACAGTGTTGGTTTAAGCTGAACATTACGTGAAGGCCATAATATTGTATCAACTGTTAGATACTACGTAGGATACAGAGATATGTTTGCCATAATTATTTGCAGATTTTGGTTTTGGCTTGTTATATCACAAGAACACCCGCCACGATACTTCGGCTATTATATTGAATAGTTACTATATAAATCATACAACAGAAAAATATCTCGCAAAAAATATCATAAACATCGAAGAATTTATGTTAGTTTCCAAAATGAGATATCATCCACAATACGATTCACGAATACTTTTTTCCCATAACTCAAAAATAGTTTATAATTCATGTTTCGCCACGCAAATCAGAAAATCATAATAATTCAGCGAATAAAAAAGTATCGTGTGTCCGGGGACGGGTGACGGGTGACGGGTGGAGGCCACACAAAGGGCTCTCGTAGTTCGCCAATAATAATAGCTAATAGTTTTCCCAAGTTCCATACAAAAGTGATTTAGTGCGCTCAAAAGTCAGGCAGTAAATCAAAGAGCTATCTCGGACCGAATCGACCAGCACTTGATCTTATAATGATCCCGAAGGACACGACACGTGCTCTCTCATTATTTGAAGTTATTCCTGATTTAAAATAAATTTTTATTGCGCCATCTGTCATAAGGGAAATAAAACCCGTAATGGCGTTTGCGGGAGTCGACTCTTGCGCAGGGCATCATTCCCGCACTGACGTTTACTGTCGATGAACTTAAGTTTAATGTAAATGCCGTGAGCAATGGCATTTCCCTCATTACGGAGCCAACACGATGCGACTTATGGTTTATTACTCGTCAAATGTTAACATATTATCGCATTACCTTTCATAATGGCGTCGTAATTTTTGAAACTGATAATGACACCGTTAATGGTCCGAAGCTGTGGTTTTAGTGGCGTTAGCATGTTCTGAAAGCCTTAGGCTTTGTTTGTCAGATTAGGAAATTTAACAGACAGTTATTTAAACAAATTTGTGAACCTGTGCCTACCAGTGCTTCATGTAGGCTGAAAATGTATGGATGCACACACTCTGTCTACAAAATCTCCATTTAGGAAAATAACATTTTAGATTTCATGAAAATAATTAAAACACAAATGCGCAGACAACTCTTCATACATGCTTCCCTTGCCCATTGTTAAGACAAAATCTCTTTCTAACAAGATCGTTCTCGAGGAGCCAGCACTTCAGAATATTCAATAACATACCCCCAAAAAAACAAGGTAAGCTCTCCACTCGAAACTCCATCCAGGCAAATTAAATTTATACACGAAATGTAATAACAGTGGGCATCAAAAGGCCTCGACTGTCCGTGCGGAGCTTTCCTTTTAATTAGATCATAAGTACTCGTTAAAAAACAGGATCTTCCCGAACAGACAAAGCGCGCTGTACTAACAAACAGTGCGAATGTAAAAACGTTGGATAAATAAGTGGAAAAATACAGGTAAGTCCAAGAGGGTTTTTGTACGGTCCGGCCGGCCACTTAGGTCATCCTGCGAAATAAAGGCCCAAGTTTTTTATATCGCTTTTAAATGCGAGGCCCGTACGGCCAGCGGGCCGACCCGCCTCATCCCCTTCTCTTCGATAATGTGAAAGGAAACAAACGAAAGAAAATGTTTCCGAGCGCCCCGTTCGCTTTTATTGAGCAGTCTTTTTCGTAGTTTCGATTGCAAATAGTTCGTGTAATTCAGTTAGCTCGCTCTCGGCGATACGAATAAAATTGAACACTATAAAATATCTTCAAGGCGAAGTTTACCTGAGCTAAAAAGCAGCGTATTTACAAAATCAGCGAGACGCGTAACGACGTACTGTGCCGTTTGCCGTTTCGTAGAAAACGGCTTTGCACCGACGATCCATTGTTTGCGTATTATGTTGCGTGAAACGCTTTGCATCTCTTTTGTCGCGCCGTCGACAGAGCGACTCAAAAATAATATTACTGTACTACCTATAATATTTTAACGAGAGTTTTACTTAATCGAGTTCTTTAATTAATTTAATTATATGTCGGGTTGATTTCAATCGTCTTCACCGTTTTTTTTAAATAAATGTTGTGTTGTTTTCTACCCGCATTTGATTGGAGTCTTCATGTGTGAAGCTATACCTTTTCAATTTGGCCGTCGGAGGGCTAGTGCTCTCTTCGTCCGCGAGGGGGCGCCACCCGGGCGTTTGAAGCGGTGATTAGTAATGTGCGGGGGCTTATGGCGAAATAATCTTAGTGGAGCCATTAATGAGAAAACATTCGGTCGGGGATGGCTGACGATTAATTAATTTCTTTTGATTTCTGTCCCAGAAGATATTGCGAGGGGAGTTAGTAGTTAACTCGTATGGATTAACAGTATGAGTGTAGATTAATGCACTCGAAAATCTTGATGTTGCCATAATAAAGAGAAATGAAAAACATAAGCACTGCTACTTTGTCTATGCCTAGCATCCAACTTATCTTCCTTACAAAAACCAACAAGAAAAACCCACCTTCAGTTTCAGAGCTTATTAGAAACTTCCTCCATTTAATATCTAAGCAGAACCTCATTAGAAGCAACCGTAAACCTCCCAATCCATATAAGTCAAGTACCCTTGGCATTTATCGACAACATACCCAACAGATAGTAAATAGGTACTTATGTACATTAATTTTCCATCGTCGTAAACAAATAATGAAAGCAAAATGTCGGCACGAAGGTATAATACTTACCTAGACGCAAAAATAAATCGATTCTGTGCTACTCGAGTGAGCACGGGAGGGTAGTCTTATTATAACCCCATAGCCGTACCTACGAGACACTCGATTTAATTATTTATATCAGCTTAATTTGATTTCAAATTCTATTGAATTGTTTTTTTAAGTGTCGGGGTATTTATTAATTAGCTGTAGGGTGACACGTGTAGGGTAGGTTTCGGGTACATATATAGATATTTTACTTTTAAGAGGTGAATGGTTTAAACAGAAGATTTTCATTACAGAATAGTGTTTACAGTTTTAGTAGATTATGCACCGAGGGGACAAGGCAGTGTCTTATGTCACGGGCGTCATGTGACATCCCGAACCTTATGAAGGATTCAAAAGTTAACTCGAGGGAATTCATACAAGAATCCTGAATGTAGTAAGAGATTCATGCTAGCCCAAGGCATAGGAGCATACTCTACTTTTCACACCTACTGCGATAAAATTGTTCGCAAGTCATGAGAGAAGCTGGGCCGCGAGCGGTTCCCGTCGTCGGTCTCCAAATTGAGTTCCAAACTCAAATCACATTATTGACCTCCGGGCATAATACATATTGTAGGTACTGAATTTCATTGTAACCTTCCGGGCAATAATGACTTACTTTAGGTTGAGTTTGCATGACATATAATCTGACGTTTTCGTGCAGGCGGTGTGAAAAACATTTTAGACAGCTATTGTCTATGTGTTGCAAGTTTCTTTTTAAAGTAAGCAGGCAGAAAATATGGGGTCTGATACAGACGCTTCTTTCACAACTGATACATCGAAATCAGACTGATTTCTTGATAGGCTAGGTACCAAATAAATTTGATCCGATAACAAATAAAAGCGCAAAACTATGGCTACAAGGCAACATTCAAGACCAAAACACCAACGACATAAGACGCCTACTAATACCAAACCTAATTCTAAACCTAAAACAACAACAAAACTATTGAAACAAAAACAAACTAAACAAAAGTGCACTACAGAAACCAGCTAAACACTAAACAAAGATACACTCGGTTTTTCTAAACAAAACACGAACAGTAAATTGTTTTTGAAACAACTCCCGAGTTGCTCGTCAGTTGAAGCCAGATCCACTACCAAAAGTTCGGTAACAATGTAGAAACCAACTAAATGAGAGTATTGTAATTAACCTTTCTGTGAAGTAAACAAAGGTGAACAATTGTTTATCGAAAGCCTAGGGCATAAAACTGTTGCTACTATTGGTTGCTTTCGAGTGTTGAGTTTGAAACATGTCGTTGTTGGTTGTTGTATACTAACTCATCAATGTAACAAATCAAATCAATGCAAACGTGCTCCATCTTCGACCGCATCATCGCTTACCATCAGTTGAGATTGTGGTCAAACGTATGCCTATATATAGTAATAAAAAAAAACGCACATTAAATGATCTATATATACATAAATGAATTGCTATTCGTTAGTCTCGCTAAAACTCGAGAACGGCCGGGCCGATTTTAATAATTCTTTTTTTTTTGTGTTCGCCAAAATACAGGGAAGGTTTAAAAGCAAAAAAAAGGGTAGGTAGATAGGGTAGGAGTAGGGTAGGAGTAGGGTAGGAGTAGGGTAGGAGTAGGGTAGGAGTAGGGTAGGAGTAGGGTAGGAGTAGGGTAGGAGTAGGGTAGGAGTAGGGTAGGAGTAGGGTAGGAGTAGGGTAGGAGTAGGGTAGGAGTAGGGTAGGAGTAGGGTAGGAGTAGGGTAGGAGTAGGGTAGGAGTAGGGTAGGAGTAGGGTAGGAGTAGGGTAGGAGTAGGGTAGGAGTAGGGTAGGAGTAGGGTAGGAGTAGGGTAGGAGTAGGGTAGGAGTAGGGTAGGAGTAGGGTAGGAGTAGGGTAGGAGTAGGGTAGGAGTAGGGTAGGAGTAGGGTAGGAGTAGGGTAGGAGTAGGGTAGGAGTAGGGTAGGAGTAGGGTAGGAGTAGGGTAGGAGTAGGGTAGGAGTAGGGTAGGAGTAGGGTAGGAGTAGGGTAGGAGTAGGGTAGGAGTAGGGTAGGAGTAGGGTAGGAGTAGGGTAGGAGTAGGGTAGGAGTAGGGTAGGAGTAGGGTAGGAGTAGGGTAGGAGTAGGGTAGGAGTAGGGTAGGAGTAGGGTAGGAGTAGGGTAGGAGTAGGGTAGGAGTAGGGTAGGAGTAGGGTAGGAGTAGGGTAGGAGTAGGGTAGGAGTAGGGTAGGAGTAGGGTAGGAGTAGGGTAGGAGTAGGGTAGGAGTAGGGTAGGAGTAGGGTAGGAGTAGGGTAGGAGTAGGGTAGGAGTAGGGTAGGAGTAGGGTAGGAGTAGGGTAGGAGTAGGGTAGGAGTAGGGTAGGAGTAGGGTAGGAGTAGGGTAGGAGTAGGGTAGGAGTAGGGTAGGAGTAGGGTAGGAGTAGGGTAGGAGTAGGGTAGGAGTAGGGTAGGAGTAGGGTAGGAGTAGGGTAGGAGTAGGGTAGGAGTAGGGTAGGAGTAGGGTAGGAGTAGGGTAGGAGTAGGGTAGGAGTAGGGTAGGAGTAGGGTAGGAGTAGGGTAGGAGTAGGGTAGGAGTAGGGTAGGAGTAGGGTAGGAGTAGGGTAGGAGTAGGGTAGGAGTAGGGTAGGAGTAGGGTTGGAGTAGGGTAGGAGTTATATTATAGATGAAAATTGTGACGCAGACGAAGTTGCGCGGGTCAGCTAGTCAATAATAAAGGTATACAATCTTGAGGTGACTTTTTATACAAACGCATATTAAATTAACTACTGCTTAAACTAATGATTCAATTGATTTAGTAATCGTTATTGTTGTATTTACATTGGTTTTTAGTTGCAGTTTTTTTAACTGAGGTTTTAAATAAAAAATCTCGCCAAGTGCGAGTCGGACTCGCGTGCAAAGGGTTCCGAACGAATTTTTATTTTTTTAACATGTCACTTTAACATTATAGACTTTTTATAGGTTTTTCTGTAATCTATAGGTAAAGAACTATTATCTCCATTTTTTTTTTCAAAATTTTAGGCTCAGTAGTTTCGGAGATAAGGTCGGGGGAATGGTCATTTTTCGTCTAATTTCTTGTATAACTTCTAAACAATTTATTTTAAAATTATTAAAAAAATATAATTAAAACCCTCACAGTAAGCCCTTTCATTTGATATATCACATGATATTGTTCAAAAAACTTTTTTTTTAATTGTTATAGTTTGACCCCCAAAAGTGACCCCCATACTAAAAATTTAATCATTTACGTAACGCATCCGTGTTTGGGTCACAGAATTCCATATGTGTACCAAATTCCAACAGCATCGGTCCAGTGGATCCGGAGAAAACTGGCTGTGACAGACGGGCAGACAGACAGACACCCGAGTGATTCTATAAGGGTCCCGTTTTTTGTTCAGAACCCTAAAAAGGTTAAAAAGACACATCAAGATTGAACCTTTACTTGTACCTAAACCTTTCTCGTATACTTATGTTTTGTTGAAAAAGATTAGGCCACAAATCAATGCAAACGCACATTAAATAATCTACAATGAAAATGTTTAGGTAGTTAAATAAAAGTAAACAATCTTAATGTGACTTTTTACATAAACAAATAAACTACTGCTTAAACTAATGGTTAAATTGATTTAGTAATGGTTATTGTTGTATTTACATTGGTTTTTAGTTGCATTTTTTTAACTACATTGTTAAATAAAAAAGATTGAAGACACATCAAATCGACTAGAGTCACTATAATATTTTATTTTATTTTAATTTGACGTTCAAAAGTGCCTTTATTGGTCTAGTTGAAATAAATCATTTGACTTTGACTTTGACTTTGAAGATTGTATACCTTTCTTTAAGTACCTAAACCTTTCTCGTATAGGTACTTATGGTTTGTTGTAAAAAATTAGACTACATTAGCTTATCACTATCAATATCACTATCATCACTACATATTATAAAACAAACAGTCTGTATGTACGCGATAAATTCAAAAACTACCAAGCGAATTTTCTTACGATTTTTACCAATGGATGGAGTGACTCATCAAGAAGGTTTAAGTGTATAATTCTCATTAAATTGACTGAAACACGACGATTGTTGTTGTAGATTTCGGAAAAAATCATGCCGTCTGGGAGCTTATTTATAACTATGCTCTGGTATACGAGCGAATCCGGGCTGGATTACTAGTAAAATGTAATATGAAGTGATCTTCTGTCTCTTCGTCGTTTGCCATAAGGCCACTGCTAAGTTTGTATTCCTGGATTCGGTTTCCAGGTCACGTCAAGGGTTTTTAAACCTGCAATTTCTCAGTAAAAGCTCGTAATCCGGATTTGTGCCTGGTGATGACAATAGGCTAAAATAAAACTAACAAAACCAGAAAAAATAATCCTTTTTTCCACTTAAACCCTTCAGGTACCTGTGTTATGTTATGTAAAATTACAGCTTTCATTTAAAAGTAGAACATAAAACCTTAAAACTTCATAAATTCGTTATTACAATCGCTTTTCAAACGCTAACCCTAAAAATCTGTCGGGAAATTAATTTAATATCTTGAAACTCGAAATTAATTCACCCATTGTAACCTCAGGTTTGAGCGATTTATCACCTTGAACGCTTATATCAATAGGCTAACATTGGTAACCTGTGAAAATCAGAAACTTCGCCCAGGTTCGCTCGGACAATGTCACTTATGCCAAGTAAAGGGCAAAATCCTTGTCGGGTTCGCTTTTGGCTTGTTCTTCACTAAAACTTCTCAAAAGAATTTAGATGAAAACTCCTTCATTCTGTTTAATTTCGAGGAGCTCCTTCACTAAACTTGTTTAAAGAAATTGAAAAATGAGGAATAATTACTTTTTAGTTCAATGGGGCACAGTTCTGGGGCTTTGGGCTTATCATTTAAATTAGCAGATCATGAATTCATGAATACTGCGCGACTCCATCAATTAATATGTTCATATCTTCATATGCCTTTCGTTACTGAGTGACTGACAGACAACGCACAGCCGAAACTACTGGTCGTAGAAAACTGAGGTTTGGCATGTTGCTTCCGTACACTCCCTAGTGGAGCATTAAGAGAGGAGTTCCCGAAATTCCTACGGGAACGGGAATAAAACGGGATATGCGCGTTCAAAGTAGCGTCCAAAAGTTAGTCCATACTAATATGATAATCGCGAAAGTTACTCGGCCTCTTTGTAGCCTTTTTACGTCATATAGGCTGCACGGATTTGGATGAAGGTGGCACAAGGACTGGTATATCATGTCCTTTAATAGTCCCATCATCGTACCACAAGACGAACGGCGATGCGCCACCGATACATGGTGCACATCCCACCCACACGCACAAAACGTTTTGGGAACACATTCATAGTGCGTATAGCTAAGGAGTGGAATTCCCTGCCCGAGTCTGCGTTTCCTGATAGCTACAACCTGGGAGTCTTTAAGTCAAGAGTGAATAGGTTACTTCTAGGCAAGCGTGCTCCATCTTCGACCACATCATCACATACCATCGGGTGAGATAGTAGTCAAACGTGTGCCTATAAATAGTAAAAAAAAATAGTATTCTATTCTATATATATATTGTTTTGGATTGTCAGCTGTCTTTTTCCATTTCATTCAACGTAGTGTAGGTAATTATTAGACATAGATACACATACCACATACATTCGCTTCGCACTACGTAAAGCGTAAGGGCCTCGACGAAAATATTTGTAATCAAGCACCCTCATCAACCCACCAGTCGTTTCAATGACCAATATGTATTTATACAACATTTACCTCCAAGCAAAATGCGTTGTTTATAAAAATTACCTAATAATAGTCCTTATCTCGTAAGAAACTAAGTGGTAATTAGGTTAAACAGGGTACGGGCAGTCGGTGCGAACGGCAAATTCCTATTGTGGCGTTATCGTCGGCCCCCAGTCGCAACCGGGAGGACTGCCATCAGCCAACTTTAATTCGCTTTTACTAGGCAAATTTTAATTCGATTCAGTTTTTATTTTCATTGTTTGTGTCTGCTTTTTTATTTAAAATATTTTTTATGCTGTGTTTGTTTTGGTAATCTACATATTTGTGCACACTACACAAATAAAAAAAATATTTTGTAATGACTTTAAAATCAAGATCCATAATTTTAAAATTGTTGATTATGTATAGGTCCTCTCCTAAGTAACACATAAGGTTTGATTTAAGAAGAAGAAGAAAAAGAAGAAAAATGTTTATTTGGGACTCGCACAAGACACATAGTAGTAAAATACGTAAAACTAACAGTTATAAAAATATGTTTACACAGTTAAGCGGCATCCTTAAACTAATCTGTGCGAGGCCAAAAAGGTCCCTGTCTCAGCATATGCTGTGATATTTAAAAAAATAAATATCACAGCGCTGGTGTTATGACAGGGCCTGATGTGATATCACGGATACACATACGGAACACAACACTAAGATACAAATAAAGTAATGAATATAAAAGTTTGTGTGAATACAAAACAAAATAAAATGTGGAATACATATAATAAATAATTACAAATTAACCCCAATGGCCCAGTGCTCCAGTATCATTTGTAGGATTTCAGAGACTTCTCAAACCAGACCAGAGTCACACTCAAAACTTCCCGAAAAAGATTAAACACACAACCAAAAACTATAATCTCCAACATCATCAGGAATTCAATCAATCTTTTCAATTTCCTACACGAAATTCGGTAGTAGGGTGTCACCATCGTTCGTGTCTAAAAGTGAGATAATGCTGGGACGCCACGTGCGCGGCCACACTCCATCGAATAGCAATACGTACCCAATCAGGATTATACAAATCCCCGCGGGCAAACCCGGGAAAATAATTACGACGAGCCGGGCTAATCAAGTGCTGAGTATTGAGGAAAAACCCATGTAATGTATCCTCAGCCTTAGAATGACAGTCGATTTACGGTTATTTTGGGTATTTGGATTTGGAAAGAGACGGTTTTTTCTTTGTTACAGCTCTTGTAGATGTGGCTTTAGGGGCAATCATGTTGATGGCTTAACCACAAATAACATTGCGTGCGTATTTTTTTTTAGCAACTTCCCGAAAGAAGAGGTGTCAAACGGTTTTTAAGTTAGTATTTACTAATGATACTCACTTCATCTAAGTCATCATCATCTGCCTAGCCTTGTCCCAACTACATTGGGGTCGGGTCCAGTCAAACCAGATTCAGCTGAATACCAGTGTTTTACGTGGAACGGCTGCCTACCAGACGTCCATAACCCATTCACTAAGTAACACGGTACATCTTGGCAAGACAAGTCAGATTTACTGGCTTCTGACAATCCGTAACGACTGCCAAAGATCTACAAATGACAGCCGAGACCAACGGCTTAACGTGCTTTCCGAGGCACGGAGGAAACCCGGTATGGTAAGATGGTCACCCATCCACAGACCAACCCTGGCAAGCGTTGCTTAACCTTCAAGATCGACCCGTGCGGCTATTATTACTTGCATCTAAGTATCATTGCATTATTGTATTAAATATTTTTAGGTACACCAACTACTTAATTTCTTCCCTGATTTTCGTACGCAATGTCCAAAAATAAGATATCAAACAGTTTTTACTTCATTTCATGTTCCGTGGCGTTATGGTGCTAAATGTGTTTAAGTGTTTTTTTCAAATAAAATCAACCCATCAAAAAATTTATCTACAAAATCCCCGCATAAATCCAATCGGAAAGATCGGACTCGGACGGATATAGTAAATGAAGTAGACATATAATTGAAGCCTAAAGGCTAATGTTCATCGAGACGTGATGACGCGTCACACACCACATCAGCGACTCTATGACCACGCCGATGCACCATTGCACACCCCATCATACCCCCATGCTTAATCTATAGCAAGAATTCGTTTTGTATTGAATAACATCAAAGATTTTTATTGCTGGCTTAGCCACGGGTTTGATTTTCAATTTGTATGAACAGGTATAGGTACATATTACATATTTGTGGACTGTTTTATCGGAAAATGGGTAAGCTCTTTGTATGTTTGTATCTATTTAGTTACGAATATAGTTTTGTGGATATTTGCAAAAACATTAAAATCATCCTGTTTTTGTAAAGTGTTTATTTCAACACTAGTGACGCCTCTTGTGAATACTATTTAGACATTTTTAGGGTTCCGAACAAATAACGGAACCCTTATAGGATAACTCGGGTGTCTGTCTGTCCGTCTGTCACAGCCAATTTTCTCCGGATCCACTGGACCGATTCTATTGAAATTTGGTATACATATGGACTTTTTTGACCCAACTACGGAAACGTTACGTAAATTATATTTTTTTTTAGTATGGGGGTCACTTTTGGAGTCAAACTAGAAAATTTCGTGTGACATATCAAATGAAAGGGTTTACTGTGAGAGTTTTAATCATATTTTTTTCATAATTTTAAAACATATGGTTTTGAAGTTATTTAAGAAATTAGACGAAAAATGACTATTCCCTCCCTTATCTCCGAAACGAACTAAAATTTTGAAAAAAGTGGAGATACTAGATCATTACCTATAGATTACAGGAAAACCTAAAGTCTAAACTTTTAAAATAACATGTAAAAAAAATGAAATTCGTTCGGAACCCTTTGCACGCGAGTCCGACTCGCACTTGGCCAGTTTCTTTTAACTAAACTATTTACTGGCACTTTTAAATTAGAAATCGGTCACAGAGACAGAAAGTTAAACCATAACAGTGGATACTTTATATGTAGTTTTCTATGCTTTAGACTTGGCGCCAGAACTTTCAAGGCCATTGCATAGCCCTCGATAGCTATCGCTAAAGTTCACTTGCTGACTTTAGCTTATATAACACAAAATTGAAAAAAACCTTGCCAACCTACAAGTCAAAGCGAAGTTAGGCACAACGGCGACCCATATCGAGTTACAGACAAAGCCAAAAACACGTGTCCTTTTAAAAGTACACCTTTTCAAGTTGTGAATCGCGCAGTTAGCGTACCGTGGAACGTAAGTCGGTCGTTTTAGAAGTTCACTTAGCGAATGAATACTGGCGGGTTGTCGGGGCTAGCGGACTGTCTTCCAGCATTCACTACACACCCTATATTTTTAATGTTAGGTATTTCTATTCAAATCGACGAACCGATGGAAGGAGACGTCCCAAACGCTGAGAGGTGGCACCGCGTCGATGTTGTGGTTGTCGATGTTTTGGTTATTTGTGTCAATATTTGTTTTTCATATCAAGTCCACTAACACAGTGAATATTTTTGCACTGATATGCACAGGCTGATATGTAGGGATCGCTGAAGTCCATCACAACGAAAAATAAAATAATTATAGCAGCACAACGATTAGGCGAGCAAGAAGCAAGCTAGTCAATTGAAGCAATACTTCCATTTCAAATTAAATTTACAAAATATCAGCAATGTTGGAAAATAATCCCACCCACGCGCACAAAACGTTTTGGGAACACATTCATAGTGCGTGCAGCTAAGGAGTGGAATTCCCTGCCGGAATCTATGTTTCCTGATAGCTACAACCTGGGAGTATTTAAGTCAAGAGTGAATAGGTTACTTCTAGGCAAGCGTGCTCCATCTTCGACCACATCATCGCTTGCCATCAGGTGAGATAGTGGTCAAACGCGAGCCTATAAATAGTAAAAAAAAAAAAACAAAATCGCCATAAAGTCCTCAGTCCTACAAGAAATATTGACAAAGATTTTAAGCTTTTTCACATCAATAAGTTGCTAAATTAGTGAAACATTTTGCCACCGGTATATAGTGGACATCCCACCCACACGCACAAAATGTTTTGGGAACACATTCATCCAGAGTCAGAGCCAGAGTCTGTGTTTCCTGATAGTTACAACCAAGGAGTCTTTAAGTCAAGAGTGAATAGGTTACTTCTAGGCAAGCGGTGCTCCATCTTCGACCACATCATCGCTTATCATCAGGTGAGATAGTAGTCGAGCGCGTGCATATCAATAATAAAAAAAAACTATTATTATTATAAATATTATATATTATTAGGTATATTCGCCGTATGGTGCCGTAAAAGAGTAATACCATCCCTTCGCTTCCCGTGGGTGTCATAAGAGGCGACTAAGGGACTCACTCACCAGAGAATGGGCAGCAGCGTTCTCTGTAAAACGCAACACCATACACTGCGATCGCCAACCCGCCTGCCAAGCGTGGCGATTATGGCAAACTCCCCCCTTTGGGGAAGGCCTATTTCCAGCAGAGGACGTCTTTTGGCTGATATGATCATGATAGTTATTATAAAAATAGCACAAATTACTACCCAAAATAACGACCGGCAAAAATATCTTAAAAAAAAAACAATCGCTGCGTCCAAGACAAAAATTCTCGACAAGTAACATCCCTAATCGCTAGGAAAGCCCGTCAACCAATTACTCTGAAAGACTCGTGTAACATGGAGGCATTTCAATTTGGCTTATTGGCTCATGTGCGCTTGGATTTTGACATCTTTTTCCGTGTCCGCCACTCATTTATTTCCATTTCATCAATCAGCTATTACTTACCAACGAATTGCTTGTACGTACTGCTTTTTGTGATATTGAGGAGCTAATATTTTTAAGATGATGGAAATGATTTTAATATTTTTTTTTATATTATGAGGGAAAACGTTTGTTTTCTATTTTGTTTGGATGTATGAACGTTACGTAAAAAAGGGCATATTAGGTAAGTACCAACATGTGACATAGTAGATGTACTTGACCTTAAAAGGTCAACATACTGGTGATGTGTTGGTTGGAAAACTTTGATTATTTTTCAGGAATATTTCAAAACAAAATTGCTATTTCTAATCAGTTCATAAGATTTCACAGCCATTCTAAGTTAAAAAAAAAATATGATTGTCAAAATGTTTTATCCAACCATTCATTCATATCATTCCTTTGGGGTCTATATCAAGATAGGAAGTCCTCCTGTATTTTCGCAGCTTCTCTTCTATTATGTTACTTGCTTCTTTAACATGGACAATTGGGCATATGTATACCATCTCGCCGACCAAATTAAGTTTTCTAATAAATATAATTAACCACAAATTAGCCATAAACCACAAAGGTAACCCTAAAACTATTACAAATATTTACGCATTAAATAGCACTAAAGGCAGCTCACACGAGCGCAGGTTGCGTGAAAAATGAGCGGCTCGCGGCGATAGCGACCGCGCCGCCAGCGCCTAATGAACTAGAACGACGATAGCGTGACCCCGTGTGCACGCCGCTTTACTTTGCGGTGCACACAGATTAGTACATGTTAGAAAAAAAAAATAATAAAAATGGGAGCTGTTCTTTTTTTAAATGTTTGCAGTTTTTTTTTGGAATTCTTCATTGATGCAGTGGTCAACAATGGACTGCTGAGTGGGTGCTTAGTTTACTTGCGGGGAAGACCCAATGACGACGACAAACGTAGCGGGGCAGAACAATACCTACTTTTTGAGTTTACATCGTGATCAGAGTATTCCTGAAAACTCCTGACACTGTCAGCATAAGTTTACTGATCGTAGTGAGTTTTAACGGTTTTCAGGAATTTTATTGCAAATCAACCAATGTCCGTTGTTACCTCTAACCACAAACTTAAAACTCTCTTTTTAGCTAGCCAATTTAAACTAGCTTGGCGCTTACATATCTTCTATCCTCATTAATAAAAAGCCCAACGACAGCCAAAATCAATTAAAATACGAATACAAACATATCGCCGCTTGCAGTACGCGATTTAATTTGCAACCCCGATCGGGACAATATTCAAATAAGGCTTCATCTATTTACGTCCCGTTGCGTGTGTCCTTTATCAGCCAATGCCATCTGCACCCCTATAGGGCTTTATTCTACGCTAAGACTTTTTAGCGAGAGTGTGGAGGTAATCTAATAGAAGCTCGTATGGGGAATATCTATTTTTAACAAAAGGTAGCTTGTTCCTAGGGTAAAATTGTGGGACTGTCAAAGTAATAATGAGAATTTTTTGCAGCATTTATGACTTCTAAATAAGACTTGTGGATTTTAAGTTAGTTTTCGAATCATAATTTTGAAAATTCTTCTAGCATACAGGATGAGTATCCGTGAACTAAGAGGTTAACTAATTTCTGATTCCTGAAAATATGGTTTATCTATTCAAAACAACGTGTAACAAGTATTGACTTCTTATGCACATTGATAGTGAAGCCACACGCAAAAGTTAGTAGGAAAGGATGATGATGTGATCCTACCGATTTCGGTGAAGGCGATTACTTCAACTCCGCTGTAGTATTTTTTGTGTTGTGAGCTCGGACGTCGCTTATATAACCAATTTTCTTTGTGAAGATCATCGCACATTGCGGGCACGTGAGCACACCATCTATGAAATTATAGTTAGTAGGAAATAAAAGATAGGGCTATATAATCCCTATTTTTTATCCAAGTAAATCTTATTTTCAGAAAAAAATAGCATTAAACTGCATTTAGGGTTCCATCTAGAAACAAACAAACTGACTTTCGCAATTATAATATTAGTTGGTACTTGCATTGTATTTGTTGGTACAGATTCACCAATCATAAAACACGACAGCCAATCATCCTCCAAAAACTTTCCTAATAACTTGAAACCAATATATATTCGTGTGAGCACAACATCGTAATGACACCCTCGCCCCTTGCGGTGAAACAAGGCGGGCGGTGGCGGGCGGCGGCACTAGTTTTTCAATAACCCCTTGAGAAGCCCCGCAGAGCTCCTCAAATACATGGCCGTGTCAATCACACGAACGAAATGAATATTATTCGTACCGTGTTTTGTGTCTGACAGATGTACAAAGATTTTATTTCAATGCGAATGTTTAGGTACAGGTATTGTTTTGAGGTAATTGTTTTGGATAGGCATTTAAAAATTTGTTTACCTTGGATGATTGCATTTACTTACTTATGCCTGAATCGGCTGTAGGTAATCTGCATGAGAAAAGAGCACTAAAATGTAATGATTATAATAAACTAGTGAACGTCACGCGGTTTCACCCGCGTAGTTCCCGTTCCCGTGGGAGTACGGGGATAAAATGTAGCCTAAGTTACTCCCTGATAATGTAGCTATCCATTGCTGTTAGAATTTTTCAAATCGGTCTTGTAGTTTCGGAGCCTAATCATTTCAAACAAACAAATCTTTCCTCTTTATAATATTAGTGTAGACTAGAGAAAAAGTCTCCGAATATGGTTCTCAATGTTTTCAGGAGCCCTAGCTTTTGTCGAAATTGATCAAAAATTCATATTTCGACTAGGGAGAACCTAGGTAACTAATTTAATCATAGTGCTGTTCCACTCTGTGTATTCTCTGTGAACAACAATTTATTAAATTAAAAAATACAATTCATTTATTAATTTAAAATAATAACCTATTAACTAAATACAAAATAAATCATTGGGCATCAAAAAAATAATCCGCATCGCTGTCAATGGCAAAAGTGCCCGGAACACTGGCAGCATTGCCGCGTTGAATAGCAATGCTGATTCTTTGGCCGAAAAAAAGCCCAGCCCTCTGGTCACGTGAACAGTGGACAAGTTGTTTGCTAATGTCCCCCCATGGGCCTAGTGTTTCAACGCCAAACGGCTCAAATATGTAACTCCCAATTAAGTTGTTATATTTGCGCCGTTTGAGATTTTCTGGACCTGCAGCAGCCGCCCAAGCACAGCCCGCCGTGCTTAGAAGATGGGATGGCGCAAGTGTATTGACACATGTTGCATCCCACACCAAAGGCCTACCCACCTTCCAAGGCATTATGGTCATCCCATCAAAATGTAATTAAAAAATCCAATTGAACTGAAAATTACTCTTCCGACTTTACAAAAGAACTTAAAAGCGTCGAATATTCCTTTAACCGATAGTAATTTGAAGTAAAAATATGACATCAATTTGCCAATAAATTCCCAGTATTTACTGACGCATCCAAATTGATACTACAATTAAAAAAAAAACTTATCAATTTTAAAAGCGGTAGTCAATTAAAACGTACTCACATCGATGTATCGAGTATTTTAATTTCAATTTTAATATTTTTCTAGTGTTGGGCTGAGTCGGCATGATTTGATGGGTCGCGGGCCTCGCTTTGTGCCCGGCAAAAATAATATCGCGCGAGGCACGGATCATTGGAGCTTGCCTACACTTCAGACTGTTTTCATCTGTTTTGTCTGCTACACACAACAATAGGGAACGATTTAAAAATATTGCGTGGAATTTTCAATAAAATTATACTTACCTAGGTAGACAGTTTCAGGTAGCAGCAGTCATAGGTAGCTAGTGTACGACTAAGGTCTTTAGACCAATAATTGAACCCGTCATTTTGAAAAGGGCGCAAGCGAGTCCTTGTTCTCTCGTACCATTTTCATAGCCCAATTGTCAATTGCCAAGCATATACGATAAGTTGGTTTGTGGTACTTGAAGACGTGCCCTTTTGACAAGGAATATGCAAAATACTTCAATGAATTAAAATTTTGGCAAAATTTGATATTTGAAAAAAAAAATCTTTCGAAATGACGGGTTTAATTCATAAGTGAAACGTAACGCGATATACTTAAGCTTCGTTCGTAACATAAATTCCTCATCATCATATCAGCCGAAAGACGTCCACTGCTGGACATAGGCCTCCCCCAAAGGGGGGGGTTTGCCATAATCGCCACGCTTGGCAGGCGGGTTGGCGATCGAGTGTATGTTGCGTTTTACAGAGAACGCTGCTGCCCATTCTCTGGTGAGTCCCTTAATCGCCTCTTACGACACCCACAGGAAGTGATGGGATGGTATTATTCTTTTACGGCACCGGCCGACACCAACTTTCTAAAACTTCCAAAATTGTTTGTACAATTGCCGTACCCGAAACCCCGAAACACCATTGACATTTCATATTACTTATACGTATAGATATAGCTCAGTGTATCAACTTGACAAAACGAGGGTGAGAATGAAACAATAGAACATCATCGTTCACCCCTCAGTTGCAAGCCACAGGAGAATATCATAAACGTCGGCTTAAACACTCGTCTCGGCGGACGTTAAGTAAATAAAAACATAATAAAATAATACATTCCACGCAACATATGGGAGAAGACAGCAATTGGGTTATGAAGAGTATTAGGGGAAAACTGGTTTATAACAAGGAAGTTCGCGGTTGAATTGAACATTATTTGCTCAAGACCTATTAAAGAGGAACTTTAAAATATGGATATAAATACGCTATTTTCAAAATAGCGTATTTCTTTTCGTATTTGGACTGGAAGATTTAACACAATAGAGTTCAAGACCTATCTGTATCATAATAGACAACTTCTCATGTTTATAACCTTACAAATAGCGAACATTGTTAACAAATCCCAACACTATTAGTAACTCGATTGATCCGTCATCGAATCGATTCGAAAGCCACTGAAAACCGCACTCGATGCGGTGTAATGCTGCGCCCCGCGATGCATCGAGTGGAGTATCGAGACCGAGCCTCGACTCGACTCATAATCGAACCCTCGCCGCGGTGTCCCGCACTCAATCTCGGGGATTTGTAAGCACCCTGGAGCATCCTTACTATCAAGAAACGATTTGCCAATCAAAAATAACCCCTTCCACTCAAAACATAAATGTCACTAACACTTTTTGAGAAGTAAAGGTAACTTTGTCAAGAATTCCCTGTATTGGGGTGACAGTCCAAAGAATCGTAGACGGTTATTGAATTTCTTTGCATTTTTGATTTGTCTCTTCATTTGGTTTGTTGATTGATAACAATTTAATTGAATGAATCCGTACATATTTATCCGAGAATCTCCCGATCGTCTAATAGCCAGTAAGACGAAAAATGTACTCGCAAAAAAGAGCATTACTAATGTTGCTGCAGCAATAGTACCTAAATGTAAAGGGTAATTTTTGGATTCCGTGCCCAAACGATAACCAACAGATCACTATTACTAAGCCTCCGCTGTCCGTACGTCCATCCGTTCGTCCGTCTGTCTGTAAGAGTGCTGTATCTCAAGAATCGTAATAGGTAGACAGTTGAAATTTACACAGATCGTGTATTAACAAGAAAAATAAAAATGAAGGTTTATGGTACGGCAGCCTTAGTGTTCGAGTCCGACTCGCACTTGGCCGGTTTATATGCATCCTTTTTTTATCAATAACTCATTTTATACTTTCAGAATCCTTACTTAATGTTATAAATGCGAAAGTTACTGTCCGTCTGTCTGTCTGTCTGTGGCACTTTCGCGCCAAAACTACTGAACCGATTTAAATGATTAGATACACAGACAGTCTAGAGCCTGAGAAAGGACAGGCTACTTTTTATCCCGGGAATATGTTCCCTAGGGATCACGCGGGTGAAGCCGCTGGCAGAAGCTAGTCTGATAATAAATTCGAAAAAGACTATATAAAACTATGAACGTCAAATCACGACATGGTAATCATAGTTAAAACCCATGAAGCCACTCGCACTCAGTTGTGGGGCGATCGTTCAATCGCACATCCTATGGGGCGCGGGGGACGTCAAAGTTCATTCGACCAAAACTACATTTTGTCTCTGCGAAATATTCCGAATAAGAGAAATAATTTCCCCTTTCACATTTTTCTAACTGAAGTTCACAGGCGATGCTTGATGCTTTGGTCACCGAGAAATCAATCTAGGAAGTTCTTTGAGTTGGCATGGTTTATTTTAGTTAAAAGTAAATAACACAATATTTACAAAACTAACTTTAATCTATATTATACTGTGTATATCTACATACCCTTAGTACGAAGGTTCATTACAAATTGGCTTTTTTTCTTCTTTTATTTGCATCTTACTTTTGCCAGTCGCTGGGTGACTTGTCAAGCAGGCTGCTTTTCATTGCGTACATATTCTAACAAAATTGAAGGCAAATTGGCCGTAGTAAAATAATCAACTACCTTTCCATCGTCACACACGTCATAACTGCTAACAAATTTAATTTCCTTCGAAAATAATTCAAATCTTTCTAGTATTCAACCCTAACCTTTATCAACGATCTAAAGCTCAAAAAGCCAGATTGCTGTAATCTAGCGTTTACATCTGTCACGCTAAGTCTTCGTTTTCAATTACGATGGCATGCGACCATAATTAATTCGTGCATATCTCGATTTTGCGATACAAGTAGCGGATTACGCGACGATTTGCTTGTACTCTTACATTGCAATCGGATAAATGCTCCTGTGATGGTTGCCAAAGAGTATGAGGATGCAGATTGCAGACGTGTCACTCTGAAGTAAGTACTACTTTATGAAATACAGTTTTTAGCACTTTTAGTATAGTGAAAGTTAGAAAAATGGTGGGTGGTTAACAAACTCACTTAAATTATCTAGATTTACCAGTTCACAGAGTAATCATTGCCATCGTCAGGGTTGCTTTTCAGCTCTATTTGGCTCAAGTTTCTTCAATTTTGATCTTTGTTTCTATATTAGCCCACATACTAATGTAGGCAGAATTCTCAAAACATGGATCCATTTTCCTGTCTGCAAATTTCAGCACATGATCAGCGTCAGCGGTGTCGCGGTAATGGAGTGGCGCGTGCCGAGCGCCGCCCGCGCCGAGCCGCGCGCCGCCCGTGCGCCCGCGCGTGCGAACACTCCCACCGATTATGTGCCACTATCGCAGCCTGAGAACTAAAAGCATTTCCCTATTTGTTTATAGAATTTAAATCGACATTATTATTATTAAAAGTCCCAAAGTCATATAAACTTTTTCCACGTTTTTTGGACCAGCCTATCAAGCCTTCTCGTTCCTTCTCACTAAAGTGGCTTCCGTTGTGATCATCGTATGAAAATATTATGTGCAAATTTGCCTTCACAAAATGTTTTCCATCACGGCTCACACTGTGATTATTATAATACGCGGAAAATTCTCTACGAAATATGTCATGCCAATAAACTTCAAGTGCTTTCGCTGGCTGCGGCACCTAACCGCAAAATGCCTGTATAGCGAACACAGGGTTATACGAGTGCGCTGAGCGAAAAGTAATATTTAGGTGTCAACTGCAGGCGATAATCGCGGGGTAAAAAATAGCTGGAGGTTGTCGGGTTGTCGGGCGGCGAACTATTTCCACCCTTGCCGGTGGTATCTCGTCGTTTATCGGCGATAGTATCTGAGTGAGACATCGCCGGTGACGTTTGAAATATGATCGGCGCGGTCCCGGGGGCGCGGGGCCACGTGCGCCGCATATTCAAATCAGAATCGCACGCGGCGAGACCCCCGTGTTGGCTAAATACCCCCGCCGCGCCGCCAGCGCCCGGCCCACCCACTTACCGAGGGTCGGCCCTATGTAATCGAATTTGAAAATTATTCTAAAACACTGAATAATGTATTTCGGAGGGACGCAGCGCCGGAGGCGGCTCGCTTGCGCTGATTTTTAAAATAAATTAAACTTAATCAAGTGGGTTCGCGCACCTAAACGGATTAACTTGGCGCTGATTTGACTTCGCCGCTGTTTGTACAGTACATGAGGGGTGACGGCTTAAAGGTTATTTGAAACAGTATCGGACTAACATCGTTTAGCTGACGGCTACACGCATGAGCAAGCAGATTGACTACCAGCTTACACTATCGAAAAACGCAGTAATTATTTTACATTTGACTTTATCAAAATCTAGAGTACATTGCTTCAATCTAACGTGTATCAAGTTAATTCAAACAAAGTGAGAGCTTCAAAGATAATCCGTTCTTTGCCATTAGGTATAACTATTTCGGGTCAATAACATACCTCACTTTGACCACCAGCAATTGCACTATCGAACCCACTAATAGTCAAATTTTTATGAACCAAACAGTACCCAAGAAAATAATTCCAAGGCCGTTTGAGTCACAGCTCTTTCAACGTTATAAATATCAATATTCAAAGTATCAAGACCCATTTAGTGAAAGAATCAATATATCTCCGTTCCCTCCTCAACATCAAACACTTTAATAAAATTTATGAATCGCAAAAATTGGTCAAATTCATATTTGAAAATTAAATATTGAATAAGACAATATTAGTTCACTCGGTACATTAAGTTTTATTACGCTATGAATACATTCGGCTCAGTGCGATTCGCTCCGCAGGGCTGTGGCCCCGCCATTAGCACCCGATATGAAATTAAAATTAAAATATATAAAAAAGTACGACGAGCACTCTCGACAGACCGCTAAGGGGCAGCCCTAAAGATTTAATGCTAATGAAATGAGTGGAGTGGCCATAGCGCTAAAATTAATTTAGTCTTCGAAACCGCTGTTAATATTCATTGATCGATATTAAAATGATATTGTTGCGGTATTGTATTAACTTAGTTCGAAGCAAACACTATAAATTCTACAACTTTGATAGAAAATAAATCATCATCATCATCATAACAGCCGAAAAACGTCCACTGCTGGACATGGGCCTCCCCCAGAAGGGGGGTTTGCCATAATCGCTACGCTTGTCAGGCAGGTATGAAAATAAATACATTAATCTATATAGCCTGTATCTATCTATCTATTACAGACATAATTATCAAAAGCAGTGCTTAAGTATGCGAAAAAATAAGTAAACTATCTAACAAACAATTTTTTTAAAGCAAAATCGACTCCACAGCTTCAATTGTAAACTATCATGTAGCGGTGTACAGTAGGGGTGCCACTCGATGATTTGGTTTTTCGATTCGTTACGCCGTCAAACTACCCTCGATGCCGTACCCTCGGAATATGTTCCCTCGCCTTGAATATTATTTATACGTTTGTTAAGTGGAGTTGTGCGGCTGGAGGAGTAGCCTTAGGAGCTCAGCACTTCAACAAACAACGGTTCTGATTCTTATTATTGATTCAATCGAATATTTTACAATGGATAAGGAATAGTAAGGAGCTGGTTGTTTAATGCCAGGATTAATGATTGTTAAGTTTATTGGGTGTGTTAACAATTTAAACCATGACACAATTAAGACAAAAAGCACAAAATAACAAAACAATTACCTTGAAAAAAATATAAACCAGCCATTACAAGCTGCGCACATTGTAGAAACTTTTTAGCCGGCTATTTGTAGAGCCTCGGAGAAAACATGTCAAGGAAAACAGGCGCGCTCTGCCTCTGAGCAAGCTATGGTTAGGTATGCAAAGCAAACATATTTTCTCTTGAGACTAGAACGGTGAGCAAACAGTGGGCAACATGAGCGAAGGTTGGGCCGTGTTTACCAACGCTGCGTCGCCTGCCCTCATATATTAAACATAGCAGCGCTACCTTAGCCTGCCTCTGACGTGCGCCGTAACTATTATTCCACATACCTAGACCGGCTTCTAGGACAACGCTCCGCTGCAAATTTAATACGGCATAATGTAGCCGTTAGCCCGCAATCGCTGTAATGAATACGTTTTTCAGCAAATTTACATCGGCATAAAAATAAGGTCGCGGCAGTTAACACGTTTATCGGGCGCTCATTAAAGCGGAGGGCGATCTTGCTTCGGAGTCGTTAAGCGCGCAATAGTTCGCGAGATCCTCGTAAAAAATATCTCGCAACCGACTTTACGAGCGCCCTTTGTGAATGCATCATTAAATTTCCATCTAAATTTAAATTACGAACGGTGCGATTCGACGCGCTCTCTACCACGTGTTTCTGTTTTCCCAGTCGGTGGAAATGTTATAATTGCTGCACAGAGAACGTAGCAGAGTCGAGAATTTGAAAAAAAGATGACGTCAGTTGGAATTATCTTCAGCGCAGCGCAATTGAAACGGCTTTGCGACGGGCTTAGTGAAAAAGTTGGCGTTCGTTTTAATAATTCCCAGCTCCGGCGCCTCGTCAGAATGCCGTTGTCACTTCGCGGATTAAGCTCCGACACGGTTGAGTTGGGATTTGAGAGTTATTTTAATTTGCATTTTTCGTATAATTCAAACTAGAGTGCAACGCTTCCAACGCTTTTTTCATGTGAAATCGTAACGTGTTTACACGTCAAAAGTTTACGACATTTGGATGGTCGAAGGCGAGGGTTGAGCTCGTTTGTATGCGGCGCCACACTTCCCCGGGAAAGGCATAAAGTCAGCAGGTGAGGAGCGGGTATCGCGCGGTCACGCTATTTAGATAAGGCCATTCTCGTGACCTCTCCCCCTCGGCCTCGCGATAACAGCCCGATGTGTACGTTACGACATTTTGTTGCAGCGCCACCTTCCAAAACATCCCTTTATAAATCAGAACGGCAAAAACACCTAAACAAAGATTAAATAAGATAAAAACAAGGAAAACCAACAAACAAATAAGGTCATTTGATTAAGCGGAATGATTTGCGAATCACTTAAAAATCCAAATGCCACCATTTTTCGACTTCCCTCCTGACTTCTGGCGTTGGAATGGCGAATAAAGCGAGTTTGGAATAAATTGTGGCTCGTCTGGATAAAGCAATATTTGTTCATCTACCCCCGCATTACGACAGCAGCGGCCATTAGCGGGATGCAAATAACGTCTTGTCATTTTTGCTTCTTTATTTTTCCTCAATGCTCGGAGAATCGTGCTACTTGGCCACCCTCCCACGGATGTTGCACGGAGATATGGAAATAAAATCCACTTCAGAAACATTGTTTAAATAATACGCTAGGTATTTTGAAAATAGTTTTATAGATTTAAGAAAGGCGTCACTATTAGTTGGTACTTCGATTACTGACCTCTGTCAGGTCATTAGAAATTACAATTAGACCTCTAGACTCCAAAATAATTTCCATCTTCCATTCTCAGAGACAATGCCTAAACTAATCCCCCTGCACTTCCCAAGAAAATTCTAATTATTTTACGATTACTGTCTTCCTATTTACATTTTGTTCTTACCTACCCCTCGGTAAGTACTCCGCAAATCCCTACAAGAGTACCTACAAGCCAAAATGGCGTCGACATTCGAACATCCGAGTGCGTTTTAGCCCCACTTACAGCGTGGTTTATTTGCAAGCCAGATTGCCTACGGAACATTATTTATAGTTGAGGGTAGGTTGTTATTAAATTTTTCTACAACTGTTGAATGATTTAGAGGTTTTGTCAGTTTTGAAGTTTTTATTACATGTTTTTTTACGAGGTATAAAATATGCATTCCATTCCTCTCGTTTTCTAAACAATTCAAATAATTTGATGATTGTTTTAAGACGTGTATGTAACTTCTAGACTAAATTTTCCAGGTTTTCTTGGTCTTCAAAGACATTCCATTATCGCCTATATTCTATTTAAAATTGCAAATAATGTAATGTCCCATGGCAAGGAGAATTCTCGAAATGTTTACGAGACAATAAAGACGTCGCTACTGCTAGCGATCTTCACACCTGCCAGTGTGATTACTAGAATATAGAGGTTGCCTTGATTCAGGAATATTGCCCATACCGGAGAGACTTGAGTTACGCAGTGTTATATTAATATAACGATTTTTGCAATTCAGACGATCTTCGCAGGGTGGCTGGTAGCAGCTGGATGAGAGTTGCCGGAGATCGAGCCAAATGGCGTGCACTTGGACAGGCCTATGTCCAGCAATGGACTGTTATGGGCTAATGATTATGATAATGAAGTCTTTATATTGCTTATATTTACCTTAAACTGGAGCTTATATATAGAAAGTCATTCTCTGCCAGTGGACGGTCCCGCGTGAAAGACGAAAAATATCCCTAGGGATGGGGATGGGGGGAATTTGTATTTGTATTTGTATTTTGTATTTGGATGAAAAGTATCCTAAGTCCTAATCCAGGTCAAGAACTTGGATGACACACGGGTATCCGTGAGCCATTCAAATCCATTCAGTCATTAAGAAGAGGTAAATTCAGATATACAAAATAACCTCTGCATTCATTATTTTCAGTAATAAGTATGAATGAAACTGAAACGTTTGCTTTGACAACCAATCATTCGCAATTTAATCCACAGCAGACAAATACGTCCACCTGTCAAACAAGCCCGGTTGTCCACTAATGGTAATAACTAAAATATCGCATTACAAATACAAATAATCCTCAATTTCTTGCGCTATATGCACTGGATTCTAATCGTTTGACACTTAATTAATGGGCACTTTACACGTAGATATTGAATGGAGCAGGGATGCTCAAACCGAAGTCGACAGTTGAAATTAACAAAAAAATGTAAGGACGAAAAAGAAGTGGGTGGGCGAAGAACTATGCTCGAAGTACCTAATCATATATACGCGTATTTACCTTAGTTATTCTATTTCACCGATTAAGTTAGTTTTACCAAAATCATACTTATTGTTTTTTCTTTCATAGTAGTAAGCTTGGCAGTCGAGAGTTGATGCCTAAAAACGTATTTTGCGGTGTATTGCCGATACTACATATAAGCCTCCTAAGCTCTGGACAAAGTTAAATTCCATCGGTGATAGCAATTGTCAAAAATTGTTTGGAAGGGGCAAGCGCTGCCGAAATTTCACGTAATCAATCCCAAACATTTTGGTATTGTGACGAGGGAATATGCATGAAAAAAATATTTATTATCTATACAGTTTATCCAAAAATATACAAAACTATAATACTAACAGTGAAAATAGAATTAAAATTACTCGAAAAACAGACGAGATATAATTATTTTTAAAAAATCCTCCAAACCCTCTCGCGAAAACGCTGTTTTCTATGACAGCTGTATAGACTTTGACGTCAAAGCTCATATTGAACTTCTCCTTCTAATTGGAATCTTTGAAGCTTTATAGCTTCATCGCTGATGAAGGTATTTAAAAACTAATTTCATGACTGTTTAATAGAGCTGTGTGCTAAGTATTTTATTTAGCAAATAAAAAAATCGCATGCATATTCTCTATTTGCTATCGTCGAAAAAAAAACATTTTGCATAGATTGACACTGTGACATTTCAGTAGCGCAATTCAATCCAATATATTTTTGACAGTTCGACAATTGTTATCGATGATAGAATATGACTTTATTCAAAGTGCCTGAGTACCCCTGGCATGGAGCTCGCACCCACGGGAGCGGCCGGGCCGGGCTCAGCGAGGCGCCTGCGCACGCGCCGCGTGGGCGCGGGACATAACTCGCGCGCAACAAGACGCGCGCACGCCACCGCTAACTACCGTCGCCATTTTGTATAGGGTGCTCCACTGCGATTAAGTTTTAATAGGGGCTTAAATAAAACTAAAACGAAAGTTCTGAAAGTTTAACAAGACTAGAACTTTACATACACGGTGAACCAAGAGACAATTTTCTGAATATAGGGTCAGGAAATTATTTTTAAACTAGCACTTCACCCACGACTTCATCCGCGCTGCAATTTTCTTAAGGACCCCTAGCTTTTTTATTGACAAATTATATACTAAAACCTTCCTCGAGAACCATTCTATCTATTAGTGAAAACAGCACGAAAATCGGTGCAGCAATTTTTGAGTTTATCGCGAACAAACAGACAGACAGACGCGGCGGTGGACTTTGTTTTATAATATGTAGTGATATATACAGATAAGTAGGTAATCTATTCAGGTATCTATGAGTTTTTGAGAGTTCAAATACTAGAGTGCCCATTGTTCTAATTTTCAAGCAACGTTCGCATTCGAATGTCAATCGCAAACTGTCAAAAAAGCCTCCATTACCGCCGCTTAAAAATTAGTCAAATTAGCTTTCAGATGTAGTAACAGAACTTAAGAGGACTTAACGTATATCTGTAGTCTAAGTTGATTAAAAGGAAAAAAGCAAGCAAAGCAATAATCAGTAGGACCAACCTGCAAACAAAGTACCTATAGAGGTATAATACCCAAAAATATCTACATAAAAGATAATGTTGACTCAGGCATGACGTCATACGAAAAATATTACGTATTACAATGTAATATTTCTTTCATTTTTCGGGAACTTTTCTATAACTTTATCCTACGTCATTCGTCGTAATAATTGCCCAACTGAAATGGCGAGCTAAAAATAAAAATTTCAGGAACAATTACACGCTTTTATTTATTACGTGAAAATCTTGACTATGTCATAACTTAAGTACATATAAATATAGGATTTCGTGAAGAGTTAATTAGTTGCTTGAATTACCATAACTTAGAAACAACATTTTTCCTAATTAGAGCTTAGTTCAAAGTTGCTGTGTTTATGAATGACTAATTACAGAATATACCGAAATGATGAAAGTGTGCTAAGATTTCACCTCGTCGCAATCAGCAATTCTCAGCAACAATCATCTTTAAATTCACTTTTCAAAGAGATAAGATAAAAATCGTTTCTTTAAAAAAAATTGTCACCATGGTTGTGGCTTACGTTATTGAAAAACCAACGCAGAGAATATACCGAAAACATTCAAAAATTACTTACAAAATAAACACCATAAATAAAAAGCCCACCCTGTACCACCACCACGGCGAGTGCACATCATAACTATATCTAACAGCGACAGGTACTGCACGCCACCGGATCACTCTTTATGGCCTATAAACGTGTAATTCACGCCACCTTAATCCGGCCCTGTTCGAATAAATCTGGATTAGCCGAGCCCACAGCGATTGTGCGATATCTCCTGATTATGCCGTTAACAATTGTAATTGAAAAATAAAATGCCCAAGTGCGTGCCTGTATTGCTGTAATGCTAAAGTGGTGTGACAATGTATGGGATGGTCTTACGTAGGTAATATTGTACGGTGATTTTTATTTTATGTTCAAGTTTGTACTGTCAAATAGTTTCGTAATGATCTGAGGAACTTTGTAAATGTATTATACTCGCTTAAAGTGTACCTGGTTCTAGTGAAGTTTACACATCTAGGTATACTAATGTTATAAAGAGTAAAGATTTGTATTTTTATGTTTATTTATTATTGGGACGATTTTAAATAGTCTTTCACTAGTGGAAAGTATTATTTACACCGAATAACAATAATAAAGGCTTTACTTTTTTTTTAGAAGAAAGCGGACGAAGTCGCGAGTGAAGTGATTATAACCATTCCAAAAAGCTGTCAAGGATATCTAAAAGGAAATGTCGGTCCGAAAAACAAGTTGTAAGTGCGTTTGTTATGGTACGCGTCATACTTGACGCAAATAAACACTTATTTTTTTAATTAAGAAAAACAGCCGAGAATGTCTGAAAAAAAAAAAACAGATTCTAGGTATACCAAAACATCTGAAAACCATGACATAAAGGCCTACCATGCTGTCACTGTGAACCACTGACAACTGAACTGTTTGTGATCTGTGGCCCAGAACTGAACTCTTTAATATATATATGTTACGGCTAATACCCGAAGTGCGGCTACACCTAGTTTTAGCCGGTTAGAACTAGGTGTTGCCACTTACTCTTGGTTAAACCTAGTACGAGCCGATTGTTTTCGGGTAACACTAGGTCTAGCCTTCATCATGCCGGCTACAACTAGGTCCAGCCATTCCCTGTTGGATAAAACTAGATGCAAACAAGTTGAAACAAGTAACAGGCGCCTGGCTCACGCGAGACGCGTCGCGCTCGCGCGCCCCTGCCGCCCCGTACACCCGCGTTTGCCCTTGCGCTTTGAGTTTAGTACGCGTTGTGCCGTTGTACAAAACAGACGTACTTTCTTGTTTTTGCGCACTCATACGTTCGAATTCAGAATGGCTGTGAATGAAGACCTACAGACTATGAAGTCAAGTTTTTTGGAACAGTTTCAGTGTTTATTAGCCACAAAACATGGTGAAAATCAAAGCTATATAAATGATGTGCAGTATTCCATGTTTATAGAAGACGTTAAAGCTGCCAAAATATCCACGAAACGTTCTACGTTACAATATCGCCATTTAAAGCGCTTCGATGTTTGTTGTATTGGCGACATCGAAAAGTTAATTTCTCCTGTGTCGAGCACCGAAAATTCCGAAAATATCAAATATTTTGTCAAGAATGAAGACTTGTTTGATGTTCTTCATGAAATACATCTGTGTGTTGGGCACGGCGGAAGAAACAGAATGGTTGCAGAAGCTAAAAAGAAGTATGCAAATATTACTCAGGAGGCGATTCTTTTGTATCTTCGTTTTTGTAAGCCACATCAAATGAATCAAAAATCTACCAAAAAAGGCCTTGTTGTAAAGCCTATTTTATCCAGCGAGCTAAACAGCCGTTGCCAAGTAGATTTGATAGACATGCAGACAAACCCAGATGGTGACTACAAGTTTATACTAGTACTAGTACCAGGACCACCTCACGAAATTCGTACAACTTCATCCGTTACAAAGTAAGACTGCGGAAGAAGTATCAAAGAAATTACTTGATATATTTTTTATCTTTGGATCACCCTCAATACTTCAATCCGACAATGCAGAGAGTTCACGAATCGAGTTGTGAAAAGTTTGACGCAGATGTGGCCAGGTTTGAAGATTGTGCATGGGAAACCACGACACAGCCAGTCACAAGGTAGTGTTGAACGTGCCAATCAAGACATCGAAAAAATGCTTATGACTTGGATGGCTGACGAGAACTGCCAAAAATGGTCAGAAGGCTTACAATTTATTCAGGTAATGAAAAATAGAGCTTACCATAACGGAATTAAAAGATCGCCGTACCAGGCAATGTTCGGTTCTGATGTAAAGGTCGGGCTGAAATCATTTGATCTACCACCTAAAGTCCTTGCAAATATAGAAAGTGAGGAAGATCTTGAGAAAATTCTTAGAGAGTTAGTTGATGATGAGAGTGACAAAGCTACTAAAGAGAATGAGCCATCAAAAGAGAATGAGCCATCAACATCAGGAAGTTGCCAGAAAGAAATCGAAATGACATATTGCGGGCTCTGTGACCAGAATGAGGAGAAAAAATGTAAGCTGTGTGAAAAGAAACTAAAAATTGACACTACAAGAAAGGCGCACAGGAAGGTTTGGTAAAACAAGCTATAAAAATGACGGCTTCATCAAATGAAAAGTTTCCCCCATGTACAGTCGGTGATACAGTCCGAGTAAAAATTCTGACGTGGACAGAGGTAGAGGCGTCTTTCCCAATGTGTTAAGGGGTTATACAAATTAGGAAACAATTGCGGCACTATAACAGAACTATTTTCAAGAAATCAGTTCACTGTGTGTGACTCAAAATTTTTAGATATTGACATGGTTTGACCCGAAAAGAAATCACTACGCCAAATAGCCAATGCACAATTGACCTCTGGTGGGCAAGGCTATAAAAGATGCCACTGCAAAACCAAAAGTGGCAACTAAAAGTGCCTCTGCAAAGCTGCTGGTATTTTGTGCAACTCAAAATGTCACTCAAGTTTAAGTTGTTCTAATAAATAGTATATGTCACTTTATAAAAGTGTGATTTATAATTATAATAACATTCTTTAAATTATAATATGCAACTATTGTCTGTTGTTAAAAAAATGTTCCTGATTGTTCCTATTATATTAAAAATTGTACTCCTAATAATTTGTGTTAATTATTACAATGTGATTTATAAGAATAAAAAAACTCTCTACGTTTCTTTTTATTGGATGTTTTTTTAATATCTAAAAAAGCTCTGCCGATAGCATGCCGGCTACAACTATGTAAAGCCAATCCCTGTTAGATAAAACTAAGACACGCGCTGCTGCTGCAGACGCTGTGAGTCACACTCGCTAGTAGATCAGCAGCACCTGGCGCTCACAACCTGCAGAGGCGCGTGTCTCGCTATGCCCTCCACCCCGCGCCGCTGCTGCAGATGCTGTGAGTCATGAGTGTGACGCGGGGCGGAAGGCTTGGCGGGACACGCATCTAAGTTTTATCCAACAGGGATTGTCTGGACCTAGTTCTAGCCGGAATGATATCGGATAGACCTAGTTTTATCCAACAGGGAATGGCTGGGCCTAGTTGAAGCCGGCATGATGAAGGCTAGACCTAGTTTTAACCGAAAACAATCGGCTCGTACTAGGTTTAACCAAGAGTAAGTGGCTACACCTAGTTCTAACCGGCTAAAACTAGGTGTAGCCGCACTTCGGGTATTAGCCGTAACATATATATTTCTTTTTAACTATTGATAGGCACGCGTTTGACCACTATCTCACCTATTGGTAAGCGATGATGTGGTCGAAGATGGAGCACGCTTGTAGTAACCTATTCACTCCTGACTTAAATACTCCCAGGTTGTAGCTATCAGGAAACTCATACTCCGGCAGGGAATTCCACTCCTTTGCTGCTTATTTACAGCTAATGTTTTACTGTCAATGAATAACACATTTCAGCCCACGGTATCCGATGTGGCGAACACGGATATATCAGGACGCACACGTAGCTGGCGCCATATTTCACCCGCGACACGCAACGCAGATCTGTGCGGAAGTGCCAAGTCTTGCGCTCAATAGACCTATGCTTTCTAGAAGGGACACTAAAAACACGCCGTCAAAAATGGTTTTGGATTTGAAATTTGGACTTCATTTAAGAACTGTTCTTTGATGGCAAATACTATTTGACCTCCATAAGCAAAAAAAAAACAAGTCCGTTGGATGGAAGGTTATTTGTACAGGATTTTTTTATGTGTGCCTTCATGACCAAATCCGAAACTATAAGGAATATCGAAAAACAATGAAAGGAGCCTCGAGACCGATTTTGATGAAAACTAAAACTGCATCATTGGATTTTTGATAAATCGTTATTCCCAGGAATAAAGATACCTACCGGTTGATTTGAAAAAAAAACACCACCACACACCACACCATCTGAAAGTGTAGTACAGAAGGATCAAATTCTGTGAAGTAATAAATAACACATGGCAAACTAAAGGAAAGCTCTCATTTTTAACAAATTAGTGTAAAATTTCTGAGTAAAGCTACCTATTTAAATCGGAACTGATATTTTTACAAAAATTCAATGATGCAGTTGTAGATTCTCGAGTCTGATGTTGATGAAAACTAATACTGTATCATTTTTTTTTTTTTTATAAAAACCGTTGATTTTCTTAATGAATATTAAAAAAGTATTTTGCTAAAAATTAGCTCTTTCCTTTAGTTTCCTTTCTAATACAAATAAGTACAGAAAAGCACTTCAATTAATTTTGTGTATAGTTTTAAGTTCCTCATCATAACGCATGCTCAACATCCCTCGTGTGCATGTTGCATGAATTTGATGACTGATGAATTATAGTTAGTCTCTCCATGTCAAATACCAGTACTCAGCTTCTAGTCGAACCGGACATGCGGGAAGCCAACCCCACCATAGTTGGAAAAGGCTATAGAATTTTGTTTTGAAGCAATTTGGGACAGTATCAAACTTAGAAATAATATGGCAATCAACTTAGACACTTCTTGTGTAGGTACCTACAGATTTTCCATACCGAACCAGACTTGACAACACTTACAAATGAAGAAAACTCGAAAGGTAGTTTTGACGCAAATTTGGACAGTATGAAACTTAGAAATATGGTAATCAACTTAGACACTTCTTGTATACCTACAGATTTTACATACCAAACCAGACTTGACTACACTAACAAACGAAGAAAACTCGAAAGGTGCCACATCCAGCACCCAAAATTCATGTTTATCCAACTTTCTGGGTAGCTGGGCCTTGTCGCAGGGCCATAAATTAGCTAAAACAAGCGGCAGATGCCGTGGGAAGCCTCCCCGCACCCCGCGCCCCTCCGGTAATGGGAGCATTAGTAATACTAATGGTGGTGGACGATGACGTCACATAAATCCATGTCAAGTTTAGTATGCGGCTGCTGTTAGGTTTTAGTCTTAGGCTTGTCTTGTGATGACGGTCTTGTGGGGAGATTTTAGATGAAATAGTGGTTAAGGTATCTAAACCTGATTATGAAATAAGGTTTAGGTTAATATGATTCAGGGATATTCACAAAAGGCAAATAAAACAGAAGGAAAGTTAAAGTGGTACTTCTTTTCAATTCTCTTATCTAAGAGTAAGTCAAGCAAAATTCTCAAAATATATTGCTGCATTATTTCCTCGGCAAAAAACTTCACCTACATTTTAAAATCAAATTAATTCCTACATAAAAAGTTCACATTTCCAGCACGAAACAAAAAATAAATACCCAAATCAATAAGCATACAATTTACGTGAGAAAACTATCCCTCTGCTGAACTCCCCTAAAACAAAGTTATCCCACACCATGGGGCACTAAAAATTCCTCGTAATTGAATGAATCAATTCTATCGCCATTAAATCGAGTTACCGAGCATATTGGGTGAGCAAATTTATTTAGCTAATAACCCCCTTGTCTGGTGGAGTGAAACATCCCTTGTCGAGAGAGAAAAATGCGAAATAAAATTGCGTCAAGTTCGCTTACACAATTTTCCTGTATCGGTGTACCGAAAAATGTATTTAAAATGCGATTTAAATAGATAGATTTCCGAGTTGCCTAATACAAGACAAAAGTAGGTAAAGGTAAAATATTTTTTTAAAGAAACTACTGAAAGTATCCGCATTCCAAGATTTTGCCTTACACGACAAGAAAAACGAGATATGATACCTCAAAACCCTAAAAAAAAAAACATTTTGTGGGGAAATAAATATTTGGTGGTCTGATTGAAACTAAATACAGTTTTGATAACGCCATGAACGCCAAGTTGAATCTTTGTGATACCAAATTACAACTAGATGCCACCACGAATCTTAAAGAAAGGTGAAGTACCAAAACACAAATCGATATCAATTGTCGACTATCTTACAAGGATCGTCCAACAGATAAGCAGTGCGCACCCTCCGGGTACCGGGTACGCGGGTAGTGCGTCCCGCTGCTTTATGTCCCCATTAGCCGGCTCGCATCCGGCTTCGGATTTGTACGTCGTTTGTACGTGTCTCGAGCCAGCCTACAGCACCAACTCGGCACAGTTATGGCAAATTTATGTCAGGTATTAATTTACTTTAGTTGTCGCCTCCAAACTTGCCGGAGACTTCGCCCGCCCCCGATGCTAAGTTTCGAGACGTTCTTTGCCAGGATTAAATATTTATTAGAGTTTCCAGCAAGTTGTCAGTGTTACTTGGCACTGTACTGTGTTGAGATTGGATTGTATTCATTTATAGGAGGAAAAGTTAAATAAAAGTGGCTGTATTTTATTTTATATTGACATTAAGGCGGTTTTGTAACGAATAAGGTTTCTGGCGTTACAAAAGTGGAAGTTTCGTTTACAAAAAAAATGTTTCTTAGTTTAGTTTCGCACAATAATTTTCGAATTCATACGAAAGTTAAACCTTTCTGGCTTGAGATTCAGCTGGTCTATTCTGTAAACACTTCCACGTGTAAACTAAGAAGAAGTGAACTTGTACTCCACCTTGATTGGATGGACTGTTCATTTCAGGATTTTACAGAATTGCACTAAAGATTATGAAAACTTATTTTAGATTATGAAAGATTATTACTATTTATTACATTTAATAAATTTTCCACGAGTCGCTCTACCGAACCCTCAACTCCTTACATTTAACCCAAAACACAATGATATCACCACATACCCTCCAGCGGCACGTTCGTACGTACCTAGGAGTACATTAGCGCCTCGTACGAGTCGCGCGGCAGTCGGGTCACGTCGCGAGCGAGTGGCCCGGCGTCCAATCACTTCGCTAAACTAATAGATCGGAAGGAAGCGCCCGCGCATACGGATTGCAGTCTACGCCTTGCATAAGGTGGAGTGCTGACAGAAGTGTGTACGTTGGTGAAGGTTCCGTCCGTATGAAAAAATAACTTGAAAGTATTTAAAATAACTTCAAGTCCTTAGGTACCTATCACTAGATAACGCAAATACTTGATCCTGTTTTGTAAGACTACTCATTCTACTCATTTTCAGCACAAACACAAAGCACTACTACTTATAACAACATCACTAAAGCACCTAAAATCAGTTTCCCAACAAACATAATAAACAAGAAACCGCAACTTGTAAACACGAAATAAAAAATTTAAAACGAACAAGAATGAAAATACGAGCGCTTCAACTTCGAAAAGATGACCATCCATCGTGGGCATGGAGTCAATTTATCACTGGGAAAAATGAAAACTGTGCACGGGTCCATTAAAAATAGTCGCACATAGTCCGCATGACCCATAAAACGAGAGAGCGGCGTGGAGAGGAAATATGAAATGAAAAAGTGCGCCCCGCGGAATACTGCGAGGTTCCGTGAACGTTTCACTTTTTAAGTAATAAGAAAATTTTATGAGGGTTTGTTCTTGCTTTTTTTTCTGCTTGTTTGGTTTTACTGGGGATTAAAGGTTGTGCTCTCTAGTAAGCGAGTGTTTCTTTATTCAATGTCGGTTTTCCAAGGAAGAGAGGAATTTCCGCCTTGATTTTAGATTTCATTGTTGGTTTTGATATGGTAGGTACAGGCAGGTCAATAAAAGTTCGAGGTTAAGATCAGGCACACTTTCTTGAACGAAGTTTGTCCGCATTTCCCATCAATAGGATAGGAAATTCTTTTCATTTTATAATCTACATTAACTATTTCCCTGTTCCTTTGTTTTAAATCGGCTGATTCATGACAATTGCTTAAGGTATCCTTAACACGAAATCCTCCAACAAAGCGGTAAATATTTATGACTAGAAAGTTTTGCAAGTAAATATTGCTGAAAGAAACGTATTTCTAGCCGCCTAGATACTAATAAATAACGCATAAAACAATTCGAAACTTCCAAACACAATTATCAGCAAAACTTTTAAGTAAACACATGCTTACGGAACCCTACAAAATTCGCCACCTCGTCAGGCGAGGTAGCGTTGGTCAAAAAAGAAAACCAATTTGCCCGCATGAAAAGGTTCGATCCAATCGCGTCGGCGTATCCACTCATTTGATATTTTCACTCGACGATAGAAAATAAATTACAAACTGTCGGTCTCCGGGATTATAAGCATTAGCTATTTATTTCTATGTCACCTGTCGATCCCTCAATAGGTTTCTTGCATCTGAAGTTTTCCGATTAACTTGGTTTTTATTGATATTCTATTTATGTTTAAATATCGGATTTGGAATGTCAATGGTTTTGCATTTTATAAATTGATTTCTGTTGTGAGTTTAATGTGAAAGGTATTGAATGTTTTGTGTATTAGCTTTATTGGGTGGTACTTTTCCTTATGTAATTTGAACTGGAAATATTGCTTTCCATAATTACTTTGGCGTTTTTGTAGAACCGCTTCTGATATAAAACATCTAACAGCCGGTTTAGAAATGTAAATAAAAAAAACAGATTTTTCAGTAAATTTACAACTTTTTATCGTTACGGGATTACCTAATGCAATAGAGTAGGTATAATTTTGACTTGAGGTAGCCTTTAGGTACAAACCTGAAATAATAGATACCTAAAACACACCAGCGAGCTTCCACGAACATAACACGAACCTTTTTAACAAAACAATCCCTCTTCCATACCTACACATACCCACCTATTTATAATATCAATATCATGTCTGAAGCTCCCCTCCGTTGCCATAGCAACCGCGTCACCAGCCAACCTACCTAAATGTTGCCAGTAAATCAATTAAAAACCAGTTTGGAACAAATAAATTGTTGAAAGGTACTTTATAGGGTCGGAATGCGACATATTTTAGCAACAGCGAGGCATAAATCAGACCTGGGAATGTATGAGCGAAAATTTGATTTGTGATCGGTCAGACAATGAAGGATCATTGAATGTGAACTTGGCCTTATTTTGGGAGAATAATGTGCTTTTGTGGTTGTCGATTCCCTTATTTATGTTTGTAGGATAAAGTTTTGTATGTGTGTTTATGATAGGATTCTGTAGTGGTTATAGTTTCATTATGTGCATCGACAATACAACAATGAACGACAACACTAGTCAAAATACAACTATGGCTCGCCCGCACTTGTGAGATAAAACAACTGTACTAGGTATTGGTCTGCTAATTTCAAAAACCAAGAGTCTCTAAATACAAGATTACTTGCCCCATAATATAGAAAGTAAAGTATAATTTTAGCGTTACAAATATGCTTTAATTTAGTCCCCATAGTAATGCGAACACTATGTGAATGACAAAAGATGATTTCTAGAAATTTCATTAAAATTCCACTTCGTCAAGTCCGAAGGCGATCCCTTCAGGGTTGTCACTAAACAGTTATATTATTAGATACTCCAAAATACCTATTAACGAATACGTGCTTTAAAAGGTATTCTAATGAAATAGATTATTACGCCTTCGCCCTTCATTCGCTGAAGGGTTATCGGTGTACTTCGGGTGTAGGGCAAAAATTACGTAATTTTTAGAATTTTTGTCATTTTTTTTTTACTTTTCCGAAATGTTTTTACCCCGTACTGTAGCCCTTGCCAAGACGCATCTTTTGACACTCCAACCATCCACGTAGCTCTAAAATTCACGACACTAGGGCGATGTCGCACTTTTCCTTAAAATGCGTGCCCTACCAACGCGATTGAAAAATCATTTTCAATGTTAAAATAATAATAAGCGAGACAACCATTTTAGTTTTCTTTATAAATCTACAAGTCTTAGTCTATGGATCGCTTTATATTAAAGTTATTGCACTAAGGACTTTGTACTTTAGTTCGTTGCTCATCTGCGTGTCTAGCACTACGGCGTACCCACTAGGTTTTGCTGATCAATTAAAAGTATAACTAAAAGCAAATTAAAACGATCTTATAACCGGTATTATGCCATGATATTTAAGACGGTATTTCACAAAAAACTCTATTTCACAAAACAGCAGTTGTTTCTTTCCATTCATAACATTTGAGATTAATTAGTTTACTTTTATTATTATTTTACTTATAAGTAGTTATTTTTGACACATAAATAAAATAATACCCCCAATAGGACCATAACATATTTTTTTCAGCCCTGAAAGGCCCTTAGGTGTGGGCGAGCGGGCGCGGCGGGCGGATTTGTCGTAGCCCGGAAACGGCGGGGAATTCATTTGGGCGTAATAGGTTTCCTGCACCCGCGTCCGGTACCCGTCCGGGCCTCGTCCGACTCCCGTCCGGCGCTCGTCCGGGCTCAGCGCGGCGCGTCCGGCACGCAACGGAAGTAACGCGATATCTCAGAGATATTAGAAATCTTACATATCGTTTTGCTTTTTCCGTTGCTGTTGAGACTATACTGACGTACGTTGTGTAAGCAATCTCCTTTTCTTATAGCATATTACTCATGGAAGTAATACATCTGACTTAATTGATATGAAAATAACTAGAAAAGAAAATGTATAAAGCGAAAGTAAATGTCAAGTTATTATGAGTAAGAGGATTTTGTGAAAAAATTTCTCATAATATATTCAAGCTACTTCTCTGACAATTTTTATTTCTCTTTGACAATTGACTCAGCGAACGAGCGACAAAAGATTTATGTCTCTTACACGAAAAAATCGCGTATTTTTCCATTCCAATCATGGAAAATTTCCGGCTAATAGGTCACATGAAAATAAACAACATTTAATACAAAATCAAATCAAGTAACAAGCTTAACTCCAAACAAACGGGGTTGACATAAAATCCATTTTCCAAAAGTCTTAATTTCCTCCGCGAAGTTTTCAGACGAGAGGCTGTTTCATTAAAACTTGTGTGACGTGTCATTAAGTCCGGGCCGCAGCTGATTATTAATATTCAAATCATAATTCCGACTTAGATGAACGAAAAAGCAAAGACGTGTTAACTCATGAATAATCAGAATTTAGGCAAACTCGCGAACTTTCTCTTTATTTCGTTCAAATCTTCGTTCGAAGGCTTCATACGCTAAAAGCGGATAATACATAATAACTACTGAAACTGAAGCCTTTTTAGTTGTAAGTTTTGTGAGGCAACACAACAATTGAAAGGTACTTCAAGGTTAACTAATACTGGCGGGGTGGGTCGATGACCCCTTGTCCATAAGGCAACGTTTTATAGACATGTGCATGGCATTTGATGTGGTTAAATCTTAGGAAGGCAGTTAATCGCATTAACATTGGTGGACCAGATAAAAGTCTCTCTCTCAAAGACAGGCCGTCTCAAAGACGACTTCTTGTCTAAGCGATAAAGTAAGTAAGTAGTATTCGCTTAGACAAGAAGTCGCTCCATGTAGAATACTGGTACTCAGCTGAGTACTAGTATTCAGCGACTGCCTATCTGACCTCCTCACCCCAATAACTGGGTTACACAGTAACCCTTGCCAAGACTGCTGTCAGATTTCTTGGCTTCTGGCTGGGTAGTCATAAAATCCACTTTTCTTTTACAACACCATGAAGGACAATAAAATAATATTTCCCACAAAAACTCGACCTCCATTTTACCCCCGTTTTAATTCAAGCGCACGTTATTAATTCTCGGGCAACGCATGTATGTACATATGATTAATAAATAAAATTCCTACACATTCAACTGCTACGAACTCAAATAAAACAAAAACTCATAAACCGGCTGGGAAATAAAATAAAAAATATATACTAACGCGATTTACGTTCAAGAGAGCGAAAAATAAAATAACACGGGGTAGGCGCGGTTTGCGCCCGGGGCCAGCCTGCTTGTAATTTCTCTAGATATTTCATATTTTAAGCGTAGACGCCCGCTGGCGTTGCTACGACGACGTAGAGCCTCGTAGCGGGGCTACGCCGTAGTCGCGTGACAAATTCACTGTTTCAGTTTTGTTATTTTCTTATTATTTAAAGACTGTTATCTAAGTTTTTCGTGTACTCTTTTGTTAGAACTTATTTATATTTATAGATAAATACCTACACAAGTACCTGGAAAATCTATACTAATAAAGCTGAAGAGTTTGTTTGTTTGTTTGCTTGAACGAGCTAATCTCAGGAACTGCTGGTCCGATTTGAAAAATTCTTTCAGTGTTAGATAGCCCATTTATCAAGGAAGGCTATAGGCTATATATGATCACGCTAAAACTAATAGGAGCGGAGCAGTAATGAAAATTGTGACGCAGGCGAAGTTGCGCGGGTTAGCTAGTCGTAGTAGAAATAGGTACTAATATTCTGTCTAGACATGTTAAAATTATTTCAATAATAACTATAGTAAGTCGACTGCTAATAATGACTACGATACCTACACACTGTTACCGTCATTTTCCAACTAAATTGAACACAACAACAGGCACCTACGCGCACACAAACAAACCACACAGTTCAAGTCTAGAGTTCAAATGGTCAAACAATAGATACCAATAACTAGCTTTTCCCGTGGTTTCACTCCCGTGGCCTATACGAAATAAAGCGCGTAATTTACATATGAAAAAACGTAAGACACTCAGCGATACTGTAACTTTTTAGTCAGTGAATGAATTTTCTTAAACGGATCAGTACTTCCAGTAGATTACCTCGTAAAAACGAACAATTTTACATCTTTATCATATTATTTCAGACAGTATCTTTTGCAAAAAAGACAAAATTATTCTTGTCTACTAAATTGCTACTAGTGTAGTACTTTGTAATTTTTTTAACCGAAATATTCTCGTCAGGATGTAGGACGTACCGTGATTGCTCGAGGCGTTTACGACACATGTAACTCGTGTTTGCGTTTACCTGCGGCAAGAGGTTCTCTACATCGCTAGAGATACGAGCCAGCACGTATTTGGATTTCAATAATACGACTTTTTATATAGAACACTAGCTTCTTCTCGCCTCTCCGGTCCAGTGGTCTGTGTTACAGTAACCGTGGCCTAGTGTATATCTAGTGTACCTTTTATTGGGTAAAGATTTTTTGTGAACGGATCAAGGGCTAAAAAGGCCACTTTAGGAGAATCATATTAAAATCATAATATTAATCACGCAACAATCTGTCAAATTTGATTTTCATCTTTATTGCTTACGCATTAAGTTCAAGGTTGATTGGGAAAATTTGACAGTGACGGGTAGCGTGATTTGCTTTGTGATTCTGCCACGAACAAACAATATTACCTCCTTTTAATATTACTTTAGATATAATTGTAAACGTAAATATTTCGCAGAAAACAATGTTGTTATTACTCGTGTAGACTCTTGTAGTGTTTTAAAACGAAATGTTTTCGTCAACACGTAGGGCGTCCCGCGCTTGCTCGAGGCGTTTTGCGAGACATGTAACTCGTGTTCACGTTTACCAGCCGCAAAAGTTTCATCACATCACTACAGACACTTCACTCGAGACAGTTAATATTGTAATTTTTTTATCACGACATTTTATACAAAATACATTATTAATAACATGCAACCGTGCCTACACTCGGCACACGGAAATGGTGTAACTTTCTATCGATTAAGGAATTTTCATAAATCGTAGCTTACCTCCCACAGAAAACAGCACAAATAAACAAGCAAAAATATACAGTAAAATGTTATTTTTTGAAGCAAAATATTTTAAGTCTGTATACAGAGCTTACCGCGCTAACTGGAGGCGTTTTACGACACAATGTTAACTCGAGTTCACGTTTATCTGCCGCAAGAGTTTCAACACATCACTACAGGGTAGAGATATTTAATATTTTGAATTAATTTATCTATTGCATTTTCATACCCAAGTCGTACTGTTCCTGTGGTAACGAACGTGGCACTCAGAAATAGTGCAGCTTTCTAGCAATATTTTCATAATCGGATTAGCATTTGGAGGGTATACGGTACAGAGAGTAAAGTCCCGCACACCTTTGAAAAGGGAGGATCTTCCTACCAGGCGGTTGTTGTGCCTTGCGGGCTACTGCCCGATAGTTGATATTCGGGCTGATGTTTGGATAAATGTTCTAATCGCACGGTATACTCTGCTTGCGCGATGCAGGATTTCGACGTAGTAGTTCGCTGCTAGTCGGATAGATGGCGTTGCGGATGTTTTTTTTTTTCTATGTAGATTTGCTCCGTTGGTTTTTCTTGTGGCGGCATTGATGCCACTACAAGCAGTTCCAGTGATACAAACAAAGACCTTCTCATAACAATATTACTAACGTAACAGTTTCGGAGGAAAAAAATATATTTTAATAAATTGATACTAATATAGTGCTTTTTGAACCGAAATAATTTCGTCAGTTTGTAGGACGTACCGTGCATGCTCACGGCGTATTAACTGATGATACAAGCACTACTGCTTAGCATTATGTCCTGGGGTCGATTCCCAGGTCGGTCAAAGTGTTATTAGGTTTTCATTTCATATTTCTAAGTGGCACAATCTGGACATGTGCCTGGTTGATAGCAATCGGCTACCAACCCGGTTTGCATAACTCGATCAAATATAAGGAAAACATGTTTTTTTATTTGCGAGTTCAGGGTTGGTACAGTCAACAAAGCTATTTGGTATGCAGGCAGCTAACTTGCAACTACTTTTAAACAATGTTTTGAGTGTGCTGATTAGACAATTATTGTACACCACTCTCGTAAGTATGTCATAAGATTAAAAATAATATAAATAAATGCACACATTAGAAATAAATATCGGCAGTGCAGTGGATAAATTAACATTTTTACCTGTTAACCAAATAGCTTTGTTGACAGTACCATAGTAAAAGTTGGTCATCATTATGGGTTCGGTTACACTTTTATTTGAAAAACTTAAAGATTTTAATTTATCAAGAGTAATTATGCACCAGGCGCGTGACACATGTTCTTAAACTGACTAAAGTCTTACACAGCATGAATTTGATTTAAGAATGTTTCCTTCCTCACAGTATTTCAACAAACTTACAAGTCTTTTTCTTGGAAAATGTTCTAAACAAGCGTTTAGACCTAGCTATCTTACGTATTAAGTTTCATTAAATCGGTTCATAATTTCCAAGAACTTGCAAACCTGTCGAATAAATGCTCTTGAGCGTAAAATCATTTTGTATCTCAACTTATGTACCTTGTTAACATTTACTTGCGACACCACTGACATAGAGGGGTAAAATTGCTTATAACATCTTGGTATAAGGCTTATTACCGCGTGGTAAGACACATGTTACATTTGTTAACGTTACCTGTCTGTTACCAACTTCTTAACATCGCTAAAGGGTGGGTAATATTGCATGTATATGTTTCGGTAGCTCGATAGTATTTTCAAGTTGTATGTGGGACAGGAGTGCCAAGCCACATTGTTCGATGCATACTTTTAGATCAGTGTTTACCAACCATTGGTCCGCGGACCACTGGCGGTCCGCAACAGACATATTATGGTCCACGAAAGTTGTAAATTTCAATCTCTTCACCTCAAAAATGTATTTTAACCTGTGAGCACCCGGTCGCAATAGCCGTCGCGACGCAACAACAATTGAATAAATTATTTTAAAAAAATCAGCGGCCGCCATGTTTTTTGTCGATCGGGGGCCATAGGATATTAAACACTGCGTTTTTTTTTTTTCAAAAAAAGAAGTTTAAATCGCATGATTTGGTATGGCATTACGCGTCAATTTCAGTTGACGCCCAATGGCACACACGTGTGCCAATGAAAAATCACCAGTTAAGCAAACTGGTTTCTATCAGAAATGTTGTGTTTTCTAAGACAATGAATGCTCCTACTTTTGAGTTCAATTAGTTATGCTACAAGTTGTGAATATCTATATGATATTCGTTTATTTTTAGATTAAATCAGTTTAATTTTCTTCTTGATTTCTGGTCGTTGCTAGCAACAAAGAAATCAAAGGCGTCCTGGTTGAAACAAAGGTTAGGAACCACTGTTTTAGATTGCACATGCCTACATATTATCTTATAGCGATAGGAGTTAGCTTTAAAAACTACATAAAGAATCTTAATGTTGAAAGTGTTCATCGATACGTGAAAATCCTGACTATCGGAAACTTTCACATCACTAGAAGAAATAATCAGAAATATTAGATGCCCTCGCCAGACTTGTTCTCTAGTAGAGTTACTTATCTATACTTCCATACTAATATTATGTCTGTGAAAGTAACTCTGTATGTCTGTATTTTTATGCGTTGCCTCTTAACGGCTGAACGGATTTGGATAAAACTTGGTAAACAGATAGGCCATGTCCTGGAATAGGATTATTGGACACGGGATATTTTTTATTCCGGGAGGATGTACTATGCGGGGGAGGCAGTTGGCAGCAGCTAGTTAGAAATAAAGCAACTATTCACAATTTGATAAGTAGAAACTACAATTTTCTATAGACAGAATAATTAACAAACACCCCAACACAACTTGACCCATTTTTAACCAACACCACAAACCGCACTAAACATAAAACAAAACAAACCGACGTGACATACAAACACATTCGCCATAAAACAAGCAACTTACATCGGCATTATTCACAACAAAATTCATCGCACAGAGTTAGAGCCAGATATTAATCTCTCGACGGCATCCGAGCGCTGGATTCGCCATTTTGCGCCTAAATATGATAAACTTTCCCCCGAATTTCTTCACCCCCCCCCCCCCCCTTTTCTTGGCAAGAATACCCCCCGCGGGGCGGAGGCGAGCCCCACCCGAGCCAAGTCTTACGGCCCTGCTTTTAAACTAAGCTCGTTAATTAATTACAGCCAAGTCGACTGCCGAGGATACTGCCTTATGTAGCGCTATGTGCCAATTTAATATTGCACTGCTACTAGTAATGTTTCAAGCACTAAGCATTGTGTTAAAAATGTTACGAAATACTACTGTTATTCTTTTTTTTTGGAGATTTAAAATGTTTAAAGTTTCATTAAAACTTAAATGCATGTATGTTTGTTCCAAATGAAACACGTTAACCATTATAGTATGCCTATACAACAAGCATACGTGAACTAAGTATCATACTCAAAATTCCATGCCATGAATAACAGTTAGTAACACGTCGAGTCACAGTGTACATAGAGCTGATAATCACACCGACTCAAAGACAATACAACAAGAGCGAACAAACGGCTACCCTATTAGTAGTAAATCATAAAATTATTCACAATAATATTAATTACAAAATCACGGGTCGAGTATTACTGAGAACACTTCCTCGGCTCCATAATTAATTGCTACTAAATTCGGCCCGAATTTGAATCCGGTTACCAAGTCCGCGAAGAAACTTACGAGGTACATAAGACTTAAGGGCAGGGCCGGCCGGAAGGAGGGTAAAATGGCGGCGGAGGGCGCGACCCTCCCGGGGAGGTGCGTCAGGGGGGAGGAAGGACGTGAGATTTACTCTAAGTAATTGCAGTAATAAACACGCAAATATATCACGGCGGGGTAATGAGAGGAAGCGTCGAAAATTGCCGACGCAAATTGCGTGTGTGAGATAAGCTAATTTTTTCTCTCTCTGTTGAACAAGAGAACATTTTCGGCCTCTTGTTTTTCGTTTTCGGCTGTTCCGCTTCGTCTGATTCCTCATTTGTATTGTGGACGAATAATGGCGCAGTCAAACTTTTATTTGCATCAGATTAATTTTAAACAAAGATAAAGTAAACTTTTTACTACAACTACCAGTGGCAACCCTGACTTGTAAACTAAGAAAGTTTCAACAACTTGTAACAATAACAAGACTTACGAGTACTACGTTTCTCTGTTTGTCAAACAAATATTTTTGTAAACAAAAAACTTGTGCAGCAAAATATATCGGCTCACTAAAATAGCCACTGGACCAGTGGCCAATCAGCAATATTAACAACTAGCTTCTGCAACTTCTTTGTCTCAAATTCTCATCCTCAGAAATACAACTTCATGATTCTGTTATCCTGATAGTTGTGAGTCTTAGCTGTTCAGCCCTACTTCTACTACTTCGACATGTTTCCTGGTCTCCTGATACTTTTGGATCCTCACAACTAACAACACAAGTGCTGGAAATATTTCTACATGTTTCTGGTCTCCTGGTACTTGTGAATCTTTAGCGCTTACAATTCCTGCCGAAAATATACTTTGAAATGTTTCTGATCTCCTGGTATTTACTTGTGAATCTGTAACGCTCATAATTCCAGCCCCGGAAATACTTCGACATGTGTCTGTTCTCCTAGTACTTGTGAATCTGAAGTACTAAGGCAGCAGCGGCTCTGGGTTTCCACTTTCTCCTCAGTCTCCATTAAGCCATGCCTTTTACCGGGATAAAAAGTAGCCTATGTATTATTCCAGTATGTGAACTATATGTGTGCCAAATTTCATCCAAATACAAACTTTAAATTACAACACACATACACACACACACACACACACACACATTTATAATATTTTTAGGATTGCTCATTTGTTTATTTATTTAACACTAGTGGACGTCACGCGGTTTCACACGCGTATTTCCCGTTCCCGTGGGAGTACGGGAATAAAATATAGCCTATGTTACTCCCTGATAATCTAGCTATCCATGGCTGAAAGAATTTTTCAAATCGGTCCAGTAGTTTCGGAGCCTATTCATTTCAAACAAACAAATCTTTCCTTTTTATAATATTAGTGTAGACTACGCACACAAAAATGTACAGAGGTGGACTTAATGCCATGGGCATTCTCTACCAGTCAACCTTTGGGTGATGCAGAGACAAATAGTGGTAGTGGTGGTGGTGGGCTCATCAATTAGCCCTCGCCTACACAAACGTTATGCAAACCAGACATATGTCACAGGTCTCAGTAGGACACGTGTACACCTAGCAGGACAACATGTTCTGAAACTAGTTTTATCAACAAAACTTCGTATCTGCAACTATTTTAATGTTGGTTCCATGTTCCAACACTGGCAGTTTGCTATAAGTTTGTCTCCAAAGTTGGTGTATCGTGGCCTTTTTTACAGGAAATTACAATGTAAGTTTTCATGGGAAAATTATAGTTGACTCACCTTTCGGGTTGAGTATCAGCTCTCAACTCAAACATCTGTTTTCACAAAGATGACCACTAGGAAGCGTTTCAAGATGATAATTTACCTCACGCCTGTGGTGTCTACTTCAGTTACAAAAATCTGAATGAATCAAACAAAACTTAAATCATTAAACGCAACCTGAAAATATATCATCAACAAACACCAACCCGTTAGCCGCCGAGCCAATTTCGCGTTCAACGCCAGCGATAATTTTTGGCAACAAAACAACTCGCGACATAAGAAGCTACGGCATTAATTATTCTACGAGACAAGAAAGGGGCGCCCCATTTCCAATATTTATGTGTTGTCGATGACTACGCGAAAATATTGGGCGTCGACGGCTTTTTAAAACGAAGAAAGGGCCAAGAAAGGCCGCCGGGAAACCGGGCGTTCTTAATGCACAAACACCACTCTGCTCACCTGCCTTCCTTGATTTATTAGACGTCTTTGTTCGCCGCTCGTTACAAGCTTGTTGTTGCGTTTTTAATTTATTTCCTTGGCGAAATTTTGCACGTTAATATTTAGTTAGATAATGCCCCTGTAATGGCTGGAAATCGCTGCGTTAACACATTTTATATTGTGCTTACGTTTTCTCGCTGTATCTCTTTACGGTAGATAGAGCCAGTGCGGGAATTTCATTGTGTTTTTCTTCTGAACTGTAAAAGACACAAACAATCCAGGAGCAAATATATACCTCCAAGTACACCACCTAACAGAAATACATCCACCATTACTCCTAAAATTCTTCTACCAAGTCCACTCCTCAATAAAACCAGCTTCACCAAAACCGCCGTCCAGCCTCGGGTTTGTTCGAAATTGAAATAACGTAGCGAACACATTAACAGGCGTCGGCGGAGCAACAGCCGACGGTGGCAATGGGCCGTGAATGAATGCGAATTGCCGCTGCCGCAAACGGGCTGGCCGATTGTCGACGACACGACTCATTGCCGATTCAACGGCACGCTCGATGATTTACTCCCAACTGTACGGGATTTAGCCCGTCTGGTGCACCTTGAGGTTTTGTTGGACACGAATTTTGATTGACTTTTTAGGTTAGATAATTTTTGAGGTGTTTTTGGGATTGACAAAGACATTTTGAACGTGAACCGTCTAAATGTAATTCAATTTATAATTAATAGAAGCGCGATTCATTAAATTAATCCGGAAAATTATTCATTAATAATGCCTATCACCATTTCAAATCGCGACAGTAAATCTCATTGAAGTCCCACAAAGAACAAAGCACCAATACAATGTCTCCTGCAATATCAATCCGAATCACAAGAACAATAGAAAACTCCGTTAGACGCCGCCCGCCCAAGACGCGGGTAGGGCGGAAGCGGATTAGCATATGCGGACGCAGTTAGCATCACAAAGCAGGGTCCGACGCACCCAATATTTATGTGACATCATCGATTGGCCATATTGCCCGAGCATCTACATTGTAGCCCGAAGCGGTCACAGCCATGATTGACCGCCATGAGTACGCATAATTTTCTAACATAATAATAATTGATAATGAATATTATAGCGTCGATTTTGCCGCTCGTGTGTAATGAGCCTAACGGATTGTTTTATGGGTTCGGTTCTTTAGTGATTGTAATTAGAAGACCGCCTGATGAACTCTGGAACGTGAGAAGTGGTGGAGAGAGCTCGCTAATCATCTAAACATTGACAATAAAATGACCCATTTGTTTAACAATAACATGAACATATTATGGTCGCCAATGTGTTTGAAAAACTTAATTAATTAGCAACCAAATAGCATCTGTCTTTTCTTGCAAAATGACTTCTCATACAAATCTTAAAGATTCGACCCAAAAGCTGTGGACGGAACCAACGAACTGTCCCGAAAATTTCACCCAGCCTAACCCGTTACCTCTTGCTCCACATTCGCTTATCAAGCGAGCTATCAAGATATAATTCAATAAGCACCTGCTCCACCCATGTCCGCATTAATGCGACATGTGGAATACAGGGGCGGTGACAGGCTCATGGGCTTCAGGCTCACCCTTCCTCATCAGTCATAGCGGCCGTCAGCCGGCTAAGCGACCGCATTCAAATTGCCATCCGATGACGACGTGCTTTCGCGACCCCTGGCTTGTCTGTGGCCGAGGGCAAAGATTAACAAGAAGCGCCTTGGTTGTTTCTGCCTAAGTAAGCGGAGCCTCTAGGTGTGAAGAGACGGAAGGTTTACAAGATATCAAGAGGAAGGCTTTTTGATAAAGCTGTTGATAAACTTTCAATAAATAAATTATTTTATTTGAGATCACCTATGCATGGCATAAATGCCAGCGGCTTTGCCTGCGTGCAGTGCGAAAATTTATACCAAGGGTGTTCCCTGCGTATAAATTCCCGGGGTTAAAAAGTCCCATTTCAGGACATGGTCTTCCCTTGTACCAAGTTTCATCCAAAACCGTTCAGCCGTTAAGACGTTAAGAGGTAACAAACAAAATCACTTAATTTACACGAACACGTTTTTTTTTTGCGTTGAGTGAATGTTCCCACCATGATAAAGGTCCGTCAATCTATAACCAACCTTGTACCAATTGAGTTTTCAAGTCGTAGCCGTCGTAGGCATAAAAGTTGACTTCTTTAAGCTGCACCCTCTGTTTCTTCCCAACTCTTCTTATCGGCCTCGACCAGCATTACATGACGGGGACATACTTTTTACGTCATTAGACATCGCCGGATCACCGCGAGTTACTGCGGTGACGCTAAATCGATTATGAACTGACGCTATGACGCTGTGACGCTCCAGTCACTGGGGTACTTTCTGACTACGTTGGTTTTAATTGTTATTGTAACCCCATACTTTGAGATGTTCGAGGGGCGTTTGAGGGTGACATTTTTTGAAGAAATGAATTGATAATTTGTGGTTTTTTGTTTCTCCTGCGTTTTATATGGTATGATCTTCATGCCTTTTACGATTTTAGTCTGATAATAATTGGGAGAGCAAAGCTTGTCTCTGTCATGGGTTCTTATGGATCTACGTAGATCTAAATCTCTGGTTCATATATCCTACATTTTCATATTCAGGTCCGACAGTACCTACACCTAGTGTTGCCAGGTGTCTGGATAAAGTCAGATACAGCCAGGCTTTTTGGTTGTGTGTCCCGCCAAATTAGATGGTGTCCAGCCTGTCCGGCTTTTGTTAGGCTTTTTCAATTTCAGCATTTTTTTTTTTACATTTGTCATGTGTTGATTTCCTCTCCGCCTGACACTATACAAGGCTAGTACGTATACTATTACTATTGCAATTATAGAAATTAATATAGTAATGAAAAAATAAAGAAGATTGATTTGTGCAATTTTATTGTGTTTCGATAGAATTTAAGGAAAATTTTATAGTGAATGATAAAAAGCTTTGTTTTACTTATTAAAAAAATGTCGTGTTGTACTAAGACGAAAAAATTAAGGGTTTCCGACCTTTTTAACTAAATTTCCGGCAAAACTGAATGGTATGTCCAGCCTTTCGGTTTGAAGACCTGGCGACCCTACCTACACCTATAGGTACGCTAATTCTATCATGTTAATGAACGCTGATAACCAGAACCCATTAAAGGAACAAGTCGTGCGCATGATAAATGGCACGCAACAAATTACCGCAAGTAATAACTTGATGATACATACATACAATGATTTTACAACAAAAATAATTAAAAAAACGAACGCGAGATCTCTCCATCACGATTAACGTTATCCCAATACTTCTTCAACGAAACGCAAAAAAAACTCCTGGAAATAATTAAAAACTACAAAAAAATATAAACACACGAAATGTAAGTGCATTGTGTAAACATGGGCATTCGCGCCCGCCGCGCACGAATATCCTACATCATTGAAAACGAAACGGAAACGCTGCAATAAACATTCATTTCGAAATTAAACACATCTACCTGTGTGTTTACCATCCCGAAATCACTAAAATGAATAAAACAGTGAGGAATTGGACGCCGTAAATTCGCATTCGAATATCAATTTGGGCGAGCGCCGCGGGGAGGGGAGGGCCGATAAATAAAAAATATATAAAATACACAGTACGCAACGTGAAAGCGGTGAATGGCACTTGTGAAAAATGGACTTGCCGCTCTTCCAGGGAAGCAATCATTCAAACTGGCTGTTGTCTGTTTGAGCCTCTGCTCTTTTTCGCCTAGCCTCGGATATTTTTTGCAATTTTTTTGGCGATGTCATTCGCAGAGTTCAGGTGTGGGGACACGTGGTCCCGACAAAGAAAACAAATATTAATAACTGGCATTTTTTAAAGTCCCCGTTTATTGTTGTCAATATTTCGTAAATGATTGTAGTGTGATGCGGCGTTTTTTTGCCGCGGTGCGTCGCGGCGCGTCGCTTTGTCGGCGCGGGGGAGGAGTCGCGCTAACGCCAGCTAAATTTCGTACTTTGTTGTGTTTATTTATCGCCTAATGGACAGGTTACGGTAGCGTTACGCTTTGTAAAGAGCTTCTCTTTTAACTGAAAGGTGCGGTTCATTCAAGTTACAAGATCAGTGGAGCATTTTACGCCGAATATTTTACAGGTGGAGTAGAGAAAGCATATGGATATATTAAGCAACTGCTTTTATGTCGTCATACTTTATCCTACATCAAACTTCTACGCACTACACATCAAACCTTATCGAACCTAAACGGGCGGCTTTCCAAAATCACTGTCTACAAACATGTATTTACTGGGACCACGAACCGCGTCAGTATTCCAGAAGCATAAGCTCAATAGTACCTATAAGCAGGTCAAAGTTTCGATTGGCATCCCAGGTAAAAGGCATGAGGAGCGCGCTACACACGAACTCCCGTGTAAAAGTACTCACACACGCACCATTACCTTAATCAAAGCAGCAACTTGCTCAGTTAGCCCTCCCTAGGTGAGAGGGGCTCCACCATTTTTCCTAATTAAAATAATGCCTTCTTCTCATTCTTCGTCCCCCAGTCATTAACCCAATGTGCTGTAGATAAACGTTATTTGCCCGGGAGGACGTTTCTTTTACAAATATGCCTGTTTTTGCGCGCTTACCGAAATGGGGCGGGAATTTTTATCGTACGCTTTTTTCACAACATATTTTTTGGAAATGTTTTTAATTAGCTACACTTTTAAGAGTTCTAATTAATTAGATGTTATAATGGCTGTTCAATTAGATTAAGTACCTGTCTTGTAAGAATGTAAAGCCTGGAGGAAATAATTAGTATCTTATGTGAATATTTATTTAAGAAATATAAAAGTCTAATTAGGGTAACAAGCTTTACAGTATTTTGTGCTCTTATAGGATTAAAATAACACTTTGTGAAGTTATACCGATACTGAGCTTTCTCGAATGTGTGTGTAAATACGAATATGAAATTGAGAACTGACTTCAAAAGAACATGTAAAGAGCTTAAGAAAGTTGCCCTGACAACCTGACACGTACTTAGCACTGTTTGAGCATGAGCAAAGGCACATCGGAAATGTTGGTAGTTTTCCACGTTCAGATAAATTAATAATTATTCAGAAGCGATGGTCTGTAAAACAACTGTAGCATGAACTATCTGTGGCAGAAGGAAGTAAGTGCGAAACAATTTATTTAAAGATGACAAAGAAGTTGCTGTGAAGACAAAATGACAGATTCTAGATAATTAGTCTGTAGTTTTCAAAAACGTCCCGAGTGCATCTAGACACACAGTAGTGTGGCAGCCAAGATTGCGAAGCTAAAGGGGGCTTTTGGCCAATTTTCGACCCACCCACTTCAAAATTGTTTGAATTTAGCATGTGCAGTATATTACAGATGGGATCTTTCTTATCACAACACACACACACACATACACATAGGGACAATAACACATTCACAGTCATACACATGTCCTTCCTAAAATTAACAATATCTAAAATTAATTCCTACTGTCACGAAACCATTTTACTTTAGGCGATGGTGATGGTAAGATCATGGCAGATAAAAACCGTTCCTAGCCACTTCTCGAGCAATTTTAAGGAGTAAGTGGACCTCTTGCAAAGCCTTAGTCTAAGGCAGAAAACCGGTATCCAATACAATATCCAAGTACCACCCGGTACTTGCATAGTTTAAACTACAAGTAATGAGGATCCAGTCCCGGTACTAAACTAACTCCAAAGTCCAATTCTCAAGTATCAACGCAGACACTGCAGAATATTCCACATTTTTGTAGGCAGTCGACATCTCGACCTCACATTTAACCCGAATTCCTGCAAACTGCATAATTTCGCCACTAATGAGAAGAGCCGGCCTCGTCTAATTAGCGGAGCCGAGTCGGTAAGACGCCCACTAAATAGAAGCCAACGTAGGGAAACCAACTGTCTAGGTTTTGTGTGGACAGTTTCCCGGTTTTTAAAGAGCCTTAGGGTTTGTGGAAGTGCGAAAAGTGAAAGACACTGGCTGGTGTTAAGATTTAATATTTGTAGCATTTTTTGTCGTTCTTTTTTTAAACACTTAGGTTGTTGGTAAGTAAAGTATTTGTGTTTGCAGAATGCAGTGTACTTATATGAAAACAACGGCCAAGTGCGAGTCGAAATAGCTAGTAGCTTGTTCCGCTAGAATCAAAATCAACTGTATATTCTACTAGCTTTTACACCCCTCCACTCCTTTATATGTTCAGTATTATTGTGGTTTTTGTATTTACACTGTATTTCAATTCCAATATGACATATTTCAAATTATAATGCTGTATTTTCTCAATTGCCTTGGACATTTTATTACTATTGATCTGAGTTGTATTTTTGACATAAATTCTAAATTTTTGTAGTTTTAATGTTTTGATCTTGAAATTTAATCTTGATTTTAGCTGTGATCTCATTATGTTTCGATTCTCTATTTTATATTTTTTTGTTTTATTATTTTCATTATTTTAATTTTAATTGTAATGCTGTTATTCTCTGATTTAAAATTTAGTTCATGTTTAAGGTTTTTGCTTTTTGACTCAATATTTAATATATAAGAATCTTGTAACATTGTGCTGCCACACAAAGTATCCAACGTACTAATTCCATGATCCTGGGCCACCAAGATACAGGCTGTGCCTAGTTTGGGGCCCATGGCCACTTCTGTTACATTCGCTATCTACTTCTATTCTTCATTGTGTAATTGCTTATGTGTAATAACTTGTGTGTGTGCCAATAAATAAATTATTATTATTATAAATTATTATTTTGCTCGCGACTTCGTACGCGCACATCCCGTTTTTCCCGTTCCCGTAGAAATTTCGGGAAATCCTTTTTTAGTGCTCCCCTACAGTCCCTAAGGAACCTACATGCCAAATTTTAGTTTTCTACGACCAGTAGTTTCGGCTGTGCGTTGTCTGTCAGTCACTCAATCAGCCAGTAACGGAAGAATTTTATATATTAGGATGAACACATCACCGTGAAAATTTCGAAGGAGTGAACTGTCATTGCGCCATGATTGTGTAGATTGACAGCTCACTTCATGTTTTCACGGCACTAATTTTACAGAATAGCACAACAAAACATTAAATCCAGATTTCTATTCTATTTTTTTCTGTTATGTATACTCTAAACTAATATATAAAGCTGAAGAGTTTATTTGTTTGTTTGTTTGCTTGAACGCGCTAATCTCAGGAACTTCAGGTCCGAAATGAAAAATTCTTTCAGTGTTAGATAGCCCATTTATCGAGCAAGGCTATATATGGACTATATATTATCACGCTAAGACCTTTAAAGAACTTTAAAAAAGTATTTTTTAAGCCCACATAACAAGCATTTTCATTTAACATGTCACACGGCTTAGTTATATCTTTAGTTTGTCCCCCAAAAGTGATCCCATACTTATTTTGTTTTATTTACGTTATGCGTCCGTATTCGGGTCACAGGAGTTAGTATGTATACTAAATTTCAACTAAATCGATTCAGTAGATTCGGAGCATATTTACTGTGACACACGGACAGACAAATACACGAGAGATCCTAAAAGATTTCCGATTCTTCATACGGACGTTAGCAACCGTAACAACTAATCTACCTACACAAAACTATTAGAGAAGATCTTCTTCCTAACTGCTCTGCAACTGAGAAGGTATACCTTATCAAGAGGGGAAAATACTCAGTTTTTCCCCACAGCATGGTGTTCCTAAGGCGTCGCAAGGAGCGTCGAGGCGGCGGCGGCAGCGCGGGTGTGACGCGCGGGGGGTGGGACGGAGGAGCGCCGCGTTCACCTAATGAAGTGTTTCGCTTTGACACGCGTGTTCGTTAGCAGACCACTTCACGATACCGAGCTGTGTTCAGATGACAGCTTCTTCGAATTTACCACTTAAGTGGCGTGCAATGCCACTGCACTTGTTAACTAGTTTCTGTTTAGTTGGAGCGACTTTATTGGGAGACACCTCGCATTTTAATGGATGTGAAAGACGATGTGTGGTTCTAAAGTGCTCGTGAATGTCTTTGGGGGTGCAGGAGATGTGTAGGTGACAGCTTCCCGGAATTTGCCGCTTAAGTGGCGTGCAATGCCGCTGCACTTGTTAATGACTTGTTGAAGCTTTCATTCAGCTTCTGAGACGCACATAAACGATATTACAGTTAGTAAATTAATGGAAGTACAACACATCAATATCCGAAGATTTTTGTAAGATTTTTTGGGTTCTGTACCCCAAAAGGTAAAAAAGGAACCCTGATAAGATCACTTTCCTGTCTTTCCGTGTGTCACCAACGATTTTCTCAGGAACGGATGGTCCTAGCAAGTTTAAATTTGTACCAGACCAGAAAAATCGGAGTTTTTCCTTTACTTATGCTTTAACCAAAATCGACAATTCTAGGTCAACCGGAAGTAACCTATAGGTTTTGGGTTTTGGGCCTATATGGCTTATACTACAAGTATAGAGAAAAGTCTGAAATCTATACATTTGTAAATTAAGCATAAAAAAATAGTCTAGTACTCTTTATTTAAAGTAATTTGTAGCTACAAATTTGTACGGAACCCTCGGTGGGCGAGTCCGACTCAAACTTGGCCGGTTCTTTTTTCAATACCCTTTGCTTCAGAAATTTGAAAAAATTTGCACGACAACTTCATTCGCCAGCATTAATTGCTTTTTTTAATCAGTTAATGTTTTTCAATTGATAAAATAAAAGGCATTTGCATTGATTGTATATTGGCACAATTGGTTCGCTGATCTTATTTATCCCTCAGTTATCGATACATAAGAAAAAGTTAAGTTTTTTTCATAAAACCCACCCCAAACCGCGACGTAGTGTAAGGCGAGTTTTGCCACAAATCCCGGGCACGATAACGCAGCTATAAAGTCCGTCTAATACTTAATTGCGTCGTGTGTCCGCAACACAATGCGGCTCGTAATCAGCCCGGCGCCGCACAATATGAACCTGTAGTCATCCTCAGGGTTACCAGAACTAAGAAAAAAAAACACCGGTAGCACTCCGGGAGTGCCGGCAGAAGTGAAAACATGTAAATAATACATCCTTACTGTCGCGGTCACATCATAGACAAACCACCGACAACAAAATAAACAAAAAGACACTGACGTGTGGCCGCGACAGCGACTGTCAGTGACAGATGTCAATCTTGACACAGTTCCTGACATAAACAAAACGAACCATAAAAACAACAAAAAATAACGTTGTGTTTAATTATAAGTACAAAAATACTATCATTTATGAGGTAGAATACAATGTTTATTTATTGCGCTATCGTACACAAATATGACAATTTACATGTTATTATTCATAATATTATATCGTTATTTATTTATATATTACATTAATTTTTATCTCTTAGAAAAATCAACTTTCATCCATAATTTCGTAATTCCGTAATTTCGTATCCTTGGATACGCGTGGCACGCTGTACATAAACACAGACGGACATTCGCGCAAGCGCCCTGTGCCGCCTAAGCGGAGCAGCACACTCAGGCACGGTAGAAAGAGTGGGAGATACTAGTTCCTCTCCCTTCCCCTCGATCTTACGCTTTTTCGCATCACGTGACCCTGACGCGAGTCCGTCTTACGCTTTTTGCGATCAGGTCACGTGACCCTGACGCGAGTTTAAGATTTTATTCCCATTACAGAAAAGTGCTCAACGCCGCTAAAGAAGTTTTCACTTCAAAAATATCACGAAGGTACTGCTTACGAAATTGTAGTTGAAAGTACATTGACTTGACTTTTGTTGAGTTTTGTTTGTTTTTTAGTTCTATTTGCATTGTTGATATTTTCTATTTATTTTATTATTGTACCTAATGATTTACATGCCGTAAGGTAAAATGTAGCTAATCTTATGTGTTTGTGTAAGTTATCTTATATTGTACTTACCTACATTTTGAGCAAATAAAGTTCTGATTCTGATTCTGAACATACTGTCTAAAAACTATAACCTCTTTTTAGCTTCGAAGCTGTTTGTAAATGCTACATATTCTTTTCTTTTTTATCTGGAAGGTAGTGCATGGCACTCTCAACTTGAAAAGGTGTTCCTAAAACCTGGCATCCTGAAATTTGCTTTCATAATCAAATACCCATGGGACATTGGTATTTGATTATGAAAGAGCATGCCTATGCTCAGATGAGGGCGGGGTGTGGATGATTATAATGATGATGACTTTTTTCATTGCTTTGTGTAACTATGTACGTAATTAAAGACAAGTAGTAAAATAGAAAAGAGAAGCCTTTCTCTTTCCTACGGGGCCCGCTAGGCCAGTGTCTGCTGGGGCTGCGGACTTTGTTCGAAAGAGTCACCGCGGCCCTGGAACGTAAAGGGCACTAGGAGGAACACGGATGGGTTTTAGTCAGTAAGAGTCTGACACTCCCTTCTGCTTCACCCAGAGCGGGAGGAGTCATTTGATGATTTCCCATCCTTAAAAAAAATGCTTCTCTTTTCTCAGTGTGTCGCAATTCCCACATTCCTGAGCCAGCCTCATCTAGGTTTTGCCCGCGACGCCAACAATGTCGTCTCCCCAGCTCGCCATTAAAAAAAAGTATTTTATACGAATTGTCGAAAATACGCAGTGCTCGTTGAGATTAGTTGCATTCACGTGAGAATTGTAAAAGTCACCTGTTTAAACTAATTTCCTGTGCAACTGGTAAAAGTATGACAAGCAGATGATACATAAAAACAACAATTAGGAACTTTCTTTTCACGCGAGTGTGGGAAAGTATCTATTGTAAAACGATGTATGTCAAAATTGTGCAGTTCAAATAGTAACAGCATTATACTTCCAAATGGCTTTGAAGTCAAAATTTGGACCACATGACAATCGGCACTATTGATTTTCTAACGTTATTTGACACTTTTACTTTGATATTATAATAACTGCGGGTCTGATGCTGCAGGAAAGTGTATGAATTAAAATTAGTTTTAAGATTTTTTAATAATTATAAGTAGATACTAACATAGTTTCGTAAGCTGTATTACTAATAACGATATATGGAACAAGTGTTTAAAATAAATTATTACAATAATAATTATTATTAATCCGCAAGGCAGTTTTGTGGCGAACTGTTGGGCAGTAGCGACCCCACGAACCTGATCTCCCGGGAGAATTCTTGTTCCTCATCTCCGGCTTGCCTTTATTGGCGACTGGCTGGAGTGACTACTGACGAAAAACAGAGCTCTCACCTCTTTCTTGCCTTAATTGGCCGGTCTGAGTGGAAATTCGCAAGAGCACACGTACTTGGGAGAAGGATGTATAATCCAGTAACATGCTGGTAGGGATCTCGACCGTACTTCCGGGATTATCCTGATGGCCGCGGTATACCTCTCCACTCCTCTAGTACCTAAGGATTTTTGCCTCCTTGGAGCACTTTGTGCTAGCGACCGTTTTCTGGGGGCTCATTTATTGAGTGTGCAAGTCACTCCCTGCCTTTTTAAAGCCGTTTTAACTGTCAGTGGTCTGGCAGGAGCCAATAGTTCTTCCATAGTAAACGATTATAAATCCACTAAACCACCCAAACCCAAAGCGTTTCATCTTTTGTTTCCATTTTCTGCAATAGTCCTGGAATCAAAAGTAGCTCATAATTTAGGACCCATTTGTTTTTAGTGTTAATATATATAATCCGTGGTGCTTGACAACTGGGCTTAACCCAGTTGTATATGTCCCTTGGTGCCTATTGGCCTAGCTCTATTCTGTTTCCTGCTTAATAAGGAGGGAAGTGGAAATTATACTATATATATTTTGTTTCCGACTCCTCCGCTGTACTTTTCTGATTAAATTCGTTGCAGGATCCAAGACAGTTAAATCGTTTCTCCGGGACTCGTTGGGTTTCATTGGTTCGGCGGTTTTCTGGTGGTCGCCACTGTTGATTCTGGCTTTCAGGAGTTGCAGTGGTTGGGAATGTGTGGCGGGGTTATCCCAAAAAAAAAAATAGTTCTGCTCCAACCGAGGATTGTCCTTGGGTATACTTTCACAGTGCATATAGGGATAATCGTCGGTTGGTGCCCCATTCCATTTGAAATGTCTAACGGGGCCTCTGCGAGTTGGCTTCGGCCCCTCGTACGCCTATCAAAGGACCCGGTCCTTCTCCAGGAAAGTAAAAACAAAATAATAATTATATATTTACCAATATAGGTCGTCATATTATAGATCATCAAACTGACATTTAACTCCGTTCTCTTAGAATCAAGTTTCAGAGCTGGTTCAGAGGTGGTTATTGCGTTCAGTTCAGACCGGTATGCATTCCACATACTTTGGCAACTCTAACATACATATACATAGTTCAGTGGGATATTATCTAGAACGACAATGAGTAAACTTTGTAACGCAGCAGCAAAGCAGTAACAGCTATTTTCAATTAAATCTAGCAAGGAAAAGAGGTTCTCAAAAAAACTTCGACGAGCTTAATTATAAAGTACCTGGATGACCGAGCTATGCTCAGTTTTTTTTTACGACGTTTCCTAAAAATTAAACCTAATTAGGTCGATTTATCGCTCCCGAAACTCCCTGCATACTAAAATTCATGAAAATCGTTGGAGCCATTTCCGAGATTCAGATTATCTTCTAATCTAATATATAAAAATCTCGGTGTTTTTTACCGAACTCTTCCGAAACGGCTCGACTGATTTTCATGACATTTTGTGTGTATATTCGGTAGGTATGAGAATAGGTGGTAGGCTATTTTTTTTTATTTGTCAAAACAAATTGTGCCCGGTCAGCTAGTATATATATATACATACATATATACCAGAATTGTACGTTTAAAGGTATTAGATTCATGGTTAAAAGAAAATGAAAAAAAAAATACCATTATTTATTAGTCTCAATCAATCTTCATAGCCTTTTTTCAACTATGCTATGCTACGTTTGAGTAGGCTACCATGTCTAACCGTATGCAACTGGGTACCAGTATTTTACATGAAGCGACTCCAGTGCCGGATTAGTCACGTAGCAAGAGTAGCAAATGCTACGGGCCCCGCGCTTTGGGGGGCCCCGCACTTGGACTTACAAAAACATATCGCTGAAAACCAGCGCCTTGGATCTATCTCACACACGAGTTCTAACTCTTACCATACTGCGATAACCGTTTAGTGCTGATAAAATCACTAATTTGGTTTATTTTTTTATGGTATGGGTAATACTTCGCGCAAATAAACTCGTTTTCTTTCTTTTATTTCAAGCAACCATAACGTTTGAAATCTAAACAGTCCCCGATTTGGTCTATACAGGCAATGTAGGTATCTAGGCAAACCTACGGACCCAGGCGCTACAAGAGGGCCCGGGGCCCGAGAGAAATAATAGAGGCTAATTTTTTTATTTAATCGGATATTTTCGTTCTCATTTTACGAAGGTTTTAGGATTTAGGGCCCCGTGGTAAAATTTTCTACTGGCCCCGGCACTGTACCTATATCTCTAGTTTTATGTCTCAAAAAAATATTTTATTATAAAGATCTGCTATTAAAACTCGTCGCACGTTACGAGTCAACCCTAAGTTCGGCCGTAGGTCGAGTAATCCAACTATTCAATTTTCAGCCGAAAAGGATTGCCCGCGTCTTACGTTTTTTATCTCTGCTGATCCAATACAAGCGGTTATTGCCGCTCTGTTTATACTGAGCTATAGTCTTACTACGATTTGATTGAGGAAAAGAATTTTTGCGGCATGTATTTTGAGGGAAGTTGTGAACGCTTTGTCAGAAGCGATTGTCCTAGGAAGTAGGAAAGTATCTGAAAAACTAGTAAACTATTGTATAAAGCCTGATGTTCTTCCTAATCTTAAGAAAGAAAACTTTTCTTGTAGGTATTCGGCTCTTGTCGAGACTTTTTTACAAAATTTTATCCAAGTTATGTGGCGGAAACTAGCTCTTAGCAACCTAACACAATCTTAAGAAATTACTTCATCGGATACCTAAACATCGGATATCTACAAAAAATCGCTTCCCTAATTTAAATGAAACCTTAAAAAATCTCTACTACCCAAATTTTCATCTCAACGAAAACTTACCGCAGCTGCAATTGTGCGATGATTTATACCAACGAAGCGCAAAGTTAGCGGCAGAAAAAAGCAATTATACCCACTGTTTTACCGAGGTGAGGAAGCATATTAAAAAACTTGAAGGCACTGTCAACCCCACGAGTGCTACAGACACTGATGGCTATTAATTAGAAAGGGTTGGATGAAGATATTTCATTATTTCTTCGTCTCTACCCACTGTTTTTCACCGCGAAATCTTTTTCAAGTTTGTATTTTTAACGCGATTTTTTTGGATTTTTTTTGAGTTAAGTTTTAGGTTGGCTTTTTAAAGCTTTTGACGGATTAAAGTTGGTAATTTGCATAACGATTGATATGTGAAAATCAAGTAATTTACCTTTAGGTGTAAATTAGTTTATGTGAATGTCATTGAAATTTCATCACTACGAGTATTTTCATCTTACCTAACTTCTCAGTGCCAAACGTTAACATCGGTCAAACACAGAGCAGCGGTTTACAACCTTGTCATGCCCTTCCAAAAAAAGTTGTCAAACACCAGAAGCATTTTCCAGCTTAACAAACACAAACGCAACACCAAAACAAGAGCACGCACTTATCAAACAATCTCGTAATCAAACACTGCACTTTGTAAACAAGGTGCTAACTCCAGAATTTATGTAAACTGTTCTCTGCTCTCTACACTTATCTGAGATTAAAATCTGCCTCGCACCAGAGGTAGGCGCACAATCACTCCTCGGGGAACCAGCTTTATTTGCGGCCTTATCATCACTTAACATATCTGCATATTCATTAAGAGATCAATCAAATTATTGTCTTCACAATTTTACGTATGCATACGTGATACGTCTGGGGGATTAACTTTCCTTATTTGGGGCGTACTCGTCGCTTTAAATTCGGTTTATTTCGGTTACTGTATGGGAGTTGTTGCTGTATCTACGTTTGTGGAATACTAAGTTTATTCAGGCTATTTAGATCTAATACAGTCATTAGCAGTGACAATTTTACAAAGAGTTTGAAACAGAAGTGTGTGTTACATAACACAAGTTGTACAATCTGTACATAGACAACACATTTTAAATGTGAATGAAATTACGTCAAGGAGTCACAAAGACACCCATTGAGTCAGAATTGCCAATAAAACAGCTCACATCCTGACCACCTACACCCTCGACTGCACAAAAGATATTGTTTCACATTCCATTCAGAAAACGTCGATCATTGATTGTTTTAAGCAGACGTTTCGTCGCCGGAGACCGGGCGGATCGGGCGGACCGGGCGGACCGGGCCGTTTCGAATGGCCAGAAAACTGCATATTTCTGCCATTGTACTAAAATCGCGGTACGTCTATCAATCAGTGGACCCCCTGGGCCCGTTTCCGACCAGGTGTTCTTTGGAATTTGCGCCCAAAAACTGCGCTTTAAGGATTTTAGCTGAAAAAAATGACACGCATTGTTCGGTTCTGCGTAGTCTCGCGCTCGCCCGGTGTGGCAGGTAGGCGGAGGTATGTACCCGAGTTATGAGTATGGTTATAAAATTACGCATACTTTGCAATTAATATATTGAAGCATAACATTTTGGTACTAGTCTATATTGAAGCAGAGATCGAGAGCCGACCAAAACAGAAAGACAAATTAGTATAAGCTTTTTCCACGTTCTACCGACTTCGGTACACCCATGTCGCAACCATCATCATCTGCCTAGCCCTATCCAAACTACATTTATTAGGTCCGGCTTCCAGTCAAACTAGATTCAGCTGAATAACAGTATTGTACGAAGATGATGATCATAGGTATGGCGGACACCAGCCATACCTATGATCATCATCTTCAAGACTTTCCAATTTTGAAGGAAGCCCATCATCATTGAACACTCTCAGCAATAATGACAGATTCTGTACAGCATTTAGCTCTCACAGACCAGTTTTAAAGCCTTACTGTAACAGGTAAATGAAACCATAACGCGACACCATTAATAGTAAAAGTTAATTTGTCTTCCAAATTATTGTCGAACCATATAGACGGACACAAAGCTAATGAATTACGACTCATCGTAAAATCAATGATATACGACAGCCATCGAAAGCTGACAATTGTAAAGCAATTCGGGATAACACTGCACGACTTCTGAATTTTACCAATTTTTTTTTTCATTCCGATGACGGAAAATTCCTCCTTATGATATAGATGTTAAGGTTCAAGGTAGTTTGGTGGAATGTTTGTTTGTTATAAATCATTGTAGCATTACAGTTTATAGACAGGTACGTAATGTACTGTCTTTGTGATTGTACGTGATCTATGAATGGGTTTCGGGAATTATCGGGACACGGTTACTTTCATAGTTTTGTGCAACGAATCGGTTCAGTGTAGAAGGGAAGCGTGTTGGACCACACTTGATCCTTGTTTGTAGTTCTGTGGTAAGAATTGGTAAACACTTTGTGATGGGAAAGTTTCAAGGCTTCTCATTAAACAACTGAGTAAGCTCTTCTGGGTAAGCTCGCTCCATCGTAGACTTTGTCTCTGTCATCTCTGACCTTGACTTGAGTCAAGAGCGGTTTGCTCTTGACTCAGGTCAAGGTCATCACAAATAAAAAAATAAATATGAAAATTTGTGAGCAAAGTTCGTATTCGCATGTCAGTTGCAACGCAATCTCCCACCGAGGGTTCCGTACATACCTACGTTTGTAGGTATGTATTACTTTAAATAAATAGACTATCTACTATATTTTTTATGATTTAATTACAAATGTATAGTTTTCAGACTTTTCCCTATACTTGTAGTATAAGACGGTATTAATTGCCAAATTTCATAGTTCTAGGTCAATGGCAAATACCCTATAAATTTTGATACCCTTGAGAGTATCGAAATATACGCATTTTTGCGGCAGAAACGGCCGTCTCTTTCTTTTACGTTAACTTAGAAGTTTGATTTTTTCCCAGCTGCAAGGAGCCATAAACCTGAGTATATGGTTTTAATTTCAACTCGATACCTCCATACGTTCCCGAGATACAGGGTCTTGACAGACAGACGGACGGACGGACAACAAAGTGATCCTATAAGGGTTCTGTTTATTCCTTTTGAGGTACGGAACCCTAAAAATTTATGAAAAATTGAGGTTTTTTTGACATATTGCGACTGAGGTGAGAATGCGAACGAATGCGTTGCTTAAAAAAATAGTAGATAGAATTGGCCCTCAGATTTTGTTCTTGACATTCAAAGTAATTGACAAGCACCAACACTGTTATCGTTTGTCTAATCAGTTTTGATAGTGATAATTCAAATATTATGCGAGTGTGAAATTCACATAACCACAAATGAGGCGTAGAATGTAATATTTCAGTTGAAATCTTATTTTGATATCATATATCAAAAGGTTCGTTTTGCGAACTTGATAACCACTCTGAGGCTAAGCGCGTAATTGCAAGTGACCCAGCACAGTGCAGATTGAGCAGGGCAAGACAGGCCTGACAGACATAGGCGTCTGCGTCGCTCGTGCAAAATCTGCTCTGCCCTGCGCTGTGTGGACCTGTGTCACCTGCATCTCATCATACGCTTAGTCTAATAGTTAATCACTGTCTGCAAATAATAGCAACAGAGCACCTATGTATCATACATAATCATGGCCAATACCCAGACAGGTGCGTCTGAGTCCCGAGTCACCATCTACCATAACGTCACCTCGACAATGGAAGCTACCTTAAATCAAAGCCCAGAATGTTCCAACAATGGGACTTTCGGACTTCTTTGAAGACGCCATTATCCCTGGCCACGTGGGACAGGTGAGGTGCGCACGCGCGCAGCTGTTCGCACAAAAACTGCGCTTGCGCAAGATTTTAATCGTATTTTTTTATCCGATGACAGTTCTCTAGGCATTTCGCGCCTATCTAACGGCCTCCCGCGGGTAAGCAGCTGTGCCAGTGTTTTTACAAAATTCGTGTTCACACTGCATTATTTTCGGGTTGGTTTGATCTTGGATAAGATGTTGTTAACAGGGGAATTTCGTCGAATATAAATAGATGGATTACAGCTAGTTCTAGTACAGCAGTGCTAAGTATGGTCAAGACGGTCAAGCTTGCCAAAGTCATTACCGACGAACTCTTCTGAAACCGCTGTTTGCATGTATTGGATTTATTAATCTACATCTACATCTACACTAATATTATAAAGAGGTAAGATTTGTTTGTTTGAAATGATTAGGCTCCGAAACTACTGGACCGATTTGAAAAATTCTTTTCGCTATAGATAGCTACATTATCAGGGAGTAACATAGGCTATATTTTATCCCCGTAATCCCACGGGAACGGAAACTACGCGGGTGAAACCGCGTGACGTCCACTAGTAAAATAATAAATCTAACATGTTGCTCTGAAAGTACGCTTGGCATCTTGGTTCTTCATCATCATCCACGACCATAAGACAGCAACAAAAGATAACCAATCTTTCTAAATCTTTAAAATTCACGCCATTAGCCCCAATAAAAAAAAACTTTCCATTCACATCACGATCTCAATAAGAATCGCATTTATAATAACCAAGTAAGCTTGAAGAGAGAATGCGCGATACGTTCCGCAGACGTAGGTACGAGTAGGTACGAGTGTGAGTACGAGTACGAGTTGTCACCCCATTAGAATGGGCACGAGACGGGAATACGCAGGCGGCCGCGATTGCCTCGCATCGGCTCGCACAATGAGGTACAAAACGCGACTCAACAAAACGATTACCCTCTCGCTCCGTGAGAGGTACGAACTGAGGCGCCATGGGAGTGTGAGATGAGCTCTACTTGATACTTAGAGGATTCAGGAAGATACTTCCTCTTCCAAAATCTTAAATATAAGACGTTTTTAGGGTTTCAGGACAAACACTATCTACTTCAGTGCGTTGATATGTTTTCAGGGTATACCTGCAAGGCGTTTCAATAATTTATGAATATATTTTTGTAATAAAGTTTTACAGTAAAACGGCAACATTTAACCATTAATTTATAAATAATTTTACCACAGGCCAATGACTGGTTAATTTAGGGCTGATTTTTGGCGGCGCCTGCTGATGTTTTATCAAACGTTTAGTTTAGGTTTTCTATACAAAAACAGACAGTTGTCAAGTTTTATTTCAATAATAAAAGACCTGACATTATAAGAGATTTTATTATACAATAATACAAATAAGTACAACAACTGAACTTTTGGGAGTCGCGTGATTCATGGCGAAACCTGGGCAAAGTTACGTCCTTTTAGCTATTGGTACAATTTACCTATTAATAGTAACCCTAACAACGATAACCTCCTGCTCTTATACACTTAGAAGCAAGCAACCTTCCAATATCCACACCGTCCACACTCGAACAGGTATTTAATAAAACCTCCGCCAAACGATCAAAACTTCGCACACGGCATCCGGGGCTCCTGTTTGTGAGGTGCGAATAAGTGGTTCCGTGGAAATATTTCAAATCAGAGCGCGGGCAATGGCGGGACTATACAGGCAATAACGATTGACGTGACACGCATGCGACCCGTGTGTAGACTACCTAATGTGACGATGAAAGAGCCGCCTTTCACGGGTTCACCCTATTTATTAGGTCTATGTTTTCAAAAAGGCAGGTTTCAAGTATCGCATACGTAATGTATCTCTCACCTATCCGTCTTTGTACTCGGTTCTCTTCTTGCTGTTTTTCGAAGCGAATTTTTCAAGTCCAGTCGTATACGATTTTTGATAAAGGTAGGTTTCTATATGTTTTTTGGCTGGATTGTGTTCAAAATTGTAGTAATCCTAATATTTAATACTGAACAAGGGTAAGTATAAAGGGCGATGACTAGTTCATGCCAGCCAGTAATGGTGAATTTGACCTCCAAATGAAATCCGTATTAAAGATCTACGTACTGAATGTCTAAGTAGGTACCACCTTGAACCACCTTGAACTCAGTGAAATCTTATTAACTAATCTTGTGAATAACAAACGGGACTCGACAAACAATAACTAAGGTAGGTACCTCAACTCGAGCTCAAAGCAGAATGTCACCGACCCCGTGAGCGGTCACCATCATCCCAAATACGTGCTCATTATTGTTATAAAAACAATGAACAAACAAAAACCAATTAGTTACGCCACAAATAATATAACGTTTAGAATCTCATTAGTAGACGATTTTGGTATGCGCGCGGGCAATATTCGACGAATTCGGCCACCGCGAATAACCGAAAACGCCGAATCCCGAATGCCGAAAAGCCGAATGGTCGGACCCCGCTCGGTGACATATTGGAATGCGACTCCATTTATCCCCGCATCCTATTGGAATCCGGAGTGACGCGGCAAATTGGAAATTGCGGTACCATTTTTGGCGTTATTGATAGATAATACTGCTTGTAACACGGAACTGGAAATGCAAATGTATCGGGGAAATGTAATTCGTATTTGAGAATATCCGGTCCAAACCTCAAATGCATATTCCATCACTAAAATCCTTTAAAAATCGCTAACAAATTGTCTATTTACTTTATTTATAGGGACAGTACAGAGTGCATGATGTGGGCCTGGTGAACCCCTTAACCGGATCGGTCGCGGGCCGTCGCACGCTCCGCACGCATCGCACGTCAAAGCTCGGACTACCCCAGGACTATATTAAATCACATTTTGACAAGCGTACCGTGAAAAATTAATCGAGTGTCGTCGAGTGAGCGGGCGGCAGAAAAAATAATGAACATTATGAGTGTCGCTAATATGGGGCGGGTTCCGTAGTGGCGAGAATAACAGTGTGTCCATGAAGTTAAAGAAAAAATGACATTTTATATAGTATGGGATAACAAATGTCACGCGTCGCGTCGTGTCAAAGCCCTCTTAAGAGAATGAAAACGGGCAACTCTTGATGTTAAAACATAAAATTCAGTTTCTTCCAGCCTCAGCAACAAAGTTAATCAAGAACTTACTTAAAAACTATTAGAAAAATAATATCTATCCAAACTCAAACTTATCAAATCAAACCAAAGCTTTTCCTACAAAAGCCGTTCTTGTTAGGTTTACAAGAAATTGTTATCTTGCTAGTCAAAAGATTTACATGGACCCAATCTTATTGGATTATTATCCAATTCTAAAAAACAATATGTATTAACGGCTAATTTCCGTATTTAAAAGACTTTTAGTGCCAATCTGTCAAAACATCACGATTGCTACTTGAATTTGAACAGATTGCATATACGAGAATTGGCCAGCTAATCGACAACGATTTTCGCAATTCTGCTAACACGAACGGAACCCTAAAAATGGAAACATGATGGCATTTCAGTCGGTCCCCGGAGCTGGAAAGGTCATTGGGCAGTCGCTCGTGAAATGTCTCGCCCTCCGGACACCGGCGGCGACTGCCGGCGTCTGCGCCACTGCGCCACTGGGAATACTCACTCACACCTATCGCCAGACATGTGGATACGAAAACAATTGAAGAATCTACATGATTAGTTATACGCACAAAATATCGGTGACACTTGTTATATATACAGCGTCAGCGTGCGTGCGTACAGCTAAGGAGTGCAATTCCCTGCCAGTCTGCGTTTCCTGATAGCTACAACCTGATAGGTTAATTCTTGGCAAGCATGCTCCATCTTCGACCGCATCTACGTTTACCATCAGATGTGACAGTGGTCAAACGTATGCTTAGCAATAGTAAGAAAAAAAAACAGAGCTTGCAGATTTAAACGCTCGTCAGATTTTGGTGACACTAAAAATCGAAATATGTGATACCTACTAACTTCTGGCTGCGGCTTGAAATCGACAATTATCGCTAGAGAAGATGGTCCCGGGATAAAAATTCCGAATTCCATATATGTCCTACTCCAAGCAAGTTCTACACGTAAGCTTCGAACTACAAATCCGTTGCGTCGTTAAGACAGACAGACAGTTACTTTTGCATTTATAATATTAATATGAATATGGATGGTATTACGGACAAACAATTAACGAACCTAGTTATGACAATAATTCATACAATTAAATTTAGAATGTGAAATGCCAGTCACCACCGAAGCCCGTAGGGCGAGAGCCCTCCAGACATCGGCGGCGATAGTCAGTGACTGTACCGCTGCGCCATTGGGAATTCTAACCAAATATCGAACATCTTAACAAGTAACATAAACAATTGACGATCATGTCGTTTTAATATCTTCTAATATATAAAAATCTCGTGTCACGGTTTTGTTATCGAACTTCTCTGTAACGCCTGGACCGATTTTTATGAAATTATTTGTGTATATTTGGTAGGTCTAAGAATAGGTCGTGGGCTATTTTTTGACGTGAACGTCCTGTAAATCGATAAACGCCGGCTGCAAGCACGAAAAAGTGTCACGTTCCGCCTCAGCCGAGCGTGCAAGCGAGAGCACGGAACAAGCGATAGAGAGGCACGATCGGACTAAGCGTTCGGCTTGTTTGTTAAGAATTAAATTGTCTTCTTATGACGTTATCACGTAACATTATCGTCCGAAAGTCGACTTTACAGACAACCAATTCTTTTTTATTTATACGGCAAACCAACGTTTGCCAAGTCAGCTAGTAAATAAATAAATATAAATAAAAATGTTTATTTCTTCACTTGAGGATATAACTATGTTTGGTTTGGAGTCACCTTTTAAGCAAAGATTTGCTTGTATTAGGTGGTTCCGCCCCTCCAGTTTACAATCATTCTACAGGTATGTGAGAAATAAGCAAAAAGATTGACTTAAGACTAATTAACTTTTATAATTCTTATATCAGTAAGGGAGCGCACTGGGTGTAGAATATGTTTGCGAGTGTGTGTATGTGTGTGTGTCGGGATGTAGTGGGTGGGTATGTGTATGAGATATGTGGTATGTGTAGCGCGATGATGTGTGGGTGTGGTGTGTATATGAGTGCAAATTATATGTGTTTCTTAGTTATGTGATTTTGTGTAGGATATCTTCGGTTTCTTCGTAACTTTTACTCTTGAGCCATTCAGTTAGTGTTTTTTTGCAGTCGTGGTATGTCATAGAGTATATAGCACATTGTTCATTGAGAGAGTTATATATACGGGAAGATTGTTTAGTAAATTGCCTTGTAGCGAATGTAGTATTCACTGGACAATCTTCAGCTACTTTATTTTTCCTCCTAGAATGTGTCTTGGAAGTAGTGAAGGGAAGAGATTTGTGTTTTTTTAATGCAATCTGCAGGACATAGAGTTTCCTAACTGACAAAAGGTTTGAGGTTGAGTATAAACTTTCCGTAGGGAATCTAATCGGTTTAAAGTACATGACTTTTAGTAAAGCTCTCTGTGCCCTTTCCAGCTCCAAAAATTTTGTTTTAGACGCTCCGCCCCAAATTGGCAAACAGTACGTTAGTATAGACTGACCCAGGGAGACATAAATTTGCCGAATAAGATCCTTAGTGGTCACGTGGCGAAGAGATTTGAACGTCCAAATCAATTTCCTAACTCTGTTCATTAATAGTTCTATATGCAAGTGCCACGATAGCCTTTGATCAAGCATAACACCAAGGTATTTAGTACTGGATACTTTATTAATTCTTAAACAAGAGCAGGTGGTGTTAGTGGAGCTGGAGCAGGTATGGATTTTAATTTGAAGATCTTGTGATGGCTGGGAACGGTTAGATATGGAAAAGCAGATGTAATTTGTCTTTGAAATATTCAAAGTTAAAAGGTTCCGATCGAGCCAGGCAGCTATTGTAGACAGACCACGTTCAGCGATGCGACCAACGCTGTCCCATGTTTCTCCCGAGAAAACAATTGCTGTATCGTCAGCATAAGAGAATATGTGAGCACCTTCGATACTCATGTTACATAGGCTGTTTATATAAATGAGAAACAGCGGCGGCCCGAGCACACTACCTTGTCCTACTCCGTAAGTCACTATTTCTTCGGAACTAGTGACTGATCCTATTTTAACTACGTACCTGCGCTCACTCAGGTAATCCGTGAAAAGTTGAAGTGGTACTCCTCTTATACCAATGTCTTCTAGCCTATGTAAAAGCGTGGGGACAGAGACTGTGTCGAAGGCTTTTTTGATGTCTAGAAAGACGCCCAGACACTTTTCTCGATTGTCCACTTTGTCAGTGACAATAGAGGTCAGCGCTAGGACAGCGTCTTCAGTAGACTTTCCCTGTCTAAAGCCAAACTGTGAGGGTGAAATTATTTTATGCTTTGTTAAATATGTATTTAATCGTTGGTTTATTAATCTTTCGACAATTTTAGACAGGGACGGGAGGACGGATATCGGCCTATAGTTAGACGGATCCGCTCTGTCACCACACTTATGCACAGGTGTTATTACAGCCTGTTTCAGGGCCGTGGGAAAGCATCCTTGTTCAAAACATAGGTTAATAAGGTGTGAAATTACTGGTGAAATAATGAACTTGGCAGATTTTATAAAACTTACGGGGATTTTGTCCCAGCCAGTAGCACTGTCGGATTTTAGGCTCGTAATTACGGTTGCTACTTTTTCAGCGTCAGAGTTGAGCAGTACAAACGATGAGACCGGCGGGTTTGGAACTTCCGGAGGTATGTTGGGGCCGTTGTTAGCCTGCCTCCCAGGATTATTTATTATTTTGTCAGCAAGATGCCTTCCAACAGTTGAGAAGAATTCATTTACTTTATTCACCGCCTCGAGAGAGGTAGCGGCTGATTCCAGTAACTCTGTGTTTTGTGTCTTAGGTGGTTTTCGTTGGGAAATATAGTTTATAGTTTGCCATAGCTTTTTAGAGTTTTTGTGTGCCTTATAAAGCTGTTCGCGATCGTATTTACGTTTTTGTTTCTTAATGGCGCAGTTGCAGTAGTTCCTGTATCTCCTATAAGTGATTTTTAGTATCTCATTATGTGGCTCTAGTTTTAACTTTTTTTGCATATTGTTGCGGTTATGTATACAGCGCAACAAGCCTATGGTCATCCAAGGTTTGATTAATCTATTTTTGAGGGGAATAGCTAGTACCTAATATTAATATGGATATACCTAATATTAATATGGATAGTATATGGACACGAACGAACGAACGAACCTAGTTATAAACTCATACTATTAAGTTTAGAATGTGAAATGCCAGTCACCTCACCACAGAAACCCGAAGGGCGAGAGCCCTCCAGACATCGGCGGCGATTGTCAGTGTTCGTACCGCTGCGCCATTGGGAATTCTAACACCAAACATCTTAACATATGACATAAACAATTGACGATCATGTCGTCTTAACATTTAAAAAATAATTGAAGTAGGATTCAGATAAGATTGAAAGGAGCTACTGACACGCTGGATCATTGTTATCCGAAAATAAAGAATATTATTAATATTATTATTATTATTATAAACTAACCTGCAAATTGAACACAATGTATGATCATAATACTCGGTGAGAAATGTTGCCCGAACATCTATACTAATATTATAAAGAAGAAAGATTTGTTTGTTTGTTTGAATTGAATACGCTCCGAAACTACTGGACCGATTTGAAAAACTCTTTTAGCATTGGATAGCTACATTATCAGGGAGTAACATAGGCTATATATTATCCCCGTACTCCCACGAGAACGGGAACTACGCGAGTAAAGCTTTTGACCACAATCTCACCTGATAGAAAACGATGACGTGGTCGGCGATAGACCACAAGCCTAGAAGTAACCTATTCAAGACATTGTGAATATACAACTGACAACTACGCGAAATCACGTAGACTACCTCACATCTCATACGATAACATTAATTACAACAATATTTCACACAACCATTACATCTTGTGATAAACGAGATTCTATAATTAAAGAGAAGGGTGTATCCCCCTGATAGTTGCTATTAATACTGATATAACACGAAATAATGCAATTATTCTCGCTCAAACTGTTTTATGAGATCCATCGTGAGAAGTTAGCACTTGTGTTTTGGTTGGGGTAAAAAACAAGGAAAAAATGCGGCTGTGCGATGAAAATGTAGCTAAGGGTATATACGGGCGATAAGAGGCGATTTAAGCGATGAAATATGAAATTCCAGGGATAATTACTAGTTTGTCTATATAACTCGCTGTATAGAATCTATAAAAAGCATAGAGAAACGTTTTTCCTCGTTGTGGTTCATTAACTATTGTGATATGCACACATTGGACATCGCCGTCGATTCAGTTATGCAGCTAGCAACTATTCTGTAGCGCAACAATCGCTCAGTCGCCCGTCTGCCCCGCCCGCTGGGTAACCGCGGTCGATCCATCACTCGCCTCAGATTAATGTTATGATGTATGCGATACATTATACATTGAATAGACGCTGATACGCAGACAGTCGCGATTCTGTCATGCGTAAATCGCACGTGTGCATAATTATCTATTTTTCTTGCATGCGGTGAAACGTGACGGGAGTGTGTATGCACCCTAATTAGTTGAGCTAATCATTGAAGATCGAGTTACTTGGTTTCGATTCAAAGTGAGCCTTTGGCGATGTTAGTAGGAATGTATCAATGAACACATTTTTTGAGATGTTGTACCCGACCTACTACTACATAGAGACCCGTGATTATAGACTTGGCATTTTCCCTTCATTAACTAAGACAGAGCAAGCTGGGTACCAACATCTAATTGGAATCCTGTCAATTAATCCAGTCGCTGAGGATTTCTTACTGGATCGTCATCTCTAGCTCGATGGAAACAGTACCTATCTATTGCTATATCTATTATTATCTATATTTTGACACTTCGCGTGACCCAAGGGCTGGCTTTTACCTCGGACAGAGGATAAGCATTGCCATACAACGTGGCAATGCCGCCAGTCTTTTGGGCTCATTTCCAGTCGACAGCGATGCGGACGAATTTTTTGAAGCCTTATTACAGTTAGAATTTTTATTTTCTATTTTAAGTGTATATAGTTTGAAATTTTAATAAAAGAAATCTATTGCAAGAATAACAAATATAACAGCTTATAATATTATCACCTGCCTCAAAAATCATAAGCTCCCGTAATGCTTCATAATCAGTATACATCGACAACATCACCCGAGGCGCCCCTCCCCTGACCGCCGTACAATTTACGCGCGAACGATCTCACAACAATATCCGACACTAATAAAGGCCTCAATCCATTCAGTGCGCAATATTGTCTACTCTAATTGGCATTAAAATTCGTCGAAAGAACTGAGGTAACCCCAAACAAGCGCTTATCACCACATCAGTGCACTAAAACCCTTCGTCCCCCCCCCTCTCGGTCCACACCCCGCAACCCTCGGTCTGCGGCTAATGAATATAATAGATGGCCCCCAGGTATGTAAGTTTATCGGTTCAATGAGGACGCTCCAATTGAGGTAAGAAATTGATACGAGTATTTTTGGTAATTGTGGCTCCTATCTTTGTAATGGGGGTATTTTGTTTTATATTTATGTTATGTTTTCAAGATTATGTAGAGGTAATAAATTTATTAAATTGTTAGTTGGTAATTTACATCCTCGTACTCTCGTTTTTGAAGAAGTGACAGGTTCAGAACAATCGATTACCGACGTTTTAGCGAGACTGATCTTTCAGAGGATAAATTGTCACTTGTAAAGACTTTTCGGGCAATTCACGTTCAAGGTACCTACTGATCATGAAATTGTCAACCTCCAAAGCACCCTTTTTCACTAGTCATAACCACCGCACGTGTTACACTTGGACCTATAACTATTGAAGCATACATTCGTGAAGAGAATGGACGTAATCTTGATAATTGGCGTTTGCGGGCGGTGCGTGGGCAACCGCCATCCTCTTGTCTTATGAGAGGGCTGGACTCAGCCTATACATTAATTAATACATAATATCAAGTAGTATTTTTTATAGATTATAATCTTCTGTAATTTCTGTTGCGAATGGATAAAGGAGAATAAAAAAAACCTTGAATATGTAATGTATCTATACTAATATATAAAGCTGAAGAGTTTGTTTGTTTGTTTGTTTGCTTGCTTGAACGCGCTAATCTCCATTTATCGAGGAAGGCTATAGGCTATATATAATCACGCTGAGACCAATAGGAGCGGAGCAGTAATGAAAATTGTGACGCAGACGAAGTTGCGCTGGTCAGCTAATTTGGAATAAGCAGAAAACTTATACCTAAATAAAAGTTTAAACATGTGACTCAGTTTATTAAAACAAAAACCCAAAAGTAAACATTTGCATTTTTCTCAAACTATTTTAAAATTGACGACAAAATTTAATATTAAAAATTCAACGTAATCAATGTCCACAGCGGAGCACAAAGCCGCAGGGTGAAAGCCCTCAAGGGACGCACATATTATACTATAACCGAGCATAATATCTGCGTCGTCACTCAAGCGCAATAAATACCCAAATAAAGCGCAAATAATACCCAAATCGCTCATCAGCGCAACCCAACCTCCCCCAACTATAATTATCTATAATCAGAATATACCCCATCTATAATCAGAGCGAACGCATTGCAATTATTACTATTACCATGTTTTGCATGTGGGCACCGCCGCACCGCCGTGATTACCCCTTTGCGCCGCCACTGACGATGACGTCTAACGCTCGTCCAATCAAAACACATTCCAAATATAAATTACGAAAAAGAACGTAAACTCGTAAACATTTTTCCCGCGATATATCGTGCGACAGGACAGTTTTGGCACGTCGCCATAAATTATTCGCAACAGAGGGCCGGCTGACCCCGACCTCCAGTCGATTAACCATCACTAGGTCTTCCTTCAATTTCATATTTATAAACGGGGATTACGCAAAAATGCCAGTGTAATGGATCACCTACAGGACTTAGCAGGGCGGGCCGTTGTCGGACAGCGGGGGGGTGGGGAAGGCAAATTTGCGAGGGACGGGGGTGTGCGGCAAGGGTCTGATCGTCGGACTCATCCATCACGCGGCTCACGCATGTGAATTGGGGCGTTTTATCTGGAGATAGCCGCGGATGGATACCTATTTAAATATTTGGTCGTTTAGCGAGGCGGCCGAGGTATTAGGTGGCTACACGACGCTGCCGCTAATGGTGTCGTGGTGTACACAAACACAATGTGCTGTACGCTTCACGCGGTTGCTCGGAGGATTTCAAACCTTGCTTAGGTAAAAACACCTCATTCTGAGCAAGTTTTTTACTTGCGAAAACATGGCACAGCTTTTCTTTCCGTTTACAAATCCTCTTGCCTTCTATCTGGAGAGAACTGAGGGTTCTGTCAGACTCCTATTGAATAAAACCCTACGGAGTAACCGAGGTCCCGGGACGCGGGAGACATTCGTATAACCCTGTGTAGCCCTGACATGGCCTGCAGGGTACTTCTGCAAGTACCTATTGGTCCAACTTATAGAAATAAGACATGTGCGACTGAGCGTATATAACTTAACCTCTGAAAACGGAAGCCTTTCGTAAACTTTTCTAAGAAAATAAGCAGCAGTTTAGTTTAAGATTGTATTGTAAGCAACCTTTAGATTCAAAGCATTCATTCTAAATCAACCATTTACAGGCACTTTTGAATTGTTAAGGTTGGTCCGTCAAAAACATAAAGCTATTTGCACGTTCCAAAGCGTAGATCTTTATGGAGAAGAACGTGCAGGAAACCACGGACATTCTCTTAAATCATCTGATGTATTACAAAAACCTTGGTTACATTACCTACCCTTGTTGCTTCCACAGTGAGGACAATGTAAAGAACAAGAAAGTGTATAAAAACAAGTCACAACATTTAGGTGAGCTATGATTATTTTCCCTCTTGCATGGTTTTTACCATCTTAAAGTACCTCGGGTTTAGCCTCATCTAAGTCCAACATCTAAAGACTTAAACAAAACAAAGATCTAACTCAGAACAAACATAAAATCCCCGTTATAGGGAGCAAAAAATCCGTCCACGTCTCAACGCCGCGCGTCGCAGTCAATCGTGTTCATGTAGCTGTCGCGTCGTCGCGTCGTATAGCAGTCGTCGGCGACACGTCACGTCGTTTAGACGACGACACTGATCGACGTTTCGACATGACACAGAAATGACGTGAGCTACTAAAATGACATATGACAGAGACGTATATACGTCTGTGTGCTGATTTACCTGACATGAGGAGTTTATCTTGAACAAGACGTCACTGTCTCTATGTTCACAACTGAATATTTTGGTGTGCTAACTGTAGTTTTCTTTCCTTATTTTTCAATTTTCTCCCATAACTAACTCTTTTTAGTGTTCTGTACCCAAAGGGTAACCAACGGAACCATATAACTAGGCCTCCACCGTCCGTCCGTCCATCTGTCAGCGGGCTGTATCTCAAGAACCGTAATAGGAAGACAGTTGGAAATTTTCACAGATTGTGAATTTCTGTTGCCTCTATAACAATAAATAATAAAAATAAAATAAAAATTAATGGGGTGTCCTATACAAGAAACGAGTTTCTTTCGGTTTATGGTACGGAAACCAGCGTGTACGAGTCCGACTCGCACTTGGCCGGATTTTTTCTTTTAAATTTTATTCTTAATCGAATATACGGCTTTTCTCTTTAGTAGCGTTTAGTTTTCATCCTGAGGGCCATTTCTACTAACTTTTAAGCAACGTTTGCATTCGCACTTTATTCGCAATCTGTCAAAAAAACCTTAATTTTCATACATTTTTGACAGTTTGCGACTGACATGCGAAAGTGAACGAAATTTGAAAATTAGTAGAATTGGCACTGATTATAATTTGTAACTTGTAATTTGTAGTGTGCGTTTTGTTTAAGTAAAATAAACTTTATTTTTTCTTTCAGTTATTTGGAAATGTCTCAGAATCTTCAGAATACTGGTGGAAATATCGCCTTTGCGGCCCTCACTGGTCGAAACATCAATTTGATGTTAAAAAGAATTACCCACGAAGGCTAATTCTCAAATTAAAGAAACGTCCTGAATCTATAAATGTTCTGACTAGACTGCTGTTTACGACTATGTTGAGGCCACAGGTTAGATTTTCTTATAAACAAACAACTGCTGCCCGCGGCTCCGCCCGCATGTTTCGAAAATTATCCTAAGGGAAGACCGGAAGACGGAACGTTGGAAGGCCTCCCACAAGGTGGACCGACGACCTGGTGAAAGTCGCGGGTAGCCGATGGATGCGAAACGCACAGGACCGGTCGTTGTGGCGACGCTTGGGGGAGGCCTATGTCCAGCAGTGGACGTCTTTCGGCTGATATGATGATGATGATGATGAACGTATTTACTCCCGGGATAATAAGTAGGTATCTAATGTTTCCAGACTATAATCTACCGCATGCATGTCATGTGCTAAATTTAATTAAGATCCGTTCACCCGTTTTGGCGAATCACGTCAGAGTGACAAATATTTATCCAAACTTTCGCATTTATAATATTTGTATAGTACAGCGTATAGATTTAGGTATCTGTAAATTCCAGTGAATAGTGCGACCACGTAGCTAAATCTTTTCAATTAAAATAAAAGAGACATGTGATGCTGGGAGAGGGGCAGAAGGGGTAGTCTAAAACTTTGCGACGTATCATCAAGGGCTACGAGAGGTATAAAAGTGGCCTTAAAACCTCAGGTATTAATACCTGAGGTTTTAAGGCCTGGTTAGGTAAGGTAAGGTTTGATTAGGTAAGGTTTTGAGGTTGGCCGCAAACTTGTATGTACATCATCATCATGCAAACCTTTTCCTAACTATATTGGGGTTGACTTCTAATCAAACCGGATTCAGCAATGCCAGTATTCTACGTGGAGGAACTGCCTACCAGACGTCCACAAGCCAGTATAATAACTGGCATGAGTCGTGAGCACACTATCCATTGGTCGGTTTGACGACGACAGCTAGACGTTATTGGCTCATCGACTATTGGGCTTGCAAGTTTTGTTCGCCCACCGTACATTGGCGAGTTCACCCTGCTGCTTTCATCTGTGCTCACGACTCGTGCAGGCTACTATATCAGGGTAACACGGTGCTTCTTGGCAAAACTGGTGTCAGATTATCTGGCTTCTAACAATCCCTAACGACTGCCAAAGATCTACAAATGACAGCCGAGACCAACTGTTTAACGGACCTTTGTGTGAGGAGCCTCGTTATGTTAAAATGGTCACCCATCCACAGACGGAACTCCTTGAAGTTCGACCCCTGTGGCTGTTTTTGTTTAGCCACGAGTTTCTCACAATTTTTTTATTTTATTTATTTGGAACAAAAAACAGTTATACGTTACAGCATTTACAAAAAAGTAGTTATAATATTACAGTCGAGAAAACGTATAACCCACACTCACGAAGTGACATCGGAGTATGATGGTAACGAACGCATGTTAAATGAGAAGAAAAATATATCTGTAAAAGAAAAACACTATAGAGGTACCGACGAATCAATGTCTTATGGGCGACTCGCAAGTTATTGTGAAACCATTCTTTTAAATTAAGATTACGACAGCGCGAAAATATCTAAATCTTGGAATTGTGAGTTGTAGTTTTCTAAAAGTTGTTTCGTAAAATAGTACAACAGTGATTACTAAAAAGAGAAAGCATAATTATATTAGAACTAGGTAATGTAATATACGACGAAAATCTATTACCAGTGCGTGTTGCCAATTATTACTTATGGAACTGAAACATGGTCGCTCACAATGAGCCTCATCAGAAGGCTTAGTCACTGAAAGGGCAATGGAGAGCGCAATGCTTGGAATTTCCTTACGTGATCGAATCAGGAATATATCTGCACAAGAATTGGTTCTTGGTTATATTGGAATAACCGATTTTGCACGAAGAATCGCCAAACTGAAGTGGCAGTGGACAGGGCATATTGCTCGCAGAACAGATGGCCGATGAGGCCGAAAATTTCTGGAGTGGCGACCGCGTACCAGAAGTTGGAAGGCGCTGGAAGGCCTCCCACTAAGTGGACCAATGACCTGGTGAGGGTTACTGGTAGCTGATGGATGCGACACACACAGGACCAGTTGTTGTGGTGACACTTGGGGGAGGTCTATTTCCAGCAGTGGACGTCTTTCGACTGATATGATGACGATGATAAATCTACACTAATATTATAAAGAAGAAAGATTTGTTTGTTTTTTTTAATTGAATAGGCTCCGAAACTACTGGACTGATTTGAAACATTCTTTTAGCATTGGATAGCTACATTATCAGGGAGTAACATGGGCTATATATTATCCCCGTACACCCACGGGAACGGGAACTACGCGGGTGAAACCGCGTGACGTCCACTAGTGTAAAATAAATCAAAACGCTAGATCTGATGATGTTTTCATATTTCTAGTACAAAGTAGTAAGACATCTCTTCATCCCACCCAAGAGATGAAAGAGTCCTACTTTTATTCGCAAATATGCATTAATCCAGGAGTTACAAGACGTTTAAAGTTCGTATGAGTATCTTAAATAACAAAAGATTACTAGCACAGAAATTGTTGTTAAATATTTACCAGCTATATATAGTAGGTTAGCCACTGGCAGCAAAACTAACGGCTACGGGCATGGGAACGTAGCGGAGCGGGTGGCGATCTTTAGCGGGTATCAATAGGTAATATGCGGGTATAAATAAAATAAAAAATGATTTGGTAAGAACTGTATAATTTAAAGAATAGAAAAAGATTTTTTTCTGTTCGTAGTAACAATCGAAATTTTCTTCTTTTTAACTTTTTATTCAGGTCACTTTTAGAACCCCGCATAGCAATGAGTTGTCATGTCTTTCTGTTTCCTGCACTTTTGTCTTTTGTTTTTTTTTCATTGTGTAGTAGATTTTTCAGTCTATTTATTTTTATTTTTAGCCGATATACTATAGAATTTCATGGCGGCATTTCATGCCGTGAACACATGCCGTGAAAACAACATGAAGAGTAAACACTCCTCATGTTGTTTTATTCGTTCAAGTCCATTATCTTGGAAATGAATGAGACTTGGTAATGATAGAGAGAGAGAGTGATTTTTTACTTTCTGTAGAAAACTTAAAATTACTTTCTCTCTCTAAACTCATTTTTGAAAAATTTCTTAACTTAATTTTTATAAAGTTTCATTATAGATCAAAGTGGAAATAGTATCAATGGCAAACTTTTCTCCACTCCTCATAATTTCGAAATTTTTAGGCTTCCGTACCCACCTCAAAAGGAAAAAGCGAAACCCTTATAGGATCACTTTGTTGTCCGTCCGTCTGTCTATCAAGCCCGTTTATCTCGGGAACGCGTGGAGGTATCGAGTTGAAATTAAAACCATATACTCAAGTTTATGACTCCTTGCAGGTGTGAAAAAATCAAACTTCTAAGTTAACGTAAAAAACAGAAACGGGCGTTTATGCCGCAAAAAACTTATACATCGACACTCTCAAGGGAATCAAAATGTATAGGGTATTTCCCGTTGACCTAGAACTATGAAATTTGGCAAGTAATACCGTCTTCTACTACAAGTATAAGGAAGGTATTGCGTTTATTCTGTTACACGTTGTATAATGTTCGTCAACATCATTATAAAAATAAATGGTAAAATCTATCTAGAAGACGTGTGCGTACGGAGTTACCTATGTACGGAAAAGTTGTTTCATGTTTCAGCCGTTTGAAAACATCAAAACGTTAAATGTTTTCTTGCTACAGGTACCGGTGCATTAATGACTAAGGACGTCTTTCGTTTAAAATAAAAACTATATCAATACGAGTATAGTCGTGCAATTTGGATCATTGTGGTCAACGCAGATATTTAGAAGTGGCAGTAGCTTATTAATTAAAAATTAAAAATTAGTTTTCTTTTTTTTGTAAAGCAGGAATTACGTTTTGAGTTTGGAATTAATTGTGAGCCAGAATTAAAAATCTATCAACACAAAACTTTCCACTGTTCCCTTGTATTTTGTACATTTTCTCAACTCGCTACATCGTACCACCATGACCAAACCCTGAGTATAAACCAATGACCTGAAGGTTAGCGTTAGACCATCGCTAACTGTTCTTGTATCGTCGAGTCGTGCCTCTATTTGTACTAACTAATAGTACATACATATGGTATGTACGTATATAACTAATATATTAAGTAGGTGTGCATAGTTTTTTGCGCCATTGTATTGACTTGTTTGTTCAGAGTAACGGAGGTTTTAATGATACAGGTTCATGAGTGGGCTTGGTAAAAAACTTGGCAAAAGAAAAAGGAGTACACGGTATATATCTATTTCAGGATTCATGATTTTAGCAACAGGCGAAAAGGCAGAGGAAATTGTTTTATAGGACAATCAAATCAAATTAGTAGAAATACATAGAGTCTATGGATCATTTATTTAATTACCTATGTACTGTGTAGAGTTGCTGAAAGTTGCTCTAAATACCTGTCTAGTTGGAAAGTCGGAACACACAGATTGGTTTTCTATTTTAAATAGGTAAAAACTTTTTTAAACGAAAGCTTTCCAAAAGAAAAAAGGTTCTTGTTTTGTATCCTACTACGTTATTTAGAGTTTAGAAAGATACCTAGGTACGTGTATTTTTAAATCCCATTTTTTCCCATTCAAAATCAGTGTGGGAAGTGTAAGTTAGTATTCTTGTTACCGCTTAAGGTATCATACAATTTATTTAGTAGCCTGCTATAGAAGTATGGAGACAATAAAATGCCTAGCCCTGCACAAAGGCCATCCAATCCTTATTGGCAGAGCTACGACCTCTCATTAAAATAAATAGAAGCAACAGAATAAAATGCCAATAAAACCAGTCATAAGGAAGCAGTGAGTCATCAGTCGGGCGACCATCGACAGCTGTCCGTCCGTGGCCAGAGATAGCTTTTATTAAGTTTATAAATAGCCGAGAACCCAAACAAATCGGCGTGCGTCGGGGTCCCGCGGCAACCGCCCTTGAACTGAGCGCGGAGGCTCTCGCGCGCGAGGCTGCGCGGGGCGGGGCCAGCCAGCCGGCCAATCAGCGCCCCTTCACATTTTTCAGCCCCCGCCCGCATCGCCGGACGCTGCCCAAAAACAAAAGGATCAAAGTCGGCGAAACCTATCTCTTTCTTTGTGAGGCCAGCAAACGGGCATCGATGAGAGGATAGATACAGTGTGTCGCGCGGGCGCGAATCGATACGCGGCCCGCCGGCGGCGCCTCTCGCGCCGCGCCCGCCGCCGCCCGCCACGGCCATTTGCACGGATGTTTACTATTATATTTATTGAACGGACGCTCCTAAGTGGCGATATAAGAATATTTACAAATCATAAGCACCCGATTTGGAGCAATTAGGCGCGTATCGCCGCGGACCGACCCGCTGGATACTCGACGAGTCGCGGCTATCTCGTACGCTTCTTACTCTTCTAATATAATAAACACTCGAGAACCGGCTTACTCCAATTAGACTGAGAAATTCAATGGTTAATTTGAGAGAGATCATTTATATTCAATATCGTTTAAGTAGATGCGATCTCACAGAGAAATATTCGAACTTTATTGCTTTCAGGATATTATTATGTGATAAAATAAAGGAAACGGATGAAATAAAAATGAACCCTCATATTTTCAGGTTTCGTTTTCAACGCTGTTATTCGAGAATTAAATTACATTGAAACATTGTTGTTAATATACTGAAAAATTTAAAACAGGTCCCTTTTTGTAAATGCATGAACTACCTACCTACCTCCCTACATAAAATACGAAAAAACACAGTAGGCTACTGGAAGTATGGTTTTCAGTCTATAGAAAAATTCAGGAGGTTGTCACCATGCAGCGTCTAGTATTAAGCTTCTTGATCTCAAATATTGTGTTCTTTATTGAAAATAATACTTTCTTCATTTCCTTTTTATTTAGTCTAAGATAAAGATCCCGAGGAAGATTCAGAAGATTCGGCAGAAAATAGACAAAGATCTTTTGCACACTTCAGTAGTTTATGAAAGAAAATGAAAAGTGGTACCTACTTACCGTCTTACCTAGGCTTGTCTAGGTAATTATTGTGTATGTGTGTATTTTAAGTTCTTAGAGGAAATTTTCTACAATAAAAAAAACAAAATCGCCTTAAATTAAATCTTACATTGAGAAGAGATCGAGTCAGCCTAAAAAGTAAATTGAATACCTGTACAGAAGAGCTAGACAGATGTAGGGAGCAATATAATATAGATCAAGGGTTGCCAACTTCATTAGACCCAAGATCTAATTTTTATTGCCGGAACCCTGTGCGATCTACCAATTACCTACACACTTCTTATAATTTTAAATGAAACGGAATAGTTCAGTATAATTATATTGTATTAACCTTTTTTTTTTCTTAATTAGTCCGCATTGTCTCACTGCTGATTAAAGGCCTCCCCAAAGTCCTTCCAGGTATTATTTTCTAGCGCCAACTTGTACCAGCCCTCATGGTACTCGCCCAGGTCCTCTCGCCACCTCTTTTTGGACCAGCCTCGGCGGCGCCGGACGTCTTCGGGCACCCCTTGCGTGAAGACTTTTCTCCAAACGGTGACAGTGTATTCAGCTTACGTGATCCGCCCAACCCCAGTTGAGCCTGGCAGCCTTCTTACCCACACGTCCATTTTTCCCGTTTTGAAACGCAGCGTTGTGTTTCAATTTCGAATTCTCTGATTTCGAAGTCCTGTCTTTTTAACACCCTTTTAAATTTTGTAAGAAGGTCCAGCGATATTCAGTTTTAAGTTAGCAGTTAGTCAGTAGAATAGATCTAAAGTTAGTCAGTTTAGATATTACTAATTTGATTAACGTAAACTATTTACATAGTTGCGCAGTCTGTTATAAGTGTCTATATTTTTATCATTGCGGTATTCGACTGGGCTACTAGCCGCGATCGACTGGTTGGTCATCCCTGATATAGATACTTAGTGTCTCCAAACTGACTTATACAAGGAATATTTGCTGAAGAATATTTATGAAAAATATGAGACTTCACAAAAACAGCTAAGTGAGCGCTTGTATGAGGCTGGGGAACTACTGGACTTGGTGAAGTACAACGCTGAAAGATACGAGTCTCTGACTAATAATCTTTCATGCAGCTGTGTCAACCGCCCATCATCTCCCCAGCCCCAACTTGACATTTCTCCACCGGTGTTGGCTCTTCCGTTAGAAACCTGTGTCAAAATACCAGAAAATAAATCTATATTTTTTTGTGATGAATTAGAGTCTGGCTTTGGAAAAATACTACATAACTTCTTAAGCCATAGTTTTACCAACCAAAGTTATCATAATATAAGTTATAAAACAAATGGTTAAAAGAATTATAGATACAAATCTGGATGATTATTCACCAATGGTTCTTCTATTAGGGAATAGTACTGGTATTACCAGAAAGGACATAGTGAATGGTGTTGACTCCTTATTAAAGTTATCATAGGAAAGCTGATGTTATGTGCTTTACCTTATTCTGATAGTTTATCAGCTGATCAAAACAATCATATTTTAAAGCTGAATAATACTTACTATTCACTTGCTGGCATGTTTCATAATGACGAATTATTGTATTTTGACACTAATAAGTTTGTTAGTGGTTTTAAAGATCTAAAAGTTAAATAAACAGAAGATCTTTGGGGAGTGTCTGTAAAAGTCTGTAGATCTATTATTGAAACTATTGCTCCCTACTTAGCTCTCATATTTAACTCTAGTGTAGACCAGGGAGTTTTTCCTGATCTCATGAAACACATTAAAGTCGTTCCACTGTTGAAATCGGGTGATAGTCAAGAACCCAACAATTTCAGGCCAGGGTCAATGCTGATGGTTCTCAGTAAGGTGTTTGAAAAGTTAATGCTTAACCAGATGTTACTGCATTTTAATAAAAATTCCATCTTTCATGAACAACAGTACGTTTTCACCAAAGGGCGTTGTACAATTGACGCCGGTGTCACCCTAATAAAGAACATCTTTAACGCTTGGGAGGATTTACCAGACGCCATTGGAATCTTTTGCGACCTCTCGAAAGCGTTCGATTGCGTTAACAATGAGACACTTTTGTTGAAACTCGAGCATTATGGAATTAGGAATACATCCCTCGATTTGATTAGATCATACTTGAAAGACAGACAGGTTAAAGTGCAGGTAAACTCACTAAGGTTTGAAATGACAATGGGCATTCCGCAAGGTACAATATTGGGTCCATTCCTCTTTTTAGTCTACATAAACCATTTGCCCCAATTGCTTCAAAATGAAACAAAGATGGTATTATTTGCTGACACATCATTGATATTTAAGATGGACCGACGGTGACAAAATCTTGATGATGTCAATAAAAAAGAATGAAAAACAAACTAAATTTATTAAATTTACTTCACCAAATGTTAAAAGTAACGAATGTGACATCATATTGAATGGGCAAAAACTATATTTTTTTTCAGACGGTTATCCTGGGAATCACTTGAGACGAGAATTGTAATGGGGACCTCACATAACATCTCTTGCATCGCAGCTAAGCTTAGCCGCTTATGCTGTTAGTAAGATAAGATAGTTAACAGATATAGAAGCAGCGCGTGTGGTCCATTTTTACTTACTTTCACAGCATTATGTCATATGGTATTTTTCTGTGGAGTCGGGCTGCTGACATTGAATCTATATTTATTTTACAAAAGCGTGCTGTCGTCGCCGCGATTCCTTTAGGAAACTCTTTAAAAAGATAATATTATGACAGTCCCTTGTTAATTCATTTATGAAAATATTATGTATGTAAGGAAAAATTGACATCTCTTTAGCAAAATTAGTGATAGACATAATTTTAATACTAGAAATAGAAATAAACTAGATCAACCATTTTTTAGATTATCCAAAGTACGAACATCTATCATGGGGCACTGTATTAAATGTTACAACAAAATTCCTTCTTACAAATTAGAATTAAATGAAAGAAATTTAAAACTTATGTTAAAAGCACACTTTGTTAACAAGCATATTACAATATAGATGATTAAATTCAAGATACGAATGCTCAGAAACATGCAGGTCCTGCTTCATAGGATAATCTAGGGTGTAGCAGACATAGTCAAACTGGTTGATATGTATGTGTTAATATATTTACTATATACACAGGTGTATTTACTGATTTTTATATTTAATTAACTCACACACTGATCCATAACTCTCATCATAATATTCATTGTTATAGATCAGTGTGTGTGAAATTTATTTATTAATTTATTGTTAATTATATAAATCAATAGTTGCAAAATTTGTAAATATGTGAGTACTATGTCCCCATACTAGCAAACTTATTAATTTTGCCTCTGCTGGCATTTCTTTATTGTACCTATTAAGTAGTACCTATATAAGTGTTATTTTGGGAGCATCGTCCTCACATATAATCAAATGATTATGAAGCTTATATTTGAAAAGAGTAAATATGGAGTTTCTTGTCCGTTCTTCTCCATAAGAATAAACCTTTTGCGAATGGTCGACTAGAGTCATTATAATATTTTATTTTCATTTGACGTACAAAAGTGCCTTTAATGGTCTAGTTGAAATTAATCATTTGACTTTGACTTTTCATTCAACTCGACTAATGCCCGGTTTCTCAGGTTTTTATTGGTCGTTTACCACTAACCCACCAAAGGCGTTACGAATTTGAATTTTACTTCTTAGTGATACTCCACACCTAACAACACCACTGGAAAGCCGCAGGAAAGCAAAATACGCAATTTCGTTTACTTAGATGGCAAACTAAATACGTCATCTAAGTAAACGAATTCCAGCTATTTTGATTATGAACTACAAAACTAATTTTGATGAAATTTAAATGGGACCAATCGGTGAGTTGGTAGTATATCCTTTCACATAAAACAAGAATTTTTCAAATCGGTTCATAAATGACGGAAATATGAGTTCATATGAGGTAACAAACATAAAAAAAAAACTGGCCAAGTGCGAGTCGGACTCGCGTGCAAAGAGTTCCGAACATTGAGCATTTTTTTCTTACTTTTCCCCCAAAAGTGACCCAATACTAAAAATTTAATAATTTACGTAACATGTCCGTGTTTGGGTCACATAAGTCCATATGTGTACCAAATTCCCACAGAATCGGTCCAGTGGATCCGGAGAAAATTGGCTGTGACAGACGGACAGCCAGACACCCGAGTGATCCTATAAGGGTTCCGATTTTTTGTTGGGAACCCTTAAAAAAAACGACCGAATTGAAAACCTCCTCCTTTTTTTGAAGCCGGTTAAAAAATACAACCGACTTCCAAATAAAAACACTGCCAAGTAGGTATAAAATATTTTTTATTTCGGAAGTCTGCGTCAAAAAACGAAGAAACACGCAAAAACACCGACGTCCGAAATTAAAGTTATTATCTACCCGATTTTTTATAATTTGTAGTGTTTTTATTTCGAAGTTGGTTGTATTTTTTGTAAAAAAGTTTTTAATTAATTCAACCTGTACCTATGTATTTTCCCATCATCATTATGATGTCAGCCGAAAGACGTCCACTGCTGGACATAGGCCAAGTGTCGCCACAACAACCGGTCCTGTGCGTCTCGCATCCATCGGCTACCCGCGACCCATCACCAGGTCATCGGTCCACCTTGTGAGAGGCTTTCCAACGTTGCGTCTTCCGGTACGCGGTCGCCAGTCCAGAACTTTTCGGTCCCATCGACTATCTGTTCTTAGAGACTAACCTAACCTAAAGCCTTTATATTTTGTTTTCGAGGGGAAACCTTCAAAAGGCGCCTAGTATTTTGGGAAAAGATCAAGTAGAATGTAAATGTTGCTTCACTAAAACCACCAGATCATCAGCACGTGGAACCACGTTACCTCTTAAAAGAACACCCCGGAACCCGAACCCTCTAAATTGGAAATACCCACAATTCATTGCTTTTTTCAAATGCCTGTTGGTCCTCTTTAGTTGTACCTTTTAGATCACTATATGATCCAGGAGCCCTAACCTAACCTAAACTGCATTGCTACTTCAATTTGTGGGTTCTGGGGCTGCAAGTAGTGAATATTGTTCCTGCATATGCAAGGTTACCGACATAGCCCGAAGGATCGCCAAACTAAAGTGGCAGTCGCAGAACAGACGGTCGATGGGGCCGAAAAGTTCTGGAGGGGCGACCGTGTACCGGAAGAAGCAGCTGGGAGGCCTCCCTCAAGGTGGATCAATGACTTGGTGAGGGTCGTGGGGTGGTGAGCCAATGGATGCGAGACGCACAGAACCAGTTGTTATAGCGACACTTGGGGAGGCCTCTGTGCAGCAGTGGACGTATTTTGGCTAATATGATGATGTGTGAGCATGAGCTCTGCAGTATCAGGAGAGACAGCTTCTACCCTCAGTTCGATATGTTTTGGCTATACAAGCGGGAACGACAGTTTTCAGTTCAATTGCAATGACATGGATTCGGAAGAAAATATTGAGCATTTGCAGTGCGACTCAGCCGGTCGATTCTGTCAAAATTTCACCGTGTAAACTTAAGTGGAGAGAGCGTCAAGTAAACTGTAATTCCATATAAAATACTGATCTGCATCCGGTTAGACCGGAAGCCGACTCTAACAATCAACTTTTTTCCCGTACGCATGTTACCGTTGGTCATTGGAGTCATTTGTGGATCTTTCACAGTCTTTACGGTTAGCTAGTCAGAAGTTAAAAAACTGTAACCAGTATTGCCAAAATATAACTATCATGTTGCCCAGCCAGTTACTGTGAAGGTCAGATAGGCAGAAGCCGATCCCAATTTAGTTAGGAAAAGGCTAGGCAGACCATATTATTTTGTGGCAAAAAAAAAATATTTTGCGATCACATTCCGTAGCATAGATAAGCGCCATCTATAAACATTAGAAGTAACTATCTGAAGTTTGGTGTTCCACACTGGTGCACGCTGCCACCTAACGGTGAGCAGAGGAACAACTTCATCCTGTTTTGTCGCCTCTTACGATATGCTGTCAGAGATGGCGCTGCAAACAACGGCAAACAATCACACTAAGGATTTACAATGAAAATGTTTGCTTCAGAAATTGTTAAATATGACGATATGGAATTAGGAAAACAATTAATAAAATATAATTTTTAATAAGTGTTACACCTTCTTTATCCTCTTAGCAGTTAATTTTATTGCGGCGTAATAGACTACTTTATCGACAGAGCTATTTCCGGTTCGCGCTCGACGACATCACGCAACGCAAACTCGCGATTGAAGCTAACTTCAATTCATACATGTTCGATCTTTTCAACTACATCGAGACTTGAGCTTTTTGGGATTACGCTTTTCGGTAATTATTGTTTTACTCATTGAATATAGTGTGGTTTTGAAATACTTATTTGTAATTGCAGTCAAAGGTGAGTGATGCGTGATTTCGAGTGTGGTGTGATCATAAAACCGTAACAGTTTGGCGCGTTGGTTAGATTCTGTCAACATAGCTAATAAAGTGTTCACACGCAGTTGAGTTTATGCACGTGTAATTACAATACAAACGTGATTTTCCATTTACAGACATGGCATTGAGCGTTGCACTACCTCTGGCAGGCTTGGAGACAGAAAATTTTAACTCGTATAGCTCGTTCGGTCATATCATAGACATAGCGGGCCTGTCTCAGTCGCAATCGAGCCCGAGTCCGTCAGTCTCCAGTGATTCTAGCGGTATCGGGTCGCTGGGCTCGCTCAAATCAGAATCGGTAAACAGCGACTCCCTGCCGTCTAGTCCTCAAACAACAGAGAAGGTGAGTGATAAATTTTCGCACTATTTTGTTTGCATTCGTCCTGGCCTTGACCTCTCTATTTTCATAATATTCCGTAATGGCGAATGTCTTACGCTATCAATGTTGTGTACAATATCGACGTGTGATAATGGAAAGATTTGGGAGGCATAGGTTACGTGATATCCATTTTTATGTGATCGAGTGCGATTTGTATTATAAAAACAAAATTTGTAGTATAAAAAAAAATCTACCTTCAGCTTCTTGACAAAATTGTTTAGCACTTTAGAAAAGAAGTGAGCAGGGAAATGGATACTCATAAACCCCACTGCTTGTGTTGTTGGAATAATTTGTTGTTTTTGAGTGCATTGCTATGTGGATTAATGTTGTTATTGTGTCAATCTGTATTTTTTTTTTTTTTTTTTCAGAAAATATTCGAGCCGGTGGTGCAGCCGCAGCCACGTCCTATAGAAAAGAAACCCGAAGATGTCAAAATCACGTATGAAGGGCGCGACATCCTGAACTTGATGGGTAATCTCACGGACCCGCGGTGGAGCTACCGCCCCACGGTGCTCCCGCCCAACAACCCCGCGCTGTTCTTCGCCAACCGCTCCCAGTATCACCGGTTGGGCCCGTATGGAACTCGCACACAGTACGTAAAGGACTCTTGCCGCCTCTGCGGCTTCTCATGGGTCGTAGCTGCCACAGATTGATGTGACTATGAGTCAGCTTAAATCCTGAACAAACGAATGTTAAGTGGGTACGACTGGAACACTTCAGGGTGCATATCAACTTCTCTAACTCTTACAGTCACTTGATGGTCCATGGAACCATTACTAGCTGGACCATGACTTTAGTTCAAACATTTTTCATGGAATTAATTTTGACAACTTGTTATTTTTTCATAAAAATGACAACATATGATTATTTTGCTCATTGTTATCTTTTGACTTACGTTTTTACATTCTATTTTACAAATTGTTATAAAATAAGCATGTTATACCATGACTGACATAAAAATTATCAAAGTTCCTTTAATTGAACTAAAGCCAATGGTTCCGTGACACTTTCCTATAATATAGTTTGTTAATATGCTTGCCTGTTGTGCTCCAGTTATACGGATGACTGTGGAATATGTATGTGGTTATCGTCACGCACATTCGTAGAGTTACATTTTAAACGTGACTTAATACTGTGATCTTAATTTAAACAAGACAATTTTTGACAAATTCTGTGAATGGAATGCGTGACGATACATGACTTCGTTTTTGTTTTTAACTTATTTAATTGTGTGATAAAGTTAGGCTTAATTAATACTACGGACTTGCAATGCCATAAATATTTCCAGATTTATTCCAAAAAAACAGCATTTCTAGGTCCCAGTCTAATACAAAAGACAAAATTGGATCAAAACTAAATCTATATTCCATAAATCAACAAATTAAACTATCATAATATTAATATATTACGCTACACTTAGTTCCTCTTAGAAATGTTAATAATTTGTTATCCAAAGAATATTATATTAACTATAAATTGTTGCATATACAATTTATATTGATTAGTATAAAATACAAAGGGTGTAACTCGACCCATGGATTTGTGTCCAATAACTCTAAAGCAATATTTAAATTATAGACATTTACTTATGATATCATAATGAGTTATTTCCCACCATTACATGTAACAGTTATTATTTAAATATTGTTTTATAACATTCTTTAGTCTCTAGGAGATAATTTAGATATATTCCACAGTCATTTATCAATAGGGTCGTCATTGTTTAAACCAAAAGGCTGCTTCTCGGATGTTATTTAAATTTACGATTTTGACGAGACAGGCACGAATTTAAAGCCAAGCTGTAGGTTATTTTAAGATGTAATTATGATGATTGTTGGATTTACCGTCCGAGCATTACATAATAATAGTGATGACATATAATCTAGAGGATACGATCTTGACACATTACCCTAAAATCAACTTCTTATCAACTCAACTATAAAGCTTTGAACAACTCATTTGTAATTATTATATGATGAGCCCATGTCGAACATAGTCAAAATGGGTTATCAACTTATCAGTGCATATCATCACAAATTAATGCAGTGATTAGATATTCTAAGGTATTAGTAGTTGTTACAGACCGTTTTAAAACGTTTGAGTCATTGATATGCCCAGATGCTGGGCTTCTAGTGAAATTATAGTAAGTGTCGTTAACAGACTGGCAATATCTCTATGTACGTGCATATATAAATGTAATATTCGTGGTCTCTTAATTTAGTCAAGATATTTAATAGTGTGAGTCTCTTCAATTACATGTAAGTAATGTATAACATACTAACTATAACGAATAATTGATACTGTCCTTTTGTGCAACTTTAGTTCTGCTATGTTGTGATCAGCTTTAAATTGGAACTGGAGTATTTGTACACAATAATGTTGACATATTTCCCACATAGTTATTTTTATAAAAAATGTTGATATGAGACAATACAGTATGTAGTTTTCAAAATTTTCTTTACGTCTTATAGTTTGCTTAAAGGTTTGGCAAATATTTTGGAAGGGACCAACATGCGCGAATTGTTTTCTCAGAACACTAGTTTGTCAGCATAGAAGTTCACTTCGAAGCAGTTGTTAATTTAAATTCACATTGCATTTCAAATGACTAGTATTAGATTCGAGCCATATCCACGAGCTTTCATTTCTGTTTTGTCTGTAATCAATTAAACTGGGCTATGAACACAAAACTTAAGCAAGTAGTTGAAGTTTACAAATATTTATTTACGTATTTTATGATTCAGTGGGTAATGACTGAACATATAGCATGGATCTCAGAATGCAGCTAACAGTGATACACATTCTTTATTGCCTTTGTAGGAAGCCTCCCCTCAACGTACTGTTGGCAAATAAATAAATATTATATATCAATGTTCAGGGGTGGCTTCATTTGCCTAGTGTGCTATATCCTCAGTCACACGGACTCACAAAATGGTTGTTATTGGTTATTTTAAAATCAAAGTGTTGCATTCAGATTATTTTTAGTTATTAACTTATAATATGACAAAGCTGCAATCGAATGTAGTTCAAAGGAAAGTATTTGGAGCGATACGCACAGTTTAGTAGAGTAGCTCTTGTTGTGAATGTCTCCTAAGTTTAGTAGGTGATCCCGTAGCCCGTAGGCACACGGCGCGCGGCGCGACAACGAGAGGCCGAGGTGCGATGCAATATCTGCATTCCAATTTTGTGTTTAAGTTAGCAGCCGAGGGTAGTAGTTGTTAATGTTTATTTAATCCACATTGCCAAATATTTTGGTTGTTGTGCTATTTATTTAACAAAATTTTCTAAAATATCAATTTAGTACCTTCCATTACTAAGTGTCTTCAAGTGATTTTACAATGTTTTAATCATTTCAATTTTATGCATTTTATTTTGTTTTAGTCAAATCATAATTATACATGATATTATACATAATATTACCTATATGTTGTATTATATCTATTGTTCATTCATATGATAAATATTTTTTTCTCATTGAACTGTAGTCAAATGACAGTATTTTTATAATGAAAATTGTATAAGGATGAAGGGTTTTTTGCCTGGCGCGTGTGGCCTACGCCTGAGGGCCCGTGGGCTTGCCGGCGCGCCCGGGGCCGCGGCGACGCGCGTCCTGTGGGTATTACGTATATCTGATAAGCATTATGTAGGTTTAGCGAAATAGATTAACTCGGAGATGAACTCCAAGTACCAAAACTTATTGGTTCAATGTTGTTCTCGTATTATGGTGATATAGTGCGTCGCGCGCGGCGCAGAGCTCAATATTTTTAGTAACCCTTAAGAAAATTAATACCTCTTTTGAAAAAAATATAATATATATGATATAGTATATCCAATCGATAATCACATATTATGTATTTCCCTGTTTATTTTGATGTGATATCATAAATGACTGATCTGAATTTAGTTTTTAAGTTGGTTATTGATATGCAGTGCTATTTCGAGAGTGTAATTAAGATTTAATATTGAAAGTGCCAATGCTCGTAATTTAATCTTTATGACTGTTCCTTTATCGTAGCTGTTTGTAAGGGCTCAGCCCGACACTCCTTCGTCAACTTCAGTATAAGCAATCTTCTTTCTTACACTAAGTTTCCAATTTGTTGTTACTTTTATGAAATCACGTAACGTGCACAATCTCAGTAATGCTTGCAATATTATGTGTAACATGTTTTATTCCTCACTTATAATTTATAATCCAGCGTAATGTTAAGAGTACAATATGAGATGATGTTATATCATTCTAGTATCAAAATTAGCCGAAGATGTTAATATTATTAGTTAGGTAAAATTTTAACATAGCTTTGTATAATTGGGATGTTTTAGTATTTAGTAGTGTATAATTACGGCGTAGTGGCAAGCAAAATGTCTCGTGAATGAAGTGAATAATGTTAGTGGCAATAATACTCGATGTAAGTCCCCTGCCAAGAGACTTGTACAGGGTCGCGCCCGCGGCCACCGGCGGGCAGCACTCAACTGAACGTTAGGAACTAGGCGTTTATTTGTTGTAATTATAATAATAGACGTAGGTATTTTATCGTACTTAAATAATTATTCTTGCGATGCCTTAATTCTGGTTGTCAATTAGACATGTCTCTGCCTAGAGTGTTATCATTGTTTTTATTTATTTTAGTTTTTGCAGTTCCGGCTTCCTCCGTGAACTTCCAGTCCAGGCTGTTCTTTTGAAATGATTTTGAGGTCGATTTATTTTTACCTAAGTGTTCTTATTAAATGTTACCAAAATGTTTTTAATAAAATATTTTTATATGTATCTTGTCGTTTTATTTTAGAATTCTAAGACAATTCGTGAACAGCGATGTCGTAAACACCCACCTACATTCAACTACAAATAGCTGTCTGCAATGACTGTACAAAGTAAAAATAGCTTCGTCTTATTTTTTAGTCCTGCATGTGATATAATTTTGTCAGCTACACGCTTCACAGCAGTTTCTAATAAAGTTCGTCACGTTTCTTGGCGTAAACATTTATTTTTGGGCGAGTAGCCAATAACAGAAATTAGTGTCTGAAAAAATGTTTACGAGTAAATGAAAAGCTTGAACATTTATTTGCAATTAATTGGGTATTTACCACATGTTATTGTTTATTTACTAATCTAGATAAAACTGTTTACATTTTATTCGCGCTAACCTACGTCATGACTATCTATGATTGCTGCACTACACCATTTTCGTGAAATATGGCCCTGAAAGTGGTGTCGGAATATTCCGCTGCAATCCTCGGTTTATTGCATTGATACCTATATACTTGCCTAATTATATTTTCAGTTATGTGCAATAAGTACGTAACTACGTGTTGATTGACGTACATATTTCGAGTTTATTGATTGATCTTGTTATACCTAATCTGTTTGTGATAACCCCAATGTAAGTGTAGGTAGATATAGGTAGATACCTTATTATCTTTTAGCAATGAAAACATTCCAACAACCTAACAGCTTTATAAGTAGGTACCTACAACACGCTAGTATTATATTATCTGTGGTGCCTAGGTGCCTACAACCTACTGAGAGGATTGAGGAAAACGGGGAAATTAAGGCTGCTCTCTCGAAAAAAGCTTAAAATAGCATGCAGATGAAGCAGTTTTCCGTCGGCACTAAAAGAGAAATTACATCTAAAAAATAGTAAGTGTGTGTGAGTACCTACATGATATGATTCGTAATTTGGTTTAGCGAATTTGTCAATCGGAATCACATAATAAGAAAAAAAACTGGCCAAGTGCGAGTCGGACTCGCGTGCAAAAGGTTCCGAACGAATTTTTTTGTAACATGTTTTAACACTACAGACTTCTAATAGGTTTTCTTGTAATCTTTAGGTAAAGATCTATTATCTCGATTTTATTCAAAATTTTAGGCTCAGTAGTTTCGGAGATAAGGGGGGGGGGGGAATGATCAATTTTCGTCTAATTTCTTGAACAACTTTTAAACCATTTATTTTAAAATTATGAAAAAAATATAATTTGAACCCTCACAGTAAGCCCTTTGATTTGATATGTCACAAGATATTGTTCAAAAAAACTTTTTTTTTAATTTTCTAGTTTGAGCCCCAAAAGCGACCCCCATACTAAAAATTTTATGATTTACGTAACGCGTCCGTGTTTGGGTCATAGAAGTCCATATGTGTACCAAACTTCAACAGAATCGGTCCAGTGGATCCGACGGACAGACAGACACCCGAGTGATCCTATAAGGGTTCCGTTTTTTGTTCGGAACCCAAATAACGAAAGTTTATACAGTCGAATGGTTAAATAACCTACGTCCAATTTATCTAAAATCTAAATATGTACAAGAGTTACATCGAAAGATCTGTATATCGAAATACAGAGTATCGAATGTCCTAAATATCGAAGTACTGAGTATCGAATGTCCTAATTCAATTTCATTCGTTTTCATAACATAGCTGGTACATATGTATTTCAATTATAATTAAAATATGATTTTTATAGAACTGGTCTACTCCATACCCTCCGTATGCTCAAAAGTCTCTAGTGCTATCTCTATCGCACAATTATAGCCATGTTCTTAACTAGTCAACTGAATAGTAGGTTTCAAAATAATTTGGAGCCATACAAAACATGATTTAATTTACCAACGACTGTAAACAGAGCCGGTTTTAACACTACTGGCGCCCTGGGCGAGAATGTTACGGCGCCCTCTAACTACAATTCAAACCCATACGAAAAAAACTGGACAAGTGAAGTGAGCTCGAAAATTCATGCATCCTGGAAAGGTATTTTTCTTTTGATTATTCATACATAAACATAGTCGTTTTGTTGATTTATACAGAAAAGTTCGAGAACAAAGACAAGTGCAAAATGTAAGGGCGAGCGAAACCAGCTCGAATTTTTTTAAACCCCACGTCGAACGGGTTTTATTACGTCACCCGTTTAGGGGTGACACCCGAACGTGATAAAAAGTCAACGAACGGTCGATTATCACCCCAAAATGCAAGAAACCTCGTGAACTAAAGAAATTTTTGCACCCCATCTCAAAAGGGTTTAGTGTCTTTTGATCATAAATTGAAGTCTTTTCTTGATTTATACAGAAAAGCTCATGAAGTTAGAGAGTGCAGAATACAAGAGCGAGCGAAGCGACCTCAAAGATTTTTGCACCCTTCTCGACAGGTTTCATTGCGTCAAACTTTTAGGGGTGACACCCGACGGAAAAAAAAAACCACTCAACGAACGGGCGGGTGTCACCCTAAGCGGGTGTCAAACGGTGTGGGCCGCTTCGGTTTACCGCCTGCGGCGCCCCTCTATATCCGGCGCCCTGGGCCGTCGCCCAACCGCGCCCTACCCTAACGCCGCTGCTGACTGTAAAAAATAAATATTAAAGCAAATATTTATTTTTCTGCGTTCAATATTTTTATTGTATTTTATCTACGTCTAAAATCACTGTTTACAAGAGTGCTGATTTGTGTTATTATTTTGACAGAAGGAGTTTAGGAAGTTGCGTGCGAGCAACACTGAATCAGTTGGCGGTTTGAATTAATTTGATGTTGTGGCGCTAGGTTCGATATTTCGAACTTTCCGCGTGGAAGCATGCGGGGACTGCGCAGTGCCGGGAGGTGAAATCGGTGCTTTCGAGCAATCATTTATTTCAGAGATACGGCCTTAAGGGCGATTTAGGGCACTGCAACGTGTGGCTCATGTTCTGACAACGGACACCGCACTCACATTGGGTATCCCGTATCCGTCGGGTCTATAAAACTCTGTTGCACCAAGTTGTGTAAGTTTGCAGCGGCTTGCAATGGTCTCTCTATCAGATGTGGATGGTATACCTACACCTGCTCACGAAAGTCACGGCCAAACTTAACCATTTACGTTCCCATTATGCTATCAAACCACGATCCGTAACGCAGAACGAATTTAGCCACTGGAGTCCTCTCAAGCAAAACGCAATGCCTTGTTTTTAAGAAGCTAACAGAGGACAACTAGGCCATTTCTAGGGTTCCGAATGTTCGTATGAAAAAACGGAACCCTTATGATCACTCGTCCTTCTATCTGTCACAGCCAATTTTTTTTCCGAGTCTACTGGACCGATTCAGTTGAATTTTGGGAAAAATATGTACCTTCTTAACAACATAACATGCGTGTCACAGAAATACCTACATATTTTACGCATAACGAAAATAAATAAATTTTGAATGTAGATTGTGGGGTAACGTTTACTAGGATCGCGTGAGAAATAAAATAAAAAAGGTTTCCGAATGATGCAGATGATTAAAATTTTTGTTTCATAGTGACATGAACGCTGGTGTCTCGTAGGCCTAGGGCTGCCATCTGTCCGGGTTTTAAATCTTAATTAAAACTAATTCGTAATTGTAAGCCGCATACAAGCTAACTTGGCAAAAAAAATTCGAGCTAGTTCCGCTCGCTCTTACATTTTTATTTCTAAGTTTTTTAGGTATAATTTGACAAAGAAACTTTTATCGAACTAGATAAAGTGTTTGACGAGTGGTTAATAGAAATTTCCAATCTGATCCAAGCCAGGGTATTTCGTATTTCGAGTTCGCCTGATTGTTAGGTACAGCCTTCTTTTCACATAAGCGCGTTTATGTGCAAATAGTAAAAATCTAAGGTAGGTTCTCCCCGCACAGACAAATATTTGCACCCCCCCCCCCTTCTTTAACGAAATCCTGGATCCGCGTCTGAATTACATTCTACATTAGACTATAATATTGCTTACTAGCTTCTGCCGGCGGGCAGCGGTTTCGCCCGCGTAGTCCCTAGGGGGAACATATTCCTGGAATAAAAAGTAGCCTATGTCCTTTCTCAGGCTCTAGACTATCTGTGTACCTACCAAATTTCATTTAAATCAGTTCAGTAGTATTGGCGTGAAAGCGCGAGAGACAGACAGACAGTAGGTAAGTTACTTTCGCATTTATAATATTAGTAAGGATTTGATTATTGATGAAAAAAAAACTCGATGTCAAACGAACAGTGATCCTAGTTATCTTTGCAACCAGATTATACGTGAGAGAAAGAGTGTATTTTTTAATTAGAGTTGTTATTTAATTTGTTACGTTGTGGTTCGCAAAAAAGCTAAATTATTAAAAAAAAAACAATGTAAAGTTTTTATTTAAAAGGGCGAATTTTTTTTGGTTGCATCCGGGTAAAAACCTAAATTTTACCCAAATGTCCGGCGTTTTTAAAGTATTTGTCCGGCGTTGGTAAATTATGTGATGACAGCCCTACGAAGGCCCATTTGTCGCTTTAAGCTGGACGACAGCTGAACTCTGGGTCCTGGATTTGGATAGGTACCACCGTACCAGTTCGATCAGTGTTATTTTATAGGGGTTATTCCAAGTTTGTCTCAGAATATCGGTGTTTGGATTTCTTCCTTAGTTACGCAGTAGTGGCAATGACCACTGTAGTGTCCACGCATCGTATCACTAATAGTAGGTATTTGGCTCGCCTACGCACCACCACGTGCTGCCTGACTGACGGTTGAACACTGACTGTCCGTTGACTGACTGTACGTTGTGACGTACGCGCTCGAAAGCAATCATAAGTATATACATACACTACATCCCTTCCTTTTTTTTTATTTGTGTATAAATACTTCCTGTAGTAAGTTTTTTATGGATCTAGGTACTTATAAAAAATATATGTATGTATTTATTACTAAGTATTTATTTCCTTCCAAACACTGTACATGACACTAGAGGTATTTTACTCCTTTATTATTATTTTTTTTCGGTTAACGACCCGATTATACTATATTGTAATTATATACCAATTATATTTTTTTTTCAATGATCACATGTGAGATAATTATTTTGATTTTCTTTATTGTATTCAATGTTATATGCCTTGATATTATTATTATCTCTATCTTTCTTCCCTTTTCTCTTTTTAATTTAGTCATAATTAATCAATCTTATTATGAAGCAGATGTATCTTTTTGATTCAATTCCTTGGTTTTTTTTTCATTAAAAACTTTCCACTGACCTTCAATTTCTATAAATGTACAACATTTCTTTTTCATCATTTGTCCTGTTTCATCATTATATACTTCAATATCCCCCAAGAAATTTGCTATCGTTAATCTCTACGGCAATTATCTAAAATTTTATTTTTTTACACACAGAGCTATTCCAAATCTTCAGTTAACTGACTTTTCGTTCAGTGTTTTAGCCATTCGACAGTTCTTAACTGGCTGTAATCAATCCTTTAGGTTTGATTCGTGATTCACTAGTATTCGTGATTACCAAGTCCAAGCACCAATGAAGTCATAAAACTCACATTGATTTTAACAAAGAATGTCAAAGACTACGTATCTTATTCACAGTCAACATCTATCTCATAGCTCAGCAAAACACAATTCGTATACTCGCACTTCCCCATGGGAAGAATACCGAGTAAACTCTAATTTGTACCACCAATAGCAACGACACCCTGATACAGACTTCCTCGTCTATATCACTCTGTGATACTGCTACGATATCCTGGTAGCCCGCCGACCCACAGAACTAAGAACCTGTTCACACAAAATAATTTTATGCTTACTCGTCATCTATTTCATAACTTCACAACGTCAATTATTCATATACTTGGCCTTGGGCATCTTCCCGACAATGAGATTTTAAAACATACCAACCGGTAAGTTATGCACATCAGAGTTTACGAAGAGAAGAGAACCTAGGCCTGTCAATGTTTGTGCCTACGTTCATGTGAAGGGGCTACGTTCATGAATTACTCTACGTCAATCTACGAGCATCATGGTCATAACTGCACCGAATAGTTTGAATCAATCAATATTATTTTAAATCTTACTTATATTAACTTACATCTACAGTAAGCAACCCGGTAGTGAAAAATCTATTCAGAAATTGTAATAGCTCAGAATTCTCTGTATCCCTACAGCTTTAATCAATGTCATTAATATCAAGTTACGGTTTATAGTCGTTTACTATCGAATTTACGAACTGAATTTAATAACTTGTTATGTAAGAAAACTGTCACCGACACGTTAATATAAAAGCTTAAATCCATTTTTTCACTAAACACGTCTAAGTTGGAACATGACCTTATGGCAACCTTGCCATGCAATATCTCATTCTTTAAGTTCGTACTGAATAAAATGTTGAAACTATTACCACCTACGGGAATCTCTTTAAGTACTCGCTTTTTTATATTTATAGGCACCTATATCTCACCTGGTGGCAAGCGATGACGTGGTTGAAGATGGAGCACGCTTGCCCAGAAGCAACCCAATCACTCCCGACTTAAAGATTCCCAGTTTGCAACTATCAGGAAACACAGACTCTGGCAGGGAATTACGCTCCTTGAATATTTCTCCAACCATAATCATGTATTTGTCAGAATATGGTAGGTACATTATAGTCTTAAGATTAGTTACTGGTAACCGTTCTTTCATTTTTTTTTTCAACTTTTCTTCCTATTATCCTTCTTAATGATTGAGAAGCTGGTTGTACTTTCTCATCGATTGGCACTTCCACTAAAACATCATTGGATTTCGGAAACTGTCTTAGTTTCCATTTGGTCAATTTGTAATCCGATTTTAAGTACACCCATTATCAAAGTGTTACTTTTATCAAGTAAAAGTAACACTTTTTAAAGCATATTGCCAGGGTTTCTACACGGGGAATCTTTGGGTCAACTATACCAAAAGATCGCTGGATGACCTACGCGTCCAGTATAATAACATTTTTAGGATGCTGTTGGGACTGCCACGATGGTGCAGCGCTTCTTGTATGTTTGCGCAAAACCGAACCGATGGCTTCCACGCCGTCATTCGCAAAATAACCGCGTCGCTGTTGTCAAGGTTGCGGGCGAGTGGCAACAGTATACTAAAAACTGTGGCGGAGAGTATCGACTCTTCGATAATTAAAAGTTTTGTGAGAAGGACTATCACTAACCATTAGATTGGGGTTGTCCTTTTCACAATAATATTTATTCTGTTCTGTCTTCTTCTCTGTTGTATTTTAGCTACTAACACTAGTAATAAATTATAATATTGTTTACTAACTCGCTGGATCATTGTTGTCCGAAAATAAAGAATTATTATTATTATTATAACTATAGCCATGGCAATTTCTTTCCCAAGTAGATCTCTAGTTCCATCAGAGATGCAAAAAAAGTAAAAAGTTGCATTTTCAGATCTATCTGCTACTTTTATATTTGCGTCAAATGGTCCTGTTAGGTCTTGACCTAACAAGACCATTAGGAAGAACCCCTTGGGTTTTCTTACTTTAAGAACAAACAAAAACTTGTTTTGTTTCATATTTTCCCAAGTTTTGTGTGTGATTAAAGTTGGATTTACCTACACGCAGAGTCTACTAACATTTTTTTTTTTTTTTTTTTAACCTTCATTCCACCTATACGACAATCTAGTAAACTGTCATCGTCGATTTTGAACACATATTGTATGTCTTTCGACTCTGTTTGAACTGAAATCTGTCTGCTTATTGTCTAAGCCGTACTAAGAAATTTTTGAAACTTTTCATTTGCCCCTTGTTTGATCAATCAAAAAGAGTGACGTTCTTAATTCTCAATTTGTTTAGGTGTAAAGTATGCGTGGAGTTTGGTGATAGCCACTTCAAAGACATCCACTCCATCAGCAGGTGATATTTGTATCTGGTATATTATTAAACTAGCTGATCCGAGCAACCTCGTCTTCGTCACATTATCCATTAATGCTTTGCTACTATTGGTCGTAGCATGATGTTAGATCCTATAGTCTTCCCCGATAAATAGGCCGTCCAACACTAAAATAGTCCTTCAACTCGAACCAGCAGTTCCCGAGATTAACGCGTTCAACCAAACAAACAAACTCCTCAGCTCTACAATATTAGTATAGACATTTTTAGCAATTCTAGTCCACAAAATGTAGCAGCAAAGCCCGTTACTTGTCACTACCCTTGATGCCAACAGCTTCCAGGTAGATCAAGAGTTCCTACGTCCAGCGTTTTTATCTCGTTCCTATTGATGAAGGTTCCCCCTCACAATCAAATTTGTCAATTTAATGACCAGTATGTACATAAAAAGTACCACTAGGCACTGCTGACCTATTTTGTCTTTGATAACTAACTGTCAATTTAATGACCAGAAGGTATATTCTGCTGTAATTACTGTCATTCAATGATGACTTGTCAATTTAATGACCAGTAGGTGTATTCTACTGTTATTACTGTCATTCAATGATGACTTGTCAATTTAATGACCAGTAGGTGTATTCTACTGTAATTACTGTCATTCAATGATGACTTGTCAATTTAATGACCAGTAGGTATATTCTACTGCAATTACTGTCATTCAATGATGTCTTGTCAATTTAATGACCAGTAGGTATGTTCTACTGCTATTACTGTCATACAATGATGACTTGTCAATTTAATGACCAGTAGGTATGTTCTACTGTAATTACTGTCATTCAATGATGACTTGTCAATTTAATGACCAGTAGGTGTATTCTACTGTTATTACTGTCATTCAATGATGACTTGTCAATTTAATGACCAGTAGGTATGTTCTACTGCAATTACTGTCATTCAATGATGACTTGTCAATTTAATGACCAGTAGGTATGTTCTACTGCTATTACTGTCATACAATGATGACTTGTCAATTTAATGACCAGTAGGTATGTTCTACTGTAATTACTGTCATTCAATGATGACTTGTCAATTTAATGACCAGTAGGAATATTCTACTGCAATTACTGTCATTCAATGATGACTTGTCAATTTAATGACCAATAATGCTGTTGAGGATCCTCTGAACATAGTCAAACGGTGTCAATTTAATGACCAGCAATGCTGCTCCAACGTCATAAAAAATCAGTATTATTATATCATTATACTGTTATAAAACTTGAAAATAACTTTATTATTTATTTGTCGATTAAATGACCAGGTACTACGCCAGTTTACATGGAATATAAGTAAGTTATTGGGGTATATCCATTTAATTAGGTAACGTCCAGACGGTCAATAATTGTTTTTGAACTTGTCCTAAATAACCACCAATAAATACCACAGTACTTAAATAATACTGCAACCTATCCTTCCGATAAGGCCAAGCATAATATTAGGGTTCAAAATAAGAAAATCATTAAAAATACTCCACGTGTCTGACCACGTTTTTAAGATGTGGTGGTGTTTATTTTTCAGAATTATTGAAATATCCACTAATCACTTTGTTCATTATGGCACATGTAGGTACTTCAACAATTTAGCAATACCTATGAATATTATAATAATTACAAGATCACTGGGTAGGGTAAAAGCGACATTATATTAATGTTTGTCGTAATTTATGACTTACGTAGGTGTAAATAAACAAACACAGTTTAACATTAAAATTTGTTCTTCAATACCATTATGATTATTCTATAGTCCATTATTACTTTAGTGCGAGTTACTAAACAACGAAGAACATTCCTTAAAATGTTATCAGTGTAGCTGAACATTCCAATGTAATGACTTTTTCGTAAGTTAAGCAATAGTCACCACTGTTAAGTAGGTGTAAAGTTTTATAATTTTGAATCATAATGGGTATCTATTTGTTAATTAAAGTAAACTAATGGTTTAAACCATATTTTGGGTAAAGGTAATTATAATAGCTGAGAAATATAAATGAAAATGTCGCATGTTTTCTTAGTTTGAATAAGTAACATTCATGTACCTAAGTAGCATAAGTAAATTATCTTGCCACTTCGCCAGTCACATTTTCTCTTTTTTTTTTTTATAAAGTCACTTTACTTACAGTTTTAATTATTTTTTTTGTCCTCGTCGCCATATGTAGTGTCCACGCATCGTATCACTAATAGTAGGTATTTGGCTCGCCTACGCACCACCACGTGCTGCCTGACTGACGGTTGAACACTGACTGTCCGTTGACTGACTGTACGTTGTGACGTACGCGCTCGAAAGCAATCATAAGTATATACATACACTACAACCACCATGACTGGGTAAAATGTAAGTGGACTATTGTCACTTGTACAAGCATTTATACCCTCTTTCTAACCCCCCTGATTCCCCGAAGTGAAGCACCAAGCGCAGCGTGATGTTATTTGAAATGGTATTGGTAGGTACCTACCTATCTACGGTAGATACCTAGGTACAATGGGTGGAAGGCTCGTCTTGCGAAACTAATAAATCTATTAATAATACTAGATAAAAACGTGACGTAAATACCCACTAATTGGTTGATATTGGTAGCATGTACATTCAATTAAGGTATAATTAGTACCTATCTAGTACATTTGAATTACATTGGTAGGTAATTTAAATTAAGAAAAACATGACATCTCTATCAATATCCAAAAGTGCTAATCATTGTTACATTATTAAAATTGTATGACTGTGTGTGAATCATCTATTGATATTCGGTACAGTATCAGTATAATCACACTGATAATAACAGGTAGGTAAGTAAGTAGCTACCCCATCCTATTGCATAAAAATAAACAAAAGAAAAAAAACCAATGAGTAACTAGCTGTAAAATGTAAAATCTTATCATGTTGAGGAAACAACAGCGATAAAAGTTGTATATTAGTAGTTATGTCTTTCGTTTGTCCGCTAATTCGATCGAGATTAGCGGTAAACATTGTCTATTTACAAAATGGATGCCTAGGTACTTTAAACGCCATCTTTCAAGCATTCTGAACATCGCGAAGATAGTTCTGCAAAATAATGGCGGGTTCGTTCACAAGAAGCTCGCGTCAGCGCCATCTATTCACTCAATGAGTAAGCATCACTTCCGAGCGGCGGCGGCGCGTTGCTGAACGCAAGCGAAATAACTGTATAACAGATGGCGTCGCAATCGCAAAGGTTTAAAGCGATTCTCTACCAACGCCCAGAGATGGCGCTACTTGTTCTATTCTACCCGTGTTCACGTCCCGTACAATAAGTTTAGCCGCGAAACCAGGTAATTTACTGAAATGTCAAATGTTTTTATTATGAATGTAGACAGACATGATAGAGGGGTTTGTGAATATCGCTCGAGGGTTATTATTATAGCCGTGCTCTCCGAAGCATGGTTATAGGTACGAATATAGCCATGCTTCCAAAAAGCACAGTTATAATAATACACTGTTTATGCAAAACAGCCTCTTCGCCAATATATTACCTAGGTACTTTAAATCGTCGTTAGGTAGGTACTTACATGTCAGCAACCCAAAAATCTAACAACCAGTCTTGCGAAGGATATGTAGATATCGTTTTTCCCAGTTCCTGGCTTGTGGAGTAAATAAAAAGCTACATTTTGTTCGACGAAAAGGCAAGCTAGATTTAACCTATGTATTGTAAACAGACATGACCAATTCTCTAAATTGGTAATTATTTATGAAAGAAAGACAGTAAAACACAATATACTTTAATATTTACTAAGTAGAAAGTTATCGCAACACGGCACTTTGATGTGCTTTGTATTTAATTAATTAATCTCAAATGCGTTGTTAACAAAGACACGAAATAATATTAAATAGTCTCCAGGTAGTCTATTCTGTAAATAACGATTTCGATATCGAGCTTCACCTGAGTGACAAAGCTCACAAACTGAGCTTTATTACGCACTTTATACGAATTGATACTCACTTCGGATTCCGCTGTCGAGATACGAAAATGTTGTTACAGAATAGTACTGCACTACTGTAGTGGTATTCTGTAACAACATTTTCGAATCTCGACAGCGGAATCCGAAGTGAGTTTAAAATTAAGATATGTTGTATTCAATACAGCTCACTTTGTGAGTTTTATCACTCAGGTGAAGCTCGATATCGAAATATTTATTTACAGAATAGACTAGCAGGCCTCTTCGATCCAATAGTACAAGTAATTTTAAACAAATTAATCACGGAGGAGTTCAAATATCTATCTACTTCAAAACAGAGTCAACAAAACATTTTTTTTTGTTATCTTTATTCGAATTCTCTACCGACGTACCACGTCCTACATACCTGACATCAACAACATATAGGTAAGATTTAAGCAAATTGAAACATTTTAGGGTTCTGATATTACAGTTTATTTTTAAAATAGTTAAGTATTTTAAAATTTAGTTGCTATCAACTGCGAACTTGGGTAGATGGTACACATCCTACATATACGTAGAGTTGTGGTAGGTAACTACACATATTGAAACCACAGCGCAGGCCACGCAAATATTTCTCAAGGGAAACGAACCCGCAATCAAGAAACCTGCCTCGCTTTTTCCCAACTATATTCGACTGCCAGTCTAACCGCATGGAATTGAGTACCAGTATTTTACATGGGGCGACAGCCTCCACAACCCAGTAACTGGGTAAGATTGGTGTCAGGTTTTCTGGCTTCTGTCTATCCGTAACAACTGTCAAAGATATGCAAATGACGGGTGGGAACAACTGCTTAACGTGCTTTCCAAGACACGGAGAAATGTCGGTATGTTCAGATGGTCATCCATCCACGGGCCGACCTCGGTAAGCGTTGCTTAACCTAGAAGATCGACCAGTGCTGTTGTAAGGAAAATAAAATACAACCGATTTGAGAACCTCCGCCTTTGTTTGAAGTCGGTTAAAATCGGCTTACCGTAATGAAATGGTCGACGTGTCACAAATTAATTGCAAGCCAAGTGCTGCAGAACTGGCTGCCGCCCACGAATGTCGTTTGTTTTATGACACTGCACAAACAATTATTATACACAGTACCATGCTGGTATTGGTATAGCCGCAGCAAGCATGACTGCTGGCCGCAAGTTCTTTGAGTCGATTGTCAAGACGGGCAAAATTATATTGGGCTTTTCCATTAGAACAAATCATCACTTACCATCAGGTGAGATAGTGGTCAAACGCGTGCCTATCAATTGTAAAAACAAAGAACACAGCGGAAATCTGAAATGCTGTTCGGTTAATGGCCACAGTAGCGCTGCTAGTCTATTCTGTAAGTAACCATTTCGATATCGAGCTTCACCTGAGTGACAAAGCTCACAAAGTGAACTTTATAACACACAACATAAAGGTCTTATGTTTATACTCACCTCGCATTCCGCTGTCGAGACTCGAAAATGTTGTTACAGAATAGCACTACAGTTCTGTAAAATACTCACCCTAAAAACGTATGTGAAGTGAACATGAAATGAGCTTGTCACTCCATGCCGTCAAGTTGGAATGACAGTGCACTTTAAGCCAATAGCATAGCTTAGAGCAATGTCTTGTGAGTTGAATATAACAACATCTTCAGGATGTTGTTGCGTCTACCTCGAGACTGTAGTGCATCCAGAATGTTCGTAGAGGCGCGGACAGATGGATATCATGCGATTATACGCAAGACGGTCGCCTCTATTTTCCACCGCGTAGGAGGTAGAAGCAACGGCATACTGAAGATGATTGCTGGCCGCCTTGACTGTCCTATGCAGTATAGATGGATGAGGACGATAATGGGCATTTAAATTTTTGTTGTAAGTACCTTTTTTTTACTATATATAGGCATACGTTTACCTATATAATAAACTAAATATAATTATATGGACGAAATCATAATTCTAATTCTTTTTAAATATATTTTGAATGTTTATTTGCTATTTAGTTTTGTTATATATATAGTTTAATTTTTGCTATTAATTAATTATCTATTGACATTTTAATTATTGAGTTGTGTGTTATGTATATGGATTAACCCGAAATAAATGAATTGTTATTAATTATTAAAGCTCACCCCACTAACTTTCCACGTTGAGAGAATTGCAGAATACACCGACAGGTTCACCTCCATTGCGGTGGTCAGGTTCTTGTTGGTCAAGATCTTGTTAGTAGATGATCTAAACATAGGGTATTGGACACTTATCTATGGATTCCGTAGAGCTGTAGGTATCCGCGGCGAGTTGTTGAAATCCACCTCTTGTTGATACATGTCATCATCTTTCTGCCCTTGTCCCATTTTACTTGGGGTGCCAAACCCAAGTAACATGGGATGGAAGAAAAAACCGTGTTGCGCCGGCAACACTGTTTTTTCTTCCATTCTGTCCTATCAGCCGTCACGCTATCACTCGCACCAATCCATCCATATTTTCATCGGCCTTCCTCTCCCTCTCCATCCATCCACATTTATATTCATAACTCTTCAAGTTACATGCGGTTCATCCCTCCTCTTCACATGACCATACCAAGACCAACGAAACCCTTTTAACTTTTCCGTCACTGGCGCCACTTTTAAACTACCTCTAATGTACTCATTTCTCACTTTAAACATTCTCGTTACTCCACACATCCATCTGAACATTCTGATCTCCGTTACATGCAGTCTATTTTCATTTGTCTTTTTCACAGCCCAACATTCTGATCCATACATTAGGTACGACTTGTTGATACATATCATTCGATTCTAATTCGAGGCCCCTGGAAGAGCTTATTCTGCGAAGCAAATAGCGACAAAAATAAACAAATTTCAAATAAATCATTACGTCACGAGCCACCAATCTCTTTCATAAAAAAAAAATTAACAGCGACAATAAATCCAGGCGCCGCGTCGATTCCCAACATTATTTGCGACAAAATACAATTTCACCAACTACATTGTTCGAAATCATAATGGAATATAGTCTGAATTGTTTTTTACGCTCCGTAATAACCGCGGCAATGATGTTTTTGTTTGGAATATCCACTTTTGTGTAGCCGTAATGGGTGTATTCATTCAGACGGGAGCAACTGAAAAGTGTCTCTTTTATCAGTCGCACAATGGAAGGGAATCAAAGAAATTACGAATTCCACGGACCGATGTTCTACAGTGTAAAATAAAGACAGAGGTTTGTAGCGCCTTTGTTGGTTTATAATATTTTCATTGTTGAATAGGTGGGCCGATACAGCTTCTGATATTTATGATAGATATGCATCTCGAAAACAATGGCGCGTTATGTGAACTGTAGGTAATAAATAGGCTGTGGTTGGATTAATGTTGGTATTAAAGGACAACGTTAATTTACAATTGCATGATAATGGTTATCCCTTAATCGGTCATCCTATAAAACCATCTCTATTCGCTAGATAACCTTCCTAGCAACGTCCTATCAACCAGCGCATGCATCGCTCGCTTTATGTGAGTAAACTAGCTAACCGATTTTTCAGTGATGCTCCGCTCCTATTGGCCGTAGCGTGGTGTTATACAGGGTTATTTGTATAACACCTACAACCTCTTAGGCAGTGAAAGTATACATGATTATGTATAAAAAACCCAAGATGCACAGTCTCGAACAATTGCAACACTCAAAACTGTCGTCAAAAACTGACATGTATCAAGTGTCATGTGTGAGTTGTGATAAACAATTTTTTTTTAAAGCAGTGCAGTATGGCGAGCGATGCGAGACTGTTTGAAACTAGCGCACAATTATACATTGTGCGCTTGTTTTTTGCGGACCTTTTTGAGATGCTGAGTGTGTTTCTTGGGTTTTTATATATCAATGGCTGTTTCATACAAAATGCAATATTTAGCCAATGAAAATGTATGAAATAGCTGATATTTTTTTCGAGTTTATAGATAGCATTTCTCGATGAAGGGGCTATCCAAAACTAAAATAATTTTTCAATTCGAACCAGTGGTTCTTGAGATTTAGCGACTTCAAACAATAAAAAATAAACATAACAATAAATAAAAGAAAAATGGCGTTCCTTAAGATGCGATCCTGTTTTTCAGTTGAAAGTCCCTCTTCTTTCAGTGAAACCCCTAAACATCTCAAAACCTTGACCGTCATAATTGGACAAACTATACAACACAAATATATTGCTACAACATTGATATATAAAAAACCCAAGATGCACAGTCTCGAACAAATGCAACACTCGAAACTGTAGTCAAAAGCTGACATGTATCAAGTGTCATTTGTGTGAGTTGTGGAGTTATGCTATAACCATTTTTTTTGCAAATTCTACCTTACACGGATCGCTTAAAGTTGTTTTTACAAAGTTTGAAACTTGCGCACAATTATACATAATTGCGCTTGTTTTTTGCGGACGTTTTTGAGATGCTGAGTGTGTATCTTGGGTTTTTTATATATCAATGTGCTACAATTTAAAAGGCGTAATAATAAGAGATCCTCCAACATTTGTCATATTACTCATTTTCATAAATCAGAGGGGTACATCTCGCTTTAAAAAAAAATTCATAGTCTACCTCTACAGAACATGTAACAGAAGGACGCAATACCTCTTAAGGGGTCATTGTACTCATCATTATGAACAATTTTTACTATGGAACCAACATTGAAATCGCGAAAAAAAATTCGACTCCCCCATAAATTTATGTGCACATATTATAACTCGACAAAATGTACTGAACAGCTGATTTTTTTTCGCGGTTTCGGGGTTGGTCCCATGGTATAAGTACAATGACCCCTTAAGAGGTATTGCGTTTATTCTGTTCCACGTTGTAGAGGTAATAACTATTTTTTTAGGGTTCCGTACCTCAAAAGGAAAAAACGGGACCCTTATAAGGATCATTTTGCTGTCCGTCCGCCTGTCTGTAAAGACCGTTTATCTCGGGAACGCGAGGAGGAATGGAGATTGAAATTAAGACCATATACTCAGACCGAGAGTCGCTTCACCATCATCATCATCATATCAGCCGAAAGACGTCCACTGCTGGACATAGGCCTCACCCAAGAGTCGCCACAACGGCCGGTCCTGCGCGTCTCGCATCCATCGGCTACCCGCGACCTTCACCAGGTCATGGTCCCTTGCAGCTGTGACCAAAATCAAACTTCTAAGTTAACGTAAACAAGATACCTACGGTCGTTTATGCCGCGAAAAACGTATATTTTGACACTCTCAAGGGAATCAAAATGTATAGAGTATTTCCCGTTGACCTAGAACTATGATATTTGGCAAGTAATACCTTCTTATACTACAAGTACCTGTAGGGAACAAACCAGCTTAAAAAACCAGCTGGCTGAACTAGACATTCAGCATATGGACATACTGGACCAGCATCAACAGCTCCGTCTACTTGTGTCTAATTTCCAGCACTGCAGCGACACACATGAACTGGCTTTGAGACGCATATCTGAGCTGGAATTGGAGTTAACCAGAGCCCACAATTCTATTACCCACTTGGAAGCTCTTAAGGCCGGTGAAGAGTCTGCGAAGACCAGCAGACTTTATGATGAGTTGGTTGGTAGCGGGTCCGGACCAATTTGTGTAGAACCAATGGTTACAATAGACTTAACCAATGAAACCATTAATAAATGTAATTTATTTAGAGGCCATAATAAAATAAAAAAATATATTAAAGTTAATAGATTAATTAGGAGAATCCATAAAAAATTAAAAAAACAAAAAGTCAACAAATTGAATTTAGAACTAAGGCAAAAAAATATCAATTTAATGTTTGAATTAAAAGATAGTAGTGATGAGTTAAATTTATGTAAACTCATGTATGAAAAGGATACTCAGCACCTTCAGGATGAACTATTTGTTAGGGAACAAACCCTTAAGGAAATATTTAGTAAATATGAGGCTTCTCAACTGGATCTGAGTAAACGCTTGCAGGAGGCTAATGAGCTGGTGGACCTGGTAACGTACAATGCGGAGAGGTATGAGTCTCTGACAAATAATCTCTCTTGCAGCTGTGCTTGCTCCCAGGCACCACAGCCTCAGCATGTTACACTCACACCCTCGGTAGCTCAGCCTGTAGGTAGCTGTACTGTTAATAATAGTGTTAATAATAGCATTAATTCAAATAATTTGATTAACACAACTTATGTATTTTCTGACAAATTTGGACAGGGTTTTGGTAGTGTATTTAACCAGTGTTCAAACCATTACGTAATAAATAATTGTTTACCCGGCGCCAGTTTTTGCCAATTAATTAGGAATATTAAATTGTCAAAGATAAACCCCAACTCAACTATTATAATATTATTTGGGGATAGTTTAGCTGTAGGTAAAAAAGACATAATTAAGTCTGTCAATTTAATGTTACATCTAAGTGAGATAAATACTTGTAAATTTATTTTCTGTGCTTTGCCTTACTCTCAATATTTATCTGAGGACCTAAACAGGCACATTTTTGATTTAAATATGCTTATTTATAATAGGACCTATCGTCATAGTGACGCTATTTTATATTTTGATTGTAATCAATTTATTACTGATTACAAACTGACTAGTTATGAAATGTATTTACCACCTAGTTGTAGGAGACATATTGCTAATCTTTTAGCATTCAATATACAGTGTGACACCGGTATATGTGGTGTACCAACGCATACTGTTAGTAATGATACTAACATTTCTATTGATACACATAAGAGTTTAAACTATTAAACTCGTCAACGGAAAAGCCTCATATTTTGAATATTGTACATCAAAATATGCAAGGTCTGTCCGGCAAGGAACTTGAGTTAAGTTTATTCATAGAGAATTATGATGTTCAGGTGTTATGTTTAACTGAGCATTGGTTGAAAGAGCATGAAGTAGTTTTTATTAATGATGATTACTTTACCGTACAAAGTGCGTTTGTGAGAAAAAGTGCTATTCGCGGTGGATCATTAGTCCTTGTTTCAAACAAATTAAAATGTAAACAACGTTTAGATTTAGTTAATCTTTCTATTGAGCGCACTATTGAGTTGTCTTGTGTTGAACTCGAGCGATACGTTATAGTTTGCGTTTATCGACCGCCCTCTGGTGATTTTGGTCTTTTCGAATCGGTAATGGAGGATTCACTTAATAAATTAAAATCAAGTAATAAAAGTATAGTTGTATGTGGAGATTTTAATGTAAATATTTTAGATGTTGCTCCATTAAGTATCAGACTTCTGAATCTATTTAGGTCTTATAACTTGGTTAACTTGTTTTATGAACCAACTAGGATCACGGCATCTTCATCGACTTGTCTAGATAATATCTTTAGTAATTGTGATGCCGAACATAAATTAGTGTTAAGTGACTTAACGTCTGACCACTGTGGCCTATTAATTAGCTTACCTATGGCAAAAAATAAAAAGTCGCATAAAATTGAATGCAGGCCATATACAGCTAGTCGTTGCAATAAGTTCAAAAATAATATAGCTAATAAAATTACACCGTCTTTGATAGAACATGAGGATCCAAATAAAATTTATGGAGCTCTTTTTGATGTTGTGCAAAAAGAATATCAATCCACTTTTAAGACAAAAACCATAAACATTAAAGGTACCTCCGTTGGTTTCAACCAATGGGCTACTGCAGGTATATATAAAAGTAGAGCGAGATTATATGAGTTATATGGTTTTAAAAAATACAGGTTTGATATCCCTTTTTTAGAGTATGTTAAAAAATATTCTAAATTATATAAAAAGGTTTGCGTTGTTGCTAAATCAAAATTTTTAAGTGAGAAAATTAAAAATTCTAATAATAAAGTAAAAGCCACCTGGCAAATCATTAACAATGAAACGGGCAAATCGGTTAAACGAGACAATCAGTTAGAGATTATAGTCGACAGCAAATTAGTGACTGATGCTGCAGTCGTAGCTCAGGCATTTAATGAGTTTTTTTCCAATATTCCTATAACTACAACTCGCTCCTTAAATTCATCCTCTTCTAAAGCTGAAAACCTGTTGCATAGTAGTGTGCCTAAGTGTAATCAATTATTTAGTTTTGAGCACGTTGGACCAAGTGATGTAGTTGACGTTTTCAATACACTTAAACCTAAAAACACAGGTGACTTCTGGGGCATTTCCATAAAACTTTTGAGTAATATAATAGACATAGTAGCTCCCTACCTGGCTGTAACGTTTAATAAATGTGTGGACTTAGGAACTTTTCCTGATCTTATGAAGAGTAGTAAAGTCATGCCTTTATTTAAATCAGGTAATAAAAATGACATATGCAACTTCCGGCCTATCTCCATCTTACCTGCATTTAGCAAAATATTTGAAAAGTTAATACTCAAGCAGTTGTTAATACATTTTAATTTAAATAGACTACTCCATAATGAACAGTACGGCTTTACAAAAGGTCGTTCGACTACAGATGCGGGTGTCGCTCTCCTAAAACATATATTTAACGCATGGGAGAACTCGCAAAATGCAATTGGAGTTTTCTGTGATCTCTCCAAAGCCTTTGATTGCGTACACCATGACACGCTTTTGCGTAAACTACGTCACTACGGTCTCCAAAGCGAAGCTCTTAACGTAATTGATTCATATTTACATAATAGGTTCCAATGTGTTGATGTCAATGGTGTGAAATCTTCCGGGCTACCAGTGTATCTAGGTGTGCCTCAAGGCTCAATACTGGGTCCCTTCTTGTTTCTGGTGTACATAAATGATCTACCATTCTTCTTAAAGGGTATCTGTGACGTAGTATTGTTTGCGGATGATACCTCTCTTATCTTTAAAGTAGATAGGAATAGACAAGATTTCGATAACGTAAACAACGCTCTTTCAATGGTTACGGATTGGTTTACGACAAATAATTTAGTTCTAAATGCCAAGAAAACGAAATGTATAAAATTTGCCTTGCCTAATGTTAGAAATTTAGGACCCAATGTAATCTTAAGTGACGAGGTGCTTGAAACTGTAGACACGGCAGTATTTTTGGGCATAACTGTTGATTCCAAACTACAATGGGGCCCACATATATCAAGCCTATCGGGAAGGCTCAGCTCTGCCGCATACGCCGTCAGGAAAGTAAGACAATTTACTGATGTTGACACAGCTCGGTTAGTCTATTTTAGTTATTTCCATAGCGTTATGTCCTACGGTATTCTATTGTGGGGAAAAGCTGCTGATATACAAAATATATTTGTCTTACAAAAACGTGCCGTGCGTGCAATATATCAGCTAGGGTCAAGAGTTTCTTTAAGAGAAATTTTCAAAGAGATTGGAATTCTCACGGTAGCATCTCAATTCATTTTTGCAAACATTTTATATATTAGGCAAAATATATATTTATACAGTAAAATGAGCGACATCCACAGCTTTAACACCAGAAACAAGCACAAGCTACATGCTCCTTCCCACCGACTTCGTAAGGTCCACGACTCATTTGTGGGGCTCGGTATCCGTTTATACAATAAACTTCCACTTTCTTTTCTTGACCTGCCTTTTAACTCATTTAAAGTTAAAGTTAAATCTAACCTTTGTTCGAAGGCATACTATTCTATTAATGATTATTTAGACGATAAGAATAGTTGGTCGCTGTGTTAAACGCAAGACAATGTCATAATTATCATGTTCTTTCTCTTTAAGTAATTAGCTTATGACAGGTTATATGTATTCATATAATATTGTTTTTTTTTTTGTTTTTTTATTTATTATTATTATTTTTTTTTTATATATCTGACTATGTAAGTCAATTCGTTGGTTTTTTTTACATACATTTCTATGTTTATCAATATCATAGTGTGCTAGCTAACAAGTTATAAGTTTTGTGTCATGTATTAATTACTTAGCATACTTTTATATAGATTCAATTTCTTAAAACGTAACAGACAGATGTGTTGCTGGGGAGTTTGTTGGCCACTTCTTCTCCACAGCTAAAACACTAGGAAGTGGTGACGGGCGGGCGTTTTGGGGGACTGTCTTTTGTAAAACTTGACGTTCAAAAAGTGCTGGCTCTCAGCCTAATTTGAATAAACGACTTTTGATTTGATTTGATTTGATTTGATTTGATTTGGAAAGGTCTGAAAACTATACATTTGTAATTAAATCATTTAAAAAAAATTATTTATTTAAAGTAATAATCCGAGTCGTCGTCGAGGTCGACCGCGGCGAAGGTGGTGTGACAATTTCATCATATTTGCGGGGAAAACTTGGCCAGAGATCGTTCAAGACCGAGAGATTTGGAAAGAGAAAGGTGAGGCCTATGCCCAGCAGTGGGACACAAAAGCAGGCAAACAAAAAAAGTAATAATTTGTTGCTAAAAATTTGTACAGAACCCCGGCCTCCCTTGGCCGGCCAAGTGCGAGTCGGATTAGCCCACCACACACATACAATACACAGGTAAAAACTGGCCAAGTGCGAGTCGGACTCGCGTGCAAAGGGTTCCGAACGAATTTAATTTTTTTAACATGTTATTTTAACACTATAGACTTCTAATAGGTTTTCCTGTAATCTTAAGGTAAAGATCTATTATCTCGACTTTTTTCAAAATTTTAGGCTCAGTAGTTTCGGAGATAAGGGCGGGGAATGGTCATTTTTCGTCTAATTTCTTGAATAACTTCTAAACCATTTATTTTAAAATTATGAAACCCTAAAAACCGGTTTTTAGGGTTCCGAATAAAAAGGAACCCTTATAGGATCACTCGGGTGTCTGTCTGTCCGTCTGTCCGTCTATCACAGCCAGTTTTCTCCGGATCCACTGGACCGATTCTGTTGAAATATGGCACACATATGGACTTCTGTGACCCAAACACGGACGCGTTACGTAACTCATTAAATTTTTAGTATGGGGGTCACTTTTGGGGGTCAAACTAGAAATTTTTAAAAAAAAGTTTTTGAACAACATCGTGTGACATATCAAATGAAAGGGCTTACAATGAAGGTTTTAATTATATTTTTTTCATTATTTTAAAATAAATGGTTTTGAAGTTATTCAAGAAATTAGACGAAAAATTACCATTCCCACCTTATCTCCGAAACTCCTAAGCCTAAAATTTTGAAAAAAGAAGGAGATAATAGATCTTTACCTAAAGATTACAGGAAATCTTATTAGAAGTCTGTAGTATTAAAATAACATGTTAAAAAAAAAAATTCGTTCGGAACCCTTTGCACGCGAGTCCGACTCGCACTTGGCCAGTTTTTTTATTGCTAGATTCGCGATTGACCACAATCTCACCTGAAGGAAAGCGATGATGGAGTACGCTTGCTTAGAATTAACCTGTTAACTCTTGACTAAAAGACCCCCACGTTTTAGCTATCAAGAAAACTCAGGCAGGAAATACCACTCCCATAATTTACCTCGATTAACTGACACTGATTGCGACTATTATAGTTCAAGCTCACTATATACATGCCTTGTTTACTTATGAAAACAGATCAATAGATTTTAAACTTTTAAAATACGGGAATGGGCCTTCAGAAATCTATACTTACTAATATATAAAACTGAAGAGTTTGTTTGTTTGCTTGAACGCGCTAATCTCAGGAACTCCTGGTCCGATTTGAAAAATTCTTTCAGTGTTAGATAGCCCATTTATCGAGGAAGGCTATCGGCTATATATCATCACGCTAAGACCAATAGGAGCGGAGTAGACGAAGTTGCGCGGGTCAACTAGTCTTTAGATATTCTACCTCGACTGTAACACTTTCCCGAAAACCTCACACATTCCATCCCGGAGAAACCTCCATTCAATTAAACCTACAGAATCAAAATCAGCGACTACCCTTGTACAGTAAGCAAAATATGTGAATGGAGTAAAATTGAAAGCCGCGGCGCGCTGATTGCCAGCACATCTTAGTATTGACATTCATGAGCCGCTGTTGCGACGCACTCATCAGGCTTTATAGACACATTCCATATAAAAATGTTAAATCGAAACGTGTATAAGGTGAATTTCATTACTTTAGGGTTCCGAACATCCGTAAAAAACGGAACGCTTATAGGATCACTCGGGTGTGTCTGTCAGTCTGTTCGTCTGTCTGTCTGTCCGTCTGTCACAGCCAGTTTTCTCTCTACATCTAGGTACTGGACCGATTCTTTTGAAATTTGGTGCACATATGGACTTCTGTGACCCAAACATGGACGTTTTACGTAAATAAATAAATTTTCAGTTTCCCCAAAAGTGACCCACTTTTGGAGGTCAAACTAGAAAATTAAAAAAAAAAGTTTTTCGAACTGTTTCGTGTGACATACCAAATGAACTGCTTACTGTGAGGGTTTTAATTATATTTTTTTCATAAATTTAAAATAAATGGTTTTGAAGTTATTCAAGAAATTAGACCAAAAATGAATATTCTCCTCCCCCCTAATCTCTGAAACTACTGAGCCTAAAATGCAGATAATAGTTCTATATCTAAAGATTACAGGAAAACCTATAAGAAATCTGTAGTGTTAAAAGAATAACACGTTAAAAAATAAAATTAGTTTGGAACCCTTTGGACGCGAATCCGACTCGCACTTGGCCATTTTTTTATCGGATAGGCATGGGCTAGGTAAATGATTTCTACATTTTGTTTGACTCTAAAAGTCGTGTCGTCTTACTCAGTAACTGGGTTGTGGAAGTCAGGGGGGCTAAAAAGGCCACTTTAGGAAATTCATATTAGAATCATGATAATCACACAACAATCTGTCAAATTTAATTTTCATCTTTATCGTTAACGCATTAGGTTCAAGGTTGGTTGGGAAAATTTGACAGTGACGGGTAGCGTGATTTACTTTCTGATTCTGCTAGTGGCTTTTTTAGACCCGCAGATAGGCAGTCGCAACTGCCACCACCAGTAGATATTTTACATGGAGCGCAATGTAAAATAATACCTATTCAGCTGCATTTGGTACAACTTTTTTTTAAGCATGGGAAATTTTCAAAGGACTGAAAGGGAGTGTCAGACTTCTACTGACTAAAATCCATCCGTCTTCCTACTAATGCCCTTTCAGCAACCCGGTCAGGCACTAGCCCTAGCGGGCCCGTGTGATACTACTGGAGGCGGACTGCGTAAGACTGATTGTCCACTGGAGCGGAGAGGAGAGGCGGGGGAGATATATCAACCAATGGAATTGCATAAAATCTCCGCTCCGCGTTAGTCACTGAGGATTTATACAATTCCGTTGGTCCAATATTGGAGGAGAAAACAGTCGAGAGCCAAACCTCGAATTATGACTTTTTACATACAAAGTCTCGCCGCCAGCATTTCCTCTTAAGAACAGCAGAGTTGTGAGAAACGCAGGTTTGTGAGAGTTGAGAAAGACTGTCCCACCGTGAGACAGTGTTTACTAGTTCTGAGGATAGTGCGAATCAATAATTCACATTCAAACAACCGACTACCTATGTTCACTGTAATGTGCAGCAACACAGATATAATTTCTATGGCAGCAACAATATTTTTACGTACGTTTGGCTGTCTTGTTAATGTTATTTTTGGTAATAAAAAAAACAACTTGCGAGTCTTGCGACAATGCATGATTGACAAGAAATATAACCGCGTGTTCATGAAACTGGCATTCCTATACCTAAGTACCTACTGTTTTTGCTATAACGAGTCTAGTCTAAAGCCGCGTTTCCACCTGCAAGCAACTTGCATGCAAAAATAACACTACGGGGCACGATGGAGCGCTTGATCACATGATCCCTTGGTAGCCCACAATGTATAATTAAACTTGCATGAAAGTTGCTTGCAGGTGGAAACGCGGCCTATAATGCTTGCAGTGTTGAGTTTGATGAGTGAGAAACACAAACAAAACTGATACTTTTAAAATTATAACGTTAAAAAAAACTTTTATAATAGTTTTAGTTACTTCACAAATTCATAAATAAACAATTTTTGTACAATATATCTTATTATCTACAACACACGCACAAAACAGATTGTAAGATATTACTAAATGTTCCTTGGTTTTTCATTGTAGGGAGCTCCATACGTCAAGAAAATAAAAAGGAAACATCCTATTTGAATTAATAGAATTAGAACTAAAATGAGTATCTTGAGGCAGCATTTTGAATCCACACCAGTTCTACTGCTGGATGAACTGCGCTCGCTTGAGCTTCGTGAATATACCATATCTGAGCAATGCTTTTCATGAAACGTTTCTCTCGTTTTCAAGTTCCATGGGTTTTAACATCCTTATAGCTTGAAAGGCGGCTTCTATTTCAATTTAATCGCTCTAGGGATAATCTTTCGGTTTTAGATTTCAATTGTAATGAATATAATTTTGTTATTTCCTTGGTAAATAAAAGTGTTGTTTGACGACAAGATGACAAGCTTGACAACAGTATAGAAGTTTGACATAAATGGCCACAGAATTATTGAAATATGAAGTTAAGCAAAACGAAAGCGGTTGAGGCTCGTCGGTAATGATCAACTCGTCGAAACAAAGCTCCAAAACAGCTCAAAGATACCAAATTGATTTATTTATTTATTGATTTATTTATTTGCTCAGTATGTAGGTATTTACAATAAGATGGTGATGATTGCCATGAGTCAATCGAGAAACGAGTCGAGAGCATCATCAGCAATGATCGGCTCGTCGAATCGAAGCTCTAAAGTCTTGAACATCGACGCCGAGTTGCCCGCCCATCGGTTTTCCATCGGTTACATTTCGAGGAGTTTGCGTTGGAATACAAATTTTAATTCCACCTAAAGTGCCAGATAAACTTGCAATAAATTACATTGAACTATCCTTAATATCCCTTCGTTGATCCCTGAACAATATACACTAATACATGTTATAAAGAGGAAACATTTGTTTGTTTGAATTGAATCATAGGCTCCGAAACTACTGGACCGATTTGAATCCTGCATTATCCCCGATGAATATAGGCTATATAATATTTTCAAAAATAATCTATACTAATATATAAAGCTGAAGAGTTTGTTTGTTTGTTTGCTTGAACGCGCTAATCTCAGGAACTACTGGTCCGATTTGAAAAATTCTTTCAGTGTTAGATAGCCCATTTATCGAGGAAGCTGGCTATAGGCTATACATCATCACGCTGAGACCAATAGGAGCGGAGCAGTAATGAAAATTGTGACGCAGGCGAAGTTGCGCGGGTCATGCAGCTAGTAATCTATACTAATATATAAAGCTGAAGAGTTTGTTTGTTTGTTTGCTTGAACGCGCTAATCTCAGGAACTACTGGTCCGATTTGAAAAATTCTTTCAGTGTTAGATAGCCCATTTATCTATATATCATCACGCTAAGACCAATAGGAGCGGAGCAGTAATGAAAATTGTGACGCAGACAAAGTTGCGCGGGTCAACTAGTCCTTAATAAAATATGTAACCCAAAGCAACAAAATTATGCCTGTAAAATTCATTATTTGGAATGCGTTGAGAAAACTATTGATGATACATAAAAAATAATGTCTACATAATTGAAACAGGTACTTATTATTACCTATAAACAAGTCCGCAAGGGTATATGTCTAACTATTATGGTTACGTCGCAATGACCGCTTCAATCAAAACCTGGGCGGAGTGACTTTTAACCGTCTTCAAAAAAAGGAGGAGGTTCTCAATTTGGTTGTATTTTTTTTATGTGTTTACCTCATAACTCCGTCATTTATGAACCGATTTGAAAAGTTCTTATTGCATGTCAAAGGGTATACTTTCCGATCGGTCCCATTTAAAATTCATCAAAATCGGTTTTCAGTTTGGCTTTTAAATCAAAATAGCTGGAATTCGTTTACTTAGATGACGTATTTGGTTTGTCATCCAAGTAAACGAAAATTCGTATTTTGCTTTCCTGCGACATTCCAGTGTTGTTGTTAGGTGTGGGGATTAATAAGTAATTTACACATTACCCAAAAAAGAGGGAGGTATTTTTTTAAGGATGGGAAATCATCAAATGACTCCTCCCGCTCTGGGTGAAGCAGAAGGGAGTGTCAGACTCTTACTGATTTAAACCCATCCGTGTTCCTCCTAATTCTCTTTGCGTTCCAGGGCCGCGGTGACTCTTTCAAACAAATTCCGCAACCCCGGCAGGTTGCGCGTCTACGGTTGCCGAGAATCGCCCTGTGACTCCCGACGCCCGGGGCGTCTTCTTCTGTTGCGGCGTCTGGGGCGTGAGGTTTCCCTCTCTCTGTGAGCTTCGCAGAAAGAGGTGACCGCTTCCCATGCCTCGTCGCTCCGTACCATAGATTGAACCAGAGCCGGACGCGAGAGGTCGCCGCGCTGCGATTTGCCGCGGCAGACGAGTCTCGCCCTGGCTTACCGCCTCCACGCGCCATTCGTAAATGAGCACGAGGGCTCTCGCCTCCAGATCCCATGGCGGCATTCCGGCAAGGAGGCTCGCCGCCTCGCCAGAGACTGTGCGGTATCCCCCGGCCAGCCGGATAGCCATTACCCTCTGGGACGCGTTTACATAACGGGCAGGTAGCTTCTTCAAAGTAGGCGCCCAAACCGCTGCCACATAAAGGGCCATGGACCGCACCAAGAGGGAGGTATAGGAGGTGAATTTTGTGGAGTACCTACTAAACCCGCGCGAACGAACTCGCGGGCGAAGTAGGTACTTAAATTATAAACCATTTTTCATTACTCGAAAACGTAAAGGATCACGATAGAAGACGATTAAGGACAGCTTTAATCTCTATATTTCTGTTTTTGATATTAAGAAAGTCCTTAAATATATGTGGGTCTGTGACTGTTATTGCACATTTTTCTGGTGTCTACCATTGCCCGTTCTATCATCGCACTGCAAGACGTAAGACAATGCACACCGGTACACTGAGGAAATCAATATTGTGCATACGCAAATATTCATACCGACTACGATACCCTTCACTGTGCGTGACCCATACCTATATATTACTCTCCTCTATGGCGTGACCCGACAAGCACAGTGAAGGGTGTCCATAAACTTTTCACTCTTTGGCAGTAGAAGAGCATGGCCAGGCTATTTTCTTTCCAGCCAGCACTATTGTTCAAAACTTCTTTTTAACGTAAGTAAGACTTCGCTTTGAAATAGCAGAACAAAACCGACTTTACTCGAGTGAAGTGAAGATGTTTAAAAAGTTCACTATTGCCTTTTTACGTGAGAGAGTACCTGTTTTACAAAGAGTCTCTCGTATATTTTGAATAGGAATCAGAAAATAGGTATCGCCGCTCAATGAGTAATGTTAAACAGTGGTCCATTGAAACGGCTGAAGCCTTTAGAAAATCACCCTCCTTTCGAGTCGCTTTTTGCAGCCTCTATTTATGTTTTCCACATTTTCCATATAGAATTTCGTGCTTGTGATGTCGACCGAATCTTCCATTGAAATCTCACACTCGGGAGTTGGCAATTCAGTAGTAAATTAACACCATTCAGTGGCGGTCTGCAAGATGCCTGAAAGGTCTGTTTGTGACTTTTATTAATATATGTAGGACTGAAAAAGCTCTTACATAACACGCTGAGCTAGATGTATTCAAATGTATTCTTACTGTATTTTTTAAAACATGAGAGATTCACAAGTATTAATGTTTCATTCGACGGTTTGTCTGTATGACTTTTCATATTTCAAATAGACTTATCTTCCAATTTATTAGTCAGTTGTGCTTCTGCCAGCGGCTTCGCCCGCGTAGCCTATGTCCTTTCTCAGGCTCTAGACTATCTGTGTACCAAATTTCATTTAAATCGGTTCAGTAGTTTTGGGGTGAAAGCGCGATGGACAGACAGACAGAGTTACTTTCGCATTTATAATATTAGTAGGAATTGCTGGTTTAAACAGCGCGTCCGTAACCACAGCATAGTGTTCCCTTCAATGGATGCCTCATTGTAATCATCAACATAATGTTGTGTTGTTTAATAAACATATTTAATGACCCACGCGAAACCTGTTTCCAAAGAATTTCCCATTCAACTCATTTTCCTATTTGGCGGGCACAAAAAGCGGGTGGCTGGTAACACAATTGGGCCAGCTTTTGTTCTCGCCGCTCCACCGAGCATTCTTTTACCAGCGGCTGGAACAACTGTTTCTAGTGCGATAGCCCCACAATGCGAACTATTGTCGCCAACGTAATTGTTCCTTGCCTCATCTACTCGAGGGCTAGCTAATAGCGCCGTAATTTAACACGTAATTGCTTCAGAAATTTCTCAAAAGCAGAAAACAAATGACAAACAAACGCTAAAATTATTTCCGAATATATTCTAGTATAAAACGTTTCATAAAGCTATTCATCGAGCTGGCTAAGGAGTGAATCTTTATGAATGCGACCAAATTGTATGAGAGTAGTCCTCTTTGAAAACTTCCCATGAATAGTGTTAATTCGCTATAGCGAGTTTGCTCGGAGCTTGTCAATGGACTATTTGGAGACTTGAGAAGCGCGCCGCCTCACAAAGTCGCCATATTGTGTATGGAAAACGCGGGAAATATGAATGGTGTTTCGAGGCGACACACGAGTGTAGGCGATTTTGTAAAGAACTCACAATGTTAGAGAATATTTCAACGGTGTCTATTCAGACGTGTCGCCGTTGTACGGCTGTACCAAATCTGAAACGGATTTACAGAAAGGATTATGTTTTATGGTGTGCTCACACGAATATTGTTGTGTTCAATCTGTTAATGGACTGGCAGTGAAAGTGAACATGCCGTTGTAGGAATAATAAATAAGCTGGAAGGTATCTACTTACTAATCTTCTCTTAAATAATTTGAATAAGTAAAGATCTACTACACACTACAGCCTTTTTATTTTTAATCGCAGAGCAGCTTTTCTTTGCAATGAGACCTCTCCGTTTTCTTCCATCGTCTCTATTCTCCTTTCCAAAAAAGAAAGAAAAAGAGTTTATTTGCGCATAGCATAACGCATACTATTAATAAAAGAACAAAACCGGAATAAAAAACCTGCCAAGTGCGAGTCGTACTCGCACACGAAGGGTTCCGTACCATAAACCTTAATTTTTATTATTTTTTTTATAGCGGCGATAGAAATACACAATCTGTGAAAATTTCAACTGTTTACCTATTACGGTTCTTGAGATACAGCCCGCTGACAGACAGAAATACGGACGGACGGACGGACGGACAGCGAAGGCTTAGTAATAAGGTTCTGTTGGTTACCTTTTAGGTACGGAACCCTAATAAAAATGGTACAAAGCCCATCCAAGTACAAAATTACCTTTACTTACTCCCACTTTAAAGTCGTTGACCAAAAACAACACAACCTCATTCGCATTTTTAATGTAACCTCCTTAATTCAAGACAAAACCCTGATAATGTAAACACAGAGCTACACCTCAACCCTTGTACTCGTAGCCGCGGCCCTTAGTTTTTCAGCGCCGTTTCGAAGGCGAAAAGGAAAAAACGGAGCGTGCCCTAACAAAGCGAGTCACACAATGGAGCCGCGAACAATGCTAACTAGAGGAGCTTGAGCTTGTATCATTTGCAGATAAACACGGCCAGATATCGATATGATCAATATACATGACAGCTTGTAATGTGGGAAAAGGAATGAGATTTCAGGAGGAGATTACGTCAGGAAAAGTGGCTGCGTTTTTGCGGTGCGACTGCGTTACGATTGAAAGAAGAAAGAAAATGAGTTTATTTGCCCCAAGCATGAAGCATAACATAAAAGAACGAATTAAACCTAGGTACATAAGTTGGGAAAATATGCGTCATATCCGCAAAACAGTAATCGCTCAGCATAATGCTGGGATACGTTTTGTTTTGTTTTTCCGCCGCATGGTGTTGGCCGGTGCCGTATGGTGCCGTAAAAGAATAAACCATCCCATCACTTCCCGTGGGTGTCGTAAGAGGCGACTAAGGGAATCACCAGAGAATGGGCAGCAGCGTTCTCCTAAAACGCAACACCATACGCTGCGATCGCCAACCTGCCTGCCAAGCGTGACCATTATGGCATCCAGCAATGGACGTCTTCGGCTGTTATGATGATGATGAAGTCCCCTTTGAGTCTAGCTACGCCACTGTCCCTACCGAATGCTGGTCCCTCGGTAATATGGTCCTGAAAAAACTGCATGAATAAAAACGTCTATTATGGAAAATTAGTTCTTTAAACTATATGTTTTATTACACGAATATTTATATTTATAGAAAAACCTATTCCTTTTCGTAGAGTTGCAGTTATTTTTTTATTGTTCACAGAGACTGTGAAATTAATTCCAATTCAACGGCAGATGCATCGGAAATTGGAAAACGGCGGCGCCTCCCTGCATCATAAATATTGTCCATGATGCACATACACACTGCATTATTTCAATAAGTAAATACATGTCAGATACCTACGTATAAAAGAAAATGATGTGAACTACACTGATTGAGTTTGCGCCTCCCTTGAACATGCATCAGAATGCAGGAGTGTTAATCGATTCTCGTTTTTATGTCCTCTTTTACTTTTCAAACAGAAGGGTTGTTGGTATGTTTGTTTTCCCTCGAGTTAACAAGAGTTTTTACTGGTTTTGCCAGGGATGCGGAATTTGTTGTGAAGAGTCACCGCGACCCTGGAACGCAAAGGGCATTAGGAGGAACTCGGATGGATTTTAGTCAGTAAGAGTCTGACACTCCCTTATGCTCTGCCCAGAGCGGGAGGAGTCATTTGATGATTTCCCATTTTTAAAAAAGAACTGCTTTATAACCAAGCTTTTTCCCAACATCAATCAGGGTAAAAATTCGCCGCTTGCGCATACGATATACACTGCATACCAGGAACTAGTTTCCGAAAACATGCCTGCTCTATTCCTCCGTCACAATCGAACGAGAGCACCGCTACAGCCTCCCATGTCAATGAACGAAACAAGACACTATCACAAAGCGAGCCCACCAGACACCACCTACCACACTTTCCGTGGTATTAAAATTCAAACGACACTTAGAACATTGCACATCCGGCAGCTCAGCACTAACGACGGACTCCACAACAATGTGCCCTGTGAAGAGGCCCGAACAATCGAATGAAGACAATAAGCAGCGATACTCCGAGACAAAAAGAGGCGAAATAAAGGCTCACTTGTTTCCTGGCCGCATTGTGAGGAGCGGGAGAGGGCAGAGACAAAAGCGTAATGTGCCACGAGCCCAAACAATGGGGCCGAGCCATTATTGTTACTGTAGCGGCGCTTTGCGCTTACGAGGTGCGCCGAACTTGACATGGAGCCGGCCTTGTCGGCCTGCGCATGCCGCCGGATTCATCTCATTCGCGATATTAATTATTATGAGCTGAGTAATATTGGGGAAGGACTGAAGAAACTTTAAACTCTGCGTACGATAGGATATGCGGTAGAGTAGAGATGTAGGAAAATTCTTGTAAGTACTGCGAAATGTTGTTGTTCTTTTGAGAGGAAAACAGGCTATCATTGAGAGTACATAAGGTGTAATAATGGAGTTTAGAATGGTCTAGAACTCTTGATGAAGCTATATTTGTAATACATGTAGTAAACAAGAATATAAATGCATCGTCATGCGACATGGTATATAAACAAAAAAAGGGGACTTTCAATAGTTAACATATTAACTATCAATATTTAATTAAATAATCAAAATTTTGTTCTGTTCATATACGTAATTATTAACACTATAATCCGACACTGGATGAATCCGACAATGTTGTAATTTGCGACAACTATCTTTTTTTTCCGTGTTCCTCCCAATGCCCTTTACGTTCCAGGGCCACGGTGACTCTTTCAAACGAATTCCACAACCCTGGCAGGCACTGGCCCTAGCGGAACCCTTCTTCTATGCTGACATATCTTTGAGGCGCGCGCGGAACACAACGCGCCGTCTCGAATTCTCGATGCGTCGACCCGGGCCTCGGACAGCGAGCCATACAATGCTTGCCATCCGCAGGCCCGCATCTAGGCACGGTGGCCGGGAATCGCCCTGCGACTCCCTGCGACAACTAGCTAACATCTATACTAACAATACGTTATTTCTCTAATCTAAGTACTATAGCTAGGAGTATCTCGACTCTCGTGAATAAGCCTGCTCTTCCATCAATTCTTTGAAATCCTAAGATTCTATATCTATCAACCTCCTAGACACTACACATAACACCAGACAATACTTGCTAATTTGGCAGACGAGGTCCTCGTGAGTCCACTGCCCGGTGGAGAGTATCATTTCGTTATCGGGGTCAAAAAGACCGGCCCCCGTTTGATCTTTCGCTTTTATGATTTCTGCAGAGCCGGTGGCAAATCGAACAGTGTGACGCCCGCTGAATAGATATAAGCATAATTTGCGTTATTGCGTGGAAGAATTACAAACAAATAAAATCATTGTCTTAAACTATACATAGTCTGCAAATGAAATAATCACAATATTTAGGATAATAAGCTTCGAATTCGTAAAAAAGTCAATTGCTATTGTATTTTATAAGTAATCGAGTCATGAAGATCATTGCAGAAAAGTTTTGCTAGTCTCCGAAACAGATGTATACCAATACGAGAAGGAAATCTACGAAAAAAAGAATTGGCTAGGTTACTTGTAGGCAAGCGTGCTCCATCGCCGACCACATCATTGCTTACCATCAACTGAGATAGTGGTCAAACGCGAGGCTAGCATTAATAAAAAATACTTAAAGAAACAGACTTGAAAAAACTTTATTTATTAAGTACCTTGTTGTTCTCCTCATCGCTGTCACTGTGGTGAAGTTGGCAACAGCCTCGGGCACCACGGCCTTTCTTGTAGCCGCAGTGCAGGCCGTTTTGCGCGACACGCTAATTTAAACGACATAATCCAATGAGCTCTCGTCATCGTCGGCGTTCCAGCCGTTTTAGAGCCCAATGGCTTGGCACGTGACGATAGCAAAAAACCGGACGGCATGTCTTTATTTCCTTGGAAGATGGGTAGGCCTTTAGTGTGGGACGCAACCTGTGTCGATACTCTTGCGCCATCCCATCTTCCTAGTTCATCGTGTTGTGCTGACGCTGCCGCTGCGGCTGCGGAAAACCAAAAGCGGCGTAAATATAGCCGCTTGGGGTTGAAACCCTCGAGCCGCCGGGCCCTTTTGCTCACAGCCTTTTCAAAGAAATTTCGAAACGGCTGGTTGACACTTCCCGTGACCCAAGAGCTGGCTTTTACTTTGGGCAGAGATTAAGCATTGCCATTCAACGTGGCAATACCGCCAGTCTCTTGGGCACATTACCAGCTGACAGCGTTGAGGACGAATTTTTTGATGCTATATTTTAGTTTGTTTTTAGTTTAGTGTATTTCTTCATTTTAGTTATTACTAGCTGACCCGCGCAACTTCGTCTGCGTCACAATTGTCATATATAATACTAGTTGACCCGCGCAACTTCGTCTGCTCCGCTCCTATTAGTCTTAGCGTGATGATATAGCCTATAGCCTTCCTCGATAAATGGGCTATCTAACACTGAAAGAATTTTTCAAATCGGACCAGTAGTTCCTGAGAATAGCGCGTTCAAGCAAACAAACTCTTCAGCTTTATAGATTAGTATAGATTCACGCATGGTTAGTAAGTAAAGTTTTGGCAATGCTGTGTTTGGTTGCCGAGATGTCACGTTGCTCTGTCAGCTTTCTATATATCATCACGCTACGACCAATAGGAGCGGAGTAGATGATGTTACGCGGGTCAACTAGTGTCACTATAAAACCCATAGACATTGTAGGCTCATGAAAATTCTGACTATGTCTACAACAGTCGAAAACTCGAAACTTGTGCTCATTGCTACTGCGCGGAAACTAGTAGCAATGAAGTATCTTATGGCCACAGACACCTATGCACAGTGCACACTGACATCCTACCAATGTACCATACCCAAGTACTTTTTGGAAACTCCGATATCTCGATTAGCACACACAACACGAAAATACCATACATCCAGCAAACTAAATAACTCCAACAAAAGCAAAACGTAAAAATACTATAAGACACTTCGTTCAGTTGGTAGCTCGTATCGTTGCAGTGTGCAATACGCCCGGGTGAAGCTGAATGGTGGCCGCAGGGGCGAATCTCCGGGCCGCATACGAGACGTATCAAAATTCAATCTCTCACTTGATACGATGCAATATTAAAATTGAATTTTACCGGTCATGTTTCCAACTTCGTTTTGAATAATATGTGCTGCTTGGATCGCTACGGAATTCACTAAGCTGCTCTGATGAAAATTGTAAAGTTTGTTGTAAATTTCTAGCTTATGCGAATTTATGTACCTACATATTTACTAGCTCTTACCCGCAGCTTTGCTCGCGTTAAAGTAACCTGCAACCGTCTCCAGGGTTCATGGAAATCGATGGTTATCTCTGAACCAAATTCACCGAAATCGTAAAAGCGTAACAAACGAACAAGCTCATTTTTGCATTTATAACATTAATGAAATGGATTAGTATAATCAATCGTAATAACCCTACACTAGGTACTTTACAAACAGCATTTTCGGCTCTATTTAATTGGAATTCGTATAATAAATATTGATGTCTCTTTCATCTTTTTAGGGTTCCGAACAAAAAACGGAACCCTTATGTCTGCCTCTGTCTGTCTGTCTATCCGTCTGTCACAGCCAGTTTTCTCCGGATCCACTGGACCGATTTTGTTGAAATTTGGTGAACATATGGACTCCTGTGACCAAAACATGGACATGTTACGTAAATTATTATTTTTTTAGTATGGGGGTCACTTTTGGGGGTCAAATAGAAAATTTAAAAAAATGTTTTTTGAACAATATCGTGTGACATATCAAATGAAAGGGTTTAGTATGAGGTTTTTAATCATATTTTTTTCATAATTTTCGAACAAATGGTTTTGAAGTTATTCAAGAAATTAGACGACAAATGACCATTCCCGCCCTTATCTCCGAAACTACTGAGCCTAAAATTTTGAAAAAAATGGAGATCATACATCTTTACCTATAGATTACAGGAAAACCTATAAGAAGTATATAGTGTTAAAATAACATGTTAAAAATATTAAATTCGTTCGGAACCCCTTGCACGCGAGTCCGACTCGCACTTGGCCAGTTTTTTTTATATCTATGGTATCTACTGTTGTTTGTGTTGTGTACATAGATGGTGCGCTCAATCTTCAATCCTTTCACATTACGGGCACCGTAATGTGAAAGGATTTTCACTACGAAAATTTGTTATCTAAGCCACATGCGAGCTCACAAACGACAACTACAGCGGAGCTGAAGCAATCGTCTTGGCCGAAATCGGTCGGATCACATCATTCATCATCATCGTCTGCTGTTATTTTATAATCCTTACTAATATTATGAATGCGAAAGTAACTCTGCCTGTCTGTCGCGCTTTCACGCCAAAACTACTGAACCGATTTAAATTAAATTTGGTACACTGATAGTCTAGAGCCTGAGAAAGGACTTAGGCTACTTTTTATCCCGGGAGTATGTCCCCTAGGGACCACGCAGGCGAAGCCCCTGGTAGAAACTAGTAATCAATAAACAAAGCACCGACACTGTTTTGATTATCAGCATACAAAAAAGAAAAAAAAGCCTTTATGCCCCTCCATACGACTATTTCATTAGCGATTTCAGATGAAAATTCAACACGGACAGCGCAGCCCTATCACAAAGCACAATTAATAAAATTTCGCTATGGACAGAAGGGGTCTTTTGTCCACTTTATTCATATGCTAACTCCAGCCGACTCCTATTTTATCTGAGTACTTCATTGTACTTCAAAAACAATAGAGAATTTGCGACGCGACGCGGCGATCGCTGTGACATGTCTGTAGATTGTGGAATATGTAAAAACTTTTGTATTTCGGTCTGGACTAAATATTATTTATATTTTATAGAACTATAGACGTATAGACAGATAAATGTATAGTTTTTCCATGACTTCACTACTGTCGGCCTGTCTTGTAAACACCTGATTTTTAAAAGTTAAAACTTTTATTTCTCCCTTTTTTAGTTATTAATTTATACAGTTTTGAAGACGGTTTAATTTTTAAATATTTTTTTATTCACAAAGTAATCATGGTGTCATTGCAGCATTGGTACGTGCTTGAATTAAGCTGGAAACTATTATTTGAATATAATATAATGCATATAAGCACTAAATTAATAAGCAGCGACTTTACCTCCAAATATCTCGGCAACGTGACACTTTAGGGCACCATGTTGCTAACATTTGTTGTTTTATCCATACATATTTAAATTTTATCGTACGCCGCAATTTCGAAAAAAAAATCATAACGGCGATGGGGTTACTATGCCAGCTCCCATAGAATAATGTTCGAACCCCTTTTCATTTCATTCTTAGGCCGCGTCCCCGCATACCTTCAGGAGAATCGGAAACAATGAAAGACAATGTAAAAAAGAACTAAGGAATTCAAAAACATGAGCCCACTTAGTGCTGAAAACAGAAAAGCTCTTGTTTTGACATTGTTTGGAATTTTCCTTAAAAATAATATAAATGATTTCCAAGTATAAAGATTACATGGATGAAATGAAAACGTAAGGAACATTACAATTACAAATCTACCCTATACCTAGGATTTTCTTTTGAAACATTGTCTTTTCCAGGTTCTATTAGAAAAAAAAACGGATATCGAATAAGATAAAAAATACATTAAGGTTTAATATACAATAAGTTCCCATAAAAATAGATGGACAAATTTTAACACAGGGTTCAGTACGGCTAATCAAAGATATCCAAGCAAAAAAAAAGTGATTAAAGTGATTATTTTATTTTGACCTAGAGTAGAGTAGAGTACAGTAGAATAGAATGGAATGAAATGAAATGGAATGGAATAGAATGGAATGGAATGAAATGGAATCGAATGGAATCGAATAGAATCGAATGGAATCGAATGGAATCGAATAGAATCGAATAGAATCGAATAGAATCGAATAGAATCGAATAGAATCGAATAGAATCGAATAGAATCGAATAGAATCGAATAGAATCGAATAGAATCGAATAGAATCGAATAGAATCGAATAGAATCGAATAGAATCGAATAGAATCGAATAGAATCGAATAGAATCGAATAGAATCGAATAGAATCGAATAGAATCGAACAGAATAGAATCGAATGGAATCGGATAGAATCGAATAGAATCGAATAGAATCGAATAGAATAGAATCGAATAGAATCGAATAGAATCGAATAGAATCGAATAGAATAGAACAGAACAGAATAGAATGGAATGGAATGGAATATCAAATATCACGACCCAAAAAAAACGTTTGTAAAAATTACGACTATGTTAGTATACACTGATAATAACAAACAACACAACAAATAACAGTGGATCACTGCTGCGATAAACCATGAGTGATTTCACAACAGCGACCCACATAAATACAGGCGACTTGCAATTATGCTTAGAATACTGTTAGTGCTGCCCCACACCCTGCGCACCAGGGCAGCGCACCTTTTACGCACTGTTGTGTAAAAACAATGTACATGTGCATGTGCGAATATCCTCGACGCACTAAAGAAGCGGGGCAGCCCCCACCAAACATCCTAAACGCGTTATTATACTAAAAATAAATAAATTGCCGGCACACTAGAATAAACACGTCTAATACGGATAGGTACTTGCACTCGCGTTTTTCTTATTACTTTCGGTAGTCTGAATGATTTCTAAAAGTTTTTCCATCTATTTTAATGGGACCTTAATTATATACAGCAAACATCTATAGTTCAGCTATAGTTTTTGTTGTATGTAGGTTTATCTTCTTCTAATGTAATATATAAAAATCTCGTGTCACGGTGTTTGTAACCGAAACCTCCGAAACGGGTCAACCGATTCTCATGAAATTTTGTGTGTATATTCGGTAGGTATGAGAATAGGTGGTACGGTATTTTTTTTTGTATACCACGTTTGCCGAGTCAGCTAGTCTCGTGTCACGGTGCTTGTTACCAAACTGCTCCGAAATGGCTCGACCGATTTTCATGAAATTTTGTGTGTATATTCGGTAGGTATGAGAATAGGTGGTACGGTATTTGTATTTTTTGTGTGGCAAAACAACGTTTGCCGAATCAGCTAGTACTACTATAATATATAACCTCTCTACAGAGGTATTGAGTTACACGAGTGAACCTAACCTATCCGAATCGCGGTGCCCTAAGTTCCCTCAAAAATTACACGACACGCCACGACACATCCCAACACATCAAACATGATTTATATATTATTTCTTTTAATGTTTTTTTTTTTATAGCGGAATAGAAATACGTAATCTGTGAACGTTTCTAACCGTCTTCCTGTAAAGCTTCAGCCTGCTAGCAGACAGATAGATAGCGGACAGCGGAGGCTCTGTAATAGGGTTCCGTTGGTTACCCTCCGGGTACGGAACCCTAGTTTTTGTTGTCTTTGGTGCGCACAGATAACATAGCTATTTTTTTAGAGTTGTGCGCGCCACTGTTAGTCGGCCTCATTCCACCGTCTGCACAATAGACTGTTGCCATCTCTTTACCGTCTTATTTATTATATTTTACCCTTATGACTTTATTTTTCTGTTTATTTGTCCCGTTTAATTACTTTTTATGCTGCTCCGATCGACGTCATACTCAACGCCGGCTGTCGCTGAAAACCAGCGCTGTGGCTCTGTCTCGCACACGGGTCCTAACATCATGCTGAGCGATGGCCGTTTTGCGCGAATGTGACGCATATCTTCCCAACTGTTATAAAATTGTAATTTTGTTTTATTTAATTTTAATTTTTTTGGTATGCGTCATATGCTTGGCGCAAATAAACGCTATTTCTTTCTTTCTTTCTTTCTTTCTATATAGCGTTAGTATATATTTTTTGTTTAAATAAGTATGTAGTAAAACTGGTGGATGCCAAGCTACATAGCTTGGCTCATCGCCGTAAAGTTGCCTGCTTGTCGGTCTTCTACAGATTGTACTTGGGTGAGTGTGCCCAAGAACTCCACGACCTCATCCCACCGGCCCCTTCTACCATCGGACATCCAGACGCACTGCATCTTACTATCCCTACCTTGTTGCTATTCCACCAATTCGCACTAAGCGTTTCCAAACGTTTTTTATAATTCGCACAGCAAAGGAGTGGAACTCTCTGCCTGCGTCTGTCTTTCCAAACGCTTACAACCCTAATCTCTTCAAAGTTAGGCAGTTAGGGAATAGGCATTAGGGGACTTGACAATGATTCTGGCAACACTACTTTTAGTAACCAGAGGACAGTTTTACGTGGAACAACAAATGTGTGATATTTAATTATTGGTCGGTTGCTTGCAACTGTAGCTGAGCAAGTTAAGTTCAATTAATGTTGGCTAGCTGGGTTAGTTTTAAAGTACGAGTACTGTAACTGTGTAAGTAATTCGAATGCGGTTTAGGATTGCATTGTAATTAATTTATTTTGGTAACACGGTTTATATTCTAATGTGTTTTGTTTGGGGTTGATAGATGACTCATGTATTAATTACTTTGCATACTATACTACTATAAAAACAGGCTCCTTCTGGGTAAGCTCGCTCCATCGTAGACTTTGTCTCTGTCATCTTTGACCTAGACTAAAGTCAAGAGCAAAACGATCACAAATAAAAAAACTAAAAAAGTAGTTAATAAGGTTGCATTTTGAAAGCCGTTCAATCTCACCCACCCTTTTGCTGTCAAACGATAATCATGAAAATCAACTACAATTATCAATTCATCCTTTATCAGTTCGCCATAAGGTCAACCTGCTGAATCACTATCGCCTAACAATAGATAGTGGTCCGAAACTCAGGTTCTATTGTAATGAATTAATTAATAAAATCAGTGGGACGGGCAGGGGTGGCCATTGTCCGGCCAGAATGGATCTGATCTCATTAACCAGTCATTGTGGTGGTGAACAATGGTGGTCCGTGGTCAGTCCGGCACTCTGGTGGATGTCGCGTCATCCCTCGCTTCGTAGTGAGGGCGAAATTCAACGCTATCACCTAAACCAAAGGGGCTATTCTAGTATTTTTAAGGAGTGTCCGCATCGCAGTCACAAACTGTCAAAACACTATAATTTCCTTACATTTTGACGAGTTCTTGACATTAATTGTCGCTGAGTTGAAACTGCTTCTTGAATTTAAATTTTTAAATAGGATACCTATTGTAACATCTTACACACTATTGTAACCTATGTTTACAAATAAAGACTATTGATTGATTGATTGATTGAGAATTGGCCTTCTGAATGTTTTATGATCAAAGTTTGCTAGTGTAGGGTGTAGGATGTCGTGATTGGTTATGGTGGTCGATAATCTGAAGAACCAAAATCCCAAAAACTCAATTCTACCACCCCAGAATGTGTTTCATGTGTGTGACGTTTTAACTATTTATGTAGAAACCTAAGTCCAAAAAAGCATGTACGAATGCATGCATCAACGAATATCCAAAAGTATCGTTATTCGCAGCCGTTTTAAGATTCAAAATATACTGAAAATCGTACGATTACGAAATAGTAAACCCATCTTGTTTACGGAAAAAAGTATTGGGAGTTTAACAACAAACAAAGTTCAATTATTCAGGGAAAAAAATAACGAACAAAGTTCATTAAACAAAATCATAACTTAGCGAGTTTGGCAAAATTTTAAAAAGTTTAAGTAAACAACCTAGGGGTAACGATAAGATCGATAATTGCGAAACCATATTAACTTGTTTGTAAAAAAAAGTAACTTATGAAAAGTTCGTAGCGTTACGTAGCTGGTTGCTACGCCGTACTACGCAGTACTACGCAGCGCTACGAGCGGTTTGATTTTCTTTAAAACTTACGTTATGGGCATTATTTCTTGTGACCAGAAACTTTTTATTGTGATAAAAAAAAAAGTTCCAATTAATTAACTGCTTATTGGTATATGTATGACTGTAGTTGCCAGAACATTCGTGGTTAAATTACCCCGTAACTTTCGTAATAAAAAATATATACGCGGTCGAATTGACAACCACCTCCTTTTTTTGAAGTCAGTTAAAAACCGCGACTTTTTGCTGTTACTTGTTCCATTATTTCTTCTATTGGATCTTGAAGATTTCTTTTTTCATGGTGTTGGTTTATTTTAAGTTCGTTCAATCCATCCTAACGTTGTCTGTGATAACCGCCCTTGTATGCATATAATTAAGTTTATGTAAAAGAGTTGTATACCTATATTTGGTGTACAATAAAGTAAGTAACTATCTAGTTTCCTATAACTTCAATCAACATTTTAGGGATAACATGGGATCCAATTTCATGGGATATTACGGAAAAAATCCTAGCTTTGTCTAAGTTCAAACTAGAATTTTATATCGCCAGACATGACTTCAATTAACACTATACAAAATCCCCCCATTGTTATACGACAACTCAAGGTCGATAAACCGTAACAAAACTATCCGACGAAACGCTGAAAAGGAAAGAAAATTCTTACACAAAAGTCTCCGCGACGGACAATAGATGGCGCTTGATCTAGATAACGATATGTTAACATTGTCACAATGGCGGCGGTAATGGTGCGATTGTACTGCTTGGCACAATGCTTTTAGATGTCACCTCCAACAATGGACTCGTTCGATATCTGCTACTGTTGTGCCCGCTCACTCAAACGGCCAAATCGAATGAAAATCGTTTTAGTAACTAACGTTGAAGTCGTGATGAGATCGCGACGCGGGACGCGACTTGAATGTCGCCTTGCATACGCTGTTAAAGGGTTTTTAGTCACCCCTTTACTGAGTATCCCTCTTGTGTACTCTGTGTCACGGGCTAAGTCATGATTTCCTTCCATTGAGGGCTATTTTTTCGTTACCCTACTCTCTCTAAGATACGTACGTGACTTTTTGATGCAGATTTCTTTTGATATTTTGTAAACTTACGTTACAGAACTCACCTGACTGTTTTGTCATCAAACGGTTTTCGAGCCGATACATACTCATAAAAGTCAAAATAATAAATATGATCACCAGACAAATTTTCGTATGTTATTCAACATGATAAGAAAAATCTAGCCAAAAACATAAAACTGATACCTTAGTGGTTATGTGTGTGCAATAGTATACAGAAATTGCATCAAAAAAGACAACATCGTTAAATAAAATCAAGAATATAATAACAGACAAAATAACGAAGCACCATCATCAAACGGGCTTCACTTAAAAAGCTCATCAATCCCTCACAGTCGGAAAAACGCATGAGAGCGTTGAGTACCCTAAAGTAATCATTGATGCATACAACCGGCTCATTAGAGATCCCCAATAAAGAGCCAATATTTTGCACAGACTTTTGAATTAAGAACGACAACATACTGCACAAAACTGTGCAAACATTCTGGCGCCACTACATTCACAAATGAGTCATCACCCATTTGTTAAGAGTTGAATAATAAGCGATTGATAAAATCGTCCGACTGCCTGTGACAATTCGCACTCGAATCCGACGCAACAACAATGGTTCTGCACCACCAGATTATCCAGGCATCCCTCCCCCTTTCACTCAAAACAATACTTGATATTAGAGGGGTGCTAAAGGGTGCTTCGAGAGGTCTCCGAAAGCTGGTCGCGATTCATAAGCCGCCCACCAACTATTCAGTGTGATGTTATTCAACTCATGATGGATCACAATTTCAGACAACATTGTATGGAAACAAATGAAGTAGGTACAATGGAATGGATGTGGTTTGTTTAAGTTGTGTTGTCTTTTTAATTGTTTAAGGGCTAATATGTTTTTAGGGACGGTAAAAAGCTTTGTTAGATTGCAAATTACAGCAATTTAAAAAAAAACAATGTATTATTTATGTCGGTATACAAAAATGGAATAATAGTAGGTAATGCAGCGAGGGGATAAAGCAGTGTCTTAAATATATTTCTGTGTTATATTTTTGGTGTGAAAAATATGTTTTTCACACCACCTGCACGAAAATGTCAAATTATTTGCCATGCAAACCTAACCTAAAGTACGTCATTCTAACCCACGAGCAGCTCCCGACCGTCTCCGCTGCTACATGCAGCGAGCGCAGTCAAAATGCGTTCCAAATTCAAATCACATTATTGGCCGACGGTTTATAATGAAATTTAGTACGTTATTATTACGGTGGGCTGTAGCCGTAGCTTCGGGCGCGCGACCTGCTCCCAGCAGTGGAGGCCGACGCGCGCCACCTCTTTTCATGGCTAGACCACAATTTCCTCGCAGTAGGTGTAAAGTAGAGTATGCTCCTCAGGAATAAAGGTGTCTTTACCTTGGGCTAGCTTTAATCCTTCACTGCATTCAGGATTCTTGTATTAACTCCCTCGCTTCGCTCGTGAGTTACTTCATTGTGTTCGGGAGATAAGACACTGCTTTATACCCTCGCTGCATAATCTACTATAACGCTATTATTGCATAATAATAGTCCTGTAAGCGCATTGTGAGATTTGTCATTGCAACATTTTTATATTTTACTAGCTGACCCGCGCAACTTCGTCTTTGTCACAATTTTCAGTAGTCAGTAGAATCATAACCTAATTTGCCACAGATAGGCCGTTTTATTAAATTACTAGTTGACCCGCGCAACTTCGCCTGCGTCACAATTTTCATTACTGCTCCGCTCCTATTGGTCTTAGCGTGATGATATATAGCCTATAGCCTTCCTCGGGTCTATAAATGGGCTATCTAACACTGAAAGAATTTTTCAATTCGGACCAGTAGTTCCTGAGATTAGCGCGTTCAAGCAAACAAACAAATAAACAGTAAACAAAGTCTTCAGCTTTATATAATAGTATAGATAATTGTATATAGATGTTACAAGATTTTAACATTAGTTTTTTCTCAGCAGTTTGTTTCGATTTAATAACTGAAACAAAACCATACCTACATATATCACACACGCCTACCAATACAACCATCTAACACGAAATACAGGATGTACAGATTAATGTACTCCGGAAACAAATATAGGGTGTGTACAGGGGTATCTGTCGATTGACCGTGAGGGATGTGATACCGGAGATATGGGTTATCGTGTGTCCTGACCTATTGAATTGCTATCGAGCCTGTAATTAATGGAGGACGCGGTTGTTAATCGGCTTAACAAATCATAAAATGTTTTTTCAGTGTTTCCCTCAAAATATTTGACAATTGTGTGGCAGCCAGCCAGCATCAAATATTATTAGTCTGTGGCATCATCAGCAAACACATTCACTTCGACTTTTTACGTCTTCTTGTTTTACTGGTTAAAAATATTGATCCCATCGCAAATTGTTTATCAATTACCTCGCTAAAGTGATTATATTTTATTTTGTTTTAGAGTTGATGTTTACATTTTTGGATTATTTATTCATTCGATAGTGTTTGGGCATTTGGGTTTCATTGATCATGGTTAGGTTAAGTGTGTTAGAACATAGTGTATTTACAAAGTGTGGCTGATTTCATGTACTAAAATCACCAAAATCTAAGAAGTCCGATTTGACAGCTAAGTAGGGAGGGATAGAAGATTGCTTTACCACTAAGTGCGAAAGAGATTTATTTTTATGTCTCAAAGTCTCAAAGTCAGCTCTGTCTGCATAAGAGTAGGACTGCACTTATGCGCAAAAGTGTTTTTTGCATGGCTCCCACTATTTATAATAAGTTGCAGAAAAGTTGGAGGGAGCTTGATAATCTGAAATTGAAGAAACAACTAAAGGCGTTTCTAAGCAACAAGGCTTACTATAATATCAACGAATTTCTTGCAGATTCATTTATTTTGACATAATTCATATAATCTTGATTTTGGACTTTTTATTAATATCTACCATTTATAAATTTGACTTAGATATTGTAATTTAGACATTTTGATTTATATTTAACATTTAAATTTGACATAGATTTCTCAGATTTTTTTATATTTTTGATTGACATTTTATATAATTTTGTGTTGTAATTTTGACTTGATTAATATTTTAGTTTTGGCATAATCTAAACTTGATTAATATTTTGACTTTAATTCATTTTTTACCATTGACATTTGTAAAAATTTAAATATATTAATTTGTTATGAATTCTTTAACTATGAACAACATTTGCACGCCATAGTATGTGGCAAACATGTCTAAACTCTTTCTAATTTTATGTTATCCTGCATGCATGTTTTTTTATTCTTGTATGTGTACACATGATTGGGCAAATAAATTTATCTTTATCTTTACATTTGTTTCTTTCATACTTACTAGTAAAGCAATGTTGTATCCTGCTGTCAAAACGGGCCTTTTATTTTTTGACAACTATAAAAGCGTAAGGAAATTAGTACGTTTTAACTGTCCTCTAATAGTTCTAGCCGTGGCCTGCAGAGGTAGGTAGTGTGTCCATGTAAAGTGTGTACCATAAACAATTTGTCAGCTTTTAAACCCAATATCACTTTGGCCAACCTGGATATCGAACCCACGACCTCAAACTAGCAGTCGCGTTTGCAACCACTATACCAACGAGGCTACCACACAAAACATATCTAATTTAACCCTCGCATACACAAGAAATATCAAATTACGCCAATGATATAACCCTTAACCTGCTACAGAATAATCCCGATGCAAACTACCTACATATATTTCAATTATTCGTGTAGGCACATACTAACAAGTGGCTATATTGTTCGTACTGATAATAGGAAAATCTGTCAACACGGGAACAATACAGGAAGTTACATGGATCAGGAATTAGCAGACATTGTACTAGCACAATGGAGCGCGGACGGCGGAGACGTCGCGATATAATTAGATAACATTTCTACATATTCGTACAGTAGTTGAGTGCGTGTTTGCTTGCATAGGTTGTTGGTTTGGGAAAAGCATTATGTACCTTTTTGTATTCATTTCAGAGGTTTGCCTGAAACTTTTACACACAATTCGTATGTAAATTGTACTGACGCAATCGATATTAAGACTGCATGAATGAAAGTTCATATAAATATTGTGAGAGCAACATGAACTTATTTTTACCCTACTAAAATATAGCATTTGGCTTTGCTTTATTTTTTAAAATATGTACAGTCAACAAAGCTATTCGGTATACAGGCAAAAATATTAATTTTTCCACAGCACTGCCAATGTTTATTTCTAATGTGTGCATTATAATTTTTTAAGCTTTCGACATACTTACGAGTGTGTTGTACAATAATTGTCTACTCAGCACACTCACAACATTGTTTAAAAGTACTTGCAAGTTAGCTGCCTGCATATCTAATAGCTTTGTTGACTGTACCTAATACCTAAAAGTGTTTCCGTCAAAAGCTGCATAGTCGATTGTCAACTCAACACGAAATAAAAATAAGCATCTCAATGTCCACGTTAAGTTAAGTTTTCATACACAGTCATTTAACTATACACCTCAAAGAAGGAGACCCAAAATATTCAAACACTAGTGGACGTCACGCGGTTTCACCCGCGTAGTTCCCGTTCCCGTGGGAGTACGGGGATAATATATAGCCTATGTTACTCCCTGATAATGTAGCTATCCAATGCTAAAAGAATTTTTCAAATCGGTCCGTTAGTTTCGGAGCCTATTCAATTCAAACAAACAAACAAACAAATCTTTCCTCTTTATAATATTAGTGTAGATATCACAAAAATGACAAATAACAAACGTTAAATAAAAGTGCGACATCACGACATGTAAAGTGATATGTATTTCATTCCCCTCCAAAAGTATGAGAACGCAAATTGAGTGTTTGCAGTGCACTTCATTTTGAAAGCTTCCTGCCACAGAGCTGCATTTCCTCTGTAAAGGTCGGCTCATACTGAGACGCAACGCGACGCTGCGCATTGTTAAAGATTGCGATACAAAATACAATTTTATTTACTACAAAATAAGCACTATTAATTAAAAGACTTTTAAACATTTTATTTTCGAATTCTTCGCAGCCAACCCTTTTAATTTTCATTGTCCTCACATAATATGTGAGGACAATGAAAATTAAAAATAGAAGCAATCAGAAATAATGTTGACAAGATTTTTGTAATACATCACATGGTTTAAAAGAGTGTTCGTGGAGTTTCTTGCACGTTCTTCTCCATAGAGATCTACGCTTTGGAACGTGCAAATAGCTTCATGTTTTTGACTGACCAACTTTGACAATTCAAAAGTGCCTGTAAATGGTTTATTTGAAATATACGATTTGATTTGATTTGATTGAAAAATTGATACTCATTTCATAGGGGTGCATAAAATAACTTGTCCGCCATATTGATTTTAGGATGACGACACTAAGGCCCTGTCCCCTCTGCGATTTTAATCGCGTGGATTTATTTCCGCAATTCTGTAACGCATTCTATGCGAGTATGCGCACTGGCGGAAAAAAATCCACGCGTATAAAAAAATCTGTGAGATGATGCAAATTCAATGCCTGATGACGGAATTTAATTCGCGCGAATGAAAATCGCAGTGTGGACAGGGCCTTAGCTAATCATGCATTGTCATCTAAACTGAACGTGTATTCAAACTTTCAGCTTAAGAGGTTAGGACTAAATGTTTTAAAATTTATTTGGAAAAACTGACAACGTAATCGCAATATGCAAAATAATAGGTTCCTACTATGACGTCGTGCCAATGCCGTCATGATTTCGTTTCGGAAAGAGTTAAGAGACGGAGTCTCACAAAACGAAAAGCACTATTTCTTTTTCACAAGGGATTCATGGTGGCCTACGTCATAGTAGTCTGGCCACTGCATCCTCGCGTAGCATCGCGTCTTCGTGTGAGCAGACCTTTAGCTGTTGAAGAAATATGTCACACACCGAATGTGTAACTTGATAATAACGTATGAGGGATTGAGGGTGACAAATGACGATCTCCTCGATATGTTACGCAAGTGTCAAATGTTTTTGACAACTTAATACACGTACAGAGTGTTGTCTTTGCTGCGGTGACCGAGAAAGGTTTATATGTCAGGTTTTGTGGACGTGTTAGAAAAAATGTGTGTGAATGTTATCGGTTCTAAGATTTAGTATTTTTAGGTGAATACATAGGGCTAACAGTACTAAATCTTAGACCCGATATAGCTTCGTCGTACCTAACTTCTTTTTTTAATTAATTCAATTGTAAATCAAAAATAATTTTCCTTGAAAACTACCAACTCTATGTTATTTTTTCAGTCGTGGGTTCTTTTTCACCCACACATTTATATTTTTAATCTCCGCGAGGCATGCTGCGCTACATAGACAATAAGAATACCCACAAATAAGACACAATAACCAATAATCACCTGACAAGCTCCCCATTACTTTCACACAACATCAACATACGTCACTCTGTATATATTAACATGACGAAATTACAACACAAGTCTATTGAGATCCTAACAATGCCGTAACTGGCTGAGTTGACGTGAATATAAATTGTATAATCGGCGGCTTACCGACCGTGCTTTTGTCGCAGCCTGCGACGTCACATGACGAGACGTATGCTAAAGTCTATTCAGCTAATGGAGAAGTGATCGGGAACGTGACGTCATTATTGTGATGAATTAATTATTATTTTTGGTGCTATCATAGAAACTATATTTACGGGTAGATGCTAAAACTGCTTTCAGTACCTGCGGATTAGAGGTGAGACGTACTAGGTAAAACGCGTACTGAATCTTGGAAGTACGCGCTCGCCTAAATACTTATTCCAAAAACAAGGTCCAGTATTTAGACGTATCAATTTTATTGACGTTTCCATAGCTAGCGAGTCTTCGTAACTTCAATATTGAGTAATCGGAATATTTTCGGTTTATGGATATTATTAACGTATATTACACTACGCGTTGATATTCCTATCTTTTCCACATTTTATAACACTTAAAATTAAATCTTATTGAAAACGGATGACAGCGATGCGGAGGAATTCTTCGACGCCTGAGTGTATTTGTTTTTGTATATTCATATGTATATAGTTAGGATTTATTGCTTATTTAATATTACTTATTAGCTTGAATAAAAAATTATAGAGCCTTAATACATATACGACTTGTATTGTGTGTGATAAGGCTCACGTAGTGAGCTTTGTCACTCAGGTGAAGCTCGATATCGAAGTAGTTATTTACAGAATAGCACTGCAGGTTAAAGACACTCCCATTGAAAACTAGCCTTCATACTTGACAGTCTTAGGACTGTCAGCTTATAGAAACTACTAACTAGAAACAAAGAAAAAAAAATTGTATGTACTTATATCAAAGAAAAGCTGGCGTATTTAGAAGATAAACATTTCATTTATTTAGCATTGTTTTTTTTGATATTGCTAATCCTTTTTACAGAATACTGTTTTGATAGCTAGGTACTTACGAAAGTTATCGCAATTCTTGCACCAAAGTAAAAGTGATTCTACTGATACGGATATTAGGTTTAGAAACACAAAACAAATAAATCTACTCGCAAACTTTGACTGCCGAACCGAACGTCTCCGGCACTGACCGAGCTTGTAGGTCGCAAACTCACAAGTCGCAACACTCGTAATAGGCGCTAATATAGTAACAAACGCCATACGCCTAAACACTCGATACGCGTTTACGTGGTGCGCACGGAATAGGTAGGTCTTTACGCATCCAGCCAAAAACCTATTCCAGTATATAAGTCTCACCTCTACTGCGGACCTAAAAAGCCACTTTAGTAGAATCATATTAGGATCATAATATTAATCATACAACAATCTGTCAACATTTTCATCTTTATGTCTAAAGCATTAAGTTCAAGGTTGATTGGGAGAATTAGACAGTTTCGGGTAGCTTGATGTGTTTTCTGATTCTACTAAAGTAGCCTTAAAGTTACTAAGCTGCCGGCTCATACTCCTTTGCAGCACTTGTTTTATTCCTGGATTTCTGGTCATCACTTGTTTAATTTCGGAAACAATTGATTTCGGATCGCCATCTTAATCATCCACCGCCAACCGCCCTTCCCACGTGACAGCCCCACGCTCTGTGCAAACCTTATTCAGATAGTTTCTTATACTATTTGTCGGCAGATAGAATTCATTACCTATCTATTGCCAAAGCGAGTAAATAAATGATTACGTTCTTACATAATAATATACCCAGGACAAAAGTCAGATCAAGTTACACAGGGTCTTTAAATTTGAGGTATGTAACTACTGCTGACTATGACAATGAGGGCTAACGTTTTTGTACTCACCAGTTGGCGCCACTGTCGAGTAAGGTTCTTAATCGTAGCTTTAAAGTTGTTATTACGCGCATGTGAACAAAGTTAGAAGGAAAATAAACAAGTGTAAGTCAGACTCGCACACGAAGAGTTCCGTATAAACGTATAATAGTAATTTTTTATTATTTATTGTTATAGCGGCATTAGAAATACACAATCTGTGAAAATTTCAGCTGTCTACCTATTACGGTTCTTGAGATACAGCCCACTGACAGACAGACGGACGGACGGATGGACGGACGGACGGTCGGACAACGGAGGCTTAGTAATAGGGTTCCGTTGGTTACCCTTTGGGTACGGAACCCTGGAAAAGTAAAAATCACAATCAAAACAAATAAGTAAATAAACTCGCGTCAATAGCCAACCAATCGTGAAAATTTGTCATTTAAAATCTCACACTATACTAGCGCCTCTAGCGGCGAATTCAAACGCGATAGCCGTCATTAGCGTAGTTCCTTTTTTAGACGCAGCTGTAGGATTAGCAAATCCTTACTTATCTTTACTTATAATATTATAAATGCGAAAGTAACTCTGTCTGTCTGTCTGTCTCGCTTTCACGCCAAAACTACGAAACCGATTTAAATGAAATTTGGTACACAGATAGTCTAGAGCCTGAGAAAGGACATAGGCTACTTTCCATCCCGGGCATATGTTCCCTAGGGACCACGCGGGCGAAGCCGCTGGCAGAAGCTAGTACTTATATAATAATATTTACACTGCTTTCAGTGCGACTCTTTAATTAACCTTTTCTAAAATCTGCGCGTGGTTTTTTCCTCAAAAGGCCACCTCAGACGTTAACCTACATGGTTTTCATATGTTATTGACGATTGTATAGACTTCAAAAGAGACTGTGACCTCAGAGCTTGTTTCGGTGTTTCTTCTCAGTACAGGTAGTCAGCTAGGAAACACCGGCCTCATCTAGATTAATATGACCAAAAAAATATTAACGTGTAAAAGAGTTACTTATTAACCTATTTGCAAAATAAATATCATTTATCATCATGTAAGTCAAATAACTTCAAAATCAGCTGACATTAACCTTCTGTTTTTCATGTTCCTTGAACCGGGAACCTCACGTCGACAGACTGACAGAGGCTGCGTATTAACCAATCCTGTTATTGCTTTCAGTGTGAATCTTTAATTTAACCTTTCCATATAAGTCAAATAACTTCAAACTCAACTGAAATTAAACCCTTCGGTTTTTCAAGTTCCTCGAATCGAAGCCTCACGTCGACAGACTGACAGAAGCCGTGTATTTATCCTGATATTGCTTTCAGTTTGACTCTTTAATTAGCCTTTCCATGTTTAAGTTTAGTTTAATAATAATCAAAACGCAAATTTAAAACATTGAGGATAGAGGTGACCACGAAACTAGACGTTCGTCTGTATCTTGGGGCAGAGTAGCGACATATTAGTAGAAACAGGATTGTGCACATTGATTACAAGAAAAAATCATAATTAAAATTCTTATAAACAAACAAAAACTTAATACAAAAAACTTAAGACTATAAAATGCAATCATTTTAAACAACAAAAATAAAAAAAAGATTATCAACTAACAGATCGAAAAGTTACAGTCCAGGCGTTACAATAATATGATGAACAAAAATCAATCAAAATGACATGAACTAAAATCAAATAACTTCAAAATCAACTGTAATTAAACCCTTCTGTTTTTAAACTTCCTCGAATCGGAAGCCTTACGTCGAGTACGTTGACAGACTGACAGAGGCTGCGTATTAACCAATTTGTTATTGCTTACGGTGGGACTCTTTAATTTAACCTTTCCATATAAGTCAAATAATTTCAAAATCAACTGAAATTAAACCCCTCTGTTTTTGAAGTTCCTCGAATCGGAAGCCTCACGTCGACAGACTGACAGAAGGTGTATATTAATTAACATAATATCCTGATATTGCTAGTCAAATAACTTTAAAATCAGCTGACATTAAATTTCCTTTCTGTTCCTCAAGTTCCTCGAATCGGAAGCCTACTACAACAGTGACAATAGAATCAAAATTTCCCAAAAACAAATGAGATATTTTTATTTTAAACAAACATATCTGTCCGTCTCTCGAAAACGCTATTTTCTATGGCAGATGTATAGGCGTCATGCAATTTAACATCAGAGTTTGTATCGGACTTCTCTTTCTAATTGTAATCTTCGAAGCTATATTACTTCATCGCTGATGAAGGTATGTATTTAAAAGATAATTTCATGATTGTTTGCTAGAGCTTACAAATATTTCATTTTGTAAATAAAAAATCGCATGCATATTCCCGATTAGCCTTTCCATGTAAGTCAAATATAACTTCAAAATCAGCTGACAATAAATTTCCCTTTTGTGCTTCAAGTTCGTGAAATCGGAAGCCTCACGTTGACAGACAATGCAACCCAGCCACTGCGCGGTCACTTCAACTATTATACGTTAACGTGCGGGCCCTCTATGTTTGAGGGTTAACTTCGTGCTAGCTCTTTGTAGTCTTTGTATTGTACGATACTGATATGAGTTCACTGGGAATTTGTCTGTTATCATCCACGTTGTGCGTTGAAAGACAGTTCTTATTCTTAACATATAGACATGTGTAGGAGGATTTTTAATTGTATTTCAAGAAATATTTGTTGATGAGTTTTTTGCATGGGTATTATAAAACAAGTAATATTGAACTTCATCTTAGGGGTTTTCTTAACTTTTAAATCGGTTTAATTTTTCATGAAAGTGTTCAGCAGGAAACCTCTGAAAGGAAATTACTGTGACGTGAATTACTGTGTGATCTTCAATCTCTATCATTGCTGAAAATATCAGTTATAACTATTTATTTTATCATTAGCGCATTATTTTATTACGATCAATTTCTGATTGCTTAATCTCAAAGTACCCCAAACATTTTCGTTATTTAGTTCAACCGCGCGGCAGACCCACCCAAATCCTAAATCCCAGCCATCAATATGTAGATAAACCAATACATATCGATCAACAATCGAATCCCCCACACCGTTCCGTTTAGCGCAACATAATAAATAAATACACCCTGTAGATAAGTTATCCGTTCAGACGATATGAATAGAACGTGGAGCCATGCGTCGACTGGCGACAATCGCAATAGAATATAGGTAGAGTCCGCACAAAGTTCTTTTGTCACGATTATCGTGGAAAATCCGATCGGGGGAAGTGTGGCGGTTGCTTTCAACATCGGCAAACTGCATTATGAGCTATCTGAGCCATTGTTGAGCGGCGCAACTCTATAATCTAGTGTTCTGGTGCTGGGACGGCGTAACTTTGCGTCGTTGCGTCGCCCGAGCCCGCTCGATTGTGAATCGATTCCACGATTATCAAGCTTTAAGTTTCGAGATTTTGAATTGTTTCGTCGACTGACGGACATTTTCTTTGACGTTACTTTTGAATAGGCTGTAAGATTTCCATCAATGAAAAGATCTAACAAAACATGAATGAAATGCAATAAAAACTCTTTGAATGTGAACTTTTAACTACATATTAAAGCGATCCTTTTCAGAGTTCAAAACATTGTTACTCAGCATGTTAAGAAAATCTACTTTCCAAAAAGCCATAAGCGATAATGGGCAAGAGTTCGCAACTTCATTCACCAGATTATAGCCGATCCATTGAAAATATCCATAAAAGTCGAACATTACCCGAAACAATGGGGGGTGGGCTGGGTATTAGGTGCTTGCGCTATTGAACAACTTTTGTCCCATTGTGTTGTCCACTAGAGGAGGTAGGGGGCCGGTGGCCTGAACAAAGACACCGCGCAGACATAGACCGAAATTCATCAGCAACACGATTGTTTGCTACATAAAGGACGCCATTGTCGACAAATATGATATCGTAACACAATGTGGATGTGATAATTAGAGTACTAAGACGACGCTTTTAGCGCGCTACTCGCAAATCTGGATAGATTTAAGATAAGTGCTTGAAAATGAAGATACTTTCGTTGAATAGCATCATATCAGAGTTTAAGATTCCCAGTTGTTTGGTGTCTCCGTGAAGCGAGAAATGTACGTCATTAAAAAAAGTACTATTCAATTATGTTTTGTTCCATAGTACTTCAAACGTAAACTCTATCTACTAGTTTATCAAATACTGGTGGACGTCACGCGGTTTCACCCGCGTAGTTCCCGTTCCCGTGGGAGTATGGGGATAGTATATAGCCTATGTTACTCCCTGATAATGTAGCTAACCTTCTTTTAGCATTGGAGCCTATTCAATTAAAACAAACAAACAAACAAATCTTTATTCTTTATAATATGTATTAGTATAGACTACTACTACTACTCTTTTCTATTATTTTACTACTAGCTCTACTAGATTTTATTATTTTTGTTTCTTTTTATTATTTATGCATTAGAATAAGTTGAAAAAAAAACTATTTCGACTCCTACTGGCCATTTAGGTTGAAAAAAAAAACAGAAAAACCATTAGGCAAGATTCGAGGAAAAAATATTTTTCTTCTTTTTCAAACTAAATGGCGTCATAACCAATATTTTTCGAAGGTTTTGGCCAGTTCTGAAACCTGAGACGTTACGGTAAAAAGTTTGTATATCAGAACAAAAATAAGTAGTGTGATATGAAAAGGCTACCAAACTGAACTAGAATATTCGTAACCGATCCAAACCACAGAGTAAAAAAGTAAAATCAACTTCATTTAGTAGTAATTACATTTTCCCGCCAACTCTTCCAGTAGCATACCTCCCCCGGTGCCTGGTCCTCACGTGTGCCAAAGTGATTCCCAACGACAATAGAAAGTCACCACTTTCCCTTTTTTCATATTTGAACTCACTTAAACCTCGCGATTGGTGGTTAGCTATATAGTCTGTTTGTTTGTTTGTTGGCGGATTTCCTTGCGTTTTTTGTACATGCTAAGTGGTTTGTATCGGGTTACTGTATGCGGTTTTTGTTGAGGATGTACAGATTTTGGTTTCGTTGTAGCATCAAATGAAATTGGGTGAGATTACGAAGGTTAAAGTAATCAATCTGTACCTAAGTGTAGGTAATCTGTACCTACAATTATTTGAATTATCTGAAATACTTTACAAAAATGTACATAGCAAACAAATACATTAATTTCATGCAAATCATATCGCTCGTTAATATGCTTGACCAGCCAGTTCTAAAAGATAAGAAGTAAAAGTTTCGAAAGACTGGATCTACCCACATACAGATGCTTTCCATCTCGAAAAACTGGCCAAGTGCGAGTCGGACTCGCGTGCAAAGGGTTCCGAACGAATATAATTTTTTTAACACGTTATTTTAACACTACAGACTTCTAATAGGTTTTCCTGTAATCTTTAGGTAAAGATCTATTATGTCCATTTTTTTCAAAATTTTAGGCTTAGTAGTTTCGGAGATAAGGGGGGGGGGAATGGTCATTTTTCGTCTAATTTCTTGTATAACTTCAAAACTCCTTATTTTAAAATTATGAAAAAAATATAATTAAAACCCTCACAGTAAGCTCTTTCATTTGATATGTCACACGATATTGTTCAAAAAACTTTTCTTTTTTAATTTTCTAGTTTTATCCCCAAAAGTGACCCCCATACTAAAAATTTAATGACTTACGTAACGCGTCCGTGTTTGGGTCATAGAAGTCCATATGTATACCAAATTTCAACAGAATCGGTTCAGTGGATCCGGAGAAAACTGGCTGTGACAGACGGACAGACAGACAGACAGACAGACAGACAGACAGACACCCGAGTGATCCTATAAGGGTTCCTTTTTTTTTCGGAACCCTAAAATTGCGTATTATCGCCTCAAAAAGCGTATTTAGGCTTGCAGATAACATCCAAGGCTTGGCATAATCCGTCAAGAGCGAACCCCTGCCTAATCTACATCGCTTGCCATTCACAACTATTGTGTGCCGGCCGTCCATTGTTTAGTGCAATCGATAAAAATGACACTTTGGCCCTTTTCCAACTGTGGACACTGTCGGCAAATGCAGTTTAGCTTTTCTAAAAATATTGCCTGTTAAAAAAATGTTTCGGTTTTTCGTGTATGAATAGACAGCATACAATGTGGCTCACTCTGACAATAACTTTGTTATCCATACGCTTTTCCGACTCTCATAAAAAATGGAACAAATAGAGTTGCCATATTGTTTATGGTACATTTAAAAAAAAAGGAATTTTGACAGATTCGCGAATCCCGCTAAAAGCGAGCCATGACTAGTCACATGTGTGTTTACTTATATCATTGTGATATGAATTTCCCTAAGATCTTACGTTTTTCCTCATGAACCGTTTGATAACATCGGAACTATTGTGACATTCCCTGCGACAGCTTTTTATACCCTAATTGAATAAAAAAAAAGCCCACACATAGCCGTCGCCACCCCACATTATGGTGTGAATGGCTATTATTGAATCGCATTAAGTTAATACAGCTATGAATAATAGGAACGCTTTATTACAATTGTTGTCTCTGGTTTAACCGTGATTTTGATTCAGAGGGTTGAACTAGAGGTAAAAGTGCTGTAGACATTTTTATTTACTAATGAAACACGACATCGATCAATTTCGGTGAATAAGGTGGTGTGATTCATAAAATTGTATGGAATTATTATGTTTAGGTACGTGTTTGATAGAATTAATGATAAAATTGTTTGTCATATGATAAGGAAGAAGACATACCGAAAAATGTTTCATTTTAGCCTGCTCTAGCATCATTATTATTTTTCCAGCTAGGACTTTTATAGCCCACTTGTTTTACATTACTAATTGTCAATCAGTGTTGTAATAAATCAAACATATTATACCCATAGCACATCAACCATGTATATTCATTTAAAGTCTTGCATGAGGCATACTTTTATCTGAAACCCGCAATCCTTCTCACACTCGATATTTACCAAAGAATTACACCCAGATAAAAATACCTACGCATGACCGAATTTCTCATTAATCAAAATACTCTATATCAATCAAAGTTTCTCAATAAATATGTATAATAAATATTGTTTACTTCATTCAATTAATTGAATAAATAAACCACCTATTGACGTCATCGACCAATAAGATACACCACCAAGATTATCCTATGGCGGCCTGATTTAGTAAATAATATCAAAGGCAGTATCGAGTGGCTTCAGACCTTCAATTATAAATTACATTCAAAGCAACTGAATAGCGAGTAATTTTGTTTCTTTCAGGGAAAATGCCTGGAGCAAACGATAAGCGGAAGCGAGTTACATCCATCTTGTTAATTTGATGTTACCAAGCGGCTCTCGCCCAATGAGGGGCTACCGATTTTACTCACTAGTTGGCGCCACTGTCGAGTAAGGTCCTCAATAATAGCATTAAGTTGTTATTATGCTCATGCGAACAAAGTTAAATGGAAACTAATTTATGATACTGTTAATATGCGATTTAATGCAACAGAAGGACATAAGTATAAATATATCCGATAAAAACGTTCAATGCAGTGGTCGGGAGAGCCGTAACTTAATCTGTCATAGTCAGGCTGTTTTAATAAAATATTCACAAAAATCAAAACAAATGCCTAAGTAAATAAACTCGCGTCAATAGCCAACCAACAGTGAAATTTGACATGACATAAAATACACATAAATTTTGTTTCCTCTTCCCTCCTCCTTGCGTCGTATTCCTCTGTGCTGAGGGTCGTGACCTCCCTTCTGCATCACTTTCACACGTATGATGTTGTGAACGGTAGAGTGAAGGGCGGTGCGAATCTGGTCAGACCAACGTATTTTACTGCGTCCACAAGGTTTTTTATATTTTGTTTCACATGTACGGCAACTCCATAACGCTGCATGTGCTACGCCTAGCTACGTAGAGCTACGTCGTGTTACGAATGCTACAATCCTTTTCTGCTAAAGAAACCTCGGAACTAATCGTACGCTTTTACAAATTGTACCACGACCTACGTTTGAGGATGGCTCATTGTGACCAATACAAGGCCGGCCCTGCTTTCAGAAGACCTCAACGAATGCTTACTTACTTTTGACCTTACCTAAAACTTGACACATTACAGTTGTGGTCTTGGACAATACACATAGGCCGATTCGAGTCAAAAACTAGTGCAATTATAGCTTCATTGATTGATATTATAAAACATAAGACTGAATTTTCAATATGTTCTTGGGACACACCAGGCATTTCAAGATTTTGATTTCCCCATTCATGAGGAAATTTTGGTTTCGTATCGGAAATAACAAGCTGTGTATTGCTAGTGTTGTTTTTTATATGCAATTTTCCATTCTTTTCACAAAATTATTCAACGTAAGAATCATTAAGTTGAATTATACAAGAAACTTTCGATTGCTTAAAAATGCATAAGATGCTTAAATTAACACAGACCTTTTACAAATACACCATTTAAAATTAAAAAAAAAACTACCAGCGTGCGTTTACTATAATTACATGACCGGCCGCAAAGCCTGCATGGTCTCCATGATTTCTATGGATGTTATATGAATAGTAAGATTTGTAAGGCCTGTAGGAGTAGGTTACCCATTTTTCTATCCCCTTTGTGTGTCGCCCTCGTTCCCCGGCGCTTTGCCGAGATGTGGTGAGATTCTGACGCAAAGTGTCGCCGCTTTTACGAAACTTCTGTAATGCCTCTGTGATTATCCTTTGCGCTTTACAGTTAGTGCATAAGTATGGGAACTGTTTTAGGAGGTTTGGTTCGAAGAGTTTGAATGGCATGGGTAGTTCTTTGTTTGAATTGGAGGAATAGAATTTGAATTGAAGTTTTGGTGCTATTTGTCTGGATAATTTCGTAGGAACTTTGGACGACTATCCATGATCGACCGACAAGTAACTAGTACTATGGGGCTGCGGACTTTGTTCGAAAGACCGCCCTGGAACGCAAAGGGCACTAGGAGGAACACGGATAGGTTTTAGTCAGTAAGAGTCTGACACTCCCTTCTGCTTCACCCAGAGAGGGAGGATTTGAGGATTTCCCATCCTTAAAAAAAAAAAGTTACTAGGACCATTGGAGACTGTCACCTGCCACCATACAAAACAATAAGCAGTATTTTCCCAAACTGTATAAGTGGCACATTTTTTATGGTATGCGACAATACGCACTTGCTGCAAATGTATACTTTATCTTACTCATAAATATGCTGATACTATTTCTATTTGTTGATGATAGGTTAAGTTCTTTTTGGTTTTATGTCTGTACTCAAGAATCTTTTTGTTTAGTTAAGTTAACCTTTCGGCTTGCCCTGACAGTGGTATCCATAAAAATTCTTTGACAAGTAAAACTTCATCTTCCCACTTCCAAGTCAACTCAGCGCTTGCACTGACGATCCACGCCTATCATTATTTATTTATTTATATTTACTTTATAGTACACCAAAATTAAAATACATTAAGGAAACCTTAAACTAAAAAATATACAATTGGCGGCCTTATCGCATTCCGCGATCTCTTTCAGGCAATCATCTACATTGATATCTCAAACAGTAGCTCCCACAACCATCTCCAGTTCGATCTCATTGAATTACAGTGTACTTGATTGTACATATGTAGTTTTCTCGCATACCTTATGTTTTGGCGATCGTTGTTAAAGGCCACTGAGAATTTTTGATGGTGGATTTGCTTAATCTAAATTTACCCCTAATCCTCTGGCAGAGAAATAGCTTCATCATTTTGACCGACCGACCTTCACAATTCAAAAGTTCCTGTAAATGGTCTAATTGAAATAAATGCAGATTTTGTCACAAAAAAATTCTTTAACCTTCCCACTTCTAAGCTGTACCATCTAGTCAACACGGTGCATGTACAGACGACCCACGACAATCACCTACATCAATATCTCAAACAGTTGCTCATACAATAATCGCCAGTTCGATCTCATTGAAGTACAGTGCACTTGATTGTACTGACGTAATGACGTGATGGTAATGTTAGCACAAAGAGCTCACAGCTCCTTACATGATCGAGATAACGGCTATTGATCAGGGTGACAGCTTTCAAAACAGATATTGTGGGTATTGTTGGCTTTGTGAAGGCTAAGCATAGGCTAAGGACGTATTTAGTGTTAATTATTTTGTGAAGATTTTATTTGTTAGTTTTCTCGATGAGCGGTTGTTTTCTAATCTCAAATTTATTATTTTTAGGTCTCCGAACAAAAAACGGAACCCTTATAGGATAACTCGGGTGTCTGTCTGTCTGTCCGTCTGTCACAGCCAGTTTTCTCCGGATCCAATAGACCGATTCTGTTGAAATTTGGTACACATATGGACTTCTGTGACCCAAACATGGTCGTGTTACATAATTTATTAAATTTTAGTATGGGAGTCACTTTTTTTTAGATGGGAAATCATCAAATGACTTCTTCCGCTCTGGAAGGAGCGGGAGGGAGTGTCGGATTCTTATCAATTGAAACCTGCCCGTGTCCCTTCAAAATGCCTTTTGTTTCAGGGCTGTTAGGTCCCAGGCCTATTCAGTTAAAACTTTTCTGATAATTGAAAAATCAACCCTAACAATAGTATTAAACAAAGTCGCTCTCTCCCTCTGTCTGATTTCTCGGCTAACTTTTTCTTAACCACGGAAAGGATTTTGATATGCTTTAAACTTATGGAAAGAGCTATAAACAAGGTACGTGTGTTTAGATCATTATTTTGTAAATATTTTATGTAAAGTCGCTGAACTATAAAAGTGTTATTAATTGCACCCGTCCGTGCGAAGCCGTGGCGAGTCGCTATTTAGAAATCATAACTTAGAACATTGTGTTTCTAAAAATGACAGTCCCTTCAACATGTGAAATGGAATAAAATGACTTAACGTCATGTTTCTGCAATGGTCAATTAAGTTATATATTTTTTTAATTATGGAAATTGTTTTGATAACAGCGGGCTGCCTGATTTCTAGTCATAAGCAACCCTTGAGATAAAACAAGATGTATTTGGCGCACCAATGAGTTTGTCCCTACAAAATTCATCCCTAATCTAAAAACAGCGAAAATACATACAAATCTAGCTGCAAACACCATTAAGAAACGAACAATCGGCGCTCTGATGAATTTCGGTTTATGTTCCACGCCGTAGAGTCTTTGTGGCTCTACTTTCAGCTACACAATAGGGACAAAAGTTATTCAACGACAATGCGAGCACCAAATACCGATCGCCCAGCCCCCTACCACCCTCTGGTACCCTAGTACCTAACCATTGTTTACTTTAATACTCTACTTTTATGTATATTATCGATAGACAGCAGAATCTCGAATATTGTCAAATTAGAATGGTGGCGACAATTTTCGTTTCAGATATTTAGGCTTCATTGGTCTTTACGATTGAGTTCTGTTTTCAAATTCGTGCGATTGTTTAATTTCTTCATCATTATTAATTATAGTCTCAATTTTTAGAATGACTGTGTAGTTCTAAATACCCATTATAAAGAAACAATCAATCGCTAGATTAACAGAGCATAGTCAGATTATAGATATTCATAAGAAAATTCAAAGTTGTTCGTAAAAAGTGTATTATAAAAGAAAAAATGGAAACAAAAACATTGGCCTAAATGCGATGTGTTGTTTACCGTGTTGGATAATAGTCTACTGGGTAAATCACCAGCTGTCAATCCAATATCACCACCAGCTTTCTCAGTACCATCAAACGCAAGTCGCCGTCTGTAAGATGACATCATGCTTAACAATATTTCGACAGTTACTATTCACGGCGGCAGCATTGTTACAAAAAGCTGAGCGTTTCTACAAAAGCTGTAAAGAATGAATGGGAGTGGGCGAGAGAGGGGTAGCAGGGAGGAGGGGGGAGTCAATTCAATAGGAGGAGAGATGTGTAGTTATGTAAGTATGTTTTGTGGTGCGTGCAGGGAACCCAGCTGAGGAAGCTGATTCTTTTTTTAAATTTAAACGAAGACATTGTAGAGGTTGTGGTTTTGACTTTATTTGGCTTACCTAATACTGGTGGATTTAAACATTTTTTTTTTATGCAATAGCATTGGTATTACAAATTCTGGGTGAATTGATGGCCAAACAAAACCATCGCCAACAACGTGGAAAAAATTTCAACAAGCTGCTTGCTGAAAGAGCAAGGAACGGTAACGCGTAGATATTAAATGTTTGTAGGTAGATATTTGAAGTATAGACTCAGGTAAGTTGATCATCAGCTAGACCTAGAAAATCATCTTCCTTCATTGTTACCTAATTGAAAATGAGAATACACAGTTAGCTACTAAGTATGTATGAATAATAAAATTGATCACAAAGGTTTCCAACTTTTAAATGTTCTATTTTCTTAGTTAAGTTTTGGATTTATTCATTCAGTTCAATTAAAATAAGTAGTTTTTATTAAGCGCGCTTTCAATGCTTCTTCAATTAATTGTGACAAAAGATTCGTTCAATCAAGTTTATTCACACTTTAGTGATATGAAAGAAAACAGAATACAAAAGAAGTTTTTGATGAATTTAATAGAATTTGACCGCATTTTTAATGCAAACCAACTAGGTACTTTTACCAAAATTATTTTTGTAATAAGCTGACTTTACCGTTCAAAAATAATGAGAAAGCTATACAAATAGTAACTCAATTGACTCGTCTATGCAGTCTACACTATAGACCATAGAACAACATTTTGTAATCCTCCATGTTTCCGAGTGACGATTCTATTTTCAAATAAGCATGACTAATGATTTCTTAACAAGCAGGTTCTTTTAGTAGCCCCTCAGTGTAAGCTAAACAAAAGTCGTAGACTCACTGGCGGTTTCTCGAACAACTTTAGTGTGACCCCACAAAGCTGTGGAACGTCATTTAAATGCACACGTTTCATTGGCTCTGAATGCTTCAGGGAAGTAGAAAAAGAACGGGCCAATTACGACGCTTTTGTGACGCATACTCTTTGGGTCTCGAGTGTAACTTTATGTGTGGGGATCTGTGAGTTTTTTATTCGGTTTTCGTCTGTCTCCGCATTTCACCCATAACGGAATCTTTTATAAGCAAAACTTGGCCAAGTGTGTGTCGCACTTGATTTATTGTAGGCTTTTATTTCTTAGTTCGCTGCACACTATTCTTCTTGGTTGTAGAAATGCACAAATAGTGTTGCCAATATCAAGAATCTTATTAGCATCTTTCGTAAAAATTTATCATTAATACAAACAACGTACTTTTTTTCACAGGGCAGAGTTCCTGCTGAAAATTGGCTGGTGTTTTTAATTTCACTCGCTAGCGACGACAGCTGTAGTTAGCTGTTTTGACTCCTGCAAAATAATAGGTAGTCCATAATATTCCGCAACTTAAAGTGCTGTTTAAAAACTTGTGTCGCCTTTAAAAAAAACTATCAAGAAGCCAGATACGAATCCGCTAATGTCCTGCAGCCACGACTGGCCTGAGGCGTAACCGACGCACCGCAAAGCGACCGTTGACCACCTAGTTTCCTTTGCCTTATTTTTTGTAGAAAAAAAATGTATGCGGTGGCAACTCCGTTAGCGGGAAAGCATCGTTGAAAAACTGAACTGCTTTCTACTGAAAAGAAAATCGGAAAATTTTGCATTATCAGAATCCAATCAGATTAAATTCATAGCTGAAAATGTACCTACTGATTTTTTTGTTTTAAATAACAATATTACAGTCATAAGTATGTTACAAGTTCATTAAGTCATCAGCAGGGAATATTTGAAACTTAGGGCCGGTTCCTTAATTGAGTATTTGAAGTCCTAAACGTGTCAAACCGTACCTACTTACGAGTAAAAATTTGACAGGTTTTCTAACTAAAGGAGAATTTGATAAATAGTCCACTCCTCCAAATTCTTAGGTTATTCAGAAATCGCGCTTCAGAAGGTGGTATTGTGGCTAGTTTTCTTACCCTGCACCATCTTTAAACAGCATTATCACCAACCAACACAATGATAACTGAACACCAACTTACATAACCACGCACTGCCTCGTCTAGATCAAAGCCACATAATCTGTGTCCCGATCAAAATGCATTTATGTTGGTCGTTCGTTAGCCGGCCGTCAATACGGCTCTCAGTCCACCGGCTATAAATTTAGTATTGAGCGGACACAACAACAAAGCGCGTTTTGTCTTGCAAATGAAAACGCGCACATTTCGCGGTATTGTGCGCGGCTGTTTCGGTGCCCGCCATTATTAACGGCGAACATGAAAGACAAAAGGTTCGTCTGCAGCACTGAGGCTGGCCTAGATAGCGGATTATTGTACTAACACAATAGGAGCGTTAATTCCGCGACTCGTACCATTATTTTGTTGTTTGCAACTTTATCGCGTTTATCGATGTGACGCGCGATTGGCTTTTTTATTGTTCGGTTTTGGTTAATTAAAATTATTTATTTTCGGGTTGTAATGGGTAATTAAATTATATCCGTCGTTGTGCTTGATTAAAAAAAATAATTCATAAAATGTCTATGTTTTTCACAGATATGTTTTCATATCCTCACCTAATTATTAAAAAAAACTCGAGTGGATTATCAATAATTCCCGATGTAGCTGAATTAAGAAATCAAGCATAAAATTTAGAACGAAGAAAATATAATTATTTAATTTAAATAATCGTATGTTCTAATATAATCAGATATGCACTGAACAAGCAATAAATCATGTAAATACAAAACTTAACTTACCATGTAATTTTCAAACAAGTAGTTTATTTAAATGCTGACAAAATTTTATATTTTAAATTAAGTTACCTCAATAATAAAATCTAATTGGATTCTCAAAGCTCTTATAACTAAAACTTACCGCAAAAATCCAAAAGCGGCTTCGATAATTCCAATAAATTCCCAATAAGAGCACAACACATCACGCAAACACATAAAAATTCACACAAAAAATAATTCTTGCACTCAACAATCACGATCACACCGAAAAGGGAAAAAGAAAATTCGAAAAAGGAACGTGGCGGGAAAATAAGTTTACGAAAAAGTTCGTTCGCACAATGGCGCTAGTAGCGTTAGCACGAACGCGTGTCATGGGAGTCGGGCAAAGACTGGCTTGCGAGCCGGCCGGCGCGTGCTAGCCCCGACATACCCGCGCATAGACTTCGCGCATCCCAAGCAATGCCAGGCGTTTTTCAATTGCATAATGCACTTCCCTCTTACAATGTAATTAAATGTTAACAATACATTAACTTTAGTTAATCCATTGTTTACTGACGCGGAAACAGTGCGGGCGCTTGGTTCGGTTTTAATTATATATTTCTTATGACTTAGTCAAAATTAAACTAGAGCTTTCTCGACAGCGTAAACTGTCTCTGAAAATTGCATTTACTGAGGTTATTTGCGTGTTAAGTATAGAGCTCGACCATGGACTTTCCACTAACCCATTTAAAAAAGAGCTATTAAGCGGTATGGTATTACGCCGTACATTGATTTTGGATTTCTTAAACTGGTATTCGGTTGCATTCGGTTAGACTAAAAATTGACTCGAACCAAATAATAACCAAGTAATGGCTAAGGCAGTGATTGGACTAGGAGTGATGAAGGTGAATAATCAAGTTTAGTAATCAATTGGACGCCTTTAACATCTCAGCTGTGAACTCCCTAATCTGTGAATCCAAATTGCTATTGAAAAGGAAAAAACAAAACCCCTCTTGTTGCTAAACTGTTTAACACTTTAATTGACCATGCAAACAGCTTACTACTTCAAGACTTACTAGAAAAACATCTGCCTTATACAACAATACCATTCTTATAAGAATCGTTCTACACAAAAAAAACACGAATAGTAAGTCTGTAACACAATAGTGCGTACGACAAATAAGATATGTCCCATCAAAGGAAGAAGCCAGCGACAGCAGGAGCAGATACAATGTGGAAACGTTGGGTAATATGTCCAACGACAATGGCGCGAACGCGAGACACAAAGCCGCGCCGCGCATTGTGTGAACCTGCACAATACACCTTGCATACATACACAACTAATGGCACACTCAACACACTAATTGCCAAATCATAAACCACCTTATTACATACCAAAAAGATTCAATAACGCAAATCCCGATCGCACCCACAAACTGGTGGCGCGTATTGCGTGTCAAAATAACTGATATTAATGGAAACAGTAGTTTTCTGTTTGAATTGATCTTTCATTTTATGCACACGGCCTTGTTGATTGTTAAAAGGTCGTTCGAGCGTGGTTTTGTTGGATTTGTATAGAGGCATGGCTTTGATGGGTATCATGACGGCATAGCCCAACACGAACTACCTAAACTTTGCATACAAGTAACAAAATAAACACCGAAAAAATATGCAAGCAAATTTTCTAATAGAATCAAATCACATCAGTAAAAGAAAACGAATAATATCATATTGTGATTCTCGTAGCAAAGGTGCTACGCTTCGTAGCATTCGTAGCTCGCGTAGCCGAAGTAAACGTAGAAGGATTTCTGGAATCGGTTTTTCTTATGTAAAATAAAGATCTACAATAACAGCCTAGCTATCATAATTACTTATTGCCCATTATTTGATAAAGGCTACGACTCGTAGCCTCTCGTAGACACTCGTAGCAACGAACATGACGGTGAACCTACACTATTGAAATAAAGCGATACACTAGCTACAAAAATCTGTTAAAAACCACCGCAGAGTACGATAAAAATATGGCTACCCATTGTAGTGAAGAGGTTTTTCAGCAGCGAACAAAAGCCTTTCAGCGCCGTAAAACGTTGTTTATTGTCACTAGACACTGAAATAAATACTACAGTTATAATTTAAGATTGTAAGCAATTTGGTACGAGATTTTGAGAAGCTCAAGCTTTTTAACAATGACAACTATAATGGTTACATTCTCACACACAAAGCAACAGATTCCATATAACACCAAAATTATCCATTTAAAATCTATTTTTACAACAATGCCCGGCACACAATTGCGAGCATTCACGTGTAAAACTTGAAAGTAGATAGGTACAAAAAATAAATAAGTGTGGAGGAATAAAATAAGTTTCGTGGTGGACCATTGTACGGAGTTACGGAGGGCGGCCCTCCTCCTAGTCCAAACAGTATTTCCATTGTGTCTGCCATTACCTAGCCCTCTTTTCGTCTTTTGTATTCGGCTCTCTATAGAAGTGAGACCTTCCCAATGACGCTTTATGGCCGCTTTGAAGTATGCAAGATATGGCCGGTATATCTACATTATTCTAAAATATTAGGACGCTACATTGTGTTACATCCTTTATTATCCTGAAGAAAAAATGTGCGTTATAATAGATTCAGTCGTGTGTATCGTGCGTTACTAAATTCCTGCAGTATTATTATATTTTAGTAGGAACTTGCTTAAATATGTTGTTGTAATATAAACCCTTTTGGAAAAAAATGGGCACTTCTCTATCTTAACTAAATATTACGAGAAAAGGGTTTTGTTAATTTGACGATGTAATTTAGCACGTTATTCGAAGTATCCTGGCTAGAAACCGTACGTTCCAAAGGAGTTGAGGAGGAACTGGTCCAAGTGGCGTCGGCGAATGAGACCTATATTTTCTGAAAGCTTATTGAAAGGGCATCATTTTTTGTTTTGGAACCAAAAAAATTCCTACGTAGAAAAAAAAGTTATCGATCATTAAAAAATGTAAACAATGTAAACAATGATTGGAGGCATAATAGGAAGCGTTGGATAATAAAACAGATCTCATTTAAAAGCTTGTTGTAAGTATGTTGTTTTTCATTATCGACACAAAAAATCGGTTATGGGGAAAAAAGTTAGAAACTATAAATGGGCGAAAAGAAATCGTCGAATGCAGGAGTTACAAAGAGCGTCGGTGAATGAGACATACATAATTTTACAGCTCCTGAGAAGTGTGTTATTTTTATTATGGATACAAAAAAATCGGCCTATGGAGGCAAAAAATAAGTTAGAAAGCATAAATATGTTTTGCGAGAAAAGAAAACGTCGAATGCAAGAGTTACAAGGAGTGTCGGTGAATGAGAAATACATCATTTAAAGCTCGTGAAAAGTGTGTTATTTTTATTCACGGACACAAAAAAATCGAACAATGGAGAAAAAAATTAGAAGGCATAAAGTGTTTTGCGAGAAAAGAAAACGTCGAATGCAAGAATTACATGGAGCATCAGTGATTAAGACATATATCATTTGACAGCTCGTGAAGTGTGTTATTTTTTTGTAAACACGAAAAAATCGGCCTACGGAGAAAAAGTTAGAAGGCATAAATGTATTTTGCGAGAAAAGAAATCGTCGAATGCAAGAGTTACAAGGAGCGTCAGTGAATGAGACAAACATCATTTTACAGCTCGTGAAAAGTGTGTTATTTTTATTATGGACACAAAAAAATCGGCCTATGGAGAAAAAAGTTAGAAGGCATAAATGAGTTTTGCGAGAAAAGAAAACGTCGAATGAAAGAGTTACAAGGAGTGTCGGTGAATGAGAAATACATCATTTAAAGCTCGTGAAAAGTGTGTTATTTTTATTCACGGACACAAAAAAATCGACCAATGGAGAAAAAAATTAGAAAGCATTAATGTGTTTTGCGAGAAAAGAAAACGTCGAATGCAAGAATTACAAGGAGCATCAGTGATTAAGACATATCATTTGACAGCTCGTTAAGTGTGTTATTTTATTGTAAACACGAAAAAATCGGCCTATGGAGTAAAACTTAGAAGGCATAAATGAGTTTTGCGAGAAAAGAAATCGTCGAATGCAAGAGTTACAAGGAGCGTCGGTGAATGAGACAAACATTATTTTACAGCTCGTGAAAAGTGTGTTATTTTTATTATGGACACAAAAAAATCGGCCTATGGAGAAAAAAGTTAGAAGGCATAAATGATTTGCGAGAAAAGAAAACATCGAATGCAAAAGTTACAAGGAGCGTCACTGAATGAGAAATACATCATTTAATGCACGTGAAAAGTGTGTTCTTTTTATTATGGACAAAAAAAAATCGTCCTTTCGAGAAAAAAGTAAGAAGCTATAAATGTGTTTCGGCAGAAATAAAGTCGTCGAATGAAAGATTTTCAAGGTGCGTCGGTGAATGACACATACATCATTTTAAAGCTCGTTAAAAGTGTGTTATTTTTTATTATGGAAACAAAAAAAGAATCATATTATTCTCTCAAAAATCGGCCTTTGGCAAACAAAGTTAAACGTCATAAATGTGTTTGCGTGGTATGCAGTGATATATAAAAAAACCCAAGATGCACAGTCTCGAACAAATGCAACACTCGAAACTGTCGTCAAAAACTGACATGTATCAAGTGTCATGTGTGAGTTGTGTGTAGATATACTATAAACATTTTTTTTTGCAAATTCAACCTAACACGGATCGCTTAAAGTTGTTTTTACAAAGCAGTGCAATATGGCGAGCGATGCGAGACTGTTTCAAACTTGCGCATAATTATACATATTGCGCTTGTTTTTTGCGGACGTTTTTGAGATGCTGAGTGTGTATCTTGGGTTTTTATATATCAATGGTGGTATGGGATAATATTTGGTTTCGGATTCCATCTCAACTCAAACTCAAAAAGATTCAAAGTCAACTCCCGTCAAAAAGCTTACGAATCTTATAAAGAAATAATTCGCGAAGCGACTGCACAAGTTGCTATGTGCATTATTATTATCTTTTCTTTTTTTTTCTTTTTCTATTGTATCCTAAACATGAATGAAACCAACTGTGACTATGGTGTACATGTCTGATTTTTTCATTGATAGGCATACGTTTGACCTCTATCTTACCTGATGGTAAGCGATGATGCGGTCGAAAATGGAGCACGCTTGCCTAGAAGTAACCTATTCACTTTTGAGTTGACTTAAAGACTCCCAGGTTGTAGCTATCAGGAAACAGACTCTGGCAGGGAATTCCACTCCTTAGCTGTACCCACAATTAATGTGTTCCCAAAACGTTTAGTGCTTGTGGGTGTGATGTCCATCATGTACCCGTGGCGCATCGCCGTACGTCGTGGGGTCCGATGATGGAACGAGCTTGGCGGAATCAAATTATGCAATTCCGTCGTACACTCCCCAAAATGCAACCGATAGAAAACCGTCAGACCAGCAACTCGAAGTCGATGCTCAGTCTGTATACCCCTTTAAGGATTATAGTCATGAAGGTTCCATGTGACAAGAACTTGGTGAACCCTTCGCTGTCATCTCATAAGGACTAATGCAACCAATATGAACTTTGGCATATAACAGTACATTTCTGCTTACCCCTTTAAGGTTAATAGTCGTGAAGGTTAGGTTAGTACATATAATAGTTATAGTACTCGTAGAGTACCTAGTGAATATCTTTTGCATACTCTTTATACAGTCAAAGCCTTTATTGTTTTGCTTAGAAGCAAGCTGAACAACTCATTTTACAAAAAGCAATATTTTAACCCTTTTTTTATTTAGCCATTTCCATGAGCTTTGGTATTTGAAAAGCACCATATACGACAGTAGATTTATATTTTAGTATAGTAGAGTCCCAATAGTTTCTTGGACCAGACCCCATACATTTTCTCCCCATCTCCTTTAATTTTATAAATGAAAAAGAAAACTAACGATTATGCGTCTTCCGGTACGCGATCGCCACTCCAGAACTTTTCGGCCCCAGCGCCGCGACCATCTGTTCTGCGAGCAAAGTGCCCTACCCTACCCACTGGCACTTTAGTTAGGCGATCCTTCGGGATATGTCGGTAACCTTGGTTCTCTTGCGGCTATCATCATTCCTGATTCGATCATGCAAGGAAACTCCAATCATAACCAAAAACATACCAAAAAACTGGCCAAGTGCGAGTCGGACTCGCCCACCGAGGGTTCCATACAAATTTGTAGACGTACATGTTTATTACTTTAAATGAAGATTATATATTCTTTTTATTTAATTTAAAATGTATAGTTTGTAGATTTTTCCCTATACTTGTAGTATAAGGCGGTATTACTTGCCAAATTTCATAGTTCTAGTTCAACGGAAAATACCGTATAAATTTTGATTACTTTGAGAGTGTCGAAATATACGTTTTTTGTGGCTTAAACGGCCATATCTTCTTTTTACGTTAACTTAAAAATTTGATTTTTTCACAGATTCAAGGGACTGTGTGATCTGAGTATAAAGTTTTAATTTCAACTCGATACCTCCACGCGTTCCTGAGATATGGGGTCTTGACAGACAGACAGACGGACAGACAACGAAGTGATCCTATTCCGGTTCCGTTTTATCCTTTTTAGGTACGGAACCCTAAAAACAAAAAGCATAAACTGTTACCCGCATTATTACTAAAATTTTAAAACTTTTTGGATATCTTTTTATTTTTAACCGACTTCAAAAAGAAGGAGTCTATCAATTCGGATGTATGAGCAATTGGGCATAACTCCATCATGTACATATAGACGTGCGCCAAATTTTTGAATCGCCTGTCTATTTTATACAAAAACTACGAGCCCATTGATTAGGTAGAAGCCTGCGCAAAAGAAAAGCTACTAGATGTGGATTTTAAAGACAACAGTAGAGAAAATCCCTGTCAAAAGGCAGAGTACTTAAATTTTCAAGCTTGCTCTTGCAGCGTCTGTTCTTATCATTTCTTACCTTTTCTGTATCTCTTGTCTCATTTGTTAAAATCTATCCAGCCGTTTCGGCTATGGACCGTGACAAAGAAATAAACTTACAGTAGAAAAACATAACCCTCCTTCTGGGGAGCAGTCTGGTAAAAATAAGATTTAAATCTAGCTACGGGCGCTCAGGACCCTAGCTACGACTGTTTCTCAATATCGTGTATCTCATCATCATCATCATATCAGCCGAAAGACGTCCACTGCTGGACATAGGCCTGCCCCAAGCTTCGCCACAATGACCGGTCCTGTGCGTCATGCATCCATCGGCTACCCGCGACCTTCACCAGGTCATTAGTCCACCTTGTGGGAGGCCTTCCAACATAACGCCTTCCGGTACGCGGTCGCCACTCCAGAACTTTTCGGCCCCATCGACCATCTGTTCTGCGAGCAATGTGCCCTGCCCACTGCCACTTTAGCTTGGCAATCCTTCGGGCTATGTCGGTTACCTTGGTTCTCTTGCGGATATCATCATTCCTGATTCGATCACGCAAGGAAACTCCAAGCATTGCCCTCTCCATTGCCCTTTGAGTGACTTTGAGCCTTCTGATGAGGCCCATTGTAAGCGACCACGTTTCAGTTCCGTATGTCATCACTGGCAACACGCACTGATTATAGACTTTCGTCTTGAGACACTGTGGTATGTGGGACGAGAAGATACCGCGCAACTTCCCGAAAGCTGCCCAGCCGAGTCGGATTCGACGGTCGACCTCTTTCTCGAAGTTGGCCCTACTACCTAACTGGACCGTTTGTCCTAGGTAGACGTACTCGTCTACAACTTCGAGTGTAGAGTTTACGATCCTGATGGGAGTGGGTGCTACATGGGTATTTACCATGATCTTGGTTTCGTCCATGTTCATTTTGAGACCCACTCTTTCGGAAGCTCTACTGATGTCATCGAGCATTGTACTGAGGTCCTCCGTAGTCTCCGCCATGATGACTATATCGTCGGCAAATCGAAGGTAACTGATATACTCGCCATTGACATTAATGCCTAGCCTTCTCCAGTCCAAAACCTTGAAGACATCCTCCATTGCGGCTGTAAACAGTTTCGGAGAAATGACGTCTCCCTGTCTCACACCCCGCTTCAGGAGGATAGGTTTCGAGGTCTGATCCTGAATTCGGACTGACATGGTGGCGTTTTTGTACAAACCTTTCAACACCTCGATGTACCGATAGTCGATCTGGCACCGTTGGAGAGACTGCAGCACAGCCCAAGTCTCGATCGAATCAAAGGCTTTCTCGTAGTCCACAAACGCTAAGCAGACGGGCGGATTATACTCTTCGGTCTTCTGTATAACCTGACGGAGCGTATGTATGTGGTCTACGGTGCTGAAGCCTTTTCGGAATCCGGCTTGTTCGGGAGGCTGGAAGTCGTCAAACCTGCGTACGAGACGGTTCGTGATGAGTCTGGAAAACAGCTTGTAGACATGGCTTAGAAGTGAGATGGGCCTATAGTTCTTAAGCAGGGCATTGTCGCCCTTCTTAAAGAAGAGTACCACCACACCTCTACTCCATGCCTGTGGCGTTTTCCATTCAAGTATGACGGAATTGAACAGTTCCTGAAGGGCCTTTAGGACCGGTCTTCTACCCGCCTTCAGGAGTTCGGCCGTTATTCCGTCCTCACCCGACGCCCTGTTGTTTTTAAGCTGCTTCAGAGCCATCCTAATCTCATACAGGCTGACGTCCGGGATGTCTTCAGTATAGTGCCGGGTCAATCTAGCTCTTGGGTCGTTAGCTAGATTCGTATCGGGTTTAGTCATTGACTTGTATAACTGTCCGTAGAACGTCTAGATCTCTCTCAGAAGCTCCGGTTTGGCGGAAATAGCTCTGCCCAATAGACAGATCTCTAGCAAAGACCCGTGAGCCCTTATTCCGCTCTATCGCCTCTTTAATCTTTTCAGTATTAAAGCGGCGGAGGGCGCTCCTCAAGGACTTGGAGATCCGTCTATTGAGCCGCCGATATCTGCACGCATCTTCTGAAGACTGCAGAATCATCTCCCGCCTCTCCTTCATGAGCTACAAAGTAGGATCAGAGACTCTCTTGTTCCTATATGTACGGCGAGTCTTGAAAAACTTAGACCCGACCGTATGGACAGTTTCCACGAACCCATCGTTGCAATCGTCCACGGAGCTCCCTAGGCACTCGAAACGGTTTTGAAGTTCGAGCTGAAAGCTCTCGGAGTTTTGGATCTGGATCTGTGCTGGACGGAACGTAGATCTCATCAGTCGAGACCTTTCTAGCTTGATATTTATATTCAATGTGCCTATTACCATGCGGTGATCGCTTCCGGTTTTCACCGCGTTGATCACAGAGACATCATTGAATATTAATTGCTTCTTCGTCGACATGATGAAGTCAATCTCATTTTTAGTTACACCGTCTGGGCTCTGCCAGGTCCACTTCCTGTGCTCACGCTTTCTGAAGAAGGAGTTCATTATATGGAGGCCCTCCTTCTCCGTAAAACTAGCCAGTAAGTGTCCCCGGTGGTTCCGAAGTCCAAATCCAAATTGCCCCACTCGCAGCTCATCACCGTCTCGTTTGCCCAGTTTCGCGTTGAAGTCCCCAATGCATGACCACGGTGAAGTGAGTTTTATGACCATGTATGGCTCTGGATATATCCTCATACATGGTCTCTATTTCGTCGTCGGGCGTAAGCCTGTACGACCTTCAACGAATATCTTGACGATATTCTAAGTATTAGGTACGCCACCCTGGTCGACACACTCTCGATGTTCACCACATTGGACACAAGGGACCTTTGAACGATGAACCCGACACCACCCCGGGACTTCTGGTCACCCTCCCGGATATAGAATAGATTGCCGGATTTGAGAATTATCGTGTCCTCCCCCTCCCTTCGGACTTCAGACAATGCTACAATACTTCATCGCAACCTACTCAATTCCTCCTCAAGTTCGATGATCTTCTCGTCGGTCCGGAGTGTTCTCGTGTTCAGTGTTGCCAGGTCCAGTCGTCAGTGTTTATCATGGTAGCCGTGTCCACTCCGGGGATTCTTCGCACCCCTTGCCTCGCCGTGACCTTGACCGCTACCGGAGTCAAGGGTAGACGGGCTGCCGGGCACTAGTGGCCATTTTTTGGTTGTGCTTGTCATTGGGGGGTTTTGCCATAATCGCCACGCTTGGCAGGCGGGTTGGCGATCGCAGTGTATGGTGTTGAGTTTTACAGAGAACGCTGCTGCCCATTCTCTGGCAAGTCCCTTAGTAACCTCATACGACACCCACGGGATGTGATGGGATGGTATTATTCTTTTACGGCACCATACGGCACCGGCCGACACCATACGGCACGTGTATCTAGATAGGCATCAATTCGCTAAAAACGTAGAACTCGCCTATCAATTTAAAAAAAATATTTTGGAAGTTAGGTTTTTATCATATTTTTATTTTTGCGTTACGTAAGCTGCGCGATATTTTCTCATCCCAAAAGTCGCAGTTAGATTAGAATTTGGAAAATACTGTACCCCCTTTTATGCCAAAAGCCGTGGTTACAAAGCTGCAAAATCACCCATTCGTTTCAATGTAGTTCATTCAAAGTCATGCAAATCACCACTCCTTCATTCTTTTCATTCAATCTCATTCGTTGCCATACTCGCCATTAATAGTCGCCATTTAATTTTACTGCAAAATGTGGAGGTATAAGTGGTGTTTTCAGTAAAATTATAAATATTTTTCGTGGCATCGGTTAGAAATATAACCAATTATTGAGTTACAAAAGGTAGGTCGTTCTTTTACAGACTTTCTATCAATAATACATCTGAAAATAGTGTTTTATCCTTTCCGGGATATATTTTTCCAAAATGGCGTCGATCATCGGCGTTCTTTTAGATCTCACTTTTATTGGAATTATTTTTTTTTTAGTGCAAATCTTCTCACCTTACACTATATTTTTGTTGTAGAAGTGCAACATGGACCCGTCTCTGGATGCGTCCTTAGTGACGCAGTCCATCAACTACCATGGTCAACAGTTGCAAAAAACGTGGGAAGCAGAGAGAGGAGAGGACGATTTGACTAAAATTGGTGTGGGTGGTTTGGATTTCGCCGTATATCAGTCGAGGCACAAGCACCTGACGTTCCAGGATCGTGGGAAGCGGTTGAAACTGCACCAGTTCATTGCTAAAGAGGCTAATGCATTGTTTGACACCTCTATTATGGAAGAAACGCCGTCATCATCTAGCCTTGCAGCTGACGCGCCTACCCCGGAAGACAGTGAGTTTTTCTCATCACATAATTAGTTGTTGTGCTTAGTAGCTCAATGGGTTACTATAGAAACCAACTGTACACCACATATTGTTTACCTACTGCTGATTAATGAGTTTGTTATCCAAGGCCGTCCTACACTGTAGAGGGAATAAATCCTGATTGTTGTTGGGTGTACATGAGAAATGACTTGTGATAGTAATTTGAGACTTATAGATTTAGCAAAATATATATAGCTAAATCTATGAATGGATAATTAAATGAAATATTAAACAAGTATGAATTTCATGCTGTTTGATTTTGATATAAATTAAAGAAAACTCTTGTCTTACACTCTCTTGATAAAGCCCCTTGAACAGTATTGAAATGTCTCTTTTTATGTTAACGGGCAGAAATTGGAAGAAAAGTGGGTTACCTTTGCCAAGCAGCAAGACAAAATACAGACTAAAAACAATTAATTGGCTAACTAAACCTAGTTGAAAGCCAAGTTTCTATAAACCTTAACCTTTGTTTCAGATTTATATGCTTTGATGCCACCGTTTGAAACATTCTTGAATGTAGACAAGTCAGCGAGACTAAGACATTTCTTTGATGTAAGTATAAACATTGAGCAATTAATAGAACCACCCTAATATAAAGTTTTGCAATTCCTAAAAGAAATTCATGGCTGATCTCACTTCAATTAATAGAGTGAACAATAAAATTAAATGTCAAGTTATTTAACAAAAAGAAATATAGGAAAAGTTTAAAATGAATTGAATACCACCTGAAACAACACAACTTGATAAATTCGAACAATAATTAAAATAATACAATATAAGAAGTCTAATTTTCTTTTGTCCTTAATTAATGCATTTGTAAACTGAACATGTTTTATTTTATGTGACACCTTTTCACTTTAGTAGTAAATGCCACTGTATGTTGCCAAATTCTTGACTTAAAACTTAAATTAATAAGGCAGAGAGTAGAGCAGGTGCATAGAGTAAACATGCATAATTATGTCACTGGATAATTGCAGATGCCATAAGATTGTAAATTATCGCATGAAATAGTAAACTCATTTTTCTCAATAAAACATGGATATATTGGAAACAATTGAATTTGAATAGGATTTATTGTATTTAAATTGATTTGATCACAATTTATCAAGAAATTATAACCTGAAAACAATGTAACAGAGTTTGCAATTTTCTGGTGACATATCATAATGAAGAAAATGATTTCAGAAACTACAACTATACTTTTTATTTTCAGTATTTTGAATTAACAATCCATATGGCAAATTTGCTCAAGATAATTTACCAGTCACTATAAAATAACAAAAGATTTCTATCCTGTTTCAAACATTAATTCACCTCTTTCATTTCAGAATGTGAGGACAGGTGAACTTATTATAGGAGCAGTCATCAACAGGACAGCATCAGGAATGATGCTCAAGGTGCTATGCACCGCTGGTCCAACCTCAAGATATGTTGCTGACATCAATGTGAAGGTATTGCACAATATTTCGAAACATTACATACTTGAGGACTAGCATAAGAGGACGGTCCATATAAGCACATACCATGACGAAAGTTACCACCTACACAGTCAAAGACATGTTCACAAAATAGAAATTCAAGTTTAATGTTGACTCAGGTCAGCATTGGCCATTAAGGTGACATCATTAATATTCATTCTCAATTAACTGTGCTGGCCTTTCAAGTCTTATTATCTTGTTTCTGTATGTATGTGCATATTCACAACTCACAAGGGGACATTAATTAATATTCAGGGCCAGATGATGCTATTGTTAAAACTTCACATAGCCATTCAACAAGAGCTTATTTTTAGCACTACGCTAGGTATGAATAATCTAAAACATTAAAACAATCATTTCATAAAATATCTCCAAAGAAAAAATCCTGGAAAATACCTGAAAAAGGAATAATATTTATAAAATACTAGTTGACCCGTGCAACTTCGTCTGCGTCACAATTTTCCATTACTGCTCCGCTCCTATTGGTCTTAGCGTGATGATATATAGCCTATAACCTTCCTCGATAAATAGGCTATCTAACAGTGAAAGAATTTTTCAAATCGGATCAGTAGTTCCTGAGATTAGCGCGTTCAAACAAACAAACAAACAAACTCTTCAGCTTTATATATTAGTATAGATAGCTGACCTGTGCCCACTTCGTTGGGTGGTATTTTTCGGGTTATAATATACAACGTGTAACAGAATAAACACAATACCTCTTAAGGGGTCATTGTACTCATCATTATGAACAACTTTTACTATGGGACCAATCCCGAAACCGCGAAAAAAAAAACAGCTGTTCAGTACATTTTGTCGAGTTATGCACACAGAAATGTATGGGGGAGTTGATTTTTTTTTTCGCGTTGTCAGTGTTGGTCCCATAGGGAGAGTTGTTCATAATGATGAGTTCGATGACCTCTTAGGAGGTATGGCATTTATTCTGTTACAGGTTGTATAGCCTATGACACTCGCAAATAACGTGGCGTTCTATTGGTAAAAGAATTTTTAAAATTGGTTCAGTAGATCCAGAGATTACCCCCCTACAACCTCACAAACTCACAAACTTTACCTCTTTATAATATTAGTATAGAAGAATATTAATATAGATGCTGCATGGAATCCTCTTCCATTAACATGTTTACTACTAATCTGCATGGTTCTTAAAAAATGATGTATTGTAAGTGTGAGGACTATGTAGGTCGTTATTTTAAGGATTGATTTCATGAATGTCTGGCAGTTAGAGTATATTATGCAGCTTACCCAAATGTCCTTACTTTGAGTGTATGGACTTCAAAAGAGACTAAGACCTCTGAGTTTGTTTCTTCTCAGGGTAGTCAGCTAGGAAACACCGGCCTCATCTAGATTAATATGACAAAAATAATGATGTGTAAAAGAGTTACTTGTAACCCATTTGCAAAATAAATATCATTTATTATAAAATGTTTTAGGTATTATCTTCATGGCTGATGATTGTGTAATTGCAAATTTTGTTCTCCAGGCATTTTTACCAGTTACAAATATCATACCTGCTGTGGACAAGAAAAACGTGTCAAGAAACTACCTGATGAATGACACTGTATGCTGTGAAGTGATAGAAGTTATCCCCGACACCGACAAAATGGTGTGCGGCATGAAGGGAGTGACGCGGGGCGCGGATGACCCTCCGCCCAAGCCGCCGCTAGGCCTCCTCAGCACCGACGACTTCCCACTCGTCTACAAGTATGTACTAACTCAATAACACACTTCTGAGTAATCACATTGTCCCTACACTTTTACAGGTTTAACTGTTTTGCTTTACACAAAAATAGTGTTGTTTTCATGTATTTATTTGTAGTAGTATCTCGAGACTACGAAAACAGTGGTATTTTTTTTATTATTTAAAAAGAAGAATTACTTGAAGATATTTTCATACCAATGAGGAAGAATCTTATGGACTGAAGAGACTTGACTAGAAAACTGGGAATGAGAGTAGACATAAAGGAGTAAATAAATGCACATCGCTTTCAAGAAAATTGGGATGTAAAATCATACTTAAATTGATTGATCAATGTATGGAAGAAAATACAAGAATACCTCTGGTTTTTTAGATGCTTAAAAGATTAACGAAATGTTGTTGGTTTGACCCAGCTATTCAAAATGTGTTCACACTTGGTAGGTATATGTGTAAGTGTAACAGCAGAAGGAGTGTTGGATGTATGTTTTCACTGGTTTATGATCACTTTTCAGTACAAAATCACTGTTCACCAACTTGTGAAAATGATTGCATGGTAATGTTCAAAGTTTGATCTGATTTGAACAAATCTTGGAATTCTTGAAGGATGTTTTTATACTGTTTATTTCAACGAGATTCCTGCACATAAATGTTGAGGATTATATCAAAATGTTCAAATTATTTACACATCTTTTGTTTTTTGACATAAAACGGAAAAGGTCAGTACAAATACTATTCTAGGGTCTCTTCGATCTTGATATCTATAAAAGGCAACATATTCTGTATTAAAGCTAATGTTTAACATTCCAGCATTATCTGAGATGTATTGATTGGACTTTTATAATGAGCATTTATTGGATGTTGGAGTTATTTATATTATAATAAAAAGGACTTGCTCCCGGCGATTATCATTTAGCTGAAGTGAGGCTCCGAGATGACTCAATAGTTAACAAGATAGCGTGGCAGTTCACATCGTTGTACCTGATGTATCGTCCATGGCAGTGGACATACCATCCCTCTATTATTCTAGGGTGTTCTTTTCTAGGTATAGCGAGGATCTCAAGACAGGTGTCACACCTACCGAGTTATACTGTGACCTTAGCGAATGTCCCGGTAATATTAATGTCACATTATCGAGGCGACATCACCTAATCTATGATGTTATATTTATGTGTGAAAGAAATAAAATACAAGTAACATAACATTTTTTGAACAGCTCCATTGGAACAGGTGAGGATAAACGTATGTGTGACACTAAGCAAACACCTTAGGAATTAAATGCTTGAAACTAAATAAATACCTTCTTTGAAGATGTTATCTCATCTCAGTGAAAATACTCCATTATCAGAGGAAAATTAATTATTTTTACAACTTTTCACATTATTCATTTGTGTATTATTTCCTCCAGGAAAACAGTGGATATGAAGGGTGAGAGTTATGAAGCCATATTGGAGAAGAGTCCAGGCTTCAATAACCCCAACTGCGTCCAATTTCTTTCTGAACTTCTTGGCATCTCCAACATGCACTGCACCAACTTTTCATCATTGAGGTAAATAAAGTCGACGTCTTATCTTATTGTTCTGTAGAATAAAAAAATAAAATGTTTGTTATGACGAATCTGAATTTAAAATCTATTTATTACTTTACCAGGGGAGGATTTACACCAGCGGAATATGCCGATGAACTTCGTCAAGCACAAGCCAGCAAGTGGGCGTTCCGCTCTGTCGCTGAAGGAATTGAACATTTCAAAGCCGGACGCCACTCGGAGGCATTCCAATGCCTCAATAAGGCGCTAAGCATCGACCCCAGGAACGTCGAAGGATTAGTTGCAAGAGGAGCTTTATACGCCAACAGTGGAACATTTAAGAAGGCGATTGAAGATTTCGAGACCTCGTTGAAACTGAATCCAAACCACGCTAATGCAAGGAAGTATCTAGGAGAGACATTAGTTGCATTGGGTCGAAGTTACGAGGATGAGAACAAGATCACGGAAGCACAGAAAGCTTATGAGGATTGTTTGGCGATCATTCCTTTCCATGAGGAGGCGCAGAATTCTCTGGATTTCCTGAAGAGTAAGACATCGACGACAAAGCCTTTAATAGAGCCGGCAGAGTTGTTACTGCCTGGTTTGACGGGAGCAAAGTCGTATGAGATGAAAGAAACATTGAAGCAGCTGTTGAATTTGACTGAAAAGAAGGACAAGAAGAAGAAAAAGAAACGCGGCAAGGGTAAGAAGAAGCGGTCGAGCAGCTCTTCGTCGTCGTCCAGTGACTCGTCGAGCTCCAGCTCGTCGTCAGAATCTTCGTCGTCATCAACTGATACTAGTGGTAATGATTTTATGCTCATTTTATTAATCCATCCATTTGATACTAGTCTGGCGTGCGATTGTAATTAATATTTTATTTTACTATTCCACGAAAAATCAGCAATCCGCCAGTATGACATTGTCTTCTGAGTCTGTGAGAAAAGACACCCATAGTATCACTTTGTTTCGAAAAAACAGGTCCTCAGTCTCATACAATGAATTTGTATCAAAGCTAAGTCCAGATCTAGTGTACTATGTCTATTTGTAAATAATAAAGTAGCCCTTCCTAACATTTTTAGGCCTTCAAAAACTAACCATTAGAATATTCTAATAATATATACCTAAGACGCTTTTTATCTCCTTAAAAAATCTCTAGTTGGTACAAGAGATTAAGAGGAGAATGCATGCTATTGAATAAGGTACAATATTATCTAAATTAAAAACATCGTGACGTTACTTCCACTAGATTCCGAGGGCCCTAACCGCAAAAAGAAGCGCCGTTCCCAGCCTAACAACAAGAGACAGCGCTCTTTGTCGCCGCTCAGCAAACGCATGGAGATGATGGGTGCGCCCGAGGCAGGCGCTCGGACGCACAACTCGCAGTTCAACCATCCGTACGGCTACCAGCCGCCGCCGCCGCCCGTGGAGGAGGTCAACCCAGAGCCGCAGCGGTCGCAGGCAGATATAGATTATGAACTGAAGGTATGATCCTCATTGAAAGTCTGATCTCGAGTTTTTTTTTTTGGAAAGTTACGCCAGACTACTGTCGATTTGACGATTTTTACCAGTGAATTTTCTTATAGATCAACATTAGTCTCATCATTATGCCTTTACAGAATATCGTAAACTTTTACTTCATACATAGTCCAGGGAATCACAATTATCCAACCAAATTAGAAATTCTATCTGCGGAGGTCCTAAGTTTAGTAGTGCAATTACTTTATCTTTTCATTTTCCATATGAATAAACACATTTTGGGTGGAGATTTTCAATTTTACGCAATACCAATATCTCATTTTGCTCAGGTATGCAAGTTACTCGAGTTCCTAAGCTTAGCAGTGCAATTACTTAATCTTTTCGTTTCCATAAGCATTAATACATTTTGAGTGGAAATTTTCCATTTTTCGCAATACCAATATCCCATTTTGCTCAGGTACGTAAGTTCCTCGAGATGACTAAAGAGGATTCGGACTACGAGGACAAAGTGCGCAACTTCTTAGAAGAGACTGCTCAGTACAAGAGAAACCGCAAGATGCAGGAGCTCGGTCAGCAGCCGCAGCCCGGCGCCGACCGCGACAAGAAGAAAAAGAAGAAGAAAGACAAGTCAGTACCTTTCACTGATCTGTTCTGTTTGGGGTGAGCAGAGAGAAGAATGTAGTTTTTTAGTTTTATTCATTTTGTTTGCCCATAAACTATGCTCAATTTCAAATGCCCAACGAGTTGGCACTTTTATTTCGTTATTTTTCTGCTACTTTTTCCAATCGCAGCTTTGAAAAATAATTTGGACTAGATTCTACGTGTGATATAGCTAAAAGTCAATAAAAAGTCACGTAGGTATGTATGTGCCGCGTGTTTAAATCACGTGTTTTTGCGAAAGAATATGGTAGCTTATCCTGTACTTTTTTTAAATAGGAAAAAGAAGAAGGAATCGAAGAGGAAGCGCAAAGAACAGGAACGTGAGGAGAAGAGAAAGGCCAAAATGGCGCGCGCTTCAACCAACAACGATTACAATATGCGAGATTTGGACAGCATCGGGGACAAGAAGCTCAGAGACGCTATCAGGTATGTTAACTTATTAATTAAACTATTCTAACAACATTTCGCCTTCCATAAGCGTCAAATAGTCTAAAATATCAAACTTGCCGAATAAGCACGTCATTATCTTTTGATTTTCCGGGTGAACCCATCAGGGTATTATGCATTTGTTCATTCACGCATGTATGGTGCAGTTCAATTGATCTGTCCGTAATCTATCTTTAAGACGATCCACTCACGCGATTAATTTCTGGCAGTCGAATGTTTGAATAAAATGTTCATTGTTGTTGCAGGAAAGAGTTGAAAGGCAAGAAGCGCGACCTCAGCTCGGACGGCGACTATGATAGAAAACACGATAAGAGGTAACAAGTCAGAAATAACCTACACAATTGTAAATATGACATGACTGCTACACATTAATGTTAATTATTGTTAATTCCGCCGCTAATTGTATAAGTCAAATAAAGGATGCGTGTTATACCTCGTAAGCTAAGCTAAAAAGATATACTCCAAATATGAGCTATCATAGAATGTAGAAAGGATAATATTATAAATTTCACATAATTACTATCTTCGTCCTGGTGCCTTTTGAGCACGCCCTACGTGTCTTTGCAATACGAAAAACACGCTTCGTGTGCGCTAATTGTGAATGCGTTACATATTTTAATTCGTCATCACCTTAATATTTGCTTGTATATGTATTGTACGCAATAACCATATGTTAGACAAACTTTCAACGACAATTTACTAACTATAAAATGATTTCTTTCACACACGTGTAAAAAAGCCGCAAAATTATTTGTTGTGTATGTGCCAATAAATGTATGTCCTTATGAGCATTTATTTATTAAAATGTGTACGTATTTATCAGGATGCTAGACGATATGCACGGGCTCGAGGAGTTGGAGTCAAAGCTGAGCGCGTACCACGTAATGGTCGAGAAGGAGGTGCTACACAAGCGCGACGGCCGCTCGCTCAGCCCCATAGAGCAGGCGCCGCCGCCGCCGCTCGAGAAGCCCAAGTGGAAGATGTCCATGAGCGCGGTCAAAGACACGTACGTGCCGCGCACGCGCTAGCTCACGCGTGCGCGCGTGATATAGCGCAGCCTCCTTACTAACCAGCGTACAATATACTATACGTGTATCCTGTTAGACATAAGTATAACGAATTGTTCAAAATGGTATTTAAATAATATGTTTCACAATGACAGGCTGCTAATTCATCCTATTTTTCATTTGACTCATACAATTAGCGCGAGATATTAGCAGTTAATATATTTTTCTTTGTTTTTTTTACACAACAGCTTTGATATACTTTTTACATTATTTTGGGGCTAGACCAAGTTTAAAACAAGCCAGCCTTGCAGTCTGGGCCAAATAGAGAATGCTGTTAATTTTTTTTTTTTTTTTTTTCAAATTGGTCAAATAATGAAAAGTCAGCTATGCACACTAGGTTGAAGGCACTATTGTCAAGGCGGGTTAACGTGGAATTGAACTTGTGGCAACACTACAGCCTTAATTAACATGTTTGTCATGTTAACAGGGTTAAGAAGAAGGAAACTCCAGTACCTAAGGGCTACAAAGAACACTATGCTTTTGAAGACAGCTCAGATGATTCACAGGATAATACAAAGGTGAGGATATCATAACAAGTAATCTTTCTATTCACATACCCTTCAGCGAAAGTCGGGTCGCCTACTCAGTTCTGCAAGAAAATACTAGACCAAAATTAAAAAACTGGCCAAGTGCGAGTCGGACTCGCGTGCACAGGGTTCCGAACGAATTATTTTTTTTAATAGGTTTTCCTGTAATCTATAGGTAAAGATCTATTATCTCCCAATTTTTTTTTTAAATATTTTAGGCTCATTAGTTTCGGAGATAAGGGTATTTAATGGTAATTTTTCGTCTAAGTTCTTGAATAACTTCAAAACCATTTGTTTTAAAAACATGAAAAAAATATAATTAAAACCCTCACAGTAAGCCCTTTCATTTGATATGTCACACGATATTGATCAAAAAACTTTTTTTTTTAATTTTCTAGTTTGACCCCCAAAAGTAAAAAATACCCCCATACTAAAAATTTAATAATTTATGTAACGCGTCCATATGGTCACAGAAGTCCATATGTGTACCAAATTCCAACAGAATCGGTCCAGTGGATCCGGAGAAAACTGGCTGAGACAGACGGACGGACGGACGGACGGACGGACGGACACCCGAATGATCCTATAAGGGTTCCGTTTTTTGTTCGGAACCCTAAAAATAATCCATGTCTTATAATTGAAACTCTTTACAGCGCATTCGACATACAAGATGCAACAGGGATTGTACCAACCTTTGTTGCAAGTCTTTTTATAAGACACGAAAGTGTATTAGTTTTGCTGTTAGAAACTAGTATATCGTCGGTGCGCTTGCCAAATCTGATATGTGCATTTCTATGATACTTTCTTGTTACTTAATATCCTTTAAAATCAAGTATATTAACAGTACATTTTATCATTTTCACTTGTATCTCAGTTCATACGGCATTTCGAAATTATGAATTAGTCAATTAATCATTAAAAAATCATCAATTAATCATTAAATAAAACAGATAATTGTCTCCATTGTCAACTTGATGGAAAACACATATCAGATTTGGCATGCGCACCGACGATATGCTACAGTAAAATAGTAAGAAATATGTTTGTACGTGCAGCCGTCACCATCGAGCGGCGACAAGAACGTGTCGGTGCGGCGCGCCATGGCCATGAAGGAGCCGCCGCCGCTGCCCAGCGCGCCGCCGCCCGGCAAGCGCGAGCCCGACCCGCCCGGCACCGAGCCCTCGCACCCCGTGAGTCTCGCAGGCTACATCTAATCCTTTATTTTTATAAAACACTTATAATTTGGCGTCCCAAAAGGTATGGCGAGGTGACCTTCGAGGTCACTGCAATCTGCTGGATGCGTTCAGCGAAGAGTGGTCCTATGTCCAGCTGTGGAAAATGTTACATAGGCTTGTTTCTAAAATAAGTCAATCAATCATCGCGTGAATACGTAATCCTTACGTTTCACGAGAAGCTTAAGCTTACTTTTGTCTAGAGGGGCCTGCTAGGGCCAGTGCCTGGCAGGGTTGCCGAATTTGTTCGAAAGAGACCGCAGCCCTGGAACGCAAAGGGCATTGGAAGAAAAACGGATGGGTTTTAGCCCTTCCGCTCCGCCCATCCTAAAAAAACATCGTTTGTTTGTATTGTACTGCAAACTTGATCACGTATCAAGTTATTGATCGTGATTGTGTTAGTTATCGTATCACAGTCGATTTTATATATCCAGGTTCGTAAAGGCAACATAGTCCTTGACAAGTTCGGCTCGTTCCGCCTGGCGCAGGAGGGCGAGACGCCGGTGTCGGTGGGCGACGGCCGGCCGGAGCAGTTCGTGACGCGCATCAAGCCGCCGTCGCCGTCCGGCCGCCGCCCGCGCTCGCCGCCCTCGCCCCGCAGGCACTCCTCCAACTCTTCCGATGATGACAGGCGATCCAAGCGATCTAGGAGCAGGTAACATTTCAAACATTTTGAAAAGCCTAACCGTTCATATAAAGTACGAATACGCTTATAACCTATAATGGGAGCAGTTATTGACAATACTAATGGAAGCTCCATTGAAGATGTTGGGTATGCTGTTATTTGCATTTTGAGTCCCAAAAACAGCCCAACTATGTTGTTATGTGCAGTTGGCTACCTGTCTTAAATAGATTCAACTGGATATAGGTCCAGCTTGACCTATTTTACAAATACTTGGTATCTGAAGATCTGTCCTCATCTTCAATACGTCTGTTTACTTGGTTCATTCGCAATTCGTCATCCCCTCAGGTCTCGGCCGCGCAAGTACCGCTCCCGCTCTCGCTCGCGCTCCCGCTCGGGCTCGAGCGCGAGCGGCTCGGGCGCGTCGCGCCGGCGCCGCTCGGGCTCACCGCGCTCTCGCTCGCGCTCAGACGCCAGCCGCTCCTACTACTCGCGCAGCAGATCACGATCACGGTCTGGTTCAAGGTATTTTCGGCTGCTGTGTTTATTTCCAACCCTATTATTTTTTTTTAAATATATATGCCACTGTCATGTATAATGCTATAATGCTTTGTTCTGCAAATAATATACTAGCTGTCTGTAGATAGTCCCTTCCCAGTGTTTTGTAGTATACCCTCTATCTAGCATGGAAACTAAACAAACGCTTTTAACGTTCATCAGTACTTAGCTTTACAAAATGTTGCACAATGTTAACAAAAGCGCTCACGTGCAGGTTCCGTCGCTTCCCGCGGCGCGGCAACTGGCGCGGGCGCGGCGGCTACGAGCGCGGCACGTACTACCGGCCGCGCTTCCACACGTACAACGGCGGCGGCGGGCGCGGGCGCGGCCGCGGCGGGGACTTCCGGCGCGACGACGGCCGCCGCTTCCAGCACGAGTGGCGCGACAACCGCGCGCGCGGCGGCCGCCCCTTCCGCCCGCGCCGCGGGGGCGGCGGCCGGGGACGGCCTTTCAGGTAATTACATTCCATTAAATAGCAAAAAAGATACTCATAAGGCTGCGTTTCCACCAGAGATAAAGCGACCCTATTGGTTTTCACAAACACATCCCTCACTACGTATCCTCGCACATCTTTGGTGAATACCCTAAATTGATTTCAAACTGCTTCAAACTATTGGCAATGCAACTAAACGTTGATTTCTAACAATTTGCTACAAAAAAAAATATCCTAGATACAGCAGTTCCCGTCACGCAAGTTTTGCTCCCCGAAGTTTGTCGCAATCGACTGCGCAAAATGTCAATTTGACAAAAAACATGCGCATGCGCGGGTAGGACGCGCATGTTCGCGCAAGATGGCGGGTGTAATGGCATCTCACTCTCTCGTATACGTTCGATGCGTACGTGTGACCCGCTTGCTCAATGCAATACGACTGTTGATGCGAAAAGTGTTACACGTTGTTATTGTTTTTAATTACTATTTTTTTTTTTTCTTTGCTTATCTTGCAATCGGTTGTAAACCTTTAGCAGATCTTTTGTGCGGATATTGGCTGCTGAGGTCCATTCTTCCACCGAAGAATCTGCCTCTTAAAATTGTTTGGGCTTTATTCGGTAAAGTCCCATATGTGGTTGCGTTTGAGTCTTTTTATTGTTATTGGTTCACATAGGGATATGGCTAAGGTGTTGGTATGTGCCTTTATTCGTTGCTTGTATGACCGAATCTTGTGTTCTATTTCTTCTTTTACAGTTCTGATCTGTAGATGCTCATGTAATTCTGAGGTCTTTATGAACCATGGAGCATCTGATATTATTTTGAAATCGCTGGAGAATTTCCACATTTGAGTTCCTCGCAGAGCCCCACAGCTCGATTCCGTACGTCCACACAGGCTTTAATACTGCTTTGTAGATGAGTACTCGGTTTTCTAGGGATACGTGTGATGTTCTTCCTAAGAGCCAGTTCAGTTTCGTTCAGCATTTCTTATTATTTGATTTGTTTTTTGTGTTTTTGTGGTGTTACTCTTTGATATTGTTATTGTTACAAAAAAATATTCTAGGAACGTAACACTTGTTTACGCGATTGCACGAGGGGTAAACAACGGTGATGCGAACTGTACATTGTCCAATAAGCACATCCTGTACAAAAATATACAAACACGTTTTTTTTTTCTATGTTCCACAGAGGTGGTTTCCGTGACTTCAGAGATCGTAGGGGAGGCGGCCGATATTCTAGATCGCGAAGCCCCGAAAGACCACGCAGGTCCAGGTCGTACAGCCCGGAAAGACGCGACAAGGACAGAGACAGGTCAGTACTCTAATGTCACCGTCTAGTCAAACTTCCTATGAATGAATGCTACATAGACTCACTGACAAAATTACTATCCTAATATATAAAATCCTTCCATTACTGAGTGACTGACAGACAACGCATAGCCGAAACTATTGGTAGTAGAAACCTGAAATTTGGCATATAATTTCCTTGGGGAGTGTAGGGGAGCACTAAGAGAGGATTTCCCGAAATTCCTACGGGAATGGGAAAAAACGAGATATGCGCGTACGAAGTCGCAGGCAAAAGCTAGTATTTAATAAAAGCAGAAACTGACTGACTGATCGATCAACGCACAGCAAAAACTACTGGTTGTGGAAAGCTGAAACTTGGCATGTAACTTCCTTATACTCTGTACAGGTGCACTAAGAAAGGATTTCTCGAAGTTCCTACGGGAACGGGAACAATCGGGGTACGCGGACGAAAGCTAGTATAGCATAAAACCAGCAAGGTCAAACTCATATATAATCTCTTTTTACAGTTACTCCCGTTACTCTGAGCGCGATAGTCACCGTAGCGAGGGAGAATACGAAGAAGAAAGATACGTGGACAGAAAAGAATACGACGGAAAGTGGGCGGATGGCGCCGAGCCTGAAAGAAACACCCACCCTGAAGAGAAACCACCCGCCGAACAACCCCCCAAAGAATAAATCACGAACGTTTGAATTTGCCACTGAGTGCTAGGTTTACGGTTAGTGTTTTAAGTTTTGTTTAGGTGCTACACACCAGTCTACGTACATTTTAACTGTGAATCAACTGATAATTTTAACAAATTATTACATCTGCCTCTAATTTTACTACAGATAATCAGTAATCCACGGTCGATCTTCGTCATTACGAAATATATTCAAGTTATTATTAGCTGTAAATATAGGCATAGATTACAATATGAATGGATTTTCTGTTTTCATAATATTATGAATGTTTAATGGTCTTATGTAGATTAGAATACCAATTTCGCATTTAAGTTTTCCTCTGGGATGCTGCTAAGTTAATTCTTTGCTATTCAAACGCCACAAAAGTTATGATCGAGTTCTTATTTCCAAATTGTAATTATCTAAACTTTCAACTCTGTAAACAGATCATTCCAAACAAAGTGGAATAGAATAGTGTAAGTCAGTCACTACAGGTTTGTTTTAATTTGTGATTGGTGAAACTAATTTAATAAAGTGACTAATGTAAAATTTGTTGTTTCTTTTTATCTAGCCAACCTTGAACAGTGTTAATTTACAGCCCTCATCCCCTAGGCAACATTAGACGCGCGACATGTTGAACAGCAGCGAGAAACTTGTATAGTAACATTGACGTTACGCTGGTAACGTCGCGCGTTGTTGTGCAACGGAGATAATTGGGGGCAACATGTTGCGGAACTATGTCCGTAACTACCATGGAACCACCGACGCCAATCGCTTTCATATTTGGTAAATAATTATGACCGTTTGGGTTGAGGAGCCACTAGCCGTGGCACAAACATAGATAGAGGTGTCACTGCACCGTTATGTTCATATAACTTTTGAAGTATTATACTACAAAATCGAGGATAGAACCTACAAAATTAATGAACTTGCTACTAAATAAGTATTTAATTTGCGCAAATAAACGCTTTTTTTTTCTTTCTTTCTTTTCTTCTTTCTAAGATACGAAATGTGGCACCTCAATCCTTACGGACATAAATAATTAGTACTGAATTGGTACTACAACAAAAAAATTGGTACCTTCGTAGTTCGAGAAATTCGAATTTGAAGCGGCCATGATTCAGCTATTCTAAGTATACAAATAATTAGTACCCATAAATGTGATTCATTTCGTAAAAAAAAACAGAACTGAAACATTTGGACGACCCGGTTGGCGCAGTGGTTGAGCGATTGACTGCCGCGCTGCGTGTCGCGGGTTCGGTACCCGCACGGAACAAATATTTGTACCTATGGCCTACAAATATAGTTGTTCCGGGTCTAGCTGTTTGTGTATATTAATTTATATGTTTATAAACGCACCCACGATACAGGAGAACTTCTTAGTGTGGGGCAACGTTTTTTTTTAAAAATAAAATAAAAATTATATTTACCGAGAAATCAACGATAAACACTTTCGCGCGCTCTAAATAAAAACTCACTCCAAAAAAGTGAATAGGTTATTATTAAGAAAATTAGACACAATAAAAAAATCTACTTAAAAGGAGGCTGTAATTCATCGTGATTACACTGGCAAAGCGGCCATGGAATTTTGCCGTATACCGTTGAATGAAGTTTTGAGACAAATTATATCAAAATCACATATAGCTTTATATGAAGCCATAAAAACCACATAAATAAATCAATTAACTCTTTTACTTACCGAAAATACGATATCCTATCCTTTTTCAACGTTCTTGACTTAATATTTTTACAATTTGTCAACGAACACTTCGACATTTATGACTGCGTGCAGTATGGGGAGCGATGCGAGACTGTTTGAAATGAGCGCACAATTTTAAATGGCGCGCTCATTTTATGCGGACGTATCTTGGGTTTTTATATATCAATGGGTAGATATTAAACTGTTATTTTTAGTTTCCGACATCCATTAATTTATGTGCATGAGTGTACACCTCCCAAACAGCTCAATACCATCGACAACTTAATTTTGCCGGGTTATTCGCAGAGATTTAGTTTGGAGAAGAAGTAAAAGCTAACTTCTCTTAAAATACAACACTAACAATCTGAATTTGTCACTATAACTTCTTTAGAAGTACTAATTTTCGTACCTATTTGGGAAGAAATCACAGTTTTTAATCCGTCACCCCACCGTTCCCACCAATGGCATGGTGCTAATTATCGTTCAGGTTCAAAATGTCCAATTCTCAAAATGTCCAACGGTTTCAAAACGTCCAATTCTCAAAATGTCCAATTCACAAAACGTCCAATTCCCAAAATGTCCAATTCTTAAAATGTCCAATTCTCAAAACGTCCAATTCCCAAAATGTCCAACTCCCAAAATGTCCAATATTTGAGAATGTGGTAGATTTTCTTCAATAACTCATCAAAGCGCTTTTTTAATACTTACGTCAAACAATAAATACAAAATACTGAAAGAATCAATATGACGAAAAACAAAAGTGTACGAACAAATAATCATCCGAAGGTCACAGATAATTTGTGACCTTCGGAGTCAGTACATCACCCACTCGCAGTTTAAAATTTTCTTTTCTAATAAAAAAACATAATATATTATTATATAGTACCACGCAAGGATAGAGAATTGTAGGAATTTAATTAATTATAATAATTTAATTTAAAAAATAATTCAATTAAAATAATTAAAGACTTTTAAAAATGAATTAAAAAGTGTACGAACAAATAATTATCCCCGACTTCATTGCTATTGTAATTTTTCCATAGCAACCAAAACCACAACGCGATCTAACGCTAACAACACCATCTATCGAGCTATTTTGTTCCCAAGTTTTCTGGTATTTAAATAACTTTGTTACTGTGTTTAAAAACTTGTATTCAAATAGGTACTTGCGATATTAAAATATGGATATTGATTTTATTAGTTATTTAAAAACAAAAGGGAAAATGAAAATAATGTGCATAAACTGAACGCATCCTGAGATAAAAACTTTAAGTTGCTTAGGTACTGGTCTTAATTTGTTACTTATAAATAAAACATATTTTGATTCTTTCAGTATTTTGTATTTATTGTTTGACGTAAGTATTAAAAAAGCGCTTTGATGAGTTATTGAAGAAAATTTACCGCATTCTCAAATATTGGACATTTTGGGAGTTGGACATTTTGGGAATTGGACGTTTTGAGAATTGGACATTTTAAGAATTGGACATTTTGGGAATTGGACGTTTTGTGAATTGGACATTTTGAGAATTGGACGTTTTGAAACCGTTGGACATTTTGAGAATTGGACATTTTGAACCTGAACGCTAATTATGTAGTACTAATTATTTACCAAATATGGAAGCGATTGGCGTCCGTGGTCCCGTGGCAGTCACGTACATCAATTGGTACTCTCACAAAAAAATTGGTACTTTCGCAGTTTTCGAGAAAATTGAATTTGAAGGTGGTCCCGCGGTAGTCACGCTATTTTCACAGGGACCACCAGCCGACCATCGTTGATTTCTTGCCGAGAAATCAACGATGATAACTTTCGCGCGCTCGTTCAGCAGGACTACGACTGAATGTTGATTCCAACCTTAAGAAGTTTGTCGCTTTCCTCAAACCTATATAGAAAATTAGTACCCTGCTGGATTAAATTAGTACCCAAAATCCTAAATTAGTACTCCAGTAGTTTACGAGATACCATGCCATTGGTGGGCACCCTTATCTCCACAACGAAATGCACATAATTCTTCTGAGATGTTTCTTCCGCTCAAACGCTTGAATACCGTCGCATTAGCGCGATACTAAGGTTAAGTAGGTACTAAGTTTCTGTTTAGGTTTGAAGAAGGCGACAAGCTCCTCAAACTTGATATTGACATCCAATTTCAAGACCCTGCTGAACAAACGCGCCTGTAATCAACTAATCATCGATGATTTCTCGGAAGTCCAAATGATACGGTTATATTTTTTACGAAAGATCTCTGGTATGTCATCAGAAATGCAAGTGTCAAATACGCATTTCGCCGGAATACTCATGTTGACAGAAACGCAGCTCGTCTGATTTGCACCACGTCAAAGACGCAGCTCGACAAACACGCAACTTTACAGATGCGCGTCTCGACAGATACGCAACTCGACAGTCAATTAATAAATCGGATATAACGCTTGTAGTCATATACCTACACTAGCTGACCCGCGCAGTTTCGGTTGCGTCACATTTTTCATTACTGCTCCGCTCCTATTGGTCTTAGCGTGATGATAAATACTTTGGGCCTACCTCGATAAATGGGCTATCTAACACTGAAAGAATTTTTCAAATCGGACCAGTAGTTCCCAAGATTAGCGCGTTCAAGCAAACAAACAAACTCTTCAGCTTTATATATTAGTATACTAGCTGACCCGCGCAACTTCGTCTGCGTCACAATTTTCATTACTGCTCCGCTCCTACTGGTCTTAGCGTGATGACACAGCCTATAGCCTACCTCGATAAATGGGCTATCTAACACTGAAAGAATTTTTCAAATCGGACCAGTAGTTCCCGAGATTAGCGCGTTCAAGCAAACAAACTCTTCAGCTTTATATATTAGTATAGATAAGTGTAGACTAGCTGACCCGCGCAACTGCGTCTACGTCACATTTTTCATTAAAGCTCCACTCCTTTTGGTCGCAGCGTGATGTTATATAGCCTATAGCCTTCCTCGATAAATGGGCTATCTATCATCACGCTAAGACCAATAGGAGCGAAGCAGACGAAGTTGCTCGGGTCAACTAGTCTATACTTTGTTTGTTTGCTTGAACGCGCTAATCTCAGGAACTATAAGCTAGTCTATTCTATAAATAAATATTTCGATATCGAGCTTCACCTGAGTGATAAAACTCACAAGGTGAACTGTATTGCAAACAACATAAAGGTCTTAATTTAAAACTCACTTCGGATTCCGCTGTCGAGATACGAAAATGTTGTTACAGAATAGCAGTACTGGTCCGATTTGAAAAATTCTTTCAGTGTTAGATAGCCCATTTATCGAGGAAGGCTTTAGACTATATAACATCATGCTACGACCAATAGGAGTGGAGCATTAATGAAAAATGTGACGTAGACGAAGTTGCGCGGGTGTCAGCTAATCCTACTATCCTACTAATATTATAAATGTGAATGTTTGTATGTTTGTGCCTCAATGAGGCAAAAATGGCTGAAGGGATTTGGATGAAATTTGGCACACATAGAGTTCACATCCTGGAATCAAACATAGGCTACTTTTTATCCCGATAAAAGGCAACGCTTAACGAAGACTGAGGAGGAAGTGGAAACCCAGCGCTTCTGCTGCCTTAGTACTTCAGATTCAAAAGTACCAGGAGAACAGAAACATGTCGCAGTATTTCCGGGGCTGAAATTGGAAGCGCTTAAGATTCACAAGTACCAGGAGTCCAGAACGATGTTAAAGTATTTTTGGGCAAGAATATATTTTTTTTTACCGTCGAACAGAAATATGTATGTTGAAGTTTTTTCCGGGCTGGAATTGTAAACGCTCTAGATTCACATGTGACAGGAGACCAGAAACATGTCGAAGTATTTCTTTGGCTGAAATTATGAGCGCTAAAGATTCACAAGTACTAGGAGACCATAAACATGTCGAAATATTTCCGGCGCTTGAATTGTGACCGGTTAGAATTCAGAAATACCAGGAGGCCAGAAATATGTCGAAGTATTTTCGGGGCTAGGATTATGAGCGGTAAGGATTCAAAGGTATCAGGAGAACAGAAAAATGTCGAAGTTTTTCTCGGGCAGGAATTATGAGCGCTAAAGATTGATAATGTACCAGGAGACCAGAAACACGTCGAAGTATTTCCAGGCTTGGAATTGCGAGCAGTTAGGATTCAAAAGCACCAGGAAATCAGTTACGTGTAGAAGTATTTTCGGGGCTGGAACAATGAGCGTTACAGATTCACAAGTACCAGGAAACCAGAAACATGTCGAAATATTTCCGCACTAGAAATATGAGCGGTAAGGATTCAAACGTACCAGAAAAACAGAAAAATGTGGAATTTTTCCCGGGCAGGAATTATGAGCGCTAAAGATTCATTATGTATCACGAGGCCAAAAACATGTCGAAGTATTTCCGGAGCAAGAATCATGAGCGGTAAGGATTCACAAGTATCAGGAGAACAGAAACATATAGCGGTTTTTTTTCCGGGCTGTAATTATGAGCGTTAAGGATTCACAAGTACCAGGATACCAGAAACATGTCGAAGTATTTCCGAAGCTGGAATTGTGAATTGTTAGCATTAAAAAATACCAGGAGAACCGAAACATATCGAAGTTTCTTCTGAGCAGGAGTATTGAGCGCTAAAGATTCACAAGTACCAGAATACCAGAATCATGTCGAAGTAGGTGCGGAGCTGAAAGTACGGACAGTAATGACTCACAAACTACCAGAATAAAGAATCATGACGATGAAATTCCAAGAATGAGAATATGGGTAAAAGAAGTTGCGCGCGCCACCTCTAAAGTCTACGCAGACGAAGTCGCGGGCGAAGTGCTAGTAATATTATAAATGTGAAAGTTTGTATGTTTGTGCCTCAATCAGGCAAAAATGGCTGAAGGGATTTGGATGAAATTTGGCACACATATAGTCCACAACCTGGAATCAAACATAGGCTACTTTTTATCCCAGTAACTTACTTGGTTTAATAGAGACAGAGAAATAAGTGGAAATCTAGAGTTTCTGCTGCCTTAGTACTTCAGATTCAGAAGTACCAGGAGATCAGAAACATGTCGAAGTATTTTTGGGGCTGGGACTGTGAGCACTAAAGATTCGCAAGTACCAGGAGACCATAAACATGTCGATGTATTTTGGCCTTAAATTGTTAGCGCTATAGATTCACCAGTTTCAAGAGACCAAATATATGTCAAAGTATTTTTGAACAAAATATTTTTTTTTTCACCAGTAGTACAGCAGTGCGATTCTGTAAACATGTCGAAGTGAAGGCTCAGGTGAAATGATTGTAAAGTGACCTGTCGATCCATGTAATCAAGATGAAATGACAGCTTACTTCGTGGTTACTTCAAACAATCACTTCAACATGTTTCAGAATCGATCGGCTGATACAATGAGATGTCGAAGATTTTCTCGGGTTGGAATTGTGACCTTATAGATTCACAAGTACTAGGAGAGCAGTAGCATGTTGAAGTATTTTCGGGGCTGGAATTATGAGCGCTATACCTAGATTCACAAGTATCAGGATAGCAAAAACATATCAAAGTTTTTTCAGGGCTGGAATTGTTGAGCGCTACAGATTCAGAAGAACCAGGAGACCAGAAACATGTCGAAGTATTTCCGGGGCTGAAATTGAGAGCGCTAAAGATTCACAAGTACCAGGAGAACGGAATGATGTAAATGTATTTTTGGGCTAGAATATTTTTTGTAGTTTTTTTAATAGTCAAACAGAAATATGTATATCGCTGCTTTTCCGGGCTGGATTTTTAAATGCTATATAGGTTCACAGTAACAGGAAACTAGAAACATGTCGAAGTATTTTTTTCGCTGGAATTGTGAGCGCTAAAGATTCACAAGTACGAGGAGACCAGAATCATGTCGAAATATTTCCGGCTCTGGAATCGTGAGCAGTTAGAATTCAAAACTACCAGGAGAACAGAACAATGTCGAATTATTCGGGCTGGAATTGTGAGCGCTAAAGATTAATTATGTACCATAGACCAAAAACATGTTGAAATATTTTCGGGGCTAGGATTGTAAATGCTGAAAATTCAAAAGTAGCAGGAGACCAGAAACATGTCGAAATATTTCCAGGCAGGAATTAGGAGCGCTATAGATTCATTATGTACCAGGAGACAAGAGACATGTCGAAGTATTTCCAGGATTGGAATTGTGAGCGGTTAGGATTTAAAAGCACCAGGAGATCACAAATATGTAGAAGTATTTTCGGGGCTGGAATTATGAGCGCTACAGATTCACAAGACCCAGTGGAACAGAACGATATTAAAATATTTTTGGGTTAGAATATGTTTTGTTTTTTTTTTAACAGTCAAACAGAAATATTAATGTCGCTGCTTTTTTCGGGCTAGAATTGTAAATGCTATAGATTCACAAGTAACAGGAGACTAGAAATACGTCAATGTATTTTTTTGCCTGGAATTGTGAGCGCTAAAGCTTCACAAGTACCAGGGGACCAAAAACATGTCGAAGTATTTTCGGAGCTAGGATTGTGAATGCTAAAGATTCATAAGTACCAGGAGACCAAAAACATGTTTAAATATTTCCGGCGCTGGAATTTTGAGTGGTTAGGATTCAAAAGTACCAGGAGAACAGAAACATATGGAAGTTTTTTCCGGGCTGTAATTATGAGCGTTAAATATTTACAAGTACCAGCATACCAGAAACATGTCGAAGTATTTCTAGCGCCGGAATTGTGAGTATTTAGCATTCAAAAGACCAGGAAATCGGAAATATAACGATGATTTTTTTGGGCTGGAATTTTGAGCGCTAAAGATTCACAAGTACCAGAATACCAGAAACATATCGAAGTAGTTCCGGGGCTGAAAGTACGGACAGTGAATACTCACAAACTATCAGAATAAAGAATCATGAAGATGAATTTCCTAGAATGAAAATATGGGACAAAGAAGTTGCGCGTAGACACGCAGACGAAGTCGCGGGCGAAGTGCTAGTCACGTATAAAGGTACTAGATATTTAAAACAACAGATTAATGTGGAATTTGTTCCCGGCCAGGAATTATGAGCGCTCAAGATTCATTATGTACCAGGAGACCAGAAACATGACGAAGTATTTCCAGGGTTGGAATTGTGAGCAGTTAGGATTCTAAAGCACCAGGTAATCAGATACATGTAGAAGTATTTTCGGGGCTGGAACAATGAGCGCTACAGATTCACAGTCGAAGTATTTTCGTGGCTAGGATTGTGTATGCTAAAGTTTCACAATTACCTACCAAGAAGCCTGAAACATGTCAAAATATTTCCGCGCTAGATATATGAGCGGTAAGGATTCAAAATTACCAAAACAACAGAAAAATGTGGAAGTTTTTCCCGGGCAGGAATTGTAAGCGCTATAGATTCACAAGTACCAGGAGACCAGAAAAATGTTTTTATGTTTCCGTCGCTGGAATTTTGAGTGTTTAGGATTCAAAAGTGAAGAAGGAAAACAGAAACACATAGCGGTTTTTTCCGGGCTGTAATTATGGGCGTTAAAGATTCACAAGTACTAGGATACCAGAACTATGTCGAAGTATTTCCGAAGATGGAATTGTGAGTGTTTAGCATTTAAAAATACCAGGAGAACCGAAATATATCGAAGTTTTTTCTGGGCTAGAGTTATGAGCGCTAAAGTTTATATATGAGCGATATTTATATTGTGCGAGTCCCAAATAAACATTTTTCTTTCTTTTCTATCCTTAAAATCAGAAACATGTCGAATTAGTTCCGGAGCTGAAAGTACGGACAGTAAAGACTCACAAACTATGAAAAACGATGAATTTCCGGGAATGAGAATATGGGACAAAGAATTTGCGCGCCACCTCTAAAGTCTACGCAGACGAAGTCGCGGGCGAGCTGCTAGTCACATATAAAGGTACTAGATATTTATCTAGAAGCAGAAGAATAGTATGCCCGCTTTTTCGTCGTTCAAGGTGGCCTTGCTGACAGGGGTGACTACCGCCGCTTCACCTACGAAGGTCGATTTTCACGAAAACTACTACAGTATCTACCTACGTGCTAATTTTCTTATTCGGGCACAAATTAGTACATAGATGAGTTTCCAAAAAAAAAAACTTTTTTACGTAGTCGATTATATTTTTTGTAAAAAAGTTTTTTATTTTTCAATTTTTAGTGGTACCTGCGTACCCATTCACAGCGTACCGGCGTGATGTTATGTTATGAAAATAAAACTTACTAAGTGCTTTCGGTGTAAAGGTCTCGTCAATACGAATGAAATAAGCCCAAACACTTGGTAGTTCCTACATACCAATGTGGAGTTCCCTTGACTCTCTGTCGTCTCCATCATCAGGTCTGATCCAAACCTTCATTCTTTTTGTAGTATCACCCGATACACACACGCGAACCAAGTTTTTACCAGATGCGTGCCTACAATTTTCGAGAGTTGCCCTCGATTTCTCAGGGTTTCCATCATCAGATCCTGACGTGGTGGCAATGGGACCACCTCGGCAGCATACCCTTTCATTTAAAAAATAATTCATCGAAATCGGTTCATAAACGACGTAGTTATCCGCGAACACATAAAATATATACATATATTTATATACGCGGTCGAGTTGAGAACCACCTTTTTTAGAAGTCGGTTAAAAAGACAACACTCTGTTACAAATATACATAGTCAAATCAAAAGTCGTTTATTCAAATAAGGCTGAGAGCCAGCACTTTTTGAACGTCAAGTTTTACAAAAGACAGTCCCCCAAAACGCCCGCCCGTCACCAGTTACTAGTGTTTTAGCTGTGGAGAAGAAGTGGCCAACAAACTCCCCAGCAACACATCTGTCTGTTACGTTTTAAGAACTTGAACCTATATAAAAGTATGCTAAGTAATTAATACATGACACGAAATTTATAACTTGTTAGCTAGCACACTATGATACCGATAATGATAGAAATGTATATAAAAAAAAATAATAATAATAAATAAATAAAAACAAACTAAAAAAAACAATATATGAATACATATACCTAACCTGCCATAAGCTAATTACTTAAAGAGAAAGAACATGATAATTATGACGTTGTCTTGCGTTTAACACAGCGACCAACTATTCTTATCGTCTAAATAATCATTAATAGAATAGTATGCCTTCGAACAAAGGTTAGATTTAACTTTAGCTTTAAATGAGTTAAAAGGTAGGTCAAGAAAAGAAAGTGGAAGTTTATTGTATAAGCGGATTCCGAGCCCCACAAATGAGTCGTGGACATTACGAAGTCGGTGGGAAGGAGCATGTAGCTTGTGCTTGTTTCTGGTGTTAAAGTTGTGGATGTCGCTCGTTTTACTGTATAAATATATATTTTGCCTAATATATAAAATGTTTGCAAAAATGAATTGAGATGCTACCGTGAGAATTCCAATCTCTTTGAAAATTTCTCTTAAAGAAACTCTTGACCGTAGCTGTTATATTGCTCGCACGGCACGTTTTTGTAAGACAAATATATCTTGTATATCAGCAGCTTTTCCCCACAATAGAATACCGTAGAACATAACGCTATGGAAATAACTAAAATAGACTAACCGAGCTGTGTCAATATCAGTAAATTGTCTTACTTTCCTGACGGCGTATGCGGCAGAGCTGAACCTTCCCGATAGGCTTGATATATGTGGGCCCCATTTTAGTTTGGAATCAACAGTTATGCCCAAAAATAATGCCGTGTCTACAGTTTCAAGCACCTCGTCACTTAAGATTAGGTACATTGGGTCCTAAATTTCTAACATTAGGCAAGGCAAATTTTATACATTTCGTCTTTTTGGCATTTAGAACTAAATTATTTGTCGTAAACCAATCCGAAACCATTGAAAGAGCGTTGTTTACGCTATCGAAATCTTGTCTATTCCTATCTACTTTAAAGATAAGAGAGGTATCATCCGCAAACAATACTACGTCACAGATACATCTCTGACCTAGACTGGAGTCAAGAGCAAACCCATCACAAATAAAAAAAAAAAAAGAAGATACCCTTTAAGAAGAATGGTAGATCGTTTATGTACACCAGAAACAAGAAGGGACCCAGTATTGAGCCTTGAGGCACACCTAGATACACTGGTAGCCCGGAAGATTTCACATGAGTCTATTTAAATTAAAATGTATTAACAACTGCTTGAGTTTTAACTTTTCAAATATTTTGCTAAATGCAGGTAAGATGGAGATAGGCCGGAAGTTGCCTATGTCATTTTTATTACCTGATTTAAAACTACTTATGTCATTTTTATTACCTGATTTAAAACTACAGAAAAGTTCCTAAATCCACGCATTTATTATACGTTACAGCCAGGTACTACTATGTCTATTATATGACTCAAAAGTTTTATGGAAATGCCCCAGAAGTCACCTGTGTTTTTAGATTTAAATGTATTGAAAACGTCAACAACATCACTTGGTCTAACTAATGTGCTCAAAACTAATATTATTGATTACACTTAGGCACACTACTATGCAACAGGTTTTCAGCTTTAGAAGAGGATAAATTTACGGAGCGAGTTGTAGTTATAGGAATATTGGAAAAAAATCATTAAATGCCTGAGCTACGACTGCAGCATCAGTCACTAATTTGCTGTCGACTGTAATCTCTTACTGATTGTCTCGTTTAACCGATTTGCCCGTTTCATTGTTAATGGATGGCTTTTACTCTATTATTAGAATTTTTAATTTTCTCACTTAAAAATTTTGATTTAGCAACAACGCAAACCTTTTTATATAATTTAGAATATTTTTTAACATACTCTAAAAAAGGGATATCAAACCTGTATTTTTTAAAACCATATAGGTAACTCATATAATCTCGCTCTACTTTTATATATACCTGCATTAGCCCATTGGTTGAAACCAACGGAGGTACCTTTAGTACCTACGTATACAAAATGTAGAACTTCGACACTATCGGACCCAATCTTTTCCCTTTTCAATAACATGCAAAATAATATGACATGATGACCTATAAAATAACTCCTGTTATGGGATATTAAGTTGAATACATTACAGAGGTACGTAGTACGGGTAGTAGTAAATACCTCGCACTCAATAATTGGGTATAGTAGGTACTTATATGATAAGATTAAAAAGGCAGACCACATCGAGGAAAATCGACGAAAAAACGTGAAAATCAGAATGACTGATCAGCTGTAAAATATTGCTAAAATCTAAAATCTAATTGCTAAAATAATACCTATTTGCTACTATCTGATATCTTCTTTTAAATAATTGGAACCTAATTAATGACTTAGAAAATACATTTAAAAATGGGCAGTCATTCTGACGTCAGGATGACTGCCCACATTTAGAATCTCCACTCAATTCAATTTTAATTCGCCTTTACAAAAACCGGTCAAGAGCGAGTCGGACTCGCGCACCGAGGGTTCCGTACCATCATATAAAACGTGAACTGATCTTCATTTCATATTCTGATTAAGAGCCCTAACACAGAATTGCGTTTTCACTCACAAAACTGCTGACTCATCGCATTATGTAGAAAGTAGGCAGTTACAATTCAAGAAACAGTTAAAATACAAAAAAGTAGACAGACAGACTTCACACCATAAGGGTTCCTTTTTTACCATTCTGGTACGGAACCCCAAAAATGACGAAACTAATGAATTTGATATTGATTACCTACTATGTAAACTATGTGTACTATAAACCGAAACAAACACGTTTCTTGTACGGGAGCCCACTTTAAATTTTATTATTTTTTGTTATAGCGAGTGCATTACCCTAGCAAAATGTTTTGCTTTAGAGAGGTGAGACTATAACAAATAATAATTATATAATGTATCATGAGGAGCAATTTGTTCACTAAAAGCATAACAAATCTGCTGCGCCACCACCCTTAAACCACGCTGTGAAACCCTTCCGAGGAAGCCGGTACAGCGCTGTCCAGCGGAGTGATGAGGATGGCTTCACCAAAGTGCAGAAGAAGAAGAAGAAGCTTACTTGTCGCAATCAATGCGGTACTGGACTGACAGGACCAAATATGCTGCTACGTCCAGCGGTATCAACGACGTTGCTGTATGTGTCCCGACTACATCCCTCCACGAAGGTTGAGGAGATCGTGGAGTACATGAAGGCGAAGACCAGCTGGATCTTGAGGGTCGAGGAGCTGGAGCCGCGTCACAACACCAACTTCAAGTAGTTTGTGGTGCGGGTTCCGACACAACATCTCGACAGGTTCCTAAAGGAAAAGTTTTGGCCGAAGGGTGTAGTCTACCGACGTTTTCGTGGTAGGCTACACGACACCGCGCAGCGTAACACGACGCCGTCACTTCGTGTGTCTTAGTCTTAGTTTATATTTTTTAATGTATTAGTTTATTTTTATATTTTGGTTTGTATGGGCCACAGTTGCCTGAAATAAAGGAATAATAATAATGGCTGTATTTCCCGCGGAAGTGCGGGGGTCGTGGTTTCTTAAATGCTAAGACCCTGCACAACCGCGAGGTATGCAGCCTTCCTAGAGGCTGACGTGGGTATGCATCGAGATGTGGTCAGTAGCGTAGCTAGCATGGGTGTCACCTGGGGCGGATAATTTGGTGTCACCCTCCAAGTAATTATAAGTTGCGCCTTTGGCCTTTCGTTCTGGTGATGGCAATCGCAAGCCGTTTTTCGGAAAGGGGGGGGGGGGGCGAAGGAGTGCCATTTGCGCTGCAGGTTTTCATTTTCAGAATTATTCTCACTTACTACAAAATCTCGAAAATTAGTGTGATTATTTTGATTTTGTTTTCATCACTATTGTTAGGAATCAGTCAGACATTGTAATAGTAAGTTATGTATTTAATCGTAAAAGCGTTAGAAATAATTTTTGAAGTCTGTACATTTTTCTACTTGGTTTAAAAATGCTTAAATGTATTACTCAATTAGTTATTTTACTGATTTTTATTTTTCATCCTGGCAACACTGACTTGCTCGCCCCGTTGCGCACTTCCACCAAAGAGTGGAAGGGGAAACGTGGGCGCAACAGGCAAGCGAGTCGAGTCAGTCTTGTTGCGACAGTCGAGCCGAATAGACGAAATCAAGTCGTAGTTATACAAGTACATAAAGTCGTAATTGTGGTATAAGTGCTGTTTGGAATAAATTAAGGTATGTACACTGTTTTAATAACAAGTTTTGAAAGTAAAGTTTAACTATATTAGTATTGTGATTATTCGTTATTTTCAATAAAAATAAATGCCTGGGAATCAATTTGGAGTTTACTTTCATCTCAAAAGTGGGATTCGAAGTCACTTCCACAAATGTGGTTTTTATTCTTTTTTTTTCTCTTCTTTCTTTTAGACCCTAAATTGATTCTCGATTATTTTTTTTGTTTTTTTTTTTTAATTTGGCCGTTTGATAAGAAAGTAATATGATGGTGCTGCAATGTTTCAAAGTTTACAATAAAATTTCATGCTTCTTTTCTTAATAACCAGGGATAGGACAGTGAGCCTGTTTTGTGTAATATGTAAAATTGTGTTATTGGATAAATTAAGGGTTGAATTTGGTCGGGGTAGTCCGCGATACTTCTTTTGTAAAAGTTATTTTACCGAAGCCCTCTTTCCGAAGCAATTTTTTTTTTCTTGAAGCACGCATGGGTTAATAAATATTTTTATGCACATTTAGCATTATGGTACTCGTAACTGGGGACCGAATTAGATCGAAGCACCACGGTGGTTATTTCCTTTTGGGTGGTGTATTTTGCCAGAGCTACTTACTTTCTGGAAATGCGCCGCTGAGTGCACAATGATCACCGTCTAATTCTATTCTTAACAACCTTTCCTTAACTTCTTGCTAGTAAACATCACAGCACCACATAGATTTCCGCACTAGAAAGTACGCAACTATAATAATTTTGATTAAATAATATTGTAATTAGTTCTCATATGTGAACAATGGCCAAATTTGTAAAATGCATTATTGTCTTTTCGACTTTTACTTAACACAGTCACTCGCTTCAATAGCTATTGGATAATTTCAAGTAAGTACCTACGTTTAGTAGGTATATTAAATAAATAAGTACAAAATGCTTTATTGGGCTTTCTATGTTATCTAAAAAGATAACCATAATATTAGGTACTTTAATTTGCTATCATTTCTAATATTAGCTTACCCTAATATTACCTTATCCTAATATCACTTTACCTTAATGTTACCTTACCTTATTGTTACCTTACCTTAATAATATTTTACCTTAATATTACTTAACCCTAATGTTACCTTACCTTTATAATACCTTGCCTTTTTATAGTAAAAACCTTACCTTACCTACCTTATTGCCACCTTACCTTATTATTATTATCTTACCTTAATATTACCCTACCCTAATGCTACCTTGCTTCATATTACGTTACCTTAATATACCTCAATATCATCTTACCTTCAACATCATTATATGGTTTATACATGGGAAATGAAATAAGTTTCAGATTCATGGATAATACTACATCAGAAGCTGTATCGGAGGGTGAGCCTAATAACCATAACCGCGATGATCCAAGCGGAGAGAGGCAAACTCCTGAGCGTGGCCTGAGCGAGGGAGTGAAAGGGAGCCTACAAGAGAGGCAAGTCCACAAACGTTCAGGACAAGGCCAGAGCGAGGGAGTGGAAGGGAGCCTTCGAGAGAGGCAAGTCCACAAACGTTCAGTACAAGGCCAGAGCGAGGGAGTGGATGGGAGTCTTCGAGAAAGGCAAGTCCACAAGCGCTCTTATAACTTTAACTCACGAAGCCCGAGTAGGGAGGTGTCGCGACAACGTGTGGGTCACAGGGAGTCGCGACATCAAAACTCGGCATCCTTAATTATACTAAGTAGTCCAAGTAATAATAGTATAGACGGTCGTCGGTATGAAGGCTGTCATTATGGGCGACAGAACTCTCAAAGGTCTCGTCCACGACGTCGAATCTACAAGAGGTCACGATACGATCATAGTAGCTCACGCGAATTATCATATAGTTCCGAGGATGAAGTTCGCGGAACGAGGAGGCGTCGGCGGCGGTCGTATTCTGATAGCGAAGACGATCTTAAGCAATCAAGAAAACGACGACGTCAACGTTCTCGATCCCGTCGCCCGCGATTCAATAACGTGAATAATAACTTTAAAGATATGCCTAGTGATGATAAAAGCATTTTAAATAAGTTTTTAGATATATTAAGTAATGTTAAAGGATCATCGACTTCTAAGCTTTCTTTGACAAACGTCCTGCCAGAATTTGATCCAACATCCAAGGATCAGACTATAGTCACTTGGCTCACAAAGGTTGAAGAATGCGCCGAAATATACGGGTGGGATGAACGCGAAGTCATACATTTTGCTCTCCCGAAATTGACGGGCATAGCTAAAACGTGGTACCAGGGGCTAGATACAGTACTTTACAGCTGGAGTGAATGGAAAAGAAAGCTTATAGAGTCGTTTCCTTGTAGAGATGACTATGCAGAACTTTTAACTGAAATGCTGGCCAAGCGCGTGCGTTATGGGGACTCACTAGAACACCATTATTATTCCAAAATAAATTTGATTAACAGATGTGGAATTAAAGGTAGGAAAGCTGTCGATTGTCTTCTTCATGGTATTGAGGACCGCGCTATTAGGGTGGGGGCACAAGCTGCCCAGTTTAAGGAGCCAGAAGATGTCCTTAAATATTTAAAAACCGTGAAACCAGGGCACAGTAGAGAAACTTCCGAAAAGGCAAAATGTGAACGGAAAGGTCATACTAATACGAATAAATTTAAACCTCACGATTCCTCGAGTAAAATAAAATGCCATAATTGTAACGAAGACGGCCATAAAAGTTTCAAATGTGGTAAACCGCCTAATAAATGTACTTTTTGCGGTAGAGTAGGACATTTAGACTTGTACTGTAGAGCGAAACAAAATAATAATGCAAACGAAAAAAAAGCAACTCCTGAAACTAAACAAGAAAAACAAGTTGCTTTATTAGATAATAGTGAAGAGGCTAATGAAAAATATCTGATAGAAATTAAAGTAAAGGGAAAACCATTAATGGCACATGTAGATTTAAGAAGTCAGTGTACGCTCATTAAAGAGTCTATAGCAATAGAACTAGGTCTTGATTATAACTTTGACAAATTACCAATTTTGCGAGGTATAGGTGGTTATCATGTACAACCACTAGGAGAGGCTCACGTTGACATTTTAGTACAAGGTATAGAAGAAAAGGTTAAAATTCTTATTTTAGATGATTCAATTATAAAACACCCCGTGTTATTAGGGCACACATTCACGGAGAAACCAAACATCATGATAACAAAAACTCCCAATCAGATTATATTTGAGAAGCGTCCTAATACCAAAATTTTCCTAATAGCTTGTGTGGATACGAATCTAAAACCTAACGAGTTAGTAGCGGTACCGGTCGAAAGTCCGACTAAATTTCAGGGTACGATATTCGTGAACGGAAACGTACGAGGACAGGTTAATAAAGAACACTACTTGCTTCCTGGTGCGTATACACTTGAAAACGGTTTAGGTAGAGTTTTTGTTCACAATTTATGCGGTAACGAACTTACATTGCAAAAGGGATCACTTATAACGCGTGCTGTTCCTGTAACTCATAGTTTTGACGTATTACCTGTGTCTTTCGATGATGAAATGGTAAAAGAGTCTATACACTGCGGAGAAAAACTCTCTGTTGTCGAAAAAAAATGAGTTACAGGAGCTTCTAGCAAAATATTCTGATTGCTTTTCTTCAGGCCTAAAAGACCTGGGTTTTACTACCGTAGGGGAGATGAAGATTGAACTTGAAAATTCCGACCCAGTTGTTTACAGACCCTACCGTTTGTCCTATGGTGAAAGAGCTCAAGTACGCGAAATGGTTCAGGACATGCTGGACACCGGAATCGTCAAGGAATCTTCATCGCCATACGCAAGCCCGATCGTACTGGTCAAAAAGAAAACCGGCGAAAAAAGATTGTGCGTCGATATTACAGAGCATTGAATCGTCGTACCAAGAAAGACCACTATCCCCTTCCCCTTATCGAGGATCAGTTAGACAGACTTTCTGGTAACTCTCTGTTTATTTCCTTAGACCTTGCATCTGGGTATTACCAAATACCTATAGAAAAGGAATCACAGGGTAAAACTGCATTTGTGACCCCAGATGGCCAATTTGAGTTTACAAGGATGCCATTTGGTCTAGTTAATGCCCCGTCTGTGTTCCAAAGAACAATTAACAAAATTCTTTCAGACGCAAAATCTAAATACGCACTTGTTTACATGGACGATGTGCTTATCCCCGCTCGTTCTTTCAAAGAGGGTATGTCCAGATTGGAGGAGGTTTTAATTCTCTTAAAAAAGGGAGGCCTTACCCTCAAATTGGCTAAATGCAAGTTTTTCCTTGATTCTATAGACTTCCTAGGATTCCAAATAGGCGCGAGCGGTATTCAGCCTGGAATTAGGAAAACGGATTCAATATCCAAATTTCCTGTCCCCAAGTCACAGCATGAGCTGCGCCAATTCCTCGGACTCGCCAGTTTTTTCAGAAGGTTTGTTCAGGGCTTTGCTACTATGGCAGGACCACTCACGGACCTTCTTAAGAAAGATACCGAGTGGACTTGGGGGCCACAGCAAAACGAATCATTCCAGCAACTCAAGTCAGTTCTGACAAAAAGGCCCGTACTGGCATTGTATGATCCTAAGAGTGAGATTCAGGTTCATACCGATGCCAGCAAGCACGGCATAGCTGGAATCCTGTTCCAAAAGGGTGATGATGGCTTATTGAGACCAGTATCTTACTTCAGTCGTAAGACTACTCCCGACGAACAAAAATATCACTCGTTTGAATTAGAGACACTCGCCGTAGTTTCGTCCCTAAACAGATTCAGAGTCTATCTTATTGGTATGCCTTTTAAAGTATTGACAGACTGTAATGCTCTGAGAACGACCTTAACGAAGAAGGATCTTATTCCCCGTATAGCTAGATGGTGGGTTCAACTCCAAGAATTTGATTGTGAAATCGAGTATCGCCCAGGCTCTCGTATGCAACACGTGGACGCCCTAAGTAGAAACCCGGTTGGGGGTGCGGCTGAAGAACTCCATGTTTTGGACGTTCTAAACGTTGGCACTGAAGACTGGATAGCAACTGTTCAGTCAAGTGATAGCGAAGTAGTTCGAATAAAAGAGATTTTAAATGACCCTAACGCTGTAAAGGTTGTGGAGGTTTTAAAGAATTATAAACTTAAAAACGGTAAAGTTTATCGTATCGTGGGCGAGGGAAACAACGATATTCGGTGGTTAGTGCCAAAGGGTGTTCGATGGCAGATTGCAAAGATGAACCACGATGACGTAGGGCATTTTAGTTTTGAGAAGACGCTGATTAGGATACAACAGTCTTATTGGTTTCCAAAAATGCGCAGGTTCGTAAAAAAGTATGTAAGATCTTGCTTAGAATGCGCTTATCATAAGGGGGTTTCAGGCAAGCAAGAGGGCGAATTACACCCAATACCAAAAGTTGAGGTGCCGTTCCACACCATTCACGCAGACCACCTTGGACCATTCATTAAAAGTAAAAAAGGCAACTGCTATCTTTTAGTTATTATAGATGGTTTTACTAAGTTTATTAACATTACACCTGTTCGAAATACAAAAAGTAGCACATCGATCAAGGTTTTTCAGGAACACATAAGTTATTTTGGTGCCCCTACTCGATTAATAACAGACCAGGGAACATCGTTCACAAGTAACAGCTTCCGTTCATTCACGAAATCTGTCGGCATCAAGCATATTCTCAATGCAGTGGCTACGCCACGTGCTAACGGCCAAGTTGAAAGGTTCAATAGAACAATCTTAGACGCTTTGTCAGCCAAAACTCATAGTAAGGATGATAGAAGTTGGGATGAATACGAATCTGACATTCAAATAGGGCTAAATACTACTATTCATAAAACAACTGGTAAAAGTCCTTCTGAGCTTTTGTTTGGTTTTAAAATCAATAGTGGTTCCGAAAATGTACTTAGTGACATTATAGATGACACCAGGGACGCGTCTACCAATAATTTGGATCAAATCCGAGAGCAAGCCAGCGCGCGTATTATAGAACAACAACAAAAAGATAAAGCTAGATTTGACTCAAAAAGAAAAAGCAAACATGTTCATGCAGTAGGCGATCTAGTAAGCGTAAAAAGAGAGGTTCCTTGCGACGGAAAATCTAAAAAGCTAGTTAATAAATATCAGGGTCCTTACCGCGTAACAAAACTGCTACCTAATGACAGATTTGCAATCGAAGACACGCCATTGACACGTAAGCCTGGCCGACCCCTATACGATAATATTGTTGCAATAGACAAACTTAAGCCCTGGTTAGTTTTTAACAAAAATTATGATTCCTCCGAAAAATCCGATGATGATGACGTTACATCCCAAAACGATGATCAGAAATCCGAAAGTGATTAAAAGCGTATCATTTTCCATAATTGACTAGCAATGTGTAGGTACTTTATACACAGTATTGGAAACATAAACCATAGAAAAAAAAATACTTATCTGTTAAACTTACTTAAGTAATTGCGTTTTGTTCAAGTAAATAAATATGTATTATGGCTAAATATACATTAAGATACCTAGCTTAAGATGTTTAGATTAGAATAGGTGTTTAGCTTAGTAAAAATATAATAAAGTAGTACCTTTAAATTGTTGATTACTAAACTGCATAGGTTAATTTACCTGCGAGTACGTAAGTACGTGTGACAAAATATTTAATGATAAAATTATTATTCTGTAAGGTGATTATATCGGTTATGTTTCGCTATTCTGTTTTGATACTTACTTAACTTACTAGTAACTTAAAGCGAAGGGACTCGCTAAAACTGCAGGATGGCCGAGCTGTTAGGAATCAGTCAGACATTGTAATAGTAAGTTATGTATTTAATCGTATAAGCGTTAGAAATAATTTTTGAAGTCTGTACATTTTTCTACTTGGTTTAAAAATGCTTAAATGTATAATGTATTACTCAATTAGTTATTTTACTGATTTTTATTTTTCATCCTGGCAACACTGACTTGCTCGCCCCGTTGCGCACTTCCACCAAAGAGTGGAAGGGGAAACGTGGGCGCAACAGGCAAGCGAGTCGAGTCAGTCTTGTTGCGACAGTCGAGCCGAATAGACGAAATCAAGTCGTAGTTATACAAGTACATAAAGTCGTAATTGTGGTATAAGTGCTGTTTGGAATAAATTAAGGTATGTACACTGTTTTAATAACAAGTTTAGAAAGTAAAGTTTAACTATATTAGTATTGTGATTATTCGTTATTTTCAATAAAAATAAATGCCTGGGAATCAATTTGGAGTTTACTTTCACTATCTAAACTCAATTTTGTCGAGTAACGCAAGTAAGCTCAAGAATTAAAAGAGGGCAGAACACAACAGCGGGCGAAGCGAGCTCGAAAATTTTTGCGTCCCAGCTCGGATAGCTTTTATTTTCTTATGATCATTCCTGGAAGTAACTTAATGGAAAAAACCGGCCAAGTGCGAGTCGGACTCGCACACGAAGGGTTCCGTACCCTACACTTTATATACCTTAATATTTTATTGTTATAGCGGCAATAGAAATACACAATCTGTGAAAATTTCAACTGTCTACCTATTACGGTTCTTGAGATACAGCCTGCTGACAGACAGACGGACGGACGGATAGTGGAGGCTTAGTAATAGGGTTCCGTTGGTTACCCTTTGGGTACGGAACCCTAAAAAGAGCAAGAAAACTAATTTACTTACAGAGGGCAGAACACGAGCGAGCTAAGCGAGCTCGAAATTTTTGACAACCCAACACGGATAATAACTTCGGGTTTGAGATGTCTTTATTTCCCATAAGAAATTTCACTTACATGAGAAATATTTAATTAATATACAAAATAAATAAAATTGATTTACTTACAGACTTGGCAAGACAAAAATTTACAACATAGGTACAAAAAGTCTGAAAGTGTAGGGTAATCGCTAGTAAGTAATACAGCTAAAAATGTAAACATACACGGATCGCGCGCAACTAGATGTGGCATGTAATGTACTAATGTGCGCTCGCTTTAAATATATGTAACTTTAATTGTTTCTTAAATATTGTAATGGATTTTTCATTTTTGATGTATTTTGGTAGTTTATTATACAGTGCAGCACCCTCGTACATCACGTTTTTCTTGCCATAGCTGGTACGTGGTGAGTATAATTGTATGTCATTTGCATTTCTGAGCCCAATTTTGTGTATTTGATGTTTCTTTGTAAATTGTATTTGTGTGTGAATATTTTAATTAAGTATTTTTCTTATTAAGATGCAAGTATTATATAGGTATGTTTGTGATATGTTCATTAACTTAGTTTCGTTGTATATTTTTTGTGTTAGTGTACTGTAATCATATTGAAAGAGTGTCTTTACCACCTTATTTTATGCTATTTGTAGCGTTTCAATATTGGTTTTGGCCGCTGTGCCCCATACTTCTATTTGATAGTCTAGGTGAGGTTTTATAAGAGTGTTATATATATTGTAGCGGACTTGGCGTGGTAGACATCGGACAACACTCCGTAGGGCTCTCGTGAGCGAAATCAGTTTAGATCTAACCCTCTCCATATGTGATTTCCAGTTCAGGTGGTTATCTAAAATTAATCCAAGATACTTTTCGTGATCAACTTTTTTGATAGGTTGGTTACTTATGGTTAATTGTGAATTGTGGGATATTTTTTTGTTTTTTGCTGCAAAAATTATGTAGTTGGAATTGGCTATATTTATTGTGAGTAGATTGCACTGAAACCACATATTTAAAAGATTCAGATCATCCTGAGCATCACACATAACAGCGTCTACAGAGTGTCCAAAATAAAATAAAGCTGTATCGTCGGCATACAACGATACATCGCCTTTTACCTCATTTCTTTGACTTCATTTCTTTGATTGATAATTTTTTTACTTTTTTTGTGCATGTTCCATAGTATGTTCCTTTTCTTTATTAGATTTATAATTGTTTTGTTGATCCAATCTTGCCTGGGCGGATTCAATATTTTATGTTTTGTTATTTTACTGCTATTGATACTGGATAGTAGCTTTTTTTCAAATAGTTGGTATAGACCGTCTTCATTGGTATTATTCCATTCTCCCATAGTATTGTACAGCTTTTCATAATCTATAGCTTCATATTTTACTCTTCTAGGCGGTTCTGGTTCATGTTTTTTAACTTCTATGTATATTTGATTATGATCCGACATAGCAGTTGCAATTATAGCTAGATGGAACTTGACATCAGCAATGTTTATGCAGACATGGTCAATTATACTTTTCGTTGTGGCGGTTTCTCGAGTACAATAGCTCTCCTCGACTTTATTTAGAAGTCTATAGCCATTAGTTTTTAGTTCTTCTTTGTATTTCATAGTTGTCTGATCCAAATTCAGCACGTTGATATTAAAATCACCCAGTATTTTTACTCTTTTCCGCTTTTGCAATTGCTTGGTGTATGTTTCAAGGAACTTTTTGAAATTAGAAGGGTCTGGTTTACGATAGATGCCAGCTATGTCGAGGGAGTATTTTTCAAGATGTATCCATAAGTAGTGGTTGTCATTCAGGCATAGTTCCTCGATTAAGTGGTGTTGTAAGTTATTATGAGCGAAAATTGATACTCCACCACCCCTTGTACATTGTCTGTAGTTGTAGTAGTGTGTATATCCAGGAATTTGAAGTCTTTTAGCTTCATCATCAGTTTTTATCCATGTTTCAGTAAGTATGATAATGTGTATGATACTGCGAAAAGATTCCACTACACCCAATTCGTCCAATTTTCCTGGTTTCACGATACTGCGCACATTTGCATACAAAAATTTTATAGATTTGTTGCTCGTGGTAATGTCGTCGTAGTTGTCACTTATTTGGTAAGTTATAATGTCTTTTCCGTGAGAGTTTTGGTTATGGCTGGAGTTTACTGACATCAGTTTTTTGCATGAGTTTGAATTATTTTTGGCGCACCCCTAACATACTTAATTGTTAAATTATTCTCGCCATTTTCAGATCGACACTTAATTTCATCCTTAAGATTTTTCAAAATTTCTTGTTGCTGGGGTGTCTGATCCGACTAATTTTGATATTGTCACTGTTAGCATCTCTTTTGCCACGTAAGATAGATATTGCCGTTTCTGATGATTTGAGACATACTTTCAAAGGACGATTTTTATTGGGGTTGTACTTCCCGAGACGAAAAAGTTTCTCAGGTAAGCAATTTACACCTGTCATCCTTATAATTTTAACAGCTTGGTCCATGTCCATATCTGTCCTTTCGTCTTTAGATGCTGAGACTGGCTCTTTTATTCCAACGATTATGACATTTTTACTCCTTAGTTCACGTTCTCTGACTTCCATTATAATAGACTCATATGCATCCGATGTTAAGAGCGATTGTGGAGTGGTCTTTGAGTTCTCCCTAATCGTGTCAATTTCAGATTGTATTTTTTGGAGCTTTTTGTCCGTGGCAATGGCTTTTAACTGTACCTCTGAAACGTCAGATTTCAGTATGTTTTGTTCTATAGCGAGATTATTTAAAGTAATTTTTATATCGTCCACTTTATCCTTTATTGTAGAAATATCCCCACTTACTTTATCCATAAACTAGCTGACCCGCGCAACTTCGTTTGCTACACAATTTTCGTTACTGCTCCGCCCCTGTTGGTCTTAGCGTGATGATATACAGCCTATAGCCTTCCTCGATAAATGGGCTATCTAACACTGAAAGAATTTTTCAAATCGGACCAGTAGTTCCTGAGATTAGCGCGTTCAAGCAAACAAACAAACAAACAAACTCTTCAGCTTTATATATTAGTATAGATTCCTTTTGGTTGGTTGTGATTGTGGCCATCATTTGCAATAGTTGTTCTCGAAATTCGCTTATTTCTTCCTTAATGTCGTCGGTAAACTTTCGCTTATTTCTGAACGTAATTTGATTTGAGCTTTTCTGAAAACCTGATACTGTGTCACTACTCGACAGATTAGGTTCTGATCCACTCAGGCCACTTCCAGGAGGTGATCGTTGCACACTCATGATCTGTGGCACAAATACTACTCGTGGAACAAGCTGCGATAACGATTGAGCGAATGAGTAAAAAAATAATGAGCCTGTCTCTTTTCCCCGAGGAGGTGAAGAGCGGTTACCTTGCTTGGATGTTGAGTTTCTTCGCAGTAAAGGTTGTATAATCCCACAGTTAGTTCAATTGACTTAGAAACTTGAGTAACACAATTATACCTAAGTATTATATTTGGTTTATGGGTATTTAAGTAACTTGTATATTCAGCAAAAAATATTTATAGCACGTCTGCACTGTACGCGGCCCGCAGACGAACTTTATGGTCTGATGCTCATTAATTGAGAGAGAGCAGAACACAAGAGCGAGCGAAGCGAGCTTAAAAATTCATGGACCCCAACTCGGAAAGGTTTTATTTTCTTTTGATCTGTCATATCATACTCAAATAGAAGTAACTTTATGGACTGATGCAAGAAGGCTCATTAACTGAGAGAGGGTAAAACACAACAGCGAGCGATGCGAGCTCGGTAATTCATGCACCCCAATTCGGAAAGGTTTTATTTTCTTTTCACCAGTTCATACATAAACAGACATTTTGTTGAGTTTTACAGAAATGCTCGAGAACAAAGAGAGTGCAGAATGTAAGAGCGAGTGAAGCGAGCTCTAAATTTTTTACACCCCACCACGGACGGGTTACATTACGTCGCCCGATAAAGGGTGACACCCGATCGTGACAAAAAGTCAACGAACGAGTGTCACCCCTAAATGCAGAAAACCTGACGTACTAAAGAAATTTTTGCACCTTATCTCGAAAGGGTTTTAAAAGTAAATTGAAGTCTTTTGTTGATTTATACAGAAAAAAATATTGCATCCTACTCCCGAAAGGTTTCATTGCGTCGGCCCGGTGCGGGCCGCACCCCCCCCCCCACGCTACGCTACTGTATGTAGTAGCGGTGGACAAAGGCCTTACCGCGCTCTCCTTGGCTAACGAGAACTGGCGCAAACCTGTGGTATTAGATACTAATGACCGCAGGGAGGTATGGCAGAGCAAGGAGCTTCACGGACGCTTTTATCGGGTCCTACATGGGCCCGATGTAGACCTCTTAGCGTCCTTAGCCTGGCTGCGTTTTGGTGACCTATTCGGGGAAACCGAAGGTTTTGTCTATGCAATTATGGACGAAGTTATGATGACGAACAACTACCGGAAATACATTGTGAAGGACGGCACGGTTGACATATGTCGGGCATGTCACCGGCCCGGGGAATCCATCCGCCACATTATTTCCGGTTGTTCTAGTCTCGCTAACGGAGACTATTTGCACAGCCAGGATTATCCACCAGCAACTTTCTCTTAAATACAATCTTGTGGAATCGGAAGTACCGTACTATAGGTGCCCGACCCAGTTCTCGAAAGTGGCAATTGCACATTGTATTGGGATTGGTCTATCATCACTGACTGGACTATTACTGCAAATAAGCCTGATTAGTGGTGATAGACCGACTAGAGCGTCGCGCAATGATTGTTGATATAGCAGTCCCTCATAACGAGAACCTCGTGAAGTCTGAGAAAGATAAACAAACGAAGTATCTTGACTTGGCTCGCATCCCATTCATAGGTTGCACAAAAAATCACATTAAAAATTAACTTACTAGCTGCGCTTTGCCCTTATCTTTGTTTACTTAAGCCATATTACGAGAGCCGAAACTATTGCAATATCTAGCTTGAAGAGGCTCTCGTTGGGCAGCTGGATCAAGGGCTTGATCCAGAAAGCAGTACTCCTGGACACGGCGCGTATAGTGAGGAGGTTTCTCTCTCGGGAGCCCTGACCACAGGTAACTTGGACCTTGTTCCCGATACCGGTGGGCTACTATTTTTTATATTTTTAAATGTTTTTTATAGAAATATTTAAAAATGTAAATTTATGTATTTTATTTAATAAATGGAATAATAATAATAGTAATAATTTGTTCAAATTGTAGTTTTAAAGTCATTTGAGAAAAACAGATTTTGCTGGAGTAACGTTTGAAACGTTACCCTGGCAAAATCGTTTTTTAATAATTCATTTCAGGCCGAAACCAAATACATGAATAATAATAGCTTTTGTTGCGTAGTAAATGTTTGTAAATTGCAACATTTGTGTGTTAAGGTTCTTAAGTTATTTAAGATTTTGCTGCGGTAACGTTTTGGGATTTCCCAGATCTCGAAAACGGCTCAACGCAGAAGTTTGAAGACCTCAATTTGTTCAAACATTAGTTGTTGATTTGGTTTCGAAGTTATTCAAGAAATTAGACGAAAAATGACTTTTCCCCCCTTTATCTCCGAAACTACTGAGCCTAAAATTTTGAAAAAAATGGAGATAATAGATCTTTACCTAAAGATTACAGGAAAACCTATTAGAAGTCTGTAGTGTTAAAATAACATGTTAAAAAAATTCAATTCGTTCGGAACCCTTTGCACGCGAGTCCGACTCGCACTTGGCCAGTTTTTATAGTAGGGACTTATCAAATCAATAAGTAGGTAGTAGTAACACTCACTGGCACTCACTATATCAATCACGTATCACTTATCAGATTAAATAGAAACAACATTTGAGGTATAAATGTTTAATAACATTATTATTACAACAAATTATGCATGTTTCTTCTTTTTCTTATTTTTGTTTTGAGTGGGCTTAACTACATTCCAGTACCAGAGTAGTTGCGCTACTATGGCGCCATTGACCACAGTACTCACACAGTACGTCACGATAATGATGGAGTCTCCAGTTTCCACAAGTGATGTGAATATTCTAGCTATGCTGCCCCCAAACAGCAGAAAACACGTAATCGCTGATAACTGTCCAGTGCTGCCATTTTTGTAGTTTGTGATAATTTGAAAAGACTGAAAAAAAAAAACCGCATTATAAAACACTGAAGAAACATGTATTTAATTTGCATATAATCTCTAATTCCCATCAATCTTGAAATAAACATACATAGTCATATTATAAATGAGTATTATATTTATGTTAATATGTATAAGGTAAAGTGCTTCATGGTCATATCCTGTAATCTTTGCATAGCAAAGTCTGCATTATGAAGAATCTGTCAGCTAATGTAGTCCCATACCTAAAATAGTTTTTCTTTAATCTTTTATGGTAGTTCATTCATCACCAGTTTAATATTGGTTTTATCATGAACACCTGGCATTTTACCTAAAGATTATTGATTTCCTAAAGCTCTTATCATCTTATGGTGCCACCGGATAATTGCAAACTACGTGAGATTGCAAAATATCTAGAGTGATTGTAAACCCTCGATAAATTTCAAATGAACTTTGTTCTACAATTATACGAATCAAAATCTAGTGTTCCGAAAAATTGTGGATTGACATAAACTGGCGACTAATCAACACTAGTCTACAATTTATCTGTTATGGACTATTATGTGATAGTTAAATTGGAACCTTGGCCCTTGATTCTTTCATTCTTCGAGACTTCATTGGTATTTGATGGTGTGACTTCACGTGTACGCCATAGTTATTAATTGAATGGGGGTCATTTTCAATTTTAGCAAAATAATAAAGACACGAGATGTTTATAATTATAACAAATAAAAATTATATCTAACGAAATTATATTGTTTTTTGTTATACAGTGTAAGTTTTTATAATGTGCACATACGGAAATTAGGGAATCTTTCTTTCTTTCTATTAAAAAAAATCTAATATTTTTTTTACATTTTAAGGATTTTTAAAAATTTGGTTTGTTACTGTGTCCCCAGTGTAAACAAAATGGTGTAACTTTTAAACTATACGATCTATCACGATGACCACCAACTTCATAATGATTAGAAGTAACTTGGACGTCCTCATAAAATAAAAATAGTGGGAAAAAACTACCCTCAATTGAAGATAAACATGTTTTTTAACTGAAAATCTGTTTTTTTCATACGTTTTTACAATAATCGTAAAATTTCTCGATAAGTCGCCCCGATTACTGACCTTTTTTTTACTTTAAATTGTTCTCCATCGTATTAGCTACCCAATAGTAAAATATGCATGTTCATAACTCAAACATAACATGTTCTATTCAGTGTTAAAATATGGCACCCTGAACGCACAATTTATTGTTCTTTTATTTGGGATAATAATTAATGGATTCAGGATCCTGCTAGGGCTGAAAAGTATTCCAAATGTTCAGTTGACAATTTATCGAGAGTTTACAATCTCTCAAGTCATTTTTGTGTGACATGTTCATTAGTCACCAGTTTAAATAGTTTAATCATTTTTTTCTTGTATTTACTTTGTTTATCACTCAGTAGCGGAAGAGTTTTATATATTTGGATTAACTATAGTTGAAAGTAATTAAAATTAAGAGGAAGTCCGACAGTGGCATTGGTGACTGAAAAGTTGTGTGGAAATCAATGTTCATGGTAAGGGCATGTGATGCAGAGGAATGAGGAAAATGTTGAAAAGAAATGTTTGTGTATGATTGAATCACAGAAAAGCAAAATACGCAATTTCGTTTACTTGGATGACTAAAGACTGTCATCCAAGTCTGAATTCCAACTATTTTGATTTAAAAGCCAAACTTCCTAACCGATTTTGATAAAATTTCTATGGGACCAATCGGGAAGTAAATCCTTCCAGATATGCAGTAGCACCGCAGATAAAACAAGAATTTTTCAAATTGGTTCATAAATGACGGAGTTATAAACACAAACAAAACTAGTGAATTGAGAACCTCCTCCTTTTTTGAAGTTGGTTAAAAATAAAAGGGGTTGACTACTGAGATGAAGATTGATAGAGATGAAAATATATATTTATTACAATTTGGGAAAAGGGAAAAGATTGTTGATGAATTTTAAAAAGGGTAATGAAGTCATTCTACAATGATTGTAGTTCTTCTTTAGTCTATTTAGCAGAAGTCCCATTTTAAATAATGGATGTCATATGGTGGATACATATGCACTGGTTACAAGTTAGGTATTCATAATATTACCAAAATTGCAAGTTTTATGAACTCAGTAAAATGTGCTTCATAATTTACACAAAATAATAAGAATAAACAGTAATTACCTTAGCTATAACAATAATAGGAACATTAATAGCTTGCATAGTCCACAACACATCTGTGGGTGTGAACCCGCTGACTAATGCGGACACAATGGCTGTATATGTACTCAGGAACACAACTGCTCGACTCGTTGTTCCACCATAGTGTAGTACAAGGGCTGCTATTATCGCTGTTTGAATCGCTAGGAATGTCCCTTCTCCCCATGCACTGGAAATTAAATTAAGTTAAGGTCGATGCATTGTTGCTAGTCATTCATGCAATATCAAAGTCATTCTAAGCCATAAACTTGACGGATAGCAAAGAAATAGACCATTATTATTTCACAATACATGTAGATAACTTAATAGAATGGTACATACCTAAATGGAAAGCCCTTCACAAAACTGTACGCGAAGTTCGCGGTGATCGCAAACAACTCCAAATATACTCCATAAATATTGATGCCCTCAGCACTCTTGCTACTCAAAATCTTCAATATTTGAGGTACTTTCACGAGGATGGAGCCGGCAATGATGCCGATACCAAGACCTTTGCTGAGCGTCGCGGTAAAACAAGGACCTGAAACATCAGTAAATATTTACGTTATGTCTGCAACTTGACATCCCAGCACTCCGAAGAACCAAATAAACAAAACGCATTATCTGGAAATCTGGCACAAATTAAAATACTTCCTGTTAAAAAAATATCTATTTAGGACAAAATTACCATCAAGAAAGTTGAATTTCTCAAAATATTCTTCGTAACATTTCTCTGTTAAAACCGACAACAATAAACCTTTCAAAAATTCTGCCATTATGCTTATTTATTACACAATTTGAACAGTATAAAAATAACAAATTTATTGCTTGTTCAATACATTTAAAACAAATTATTGATCTATTGCCTTATCGACTAATACAACAACCGGCGACAAGCAAAGTTCTCGTCGTTCACGTAATAAACCAAACCGGAAATTGTATACATTTGACATTGGTGACACGACATAGACAAGTGACAATGGTGGACAAGGCTGCCACAAAAAAAAATACTGCCACTAGTAATTTCAAGTTTTTTTTTTCGATTCAAATGCGAATTTCATTTCGGTTTTCATAACAAATGAATAAAATTGGTGTGTATGTTTGTTATATCAAAATAACAGCTATTTAATGCATGAATATAAGATGATATACGATACTTATATAAAAAAAAACACATTTGTTTTAATTTGGTTGTCTGTCTGTTGCGGGTAATCCCTGAAAAGGCAGGACTGATTTTGATGGGACTTTTACTGGCAGAAATAATAATAGATTATGATCTATTATTATTTCAGCCAGTAAAAGTCATCCTGTTTTTCATTCAAAAAATATCTTATTACTGATCAATTATTGTATAATTTATGCCTATAAAATCAAATGAATGCTAAACCTACTCTCCATATTTGTTTGCAGAGTACAGATCGATACAAAATTTAAGTTACTTCTGAAGTTCGCTTTTACGCAGTCTCCATGTATTCCGAGCCGCCATTAAATTTGAATTTTCACGTATATACATTACCATGGCGCCATTAGCCAACTCAGTCCACTTCGGTCCAAACAGTAAGACGTCCCAGTTTAGCATCAAGCTCAACAATGGTATATTATATGGTTTAACCTTTTGACCGCCACAGTCGTGTATAGACGACAAACTAAAATGTGCCCAGCACGCCACGGTCGCGTATGGGTGACAGAATTTTAAACGTAAATGTCATAAAACAGCATTGTTTGTTTTTTCCCTTGTTTATTATGTACCTTGGCTCTTCTTAATTTATTTGAAGTGAACTGCTTTCATTAGATTTCATCTGTAGTAACATAGATGACAAAAAAGATAACCAGTCAAAAAGTTCGAAAAACATAGTGCCCCACCATAACACGACACGTAGTGATGTAGGCAGCAGTCAATATAACAAGAATATCGACCTCGACGGCAACCTACGTTATATTTGATTTACTCTGAATTCTGCATTATTAAAGAAATAAAACACTTGATATTGAACTTTTATGTTTGAGAAATCAAGAAAATTGTATAATACTGAACTATGCGCTCTTTAAAAGTCGAGTGTTAGTAGATTATCGATTAATTGTAATGACTGCAATGCCCATCTCTATCACACTGTTGTATTGTGTGTCGGGAACGCCAGTCATGCCACCATGGATGACTTAGATGACTATAATATGAGTAGTGAAGATTAACTTCTTGCAATTTTATATGGTCGAAAGGTAACACTTACACATTACGTCGAGACCCGGCGGTTTCTTTCGTTCACATACAAGTTATCAGCGATTTGATACATGTGAAGTTATGAACCTTTATTCCTTATGAACTCATAAGAAATTAAGGACTGCGTTAAACACACGTGTCTTATTTAATGTAGAAGCACACCCACATGTCATCAAATCCCTATGTCGAATGGGTGGCGAGCTTATTGCCTCATTCTCATGGTAAACCAATGATACTGCAGCACTGCTATAAAGAGGGTATTGAACCCAGTACCAAATGCTCAAGAGTCGCTTCAGTTAGCGACCAGGTTGCAGTCAGTATTAACTGAAAATATTAAATAATAAGTGATAACATAGTGAATAGAATCTTAAATGAAACAAACTCATCAGGTGAAAGGATTTATTGAATTAAATGAATAATGAGTTACTAACACTAAGAACTTTCAGGATGCACTGTATGAAAATATTATTCAAATCTTTCACATCACACTTGACATAATCATTTTGTTTGTTCAAGGTACGCATGAAGTTAGGACGATTGAAACATCAATGTCGTAATCCAATAATAAAATTGATTAGGTACTTCCTTCCATACTTGTGATTCACCAACAGACACAGATTTTTCTCATTGATATAATTGAGGCCTTTCTTGAAAGGCTACCAATGCCAACCAGTGCATTTGTAAATACCTCTTTTGTGCAAAATACATCGCTCCTACATTATTCTATAACAATGACAAACTTTGTCATTAATTTATTACACATAAATGTCTTACATTAATGAAAATTGGGATTATTGACAAAAATGATTTATTTATTATCAGAAAACCTGAAATTAAGTATACAATGGATGGAAAGTTAGATGATTGTAAAAGGCAAACGTTTATGTTATTAATTTTGTTTGCACTTTCACATGTTTCATAGAACTTGAGAAATTACAAAGTAAAGAGGGCTCCACACTTACACTACAAAGACATGTGAACAGGCGTGAATGTAAATGACTTTCGTGCCCGTTCCTCAATCAGAGTCAGTTTGATAAACCCGCAATAGTGAATGAGTTGTAAACGCATCTTAACGCATAGCGTCCGGAATCTTTTCAACGTTAGCTAGCAGACATCCTGCCTCGAAAAGAGCTAAGGGGACATCTCCACGAGCGAGAGAATCGCAGCGATATTATCGTCGTGCCACGTATTTCTACAACAACTCTATGAACGTGTCTCCACACGGCGATATTATCGCGGCGATTCGACAAGTGATAAAAACGTCAACTCGCGGCGATTCGGACGTGAGCAACGTAAAACGATAAAAGTGAAGTTTCTTTTTTTGCCAGTTAGGACGTGGATACATTTCTACGGTACGGCACCGGCCACCGTGTAACGGCACGACGCCACTAGCGGGAGACGGCCCCGCTGTGGCATACGGCGAACCGCTCAGTAGCAAAACTGTTTTTTGCTGTTGTTTAGTTCGCACGTATTCATAAGGGATGATTTATATTAGCCTGATTTACATTATGAAACAGTTTATATTCCACAGGCCCGGACGATACTCGTCTACACCACGGTTGTTACTGCTTCATACAAAATGTTTTTATTTATTTATTTTTATCAAACTTATACTATCTTTACAGGATAAACAACCCAATGCGACAGTACAGCCAATAAAAGAATATTGTTTACATTTTTTTCAGTATAAGTACCCATTCAAATTAATTATCATAGCAAATTACCGCTAGTGCCGCCTTGTTAAATTCACTCAAAGTACAAATGAATAGGTCTGACTTGTTGTGTATGTTATTTAGAGTGCGAAGTGCGCGCGTCAGTGGCGACTCCTTAAGCAGGTATGTATGTAACGTTTCAAATCCGTGCCCCGTTTCAAGTCCCGTCCGAATCACGTACACGGCACGCCCCGGTCTAATTTAAATCATCCCTTATGCATACGTGCGAAATAAACAACAAAATATTAACTACCGATCGGTTCGCCGTATTGGCCATCGCGGTGCACCGTACACGGCACCGTGCCGCGGAACGACGCCGTACCGACTCCCGGTAGCGGCGTCGTGCCGCAACACGGTGGCCGCTGCCGTACCAAACACATGTGTCCACGCCCTGATATGTTGCAGTTCTTAGAATGGCAACATATCACTGGGCGGGCGTCGTATCAATCTGAAACGAAATGTGCAGCCGGCTTTACAATTTTGCATTTGTTCAACTCATTTCTATAATATAATTGAAATGTCTTATTTTAACGAATATTAAACGAAACCTACTATCATTATCTTAAATTTATAAACATATGTACATTTATAAAGTTTTTTCTTTTTCATCGAAAATATTAATTTGGGCTGAAACTAAAACCGTTTATGCAAAAGCGATTATGTAGTGTATTGGAGCTACAGTTTCACGTGTTGTTTATATCCTTGCACTTCATGGCGAACAACTAGCATTGCAAAATATTTGGCAGAAGTAATGCAATCGTATTTTTTTTTTTTTACAAAGGAATAAGCTTTTTACATAATTTGGCTGATTCATTTGTTAGGCTATTATTACTATAATGCATTTGAACATTATTTATAAGGCTCCTCTGTGAAATTTTATCTAAATGTTATTATCATGCAGATAGGATTCTTACAAATATTCAATTATTTGTTTATGCATTGAAAAAATGTAGATTATATTTACCTATATTCACAAAAAGGACACTATTGTTGGACACACAATCTCCACAAGTAAAATCAAATTACTAATAATTATGTACACAACATTGTGGGTGATTATTGTGTAAACACATATTTTTGACAAACAACACAAATATGCAAGCTGTCCATACGTTGACCTGTACATAACGAACATTACTTTACTAATTGTTTGTGGGACTCCTCAAGGAATTCTTCTTAGACTGTACACAATTGATTTGGCAGAATGTCTAAGTGCTATCATAGCACCTTTTTAAATTTGTTCGCGGAATTTCCACCTCAAGTCCTTTATTTTTTTAACTATGATTAATAAATCTACCTCTTGCCTTAAGAAAATAAGAAGTTAACTTGTACACATAGAATCTAAGCTAATGAAAATGTCTCTTAGGCAACACCTGTAAAGTTAATATATCCTTTGAATAATGATGATCCTCATTATTTAGAAATTACTGGGCACCCTCACTGGTGAACACAACTCATGACAGTGGGTTCAGAGAGAATGATAGTTTAGGTCTTGAATTATTTTTTCCTAATATTTTTCTCTGTTCCTCTTTTACTCTTTTTTCTTGTTCTTTTTTCAGTTTCTGCCTTTCTTCATCCATTTTCCTTTGTTCTTCAATCATGGCTAGCCGCTCCTCAGCCTGGAAACAAGACAAAAATTATGTTTTACCCATTTTATTGTAGTAACAAATGGTATTTAACCTACATGCAACAGGGACACATTGAGAAAAAAAAAAAGAATGACTTCATTGTTCAAAATGATTATTATTTATTATTGTGAGCCTGTTGAGATCTACTGCAGGGCAAAAGCCTCCCTACCTTCACTTTTCTCTGTCTTGCTACATTTAATTCAAATTAAGTATACAATATTGGTCCAATAACTTACCAGCTTGCGCTGAGCCTCTTCAATCTTTTTATTATTTTCTGCCATGATTTCTTCCAGCTCTTTCCTTTTACGAGCTTCTTCCTCCTGTATAATAGAAATAATATGTTAATACTGTTCTTTACTTACAAGAATAGCACTATGCATTAAAACAGAGTTTACGTAAACATGCCTTTTCTAAAAATGGCTGTTTGCGCAAACATCAATTCTTCAGCTCTTGAATGGCAAGATGTTGTTGATCACACATATTTAGGCTGATATTGAAAAAGTTTTTGGTCACCTAAGATAATAATTTTAAGTAAAAAAACAATAATGCAATGCCATAAACTGTATAATGATGAAACATCAGATAAATGTGTATATCCTTCATTTGAAACAGTAATGTGGTTATACAAAAAATAGATTCAAAAAATACCTTCAGCGCTCACGTCTGGATCCTCAAGCTGCGTCTCCAATAAATTCTTAGGGCTTCTTGCTCTTGATCAGTCTTCCGACCTGACTTATAGACTACGTGACTGCCAGGGACAGTCAAGCGAACAATTTTAAAATGCTAGCCGGACGCCTTCATGGCAAACTTACAATATGGCAGGATAAGTACAAACTCTGCCTCTTTGGTGCGTATGAAGTATATGTGGTTATAAAAATGGACATGTATATAATTATTAATAACAGAGACAGCCAGCCGCGGTGAGTGACAATTAATAAGAATTCAAGAAACTATTTCTTGTATGCACTCGAACTACACCTGACTGGACCTTTAACAGATATGATCGAAATAATACTTTTATTAGTTCCTCTATTTGTTATGATGCTGGTATTAAATATTGCATTTACACTTGTGTGTTACTGCGAGAGCAACATATGTTGCTGTCGCAGGGTATGTGTTGTCATGTGTATATGCAACAATGTGTTGTGTTGCCAGTACACATGACTGTTATGTACTGTAGTCAGTTACCTGTCTAGCCAGTTCCTCGCGTCGCTGTTGTTCTCTCTGTCTCTCAAGTTCTTCCATCATTTCTTTCTCCATCTTCCGTTTTGCTTCTTCAACCCTTTTTGCCACTTCTTGTTCAATTTCTTCTTTTCTTTTTTCTAATTCTTCTTCAACTCTTTTCTTCACTAGTAGCTCTATTCTTTTTGCTGCTTCTTCTTCCACCACCTAAACAAATCATATTTTAAAATCTGTTGTTTATGATAGCATAATAAGGTTGCAACATCTAAGTTTCTAATTTAACTCAAGTGATTGACAGTTTAAGAGTTTACATGCCTCAAAATCTTATTTACAATGATAGTCTTTACACTATTTATTATTTTGGTTATTTATGATTACCCTATTGCAGCCCAGATTACCACACCCAGAAGTACATGTCTGATGTTTATGACAATATTTACTTTCTGTTCAGCTTCTCTTACGCGTCTCTGTCTTTCCATTTCAGCTAGTCTGTCGACTTCATCCATTTTACTGCGCCCCTTCGACTTCTTCCTGTGATGTCTACTTCCATCATATGAAACGTCGCTGCTGGTCGAGGAAGACACGGAATGAGATCTTTTTCTGAAAATAGAGGTAACACGGATACGTCAAACATAGCAGATAACTTATAACGGGTGAGACAATTATTAGTGAATAGTTTACCTGGATTTTGAGCTCCGTTCCCTCGATTTTTCTACAATCTTCGAACTTCTGCTCCTTGATGTAGAACGATCCTTGGAGCGACTCTTTTTTCTTGAATGTTTGCTCGATTTATGGTGGCGCCGCGGCGACTTACTCCGTGATCGCGACCGTCCCATTGTTGATCAATTATTATCAGAAATGCAGTATTAAAAAGTGTTACTCTTTACCACACTTTTACAGTACACAGCAACAGCAATCACATCAACATCAACTCACGCATTGCTATGTTTGACAAGCGACGCCATTTTTTTTGCAAAGCAGAAGTGAGGTGCACAGAGACAAAATGTAGAAAATTGCAATCGGATACACTCAAATAAGTTTTGTTCCCATGTAAACGGTTGGATATCTTGGTTAGGTGACAGAATAGGTCAAATAGCGCCGACAACTGTCAAAGTGGCGCTAGTAGCGCACAGACCAATAACAAAGCAGGTTTTGATGAAAAGATTGGTAAATAGTTAGGTAAATGGTTACTTTCACTTTGGTTAGATCGTCAAAAACTATTTCCAATTATTTGTACAATCCCAAACCTATCTGCATCACATAACCTCACATAAAATATAATCTATACTAATATATAAAGCTGAAGAGTTTGTTTGTTTGTTTGCTTGAACGCGCTAATCTCAGGAACTACTGGTCCGATTTGAAAAATTCTTTCAGTGTTAGATAGCCCATTTATCGAGGAAGGCTATAGGCTACATATCATCACGCTAAGACCAATAGGAGCCGAGCAGTAATGAAAATTGTGACGCAGATGAAGTTGCGCGGGTCAGCTAGTGTAAGATAATGCGAATTCGTTTTTATAAACCTTAAAAGAAATCAGTCTGCCTATATTACACAAAAAAAACGAATAAATGAATTTCAAAGACTGGAATTGGTGTTTACCTCACTTTGACAAGGGTTCGTGTAGTGGTGGCGCCATCTGAGATCAGCTTTTTTATTGTCACTGTTCCCATGCTTTTATTGATCGTAAAAATGTTTTGAATTTTTAGAATCGGATATCTCCAAAATTTTCCAACCTTTCGTGAACCCATACGTGGTCCTGTTCAGCACCATGAATGATCCCGGTAGGGTCTAGAATAATATGTTCTGTGGCCATAACCAGTAGCGTAGCTAGCATGGGTGACACCCGGGGCGGATAATGTCGTGTCACCCCACAAATGAACCCCCCCCCCCCAAATAATTATGAGTGGCGCCTTTGGCCTTTCGTTCTTGTAACGGTAAACGTAAGCCATTTTTCGGAAGGGGGGGAAGGTGTGCATTTGCGCTGCAGGTTTTTATTTTCAGGAATGTTCTTACATCATGCTTACTTACAAAAAAAAACTCGAAAATTAGTGTGATTATTTTGGTTTTGTTTTCATCTTTATCTAAACTGAATGTTGTTGAGTAACGCAAGTAAGATTAAAAAACTAAAATAGGCGGACCACAAGAGCAAGCGAAGCGAGCTCGTATTTTTTGCATCCCACCCCGGAAAGGTTTTATTTTCTTTCGATCATTTATAACATACTTAAATGGAAGTAACTTAATAGTCTGATGTAAGAAAGCTCATTAATTGAGAGAGGGCAGAACACAAGAGCGAGCGAAGCGAGCTCGAAAATTCATGCACCCCAACTCGGAAAGGTTTTATTTTCTTTTGATCATTTCATACATAGTAATTTCGTTGAGTTATACAGACAATTTTTGTAACCTACCTCCGACAGGTTTCATTGCGTCAATCGTTGAGGGGGGCCCCCGATAGTGATTAAAATCAGTCAACGAGCTGTCGGAGGTCACCCCTAAACGGGTGTCACCCGGTGCGGGCCGCCCCCTCCTCCACTCCCCTCGCTACGCTACTGGCCATAACGACCATTTCTGTGCCATGACGTCAACGTTATACAGTATAAATTTAATGTCTTTGCCTACAGTAAACAGTAACTTTCCTAAGAAAATCCCAAGCAACGTTGGATTGTTTACTGCGATGTGGTGGATAACTTTTTTTAATTACTATGTTTTCGGTTATTCGTATTAGTCACTTTCTAATCTAGAACTAGGTATTCAATTACTTGAGTTTAGGTAAACGTCCTATTAGAAAAACGTCCTAAAAACAAAAGAATGGGAAAAGTAAAGTCATACCACACATTACCTAATAATACAAACGTCCAAGTAAATACAGAGTTTTTTTTCGCAATCAATTCATAAAATAGGGACGTTATTCAATACTAGTTTCTGCCCGCGACTTCGTCTGAGTACCTATACATCTTTATTTCTTTAGAATGGGGGCTACCGTTTTTGTACTCACCAATTGGCGCCACTGCCAAGTGAGGTGCTTAATCGTAACATTAAAGTAGGTAGTTATTACGCACATGTGACTAAAGTTTTTTTTTTTTAATTTATAATGCCATAAACGTGCGATTAAATACATTCATAGATATCGTCGCAGTGCTACGTGGACAATTTATTTTTCTTTTTTTTCAGCATAATAAAAAAAGAAAGACATATACATATTTCCGACAAAAAAAAATTCAATGCAGTGGTCGGGAGAACCGTAACTTAATCTGCCATATTCAGGCTGATTTAGTAAAATATTCATAAAAAAAAAACAAATAAGTTAAAAAAACTCTTGTCAAAAACCAACCAACAGTGCAGTGCCGTAAATGGCCTTTTCTGCGCCCTGTGCAGCTTCTAAAAGTGCGCCCTTGTTTTTTTAGATATTATAGGTACCCTAGCTAGAGCAATGCTATGTATAGGAGGCCTACTTTATTTCAATATCTTGACGATATTCTGAGTATAAGGTACGCCACCCTAGTCGAAACTCTCGATCTTCACCGCATTGGACACAAGGGACCTGTGAACGATAAACCCGACACTACCCTGGGACTTCAGACAATCCCAAAATACTCCATCTATCGTAACTTGCCCAATTCCTTCTCAAGTTCGGTGATCAATGTTACCAGGTCTAGTCGTCGCTGTTTGGAGGGGTAGCTGGATCCACTCCGAGGAATCTTAGCACGGTAGCACCCCTTGCTTTGCCGTGACTTTGACCGCTACCGGAGTCAAGGATAGACGGGCTGCCGGGCACTAGGGGCCATTTTTTCGTTGTGCCTATCATATTCGGGGGATTTGCTATAATCGCAACGCTTGGCAGGCGAGTTGGCCATCGCAGTATATGCTATTGCAATGTACAGAGAATGCTGCTGCCCATTCTCTGGTGAGTCCCTTAGTCGCTTCTTATGACACCCACGGGAAGTGATGGGATAGTGCTATTCCTTTACGTCCGATACCATATAATCCCAAATCGGGTGACTTCTCCCGATCAATCAGAATAAAGCACGATGAACTTTGACCTCGGTTGACAGTTTTAACTGAATCTGTACCAGACGGGCGTGGTCGACTGGAACGGGGTTGTGTTTGGGGTTAGTCTTTTTTTTTTTTTTTTTTTTTTTTTTTTTTTGGGACAAGCCCGCCACACATTCCCAACCACTGCAACTCCTGAAAGCCAGAATCAACAGTGGCGACCACCAGAAAAACGCCGAGCCAATGAAGCCCGACGAGTCCCGGAGAAACGATTTAACTGTCTTGGATCCTGCAACGAATTTAATCAGAAAAGTACAGCGGAGGAGTAGGAAAATAAATATATGTATAATTTCCACTTCCCTCCTTTTCAAGCAGGAGACAGAATAGAGCTAGGCCAATAGGCACCAAGGGACATATACAACTGGGTTAAGCCCAGTTGTCAAGCACCACGGATTATATATTAATTAAAAACTAATGGGTCCTAAATTGTGAGCTACTTTTGATTCCAGTAATAGGTATGGCAAAATCGCCTGAAAGCACGGAAATTTGTTCTGGTTTCTACAAGGTCCGTGTAGTAAACTACTCCAGATGTAACCTGAATACTATCTAACATAATATTGCGTTCAGTTTGCCAAAGAATCCACTCCCATAAGATGTGGTGTGCGGATTGTTCGTATTCATAGTCGGCTGTAGAACATTGACATAAAGGCGAGGCCACAAGCCTAAAGGAAAATAATTTACTCTTAAAGTTGCCATGACCTGTGAGAAATTGGGCAACACAATGATCCACCTCCAGCCATGTCCTATCCAGCCGCTCACGAACGGATGGAAAAAACTGGTGGAGGTGTCGGCCTTTAATGGAATTTTCCCACCTACATTGCCATTCGGATAAAAGTTCCTCCCAGACGTCAGTCTGGGGTTTTAGTAATCTACAGATCTTAGCACGGTCGCGTTGCGGTAAAAACTCTGGGTCCGTGATCTTTCTAGCGTAGTAGTACATTGCAGCACGCCGCTGCACCTCTAGATCGACTGGGAGAACACCCGCCAGCACCGGTAAGGCTTCAGTACTAACCGTCCTATACGCCTTGCATAAGAATATCAAAGCCAAACGCTGGCTTTGCAGCAATTTACGACATACCGCCCCTATGGTGGCCCTGTCAGCCCAGACAGGTGCCCCGTAGCACATACAACCCAAGTAAGTAGCCCCATAAATAGTTTTTAAGGTTTGAAATGAGAGACCCCATGTAGCTTTGGATATTCTCGTCAAGGCGTAGAAGTTCTTTTTTGCTTTTTCACCTACTGTTTTTATATGATCAATAAACGAAAAGTTCCTTTCTAGTAGCATACCGAGGTAGCAAACGGATTCTTTTCTTTTAACGGGTACATTATTAAATTTAATACTAGGCCAGGATTTCAGGTTCCCTTTTAAAATAAGTTGATAGGTTTTATGCGGTGCAAAGGTCAGACGGTTTCGGTCGCCCCACTGTGATATTAAACGTAGACATGTGTCAGCCAAGTTCTCGAGTCCCGCCCGAGTGCTTGCCTCAATGAGCAGTAAGCCATCGTCTGCGTAACCGGTTAATGAACAGCCGCATGGGAGCGGAAGCGCGAGGAAATCATCGTAGCCAAAATTCCATACATATGGACCGATAACTGAGCCCTGAGGACATCCCATGGTTAGAGACTTAGAAATAGAATGATGTCCAAGTTTGAGTTTCGCGGAGCCGTTTAGAAAATACGAAAGAATCAGATTATAGATATTTTTGTAGCAACCACGGGTTTTCATTTTAAGTAGTAGCATCGGCCACCATGCGTTATCAAAAGCGCCAGATATGTCGAGAAAGATTCCAACCACGTATTTATGTTCCGATAAGTTAACAATTTTACGGACAGAGAGAGCCGCGTCGACTGTGGATTTACCAATAGTGAAACCAAATTGATTAATATGAAATTTAGGTCCATTCGGTAGCAAGCGCGGAACGATTAGTCGCTCTAAGAGTTTCCCCAAAGATGGAAGTAGTGTTATGGGCCGGTAGGACTTAGGGTCATCCGGGGGCTTATCGCCACTCTTCGGAATAATGCGTATAAAGCCTTGTCGCCATATTCGAGGAAAAATACCTTCTGCAATGCATCGGTTATATACGGATAAGATCGCGTCGCCCGCTGTTTTACACGCTTCTATAATCATTCTATTAGATATTTTATCTTCACCGGATGATTTTTTGAGAGGTAGTCTCTTGACAACGTTTATGAATTCGTCAGTGGATGGAAGGTCTGACTCCGGTGATTCAGGTGACACCGCGGCCCACGCTCTAATCTGTTGGTGGTATTCATTATCATTTACTGATGAATCGTCTGGTATTAGAGAATTAAGCAAAACATCAGTTGTTTCTTCAATGCCGGTGGTATGTTTATTATTTACTTTAATGTTCTGAACGTACGCAAGGTCGACAGATCTATTAGCCTTGAACTCGTGGTACAAAGGAGACCACGGACCCTCCTTATCAAGTTTATCAACAATTTTCCGGAGTAAATTACCCTTAGATTTTTCAACCGATGCTCTGTAGCGCGACTTGGCAACTCTAAAAGTACTTAGAGCAAGATTAAGGGGGTCCCCGATAACCTTACGTTTTTTAAGCTTATTAAGTTGTCTGCGCGCTCTGCGATAGCTTTTACGTTGTTCAACAAGGTAGTCATTCCACCAATCACATCTACGAATATTGGTTATAGATGCGCGACCAATAGCAATGTCAGCACAGTAAGTGAAGGTGTCTGACATTATCTCAGCACTTTCCTCAGCTGACAGTCCATCGCGAGTGAAGTCTTTGGCATGACAAGCAAAAAGTGAGCTAAAGAATTCCCAATTCGCGCCCCTACTTTTATATCTAAAATTCCCAATTAAGTGTGACGAACCTTGAGTAAACATAGGAACAAATTCGTACACGATCAGGCGATGATCACTACAAGACGCGTCAGGAAGGACACGCCACCTATCCAAGCGTACGTCTGCACTGGAAAGTGTGACGTCAATACAAGATTCGCCCATTTGGCTACAAAAAGTAGGCGGTGCGTCTGGGGTGTTATGAATTGATAAGTTCATCTCAGCAATAAAATCTTCAACGGCACAACGTCGTTCGTAATCAGTGGCCCGAACTTTGCCATACCACAGGGAAGAAGATGCATTCACGTCAGCACCCACTATAACTTTGCAGCCCGCGAGCGACCGCAAGACGTGACGGAGATTATGTATATGTGGAGTAACTGGGTCTGAATATTGAAAGTAGCAGCTCACAACGTAAACCTTAAAGGTAGGTGATGATACTTCCGCCACAGCGCAATGGGGCGTCATGAGATTACATATAGATGTTACAGTAAAGCTCGAAGAACGCGCAACATAAATTCCGGCTCGCGCCTTGCAATCCAGCTGAACTACCTTGTGACGTAAGCGCGCGTTTTGATATTGTTCCTGAACAAGTACTATGTCAAGGTTATAATCCACAATCAATTTATCCAGCTCAGATGTCGCCACCCTATCGTTATGGAGATTTAATTGTCCTATGGTTAAACTATCCATTTTTAGTAATTAGTGTTTAGGATTAATTGTTCGAGTTTCAGTTTGTAAGTAGTACACTCTTGAGATCCACAGCGATGATCACACGGTTTTTTAAAGCGTTTACACGCCACGCAAATCGGCTTGAAATTTACGTCGTCCTTATGCGGGCAATCGTTTGTTTCGTGTGCCTCCGAACAATTAGCACAAGTCGGTTCTTTATTAACGCAGTGTTTCTTAACGTGACCGAACTGTTGACAATGTAAGCACCGAACGACTTCAACATCGTCAATAAAGCGGCAGGTAGCCCAATCAATAAATAATTTATCCTTGGTAGAAACTAAGTGTTTACGTACTGCGGAATCTAACTCGATGCTTATCCACTTACGACCATTGTCTAACGAGCGCCTACGGATAATTTTAGTAGACTTAATAAAGTCATCCTCTTTCATTTGAAGCTCATCTTTAATATTTTGGCGGTATAGCGCGATCAGAAAAGCGCCATCATCCATTGAAGATGGTACATCCTTAACTAATACTCGAGGGCGTCTACCTTTTGGTTTTTCTAGTCGTAAACCAGCGGCCTTAATTGCGTCCACGGATTCCAATTTTTTAAGCTGATGTTCACTAGCGACACGTAGAACAACACCGGATTTCGCGGTTTTTTTCACACCTACAATTTGAAAACCGTCATCACAGGGCTTAATTGCTTTCATAAGCGCTTGTTTTGTCGCGGACGAAGTGCTATAATCAGCTGATCGAGCTGCGGTCGGATAAGCCACCACACACGGCAATGGTGGACGGGATTCCATAATTGCTGGAGCTACTTTTGGCAAGCGTAGTTTCAACGAGTCCGCATACGAAATTTTACAATTGTTATTATTATTATTGACAGGATTGGGATTGACATAGTTATTCGACTTGATTTTTTCTAATTCGCGTTCCGTATTGGCTAACTTCGTTTCGTTGCATGATGATTTTATGGCCAGCATAGAAACGATGGCCGTGACACGCTGTGTCATATCCATAATGGCAGATTTATTTGCTACGTTAATGCGAGAGCCCTGATCATTGACTAAGTCGTTAATTTTTGACAGGTAGGCTGACGCCTCGGAAACTAAGTCGCAGTAATCGGTATTGCTCACATTACTGATATTTAAAATCGGCGAGGATTTTTCCACGGTTTCGAAAGTTTGATGAACCCGTTTTGACCTATCATCGGGCGAAATGTATGATGGAGACATTTCGCTGAACAAGCGTTTCGAATTAGCGGAGGTCGCCACGGGCGACCTTTGGGTTTTTGTATTTCGACGAAATATATCTCCGCCACGATCTGGAGGGTCATCATTTGTTGACATCATGAATTACTTTATAACAACACGGATGAATTAAAAAATATCAAAAGAACTAAACAAATAGATATCAATCGATTAAGTTATTTCGCGTTACCCACACACAAGAAAAATAAATGCACTTACCGAAAGCTGGAGAAATTGACTAATTACCAGTAAATAAATGAACAGACACTTTGGAAAACTTACAAAACACGCACTTACTACACTATAGCACCGCTAGGAACAATTCACAAGCCTTAAAATAAACACAAAACGCGAATTCCGAATTTACAATACGGAGCTATATAATAAACACCGCAGTGCGCGCGAGTGGGGAGGGAAGTCTATCTATTGGGGTTAGTCTATCCTTCTTCTATTCCTTCGATGTGAACTGTGACCACCCGACTGCGTCCAGCCGCGCTGACGTTCTGTACCTGTATACTGAGGTTCCTGTACCACACGTGAAACGTTCCTCTTTCTTGCTATTTGTACTTGCTGTCTTCAGGGTAGATTGGGTTTAGGGATGTTTGCTTACCAGGGAATAAATGAAGATGCAGAATTGACTGTTAACACTGCAGCTAGTGGTTTAAGGGAAATTTTTCGCGACTATTTTTCTATGTTTAGTTAAAAGTTCTATTTTTTCTTGCCAACGACTACGAATTTCTATGTATACGAATATATATTTACTAACGTACTATGTTACTTTACCGTAACGAGGCCCATAAATCGATGTTTGAGTTTATTTTTAACTGTCAGTTTAACTATAACTATCATAAATTCTTGGCTATATTTAGGTCTATTCTGAGTCTGGATAGGGGTTGATGCACCTCTCTGTAAAGTCTCCAAAATAACCCGTCGAATGGGGAGAAAATCAACCCTTTAACCCTGCCCACAGAGGGGCTTGTTGCATAATTTAACTATCGAAACTATGCACAAGTATGAACTTGTCAACTATTAAGGGTTGACTTCCCGAAAAACTGTGCCTTAAGGGCTGTTGTGCTATGTCTTAGGGTAGGTGCATCATCCCTCTATCGAGATACATAACTTTCAAAGCTACCACTCTAAGGGAGGAAGCACTATAAGATCAGAAACCCGGAAGGGGAAAAAATCTGTGTTTATAAATTTTCCTAAATCGTGGCTTTACACCTTATAATAATAACTAGCTGTTGCCCGCGACTTCGTTCGCGTGGAAATTTTTAATGTATAATGTGTAAGAACGGAACGCCTGATCAAAATGTGATCAATGTGGTGATGACTATAAAAGGTGTTCTTTTGGGCGCTGTAATTTGGGCGGTAGAATTCCTAAACAAAATTAAACGGCGTTAAGACCACCCACTCGTTCTTTGGCGACACATCGACGTCGTCGTTTTGCACTGCTTCAAAGAACTCCCCGGCCGCTGTTTTTGATAATATTGCATGTTGGGGTATCTTTGCTTGCAAGATTAAGAGGAAATGCTGGCGGCGAGACTTTGTATGTAAAAAGTCACACATGTAGTGATTGTGAATCTACTGCTTCTGGATGCTGTTGTATGTGCATCTTCGCGTTCCAATTCTTCGCGAATATAGCTGTGCACGGTGAGCTGGCCGCGCCGAATATTATGGACGTTATATTATACGATACTCGTCGGGGGCTCCCTCTCTTCTGTTGCCTCTCCATAGGTATCGGAGGGCGTCTCTGTCTTGCTGTCACCGGAAATTGCTATGTGTCTACGGAAATTGCTAATTGTGTCTGCGGAACCTCATCATGGCAGCGACTGTAACAGGTCTGGCCCTGTGAGTAGGAAGTCGTTCAATGACAGTCCATTCGATTTGGCTGCGGCGTCGTATACTATACGGAACTTCTCAGGCTTCATTGGGTTAAAGACATCGAAATGAGTTAGGTACCAGGTTCTTCCTGGCGTACTGTGTTTGGGCGCTTTCTCAGCGTACCCTTTTTGTAGGAGCGAGACCATCTGTTCTGTGTATCTATCTCGAAGAGTCGGATCTCTATCGAGTTTCTTTTCTATAGAGACTAGCCGCTTGGGAGCTGTCCCATAACTGTCGGGCATTTCAAATTGTTCCTGCTTCCATAGCGTCGCTGTTTCTATATGCCAATCTTCTAACTGTTTGGTATATCGATTCAAGATGTCTTCTGCCTTCTTTTCAGGATCAGAATCTGGACGTCGAGGGTTTACCAACGGTTTATCAACGGTTCTAATGCGAAATATTCACAGAGCTGTTCATCGAGGTTATCATCTCTTGATGCGTTCATGTAGTGCTCCTACTGATCGAGTATTCGGGACCGAGTGTGCGCGCCATGTAAGGTCCATCCAAGAGTCGTGAGTATGGGCAGGTCGGGACTCTTTTTACTTCACTGGCTAAGAGTAGGTGCCAGTTATCTTGGCCGATTAAAATCTTGGGCGCGCCGACGTCGTAAATGAGTTGTTGCTTCAAATCACTGAGATGCTTGCAGCGTGTGACATCTTCCTCACTGACAGTTTGAGACGCGAGGTTGAGCTTCGTTTAACACCAGTAAGTGTTATGTTATGACGTTCAGCCGTAAATCACGACCTAGTCAAGCCGTATACACATTGGGTGATAAGAGAGGTAACCCGCGTATTCAACATCCGTGATCTTGGTGTGACGTTTGATTGTCGCTTGACATTTCACGAGCACATCTCCTTAGTGGCAGCCGAGTCATACAGACGACTGGGCTTCGTCTTGCATAATGCACGTGACTTCCGTAATCCTAATATTATCAAAATATTGTAAAATTCCCTTGTCAGAAGTAAATTGGAATTTGCAGCTTGCGTTTGGAGTCCATATGAATCAACATACACCCTAATAATTGAAAAAAATCAAAAGGCCTTCCTACGCTACTTATATAAGAGAAACCACCGGTACTACCCATTTATGTACACTACGGAATGTTTGCTAGGTATTCTAGGATATAACTCCCTAGCTGTTCGGCGGTCTCGAACGCAGATCACTGCACTGAAAATTTTACGGAACGTAATTGACTCCCCAGAATTGCACAATATACTATGCACATTTTATGTCCCTGACAATTACCTACGCCACCGGTCCAAGCCGGCACAGACTATTCGCGACTGCACAGAGCCACACGGTATCCCGTGCGCATTCCCCGCTGTGTCGATTGAATGACAGTTTCAACCAAATCATGTTATTGTGCTTGAGATTTTGTGAAAGACATCGTATATGAATAATTGTATGTCCTAATAATTTGTAACCTAACAATATGTATTTTCTATTTTTTTTTTGTTGTAATGTATATTAATGCTGTACCTATCAGGATGAAATTGTAGTTTATATAATACATAAGAAATTAATTAATTACTGTTACTGGTGTATAACCTTTGTAATTAATAATGAAATAAATATCGTTTTGATGGCTCTTTTCTGCAGAATAAAAATAGACTCAATGTCTGCAGCCCGTCCCCATAGTAAAATACCGTAAGGCATGATACTGTGAAAGTAACTAAAATAGACCAGTCTCGCGGTATCGACATCCGTTAATTGGCGGATTTTCCTAACAGCATAAGCTGCTGAACTTAGCCGTCCAGAAAGAGATGTTATATGAGGGCCCCACTGTAGCCTTGGGTCAAGCGTAATTCCCAGGACACCGTTTTATCGACAAATTCTAGTTTTTCCCTGTTCAATACTATGTCACAATCACTGCTTTTGACATTGGGTAAAGCAAATCTTATACATTTCGTTTTCTTTTCATTCAAAACCAAACTATTCGCCGTGAACCAATTTTGGACTTGCATTAGGGCATTATTTATGATATCAATATTGTCCGTCTGTCTATTTATCTTAAAAATTAAGGAGGTATCGTCAGCAAAGAGCACCATATCAAGTTTTTGTTGCAATAAATAGGGTAAATCATTGATATTTACCAAAAACAAGAAAGGACCCAAAATCGAGCCCTAGGGAACGCCCATTATCACGTTTAATCCCGACGAATTGACACCGTTTATTTGAACTAATTGCATTCGACAACATTATTTTTATGCCTGTATCGATAGTAAACAGAAGATCTATCCTCCTATCCAAGTTCCTATCCAAGAACATTTCTAGCTCGTTTTTTGTTAAAGTTTTATGTTAAAGTGAACTAATTCGATGATTCAATTGATGGTAAATTAAAAATACACCTATATCCCGAAGCAGGGTGCTAAAATTTTCGAGCTCACTTTACTCGCTGTAACATCCAAATTATTCAAAGAAACATCTGATGTATGATAGAAAGAAAACATAGTGTATCCGAGACAATGAACCATTTTCCTTCCGGCGCGCTTCGCCCGTTCTTGCATCCAACTTTCCAGTTTACGCATAAATTGCCAAAGAAAACATCTGTGATAAGAAGAAAACCTAGCGTTTCTGAGACAAGGAAATAAAATTTTTCGCTTTCGTTTCGCTCGCCTTAGCATCTTAGTATATGTATAATAAGAAGAAAATTTGCGTTTTTTAGTCAATGGACAAAATTTTTCGGGCTCACTTCGCTCGCCACCATTTGCTTTCTGATTTTCGCTTAAGTCGATAAAAAAACACGTGTATAGATGTATGAGAAGAATCAATTTGCGTTTCTGAGTCAAGTAACTAAAATTTTTCGGGCTCGCTCCGCTCGCCTTAGCACCTTTAGTTCTCCAGTTTGCGATTAAGTCGACAAAAAATCTTAACTCGAAATAAAAACAAAACCTAACGTATCCGAAACAAGGTATCATATCTAAAATTTTTCGAGCTCGCTTTGTTGGCTCTATCATCCTTTGTTCTACAACTTAAACTTAAGTCGACCAATAAACATCTATTTGTGTTATGATACAAAAAAATAAAGGTATCCGAGACAAGGTGCTAAGAATTTGCGAGCTCGCTTCGCTCGCTCGTTACTTTCTAGGTTCTTTTGCAGCTAAAGCTTTTCTGCAAAAGCCACTAACGTAACCCATCCGAGATGCTTCAAATTTCACCCCAGTTTTGCCTGCGAGAACTTAAAGGTACTGTTGGTGGAGCGTCACAAGGTCTCCTTTGTAGGATTGCATTGGGGTTCCATTTATTGTGAGCTTGTCTGTAGTCCGAAACACACTTGGAAAATTTTCGGGACCTTGGAAAAACAACTTTTTTTGGGCTGAATCTGCCCCACAGTCGTATCACAAGTGGTTTTATGAGTTTGTAATTTAATTTCTTTTTTTTTGTGCAAAAATCCCTAATTTTCTTGTTTCTCTATGCCGTCATGGAAACTAGAGCCGTCGCCTTCGGCGTGGGCGTCTATTCCGCCTCGGCTGCAATGACAAAACCTACTTATTATACACGTAAGTACGTTGAAGAAAATAACACATGTCATACGATTTGTGATTTCGCTGCAGTACAAAATATAAGTGTGCTTAGAAAGTTGTATGTTATTATTAAGGACGTTTTAACCGCGCCCGTGCTTATTAAAATACACTAATAATACACATCAATATTGTAATGCAATTACTGTATTGTATAAAATAACTTTGATCTAACTGATAAAGATTTGGCTATTTACAGACCAACTAGAAGATGATGTTTGATTCATGTTTAAATTATAATCATGAAACTCGTTTCAGTAAACAGTGCATGATATCATTGTTACGAGTCATCTTTACAATACTCCATTTCTTTTTTATTGATGAAATTAACAATTTCCGTTGTAGCCTCAAGCATAAAATCTGTTGTAAAAGATGTTTTTACTTTGTTACCTGAACTATTATTTAGTCTTAGCTCTATCAGTTGTTTAATATCATTGAATATCTTTTTAGGACGATCGACGCCAACAATACTTCCCTTTCCTGCCGGACCGTCATCAAGAGCACTAAAATTAAATGGAACTTTCATGTTCATAGTTTCTGCGGAAATAAATTTTTTCAAAGACTTATCCAACATGATGGTAAACTCTGTTTCATTGTGTGTCGCTTCCAAACCAAATTCAACTGAATCTGGAGTTTCAGGTTTTTTGATGTGTTTATGTTCAGTATTATGTATTGGTTGTAAATTATTTTCTGTCTTTTTTTTATCGTTTTCTGAACCAACTCTGTGGATGAGTTCGTCCAACTGCTCAGTAATTACCGACGCCGCCATGGTTAGTTCATTATCGGATCGAGAAGGACGAGCGGTTACTCCGAGCTCTGTTTTGAATGCCACATCCTTATCATCTTCAGGTTCTATCATTATTGTGTCTGTTGTATCAAAGGAATGTTTTATTTTGTCCAGTGTAGCTTTAATACTATTTCTTTTTAAATTATCTTCATCACAGTCATAGGATTCCCTCAGGTCAATACAGCCTTTGTAAAAGTATTCATTTGGTAACGCCACACCTTTAACAACCAAATCTAACGCATTACCCCACCTTGGTATGGTCATAGGTTGTTTATAAATACATTCAAATTTTCCTGTTGATGATGATGAATTTTTAGCGTGGTCAACTACAACTGTAAGAAATTTTAAACGAAATTATCCACACACACACACGTGACTATTTAGTATTTATTGGTACATAAATAATTACGTCGGTGTAGGATACCGTAAACCGTGTTTACGTAATCACGTATAGGTAGTCGCTTTACATGAGCAGACTAATGCTTCCGACATTAATTTTGTTAAAACGCGAGGTGAATCCCTAGAATTACAATAGTAAAATAACACCGAGGGGATAAAGCAGTGTCTTATGCTACGAGAGCCAATTGCAAAATAGGTACAAGTTACGGGATCCTACGCCGACAAATACCAACATGCAGTTTTACATAGCCTTTATAAATGGCCAGCTATTTAATAAAAGCCTCTTTGTCAAGGTTACCTTTAATAATATCTGTCAGGACGGCAGGACAAATCTTTGCTGTCACGGGAGTAGTGGGGTTAAGATCCGGACTAGAATTAATTTCAATCAGCCATGGTTTATATTCTTTGTCTAGAATAAAATCGCAACCGTACAGCTCAAAGCGATTCTTACTAACAGGTAAATTGTCTTGGCAAGTTAACATTATGCCAATAATACACTTCCTCATTCCGGGATAGATGATATTATCCCAAACCTTACTCTTGTCAAGCCTGATCAAATAGTCTTTGTACTTAGCAGAGTCCCACATGTTGGCTTGTGGTAGTTCTTGGTGTCGTCCTGCACAATTATTGTATTTCTTCTGAACTGCGTTGTTAGTTAAATGTATGGATTCATGATAGTTCTTAAGATTGTACTTCTGTGAGCTGAATTTCAAGTAACAATCTTTGTACATCCATATCACTAGGGGGAATGTGCTTGTGACCAAGCAGTATTGTCTTATGTCGAATTTCGTTTCGTGAATCAATAGTGGCTCTTCTACGAACAAAATAAAATATTTGAGTTTGTATGATCTATCAATATTTTACTAGAATTGAAAAGCGTTTCAAATTTTTCTAGTATGTTGGAAAAATATTTGGATTAATGTCTAGGAAAATTATTATTACTTACTTCTTTCTTTCTTAGTTTAGTAGGTACCTACTACTGAACCAAGAGAGAGAGAAAGAAACATTTTTACATTCCAATTACATTAGGTTTCTTAAAAAAAACAAGGACATACCAATATATTTTTGAATCACATATTTATCGCTAGCTTTGTTCAACAGGTCATTGATAACTGTCAGTTTAGAAGCTAGCCTTATGCCTCTGCCTCTTGAATTATGTCCTGGTTTAATGATCCAAATGTTATGGCAACCTTCACAACTTAATTGAGGTCGGAATCTATGTATTTCTTTTAGTAAAAATTTTGCATATGCTATATACAGTGGTAACTTATTGCCTGTATCTTGCTGAAAGACGTCGTCCTTTCCTATGATGCGGTAATATTTTTTTAAGAAGCTATTCCATTGTCCGCTAGAGGCGCTGCTTACTTCTCGATCTATGTCTTTGTGCTCTTTTCTATACAAATATTCTTTACATCTACACAAAGCAAATAAGACAACATTCATAGAAGTCTTTCCGTTTTCTACAAACACAGGCCTCTCGTTAGCGACCATTGAAAGCATCCATTTCAACAAGCTGGTACAAGCTGTAATTTTGTAATCTTTATCGAATCCCTCCTTTTCTCCAGGAGCACCCGTGCTATAGCTGCGTGGGCCCATGACTTCGGCCACATCTTCTATATAGAACCAGTAATTCCTTTTCATCGAAGAGCATAAGCCCTGTTTCGATGCCCACAAGGGATCCGTCTTAAGTCTGTTAACAATAAGCGGAAAGTCTCTGCCCGTCATGTTTATAGGAGATTCACGAAGTTCTTCTTTTGTGCGCCAAATGAAATTGGGTGGAGCTTTCTCAACTAAGTTTGATAAGAACAATTTTTCCAATTCAGCGACTATTTCGACTTTCGTGGTAAAGAAGCCGTTTTTTATTTTGTTTAGATTCATTTTGTCTAAAGGTAATTTTTCTACCCAGCCCCTTTCCAACAAAGCTGCTCGTATGGCGTTAGAACAGCAGGTCACGCTGAATATTTTATTTTCATTCATAGCTCGTAAAGCTTTCTGTTTTAATGATTTGTAACGATTTAATTTAGCCTGACATTTGCCAATTATGTAACTCAGTTCTCTGGGCGACAGACCATCTGGATGATTTTCACCCTTATACTCCATGGTGATTTTCTTATTGGTCGCCATTGGCACTTTTACAACTTTATCAGGTGTTGGTGTTACTTTTACTTTCTCGTCGCATTTTCCTCTACAAGCTTTCTGCAAATAATACTCAGGTTGTATTCATTATGTGGAATAATGTTTTATAATTTTAATACTTAGGTATTATATAATTAACAAACATCATACTGTAATAACTGGTTTAATTTTTATTGGTATTTTGTTTTTTTTTGGTTGATTCCTGACAATAATGCAACAGTTTCTCTGTCCATATTTGGATCCGGTAGCATTCTGTGGATATAAATAAATTGTAACTTTAAAATTCAAAAATATTAGGTGATGGAGACACCTCCATGACCTAATATTTTTCTGAGATTTCTCTAAAACTTTTTTAACCGACTTCAAAAAGGAGGAGGTTCTCAATTCGTCGGAATCTTTTTTTTATATTTTTTATGTTATGTTCCCCGATTACTCGAAGACGCCTGGTTAGATTTGGATTTTTTTTTGTTTGAAAAGGTATACTTCCCAGGTGGTCCCCTGATCATCAGGTTAGGATCTGATGATGGGATCCTGGAGAAATAGAGGGAACTCTTAAAATTTATAGGCACATTTGAAACGATTTGGGTAGTTTTTGGAAGAGTATTTTCTCGGAGTGGTCCCATTTCAATTTGGTGAAGATCTGATACAGATCTTCGGACATAGCCAACGGAAATCCTAATAAATGATAGCAAATGGACCGGGATTGATGAAATCGCGTGTCTATTGTTTATACCAGTTCATATCATCACACCGGTACGCTGTGAAGGGGTAAGCAGAAGCACATGTGAATGTCAATTTATCTGGGATAATCACCACTAAAAAGTGAAAAATAAAAAAAATACAACCGGCTTCAAAAAAAAAAACACTACAAAGTATAAAATAAGTAACTTTAATTTCGGAGTTTTTGGTTTTGTTCCTTCGTTTATTGACACTGACTTCCAAAATTAAAGTTATTTTACACTTAGTAGTGATTTTTTTTGGAAGTCGGTTGTATTTTTTGGTAACAAGTTTTAGAAGATATCTTGACCTGGTGATGCGAGGCGCACAGGACCGGTTGTCGTGGCGACACTTGGGGGAGGCCTATATTCAGCAGTGGTCTTTCGGCTGATATGATGATGATGATAATGATCAACACTCTGATAAATATGGTGATGGATGAAGAAGAAAAAAGATCATAGAAAAGATGGATGGGTTGTATGAGGAACGATATGACAGAAGGTAGTGAATGTCAGCGTGACGGATGACAGAAGAGAATAGAACAAGAACACGTGTTACGCCAACCTCAAACATGCGACGAGAAGGGCTGGCACTGCTGGCAGTGGCAGGTTTGTTCATAAGTACCTTTTTTCGCTTGACAGTAATCTTCTTTCGCCTCGGCATTTTTAAGTTGGTTCATTTTCATTAAACTTAAAGGGCAAATCTTTAAAAAACATAAAAAAATAAAGAGTAAAAAAATACAAAATGAAATACAATCAAAGATGTGTTTTACTATAGTTTGACCGGGACCGCTGTACCGTGCTTCAGGAAGGCGCGGTGAGGTGGGGTGATGACAGGAAAGAGCATGGGTTCACATGAGTTCGATATTATCGGACAGAACTTACGGAGTGATGCTCGGGAGCATTGTTCTCTCTATTGCAAGCTGAGCAACCTTGAATTTGTGGACCAGGCCTATATGATAAGTGTCCACGATTCGGCTCCGTAAGTCATTACGGGTAGGAAGGACGCACTGGTTATAGAGGTCTTAAGGGATTTTAGAGGTATGTGGAACAGAGTAAAGTCCCACAAACCTCCGTTGTAAAGGAACATTATAAATATTGCACTATAGTTTTCGAGCAATCTACCACTTTTTTATTTTAAACGTGTGGGGTAACTAGGAATTTCTCCTGTATCGTGGGTGCGTTCACAAACATACAAACTCACATACACAAACAGCCCGACCCGGCGCAACTATCTGTAGGCCATACAAATATTTGTTCCGTGCAGGAATCGAAACAGCGACACGCGCAGCAGCTAATAGCTCAACCACTGCGCCAACGCACGTGTCGCCAGTGTCGCCACACACAGGCACATTGCAAGGGGTGAGGGGAGAAAGAATGACGCCGTTTAATCAGCCTAAGTGACATTTAATTGAACAGCTAGGCAAGTCTTATTTATTTATTTAAACTTTATGTACAGTAGTGGTACATGGGCGGACTTAATGCAACAAGGCATTCTCTACCAGTCAACTTGTTGGTTAAAAAGACTATACTGTAACGCACGTTTAATGATTTGCCTAGCCAAGAACATAGAGCACAGGGAGCTTAGGGCACCCCGACACGGCCTTTAAACCCTGCAGACAGAAATATGAACCACGCGCAGCGATGCTCCATCATCGACGTTAGAAATTAGAATGTTGAAATTGATTGCTGTTTGAATTTAGAATTCCCAAAATTAAATCTACTTCGCCCCTAAGACGACCCACTGACGTAATATTCTTCTAATACATAAAAATCTCGTGTCACAGCGTTTGTTATCGAACTCCTCCGAAATTTATGAAATACTAGATCCGGCAAACGGTGTTTTACCATATAAAAAATAGCCTAGGACTAGGGAATCGAGAACCGGCCATTATTTTCAAGAACCGGGTTTTCGGTTCCAAACGCTACCAAAAACCGGGTACCCGGTTCTTTCGGTTTTTTCGGTTCTTTCCTTTTTTATGGAAATGGGTAAAAATGAAAGAACGTAGTAAAACTAGTAAGATGAATGTGAAGGGATCATAAAATCAAATACTTATAATTGTTATTTAAAAAATATTCAGGTCTTTTTAGTAACAATTAGCTTTATAGAACTGCCGTGGTAAAACTAAAATGCCGTTATCCGACATCTGGTCGATTTTGAACCTTTGATTATTAATGAGAAAAAAAATTTATCGATCATTGTTTGCGAATTTTCAAAGCTATTCACAAACACAGGTCGATAAATATTTTTTTGTAAGAGAATGGAATGTATACTTGATACTAAGTGATTAGCCTTTTTGTAACAATCAGTTTTATAGAATGTAATGTATTACTAACCAGATCAGTCTTTTTGCAACAATCAGTTTTGTAGAAAGTAATGTAATCTAATACTAAGTAATTCAGCCTTTTTAACCGACTTCAAAAAAGGAGGAGGTTATCTCAATTCGGTTGTAACTCTGTCATTTATGAACCGATTTCATAATTAGTTTGGTTTTTAAATCAAAATACCTGGAAGTCGTTTACTTTTTTTTTATGGATGGGAAATCATCAAATGACTCCTCCCGCTCTGGGTGAAGCAGAAGGGAGTGTCAGACTCTTTCTGACTAAAACCCATCCGTGTTCCTCCTAGTGCCCTTTGCGTTCCAGGGCCGCGGTGACTCTTGGCACTGGCCCTAGCAGACCCCTTCTATGCTGACATCTCCTTGAGGCGCGCGTGGAACAAAACGCGCCGTCGACCCGGGCCAGGGGCTACTCTCTAATTTAAATAGATATTTTTAGTATGACCAAAAGAACCGAAATAACCGGGTTTTTGAACTACGCTTTAAGTAACATTGTTAGGGTTCCGAAAAAAAAGGAACCCTTATAGGATCACTCGGGTGTCTGTCTGTCTGTCTGTCTGTCTGTCCGTCTGTCTGTCTGTCCGTTTGTCACAGCCAGTTTTCTCCGGATCCACTGGACCGATTCTGTTGAAATTTGGTTCACATATGGACTCCTATGACCCAAACACGGACACGTTACGTAAATTATTAAATTTTTAGTGTGGGCGTCACTTTTGGGGGTCAAACTAGAAAATTAAAAAAAAAGTTTTTTGAACAATATCGTGTGACATATCAAATGAAAGGACTTACTGTGAGGGTTTTAATTATATTTTTTCATAATTTTAAAATAAATGGTTTTGCAGTTATTCAAGAAATTAGACGAAAAATGACCGTTCCCCCCCCCCCCCTTATCTCCGAAACTACTGAGCCAAAAATTTTGAAAAACATGTAGATAATAGATCTTTACCTAAAGATTACAGGAAAACCTATTAGAAGTCTGTAGTGCAAACATAACATGTTAAAAAAAATAAATTCGTTCGGAACCCTTTGCACGCGAGTCCGACTCGCACTTGGCCAGTTTTTTTTTAACCCTTCAGAACGGTCGCGTAGAGAGATTCTCTCACGCATTTTGTTAAACCTTTTTTTTTCTCAAAATTTAAAATGGAATGACTTTACTTGGTGGTTACGTAATATTTTACTAAGGGGGAGTACAGAAAATTTTACGGTGCGTTACATGGGGGAGGGGAGTCAAAAATCTCCAAAAATTGCGTTATGTAATACTTGAAAGCTTCCTTATTTACTACTAGCTGTTGCCCGCGACTTCGTTCGCGTGGAAATTTTTATGCGTGATGTGTAAGAACGGACCGCCTGATCAAAATGTGATTAATGTGGTGACTGACTATAAAAGGTGTTCTTTTGGACGCTGTAATTTGGGCGATAGAATTCCTAAACAAAATTAAACGGCGTTAAGATCACCCACTCGTTCTTTGGCGACACGTCGTCGTCGTCGTCGTCGTTTTGCACTGCTGCAAAAAGACTCCCCGGCCGCTGTTTTTGATAATATTGCATGCCTGGGGTATCTTTGCTTGCAAGATTCAGCGGCAACTTAAAAACGGAATGTGCAGTCCGACCACCGCTAAGCAAAGTTGCAGCAATGCCCGAGGAAGCCGCAGCCAGAGCTATATTGCAGCCCTTGCGGAGTTGGACCAGCAAAAGATTCAGCACAAACTTACCCGTACCTCCTAGTACGTCAAAAAGGAACCACCCCCCCTTTCCACTATTTACTTGGCGCAGAATCGTTTCGTAGACTTGACGCTGCTCGAGAAGTAATCGTGGTGCCATTTAATTGACATGCACTTCTAAAACCGCGGTATAGTAGTTTAACTCGGACTAAAAAAACTAAAAAATTTTGGGGACCGAGTCACCCACGTCCGTAGGAGAATACCCATTGCTAGTCCCTACACGTGGTCCCCGGGTGGTGCTAATCAGGTGTCACTAACTAGGGGTAGGTTTCGACCGATGGCTTGCGACCACCCACTGGGCAAAGAAGTACCGCCAAGTGGCCTAGCCGCGTTCCGGTACGATGCTCAGCTAGTGTAGGCTACACTGAGCATCGTACCGGAACGCGGTTCAGAGGAGTTGGGTCGAAATAGTTGTTCCAATGCAGGCAGAGCGACCAGGCTCGCGTTGATATGAGCGTATCGGGAGACTAGTCGCGGAGCGTAGCGGGATCCGAGGCACGGTACGCCGCTGGCCGGCCGCAGGTAGTTGGGGGCCCAAGTAGGGTACTAGCCATACATGAAAGGCTGCCCCGCCAACTGTTGAAAAATCCCGGAATGCACCATCGTGCTGGTTGGCGACCAGACGAGAGGGCCCAATGGACATTTCCGGGGGGGCTCGGTCGTCCCCGCAGTCTCCAGACTAGTCCCCCAATGATGTCGTCCTGTCAGAGCGTGCCTGAGGGTTAGCAGCATGGAACCTCATTTCAATTCCTTCTCCTCTACCTTCCTCACTCAAAACAATATACGAAACGATTTTGCGCCGAGTAAATAGTGGAAAGGGGGTATTGTTCCTTCTTGACGTACCGGAGGTACGGGTAAGTTTGTGCTGAATTTTCTGCTGGTCCAACTCCGCAAGGGCTGCAATATAGCTCTGGCTGTGGCTTCCTCGGGCATTGCTGCAACTTTGCTTAGCTGTGGTCGGACTGCAAATTCCGTTTTTAAGTTGCCGTTTAATCTTGCAAGCAAAGATACCCCACCATGCAATATTATCAAAAACAGCGGCCGGGGACGACGTGTCGCCCAAGAACGAGTGGGTGGCCTTAACGCCGTTTAATTTTGTTTAGGAATTCTACCACCCAAATTACAGCGCTAAATAGAACACCTTTTATAGTCATCACCACATTGATCACATTTTGATCAGGCGGTCCGTTCTTACACATTAAAAATTTCCACGGGAACGAAGTCGCGGGCAACAGCTAGTGACCTATAAATCACTTTGTCCATAACAGATATACTACAGATTTTTCGGCTGAGAGCCTTCTAAAATAAAGCACGGGCTGGTATTTTCACTATTTTTAGGGTTCCGTACCTCAAAAGGAAAAATGGAACCCTTTTTAGGATCACTTTGTTGTCCGTCCGTCCGTCTGTCTGTCAAGACCCTTTATCTCGGGAACACGTGGAGGTATCGAGTTGAAATTAAAACCATATACTCAGGTCTACAGTCCCTTGAAGCTGTGAAAAAATAAAACTTCTAAGCTTACGTAAAATAGATACGGCCGTTTATGCCGCAAAAAATGTGTATTTCGACACTCTCAAGGGAATGAAAATGTATAGGGTATTTCCCGTTGACCTAGAACTATGAAATTTGGCAAATTTAATACTGTCTTATACTACAGGTATAGGGAAAAATGTAAGGTATAAATAAATTTGTAATTAAATATTGTCTTTAATTAAAGTAATATGTACCTACAAATTTGTACGCAACCCTCGGTGAGCGAGTACGACTCGCACTTGCCCGATTTTTATTTAACCTTTTAACCAACTGTCCTAGTTTTTAAGTAATATTTTTTATCATGCATGAGTCAAAAAGAAGCACACTGTGTGGGAGTTTTGCATTCTAGTTGAAGCAGCATGCCGTCCTGAATTCGATTCCAATGTCGTGCAAAAGCTCATTCTTTGGTTTTACTTCAGGAATTTTTCAAAAGTAGCGCGAGTCCTGGATTTGTGGCCGGCAATAACCGCCTTCAATGTTATGAACCTACTCGTTTAAGGCGTGAATGCTATGAAGTTCGTTTTTATTGCGTGAATGTTATAAAGTTTGTTTTTATTGGTTAAAGTTAAAATAACCTAAACGTAATAAAAAATGCTTCATCTTAGCAACCTCAACCTCTATGATTGTATTATAGGCATGTATATTGTATCTTATTTTAATTAATATGTGGTCATTAGGAGGCAATATCGTTACCTACTTGATGGCACCGACTTTTCGATTTTCTTTCCTACTACTCCACCAAACTACATAATGTACCTGTTAAGTATGATTAACTCACAGCATAAAATAAAACAATTACCTTTTCACTCATTGGCATTTTTTCTATAATTTTATCACACATAATTTACCTTATTTTTTTGGTCATTTTTAAATTTCAAAAATTTACTGAAAATCTTGACAGAACATACTGACTGACGTAACTACATGCATTGGCGACTAGACGCAAGATTTTTGACATTTGACATAAGTTATACATACTTTTTTACCGCACAGTATCTATATATTGATTGCTTCGAGAGGTTGTAGCTGGAATATAAAGAAAAGGGATCCATGAGAGTATCTGCAAGTAAAAGCAATGCATCATTTTTCTAATACTTTATTTTATATTATAGAATCTTAGAATTTGAAGATGCCAACATTCGATAGCGAAAAATAATATTACTTTAACAATTTTTAATGTGAAAATTCGACATTATAACATTTCGAAGTCTTATAAGTTTTACATAATAATTATTTTATAAACTACATTATTTCATTTTTAATAGCAAATATCAAACATTGAACAGTTTTTAAAATAAATAATATTTGAACACAGATTTTTTTATTATTAATTATTTCTTTCTTTTCAAGAAAGAATTAGAAGATTCGTCGTTTAATGGCGAAAGAACGACCCTGTACGGCGTGTATATCGAGGAGCAACTCTTTGAAAATGATATAGTTTTATTTTTGTTTCTGTTATTACCCTGTAATTTGCAGATACTTGTGCCTATGGCACTTAACTTTTTGATTGAGTCAGAATCGTCCAGACTATTACGACGGTTGACCGTGTCAACAGATTTCCGATTAGAGCTAACTACACTCGATTTGGCGTGTCTAACGGACCCGACTGGTTCTGGCCTACTAACTACTTTATTCTGAACAGATATTGTAGACCGGAGAATACTAGCGGTTTCCCGCTCCCACTCAATAGGGTCTATATAACAACGTTTGTTACCGACCGACCTGTCAACCTTGGTCTTCTCGGCTTTGCTCGCTGACTCAGTCCGGTATTTACTGGTCTGATTAGCGAACTGGCCTTCATCAGGTCGACAGCACGAATGCGGCACGACTCGTCGTTTACAATCCGTATTTCTTTCTCGTCTTCCTCGATGAATCCTAAAAGAAAGTGATGTTTTACGCTTTTTTGGTGCGCTCTTTAACGACATGCTGGATTTGACCACAGTGATGGCTTGGCGTACCGTGAGTGAGTCTTTAGGACCTAGTAGAATACCGTCCTTGTTAGTGGGCAAAGCATCGTAAGGGTTCAACCAGGTGAGGAAGTCTGTGATGATGGGTCCGCTGTATTCCGCCGGGATGGGTTGGTCTTGATCGAGGGCGTCGCCAGAAGGCACGCGCGGTGCCACCGGGGCTGCCACACTCTTCGGTTCGTGTCTACGCTCTTTGTACTTCTTGACCACTCGCTTGCCATTTATACATAAGGATAAACCAAGATACGCTGGAGCTTTTGGTATTGTTTGTCTATAGGCTAATTCAAAAGTTCCTGTATCAGCCTCAATACTGTAGCGTCGATCTAGAACAACTGTGAAAAAAATCTTAAGTAAGTATAATATGAAAGCAGCAAACATTTTCTCATTAATTTTCTTTAGTTACCTTTTATAACGTCCTCCAGACATTGTGGACATAACCGGGCAGTGACAGATGTGGTTGGAGCTAGGTCAGGACTGGAATTAATTTCAATGAGCCACGGAGTGAAGTCTTCAGTCAGCATGAAATCAGCTCCATACAGTTCGAAGCTGTTTTGCCTTTTGTCCATGGTCTCCTGGCATGCTAACATTGCGCCTATCAAGCATTGTTTAATTCCAGGATATATTTTCTCTTCCCACAATTCGTATTTTCCTATCTGTCTTCAAATAACCAATAAAGTTGTGAGTTAATTAGATTTGTGTTGAAAGTATTCAATGTAATTTTTGAATTCTTACCTGAGATACGCTTTGAATGTGTGACAGTCCCACATATTTTCATCTGGTAAAGCTTTGTCTCTCTCACCAGTATTTTTATATTTTGTCTGGACAGCATTATTCGTGAGATGGACAGATTCGTGGTAGTTGGACAAACTAAATATTTGTGAGCTAAATCTGAGGTAGCTGTCCCTGTAACAGACAAAAAAAACTTGTAATAATGTGTCAACGTTACGAAAAAAAATAAAGAGTCTTGATGCTCTTACTTGTAGACCCAAATTGTTAATGGCTGGCAATTCGTTATTAGAAACCACTGCCGTATATCGAATTTAGTATTGTAGATAACTAGCGGATTTTCTGTAAGCAAACACATCGCATGTACTTAGTGAGCATGTGGACCATATTCATAAAAAAAAAAAATTAAATTGTAATTTAATTAAATTGTATTTAATTAATTAAATTGTATTTTAATTTTAATTTTTTTGGTATGCGTCATGCTTGGCGCAAATAAACGCTTTTTCTTTCTTTCTTTTCTTCTTTCTTTCATAAATTCAATAAAGAGCCGAGTTCTACAATACCGATATATTTCTGCACGACGTATCTAGTTTTCTGAGCGGGTATGTTGATCAGGCCTATTATGTCTTTTATGTTATTCATTAGCTGAATGCCTCGGCCGCGGCACTTGTTTCCAGGCTTCACGATCCATATGTTGAGTACGCCATCGATGTCGATTTGAGGCCAGTATTTCGACATTGTTGCTAAAATTTTCATTGCTTTTCTTTCCAATTGTCTGTAAAATAAATTCAGAAGTTAGAAAACTCTAACCATAATGTACAGTACAGGGATGTAAATATGGCTCAGAGTTAAAAAAACTGGCCAAGTGCGATTCGGACTCGCGTGCAAAGGGTTCCGAACGAATTTCAGTTTTTTTAACATGTTATTTTAACACTATAGACTTCTTAGAAGTTTTCCTGTAATCTATGGGTTAAATTTAACACTCAGTAGTTTCGGAGATAAGGGGGGGGGGGGCGGTCATTTTTCGTCTAATTTCTTGAATAAATTCAAAACCATTTATTTTAAAATTATGAAAAAAATATAACTAAAGCCCTCACAGTAAGCCCTTTCATTTGATATGTCACACGACATTGTTCAAAAAACTTTTTTTTGATTAATTTTCTAGTTTGACCCCCAAAAGTGATCCCCATACTAAAAATTTAATAATTTACGTCCGTGTTTGGGTCACAGAACCCCATATGTGTACCAAATTTCAACAGAATCGGTCCAGTGGATCCAGAGAAAAGTGGCTGTGACAGACGGACAGACAGACACCCGAGTGATCCTATAAGGGTTCCGTTTTTTGTTCGGAACCCTAAAAAAGTACGTCTTTGAGGAGCATATCGATCCTTTTTCTCACTCATAGTGGCCTGGTTTCCACTTGCAATAAAGACGCATGAAAGTTTAATTAGATTGAGGGGCACGATCGAGCGAATGATCATATTATCTTGGCTTCTAGCGAGGGATGTGTTTGTTAAGAACCAATAAACCGCTTCATTTACTTAGCCTCGCTCAGCGCAAGTGTTTATGTTAGTTCTTAAGTAACACATCTCTACGGATCCTCGCTCATCTCTGTTTGAAACGCAGCCTAACACTGGATGTGCGATACCAACGGCCGGTACTAAAAGATACATGTCATGATCAGCTAGTCTATTCTGTAAACAACTAATTCGATATCGAGCTTCACCTGAGTGACAAAACTCACAAAATGAGCTTTATTGCACACTACATAAAGGTCTTAATTTGAAACTCACCTCGGATTCGACTGTCGACATACGAAAATGTTGTGACAGAATAGTCACTGACACTACAGAGTCTGAACAACATTTTCGAGTCTCGACAGCGGAATCCGAGGTGAGTATAAACATAATTAAGACCTTTATGTTGTCTACATCTTCTACACTAATATTAAAAAGAGGAAAGATTTGTTTGTTTGAAATGAATAGGCTCCAAAACTACTGGAACGATTTGAAAAATTCTTTCACGTACGCTATAGGCTATAGAATATTTTCAAAAAAGTTAGGGAACCGTATAAAAACTTCGATAATGTAACCCAAGGTGTGAAAAAAATACAAAAAAAGATCCTTCCCTCCCATGTAAATTACTCAAATCTGACCTTTCGTTTAAAAGTTACGATGGGTATTAAAATACTCGTAAGTAAGAAAAATGTTCGGTTTGAGTGAACTGACCTGCGTTTTGTCTATTAATAAGTAATTTACACACTACACGAGGTTAGAGGGGAGATGAAGTTCGTGGAGTACCAACTAAACCCGCGTGAACGGAGTCGCGGGCGAAGTGTTAGCGTGTTATAAAGTTCACTTTGTGAGCTTTGTCACTCAGGTGAAGCTTGATATCGAAATGGTTACTTACAGAATAGACTAGCAGATCTCCATAGTGTCATTGTTGACATTCAATTCACACACTAGCTTGAAGATAATAAATATTGATGAATTGTTTTCAGCGACGCAATCGATAAACAGTGATCTAATTACTGCAATATTGACAAAAAAATGTTTACACACAAATAGCAGCAACGCAATGATTACGAAATATCAGCGTACCGTATGCTGGAGTTTTTATCTTCCATAAATTTAGCCTTTTCGTGCACTAAGAGATAATGATGAGTCAGGAATTGGTCCCACTCGTGCTCCCAGATATGCTGCTGGTCTTCAGTGTCATCGATGTCCTTATGTGTGAGGAACACTATATATTCGTTCAGTCTGGTAATAGCAAAATCTATTGCGCTGAATGGAACTTTTCCGTGACTCTCAATAAGACTCTGCTCGCTGTTGTTTTGTAAGGCCTTTGATAGCCATTTAAGGACACTGATGCAGGCAGTTATCCTAAAATCGTCGATAAATTCCTCGAGGCTGTCCGAGTTGTGAATGTTGTAACAACGTGGGAATTTAGTAAGGGCCACTCCTGGTTCTGTGTGCCAGTGCATTTGCGTCAATGAACTTGTTAGACCTTCTTTAGTCGTGAAAACAGATCTGCAAAACCTATCAACACGGAGGAAGTATTATGAAACTGGATTTAAGAATGGTTTTCTCGTGTTAATGTTATTTAATGGTTACCTGCTGATCATAACATCCTTGTTGCTAAGCAACCAGTCGTACTTATCTCTCTTTGTCGTCCAGAGAAAGTCGACGGAGTGGTGCTCCATGAATTTGTACAAAATCATTCTTTCGACTTTAGAGAGCTCTTTACCGTGCAATTTTTTGGGATCTACATTTGTTGGAGGATGACGAACCTTGAAATAGCCGAATTTAAAAATCAGTTATAGATAAATGACTACGTTACCCAAAATAAGCTACTAAATATTTAAGCGTAAATTGAATGTTATTTTGGTCTCAAACTACTGAAAGTTTGGTTTGGGGTTAGCAGTCGCCCACAATTTTCGGCCAATTAATTGGAACACATATAGAAACAAGTTGACCACTGACTTACCCCGGGCGGTAAACTTTGGAATACCTTATGAGACTCATATTTCTCAATCCACCCTCGTTCGAGAAGTGAGCGGCGCACCGCGGGGAATCCTCCTCCTTTTATCATAAACACTTTACGTTCTTTCATAGCCGTGTCAGCAATCTTTCTCAGCTCATTCCAACGTTCGGTGCTTACCCAACTTTTGTATTGCTTTAATTGTTCGGTTGATGAAGACGTTTCTATAAAATAAAGTAGCGTGATACGAACATGCTCTCGTAGAATGAGACAGTAGCTCTGAACTGCATCATGCCACAAACCTGGTCCATGTTCGGATTTGGACAAGGAGACAGCACTGGATGGCCGTAGCTCCTTCTTTGACGTGGAATCTCGATGTAACTTTGAGTCCGACGCGCTCTCCTCAAGCTCCATCGTTACAGCCATGAGCCTCGCTTGCCACTCGTTTGAATTCTGCAACAGACCAGTCTGTTGTTACATCTGATCAACATTTTAGTCTTCAACCCTTAACTTCATGTAAACGTGTACACGGTTCGACAGTCTAACTTGGACTGGCCGACTAAAAATAACCCAGTAGTGCAATAACCTACTTATTTTAACCTACATCGGGGGTCCTTGGCTATCAGTAGCATCCGTGCACATCCCCGCCTGGCACCTGTGCGAATGACGTCATAAAGTACCTACCTCCTTGGCAAATCGTGCATAATGTAGTTACACGGAAATTAATAAACCCAAATTACTCTTACCTTCTATTATCAGGCCAGTGCTCAGAAAACTAGGTTAAAAACGAACGCAATAGCATTCATGAAATAAAAAGTTGTTGGGTTTGTAACCAAAAATAAACTGGGAATTTACAATAGTAACATTTTCAATTTCTTCAGATATTTGTCATGATCTAATGATAAAATACGTGTAAAATATCCTCTCTGTTCTGATGGCGTTTAGAGAAGGAATGACATTTTACATGTTGGCTTTGGCTACATACTGATGGGTCACATCACATCACATAGGTATCAAAAAGGTTTTAGTCAATTAATTGAAATATCGAATACTTATAAAACTCGAAACACACGAAGGCAGTAAGCTTGACGTATACCTAGGCCCCTTTACCACTGAGCACTATAGGCAGGTGACCAGGGCCCCGTGATCCTGTTTCGGGTACCCGTTTCGAATTCGGCGGGAGGATACGACCGGGTGTCAACACTGCGAGGATCGCCCGGAGGACACGGTGGAGCATACGGTGAAGGTCTGCCATGCTTGGGCGGAGCACCACCGTGTCCTCGTCGAGGCGATCGGCGGCGGCGACCTCTCGCGTCCGGCCCTGGTTTAATCCATGGTCAGGAGCGAGGAGGCATGGGAAGCGGTTACCTCCTTCTGCGAAGCAGTAATGCTAGCAAAGGAGGAGGCCGAACGCATGAGAGACCTCACGCCCCAGCCGCCGCAACAGAAGAAGAAGTCCCGGGCGTCGGGAGTCGCAGGGCGATTCCCGGCCACCGTAGGCGCGGGCCTGTGGACGGCGAGCATTGGGTGGCTCCGCCGATCAGAACCAGGCCCGGGTCGACGGCGCGCTGTGTTCCACGCGCTCCTCAAAGAGCTGTCAGCATAAAAGACGGGGCCCGCTAGGGCCAGTGCCTACTGGGGTTGCGGAATTTGTTTGAAAGAGTCACCGCGGCCCTGGAACGCAAAGGAAGGGAACACGGATGGGTTTTAGTCAGTACCTAAGAGTCTGACACTCCCTTCTGCTCTGCCCAGGGCCCAGAGCGGGAGGAGTCATTTGATGATTTCCCATCCGTAAAAAAGGTAACATTTACCTTATTAATTGTATCGTTAACATTTAATTAAAATTGAAGACATCAGTAGGTATTATGCAGACTACGCCGATTGAGTTGTAGGTAATTATTTCGTTGCGTGATCAACAGCTGTAAATGAATGCCCACATTTTATTGTACAGTGCAAATGAACGAATTAGCGTCGCTGTTTTATAGGCAATTATCGTTAATTTTGGTCTGCCAGATATCTGATGATAATTTTCTTAATTTCTTCAATCAATCAAAGCAAAAAGCAAGTCCTGCACCGGTTGCGAATGCCAATCAAATGCTACGTTTTCGCTAGCTCCACTCAGTGACTGACACTGCTAGTACGGCAGTACCTTTCGGGACAATAGTACAAGGGTGCCGGCAGGATTATTTTCATGTTTATTTTAATATTTGTTTTTGTATGCTTTATTGAAAGCCAGAGGGGTGGGTGCACGTGCGCCCCCTTGCACCCCCCTCCCGGCGTCCATGGGTGGGTACATACTACTCTGCATGTTGGTGGAATATGGTAACCGCTATGATGAGCGAAATCGTTCACCATTTTTTAAACACTGGTAGCATTATGTAGGTATAGCCTACTTAGAATTCGAATGCATATTGCAAGTAGACCCATAATAATTTACCCAAGGAGTTTCTAAGGAAAACCATTTTCTACCATCAATCATCACATCACACACAAAATACAAAGTACAAACGTTTGTAGTAGTTGTTTAATTTTATACTAGATGGCAGCACTGTATAGCCCTTGATGTTCTTCTCGTGTTTTTTTTTTGGTTTTTAAAATATTATAAACATTTATAAAAATTAAAAAATAACATACATTTTATAATATTAAAACAGTTGTAACAATTAGCTTAATAGTTGTTTTTATTTACAGTTTTAATCTTTTTCGCAGCCAACTTCACTTTGATGTTCCTTAGGTTGCCTAACATGCAATGACGGTACACAACGGTATTGATTCTGAAGTTTGGCACCACTGATTATGACATGAAAGCAAGATGGCGAAGTTCATCTCCGTTTGATGGTTCTCTGTGATAATTCACACATTAGATGTCATTTTTCGAACTTATTTCGTAATGGTCTGGCAAATCAAACATTAGTGAAAAATTCTCTAAGTAGTGTTAAAGTGTTTTAAGTACTGTAAAGTGTTCTTAATTTAGTTAGATGTGCATCTAACCCACCTGAGGAATGTTGGTTTTTTCAGTGATTTGTGATTCGGTCAGGTGTTTTCGTTTTAGTCAAAATTAAAATTTTGTTCTTGCGCAGTGAGTGAAGTTACATAGTTCAGATGTATTTGTGCCGTGGGGATGCTAGATGTCGGGACTGTTTCCAATGTTGGGAAACAAAAGCGTGAACTGTTTGTTTTGATAGACCGTGATAAAATAAATTGAGAAGGTCGGACGGAGAAAGAGCTCCGGCCGGAGTTATGGCCTTCAGTGAGGTGAGTGTCTTTTGAATTGTATTTATGTGGCTTCATAGTCTTCTTTGTTGTTTGTTACCTGCCAAAGTGAAGAAGTAACAAGATAGCTGTAATACCTGCTTTTGTACAGAAAAGTTTTTTGTTCAAAATATACTAGGTGGCAGCTATTACCGTGCGATTAACTTTATTAAAATCAGCAAATTTGACACTTGCTAGTTGTAAAAATATTTGGCATTGATAATTCTGTAAGTCCCTTATCTATATCTGGGAATTAATTATAAGTTTAGATTAGAAAGGAATTGATAATGCCTTGTAATAATCCTCTGTGATGCATGCATAATGCTTCTTGATATGCCTACATGTAGCTGCTACTTGTCTCAAGTTATTGTTACTTTAAGATTGTGAGTCATATTGAACATTGCATTTATCAAACTAGTTTTATCACACCATATTTTAGATGACATCACAAGTACTTTATTGAAAAACAAGTATTCTAGACAATTTATAAGTTTGAAATACATGGAAGATATTGTAATTAATGAGTGTTCAAGGCGGTTTTTACATGTTGCAATACTTGTGACTGATCTGTGAACTCGGTGACCTCAAATTCTTAAATACCACTGAAATCTGCATGCTTGTGGAAGTTTTCATATTGGAAATATGCAATGTTATTTTTATTGAAACCTAATGAAATTACCAAAACCGTTGTACAGTAAAACACTATTGAAAATACCTGATTATTTCTTATTAGGTAATTTTAGTTGCTGATTGATTTCTTGTTATGAAAGAAACTAATTAGTTAACATTGTTATAATAAATTAAATTGGTCTCTTCTTAACTACAATCAAATATTTTATAAAGTGATCTAAAGACTTTTCCAATAAGAATGTTTCTTTTACAGAACACTGCTTATTACAAGTATTGAGTAACTGTTTTCTAAGAATAGTAATTACTTTCTTCCTAGAAATGACTACACCATACTTCAGAGCTCATGTTGCATGCTAGTATAGGAGGTACTAGTATGTACTAGCAAATATGCTTCCACATTCGTTTTAAGTCCATAATAAGGTGTATTAAACTTGTTACTTTTCTGAGGAGTTAGTAACATAAAACCTATGTTGCTAAGCAAAAAAAACCTAGGTCGTATTTTAATTACTAGATTACTGTACTGCTCTATGCTTATATATTCTACGTGCTTTTCCCTGCTACTTACTCAATATTATTATAGAAATTTCGAGAAATTCTCTCTTAGTGCTACCCTACACTCCCAAAGGAACCTACTTGTTAAATTCCAGCTTTCTATTAGGTTTAGGCTGTGCATTGTCTTTATCTGTCAATCACTCGAGTCAGTCACCAGTAACAGAAGAACTTTATATATAGGACTAGCTTTGCCCACGACTTCGTACGCGTATATCCCGTTTTTTCCCATTCCCGTGGGAAATCCTCTCTTAGTGATCCCTATGACTCCTCTAGGAAGCTACCTGCCAAATTTCCACTTTCTACGACCAGGAGTTCCGGCTGTGCGTTCTCTTGTCTGTCAGTCAGTCATTAATGGAAGAATTTTATATATTAGAACTAGCTGACCCGCGCAACTTCGTCTGCGTCACAATTTTCATTACAGCTCTGCTCCTGTTGGTCTTAGTGTGATGATATATAGCCTTCCTCGATAAATGGGCTATCTAACACTGAAAGAATTTTTCAAATTGGACCAGCAGTTCCTGAGATTAGTGCGTTCAAGCAAACAAACAAACTCTTCAGCTTTATATATTAGTATAGATTGTTGTATCAAACACGAGTTATTGATAATGAGTCTTAAATTATTCGTTCTAAAGTGTTGTTTAAGTCGCTGCTCACCATAATAGTATTTGTACCAAATTCCTTTTTGGAATGAGTTACTCGTAAACCAGTAAAGTATAAAATCTTTCTAAATTGCTTTTCAAATAACTTGCCCATTTGACTTGACTAATGAATTTATGGAGGTTTGTTAACTTGATAATGTGATAACCATTTTAGGTTTTAAAGCACACTGAATGAATCTGTGCTCTTGATATTTGTTTCAGTTTCCTATCAGTGTTTAATACATTAGTTAAAAGTACCTATTATAATTTACCTACATTGGATAGGTCCAAACAAGAAAATAATTTTAGTGTACTTTGTAAGTTTACTTTTTGAATATAATAATTGAAACAAGTTATAAATTAACCACCAGATTACCCAAATGAGTGAGGTGATTAAAAATAATTGTCTCTCTCATTAGGTGTTGCAATTTCTAACTAATTAATTAATCTGGTACTGTGCTAAGTTAATAAGTTCCACTAACTGCATTCATGTAGTAATACCATTTTAATTGTTTTTTTGCCTCTTCAGGTTCTATGAATTCAGTTTCAGTAACAATTTTAATGGAACAGTACCTTAAAACTTTTAATTCATTGTTTTGATAGGTCCTTTCCAAGAATCCAAGCTTGCTAGTACTTGGAAGGACTGTAAAGCAGGCATAAAATGAATGTGACTGAAGTGAAGTGTCTACAAAAAGTATATTACCTAATATAAAATCAAGGCTACTTGTACTGGTTCACCTAAGCACTAAACTTGATTACAATAGCACAGATTATTTATAAGACCCAGTTTTGACGCATTATGTTTTATGAGAGCTCATTGCTTATTCGTTCCTGGTGCATTAGTCTGAATACTTCCATTGTGCTAAAAATTATACATTCACAACTTACACAATAGTTACATCTCTAATTTGAGAGTTCCAAAATGTCAGCGTCGGGCGGATTGGCCTGCTCATGACGCAACAACCGTTACAAATTCACACGACGGGTTTGTGACTCCTCAGGGGCGAGCGAGGCTACAGCCACAGCCTACAATAGAACTTAGTGAAGACATTCGGCTTTGGGTGAAACATCCTCAGATTGGTTGTAAGCGTTTCATAATTGTGGCGTTTAGCGGCAGTTTCCCACGGTTCGATTGTTATTCTGTGCCCGATGTGAGTGAGACGCGTCGTGCGTAGCCGCTGATATCGCTGCGTGAGACTGCACTGTTACCTTTTCGGAAATGGAGCCATAAGAAGTAGGCCTCCACCTTCCTCATGCCATTGTTGAAGTTGCTGTAAAATTTGGCGCAACCAGCATTTATTTTTGAGCTGTAGGTAGGTTCATTTACATAGAAGAGTACTAAAAGAACGATAATGTTATAGGAAAGAGTAACATTTAATTTTTTTGCAACAGGAAAGTGTTGCATTAATTACGTAGTCATGAGTGTGTGTATTTACGGAAGCTGCGGAGTGTTATGTGTGTTTTTCCTGTGTACTTTCCAACTTAATACCTAGGTACTCCTTTGGATTACACGTTTTCTACAAAGAAAGCAGAAGAAAGGCACTGCCAAAAAACCTTAAGAGCAAATACTGGCGGCGAGACATAGTATGTAAAAAGTCATAATTCGAGGTTTGGCTCTCGACTGTTTTCTCCTCCAATATTGGGCCGATTAAAGAGATATTTCACAAACTGAATCAGAATGATATATACTGTGTCCCTATGTTTTCATGATTTATTAACAGTATAAGCACTAGAATTCTCACAAAATGCTCAAAATTGTCCGATAAATCGCTGTCAACAGAGCCCTAGTGTACAAATTTGGCAACTATCAATCAAAAAAGGAAAACATAGAAACACAGTATACATCCTTCAGTTTGTTTGTGAAATATCTCTTATATCGGTCCAATATAAAAAATCCAAAATAAGAAAACAGTCGAGAGCTAAACCTCGAATTATGACTTTTTACACACAGTCTCGCCGCCAGCATTTCGTCTTAATAGTCGCTTCACTGTAATCGTTAAATTAAATGAGCAAAAATAACCGAGCAAATACCTATGTAGTACCTAAATAAAATTCAAGAAATGAAATAGTCAGGGGAACGAGTAATAGCCCAAAATTTGTCTAAGTTAACGGAATTTCTCTCGGGCTTAAATAATGTCAACCTAAATAATACGCAAGGCGAGGCTTTGATTCGTGCGTGATGTTCGTCGAACCAAACTGATAGAATTCGGTCAAAAAAAATAAACTGTACTTTATTCCACCCACTGTTTGATAAGAACTAACTTGCTTGACTCCTTTGATTTTCCAGTAACTCCCCGGATATCCCTTGACCTGAACTGTAATCAAAGGTGCCGACTAATTAAAAACAACAGAAAATACCCATTTAAAATTAAAATAACAAAAGTAGGAAGTGGCGTACCGGTTACATACATATCGGTACTTATTAGCGCACAACGATACGGGCATACCATGTTATAGTTTCCTATGAACTTTACCCGTGGCCGTAGGTAAGTGCCCTATTGTGTGCTACAAAGAAACAATATGGTCTAGTTAGGTGGTAGAACTGGTAGGTAGGTAAATATTGTGGTGTTTGCCTAGTGTGGCGGTCGTTATCTATATGGGCCGTAGTTTCCTCGTCGGCTCCCCGATTGCACCCGTATGCGAACAAAATCTGTCCTTTTATTTTAAGTTCGTTAGTCTCCGAATTTAATTGTTGGTAAAGTTGGTAGCATCTAACAATATTGGCTGAAACGTGCTAGGCTGGCAGTCTTGGTTGTTGCCAAACTTAAATACGTTTTGTAAATGTGGCCCCACCGTCTCGGATGTTTGTGTTGCGGCGGCATCACTGAGTTTAATGAAATTCCAAGTATTTAACTCTGTCTTCGTATTTTGGAATTCGCAAGGGTGGCATGGCATTGTCTCGTAAACTTGTAATGTTAATTTTGTCTAATTCGCAAGTCAATAATTAAAATACTTTCCTAAAACGAGCGTCTGTTTTGTTTGGTTGATTGATTACGTAGAAATTGTTTTATTTCACAAAATCATACCTTATTTATGCATTATTGAAACCACGAACAAACATCACACACACTGATGTTATTACATATTTACCTTTACCTAGAAAAACGCGGTAAATAATACGCTGACTAGTCTCGGGAACTCAATACAAATGCGCATCACACGCCTTTACCTGTCCAATTCTGTAATAACACCATTTTGAAATAGTCGCGATATCCAATTCAGCCGATGTAGCTTTCATCATGACGTGACGTCAAAACGAATCGGTTAAATTTTAGGCAGTCGTGCGCGCAGGTCATCAACCCCAACTTTATCAACAATCAAGTAGAGCCCTCCGAACAAGAACTTCAACGACTATTTGCATAGGAGTCTGCTCGTGCCACCCACAAAAACAAAAAGTTAACCAGAAAATTCCATTTAGCTTTACGTACATTGTTTAGTTTTGAACTTAAATTCTCCCGAAGGACGATGCCACCCAGCTATGTACAGCCAACTTGGATAATTTCCAAAGCGACGAACAATTTACTGTCGGGCATTGTAAACACCTGCTTTAGTCAGACATTCCCTTCTTTGTTTATCTTTTCTGGATGTCACAGTCGTTTGTGTGGGAAACCCACAGCGGAATGATAGCAGGTATTTCTTTAGTAAAGGAATAAGAGTTGAATAGTCTGAAAATTGTAGTTTTAATCGGGTGATATATTTAAATTCGCAATCCTAATATATAAAATTCTTCCATTACTGAGTGGGTGAGTGACTGACTGACAGACAACGCACAGCCGAAACTACTGGTCGTAGAAAGCTGAAATTTGGCATGTAGGTTCCTTGTGCACTGGGTTTTCCGAAATTACTACGGTAACGGAAATAAAAACGGGATATGCGCGTACCAAGTCGCAGGTAAAAGCTAGTTGTTTTATAAAATGAAAGCTTTTTGTGTAATATTATGAATTTCTGTAGTAAATAAGTGATAATAATCATTATTTATACTGTAATGCTGTTATATCGCTAATAAAAACAACAGAAAACTTCTTACTTAATAGTTAATAAATCGACTGATATATTAACGTAATTCACCTTTGGCCTCGTTCGTGCTCCACGTGAACTATGGGGCTCAATAGGTGAAAGGAGCGTGATCGTACCACCAAGTACTACTTACGGTTATATGTGGTACCACTCCTCGTACCTATACGACGTGTTATGATGACCTAGACACACCTAGCCTGCCTTGTGACATGATTGATTTGCAAGGAAGTCTTTATACCCTTCTAAAAAATCTTATATAAACATTTTAAAAATCCCGTTTGTCTTTATTATAATCTGATTTGGTCACTGACGGAAGGATCTCTATGCGTAAATATAAATTCATCAATAACTGTATAAACATGAGTGAACATTTTAATGCAAATAAACGGAGTAACAAAGAATAAAATGCGGTTATGCGGAACTAAATTTGTTTTTGATCTGATACGTTCACTTCTGTCGTGTCGTTGTTATATTCATAAAGATATTGTGACGAAACTCGAAATGATGACCTAAATACGTTAAAACATTGTATTTTTAAAATGTTGCACTTTATTTTTGATACGCGGTTCGGAGCCAGTTGAAATGTTTTAATAAAATAAACACGCGTGAAGGAATGTGGGGCGAAATTGGAAAGCATCGTGTTCTTACCTACGTTAAAGCTATTTGTAATATTTAACGATGCAATATAATACGTAAAAAATATTAATTTAGATCGAGAAAATATTTGTAACTTTGTGCGCAAGCTATTTAATTATTCTCTCTGTAATATTATATTTATTATGATAATTAAAAGATTAAAATTCAATATTTCATTAATTAATACAATAATGCACGTACTTATTCAGCATTCTCTTTGTATACGGGTTCGTAATGATTATTGCCTAATTAAATATTCTCCAATATTAATTGCGTATTAAGAACTGCTAAAATGTAGATTCAAAAGTTTTCATAGTTTCTCGATAACAATATTTAAGGTACCACTAGTTATTTTGCACATGAATTATACTCGTTGCCTAACTTGCATGAGAAAAGGACATAAACATTACGTGCTTTTCTCACATCACAAGATGTAAGACATCTTGTAAGTCTTGCATAACTTAATAAAATTGACACTCAAGCTTTTATGAAATGTTAATTATTGTGTGCCCTAGCTGAGGGACGTGTCTAAGGAACGTCGCCGAGGCATAATATCGAGTCGGACCTTAAATATTCATACGAGGCAGCCAACGCAGCCCATCAATATTAATAACTTACCGACCCGGTGATAGAAAAGCGCTTCACCAATAAATTGTTCGGGAAACTGTTTCTTAATTTTATTTAACCGCTGAACTATAGCTTGTATTTATTTCTCCTGCATGTAGTTTAATATAGACGGTAGTTCAACCGACTTTGGATACATGTAATTATAGACTCTGGTACAGCTGAACGCGTCTATAGTAATTACGTTTTTAATAGCGCTGATATGATCAAAAGAAAGTCGACAGCTCCAATTAATAAAACTATTTTGATAAAACAAATACGGTGCCCTCATTTCTATTTCCCTATATTGTTTTCTCTCCTTCAAAACACCGTTCGTGCCAATAATGAGTAAATTCAAGGAACCGCAAAATGATAGTGGATTAAAATGAACAGGTTTGTGAAGCAATAGATAACATCAGATGTGACTAACCGCAGTTAATGAACTTACCAACACATACCGGCACATCCCAACTCATTAATCTTTGCATGATTGCAGTTTTTACATACCTTGTTTTACTTAGACTTCAGGAACTGGTTTTCTATTTCGATTAAAACTTACTTTAGGTCATCAACTTTAATACCGTAAGTATATTTTGCTATTAAATAATCGTGTATTCTCCAAGCATGCTTACCTTAGTTTACTGAATACCAATCGCCTTGCGGTCGGTATTCAGTAAAGTTGGTATTTGAATTATATCTGAATGTTTTCCTTTTTTTGTTTTACTAAGTAGTTACTAAATGCTGTCACATGAAATATTATTGAATAACTATTTTCAAGCTGATTGTGAGTTGTTCAGGTAATTTTATTCACCAACAAACAAAATTAATGAAGGAATAATATTATTCGGAGTGATGGCCCTTGTATTCTGACAAATATTTGTCCTTATCGCTTTGAATTTGATTGATTAATGTTTCCTAAGTTAAATTAAACATTTACAACAAAGGATCCATTATTGTTCGAATTGTATTTACGTACCAATATTTACTTAATAATTTATAACATAAACATCAAATCTTAGAATTGTAATTTGCATTCGCTCCCTTCGTGAAGCAGTGGCAGGAACATTTTCGTGTGTTGAATGATGCAGCACATTCTAACCAGTACCGTAGTACCGTATTCCGGCCAGTTCGCCATTGGCCACACTAACAAGGTTATTCGATGACGGATCGCCTCGATGATTGATCGTCAATATTAATTATTTTAAGTGCTAACGGCCTCATCAGTTTTGAAGTTAAGTCTATGGTAACAGACCGAAAATTGGGGACCTGTAAAGGAATGTTAATAAAATTGTGTGTGTTTCCTAACTAATGTCCCTGTAAATATTTTAATACTCTAATGTATCTATAATTTGGTTGTAAGTTTGGTAAATTAATATGTAAGCAAGTAGCACGATGATGCTACGAGGTCGGGCCCGTTATAAGTCAGGTTTTGACTGACCCATGCCGGTTTACGGTGCACATTATGTAAATACTCAACGGTTTCATATACCACAGATTAACCAATAACGTTTGGTATTTGAGATATAGGGGCCAAACTACTGGATTACATCTGTAGACCAGTAATAATTGTATGCTTTTTGGGAGTATACAAAGTTACTCGTTTTTCCGCACAATTTGCTAGATTATATCAATTTAATCCACGTATGGATAAAGCTACATTATACACTAATCAAACGAAACTTTTCTCTTCAACGAAATTTGTAGCCAATCAACTGCGTCAGAAGGCTTCACGACAAGACACATAATAAAACCTGGCTTAAGTAATTTTATCCAAATTATTATTACAGCAGCCTAACAACAAATTTCTGTATATTACTTTTGGCGACAGCAAAGCTGACAGTTGGAGGCATAACAAATACAGATTATATTTGTGAAGACCTACAAATGGTGCCTTCGAGTTAAGGAAAACTAAAGACACATTAGTGGTTGATTACATACAATGTCCAGCAGAGCATTATTTTCTTATAACAGGACAGTAATTGCAAAATTACGGACAATGAAAACGTCCGGTTGTGTCTTGAGTAGTAATTGATTTCCAGACATGGTATAAGAGCCTGCATTAATTGGTGATGCGTGTACATCCGACCTTGGCCTTAGATATCATTAGTTTGGTGTCCACACGCGATGCCTTGGCAATTATTGTTGTAAGAAATACCAATTATGTATGCAAATAGTACCACACATCTGTAATTTAATGCAACCTGATTGTCACAGTACTTAAGTACCTACGTACCAGTGCCAAATCGTTGTTATTATTGTCTTTCAATTTAAATGTTACTCTATGCACGACTGACGGTTACTCAAGTTTTTAATCGAAATCTACGCAATTACTAGGTACTGCGTTTCAGAAAACGAAGTAATACGGGTTTTGTTGGAAAGCCTAAAAAGCCACAGTTTTTTATCTTAACAGTTTTGTTCACCGTTGCCTTATCAACGTTATCGCGGTCCAGATTATCATCAAACAAGTTTGAAGATGATACACTGACACGTTCTGTTGAAATCTCGGAGAACGGCTTTAAAATCCGATATATTACTCGGTAATTTTAATGAAGATTAATTGATCTGAATGGTTTGTACTGTTCGTTAGCGTTTTGATTGTTTTATTAATATGATGATTGTTTGCGTCATTTACCAACAAGCAATTTACCTTGCAGATTGATTTATAGTTTCGATAAGTCTATTTGAAAATTTCTATAGTGTAATTGTCTATGAAAAGGTAAACTTTTCCCGGTAACCTAGCTATTTTCTAGATCAAGGTGTGTCGGGCTATTTTCAGCGCGAAAACACGAGGCTTAAATCGATTTGTAGCACTCAGAATAGAAAGAGTACTCTGGTAGATTTTTCTGTATTTATACGACTTGGGAAGTGGATATTTAATTGAGACATGTCCGAGACAGGTCCAAATATTTTTGATACTAATCTAAACTAATTTGCATACAAGCCAAATTAAGGACACTTATGTGATGCCACTACCGTTATTTTCGTGCTAAAAGCTTAAACGAAATAAAATCGGCTACATTCCATAGAAATCTTGAATAGAGAGATGACCATTTTTGTGAGAACGGGATTTCTGTTACCCGCCATCTATACTAATATTATAAAGAAGAAAGATTTGTTCGTTTGTTTGAATTGAATAGACTCCGAAACTCCTGGACCGATTTGAAAAAATATTTTAGCATTGGATAGCTACATTATCAGGGAGTAACATAGGCTATATATTATCCCCGTACTCCCACGGGTACGGAAACTACGCGGGTGAAACTGCGTGACGTCCACTAGTCATTGATATATAAAAAAACCCCGCCATACTATATAATTTCACTCATAATTATTTTATCTGTGTTAAATTTCCAATGAGGTTTGATTTTTTAGATGTAACAGCAGTTTTTTTTTTAATTTCAAGTTAGTTATAAATGCGGAATAGACTTCAATCATTACGGAAGGAAGAGAAAGTCAGCTATGAGTTTAGAACACTGCTTTTGACTGTTCTTACCAAGTTGAGTTATGTGGGAACTATCAAGCGACATTGAATGAAAAAAATCTACTGAAACGCTTTTATAATCTATAGACCCCGTCTACCATGAGTTTCATCAATCTACTAGTTGACCCGCGCAACTTCGTCTGCTCCCCTCCTATTGATCTTAGCGTGATGATATATAGCCTTTAGCCTCCCTCGATAAATGGGCTATCTAACACTGAAAGAATTTTTCAAATCGGCCCAGCAGTTCCTGAGATTAGCGCGTTCAAGCAAACAAACAAACTTCAGCTTTATATATTAGTATAGATACTCGCTAGCGGCTGTAGTTAACTAAAGTTTTACTTGCAACTTGCTTGCTTGTTAGTTAACAACTTAAACAAATAAATTAGAAACTTGTGTTTTAAAAGTTTTCATACATTTTTTTTAACTACAGTCGCTAGCGAGTATAGATTGATAAAACTCATGGTAGATGTACTGGTACCTAGTTACTTTGTTACCTACCCATGCTATGGTAATTCTCTCTCAGCAGTGCTAAGTATTTCGACACAGCGCGTTTCGTGTAGGAGTACCTGACACTGCAGCATATTACGCATTACATGTTCACAATACGACTGTAAATTCATGCTAATTACGCTCTTACTAAGACGTAAGTACCACGTACAGTGTCAGCACGACCTTGAAGAAATAATAATACTGGCTTATATGCCTTGTAAGAATTTTGATAATTTATGAAGAGTGTGTAAACGAACCGTATACGCAAATAGGATTACGTTTTCATGTGAATTAATTTGTGTTTACTTTTAAAATTTTCTGTCAAAAAAGTGAAAAATGAAAAACTTTTTACAAAAAATTTTTATTCTTTTTAGTGTTTTGTTTAGAAGTCGGTTATTTTTTTTTTTTGAAAAAGTTTTTTATTTTTCACTTTTAAGTGGTGATACTTGGACGACGTCTTCGTCAACACAGCAATTGAAATAAGCAAAAATGCTCATGAAATAAAAACTACTGAACCAAACAAAATCAAATTTTTATAGGACCAAATGGCAACTATACTGCGTCGAACTAAAAAAGAATCACAGAAATTGGATCAAAAAACTCGGAGTAATCGGTGTACATACATAAAAGAAAATGCCCACCGCATTGAGAACCTCCTCCTTTTTGGAAGTCGGTTAAAAAAAAAGTTTTCGAAGAGAAACTTTTGAATTGTAACGTGTTACCGTATTTAGTAATCATGAACTCCGATTGAGTTCATTCTAATCGACGATTTAATGTTGCGTGACCGTTCGAACTAGTCGCTAGTGTAAGCACTTTCCAAAATTACGTTCATTCAGCTTAGTATTAGTGGGACTAGGGTAGTTATACCATGTGTTATATGTAGACTTCGTTTGTAGCAGAGAAGTTTACACAAAGCCTAGAAGGTCAACCTCTAATTAACTCACGCGCAACTCATGGACCAAATCCTTACTAATATTGTAAATTAGTTGACCCGCGCAACTTCGTCTTCTCCGCTCCTATTGGTTTTAGCGTGATAATATATAGTCTATAGCCTTCGTCGATAAATGGGCTATCTAACACTGAAAGAATTTTTCAGTAGTTCCTGAGATTAGCGCGTTCAAGCAAACAAACAAACTTTTCAGCATTATATATTGGTATAGAGTATAGATGCGAAAGTAACTGTCTGTCGCGCTTTCGCGCCAAAACTACTGAACCGATTCAAATGAAATTTGGTACACAGATAGTCAGAGCCTGAGAAAGGACATAGGCTACTTTTTATCCCGGGAGTAGGTACCCTAGGGACCACGCGCGCGAAGCCGCTAGCAGAAGCTAGTTATTTATAATGAAGTTACATTGTTTTACGTCCATTTTAGTAAGCACTGCTTTTTATTACTGAAATAATAAACGTCATTCACTACACTAATAGACCATTGTAGAGTTTATTGAAACATAAAAAATAACGTTTCATCTTGTCAGTGTCGTGAAGTTACAACGAAATTTGAATTCAGCGTTGTTTTATAGCTCACTAGATATGTTGTAAATGAGCGCTGAAAGCGCTAATGTCGAGTAATACATTTACCTTTGAATAAACAATTATATATTCCTAACCAGCTTCTGCCAGCGGCTTCGCCCGCGTGGTCCCTAGGGAACATACACCCGCTACCAAAAGTAGCCTATGTCCTTTCTCAGGCTCTAGACCATTGGTTCTTAACCGGTGGTCCGCGGACCACTGGTGGTCCCTGGAAGCACACGAAGTGGTCCGCGAAGCCTTCTTTAAATTTGATATTTAAAATACAATTCGATTATTTAAAAAAAAAATCACCGAAATCGAATTCAGAAATTAATAAAGAGTACGCAGTCACAAAACCGTTTTAAAATAATATCTTTAACGGGGAAATATTTAATAAAAAATGTTGATTTGCAAAGTTTTACCTATGCGGTGTTTTATTTAAGAATAGAAAAAAAAATCTTTTATTGATTTTATATTCATTGCATTATAGGACAAAAAATTTGTGAAATGGTCCATTGTGGCTAAAACGTTAAGAACCACTGCTCTAGACTATCTTTGTACCAAATTTCGCTGAAATCGGTCCAATAGTTTTGGCGTGAAAGCGCGACAGACAGACAGAGTTACTTTCGCATTTATAATATTAAGGAAGGATTAGTTGTGTTTGTTCAGTTAAACACCCTTTATCGAAGCAAGAATTCTTATAACGTTGTAATTATTCAATATTGATTGCTCCTCCATTAGTGAGGCTGTTTTAATCTCAATAGAGGCACGCTTAATTGGTGAGAGCTTAGACCGAATGACGCTTATTAAAGCTATCTATAGATAGCTTTAATAAGCGTCATTCGGTCTCATTGAAGCGATACTATATCGTAAAAGGAGGCTTCTTTTGCATAATCACAGTGGTTTGCGTTTCAGCGTAATTAACTCGTTTACATAAACATTATCAATGCGAAAGTGATATTAAATGTTTCTATAAAATAGAGAGTACATAATTTAGAAGTTAACTATCCGTATAGAACTCACTAATCACTATAAAGATTTATCAGTCACGCAACGTTGTCACCCTACTTGAATGACTGAATCAATATTAATTAATGACCAGTGTTTATGATCTAGTTAGAGCCTCCTGAATGTAAATAGGTTAGTGGTAAATTAATTGTCTCGTTATAACTTTGTTGAACTATTCCCACTTCTACCGTTGCTAACTATAGTATCAGTCAATATAGTTTACTAGGTATACTTGAATATACATAGAAATCGAACCTTACTTAGTTTCTGTAACTTTCAAGGCGACCTCCCCGTAAGCATTTGATAAAAAATAGTATTTTTTTCGAAGAATTACTCAAATGGTTTTAGTTTTTGGTCTTAAATCATTCTTTGCCTGCGAAATTTGTAACGCGTAATAAACTGTGTTTTTAGTTCAAAACTCTAATTAAAATTCAACATCGCACTGTCCTCACAGTCTCATAAACAAAGTGACATATTTTCAACCACAAACTTTTCTAACGGTAGGTACTGGAAGTGGAATTACAGCTCTCCTAGACAACACAATAAACACTTTATTATTATACTCATATGCGCTTGCGCTCACATACACACAATGCACACAAACAAACACATCGAACATGGCGTCAGGTTTCAGTGCAAACGCATAATATTTTACTATGAAAACGTGATGTTTTCGCACCACGACTCGAGAGGAAATGGCCCGTTTTACATTATACAAGTACACAACTTATCCGGTAGCTAATTTGTTAAGATTCATCTGAATCGCACTGGCGCCATGCGTCGTGATGATTGTTAGAAAATGTAACGCTTTAGGTTTGTGGTTTTGTCGCAATCAACATGTACTCAGACTTTCTCTTTGTAAAATATGCTGTAAGTAGTATTACACACGGTTTAGTAGTTTCCAAAACTTAGTCCTTAAGGCGAGCATACCAACCAGCACGAACTTTTAGTTCGTAAACATGTTGTACGAACCTAAGTTAGCTCCGCGAAAGTCCGTAGCTCGTGCTCTAAAATTGTTTTTCGCGTAACTTCTTTTAGTTTGTTGAAAACTATTGTAACATACAGCGCCGCCGGTGGCGCGGCACGTCGTTTTCTACCGTCGATTTTCTTTTTCCACTGAGTACCATGTGGAAATAGCTCTTTTCGGACGATTGCCGTCGTTGAATTCGCTCCACACACGGTTGTACACTGAATAATCGAGAGCTCTTGAGCTAGACGACGTTGAATCGAAAGACTTTTATTGGAATGAATTTTTCAACTACAAAGATTTTTACAGGTTTCATTTCATGTATTTTTATCTACCCGGATGACACATTGATCGACTTTATTCCACATTTCCTTTACGGATATTCGCTGGATTTTATTACGATACTCGATATTTAAAGCACAAAGCCTTGGCATAGATGTAGTAGAACTTTGATAAAAATACTCTTAAGTTAGTTCACATTAGTCAGTGATTTGCTTATTTTGCTTGAATCGCTTTCGTTTGAATGATACCCACCTAGGTAAATCAGGATAACACTTAATTTTTCACAGTTACTCAACTAGAGCGCTGTTAATGAACCACTAGCAATTGTAACTAGTGTTCACTGGACTATAAAACACTAATAAACACTGCGACACTATTTCACCGTTAATGTACCGGCGGGAAACATAAAGTGGGACGCGGCACGTCGTTCACACCCCACACACGACATTGAGCACTAATACAAAAACTTTACACTGTTTGTTTGGGACACAAAGGTCCCTAACTCCCAATACAACTCCTTTAAAGACAACATAAGCGTAATATAATATAGTTATCTTCTTCAGGAGAACTAAATTATACAGAGCTCTTTATTTTCTTAGATCGGTGCGCTTTACAGTAAAATAGGATGAAAATATCAGCGCAAAAATTTACGCAAGAAAAAAATGAAAATCCTGTCCTTGCCGTCAAACCGGACGCTCAGTTGATAACTGATGTTCGCTTTGTTTCCACGTTCATGTCTTCTATTCCGTCATGTCTTATTTGAATGACTGTTAACACTCGACTGCAAAGGCCTTCTGTCTCAAAATTAGCGGCATCGGCAATGCAAATACCTGGAAAGACTTCATAAATTAATTTACATTATTAAATCAATTAAACTGCTTTGTTGCGAAAGCCGCCGATCTCTTAAGAATTTTAGATGATACGAGCTTTGCGCTTTCTATTTTCGTTTATGCATACTTAAAGTCAACGTTTGGAAATGTATCTGTTTATTCTTCGCTCCTTTTACGTTGAGCTTTGAATACATTTAAAATGCAGGTTTTATAACGACATTTAGTGAAGTCGATCTTGTAGTTGCTTGCAGTAATACCGGTATAGTGGTACCGGTCGGATATTGCGCTCTTATGGCGTCGTCGGTTCGCTTAATGTGTTTCCGATGTGACGCAAATGGGATGTTTTGTGCCTCCGCAACAGTGCTCACGTCACTCTACCGCTACTAGTGTGCAGGTGTGAACCATCCAACTGGGACAGATTACTGTTCCTGCATAGCAGCCATTGTATCAAAGCAATGGTTTTGTTAGGTACTCCTTGGTTTGTAGCCAGTTTCACGCATATGTACCAGCGTTATTCTTAAAACACAATTCTTGCTAGCATTTTTCTTTTCTGATCCTCAAATATTCATTGGAATTTCCTCAAAATGGGCTCCCAAAACTACTACAGCTTAGGCATTGAACAGTGGTTTATCGTCGTGAAAACTAAATCGCGGCTATAAATTCTACATCCAATGCGTTTAGAAGATTTATGCTCTGAATGTTTCCAAACTCGAGCTTGCTTCGGAACCCTATAAACTAGACTAACGATTACACCTATGTTTAGATTATCATGGTTTCCATCGGTGATGTTTCTATTTCTATTAAGCGTATTGGATAAAGTCTGCTGTTAATGGAATCGGGTAAATGTGATTATGATTTCACAAGAGATTCTGCCTTTGTTGTTCGTTCAAGAGTTGTTATTTTTACAAGATCTCTTATCAAATATCTTTACAGTACATAGAGTATGGAATGTTACGTATCACGATAACAGTTCTTATCGTTTACCTTGCTTCGTCTGAGCGACCAACTGATATACGGAATTAAGATGATTTCATTCAAACAGTTGTCGTACTACTAAATGTTTAGAGATGCATATCACGTTCATCTTCTACATTATTCGGATCGTTCGTGTTAGTCGAGCTCGAGACTAACGCGCCATTTTAAAAGAGTTCTCTTTTACATTGGCCCACGTTCGTGTCTAAGTTTTTGTTCAGAAAGTAATCATTGTTCCTAGTAGTAGGTTGTCTCCATTCTTTATAATACATGTCGGTGTTAGTTCGTCGTTGATTTTAGTCACGCGTAGGCATCGCCGCCTGTCGGTTGGATGCCTTTGTTTTTTAACTGGTACTGTTTGATCCCTGTTTATAATTAACACTATAACTACATAAAAAGTGACAGTGGTTGTGATAAACCTCATTTACAGTAGAGGAGTGATTAATCAAAATCGCCCAGTAGTCCCCAGATATAAACATTTATTAACAGCTTGGCTTATGTTGAGGTTTATTATCCCCTTGAGTTCACGTAGCTTATAAATTCAACGGTCTGGCAAATTTCTGATCATTAGGTACGATGAATTTCACGTTTCTCATAACACCGTTCATATTAATTTGATAACATTTAAACTGTCATATGTGTATTACGCGACCTTGTTGAATTCCTTTATAAAGCCCACGCCTGTTCGCACACCTGTTGACGCCTTGTTAATGTCTCCGTGTCCCTGTCAAAAACCACGATTAATTAATGACTTTGTCAAACATATCTTGCTCATATAATCACAATCGTATATTTGTGAAGTTCGTTGTTACAATAACAAAAAAGACATTGTTATGAAAACCATGACAGGACCCACAAAAGGTTCTAACGGACCGTAAACCAAATAATGTAAATGTATGTGGGCCGCGTTGCCTAATGTCGAACGCTTATGGCGATGCGTAGCACTGCCGTAAACGCATGGAATTCCTTCCAGTTCAGAAAGGTCCGTATTCAAAGCACGGCGGCGCGGGCGGTGACTCCTCGCGGCAGGCCACCGATGCCATGCTCGACCGTCCTCACACTGAATACTAATGCACCTCCTATTGTGCGTCCAAATTCAGACACTCGTTGTTGCGGCCCAACGAAAGTTTTGTAATGCCTTTGTCTTGCTGACTTTCGCGCTCGCTAACTGGAACGCTCGTTTGACGGATCGCCTATGGCTATGCGAGTCGTTGGCTGCTTGACATGTTTTGGTAGCTATTGATGAAGATGGCAGTTTTTGTGAACGAGCATTTAAAGAGGCATGTTTCTCTAATGTGTTTGTCCCAAGTCTCTCATTAAGTATCCAGGTCATTTCACATTTTTTGTTAGCTCTAGCATATAGAAAATGTCAGCATAACTTTCGCTATTCAACTAAAGGAGCAATGCTTGTAATTTCATTCATGTTAAATTCTACTTTGCTAGTATGTGGGGCGATAGTATCGCGGACTCTGCCCGCATCTACATAATTTGTAGATCGCTGGCGACGAGCAAATGATATGGCAATAGGATTGAATAGCTGTGAATACTTATGCACTGCTGGGTACATGAAGTCTGCGCGCGAGTTTCGCTGCGTTGAGCCGCCGGAGCAGCCGCTGCTGCACGCTCCGCTGGCGCCGCTCGCCGCCCGCGCGCCTGCTTCACCCCCGCGGTCCCTTGCGAAAAAATCATAATGCAATCGCCAGGACGGCCGGTGTGGAACGCTCGGCAACCACTCGCAACACGCAACCAGTCTACATTCAAATGCGTTGAAACTCACACGCCATCCATCATGATGGATTTGTAGTGTCGGGAAACTGATTTCTCTAACAGCCGGTGGTGTGGAAACTATCTGTGTAGCGGTGACCATAGTGACGTTAGAATCAAAGTTGCCACTGAATGTTGTTATTCAGTGATGTGAACTTTTACATTTCGACTGTCCTTATTTCCGTTTTATTGACTGTCCTACTTCATGCAGTTACTGGTGCTGATTAAAATTCAATTAACGTCTTCGGCACATTAACGGCATAATCTTTGTCGTGCCCTAAAACTGCCGATTTAATCGAGCTTGTCTGCTGACAGCTTCCCAGGGGAACACTTAGGAGACCTGTTATATTCCTTGTCATGTTAAGTAATTGCGTTAGTGATACTTCTTTAAGTTGTGTTTTTGCAAAGTCGTCGTCCGAAACAGTTTGTAGATCATTAGAGACCTTTGTGGACAAACAATTGTCCATCAAACATAAATTAATTCTCTACGCGTCTCGGTTGCGTCCGGTGACGGTGGCTTTCGAGGCGTTCATGTTTTCAAGCTGTCTTTCCATCGCGAACAGTGGCCTGGTTCACTCGCTACCGACTGGTAGCCGATTGAAAATGTGCGCGTTATCAAACGTTTAAAAGAATATTCAGTAAAACGATTGGCTAGTTTATAATTATCGTCGTTTTAAGTGATAAGACGACAGGTGAAACTCACGAAATGCCATTGGATTTCAGTGCTTTACCAATATCGATGTGATGAGGTGATATTTGGTCTGTGCAGTGTTTGTGAGTGACTGAAGACGTGTAGTATAATATGTGGGGGGCGGCGGTGTCGACTCCACCGCATTATCACTATGTTCAAGGACCTGCGGGTCCCATGCCACAAGTTGGGCCAAATGGTCCTATATTGTCTGGTCCTACAACGAGACATTTAAGGCCGCAGTCATCGTATTCTCTGCCACATGGAAGTAACGGGCCCGGGCGCTGGGGTTGGTCAGGCAGTCATGTCTCGTCGTTTGACCGACGACAGGTGAAGGTGCCTCCGCAACCTGCGCGTCCGGCCCCCGTCCGGCCTTCACAGCCCCGATATACTGGAAATAATGTAAGTGAAACATGGAGAGCAATCGACCGCCTTGTAATTCAATGCGTTTAGTAGGTACTTTCATGTCCTGGTATAATGTGCGTGAGTTGATCGACTGCAATTTATTTCCTCGTCTCTCGCAATGCGTGTCGGATGTCGGCTTGCGCACGCGTCATTCGACACGAACTGCCATTTCTCTCTGGTAGGAACTCCACGTATGTAACCTTTGTTACATGATCACCATTAGATCTTACTAAAATAATTTCATATCTGTTGATAGATTACAATGGTGACTCAAATCAAGCTAATGAATGTTGATAAACGAATATTTCCTCGTTTACTTGCCCAATTTCTCACAAGTCCGTCCCCACAAACGTCCATGTTTACGTAACTCTTACGAAGGTCCAGCAAAAAACTTGTGTTCGCCGAACGTATGCCGTTAGCCCTTTTATAGTGTGCCGGTGTAAGACGATTTCCTATATAGGGTAGTATCTAATGAATAGCAAATGTAGTCGTAAGTGAGGTTGTTCTGTTTACGGTACGAGGACACCGGCGTTAAGGCGACTACCTCCAGCGAAATGTAACGGAGGTGTGTCTTTAACGTTGGAAGCACTTTAAACTTTGTTTCGCTATTCTACTGCACGGTTTAAATGTGCTGTTTGCCACAAAATGCTCTATAAATATTTAAGGTAGGTATTTGAATAGGTCTTCTTTTGATTTAATCCGCATTCACCCTGTTTTTCGTCCCTATTCATAAGGATTGTTCAAAAGTGGAGCGAAAAATTGGGGTGATAGCGGAATAAACCCTTCTTTCGTGTATTCCAGTTTAATGAAATGATCTGTAACCTATTAATGATGCCCAATTCATATAAGTAGAACCTCTCCTTTTAATCAATACATACATTTTTCTCTTAAATCCACGCAATCTTCGTTAAGTACATATTGTTCATTGCAGACCGTAATTAAAATCAAATCTATTTGTCTTCAAGCTGCGTAACCAGTACTTGCTTTTCTTTTGCAACAAGGTCAATGTTGCGTTATAATAGCAGCCAGTATCGTGACTGGATTGCGACAGATATCGTTATCATGAAAGTTTAATTACTTCACCATGGTAACGCATTTGCCACTAACGACCACGATTTGTTCATTAGCCACTTTGAATTGTTTGAAAATACTAATGAATATAAATACCGTATAGTCGAGTTACTTTAGCTCTGGAATACAACTTTAGCGCAAATATTAAACCAATAGGAATACAGTATACAGTGGGCCGTGTTCCTATAGGATAACGAGTTAGGGCCAAAGTTACCCCGTCCAGGGCCAAAGTAACCCGACTTTACCGGGTAATGAAAGATAATACTATTTTTATACGGAAATTCTGTTAATCACTGTTTCCTGCATTCGCTACTATACAATTATATATAATCAGTTATTGCACTTTACTATCTTAATTGAAAAAACTGGTATGTGCTAATTAAAACAGATAACCGCATGTACCTAGTTCTAATGTTACTGTACTTGAATAAGCCATTAACATAAACAAGTTATTATAACTCAGCTTTAACTTTATGACATCAATATAAATTAAAACGTGAGTGGTCTGCGTGGTCCCACAGGGCCCTTAGGGCCGCTGTTATGATCTAGGGTTTTAGCGATGTCATTAAAAGCTTTATACATCTCTCTTTGCTAATAATATACAGCCTTGGTATTTTCCCATCTATGAATAGTACCTATTAAGCCCCAGACGTTTCAGCAATCTAGCCGAAGCTAACTTAAGCCGGAACGGCCTTCACCTTTTCGTGATATAACTTGGAAAGCGGGTCTATAAATACAGTACCTACGATAGTTTGAGTTGAAAAGAGATTTGATCACATAATATTGTAAACGATCTTTCCAAATTCGAGGAACCTTTGGATTTTTACTTAAGGCCAGGTATTCCCAATTTTCCCAATATTCCATCACTTTGAATCAATAATAAACAAATAAATAGTGATAACTAAAAGCCAAAAAAATACGTATTGAAGTTTATTTTATATACTTTGATAATTTCTGGTTCAAAACATAATACCGAAAACTTCGCTGCATCAAAAAAAAAATCCGAAGAGGAGGCAAAATTTAACTATTTTTGATGTTTTTCTTATTTTTCTTGAAGCTTATGAAAGTTATACTTCAAAAAACCATATCTAATAAAGGTTAATAACATATAGAAGAATAATTTCTGGTTAAATTTTGCATAGTAGTTTAATTCTTTTAATAATAAATTATTATGGCTTCACGCCGTCGACGTTAGCGCACGGCTCGCTTCGCGTAAAGTTAGATACCTACTTCGCTCGGTTTACCTGGCCTTAACACCTATATTGTATAATCAAAATAATGCTTTAAGTTTCGCAAGATAAATTTACCAACAATTTAGAAATTAAATACCAAAATAGTTTGGCTTGGTTTACGACACAGCTCAATCACGGCCGTAGCAAACTGTGGACGTGACTCTTACTAAGTGAGATTATCGCGGCAAAAATTAGCATCAGCTTTATCGCGTGTGGGTACCTTATCTCACAATGGACGGCCATGGATAAAACGTATAAAGTATTATAAAAATAACACTCCATTAGGGCCTGTCTGTCTATAGCTGGATGTTCTGACGTCGTCACGTCACCCTAGCTTACGTCATTCTATACAACCTGTGTAAAACATGACCTTTAGTAACAAAAATTCATGCCATAGAGGAGTTTCTAGATAATTTGTAACGTAAACTTAACTAAAAATAGAATCATTTATGTATATACCTTCTTATAAGGCTTCGTTTTCACCGAGATGTGCGAGGATGCATAGCGAGGGATGTGTTTGTCCGCAATGCGATTTTTATTCGCGCGGAGTTTTTTCCGCGATTCTGTAACACATTCAAAAATCCGCGCGATCTGTGATTTGATGCAAATTCAAGCTGAATCCTAATCGGGATTGTTTTTCCGCGCGGAAATTATTCCGCCAGTGCGGATACTCGCATGGGATTCAATGTGTTACAGAATTGGGGAAAAAAAAATCGCGCGAATAAAAATCGCGATGCGGACAGGGCCTTAAGAACCAATAAAATCGCTTACGCTGAGCGACGCTAGGTAAATGTAGCGATTTTATTGGTTATTAACAAACACGTCCCTCGCACATCTCCAGTGGAAACGCAGCCTAAATGTTTGTTGTTGGTCGGATAAATCAATTCCAAGCTTTTATCGAGATTAGAATCTATATTGGTTAGGTACTTAGTGTCGAAATAATCCTTGCTAATATTATAAATGCGAAAGTAACTCTGTCTGTCTGTTTGTCGCGCTTTCACGCCAAAACTACTTAACCGAATTAAATGAAATTTGGTACAGAGATAGTCTAGAGCCTGAGAAAGGACATAGGCTACTTTTTTCCCGGGAATATGTTCCCTAGGTTGGTACCTAGGGACCGCGGGCGAAGCCGCTGGCAGAAGCTAGTACTAAATAGATACAAAGAATAATCTCCATATTTGAAAAGTTTCATTCGTTTAATCTACACAAAATATATTTAAATAGTCTATCATTCATGAAACATTTTCTCAATGTAACTTGTTCGGTCTGTTCCAAAGGTGATCGTCTCCATTATTTGAACTCAAAAGGGCTTTGTCCCTCGCCGCCTCTTAAATAACTTTATTCCTTTCTTATCTTAACCACTTATTTTGTCCCGAAAGTTTTCGCATAATATTAAGCTTTTAAAAGCTTTCTTTGAAGTGATGATAGACAAGTTTCAAAAGTTCAGGCTTTTAATTAATTCAAGCAATCTTATCTAGCTCAATTTTATGATGAAGGGAAAGTTCTGTAATAATGTACGTGCTTGTTATTTTCTTGTTTCTTTTTCATTTGTGCGTTAAATTAGTAATTTATTACACTATCTAGAATATATGTATTGCACTATTTTTTTCGAAGTGTGCGTTTAGTTCACATCTCTGTCAGCGTCTATGTTCCCTTCCCCATATAACCCGTCTGCCTTCAAAGCAAGAATGATCAGGCATCTTCTGGGCACGCTCGCTGCACCATAGACCTCATCCATCGTTTTCCATCAGACATGATCGAGGTCAAAAGCAAACCCATTCATCAATAAAAATAAAATAAAAAAGACCTACAAAGTTTTTTCTTTTTTTTACTATTGATAGGCACGCGTTTGACCACTATCTCACCTGATGGTAAGCGATGATGTGATCGAAGATGGAGCAAGCTTGCCTAGAAGTAACCTAATCACAAACCTACAAAGCCTATCCACATCGTAACCTACAAAGTTTTATTTGATTCTGCATTTAACTTTAAATAAAATTCGGTACATTAGTTATTTTTAACATCTCGTCCAAATTGATCTCATACTTTAGAAGCTCGTGTGAAATTGGCTTACCGAACACAATAAGCCTTTTTGACAAAGATGAGCCTTTTACTTTGTCATCCCCTTTTTCAGAGTCCCTTACGGGTGGCATTTTAACAGGAAATAATGATGTTACGTTCCCTATCTCGTTGTTTGGGTACCTGCTTTTAGGGTATGGCTTTTATGTACACATCCTGACTTTCATGAAAGCTTATTCTACTCTCACTAATTAAAAGAAAAATATAACATATCTAAGTGTTTACGAACAATTCTGGGTTTTTATTTTTATACTAGCTTCTGCCAGCGGTGTCCGCGTGGTCCCTAGGGAACATACCTCCGGGATAAAAAGTAGCCTATGTCCTTTCTAAGGCTCTAGATGATCTGTGTGCAAAATTTCATTTAAATCGGTTCAATAGTTTTGGCGTGAAAGCGTGACAGACAGACAAACCGACAAACATAGTCACTTTCGCATTTATAATATTATTAAGGGAAAAATATAACATATCTAAGTGTAGCAGTTTACAAACAATTCTGGGTTTTTAATTTAACACTTGCTTCTGCCAGCAGCTTCGCCCGCGTGGTCCCTAGGAAACATACTCCCGGGATAAAACGTAACCTATGTCCTTTCTCAGGCTCTAGATTATCTGTGTACCAAATTTAATTCAAATCGGTTCTGTAGTTTTGGCGTGAAAACGTGACAGACAGACAAACCGATAAACATAGTCACTTTCGCATTTATAATATTATTAAGGGAAAAATATAACATATCTAAGTGTAGCAGTTTACAAACAATTCTGGGTTTTTATTTTAACACTTGCTTCTGCCAGCAGCTTCGCCCGCGTGGTCCCTAGGGAACATACTCCCGGGATAAAACGTAACCTATGTCCTTTCTCACACCAGGAAAACTGATCTGCTTCTGGAGGGAGGTTGGCTGGTTGGAATGACGGCCACCATGGCTCACGCACAATGGTCCAACATCAGGACTAAGTGCGGAAACCAAATCCTAATATATATATATGTCCTTTCTCAGGCTCTAGATTACCTGTGTACCAAATTTCATATAAATCGGTTCAGTAGTTTTGGCGTGAAAGCGCGACAGACAGACACACAGACCGACAGACAGAGTTACTTTCGCATTTATAATATTAGTAAGGATAGTAAGGATTTTCAGTCTCTAAGCTGGTTGGTTTCTAGAACTAGAAATAAACCTAAATAGATTTCTCCAAAGTATGCATATAATTTGCGTAAACGAGTCAAATATTTCCAATTCTTCGCTAGAAATCCTCTAATTTAGTCTCAATGTTCGATTTATTTGCTCGCTTATCTATCGCTTCGACATTATTGGAAGCAGGCGCGGATAAATTGAACGTCTCTTTCGCTGTTACCGAGTCGAATAGGTTTAGTTAAACCTAAAACAGTTTTATTTACTGCTTGCGCTACTAGATTAAAAATAAGAAGATTTACGTCTCAATATGCTCTCTGGCGGAGCTCATTGGTAGTCTGGTCACGTCTCCCCCGACTATGTCTCGTGCCGTCTCAACTCGGATCAAACGATCCACGTGCTGTACTTATCGCAACGTGGAAACTATGAAGCCTTCGTCGAGATCTCATTTAATATTTTCAGCTTTTCTCCAATGTTTTTAAAACGCGATTTGCATTTTATGATGGAGCACTTCATAGATTTTGCAACGATATTGAAATAAGTATCGAACATCATTTAATATGAGTAATAAATCAAATATCTGGGACATAATTTGCTGATAAGATAGCTCAATTTGTTTCACGTTAACAGCACTTGTAAGCGCCGTCTTTTCCTCGCGTGTGCTCAAAGGAATGCGAGTTTCACTCCATGAATTAGCTATTGGACCGATAGCATCACCAGATTCTTTATAAAACAACTTCATTTTATCATCTCACGATTTAACGATCGGGAATATTGAAGACGTGATGATAACTTTGTTGCTTTTTGGATCTTAATGTTTTGAGGGGCCAAGCGCCTCTGTTGAAATGTATTAGGTACTTTTTTTATTAGTCATTGCAGTAGATACCTACTGAAGTAGTTTCCGTGTTGTTGTTTCCTTTAAGATAACTAAATTGTAACTAATTTATATTCATGACTCAGTCCATGAGTGTCACAAAAACATGCCTATGGAAAATACCTACGCGGTTGCACCTTCTTATAAAGTTCTGTCTTAGTTCTTTAAGTTTTTCAACATAAGCAGACGTATGCACAAACATTGTGTTCGATTAAATTTTGGGTAGATTCATGTGGCAAGTTAACTTCGATTGCATCTTGCTACGCGAGGCCTTGACTCCGCATGCAATGTCAGTTAAATGCCAAAGGGTTCACCTCTAAAGCTTTATTGTCCGTTGTACGTCAGATATAACATACTGCAAATAAAACATCTAAAATAATAATCCTCTGTCTAGACTAAAAGGGAAAAACATGAGGGTTTAGCTGAAAGTTAGTTGGGCATACGCTGATTAGAGGCCTGTCCGACTGACCGGGCAATCACACTGAGTCACCCGCAAAATGTAATCGTGGATAACATACCCTCGCTGTGAGCTGTGGCCACACTGGCCACGGTACACCTACTTAAGTAAAACAGATAACTGTAAAACGTTGTCTGATGAATTTATGTTGCTTTTGAAATAAAAGACAAAAGACACAAAAACTCATTTCCATGAAACTAAGTTTTACGAAATAAAATTTCTGCGTTTTAAGAGTTCAGCTACCCTCAATTTTGGTCCTTTCATAGAGGCAAAGGCTCAAGTGTCTGACAAAAAGTTGGGGACCCTAGCAAAGGTGAAACGATACTTCACGCCGGAACAGCTGTTCAAACTATCAAGCGCAAGTTCGAGCGTGTATGGAGTACTGCTCTCATCTTTGGGACGGATTTGCCAGATACCAGCTTGATGCCTTTTAATCAGTTGAGAACCGAATGGTTATCATCCCACCCACACGCACAAGACGTTTTGTGAACACATTTAATGTGCGTACAGGAAAGGATTGAAACACCCTGTCAGAGTATTTATTTCCTGGTAGGTACATCCTGGGACCCTGTAAGTCAAGAGTGAATAGGTTACTTCTAGGCAAGCGTGCTCCATCTTCGACCACATCATCGCTTACCATCAGGTGAGATGGTGGTCTAACGCGTGCCTATCAGTAAAAAAAAGTTAAGTTTGAACCTGAGATGGGTTTCGGTAAAGACGCAGCCTTTTGACATGTCATAATTTCATGTTGTCATGTAATCAAATCACACTTATCTAAAACATGTTTTTCAACTAAGAATCATCAATTAATCGATTATTATCAAAATTCCGTTCTCATTACTTACCTAGTCATTGCGTCAGGGTTTAAAATACTTACTTGAAAGATATGATAATGATTGATAACTGAAAATACTTGATTTAAATGTTCATTTCATGTACCTATCTAGGCATTTCAATATCATGTGTATTGTGGGAGATTGTGGTTCTCCATATCGAAAGAAACACCATCGAGCTCGAAATAATGTCAAAAAAACCCAATTATTATATTTACAGATCGTGCGTATGAATATTTTATATCACGCTATGAATAAATCAATCATTGCTTTGAACATCATATTTGCGTATAAATAAGGCACCTAAAATAACGCTTAACGTGAAATTATGTGCCGCCCCGTCTGTTTAGCTCGTTTATTTTTAAATGAAGGCACGTGTCTTCGTGACATGATACTCTGCCACATTCACGCACATTTGTTTGTGTTCCTTGAATTATACGAAGGAATAAATCTTTCCTTGATAGAACCATTATTGTTAATGATATAAGATCACTTTCTGTAAATTGTATGTTTTCTTTGAGGGTATCCAGATTTCAATGTTTAGCTTTTTTGTACAAAAACCTGCAATGCGAGATATATTTTTGCGTTTGTTGAGGGTTTATATTATTGCATTATTAATATTTGATTTTTCTTTGTTCCACAGAAGGTCGACCCCGAGCTGATCTTCACGAAACAAGAGAAGATCGGCAAAGGCTCATTTGGTGAAGTGTTTAAAGGTGTCGATAACAGAACCCAGCAAGTCGTTGCTATTAAAATAATCGACTTAGAAGAGGCTGAAGATGAAATCGAGGACATCCAGCAGGAGATCATGGTGCTGTCACAATGTGACAGCCCCTACGTCACTAAATATTACGGATCATACTTGAAGGTAAGCGCGTGATTCATTTTTAACTCTTACTATAACGTGACTGATACAAACGAGCTTAGCTTGATAGTCTGTAGCACGATGTTAGCTATTCAACAGATTCGTCATTTATTGCAATTTATAAAGGCCTAATAATCTTGTGCGTATTCATATTGAACCACAGAGTAAGGTAAACCTTGTGGAATATATTACGTTTTATCTTGTCAGACTGGGGGCACGAGGCATCAATCATTGTCTGTGGAGCTATGCCTTCGTCTGCTTATCTGCTGCCAAGCCTTTATAAAAGACAAGGATCAAGCGTAATGGAGTCCATTACGTAGTGTATTCTCTTGTTGAGCGAAACCCCCTTGCGAATTCGTAGTCCCCGATCCCTGAGCTGTTCGTTGGCACAACAGCGCTTGCTATTAGAACGTTGAATTGCGTGACATTATCTGTTGTGTACAACAGCGTGACGCACCGGAATGCTTTGCAGTTTCGCAGTATTGTTACCGCTTACCCAGATGGAATATCAGAAAGCGCTGTGGCGCGCGGCGCACTCGCGCTGTCATGAAATACTAGGATAGTTATTATTACCCACCGTTTTGCGGAGTAGCTGTTGTCTCTTTGTAATTGTAGACCCGTGGTATTACATCCAAGTCTAGGTAATAGGACATTGATAGTGTCGTGACTGTGCGAAATAAGGTTTCGCCTAGTAATAGCCAAGCAATTCAGCTTCAAATGCGTTATTGAAATCGAGTCCACTGCGATTTTGTTTATTAGATTGTGGTGATTGCGCAATGTTCGCTGTTGAATGTCACGAATTGTAACAAACTTACTATGGAACGTTCACCCGATCGCGTAATCACACGCGTGCTGTGTCGAGTTCGCAGTGACTGTACGATGTCCGTCACGAAGAGTTTGGGGTCAGAACACGACATTAAACACAACCGGTCATTTATATTTAGACCCACAATGCCTTTGGGCTATACACATTGTTAAATGTTTGAATACCTGCTTGACTTTTTGCAATAACATATCGTTCGACAATCGAAGACTAAACAAGATTTGTTTCCTTTTTCACGACGCATTTGTTGTACTTGCTTGGGTTCAAAAGAATTATTAATCTTCATGTGTATAATCCTGAATATTAACATAAGCATCCGTGTATGTCAACAGACAATACCTATAAGAACCTAGTGGGCTTACTCCAAATCAGATCAGCAATAAGACGATCATTAATCATGTTATTATTGTCTTTGCCCTTCTTTGATACACGATGAGTTAGATGAGTAAGATCGTAGGCGGCGTCGTAAACAGATTTGGAAACAATAGCTTTCTGATTATGCCTAATAATATATTTCGAAAACACGTCTATTCATAAGCTGACGAATGGAAGCACGTCATACTGTGAAAACGTAGCCTCGATGAAAGAGGCATGGAAATTTGGCTCTCTGTTTCTACATTTCACTGCTAAAAATAGCATGTGACATTTTCGGGGCAATTTGCTTTCGTTATGCCTCCGACTTCATCGTCGTCAACAACAGACGAATCGATATGGACATTTCACATCCCATATCATGAACTCGTACAAAGCTCGAATAGAATGGGAAGCACCCGCTATCACGGACAATAATGTCTGGCCCGTTATGATCGATATTTGCATTTTTATTGTTTCCCACTCAATTCAATTTTATTTATGTGTCTGCGTAGATTAGTGAAATGGGTTCTAATGAACAGTAGGTTTAACGTAACTGTTCACCAATAAACACCTACGTTAGTTTTTTGTTTGTTTCAAATTCTTTCACTCCAATGCTCACTCAATGTCTGAAGATTGCTGCACTTGATTCGAATGTAAGGATCCATTTTTGCTCTATATCATAATCTGCTTAGCCTTTTCCCAACTCTCAGGTCGGCTTACTGTCGAATCAGATTCAGCTGAATACCAGTATTTGCTGTACAAAATTTATGCTCTAAATGATTCACCATTTTTGTGATGTGGCTACTCTCTAATACCACTATTCATGTCTGCATCGGAAATGTAGGGAACTTTAATAACTAGTAACGCGGAAGGCCTATACATCATTGGTAAATGTTTACTATGTGTTGCGTTTCCCGCTTAGCGCATCGCGCGGCCCCACGTTGCTATTGCAATCTTGACACACTTTCGAATGTTGTTGTTATGCGTGCCTTGCAAAATACGATGCAATGTACGCGGCTCGGTATGTACATAAATCTGCAACATAGGTATGAAACTTATCTTTGATCTCAACTAGGTATGTGCGCAATTAATAAAAATATTGAGTCATGTCAAAATTTCGCTTTCATCTGAATTTATGCATAAATATTATTCAGACTGAAAAGTTACAAAATCAGTTTGCTATACGGATTCGTATAAACAAACATGAGTCTGGCATATGAAAGGTGATGGTACTCGTCCGGGTTATGAAAGGCTGGCTCGCTCAATTAGCAAATGAACTTGATGTTACGTGACAGTAACTGTTTGTAGAGTACGTTCCACTTTCATCTACTACATTTATTAATATTATAGGGACGTTATATCTTCATGAAAGCAAGGCTTTAGTAAATTAATTACCTACCATGAAAGAGCTTAAAATTCTTTCCGTGTTGATAGTCAAACAATGAGCATGGTTAGCACTAGCACCATGTATTATTTTTCAGCCATCAACAACGTTACGTACGCTGTTTACGTAATTGTACAAATATTTCTATTGTTCCACGGTAATATGCTTTGATGAGCAAATGAAATGCTCATAGTATTGCAGTACCTACCCACCCTAAACGCATGGGTGGGACCTACCCACTACATTCACGTTGTCGCGTGTTGTGTTAATGACCGTGAATTTTACTATCACAAAATGGTATTGCGTATCAAGGACAGTTTTAATTATGTTATTGTCAAAACAACAGTAGGTATATGTTGACACTTACTGCTGGTGCTCGCGACCTCGTATGCGCGTATCCCGTTTTTCCCCATTCCCGTAGGATTTTTGGGAAATCCTCTTTTAGTGCTCACCATACAGTCCCCAAGGAACCTATATGCCAAATTTCAGTTATACGATTAGCAGTTTCGACTGTGCATTGTCTGTCAGTAACGGAACATTTTTATTAGGATATTGATATATATTTTAATCATCATAAGTATTAAGTAGTAGTATTTGGATAGGTTCTATGGTTTCGTCGTTCTTTATAAACAATTTTCTTGGCTCGCGGTTAATTTACTTTGCGACATTTAGTATTTTGCGATTTGTTCTGCGGAGAAAGTGTGGTAACGTTGCGGCTATGTCGTAATCGCAATGATTCGCGTCACTATTTGCTTGGGTAACGGTTGTTGTTTTCTTTCATCTTTCTCTCGTAAACTCGTAATATCTTCGTTGACCAATCAACCAACTGTACGATTTTACGATATATGAGAATAGAACTTGATTTAAAGAAACTTGTTCCTCTTGACATTGGCTACAGATTTTGTTCCCAAGTGTTGCCAAATCTCCTTCCACTCCACCGCAGAAAGGTCAAACATTTGAGTCATTTCACTTAAGTATGCCTGCAGCGTGCTTAAAAGGCTTTTGTAGAAGAAACGTAGAATTTACGTCATAGTGAATGAATTAAAATGTGACGTGAATAAGCTGTGCTTTTCGAGAGAGGGTGTTAGTGGGGAAAATGGTGAATGCGGATGTCGGGCGGAGCGGCCGGCCTGAGGTGAAGGACGCTGGTGACTCATCGTGTTAGCCTCGAGGAAAAATGTCAAGAATCTCTCACATTTATGGCGCTAAACATACTTATGTAAATAGCAAATATTCTGAATTATTACTAGGTAATTAAATTATTAGTATCAAACAGTTTTTGGTATCAATTTCGAGTTGTTTGTTGTGCCCACTATCGATCTTGCCAGCATGTTATTTCTCCAACATGTCTCGAACGACAACGTCAATTATTTTCACGGTCATGTCTTCTTCAAATACAGAACTTTGAGTAACTAATCTGTTTAATTATAGAAATGATGTTCTCAATATAAAAGCGAAATGTAATCTAGGCAGAAAATCTCAAACAAGGTTCCGAGGAAAATGAACTCAGAATGTAACGTCGGTCCATAAATTCCACATCAAAGCAAAATCTGGTCTATACGAGTATTTTATTCTTCTTTTATTTTTAGGATTTAAGAAATGGCCGTTCAGGGCCGTGCGATCACTATAAAGTGCGCAAGGTTGAAAGCCGTAAACGCATTAGGACCACCTTGACCTCTGCTCGCATACAGGGTGGTGTCAAGGTCTAGCCAGCCCTATTGAAGCTTTCCATGGCATTTTATTACGAAGCTGCCCCCTGAGCCACGACACCAAATAGCCAATTGTCACTTCATTCTCGTTCAAGCTAGCTATTGGCTCCCAAATTAGCATTCAGTTCTCGACGGCAATACTGCAAATGAAGAATTGTGCAGTTCAATACAGTACATAAGGAGGTCGTCGACTTTTGAACGACGCGAGGAGTCATATCGTTGAGTAGAATCAAAGGATTTAAAAGACTTGATACAGGTCTGGTTCTTATTTCGCATCGTCCTTCTGTTTCACTGCAATGCGGGCCGGGCGCGGCGGGGGCGGGTTGGGGGGAGTGCTGGAGGAGGGGTTCAGTTCGCATCTGAACTTAGAAGGTCAAGTTCTAAAAGTTTACAATTTGCTTTATTGAACGACTGGTTTTGACGACTCGATTTGAACGTGATTATGAAGTTGAAATTGGTAGTTGTCATTGATTCGTTTTTTTAAATTAATAAGTTTATTTAGTAAACAGGTTTGACTTTTAGTAATGTTTATGCCTGGATTTCAGTCTGCCATTCAAATAGACTTTAGGTAAACGGACTTAAATTCTTTTATCGTTCTGTTTCTTCTTTTGGTGCTTGCCTATTTAATTAGTTAAAGTTATCAACCAACATACTTATTTTGTAATGGACTAGTTGACCCGCGCAACTTCGTCTGCTCCGCTCCTATTAGTATTAGCGTGATGATATAGCCTATAGCCTTCCTCGATAAATGGGCTATCTAAAACTGAAAGAATTTTTCAAATCAGACCAGCAGTTCCTGAGATTAGCGCGTTTAAGCAAACAAACATGTTTGTTTGTTTCTTTTCGAGCTAGTCTTGGCTACCTTAAATTACTTTTCTAATGTTACCTGTAAAATTCAATATCTTCAAAGAACATTATCTATGAAGTTCAAACGAAACTCACAACTTCGTCAAGTCAACGTTTTATTTTTTCGCAATACACTTTTCTTTATTGAGTAATTTCGTTAAGGTATCAATGGGTACCTAATAGAATCTGAGAATGAAGTTTCTTAGAATCGAATTACTTTGAGGTCGATTACATTACGTGTGTTCTCTTCAATGTCATTCAATTTTCGGTGACTCATTTGTAATTAATGTATTTACAAAGAGCAAATTTGGAAATTTTGTTTAAGATGAAAATGCCTTTGAAATTCAATATATGTACTTATTACTTATTGTTGCGAAAATATTAAATTGGATTCGAATTTTGATGTTTCTTATACCATATGCGAACTTTTCATCTTTTATTTCGACCTTATAAAATTGCGTAGATTAGAGAGTACCTATAGTTCTACAAAATTTCATAAGGTTAGATCCAGCCAAGAAGATATTTTTTTATTGTAATTTAACTAGCTGACCCGCGCAACTTCGACGGCGTAACAATTTTCATTACTGCTCCGCTCCTATTGGACTTAGCGTGATGATATATAGCCTATAGCCTTCCTCGATAAATGGGCTATCTAACACTGAAATAATTTTTCAAATCGGACCAGTAGATCCTGAGATTAGCGCGTTCAAGCAAACAAACAAACTCTTCAGCTTTATATATTAGTATAGATAGATTATTTATCTTCATCAACTTTTAAAGTCTGCAATTCATTTTGATTTAAAAAAACAAATTTCTTCTCTAATTGGTTAAACTTTCACACCTTCGGCCACAGTGTCTTTCTTTTAAATTATTTTTTTAATGCTGGTTACATTATTCGCAAATTGCCGATGACAATCCTCTTATCATAGCGTTTTACAAAATTACATTTTGATTCCTCCACATTCCCCCGACGAGATATTTTCAATGACTAATGGGTTTTATAATTTCGGGCGAAGTTGTTGTAATAAATGAGAATATGTATTGTAGCCGGTCGCAGGCAACTGCTGTCGTTATATTTCGTTTTAATAGCTGATACCATGATTCATGAACATTTATGTAAACGATTTGAAAGGGCGCCTCTTGAGAATTGTAATCACATTTAATATTTTTCGTAAATTTCCTCGGGGATAAATCAGTTTTTTAGTTGATGTTGTTATTCTTGAATCGAATCGCAACACGAATCAAAGTCGGATTCCTTGAATATACGGTACATTTTAAGGTCATTTACTCGTTTTGGGTATCTGATTATACCGGTTTTTTTATTATTTTTGTGTATGTGGTTAAGTTGAATTTATACTTAATTTATTGCTCAGGTTGTTTGTAATAAAATATATATTATCATTCGAAGCTATTAAAAACTCTTCTACATCAGAATCTTTCTGGTAAGCTAGTTACCAGAAAGCTTAGTTAAAATGTTCCGTTAATAATTAATCATCCCAGTCTCAAGTGATTAATTAGCCGTTTTCGTTTAGCTACTTTGATTAAATGGTAGCTAATTGTGTTTCCCTACTTATTAAATACTTAGGATTTATTACCACTTAAAAGTATTGTCCATTTTCCCTCTGCTTTTATGGACGTTTGTCCCATTTACTTATTTTCTGCGTTGAATTATCTCGTTATCGGTATTCTGTTTTCATTTACATAATTTGCCCCCGGTATTGTTTTCAGTAAACAAGATTGGAAACAGCAGTTTTTATGAGTCTCAATGTTTCTTTTAAATACTTAGCGATATTATTGTGTGACACAAGATAATATGATGTACCTACAGTACAAGTATTTTTCAATTATCACCAGGATGTTTGTTTTAAAAATGTCTGCTTGTTAGCGCTTTCCGTATTTATAGCAAGATTACGTTAAAAAAAATCATGCTGTATTCAATACCAGGCGTTATTACCATGTTTGGTATTCCTATTAGACAATATTGAGCCCAGTAAATTGTTATGACAGCAGTAAGAACGTGATGACTGCTTGAATACGTGGCTACGGAGCTACGGGCTCAAGCTCACGTTTCGGTCATAATCTGGCTAGTTATAACCCTGCTGAGATATCGCATGTTATCCTCGCTGAACCTAAATCCAGGACTTATGGCATGAATGCTAACGAACTGAAGCCCTTGTCTGCTTCGTTAGCTGAGCGTATAAAACACTGTCCACTGCGTACTGAATCCATTCACCTACAGAAAATAGGTCGGATTTTCTCTCTCATAAATGTATAAAATGATAACCATCTTGCAATTAAAAAGTTGAATTAATTTTTCTGAACAAATGAAAACTGATTATTATGATTGAATCGTCAAGGGATTATCGGATTTACAGTTTGTTATGAATGAACTGAATCCAAACATATTATCTGCTAAGGAATGTGTTTATCGTATCGTAATGCTATTAGAGAGTGACGCACAATTTTGAAATCTATATAAAAATAAGTTGTAAGTAGTAATTTATCTGAAGTGCAGTGCATTAAATTGCGTTCTTAGAACCAACTGTAAGTAGTGGTTTTAGTAGCACTATTTATTGCTAGATAACTATGTGACATAATTAAGTGCCGCAATATCCCCCGAAAAGTGACGTAAGTTTGCAGCAAAACTCTCATAAATTCACGCCGCTGTGTACTGACAGGATAGGTAGGAGAGGGGGAGTGTGTGACGACATCTGACCCGATAAACAAGATTACTGTGTAGGTACCATGTAGGTACTGGAATGTGGACGTAACTTGGTCTTACGTCTAGTAACCGGCACATACAGATTCTCGAAAATAAATAGTTCTAGCTAGGGTTTATACGCCCTATGTCAAACAAGCAAAATGCCAGACACGCATATTGTCAGAAATCGCAGAATGCTAGATACGCAAAACGTCAGAAACGCAGAATTTCAGATACGCTAAGTGTCAAACGGATCAGATATTATATTACTTTTCGTTTTTTTTACAGTTTCCTTGTAGTACCTACAAACGTAGGTACCACATGAACGTTGGCCAATTGAGTGAAGTGCAATTTATAGGTACTCAGATATCCTTTTCTAGGCATTCTTATCCTGGCAATATGCATATTTGAAATTTTAAGTGTCTGACATTCAGCGTTTCAAAATGCCATATTTTGCGTATTTGTCATTACGAGTTTCTGACGATTTGCGACTTTGACATTTTGCGAATAAGTCTGCCTATCTGACAATATGCGTGTCTGACATTTTGCGTATTTGACATAGGGCGTATAAACCCTAGCTAGACCTGTCGAAACAAACAAAACAATTTTGAACTAAAAGAATATGAAGAATAACAATAAATTCTAAGTTCTTCATTCAATAGTAAACAGATATGCGGGTATGTAAGCAAGAAATGTCAACGCATAATGACATACCAGTATTATGCAAGGACAGTCGTGAAATAGAATGCAATCAACGGTTTAATTGTACTGAGCATCACTTTGGAAGAATAACTTTTGATAGGTTCGGCTATGAACGGTGGTTTTCTAAGGACAACGTCAGCGTGTATTGGAATTTAATCTCGTCCACATATTGACGGAAAATTATCGAAAACCGATAGTAGCAAGTTACCAACCGCTTTAACGTTGTTTCGTCCTACCTCGTAGGTTAATCTTATTACGTGGAGTAACGTCGAGGCTTCCTTAATAACTTAAATACCACACCACTGTTCTGTTATCCCTTAGAAGACTTAACGCCATAAATTCAATAATAAAATGAGATAAAACGAGCCCCACGTGTACTTATTTTTGTTGTTTAGCAGTAAACACGTGAATTGGCAATTACGGCAAAGTTTGGATGTCCTATAAGTGTCCAATCGAAACCAGCTCATTAAAAAGTTAGAGAGCTTTATAAGAATGTGGAGACGAAGAGGAATTTTCATCCTTAATTTGTTTTCCAATTTGATTGTTTTAAAAACTCCTCAAGTTTCCACTTGGCTAACTCGCAAAGTATTCGATGTCTCGCACAGGAAGATGCTTAATTCACGAACCTTCAAATAATAATTGGAATTTTATTGGAAATGTTATCTACTAATTTGCGTAACAAGTTAATCAAGATTGAGGAAATAGAAATAAAAGTAATCTCATTTATTTCGATATACTCGTAAGAACTTGTTATCTACGATACGCTTTATCCCTCTTATCCAATGATATCTAAAAATGTAAATTATAGAAATAAAGACGAGACATTAAAAAATGTGATAGTACAGAGCTATAAAGCGTTTCCCCAGTAATCTAGAAGTGGACACGTGTTACGAAGATGACTGCGTTAATTTCCTCTTTCTTTTTGCTCAGCTTTCATTCCTGTAGAAATGGAGTCGCGCTCGCTCCGGGCGATTCAATTAATCCAACGTTAGATTACATACGACCGTATCCATCCCATTCGAACAAAACTTTTTTATTGCTCACTCGAGTTCAATCTGTGGGTTCAATTTACTATCCGGGTCACATGGCATAATGGTCATTGCGATTAATTGAATATCTTCAAAAGTGAAAATATCAAAATAATCTATAGTGAAATCCACGGTCAATTTCCGATTACGAACACTTCCAGGTACCTACGCTTAATTACACCGTAATGGTAACGTGTATTGTTGGTTCAATGAAGACCTGTTTCATAACACACCGCTGCGGGTCGGGTTCGTTATCCTTTGTCGACCTTGCAGCTGCTATAAATTCAGTTAAATTGACCGCAGGAGGCGGGCATGCGTCACCGAGGCCGATGCGCTCAGATTAGCAACGAAAGCATGATGTAATGAATATCGACCTATCTGTGTAACCAATGAATTCTAGCCATCAAAGGACAGAACCGGATCGACGTGCGCACACGCAAGCAAAGGTACAATTCTGCCAGTGCCACGACACCTGTAACGGATAGGTGCTAGTTTTTACTGCTTGTGTTACATATGCAGGCCTATTCATAGTGGCGCATACCTTATCCTCTTTTGAATAACATATTCAAATACGTACGTGATACATCCCTCGAATCTGTGGCGGTCGCTTTGACCGCCCATCTGTGTGAAACATATTCCGCGTCAGATGTCTGCATACAATGGATTTTCCCAACAATTCCTATTTCTCGTTTCTCGGTGTGTCGGGGGTGATTGAAAGGCGACGGGTGTCCGTTCCCGAAGGCAAGAGATAAATTCCGGATTACCCAGACGCAGCTGACTGTCCGCTCGGAAAATTGAAATTTGCGCCTACGACCTACAGGTTTATTCGCCATACTAGATTGGAATTGTCGTTTGCTTTCGTCATGTGTGGTACGGAATCGGTCCTATTGCAGTAAATTGTTTGATTACATTCTATTACCACGATGTGTCCCTCATGAAAGATCAGATTGTTCTTGAACGCAGCTTATAAAAAAGATAAAATGGTTATACAAACTAAGCACAGTTTTATATCAAGGCTTGAACGCTGCGACGTTTTCAATATGAAAATTGATCGCTGAGCGTGTTCCTAACCTATCTAGGTCGTAGCAAACGTCGTTAATGCGGGACGGGAGGCAATTAGGGCAAGCCAATAAAACATCGCCGTCAACGAGCACCGGTCGTTCCTACCCGCCTGCTGCACTAGTCTCATAATTCAACTATTCACTTATTTTCGGTATATTACATTAAATGTGACAGCTAGGATAAAAATTTATCGAATGTGGCTGCAAGGAAGTGGCATAACACCTACTCTATAAAGAGTTTGTTCTCTTAGTAGATAATAACTGCCAATCGCTCTGGCTAACCAATAAATCCTTGTTAATGAAAACGTGGAAGTTACGAAACAGTTTCTGCGGCGGCCTCAAGGTCCAGCGGAAGACGAGCACGGACGGTGTCCCGGCGACGCGACGGGCCTATGTTGCCGTCACCGATGTCAGAGTTAAGTGCCGTCGCACTCGACGTATCCGCACAAAGGCCGCTCTCTCCGCTTTGTTCCGCCTCTTTGTTTGACTTGACGAAGGCATAGTAAAAAACTTCAACACGGCCCACGACGACACGGCCGGCCTCTCGGATCTCGCGAACTAAATGTACAGCTTTATTGGGCCTGCCCTCCTCCAGTTTGAATACGAATACGTTTTGCATGATTAATGGGTTCTTATGTGAACGAAAAAGGTTCTACCGAAATATGGGCTCAATCCTTTCGGGGCAGCGTGAGTGGTTTCGCGGAATAACGTATCTAGTTATGGAAATATACTATGAAATATTCCGTTACCTCAAATTACACTAAAAGGTCCATCCTCTCAGATACATTATGAGGCGTCAACTTGCGGAAATGATCCATTGTGGTCCTGTCCCTCTGCGCATGGGGTCCGCAGCTATTTGCGTTATATGATGATGTGTTGATGAAGTGTTCTCTTTATGAGGGGTTCTCAAATTACCCCACTTCAAAAACAAGACTCCAGGTCGTTTTAATATTGTATATCGGTCAAAACTATTTGTTATACTTTATACTTTCCTTCAAATAAATGAGGGTACTTGTCATTCACATCGCGACAGCCGTCTTACGAACGGTTAGACACGACCGGCCTTTAAATGTCAAAAAAATAGAACAGGTGCATTGCACACCATTGAACCTCATTACCCTTTGTAAATGAGCAGCTGTTTACTCTCGTTAATTACGTTTTTATTTATAAATTGAGTTCGCACTACTTGGTAAATGGCTGCTGTTTATATTCCTGTATACAGTATGTAGATAAGGCGACGCTGTGGGGAGCCTGATATCTGACAATGGATACGTCCATTCCAGCTGAAATAATGATGATCGTGATATGTAGACGTAGCTAATTATTGTGTTTGATACCTGCAAGCGTACCAGTATTATTCATATTTTTCCCATCAAGTGCTTGATATTGTAAACATTTCCCAACTATCGGTTGAAGTGCTCTTCGCAACTGGCCGTGCGCTTTTATCTAATCGATATTTCTTTTATCGTCGCAGCCCCTTGATTTCCGTACTTGTCTACATAAATTGCACCAATTTATTATGTGATAGAACAAGGAATAGAATGTTCTAAGATTATTTTCAATTCGTAACTCTTCAACAAACATTGTTATAGCCAGCGATAGGAAAGTATAAAGTTATGTGGCGCGATTCATCTTACGTTATTAGGTTTAAAAGTTTCAAAAACAATCCTCAACCTTAAGAACAATCTGGAATTCATTCTTATCAATAAAGTTTGCTTTCGAACGAATGTAAGAAGATAAGTGCTAAGTTGTGAGATCGTTAATAAAATATATGTACGATCGCAGTTGCCCTAAATTGCGCGTAATTATGTTGATGATTTCGGCGGTTGAACCTTCAATTTTATTAATGTAATGCGAACCAACCTGAAGTTACAACCAACTAGCTTTTTCCCGCGACTTCGTACGCGCATATCCCGTTTTTTTTCCGTTCCCGTTATACTCCCCAAGGAACCTACATGCCAAACAGCTTTCTAAAAAAAAAGTCAAAGTGTCTCTGCCCGCGTTTCCTTTAAGACCGCTCATCATATTTTTTTTTTAAAAGCCCGTGGTATCCCACTGCAGGGCAAAGGCCTCCCTTCCTTCTTTCCACTTCAGTCTCTTTTGAGCAATCCGAGTCCAATCCCCCAGGTAGGAGTCCAGCTCGTCCCGCCATCTCCGTTTGGGTCTACCGCGTCGCCGGTTCCTGATGTTCGGGACCCAATCCGTCGTTATTTTTGCCCAGTTCTCCTGTGGCATGCGACAGATATGGCCTGCCCAGTTCCTGCCCAGTGCGATTTGAGTTTTGGAACGAAGTATATTGTTCCTTATACGGTCTGTTATCCTGACTCCGAGGATACTTCGTTCTATTGCTCGCTGGCAGACTCCGAGAGCTCATCATATACCTGGAAATTATTCTGCAAGTTTGAATATTTCCAATTACAGTGAGTTAGGATTTTTCAGTCGTTTAGAGTTTGGATACTAGTAGGTGGCGATTGGACTTCTATCCAATCAAAAACGTAATGTTGTCATGATTAAATTGCTATATATAAAAAACTTTCCTCGTATTTATTTGTTAAGAGCGATGGGTTTTTCCGAGAACCAATATATTTTATCGATGCACAAGTCTGAATTGCTCTTATTTCAGTCTGATTGTATTTCAATTTATACGAGCGCAATTCCAATAAAATCCTCATCGCTATTTGCAATATATCTCTCAGCATCTATTCTCCTACTTATTGCATATTCAAAATTTTTGCATTCTATAGATTGTACAGTAAACGGTCAGCGAGAGTCCAGTGTCACCATCGTTGGAGTCAACGACCGAATGACGGTACGGTTGACCGGTCTCGTCGCGATCTGATTGTCGCGCCAATAAACGATTTGCATGTGGTGTGTTGTGACAGTGTTGCGTTTGCGCACCCATGCCTCACCTAATTGCTGGTATCAGGTTGGTCAAGCGCTGCTATGGTGATCTTATTGTACCGTGGCGTACTTTGTGTTCTGAAATGGGTTGGATTCTTGTTTGCATTTTTTTATTTGGCTCTTAGAAGTCTTATTTGTATCTCAGGATTAGTCAGTGAAGGAAGGAAGGGGAGACATAGGAAAACGGTCAGGAATCCTAAAATCCAAATAATATCTACGTTTAAATAACATACTCTTCACAAATCAGCCGAAATCCGATCATGCAATATATACTTCAGATTCACGTTAGATACACGTAATGGATTGTAGCCAATGGGATTCAATTTCCTCTCCCTCAATCCTTCCGTAGCAAACTATTCGGCAAACACTGTTATGAACAACTTTGCTATAGTGCACACGTTGCGAGCCATATAACGCTTTTGTTAACGTAGTGCCAGTTTTAGTGTCGGTGTTGATTTACTGAAGCCGATGGTTTCATTCGGTGCGCACTAAAAGCTTTTGTGCGTAATGGATATTGGTGATAGATCGCAATTCTCGAAGACTTGGCAAATGCACTTCTTGACGTTTTTATCTACAGTTTGGCAAGCATAACAACGGTCTTCGCACTCTATTCCTTTCAATATTAAGTATTTATTTCCAATTTTAGTCCTGCATTTCACATTTGAAATAACATCGAATATCTCCGAACAGTTGAATGAAATTGAAACGGTTGTTTTTCCCAACTTTTCCGTTCGATTTGTACGGTACCTCAAAACAGCCCAATATTGGTTTTGTATTCGTGAAAATGGACACCGATTTTTGTAGTGCTTCTTTGATTTAGCTGTGAAATGAATAACGAATGCCTACTGTACTGTCCCACTAATTGGATGGGTTGCAACTTGTCGTTATTATTGCATTCAATTTGTTTGGTTTCTGTATTATTTTGGCGTTCAATTAGCTCAATGCTGTTGATATTTGCTGTCGTTTAAATAATTGCCTTTATGCGTCAGCTTTAGTGCTTTAAAATAGGTTAGCAGTAGTTACTTAATTAAATCAAGTGGACTGTGTTGGTTTTAATTATTATGGGTCTCCTACTGTTTGGTTTTTCTGTTGTCACCATTGCAATACAGTTCGAAAATATTGGCAATAGTGTAATTCCGTCCTTTTTCGTTGTTATTTTCGTCTATACAAGTTTTCCCAGATAAATTGAGGTAAGTAAAAGAGAATGATGATGACATGATGATGACGAGTCCTATGTTATTGGCAAATTGCGATTTCAAGTGACATGTTGCACATCGAGCATCGTCATAATGCACAATGGTTTGGAAAGGTGCTACAAACTCGATCATTTGTGTGTTAACATCAGAGAAGGCGCGCATTATGACAATCGTTCTCGATCGATTTCGATATTCCGTTATGTTGCCCACATACACCTGAATCAGACAGCCAATTCAACTAAAAAATCGCATTGCAATCGCGAGTCCAGTCGTGGTCAGGTTTCCGATTACGTGCGCAAACGCTTTTTAATTGAATCCCTGTTGCGGCCGACTATTTTTTGCGGCGAATGAGTTAATTGTTGGACCTCTGGTTTTTCGGCTAATTACACACAGGATTACGGGCGCGAGCGTAAATTTTCACAAAACAGGACGCAACTGTCATAATAATTACCTCCGTGAAACAGTATCCACCAGCTCCATCCCATCCATGTGTAAACCTGCATTTTGCGCGTACATTGTTTTAAGTCTGTGTACAAACAGTTGCATTATCCCCCGCATGAATCATTCACTATTGTTTACCACCAACGACTCTCGATGACATATTATTATTTGGATGTGAACATGTGTTTCGAATGGAAATCTGATAATTATTAATTATGCGTCACGATTGTTCAAGTTTCTATTGCTAGTCTATTGCTAAGTAAAAATTTGGGCCCGGAAAAGAAGATTACGTCGTCAGCAGTGATTTGGTAGCATTATTTAATGTGATTTATTTTTAGCCCCATTCATGAAGTCAGCTTTTTAATTGCAATTGTCTACACAGAAAGGCATGCTTGACAATGACAGAAAATAATATTCCAAGTTTCCGTCATGTGACTGTGATGAATGTGATTATATCATAACTCAAAAAATAAACAAGCCTGCTTCAGCCCACATGTCAACAGCGCAATTGATGCAAGGATAACAAAAGTCGTTTGTATCGATGCGTGACAGTAATCGATGCTCAATCATTAAGTAGTGCGGTATCTGTTACGCCCGCATCGATTGACATCAATGTGCATCGAGTGTTAGTGTTGCGACATCATTATCGACTAGCCTAAATACGACGCGGGCGGCCGTATGACTCACTGTACCACCAAACTGTGGGGTAACTTCTACCAACAGAAGGATCAGGCTATCTTATTACATTATTTTTCCAGTTGTAATAACGTTGTCGGCTTTCTCAGTTAAGAGTATTGGAACTTAGCGTTCTATTGCGCAATGTATTGCGAAATATAATTTGTAACGTCGTGTTCACTGTCAATTGTAGTCGAGGCCTTGGATCATGGATAAGGCTAAGCACGCACTGTGATTAATCGCGCGTGAATTATAACTGGTATCGGATATAAAAAATTTGCTTTCCAAACATGCAATGTAATTAATAGACCGTAGTACCAAAAATAATGATTCAGTTAACTAGTAATTACAAAATATTACGTCAGGCTCAGATTTTAAAGTAATAAAACCATGAGGAAGATACTAACTGAAAACTGAGCGCATTGAACGTCTGATAAGGATTTGCGTTGACCGGTATGACCGTGCTAATATCGAGTGACCGAGATAACATCAATGAACAACACGTCATCTTCCTAAAAGGCGCGGTGGGTGTGTCGCAGTATTTAGTATCGATATCAAGGTTAGGTTTACGCAAGCACTAGTCACATCGCATAGGTCATTTAAATACGACTTTTCCTTTCGTGTGAATTTAGTTTCAAGTGCCAAAATGCCCAACACGTGATCCTGGGTTTTATTCAAAATCAAAGAAAATGCATCGAAATATCTCCGTTTTCATTACAGACTTAAATTATTTGATGCATTGCATATTGCTTCGTTTTATGGACGGATATGAGTACACCTACATAAACATTAAAATGTAGGATTGCAAAATCACAAAATGCAGCTATTGCATTATTATAAGCTCCGCTGGTATCTGTGCAGTTGAATCCTAGATCTTCAAGCATTATTTGTGAGCTCTCCTTTTTGTGATAGTGCCAAGTAGAAACAAAATCAATAAAACATGAGCTGTACTTATTAATACATGCTTTTGCAACAATATTTCCTTCAATCGCCTTTAAATGAAACAGCTCCTTTGTTGGACAGTATAAATAATTAATGTTGCATAATAATCGCGTCGTTATCAAGCAACCATTGAGAGATAACCTCACGGTAGGTAACCTCCCCTGAGATGCGATGTCCTCAGAGTGTATTGTGTGGGCTTAAACAATACCACCTTTCTATTTCCCGATAGAATCCTTCGCATACCTGATTGAGTTATTCCTCTGATCCATACAAATGACGCATATCTACTTCATAATCGGTATCTGCATAACTGGAATGTCACTCTATAATATGTAGCTTGTTTATTTTGCCTTTATCGTTATCTTTGCACTCAAATTGTGAGTTTTAAACTCGCATGATTGACAGCGATATGGTTAGAATTGTCTGGTTTTTGTTGAAAATAGAATGATGGACATCCGATACCACGATATTGATTGAGCAGACATTTCGATGCTGCTGAATGAATTTACCGTTGTAACAGTACGCTCATTGTAAGTACAATAATGCTGCACGAATTGTTTGCTCCATCAGTCCATTTGGCAACGTCAGCGCCAGCTCCAATCCGAACGCACGCCGAAAACTTGTATTGTTTAAAAATAAAATGTGATTTTCACTCGAAAACTGTCAACAAAAAGCTCCGGATGTCCTTGCCAGATTTTTTTATCCGAAAGACTAAATTCATTGTACTCTGTCCGTATCTCGTGAAATATAACAAAAACGTGTTCAATGAAAATCGATAAATATCCGGAACGGTTGGCCAAGCTGTGTACGATATTAAATCATCGCCACATTGAATCGTGTCAACAGCAGCAGGTACATCGCTATATATAGCATAACCTTTTCCGTAAGTCATAGGCAACGTTTACATTTATAATTAGCGTGAAGTATTTATTTATGAAGGGATACGAACGTCGCAGCTCCTGGCACGAGGGCCTCGCGACCTACATTATCTGTGATCAAGTCGTTTGGAAAACTTGACATTTCGCATTTTATTTCAACAAATACCCGCAATAAAATGTTAATTGTAGCCAATCTGGTTATCGATCACGTTAATGTTCTATATTACGTTATAAAAAAAGTTAGGTGGTGTTGTAGCAGTAACTTTGTTTCTGTTTTAACTTTTTCAATTTCACAAAGCGGATTGAAATGGGAATTTTTGTTCTGTTTCTGGTAATTCTAATCCTACTTTTTCCTTCTATAGGGTTCCGAACAAAAAACGGAACCCGTATAGAATCACTTTGGTGTCTGTCTGTCCGTCCGTCTGTCTGTCTGTCTGTCCGTCTGTCACAGCCAGTTTTCTCAGGACTCACTGGACGATTTTGTTGAAATTTGTTACACATATGGACTTCTGTGACCCAAACACGGACGCATTACGTAAACCATTAAATTTTTAGTATGGGGGTCATTTTTGGGGGTCAAACAAGAAAATAAAATAAAAAAGGTTTTTTGACGAAAACTAACCATTCCCCCCTTATCTCCGAAACTGAAACTAAAATTTTGAAAAAAAAAAATGGAGATAATAGATCTTTACCTACACATTACAGGAAAACCTATAAGAAGTCTATAATGTTAAAATAACACGTTAAAACAATTAAATTCGTTCGGAACCCTTTGCACGCGAGTCCAACTCGCACTTGGCCAGTTTTTTTAGGAACGTTGATTTACTAAATTTCTACTCGTCGTATTACCTAAGTTATACTGCATTGTCGAGTGTACTTCTTGCAGTTTGTAACTTTCTTCTTCTCAATGTAAAGGTATAACGTCAGTTACTGCAGGAGTAATTGACGTTATACCTTTCACATCAAAATACTAAAAATAAAATATTTTAAAGAAAAATATAATTCCTTTCATACTGCCATAGCTGTAATGTTTGCGCCCTCGTCTCCAAGTTGTTCTATTTTTCTAAAATACTCTAACATTTCTCTGGTGCGTAATGAACGACATTTAATGCACGACTTTTAATGGTGGCTCCTCATTCAGCGACCTCTTTAATAAGCAACGAGGCTGCGTTGGTTTATTTCCTGCTTTTATTTATATGTCGGTCACTACGTGGTTTCATGTTATGAAACAATGATTTAATGTGTTAATAAATTATCATTTCAACTGAGCACTCTGCAATAAATAAACTGTGCTCTCAATGTTTTAAAGGTTGAACTGAAAGAAAATATCATTCAATTATTTAGTAGAAATCAGGGTTGGAAAAAACCATGTTTTTTTTTAATCGAAAAAAAGCACGATTTAAAAAAATCCTAATTTATCACATTTTTTTTTTCATTTTGTTTAATCTTTACTAATATATAAAGCTGAAGAGTTTGTTTGTTTGCTTGAACGCGCTAATCTCAGGAACAGGCTATATCATCACGCTAAGACCAATAGGAGCGGAGTTGTAATGAAAATTGTGACGCAGACGTAGTTGCGCAGGTTAGCTAGTTAAAAATAAAACGGCTCGCCAAAGAGATGGGGTTTGGGAACATTTCACAGAAAAAAAACAACCAAAACTGCTGCTTATCGGGCTGTATGCAACAAATGTAAAAAAGAAATTCAAGGTCTAGTTGAATAATTTTCCGGAATCTAGGGACGATGTTGAAGTTGTCATTTTTGATTAAATGATTGATTTTAATGAAAAAATCATTTTTTAAAAATCATCATGATTCAAATCACGATTTAAATCAAAATGATTTATTCATGCCAACCCTGGTAGAAATAAATTGATTAAACCTATAGGTAAGTCTTTGGCCTGCCTCATAAAGGGATGTTACAAAAAAGGGTCGCCGGGTAGCCGCTACAGGACTGAAGCCACCACAATATTACAAAGAGATTTATGGTCCTAAAGTTTCTGTATTAGTGTACCATATGTGTAGTTAATGTAACAACAAGAAACCTGTACGCTTTGTCGTCTCTACACAAACTCCGGCACACAAGTGATGATTAATTACCATAGATTTAAACTTCTGTATACCCTTGAATTTCATTGTCACACTTCAGTATGTCCCTTCTTCTCGGACTTGTATGAATTTGCTGAAAACTAGTAACAGATGACGGCCGTCATTAATCACAGGTCCTACTATATTAACGACTGGTTAAGCCTCCTGTTATTAAAAAGCACTTTGCGGTCAACCACTCCCATGGTTTTTGCCTGCACTTATAAATACATGATGAGGATTTTGCGACGTGATTTTAAACCCTTTTTTGTCGTGTTGTGATTTTATTCGCCACGGGTGGTGACTTGATGTCAGCACATCGATTAATCATGATGACACGTCCACCACAGCGTGATACGACCCCGATAATAACCTACATCGAAAACATCTTCATTGCTCTTCTAACCCCAATACATTCCCTTCTGACATTGACGTATTACTTGAAAAACTATCGAGCCGTGCACCCCTTAGGGTTAATAAGTTATCGGGTCAATATATACAAATCAGTTCCCTTGGTTCTGTGCCAAAGTTGTCTGAATTTAATTTTGTTAACGTTTTCCCTGTGCCGGTATTTCAGGCTGATTTAGTAGCTTCAAGTGATCATGGTTTGCGTTTCCTAAATTCGTAACTCATCCGATATAGCAGTGGTATATCAGGTATCGCGAAAATGTTTGTGATATACCATGTTTTTTTTTTTAATTTATTTACAGGCTTGGTTATCACTTATCTAGCACACATAACCATGTCATCATAACTCATAACAAAAAAAAATATTTACGAACTAAGAGTCTTAGAACTTGTCATAATCGACCATTATGAGACCATTCTGACACTATTGTAATAGCAGACTTGGGTCCCAGGGAATACGCGTAGTTCACACCATGGGGGCTACTCTCTAAGCCCGAAGTCCGTAGTTTCGGGCTTAGTTGCGGGCGTATTTTACTCCGTATCACCTACGGACTTATGATTAGTCCCGAACCCGAACTAAGAATGAATGATAACATGATTTGACAGTCACTGTCAAATCGTGTTGTCATTAATTCTTAGTGGTTAGGTAATACGAGGTAGAATACGCCCGTAATTAAGCCCGAAACTCCGGACTTCGGGCTTAGAGAGTAGCCCCCCATGTTTTGTTGTGGATGATAATTTTTCCAGACTCCCAATAACAACGATACGACGCAATAGCGTTTCTCCGGTTTCGGTCGTAACGTTTTGTGTGCGGTTTTTGCTCGGCGGCGCGTGCCAGGCCCGACGGCAATCTAGGCAAATCCTATCCATTGTGCGCGGTGACAATAGTTCCGGTGCTAATTCAAGGACGGCCCGCCATTGTCCCGCGGATGACGATGCGCGCCGCTGCGCCACTCCTGCCCTATCTACCATTCTATACCCACAAACGCTTATCGATTTGTTTTGTCACGGTATAATAAATATTTGATACAATGGTACAAACATATATCTGCTGTAAATGGAAGTCAAATAGGACGACGTCACAAGATTTTATTGTTTAATTTATTGGTTCTATTTCCGTCGAGCCGTGTCCGTCGTTATTTTTACAAATAGGTAGGTATGATAGAAATTCCAATAGTAAATTTTTAAGACGATAAGAACATTAATAATTGACCAAAATTTTTAAAGAAATGGCTTTCGATCAAGCTTGTATTTTAAGCCAGTCCCAGAAATGTGCGTTTGCCATTTTCTTATTTATTGCCATTTACTTATTACAATGTGGTCAAATTGATAATGGTATTGTAATTTCCAACATACCCTATTCAACCTTATTCAAATTCAAAGCCATTCCGTGCCCAACAGATTGTGCTTGTGCCCCATAATGTTAGTACAATGTGAGTTAGTGATGTTCCACAAACTATTGGCGTGTGCGGTGTAATAGTTGCGTGCAAGTTTAATCGTGCACTGCAGAAGCCTTTAACACCTTTGCTACGACTTAATGAGGCATTCAAACAGGAAACATTTCGTGTCCCTACACAACTCACTTGGTACCAACTTTCATATTTCTTTTCGGTTTCCTTCTTTTGCGAAAACTTTTGCGTCTTCTTCCATGTGATAGGTCGTTACAAATTTCACCACATCTTTGTAAACCTGACTTGATTTATGGCTGTGATAATAATTTCCGTGTTGAGGTAGGGCTCGTCTTGCCCGCATTATATTGTAATGGGGCGCTATTTGCAGCGGTGGCATTTGCGGACTTGGGCAAACTCGCAGGTCACGTCATAACCTAATGTCAGAGTTACGTGACCGTATTGTGAAGGCATAATAACGCCTATTACGATATCAATTACTCATCTATTATGTACGGTAAACGCGTATCATCACTAAATAACAAGGCTTATTGATTGTTCTATTAGCATTCCTACGTGTACTGCTGCAGTGGACATAGTTTATTCATACATTCTTATTACGCTCTTGCACGTCCCGTACCCTGTACACTCATATTCTAACGATTAATATTTGGCTTGGCAACGCTAAGAAATCTATTTAAAGCATTCATTAAAACAGTCTTCAAAGAATTAATTAAACATCTATCTGTCATTATTATTCACCTACGTGAGGAAGTTAATAATAAATACGGCTAATAAAACAACATTAAATATCTTTACCATCGAGCGAAGTAAGCGAGTTTTTTTTTTAAAGCGAAAGAAGCCAATCTGGCTAGCAATTCCGTTTCCTAGAATATAAAATGGTTCATTACTCCGTCTCGGATGAATTCGGGAATAAGTTTTATTGAGCGGACGGTATTTCCAGTCTGCGTCTAGTGTCGTTAACATTAAGACTTGGCAGTAATTGGTCCCTCTCGTTACCCACACACTGCAGTGATTGGCTCGATTACTGTTTAGCGCGTTCAACGCTTTCAGACTACAAAGTACAAATGCTGTCTAGACAGAGGGCTCTTCTACCTCTAGTTAGTTTAATAAAGCGCTTTGTTTGCTGTCTATGTATTTGATGCTAAGTTAGTTCAATGTAACTAGTAAGTAAACTAAAGGAAAATGTTATGGAAAAAACGCGCAGTGAAGGGTCCCGTAGTTGCAATGGAATTGGTCTGAAATTTTCCTTCATCAAGTACATCTTATAGGTTGTTTAACTATTACTCGTAAAGCCTACTTAGCTGTGATATTTTTCCTTTGAAATTCGAATATTTTACTACCATCAATTTTTTCACGTTTCCAAAAAAAACGTTTAGCTGTTAGATGGGGGGGGGGGGGACAAACAAAAATTAGCACTTTAAAACTTAACCCATCGCAAACGGATCTTTTGATGGAAAAATGGTGTTCGCACACCCTCAATGGTTTTTAACGACCTATCCAACGGCACCAAATGGGATAGACGATAAAAAAATTCATCGCCACTTTACGTGTGATTTTATTTTACCACCTTGTCTGTGTTTTTAATATGCAAACCCATACCAAATTGCAACTTTCTAGTGCTAAGCGTTTCTGAGCTAAACCGCAGACAGACAGACAGAAAGACGGACATGGCGAAACTATAAGGGTTCCTTGTTGACTACGGAACCCTAAAAGTGTCCACTTATGTAACTTAGACGAACTTGAAGGCCACGCTTTCTGTTTGAGCAATTAAGATAGAAAGGACATAGTGCCGTAAGTTAGTAGTTTCGTGTGTAAGCGTCATTTTGCACCCCTTGTTTCGGCTGCCCTAAAACGCCACTGTAATGGGAAAAGTTTCGGGATCTTGAGATCGTTTGGCGCCGGCAACACGGCTCACTGCCAAGATATTGTTTTTCCAATCATAATGTTACGGTGTTACAATGTTATCGTATATCTTACGTCTCAATTATTTTTGCGTTGTTTTATAAAATGAAATTTTCAGCTAGCGTTTTGTCATTTTTTTGAAATGTCTGAATGTCAAATCTACTGGTTAGCTCTAAGATTTATTAAAATAAAATTATCTAGATTTAAGGTTCTGTAACAACACTAACTCAAATATTCTTTCTGTTTCAGGTAATTAGATGAAAATCATTCTACGAACAAAATGAACGCACTTGTTAACCGTGTTCAAGGTTTGTTGAAATTGTTATTTTTCGTGATCACTTGAATAAATTCTAAATGTTTACTTAGCTATGTTTGATGATATCACGTGGCGTGCTCAATGCGTGATATATTTGGTACTTAACGGTTTTATGTTTCTCCTGATAAAATAAATTATAACTAGATTTTCAAAACCGTAAGGCTTTCTTCTTCCCCAGTTCACGAAAAAATATTTAACAGCTTTATGCGCAAGATGAAAAGCTGTATAAAACAACTCCCGGCAGTTCGTTCAGCCGTTTTACGATGGATGCTATTAAAAAGTAGGTATTAAGTTCTTTATAGTGCCACAATGAGCTTTACAGTTTTTGCTATAAATTAATTTGAATGAAAACTCAGAAAAAGCAAAAGGCACACCTGACATTCTTATTAAAACGAGCGACAAAAATGCTCACACGAGGCGTGTTTACTTTTCATATAATCTGTTTACCGTTTCTCATTTGGTTCGGCACACAAACCGAATGTGCACTGCTCTCAGAGATAAAACGTGAACCCAATTAAATTGCATTAAATGTCGAACTGAAAAACCAACGCGAGCCGGAGTATTCGCTCGGCCAGCGAATTTAAGAGCAAACAACAATTAAACTTATTTCTATTATCTCGCTAACCTCATTAATTCTAGAGGTCCTTTGAGCGCTGTTTGAAAAAACATCGTTAAGATAAATGTTCAGCAAATGGAGGCACCACGGGAAATTTGCTGAGCGTCCAATTTAAATAGTCTGGTTTTTACAGATGGGCATGGGACGTCTCCAGTCTCTTGTGTTTACCCGGTTAGTAGCCTCCGCGTTTATTCGCCTGGTTGCTTCAACTGAAGTGCAGCGGCCACTCTTAAATTGTTTACGTCTCCCTGCTTCGTTACTCCCTGGGCGGTGGCTGCTCCGCGGAGAGATGTCTTACTTTGTAGTTTCTTTTTCCCTTTCCGGCTCATCGCGCCAAATTACTTAGATACATTTTACTGATGAAAATGTTTTTACCATCTCGGTTTTATAGGCATTACTGAGATTATAGCTCAGGAATTTCCGCAAATTGATATTATTAACGATCCTTCGCATCGCTATAAGCATTATCAACTATATAAAATATGATTGAATATCTTTGAAACCGGCCCTTGGTCGGCCGCGAGCGGTTTTGTGTCCATTACGCAAATCGTGACGCGACAAGGTGAAGTTATGGCGAAGGCTGTTTTATACGAGCTATCAAACTTGTTTAGATGCCATGCTACAACTAGCCATAATAATGTTCACAATTTTGTTACATCGGTGTAAAGCTGGACAAAGTGCACGCAGACAGTTGTAATCCTGTGCTAGACGTGCCGAGTTTAGAAATTGGTTCAATAAATGGGAATGCGGTTGAAATACATAAAGAAGCTTTCGGGCGAATAATTTAGAGTGTATTTCGCTTTAAGGCTGCTCTCTCAAAAAATGCTTAAAAACAGCTTGCAGATGAAGCAACTTTTCTTCGGCTCTAACAGAGAAATTACATCTGAAAAAAATAGTTAGTAATCTACATGATATGATGCGTAATTTGGTTTAGCCAGAATTTATTTTTCGGTATCACAAAATAAGAAAAAAAAAAAACACAAAATCACTTCCAAATCGTTTAGATGAAACCATTTTACTCCTTATTTTTTTATCAAAAGAGTATAAAAATATATTTACTGGTTTACAATACAAACAAAAATGATTTGGTTTTGTAACTTTATTTTTTTTTATTATTTTTATCTATACTAATATATAAAGCTGAAGAGTTTGTTTGTTTGCTTGAACGCGCTAATCTCAGGAACTACTGGTCCGATTTGGAAAATTCTTTCAGTGTTAGATAGCCCATTTGTCAAGGAAGGCTATAGGCTATATATCACGCTAAGACCAATAGGAGCGGAGCAGTAATGAAAATTGTGACGCAGACGAAGTTGCGCGGGTCAGCTAGTAAAAAAATAAAAGTGCGGGTAGCGGAGTGGCGCGTGGAGGGGTAGTTAGCTCCGTTTATATACACAAGGTCATTTGCATGTATAGAAGCCTTAATTTCACAAAAGTCTTTGTAATATATTTTATAACCAGTAAATATGACAAAATAAAACGGGAACAAATATAGCTTCTTGAAGAAAAGGCAAGAAACATAACAAAATATGAAATGCTCGAGTTATCCTCGTAGCAACTGATCTCGTGTCTCGACCGATCCTCACATGAAATAATTTATGGCAAAATCACAGTGTGTAACGTATGTTGCTTTACATAGACACGCCTGAAAATATGAAAGAGAAATGTTTATTTAAAGGGCGATCTTAACAAACGAGGGAGAAATTGCGAAAGAAATAAACAGTTATGTTTAACACATGCAAAGTAAATAAAATGCTAGTCTTTGAAACGATTATTGGGAGACCCTTCTAAACAGCAAGTGAACTGTAGAAGGAAAAACGTTTGTGACAACTCTGGAAAAGTCAAACAAGGCATGGTACAACGTAACAAAGGAAAATAAGTCCGCCTTATGATGCAATTACGTTTCTCTACAGAATAACAGGTGGTAATCTCCAGATTTTCTATTATCCTTTTTTTCTCTCTTCCCTCCAGTTTTGATATTTTGTTACAATATTTTCCCCGTAAATTCGCCCGTGGCGATATCACTGGCTCGGGTTGCGAATATCCCGCGAGGTTTATATAAAATTTGCTCATTTTCCCCGAGCGCATAGATTTAATTTTCATGTTACGGTTGAGTGTTTTTCGTCACTAACATGTCATATTACATTATTGAATTTTTTACATATAACCAATAACTAAAAATGCACCTACAATTAATGTAAAAACTTAGTATTTTGAGGCCCACCTAATGCATGGTGGGTCTCAAAATACTAAGGTGGTGTTGAAGTATTAAGAGTATTATTGTCAACTGAATGATCAATCCTATGTCCAAGTGTCTACCGATGATGGAGTGCGCCAATCTGGTTAGACTTGTACTATAATCCAGTTTACACTTTGCTCATAAGACTTGTCGTACGAGTATTGTGACCGTGAAAATTATAATGTACTTGAGAAGTACACATTGACATTTGTAATTCTGTCTAATGTTACCCTGTCATGGCTTCACTATAAAATTAGACAGTGCTGGTAAATTATATTATCAGCATTAATAAAACATTCAGTTTCAGTAATTATCGTTTAGCCGTTCACGATCGACGATTTAAATCTCATCTCGATAGATGTCGGGACGTTTACCCGCAAACTTCCTGTAAACATTACATTTTTGCTACTTTTATTACACACGTTATAGCAATGTAAACGGCGTGATGTTATTTTAATGTCGCAACTAGCAACCAACCGCCGAACGTGATCAAACGAATCTAACACAATGTGGCAACAACTGTATTTATTCATGTACCATAAATTACATTTTCATTGTTTAGCATCGCGTATTATAATTAGTAAGTAATAAACGATAAAATAAACGTGACGAAAACGCAAAAAAGGTGGTACCATTGTTCTGCGAAAGCAATGCGGCAGTCGATTGTCACTAGTAATAACATTACATGCATTGAGCGATACTGAGGTCCGTTATATCGCGAACACACGCGATATTCGCGCGAACCGCCAACGGGATTTATGTGAGCACCACGCTTTTTCTACGTCGAAGGAAATTGGCCAAACGTAAGTTAAAATATAAATAGAACGTGACAATCGCAAAGGAACGCATTGTTCTATACATGAAACTATCAAATTTAGTTGTTTACTTGCATCTTATTAACCTTTGCCTCTCTGAGAAAGGGGACGCACGCAGCGTCGTTTACACGTGCTCCGTTTATGGTGACTTTTCACTACAAGTTATTGTTAAACTGCGATCATTGACATTTGTAGCCAGGGCTTGTTTACAATGTACGTTGTTTACTGTTTCGGGTCACTTTCCCTCATTAGGACTGATTTACTGACACTACAAGAAACACGCAAGCTCTGCGACAGTTTCGTTTCCCTTTGATTTAAATACCGGGGTCGTGTACCTTGTTAATAATATTCTGATCCAACACACAATGTTCACAGCTATTTAGTGCAGATGATGCCAAAAACATCTAGATTCTTCTTGTTTTTCTGTTTATTGGAGCAGGTTTCCAATTAATTAATGCAAATCGTCAGCTTAGAGACCTATTTGCTGATAAACTCAATCTCTAAGATATATCAACACAGAAATAGTAGTAACACTCGTTAGTTCACAATCGAGTTTATGAGACAGGCCTAAGATACTGATCCACGTGCGATTTATCATCGTGTTAGACCTATCTGTTACACGGTAAGTAAACTTGTATCGCTAAGAATGCAGTTGCTAAGCTACGCACGTAACTGATGCAGTTTACTTGATGCTATGTAACAATGGCATTTTGTCTGAGCTATCGATCAAACCCGCCTGTTGTGCCAATTGGAAAAATGTTCATGTCAAGGCCCATTACGATAGCATCCGCAGTGCTCATAGACTAGTCTAGAATATTGGCTATACAACGATTGCACAGCACCAATTGAAATGTCCAATATCCGAATTGTACTGGGAATTGGGGAACGTGAAACTTTCTAAGCGCACTCAACTCCAGTGCAATTGATTTTAGCTGGATGAAAACTTGAATTAGAATATTTGCTAAAACCAGCTTTTGAAACGTACTTAATTTATATGGCGCTGAAAGAGCTATGAGAGCTACCATTTACATAATTGGCTACTTATGTGTCCACTGTTCAGGGCTCTATTAATCACAGTGTAATGTTACAGCATTCACAGCGTAAAAACTTCTAACACACCAATACAGTCGGCTGTGTCATTACAAAACAAGGCAAATAAAATTACCGACATTAGAAAGTAAGTTTCGTCATACAAGTAGCTATTCATCGGAATAATGGGTAGTAAAACGACATCCACCGCTGCTCTTGAGAGCAATAATGAACTGGTAATGCGGCTACGCATAATGCTTGTTGACGTGTGGGAGTCACAGCATTGTGTCCATTGTGCTGTGCGATGATGAGCCAGCAGATACGTAGGACCGCTTTCCCGGCAATCGACCGCCTGGGAACTTGGCCGCGGAAAATAATAAAAAAGATAATGCCTGATAAGATTAGTCGTTTTAATTAAATACGTTATAAACTGCGTATCTCGGTTTGTATTAACACTTTGTTGCTGATTTACTAAAGTAACAGTAAACTATTATTTTTGGTAACAGTAAAAAAGATTTAATTTGTTAAAATCTCACTTTATTGCAGTTTCTTTGTATGATTTGAGGGAATTTAAATAAGAAAGAGACCGTTTTCTAGTTTTAGTTGAACATTAAACAACTGTATTTTAGAAATGTAACTAAACACAAATGATTAATCTAACATAAAAATGCGGGTGCTTATGTCACTGACACCAATAATGAAATGATATATTAGACCCCAACCGCTGTTAAATCAGCTGTTGAATTGAATGGGACAGACAACAGACTTCGTAATAGTAAAAGTATGTTGGCGGGCCAGCCACACTTATTGGCCAAGGACCATACCAAACAAAGTTCTCTTGAGATACAGTCCCATTGTCGATTTAACTATTATTTATCTACAGCCGATAAACATTATCTTCTATTTAATTCAAGTAGGTGACTAAACTTGTTTATGAGCACACTCGGAACTGAGGGTCTGTGTCATTTATTGTTCTTGATAAAATTATAAATTGCTGTCCTGATACTGAAAGAATTTACGTTACATAAGTTCTAATCTTGAGGAAATAAAACTGCGATAATTTTCACGCGTGTTTGTTTTGAGGTAGAATGAAAAGTACCGAATTATTCTTGTCGAGATTGTTGCAAACAAACAAGTTTTTGTCGGCGTGATACTGGAGTAGTTAATTGTTTAACTAACTTGGCTCTCTCACTCAGTTGCTACGGTTAAAGTTTAATGACGGTTTTCGCGAACGAGCCATGTGCTAGCCGGAGACTTGAGGGTGTGAGGGAGTTTGTTAACTCGCCAATAAAACTTCACAGCTGCTAAAAGCTTTCACACAAGTTTTACAGGACATTGAAGGTCATTTTTTGTCTATTGGAATCTGTAAGAAAGTCCCTTTGCAGGTATTGGTGTTAAAATAGTTAGATTTGTTCTGTAAATCACCCACGTATCGTCGTATAGGACCTTAGTCCCTAACAAATCGATTCATTGGAATTCGAGGCCACGTATAGATGTAATTTGGCCAATAAATTCGAGTAAAGCAATTCTATTGAAACTAAATAACCCTTACGGCGTTTCCTTCCAACATTGGAAACGTGTGTAGTTTGTTACACGTGGCTCTCAGATATGAGAGTCCATTGTGCGGTGTGCCCACTGTGACTCAGTCCGGTCCTACCAAAACGAGCACTCGACCTCAAAACTAGATTACCCACACCGTTGTTTTGGGGAGCCGTCTATTGTCTTGCCTCTTACCGCAAACCGTGTCTAACTTCACAAAATAACACCCAGATTACCAAGTTTCCGAGATTAATTAGGAAAACATTTCCCGTTTCTCTCTCTCTTATAGTTTTTTTAGGAAGCGTTTAGATCTCTTTAGTTTATTAAGATCGTGCGTTGTGGCGTGTGACAATGCGTTTTTGTGGTCGTCACGGTTACGTCAACTGCCTCTCAAATTACAAAGCCGTTAGTTGAAAATGGTTTGGTTCTTATTGTGACCAAAATTAGTTAGTCAATATAGAGTTTGTGGTCGCGCTATGTATTCAGAACGACAATATTTTTTCTTTGGCCTTAATTACTTGAAAATGTAATTAGGGTTTCGGTAATTTTCCACATAGTAGAGGAAAAAGCTCTGCTCTTTCAATAGACCCGTCGTTATATTGTATGCTAATATTTCATGTAAATCTTTTTCTATTGTTATCTACGATGAAAGTACATGGAATTCCTGCTTCTGTTTCAAACAGTTACGTCGAATAAGATTACTAACATTTGCATGCCGTCAATATCCAAAACCGTACGCGTGGTTACTGTCCCGTTACAATGCGATTACCAGTACCCCATTACCGGGGGGAAATGTCTTCAGGGGCTTATCAAATGTCCTATATCAACTGAGGAGCGTAAGCTTGTCTTATCCAAAACCTTTTCCCAAACATTTAAACGGAAAACTCTTGTGTTCGATTCGATTTCGCTTGTAATACCATCATTACATTTATTTAATACTTCAGAATACGATTCCCTTGATAAAGGAATAAATAAAAAATAATGCGCGCAAAGGGAAACGCAGTACAGGAACTGCCGATGCGCAGGCGTCTCCAAGGGTTTTACCACAATGATGACTCGATAAATTCGGTGTAGTTATTACCGGAGCTATAAAACGAAAGTTATAGCCGGGGGTGGATCGCCTTGACGATAAAAAAATTGATTCTCCGTGTAATTTTTGCTTCAATTTGATGCGTTGCTTTATGCATTATGAGCCCAGTATAAATTTGTTTTGACTTATGTTTCTTACCAAAAAGACTGTGTGGGTTTGGAAACTTGAATTGCTATTTATTGCGACATCAACACGTGACTATAAATATATCGCGGTATTAAAACCACCGGTCTACAATTTAGTGTTTGCTTACAAATGAGCAAAGATTCCTCACGCCTTGGCGCCAGGCCCAATTACTACAATCGATAGAGTCATATCGATTAGAATATCGATCGTGCATCTTGGATGTGTGGGTTGCAACACAATACAGCAGTCGATGACACAGCTCGCTCGCATAATGGTTGGTTGGCACTCCGCGCTCACGCTCACTCATCTCACAGTTAGTCGATATTGTCATATTGTGTCATGTGTGTTATTATAATAATAACATACTTTCGCTATTGCTCACAATTAGAGGCGTGTGCTATCAGAACTATTCATTATTGGCCATACTGAGATTTCTTGCCTCAGGCAAACATAACTTCAATACCTGTGTGTGAAGACAACTCTGCTGAATATGTGCGCATATATCATTCCAATAAAAAACTCAAACATAATAATTCAAGTTGCCCTCAAAGTCATAACAAGTTACTAAGGCAATAATCTATTTAAACACTTGGCCTAAACTAGTTCTACAACTAGGCTAGTTTTTGTTGCGTCACGCCGTTAGGTCATACGCTATACCACGAACAATAGTCATCAAAGAGGGTCAATAGTTGAATAACCATTTTGAAATTCTGTTTACAATTGGTATTATTTTAGCCATATTTCTGAATCGACCTTCTTTACGAAGCTTGTATTTATTTAACTTCAATTTTGTAAATGGTACATGCCAGACACATCAAGTGAGGCTTATTAGGAGAAAACCGAACTAAAGCTACATCTTAACTTTTTGATTACACAGTGTCTCAAACGCCCGCACGAACACATAAAGTTGCAAGACTATTACTTATCTAAGCGCTTGGTTTCAGTCGAAAGTTTTTATCACCACCATTTTTTGAATCCACAATCTTTATGAGCGTAATTTTATTTGGGTAGCGTTCTCGTAAAACCGGGATCTCAGGAAATAGTCCTCTGATCGTTTTACGTTTAATTTAAAAATGGTTTCACGGATGCTATCCTACAAATTTTATAACAATTCCAGAGTGTAGTGTCGTTTATCCTCTTTACCTTCGTACCGGTCACCTTGAAGAATCCTCAAGGGGAGGTTTTATGAGGTGGTGGCTCTGACGGTTTTATGACCGGTAGGACGATGTCGAATAAGGGTTCTTCAAATGTTACTGCGAACATTTCCTCCAGCCGTCACTTTATATACCTTTCTGCTTTTCTTATTACTAATGAAATGGAGTTTGGTTATAAATCAATACTGTACAAGGAAATGTTGCAGTTTCTCGCCTCACGAATCCCATTTTCGGTTATCAAATCTTTCGACACGACTTCGATGTGCGTAGACGTTATATGAATAATTTATTTAGTTATTATCGCGCCTCTTTGTTCTTTTATTTTCTTGTTATATGGAGAAGAAAGAGGCTGTATCTGGAACCCCTCGGCGTCGCTGGCGGCTATACGGCCGTCGCTGCGCAAAATGTTTGCTAGCAAACAGCCGGCTATCGCTGCAATGGCCCTTATCTCTTGGCAACGAGACCATACTACAAAACCCGACCGAAGCTTTTAATCATTTTGAAACTCTGCACTATATTCTATTGTTACCTTTTCCTCCTTAAACCTTCCTTACGTATCATCTCGCGGAGTAGGTACCTCGGAGGCATTCAGTCCTTCGGGATAATTCCCCGTAATATGGGGATTACTTGGTGTCTCGGTCGCGCTGCGCTTATGACAAATGGGAAAATGTCGGCGGCTCTTAACTTTTGCCGTAATACGACTAAACTTTTGGGGACCCGTCAAAAACTTTTCTAAGTACAAATTACTGGGTGAAATGCTGCGTGTGTGACTAATGGTAGGTAGCTATTTCCTTTATTGTAACTTTACTTTGTTTCCCAAGAATTTTACCTGCAGAAATGCTTGTTTCTTTTGAACAAACAATTTATTTTCACTGCAAATAAGGGTCCTTGTATAAGGTAAAATATTCGTAACCGTAAACAATCTTCGAAATTATACGAATCGTCCGAATAACCACAAAATCTTATATCCCTGCGGTAATAAAATCCGACAGCATGTTACTGTCCCAAGCAATACGGGAATTCTTTATCACTTTTCTGATAAAGGGAGGAGTGGGAATGTGATTTGTACTAATACCGGCTTTTAGGAGCTTTCCCTGCGGACTGCGTTGGGGGATGCGTCCTACGGGCGTTATCTCTCCTATTCTTTCTGATCCCCTGGCTGTAGAGACGCCGCTGCGCTCTCGGTTTCAAATGAAATTGATTCTGCAGCGAGTCCCGTCGTGTAAACTGAAGTGTACTGAATTAATTTCATCAATGATTGAAAAGTTCTCACGAGTTTTGAGGGCGAATTTGAAACTGTGAAGTAGTCGTGATTTGCATACTAATTATTGAAAGATATAAATGACAGGAATTTATAAATACGGCCTCATTAATTTATTCTATTCACTTGGTTGTTTTCGTGCATTTTCAATTAACTAAATGAATGCAATGCTTGCAAACTTGAAACCGTTGTAAATTAAAAACATGGTAAACAATGCTAATAGTTTTTATTTGCCGTCGCTTACAGTAAACGACACTGACTCAGCAGGTGTCCAGCTATCTCCACTGTGCAACAAAAACTAAATAACACTTAAAGAGTTTCTCCTTAAACTTAAATTGGCCTCATAGCCGTTGTTTACAGGCAACTAGCGGCATCCAATCGTCCGGGAAATTATTAAGGCGGGCGGAAGTTGGGCGGCGCCCGCCCTCGACGCGTTGCCATGGTAACGCTGGAGCCTTGAATTAGTTAAACGAATGATGAACTCCACCCTTGCTCGTTCATTGTTGGCGTGCCAACTTGCACTAGCGTTTATTTCTAGATGCCGGTTTATTGTCACAGTACGCCGAATGTCTCTCTACCAGTAATATCTACGTTTATAGGCTGTGAATGGCGTGTTATGCCATTGAAGATTTTACTGCTAACTGTTATTTATTTTACAACATTTCTGAAAGTTCCAACTGTAGGTTTATCTCCGAGAAATATAATGAGGTTGACGAGTAAATTACACGTGTGTATATCATAAAACTTATCTCATATTTTTATAATACCATATTAATTGTACGAGTGTCTAGTTTCTTAAAAGCTTATTATTTGACTTTGTGGATGTCCCATCAAAGTTAGATACGTAGGGTACTTTATATTTAAACAAGTTACAGGAATAAAGAGTTAACAAAATCACTGTGGTTAATAACTAGATAGTGCGTTAAATTAGCAGTTTATTAACATAATTTGCATTGACCGTTACAAGGATGTGTAGTTTCCTTATTATCGTTATAGCACTGCGATTTGTGAAGCAAATAGACGTATGATATAAAGCTCTTTGGCTCATAAACTACGTTGAGTATTCCAATGGGTAAAGTTTATACACTAAGTTATCTTCAAGATATTATGAGCCTGTAAACGTCTATTACTGATCATGGAACACTCGAATATTGCAGAAAATGTCGTGTCAAAGAAATTGTTTGACTGTTGGACCATAAGCTCAAAAAGCCCTTTAACGAATAAAAGACGTGTTACATTACAAGCCAAGCAGGAAACAAAATGTTGCCTAACTTACCTAGCGGTTAAAATCAAAGGCAAGTAATAACAACACTTTGACTACGGGTTACTTTTATTTCACACGAAATCGCGTGCAGTTTTTCCTGACATTCTTCTTCGTCAAAAAGTTCTGTAATTTTCCATCCATAAAATAAAATAAATAATCCGTTTATATTTTATGGCAAACGTGTTTGAATATAATTAAAATGTTGCAAGTTCAGTCAACTCTAAAATAAAGCTACATCATAATGAATGAAGTTGTAAGAATAAACAAGTTCGAAGTTGGGTTAACTTTCATACTTAATTAAAAGACTTGTAATCTTTTTAATCCTTCTTTGTTAAAATCTGTCGAGAGAGTAAAAAATCCATCGCGAAGGCTTTCTCGTAGTAGCTTATTGGCTGATAATAATAAATTACTCTGCATTAACTGGTCTTTTATTAAGCCCTTTTTCATATGAAAACAGCCGCAATTTCATCGTTGAGTTCCCTTTTTGGAAGTTATCAGCGCGATTTTATTTAACGACCCACGAAGAACTCTATATGGGGTGCTGCTATTGAGAAATTGAATTTGTCTGTGCTATATTCGGTACGTTTTACTGTTAATGATCAAAATTATTGAAAGTTCGTGACGCATACAATGAGGGCTTCCTGAAATAGCGAGCACCAGGTGGCTGCACTGAGGCGTCAGGTCCACGCACCTGTCAAAATACTTATGTTTTCTGACATTTGTTCAATCAACATCAACGTCATCCTTACGTCAACAATATTGATGACCTCTTGGCTATGTGGCGTAAATTTTCCAGGACCTCATTTGCACCGTCGAAATACTTTAAGAAACCCCTATTTATGCTTATACTGCACCTGAGTAAAGTTCGCTAGGAAGGATTAACATTGCACTTTCTTGTTTTATTTTAGTGGATGTCGCGACGCGGAGGTCTTTGACCGACGCCATCGGGTTGCTATGCCAACGAATACCTACATGATGGCTACATGCAACGAGCCTTTGGTTACTGCTATGAAAAAGCTTATTATGAATACAGCCTTTTGAGTTTTTATTTCTCGTTAAAATTTTCTTTTGTGTAAGTGGCTTCCGCTGCGCCCGTTCTTGGAAAATGATATTTTGTTTGTGGAAATTATAAAAGGACTTTATCATATGTAAAATACTGACATTATTATCTACTTAACAACTTATTGATAACATGATTTATCATTTCAGGAAGTCATGCATATTAATTACCTATTTTGATAATTATATGGTACTAGCTTCTGCCAGAGGCTTCGCCCGCGTCTCCCTAGGTAACATACTCTCTGGCATCTCGGGATAAAAAGTAGCCTCTGTTCTTTCTCAGGCTCTAGACTATCTGTGTACCAAATTTCATTTAAATCGGTTCCGTAGTTTTGGCGTGAAAGCGCGACAGACAGACAGTTACTTTCGCATTTATAATATTAGGAAGGATTGGAATTGAATTACACGTGTGACCGATGCGTTGACTATTTTAATTTCAAGTAAATTTACTTTCGTATTTAGCCGAGCCAGACGGTAGGGTAATAGACCAAATAAATCATAGTTTTCATAGTATCTACTTGTTATTGTTGGCACAGTAAAGCTTCTCTCGTTTTACATAATATTATTCTCCGAGATGTACCCACTCGGCCGGATCTACGGTTAAGGCACAAATAACTCAGTATGGAATTATTTATCTTTCCATTTCCAATGTTACTCGCGTTCATCTTGTATAATATTCGTCGAGTGGTGCCTGTATTATCGCTTGTTACCGGTTATAGCTTCCGATATGTAGCGAACTTTATGATGGTTGCCAAAGACTAACTTTGGAGCCCCCGAAAGTTGAGTAAAAACCTGTCTAGTACAGTCAACGTTGTTGTTCCCTGTTCTTTATTTGTAAAAATACCCGATAATACATGACGAGGCATTTTGTAGTAAAGGGACGGCCGAACGCTTGTGTACCCGTGGGTTTACCTGCTCTGGGAATTTCAGGCGGTTGTTTTATTTTTACCCCTTTGTTTGATGTGTTGTCGAAATAATTTCTTTATGGACGACAGCCTGGTATTTTCAAGCTTCACATAAGCTGAAATTAAAATAAACGCTGTTTCATAGATCGGCATTCTTTTGATGAAACATTTTGTTTGATCCTTGTAACATGTTAATTTTTCAAGGAAATAATGAGCTATGAAGAATATCTTCTTTCCAAACATTTTCCGAATAACATCATAAAAATGAAAAGCCAAAATAAATCACAATGTGTTTGATTCAATTCCTCAAATCCCCACATCATAGCAGGCTAGCCTTTTCCATTTATTTCGCGGCTTTGCGCCGTCAAAACAATCTATGTTATTTATTCTGGGCTTGAGCCGTTGTTTTCATGTGCGGATACATTTACATGCACGTGCTTATATGACGAGTGTAACCCTGACACGTGTGGGTACGTTCGCTGATGGAGCGTGAATGGTCGCGCCGGATCTGTGCTCCGGTGCGCCCATTGTCGTCTTCCGCGTTGCATGCGGTGGTGCTGTGGCACTGTCTGTATGTGTACATATGTATATGTGCACTTACCATACATTAATTACTGCGAACAGAGATGGTTAACGTCATGTCAGACAGAACAGGAACTAAATTTTTTGACGATGATTTCGGACGCTGATAATCATCTGGTCTATAGAGCATGTAAAAGATAATAACTATGGATAAACTCTGCTCGTATTTTAGGTTGATAAAAACACCACTCAGAAGCGACCTTCGGAGGAAAACTATAAGTTTTGGCAGCGAAACTAGTGTAGCAATTTTATGTCCCCATAAAAATCGTTTAACAGCCAGCCAGTTTGATATCAGGGATATTTGGAACTTGCACTTTAGCTGAGTCAGATCTTGTTAAGTTATCGCTTGGGTTATCCACACAATTTATGCAAATTTTTCCCTTCCAGCTTAGGGATAGTATGAATTTCGGGTACGTACATAATGTGATGAATGAGTAAGCGGGTTTTCACTCTACCTACCGACTACGTAATTTGTTCCTCAACCGTTATCACTTACACGTAACTCGGCAAAGTTGATTAATTTTGAGGAAACTCGTTACCTACGTTTAGGTGCTTTGTAAAGAAAATTTTACATACAAAATGAGCTGATAAAGAGAATTCCGCTTTAGGTTTTTAGCAAGTTTTCCTATTATTATTATTATGTAGGATAATTAAAATAAATTAGTATGTTTGGCTTATCGGGATTAATGCTATCAAACTGTGACACGGCGACACGTATTTTCGTATTTTTCCATATCTATGGATAAATAAATGTACAAGAATGTACTACAAACGGGAAGTACCCGCCGCTCTTGTACCCATTTGAGGCTCTTGAAGCTTATCCTTGTCTTTGTTTTACTTAGTTGTGATATTTAGATATGATAAAACAGACAAAGAAGGAAACATGATTAAATACGCAAAAAGTTCAGAGCTTTCAAAATTCGTGCAATCAATAAATGTCAAAACTTGAATAAGTAGGTACTAACATCAATTTTAACAATGTCCCGTACGAAAGTCCTTTGGTTAAAAGTTTGACAATAAATTATATTTTGTCCCTTTTTGAAAATGTTATGAAAGAGCGTTGAGAGTTGTATACTTATTTAAATTTATTGCTCAGATGTTGTGGATTCTTCTTCGTAGTGTTCGCTATTGAAAGACTGGGGAACGTAACTTGCTCCGTCTAAAACTCCTTCCTGTTTCCTTTGTCCACAATTTTCCAACTTTCTAATACATGAGGATGTTTAACTTCAGAGCAACTAGACTAGCGTCGCTCAGAAATAGCTAAGGAAGAATACAATGGTGTTGGGATTGAGACCTCACAGTATTGTGAACCTAATTAATTTTCTTCCTCATCATGAAAACATTTTCATAACAATATGACGATGAAAACAAACAAATAAACGGTGTTTATCTGTGAGCACAAGACGTAGCTAACTGAAAGAAATGGAGCATTATGTAAAATCTCGACAGCTGTACTTTGTTTATATGCCGTCAAGTCAAGGAAAAAGGAAAAACAGCGTGAGCTATGAAAATTCACATAAAATATTTATTTGGATTTATACTCGTACTTTTCCATTTTCGAGATTAAATGCTCTCATTTCACGTCTGCGTTTTCGTTGGTGTGTTTTCACGCGTAGTGAAACCGTGCTAGGGCAAAACCCTGATTTATTTTCCAATAATTTGTAGTGGCAAGTCTCTCACAAGGTTTTCGCTGAAAACAATTCAGTTGGTGGATGCTTCAGAACGTATACTTATCACAATTGCACGATATAATTCATGCACGGCCGTGGTAGAGAGATAAGGCACTTGTCGGAAAAACAAACTAACTTGAACACTGAAGAAGTTTAACAATACAAACTACATACAATAATAATGACGCATATGAACACATCGTTTACTCGGTCAACAACAGCCTACGTATATGCTTAAATATGCTAATACATTTTCCGAGCAGAATAATGCATGTTAATGTCGATTTAAGCGTTTGCCTAAAGGCCTAGAGTAAATCTGTCGGCTAATGGACAGACTTAAAATGTTACGGAAACGTGCCGCAGAAATATCTCAATTTACAACAAAAGCTTTCACATAAAATTATTTGAGATTTTTGGTGAAATTCTTTAAGAAAGATCTCTCTCAAAGAATGTTATTTCATTACGGGCGAGAAAATATTAATCTGAGCTTCTTTGATGAAGTACTTGATATCATTTTTGCAAATCTCTTACTAAGTTACTAAGGTACCAAGTAAAGTGAATCTTAATTTGTGTAGTAATTCTGATAATTGACTCTAGATACAATATACTCTACATCTAATTGAAAAACACTTCTTAGAATCCATTAAAGCAAAGTGTTGATATTACTCAAGGAAATTCCCAATGCTGCCGGTTTATTAACAGAACTGTGAATAAAAGACACGTGTACTGATTTCCCCCTTCTCCTTTCCAGGGAACAAAATTATGGATTATAATGGAATATCTGGGCGGGGGCTCGGCCCTGGACCTGATGAAGGCGGGCAGCTTCGAGGAGATGCACATAGCTGTGATACTCCGCGAGGTACTGCGGGGGCTGGACTACCTGCACTCGGAGAGGAAGCTGCATCGAGACATCAAGGCTGCTAACGTACTGCTCAGCGAGATGGGAGACGTCAAGCTGGCTGATTTCGGTGAGTATACCTCTATATCATACCATCACCTTTAGTAAAACAAATTAATTAGATATTCATATCTTTGCCGTTGTATGGCGTTCCGGTCCGCTGGATTTTGTGATCCAGAAAGTTATTAAAAAAAATTCATCAGCTTTTCGCTTTATTCTAACAACAAAGTTTTATATTAAAATAAAAACCCACAGAAAATACAACCGCATTGTATTAAGGGTCTAAAATGGTTTTGGGTTCTGCCGACTTCTGCCTTTCACCTACATTTTAAAAGGGTAGAAATTTCGTAGATAAGGAATGGCGCCGCTTGCACTTTTTGTTCCCATCCTTGACCGCCTTTCGCCTAACGATAAGTCGTCCCTGACGGTGGAAATATTCACAAAGAACGAGGAGAAATTTGGAACGGTTTTACATAATATTCATATTGTACTTAGACAGGTTCTTGACGGTGGAATTATATCGATTTTTAGACAATAACAACTACATTGTATCTCCAAAAAAAAAAATGTGTGTTGAAGATAGGGTTTCCCGATGAGACAAAGCTAATTTTGGCAAGTGTCGTAAGAGATGACCCACTGATACTAATAGAGCGGCGACATTCATATCATGCTTGCTCAGTGCTCTAATTTAATTATTAACATAATTGTAGCCATGACAGGCATCAACAGTTAAGTGTCAAGTCGCTCAAGTGCGATAATTATCGCAGTGTAACTCAAGATTATATAGCAGTTGTACCAGTCTCAAAAGCGCATTCTTATTCATCACTATAGGCCGTTATATATGTAAATACACGTGCATAAATAATAACTTTCTTTAGCTCCGTTCTGATACATCTCTGTCAAGGTTTTTCTCGCATTAACATGATTCAGAACGCTATGCAACAGTGATACGTTTCGAATATACTCGCAACGGATGGACGGCTGCTCCTGCGCACATAAAACGAACGATGCATGCAGTTTGAACACGAAAACCATTCACAGTGAACGCTTATCTTAGAAATATATCGGTAATGATGAATTTAGAGCAATTGTATGTACAGGCGTGCTTCTGTTCGCGTTCGAACATCAATTGTTATAAATGGTATTTGAATGACATTGATGTCCTGGTGATTGTGGCGACTGGCGACCATATCGTAATATTGAAGGCCTATGAATAAAACAATATTATTATGTACTTGGATGCTGTTACCCGTCCTCAGAACGTAATGGTGTCAACTTTTACGACACCCAAGGGAAGTGTTTACAACTGCTAACACTGACTGACTATACATAATTGACGATAATTTAATCAACAACGAAGATTGTGTGTGCTGCGTTGATGAATGTGTCGTAAACTCTGCTAACCTACTTAGTTATGACGATTCAAGTATAAATGAACAATTTAATCAATAAATATCATTGCTCAGTCGTTAATGGACACCATCTGCATTTAATGGGTATAATTTAGCATGTCGAGTATATTTATTAATCTAGCTAACTCAAGTTCATTTAATTAACCGCGCCTATTAAAGCAGATAATAAGAAATTTTTGGGACAGCAGCAAGAAGCTATTTATCAACGCTTTAATCTCTTAATAAGTTCCTAAAGTGTCATCTCGGGAAATATTGTACGGGCGAGCAAAACTAAAGTTTTCTAATTTTGAAGAAGCTGTCCAGATTATATCTTTTGGGAATTAAATCAAGATGGTATCTCTATCTCGTTGAAGAGGTCTGAGTAAGCCTGTAGAATGTGTAAGGAAACTCGAGTACCTAACCAACTAGTCTATTCTGTAAATAAATATTTCGATATCGAGCTTCACCTGAGTGATAAAACTCGCAAAGTGAGCTGTATTAAAAACAACATAAAGGTCTTCATTTAAAACTAACTTCGGAATCCGCTGTCGAGATACGAAAATGTTGTTACAGAATAGCATTACTGTATACTAAAATGATTTTCAATATGTTTTCTTTAAATTCTATTGAAACAACCACTGCCCCTTATCTATTAATGAAGCTGAAGAGTTTGTATGAGCTAATATCAGGAACTACTGATTCGAATTAAAAATTCTTTTAGATACGGATAGCCCATTTATCGAGGAAGGCTATATAACATCACGCTACGACCAACAGGAGCGGAGCATAATGAAAAATATGACGCAAACAAAGCTGCGCGGGTCAGCTAGTAAAAATAAATAATATGTTGTCTAATATTATTGTTCTCGAAAAAGATGTCAAACCAACAATATGGAAGCTTGCACTATAAGTTAAGCGTGCATTATGGCCATGAATTCTGGCTTGAGGCCAATGTTTGAACCGTTTGCGAGGCAACTGTGAGCCGTGCCAAAGTAAAGTAAACGCCCTTTTGCTTCGGGAAGAGCGGTGTGAAGACTTTCAGGCTCTTCATACATCCATTTTACTGGATTCCCCTTTTGTTTGTTTGTAAAACACTTGTAAAGGATTACAGAAAAGAAGTAATCTGTGTCGTCTGAATTTTATCGCTATGATCTTCAACACATTTGAGTGTATCCGAAGTGGGTTAATAGTCAAGTGGCGCTGAATTTTAACTCGGTGTGTTTATGACCACTCAACGCCTCAACCTTCAGCTTTATGTCGTTTCGAATTCGTTCGACACGTCGTATTGAGGAGTTTTATGAGCTGAAAGCACTTTATCGATATGCTTGTGGGGCTGTAGTACCAATCGGTACTGTGCACTTCTTTGATTGATGGCTTGCTTAACCTTGCTGCGTCGGTACCGCAATAGGGCACAGAAACGGAATGTATTGGTCTCGAATTAGTCATAGTTCAGTATAAATTATACATGCACTTAAGCGGTGGTCGAGAAGGTAATTTTTTGCGTTTATTAGTTGAGTTTTACCGCCAGAGAAAAGGTTTACAAATACTTTGAGTCACAAAAAGCCCGATGACTTTACAGGCCTTTTGAATTTGAAAAACCTTTAAGACTTCTCGGTATGACAAAACGATTGTAGTTTTTATTAAATGAAATATAAAAAATAGTATCATGAGTTCGTGACCGCATACACAATCAAGAAATGCCACGGTAAACCACTTTTATTAATATCCGGGCATATTAAAGATTAAAAACATAAACAAGTAAATAAGAAGAGAACAAAGCTAATCTCTGACGTACCTACTTCATTAATATTGTGTTAATAGTCCCGTTTAATTTTCGGAAAACAATAAATAACGTTTTTAAAAGTGCTTACCTATGTATTTACCCATGTTACCTCGTTATGTGGTTTTCCTTGACACGTGATGTCCAACTATTGATAATGCTGTTTTAATACGAAGGTCTCACATTAATCAATTTTAATGTAGGTATATACGTATGGTACTGACATTTTACTCAGAAAAGTTAAATAATGACCCGCATTACGACCCTTGGGTAAACGTGCGCATACATAAAGTTGAACTGAGAGACATGTAATAATATGAAACTTTAATGTATACCGCATGTACGAAACATATTCCCATCTCATGCAATTGTAATTATGATGAAGATGTGTAAGTTACTTTGAAGCGGTGGTACCTGCTATTATTGCGACATTATTAGGGATGCCTGCAATGTTAGTAAACTTTATTGCCTACTGAAATGAGGATGTCAGAACGAGCATAGACTTACATAAGTATCTAGCTAGGTAGGCTAGGTATCTACCTACTAATACTAATTAGTTTTTTTTTTGGGACTAGCCCGCCACCCTTTCCCAACCACTGCAACTCCTGAAAGACAGAATCAACAGTGGCGACCACCAGAAAAACGCCCAGCCAATGAAGCCTGACGAGTCCCGGAGAAACGATTCAACTGTCTTGGATCCTGCAACGAATTTAATCAGAAAAGTGCAGCGGAGGAGTCGGAAAAAAAAAATCCACTTCCCTCCTTATCAAGCAGGAGACAGAGTAGAGCTAGGCCAATAGGCACCAAGGGACATATACAACTGTACACAGTAACAGTAGGTTGTAAAACCATGAGTCGGCCGTATCTTCGTTTTCCCATACATTTGTAATCAATTGAAGTTGGTATATTGTTCGCTTCGCATGTACCCGTAAATAACCGTGACTGGTAGCAAATTAGGAATGTTCCAATAATATGCCAAAACAAATTAATCATTCTGTGATTTATTTGTGTACGTTGTTTACTCGTATTTTTACCGTGATTCATTTGTTATTAACCCTCGGTATGCCTGGTGGCTAAATGTTACGCGGTATGCCTGGTGGGTCTGACAGACCCTAATTTAAAGTGACTATTTTCCGTACTAGTTGTGGTAACTGGTGTATCTTAACATACTTATATCTGTACTAAGGGTATATAGTATTGATAAAAATGAAAAAGCAAATCCACTATATTAACTAAATAAATTAATAAGTAATAATTAAAGGTTATGCTTTTAGCAAAAACAGGCCTTTTTAACACTTATTGAAAAAATAAAACAAAATCAACGAAACTTTAGACAATAGAAGGCACAAGACAAAGACCATAGATAATGCTATAACAATCAGTCCTTGTCACTCCCATCAACGGGTGTAGGCAGAGGTGTAAGGAATAACCTCTAGATTTGACTCCGGCGCTCGGGTTTTTTTTTGTGTTTTTCCGCCATCCCAGCTGACTCCGGACTAAATTAGTGGCCATAAGTCTTCAGTTGGTTGAAAATGTTCAGCTACTGAGAGTGGTGGCACAGAAACATATTTTAATGAAATACAACGGTTTTAGTAACAGGGTGGGTCTGACAGACCCTACCAGGCATACCGAGAGTTAATTAAGAAACGTCACAACATAGCATCTTGCTATGTAGTCTATCCAAGAATATTTAGGAAAAGAATATTTAGAAAAGAAAAATGTTAACATTAACACAGCATCTTCGCTTTTAGCCGAGTCCAGATTTTATGAAACGGTAATTAACTTACATATATTACAATTCCAGGTGTCGCTGGCCAACTAACGAACACGACAAGCAAACGCAACACATTCGTGGGCACACCGTTCTGGATGGCGCCCGAGGTGATCAAACAGTCGTGCTACGACAGCAAGGCGGACATCTGGTCCCTCGGCATCACCGCCATCGAGCTGGCCAAGGGCGAGCCGCCTAACTCCGAGCTCCACCCCATGAGGGTGCTCTTCCTCATCCCCAAGAACAATCCCCCGCAACTCACCGGCAGCTACTCGAAACCTTTCAAAGAGTTCGTCGAGGCGTGCCTGAATAAGGACCCAGAAAATGTAAGTTTCGAACAGACCCATACGGAGTCGGAGGATACGGATTAATTTCCCGACCGACGGCTTTCGTGTGTGTAGTGTTTTGTTAGAACCCTCCCGAGTGTTTCGGATTACGCGTGATCCCTTAATCTGGTAGATAAAACTTGTAGTTCATTGCACTAAATAGATTGTTTTAGAGATTCACTAGTCCCTACATTCCCTACGCAAGATTATCTTAAGACAATCAAAATTAATTTAAAACTTTCAGTATTTCATATATCCATATTCTGGTTTTCGATATTTTAAACATTATTTGTTTCGTGTTTCAGAGACCAACGGCTAAGGAATTACTAAAGTTCCAGTTTATCAGGAAGGCTAAGAAGAATTCGTATCTAATGGATCTTATAGATAGGTATAAGAAGTGGAAGGCGCAACGGAGCGAGGAGAGCGAAACCGAGTCGGAGAATTCGGATTCGTGAGTATATTTAATATTTTACACATTCTTTTGTTAACGACTCATCAACGTGGTAGACAATTAGTATTAAAAAAATAATTAAAACAGTGCTACTATCGTATAAATTTGAAGGTGTATGTTTGGATTCTTCTGAAAAATTCATTCAAGTTAAAATATCATGAGTGCTAACTTCTAACTATATAACTACAACAATCTCATAATAAATCGACTGATAACGTATTAATGATATAATAGTAATCAGTTCTAGGATTTCTATGCTTTTGAACCTACCTTTGTTACACAGAACTGCTTAATGTGTTTTCAATACCGAGACTTGTGGACTTGTGGGTGTCATGACAACCGTTACACGTGCCGCTTTATGTGTACGTTTCACGCAACGCACTGAATTATTATGCGTATGCCTCATACATAACATACCCTTAATACTCGAGTACATAACAGATTTTTGGCATATTTAGTAGTAAACATACGAAATTATGGGCAAACGGTAAGTGTTTTCAATCACCGTAAGCAATAAAAACTTCCAAAACATCAAGTAGATGTAAAAATGCATAAAAAGACAAGAAACATTAACTTGACACTTACACAGCTTCCTAATAAAAATAACTATTCATAGTAGTAGTGGAGGCTTCATGTGAGTTATCGTTTGCTTAGTTAGGCTGGCCTTAGGCTCTACAGACGGGCTATCTTTGAACAGAGGGCTTAGTGCGAGTTTTTTACGGTCTCTATCGGGTTGACGTTCGCTTATGTCAAACCGTCCGTCTGTCCGTCCGTCCATCCATCCTCACAAACTTTTCGCATTTGTAATATTATTAGGATAGTATAAAAAAAAAGGTTTTCCGTGAGTGGCATCAGACGGCGGCGGCGGTTATTCAGATTCAATAAAAAATCGTCGGGCATAGTGCAAATCCGCGGAACTAGCATTAGATAATTCCGCGTATCTCTAATACACTAACAAATGTAGCAATACAATATAGTATAGACTTAAATTGTTTTCTACTAATATACAATACAGACTTTAATAGATTTCTGTTAACAATACATAGAATAGAACACATGAATAATACCCTCCATGTAAAAATGAGGTCAAAAGCCGTTGAAATAAAAAAACAAAAAAACTTTTAACCTTCCCCTGTAAACCTACACGCAGTGCAGATACGCACACTTTACGTATGTAGATTCGCGGATTTGCACTATCCCCGACGAATTGACGTTTACGCTAAAGTGATCGAGAACGTTAAAAATCTCGCACACCAGCTGCAAAGCCGCAGTTCTGCCAACCGAATGCGCAGCCCACTTGTAGTCGGCGACCACTTGGCGTGCAGTTCTTACAAGCCTTAGTAATTTACTTAAATCTTTGCTATAAATGTTCCAGGGAAGAATGTCGGAGCGGCGACAGCGAAGCTGACGAGCCGTGGATCATGACGGTCCGCGGCGGAGCGCTGCAGGCGTCGGCCGAGCGCGACAACAAGCGACGCAACAAACACAACAATGACGACGACAATGGTACGAACTTTTATATATGTATCTTATGACTTTGGAATAAGGTTCAGATTATACATGCTTCTTCAAGGTATGATGAGTATTGCAGTTGCTGAATTATCTATTAGCCTTTTTGTGGCAAGGTGTCCACTACTTCACATGGCCTCCCAATAAGCGTCGCTACAGGTACAGCTTGATGTTACCAACAATCATTTTTCAAGCGATCAAGTTGTCAACCTTAAGTTTGGACAACGACGAGGAATGGTGGTCGAATGGTGTATGGTTATTCTATGTCTCTTGGTCTTGGCCTTCTTTCTGGCAGCATATGTTGGCACTTGGGCAGTTGAATTTGGAATAAACGACTTCAGCTGATCGTCATGCATTTCCACTGTTTAAGATAATTTCTTTTGTCTGCAACAAACAAAGGCTCACTGTAGTTTAGACGATGACCGTGCCTGCGGTAACTGAACGGTTTGAGAGGGGTGTTGACGTTTGTCTGTGGGTGCAAAATCTAGCAACACTTCTCGTGCGTGCGAACTTCGACCTAATTCTTGATTAGCCTCATGAGCCTTACGCGGCTGTAGTCTCAGGTTTAATGTTAATTTGTTCTAACTAACATATTCCATTCTGTTTCCAGTGGCACCGCGTGAGCGCGAGTCCCGCGAGGCGGCGCACGCGGGCGCGGGCGGCAAGCAGAACGGCGCGCTCAGCGCTCGCGCCGACCTGCCCGCGCCGCCCGCCGAGCCGCCCGCGCCGCCCGCGCACGCGCCGCACGCGCCGCATCAGCAGCACGTGCCGCACCAGCCGCACGCACCGCACGTGCCGCATGTGCCGCATGTGCCCGCGCACCAGCACGCGCTCAACAACAACACTAATGATAAACACCCGGTAAGGGACATTACTGTCATATTTTACATTTTTATTTAGGTTACAGGGTGGAAATTCTCATGGATGTCCTCACGAAGGGGGTCTGTCAGACTTCGACTGACTAAAACCACCGCGTGTTTCATCGCACATTGCACAGGGGGCTACGGAATCACTTAAGCATTCTTCAACACAACCCCCAGCTACTGCTGCTGTTTGCTGCGGGGGGGCCCGGCTGATTATATTTTACATACCTTATTTTTTGTTCATGAGAAATCAACCAATAACTTCTCCCCTTTTTTGGCCGAGTGGGAAGAAGTGTCAGACTGACTGACTAAAACCCACCCGTGTTCCTTGAAATGCCTTAACTCTTTCCGTAACCATGCTACTTGCATGCATGCGAGCTTGTTGCAAATGGACACGTGGCCTAAGACTTCATGATACGTTGTGGTGTTCAATCAAACAACAGGTAACATAATCGATTTCAAACCAGATTAATATCATCACAACCAACCTTTAAATCAAATACAATCAAATCTGCCTAAACCCTGCATGTTGTTTACAAAAATAAATAAAAACATTGCTCACATGATCACTAACAACAACCTAGTCCAGTAAATTCCATAATAATAGTACTATTAGGTACTAGTTCTATTAAGTTAAGAAATCAAAAATCTTTCCTAAAATAACAATTGACTGGAACTCGTGTTAAAATATTGATCTGAAATATTTTCGTCGCATTTTCCAGTCGCGGCAATCGTCGAACGTGCAAGTGAACGCGGAGCAGAGGAGCGTGAAGGAGCGCGAGCGCGAGCGGGGCGACCGCGACGAACGCAAGGAGCGCTCCGAGCACCAGCCCTCCAACAGGGATAGCGTAGTCTATAACAAAAACGTTAGTATTGCAATAACGACTAAAATAAAAATACAGTATTGTTTAGTTTTAAGAACCATTAAGGTAGGTATTCCATTGGATGCATAGCAGTATGGTCTGCTGTGGCAAACATGGCGAGGCGAGCGTAACTCCTACCGAAAGCTACCTGGAAAATAGCATCAAACAAAATAGAATAAAGGTTTTACTGTGTGTGAATTTAGGGTAGATAATATCACTTAAAAAGAATATTGCAGGTAAAAATATCTCCCAAATAAGCTTCGCAATCCAGCGCTTATTTTATGATTTCTATAAATAATTGTTTTATCATTTCAGGCCACCCCTCTGGACCATAGAGGAACAAACAGTGAACAGGAGAACAAAGTTAAGAGGCATCCTTATCTGCAACAACTTATATACCCACTACTGAATGAGGTAAATTACAATATTCTTTATATGTTTTGAAGCGCGAGAGCCCAAAGATAGAAAATATAAACATAGACTGTCGTCTCTAAAAGAAGCCAATTTATAGCGAAATATCGTCAAGGCCAATCACCAGTAATCACTTGGAACAGCAATAAAACGCACTTAGCGCCCAAAGCTGAGAATCTTAGCGGTAAACATCGTTTCGCTGATGTTTGTCTCCCTGGGTCAGTCTTGCAGTTGAGAGCAGCATGCAAAGCAATACAATTATGTTCTAATCTTGTTCTTCTTATGTCGTCAACGACACACACACACACATTTAAACCGTAATGGTTTAAATTATATTGTTTGGGGTCAGTAGGTGGCCATGTATAAACATGCTATGTCAGAGGTGTTGTTTAAGTCCTCTTAGATGCTGGTGAAGGGACATTTGGGACACTCCAGTAAATGGGACATAGTTTGGACCGCACCGCACTCGCATCGGGTTTCTGATAGATCCATAGCCCATCATTTAGCTAATCGTATGCATGTTGCCCCCAGCTGTCCCGCAAGCACGGCTCGGGCAGCGCGGCCGCCATCGAGGAGCTGCGCCGCGCCTTCGAGCACGCCGAGCGCGCCGCGCCGCATCTCACCAGAGCCTTCGTGCAGCAGGTAACTACTATCTGTAAAAACACTCATCTAATTCTATTGATACAAATGAGGCTGTGTATCAGCACTTTTTGAAAGATAAAAATACAGTCCCTTAAAACTGCTCGTCACCACTTCCCATTGGGCCAAGTTTCGACCTGTAACCAGCTCACATACAAGTTATATTGCGTGGACACGGGGCCTATTGTGGGAAGAAGTCGCGCGAATAACTCCCCAGTATTAAATTATTTTTTACGAGTGCCATGGAAGATTTTACGAACCTGAATACAATTTTGAAATTGTCTGCCATCTACGACTAACTATATGCTATCTTCATCTGCTAGTGTCACTTGGTCGAAACAACTTGTGTTCGGTAAAAGGTTTGATTCATTTGACTAATTCTACACCCAAAAACCACAGGAAAACTGTCTTTCTCTTAAGTTTTTGCATTATCATGTTTATGTTCTCTATTATTATAACTCATTGTCATGTTGTATGTTCCAGGTGGTGCAAAGGGTGGCTACTCAGTCGCACCAGCCGTCGACGCCTTCCCACAACCCGCCCTCGCAGCAGTGGATGAGGTAGGTACGGTAATATCAACCTTTATATCCAACAACGTACTGCACTACGGTAGACGGGAGTTTACTCGCACAGGTGTTGGGTATTACGACAGAAAAAGAACTAATTCTGCATATAGAAATGAAACTACCGATAATATTGAACTATCAGCAGCTGAAAAGGAATGTCGGTTTATTTTCATTTCTATTTGTTTTGTTTTTCGGAATATTTATTTATCGTATTAACTAGAAAGATTAAAAGAAAATGCGCATGTCAAAAATAATTATGTAATGCTTTAAGACTAACTAATATGAGATCGATAACATCGATTGATCCATTTATAATCGTAATTAATTTTGGTGTCGGTCCATTTTAAATATAATTTGGTTTATTATACAAAATAACAAGGTTTGGTGCACTTTGAAGTTTATAATTAAAATATAATTTCTGTTAATTGAAGCCAGTCAAAGTCTACTGTTAGACTATTGTGTTGCGTTTACCAAAACGGATTGGTTTTTGCAGTGATTGCAGTCTTTTCTCAAAGATAGCCGCCACCCGCCTGAGGTAGCAAACCGGATTTATATTTTGTGGTTAGTGCGTCATGATGCGTATGACCTCATCGATGTCGATGTCAGATCCTTGTTCGGTTAGCCGCAGTGCGTATTAGAAGAAAAAGCAGATTGGTATCTGTTTATTAAAGTAAAATAAAACATCTGCGCCTGAAGATTGTCATTTAGGTCTATTGGAATTTTATAAGCTCATTTATGAAGTTTTAAATTGTATTGTTTTTGTTCTCAGGGACCTATAATAAGCTATGCGCGAGTGCGGCGGCGCGGCGCCGGCGGCACTCCGCACACTGCGGGCGCACTGTGGGCGCACTGTGGGCGCACTGCGGGCGCACTGTGGGCGCACGGGACGCCGCTTGCCACAGCTCGCTACGGCGTCACTTGAACAAACTATCTCATAGTTGTAACCGATCGTCAGCGAGCTCGGCAAACGCTCGTCATCAGAACTCAGAATCAACACTTACTTACATCAATTGCCATTTTGTAAAACGATTTACTGAACCACGTATGTACGAGATCTATTTCTATATTGTATGTTGATTTCTAAGTTTGCGCATTATCTGTTCCAATATGTGAAGAATTGTTTCGACGGTTCATAGTAACAGTTTTCCTGTTTATTTAAAAACTGATATTTTATAAGAGTTTCGTTATCTCGCTTGACATTGAGCCGCTGTGTTCTTATCAAGTCACTAAACGCTATATCAATTCGAAATTCTTTTCGAATGACTAAATACTTCCGTATGCGAAATTTATAAGAGCCAAAACAAACTATATTATCTTACTGTGATTATCATATTTATATTATGTTAACTGAAACCTGTCGAAAATGTTCTTACCCATATCACGGTTTTGACGAGGCATTAAACTATTATCCTTTCTGTTCCGCTAACAAGATTATGTTATTGTAACGAAGGTCGACGTAGAGCCGCAACCGAGTCACAAAGTTGCAATGCCATAGTGTAATTAATAAAACTATAACGTAATAAATACTTAAGATGGTTATGTCTTATAATATTTTATATTATGTGCATTATTTGTGTAAATATCATTTAGTTGTGATGTCATAACGCCCTGCGGTAACTTAGTTGTGCTAACATGTAACATTACAGCGGCTTGATGCTGTATAGTGTAACGCTGAGCTGGGCGCGCAGCTCGTGTATAGCGTGACACGCGCGTGTACATTACTGTCCGGTCGTGTGGCCGCATGTTTAAGTTTTCACTGTGAGTTGTTTTAGTATAATTTTCCCGCGGCTGTTTGTTGAGTGCTTGGGTTTGTTTTACAACGGTATTGGATCTTTTTTTAACTTAAATATTCGTGGAGAGCTCATTCGCTACACTTCGCCAATATTTTGCCATAATTATTTTTTTCTAAAATTATTTTTTACTAACACAATCATTTTGTATAGAGAAGTCTGATTAGCATTGTGATCAGTCGTCTAAATTCTAACATATTTATATGCTTTAGAAATCGATGTTTGAAACTTTATATAGAAAGTGTTAAGTGTCATTCCAAACAAAAGACAATATTGTCAGCATTTATAGATTATTTGTTTGAAATAATTTGAGTTGATTTTTGTGAAGTCGCAACATCTGTGAACTGTGTCCGTTTATGAAAATTGTTATAAATTCCCGTAGTTTAGTTATTTGAAGCTTAGTTTTAGTTGTGTATTCGGCTACTTACCGATTTTGAATAAATTAGTGACTAATACAAGTTCTAAAAGAATCATAGTCCGATCATTGTTTCATAGTTTCGTTCGTATTTAGGAGAAAATAATGGTAGAGTGATTTGAAGAAGGATTTAAAGTATTTTGTTAATATAATATGATGCTGACACCAATGACCATGCGGTGTCGATATAAATTAAAAAAACATGCTTAATATGCGACAATATTTAGCAATTGGGAGTATATAGAGTATATTATAATGAAACTACAAACATTATTATTGCTGTGTAAAAATGTAAACCTAATATAAATGTAAATTATGTAGTATAATATAAAGCTGTTTTATGAAGTGTTCTTATAAGCATATGGAGAGTAGTTATTGTCTTTCCAATTGACCTTGTGTCGCAGGCGAGAGCGCGGCGCGCGTAGTGTACGGCGTGTAGTGCGTGATGCGCGACGTGTAGTGCGTGATGCGCGACGTGTTGTGCGTGATGCGCGACGTGTTGTGCGTGATGCGCGACGTGTTGTGCGTGATGCGCGACGTGTAGTGCGTGATGCGCGACGTGTAGTGCGTGATGCGCGACGTGTAGTGCGTGATGCGCGACGTGTTGTGCGTGATGCGCGACGTGTTGTGCGTGATGCGCGACGTGTTGTGCGTGATGCGCGACGTGTAGTGCGTGATGCGCGACGTGTAGTGCGTGATGCTGCGGTGCTGCCGGCGGACGATGTGTCGGTGGGCCGCGCTCTCGCTCTGTGTATTTTGCCTTGAATTTTTGTTTTGCCATGTGAAAATATCATGGAACATGTTAGTTTGATTTCGATGGAGGATCAAAAATTATTTTTCCACTTGATCGTATAAATAAAGCGTGTAGTGTTAGAGGTGGGCGATAATTGTTGATTATTGATTAAAATTAGGTGTTTGTGGCATTGGATAGTAGTTGAGACGCGTTGACACGGCGGAGAGCGCGCGTGGCGTCACGCCGCGCGCGCTGTAGTGGACTGTAGTTATTGTTATCTTCGGATGTTGCAGATATGTTTCGGGATCGCGTCGTTTGGTTCATGGGTATTTGTGATCATATTTGCATAGTTATTAAAAAAATAAAAATCTATATTATTATAATAAAAGTCTGTATTGAAACCGACATTAGTTATCTGTGTAGTAATGTTAGTGCGCGCGCCACGCTGGTGTCGCTTAATCGTTCAGATGTAACACGTAAGACGTATTGGTGCCGTTCGGGCGGGTTATAAATACTCGTCCAGTCATATTTGCGGCTAATTAAAGGAATAAGAGTTGCTTCGTCCGCAGATGGGAGGCTGCACAATGTGCACATGTTGTGTTCGCGGAACGTGACGCTCGCACTAACACGTAATGGTATAAACTCACGGCCCTCCACTCGTGCACCAAGTTAACAGCTAACGGCGCGTACCATTAGTGTAATGGTCAATTAATGTTACGGCGTCATCATTCTAACACGTTTATGTAGGAAACAAATTTGACTCTGAAATAAAAGAAGTTATTTAATTTTGGAAGTGTTTGTTTCATTTTATTTTCTTCTTACCCCATTCATTTCAAACGCAGGGCTGATCAGCGAGTACATTCTTGAAGGCGTACTGCATGACGAGCCATTATAAATAGTGTGACTGACATTGGCAAGGCCACCATCAGGGATGTTAATTTTGAAAACACAAAAAAGTAGTCGAAAGTAGTCGCCAAATATCAGAGTTAGGCGGTCACTGGTTCAAAAGTTATAAGGGTTTATACTTATAGGTGGCCGATATACCGATCTCGGCGGGCGCCTACCCCAGCTTGGCCCATTTGAATTTCAAAAGCTAGGGCACTTAGCGGAGATCTGTTTTCTCCCAAATTTAGTCGCTAATTAGTCGCAATTTTTCGCCAAGTCACAGAATTATTCGGCTTTTAGTTAAAAGATTTATCGAGTTAAATTTTTTAGTTATAGTCCAAGAGCTAGATCGAAGAGTACGAAAAATTGCCAACAATATGTGTAATATACTTCTAGTTCCATCGGTCTAAAGTCTTTAGAAATGCCAGAGAGAGATAAATTCTCAATTAAACTCTTCGATTTAGCACTTGGACTATACCTTAAAAACAACCGATTTAAAAAAATATTACCGATTGGTCCCATAGATATTTCATCAAAATCGGTTTAGCAGTTTGGCTTTTAAATCAAAATAGCTCTGGAATTCGTTTACTTGGATGAGGTATTTTCCTGTCATTTTGAAATGACGTATATTTTTGAAATTGCGTATTTTGCTTTCCTGCGACTTTCCACTGGTGTTGTTAGGGGCCCCCACCAAATAAAAAAACTGGCCAAGTGAGAGTCGGACTCGCATGCAAAGGGTTCTGGAAAGTAAAGATACCTGCGAAGACTGTGGCAAACGTGATTAAAAAAATGCAGCGTGGAAAGCCTCCTCAGCGCAGTGTCGATGAAATCTGTTGAAATAAGTATCTCTATTTACTGACCAAATGTGATGGCGGGTTCCAAATCTATTGGTCACCAAACAATATCTGTCCATCCATTGATTCCCAAGAGCTCCATAAATATTTAAATACAAATTGCACAAAAAGAGAAGACAAATTTTTAATAACTACTTTTTTAACTTTATACTTATTGTGTGACAAAGTCGATATGTGATGACAGAAAGGGCATTTTTTGGTAGATTGTTAATTTTTCAATCGCTTTGAGTACCTACCAACACTAAGTAGGTATAAGATTAATTTGTTTGCCTATGTACTTAAACTACTTAAATACCACGAAAATATAAAATTTGTAGTCGGGGTGAGTCAGATAGAGTGAAAAGGGTTTTGTTATTGGTATAAACTTTAATGAAACGTACAATATAACTGATACACTGTGACGACACTCTAGCCAGAATTCCCAATCTCCGCCATACTTCTCTATCTGCGTAATCTTTACGTCTGTCCTGTTCTTTCTCTACTTTATCCCTAATAGAAACTAATGAATCTAAGAACTTCTTAAGGTAGGGCGTGATTTGGGGAACAAAATTATCTTTTTCCAGGACGGCTCTGATATCAAAATGAGCGTCGACGGGTGAACGGAGCTCTCTTGCTAAGGTGAGAAAAGCCGGAGACACGCCAGTTGTTTGGCATAACGCCGAGTTCATGGCGAACCGAACAGAAGGTAAGTGGTTAGGCCACGACGAATGCTGTGTGTCTACCAACTGGGCTAGCTGCACCTTTAGATCTCTATTTTTCCGCTCGGCTGGATTTGCCTCAGGATGATATAAAGGTAACAAGTCCTGTGTAATTCCCAATATATATGTACACTGTTGCATGACAGAAGACACAAATTGTACGCCATTATCAGATATAATGCGGCGAGGTAAGCCATATCTAAGGAAGTACTCTTCTATCAATGTACGAGCACAGACTACTGAGGTGGCGTCTACAAGAGCAAAGAGCTCGACCCATCGAGTAGCTGTATCTTCTACTAGCAAAACATACCTCTCCCCCTTCTCTCCAGGTGGGAGCGGGCCAAACAAGTCAATCGCCAAAACTTCTCCTCTTTGATTTAAGACTGGGGTCTGTAAAAGACCTGAAGGCTTAAGGTTAGATGACTTGTACCTTTGGCACGTCGCGCAAGACTTAATGAAGTCGGCGGCAAATCGTCTCATGCAAGGAAAGAAAAATCGCTGTGACAGCTTATGCAAAGTTCGGTCAATACCTTGATGCCCAGCAATAGGAGTGTCATGGCATTCCCTCAAGACGTCAAGCCGTAAACTCACAGGAAGTACAAGCTGTGGTTCCTCAACATCGACATCGGGATTATACCTATAAAGGACTCCTTGCTGCATGAAGTATCCTCGTTCGGACCAGCGTTTTTCTTCTACTGCATCATTATTTTCAAGACCATTAATTATTTTTTTTAATTCAGCGTCTTCTGACTGAGCAAGTCGGAGTTCAGTAGGACTTCTAGTAGGTAACTCAACTACGACGGAACAAATACCACACTGATTTTTACAATTTTCTTCGCAGGTGGGACGACTTAGTGTATCGGCGACCACATTGGCCTTGCCTGGAGTGTACTCGAACTGAATATTGAACTCTTGTAACTTCAGTGCCCACCGTACTAATCTACCTGACGGCGACTTCAAGCTCAACAACCATTTCAGAGGTTGATGGTCGCTTCCTACAATAATTTGTTGACCTTCAATATAGCCTCTAAATCGTTCAACAGACCATACTACCGCAAGAGCTTCCCTCTCGGTAGTGCTGTAATTACGCTCGGCAGGATTCAGAAGGCGGCTTGCATATTCAATCGGCCGTTCGTCTTTACCTTCACCCTGTAGCAATACTGCACCGAGAGCGTAATTACTTGCATCTGTACGCAAGATAAACGGTTTGCTATAATCAGCTTGGATAAGAATGGGCGCAGACGTTAAGCGATTTTTAAGCTCCTGAAACGCCTTATTTTCCTCAGGGCCCCATACCCAAATCTAATTCTTTTTTAACAGACGTGTTAAGGGTTCAGCAACATCTGAAAAGTTCAAAATGAACTTTCTGAACCACGAACAAGTCTGAAGAAACGTTCTAAGTTAAGGTGACGTAGCGAACTTGGTGCTTTCATGTCCGCCACAGCGCGAACTTTGTCATTGTCAGGCGAAACCCCATCCTGAGTAATGACATGACCCAAGTATTTCACTTCTTCGCGCGCGAAAACACACTTTTCGCGATTGGCGCGAAGATTGAACATGCGCAACCTCTCAAAAACTGCACGTACAGTTCCCTTCACGCAAGTTTACCTCCGCGAAGTACGTCGCAATCAATTGCGCAGAATGTCAATTTGACAACAAACATAGAACAGCGCATGCGCGGGTAAATAGCGCATGCGCGTGTTTGCGCAAGATGGCGGGTGTAATGGCATCTCACTCGCTCATATACGTTCGATGCATACGTGTGACTCGCTTGCTCAATGCAATACGACTGTCGATGCGAAAAGTGTTACACATTGTTATTGTTTTTAATTACTTATTTTGGTTTTTTACTATTTCATTTATTTTTTGTGTTTTTGTGGTGTATGCGTTTGTTGTGTTACTTTGTGATCTTTTTATTGTTACTGGTTGTGTTTGTTACTTGTTTTTGTGGGTTGGTTTGTGTGTCAGTTTTATTGTTTCTCGGTTTGTGTGTGAGTTTTTTTGTGTGATATGCCTAAAAGGAATACCGTTTTACGCCGTCAGGCGCGAAAACTAATTCACAATGTGGTGAATTATATGCAGAAGGAGAAGGACACAGGCGTGCATAATGTTGCACAGGTGCAACGACGCGCTGCTGAAGCAACAGGTACGTCGAAACGCACTGTAAGAAATATTATTGCTGAAGGCAAAAAAACAGACATGATTTCCGTTTTTCGTACTCCGGGAAAAAAAGGCGAGTCCAGAATCCTATTACTGGAATTGTTAATTTCGACCAAGGGGTCATTAGACGCTGTATCCATGATTTTCATGTAACAGAAAAAGAAATGCCAACTTTAAGTCGGTTACGTGCTAAGTTGCAAGCCGATATAAATTTTAAAGGATCTGTAAGTAGCCTTAGCAGAATAATTTAAAATTTAGGTTTTAAATGGAGGAGAACGGAAAATAATAGAAAGGTTCTTATAGAGAAAACCGACATCCGACTAAAAAGAATTTTATATTTAAGAAAAATTAAACAGTATAGAGATGAAGGAAGAATAATTGTTAATACCGATGAGTCGTATGTCCATTCGTTCCATACAAAAAACACTTCATGGTCAGATGGATCTGATAAGGGGTTAAAAGCTCCGATTTAAAAGGGACAAAGAGTAGTAATCGTCCACGCGGGGTCCGAAAATGGATTTATCCCAAACGGGCTTTTAACCCCATAGAAATGGCATGGGCGGCTATCAAGCATCATGTAGCCGCCAAGAACGTGGACTTTAACATGTCACGCATAAAAGAGTTGATCGAGGAAAAGGTTAACCTTATGGGGCAAGAAGAATGGGCGGCTTTATGCAACAAAGTCAAAAAAATTTAAGATCAATATAGAGTCAGTGACCACGTTGTGGATGATATGACTGAAAATTTAATTATATATACCGGAAACAGCTCGGAATCTGAAGACGAGTCTGAGAATGAGAGAAGTGATGGGATGGATTCGGATGGAATAGAATCTGACATGGAATTACCTAGCACGAACGCCTTTAAGGACCCACAATTTTTTTTTTGGAAATAGTTTCGGAAATTTTAAGCGATAGTGACAGTGAATGACTTTAATGACTGATTGACTATAAACTTATATATATTTTAGTGTGTTGTGTTTGTTTTTTTATTTGATATCTAAACTCCACAGGAGAAAGATCGTGGAATAGGCCTACCGGGGAAACCACGTTAAAAAAAACTCACCATGTACACTACCTCCGAAATGGTGATTAAAATGCAAATATAACACATATATTAAAATACGTATAAAATAAAATTATTCTACGAACGTAACACTTTTTTACGCGATTGCACCTGCGCGGTCTTGACTTAAACCTAACTTCGGAGGGGTAAACAACGGTGACGCGAACTGTAAGTCAGCGACGTGCTGATCGAATCCCTCGGATATGACGAGCAGATCATCTTGGTAGGCTAATAGAGTGACATTCTTAAGTGAGGCGCCAGAGCGCAGTCTGTCTATAAGCCGTTGAAAAGTGGACGGAGCGTTTTTCAGGCCAAACGGCATCCTTTTAAATCGGTATGTACCAAAAGGAGTCAAAAAGGCCGTTTTATCTCTGTCGCACTCCCTAACTGACACATTCCAAAATCCACTTCTCATGTCTAAGGTACTCATAATGCAATTGCGCTTGGTAGACTGCACTAACTCGTCTATAAGCGGCATCGGGTACACATCGGTTTTCGTAACCGCGTTAAGTTTTCGATAATCTACACAGAAACGAACTTGACCGTTCTTTTTAGGTACTAACAATGCTGGAGAGCCCCATGCCGATTCGCACTCTTCTATGATATCATCAGTCAACATCTTTTCTAATTCCGCCTGCATAACCTCTTTTTTTGCAGGGGTGAGCCTATACGGAGGAACCGCGATAGGAGCGTGATCGCCGGTGTCAATGACGTGTTCTGCGAAAGTCGTCGGTTCACCTTTTAACTCGAATACGTCCTTATTTTCAGAAAGTAATTGAGCAAGTACCTGACGCTGCTCATCACTAAGACGTGACGCTTCCTCGTCCCTAAGTATACTATTAATAGGCACACTTTCAACGTGATGTGCTTTTTCAAAGAGAAGATCGAACTGCTCAACACTGTCAGCAAAGTGCCATTTAGCATTACCGAAATCAACACTAATATTAAATCGTATTAAAAAATCTATACCTAAAAGACTTTCATTATTGTCCGAGTCAGGAAAAATTAAAAATCTTACAAGCCTGGTTCTACCTTCAAGAGTCACATTTACCTCGGTAGTAAGTACATTCAATAACCTACTGACACCATCTGCTAGTTTTACATTTTCCTTACGCGAGGACATAGGATGATCTTTGGCCTTTAGGAGAGCCTATAGCGTATGACCAGCGACGCAGCTTTTAGCTGCCGAATCTACCAACGCAATACCGTTTTCACCTAAAATACTTATCTTTAGCACGGGCCTAAGATAAGATCGAACTTTATTACGATCACCGAAAAAAGGTTGCGAACCACTGGCAATTCCGCACAAATGTTGACAACCGTTAGTATTATTAAAATTAGGTATGTTTTCAGAAAAGAACTGGGAACCCCCTGTATTCTCGAAAAAATGTTGACAAGAACTTGCAGTATCGGAAAAATGTTGAGAGTTACTGGTAATGTTACAAAATGGCTTATAATCACTGGAAATAGGCATAAAATCGCGAACTATGCAAGATTTTGATCTGTCAGAATTACCAGAAAAAGATTGACAACCATTAAACATTACCGACCGCGACGTACTCTCATTAACCTGTAACGGTGACGCGTACTCCCCCTGATCGCAAGTAGTACAAACATTTGAATTAGTACATAAATATACGATAGGATTCTCATGAACACAAGAATAACGATTATTAACACTAACACAATTATCGAAATGATCATTTAAAAACACAGAAAGAGTGTTATTATTAACGCAAGAAATCTTTTGTGATTTAAAATTATTTTTCTTAAAATTACTACTCGCTAAAACACAATTTTTACGAGAAACTTTAACATATAAACATTTAGGTACAATAGTATCGGAACAGTGAGTACCTACAGCGACAACATTAGAATTAGGAACACAAGTAACACAACTACATTTAATAACAGAATCCCCTGCGACGTGCGCAGGGTTACCTCGAGCTTCGTGATAACGATAAGACTTGCACTGGTAGCCGCTAGGGGGCGCGGCCGCGCCCGCACCAGCAAACATCACGTTGTCTCGCGGCGGCGGCGGCGGGGTGGGCGCTTGCGGTGGCGGCGCGTTGACCACGCAGCGTTTGTCGCCATGCACATGCACAGGGCGGGGGCGCGTGCGATGCGACTCAATGTGACCGTGTGTGAATGTGTCGGCACACGAGATTCACGAGTCGATGATAACGAATAGAACGACGAATGTTCTTTATTTTTCATGTTATTAGCGTTACACTTAGAGCACTTCGACTTAATGACATTCGCGGCACCACAACCGTAACATTTAACGTCTTTTATGTCCTCACTCTTTGAGTTATTTTTGTTACTGTTCACTAATTTTTCGCACATATCTTTCGTGTGACCGCTACGTTTGCAGTAAACACAGAACGACTTCACATTCCCTACCTTTTTCGCGGTTGAGTCGCCCGTGCGACTACCGGCGATGGCAGTGGAAGAACGGGGAGCAGCACTCGAAGAGGCAGTACGCGCAGACTCGACGGCAGCGGCGCGTGATCCTTCTTCGCGGTCAGACGATTTTTGCGATAGGCGGCCATGTTGTAACTCATTTAGGGAGTCTTCTATAGCTCGCGCCTTTTTAAGCAACTCGTCGAACGTTGATACTGCAGCTCTGTCGATACGCTTGGGGATGCGGCGATCCAGCAATCCGAAGGTCATATCCAACTCGACACGTTCGCATAAGTCTTCTTGAGGTAGCTTGGCAAACAAGGCTCGGACTTTAGCTATGAATAAATCCGTATTTTCTTTCTAGGTATATTCGGAAAGGCGGGCGACGTTCGCCATACGCACTTCGGAGTCTAGTTATAGCTTCATCCCATGTTTTCGTAGTGCCTTTGACGCCCTGCCACCATGTTCCCGCTGAAGAAGTGAGCAGCATCGACATACCTAAGAGAGCGTTCGTGTCGCTTATGTTTAGGCATGACTTGTAAACTTCGATGGCATTGATGAAGTTTTCCACGGATTCCTCAGGATTACCGCTGAACTTGGATGAGCATTTCGAAAAGTTTGCTGTTGACTTCACGAGGGCCTCGGCGGCGCCGGCGGCGGCAGATGTACCTACATCGATTGATGTTTGCGGCGTCGACGAACGGAATTCGTGACGGACTTGATTGTAAAATTCTGCTTGCGACTGTTGTATCGATGTTAACAAGGTCGTAAGAAACTCTTGTGTCGTAGTTATATTGTTTGATTGTTCCAATTCTTCCGAATTTGATTCTCTGTCGGCGGGAAGCGACTTGCGAGCCCGCGGCATTTTGCAAAACACAAGTACCTACAGTTTTCACTTGGCGAACTTTTTGCAACTAACGAAAAGTTTGATCCACATAACAAAAACCACTGAAACACACGTTGGGTGCCAAGATGTAGTCGGGGTGAGTCAGATAGAGTGAAAAGGGTTTTGTTATTGGCATAAACTTTAATGAAACGTAGGTACAATATAACTGATACACTGTGACGACACTCTAGCCAGAATTCCCAATCTCCGCCATACTTCTGTATGACAACATACTAAAAACTAATAATATTCTACCAACATAACCAACAGCCAATCAGTGGCTAGAATTGTGAATAGTGGAAAAATTCTGACAGCTCTGCTGTTATAGGTCGGCGCAAAGCGCATGAGCGACAGTGCGTTCGGATACGCACTAGGGACTATAACGTTCAGGAGCCTTACCTCGACCCATACGACCAGGGAGACGTTTGGATACATCCGCTATAAATTAATATTAGCAATTTGTGTTTTGTTGACCTTACGCAATTTGGTTTCGAGCCACTGGGAATAAAATTATGGAGCGCCTGGGATTAAGCCATCTAGTGGACCTGGGGCCTAGTTTGGGGCGGTTTGGTTCTACCTAGATAGACCGGGCAATAGCTCTTCCGACAGTTGACAGATGTGACTAGAGGCTCTAGAAAATTACATTCTGACAGCGATACCGAAATGATTATTTGAGGGAATGTTAAAAGCTCAATTTTGACGGATCGGACCACTTGACATTTCGATAACGCAAGTCAATCCCATAAGTTTTGAAATTTTTGGAAAATCATAGTCGCTGTAAGAATATTATTTTGCCACAGTTCAGCTTGAGCTATTTGAGTTTCGGCGCACAGTGATGAAAATAAAAGACAAAATTAGTTTTGATTTTTTACTGACTAGCTTAACAAGTGATACAAATGTACAAAAATACAAAATGCGCTAGCTTAATATATAATCATGGTAAATATGTAGACATTCAGCAAGATTTAGCGCAGATCATTGAATAACACTTAAAATAATGAGAAATAACTAATAATCTAGTGTCTATGTGATGTTAATAATTTAATTCTACAAGCTATATTACGTAAGTATGGAAGTAATATATATAAGTAAGTATATAACTGTAACAGAATAAACGCAGTACCTGAAAACAGGTCATTCGTTCATCATTATGAACAACGTTTACTATGGGACCAACACAGAAATTGCGAAAAAACAAATCGACTGCTCCTTAGATAAATGTGAACATAAATCCGCTATTCCACTGGCGTTTTACGAGCGTTGGCGTTTCTCCAACGTTTGCGCAACGACAACGTTGCGCACATGCGACGTTGACGTCGCGTTTGTACAAACGCGACGTCCTGCCTGCGCCCACACGGACAGAGCGGGACAGCGTGATTGTACCTGTTGCCAAAAGACGCAACGTTAACATCGCGTTGACGCGACATTAACGTTTGCCACTAGAGACTCGCGACGTCAACGTCGCGTCTGCTTAGCTTTGTCGCTGCGCAGACGTCAGAGAAACGCCAACCCTCGTAAAACGCCAATGGAATAGCAGCCTAACTCGACAAAATGTACCGAGCAGCTGATTTTTTCTTCGCGATTGAAATAAAAGTTGTTCACAATGGTGGGTACAAAGACTCCGTTTCAGGTAAGTATTGCGTTTATTCTATTACATGTTGTATAGTTAGAAATTATTTACAGATGTTAACTTATAACAGTTTGCTAGTGTTTACATTGGACTATAGTATTTACATGTTACAACTAACGGAAGTACAATGCACTTTGATAGCGTTACTACATTACACAGACTACTTAAACTGTGCTACGATACATACAAACATGATAGTTTACAAGTTGCTGGTGATTATGTGAGATTCTGTGTTACATTGAGATTAAATGTAAGTCTCTTTTATTTTAATAAATATAAATATAATGTAAAATTAACATGATTAATTCCAAGCGTAGTATAGGCGTTGTTTTAAAATTTAAAAATAAAATACTGTTTTTCTAATAACTTTGGTTGAATAGTGCCAATAATAAAAATTGCCCATTCATAATTTAAAAAACACATCTAATTTCTAAATAAATCAATATTTCGTAGGAACTTATTTATAAAAATTACGTACCTACTACCTACCAACTAAACAATTTAGAACTTCGCCTCTCGCGGAATTGTGAGGTTAATTTAAATAGATATGAAGTCATAATTCTAATGAATAACAATGGTTTGATCAGCAGGAACGCAGCCAATGGGAGACCACCTTTAGTTTGATTCGGGTTAAAACCCATTAGTCATAAAAAGTGGTCCATGCGATCGCAGAACGAGACAAAAGTGGTCCGTGCGATTGAATCTGCCCACTAGGTATTGTAGCACACCTACGTAAAAAAATCACTGAAGCATCCTACTTTCGCGCTGCTTTCTCCTTAACAAATCATTCATTAGGTCACCACTAATGTATTACAAGTACAAAACTGTCTATTAATGTCTGTCAGTCTACTTATTCTTGTATCTCGCGCTCCTAAGTAATACGTTACTCAGTCAAACACGACTACAATATAATACTTAACTAAATTCTATTATACACAAAATAATTCTAAATTAACGATGTCTTAAAGAGATGCTAATTATGCAGTTGGAAAGAATTTTACTGTATATCGATATTTTTTTAAGTAACGCAAAACTTTTTCGTGTTTAATCGTTCGTGAGTCACTTAAGTTGTTTACTAATTGGAATCAACCTTGCGTGTGTCGAATAGTACACAATACTAAGAGATTGAACTCGTATCATGCATACGTTGTTTTATTATGCGTCAACATGGTTCAATACGGTCTGTGTTTACTGTTAGATTACAAATCAAACAGTGCTCCGCGGTGACTCATCCGACATCTCTTATTTAACCATCTTAAATATCACAGAGGTATTAATTACATAATTCAAAATATCGCTGCACAGATCACCGTGCTGCGGCTAATACATGCCCTTTCACGGACGACGTGGGAACGACACATGTAGAAAATAGCTGCTTCAAAATAATACACGCTAACAAGTTATTTGCAGTTGTTTTCTAAATGTGACGTCAGATATAAGCGTTCAGCGTCTGACAGTGAAGAGAAAATATCCAGTGCGATACCCACTAATGGGCGCGGCGCAGATCGTATGCAAAACGTATGCGACGATATTTTAATCCCGTTCCTGTCAGGGTGCGTCGGCGGCGGCGGCGCGGTGATGTGTGAACCGACCTTAATACTTACAACTACGGTATAAAATGTATTCTAGTTACAATTTGCGACGCGAACACCGGACGAATGTAATTTCTTCATCGTGGTGTTGATCACAGGCAGTGTTGGAATGGAATATGGAGGGGCCCCGGTGACTACTGCTCGAATGTTTTAAATGCAACGGCTTGTTCAGTGCGTCTGATGGTTCAGGCGCCGTTCTTTTCAGAAGTGTTGGTATTTTCACGATGAGTAGTCACTTCCACAGGCCCCCAGGTCCGCTTGACCCTGATCTTCGGTTCTCGATGATTCAGCCAGCAGGTAACACCTATGGGGAAAAAAATACATTTTAATATATGCGAGAGGAGCGCGGTATGTCAGTGTGAGTCAGAGGTTATGTGACGCGCGACTCGCGGGTGACTCAATCTTGTTAGCCACGAATAATGGACTACTATTAAGTATGTGCCTTCTGATGACGAAGCTATAGTTATGGGGAATGAGGTTTTGATAATGTGCGGTAGAGGATGTGAGTGATTATCGAATAAATGCGCTTTCACGGACACGTATGTAGGTGTTATTCGGGAGTCATATCGCCGAAAGAAGCAAAGCTTCCGTTTTAAATAACTTGGAAAAGATTTTAAAGTTGAGGGATCTTAAAACTTGAAGTTAGTTTACTATTCAGATTCTCTTTTGTCTCCTTAGAAAATAAGATGATCCATTGTTCTATACTCTAGCTAGAGTGTTATTTGAACTATGTATAAGTTTATAGTAACGGAAACCTGTGATTTTTGTTATGTATTCCCTATTCTGAATATTGTGAGAATTTCTTTGTGTTTAACGTAGGAACAGCTACATTCGCCACTGTTTCCTTTGTGACATAGAGGTGAAGGAAAAACATACGACGTAGTTTCTCAAGCCAACAGTTACACCGTTACCTACTGACTATAAGTATTAGACAATAATACCGCATTGAATTAATACCTAATACATTACAAAAACTATAACCGTTCGACACAAGAGAATAGCTACCTTCTCAAGGATTGTTATGCAACCTTTGTTAAAAACAATAACTATGACAAATAGTGTTTCTTATGTACCACGCCATGAATAATACTTGCATAGCTGCATAGTAATGTAACCCATGTTATTTACATATGGGATTATAATAATATAATAAGTTATATTACACAAGGAAGGGCTTATCGCAAATTATAAAATTATACACGTTCATTCATGAGTCCTAGGAGAAAAATTAATTTCCATGTAATTTCTTTTACGTCCATTCACTGTTGTTATACCGTGTTTACCATAACAAATCCATTTCATAATTTAACTAACATTTTATTGAAACCAGTTGCGCTATAATAATAAAACCGGTAGACTGATACAAGCCGACCAGCCACCGATATAAAAATGATGTACCACATACAAGGAGCGCTGTTGAGCTGGCTACTTTGTCAGTAGGAACATAGTTTGTGGTACAAACATGTCTCTTGTCTCTTATTAGACGAGGCATCCTGCTTACGGGTCCTGACCTTTTATCGGTATCGTGTATCAAGTGGGCAGTGAGCACTGGACGCATAAAATGACGGGCATTCATTCTCAAGGTATGAGTTCGATCGACGCGACTGGCTGTCGTGTGACTGGAGAATGGAGATACCGGTCGCATGGTCCACATAGTTATTTTGAAAGTGTGTCTACGACTTGCGACTTTTTTTGCAATGTTTTCGTGGTAAAACCGAAGCGTGTTTTGCGAAAGCTCTGCAAATATTGTTCTTAGTCAAAGAGACTACCTTTTTGCATGTCATGATGATTCATTTTCTTTCGTTGTAAGAAACCGCAATGTGGTATCGCTAAGTCGTATTAAAGGAACCTTTCCTTAAGCCGTCCTAAAACGGGAGACGTCTTGGTTTCGTCAGGAGTTCTAAATCGGTATGATGATCATTTTAGCGCTCGACAGCATCGTGGTAGTCGATTAACAGCTCGTTTGATACACGCAACCATACATTAATAATCCTCTAAATACAAAGTATTTAATTAGTAAACAAAGAAGCTTTATTAATTTAATGTCGAAGCTTTAAGCAGAAAGAGTTATCACAACAGACTTTTCGCTTTAATACAGGAAAGATAAAAATGCAGGAAAGTTATGGCAAAGAAAAGTAAGTAGTGTTTTGCCAGAACCAGTCTTTTAAATAATTATGACAACACCTTTCCGTTACCTACACAGGTACATTCTGTATCAAGTCTATGGTTTTGTTTTTTTTTTTTCTATGTATAATAACGACTAGTTGCTGAGTGTTAAGCCACAAAAAATCATTCAATTAGATATTCTAATTCAAACATCTAAGGTATTGCAGTACAGTGTGATATTTATCTGAACAATTTGCACGAAGCGACTACAGACCTGCAGTGAATAGTCGATTACTGGCTCTTGATAATTATTAATGTAATCGAAAGAGACCTAAGCTAAGCAAAACGTGATTCACAATGTAATTTATTTCTGTAAGTTATCTTTTAAAGGCAAGAAACATTCATACACAAAATATATTTAAAGTAGACAGTAAATGTGATTCCTGCAGACGTCTAAGCTATTAATTAGGCAACCCTGATTACTAACTTAACTGTAAAATAGTCTAGATTAAGGTTAGGTTACCCCTATATTAAAAGACCTTTTATAGAGGAATAAAATAAAAAAGTAAAAAACGTATCTTCATTAAGTGCACTTTTCGTTTTCACTGCACGACCATGGTCATAAGCATAAGCCTGTTCAATATATTTGCGACTGAAAGTTTTCTGTCTTTCTTCATTTAGCTATCTCGGAAACAACATCAAACTGTACATTGTCGGTTCCCTTTTTCTCTGCAAGTTAAGATTTCCCATCAGAAAGAATTCACTTCCACATTTTATAAGGTAAAGGAACATTAACTAGTTTATCTGTTATGTTGTATTCACCTACATAAGGCAAAATATTTATGTGCTTACTGACGCATCTGACGATTACGTACGTACCTTTTATTCTTATATCTTTTTGTATTTGTTTTCCTGTTTTGCACCCGTTACTCTACGTCATTCATTCATGGAAAATTGGATTTCCCATAATAATAATGAATGGGTATAGTATTTTATGTATTGTCGAATCTACCTACACGATGATTGAATAGTTTGTTAATTTTACGCAGTACCTATTTCTACATGCGCCTGAGTTTGAAGTATCCCCGCAAGCTGTTTGCTAATCTCTCAGCTCATCAGGCCTCGTTACTGTCAATTGATCGGCAATAAGTTCATTGCCATTTGACCGACAAAAAAATTGACCAACAATTTATTGAACAGTTACTGAAATTAAATGAGCCTACTTACAGATATTTACAGTTACAGCTCAGCCGTTCGCTTCTAGTTTCGAGAGCAAAACAGTTTTCTTCAATTACTAGTACGTACCAACAGACTAGATTTAGAATAAAAATTAACCTACTATGGTCTCAAAGACCTACATGTAACTCCTACAAGTAAGTTCATTCATATCATTCAGCCCTTTCCTTTCATTTCCCTTGCTACCTTCCTACTTAGCATATTCTACTACCTATGCAAATAGTTAGGCCATTAAATGAGTAGTAACCGGCAAGTTATCTTAACCCGTAGTTCCGTGGGTGGCGACTTGTGCAACCACTGCACTAACTGTTATTGCTAAATTAATATCATGAACGAGAACGACTTCAATTCTAAGAAACTCGATTTAGTTTTCACGCTAACATTAATTTCCTGGATTAACTGGTTTTGTGGTTGATAGTGTGGTTCTAACTACAATTTGTAATTTGTAAAACCGCTTGTTATTGTTTCATAAATTCAATTAGTATATAAATATGGTTAAAGTCAATTATGCAGAAATCTATGAATAATATGGAAAACTAATTTTCGTTTAAATTAAATAAGCCTTCTCAAACTTTTTTGAAGTCAACATGACTGTATAATTAATTTATTACTGAGGAAGTTGGTATATTAATGACACCTGATTTTAAGTTCAAAATCATGTACCTATCGAGCATATGGTCCGATTGCAAATTCCTTAGTTCCGAATCCTTTACACTAATGTATTCAGTTTGGTTACTTTTCGTCATATTCTTGTCATGAGCCACTTTACGACTCATTCGTTTATCTTAACTAATATTGAAAACAGTTAAAATTGTTTGTATGTTTGTACAAGGTAATCTCTGGAAGTGCTGATCCGATTAGGGAAATTCTTTCGCTGATAGAAAGCTGAACTGTCGCTGAATGTCATGATATGTTATTTGTTATTGTATGGATTATGTCATGGGATCGAAACTACTGGAAAAACTACTCGTCTATAATAATGAACGAGACTGAAAATATGAGTAAAAACATAAATACACACATCCTCCACAAAAACGAGGAAAACTAACAATACACTCTTAGTAAATAGCCATGTTATTGGTACACAATTACACATGTATTTTATCAGGACACACTGACAATGATCCCTAGCAGGGCTACGAATATGACATCATTACTGACGCAATATTTTACGAAGGAAGTTACGGTATACCGTATGTATACTTTTATGTAAACATGTACCACTCGAGTGAGTGATAAATAAGTAATTCAATTCAATTATTATTTTTATTGACGACGCAACAAGTCTGGGTACTTAATTGTGGCGGTGTCCTCATCGTGTCCCAATTCGATAAGTTGGAACAGTAAAGGTACCTAGAAGTATAGAAGGAAACGCGTCGCACCGACCCCAATAAATAAGTATAAGTGGGCTTATGCCACTTAACCCAAAGCCATTGTTATCGAAACTCTCCGGTCCATAGAACACAACTTAAACCTCAAAATTTTTCAATACTTTAATTCCACTTAAACCCCAAAACAGTAAAGAAAATCTTTTCTATACAGTAAACTGATTTCTAAAAATATATGATCAGCTTCAGGGGGGCTACTCTCTAACGAAATCCGTAGTTTCGGGCTTAGTTCCGGGCGGGCATTTTCTACTTCGTATCACCTAACCACTGAGAACTAATGATAACACGATTTGACAGTTACTGTGAAATCGTGTTGTCATTCATTCTCAGTTCGGGTTCGGGACTAATCGTAAGTCTGTAGGTGATACGGAGTAGAATACGAACGCCCGAAACTAAGCCCGAAACTACGGATTTCTTTAGAGAGTAGCCCCCCTGATTAGGATTTCTTAACAGTAAACTAATTCCTCAAGTTGAATTTATATTCTTAAGAAAATCGGAATCTGTGATTTTGCCTTTGACCCCATTTTATTTCTAAAGTATAGCATAGTTTTTAATTATATTTTTTATAGTGGATCACTGTAGTATACCAATGATTATGTTTGTCTTATAAGCCTCTAAAACTCATGTGGTGTATTTATGCATCTTGCAATTTGTTGTTGACTCTACTAAAACTGTTTTGGGGTTTGAGTGGAATTGAAGTATAGAAATATTTTGGGCTTTAAGGTGGAATTAATGTATGGAGTTTTGAGAACAATGGCTGGTTGGTGTGTTTTGTGGGGTTTAGTGGCAAAAGCCTATAACTGCAAGAGAGATAGGTCAGATCTATATACTTACAATCAAGGTACTATATTATGTAAACTAATTTAGTTCTTAACTTCAGTCAGAAAGAGGCGTACGTTTATTTCTTCAAGCTATAATATTATTATCCGGTGGAGACCGATACAGCCTTGTGTTTCAATAGCATTGAATCAGTTGGGAAAAGTTTTAATATGGCTATTGTTCCTTCACCTACCCATACCCAATACATGTTATGATTTGGTACTTGAGGTTCAATACCTCAACTACCAAATCATAACATGTATTCAGATGAAGATGACAATGGATTTGAAACTTAAATAAAATATATGGGAGTTCTAAACTTGCTCTTGCTGCTGAATTAAGCTGAGAGGTGTATAAAAGTGGCAGTAAATACTTTGCACACATTAGATTAGAAAGCAAAATTATTATTTTGACTCTACATCAATACTATCATATTACAAAGCTTGTTTGTTTGGTTGAACGCGCTACTCTCAGGAACTACTGAAAAAATATTTTAGTGTTGGATAGACCATTTATTGAGAAAGGCTATGGGCTATATAACATCACGCTATGACCAATAGGCACGGAGCATTGATGAAAAATGTGACGCAGACTAAGTCGCGCGGGATTTGGAAAACCTAACATCTAATGGCTAGTAAAGATTAATGATTCAAATGTAAATTTTTCGAGAATCTAAGTGGAATAAATTAATCAAGACGCCGTGGTCTCGCCGCTAGTGAATGAACGATAAAAATCAGGTTTTCGACACGGATTTATTCCGTGAAAAAGGTGACTAATTTCATGAGAAGTCAAAGTGAAGGTTACTTCTATGAATCACGATTCTTACGGAACAGTTAGGTTTGGTATTTGCAATGATTCTTTATTTTGTTATAGCTTGAGTTTATCTTCCATTTTAAAAGTCAGTTTCGACGATTGGTTTAAAAAGCTTAAAACGGTTTTAATGGCAGTTTAACAGCTCGAAAGCCTATTCTTGTAGCTGTTGAAGCTATAAAACTTCAAGCTATTTACGAGTCATTGAGGAATGGAGGTAAAAGTATATTGTTGGGATGTTGCCACTCAAATCACACTAAAATCACTATATAATCACTATATATATATTTTTTTTTTTTTTTTTTTTTTTTATTTCACTATTCTAATCACTATATTTATGTACTTATAATCATTGAAAGTAGGTTGTGCTATAAAAGAAAATGTATTTACTATTACCAAGTAAAATCGTTAGAAATCTCGTTTAGTAAAAGTGGACAGTTTCAGTTTCGATATATGATTCCACTGCTTATACTTTGTAAATGATTTTTTTAACAATGTCTAAAAGAGAACCTGACTAACTTGTACTTAACTGGCAATATAAGTAGAATTATCTTGACCGTTATCCACTTATATAATGTCGTCGTAAAAATAAAATGTTTCAAACGAAACTTAGCTTTCTGAACGAAAAATTCCAATGCGATAGAATTATTTTCAGAATATGTGGACGGAGGCAATGAAAATGAAATCTTTTGGCAAATTATGTAATCTTTTGGGCTCACTTCCGGTGGACAGCGATGCGGACGAATTTTTTGACGCCTTATCTTAGTTAGGATATTTTATTTTAAGTGTATATATTTAGTACTTTAATGCTGTACCTAGTTCATATCTAAATAAACTTAATGTTGATCTTTAAAAGGCTAGGTATAATTTGTATAGTTATAGGTACTTATTTAATCTAAAGTAACTGCATGCACTTGTAAACTGGCACATTGAACCGTGTCAAGGTGCTACACCAAAATAAGATAGCAAATCGAGACGGTCATTAGATCAACGATTTAGTTTATTTATCATTGAAATGGGGTTAACTTAGTTTTGAACTGAAGGCTTATGTAATGATTGTCTTATAATTAAAAGCTTAAGAAACACAAACTACATAAAGAACTGAAAAATGTTTGACATAATTTAAATGGTCAACATCCAGCGGGTTGAGAAATAGTTCGTCCTTGACCACACTATTTATGGCATATTTTATGGCTCGCATGCAAGTAAAAGTTATTAAATTGCCAGTGAAAGTGTAAAATACTCTTTTCATCAGCTAAAATCTCATATGATCACAACGCATGGCAAAATAGTAATATTTCTACGACCAAACATCATTACCATGGTTGGTGGTCAATATTGCTTTGGTTAGACTGATCGAACGAACTGACCGACGATTGATAGGAACGAACAATGGTTCGTTCCTAAGCCAACATATTGTACCGTATCACCCACCCATAGTCTCATATTTATAAAGACATTTACAGGCTGATAATGTTTTATAACCATTGTACGGTCAAAATTCTCCGTACCACTTGACAATAGGGCTTTGAACTTGACAACATATATATTTACGTAGGTAAAGTTTTATGCATTACTAGCTTCTGCCAGCGGCTCCGTCCGCCTGGAAATCGGAAATTATATCAAGTGAACATTATATACTTCCGGAGTCCCAGGATAGAAATTATCCTATGTCCTAATCCTGCAGCCGAGTTACGAAAGAATGTATCGGTCGCATAGACTGTCTTTTTGACATTGCAACCGTATTCGTTGTTCGTTGTCGAGCAGACCATTTTTAAACATATAAAATAATTCTGGAATTATAACCGATTGTTAATGACATTACGATTTGGTACACAACTAGCTTTTGTCCACGACTTCGTACACGCATATCCAGTTTTCCCGTTCCCGTAGGAATTTCGTGAAATCTTCTCTAAGTGCTCTCCTACACTCCCCAAGGAACCTACATGCCAAATTTCAGCTTGCTGCGACCAGTAGTTTCGGCTGTGCGTTGTCTGTCAGTCACTCAAACAGTCAGTAACGGAAATTTTTTATTAGGGTGCGGAACATGCTCTACCCCTTTAGAGCCAAGTTTCATCGAAATCCGTTCAGCAGTTAAGACGTGAAGAGGTTACAAACAGACAGCTGACAGACAGAGTTACTTTCGTATTTATAATATTAGTATGGAAGTGTGGAGTTGCGGAAGTTCCTATTAGTGAAATAGTGAGTGAATTAGACGCATGCTACGCGACAATGGCCCACGTTAACTGTCGCCGATGACCTCGACAGCTCGTTCGTGGTATAAGCACGTATGACAGAATACCTAGTACTCGACTGTATTCGTGGAGATAGAAAATTTAATATATCGAATAGTATGTACCTATGTCTTTTTGTCGCAATCGAAAATTTGTTTTCTAATGGAGAAATGTGGAACAAGATATATTGCTCTTACCCTTAATAAATTGGGACTATGGCGAGAAACAATTATGAAAAAAGTTTCTCCGTGTTTATTCGTGTTATACGTATTTTAGGATTTTATAGATACTGGGGAGTAAACAAAATCTTAAACTATGTGTGGGTTGTATGTAATAAGTATGTAGTAGTGGTGGTCATAAAATATCCTCTTAAGCACAACAACGTATTACTTAAACAATTTAAAATTATAATCATACACTTGTTTTTCCTTATAGTTATGGTTTAGATGACAAAAAAAAACCCAATATTATGTCGTCAATAAAAACCATGTAGGTTTTTTGGATTAAAAGCAAAGCAGATATTTGTTAGTGTTTACTGTGGTTTTTGTCTTAATATGAGGTTTTGACTAATCTATATCTATACTAATATATAAAGCTGAAGAGTTTGTTTGTTTGTTTGCTTGAACGCGCTAATCTCAGGAACTACTGGTCCGATTTGAAAAATTCTTTCAGTGTTGGATAGCCCATTTATCGAGGAAGGCTATAGGCTATATATCATCACGCTAAGACCAATAGGAGCGGAGCAGACGAAGTTGCGCGGGTCAACTAGTGATGTATAAAATGGCAATAAAAAGAAAAGAAGGCAACTGCCGCGATCCTAATTGCGATTTGTACCGATAGTGCTTGCGTTGCTTTTTAGTGCTCTGATGTTGGTGCACGACGCGCCTATACAGGGTGTCCCAGAACTCAACGTCAACTTCTCTCTTCGTCTCAGAAACTTGAGGCAATTGTGTCATTATTTTTTATTGGGATTCTAGAAATGTTATTTAGGGTTACGTTTCCAAAGTTCAAATGAACAAAAATAAAAAAGAATAACCACAATAACCGAAAAATGGTACAGTTTGATCAAATTTCTAGGTTTTTCTTAAAATGCCCATAATTTTCAACAGCGAACAATTTGCACTACTCGTTGTAAGTCAGTAAGCAATCTATAAAGAAGCTTATGGAATACACACAGTGATCATTTACAATCCAGTATGGAGATGAGGATTTATTCTGAAACCTGATATCTTCATCCATGAATATATTGCCATTGTACTCTTAATACCTTTAATGAGAATCTACAACTCTGTGCTAAAGCAATTGGATTGTAATTGCTGAGAAGTTGTTTTATCATTGTTTTACTTTATTTTGTTTTATCTGAGATTAAAAGTAATTTTCAGTGTAAACAAATCTGTAAGTAAACTTTATTATGTTTGCTAGAAAATGTGGAGCACATTATTGACCAAAATTTTAATCTAGCGGTATGCCCACATCATTTAAAACCAGTAGAATTGGAGGTGTTTTTCTTTTCAGGAAAATCAGTTCGTGAGTACAAGTTATATAGATAGGTATGTACTATTCTTTACTGCTGACTTAAGCAGGTTTATGTTTGTAGTATTTTAAGTTCTGATTAAAGAACGATTTAAATCCTACTTAGATGTAAAATTTTGCAAGGTTTTCACGGTAAAGTCAAGGTAGAGCTATAACCTAATAAACACCCAAAAAAACCCACCACCCTCCACCTAATAAATATATTCATAATTATACATACAATTCTACATTTAAAATAATTTTTGAAAATATTGAATACATTGAAATGCTACTTAGCCGTCTTCCTCTCTCCTAATTTTTGCTGTGCCCGACAGGGTCCATATTGATCTCTAACCTTGTATATACCATCTATGTTATACATATGGAACGCAATAAAGTATTGAGTATTGAGTACTTATTGAATAAATGATTAATTCAGAAATCGGGGTAACAAATAAGACGGTACAGAAAACCTGTATAGACGATAGACAGCCTGTGTGTTAGACCACCAAGTGAGGAGCATGTAGGTACAATACAAGCTCGGTTTGTTTCGCCACACCTCATTTTTTGCTCAGCTCATTTGTCTAGCGGCACTTAATAGATTAAATTGTACATAAACATACATACACATGGACGTCTTGTTCGCAGGTTGGCCAAATGATTTGTTTTTTGTTTTTATCAGAACACGTTAGACTGGTAGGTCGTTGACCTTCGGCTTTTGCCGCCCTTTGCTGTGTATTATCCCCTTGTAAGTATCGTTAAAGATATGAAGTAAAATAACGTTATGTATTTGGAGGTTTTAAGGTTTCTAAGATCGCTTAATTACAACCAAGGTAGCTTTGGTCATAATAATTTTGTGATAAATTGTCAAATTTTTGCGATATCTAGCTGTGATTGGCTGAATGATTTTTCTACTGGTAGCGGATTGGCTGTCATTTGACATGCGTGTCATGTGACGGGCCAATATTGGTTTTCTAGAAATGGGTTATTCTTGTTTCAGTAATTTAAAGTAAGAAATAATGGGTTTAAGCTCCAGGATATTTTAGATACACAAATAGGTAATTCCTGAAAAGTTTCACTGACTGAAATCACTGGATAATGTGTAATGCGGTGTTGAGTTGAGGTTTGTTTTTTCCTTATAACTTAATAATAAAAGGCTATGTAGGTAAATAATTAAGATGTGTCTATGGTTAGTTTATTATTTTTGTCCCCAATAAATAAAATAAATAGGTACATATTTTTGAGTTGAAAAACACGGTTTAACCAGGTGCGTCAAACCTATACGTACGTATTTTTAATAGGTTAATATTTTTAAATTATAAACAATAGGTTACCTACCTATTGTATTTTACCTTTAGTATTTTTAAATTAAAAACAAAAGGTATACCTTTATAATAAGTTAGTATCTTATAGGATGGTATAGACGTCATTCTATTTACATGTTTTGGATTTTAGCTTTTTATCCTTGTTGATTTACCTGTATTTAGTACATTGGGAAATTAGGTACACTTGGACTACGCACGTGATGTGTTTGTCATATCCCATTAATTAAGCACCTAATGATTGGCAATATTTTATTTAGTGGTGACTTGTTTGTAAGTGACCTACACTGGTTAATACGCAAAAAAAATAAACATACATACGTGCACCCCGAAACATCGCTGACAAAAAGCATTTTCATGTTCGGCACGTTGGCATACATTTTATACAATACACCCCGTATTTGGCAAAGAACAAAGACATCTGTGCTGACACATTTCGCTGCATTTCCTCTGCATTTAGTTGGCATAATAATGTCCTTATACGAGTACATTCTCGCCAGGGGTGCCAAGTCGACGCGCCGTAGTGCGACGAGGGTCAAAGTTTTAAGCTGTCTGCGTTCACTGAACTCTACGGAAGGTCATATCTCGACAACCGACTTTATACCTTTCACATTAATAATCCAAATAAGAGGTTGACTTACGACCGTTTGGAATTTATGTTTTGTAACCTTTTTTGTGTGGAGAGATAGAATTGAAGAGTTCTCAAGTCGAAAGGACATGGCCAACTTTTGTATGGACGTCGGCATAGTTATTGAATTTGGTTTACACCAATGATTTTTGGTGTTTTATATTCGTGAATATTGGCTCATTAAATTGCTATAAATAAAAAACTCAGAGAACTTGTCATTACAACAGACTAGACAAAAACAGTTTCATAAAACCTTTTAATCAGATTGCTAGCAATAAGGTGTTAGATTATAATTTTGCTATTAAAAAACTTATAGGCGCTTTAAAATAGCGAACAGTTGTGAATTATTACGTTTAGGTATTACTTAGGTATATGGTTTTAGTATTATTAAGCATTTAAACAAAGTACTGGCCACCTAAATGAAGGATTTTAAACTGCATATTGATTAACATTTATTAAACTGGGAAATAGTCTCAAAAAATTGTGACAATAATAACAAACATAACATCATGTCTGTATTCCACGAAGGGTTGGGCAGAGGTGTACCTACAGTACACCCACATTTCACCAGTTATTTTGAATACCATGTAATAGGGGGCGAGTCTATTGCCATCAACCGGGCACAAATCCAGAATCCGGGCTGCTACTGAGAAATTCCTGATGAATAAACCCAATATCACTTTGCTCGACCTGGGAATCGAACTCAGGACCTCATGCTCAGCAGTAGCGCTTGCGACCACTAGACCAACGAGGCAGTCATAATAATAATATTAACAAAGTATATATTCAAAACCAATGTTTTTCTTTAAAGTACATTTTTACAGGTTACCCTTATATTTTTTTTAAAATAGTTCAATAAACAAGGGAAGCACAAAATAAAACAAAAAGTAAAAATAATTAGTTATTTATTAGAGAAAATAAATAAAAATATTTTGCTGTATTATAATGATTATATCTTAAGTGCCTACCTAGATAACATACATTACAGCAATGCAGCGATAGTATTAATAAAGAGACCGAGAGAGGACAATCAACCAGCTTTTTTTTTATTTCACAAATAAAAATCTGGATAAAGTGTAAGTATAGGGCTTCAGTAATTACATAAATAACTGCTTTAAACATAACCAGACATGTAAAAAAATACAACCATCTTAATATATATAAATCACGTGTCACGTTGTTTGTCCGCAATGGACTTCCTAAACTACTGGACCGATTTTGATGAAACTTTGTAACTGTCTGTTATTTGATCCAACTTAAAAGATAGGATAGTTTTTTGTAATGGAAAAAAACGGGATATGCGCGTACGAAGTCGCGGGCAAAAGCTAGTTGATTTATATATTATTATTTTAAATTGTGATTATAGTTTTCAAGAAATATTAGCCTTTGTTAGAATATTTTAATATTCTTGAATTGTTAATAGTATGTTGTCTAAAAATCCTGCTGGATATTGTTTTGGTGTCTTGCCCAACCAAGGTACCAAATTATTGTCATAATAACATGACAACAACAACCAACAGTCCGGTTCCCTACAAAGCAATTACAATAGTACCCTATTAGTTTACTTAACATTTACAGGAGGTAAAAGATTATACAGAATTAAAAACTGGGGTACTGTAAGACCCGTCCAATAATGGCAAAAATGGTTTGGCATTTCTGAGACATTTTCAAAGTTCAAAATATTAGCTTTTGTCTTCATAATATTAATTATGTCTTCTATATGGATGGCACTAAATGTAGAATGTGTCTCATTCATTTGAGGCAATAAATGCCACTGATCGCTGTACAAGTGTGTTTCATACACTCTACAGCTCCGAGGAACATAGAAACTATGTTCTTGCAAAAGCAGTCTTTTAATGAATTGCGGGACCAAATGCAACATTCTGTTTCTGCATTGTTGAAATATACAATGAACAGATGTGATCGAAGCTCGCTTATAATTAGGTAATGATATGGTATTATTTTCCCTTTGTAGTGGTGGCTCTGGTGGGCTGACAACTTGAACATTAGGGACTGCTGCATTGTTGTCCGAAGCCAATTCCTGCATGTCTCATGATGAGTCATGCACTGCCTGTCTATTTTCTCACATCCAACACACATGGCAAACATAGTTGTTTCTTGAGGGCTGAAAATAAACCACAGAATAAACACTGATAAATGCTTATGTTTATATAATTTTTAGTAACAGGGGTATCTTTTATATACATCTCTTTATGTTTTCAAGTATTATGTTATTCTAAAAGGCAGTACTATGTTACACATGCCTACTTTAGGCAAGCATATGTTTAAGATGGAAAATACAGATATTACAATCATACATACATAGTATGAAAACTCGTATTTTAATAAATGAATACAAATAGGTATTTATAGTAATGAAAACCAAAATGCTTACCACATAATTAGTATTTTGTGATATTAGGACAGCCAGCAATGGACACTCCATTCTGACATTATGGTGTCTTATTGTCCTCTCAGATTTGCCACAACCGAGGCAAACCATGTTATGCCCCGTAGTCTCTCGTGTTCCCCAGCTTCGGCATTTAATAATAATAAGCATGGATGACAAATAAATGTATCCAGAGGAAACTGAAAATAAGATGCACTGTAAGTTAATTTCGCATACCAGAATTACATAAAAACAAATCGGGTTAAGTTTTTTCTAGTCCAACTTCTTACCTGGGTTTGAGAATTGGTTATCCAATGCGAAAGTTTTGTTTGATGGTGTGCAGAAAGCGAGGATATGAGATGTCTCTGCAACCTTTGCATCCACTTTGATCCACAAAAAAAATCCGAAACGTAATGCAAATCAGAGTCCAGTGTTAATAGCTAATAGATAATCGAGCGATAGAAGGTATCAGTCCGTAGAAATAAGCAGGGGTCAAAAATATTAGAAAATAATCGCAAAAACACAAACTACCTACGCAATAATGACATTGACATTACATTGACATTTGACATAGACAATGACACATGGTCAAACAATTAAACGCGTTCCGTTTTAAGATATTTTATTGTGTGAAATATATAAAAAAACTATCTTACACATCAACATTATGAATAGATAATTTTATTAAATGCAAAAAATACTAATGAAGACAGTTTCATATGAATAAAATGTTCTTAATAAAAGCATTTTGGCGTCCATATCACATGTCTACAAGTAGTATGCTTGGTATGGAACGCCCATTATTATATTTATCTTTCTCTATGGTCCAATATGGCGGACGTTGACAAATGGTACTTTGAATTCATCTTGCATTACTATTATTTTGAAATAAAAACTGACGAGTTCAGAGAGGTCAAAAACTACGTATTAATTCATTTTTCTTTTTTTAATATATAATATTATTGACTATGTTTGTGTAAATGGAATGTACTTTTTTGTCCATGTCTTTTAGCACGGATTATAATATGCTTTTTGTTGTTTATATTTAAGTGCACTTTTTATGAAGAAATCTTGCGGGATTTCCTGTTATTATTTTTATCACAGGTATTTCCACAATGTAATCAACGTTCCAAAGAAAAACTTGAATTACCAAAAACAGAAAAACCAGCAAATAAGCTGTGCATTTGGCATATAGGAAGCATATCAAGCTACGTACCTACCTATAATAATCTCGACCTGCCATTTAAACCAATGTCAACATACCCTACATCATAAATAGAGACGAGCTTCCAGTGCCAGTGTTTCTCTTACTCATACAGTCATAAACTTGCAATAATCATTAGACATTATTGAGGGATTCCTGTCTGGGTTGTTTAGTCTGGTAGAGAATTTACGTGACTCCTGCGAGTATAGGTACTTTACTATAGGTACATTGCTATCTGTAAGGCCACTGAGTGCGAGTTTTTAACGTTCTCGGTTGCGTTTACGTTATTGTCAATTTGTAGAATAAGCAGAGCTCAGTGACAACAATAAGAAACCCCTTTTTAGGGTTCCGTTCCGTACCTCCAAAGAAAAAAACAGAACCCTTATAAGATCACTTTGATGTCTGTTCGTCTGTCTGTCAAGACCGTTTATCTTAGGAAAGCGTGGAAGTATCGAGTTAAAATTGAAACCATGTACTCAAGTCTATGGGTTCTTGCAGCTGTGAAAAAATCAAACTTTTAAGTTAGTAAAAATAGACGTAAAAAAAGATACGGTTGTTCATGCCGCAAAAAACGTATATTTCGACACTCTCAAGGGAATCAAAATGTCTAGGGTATTTCCCGTTGACCTAGAAATATCAAAAATGGCAAGTAATACCGTCTTATACTAGTTTTAGAGCTTAAACTCTCAAATAAGTACCTTGGTAGGCGCCAGATAAACTTTCAATAAAGTACATTGACTTTTCCCTAATATCCTTTCGTAAATACCCGAACAATAAATTATGAACCGTTTTTTAATACTAGAACGTAAAGGATCACGATAGAAGTCGATTCAGTGTGTGGGTCAATGACAGTTATTGCACATTTTTCTGGTGTCTACCATAAGACTGGCTGGTAACACAAAGATGTATTGGCCGCTAGTACATAGGTATAAGTGGTACATACTATCGCTATAATTTACTGCACATTATAAATCTATTAATGCATAGCGTGGCCTCGCTCCGCTGATAAGCTTTTAATGTCACTGCCTTATATCGAACTGCCTTATAACGAATGCTGTGTTGCATCAAATCTTAGTACCTATTAGGTAAGAAGTTATAACAATGTTTAATACATGAACAAATTGGTTGTTTGCATGAGTAAGTAATTGATAATTCTGCCGTGGTAGGGGAGACCGGGGCTTCAATTAACAGAGGTAAGTATTAACAAGCGAATTTCTAAGAAACTATAAATAGCACGTCACTAAAGATTGCTGGTATTCGTCCCCGCGAGAGTGCTGTACAGGTTGAGACTCGTCCGTACCGCTCAGTGCGCCGTGGGTGCGAGTTGTGTGATGTGCGTCTATTTTGGCCAGGTAACAAACTTTTTTCACTTTACGATTTTTTGATTTACGTGTTGAATATTTGATTTTGCCGTAATATTTTTTTGTTTCGTGGTGGCTACTTTTATTCTTAATAATGCTACATAACTTTACTAACGCTAATGTAAACAATTTCTTAATTATAGATTTTATTATTGAAAAAGTATCCATGGGGCTTAAATTAACAAAATATACGGGGCAAGTATTAACATGTTGATTCTTACCCCATATGCGGGGTAAGTATTAACAGTATATACCTGCCTATAGATTCTATTGTTTTGTGTATATTCACCATGGTATCTAATTACCATTTATCTTAAATATTCAGCATGAGGACTTATAAGCGAAAAACCGCTCGAGGCATGACTTCGCTGGCGTACTACGAGTCAGCTGCTTTAGAAATTATGCAGATGAAAAGAAACTACAGGGAAGTAGCCACAGAATTTCAAATCTGTCACGTTACGCTGTTCAAGTTTGTGAAAAAGAAGAAAACAGGGGTTCCAGTAGAAGTAGGCTACAAAAAGACCCGGTTAGTATTCACTTCTGAGCAGGAGAAAAGAATTGCAGACTATTTATTAAAGTGTTCCAATATTTATTTCGGGCTGCTACCTACGGAAGTAAAAAAATTTGCCTACCAGTGTGCTATTTTTTACAAAATCCAGAATTTGCCAGAATCATGGAGGGTTAAGGAAATGGCGGGTGATGACTGGTTTACGAATTTCATGAAGAGAAATACAATGTTGTCGATTGGAAGCCCCGAAGCGACAAGTTTAAGTAGTGCGACATCCTTCAATAGAAGAAATGTGCACGCATTTTTTGAAAAGTTCAGATCTGTGTTAGAAAGATACAAACTTAGCCCATCCCGGATTTGGAACATGGATGAGACGGGTGTAACTACAGTCCAAAAGCCAAAAAAAGTGGTTGCTGGAAAAAACAAGCCCTAGAAGAGGAAGAAAATAACAGAAATTTAAAAAGAAAAAAGCCACAGAATAAAGACGATAGAAAAGAAGAGCAAGGTAAAGAAAAGGGTAAAGGAAAGGGTAAAGGCAAGGGTAAAGGAAAGGAGAAAGGAAAGGGAACATCATAAGTGGAAAAGCAAAGAAAAGGATATTGGAGGAAAGCAGCGACAGTGCAGAAGATGAAAAAGCGACACTATCTCATACATTTGCCGAAATTGTGATTCAGACGATGAATATGAATAAAAATGCAACATAATTATTGTGATTAGGTAGTTACCTACCTCCCTATATGAAAATGATTCCTATTAGATTATAATATTGTTCTACAAAGAGGTTTTGTTTGAGTTTTTGGTTTCTATACTTATATGTATATCGCTGAACAAAATTTTACAACTTAAGCTTAATTTTTTATTGTTTCACTTAGTAAAAAATGTGATTATTGAAAACTGACGTTTTATTTCAATAATAAAAAAGTAAAAGTGTAAAGTAAAGCTGTTAATAAGAAGTCATTCAGAGATTTGTTGATATTTGTTCTTCTCTAAACAGAGGTTTTGTTTGGGTTTCCATTTCTTTATATTTATATTACTAAAATATTGTTGCGTGGACAAAGTGCTATAATTGTATAGCTAATAAAAAAAATGACATATTTTTTTGTTTTCTTTGATTTTAGAGGAAAATACCAAAAATGTTAATTGTTGCCCCTTTTGTTAATACTTACCTCGGAACCGTTAATTCTAGCCCCAACCGCGGGGTAAGTATTAACTTCTGACTTTTCTGAGTAAAATCGACTTTTTCAAAAAAGTACCAATTTCTTGTCAAATTAAAACCAACGATATGGTTATTGAATAGTTTGGACGTCATTTAACACAAAAATCATATCAAAATGTTTAGGCGTTTTGAAGCTACAACTGAAAATATAAATTTTGTTAATTCGCGCCCCGGTCTCCCCTATAACTATAACTAAAATACCGACATCTGGTCGGACCCCTCTTTTCCACTGGGCTCTATGGGCACTTGCCCGGGGCCCCTCGATCTATGGGGGCCCCTAGATTGTGCTAGATAACCAACCGATAACTTATAAAATATGTAGAATTTATTTCCAACGTAAGTGTTGTATTGTATACCACAACTTAAGACTAAGTAAAAATCAATATAAGTACTTACTAAACATACGTTCTTAAAAAGATGTAATTATTTCGTGTGCTTAAAAATGCGTTTTGGTTTGAACTTCCAACTAAACAAAAATTATGTTCGAACTATGTTAACATGAAGTAAACTAATTGGCGGTATACAGATACAAAATTCTTTACCTTCCGCGCTATTCAAAGTATGTATAAAGTGAAAACGTTGATGTCCATCGAGTGATGTGCTGAAAGGCAGACTGAACAAGTGATTGACGATTTTGCTTAAAATCTCAAAACTATATGTATCACTTCAATCAACATTTATAGGAGGGGCCCCATTATTCTAATATGCCCAGAGCCTCGAATGGGTAAAAGACAGCCCTGCATCTGGTCGATTTCTTACTTTTGATTATATATTAATGAGAATAATAGTAGTTTACGAATTTTCAACACCTTGAATAGCTTTGGAAATTCGCAAACACTGATCTTGCACTGATTCGCAAAACCTGATGATTTAGTAGTTTTTTTTTTTCTAATAAAGTTAAGTTATCCAATCGTTGAGCTTACATTATTATTGTTAAAATTATAATCAAAATAATTGTGGGTAGGTAATTCGTTGATATTTTGCATAATTCGGTATTTCAATATTTAGGTACCTACTTAAAAGAACAGGAAAAAAATATGTTTTTCTCAAATAGGAACCCTTATTTGTTTTCGAAAAGAAATATTTAAATTGGAACAGACTAAGTTGGCGAGGTCGAATTTGAAATTGTTAATTGGGGAAATAAATAGTTCCTTTTCCTCAAAGTTTTGTGACGAAACACAAAAGAATGCAGTCATATACCACGATATACCATGATGATTCCACAATGAAGATTAATCTCGTAATTATACAGATCGTATCGAGATACCGCAGATAAGAGATGTTTGTCGGAGATAAAGAAATATCCAAGTTCAAAACTTGTTCTGAAGACTGGAGGCCAAAGATAACTGTACACTTTTTATAGTTCTTCAACTCATTGTATCTTTAATTTGATTTTACTACTAGATTCTTTAATTAATGGGACATAAAAATGATTTGTCGCTCGCACGTGCTATCTTTATGGTGTCAATAGAACGATGGATCACGGAATTTTTGTTAAGTTTTCCGTATGCGTAAAACTGAATATTTCGCTTATTTGAATAATTGTTTCAAATGGAAAATCCTATTCAGAGAATGAGTAACGCCTCAAGTCAAAGGAAACTTTTTCCATTCCTCTCGACTCAGTTACCATGATAGCGGAATAAAATATTCAAGCAAACTACAATTGCCAATTTGATTGAGGGAAGCTGAGTCAAGGTTGAGTCGAGTGAATGAGTGAATGGTGATATTTTATCTGCACATACTGCCGACAACTATCCACGGGCGCCGGAAGTGGGGTGCACTTACATCCCCCTGGATTTCAATCAAACGTACGAAAGCATGAAGATATAAAAAAAAAAACTGGCCAAGTGCGAGTCGGACTCGCGTGCAAAGGGTTCCGAACGAATTTATTTTTTTTAACATGTTATTTTAACACTACAGACTTCTAATAGGTTTTCCTGTAATCTTTAGGTAAAGATCTATTATCTCCATTTTTTTTCTAAATTTTAGGCTCAGTAGTTTCGGAGATAAGGGGGGGGGAATGGAATTTAAAAATTATGAAAAAAATATAATTAAAACCCTCACAGTAAGCCCTTTCATTTGATATGCCACACGATATTGTTAAAAAAAACTTTTTTTTTAAATTTTCTAGTTTGACCCCCAAAAGTGACCCCCATACTAAAAATTTAATAATTTACGTAACGCGTCCGTGTTTGGGTCATAGAATATATGTGTACCAAATTTCAACAGAATCGGTCCAGTGGATCCGGAGAAAACTGGCTGTGACAGACACCCGAGTGATCCTATAAGGGTTCCTTTTTTTTCGGAACCCTAAAAATAGACATGCCGATGTATTAAAGGAGACCTAGCAACTTCGAGCTCCCTCACATTCAGTCTTGTATACGTCTTCTTTAGTTCTGGGCAAAAAAAAACCTATCCTGTTCGAGGCCGGGTTTTGAAGATGCACGTCCCTGAAAATGGTCCATATCACTACGTATTATAAAACAAAGGTCACGCCGCGTCTGTCTTATGCGAGTACGCGTATACGCGATTAACTAAAAAACTACCAGCAGAAAATTTTCATACGGTTTTCTCCAATAGATGCGGTGATTTATGAGGAAGGTTTAGGAACATTATTTATTATAGTTCTGTGTAAATTGGCTGAAAAAGGACGATAATTATTGAAGACGTTGGAAAAAACATTTTGGTGGAAGCTATTGGTAGCTTGTGAAAAGTAACAAACTGTATGTAGAACAACAGCCAAGTCGTGCAGCTTCAAAATCGCAATAGTTCGTTGCGACAGTAAAACAGCGCAGTAGATCGTTCTGATAGTTTCACAAGTAGCGATTAGCTCATCGATACAAGATGTACAGAGATTAATAGATGCAGTTCAGTTTAGTCATGACACGAGGATACATACATATACAGACTCTACTGTATTATGTACTGGAAGTGTAACAAAGAGCACCGTACCTATATGGGGTGTATATCTAGTATAATTTTTTGTTATTGCAACAATGAGTATTTATAAAACACTAAGCAGGCTTTTTTAAAATGTTTTTGTTTTGTATTTTATACAACGTGTAACAGAATAAACGCAATACCTCTTAAGGGGTCATTGTACTTATCATTATGAACAACTTTTGCAGTTGTACCAACACTGAAATCGCGAAAAAAAATCGACTCCACTCGAAAATATGTACTGAACAGCAGATTTTTTTTCGCGATTTCGGCCCGTCTGTAAAAGTTATTCATAATGATGAGTACAATGACCCTTAAGAGGTATTGCGTTTATTCTGTTACAGATTGTATAAGAAATATTTAAAAATGTATGAAATAAGTTTTCAAATGAAACGGAATAATGTAAGGTTGGTGGTTTGATCAGGACAGTACGACTACCATGAGTTTTATCAATCTCATGGTAACTAAAAAACTAAAAACTAAAGTTTTACTTGCAACTTGCTTGCTTGTTAGTTATCAACTTAAACAAATAAATTAGAAACTAGTTTTTTTAAGTTTTCATACATTTTTTAACTACAGTCGCTAGCGAGTATAGATTAATAAAACTCACGGTAGACGTACAGTTTGTATAATAACATGGATTTCTGTTTTTTTTTGCAGATGCTGATTTTTTCTCTAATAAAAGACGAATATTCAGAGAATTTCTGAGTTTAAAGACCAAGGGATCTTTTGAGAGAAGGGGAGTCCTTTCCAAATCCTTCGATCAAGCTTCTGCAATAGACAATTCGTAAGATAGTGGGAAGGTAAATTAGGTTTATGTTATAAAAGAAGACTTATTTATTATAACATAAATCGCACATTACACCGAACTACATTGCTCAATCGTGCCATAAAATGGCGATGGAGGAAATAGAGAACATAACTGCGCCTTACGACTGTGAAGCGCGCCATATAACTACATTCCTATCTATTTTACGATGAGATGTAGAAAATGGCACAAAGAAAGAAATACAAGGAAAAATTGGAAATATTTTTCCACAAGTCTTAGCAGATGGCCAAACTGTAGCTAATTATATTTTTGAAATCATCATTACCACTGCACAGCCATTTGGAGACGGTTTAGAGCGATATTCGCACTTTCAAAGTTGGCCTTTGGTATAGATTTAGTTTTACTTTATTCATTTTTTACTATTGATAGGCACGCGTTTGACCACTATCTCACCTGTTGGTAAGCGATGATGTGGTCGAAGATGGAGCACGCATGCCTAGAAGTAACCTATTGACTCTTGACTTAAAGACTCCCAGGTTGTAGCTATCAGGAAACACAGACTCCGGCAGGGAATTCCACTCCTTAGCTGTACGCACTATGAATGTGTTCCCAAAACGTTTTGTGCGCATTTTGGCATGGAAGAATGCTAATGATGATGTTCTAAGCAGACACGCTGACATAAATATATAGATACTAACATAATGTTATTTATTTTGGTATCTTACAAGTTACAATGGTTAAAATTTATTTACACTGGGTATACCTACCTAAATCTGAAAACCAAGGATGAGCTTTTTAGTTAAGGGCGCTATTACAAAATCGAGTGCTTGGCCCGGACTAAAACTACAGACCGCGTTTCCCGGGATTTATAGTGATTGTAGCGCTGTATACAACAATTGTTTAAAAATATTATTTTACCATTAAACTAAAGATTTTTTTTTTATTCAAGCAAGGTTACATAGTAACCTTAGTTATTAGTTACTTTTTGTTTGAATTTGGATTATATTTTCATAGAAAAAAAAATATAAATTCGGACGAAAAATTATCAGTAACTCTATGTTTTACGGAATTATTTTTGGTGTGTTACTGTAGGAAACATAATAAATTGAATAAGCACCAAAGTAGAAGATACAGCTAGTTACATCAAAAGATGCCTAAAGTAAAATTTTATGAAACATCCTTTGCAGAAACAAGGTTTTTACTAACCTACGTAAACAAATTGTATTAAACATATTATTTGTATGATTTTGTTGTACACCTACCACAGTGTAGTCTTTTAAACCCAAAGGTTGACTGGTAGAGAATGCCTTGTTGCATTAAGTCCGCCCATGTACTACTACTGTACATAAAGTTTAAATAAATATTTGTTGAAAGCACTCACAAGAAAAAGAATCAAACTTTCTTGGCCATATATATTTTTTAAATTTGTGTGTATATATAAGCCATAATCACACATCAAAACTCGAGCCAAACGCTTAAATCCAAGAAAAAATGTAATAGCCCTCTTAAAGTAGGGGCATAACAGTAGCTGAATATGCAATGTATCTTTGGGTCCTATATTAACTGTGTTCGTAAGAAGCTTGTATAAAGCAAAGTGAACGGATTCCGTTGCAGTTTGCAGTTATAAAACACCAAGGTTGTTGGAAAGAGAGTAAATAATAGCTAAAGGTTGGACGTGATTGCAGTTTGCAGGTTCCAAAGACTGATATTAAAAGGCCTTGATAAACGATACTTTGCCTAGAAATAATAATGATCTTAATACTACGTAATTTTATATATAATTTAGGTATTTGTTTCTTTTTCAAGGTTCAATCTGTAATTAACCGCAATGGGTTTGTAAAATTGATCTTTGGTCAGTTGTGGGAGCATGTTTAATTAATATAAAATAATATTACTGTTATTTTTAATTAAATGTAGCTAAGAGCAGCAATGATGTCATTACTATTCAATGAATGAGTCTATAATGCTTAGGGAAAGTTGTGGGAGACAATATATTATTATTACTACCATTTAATGGGACTACCTACAGTTGAATGGGTAAGAGTTAAGACAATTGTTTTCAAAGAAAAAAATATTTTAATGGAATACCCTTTTACGATGATAGTTAAATGACTTCTTGGTAAATAGACCATTATACAGTACATGAATTTTTGTCCGACAGATTCATGCTGAGTTAGTGACTTAGTGCCAAACTGTGTTTTTATGTTTTGATGCAAAATAAAGCTCTATTGCAAATGAAATGTCTATTTGAATTAATATAATATATTAGGCCTCCCACAAGGTAGAACGATGACCTGGTGAAGGTCGCGGGTAGCCAATGGATGCGAGACGCGCAGGACCGGTCGTTGTGGCGACGCTTGGGGGAGGCCTATATCCAGCAGTGGACGTCTTTCGGCTGATATGATCATGATAATGATGATGACCAGATAATCTTAGGTCTAAGACAACAAACTTTAAACTATTGTATGCCTAATATGGTAGAGCAGTGCAAACGCAGATAAATTAACGTAATAACAACTCTGTAACCACTGTCTCACAATAACGATCTTTGATTTTGACTTTGATCATGAGTGCTGTAAGTAGGCATCTCAACTAAGTAAACTGTTAATTGAAATTGAAGGTTACAGGAAATTCCAATAAATGAAATATTTTTCTAGGTGTCAAGTTTAAAAAGGTAAGTAGGTAACTGAAAAGAATATGCGATGCGACAGTTGTAAGGCAATTTAAATAAATAAAATTTTTAGGCGAAACAAAAAATAGAAGTGTTTTGCTGCTAAATAGGTTTTTTTTAAATTTTCTTTTTTTACTTGATAACGTCTTAAAAATCAATGAACGCCGGCTGCACGCTCAAAAAAGTGTCACGTTCCGCGTGAGCCGAGCGTGCAAGCGACAGCGCGGAACAAGCGATAAAGAGGCACGATCGGCCTAAGCGTTCGGCTTGTTTGTTAAGAAATCAATTGTTTTCTTATGACGTTATCACGTACAATTATCGTCCGTCCGAATTTAGACTAACTGGATGCTGAGTACCAGTATTTTACATGGACAAGCATCCCAGTTACTGGGGGCCTATTCTCTAAGCCCGAAATCCGTATTTTCGGGCTTAGTTGTGGGCGTATTCTACTCCGTATCACCTAACTACTAAGAATGAATGACAATACGATTTGACAGTTACTGTGAAACGGTGTTGTCATTCATTCTTAGTTCGGGTTCGGGACTAATCTTAAGTCCGTAGGTGACACGGAGTAGAATACGCCCGCAACTAAGCCCGAAACTACGGACTTCGGGCTTAGAGAGTAGACCCACTGGGTATTACAGTTCCCTTTAGCTCCTTTGGTGTCCGATTTTCTGGCTTCTGACTATCCGTAACTCTATTTATAACTCTTTATAATCACTTTTTGTTAGCACATCTCATCCTAATAGTTCATAAAGGCACATACTTATTCTATTTTTATCTCAGGCTAATTTCAGACTGCTCGGTCAACGCATTTTGATTGCGTTCTTGTATTTATAGTGGTGATAAAAACGCGTCGACCATTCGTAGTCTGAACTTAGCCTTACTAAAGAACATTGAGTTAATACTGAATTAACGTAACAACTACATAGATTGTATTTACCGACGGGGTAGAAATTGTTGACATTATGCAGAGACAAAAATAGTCTATCCCTTTTTGTTTAGGTGCCAAGTAATACGCGGCGAGCCTACTATCACCCGTCGGGCAAAAATGAATAGGTATAGACAAAGTAATAATAAATATACAGCATGGATATGACCTATATGCAATACTCTTAAAGTATATAAGCATAAAGTATAATTATGAATAACTTTTACTATGAGATCAACACTGAAATCGCGAAAAAAAATCGACAGCTCCATACTTTTATGTGCGCAGTACTCGAGAAAATGTACTGAACAGCTGATTTTATTTTACATTGCATCATATCCATACTTAATGCTGTAGAGAATATTTCTATAAGACAAAGCCTAATACAAAACACGAGAGCCCGGCTTGAGGATCGAACCCGGAACACCAAGTTTAAGTATCAGTCGTGGATGAGGCCACAAAACCAAAAGGACACAAAAAATAATAAAAAGACAAAGGAAACTCACCATTACTACCACTTGCCATAGGTAGGGTTCTTGAACGACGACGTAGGCGGCTTGTACAGGGGGTTCTCCCCCGTGCAGTCCTCCGCGTCAATGTTCTGGTACTGGGGGTCGTTGAGCGGCACGGGGGGCACGGTGTTCATGTGCTTCCACAGCATCACGCCGCTCACTGCTGCCACCGCTGCCACGATGCCCAGCACTCCCAGGATTATTGGCACTGAAGGGGGGAAAGGCTGATTAAAAGATGTACCATTGATGGTTGTAGTGTCAATTAGTGTAGAAATAAAGAAGTCAATAAAGGGTGAAATCTTTGAATAATAATATTCACTAAAGCGCATGAGGAACTGAATTTGAACTGCTTGGAAAAACTTGATGCAAGCGGATTAGATGCTAAAATTATCTAATGTGGTGGTGTGTTCTTAGAGAAAGAGGCCTTATTTACAGAACGGTGATTTTAATAAATTTCGAAAACCGCAGCTAAGGAATGAATTATCCTAAAATGACAACTTTTTTGGTTGAGTATTTTTTGGTTTTGTGAATGAATACTTAGGCATGGTGCCAATAGAAGTTAAACAACAGGAATTAAATCTGGATTTCTAACAAAGTAAACCATAGGCGGATTAAATGTTGCGCGTGCAGCGCCCTAGGCAAACCTCACCGTCGCTCAGGGCGGTGCAGGAAAATTTGTCTTATGAGGAGAAGGGGGGAGCTATTGAAAAATGCGGATTGTCAATTTATACGTAAGAAAATTACAGCGCGCGTATCGAGCACGAAAAAATACTAATAGAATAACAGAATGACACTGCCCAACCCGGGAATCGAAACTAGAACCCCACGCTTAGCAGCCGTGGTTTGTGATCACAAGACCAACGAGACAGTCATAAGCAAAAGAGAGCTATTGTGAAAGTCGTAAAACAGTTGGCAGATGATTGGTTTTTGGGATCGGGCTATGTAGGAGTAATCAAGTAGTACTTCGGAATCTCTATACAAATTATGATTTATTAATTTATGTAACTAGTAGGTACTTTTTTTTCGTGTTGATTTTCCTCTTGCGCCCCTTTGTAATTTGGCGCCCCTAGGCACGTGACTACTTTGCCTTAAGGATAATCTGCCCCTGAAGTAAACTGTAAGTGTTTTTTCATACGTGCCGGTTGCCGGCTATTCACTATGCCGCCGGGTACCCGACACAGGCTACCCTGTTACCGGGGCGTATGAAAATGCACTAACAATCGACGGGGAAAACGCATGACGAATCCACATCTTTACGACACACCATAAGCAAAACAACACAACTTTCCTCATATTGAATACAAACAAACAGACATCGTATAATCAAATGTAAAGCTGTTTCATTGTAGTATTCCAGCTCTGCCTTTTGCCCACACACTTTTCCTTTTACTTTGGCAAAACAATGCAGCCGTGGGCGGTACTTGATTATAATATGGGTAAAGAAATTGCAAATTGTCACGTTGGTACCCAATATACATATAAGGTAAAACGAACTGGTAAATATACCTTATTTACTAAGAGCCCATTGGCTGGGATTAAAACTGTTGCAAGTATGAAATAGCTAAGGTGTTACTTAGTCTTATAAGACTAGCTCCTGCCATCAGCTTCGCCTGGTTTAAAAAAGTAACCGTGGAGTTTTTTTCTCACTAAACGACCAATTGGAATCGAGCACTAGCTTTGACGTTTTATAAGTTCGTTAGTTTTTTTTTTTTGAATATCGAATTGATGATACTCCCAGGACAAAAAGTATCCTATGTCTTATTTCAGGATATGGTTAACCCCTCGTACATGTTTTATCTAAACAAGTTCAGCCGTTAAGACATGAGGAGTTATCAAACAGAGTTGCTTTCACATTTATATGTAATTAGCTTTTGCCAGCGGCTTCGCCCGCGTGATCCCTAGGGAACATACTTCCGGGATAAAAAGTTACCTATGTCCTTTCTCAGACTCTAGACAATTAGTGTACCAAATTTCATTTAAATCGGTTCAGTGGTTTTGGCGTGAAAGCGCGACAGACAGACAGAAATAGTTACTTTCGCATTTATAATTATTTATTATTTAGCTAACCCGCGTAACCTCGTCTGCACATTTTTTATAAATGCTGCGCTCCTATTGGTAGCTTGATATTTTGATAGCCTTCCTCGATAAATCGGGTATCTAATACTACAAGAATTTTTCAATTCGTTCTAGAGATTAGCGCGTTCAACCAAACAAACAAACTCTTCAGCTTTGTAATATTAGTATATAGATATTAAGCATGAATATAGGAAGGTTAGTATATTTCCTATTGTGGGAGTAATAACGATAAATGGTATCAGATAGTTATCATCCCACTCTAGTCGTAAACGTTGAGTAAAAGGGATTCCCTTTTATACCAACACATGCCTTGCCTTTATATGGAAATATAGCGTTTGTGGGTTTATTTCTGTCGACACAATTTTCCTTTAATGAGTTATATCTGTCACCGGGTTATTGCAAACGCCGTTGGTTCATAATACATCGCGTGAAATCGTAAACTCTTTTTTCCCAATAGATAGATAGATTAGACGACTGAACTTGGATGGGATTTCATCATCGTCATTATCTGCCTAGCCTTTTCCCAACTATATTGGGGTCGGCTTCCAGTCAAACCGGATTCAGCTGAATACCAGATGGGATTTGTTGAATTTCAAATAATCTGTTCACAATATATCGAGAGTTTATAATCAAATAAATATTTATTACAATTTTACTTTCTCGAAGTCGTAAACGAGTACGTCTACCTAGGACAAACGGTCCAGTTAGGTAGGACCAACTTCGAGAAAGAGGTCAACCGTCGAATCCGACTCGGCTGGGCAGCGTTCGGGAAGTTGCGCGGTATCTTCTCGTCCCACATACCACAGTGTCTCAAGACGAAAGTCTATGATCAGTGCGTGTTGCCAGTGATGACATACGGAACTGAAACATGGTCGCTTACAATGGGCCTCATCAGAAGGCTCAAAGTCAGTCAAAGGGCAATGGAGAGGGCAATGCTTGGAGTTTCTTTGCGTGATTGAATCAGGAATGATGATATCCGCAAGAGAACCAAGGTTACCGACATAGCCCGAAGGATCGCCAAACTAAAGTGGCAGTGGGCAGGGCACATTCCTCGCAGAACAGATGGTCGATGGGACCGAAAAGTTCTGGAATGGCGATCGCATACCGGAAGACGTAACGTTGGAAGGCCTCCCACAAGGTGGACCGATGACCTGGTGAAGGTCGCGGGTAGCCGATGGATGCGAGACGTACAGGACCGGTCGTTGTGGCGACGCTTGGGGGAGGCCTATGTCCAGCAGTGGACGTCTTTCGGCTGATATGATGATGATGACAATCATACGGGCGTTTGCAATAATTCAGTTGCAAAGCCAACCTTATGCAACTAAACTGTTTATCAGCTAGAAAAACAGAAGTGAAAATTATTACTTATCTAATTAATAAATAAAATTAACAAATACACTAAACTGACAACAAACTAAAATATAGCATCAAAAAATTAGTCCTCAACGCTCTCAGCTGGTAATGTGCCCAAGAGACTGGCGGCATTGCCACGTTGAATGGCAATGCTTTATCTCTGGCTAAAGTAAAAGCCAGCTCTTGGGTCACGGGAAGTGTCAACCAGCCGTTTCGAAATTTCTTTGAAGAGGCTGTGAGCACAAGGTAGCAATTGAAAATTGGGTAAGGAACAATTCATGTAATTCCCCAAAACCACAGTCTTTGTAACGTACCTTACAATATGAGTGTGTCATATTTGTATGACTACTGATATTGCATGACTATACCTATAATGACGCAATAATAGAAAGGGTTATTTGTTCAGACTGACTTTATTTCCAAAGGATAAATGTTTATAGAAGGAATATTTGTTTTCCTTTTGACAAAGGGTCGTCAAAGGGGTCGATGACAAAAAGTGGTGATTCAGTAAGTTGTTTATAACGATCGTCTGTCGCCCCCTTATCACCGAATGTTGTCATTTTGTATCAGTAGTGAGTAAATATTCATAATGTGATATAATTTTCTAGGCCAGTGACAAACGGTAGACAAATGACCAAACCAATTTGCGTCCATATTTGTCTGTATCAAATTTTAGTTTAGTCTTAAAAATAGATTGTACCTGACTATGTCGGATTCTAATTCATTTACCTGTATATGACAGTGCAGGGAAAACCACAGTACAGAGAAAATAAAAACTACCCACTTACCTAAAAAATAAAAGAAGAAAATACCTTTGAACGTGAACACAATTTCCTGTCGTTTAGGAGTATGGGACAGTTAGACGACACAAAACTCTAAGCCATAATAAATATTGAATAAACGATACAAGTGGACATGATTGTTTTAATAACAACGATAGAACAAGACCAAAATGATAAATATAATTATGTACGAGTATGTTCTAAGAAAGCCCGATACGCAGCTGGTGTCAGGGCGCATATATTTGTTTTGTCATGTCAAAAGGCTGGAATTATTGAACACATCTGTGTAAATTTTAAAGTACCAAAGCTTAAGAAAAGACTCTACCCCCTACACGTAAAGCATATTTTTGAATACAGTAGATGTTTGCATGTAAAATTAAAAATTACTTTTTCATTTATAAGAAGCTCATTGTTCGAAAGTGACGCAAATAAGATACGGAGTGACATGGAATTCGTTGTGTGGCAGTTTCATAACAGAATCGTTCTTAATTAACATTAATTTTTGTTTACCTACATCGTTTTAAATAAAACTGTTCTGACAGTCACTTTAATTGAAATAATTAATCATTAGGTAACTTATTCATGTTTTTTGTTGCATTTAACACGTGTTGGCAGTTTATGGTAAATTTTAAGCCAGCACATTTGCACACTGCAGTTTTTTAAACTGTTGTCTGATCTGTAAAAAAACGTCGATTTTTTTCTAAATGAATAATTATTTCCTTACCTTTTGTATCAGCAACAACCGCAGCTGCATTGATTTCGTTGCAGTGGTTTAGCATCATCACAAAAATCTCTCCATTTTCGTCTCGTTTAGCGTAGAACTTTAACAAACCACATTCATCAATGGTTTCATTGCACTGCACCCAAGCTTTTCTGTTTTGAGCATCCCTTTCTGTCGTTAGAGACTCATTATAGCGTTGGATGGTCATGAGATGATTGCACCTGGAGCATTCTCCGATGGTATTGTTGACGAGGCAGTCTTCACACTCGCTGGCGACGCTGCACAAGCCAGCGCAGTTGTTCTCCTGATCAAAGTACTGCCAGCCATCTCGGTCAGTGTAGCAGATGCATGTCTCGCATGCACCACAGTAACCGTTGCCTGAACAGTCATCCTGGAAAATTACTGGTTGTGAGACAGACGAAGCTGAAGAATATATAAAAGTTACTTGAGCAAGAGAAGTCAACATACTGATGTAACTACTGGAAGTGAATTATTTGTATTTGTAGTAAATATACTTGTGATGGTCATAAATATGTTTCGTATTTTTACCATCAATTCTTCGATAGGATTTGTGTTACTTACATCTTTTCTTGGGTTCAGTGAGCACTGATTTATATCTCCTCGTTTGGTGTCACAAATGGGCTTCTCGCAATATTTGCCTTGCCTGTAGAAGAAAATTACCTCATAACATTGGGAGTTGGGACATCAAAATGTTACTACAGTTTCAATTGTTAGCTTAGTGCCGTTTTTGTTCAGTGTCTTTAGAAAGGCTGTGTTGGCTACAGTTAGGTCTTGTTTTAGATTGAGCAAGAGTATATTAAATCCTTGAAAGACTGTGGCCAATTGCAAATAAGAATTTATTTTTTGATGACATGCAATACTCGAAATGGGGACAGAAAATCAATGCCAAGTGCAACAACATCCAGTTTATTATAAGGAAGTCATTGAACACCAAAAATTTCTAAGCAACAATGTGGTCTGTTATAAGAATTACCTAGACCTTCATAATGAATGCTAGGCATTCTTTAACGGTAAACGGGCTATTGATAATGATCAGGAGCTAATCAGCTATCGGTCTACAGCTGACGGACGTCCTATCGCCGCATTAGAATGTGGTTGAAGGCATTTTGACCGTTATGTTATACTTTAGGTGGTAATAGATAGGCGAAACAGTTTTGCCAGTTTTGCATATTGATTCCGTGCTTGTATTGCAAAATGGATCGAAGTTTATAAGTGCTAATGTTCGAAGCACGGTAGAAGCATACAAAGTACTTGTAAAATCTCCAAGTGATCCGGTCAAAATTTGTTGTCTAGTGAATTTAACTACTAAACCTCTAAATGATGAATGCAAAGAGTTTAATTCAACAAAAAAATTGCTGGAACAGTATAATCTTCAAAAAGTTGTATTAAAATAATTAGGTTTTGACATGCAGCTGCTCCTACAAATTGTATTGCATCAAAACATGGAGCATTTTTAATAACCCTGCCATAAAGATGAAAGCCGGCTCTTGTGCCACAATTAAGTCCGCATCGATGGTCGAACAAAGATGTTTTGTTGGTTCACTTTCAACAAATACTGACGATAGTATTTCTTTGCGAAATTCAACCTTAGCATGTTGTGTTACGTCATAGATTGCAGATTTGTTTGAGTCATGTTATGCTTCTTTATGACGACATTTCGATGCGCTGCGATTACCTCTGCTTGGTGAACTTGATACGTAAACTAAGTTTGATAATAATGTGACATCAACTGCACTGCTTTGCATTTTCTATCCAGAATAAATCAGTATTATTGTGTGGTGAATCGGCACTTAACAGTTCAGGACAGTTTGTGAAGCTAAATATGTTTATTATGTTTACGAGTTGTGATTTTACGAGCGTTTTAGTATTTTGTTTGGCTTTGTCTGAAGTGCTAGGTTTCACTCATTTACTTTCTACAACTTGCATCAATTACATAAATCCTTCATTTGTAAACAAAGAGTCTGGATCTTGTATCCAACCCAGTGTTTTACACGATATAACTAGCTTCATGGACTGTCTTTCCACATTTACTATGTGTGTTATCTTGGAATTGGCTGCGCATATTTCGATATGGTTGAACTATTTCTAGTTCTCATTTCCTAGCCATACATCTGTAAGTGTATTTTAGCACAAGTTAAGTTATACTACGTCTGCTAAAGCACCGTAATTTGTTAGTTCTCGAGTAATTGCGCGAACATGACATGTTTTCCTTGATTTGCAAAGTTAAATATTATTTCAATGTCGTTTTGTCTTCTGAATAAATATTATGACTTTTTACTAAAAGGTTAAATTTGAATATTGCTGAATAAGGCAGTTTTTGCACTCTTGGGTTTGATTAATTATCCTGATGACATTGTTATTGCAGCCTTTACAACATTTTACTGAACATTTTTGAACTTTCAAGAACTGTTTGGAGATTTTAGCCTTATTGAAACAGTAACAATAACAACCAATTTGAATACGTGATACATACCATCCAGGATTACACGTGCAGGCTCCACAAGAGAGGTTTCCATTTTTGTTACAAACAGGTGAGCTTCTCTCCACTGTACCACTGCACGCGCACGCACACGCCACATAGTACTTGACACGAGCTTCTTCCGACAATCCCATGTTAATCTTCACTTCTACAGTCTCAGTGACTCCCCCAGTCACGTTACAGAACTCTTTTGAAGCCTTCGCTTCGATGGTGACGACACAATTAGCCCCGGAACACTTCTGGTTGTATTGCTTGAGCTCGATGTTAAAGCTTTGCGTTGAATGCACGATCATCATCTCTGGCTGTAAAAGATAATATATTTCAATAACTATGGCTTCAAGCGAGAATGATTGTACCATTATTAAGAGGATGTGGATTCCCGATATACGAGAATTCGTAGTGACTCATCGCTCGGTTATCCTTCAAATCAATATATCGTGCGCTTATATGTTTGAAAATGAGCTGGGATTTTGTTTGATCTTACTTTATTTAAAAGGTTTGTAAATACAGAGGGTACAATATAACAATGTCGACATGCTGAATTGAAGTTTACTTAAGCAATGCAAGCAGTGAAACTAATGCTTATCAACAAAGTGGAGCTGTGGTTTAAAAAGGCATCAATATTGTGTTGAAAACACAGCACTTCAATTACCAAAATTGTTTTTAAAGCCTTCGCAAACAAAGCCTTGCTGAAGGATTTCTTAGCAATGCGATTTATGAAGACAGTGTGCATTTTTTTTTCCATGCAATCAGTATCTTTGTTAGAACATATTTCACGTAAAAAATCTATCTGGAATCCTTTATCTTGTTGTTATGTGTCAAAAAATTGACTATGGTTACTTTAATATTGATTTTTTTGTTCAAAATATGATAAAAAAAAATTGGTGTCTATTTATTTTTAACTAGCTTCTGCCAGCGGCTTCGCCCGCGTTGTCCCTAGGGAACATACTCCCGGGATAAAAAGTAGCCTATGCCCTTTTTTTAGGCTAGCCTTTCTCAGGCTCTACACTATCTGTGTACCAAATTAAATTTAAATCTGTTCATTAGTTTTGGCGTGAAAGCGCGACAGACAGACAGACAGAGTTATTTTCGCATTTATAATATTACTAAGGATGATCTTGATAATATCAAGATAGATATAGATATAGTGCTCAATTTTAACGTAGTTATATTATACCTACGTTAAATTGAGCACTATATCTACACTAATATTATAAAGAGGAAAGATTTGTTTGTTTGTTTGTTTGAATTGAATAGGCTCCGAAACTACTGGACCGATTTGAAAAATTCTTTCAGCATTGGATAGCTACATTATCAGGGAGTAACATAGGTTATATATTATCGGAACGGGAACTACGCGGGTGAAACCGCGTGACATCCACTAGTCTGAAATAACCCTGTTTGCATTTTACTGGCCTAGCTATTTCCTAGTTCCCACCGTTTCCAGCTTCTCTTCTCAACTAATATAGCCAAATGTCTGCCTTTTCAAATGTTTTACTATCATCTACTGGGTTAGATGTGTTGCTGGACTTTCGCTTTTCATAATCTACTATCATAATAATATGAGTTACATGCCTATTAAAGCGTAATTATAATTATAGTATCATTATTTAAACATAGTCTGCCGTAATTATTACAATTATTATAATTGTTGTAATTATGTCTAAGGGAACGGTTAAGCGTGGTAGAGATGTTGACGCTAATTCTTAAATTGTTGGGACATCTCGCTGTTAAAATGATACGTTGTTAGACATTTGCTTCCTACTGCGTGTTACTACTGTTATGGAGAAGGAAGAATTCTAAAACATAAATGTTATCTACTTTATGTAGGAGGTATTGCTTCAAATAATATGGATTATCTTTCCATCATCCTGATAAAAAGTTGTGTCTCTACAATTTGATAGCGCCTTTCAGTTTTTAATTAGAGTATGTAAATTTATTCTGAACAGACATAAGGTGCTTTCTCTGAATGAAAAAAGGCTTTTAGTAATGTTGACTAGATAACTTGAGATGATCCAAATTTTTTGATCCGTAAAATTACGTTATTAAATTTAACAAACAAAGCATTGTTAATCGAATGACATGCTTTATTCAATATTTAATTTTGCTCAAACACCTGCGAAATTTATTTGTCCGGCCAAAGCTAAAACTGACATGTCCTCACGTACATTTTATACAGTTTTAGTCACCCCGACATCTGTGCCCTTACGATAATGCGGTGTGAAATCAACGTTAGTTTTAACAACCATATCATATTTGTAAGCAAGAAACAATTTAGGTTAATTGTCCATATTTGTTGGTCCAAATACATTTACTGAATCATGAGCAAAATTTATTTTGTACTTATCATGTCAGGTTTTTTAAAGATGTTTGGCTTTATCATCAGTTTTATCGTACTATTACGTAATAAGTGTCAACTAGTCAAGTGACAGCTATTATTAGTCTTTTCTATTATCATATCCTATTCTTGGATCATTGTTGTGACTCTCGTTAACCTTAACTCTGGCAATTCAGAACTTCTTGGGCGATCTAACAATTTCAGTGAACACAGTACCTACTTTCATCTTTTGATCATTGAAATTTTTAGATGATGGATTTCGGTGCGATAGTTACTTCCTATTGTAGGTTGCTACACATTCTAATCTAATGTCTTTAAATCCAGAGTAAATAGGTTACTTCTAGGCAGGCGTCTCCATCTTCAACCATATCACCATTTACCATCAGGTTGCGAGGGTAGCGGAATTTGTTCGAAAGGGTCACCGACCCTGGAACGCAAAGGGCACTAGGATGGGTTTTAGTCAGTAAGAGTCTGACACTCCCTTCTGCTTCGCCCAGAGCGGGAGGAGTCATTTAATGATTTCCCATCGATAAAAAAACAGAGTAAGACAGTGGTCAAATGCAAGCCTATACAATAACTAAAAAGTATTACTGTATGTGTATACGGAATTAATATAAACTGCCGTACCTTCTGTTTACTCTTCGCCGAATAGTGGATGTCGATTTTGGTAGGCTCCCCGATCATGAGAGTCCTCTCAGCGTATACCGGGAAGACGTCGGTGCCTTTCTTGTCCGGACCTTCCTTCGCCTCAACGTGATGCTCTTCGTCTACGGGACACCAATCATCTGCTGTCGAGAACTCGCAGTGGGGCTTCTGTAAAAGAAGAAATAAAGAACGAATGAGTAAACTGACATTAAGTGCCTAATGCAAGCAATCAAGGTTTATTAATAGTGAGAAAAGATTTGGATAAAATTACAAAACTGATGGCAGTACAAGGAATATTCACATAGGATATTATTATAATCTAAGCAGTAGATGATAAGAAATCTTTGTCGAAGAGTACCTACTAAGACACTCTTATACCAGTTGCATGGACAACTTGGATATCTTATAACAATTTAAGCCCGTAGCACTCCTGCTATTGCGAAATTTTGATAGCGAAAATAGAAATTTAGATGACTACACTGCGAATAAAGTTTTACGAAGGTGTGTTACACAGGCCATTAGATTTCTATAGTATTGTAGGTGCGACATCAGATTGGAACTGTCCAGTTGAGGATATACTAAACGAAAGTACAAATCGTACAGCCGTGCCGTTTACTGTCCCGTTTTCTACAATGTATAATGTAGGAGGCAGGTGTGTTTGAAAGTGCGGAATCGGTTTAAGGGACAGTTGAATAAGGTTTGGCACTTTGCCTTTTTGAATGCTCATTAAGCTCTTTTTTTTTTACCATACATGAGTTTGATATCGTGTTTATGCCCGCTGCAAAGCGGCTGAGGACAGTAAAGAGTATGATATACCTTAGGTTGCTTCCCTTTTAATTCAAGTGTATCTACGTATTCAGTATAGGAAGAATAATTAAGTAACTACAAGTTGTTATTTATCATGTTACCTCTTAATATATGCAACAACAAATTATAAACCTTTCAAATAATATTAATTATCCTTTGTCTCCATTAAACTTGATGTCACTTTGCCACCTTATAAGTCTTGGTTGCCTATTTACACAACATAAATTTAATATTGTGAGCCAATTATAACCATATATTATGAACAAAGGAATGTGCTGGACTACTTGATGTATAGTTCTACTGTATATGGTGTGTGGTTGTTCTTAGACATGCAATTATACAAATTGCAATGTTAAATGATGCCGTTCAGATTCAAACTGGTTGAAATCACTAACAACGTTAATGCGCTAACTGGATGCGACAAGGGCGTGAAATTCGTTCTAAGTAGAGCGTGCCCTGAAAGACTGGCGTTTTTATCCTTGTAATGTTATGCAAGAAGGTTATGCTTTTTGTTATATTTAGTAGTTTAGCTGTAACTAATTTATTATTATTCTACCGAAGACATTTGTTACTGTTTCAGTGGAAAATTTCTTCTGCTGCCAACGAAATAATGAAGAATTTACAAGCTATGCAGGTTTTCAAAACATAATTGCACTGTTGACAGTATAATATTGTCATATAAGGTAATTAAAACTTCGATTCTTATCAACAGGGTCTTGTATAAAACAGGTCCGAGGCGACAGTTGGCACAAGGCCAAAGATGTTCGTCGTTAATGTCATTAACTGGCCACCGGAATATAAACGAGACACGTATTTTAGGTTGATAACCGAAGATGCTCATAGGAATATAAAATGCCATATTAATTTTGGGGCAGTGAATAGAAAAAATTACAGTAAAATAACTGTGTGCTTTACGCATGCCTGTTGTATTATCTATTCTGTGACTAAACATGGGATTCATCACATCCCTACATGGCACACTGATTATCAACCGCAGAATGTAAGAAGTGTTAGAAATATGTACTTAATGCTTATTGATACTTCTATAGTTTATTTTTCTTTGTTATACTTTTCATATCAGTGTCTGTCACACTGAGAGTTATGCTACTAATTTCTGAGCAATATTTTGTTCTTATTAACACCATTCACAAAAGGCATATCCGGTCAACATATTTCCATGTATAATGCGTCGCCTGGCGCCAGCCGCTCGCTCAAGTAATGACCAAGTTGGCAGCTTGCTTGAGTTGCTTGCTCAACACCGAGTACATCCATACGCTAGTTACCTTCATTAAGCACATTGTTGACTATACTATTTGAAGGACGTATGAATAATTCGATGGAAAAGCACGAGTAAATATAGTCAGGTATTCATTGTAAAGTTGTAAACAGATACTTGATATTGCTACCTGGTTTTACGAGATGATAAATTATGGACGGTTGTTGTAGTTCGTTTAGTAAGTCGATTTGCGTACTGCATTTTCCGATTATGTAAGCGATTTGCGATTTAGCCGCGGGGTTGTAATGGTACTCGATTCTCGATGTATCAAATTTGATTTGGTTGCTGTTTCGCAAGTGCTTTTTGCTCCAGGACATTTTGTGGAATTTCAAAACATGGTACCGTTTCAAATACCAAGAGTGAAACCACCGAGTACCAAAGAGTGATTGCTATGGATTCCGTATCAAAGCTGATTATCTAGTCAATGTTATGTGTGTCACAGTTTCCAAAAGCAGTATTTAAGGTTATTTAAACACAAAAGTAAGATTCATTAAGCATTCATTAATTTTGTACCTCATTAAAGAGAGATTCTTCAGATGACTAAGTGCATTAATAACGAAGTATCCAAATGATTGGGTAATATTCATTAAGCGCCCTTTGTTGCCTGAGGGCTTATTACAGATTAATGTAGAACTAATTTATGAGAGTAAGTTATAAAGCAACGTTGACTATAAGACCATGTTTATCCGTTCCAGATAATTATAATGCAAGAAACGATGGGTGTGGGGTTCGACGCCTACGCAAAAAATACTACTCAAGGAATGTGGTTTCAACAGGATAGGTATAAAGAACATTATTATAACAATCTTTCGTTGGATTTTTATTATGTTTTGCTTGTTAGTAACTTTTATGGACTACAACGGCTCTTAGCTTTTTGTTAAGATTTTGTTTTTACCTTGTGGAACGCAAAATAAATTTATTAATTTGAATGTGAATGACAGGGGACAGAAACAAAGAGACAGATTAACAGGGAGTGATGAAAAATAAAAAAACATGTCAATGTTATATAGAACCAGAGCAGACTTTAAAATAGTTATTGTGCATATTAGGAATGTCCAATCAAGAAATCCTTATTACTATTGTTCTTAAAAAATAGGTAAACGAGGTATTTACCAAATTATCTGATGCAAAAAGTCCCCGATGGCCGTAACTCCACCTTCCCCTAGTCTATCCTTAGTTTAAGTACTCTGACAGGGATCTTAGAAACCTGTTCGATAGCCAAGAACCTAGTAAATTATTGAGTGCTTGAAAATACAAATATGGGCATAATTGGCCAGTCTCATGATAGAGCCATATCTTAACTAAGCCCATGGATTTTGTTCTTTGGAATTTAGGGCAAAAAATGATATATAATCTTTCTTTGCGGCAGTCACGATCTATCGTACCTTCGTAGCTCATTATTTTAGGGCAATAAACCCTTTATGGCCTTTAGTACATAGGAAACAGAGCCTGTGGGTGTCACAATAGTAGCACAGATCTTGACGATTGTACTCGACCTGAGTTGATCTAACCGATACCCCATATTTCTTCTGTATGTGTGACTGAGAGAGCAATACTTACTATAAAATTACGGAAGTAGGTTTTGAATAGTGCTGCGCCGAATAGAAATGATACATCGATTAATCGAATAAGGGTTATATTTCAATAATCAGCTAATTGTTATTTGAGAGATGAATACGGCGGGTTAGCAGCTTTTTATGGAAAATTTACACTAATAGGTTATATAAAGAGGAAATTTATATGTTTGTAACGAAAAAACTTAAAAACTTATAATAGATTACAAATTTATTCACCACTAGAATGCTACATTATCCTTGAGTAATATAGGCTATATTTATTTCTAGAAAAAAATAGAGATATCTACAAAAATTGCAACGCGCGAACGAAGTCGCGGGCGAAGTGCTATAACAGCCATATTTTTTCTTAAGGTAAAAGTTTTCTGACGTTTGAAAAGTCGTCCCTTAGTTAGGTAGAATAGAATAGAATAGAATACTCTTTATTATGGTAATAAAATAGTAGCGACAAAATGATTGATGTTTGCCCAGTAATATATCGTTATAATAAATAAGAAATAAATTAACGCTAATAGCTTTAAAGGTCGTGATAAAATTCTTGAGTCTGCCTTATCGCTGTGGTTTGCGTTGGGCCATTGTTGACGAGCATTACGGAAATAGACTATCACTTGATATCGTTTGTTTATTGCATCTATTGAGCACTTGATTTGTCGTCTTACGTAAGTATCTACATTTAGGCTTAGTTTTGCTATAGGTAAATCTTGGATGAAAAACAAACAATGTCCCTGTGATTCTTTTTCTCAATTTAACTGTGGTAAACGTTTCAGGTATTAAACCTATGAATTTGCCGCTTTACTCAATGGGTCACTTTGAACTAGAAATTATCTTTATATTTAAGTCATGTATTTTTTTTTGTTTCTATGGGTTATTTTTTATATTTCCGTTAAATTGCCATATTTATTTAAAACGATGAGGTCTAAGAAAATTATGAGCGATGTTTTATCTATAACTAATATATAAAGCTGAAGAGTTTGTTTGTTTGCTTGAACGCGCTAATCTCAGGAACTACTGGTCCGATTTGAAAAATTCTTTTAGTGTTAGATAGCCCATTTATCGAGGAAGGCTATAGGCTATACATATATCATCACGCTAAGACCAATAGGAGCGGATCAGTAATGAAAAATGTGACGCAGACGAAGTCTCAGCTAGTTTTTTAATAGGAGTTCCAACGTGGAAACCGTGCATTTAAACAGCACGCAATATCAATGACATATGCGAACTTATTCCCAGCCTTATACCCAATAGTATAGTATATTAACGACCATTTCGAATAACTCGATTGTTACCTGGCACATCTCTAGTTAAAACATGTGGGCGTTAGGCGATATGACTACGTATAGAAAGGTTGTCTCCCTGTTGCGACATCACTGGCCACTCTAACCAGTTATAACGTAAATAAAAATAATACATAAGTGTAGAATCTGATTATGTTGTTCTGTTGTGGAGTTTTGGCTTTGAATTCAATAGAAACTTGATTGAGTTGAGATGACGCTCAAAGAAATCAAATTTATTTTGGACAAATTCTCCGACAGTTTGGGCAGAGATGTAGTAACACCTTATCTTACATTTGCTAGTGAGACAAATATCCCAGAGCTTTAAAACCAATCTGGGTCATTTTTCCACCATTAACAGAATACAGGATCTATAAAATGTAAAAATATGCGTACTTCAGCATGTATTCTGGAGTATGCTTTGTTGGTTGTCCTTAAATAAATAAAATGTAATCGAGTCTGCGAGATGATTGTCACAAATTTAGACTCATGCCTACAATTGGAAAAAATGCTGTTGCTTTTCACTGGACTTTCAAGCTGTCTGTCATCTTGATAAAATGTACTTATTGTGTTTTTTTAAATAAATACGTTCAGTCAATGAACTATGATATTGTTGTTAAGTTTATAGAATGTTGAATGAAATACACACAAAAGTCACTTTATTGAACTACAACAATGGCTGCCCTAACCCTAAGACAAAAAGTTATTGTTTATCGAAAATAATGAGATCACCCGCATCATGTTTTCTTGGTAATTCCACACCATTTGCGTCATTCCTGTGATGATATTCCTATAACATTATATTCTTAGAAGAATATATTTTAGTTCACCCTAAGGAATATTTTCCGCGCTGTTTGTCAATCAAGAACCGCAAGCTGTTTTTTAGTCCAATTAAATATTATTTCTTGAGTGATTTAAGTGTCACGTCTTCATTTAAGAAATGTGACACTTTTATTTTAGCTTCAGGTTAAAATCACGATGTATTTTCTGTTTTATCAACACCAAAAGCAAATGTTTAACTTAAAATGCTGCCATTACTGTCTGTTTGTTTAAAAGTCAAGTTAAACATGACCATGCATTTATTTAATGAAGTCTGCATTCCAAAACGACGATTATATTGTGTTTTAAAACTTCTTGGCTGGCCTAATTACCAATTCTACTTATATATTGCTGATTTTAACATTTTGGCACAGCGCGTATTGTCACGTACGGCAGCCGAAAAAAGAATAAAAAATCAGAAGCGGTGACATACATTCGTTATTAAAAATAAAAGACGTGTGACGTGTGTGTTTGGTTCTTCCTACTTTCTGTGACACCGAGGTCGACGCACTTTGATTGAATTTCAAGAGAATTGCAAAAAGTTGGAAGTCCCAGACTTGTAAACAAGTTTGTAGAAAAATCAATGAGTTGCTGGCTGAAATCCAAACAGTTGTGTATCACACTATTTTTCATGCCTTTCCGGTTAAATGAACTCTCCATACTCTCCGTGGCAATGTAGGAAATTATGAGGAAACAATACCGAGCCTTGTAAGTAGGTAGCTAGCAAAAACCTTGGGATTATGGGCTTTGTATCACATAGCATTTATTCTTTTGGAAAAGTGCCCAACCGTACAAGTTAGTAATAAGACAGACATTTTCAAGCAGAATATCATCGCAAATTATCCAACAGGAGACCAGACAAAGGGAAGAAACTCGTAAGCAAGAAGTTATTTTCAAGAATTAAAATAAAACATAAACTTTAAGAGTAAACCACTGTCGCGAACTCACAATGCGATTCCAAAAAGAGGATACGAATGCAGGGATTAAGTATCATCAAGATATCTTCAAGAGACTTTTATTAAACTAGAATGTTTGCAGAATGAACTTGGTGCCAACTTTATAGTGGGCTGTCGCCATTTTGGTATACAGCGTCAAGTATTCAGTTTCCGGACCTAAGCAGTAAAAGATGTGAAAACATTTTTTGAGTGATGTACAAATATTATTTAAAGAGTAAAAGTGGATTATGAGCTGTGTAAAGATTACTGGAAGAGTCTTGAAATCTTGAGTTATATATTAAGTCTATGGGCATACAATTTTGAACAGCGGGTCCAAACCGGCCACTTTAGTAAATAATATTAGAATCATAATATTAACGACATAACAATCTGCCAAATTTCATTTTCATCTTTATTGCTAACGCATTAGGTTCAAGGTTGATTGGAAAAATTTGACAGTGACTGGTAGCGTAATGTGCTTTCTGATTCTGCAAAAGTGGCCTTTTAAGACCCGCTGGTCCTAATAAGTAAAATGAAACGATAGTGAGCCTCATTACGGAAAGAAATACATGGGGGAACCCCGTTCAAGAGAAAAATCGCAGAAGTTTGTACGGAAAGTACGTCTGTTTTGCCGAAGGGCGACCCCATCGACGGGGCAGATGACTTTATAATTGGATTATAGCCGATTCAAGAATTATAAAAATGAAAACCTTTCATATTTTGGCACTGCAACGGCGTTTGGTTTGACACGTTCTTAGTGTCTGTTATTTGTTTAACTAGTTAGGGAAGTCCCTGGTAAAAAAAATCTGGTCGCTGTCGCTGGTGTTTTCAATGCAATGTATAGTCAAGACATTTTTTGTCTGACGGACTATTCGATTTTTTCAGTAAAATACCCTAATTGATACTTTAATTAGTGATTATTATGTCCACATTAGAAAAACATTGATCGTTTTCAAAGCTTGCTACATTACTCGCCTCATTTTTGATTTGCAATCCGGTTGCAATAGCTGGCGTCAATCAAAACGTTGATGTTGCATGTCTATTGTGATACCAAATATAGTAATGACATTCATTGCAGCATGATTAGGGAAGTGCGGGGCTTGATAAGGAAGGCAAAAGAGCGGAGTTTATCTCGTGGTGATTATGATAGATAACATAATAACGTTCGTCTAGAAATGCATTGTTTGTAAGCTTTGTTTTCAATTGTGGTTACATCACAGAACAGATAAATTTATCTGTTTAGTTCTGTGGGATATATAGAGAAAAAATCTAGTATTTGAAAAGATTTATAATTACCCATAGAAATATATATATCTGTGTAATTACCACATCAATTATAATAAGTATTCACCTATAATTTAGTTAATTAATTTATAAATTAGCAATTATATTAAAAACCATAAAAAAGTATGAGTTGCAATCGAATTTGAACTTGATATTGTCTACTATAGTGTTTATTTTTTCAAAATATGACAATTATCTCGAATTCTGAATATCGCTATTTATGTTTTATTCCCATGGCCAATAAGTCCATCACTAACACTTTTCTTTGTCTAAATATAAAACATAGTTAATGGAAATTCTTTTAAAATGATAGCAATTCAAACGCATACGAAATCAATAATGGTGATGATAGTCATTGAAATTGAATTTGTAATTAACATCGCGTCCGTGATACATTAATTAAAGATGTTGTAATAAAAACGATTCCATGATTTTTTTAAAATAAATAGTAGAATTGCATTGATAATGGAATGACTACGTATAGGCTACAGTAGAATTGTAGTTCTGGGATTCCCAATCCAATGTCGGTGCCTGTGTTGTCAATGGATTGTTGATAAGGCCATCCGTGCTGACGCCCTAAGTGCCTACGCGTAAGCAACCTTCGACTCCGACAGCGAATTGCTACAGGGCCCGACTATTGCATTAAACAAAGCGAATAACCAGATGTAATAGACATCGTTGCTCTTCACATTAATAAGTCGCAATTACTCTACCAGTCAACTGTAACTACAGATTTAAGGGCGCGATAAATTAACTGACCCAAGCTGAACTATGAAGAATGAACTTCATTAACACTGCAGTTCTGATGAGAGATCCACGGTAATAAACTACTGTTCGAGTGTTGCCAGACACTCAATTATGCCTAGACAGCTGTAGGTAAGATTGCGATATCTTATTAACTCACCCGGCAACCTGACGTGAAATAACATGCCCTTTGTAATACCAATTTTTAAAGGTAAGCTTACGCAACGCGTGTTAACATAAAAAAATGAGATGTTTAACGCACTCAGTGTTAAAATCTTTAAAACATGTTAATAGGTAAGTGGAGCGCCTGTTAATTGCATTGATTGATATGCAATGGGATCTTTTAATTTTTCACGCGCACCCATTTTTGGGTGTTCCGTTTATTTTTGTTTTTATCAGCAGTAATTAACTGTGGGGAGTCATCGATCTGTGCTGGATCTGATTTCTTGTTTGGCAACTGCGCGGTGGTCTTATTTGTATGGGAAATGTACCCACTTTTTATCTTCGTGGACATGAACGTAAGTACGTCTATTTAAGACCTTTATACCGTGTGTCGTAAGCAGTAAGACAAAACTGAGGATAACCAGTTAATGCTGGATTGTAGGCGACGAAATTGCGAACTCTGGTCTACCTTTGTACTAGTTTGAACTACGCCTTCGTTTCATTGTTTGTTCTTACTTGCGAGGAAAGTCTGAAGTGCTTTTGTAAAATCTTACTGGTTAAAGTTATGTCGTAATTAGCCGTTGCATTTCATGTCATGGTCAGTTGGTTACTTACTGCACAACTCTATCGCTAAAAAAGTTTAGATCGATGCAGTTTTTGTGATAGTGATATTAATAGAGTTTTTTGCATACTGAGCCCAGTTACCGGAACGAAATTTATGACAAAAAATGGTGATAAAAAATAAAAAAACCAATCGGTTTAATATTTTTCGACAGCCAATGGTATTCCAGAAACCGGGGGTTGGATTTTTTTGGAGGACAATTTTGATAATTTACTAGCTTTTGCTCGCGACTTCGTACGCGCATATCCCGTTTATTCCCGTTCCCGTAGGAATTTCAGGAAATCTTCCCTTAGTGCTCCCCTACACTCCCAAAGGAACCTACATGCCAAATTTCAGCTTTTTACAACCGGTAGTTTCGGATGTGCGTTGTTATCAGTAACGGAAGAATTTTATATATTAGGATTAAATAATGAACTTTAACGCATTGTTTTATAGAGCAGACAATGTAGTATAGGCGTTATGGGTATCAATATCGAGGGCTTATATCGTTAAATACATTATGTGTATAATGCGGAGTGAAAGCCCGAAGCCAACAAAATAAAAGTGTCAGCTTACGACAAACATAGCTTTGTTTTCTAAGCAAAACTAAGTGATTGATCAGACTTGGCTTCAATACAACGCTAAGTAGGTATCAATATGGATAGAAATCAAGATTTAGTAATTTATTGCTTAGATTTTATAGTAAAAAGTTTGTTACACAATGAGCTCAATTTATTGGACCAGTTTACTTTCACTGTTATTTAAATAAAGTGAAATTGTGAGATGTAGTTTTTTTTTTAAATTTAGAATAAATGAATTTAATTGTTTTGAAATTCAATGTTTTAAGTAGCCAGTGATTTGTTTGTCAAAAAATTCACATCTCTAGATACCTATTTCAATTGGGGTTAAAGTGTATGAAAAATGAGTAAAGTCATATGAGATTGTAGCTTATTTAATTTAACTGCCTTGGTGCAAACCGTTTCAGAAACACACAAATAAACATCGCGTTAATTTGTTTCGAGAAATCATCAGAAAAAAGTGGACCGTGTTCCATTAAAATATGGTGTCAATGAATTGAGAAATAGATAACGAAATGTCAGCTTACTTAAACATTAACTGATAAATGAGCGTAATTTCCAAATAAATCGTTACGATAATTTTTATAGGCATTTAAGACATGGGACCCCTGACTGGAAATTTGAGTCAGGCCTGACCTTTTTACATGATCTGTGTCATTCTTTTGGGCCATATGCGAGTGGCCCCAAATGTCAGGTGTCGTGGTTCAAGCCCATTCAGAATACCAACATTACCCAACGATCAGTAACCCCATCAATCAATCATTCAGAGGTTATGATTATCCGCAATTTAAAGTATAAGTAACAAAAGGGTAACTTGGATCCAATGATATTTCGAAAGCATGTAAAGTTCATGTAAATAATTGTAAAACATATTTTTAAAGTGACAAAAAGTAATTGGGATTGCGTACGTTCACAACTTATTACTTATAGCAATGATTGATGACAGTGGCGTGTGTTTCATCAAGTGCGTTTTAACGGTTCCCTCGATTACATTGACGTGCGTGAAAATTGTGTAACATTTTAATGTATAAAACATGCCCAGATATAGGTCAACGGGTTGTATTTATAATTTCTCAGAATGGTGTGATTGCGCGGATGTTTGCTGGCTGTGCACACTTCATTGCACCTCATGTGTACCACTTAACTGAAAGTTTACTCAAGATGAATTACATTGTATTGTATCGATAGGTACTATTTGATTTGTTTGTGTAACCAATTTAGAAATCTCGGAACTTTTCTGTTCGTTGCAATATTTTCAAAGGAAACGGATTTAAAAACATTGCTTCGTACCGACTTTACAAGTACCTACGGCTGGTTGTTTCAACCTACATAATGTATTAGTTTGAAAATAACAAGGATCCTAGTTATTCCTAGTGAAGTATTCGTCACAGTAAATCGGCGAGTAGCGGGAAGCCCATTTAATTCGCGTCTTGTGCCTACGTGAGCGACCGCAGGCAACTTACCGCATTCCACTTGGGATTTTTTCTTGTTGTGGTTTTTTAATTCCTAAGACGTAAGGACAGCAAAAGTAAAGGGAGCCGTTCTAAATAATTTGTGAAAATGTATTAATTTGTATACCTACTGAAAATACCTGAGAAAGTTTTTGAATGATGCTTCTGCTAATATGATAGAGAGTAAGAAATTACAAGACCAGATTTCCATCATATTTTGCTATCATACCTTCAAAAGCAATCCATTTCAGTTATCTTGATTGCACTGAATCGCCATTGCGTCTGCAGCGAAACTGCATCCATATCATTATTCTCCGTTACTAATATTATCTTTCATTTAAATACGAATGCCGTTATTCCCCCCCCCCCGCTCTTCTCTGACAAAAGGGTATGAATGGCACGGAGCCAAGCGGTTTAAACTTAAAGTATTTATTGCAAAAATAACAATGATTGAATATGAGAACATGATTCACTACGGTTTAGCATTCATATGACTGTTTTGTGGCTTTTGTACTGATTGGGAAGCCGTTAGTATGTGCCTAACTTAGTGCAAGTACCTAACCCTTAATGGCTTAAGACTAGACTTGCACTTGGAATTCTTGTGACGTCACTCTTTCGTGTCTCAGTCCGGATGGCGACGTCTTCGCAGTAACTAATTTATTGGTCTTATTGCAATGTATGTTGCAAGTTTTCGCTTTTTGTTGTTAATTAAACGTATTTTTAGAATTAACTGTTTTGTGTCAGCTTTTTAGGACATGACTCTTTCTTAAAACGTTTTTGCGTAGCGTACTAATATCGAGTTTGTTAAAATGGTTCATGGTTCACAATATTTTATTATTACTTACGGCGATTTTACCTTAATGTTATTAGCTATTAGTTTTTATATAAAAAGTAGTTTGTTCTGAGCAGCGGATATTGGAAAATGGGGTTGCGCAGGAAATTCGTATATCGATCGCCATTCAAAGGCACTTCACTTGATTGTGTATTGTCAGCTTAATGAAGATTTTGTACTTATACGTGTATTGTTTATTTGACTCTTGGGAGCTCTAAAATAGTAGAATAGTAGAACTCATACTTTGAGTCTAGGTTTTTAAACTAATGTATTTTTATGAAACTAACTTGGTATGAAAGCTTCTTACAAGACTTAAGTAAACTTATCTTTCCGAAGTATATCTAATAAAGAATTATTTAATCAACTAGCTTTTGTGCGCGACTTTGTACGCGCATATACTTACCATTTTTTTCAGAATTTCTGGAAATCCTCTCTTAGTGCTCCCCTACACTTCCAAAGGAAAATACATGCGAAATTTTAGCTTTCTACGACTAGTAGTGGGCTGTGCGTTGTCTGTCAGTCACTCAATCAGTCAGTAACGGAGGAATTTTATATATTAGGATTTAGTAAATCATGGGTACTTGTTGAAGTCCTAAAAACTACATCATTTCTTATTGTAGAAGATTTTTTTTCATAACGTGGGAACATTTTGTTGTGTCGTAAAAAGTTACTTACAGCGATTAACGGATGTTTCAGTGGTGACTAAGCATTGTAAACGACGTGGTTCCGACTTGAAGTTTACAAAATAAACCAAAAGACTGTGAAATCAGACGTTTTGAAGTGTTAACTTGACTTGGTTAATTGTAATGAATGGGTCCAAAGTTCACAGTTACAATGTCAGCCCAGATAAGATCCTAGTTGGGTAAGGTTGGGGTGTTGTTATCACCAAATTTTTGTTTGACTTTTTCTATTGTTGTTTTTGTTTTTAAGTGTTATCTAATGGAGATGTTGAAATTCGAAGCAATCATGTTTTAAAAGTAGGCAGTTTGAACACAAAATATTTTTTGTCGGACTTCCTAAACAGCCTTATCCAAACATATGTATGCCCACATCAATTTACAGTATATTTTTATGAACTTGTCTTATAAATTCTGTACAAATGTTGACGAACAATTAGCTTTATTAGTGAAGGGACAAATTAGTTTTCCGGTCAGGGTTCATTCATGTGGGTAAAATGACGGTTCCTTCACACTCAAAAGGTGCTGCTCAAAATACCCTGTCTAAAATCTGTGATGAAATCGACAGAAGAATAACATTTCGAAATGTTTACTGCTATGCTCGGACGAATCAGCAAAGTTTACAGAATTAAAAGTGTGAAGTGCAAGTGGAACCAGGAAATTCCGAAGACAGAGAGGTTAAAAAAATAAAAATCTAAGAGTTCAAATCAATGATACCACATTATGGAGTAGTCATGCAACAGATGAGAGATGAGATGACGTTATTATCCATCTTTCCGGTGCGTCATCATCAGTGATATATAGCCTAGCATCAGGAACAAAAAACCTTAGGTATTCGTATTCGCCCCCAACATTGACTTTCCCGGCAACATAATCACAATTTGATGAGTTATCGTCTGGTTTTCCTTCCTAAAGTTGTGCCCAATATTTCTAGCCCTCCTTCCGATTCAATCTTAGTCACCCACTTGCGACACGGGGCCTGAAGGAAGTGATCTATTCGTGGTCGTGACCAGCTGTAGTTACCTACTCCTCTTAAATAAGATCCGTAGGTCAATGGGAATTAAACGTATCTACTCAAAATGTGCGAACTGTATATTCTCGATGAGTTTGTTTATGAATCGGATTATTATTTTTAACAGACTTCCAAAAAAGGTTCTCAATACGGTTGGTATTGTTTTTTTTTATGTATGTACACCGATTACTCCGAGGTTTCTGATCCAATTTCTGTGATTATTTTTTAGTTCGATGCGGTATACTTGCCATTTGGTCCAGTTTGGTTCAGTAGTTTTTATTTTATGAGCATATTTGCTTATTTCAATTTCTACGTAGACAAAGACGTCGACCAAGTATCACCACTTAAAAGTGAAAAATATAATACTTTTTACAAAAAAATATAAGTAACCGACTTCCAAACAAAACACTACAAAGTTTATTTTATACTTTGTACTTAAGGTTATTTTATACTCTGTAGTGTTTTGTTTGGAAGTCGGTTATACTTTTTTTGTAAAAAGTTTTTTATTAATACTTTAATGAACTCATCATGATATAAAGAGCATAGACAGACATCTAAAAAACAATTGTGTACAATGGGCCGTCTTATTGCACAGCGCACAGGCCATTTTTTTGGAGACAATAGTTCTCTGGTTTTCCATAATTGATTTTTTAAATTTGGATTTTTTTTTAATTGAGGAAAATTTTTAAATTCTACAGGAATTCACACTGGCTGGAACAGGCTCTCAGTTTTAGCCTGTAGTCTTACGAAAGAAAGAGGATTTCCATGTTTGAACTAGGTCCTCAACTTCAAACACATTGCTATTGATCGATTGAGTTCGTATGCTATGAAAGCATGTCGTATGCTGTATGATCGATGTACCGCTCCTAGTTCTTAGATAATAGGTTTACGAGGTAGGTTTTGGAAACTAGATATTTGTATTACATTATTACACCATCGACTACGTTCCCGTTTTTCCCGTTCTCGAAGGAATTTTGGGAAATCCTCTCTTAGTGCTCTCCTACACTCCCAAAGGAACCTACATACCAAATTTTAGCTTTCTACGACCAGTAGTGCTATTCTGTAACAACATTTTCGTATCTCGACAGTCGAATCCGAGGTGAGTTTCAAATTAAGACCTTTACGTTGTGTGCAATAGAGCTCATTTTGTGAGTTTTGTCACTCAGGTGAAGCTCGATATCGAAATTGTTGTTTACAGAATAGACTAGCAGTAGTTTTGGCTGTGCTTTGTCTGTCAGCAGTCACTCAGTAACGGAAGAGATATGTATATTGGTTTGAAAAATTGAATAGATATACTGTTAGAGCATGTAGTGGCGAGGGACCCTCAGAAAGACCTCAAACCCAAGCGCATCCACGACTTCTAGTATTTTCACAAGCTCTGTATACCCACATTTCGTGGAATGGTGTGTATTTTCAAAATAAACTTCTCCAAAGGCTTATTGACGCATTACTCCGTAGAATGTTTACATAACACCTATCCTTTATGTAGGTACCTAATATCCATATGCATAAGTTCGAGAATTACTGCACATATTTACATTTAAATGCGTCTTCGATGGTTCTGAGAGTCTGCGAGTTTATCGCTATTAATTGTATGGAAAGAGATTTAAGTTAGGGTGTGGAGTGTTTAATTAGTATGAGTCAAAACAGGATACATTATTTTTGATAGGACAATACCCATATAAATCTTGGGTGACTCGTACTAATATGACTGCATCTAAACCTGGGTTTTTCTTAAGTTTAATGAGGTAACAGATTGTATGTTGTAGCTGGATGAATGTTTGTTATTCAATCACGCCAGAACGGCTGAACGCGTCTAGATGATTTTTGGCACAGTCATAGATTATAGTCTGGAATAGCACATAGACATTCAAGCGGGCGAAGCCGCTGGCAGAAGCTAGTAAATTAATAAAATATTTGTTACCACACACAAGCCCAGTAGCAAACAACAAAATTATCAGTAGAAACCATACCATAACCAAATGCCTTCAAAGAAAAACTTATATACAGTACTAGTTGACCCGCGCAACTTCGTCTGCTCCGCTCCTATTGGTCTTAGCGTGATGAAATATAGCCTATAGCCTTCCTGGATAAATAGGCTATCTAACACTAAAAGAATTTTCAAATCGGACGAGTAGTTCCTGAGATTAGCGCGTTCAAGCAAACAAACAAACTCTTCAGCTTTATATATTACGTACTAGTAGACGTCACGCGGTTTCACCCGCGTAGTTCCCGTTCCCGTGGGAGTACGGGGATAAAATATAGCCTATGTTACTCCCTGATAATGTAGCTATCCATTGCTGAAAGAATTTTTCAAATTGGTCCAGTAGTTTCGGAGCCTATTCATTTCAAACAAACAAACAAACAAATCTTTCCTCTTTATAATATTAGTGTAGATAAGTATAGAAGTATAGATAGATATAGTTACTAAAAGTGAGAACGTTTCTATACGAGTGTTATCGACACGAGTTTAAATTGATTGCAAAGGTCATTGGCAGCCAGTAAATACATATGTGACTGATCTACAGCAGACATTATGTATACTTCCCCTGTATCTACTACAACTAGGCTACGATTGGTCCCTTGGGTTACTGACACAACTATATATCTGCCTTCATTACTAAATACGGGAAGAAGACGAGATGACTATAGAGAGAGATTACCTACCGACTGGAACAGCTGTACAGATTTGGTAAACAATAAGGTTTATTAAGATGAGAGAGAGCAACCTTTTTTTGAGAATCTTATGAGGTACTAAAGATGCTAGGATTTGAAAAATAGTAACTATACAATACTGCTATCTAAATCTCAACAGATATAAGTAAATTAATTTGTTTATTCAAGTATGCTTTTAATTTTTTTTGGTAATCTTATTATTTACAAGCTCCTGCCAGTGGCTTCGCCCGCGTCGTCCCTAGGGAACATACACCTGGGATAAATATATAGCCTATGTGTTATTCCAGACTATAATCTACCTCAGTGCCAAATTTTATGAAGATCCGGCGTTCTGACGTGAAAGAGTAACAAACATCTATCCATCCTCACAAACTTTCGCATTTATAATTAATATATATATATATTATTATAAATTATACTGTATTATATTAGGATAGTAGGATTAGTACTCGTAGGATAGTAGGACGTAGCAGAAGCTAGAACACCTACAATTATAATTACGCTAAAATTGAGCTGTTTGAAAAAGCAAGTGGAGGTTTGTTCAGTTAAAGTTGCTTATAAATTATCCTTTGATCAAGCTGGCTTTGTTTACGACTACAGCGATGTACAGGCAGGTATGATGCATTCAGTTGATGATCAAAAATAGATTTTCTCGGTCGGTCAGTCAGTACGTTCATTGAATCAATTGTTTCCTTCCGCTCCGCCTGACTTCTGACATCTTTGTTTTTTTTCTTTGATCAATTTATTGCTCTCTTCAATGTCCTGGTGGCCATTTAAAAGTTCCCTTTTGAACGTCTTCGTGGTGGGATTAGTCTGTTTTATTTTCTAATTGAAATCTTATTTCCTTCATTAATAACCTAGCGGTTTACGTATTATGTTTTTCTCGTTTATTTAATGACATTACATTAAAATGAATTGCTTTCTTCAAAGTTATCGGATTCTGAGTTCGTAAAATTATTAAGTTGTGTCGTAAAAATAGCTTTTTATGTTCCAAATACGGAATAAATGTTGCTTGTATGATAAATATGTTAAAACTTATTTGGATGCAAAGCTATTAATGAGTTCCAACCTATAAAGTAAAATATCTAACTCAAAGTTATTGATAACTTAAGCAATCGTTTTTCGGTGTAGTTTTTTAACTTAACGAATTTCTGCGAAGTTATTATTATGGTTGTACTTGTACCTAATTAGTGTGACCTAATTAGTAATTACACAATTGTTTATGTTGAAGAATCGTTTAGATTAAATTAAATAATGTAAATGTATATTGATTGATAGAAAAAGGTTAAGGAACTGACAAGTCCAGAATTTCTGATTGGAGCCTTGACTGCCAATCAAGAATCACATCAGAATTATTAAATAGATAGGTTAATAAGGACTCATTGTACCTACAGAGCTTACTTATTTGTTTCGTCATTTAGATGTTACCTAATTGAATTTCTGCCCAATTAAGGATCTACTTGTATTTAATTAGAGTTGACGTGACTTCACCCTCCTCGTTATTTTAGGATTCATTTTTCGTGAAGATTGGACGAAAGACAATAAAAAAAAATAGAAAAAAGAACAAGGTGAGACTTGAAATTATTTAAAACATCTAGGTAGCGTGGTCGGTACCTCCACGAAAAAATATATTAATCACAGCAATATTTTGGAAAGATGTGATAACGGAGTGTCAATTAACTGCAGGTGGCGATAAAATTTTGAATTCGTGCGTGGCCGGTTTCATCCTAATTCATATTCATAAAAAATAAAGTTATGACACTTACCATACTTCCCGGATTTTTACACCAATAGGCACCGCATCTGAAGCATTCATCGCAGGTGAACTCGTTAATATTCTTGTCATTACATATGTCTCCGAAAACTTTCTGGATTGAAACTAGCACTACCACCAAAAACCACACACCAGCCATAGTTCTCATGTTTAATTTAGTAATTATTGCAAAATATGAACACTACCGAAATGCAATTAAATCGTGAGGAAAAAAAATGGCGCCTTATTTTTATTTTCTTTTTTTAAATTCGAGTTCGAAGACGCGGTATTGCGTTCGAAATCCAAAGTGCGCGCGCTCCGTAGCACGAATGGGCACAGACTGTGTTGAACTATTGTGAGCCAGTGTGTTCAACCCGCGATCGAGATGAATCATCGCGTCGCCACGGGCGTGCGAGGAAAATTCGCGGAAATTACTCTTTACGTGAGCGTCTCGAGATGTCGTAATAAATTGAATTCGTTCAAATTCTCTTCGTTCTTGTGATACGTCACGTTTGGTATGTGAGACTTATTTTTTGGGGGCTGTTTCAAAATCAAAGAATATATTTAATTTTGTTTATGTACTACCTACTCTCTTGATATTAGCGAAGGGGAAAGATGTTAAATAAAACGTCGAAGGTGGGTCTTAAGAGAGGGTCTACCCACTGAAAAAGAAATTAATCTTCATTGCTTGACAAAGCAAATAAAGGTCCTATAAAAGGGGTTCGAACATTTTTCTATGGAAGCTGGCATAGCCACCATTTGCGCTGCCATTTTGTTTTTTTTCAAAGTTACGGTTTTAAGATAACAAATAATAAAATGATCAGGGTCCTATTAATTAATAAAACTGACTGATGACACGTGACAAGCGACAATCTGACAATATTACAATGATACGCTTCTTTCATACATTATCTGCTTTATTAAAACAACACCTATCGCGAAAGACATAATAAAAAACAATTAAATAAGTCAGTTTTTGACAAAGTCGCACTGTCAGTTATTGTAAACCCCGGTCGGCTTATTTCGGCCAGGTTTTTTATATTATCGGATTGGCAGCCCCCACTGGTCGCCCGGCAGCTTCTCGAAAACCAAACCAGGCCCACAAAAAAAATAATCGCGAGTCTTTTCTTATTTTAATTAGTTAATGAATATAATGTTTTATAAAATTTTATTTACCTGTAGTAAGTGTATTGAAATGGTACATTGTTATCTTAGTGTTGAAAGTAACTGATTTAGTCCCGAGACGGCGTTTGGCGTCCGTGCGTAGCAAGGGTGCCAATAGTTCGAGGGACTAAAAAGTCTTTCACCCGAGGTAAACACTGCTTTTTATTACGAATACAAGGAAATAAAAATAAAAACACGAATCAGCTAAAGAAAAAATCCATATCTGAATCTGATGAACTCATCGTGATAATACAAATCTCTACTATACGAAAGCATGAGAAAAAATGAAGATCGGTTTGCTACTTTCCCGCCTATTCTGTTTTTTTTTCTGTGACCGGCCAGCTACTCAGTCGTTATTTTATATTTTCATAATTGAAAAAATGGTCAATATTTTGCCATAATCTATCTTATTTTAAAGAAATAGTTGAAAGTAAACGACTTTTTTATAATGGAGAATCACTAATTTATTAAAACAAAATATATACACTTAAAATAAAAAATCCTAACTAAAATAAGGCGTCAAAAATTCGTCCGCATCGCTGTCCACTGGAAGTGAGCCCAAAAGACTGGCGGCATTGCCACGTTGTATGGCAATGCTTATCCTCTGTCCGAGGTAAAAGCCAGCCCTTGGGTCACGTGAAGTTTCAATTAAGCGTTTAGAAAGATCTTTAAATAAGGCATGAACACTCGGACTCCACGGTCCAAGGGTTTCAACCCCAAACGGCTCAAAAATATAATTGCCAACAAGGTTATTATATTTTCGCCGCTTGAGGTTCTCAGCAGCCGCAGCGGCAGTACCAGCACAGCACGACGAGCTAGGAAGATGGGATGGCGCAAGAGTATCGACACAAGTAGCGTCCCACACTAAAGGCCTACCCATCTTCCATGGAAACAAAGACATACCGTCCGGTCGCTTGCCATCGTCGCGTGCCAGGCCATTGGGTTCTAGTACGGCGGGAACGCCGACGGGGACAAGAGCGCGTCGGATAATGTCGTTGATGTTTTCGTGCCGTGCAAAGCAACCCGCACTTCGAATGCATGAGAGGCCGTGGTGCCCGAGGCTGTTGACAGCTTCGCCACAGTGACAGCGATGAGGAGAACAACACGATGCGCCTAAGCGAAGGGAAGCAGCGAGGCGGAAAGTTGTATCGTCGAACAAGGTGCCTATGTTCAAAGGAAATTAGAAAAAAGTCATTTAAAAATATATAATCTTTAATTAATAAGTACATACTCATCTTTATGTTATTTCAATTTTACATCGCACTGTAATTGAGAGGCTGTATAGAAAGTCGTATAGAAGTTCTTTTTTAATTTGACGGCTGTCAGTTGAAAACGATTCTCCCTAGGGCTGAAAAGTAATAATTTCAACCCGCTCCTGAGGCAACTTTACGAGTATGAGTAATGAAAAAAACATTGTTTGACGTTTCTCAGCTCCAGAATAGCCTCGCATTCGGCTCGGGTCTAGGCTCATCACAAAGTTTGCATCAAAATGTACCAAGTATTTCTTATAAATTTTTTGAGGCCATGTTTTAATTATTTTTGAGGTCATATTTTCAGGAGCTTTATTCCTGTTGTCATCTGGGCGCAATGGCCGTCGCGACGCAACAACAATTAAATAGTTTTATTGTAAAAAAATCGGCGGCCGCCATGTTTTTTGGTCGATCGGAGGCCATAGGATATTAAACACTGCGTTTTAAAAAAAAGAAGTTTAAACCGCGTGAAAGAAGTGCATATAGATATAGGTATAAGTATTTAAAATATAAACTGTACATGTTTTTTTCTCTTATATTTTAACTGCAATCAGTCGCTAGTTCGGGAGAGGAGCTCATGGCTAAGTAATAAAGACACGATCTTCAAGGCTAAGCAACGCTTGCTGAGGTCGGTCTTTGGATGGGTGACTATTCATTGTAGCAAATAAAGTTCTGATTCTGATTTCTCATGTCATTTGTAGATCTTTGACAGTCGTTATGGTAGTCAGTAACCAGAATATCTGCCAGCTGTCGGTAGCCTTGCCAAGGGATATCGGAGGGACATTGTGGTCAAGGTTAGAAACGTAGTTGTATTGTTCCCTGCAAAAACTCAGCTGCAACTGGTTAGACCGGATTACAATCCCAACTTAGTTGGGAAAGGGATAAGCAGACTTGTTGTCCCTAATTCCAACTTACGTATAATTAGCTGTATTTTGGAACGATATTTAATAACTGTGATTACTGCATTCAGTGACGCAAATCTTTCGATAATAATACTGAAAAGGTTTGGGAAATAAAAATGGGTTGAATAATTGTAATTTTTATGGCACTCAAAAGATTATTATATCCCTACTAACATTAATATTTTATTTAAAACTAGCTGATAGCTGCTCACTTCGTTGGGCGGTATTTTTCGGTTTTAATATATAGCCTATGACATTGACAAATCACTTGGCTTTCTACTGGTAAAAGAATTTTCAAAAACAGTTCAGATCCAGAGATTACCTCCTACAACCTCACAAACTTTACCTCTTTGTTAGATGTGAGTGACGTTTGTGTGAAGATTTGGATGGAGTTCGAAACTTTTGTAGACGCTTGGGGATTCCTAAATAGCTAAACAAAATTATGACATCGACTTTGAGATTTGTACAAAAAGGAAGTCAAATTTTCTACATCAGTGGGTTTGAAGGCAAGCCCTCGTTCGGTCCGAAGACCTTGTGGTGCGACAGTTAAGCGCGGACATCGGCGCCTGCTCGCGAGGGACGTGGTGCGAACACAACAGCGTCAGGTCGAAGCTCTGGCAGCCTCGACCTCGAGCGGGCGGGACTGTGGGCGACAGGCAGGAATACCTGTCGGGCAGCTACGCATCTGTGCACTCGATGAGGTGAGTGAGGGATCACCCTCTCTCTATTCCTCAGAGCGCGACAGACGGGATCCACACAATAAGCCCCCCCAAAGGCTAATCGTGCTTCTCTAGGGGGTGGATTTAGAGTAGCTCCACCCCGAGTACTACTTTACTGCGTAGAAAAGGACTCCCCAATACGCTTTCATCGCGCCTGTCCCTATACATCGAGCAAAGAAAATATTGATAGCGCGATGTAGAACTTTTGCATAATAAATCACATTAATGTGAAAAATTTTACACAATTCGTCATGAATATTAAATTTTTTGTTTTATTTAATCTTAAAAGTGGTTGCATTTAATTGAATAAGCAGTTTTCTGTAAGTTTTAGATAAAATACCAATGTTAATGATGCACAAGCGATAGTAACGCCATCTCGTATGGGAATGAGACACTACAAGCAGTTTTTTTGTGTTAATTATGTCGATACATTTAGGTCGTTAACGTCATTGTTCCCGTATTTTTGGGAGTTAGGTTTATGTTGTTTGCAAGTAATTTTATAAGTATACATCAATTCCTCAAAATCAATCTTTTACGAAAGGCGAACCGTTAGCCTCATAAAGTGTAATTAAAATAGGTATAAGTGTTAGAGTAAGTTCATTTTCTTGATTTTTATGATTAATAAGGATAATTTAAAATCGAATCGATACAATAAAGCTAGAGAAATCTGGTCCCACGTAAGCAACGTATGCAACGCATTATGATACCTGGACTATTGATTTTGTATGAAAAACTATGCAATAGGTACACACTTATCGTATGTAACGCAACATACGATACGATACGCAAGCGTTGAAATGAAAAAAATGTATGAAATCTTAAAATAAAATCAAGTTTCTAATTTATTTGTTTAGTTGTTAACTAAAGTTTAATAAATAAATTAGAAACTTGTTTTTTTTAAGTTTTCAGACATTTTTTTGACTACAGTCGCTAGCAAGTATAGATTGATAAAACTCATGGTAGACGTACAGTTTGTCTCTAGCTTTATACTGCTTCGTAAGTGGATAAGGTACCTAAGTAGTGCTCATAAAACGTGGTCCTTTTGATATCCCATAACTACTATGGTCAAAGAGACCATGTCACATGAATCACCTGGCACATGAAATATTTTTCTATTTTTTTAATTTTTCATACAAAATAATTCGACAAAGTTACGATTATTTATGTAACGTGAAATATGACAGCGTCGCATTTTCTTAGCTTAAATATGAATGATTGATTTGAGTGCACCTAAATGATGTACTAGTACTTTTCAATGAAACTTAATATCTACACACATCGAGATTAGTGTTAATATCTTCGAGACAATGTATTTCGGGACACTTTTTCTAAGGTTATTTTGTATTACTTTTAAATTTAGAATATAACCATAAAGTTATGGATTATCAAAAGGAACACATTGTATGAAAAAGTTTCAGGAAATTATATGAAATAAATGTGTCTAGGTATAGTAACTGTATAAACTGTTTTATATTATACATGCTTAAGATTTTTTTTTATTTACATTCATTTCTGACGATACGCTTTATTCCAATACATTTTATTTGATAATTGAATCATCGTAGGTATTGAATAATAATAATTAAAAAATGAGGGAAAATGTCTGGTATTTGTATTAGGTATTTAAATATAGTTAACAATACCTTGTCTAAGGTATGCACATTTTTTAGTTTATACCAATGCGACTTGAAAATTAAATTAAAAATTTAAGAAACCCCAACAAAACAATCTTTAAAAAGTAAAAAATAATTTCTATAGATTCTTTTAGTTAACGCCTCGGGAGACCGCAATTAATTCTCCTTTCAATAAAAAAAAAAACAAAATCGGTTCATCCGTTCGGGAGCTACGATGCCACAGACAGACAGATACACACACACAGACACGTCAAATTTATAACACCCCATCGTTTTATGTCGGGGGTTAGAAATGGCTTATTCCGTTGATCCACCCTGAAACAGCCATCGTAAGGTGGATACTCGGAATAAGCCTGTAGTACTAAGGTAGCAGCGGCTCTGGATTTTTCACTTCCTCCTCCCTCAGTCTCCATTAAGCCATGTATGTTACCGGGATAAAAAGTAGCCGTAGTACGGTTTATTTATACACTTTAGGGTGGCTGTTGTAAGGTGGAAATACTGAATAAGCTGAAGGTCAAATTAAAGTGTCACATATTATCATGATTTGACGTTTTTGAGCAGATGGTGTTGGTATATTCGAATCGGTATCGAAAGGAATGTTTGCGAAAGTCTGCAGATGAGGGAGGCGGTCTTTCCATGTGAAATAAAAGTATTCTACTGTATCCGATTTCACTAAAAGATAACTCCAACATAGTTTGGAGGAGACTCAAAGTAAGTATGCACGCTACTAAATAAATAATTCAATCTAAATATGTGTTCGAAGTAGTTTGAAGTTGATCTTTAGCAACTTAGAGCTAATTGCATATGAACAGGCGTTTGTTGTACAGTATGTTATAGTCGGTTCTGGTGAACTGTGAGTACCATTATTTTGCATGGAGCGCTTATCTAACTTAGTTACTGGTAACACGGTCTCCTTCGGTAAGACGGATGTCAAAGTTTCAAAACCGTGCACCTGACGAAACATGCAGGTAATGCAGGTATGTATGGATAGAGGAAACTTAAAAAAACAAAAACATGTTAGCAACATGGTGCCCTAAAGTGTCATTGTGGTTCGATTACTGGGTAGGATTTTTCAAAAATCCAAAGCTGCAGTTTTACTTTTCATCAAAATCGGGTTCGAGACTCTTTCAGTGTTTTTCGATATTCCTCATAGTATCGGATTTGCCTATGATTAAAAATTCACCCTGTATTTCGTAATGTCAATGAGGGCTACCGTTTTGTACTCACCATTTGTCGCCACTGTTGAGTATGGTCCTGAATCATGGCATTAAAGTTGTTACTACGCGCATGTAAACAAAGTTAGAAGAAAACACCATGTATGATGCCGTAAACGTGCGATTTAATACAGTCGCAATGTTACGTGGACTCATCACAATGGAAAAAGGAAAGAGATAAATACATATTTCCAAATAAAAAAGAAAGTTCAATGCTGTGGTCGGTAGAAACGTAACTTAATCTGCTAATAGTAAAATATTCACAAAAATCGAAACAAATAAGTGAATAAAGTCGAGTCAAAAGCAAACGAACAGTGAAAGGACATGTCTGGTGGAGCAATGGGTGATTGTCTAGGTAGTTAAACAAAATGTTAAGTAATTATTGTTATATTGTTACAATCGTCCTAATTTATAGTTTATTAATTAATAAGTATCAGGAGTCTGGATCTTGCCAAAAGTGGTCAAAATTAGGTTAATAGGCTGGAGATTTTTCTTAGTTTTGTTTAGTATTACGCCATCTGTGAGCGAATATAGGTACTAATTGGTGGTATGCTTTTGTGAGGTTACATAGGTAACATTTAAAATTTTGTTGGTCCGAGATCTATTCTGCAGTTTCTATTTGTATAATAAAAATATATTTTAAAGCACCTATAATATATCTATTAAATAAGTGCATAACATTTTTTTTATAACATAACAATTTCGTCACAAAGCATTCTTATTCTTTATTGTTCTATATTGGTAGGTATATGTATATTTGTAGGTATATTTTGATTTCTATCTTCAATACTCATACATCTATACTAATATATAAAGCTGAAGAGTTTGTTTGTTTGCTTGAACGCGCTAATCTCAGAAACTATCGAGGAAGATAAAATAAACGGCTTATAGTTATTTATATTTAGCCACCTACTTGTTAGCAAGGAACACATACACGCACCTTGGGACTGCAATGCAATCAAAGCTAGCAAAAAATGTGTGTGTTCCGAAATACAAAACAGTATACTGGCCAGTGCTCATGGCGTCATGAATCGACGCCATACTGTTCATTCCGAAATATACCTGGCCGGTGCGTTGACGTCATAAATTAAAAAATCCTCAAAGTCATGCACACACGCCCGTTTGACGTTTCATATACTACTAATACGTCACATTTGATATTTGTCTCACCAGCTAGTCTATTCTGTAAGTAACCATTTCGATATCGAGCTTCACCTGAGTGACAAAGCTCACAAAGTGAACTTTATTACACACAACATAAAGGACTTATGTTTATACTCACCTCGGATCTCGCTTTCGAGACTCGAAAATGTCGTTACAGAATAGCACTACTGTACACTATGGTGGCACACCAGTACAATAAGAATAAGAATAGTTTATTGTTTAGGAAATTACATTCGAATGCGTTGATTCCTGGAACTCACACTAGGATTCCGTGTCGTGAGATCTAGGCTCCTTCGTTCCGTTTACATTTGTTGCTATACATATAATAGGTATTCTTACCTATATAATTATATGCCACAATAAACTTCTTAATTTTATCTCACCTACTCGTAATCAAGTAGAAAAGGAGTATACAATAAAAATGAATTCACAAAGAAAAACTAATTCTAATATACAAAGAAACAGTAGATAACCAAGTATGTATAGGTATGCATGTATGCTGTGTGTGCTAGTGTTTGCATGGGTGTATGAATTAAGATGATAACAGATGTGTTGGTACAATATGGCGTCAGATTCATGACGTCATGAGCACTGGTCAGTATACTGTTTTATATTTCGGAACCCACACAATTACTGGTAATTTGTCAATGTTATGTCAAAAGAAGTAATAAATACTTATCGTCATGTTAGGAAGTGGGTATTCAAAGAAAACACGTTTGATGCTCGCACGCTTCTAAAGCTTTTTTAATTATTAAATTGACGGAGGTTCCCGGAGGGTGAGCCATCCAAGGAGGTTGTATCACAGTACCTACACTAGAATATTTTAGTAATTCTCGATTTTGATACGCAAATACGTTAGTAGGTATATTCCTTTTATCTAATATAAATGGCTTATAGTTATTGTTTAAAGATAATTAAGGAAAATAATGGAACGTCAAACACATTTTTAGTACTTCCCGTTACGAATGGCAAAGCGGAAGCTACGATTGAGTACTGTTTTTTTTTTTTGAGAATTATTACGCAAGTAATGCTGAATTCATAAATCCATAGTAATTTCGATCTAAATTTTAAAATCTTACTGTAAAACCTTTAATCATGAACATTTATCGATAATTTATTTACCAGAGGGCATAAACTGGACGCTTGACTTTAGTAAAAATTTACACTGCCACCTAAACGGTTGTTTTTGGAGACCTGAAAAAATTCGTGGTAGTAGCATATTTATAGTAAAACGAATTTAAAAGAAAAACTATCACTCCTAAGCAGGCTTTACAAGTTAACGAGTAATAGTCGACCAACCTATAAAATGGTATAATGAGGGTGTTCACGAAAATTTACTCCACCAGTTGGCGCAACATAGGCGAGAGGTCCTTTTCATTGAAAAAGTGACTTTGACATTAACATCATTAACATTGATATTAACAAATGTCAGAAAACAATTGATTTGATAGGTTGTTTGGGACTGAAGCCTCAGTGCTGCCACCTGGTGCTCGACATTTCAGAAAACCCTAATTGTGACGTGCAACTGCGGAACCCTACACTACGCGTGGCCCGACACGGACTTGGCCGGGTTTTTTTAACTCTTGGAGTATGATTTCGTTCAACCCGGAATAAGTGATCGCCAAAGCTGACATTATAGCGACAATCGCTCGTTCTTTTGCTTGTTTATTTCTGTAATTCTGCTTCTTGTATTCCAAAAAAAAATATTTCTTTAAATAATCTTCAACAAACGTAAGTGTAGTATCATCATCCACTTCGACATTTTTAAAATTGAAAAACACCACGTATAATTTCATTCAATTGAAAACGCGCTTTTTTTTAAGTAGGTGACATATAGTCACTTTGTTCGCGTATTTTTTCTGTTGCCCCAGTGTTGCTTTTTGTAATCGTTTTATATGTGATAAGCCCCGCTCACCAACTTAACTGAAAAATTCCTAATTTATTTGTTAACCAAATTTTAATTTGCGACTTGATAATAAATTATGTGTTGACATGTAGTCACTTAAAATTAAGTTATAATTTTGTAATCTACTTAACAACTTAATACGTGCAAACCATACCAAACCAGCTGGTTTAGAATTCCTAAGCTTGTTTACGGCTGGTTAATACGAAGAATTTACCTCTCTTGTATTGCTGCGGGCTTGATTAAAGTATCGAATAATGCCATTGGCTATTAATTGGTGTACACTAATTCTACTTCAACGAGCTTGTTAATAGCTAATTAAAAGTGGATATGTAACTTCGTTCCAACCGAGTGTTCCACGACACTGTTTTTTTAGTATTTTTTTTTGTATCATTTCAAATGTGAGGCTGGTTGTTTAGATGAAGTTGATGAAGTTCGAAACTTTTGTAGACCCTGATTTTAATATAGTAGACGTAGATTTCTAAATACCTAAATAAAATTCTGACATTGACTTTGAGGTTCGTACAAAAAGGAAGTCAAATTTTCTACATCAGTAAGTTTGAAGGCAAGCCCTCGTTTGGTACAATCCCATGCTGCTCGCTAGGGACGCATGTGAGGCGACACATCAACGTCAGGACCGGCTCAGCCGAGAGCCCGTCCTCGAGCAGGCAGGGATTGTGGGTGACAGGCAGGGGTAACCTGTCGAGTAGCTCTACGCCGCATCTGGGACGAGGAGACATCCCTTTCTTCTCTCTCTCCTCCTGTCTCCTCTCTTCTCTCTCCTCAGAGCGCGTCAGACGGGATCCACACAATAAGCCCACCCCAAACGGCAAATCGTGCTTCTGTAACTACTCATTTTACTGCGTAGAAAAGGACTCCCCAGTACATTTTCATCGCGCCTGTGATCTATACATCGAGCAAGGAAAATATTGATAGCGCGATGTATAACTTTCGCATAATAAATCAAATTAATGCGAAAAATTTAACACAATTCGTCATGAATATTAAATGTTTTGTTTTATTTAATCTTAAAAGTGGTTGCATTTCATTTAATATGCAGTTTTATGTAAGTTTTAGATAAAATACCAATGTTAATGATCCACGAGCGACAGTGACGCCATCTCGTATGGGAAACACTACAATCAGTTTTTTTTTGTGTGTTAATTATGACAGTTAATAATACAGTAATTATACTGTCATAATTAACACAAAACAAACGGATTTTTTTGAATCGACACCAATTATCTGTTTAAATTATTTTATCTTTTTTTTTGTGCTTGTGGGTGGGTGTGGATTCCATCACAAACTACGGCAGGTTTTCCATGTAAAATAATACTATTCTGCTGTATCCGATTTCACTAAAAGCTGACTCCAACATAGTTTGGAAGAGGCTAGTCAGATTGTGGCTTCAAAGTAATTAGGTACCAAATAAATAATTCTATGTAAATGTGGTTCGAAGTAGTTTGAAGCAACTTTGAGCTAAGTTCATATGAACAGGCGTTTGTTGTTAAGTACGGTATGGTCGGTTCTAATCTAACCGGTTGCACCTGTGAATACCCTTTGACAAGACGGATGTCAAAGAGTTTAGAATATTTCTGACAAAACCGCCGCCCGCAAAGTACCGGCCGCTAAGTTGTTGTTTTTAGGGTTCCGTAGTCCGTACCCAAAGGGTAACCAACGGAACCCTATTACTAAGCCTCCGCTGTCCGTCCGTCCGTCCGTCCGTCTGTCTGTCAGAGGGCTGTATCTCAAGAACAGTAATAGGTAGACAGTTGAAATTTTCACAGATTGTGTATTTCTATTCCCGCTATAGCAAGAAATAAAAATTAAGGTTTATGGTACGGAAGCCTTCGTGTGCGAGTTTGACTCGCACTTGGCCGCTTTTTTTCAAAACCGCGGCACATTATGAAACATGTATGTATGGATAGAGCACATTTAAACAAACGAAAAATGTGAACGACATGGTGCCCTAAAGTATTACATTGCCGAGCTATTTGAAGGTAAAGTCGCCATGTGACAACAATTACTTACTGTCAATAAAAATAAATTAACTACGTGCTAACACGCATTAGATTAAATTCAAATAATAGTTTTCAGCTTTATTATTTAAGAACTTGCCTCACATCTCAATCACAAAATAATAGTTTTAAATTTATATAAATGTTTAAATCAAGCCGAGAACTATTGATGAATAAGCATAGAACCACGTGATTAGTAAATTAATGATTTTCGTCGTTCTCACATGGTGACTAGCTCCAAATATCTCGGTAACGTGACACTTTATGGCACCATGTTTCTAATATTTTGTTTGTTTAAGTACCCTCCACCCATATACAGAGTCATTGGTAATAAAGAACGTTCCTTATAATGGGTTTTTCTAGAGCTGTTTTACAACGATTTTCACCCCGAAAACTTGGGGTCCATATTGGGTTGGTTTTCGAGTTTCTAATATTTTTTAGTTTGCTGCCTCACAAGCAACAACTGAAAATGGTGAGAAATCTGTTCCTCTGGATAGTCAGCTGAACAAATGAATTCCTCAAATAACAATTTATAAAAAAGCGGCCAAGTGCGAGTCGGACTCGCCCATGAAGGGTTCCGTAGCAGCAAGTAACATAATATTATATAAAGTTCTTGTAGTTCGTTGTAACTTTATAATTATTATTTACTTAGGCACCTATTACAGAATTATTATTAGAAAATAATGGTTCATGTTTTATGCATAGGGTTTATGTTTATGAATTATTTTTGTATATTTGAGTTGATGGAATGAAAGGTAAATTGCGGTTTATGATTTATGACGTTTTTAAAAAAACTTCTTACTAGATCTCGTTTAAACCAATTTTCGGTGAAAGTTTGCATGGTAATGTACATCATATTATATTTTTATTAGTTTTATCACTCTCTTATTTTAGAAGTTACAGGGGGGGACACATTTTACCACTTTGGAAGTGTCTCTCGCGCAAACTATTCAGTTTAGAAAAAAATATATTAAAACCTCTGTAGTGTCCACGCATCGTATCACTAATAGTAGGTATTTGGCTCGCCTACGCACCACCACGTGCTGCCTGACTGACGGTTGAACACTGACTGACCGTTGACTGACTGTACGTTGTGACGTACGCGCTCGAAAGCAATCATAAGTATATACATACACTACATCCCTTCCTTTTTTTTATTTGTGTATAAATACTTCCTGTAGTAAGTTTTTTATGGATCTAGGTACTTTAAAAAAATATATGTATGTATTTATTACTAAGTATTTATTTCCTTCCAAACGCTGTACATGACACTAGAGGTATTTTACTCCTTTATTATTATTTTTTTTTTTGGTTAACGACCCGATTATACTGTATTGTAATTATATACCAATTATATTTTTTTCAATGATCACATGTGAGATAATTGTTTTGATTTTCTTTATTGTATTCAATGTTATATGCCTTGATATTATTATTATCTCTATCTTTCTTCCCTTTTCTCTTTTTAATTTAGTCATAATTAATCAATCTTATTTATGAAGCAGATGTATCTTTTTGATTCAATTCCTTGGTTTTTTTTTATCATTAAAAACTTTCCACTGACCTTCAATTTCTATAAATGTACGACATTTCTTTTTCATCATTTGTCCTGTTTCATCATTATATACTTCAATATCCCCCAAGAAATTTGCTATCGTTAATCTCTACGGCAATTGTCTAAATTTTTTTTTTTTTTACACACAGAGCTATTCCAAATCTTCAGTTAACTGACTTTTCGTTCAGTGTTTTAGCCATTCGACAGTTCTAAACTGGCTGTAATCAATCCTTTAGGTTTGATTCGGGATTCACTAGTATTCGTGATTACCAAGTTCAAGCACCAATGAAGTCATAAAACTCACATTGATTTTAACAAAGAATGTCAAAGATTACGTATCTTATTCACAGTCAGAGAGTGGGCCCCAGGATGCTACCTTACGGCGTTCCGCAAGGTAGCATCCTGGGGCCCACTCTCTTTCTCATTTATATTAATGATCTCTGCAAACTAACCCTTGACAATTGTAAGATCTATACATACGCGGATGATACTGCCCTTGTCATAGATGGTGATGACTGGCCCCAGGCATACCATAACGCCGAGGTTGCCCTCTCCTCTGTGATGAAATGTTTCTCTGATAATTTGCTTACCTTAAACGTTGAGAAATCGGTATATGTTCCATTTGCTATTAGGTCAAATCTATGTCCCTCAAATTCCCTGATCCTGCAAGCTCACGCTTGTGATTCCTTAACGCAGTGTTGCTGCCTCTCCCTTACTAGATCCCCATGCGTGAGGTACCTGGGAGTACTTATCGATCAGCATCTTAACTGGCACCCGCATATAGTCCAAGTCACGTCAAGAATACGTAAACTCATATACGTTTTCAAGAAGCTACGTAGCTGTGCTGATAGTGAGACACTAAAACTTGTATATTTTGCCCTTTGCCGGTCTGTGCTTACGTACTGCCTTCCTGTTTGGGGTGGTGCCACACAAAATGTATTTATCCGACTTGAGAGAGCCCAGAGAGCTGTCCTCAAAGTAATGTTCTCTCGTCCACGAAGGTATTCCACTGTACAACTCTATTCCGACTGCAAGGTTCTCACTGTCAGGCAACTTTATGTGCTCCTATGTACCTTACGCAAGCACTCAACGCGTCCCCTTGAGGAACCCACTGGCCGACTTAAGCATAATGTTTTCCCTCCTGAACGCCATAGAACTGCCTTTGCCAAACGTCAATATTATGTTATAAGCACTATAATTTATAACCTATTAAACAAAAAAATAAAAATGTATTCATGCCTTAAACGTCAGTGCAAAACCTTAATTAGAGAATACCTACAGACGTTAAATTATGAAAATACTGAGGATATTCTGCTGGGTATCTCACGGTGTTGATGCTTTAATTCTAATTTGTCCATAGACTATTTATGTTTTACTTATACCTACATTTACTCACTACAAACTCACACACACTCTACACATACACCTACACACACTCACCATATAGTTTAGTTTTCTCATTATATTTGTTTCAGTTTCTGTTTTTAACCACCACTTCCTTAATTTTGAATTGTCCTATTTTTAATATGATCTTTGGCTTTGTTTGTTACGGAGAATCACTGACTCCTAAGTTACAGGCCCACACCTAGTTTAGGAGTCAGAGTACCTACCAATATATTTGTACCTAATAAGCCTATATGTTCATAGTTTTTTAATGCAAATGTTGTTTTTGTGTGAAATAAATTTATTATTTATTTTATTTATAGTCAACATCTATCTCATAGCTCAGCAAAACACAATTCCTATTCTCGCACTTCCCCATGGGAAGAATACCGAGTAAACTCTAATTTGTACCACCAATAGCAACGACACCCTGATACAGACTTCCTCGTCTATATCACTGTGATACTGCTACGATATCCTGGTAGCCCGCCGACCCACAGAACTAAGAACCTGTTCACACTAAATAATTTTATGCTTACTCGTCATCTATTTCATAACTTCACAACGTCAATTATTCATATACTTGGCCTTGGGCATCTTCCCGACAATAAGATTTTAAAACATACCAACCGGTAAGTTATGCGCATCAGAGTTTACGAAGAGAAGAGAACCTAGGCCTGTCAATGTTTGTGCCTACGTTCATGTGAAGGGGCTACGTTCATGAATTACTCTACGTCAATCTACGAGCATCATGGTCATAACTGCACCGAACAGTTTGAATCAATCAATATTATTTTAAATCTTACTTATATTAACTTACATCTACAGTAAGCAACCCGGTAGAGACAAATCTATTCAGAAATTGTAATAGCTCAGAATTCTCTGTATCCCTACAGCTTTAATCAATGTCATTAATATCAAGTTACGGTTTATAATCGTTTACTATCGAATTTACGAACTGAATTTAATAACTTGTTATGTAAGAAAACTGTCACCGACACGTTAATATAAAAGCTTAAATCCAATTTTCACTAAACACGTCTAAGTTGGAACATGACCTTATGGCAACCTTGCCATGCAATATCTCATTCTTTAAGTTCGTACTGAATAAAATGTTGAAACTATTACCACCTACGGGAATCTCTTTAAGTACTCGCTTTTTTATATTTATAGGCACCAATATCTCACCTGGTGGCAAGCGATGACGTGGTTGAAGATGGAGCACGCTTGCTCAGAAGCAACCCAATCACTCCCGACTTAAAGATTCTCAGTTTGCAACTATCAGGAAACACAGACTCTGGCAGGGAATTACGCTCTTTGAATATTTCTCCAACCATAATCATGTATTTGTCAGAATATGGTAGGTACATTATAGTCTTAAGATTAGTTACTGGTAACCGTTCTTTTATATTTTTTTTCAACTTTTCTTCCTATTATCCTTCTTAATGATTGAGAAGCTGGTTGTACTTTCTCATCGATTGGCACTTCCACTAAAACATCATTGGGTTTCGGAAACTGTCTTAGTTTCCATTTGGTCAATTTGTAATCCGATTTTAAGTACACCCATTATCAAAGTGTTACTTTTATCAAGTAAAAGTAACACTTTTTAAAGCATATTGCCAGGGTTTCTACACGGGGAATCTTTGGGTCAACTATACCAAAAGATCGCTGGATGACCTACGCGTCCAGTATAATAACATTTTTAGGATGCTGTTGGGACTGCCACGATGGTGCAGCGCTTCTTGTAAGTTTGCGCAAAACCGAACCGATGGCTTCCACGCCGTCATTCGCAAAAAAACCGCGTCGCTGTTGTCAAGGTTGCGGGCGAGTGGCAACAGTATACTAAAAACTGTGGCGGAGAGTATCGACTCTTCGATAATTAAAAGTTTTGTGAGAAGGACTATCACTAACCATTAGATTGGGGTTGTCCTTTTCACAATAATATTTATTCTGTTCTGTCTTCTTCTCTGTTGTATTTTAGCTACTAACACTAGTAATAAGTTATAATATTGTTTACTAACACGCTGGATCATTGTTGTCCGAAAATAAAGAATTATTATTATTATTATAACTATGGCCATGGCAATTTCTTTCCCAAGTAGATCTCTAGTTCCATCAGAGATGCAAAAAAAGTAAAAAGTTGCATTTTCGGATCTATCTGCTACTTTTATATTTGCGTCAAATGGTCCTGTTAGGTCTTGACCTAACAAGACCATTAGGAAGAACCCCTTGGGTTTTCTTACTTTAAGAACAAACAAAAACTTGTTTTGTTTCATATTTTCCCAAGTTTTGTGTGTGATTAAAATTGGATTTACCTACACACAGTCTACTAACATTTTTTTTTTTTTTAACCTTCATTCCACCTATACGACAATCTAGTAAACTATCATCGTCGATTTTGAACACATATTGTATGTCTTTCGACTCTGTTTGAACTGAAATCTGTCTGCTTATTGTCTAAGCCGTACTAAGAAATTTTTGAAACTTTTCATTTGCCCCTTGTTTGATCAATCAAAAAGAGTGACGTTCTTAATTCTCAATTTGTTTAGGTGTAAAGTATGCGTGGAGTTTGGTGATAGCCACTTCAAAGACATCCACTCTATCAGCAGGTGATATTTGTATCTGGTATATTATTAAACTAGCTGATCCGAGCAACCTCGTCTTCGTCACATTATCCATTAATGCTTTGCTACTATTGGTCGTAGCATGATGTTAGATCCTATAGTCTTCCCCGATAAATAGGCCGTCCAACACTAAAATAGTCCTTCAACTCGAACCAGCAGTTCCCGAGATTAACGCGTTCAACCAAACAAACAAACTCCTCAGCTCTACAATATTAGTATAGACATTTTTAGCAATTCTAGTCCACAAAATGTAGCAGCAAAGCCCGTTACTTGTCACTACCCTTGATGCCAACAGCTTCCAGGTAGATCAAGAGTTCCTACGTCCAGCGTTTTTATCTAGTTCCTACTGATGAAGGTTCCCCCTCACAATCAAATTTGTCAATTTAATGACCAGTATGTACATAAAAAGTACCACTAGGCACTGCTGACCTATTTTGTCTTTGATAACTAACTGTCAATTTAATGACCAGAAGGTACATTCTGCTGTAATTACTGTCATTCAATGATGACTTGTCAATTTAATGACCAGTAGGTGTATTCTACTGTTATTACTGTCATTCAATGATGACTTGTCAATTTAATGACCAGTAGGTGTATTCTACTGTTATTACTGTCATTCAATGATGACTTGTCAATTTAATGACCAGTAGGTATATTCTACTGCAATTACTGTCATTCAATGATGTCTTGTCAATTTAATGACCAGTAGGTGTATTCTACTGTTATTACTGTCATTCAATGATGACTTGTCAATTTAATGACCAGTAGGTGTATTCTACTGTTATTACTGTCATTCAATGATGACTTGTCAATTTAATGACCAGTAGGTATATTCTACTGCAATTACTGTCATTCAATGATGTCTTGTCAATTTAATGACCAGTAGGTATGTTCTACTGCTATTACTGTCATTCAATGATGACTTGTCAATTTAATGACCAGTAGGTATGTTCTACTGTAATTAAATTTATGCGCTCTTTGATTTATTATTTTAGAACTAATCATGTAGTACAAATCAAATATCTAAGCATGAGGTCCCTGGTTAGACTCCCAGGTCGTTGCCTTTTTCTTTTCGATCTTGTCAATACCAGAAGCATCGAAATAGATAGTGTTCGTTTCCCACGCTCCCATCTGACTCCAACCGAAGAACGTTCTCCTTCGCAGTCGAACTTCTCCAATGTGAGTTGGGACATGTTAGTGTTATATTGTGAACCAACTAGTTTGTTGTTTTTTCAATATCAATTTTTTATCACAAAATTCTGCTTCCTTTTTATAATGCGTCAATTTGATGACCAATAATGCTGTTGAGGATCCTCTGAACATAGTCAAACGGTGTCAATTTAATGACCAGCAATGCTGCTCCAACGTCATAATAAATCAGTATTATTATATCATTATACTGTTATAAAACTTGAAAATAACTTTATTATTTATTTGTCGACTAAATGACCAGGTACTACGCCAGTTTACATGGAATATAAGTAAGTTACTGGGGTATATCCATTTAATTAGGTAACGTCCAGACGGTCAGTAATTGTTTTTGAACTTGTCCTAAATAACCACCAATAAATACCACAGTACTTAAATAATACTGCAACCTATCCTTCCGATAAGGCCAAGCATAATATTAGGGTTCAAAATAAGAAAATCATTAAAAATACTCCACGTCTCTGACCACGTTTTTAAGATGTGGTGGTGTTTATTTTTCAGAATTATTGAAATATCCACTAATCACTTTGTTTATTATGGCACATGTAGGTACTTCAACAATTTAGCAATACCTATGAATATTATAATAATTACAAGATCACTGGGTAAGGTAAAACCGACATTATATTAATGTTTGTCGTAATTTATAACTTACGTAGGTGTAAATAAACAAACACAGTTTAACATTTGTTCTTCAATACCATTATGATTATTCTATAGTCCATTATTACTTTAGTGCGAGTTACTAAACAACGAAGAACATTCCTTAAAATGTTATCAGTGTAGCTGAACATTCCAATGTAATGACTTTTTCGTAAGTTAAGCAATAGTCACCACTGTTAAGTAGGTGTAAAGTTTTATAATTTTGAATCATAATGGGTATCTATTTGTTAATTAAAGTAAACTAATGGTTTAAACCATATTTTGGGTAAAGGTAATTATAATAGCTGAGAAATGTAAATGAAAATGTCGCATGTTTTCTTAGTTTGAATAAGTAACATTCATGTACCTAAGTAGCATAAGTAAATTATCTTGCCACTTCGCCAGTCACATTTTCTCTTTTTTTTTTTTATAAAGTCCCTTTACTTACAGTTTTAATTATTTTTTTTGTCCTCGTCGCCATATGTAGTGTCCACGCATCGTATCACTAATAGTAGGTATTTGGCTCGCCTACGCACCACCACGTGCTGCCTGACTGACGGTTGAACACTGACTGACCGTTGACTGACTGTACGTTGTGACGTACGCGCTCGAAAGCAATCATAAGTATATACATACACTACAACCTCAATATCATTTTTGAAGACCTATCCATAGATACACCAAACGTATGGGTTTGATGAAAAAAAAAATGAGTTTCAGTTCTAAGTATGGGGAACTCCCAAATTTTTTTTTTCTATTTTTGTGTGATAATCTTAGTGCGGTTAACAGAATGCATCTACTTACAACAGTATAGTTCTTATAGTTTCTGAAAAAAGTGGCTGTGACATAGACGGACAGACAGACATGACAAATCCATAAGGGTTCTGTTTTTTGCCATTTGGCTACGGAACCCTAAAAATAGCGATATCTTTGGAAATGAAGCGACGTAAAGTTCAAGCATGAAAATTTCTTGAAAAATTTCTCGTTTATTGAGACAGTTTACCCAAAATAAATGTATGGTGCTTGACGTAAAAATTACACGATACACTTCCTTGTTTAATAAGCTTTCTAAAATAGTATGATAGTACCCACTTTAGGCACGTGTTGGAAAAATAAATTCAATTGTTCCCGATAAGGTAGTATACTTTGATGGTACTTGGTAGTATAGGTACACATTTTTCCATGTACGCCTTGCTTATTGAGGATTTTCCTAATTTCGGTATGTGACATAGGGCATGCTATCCGAATATCCGAATAATCTGGTTACCGTCAAATTTTGTACCCGGATAGTAGTATACATGACATCCGGATACTCGGATATTTAGTTAAATACTTGGGAGTGGACCCTGATAGCAAATTGCTCTGGAAAAGTCATGTCCACTGCAGACAATCGTACTTTTTATTAATAATAAAAATAATTTAATTAATAATAATAATAATTTACTAATTATTAATGTACTCTTTCGGCATACTCAAATGGACTCAAACCGAACTCGACGCCCTGGATAGGAGAGTCCGCACACTGTTGACCGCAAATCGGATGCATCACCCACGATCGTCGGTGATGAGACTGTACATCCCGCGGAAGTGTGGAGGTCGAGGCTTTTTAAACGCCAAGACTCTCCACAACCGCGAGATGTGCAGTCTCAGAGAATATTTTCTCAAAGCTGATGTGGGTATGCACCGAGATGTGGTCACAGTGGACAAGGGGCTCACCCCGTTGTCCATGGCTAAAGAGAACTGGCGCAAACCTGTGATACTTACCACAGATGACCGCATGGAGGTATGGAAAGGCAAGAAGCTTCACGGGCGCTTCTATCGGGCTCTTCATGGGTCCGATGTAGATTTTTTAGCGTCCGTGGCCTGGCTACGTTTCAGTGATCTCTTCGGGGAAACTGAAGGTTTTGTCTGTGCGATTATGGACGAAGTTATCTTGACGAATAACTACCGGAGGCATATTATGAAGGACGGGACAGTGGACGTGTGTCGGGCATGCCACCGTCCGGGTGAGTCCATCAGACATATTATCTCCGGTTGTTCTCGTCTGGCTAACGGCGAGTACTTGCACAGGCACAACCAAGTGGCCAGGATTATCCATCAGCAACTTGCTTTGAAATACAAACTTGTAGATTCTGAGGTACCATATTACAAGTATGTGCCCGACCCAGTTCTCGAAAATGACCATGTCACGTTGTACTGGGATCGGTCTATCATCACTGATAGGACTATTGTAGCCAATAAGCCTGATATAGTGGTGATAGACCGATTAGCGCGCCGCACAATGATAATTGATGTTACCATCCCGCATGACGAGAACCTCGTGAAGGCTGAGAAAGAGAAGCAAATCAAGTATCTCGACTTAGCTCACGAGGTTGTCGACATGTGGAATGTGGACTCAGCTGTCATTGTGCCGATAGTCGTTACGGCCAATGGCCTGATGGCCAAAAGCTTCGACGACCATCTGTCGAAGCTGGCGTTACGCGGTTGGATTAAGGGCCTGATACAGAAGGCAGTACTCCTCGATACGGCTCGTATTGTGAGGAGGTTCCTTTCTCTGGAGCCCTAACCACCGGTAGCTTGGACCCTGCTCCCGACACCGGCGGACTACTATTTTTTATATTTTTAAATGTTTTTTTTATAATGTGTTGTTTTTAAGAAATATTTAAAAATGTAAATTAGTATGTAAGGATAACAAATAAAGAGAATAATAATTTAATAATTTTGATCCCAAGTTTTCGGAATCAAAATTATAACAAATCCCCACAACTATAACCCATTTCAAGAAACGCACCTAGTTACCAATCACCTTGTATACAAGCTTCATCGCGCGACTCGATTTTGAAAAGCAATCAAATTGGTGGCTGGTGGCTATGCCAGCTCCCATACAAAAATGTTCAAACTCCTTTCTGGTTTCCGACTACTCATAACGACTGTCAAAGAGTTTTGACAAATGACAGGCGGGACCAACTGCGTACCTAACGTACTTTCCGAGGCAGGAGGAGGAGTATGATTTGTTTTTACTTTTCTTTTCTTGATTTTTTTTTGTTTTTTTTTTTCACCTCGCCTAACGATAAGCGATAGTCGAGGTCAAATAGGATGGATGGAACAAAGGATAGGATGGAACAAACTTCCCCAGAAGATGTCTTTTATTATTTTAATAAGTCTTCTTCAATAACGAACCTAACATTAAGTACTTCACTTGACCTGTGATTCGAAGTTCGAACCCAGAATCGCTTGACAGCATTCACAGTTTTGTCCACGACCCACGACACGGTAGACTTTCGACTTCGGGATTTCCAAATCGTTGTAAATAGGTCATTAAAACCAAGGAACTTAGTAAGAGAGAACTTTAATGAGTCAATTAAAATACCATACCTAAAATAAAACTGGGTACTCGAATTGTCTTTTGTTAAGTACATAATTTTAATACGTACAAAATAAAAGGAATAGGTAGTTGGGGACTAAATAGTTCGAAGAAAGGCTACCTCAGACAAGAAGCGACGCGACCGTAAGAAAACGTATTTTCTTAGAAATGATTTTACAGATAGAACAATTTCTATAAAAACGCATTGTCGCATCGCGCCTGTCTGTCCAAGCCTGAAAGCTAGAACTAGGTACATATTTATCGTATATCAACAGATTTCTTCCTAAACGCGGGATTATCGAAGGTGGTGGTGGGAGGTCTGTAGACCGGGTTGTCGCAGGGACTCGACGCGTCCAGTTTGTTCTGCTGCAAGAACTTGCTGTACTCGTGGCGGTCCCGCGCGTCCGTCAGCAGCTTCCAGGCGATCAGGGTGCCTGCCCCGACAAGGAGGAGCGTGATGAGAAATATACCGCCGAACACTGCAAAATATAGTATAAACATAACATAATTCACAAACTCAAATAACATCAGTAGAAACTTTTTTTGAGAGGCTTCTGGCATTGAATCTCATTAATAAAAGCTAAGCGATTGCTGAGAGCCCCGTTTGGCTTAGGGCGTCGCTGGAGGACAGCAATGGAAGGTATAGATGTTGAATCGAACATCAAACTTTACTTTATGGACGCAGGATGACCTTTACGAGTAACGCTAATTTTATAGCAAAATAGACGGGCGGCGTCACTAACACCGCTTTTTTTTTAAGTATAGGAAATTATCAAATGACTTATTCCGCTCTAGGCGAAGCAGAAGCCGTGTTAGACTCTTACTGACTGAAACTAATCCGTGTACCAACAAGTGCCCTTTGCGTTCCAGAGCCGCGGTGACTCTTTCACTAACACCGTTGGGAAGTTTATTGAGGACAAAACTTCGGTTACAAGAGAAAAAACGAATATAGGGACATTTAGTTATACACGGACGCATTATTGAGACCCTCTTTAGATAGGGCAAAACTTGTCTAGAATTCAGTGTTGTGCTGTTTCATCGTGTTTTGAATATTCATTTTCTGTATTCAAATAATAGTTTACTGCAAATAAACAATAGATTATGATTTCTCATAAAACTCTTCTTCTGTATTTATCACGAGTTGTATAGAGCGCCTACCATTATTCACCGAGCTAAAATACAGACACCGGGAAATTCGTCGTGGAGAAACTCAATTACGTGTTGACTGACATGGGAATCGAACCCAGAAATTAAAGTACTTTCAGCAGTCATTCTGTATACTAGAGACTACTGTATTATGTAACGGACATACCATCAGACTTAACTTTGATACGTACAAAATTATTCATCAGCGAAAACACATGAGGTTTGGTATCCACGACCACGAGATTACCATACATGGTTTCTTTTGGCGCATCTGAAATAAGATTGTAATCATCTGTATTGAGCATACTCACAATAATAACTTGGAGCGCAGTCCATTTTTTTAGCTACTACTAGTTCAACGCTGTAGTTCGTATCGTTGTATCGGTAGACGAAGCTGGTTTGGCAGCCGATGTCCACCTTCACGTTGCACATATTCCATAGACTGCCGTTTTTGTGCTCCTCTGTCAAGGACTCCACTACTTCGACCCTGATACGATCATCACAGGGCATACCAGAGCAGTCCTCCAGTCCATTTTGTCGACATTTTGCGCAGTTACTCAACTTCACACATTGCCGGTCGTTACAATCGGGAGTGCATGGTTCTACTTGGCATTTGACAGTCTGGCTGTTTCGGGCATCCCATTCAGCGAGTGGATCGCATTTGCATTCACCGCACTCACATTTTCCACGGCCGTTGCACATCTGTCGGACAATCATCAGGGATATAGATATTTATCACATAATAAGCGGGTACAACTACAAATGAGACATAGAGGGAGCCTATTCAGTAAGATAAAGCAATGATTTTTCGTTCTAGTACCGAGTATTTGGAGGTCGTTTTAATTACTGGATTCATTAGCCAAAATGTTGAAAGTACTCACAATACTGCTCTTGTATTCTTTACAATTCGTATCTGGTTGGTAACAGTCGCATGCGTCGCCGGACCAATCAGCTGTACATTTGCATTTTCCACAGTCACATTCACCATGTTCTTGACCTCCGCAAACGCTTTCAGGCGAATACCGTCTACTGTGGGGACAGTTGTCTTTGTTGCATTCGCAAAACTTACCCGTGAACCTAAGAAATGAGTTATAATTAGAATGTCTTAGAAACTTCAGTTTCACAGAAACCATAATATTTGACTGACTTTTAAAGTTTTGCATAGTTCGTCTATTATAATTTTCTTACCTGTCTTTGCATTGACAAGTGCCACAAATGCAGGAGCCCTGTCTGCTGCAAACGTAATCGTCGCCGACAGCTGCTATGCAAGTTGTGTTGTCGGAATAACCATTCTTCTCACTTTTGACACAAGCGCATCTTTCTCCGTATCTATAAGGAAAGAGGTAATAGTAAACTGTTTTTCTTTCTTTCTTCTTTCTTAGTTATACTCGAGCTTATCGTCAGCGAAGTTCTAACAGTGCAGATGTAATTCTTGCTATTCGATGAAGATAGATAGATAGTTCACGCGCTTTCATTGGAACAATCAGAAAAGAGATAGCTGATCTGACTGATTTTAAATTCTTTAACCAAATATGTAAATTCTGTACATCAAGGGCTTAAGATTATTTTATAGTGTTACAAATCGGACCAGTAGTTCCTGAAATTAGCGCGTTCAAGCAAACAAACAAATAAATTCTTCAGCTTTATAGATTAGTATAGATTAACTTTTCTGTAAAATAGTTTTTTTTTTAACTTACGCACCTTTGATATTATCTGCATCTACACTAATATTATAAAGAAAAAAAAACTGGCCAAGTGCGAGTCGGACTCGCGTGCAAAGGGTTCCGAACGAATTTATTTTTTTTAACATGTTATATTAACACTACAGACTTCTAATAGGTTTTCCTGTAATCTTTAGGTAAAGATCTATTATCTCCATTTTTTTCAAAATTTTAGGCTCAGTAGTTTCGGAGATAAGGGGGGGGGGAATGGTCATTTTTCGTCTAATTTCTTGAATAACTTCTAAATCATTTATTTTAAAATTATGAAAAAAATATAATTAAAATCCTCACAGTAAGCCCTTTCATTTGATATGTCACACGATATTGTTCAAAAAACTTTTTTTTTTAATTTTCTTGTTTGACCCCCAAAAGTGACCCCCATACTAAAAATTTAATAATTTTCGTAACGCATCCGTGTTTGGGTCATAGAAGTCCATATGTGTACAAAATTTCAACAGAATCGGTCCAGTGGATCCGGAGAAAACTGGCTGTGACAGACGGACAGACAGACAGACAGACAGACAGACAGACAGACAGACAGACAGACACCCGAGTGATCCTATAAGGGTTCCTTTTTTTTTCGGAACCCTAAAAAGCTCCGAAACTACTGGACCGATTGGATAGCTACATTATCAGGGAGTAACATAGGCTATATATTATCCCCGTACTCCCACGGGAACGGGAACTACGCGGGTGAATCCGCGTGACGTCCATAGTTTTCAATAAAAGTACATAGAACTAAATTAAATACGCACCGATTCTCACTGCAGTTGCATACTCCACACACCCTCTTGTTTTCGTAGCAAAATGCTGAATGCATCTCGGCATCACGTTCGCAATCACATGTTTTAATAGTTTCAATCTCAAGTGTGAGCTTCTCCCCGATGCCTTCTACTACTATATCTACAAGAGCGTTTTCTGAAGCATCATATTGTACCGTCCCAACTAAATGTTGTTCTTTACCAATCTCTACGTCGCAAGCAGGATTATTGTCATCATTGGTACAGTCAGGCTCAAATGATATTTTAAAATTCTTCTTACTTCCGTACCTCACCTTTACTATCAATTTGATTTTCTTTGAAATGTTCTGGAATAAAGATATGTATTAATGAGCTGCGATTTCTCGTAACTTAAATAATAATAAAGGTGTGTAATATATTATTCGTATAATGATAAACTATTGACATGTCATGGTGTTTCACTCACCTCATAAATATCTTTTAAGATGGTCACTATGGTATCGTCCTTCATTTCTGAATCTCGGTACAATTTCGCCACCTGGGCACCGCTCACAACGCGCCTGAGTCCACTGTAGATAGATTCTACTTTGGAAGGGACGAGGAAGATAATTATAGCGTCGCGTTCAGAGGCTAGCTTGTTTATCATACCGACTGATGGATAGTCCATTTCCAGTTCTTTGGTATAGATGCCATTTTCAGTATAGCATTGACCATCGTATGGTTCAAATAAACCAGCGGATTTTCCATCACCGGCGGCATGGTATGGCCCATCAGTTAAGAACACTACTATTTTTCTGGACTCGTTTCTCCATCCTATAATATCTTTGCAGACCAAAACTTGGGCAAGAGCGTCAAGGCCTCCTTCCTGTGGGTCACGACTGACGCCACTACGGGTTTCCAATACCTCTTGTTTAAATTGCTTAAAGTCATCAACTAATTTCAAACGGTGTCTAAATGAGTAGGTTATTTCATCGTGTGTACTAAAAGAGAAAAATTTGTAAGAATGAGTAAAATAGCACACGAAAACTTAGGGCGCCTTGAAGTTTGTCGTAAAGTGCCGCGCTGCTTTGTTAAGGCTTGTATACATGCCAATGACCTTGTGCATATAAACGCAGCAAACTACTACTCTATACGCCACTCTGCTACACGCATTTTTAATTTATTATAAAAAACAACACATATTTAAAAAAAGTAACAAAACCAAATTATTTTCATTTGTATTGCAAAGCAGTAGATTTTTTTTTTGACTTTTGTTAAAAAATGGTTTCATCTCAACGATTTGGAGGTGATTTGGTGTTTTTTTTTCTTATTATGTGTTACCGATTCATAAATTCTGGCTAAACCAAATTACGTGTCATATCATGTAGATTACTACCTATTTTTTTTCAGATGTAATTTCTCAGTAAATGCCGACGAAAAGTTGCTTCATCTGCACGCTGTTTTTAAGCATTTCTCGAGAGAGCAGCCTTAATCCAAACAAATAATAAAAGCAAAGTGTCGCGCGGCAGCAGCGCTGCAGCCGCTTGTTTATTATTTGTATGGATTAACAAAGCAGCGCGGCACTTCGCGACAAATTTGAAGGCGTCCTTATATTTAGAAAATGTTTCTACTCACTTGCTCATGATCGGCAACATTCGTTTGTCTATAAATGTACCGAATCCTAAACGAACATTATTAGTCATGTTTTTAATGGCGTCATAAATGTCTTCAGCTTTCCTGGCAGTCATATTTTTTATACTTTCCATGGTTCTAGATGCGTCTAAAAGCAAATATAAATCTACTGGATAATCTTTAGCGCCCTGGAAAGAAAACTTAAAGCTTTGCGGCATTCCTTGCCGAAGAGTTAACTTGTATCGCTGGGGTTTAATTTGAATGACGTGCTCTGAAACTGAGCTAAACTCTTTCGTTTCCAACTCCTTAATCTCATTTTGAGGGTTCTGTAAAGATTTTGGGCACCAGTTGGCTTCAACAGAACCTTGGGGCATGCATCTCACGGTGAGATTGAAGTCATTCTGAAATTATTAATTGAATCGTTATAACTAAATCAAATTGTTTTAATAAACGCATTGTTCGTAACTCCGATTGTTGATTGGGTATTCCCAGCTAACAACTTTGAGCATTTACCTGAGAAAGAGAAAGAATAGCACGGCAGAAAGATACAAAAATGTTCCACTAATAAAAATAGTAATATGATGTGGATTATGTTTGAGTATAGCAGTGCGATTCTGCCGGTCTATTCTGTCGACATCTCACCGTGTACACTTAGGTGGAGTGAACGACAAGTGAGCTGTCATTCCATCTTGTTTGTATGGTTTGACAGCTCACTTCGTGATCACTTCACCCACGCCGTCACTGTTTACAGAATCGACCGGCTGTAAACATATCGAAGTGAACACTTGGGCGAAGTGAACGACAGGTGAGCTGTCAAACCATACAAACAAGATGGCGTGACGACTCACTTGTCGTTCACTCCACTTATGTGGTCACGGTGAGATGTCGACAGAATCGACCGGCAGTTTGGTGTGATTAAAATTTTTGACACTTTTCCTCCCGTCCATTAACACCAATCAGTGGTATTGACATAACAACTGCGCTCCATATCCTCATGACACAACCTCTTTAAAACTTTTAAAAGACTTAAAAGTCTCGTTTTAAATTGACTTGATTCATCGTCGAACACAAAACTATAAGTCGTTACAAACGTCAACACAAATCACATTTTTCTTAAAGCGCATTTCAGATTACGCTATACTATTCTGCTATACCGACAGTACAGTGGTACACAATAATCTGGCGTGTTTTTGTCAATGCTGTGTTTGCCCGTAATTGGCATATATATTAGAATATTACCATAAGACTGAATGTACCAATGTCCATATATGTGCTGTGGGTAAACCTTATATAAATAAATAAATAAATACAGTATTTCTTGGAAGTCAATATTATGTATTATAGCTAAGTGTGAACTTGTTCTAAATAAATTTATGGTGAGCGATATTGTAGGGCTAGGAACTATATGCTATTAAAAAAATGCGCTTAATTTAAATTCGCTTTCAATAACTAATACATTAAATTAAAAAATAGGTATATATATTTACCTCGGCACACCATACACAGATACTGGGATCGCTGATGCATTCTTGGCACGTAAGTTTGTTTTGGCAAGAATCTGAGGTGGAAATTAATTGATATTGCAAACATAAACACACAAAAAATAAGATGTTTACGGCAAACATGGTGTTGAAACACCCGCTCTAAACTAAAAATATATGCCTTAATGATGACATACTTTACAATGTTCCACATCGCCATGAGGATAATATAAATTGTCCTCTAAAGGGCGTAACACACAGGTATAAATGTATAATTGTATTATACCCAAGCACTGTAATAAATATAGATAGACTTATGGAGAAAAAAAAAACAACACCACTGGAAAGTTACAGGAAAGCAAAATACGCAATTTCGTTTACTTGGTTGCCAAACTAAATACGTCATCTAAGTAAACGAATTCCAGCTATTTTGATTTAAAAGCCAAACTATTAAACCGATTTAAATGAAAAAATGGAACCAATCGAGAAGTATATCCTTTCTCATAAAACAAGATTTTTTTAAATCACGCCAGTCCACTTCGTCTATGCAATAGGTGTATGTTCCCGACTGGCGCGAAAACTACTGAACAGATTTTGTTCAAATTTTGCATAAATAATCCTTATAGGTACGGTCAGGCTATAGGCTATATATTATCACGCTATGTGCTACGGAGGATGAGCAATACTCAAAAATGTCTGTTTTGATCGAGAAAGTGCACATGGTTCGATCCTCACCAAAAGATATTATTTTTGTATTTATTTTCTCTTTTGAAATGTATTTTTACACCATAATAATGTCAAAATTAAAATAAAATGGGTTTCCGCGTACTTAAAATAACATTTAAATTAATATTCGACAACAATTTAGCAAGGAATTGTTATAAGAAGCCATTATATATTATAAAATTGCATTTACTTATGGGTCTAACCTTAGCAATGATTATCATCACGCTATTACCTTCGAGGAGCAAAGCAGTCAATTATGGTGCGCGTTTAAGGACGACATTCATTATGAATGTGAAAACGATATTTATGAACATGTGAATTATTAAAAAAATGTAAATATTATTCATTATCATGACGAATGACGTAGTTTGAAACATCCAGGAGCAAGCGTAGTCCCAGCCTTGTGTTCCAAGGACGGCGCGGAATGGAACGGCGCCATTCTTTGATACATAAATATTAGTAACAGGGTGTTCCATAATTCTAATGCATTTTTTGTTTTTATTGTACCTATCATCTTAATTAATAATTAAAAAAAATAATCGCGGCCAGAGGTAGTTTATGTCGGTTACATTAAGTGATCTTCCTTTGTAGGACGTCTAAAATGGCACTGTGTATTTAAAAATATATAATTATACTAGTGGACGTCACGCGGTTTCACCCGTGTAGTTACCGTTCCCGTGGGAGTACGGGGATAATATATAGCCTATGTTACTCCCTGATAATGTAGCTATCCAATGCTAAAATAATTTTTCAAATCGGTCCAGTAGTTTCGGAGCCTATTCAATTCAAACAAACAAATCTTTCCTCTTTATAATATTAGTATAGACATATCTACTAATATTATGTCATTTTGAAAAGAAATACTATTGAAGACATCAAGAGAAGGGCTGTCGCTTAGAGAGTGTAGAAGAGCGTTCCAGACTCAGAGACGCACTGCAGTGATTGAGAAGGAGTAATCATAGATGCTGGAAGTGTGCGCGCGTGTGTGTGTGTGGGAAGAGAAGTGGCAGTGGGACAGGGTTTATCCCTCGGGATTTGGTATTCAAAGCGCTCACGAAGATATTGAAGAGAATGTGAATAGGATTGTGTAAGATAGTATAGAGAAGGGATAGTATACGGGTAGGTACCTCGCCGACGCCGAATTGACGAAGGAGGAGGATTGAGGAGGAGGTCAAAAATAAAGCGAATCCACAAGTTCTGCAGCCGCTCGAGTTTGTTTACGAGTACCTCCGTTGCATCGAGAAAGCTGACATCCGAACAGTCTATGAGTGGTAAAAGAAAAGATTGAGCAAGGCTGACCTTAGCGTGAAATGATAGGATTTTTTGGAGACATTTTAGAGACTGGAAAGAGTAGAAGACCCTTTTACTAAACTCACCAATATGAACCTCCGAAGTCCCAAGATAGGTTAGTATCAATATGAACGCCTAGGTCTTTGGCGCTCTTGGAATATAAAATGAAGTGCACTGAGTCATATACTACTCGCTGCAAGTCTGGTATTCTAACTGGTTAAGCATGTACTTGCCACCAATAATGGGCGCCAGAGATATTGTTTGGTTTAGTTAAAGATTTAGCCCACCTGTTGAAATGTTCAAGGTCATCATTGATGGCAGCCACAGCCTCAGCTAGTTCACCTACTTTAAAATGTCGACATAACTGCAAGTCGTCTGCTTAGAGATGATATTTAGAAGTTAGGACCTTTGTGACAGCGTTTATAAAAACTGGCCAAATGCGAGTCGGACTCGCGTGCAAAGGGTTCCGAACGAATTTAACTTTTTAACATGTTATTTTATCACTACAGACTTCTAATAAGTTTTCCTGTAATCTTTAGGTAAAGATCTATTATCTCCATTTTTTTTCAAAATTTTGGGCTAATATCTTGAATAACTTCAAAACCAATAATTTTAAAATTATGAAAAAAAAAATGCCCTCACAGTAAGCCCTTTCATTTGATATGTCACATGATATTGTTAAAAAACTTTTATTTTTATTTTCTAGTTTGACCCCCAAAAGTGACCCCCATACTAAAAAATTAATGATTTACGTAACGCGTCCGTGTTTGGGTCATAGAAGTCCATATGTGTACCAAATTTCAACAGAATCGGTCCAGTGGCTCCGGAGAAAACTGGTTGTGACAGACGGAGAGGCAGACAGACACTGGAGTAATCCTATAAGGGTTCCGTGTTTTTTTCGGAACCCTAAAAATGGAGAAGAGAAGAGGAGAGAGGACGCCGCCTTGAGGAACACCCGCAACCAAATCACACCATTCAGAGGAATCCTCATCAGATCGAACAAACTGCGAGCGGCCCTGAAGATAAGATTTGAACCACTCAATAGGGAATATACATGAAAAAAATATTTATTATCTATACAATTTATTTAAAAATATACAAAATATAATACTTACCAACCGTGAACACAGAATCAAAATTACTCGAAAAACAAACGAGATATAATTATTAAAAAAAAAAATTATCTGTCCCTCTCGCGACAACTTTGTTTTCTATGGCAGCTGTACAGGCGTCATGGACTTTGACGTCAAAGTTTATATCGGACTTCTCTTTTTAATTGTAATCTTTGAAGCTTTATAACTTCATCGCTGATGAAGGTATTTAAAAAATAAATTCATGGTTGTTTACTAGAGCTAATGAATATTTAATTTTACAAATAAAAAAATCGCATGCATATTCCCTATTACTGGTGCAGAGACATAAAGGAGGAAAGGATTCCTAAGAAAATGGTAATTTTATTTAGGCGTAAAAGCGTGACAAACAAACTTATATTCATATTATTAGTTATCATCTCATTTTATAATATTAGTTAGGTTAGGTTAGGAATAAGGATTATCAGTATTATCAAGCTATTGTTCACAAGAGCTGAGTAGGTAAGTGATGGTACATTGCACACTCTAAGGGTTTCAATGAATTGTCATCTCAAGATTCCCTTTGTTCGAAAGAGTCGACGCGGCCCTGGAACGCAAAGCGCATTAGGAGGAACACGGATGGGTTTTAGTCAGTAAGAGTCTGACACTCTCTTCTGCTCCGCCCAGAGTGGGAGGAGTCATTTAATGATTTCCGATCTATACAAAAAGGATCGAGTATAATATAAAAGAAAACGTACTACATCGAGAGAATCTCCTGAATTGATATTTTTATATAATTTCGAAATAGATAGCATACAGGCAATCGTAACTTTAAAACGAACAATGTTCCATTGTATACTAAGCCTTATTCATGAGTTTCCTCTTTTGTGGCTTTACGTTTTCCCGTTAAACCTATCAACTGTAACTGATATGAACAGTGGTGTCATTTATAGAACAGATGTACATGTATCAATACGTTACACAAACATAATTAGTAATAATACTTATTAGTTAGAAAATTTCCTCTATCTGATAGCCGTGGCCTGAACTAGGTCCTGAATTGGGCCAAGTTCCGTTATGAAGAACATTATAAAAATGGTGAACTATTTAGTTCCCATATTGTTCATCTTTTGTATTAATCGTGTGAGATGTGAAGAAACTGCTGTATGCAATTTCGGCACTTGCGGCGAGTGTATTCGTTTTGAGTCTGAAAGATGCGTTTGGTGTTCTAAGGTAAGAAATATTTTTATTCCTTAACATTTCATCAGTCTGCACCTTTTATTCCCTATGGGTTTTTAACCCCACTCCCCAGAAGATGGGTAACGTTTTTTGAGAGTATACGTGTAGTATCTTTGTATTTCTATTAGTTTGGCTCGCTTTTTTAACAAATGAGGTATCATTAGCTTCGTCTAAGAGGCCTATCACACAATTGCGTTCTGCAAGATTGCATATTGAAGCACGGCGACAACGCGTCTAGTGAAGCAATACAAGTTGCAATTACGTTTATTTTACGGTTTCTTATTTATTTATTTATATATGCTTTATTGTACACCAAAATATAAAAACATAAAGAAAACCTTAAACTAAAAAATATACAATTGGCGGCCTTATCGCATTCCGCGATCTCTTCTCTCGCGGGGTTTCTTATTTATTTAAAGAAACATATATTAAATTTTCATTTCTTATGAAGTATGGTTTATTTTGACACACATTTTACGTAATCATATTAATGTATTAAGGAGAAATTCATAGTTCATTCTCAGCATTTTTAGTAGTTTTATGATTGATGGATTTGAATGGGATTTTTTTACGGATATTCCATTCTTATTTAAAATTTATGAGGCTGCTTTGAACTGAACCACTATGTAAGGAATATTATGATTTTTCATTTAATTTGGTTAGTACCTAGTTCAATACACGAGAGATCGAAATAGGGCCGTCGTGCATTTTATGAGAAATTTACTTGGGAATTTTGAGTTTTGACAAATAGATAAAAGGAAAATGCGAAAAGTGAGGCCGCTTTAAACCATAGGTACTAATACCTATTCTCAACTAGGTACCCGACAAGCCAAAGTTGCCTAAATATTTCTTTTTATTTATAATAGGCATCTTAAGTGCCGAAGTGACAAAGGTAATGTGAATTTATAAAAAAAAAACAAGATGGCTGCCTCCGTTATACCTAAAGGAGGCCGCCATTTTGTTATTATTCCGTATGGTCGTGTGAGTAAATATTGCTAGGTACCTAATGTGTTCTTGAGATTGTTTTTATTTTTGTTAAAATCGGAGAATTTCATTAGAAAAAAAAAACAAAAAGTTAAGGAAAGTGTCCCTTGTGAAAAGCAAACTAGCGACATTACTGAAATACGTAGGTTCCTACTTGGAGGAAATAACATGTCACTGGTACGCTACCCCACCCAACAAAAGTACCTACGAAATAGAGGTAAATGACATCACGTCACTATGTCATACTTAGGGAGAACGTATCAAACCTTATTTTTAATTACTACCTACTTTGGGTGAATTATTTTCCAACTGAGGCAGCCTCTTTAGGAAATATTTTTAGTGAATCATTGTTGTCATCAGTTTAAAAAAAATCTACATAAAGAAATTAATTAATTTAAGTTTTACATTAATTCATCATTAGCCGGTTATGTTTTATTCGCCGGATCAATAAATATTTTCTTGCACAAAATTTGTATAAGTACTAATATTGTGTACATAAAATGTTCTCTGTATGAGTAGGAACTATAAGGTAAGTATCTACTAATATTTATACTTTTTAGGACGTATTCGATGAGCGTCGATGCCGTCCCCTGAGCTACGTGAACACAAACAAAACATGGTGCAAGGATGGTGTTAAGGTCAACCCAGAGTCAACAAAGACTGTGGAACAAGATTACGGTTTAGGTGAAATAATAAATGGAAGCCAAGTCCAAATCAAGCCACAGCTGATCAAAATGAAAGCTCGTCCGGGGGTTAAAATATATTTCGATATTTCGTTTAAACCCGCTAAAGATTACCCTTTAGATGTGTATTATCTGATGGATATTTCTAATACAATGGAAAAAAATATGAAGGACTTGAAGGAACAAGCTATTGAAATATATTCTGACTTGTCTACTTACACAAATAACGTACAACTGGGCATCGGAAGTTTCGTAGAAAAACCTGGCTTCCCCTTTGTTGATCCTAATAAGTAAGTTATTTTACTGTACTATAAACTAAATAACTCTAAATCTGAATAATATAAACTCCGAATCCAAAAAGGTAGCCGACAATGTCCACTGTAGGATAAATCATTATTTTAATTATGATAAACTTTATAGATGGAACCAACCCTGCAATCGCGACAATAATAATTTTAGCTAGAACATAAATCGATAGAACAGCTGATATTTTATGACCGAAATTTAGTTTCCACAGAAAGTAGAGGAATTTTAAAATCATAATATCTTAGTAAAAAACTATTTTCTTCCATTCTAGGCACAAAAGTCATGCTTTTAAAAATGACGTTCCGTTAACAAACGATATGGAGAAATTCAAGAAGCAAATTGAAAACATTAAGTTTGGATCTAACTTCGATGACCCGGAAGCTGGATTAGATGCTTTGATGCAGGCGATGAAGTGCGAGCAGCAAGTGGGATGGAGGCCTAGAGCTAGACGCATCATAGTACTGTGTACGGACTCAACGTACCATAGTGCAGGAGACGGGAAAATCGTAGGCGCCATTAAACCGCACGATATGCAGTGCCACTTGGAAAATAACGTATACTCCGAAGCTTTGACGTATGACTATCCGTCTGTAAGCCAGATCAATAAAGTGGCAGCAGACGGAAACTTTAGAATAATATTTGCGATAACCAAAAATACGCAATTGAACGTAAGTACACTGTCTCCACTCAAATCTGCGAGGTCCTCTAAAAATTCAAAAAAAAATCAGAAGTCGATTTTCAAATTAGGCTGAGAACCAGCACTTAAAAAACCCCCAAAATGCGCCCATCACCACTTCCCAGTGTGACGGGCGGGCTCTCTTCAAAATAGTACCTCAGACCTAGGTACATGGTTCTCATATGGTTTGACCATTACCAACATGTTGTATGAACTTTAAAAGAGACTTTGACCACTTATTTTGTTTCGGTGTTTCTTCTCGGGAAGGTAGTCAGCGAGTCGAAAATTTATATTTATGAGTGTTTTATAAACAACTAGCTTTTGCCCGTCCATGCAAAGGTCTTTTGTTGTTTGGTCTACTCACATAATAATTTTATTAAGAATATTGTATATTAAATCATATTTTGTCTATTTATGTTCTTATGCCTCCGTATCAAAACGTCCTATTCTCAAAATGACCTATTAGCAAATCGTCAAATTATTACAATCGGCAAAATTACCATTTACGTCCTGTAGTCAGAGTACAGGCTCATTTGTTTAGTTTATTTTAAAATTAAAAGTAATCTAAACAATTAAACCAATTTCAAAACTGTATTAATTAATAACTAAAAACTGGCCAAGTGCGAGTCGGACTCGTGTGCAAAGGGTTCCGGACCAATTTCATTTTTTTACCATGTTATTTTAACACTAAAGACTTCTTATAGGTTTTCCTGTAATCTTTAGCTATAGAACTACTATTTGAATTTTTTTTTAATTTTAGGCTCGGTAGTTTCAGATATGAGGAAGGGGGGAATGGTCAATTTTGGTATTTTTTTTTTAATAACTTCAAAACTATTTATATTAAAATTATGAAAAAAAAATAATTTTATAACCTTCACAGTTAGCCCATTCAATGATATGACACACGATACAGATTGTTTTTTTTTATAATTTCTTAGTTTGACCCCCAAAAGTGAACCCCATACTAAAAAAAATATTTATTTACGTATTTAAAGCGTCCGTGTTTGGGTCAGAGAAGTCCACGTGTACACCAAATTTCAACATAATCGGTGCAGTAGATCCGGAGAAAACTAGCTGTGACAGACGGATAGACAGACACCCGAGTGATCCTATAAAGGTTCCGTTTTTTATGGATGTTTGGAATCCTAAAAAGCTAGAAATAAATGTTTTATTTAAAAAAAATCTTAAATGCTCACGGACGAATTTAAAGAAGGTCGCCCTAAATCGGTTGTTGTGGGTACCCCAAAATTTTGTTGTGCGGGCACTCATAATGCAAGATCGTCATCTATACTAATATACATATAAAGCTGAAGAGTTTGTTTGTTTGTTTGCTTGAACGCGCTAATCTCAGGAAGTACTGGTCCGATTTGAAAAATTATTTCAGGGTTAGATAGCCCATTTATCGAGGAAGGCTATAGGCTATATATCATCACGCTAAGACCAAAAGGAGCGGAGCAGTAATGCAAATTGTGACGCAGACGAAGTTGCGCGGGTCAGCTAGTGTTTCATATCGCGAGATAGAGGCGTTTCTGGGCATAAGTATGACGAACCTATATATAAAATATTACACGAACATTTAGCTGTAAAAAAAAATTGTTCACGTTGGATTCCGCACAACTTAAGAATTAACCAAAAGCGGGCTTGTGGTGATTGGTGTAAAAAATGTTACAAAGGTACAATCAGGGTACGTCAAAAGCTGTCTATAATCCCCCTCCCCCTGATTGCACCTTTGCATACCCTTACGCATATATCCAAGATTCATCACCTGTGCAGATACACAGGTGATGTATCTTGGATAGGTATATGCGTATGATCTTGTTAAAAAGTGTATTGAAATCAAATGATATGTGACGTCACACGAGTTTTTACGTGAAAAAGAAAAAATACGTATTTTTTGGAAATCTTTCTGACGGACTAATTAGATTTTTTTAGTCCACTACCACCCTTTTGTAAAAAATCCAAAATGATTTCGGATTTTGAGGTCATAATTATGCCAATAGAAACATACCAAATGGACTAAGACCCCAGAAACCTCTTATTTTCTCACCAAGAAAATGTGTGGTGTAGAGTAACGTTACAATATGGTCTTTTAACAAACGCATACCTGCTAGCTTAGGCCGACGGCCGATTTCCAGGTATCAGTTGCCAAAACTATTAAATCACTTTATTAAGTCTGGGTACTGATTTTTATGTATGTCTATATAATGTTAAATAATTAGTAATTAAATAATATTTTAACGACTGATTAGTCATTGTTATAGTCTAAGAGCAGTAGTGCTATTCTCTAACAACATTTTCGTATCTCGACAGTAGAATTCGAGGTGAGTTTCAAATGAAGACCTTTATGTTGTGTGCAATAAAGCTCACTTTGTGAGTTTGATCACTCAGGTGAAGCTCGATATCGAAATAGTTTCTTACAGAATAGACTAGCTGGTCGCTACCTCGAGTGAGATCCTCTTCACAAGGCTGTAATATATATTTATATATTTATTTGTGATGGGTTTGCTCTTGACTCTAGTCTAGGTCAGAGATGACAGAGACAAAGTCTACGATGGAGCGAGCTTACCCAGAAGGAGCTTGTGCACTCTAACTTTGAAGAGATTAGGGTTGTAAGCGTTTGGAAAAACAGACGCAGGCAGAGAGTTCCACTCCTTTGCTGTGCGCATTATAAAAGACGTTTGGAAACGCTTAGTGCGAATTGGTGGAATAGCAACAAGGTAAGAGTAAGATGCAGTGCGTCTGGATGTCCGATGGTAGAAGGGGGCCGGTGGGATTAGGTCGTGGAGTTCATGGGCACACTCACCGAAGTACAATCTGTAGAAGACCGACAAGCAGGCAACCATACGGCGATGAGCCAAGATAATATGTAGTTTGGCAGCCAGCTTGTAATTTGGGCATAGTTAATTTACTAGGTGTAAATAACGAAAGCTAAAGTCTGCCACGATTTGGGAGGGCGCAAAACTACCTCCTTGACTACTGAAATACCTTTGATACATCACAAATTAAAAAAATGGCCGTCGGCGCAAGCTAGCAGGTATGCGTATGTTGAAAGTACTTACTAACACTACTCTATCCCACATATTTTGTTAGTGAGAAAATAAGAGAGGTCTGGCAGCTCTGGGATCTCAGCCTAAAAGTGTCATCTGCAAATTGCCAGTGTCATCTGACAAGTGTCATCTGTCAGTATCGACGTTGCTTATTTCGCACAGCGTTTTCAATCGCTTTATTCGGTACTACTAAACATCTTACTCATAAATGAAGCGTTGAGAATGCTTTGTTTAAAAAATAATGGTTTAAAATAAAATCAAAGTGAATTACTTTTTAAAATGTTTTCGAAATAATTAAGTGTCCGTTCTATTTTTTTTTTTTTACTATTTATAGGCGCGCGTTTGACCACTATCTCACCTGATGGTAAGCGATGATGTGGTCGAAGATGGAGCACGCTTGCCTAGAAGTAACCTATTCACTCTTGACTTAAAGACTCCCAGGTTGTAGCTATCAGGAAACACAGACTCCGGCAGGGAATTCCACTCCTTAGCTGTACGCACTATAAATGTGTTCCCAAAACGTTTAGTGCGTGTGGGTGGGATGTCCACCATGTACCGGTGGCGCATCGCCGTTCGTTCGTTATAATAAAAATGTAAATTATAAATAAAACTAGTAATTATGGAAAAGGTGTCATAATACGTGTTGATTCAAAGGCTAGTTTTAACAATGTCCTTTGGTACGACTGTACTTTACCCATTGTTTTGTTTTTAGGACGTTCTGCTAATAGGACGATTCGCTAATAGGATGTTTTGAGAATTGGACGTTTGATGCGGAGGCGTTCTTATGATACTTATAGTAATCTTTGGTTTCATTTACTCTGCCAATTTAAGTAGGTATAAAAAACAGAAATTCAATACATTCTTAATGCTAAACGCCTGTTCACTTAAATGCAGAGCACCCCTGAAGTGGAGTACACAGAATTAGCTAAGCAGATAGCTGGAGCCAAATATGCAAAACTGGAACGCGGAAAAAGCGTCATTAAGATTATCAAAGAAGCTTATGAGGTGAGAAATTTAATACTAACACAACTAATCTTATTCAATCCAGCCCGTCCCTACCTGTAGTGCTATTCTGTAAGAACATTTTCGTATCTCGACAGTGGAATCCGAAGTGAGTTTTAAATTAAGACCTTTATGTTGTTTGCAATACAGCTCACTTTGTGAGTTTTATCACTCAGGTGAAGCTCGATATCGAAATATTTATTTACAGAGTAGACTAGCTGTTCTCCCCCAACCACGCCCTAAGCCGAGGTCCGTACCACACAGGCGGCCCTTAGTGTGTAGTCGCTTAGAATGTAAGGTTTTTTTTTCACACCACCTTGCACCTGCACGAAAACGTCAGATTATATGTCATGCAAACTCAACCTAAAGTAAGTTATTATTGCCCGGCGGCGGATTACAATGAAATTCAGTACAATATTATTGCCCGGAGGTCAATAATATGATTTGAATTTGTAATTCAACTTCTCGCAGTTGGTGTGAAAAGTAGAGTATGCTCCTCAGGGATAAAGGTGTCTTTGCCTTGGGCTAGCATGAATCCCTCGCTAGATTCATGATTCTCGTATTAACTCCGTCGCTTCGCTCGTGTGTTAACTTTCGATTCTTTCATTAGGTTCGAGATTCAATGTCACCCGTGATATGAGACAGCTTTATTCCCACGGTGCATAATCTAATTTAATAATCCCTGGCTGGAGGCTTTAATTTATATTAAAGCGGCCACAGGTAATTACGGTAAAGCAGACGTCAACTTCCTAGGTCGAAGAGGGGCAACTCATAAAAAGTTAACTGATGATAGACTTATGTGTCTATAATATATTAACTGGAGCCTGTATATTTTGTATTTTTCTATAATTACAGTTTGTATGTGAAAAGTGACGGTTATATTCGAGTACTCGGAACTTGCAATGTGTTGCTGTTCCATTTTTTGAAAAATATGACGCTTTCTTACTAGTACGTATTTTGTAAATAACTTAAATTGTTTTATAGGAAAATGCAAACAGTGCAGAGTTGAAGATTCAAGCCCCGTATTTTGTAGAGGTAACCACAGACCAGGAATGCAAGTCGGACCCCAAGGTAAACTGTGAAAGCCCTCACAAACAAACAGTCAATATATCAGGTACTCTGAAAGTGAAATCATGTCCACCTGATGATGTTAGGAACCAGACATTTGAAGTCGAGATCGGTCATGTGAGTCTACCTGATAAACTTGTAATACAATTGGAAGTCGAATGTACATGTGACTGTGAGAAGGCAGAAGGTGTAATAACTTCCGACAAATGCCACGGTGCAGGTTTTTTGCAATGCGGCATTTGCAAATGTCAAGAAGGAAGGTAAAATATTTTCATACGTTTAATTTACCTCATTTGTAACAAAACATTACGATATCAACTCGGGTTTTATTTAATAAACGTCGAAATACTTACAAAACTATTTTTTTAAGATATGGCGACGACTGTCGCTGCAACGGCACATCCACAGATCAGACTGATATGGAGAAGTGTAAATTGGATCCCAAAGACTCAAAATTGTGTAGCGGTAGAGGAAAATGCAGGTAAAATTAAACATTAATTGCTTTACATCTTTGTATTCACAACTAACTGACCCGCACAACTTCGTCTGCGTCACAAGTTTCATTACTGCTCCGCTCCTATTAGTCTTAGCGTCATGATATATAGCCTATAGCCTTCCTCAATAAAAGGGCTATTTAACACTGTACGAATTTTTCAAATCGGACCAGTATTTCCTGAGATTAGCGCGTTCAAGCAAACAAACAAACAAACTCTTCAGCTTTATATCTAACTAACTAATTTGTACTAATATATATCATCACGCTAAGAACAATAGGAGCGGTGCAGTAATGAAACTTGTGACGCAGACGAAGTTGCGCGGTACAGCTAGTCTAATATATAAAAATCTCGTGTCACGGTGTTTGTTACCGAACTCCTCCGAAACGGCTCGACCGATTTTCATAAAATTTTGTGTATATATTCGGTAGGTATGAAAATAGGTGGTAGGCTATTTTTTTAATGGCAAAACAACATTTGCCGAGTCAGCTAGTATTAGTATAGATACGTGACCAAAACTCTGTGATTCCTTAATGGAGTATACTTACAAGCATTAATGAAGTTACAATTTAAAAAAAAAGAACAACTGGCCAAATTATTGTACACAATCAGATTGCATTTAAATTCGAAACGTTGGAATAAGAAATGAGTTATTGAGTATTTCATAGCCTAGCGCAGTATATGTGTGCAGCGGCGACACTGATGGGGGTGGTGCAGTGGTTGTTGGAAATCAGTTTTACTTTTAAATATTAATCATTAAATATTTGTTTTGATTTTTATAATTGAAGAATTTTCATCAATTTACCATCAGATATCGATTCTGAAAATGCCCCTACAAGGAACAAGTGTTTTTGTTACATACTGTAATAAAAAAAAATATTGTTATATGAATATCTTTATATGCTACGGATTGTCAGAAGCCTTACAGGCTACTGACTCCAATATTTCCAAGAACTACCGTGTTACCCAGTTAATGGATTGTGGAGGTATGGTAATGCAGCCACTCCACGTAAAAACTGGTATTCAGCTGAATCCGGTTTGACTGGAAGCCGACCCAAATATAGTTTGGAAAAAGGCTAGGCAGATGATGATGAATACTTTAGAATGTATGTTTATTTAACTAAGCATATTTTTGTACTCATTTTTTTAATGATTTTTTCTTTACTTTTTAATGGGGAATTATAAAACGATCTAATAAAAAAAAAACTTAGCGACTATTATATAATATGAGATATTGTTTTAATAACTTGAGCGGTATGAATTTGAGTAAGCGAAAAATAAACAAAACTAACGACGAATATTGATTAATAACAAAAACCAGCGAATAGACCCCGCCATCCCCTTTGTGGTTATTTTTTTTTATAAGCCATTCTGAAGTAGGAGCGTGCTCCATCTACCAGACCTCCCTCGACTGCGCAATGTTGAGCGGCTATAAAACGTTTTGAGGTTAGGTTAATATTATTAGTTTTTCTCAAGAACGGTGCGTCGCCTTTACATAGGAGTGGTGCCAGGGCACAGGGGCCACCTCCCCCCTCCGTCCTCCTGCCAAATGATACTCAACTGTTACCCCTTTTTCTAACTTAAATGCTCTGCTCATTATACTATTTTTCAAAGTGGTTTTTTCTATTCGAAACACTTCATTTAAGATGAAATGCCGCTCAGTATAAATAAATCATTTGCCAAACATTGAAAAAAATGCAGGACGTAACGTTGACACTCAAACAAATATTAGGTCGCTCAAATATTATGAATCTTCTCATTTTGTATTTTAAGTAACTCAAATTAATGTTTGTAAGTTACTGTTTTGTTGATTTCTCATCACTCACAGTCAGTCGCTCACTTAGTAATACTATAACGTAAATTAATTATTTTTGACACTTAAAACTTGAACGTACAATCACTCGTTTTAATACTACCCCTGTTGTTTAATGCACCTGTCATGTTATCTCTTCACGATTCTTGGTTGGCTGATAGAGAAGGTACAAAGGATTTCCCGTAAAGACAAAAATCTCCATATGACAGGCGGGACCCATCTCCAACCAACCTCGGCAAGTGTTGCTCTCGTAGAACGAATCGTGCGACCTATATCACGCCATTTGACACGAAAAAGTGTTTCTTGTTTTCCAGATGTGGAAAATGCGAAGACTGCAAAGATGGGTTCTCGGGTGATTTTTGTGAGTTTGATGATAACTCATGTCCTCGGCCGAATAATAAGCTGTGCTCTGGGCATGGTATTTGTCAACGAGGGCAATGCCATTGTGTTTCGCATTGGACCGGCTCCGACTGCAGTTGCCCTGATAATATTGAGGACTGTTTTGCGCCGTATTCTAAAAAGGTAATCTTATAGTACATTTTGATGAAAGTGAAGCATCGTGAGGCCGTTATGGAGCCAAAAGATGGCAATGACAAATGTCCATAAGTATTAAACGACGATTTTCAACGCATTTCCTCAAGGAGCTCTTCTACAATAAGATATTTAACGAAAGCATGCGTTAACTAATTACGTATTCTAATTGATTCTAGGTCTGTTCTGGAAATGGAAAATGTGTTTGTGGCAAGTGCCAGTGCGACAAATTAGAAGGAAAGGATGAAACATACTCTGGAGTGTTTTGCGACAGTTGTGAAGAATGTGCCGAACAGCGCTGTAAAGAACTTGAAAACTACGCTCTCTGCAATTACATGCATATGAATGACAAGGCATTTTGTGACAATGAGAACAACGGAACAACAAAAGAAATAAACGTATTCTTTGTGAGTAAAAACGAATTTGATGGTTCAAAACTGTTTATGGCTAAATTCTGCAAGAAAGAACTGGACAGTAACAATGGCACTTATATGGTTTTCAAATATCAATACGAAAAAAGTGCATTAAAAATTGCGATTCAAAAGGAATTAGTAACGCCACCCAAAGCTAATATTTGGAGTAAGTAATAGTACCTAAGTTATTTTTATGTGCACGCCTGTCAGATATAGATACCTTAATAGTATTGTGAGTTGTGAATGTGAGTCGCTTACGCTACAGTCGTTTATAATGTAAAGACCGATTTGTATGTATCACACGGTGACGCTAAATGAGCTGTAGTTTTTAATATGAACGTTAATTACGCGCCTCATTTTCGCTACCGAAATTGTTTTTTTTAAATTAACTAGCTGACTCGTACCCACTTCGTCGGGCCGTATTTTTTTTAAATATAATTATAGCCTATGACACTCACAAATAACGTGGCTTTCTATTGGTAAAAGAATTTTTAAAATCGTTTCAGTCGATCCTTTTTTATGGATGGAAAATCATCAAATGACTCCTCCCGCTCTGGGAAAAGCAGAAGGAAGTGTCAGACTCTTACTGACTAAAACCCATCCGTGTACCTCCTAATGCCCTTTGCGTTCCAGGGCCGCGGTGACTCTTTCGAACAAATTCCGCAACAGAGATTACCTCCTACAACCTCACATACTTTATCTCTGTATAATATTAGTATAGATTAGGCATTACAAGATTTTAAAGGTTGATCTACCGATCTGTTTGATCGGGAGGCAACAGCTATGTTGTAACTGAGAAATTCCGTTGTCCAAAAGGAATTGACTGCCACAGCTATGAAAGTCTCATACTTCAGTACATTACAATATGCCTGTATTTATTTGCAGTTGCTGCAGGCTCAGCAGTAGGACTGGTTCTGTTAATCGGAATATTAACTGTCATCATCTGGAAAATACTTGTGGACATACATGACAAAAAAGAGTATCAGAAATTCTCGGCCGAAGCTTTGGCTCAAGGTTATGATGTGTCACAGAATCCATTGTATCAAGACCCTTCTATTAACTTTTCGAATCCAGTTTATAATAATCAATGTAATTGATGATGCAAACAAACGAGGAAAATTTAATTATGTGTCGATGCTATAAATAGAAGAATATTTCAGGAAAATAGCCCGAGTTATCCCTAGCTGTTGTCCAAAAAGTCCTTGTCTACATAAATTGAATAAATATGTGAAAAGACCACCGAAGATCAGCGAGTAAAGCTTCAAACTCAAAACGAGTTGGCGAGCAGCGAGTAGCGAGTGAAAAGTTTCGATAATTTTGACGCTCGCTTTCAGCGAATGCTTTTATGCGACGAGCTTTTACTCGCAATACTCGCTCCGGCCCGCACTATAGGTAAAAATTGCCGTTGTTTGGTGAGTTCTGACCGCCAAGCGAGTATTGCCAAGCGAGTATTGCCAAGCGAGTATTGCCAAGCGAGTGTCGCTGAGCGAGTACAATTTTTGATAGCTCTTGTCGCTGTGACAAGACAAGTGCTTAAGCCGAGCGGCAAAACTATCGAAACTATACACTCGCTACTCGCCAAATCGTTTCGAGTTTCAAGCTTTACTCGCTACTCGCTATCGCCGGCGGTGACACAAGTGCCTTAAATGTTTAGGTTGTTCTTAAACTTGTTGTCATTCCTGTTTTATAAAATCAGAAATATTGTATTAGTTTTATATTTTGCTAAGTCTGTAGGTAATATTTTTTATACTTTCTAATTGTAGCTTTTCGGACTGACGTTAAAGTCATTGCGATCCTTTTACGACCCGTGAAAGTACCTTTAAAATTATGAATATGAACAACTTTAGCCAACTTGAGATGCAAAGAAGGTATCAGAATCTGCCTGTTTCACAGATTAATGCCCGGTTTCCGAGGTACTATTTCGGTTGGTTATCTGTCCGTTAACCAATAACTAACCAAGTTATGACAAATAGCGTTAACGGACAGATAAACGACCGACAAAAACCTTAGAAACCGACCATAACCAATGAAATTGCTTAAAATCTCCACACCACGTGAGACACTGAGATTTCATACAATTCCATTGGTTAAAATTTTTCCATGTCTCCGCTCCGCTGCCTCGCTCCGCGACTATGGACAGGCAGCCTTACACTGGCTTTGTTTATTTAGTAAACTGCGTGTTGTCAGCGATAGTAACAGTAAAACTTACTAAAAAATAACAGGGTCTTCGTATTCTTTTCAAACTCCACACGGCAGCGTATAGTCCAACAAGACCTTAAACCATAAGCTGGTCTAGCGTAGCATGGAGTTTCAAAAGAATACGAGTGCAACTTATTCTGATATTTTTTCACTAGTGATGTGCTACTGTATGCGGATTATGAATTGAGAATTTGATATTGTCCAAAGATACTAAGGGATAAGAAAATAAAGTAGGGTTACCATAGGGTTACACACGATTTTAACAAGTCACTGTATTTTTTTTTTGTTTAAAACAGCAGAATTATAGATATGCTTTTCGTAGAGTTGATCCATCAGTTTATAAGTACTCAGATCCCCAAAAGGATTGTCAATGAATTCGATCAGACCGCAAATATAAATAAAATATCACTTTTATTTTTAAATTTTATTTGGTAGGTACTCAAAATTTGTACAGTATCCCCCGCGTTTTTCGAAATAAATTTGTTATAAATTACAAGTATAAATAAAATATAAATAAAAATAACTTAGAAATCATTTACAAATTTGGTTACAAAATGTTCACAGCAGCACACCGACGCCGTGTCCGTAAATCACAAAATTTCGTTCAATAGAACGTTTTAGATGAAGATCGCTATAATCTCCTTTCAACAGTGTCGTTTCAAAAAATCGCGACGGATCCTTCCGAAAGAGAAGCAATAAATCCATGTGTCATGGTGTCATGTCCTTGTGTTAGTTTCGAATTCGACATTCTGTGGTGTCGAAGGGTGGATTCAGAATGCCAAATTCCTTGTGTGCGTTTGTATTACTTTTTGTGTGCGAAGCGTAGCGACTGTCGGTCATACGTGCGACGCAGTCGAGTTGGGGGTTCGTCATTGTATGTGGGTCTCCTCTCGCGACGGTCTTCAGCTTCCGGTCTTGCGTGGGTCGCCTACGATACAATATAAGCATAAATTTTCGTTGAATTCAGAAACTAGAGAATCATACTCGCAGTGGGCTGAGTGAAGTTTAAAGAAGAGGTCCTATGTTTAGCAACTTACCTCTATGCAAATTGCATTACATTGCAGGCTACTGCGGAATAACGTGATCAGTCGGAATTAAATTTGCTTGCGAGTCGCTTGCAGGTGGGAACGCGGCTTAAGTCACAGTGGAGTAAACAAGTTGATAACTTTTGATCCGAGGACCAATTCTACTAATATTAAAACAACGTTCGAAAAAGCCATTTCTTTCTTACGTATTTGACAGATTGCGAATGAGATGCGAATGCAAACGTTGCTTAAAATTTAGTAGAATCGGAACTCTGATAACTAACCCTGTGGATGTCGGTCCGTTGGCGACGCAATGATGCTCGCATTCCAGTGGACAGAGGGGCAACGATGTCCCCCGCAGACGGTATGCTGGCTGCCTCTATTTTGTAGTTTTGAACGTTACAACCGCAACTGAAAACAGAATCAGTGAAATATGATTTTAAAAAAATACAATAAACATTCTACTTAATAATCTATCTACGGTGAATACGACAGTTTTTTTTCTATTACGCGGACAATAGTAGTCAAATTTTACATATTTTTAGGAAAGAGCGAGCTCTTATTTCTTTCTTTTTGAGCGGGGTGCGACGCATTTTTGACCTCTATCCTGGTATTTAGGGCATTTACACAGTCAAGCACGCAAAACGCCTTTAGTCAACTCCCATGTAGTTTAAAGTTAGGAGTAACTCCTGCTATGTTTAACTACATGTTGTCGTCATAATTTGTCCTTGTGAAATAAAATTAGGTAATTATTGATTGACCCTACCCCCTATTGTGATTCTAATTATGTCTAGGATTTGTTCAACATTTACCTAATTTTATTTTGAACATAATTTCACAATACCTATAATTTATTCATTTACCTCAAACATAACGGTCACCGGTCAATTTGACAAGTGTGATGTAACAGTTAAGTTATTTCTTTGACTGTGCATGGAAAAAACCGTCAATATGGCTGTCGCCGGGAACGGTCAACTGGCGATCTTCTTGTGTATGTGACGTACTGCTGGGGCGAGGCCATCGAGAGACACGGCGAAGCACTTGCCGTGTCGCTCGATATCTCCAAGGTCTTTGACAGGGTCCGACACGCAAGTCTACTCAGGGCATCCTTGCTGATTTTTGTAGCTGGATATCAGACTTCCTTACGAACGGTCGATCCGAGTAGTCGTTGACGGCTGCTTCTCTAAACTCATGGCCATTCATGCCGGAGTTCCTCAGGGGTCTGTTCTCTCTGCAACTCTTTTCCTGCTGCACATCGATGACCTACTTCAGCCTGGTCTTGTTGAGTACGCAGATGACAGTACGGTTTCAGAGAGATACTTGTCCAGCGCAAAAACCAGCGAGGATGAAGTTCGTTCGAGCGGACAGATTTGACCTTAAGCATTGTCTCCCAGTGGGGTGATGACAATCTGGTAACTTTTAACGACATCAAAACACAGGCGTGTCTTTTTACCGCAAAAAAGAGTCGTTTCGACCAAACTCCTACTTTTCGGGGTAAATCTGTTCCTATGACTGATCGGCTCGAGCTTCTAGGCATGGAGTTGACATCCAGTCTCAACTTCGGCGCCACCATTAAGTCTAAAGTCCAAATTGCGGCCAAAAAGCTGGGCATCCTAAATAGAGTGAAGCGATAGTTCAGGCCTGGACAACTTTTAACCCTATACAAAGCACAAGTCCGATCCTGCATGAAGTGCAAGCGAACGCATCACAAATAATAAAAAAAAAACCGAAACTATAAGGAATAGCGAATAAAACACTCAAATGAGTCTCGGGCTCGATTCTGATGAAAAATGAAACTTACATCATTGGATTTAAAAAAATCATAGTTTTGAATTTTGCCATCCACACCCATTTCAAGAATTCAACCCTGTAGGAACAGTCAGAGAAACAACTTAATTTTTCACCTGACCGTTGAATATGACTTCACGATATAAAACGGCAAGGTCGATTCGTCTACCTATATGATATAATTTCCAAGTGAAGTTTTAAGAAATATTATTTTTTTCAAGACGCCATCAATATAGTACAATACATACGCGTCTTTCTCAGCACTAGCGCCTTGTGTCACGGTAGGTGTGAAGTGTACTGCTAGGCCGGGGCTAGGTTCTCTAGACCCTGCTGGAGAATTATTGCGACAGACAGCCTCTCGCACCTCTTGCAGACGTCGCCGCTCTTCCGCCACTTTGCGATCCAGATCCGCTACTGTTTATCAAAGGTTTCTAAGCTTAGTTCTAGTATAAAGCATATTCAAGGTTGCCCAGTAAAATTTGTTAGGTTACGTTTCAACCAGCTCGCATGCAAATTGCATTACACTGCAGGCTACTGATGTATAATGTGATCAATCGCTTAATCATGCCAAGCAATTAATCAAACTTGCTTGCAAGTTACTAGCAGGTGATAATGCGGCCTTAGGACGCAACGCGCACAACTAGCACCCCTTTTTTTAGGAAGGGAATTCACCAAGTCACTCGGTGACTCTTTCGAATAAATTCCGCAACCCTGGCACTGGCCCTATCGGGCCTCGTCAATTATGCTGGCATCTCTTTTAGGAGTGCGTGGAACACTACCCGCCGCGGTGGCCGGGAATCGCCCAGTGACTCCCGACGCCTGGGGCGTCTTCTTCTGTTGCAGCGGTTGGGGCAAGAGGTTTGCCTCCTCCCATCCCACCTCCTTCGCTAGCACTACTGCTTTGTAGGAGGCTCTAACCACTACTCAAAGTGAAGAATTATCGTCACCGCTGTGGCATGCCCAAACCAATACATATTTATAGCAAATATATTTAAACAGAAGGCTCTCTTTAACAAAACAGCAAATAAATCCATCAAAACCCTATAATAGGAAAACAGCTAACGAGGTAAAGTATTCAACACTTTAAATCATTGTACCACAGAACGCTATTTTGGTTCTAACAATAAAATATATCGTCCTCATTTCTGTAAACAATGGGAGGAAAATCAATCAAAATCACCAACTTACTATGCTGTTGCGCATTCCTTTGTTTGTTCATGAGCTCATTTTCCAAAGAGTCTATCCTCTTTTGGAGTGCTTCCTCTTTGGACAATTTCGTTTTCCAAGTGCGACATACTTTCAAGTGGAGAAATGATAGCTCTTGGGCGTCCAAAGTCTGAAGAACATCTACCTTTCCTGCTCCCTAAATGTAATATGACACACCGGTTATTAATCATAACTATATGAAAATGTGTAGTTTGCATAGTTTTATGCTACAAGCGTAATTAATTTATTTAATGAATTCTACGAGCAAAGCCCACTAGCGATTATTTCATAGCAATCGTTAAATTTTATACGTCTACGGATTTTATTTAGTCAACACATCTTCCTAGAATATGACTAAAAAATACGTAAAATATGCTCTTACTTCTGTATTTCCATTTAGTATCTTATTAGCGATATATTTCAAATAAGTGTGTTCAGCCACTTTTCGTTGTTCGACATCAACTTGGTCGAATATGTTGCGTATAGTGTCCGATAAGTTAACGTCAAGGGAGCAGGTACAAGGGCCGCTCAACATTTTCTTGGGCTTTACGTTAAATGCCTCCACTGTAGTCTTTGTCAACATCCTGGTTTCATCTCGACACTTCCTTCGCTTCTTAATTTCGGCGGACACCATTTTTATTGGTTCCTGTACGGTTAAGATACCTTAATCATCTACATTTTAAATGGAATAAAAAAAACTACTGTGCTCGGGGGATGACCAACAAAAAAATGTGTTAGTGGCAAATGACGAAAATGCTAGTTTCCAGTTATTTTTGTTTTTATTTGCTCATTCTTCAACGTACTAACTGCTATATTCTATTACCTGTAGATCAGTAATTGGAAAAGAACAACACAAATACTTCAGTGTGCTAAGTTAATAATAATTTACATTTCTAGCCTTATTAATTTATTATCAGGCTTATTCAAGTTATGACGTTGGTGCCGTGGAAAGTGGGTAGGCCTCTGGTGTGGGATGCAATATGTGTCGACAGTTCGACACCCTTGCGCCATCACATGTTCCAAGTACGGTGGGCTGTGCCGGCGCTGCCGCTGCGGCTGCTGAGGCCCTCAAACGGCGCAAATACTGTAACTTTATTGGTAATTACAGCTTTGAGCTGTTTGGGGTCGAAACGCTTGAGTCATGGGGTCCGAGTGCGCGTCTCCTTTTTAAGGACATATCTCGCCGACTAATCGACACTTTGCATGACCAGAGAGCTGGCTTGCTCTTTGCTCAAAGAATTAGCATTGCCATTCAGCGTGGCAATGCTGCCAGTCTTCTGGGCACGTTTCCGCATGCACATATAAATGTATGGGGGAGTCGATTTTTTTTTCGCGATTTCAATGTTAGTCCCATAGTGGAAGTTGTTTATAATGATGAGTTCAATGACTCCTTAAGAGGTATTTCATTTATTCTGTTACAGGTTGTATAGTTAGGTTTAGTAGTTTTTCTGATTTTGATAATAAATATCAATTTGAAACTAGTTTGATTTGTAAAAATATGAATATAATCAGCTAAACCTAAGTTATTGATTGATTATAAATATTTATCAGTTAATGCGTGCGTAAAAACTGTGAATTTTGAGTTTAAAAAAAATTGTAAGTGTTCATGTTATAATTCTGTTAAAGAATAAAGAATCGGTAATTCAGTATTTACACCAATCATAAATGGTTAAAAAGTGTTTATAAAAAGGGCTGATTTTCTGTTTGACTTAGTGGACTCCCAAATTAGAATGATCCCTACATAAATTCTAACCTTAGATATTTTTTTTTGTTTTGTAAATTGTGTGGTGTTACATACCTCATCTAAACATGTAGTCCCCGAAACTTTAACTTTTGTTTTCAAAGCTCGGTTTTCTTTCTCTAATTTATCTGCCTTTTTCATTGCTTCCATACTCATGGCTCTTAAATTTTCTACTTCACTTTCATGAAGCTTAATAATGTCTTGCAGTGTTTCTTCATGCAGGCTTTGTATGCTTTTCACGCCCAGATTGTGTTCATTTATTATGCTTTTTATGTTGTTGTCATACTGCATTTTAATGGCTTCAATTTTTTTCTTATAATCTTTTTCAATGTTGTCTAGTGCCTTTGTTAAGGTATTTATCTGTACTTCATAGTCTTTATTTTTATCTAATTTGGCCATAATGCTACGCTCAGTATAAGATTTTTGCGCACTTTTGTCACTACTCGAAAGAGTTTTGTATTCAGTAAAAGACATCTTGTATTCACTTAGCCTGGATGGGCTGTCAGTTTTTTCTCCTGTTTTTGACAAATTATACCTATCATCACTCCTGGTCTTACGCAACTCTTTACCACCATAATAGCTTTCTTCCCCGGGACTGACTTCACCTTGGACAGTATCCAAGATGTATTCCAAGCCAAAATTTTGTCTCATACCTATTTGGGGTAGTTTTTGGTCTTGTTCTGCCTTTAGTAGAAGAACATCGGCTCCTACTCTCGAAAGTTTATGGTGAGATTCGTTTTTGAAAGGAGTAGAAACTGTAACCTTTTTACTTGAATGTTTTCGTTTTGATCCGCTATTATCCGTTTCAAAAGCGTTCCGTTGTTTCATTGTAGGTAGGATAGCATCTTCATCTGAGCCCATACTTAAAGAATTGTATGATCTCATGTACTGATTGTCTTCGTCAGATATTGTTGGTAGCGAGACCATAAAAGTTTTTTCATCTAAGCCATCGTGAAATTTAGTGTCCGAGTCAGAATATTGTTTCGGGAATGAGTAATTTGCGAGAGTATATGAATCTAATGATTTCTTGTCAACATCCGAGGCACTAAGGACAGAAGGACTGTCTGTTATAATTCTTGGTATATTTATTTTGAGTTTTTGCTTTAGGTTGCTTTCATCGTAGTTTTCTTCATTTGGTGATGAAACATATGCTTCTTCATCAATAATTCTTTTACGACGAGTCATACCGTAGCTACCTCCTTTTTTTGGGGTGGGGTGAATAGTTACAGCCTCAACCACTATTTCCGGATGCCCGTTACCTGACCATGTACCATTTTTCTGTTCTTTATTATTGTTATAACTGCTGTCACTGTCTTTGTAAATAACAAACAAATCTTTGTCTGTCGATTTATCTGATGAAGATCCTTCTTCCGTTTTATTATCTTTGTATTTACTGATTATATTACTATCCGTTTCATAAATTTCAGCTGCTGCTGTGTATCCAGTAGTTTTCTCTCGACTATCGGATGCAGTTTTACCAGTCTCAATATTTTCGGAATCTATATTTCCTTTTGAAGAAGTAGTGTCTATTGACTGTCTGTTATAAATATCGATTAAATTATTATTCGTTTTTTTTTCAGAATTTGATGGCTTTCTTGGTGGACTACTTGTGTTCTCTACATTTTCATTACTTTCTTCTTCATTCAAGCAACTAATCGAATGTTGCTCTAATCTTCCAGGACTTAATAGTTTCATTTTGTAATCCACGTAACTGCTTTTGACAACGTCAAATGGTAGTTCTACAGTTGAATCAACTACTGCAGCTTTTACTTCATTTACAAAGTGTGAATTATCTAGTTTCATTTCGGGTTGAGTATGCTTTTTTTCCGGTGGAAGTTCCTTCAATTTCACCATGATTGCGGTATCAACATTTTTCCCTTTTGTATTTCTCATCGTTTCACTTGATTCTGCAGTTTGCATCTTTCTAACATTTTCGTTCTCCGGTTGAATCCCGTCAATTTGATACATATTCTTTATTTCAACTTGAGTTTCCACGTCGCGGTGCGATACTTTCTTTGACTTCAATGTATCTAATTCAATTTGCAATTCTGCTACTTCATTCGTTTTGTTTCGTAAGTCTTCCGTTATTTCTGCCACCGTTTCCAATAGATGACTTTTGTCATCAGTTATACTTTGTAACTTTTCTTGTAATTCGCCTAATCTTTCTACAGAGTCTTTATAAAGATGTTTAAGAGTTTGCAATTCTTCTTTTAATTTAGAAATATAATCTTGAGTTGATTTATTTATTCTATCAATGATTAATTTTTGATTTTTTATTGTTGACTCCAAATTTTCAATTACTTCTTTATCATTAGCGATTTGATTTTCAAGTTTAGCTTTGAGATCAAATAGTTTTGCCTCCATATTTTGTTTATCTATGATTGCTTCTTCCTTTTCACTAATAATTTTTTGCTTTTCTCTTTCGACAATTTTCTTTGCCTCATCCGCTTTGCTTAAAAGTAATTGTGAAGATGTTTGTACTTTCATTAATGTGCGTTCCAACGAGGAGCTCTTAGTAGTTCTCTCTTTGAAGGATTTTCTGACCCTATCTAGTGATGTTAAGATATCTTCAACATTGCAGTTTATTGGTGTTAAGGCAGAATCACCAACACTTTCCAACTCAAGTTGTGTTATATCAGTCACAATTTTCTCTCTTTCATTTAGTAAATGTTTTAATTGGGATGCATATTGATGCTTATGTCGTAAAGATTCGTCAGATGTTATTTTGCTCACTGATAACTGTTCGGATAGCATAAAGTTATTATTTTGAAGTCTTGCTAATTCCATCTTCATGTTGTGTGTTGCTCTCGAGTCTTAAACAAAATAGTAGTACATTTTGATGCAAGCGGGAGAGTTGTCATTGCAGCCGAGGCCAAATTTTCGGTTACGTATTATAATATCTACAGTTATTCTAACTATCGAAAATGATATAACTACGGTTAATTCACATATGTTTAACTACTGTTTTACTTTAAATTTTGACTAAAGTAAAAATAAGTGCAAGTAACGACCGATTAATCGAATATTTATTTAAGATATTGGATATTTAACTATGTATGAAATACCTAATGGACGACTCGCCTACAGTTAGATTTGTGGCATTTGGAAACGCCACAGATATAATAATCATTAATTTTATGGAATGTACACTCGGCTTAAATTACGGTAAACTTAAAGTAAATTGACAGAGCCCGCTGTGTGGGGCTCCTATTTCTGCCTGCAGGGTTTAAAGGAACCTAATATGAATGGGATCACGGGAGCTCGCAATCCCATTCGAACCTAACCTATCCGTGTCGGGGTGCCCTAAGAGAGCTGGCGCGGTCGCTCCGTGTTCAGCGGTTAGAAATGTCAATTATACAAGATCAAAAGAACGTTAAGAACACCAAATAAAAATGTATTAAACGAAATCCAATTTCTTTCTATTTTTTCTAATATTTCAGAAGAACACGGTCGACGTCAGATCGACAGAGCCCCGTTTCGCGGAACTTTATTCCTGTCTGCTGGGTTTAAAGGAACCTTACCAAACCGAACCCTGGGGATGCCCTTGACGTCGACCCGTCTTCTTCTGGTTCAAAAGCACAAAAACAGACAAAATCAGTTTTTGTTCAAAACCAACAGTAGGTGAATCGTCTTGTTCGTTCACTCAACCTTAGGTTTACTAATTGTAGCTGAATAAACCATAAGTCGATCTTTAGGTATTTTAAACAGTGGGCCTTTTGACCGTAGTTATCGAAAATAGTTAGAATAACTTTAGGTAATATAATTATCATACGTAACTTAATTTGCACCGGAGTCGAAGGTAAGGGCGTTATGAAGCCGAGAATGGAATGACAAATGTCTATGTTTATTAAACGACGGTTTTCAACATTCTTACGAAGAAACAATGATTACATATTCATAAACACAATATTTTGCAAAAAATGGCTAGATTTTTTTTCATACGCCAATTTATTATCGTGGGGTTTAACTTTTGCGTATGAGTGCGGAAATAGAAAAAAAAACGCATTGGCGTGAAATACACGGCAGTGTGAACTTAAAAGCGGAGTCGTAGGAGCCAGCTTTCAGTCAGTGTGTTGAAAAAGAAATGTAAACAAACAATAATAAAATTTAAAAAATATAAGAATGAAGTTACTTTCCAAATAACATTTTTTAACATAAAGGATGTACACTTACGATGAGCTTCAATTTTCTGTAAGGCTTCCATTTTGTCCAAACTAAAATCTTTCATTTGTTCACCAGTGCTGATTACTTCATCCAAACTATTATGAAGCCTGACTACTTCTTCTTCCAATTCATTTATATGATTTTGTAAAATTGCTATTTTGTTATCACGAATCGCGACATCATCACGTAGACTAGATATAATACTATCCTGCAAAAAAGTTAGGTTCTTTATTTTTTATTACTCTCACTTATTAGATTTAAAATAGCAGGAATCCAACAATCTCCGCAGCAAGATCAAAGGCAGTGGTTATGTATGACTCCAGAGACAGGAATATCAACAATGCAAATACAATGCAAGTCGTATCAATGGCCGCTTCTCGATGGCCTCATTCTAGATGTGAGTGGAATAATTAATCTAGAAGATGCCCAGTTGACCAATTTCAGTGGAAGCCGTAATGTCGGTCTCTAAGAATGGCGTTAGGTTCTACTACACTTGAAATCATATAGACTTGATATCATCAGATGGTTGATCTTAATGGTGGTCAAAAATTTATGGCTTCTTTAATTCTTTCTGTTAAAGTACTATAGTAAGACCCTATAGTACATACCGCATAGTCTTGTTGGTCGAGAAGATCCCTAATCTTATTCTGATTATTTAGTTTTTCTTGCCGCATCACTGCGATTTCTTCCATAATGTTTTTGAATGGCTCAATCGTATCACTGGATTTCTGAATAAGCTGAAAAATAAGAAAACATTGCGAGTTGGAGCACAAAATCAGTTATCAATCTGTGTGAAAATATGTTAATATAATATTTTATTGTGTATGAATCACCTGAGTCCTTGCACCTATTAATGCGCTCTCCAAGTCCTCGCTATGAGTTAGTAAGATTTGACTATGGCTATGCAATTCTGAGTTTTCGCGCTCGAACTTTCTTAGCTCAGCTAATTGCCTATTTAGTTCAGATTGTAAATTCTCTTTCTCACTTGTTATTTGATCGTGTGCATTTTTTAATTTTTCGTATTCAATTTCTAAAGTTTCATAGTGTTTAATTTTATGGACTAATTCGGAACTTTCATTATTTATTACGTTTAGTCTACTCTCTGTCATCATTTTCTCGTTTTGTAAGCTTTCCAAAACATTTGTAGCTGTGGCTTGTTTTGTCTCCAAAGATTTAATATGTTCCATTAGTTCTCTGTTTTCTTCTATCTTATCCTCTAAAGTATTGTACAAATGGTTAAATTCTTCTGTTTTGTTTTGCTCTAAGATATTTCGTTCGTTTGATAACTCTGCAAAAGCTTTTCTCAAATCGTCTAACTCTTGCTCTAAACTATTAGCTTGACTGCATTCTTGTAATAATTTATCATTCTCTAGTTTCATACTATTCAATGCCTGCAGCAAGTTGTCCATATCTCTTGCTTTCTCCATAAGAGCTTTTTGAACCATATGTTTTTCACTAGATAGCTTGTGATAAGCTTCCTTAATTCTAGATATTTCGTTATCTTTGGAGCCCTCAGATTGCTGTAGTCTATCTATAATTTCCTTGCTTTCTTTTTTATTCAATCCTATAGATTGTTTTGCGTTTTCAAGTTCATAAGAATGTTCAAGCAACTCATTTTGTAGGATTGTTTTCTCATTCAAAAGTTTATCGTTTGTAGTTTGTAAATTTTGCAGTTGAAATGATAAATTTTCGTAATCAGTCATTCTATTTCTTAACTCACCACTTTCTTCCATAGATAAATCTAAAGACATTTTATATTGCTTATTTTGTTTTTCTAAACCATTGATGCTCTCTACAGCATATTCATTAATATCGTGTAATCTTTGAATCTCTCCCATGAGAACTGAGATATGATTTTCTTGGCTATCTAAATCCCCTTTTAATTTTCTGTTTTCTTCAATCGAGTTCATTAATAAATCTTGTAGTTCTTTGTTGTCTTGTAACTGTTGTTCCAAAGATTTTGTTACATCTGCTTTTTTATGGATAACCTCATCGTAACCTTTAACTTTATTTAGTAACTCTTGACTTTCTTGTCTAGCTACCTGCAATGATTGGAGAGCTTCCAATTTTTCATTTTCCAAGCTGACGCGACTGTTGTCAAACCTGTCCTGCAGTTCATTCAGTTGTTTATGTAAATTTTTGTTTTGATATTTTTCTTTTTCTAAGTCTTGCATTATTTTATTTATTTCTAGCGATTTATTTTTGATGACGTTTATTAAATTATCTACAGCATCCGTTTTATCATTTAGATCTTGCTTTGATTGTCTACTTTCTTCCATTAAACTCTCATTATACTTTTCCAAATACTCATTGCGTTGTATAGTTTTTTCATACGAGCCTAAAATTAAACAAATTAATTTTAGTATAATTACTAACCTTTTAATAATTAACATTTATGAGACCTTATTTAACTTTCAAGCACGCAAGTGAAAAGAGAAGGCAATTTCGTAGTTTATGGGACCGAAGATATTGATCCCAAAATAAACCTTGACGTTTTACAACGTACACTTAGGCTGGCCACATATGTACGGATTCCTGAAAGGATACCTAAATTTCCTGATAAGGAATTCAGATTCGGACTCACTGGATACCTGCGTTAGCTGTGAAGACGTTTTTTATACGACTGTATCGGGCACCGCATACCGCTGCGTTATGCGATCCGATCAAGAGACCCAAAGCCTTCATAACCCTAATTCTATAAGTTTATTTCTTTGGGAGACCCCAAAGAAATAAACTTATAGAATTAGGGTCTAGAATACTCTAGCATGTCAAATCTTAAAGGGATCTTAACCATGATTTATAATATATTGAGGAAAAATATTTTTAATTTGTAAAAGATTATTTGGAAGTACTAATTCCATTATTACTACTAAGTTGTGGAGGTCTGGTAGGCAGCCGTTCTACGTAAAATTATTGTATTCAGCTGAATCCGGTTTGACTGGAAGCCGACCCCAATATAGCTGGGCAAAGGCTAGCCAGATGATAATGATTTAGAAGTACTAATTCCATTAGAGGTTGAGTATCATTGGCTACTTCTTATACTAGAGAAGGCACGGTCCCCATGAGATAGGCCACGGAAGAAAAAATCTGAGCATTAAGAACTAGTAATACTAGAAACTGCTTTACTTTTCCAATCCTCTATTTCTAGTTTGAGTTCATTAATAAGTTCTAGATCATGTTGGTAGTGTTTTTGTAAGTCTTGTTTTTCTTCCTCATTACAAATTAGAGCATCCTTTAAATTTTTAATAAGTTCTTTTGAAGATTCAATTTCATCCATCAATGCTAGTTCATGATTTTCTGGTTCTCGTGTGTAAACCTGAAATAAGAATATGTGATAAAAACATTTTTTGTGATATGTAGTCATTATATATTCTTAAGAATAATTTATATCGCGTGAGTTCTGGCAAGATACATTTTTCCGCGAACATAATTTTTTGAAGAAGTGTTGATAAGAAATCTAAGTATTTACTCCAGCATACCTATTGCTAAACACATGAAATTGCATATTCTTTCACAACAATGCAATGGATCTGGAATTCCCTTCGATGGAATTCCAGATCAATTGCATTATATGTTTAAACATTTGTCTGCTCGACTATGTAAGTCACGCAATGAAATACTGTTCAAACGACTATTGAGAGAATTTATGTATTACGAAATAAGGCTGCAGAAGTTTCTGGTAACCGCTGACGGTCTACCGATATATTATTTAAAAAAAACACGTACCCTTCCTTGGTCTTGATCAAGAAGCTCATCAATTTGCTGTAACAATGTTTTAATTTGTTGTTCTTGGCACATTATTCTGCAATCAGCTTCCTTAAGCTTGCACATAAAAGTATTTTTCTCCTTTTCATGGGTGATTGATGCATCATTTAGCTGTTTCGTTAGCGAAATGGTTTCAGACCGTAAGCTATCCATCGCTTTACATTTAATGTTATTAATTTCTGATTCAGCTTTTAACTGGGTTTCTAAACTGGAAGTCTCATCACTTAGTACAAGATATTGTTCTTTCAATGAGTCAAGATCGACAGAACGCTTTCTAAAATGCTCTTTCTCATTCCATAACGAATTGTATTCGTGCATTCGCTCTTTTAAGCTTTCATATTCGCGCTCCATTTCATCATAATTACTACAACGTTTTTCTAGGTTCTTATTTTCGTGTTTTAAGGCTTCATAACACGTCATTAATTCATCATAATTCTCTTGTAGGGTTTTTAAGCGGTTGAGATTCTCTTTGTCTATATTGTAAAGGTTATCGACAATTACGACTTCGTCTTTCTGATCATCATCAAGTCTATCACTTGAATGCTCTTTGCTTAGAATTAATTTCATTTCGTCATTTTCTATTATTTCAGCAACAAGTTGTGCTCTTTTGTTATCTAGGTTAGGCAGTTTTGATTCTGTTGTAAGTGCGTAGGTTGTTGTCGGTTGAACGCGAGTTTCTGATATGTCAACACGATAGCAAGTACTACCGCAATTTTCATTTTCTTTTGGGAGAGCAAAGAAATCTTGGGTACAAGGAGCTATTAATGCAATGCTAAATCTTTCTAAGACTTTAAGCTTGAAGAGTATTCTACCTTTAATATCAATACAACGAACATCTTTACCGGCAGTCTAAAATAAAGAACATTAAAAATAAAAGTCACATGTTCCTTAATTGTTAGAGGCCGCGCGCACTGGGCGAATGTGTGGTAACTTATCGGTAAGTACTATTTCGAATGAGCCGAGTCAAGATGACCCCAAGAATATAAAGACAGTGAAGGCGATAGAAAACCAAAAAAAAGCTGAAGTTACTCGGTTGCAAGCTACTGTCCAACTTAGAAGTCTCACTCTGATACGTCCACACACTGCGAGTTGCTGCACTGCACATTCGGTAGGCCGACTCACACCCTGAGCTCGCACTGTATGAACAAACCATAAGTTTAAAAACTTGGGTTCTGATCATACTTACACGCACTCCGGTTGCGACACACCTGACCTCTCTAAAACACGTTACCAATAAGATCTGTGTATGTCCTACTAGTCTAGGCCTCCCGATGTTTCCACGAACGTCTGCGTGGTCAGTTGCCTTTCATTCATTCTCTCAACATGAGGTATGGTCGAAGCATACTCTTTTCAAAAGGGTACGTTATTGCTGGGACTCGTTTGCGAGACAGAGAGAGCCACAGCGCTGGTTTTCAGCGATAGCCGGCGTTGACAGTTTAATGTCGATTATAATTTTTCTACCTAGTAAAATGGGTAAAATCACGACACGAATCACAATCACCAAAACGCTGTAGCTAGTTAATCTATTGAATACTAAAGCCGCGGTTAGGTCACCCAGTGCGCGGAACACACATACATAAAAGGTATATTACAAACCATTAACTTCAAATACTGTCTATATTTTTCATTTTGGCAAAGAATAGCAAATATTTTTTCTAATGCTGTGTATATGTGAGCATATATACAGTAAGGTTCGCAAACATCGTTTTCCATAACCTGTAACAAATAAAGTAATTATGTGTAATAACTACAGGTATTTAATTAATTATTTTTTAAAAGTTACTGTTACTTACAGCTATTGTATTTTTCATAGCGTTTAATTTTGCGTCTTTTGTGATAATTGCGTCTTGCATTTCGGCGATTCTTGGATCTTGGGCAACTGTTAAAGCAATGAAAGTTTTAAGGTTTGGGCACAGAGTCGAAGTAAGATGCTGAGAATTTTGTCCACACATTTTCATAAGCTAATAAAGCCGGCCAAGTGCATGTCGTGCCGCGAGCAGTTAACGGTTCCGTAGTAGCACGTCAAAATTGCCGCTTTTCATTTGAATCTGTACGTTTTCCTTCTCCAAGTACCTACATTTTATAGGTTGGTCGACTATTACTCGTTAAATTGTAAAAACTACTTAGCTGTGACAGAAAGATTCCTTTTATATGTAGATGATAATACTATGAATTTTTTCACGTCTCCAAAAACAACTGTTTAGCTGGCAGAGGGGGGGGGGGGTGAAGAGAGAAATGTCCCCCACACTTGAATCTAACAAAGATTAGCAAATTAAGGCTTATATTTCGCAAACGGATCCATGGATGGAAAATGGTTTTTGCACACCCTCAATATATTTAAACGACCTATTCAACGACACCTCACGCCGTGGGATAGATGGTAAAAAAAAATCATCGCCACTTTGCTCTCAGTTTATTTTTTTCATTATTTTTTTACCATTTTGTCAGTGTGATTAATGTTTACCAAATTCTACTTTTCTAGTGCTAAGCGTCTCTGAGCTAAATCGCGGACAGAGAGACAGACAGACATAGCGAGTTCCTTATTGACTACGGAACCCTGAAAATCTCGTTCGCTCATACAACCTTCGAGCTTTCGAATGCTATCGACTGTTTTTTTGGACTAGATAAAAATAAGTCCAAGTTTAACTAAGTAGCACTATAAGGTTCAGATTCATAAAATAATGACATACCTAGAGAAGTTGACTTAGTGTGTGTTCCGAAATATAAAATAGTATACTGGCCAGTGCTCATGACGTCATGAATCGACGCCATACTGTTGATTAATTCCGAAATATACTGGCTTCACCGCCATAAATTAAAAAAAAATCCTCAAAGTCTGATGCACACACGCCCGTTTCACATTTGATATACTACTAATACGTCACATTTGACATTTGTCTGTGTACTGGACACTGGTGGCACACCAGTACAATATGGCGTCGGATTCATGACGTCATGAGCACTGGCCAGTACAGTTTTATATTTCGGTTTTATTTTAGACAAACTTAATAATACACATAGATCTACATGAACTCACGGCGTTTTCCCATGGGAGAAGAAGAACCTGTTAAGTTCTATCTTTATATATGTAAGTAGGTACTTTTTATTGTCAGCGTTCCTGGCGACCTTGTTTTAGAAACTGTCTAATAAGGCCCAAAGGGTCTAGCGATATCATAGAAATGCACACATGACGTTTGGTAATCAAATATATGTACTATTTATAAAGTTAATCTTAAGTATTATTATTTTGGTCTTTTCCTTACGTGTAGCAACATCAGAAGTACTTGGAACTTTTTGAACGCCTTTGGAGTCCTTAGTAACCTGATAAGAAAAAAAAAGTTTACTCCAATAAATGCATCAATTCTATTCTCCAAAAGTCCTAGGTATGGCGTTAGACGTCGTCCTAACTGGCTGACGATCGTACGAGTAACGATGCGATTTTGTCGATTTGCGATGAAAATTATTCTTGTGCTCGGGCGATGATTTGCAAGCTTCAATTAGGACGAGTGTACGACTAAACGCCGACAGATACTACGCCGACAGACTGAACACCGACAAGACTTTACTTCGCCGGGACTCTTCGCCGACAGGACAGTTCGCCGACAGGACTCTTCGCCGACAGGGCTCATCAGCGACGTAACTTATGCTTGTGCGACACACTGAAGATCGGGCGGGAGCTCCGCTCCGCTATTTCTGGGTAGTTTGAAAAAAAAAATAACCAGGCGGGAGATCCGCATTAGCCTTCTAACCTAACCTATCCGAGTCGGGGTACTCTGAGTCGGGGTGTAGTCGATCTTCAGTGTGTCGGACAAAAGGTGCCATAATATACGTTACAATGTTGTAACGTCACATTAGGTATTAATGTTATTATACTAAAAACCAATGTAAGAACTTTCTTTTTATGAATTGTATAATTACAAGAAAAGCATAATCAATTTCCAAATCTGAGTATCGGAGATAAGTTGCGTCGCTAATGAGCCCTGTCGGCGAAGAGTCCTGTCGGCGAAGAGTCCTGTCGGCGAAGTGTCCTGTCGGCGAAGTGTCCTGTCGGCGAAGTGTCCTGTCGGCGAAGAGTCCCGGCGAAGTAAAGTCTTGTCGGTGTTAAGTCTGTCGGCGTAGTGTCTGTCGGTGTTTAGTCGTACACCGAATTAGGACACTGTAAATAAATGTTTGTGTTTAATCTCGTCGTGCGACGAAATCGCCTTGGTAACTCGTACTATTGTCAGCCAATTAGGACGACGTCTTAGCCTTATAGCCTCGATGCTGTCTCTCGATATTTATCTTGTCTGGATCCACCACCCATTTTCCTAGGAAACCTTTTGTTTCATCAATCAACCTTATACTAGCTACACTGGAGACACAACAACTTAAACAACTCTTACCTCATGTTCGTTTTCCCGCCTGTAAACCAAGAATCCCAAAATTATGTTTCACAAAAAGTAGAAGGTTCATTTAAAAATTGGGTACGTTTTAGTTAGTTTAAGGCGTTGTCCATATTAGTACGACGTAATAGTAGGTACAGATTGCAATTTTAAAAATAAAATGTTGTTATATACTACATATAAACATAATAAATACCTCATCTCCCCTCGACTTGCCGGTCTGAAAATAAAATAAATACCTACTATTAGAGCGAATCTTTGAACGAAAAATCGCACCTACCAAAAATCAAATCATATATCTACCTCAAATCCTTCAGAATCGATGCCCTGAAAACGTTTTAATAATAAGTTTTGTTTTAATAACAAAGATAGATTAAAAATTCAATGTAGGTAAGTATTTGAAGTTTTCAAGGTTCAATACTAACCTCCGTAAAACCGGATAAATCCAAATCTAAGAACTGAAAACAAACAGGAAAATTAGCAGGATATCACATTTAGCTTTGATATCTATTTTAGGTACAGTGACAAATAAACAGGAAAATTAGCAGGACATTACATTTAGCTTTGATATCTATTTAGTGATGTTTAGGTACAGTGATACATCTCCTTTATTCACTTAAATTCCTATAAATTATATTTTTAAATAAATATATAAAAAACTTTAAAAAATATAATAAATAGTAGCCCACCGGTATCGGGAACAGGGTCCAAGCTACCGGCGGTCAGGGCTCCAGAGAGAGGAACCTCCTAACAATACGAGCCATGTCCAGAAGTACCGCTCTCTGAATCAAGCCCTTGATCCAGCTGCCTAACGAGAGCCTCCTGAGGTGTTGGTCGAGGCTCGTGGCTAGTAAGTAGTTGGCTGTCACGACTATCGGTACAATGATTGCGGAGTTCACTTCCCACATGTCGACAATCTCGCGAGCTAAGTCAATATACTTGATTCGTTTATCTTTTTGGCTTTCACGAGGTTCTCGTCATGCGGGACGGTTATGTCTACAATTATTACACGCCCCACAATTCGGTCCACCACCACTATATCAGGCTTATTGGCAACAATAGTCCTGTCAGTGATGATGGACCGATCCCAGTACAATATGAAATTGCCATTATCGAGAACTGGGTCGGGCGCATACCTATAGTACGGCACCTTCGACTCCACAAGAGAGTATTTCAGAGCAAGTTGCTGATGGATAATCCTGGCTACAAAGTTGTGCCTATGTAAGTATTCTCCGTTAGCCAGACGAGAACAACCAGAGATAATGTGGCGAATTGATTCTCCCGGACGGTGACATGCCCGACATATGTAGACCGTGCCGTCCTTTACAATAAATCTCCAGTAGTTATTCGTCATGATAACTTCGTCCATAATTGCACAGTCAAAACCTTCGGTTTCTCCAAAAAGATCACCGAAACGCAGCCAGGCTACGGACGCTAGTTGATCTACGTCGGGCCCATGTAGGGCCCGGAAAAAGCGTCTTTTGAATACCTTCTTCAGGAGGCCAAAGAAGCTCTCCTTCAACGATTGCTTCATGTCAGTAACATTGATACCTAATGCTTCCGACATACCCAAATACTTATAAGTTTCAGTTGAGACAGATCTTAGGTTTATGGAATCCGAGAGTTGAGCTCCCACGGATTCCATAATCTCTCCTCGCTTTACATGCATGACCGCACATTTGTCCACACCAAACTCCATCCTGATGGCGTTACTGAAAGTTTCAGTTACCTTCAGTAGCTCCATCAGTTGCAGATTAGTGGGGCAAAGAGTTTCAGATCACAGTGATACATTATTAGTATGCTTTTTGCGTTCGTGATTGTATCAAAACCCGTGCGGGCGGTGACGCCAAAATAATGCAAATGGTGTCCTATAATTGTCGAGGCAGCCTGCCTACCTACAGTAAGGTACCACATACACAGATACATTTATGTACATATATGGTAGGTACATACAACCTGTAACAGAATAAACGCAATACCTCTTAAGGGGCCATTGAACTCATCATTATGAACAACTTTCACTATGGGACCAACACTGAAATCGCGAAAAAAAAATCGACTCCCCCATACATTTTTGTGCGCGTAACTCGACAAAATGTACTGAACAACTTTTTTAATTAAATAAAAAACATTGTATAGATTTTAGCTCTTTTCTTACCATTTCGTCAAGCTCTTTGTTGGCCGCTTTTATAGCTGCATGCTGAAAAGGAGTATGCAAATGAAAACGTTATTTATCTGTAACTATTTACTAGAATCTACCTACTGAGCAGATGGATGCTCGCGGCCCGCTCTAGAGCTAATGCATGCCAGAGTTGCGGAATTGCAACTCCGCGGAATTGCAAAGAGTCACCGCGGCCCTGAAAAGCAAAGGGCATTTTAGGAGGAAAACGGATGGGTTTTAGTCAGTAAGAGACTGACACTCCTTTCCGCTCCGCATAGAGTGGAAGGAGTCATTTGATGACATCCGACCCTTAAAAAAAGGGGGATGTAGACAATGTGCGTCCAGTATCCATCAATAGACGCTATTTTTTCTTAAATTATATGTTGCAAATAAGTAGGTTAAGTGCACATAAACACAGCGTATTTACTGCACAACCAAACATCCATTATAATAAAAAATGCACAAACACGAAAAGAGAAGGTGATTAACGAGGCAAACTAAATAGGGGAGGAAAAGAAAAAAGAAATGGCCCTGTAGTAGGACAGAACAGGCAGAAAGTAAAAAATCCGCCAATAGGATATTTCTTAAAATGCACACAATAGTTTTCAAAGTATACGTTTACTTACAGCCTTAGCAATTTCGCATTTCTGATCACACGAAAGCTCCAGTTGATCGTATGCGGACAACATTTCCTCGAACTCTTCAATCTTTCGCTTCAAGCGTGTGATTTCTGCATTCTTGGCTACCATGAGTGTGTCAACGATCACGTCCGTTGGCAAATACTTCGGTCGGACCGTCTCGTTGTTCCTCTTTATAACATCCACCAGGTGTTCGCTTTTATCCGAACAGAAGTGGGACCAGGCTCTCGCGTCCGTACACGACGCATAGGCTTTCAGCTTGCCTTCGTTCCTCGCCGGCAAATCGTATAGGTCGTATTCGTTGAACACACGTTCTCTTTTCGTTATGAAAGACATCGCGATGCCAACTGTTTAATCTACTTATAGGATAATATATGATTTTTCTAAACATATGCATCTATACAAATATATGCTACTTTTCTCCGCCATCCATTTTACGCATAACGATACGATTTTAAATGATTTGTTTTGCAATTAACTTACGGCAAATAGTGTATAACGAAAATTATCAAATATTTTGAACTGTCAAAAGAAATCGAGGCGGAATGGAGACTTCAAATAGAATGTCAAATTTCAAATTGTTTTCTTTGTGTTTGAAATGCCAGTAAATTATTAGGATGCTTAAAAAGGTTGTGCTTATTCTTCTGAGGATGATGAACCAACTTTTTGGGTAAACTTCATAATAAAATATTGATATATCTATATACGTGACGTTCTTCCAGTGTTCTAATGTGACACCGTGACACTTAACCAGCATCATCATTTTCGATACCAAAATTTTGCGTCAACATGGAATTACGATCGTAAAATAGTTTAAGAAGTGTTTTTATCTAATGCTTCACTCATCCATTGGTCATAGCAAATTTCGACTTTGGTCTCGCAACGAGGGTAAGATCAAATCGTATGATTCTTGCCGAGACGTGAGGGCATGGAGTCATGACGTACGGGCGCGCGATCGCTACCTCAGGGAATGGATAAAGACCGATATGCCTATTTGCATATTACCCTCGGAAACTTTAGCCAGATTTATGAGGACAATGGCAAGCAGAAGCAGAGGCAGGGTAAGATAAAGAATTAATAAATATATACTTACAGAGTTATTTGTAAAACATTCGGGAGTCGCAGGGTGATTCCCGGCCACCGTGGGCGCGGGCCACCCAACGCTCGCCGTTCGATCAGGTCCAGGCCTGGGTCAACGGCGCGTTGTGTTGGAGGGTTGCGGAATTTGTTCGAAAGAGTCACCGCGGCCCTGGAAGGCACAGGGCATTAGAAGGAACACGGATGGGTTTCAGTCAGTAAGAGTGACACGCCCTTCTGCTCCATTCAGAGCGGGAGGAGTCATTTGATGATTTCCCATCCTTAAAAAAAAGGGAGTGAAAGTACACATTATAATAAACAACTTTTACTTTGAGACCAACTCTGTAAACTCGAAAACAATATCAGCTGTTTCATAAATTTTCATCGGCTAAATATTGCATTTTAAAGCTTGTTCATAAATCATAGGTACTTTCACTCCCTACGAAGTTGTTAGTGCTTCAGAAATAAAATTCTTTCCTGTATAAAATTCTTCCTGATATTTATTGAAAAGACACAAAGGGCTGCTGATGTCAAATTCCAGGGATTGGCTCTTAAAAGAACCGTTTGGGATTGCTCCTTAGAAATACCGGTTTCGTGTCATCGTGGTGAAAGGATTAGTCACCTAGAATCTGCGTCCAACGCACCCTGGACACCTAGCACGCAGTGTGCTAGGTGTCCAGGGCGCGCTGGACGTTTGGGGATTGGGTACTCAGTATTATCGTCGCTCGAGGAGGCTTCTTGAATGCACCCCTCTTCGGTAGAATAGTGGTAAGTATCCCGGTCTGTCCGTTACTGATGAGTGACTGACAGACAACGCACAGCCGAAACTACTGGTCGGAACATGCACATGCAAAACGAGATATGCGCGTACGAAGTCGTGGGCAAAAACTAGTAATTAATAAATAAAAAGTTAAATTATACTAAAAATTCTCACTAACATTCTTTCCAGGCTGCACCCCGTTGCCACCCAGATTGTAAATCAAAAGTCGTGCTAGATAGCATTTGCAATTCATGCCATATAATGAAAAATTGTTTAAAAAATGAACAGAATTTTGGAAAGTATTTCGACGACGTAAGTTTTTCACTCGAGTTCATATTGATTTCAAACCTAATACCTATCAGCTATAACCTCACTTCTAAAATTTTTAGGAGGAGTTTGAAACCAGTCACTGGCCCTGTGAACGATGCTTGGAGGCTCTCAAGAGCCTCAAGATGTTTTGGAGAATAATTATTGAAAAAATATTTAATGTAACTATTCCGAAAGATGATGTTCTTGACCAGAAACAATGTTGCGTTAATGATAATGTGCGATCTGTAGCAAAACTTTGGCAAAAGGAAATGACGCAACAAGCTATGTATGTGAAGAATATTTCTTATTTGAACCGTCCTCCTGAATTTCCAAATCCCCGAATCCGGGAAGGGAAGACAGCGAAAAACGAAACTTCTTGTAATAACTCCAGCAGTGATCAAGATTACAAAAATAATGACATCACTAAAAGTGAGGGAAAGCCAGACTTTAGGAATGGTTACAAAATAAAATCTTTCAAAGTTAAATCAACAGACACCGATTGTTTATCAAACCCTTTGGTGCATAGATCAAACAGAACAGGTTCGTCGTTAAATAGTCGAAGACACAGTAGATGCAGTACAATGAAAGCCAAAATGGTAGACATCGGATGCGATTGCAACAAAATTAGTGAAGATAGGATTGCGCAGAAAGCGGTTTTGCTGAATTTACAGGAAAAATGTAATTGTCAAAAGCAAGAAATAGACAAACTGAGAAGAGAAAATAGTTCCTTAAGAATCGAGCTTCAAAATGTTTACAAAAATTCTTCTTGGAAATCCGCATTTTTTACACCTTCAAGATGTACTTGTAATCATGACAGTCACGATAGCATTGCTATATTGCCAAAACCATTTGAATGTTGTGCAGAAAATAATGCAGGAACTAATCAAGTTAAAGGTGTCGAGTCGGAAATGATTATAACAATGAAGAATGGTAAAAATCAGGTATTTATGATTCAATAAATCCTTTGAGTCTCTGGGAATGTTTAGTACTTAGTTCTTTTTTTTCTATCTTATCATTATACGTTTTGTTTTCAGGATTACGGACACATTTCTTTGTTGCAAGTTCTTCATAAAACCAATAGTCCAAATATGAAAGAAATAAATCTGGGACATGCTTGTACTAATAAGAAAGAAGATCCAATCGTGCTTTTGACCAAAGGTAGTCTTCAAATTCAGATTCATTTATTCGTGTGATTTTTGGTACATTTTACATGAGATCTTAATAATAAACAATCAGTTCCTCAAAAATCTACCTTAAAGGTGTACACTTTTTCATGTCATTAGTAGGTAATTATTATAAAAAAGAATAGTCAACATATTTACACAACATAATTACAACAAAACACAGCATAACCTAAGACAGGAAAAAAAAACAAGTAAAACATTAACAACTAAGTATACATTTAAATAATTAATGGAATTAAGATTATACATTAATACATTGTCAAAATTAAATAAATATCAATGTCAAATAACTTACAATTTAACATTAAGGAATTCGTCAATAGTCTAGCCCTTCTTTTTATCGTGTGGACAGTAAGGTTTAACGACCCCACACACCCTAGTGTCAGAGTTTCTAAACCGCCTCAAGGGCCTCTGATATGGTTTATCTGACGACCGCCATTTGGCAGCCGGGACCACCGACTTATACGTGCCTTCCGAAGCACGGAATCATCTTTTTTTAGGCCTGAAAGCCACACTTAGATTTAGTTATGTGTAGTAGCCTATTATAAACAAATGTACAATAAAGATTAGAGTAGTAGTCCGTAGTGTAAGGACGTTCTGTTTTATTTAATCTAGACCATTTCTATCATATTTATTACATTAATTTCGGTTGTGATTGTGTTGTGAATACTAATAGACGTTAATCACGCAACTTCGTCTCCGTCACATTTTTCATTAATGTTCCGCTCCTGTTGGACGTAGCGTGATGCCATATAGCCAGCCTTCCTCGGTATCCAACACTATTTTTTCAATTCGAATCAATAGTTCCCGCGATTATCCCGTCCAACCAACCAACCAAACAAACAAACAAAAATACTCTTCAACTTTATAAAACTAGAATAGATTCTATGTACAATATTCCTTTTCAGTTCAAAACACTTTCGGTGCAATCGTGAAACGAGAAATGGGTATAGCGAACAATACTGAAGGCGAAGGGAAATGCGATATTGATGCGACATTCAATAAAGTGAATGCTTGCAAGTCTGCACCTTCATGTTCGACAACGACACTTGCCAGTTCTGATTCAAGTGTCGAAGGAATGTGATTGCAAATAACATAAACACGAACTGGTTTGTAAGTACCGATTTCATTATTAAAACTTATACACGGTGGCATTTTAGACGTCTCACAACGACGGCCCAATCAAAGTACCCTACATAAACTACCTCTAGGCGCGATTATTTTTTTAAAATAATTCTTTAAGATAATAGGTACAATAAAAATAAATAATGCATTAGAATTATGAAACACCCTGTTAATAATGTTTACGTATCAATCAATGTCGTTCCATTCCGCGCTGTCCTTGGAACACAAGTCTGGGACTGTGCTCGCTCTTGGATGTTTTAAACTTCGTCATGCGTCATGATAATAGATATTATTTTCATTTTTTAAATAGGTAATTCAAATGTTCATAAATATATATATTTTTAATTAATGTGTCATTGGATAGATGAAGTGGTTTGCCGTTGTAAAACGACTGAAATGGCACCGTGTATTTTACTTGCTAATGCCCGTGTTTTAGTACACGTAGATTTCGGCTTCGAAGACTTTCATCTAAAGTTCCCCCTTCCATTTCTCTCCCTTGAAAGTTGAAACTTCAAAAAATCCTTTCTAAAGGCGCGTTTACACGGACAATTTTTTAAGTACTCGGCAACACAGTCATGTGGATCAATCTAGATGAATTGGTGTAGCAATCTGCAGCAAATTCAATAAAATGCGAAATTTTTTTCGGCTATATTGTTTTTAATTGTTCCGTATATGCCATATCTCAGTGTTTTGTCTGTTTTCAACTAATTTACTCGTGTATGAAAGCGTTGCCTAGTTTAAGAGGAAATGCTGGCGGCGAGACTTTGTATGTAAAAAGTCATAATTCGAGGTTTGTCTGTTGACTGTTTTCTCCTTCAATATTGGACCTATATAAGAGATATTTCACAAACTGAATAAGAAGGATGTATACTGTGTCTCTATGTTTTCCTTTTTTATTAATAGTTACCAAATTTGTACACTAGGGCTCTGTTGACAGCATTTTATCGGACAATTTGGAGCATTTTGTGAGAGTTCTAGTGCTTATACGGTTAATAAATCATAAAAAAGGAAAACATAGGGACACAATATTTATCCTTTTTATTCAGTTTGTGAAATATCTCTTAAATCGGTCCAATATTGGAGGCGAAAACAGTCGAGAGCCAAACCTCGAATTATGACTTTTAAAGTAGCCTATGTCCTTTCTCAGGCTCTAGACTACCTGTGTGCCAAATTTCATTTAAATCGGTTCAGTAGTTTTGGCGTGAAAGCGCGACAGACAGACAGACAGACAGACGGACAGACAGAGTTACTTTCGCATTTGTAATATTAGTAAGAAGTAAGGATATATCGCATAGCCGAGTCTAAGTAAAGTCTGTCACTCAGGACAAACGATTTTATGTAGCATAGATTTTACCTATTATTATTTTTTTAATGAACCTGCTATTATTTCTGTTTACTTTGTTTTTTGTTGCTGTATGTTTGTGTCTGTTCTGAATAAATGTGTTACTCTACTATACTCTATTCTATTTCATGCCACTTCTAGATGAGCACAAATTTTATGCCACTTCTGGAACTAAATATATATTTTTCTGTATTTTACAGGTAGGAGAAGAGATGAAAATGAAAGAAAAACTATGTGAGGAAAAAAATTGTATATGTATTGTATCGTACTGTAATGTCCTAAGTTTCGTCAAATACAGTGTTGATTTTATGGTTCGTTTTTAAATTGCGACATTATATTCAATATTCGGTTGTAAATTAATTCTGTCGCATTTATGGCAAATACGAAATCTAAATGGTTGAACTTTGCCAGAGGTACTCTATAAATTCCGACCGCAGTTGGGAGTTCTCCAGCTAGTTTTTTAACATCTTTAGGTGTTGATAGCCAGTCGTTGTCAGCATAATGGAGGAAAACAGGTGTTTTGATTTTTTTTAGGTCATATGCCGGTGGTCTGAAAGTTCCATATATACGTTTGTTCGATAGCCGTCCGTAGTCAAATTGCACGAATTTCCCGGATTTATACAATTGACCAAAATGTATGAGTTGTCTTGTAGAAGCTCCTGCTGGCGTATGACCTATCACTACTGGCAACATCGTCTGAAAATAAAATGATCGAATCAAAGTGATGTCCCATAATACCTCTTAAGTATACAGTTTTCCTGACAGATTTCGGCCATGGCAGCCAATCTCAACGGAGACTAGTCATCGGTGCGGGACATATTATAGTGCACAGGTGTATGCGTAAACATAGGTGCCATCCCTCTTCGATCACTCTCATATTCCGATGGGACGGCAATTCGACACGACCGCGACCGGAGATTGATCTGGCGCAGTACCAACGGCTTTACGTGCTTTCCGAGGCACAGGCGTATCACACCACCAACTTCCAAACTCCGGGCTGTCACAGAAATTCTTATTGGAAAATCTAATAAAACTTTTGGCTCGACCTCCAAGTATACATCTAATTAAAAAAATATATAATATATATTTTTAAACGATCGAGAGTAGTGCTGTTGCTATATAGACAGGATGTTTCAGAAATGCGGGGTAATATTTAAAGGTGACGTTCTGTAAGATGTCTTAGAGAACGTCACCTTTTTTTAGTAAAGACTAGCTGATGCCTGCGGCTTCGCCCGCGTGGATATCAGTAATCGCGATCAAAAGTAATAATTAAAATTTAAGTCCTTTTCCGACACCTCCATCAAATATTGTTATATTTTAGTATACAAAAACTTGACAAATTATACACCAAAACTTTCCTCGAGAACCACTCTATCTATTGGTGAAAACAGCATAAAATTGGTGCAGAAGTTTTTGAGTTTATCGCAAACAGAGTCCGAAACAAAGTCCTCCGCCGCGTCCGTCCGTCTGTCTGTCAGTACAGACGGACGCGGCGGAGGACTTTGTTTTATAATATGTAGTGATAGTTAATTTCGTAAATATAAAATACCATCCACGGAATTTTGAAAAACCCGGTATTGAAAAAGCAAATAGATGTCTAGCACTTCGTGAGTATTATAATAATTTAATAAACTTACTGTATTCAGTTGCTCTGAATTAAATCCACAAATTAGGAATAAAAGGTTTGTACACAGAGATTGAGTTATAGCTTCCTCGACACACAAGCTCTGTCCAGCAAGCTCATTTATCTTGCCATTCGGTAGTATCTCATTGGTCCCTAATATTTTGAATATGAACTGAAAGTGAATGTTTTTAAATAAAAATATTGTGAGCAATTGATGAGCAAATAAATTATAAAATTCTTACAATTTACCTCAAGGGAGTTTGTGAAAGGCGCAATAGCCTTTATAAGAGGACTTTTAATATTTCCCACATACGCCACTGGCGCTAAAGCTTGCATGGCAACAATTTTCTCGTTGTACTCTGGTCTTGTGGACATCAGAACCCAGAAAACTGTGGTTCCTTGAGAGAAACCGATATATTGGATCTTTGATGCTCCAGTGTCTTTGAGAATGTAATCAATCATGGCAGGAAGGTCATAGTAGCCTATTTCATGCCAACTGAACTTCCAGTAAGCGGATGATGTGGGCTTCAACGAGACGTGCCTGTGCGAGTAAGTGTTTCCTCGCGCATTGCCCATCCAAACATCATAACCAGCATCTGCTAAGATGTACGCTGAAATTAAAGTTTATTGAAATAATAATCTGATTAGCTAGGAAAACGACCGAAGATAGATAAATTCCACGTCAAATTTTAATATTACGCATCTAAGGGCCTTTGCACACGAAATTCAGATGCAGGCAGTACTGCTTATTGGTCATCTACAGCGCATTGAGCGCGCGTTCGTAAAACATGCATCGTCGGCGCATTAAAAATACGCCGTGTGCATAGGCTCTTAGGGAACGCAGTGGAGTAAAACAAGATCCATGCCAGTAACATTTACATATCTGCCTAGCCTTTTCCCTACTATATTGGGGTCGGCTCCCAGTCAAACCGGATTCAGCTGAATACCAGTGTTTTACGTGGAGCGGCTGCCTACCAGACCTCCACAACCCATTAACTGGGTAATACGGCAGTTCTTTCCGAGGCAGGATGGTCACCCATCCACAGACCAACCTTGGCAAGCGTTGCTTAAACTTAAAGATCGATCCGTGCGGTTAGTATTCTTTTAGCCACGAGCCCCTCCAGTAACATTAAGACATGGCATCTAAATAACTTTAAATCAATTAATTTCTGAATCTACAATCTACCTACATACCAAGCCCTCGCCCAGGCGTCATGAGCACCCATTCGGCGGACGAAGATAACAATCCATGCTGCAAGAGGACGACGGGTGCGAACGGTGAGGTGTTCGGTATCCGGTGCATCTCGAGAATGTACTTGTCTTCCGTATAAACACGATGAATCTCGCACGGGTACCCATATTTTCTTATCAAGGAAAACTAAGGAGAAAATTGTGAGTCAGCGCAAACTTCGACCAGACGATTGTCTGCCACGAGTTGCCAAATAGCTGGGGAAGTTACTTTTATGTTGAGTCACTAACATGTTAGATAGGTACGGGTAAAGATCGAAAAGAGGCGCCGGATGTTGTACATTACAGTGACAATTTTCATAGGAGAATTTATCAGGCAAAATAAATAGATGAAAAAATGGAAACTTGGAAGACTTATGAAGATGATGATGAATAATGATGATTTAAGTACTTACCGTGTCTAAGCGTGCATCTTCTAATATGGCATTAGAAGTACCTTCAGACGAAGTATCTTCAGAAGAAGAAAATAATGTATAATACTCAAATGCATGAACAATTTGGGAAAAAAACACTAAAGCCAAATAAGACACCAGTTTTGAAAAACAAAACATTTTGGTAAGCAAATGATTTTTCAATAACGAGTGAACAGTCCGATCAAATTTAATTTATAGTAGGTGAAGAGCCATCAATTGTTAATGATAGACTGTTGACTGAAGTTAAGACAACAGTTTCATAAGGGTAAGATTATTTGATTAGCTGCGATAAGCCCATTTTCAGGGCAATGCACGGATATTGTTTGTTGACCTACTTATCGTTTATTTCCTTAAGGTTTCAAGAAGCCACTAGTACTAGTGCTGTAATTTTATCGGTTGGTCAAATATTGGTGTAATGTTGTTGATTTGATTTATGTTTGCTTGTTTAGACTTCTGGTTTACACTCTCACTACCACTGACCAGTTTGAGTCCACTGAATGATGCGTAGCAGTTTTTTCATGAAATAATTCGTGTAAAGCTATTATGGGAGTAAAGTTACCCAAACGAATGTTTTTTTAAATAAACAACAGCGGATTTGAAATTACAAAATGTAGATATAAATTGAAAAGTAACATAGCGAAACGAATATGGAATTAATATTCCGAACAATGTGATTTCTACAACCGTATTTACAACATTCAGTGAACGTATAGGTGGCTAAATCAATTAATCTGAACAAAAAAACACGATAAGAGTTTGTTTTATTATGATCTAACATACAGAAGGACCTTTTTTGACTACCTACGTACCCACGTGCACAGAATCAGCTGTTTTAAGGCTGCTCTCTCGAGAAATGCTTAAAAACAGCGTGCAGATGAAGCAACTTTTCATCGACATTTACTTAAAAATTACATCTGAAAAAATAGATAGTAATCTACATGGTATGATACGTAATTTGGTTTAGCCATAATTTATGTATCGGTATCACATAATAAGAAAAAAAAACACCAAATCACCTCCAAATCGTTAAGATGAAACCATTTTACTTTTATTTTTTTTAACAATAGTCTAAAAAAAAATACAGACGAAAATAATTTGGTTTTGTTACTTTTTTAAAATATGTGGTATATTTTTTAAAATAAATTAAAAATGCGGGTAGCAGAGTGGCGCGTAGAGGAGTAGTTAGCTCCGTTTATATGGACAAGGTCATTGGCATGTATAGGTACAAGCCTTAATAAAATATCTTAATCGATAGATAACACTAGTCAACAAGATTTTCCAAGGAATGTGCTTACTGAAATCATCAAATGACGCCTCCCGCTCTGGGCGGAGCAGAAGGGAGAGTCAGACTCTTACTAACACACTGAAAACCATATCCGTATTCCTCTTAATGCCTTTTGTGTTCCAGGGTCGCGGTGACTCTTTCAAACAAGTTTTGCAGCCCTGGAATTACCCTACCTTACCTTTACCCTCATTACAAAATCATATTTATTTTGTTTGGATCAGTAGTGCTATTCTGTAACAACATTTTCGTATCTCGACGGTGGAATCCGAGGTGAGTATCAAATTAAGACCTTTATGCTGTGTGCAATAAAGCTCACTTTGTGAGTTTTGTCACTCAGGTGAAGGTCGATATCGAAATGGTTACTTACAGAATAGACTAGCTGGTCTAGTTTTTGTGTTACGGTGCCATCATATCAGTAACATCATTTTCCCTTTAGAAAATTCAGATTTTTTTGTTTTCCAATAAAGTACCTTGCTTTTTTCAGTTTACTGGGTTATTTTATTCCTATACAATGTCGAAACAGTATTCAAATGATTCTGACATGTTTCTTTACATTTATGGTGAAATTATTTTTAAAACAGGCTCCTTCTGGGTAAGCTCGCTTCATCGTACTTACACTAATTTGTCTCTGTCATCTCTGGAGTCAAGAGCAAGCCCAACAAAAAAAATAAAAAAATAAAAAACTCATAAAATAAATTCTGTTTAAAAAAATGTGTGCTTTAATTTGAGATTTTTGAATATAAAGAGATAGTTGAGTATCCTGATGTACCATTTGCAACCAATCCTTAAAAAAGATAATGTGCCTTTACTAGAATCAGTTAACCTGAAAACTTCCGTTTTCGCCTCAAAGCTCCACTTCAACATCATACAAGATAACTGTTCGTGTCTAAATAATTCTAATTTCAGTTCTAAATATGTTTTTAAAATAATTAGATTAAAAAAATCTTATGTCACACAAAAAGTGTTTTAGTGTTGACCAGTGTAATCTGAATATTTACGATAAAAATATTTCGAAATACAGTTTAAATAATAAGTAGCCGTCTACTAGCCCAGCTGAGGATCAAGGTTAGAAGATAAAAAGTAACCAGCACTTCAAAAAAACAACGTTTGCGACATTGGCTGATGGATTACCAATTTAATCAGCTTGCGAGTAAGTAGGTATGTCGCAAACAGTCGTGTCGGGTAGGTGTTAAGGTAATCGAATAGGTGTTTTACATTCCCATAAAAATACGCACCTAATAACGCAAATATTTGCCTCTCTCCAGCCCGCACGGTTGAACGTGGAACTAGGCATGAGGGACCTTATGGTGGAGCTCGTGGCTAAAATATAACAGCCGCATGGGTCGCGTTGATCTGGTCAGTCGCGATTTGCGTTGCTTAACCTTAATGATAGGTTAAGCAACGCTTGCCGAGGTCGGTATGAGGACCGTCTTAACATACCGAGATTCCTCCGTGCCTCGGAAAGCACGTTAAGCCGTTGGTCCCGGCTGTCATTTGGAGATCTTTGGCAGTCGTTACGGATTGTCAAAGCCAGAAAATCTGACACCAGTCTCGCCAGAGTAGTACCCTGTTACTGGGTTGTGGAGGTCTGGTAGGCAGCCGCTCCACGTAAAATACTGGTATTCAGCTGAATCTGGTTTGACTGGGAGCCGACCCCAATATGGCAAAAGACGAAAGGCAGATGATGAGGTACCCATAGATAGCTAGGTCTAGTCTAGAGGAAGTTGCTATTTTTTACACGACTGCCTAAAAAAAGGAGTGTTATGTTTTCAGGCGTCATGTATGTATGTATGTATGTATGTTTGTGAGTTTCTTTATTCCATCGTAACTCCTAAACGCCTTAACTGATTTCATGTACCTATGTGGTATCGTTAGAAGCGTTGCGTTATCCCGGGTAACATAGGCTAGTCAAAAACTAAAAAATATATAATGGGGTAGCCATGGATCATAAAAAATACGGAAATACTTGTTTATTTTCATGAAAATTTGCTGACCTATACTATCATCATCTAGAACTTGCTTAGTACAAAACAAAAATATATAACAGTAGTATTCAATATGCACTCGTTCGCTAATAATGAAAATTAAAAAAATAATTTTAGGACAGCCAAGAAATTTTAGTATCAATGTGGTACCAATCAAAAATCGATTTGGTTTCGCATTGCTTATTCAATCAAAATATCGTTTTATCACTAAAAGGTATGAAATAAAAAACAAATAATTAAAAAACACGCCTGCCATGTCCAAAAATGAACTAAAAAATTAAAAACAAGTATTGGCCCAAAAATTTAAAACTGTAAAGTTTTTAATTGGACATGGCAGGCGTGTTTTTTAATTTTTTAATTATTTGTTTTTTATTTTACATTTACCTACCTATCATTGATTTGGCGGATTACTGATTTTTGCGTAAAAATTCTTGGGAAAGTAATTAGGATTAAGTATTTTATCGATCACGGCAAGTGTTTGGGTTTTATACACTGAAAATCAGGCACTTACACGCGCGCAGGTGGGTACAAAGTAGGAAGGGATGTACCTAGGTATCTAAAGTGGGTACCAACCCTACGCAGGTGTGCATGTGATCTAAAGGATACCTATGTCCTCATATCGGGAGAAGTAAACGCAACTTGATCGTTAAATTAGCCCTTTCATGAAATGGCTGGCCATCTCTTGAAATGGCGCCATTTTATGAAATACTAGCTGTTGCCCGCGACTTCGTTCGCGAGTAAGCCGGAAATCAAAATTGTCGCTAGATAAGATCTTTAAGATAAGACGTATACGAACAGTCAATATCTAGCATTGCTTGACTTATCTTAGATTTAGGAATTTGGAAGAGTATAATGCAAGGCACTGGCTGAGCGGGAGGACTTATTTGATGATTTCCCATCCTTAAAAAAATAATAAAACGGGTTGTTAACGTGCGATTGAGCTACATAAAGTTGGCCATGACAAACCAACCAAACCCAACAAAAGAGAAGTCTACCCCTGCAACGGAGAGATTAGAGTAGAGTAGAGACTCCGCTATCCGCACCATGTTAGACTCCCATTCTCAGTCAGTCCCCTGGCTAAGTTAGCCAGCCTAGTTCTGCCCAAATGGCGCGGTTTGGCGGAGCGATCTCACTGTTCCGAGAATTTGTTCACGTCGGGCAAGTTCGGCATTACTTTTTGGATGATGTGGGCAACTGATTCCTTGGTTCAAAACAAAAACCTATGCAAATTGGGCTATCTACAGCGCCTATGTTGAAAAGACGTTTTTTAGGGGGCAATGACTCGTAATTATACCTATAATTATTCGGAAGGTATTTCTACTTGGGCTGAGAAGTCTTTTAGTTAAAAAATGTGCTTTATTTTGGGATTTTTGAATATAAAGAGATAGTTGAGTATTCTGATGTACCATTTGCAAACAATTCTTAAAAAAGATAATGTGCCTTTACTAGAACTAATTAACCTGAAAACTTCAGTTTTCGTTTCAAAGCTCCACTTTAACATCATACAGGATAACTATTCGTGTCTAAATAATTCTAATTTCAGTTCTAAATATGTTTTTAGGGTTCCGAAAAAAAAAAGGAACCCTTATAGGATCACTCGGGTGTCTGTCTGTCTGTCTGTCCGTCTGTCACAGCCAGTTTTCTCCGGATCCACTGGACCAATTCTGTTGACATTTGGTACCTACACATATGGAATTCTATGACCCAAACACGGACGCGTTACGTAAATTATTAAATTTTTAAAACGGGGGTCACTTTTGGGGGTCAAATTAGAAAAATAAAAATTTTTGAAAAATTTCGTGTGACATATCAAATGAAAGGGCTTACTGTGAGGGTCTCAATTATAAGTTATTCAAGAAATTAGACGAAAAATGACCATTCCCCCCACTTATCTCCGAAACTACTAAGCCTAAAATTTTGAAAAAAATGGAGATAATAGATCTTTACCTAAATATTACAGGAAAACCTATTAGAAGTCTGTAGTGTTAAAATAACATGTTAAAAAAAAAAAATTCGTTCGGAACCCTTTGTACGCGAGTCCGACTCGCACTTGGCCAGTTTTTTTTTAAATAATTAGATTAAAAAAATCTTGTGTCACACAAAAAGTGTTTTAGTGTTGACCAGTGTAATCTGAATATTTACGATAAAAATATTTCGAAATACAGTTTAAATAATAAGTAGCCGTCTACTAGCCCAGCTGAGGATCAAGGTTAGAAGATAAAAAGTAACCAGCACTTCAAAAACAACGTTTGCGACATTGGCTGATGGATTACCAATTTAATCAGCTTGCGAGTAAGTAGGTATGTCGCAAACAGTCGTGTCGGGTAGGTGTTAAGGTAATCGAATAGGTGTTTTACATTCCCATAAAAATACGCACCTAATAACGCAAATATTTGCCTCTCTCCAGCCCGCACGGTTGAACGTGGAACTAGGCATGAGGGACCTTATGGTGGAGCTCGTGGCTAAAATATAACAGCCGCATGGGTCGCGTTGATCTGGTCAGTCGCGATTTGCGTTGCTTAACCTTAATGATAGGTTAAGCAACGCTTGCCGAGGTCGGTATGAGGACCATCTTAACATGCCGAGATTCCTCCGTGCCTCGGAAAGCACGTTAAGCCGTTGGTCCCGGCTGTCATTTGGAGATCTTTGGCAGTCGTTACGGATTGTCAGAAGCCAGAAAATCTGACACCAGTCTCGCCAGAGTAGTACCCTGTTACTGGGTTGTGGAGGTCTGGTAGGCAGCTCTCCACGTAAAATACTGGTATTCAGCTGAATCTGGTTTGACTGGGAGCCGACCCCAATATGGCAAAAGGCAAAAGACAAAAGCAGATGATGAGGTACCCATAGATAGCTAGGTCTAGTCTAGAGGAAGTTGCTATTTTTTTTACATTTACCTACCTATCATTGATTTGGCAGATTACTGATTTTTGCGTAAACAATCTTGGGATATTAATTAGGATTTAGTATTTTATCGATCAAGGCAAGTGTTTGGTTTTATACACTGAAAATCAGGCACTCACACGCACAAAGTAGGAAGGAATGTACACACAAATCAAAAAAAGTTTGCGATCACTAGCATAAGCTGTTTATATTTTTTAAAATTTAACTTTATCAAGAAATATTCTTTGTTGTGTGTTTTCTTTAAAGACCAACGAGCAGTTTGGCTTTAGAGCCACTCACTCGTGCGTCCAACAGGTGTACCGCATCGTTGAGCATATCAACGGCCGCTTTCAACGCGGCTTGATGACGGGAGCCCTGTTTTTCGATATAGCAAAAGCTTTCGACAAGGTCTGGCACAAGGGTCTGATATACAAGCTATATCAACTCGGGGTGCCAGATCGTCTCGTGCTCATCTTACGAGACTATTTGTCGAACCGCACCTTTCGGTACCGAATCGAAGGTGCGCTTTCCACCCCCTAACCCATCCGCGTCGGCGTACCGCAAGGCGCTGTGCTGTCGCCTCTCATTTTCATGCTGTTCATTAGCGTTATCCCCTCCGGACCCCAGTCGCAGTTAGCGCTCTTTACCGACGACACGGCCATTTTCTACTCTGGCAAGAGTGGTAAATCCATAACTCAAAACCTCCGAAGGTCCGCCAACCGCCTAGGCGGTTGGTTTCGGAAAAGGAGGATTGAGGTCAACCCCGAGAAAAGCCAGGCGGTCCTGTTCCGCAGGCCACGGGCTAGACTCCCTCCTGTCCTTCCACCGATCACCATGTTTGGTGAGCCGATCCTTTGGGAGGAGCGAGCCAAATATCTAGGTGTGATCCTCGACAAAAGCCTCAGCTTCTATGAGCACATTAAGGCGGTGCGCTCGCGTGCCGCCTTCGCTCTCGGTACGCTCCACCCCATGCTGAACCAGCACAGAAAACTGTCCCTGAAATGCAAACTGCGCATTTACACCACTTGCATTCGCCCGATCATGACGTATGCGTGTGCTACATTCGCCCACGTAAAGTCATACCGGATCCATAGGTTGCAGGCCCTCCAAAACCGTTTTCTTCGAAAGGCCACGGGTGCCCCGTGGTTCGTTAGGAATGAGCGACTCCATGTCGACATCAAAGTCCCGACCATCAAGCAGTTCATGAAACGCCTCACAAAGCGTTTCATTGAATCTGCTGAAAAGCACCAGAACCCATTAATCGCATCGATACGCTCCCTCCCAGATCAGTAGGATCCGCCGTCCACGGCACACCCTACTCGAACCCGACGATCCCATTACCCTTGTCCAAGAGAGTTGTAGGGAAACCAGCACTCTGAAACAAGCACACAAACCGCGACCCGCCGCCTTCCGGCCTCGCCGCCGTGGCCCTGCGCGACGTCCCAGTAATAATAGCAATGTTATTGCTCCCCGTCTTTTGCCTTACGAGCCAGCACGCGCTGCTGAGCCATTAGCTTTAAACTCCCTAAATAATGATGTCATGACACAGCCTGTCCCTTGCTGTCCTCCCCATAACGATGCCGCTGAGCTGAGGCCCGCACCCCACAGGGGGTGCCCCCAGCGAGCGGAGTTGTAGGTGTTTAAGTATTTGTTGCCTTGGCTGGGGGCTTTAGAGTCATATCTGAGGCCACCACAGGCTAGCCCGGTTGAGCAGTAACCACCCGTAGAGAGGTGAACTGCGAGTGGTCCCGATCTAAAAAAAAAACTTACGTTGAAAGTACCCTGTTGAAGCGTGCCATGTTCAATCGCCAGCAGGACCGCTTCCGCGCCATCCGACTGAGGTATCCGCGTATTCCTCCGTCTCGCGTAAATATAGAGACGCGCGAATAGACCGCCTCATAGTAAAAAAGTTACAAATATTTTAAATTATTTTTAGTGTTCGTAGCCTCCGTATGGAAAAATGGAACCCTGCACTTAACTTCTGTGCTTCTTAACCTTAATAACAATACTCAAGTACGATAATCAACTACACTGCCGAATTGGGCCATTTCAAAAGTTGTTGTCTTCAGGCAGGAGAATCTAAATGGCAGTGAAGGCAATATCCGCTGAAAGCTGTTTCAGTTCAGTTCAAGATCCCCTATCTTGAACTGAACTGAAACAGCTTCCCAGATTGGAAATTTAACGACGAAACTGACAGGTTAACTAGTGAAGATTTATTAAAAGTAAAACGTCTACCAAGAGAGAAAATTATTTTAGATGATTATCATCACATTTGAGGAGGGCAAAAAACGGTAGATTTATCTAAAACAATATACGTATTCACAGATGAAAAGGTGGCGCACTCATAAAAACTACTCAAGGTCATACCTATTATGTAATTAGGTAGAAACTCGGAAACGGATCTTCGTTTAGTGTTCAGTTTTTGATTACAGACAAACTTAATACAATGTTCAGTTAGCAAAAAGGAATTGTGGATAGCTGTTAATATTCCCGGGTTTACCTTCACAACCCATGTCTACATTGCCAGTATCTTAATATAATATCTATAACTTTCATAACATTGAGGACACTATTTATAAACAGTACTTCAGCACTGATTGTTGATTACAATGTCAATTGTGTTTGATATTACTTTCTTTTGAGTCCAAGGTCGCTTAATATAAGTATTTACTTTTGTTGATAGGGTTATGTTCGTGTTTGCAGGTTTGGCCGAAAGTAGAACTTGTCTTTGACTGTTGTCAAGTTCTCAATTACGAGCACATGTCGAGAGTTAAAAAATCTTAATGATTACATGCGTCTTCGACTTACCAACCTCCTACTATACACCATGTTACGCGTCGGCGTCGTTAGAATCCCGGAAGTCAATGTCGTCGCTGAACGGTAGATGATTTAATTGCTGGTGATTAAAATTACATTATTTTCCATACAAAACGTTTTATGCTGCCTTTAAACGTATATTATTGGGAAGGATGTCCCAAATACGGTTTAAAAACTATTTGAGACAACCTACCAAAGAAAATAACAATAAATAGAAGACATATTCTAGATGGACTTCTTTAAAATTAAAGCATAAATGGAAAATTGCATGTTCCCTATTGACCGTGACGTTTATCGATATCGGGGAGAACATTTTTTTTCAACTAGAAAAGTTAAGTTTGTCTTTCAATCCTATTTATCTTTTCGTCATGAATATTTCGTATCGAAAATGAGTTTAAAATTATTTAGTTTTCTGTCATGGTTTAGACACAGAAAACTTCGGAAACTTAGACTGTGCGGTCCGGCACGCCCTTGGCCTGGTTTTTTTTTTCAGTCTATACATGTAATATATATATATATTTAAAACAACGATATTCTACAGCTTAACAAGTATCCACAATTTGAATTATTGAAAAATAGTTAAAAAGCATAATTTGATAATAGGTAGGTAAACTTTTTTGTACATATTATTGGCTTACCGTTCCATTTTCATTTTATAAATATCATTCACTGCAACAATAGTCCGAGGTGAAAACCCAGGAGCTCCACTAGAAAGTTACTGACTTACCTACATTTTTCTTATTACAATGCAATGTTACTGAAGTCTGAGAAGCCATAGAAAAGTCTCTCCGCTTTGCGTTGATTTTAACACTAATCACTACCGTATTTCCACAATAATATTGTAAATGAAACTTTTTCAATTTTACCGCTGCCCGCCCCGCTCAAACCCGTCAACCAAAGCCAACAAGACATTTCTTTTTTTTAGTTTTGGAATATGAGTTTTTGGTACATTGTTAAAGGGGACGTGCAGGAACTATAGGTGGCAGCACAGAAGTGTAATGTCAAGTATATTTTACTCATAAGTTTCGAATTTGCAACGCTAGATGGCACAATCCACTTCGTGCACGTTCCCCTAAACTAGTAGAGGAGGTAAGGAGGACCATCTCTGTGTATGAAAAAGTGTCCGTCGAAGTGCGTTAAATTAGGGTGGCGCTACAATGAAATCGCATCAGGGTTAATTTAAATAATACAGCGCCAAAAGTTATTACAGTAGGATAGAAAAATAAACAAGGAAAGAACAACTTCCGCTTCATTATGGCGCAAGTAAGAAACAATGAATGTGAATGAATGAGTGTGAGTGAATGTGAATTAAATTGTTTTTTTTTTTGTGTATTATTTTTCAACGCTTGATTAGTAATTATTAAAAAAAATACATTGATAAGATGAGAAAATCGTATGCTCAAATTAGAGAGAACAAAAGTTCATCAAACTCGGTACACTTCAATCCGTCTACAACTGCTACATTCATACCATACCCTGCCCCCTACTTACAGCTTACACTTTTTCAACTTGTCCCCCGTTACCCCGTATAAGATCGTCCTCCTTACCTCTACCATCTATACCATAAACTCCATACCCTAAACGAAGCGTTCAGGAACTGGTGGCCGTGGCAACACAGATGCGTCAATGTCAAGTATATTTTATTTATTACTAATTACTTACTAATATTATAAAGAAGAAAGATTTGTTTGTTTGTTTGAATTGAATAGGCTCCGAAACTACTGGACCGATTTGAAAAATTCTTTTAGCATTGGATAGCTACATTATCAGGGAGTAACATAGGCTATATATTATCCCCGTACTCCCACGGGAACGGGAACTACGCGGGTGAAACCGCGTGACGTCCACTAGTTTATTATAAGTTTCAAATATACACACTAGATGGCATGGTTAACGTCGTGAATGTTCCTTGAATATAGTAAATAATTAAATGACGATCTGTCTCCTAGTCATAGAAAAAGAAACTAAATTTGGTTTATTTTGTTAGATCAGATAAATAAAATTGCTAAACTAAAAGTTAAAAACAAATATTTTTATATGCTGGTAACATTGCATATACAGAACAATATTTGGTAATCTGTGGCATCTGGTATTGTTTTCTTTCAGTCAAAGCAATTTTGCGTCGTTTCGTAAATTAATTTTCTATTATTTATTTTGCTTTGTTAGAATATTAAATTCACCTTTTTCCTTATGTTAACTTAGTGGTTTACAATGGCGAATCAGGAAATAAGTTTAAAATGGAACGGATATCAGAGTAACATACTGTTCAACGTAAAAGAACTATTCAAAGACGAAGGCTTGTCGGATGTGACTTTGGTTTCTGAGGGCCACAGTTTTAAGGCTCATAAAGTGATATTATCGGCGAATAGTTCAGTTTTCAGGACGATCTTTCAGGTAGAAGTGGTATATATTGCTTTTATATGGTTTCCTTACGTTAGGTTTAAGTCTAACGCCCACACGTTTTTTTCATAGCAAAACCCCCACAAGGATCCAATTATAGTGCTTCATGACATCAGTACGGCCTCTTTGCGGACGCTGCTGACGTTCATGTACAACGGTGAGGTGAATGTGACTGAAGAATTCCTGCCAATACTGTTGAAGACTGCAGAAACATTGAGAATTTGTGGTTTGTCCACTGGCAGCGAGGTTTCGCGCGAAGAAGATGTAAGTTTCGGTCTTATTAGCTAAGTCTTATAAACTAGTTTCATAAATATTCATATTAGATTACGATAAATGAGCCTTGAAATATAATTGTAGTTAGTTATAATCGTTTTGAGAACCTTCTGCCTAGTAAGAATTATGTTTTATTTCATTGAGTAGTCTTACAATTTACTTAATAATTTTAGAAAATACCAGGGAGTAGTGTGCCTAAAAAGCGTAAGAAAAGCGAGCAAGATGATGGTAGCGGTAAATGCAAGAAATGTGTGTCTGCACAAAGCAGGCAAGATTCAGCTCAGAATGTAAGTCATAATATTATTCTTTAATTTCTTTGGCTTAGAAACCTTAGTGAGTTTTTATATACTTAGTACTATCTCACCCATAGCTATAATAACTAAGGAGATATGTCCGTTAGACGAAAATGTACCGGGACCCTGTGTCTCCAGTCTTCCCCTTCCAAAAGGCAACTACTACACATGTACGTCAGTAAAAGCAATCGCTTTTACTGACGTACATGTGTATCTATTGATATGCAGTCGCGCATACACTCGCATTTCTCAAAACAGAACGTACTACACAATCAATTAATTATAAACCTTATTGCATCAAACACAGCATGCATTTACCATACACCGTACAACTTACGCACACAAAAACAACGGTTGATATTGTTGTGCTGTGCAAAAGCAATTTATTTCACATATATGCTAGTGATTGACCTAATCAGAAACTTATCGAATCTTCCATTTATTATTGGACAAAAACATTTTTGGGGCCTAAAAATAAAATAAATAAAAAATGGCATGCCCGGAAAATATTATAAACAATTCACTGATTATTAACCTAAAATGTAAATAACTCACTTTACGAAAGTTAGTTACGCATTTCTCTATTACGCTGTAAATATGCTGTAAAAACGGTTGACAAATAGAAAATTAACTTTTATAGCAAGGTTTAATTCGTCAATCGACATTGTGTCGATAACCTACGCAGGTGGATCTGCACAAGCACATCATTAACTCGTCCATCCGCTTAATAAAGTATCGTTTTGTAATATTTACATTGCTTGTCCAGTGACTTAGTGAAAAACTTAGGTAGTGGATAAGAAGCAATGTATTTACAGTAAAAATAATACAGTCGCTGTGATATTTGAAAACAAGAATAATATAGTAATAGCAAGACATATTTTAAGATTTGTTGTTTTTAATGATTTTAAATATAAATATAGTAAATTACTTATATTTAGATAGTGCAAGTGATTCCTTGATTTACAAAGTCTTGGTTTAGGCTGCAGTTTCTTCCAGAAAACACTGAACAACACGGAATTCTTATATATAATGTAATAATAAAAAATTTGGGTGCGAGAGAGAATAAGAATATTATTTATGTTGGCTTCTCTCTGGTGAGGTAGACTAACAAAATAAAATGTAAAATGAGGGTGTGTTCTCCTAAAAAAAATTAAATTAAATTAAGAATGTATTTCGGGCGCCTTGGAGACCACTATATAATAAATTAAACCGGAAAGAAAATAACTGGAGAGAGTTAGACCTTTAATCTGCAGGGGGGTGACTAAATAGAGAAATAAAACAATTGAAACCCTTTTTGTCTTTTCTCTATTTATAGGCCAGTAGCTTCGAACACTTGAAAAGTTTCTAAAATTAACTTAAAATAGGGATTCTAAAGATCAGTTATTATTATGATATTATTGATATTATTTTGATATTATTTTGATATTATTGCATCTTGTTTATGAGTTAGTAAGATAGATTTGAATTTCCTACCAGATTGCTTGCTTTAAAAATAAATTAACAAGTTAACCACAGGAATTATGTAGGCAGGATTCCTCATTGGCAAGACAGCACGTCTCCGTTCATGTCTTGAAAATCCAATAAAAATTACTTTGGCAAAACAGCACGGTCTCCGTTCATGTCTTGAAAATCCAATAAAAATGAGGAAAGTCCTTTGAATGTGAGAAAACCCAAGAATTTTAAACTAAAAGTCGAAAAAAGAAAAACGCCAACCGTGAATTGATATTGCTGGCTGTAACAAACACATTAATTAGGTTAATTTTACAATAAAAAAAACTGTACGAACACGTGGCTTCGTGTGTCCTTTGGACAAAAACTCACCGTTTCTTTATAAAATCATCAGGTAATCGCCACGCGACTCCATTTAGGGGTTGTGGGTGTTGTTATAAAAACAACTAAACCTGAAAATATGAACTTATGCGTAAATTTTCCGATATGATTTGATAAAGACATTCCGTCTAGAAGAATGGTTTCTTACCACGAATTACGGCAAATTCTTCATTGCATCAATTGGAATATCCTGCTCAAAACATTCAGAGCAACAACCTGTCCCGAAACAATCGAGATTTCACAGGATTTAAATAGAATTCTGACGATAGGCAAAAATTAATGTTCACTCATTGCGAAAGGGTCGAAAAGTGACGCCATCATGCTTCCATAGACAAAAGAAAAAAAAAAAACTAGAGATGTGACGTTCGAAAATCGTCTAAGATTTACCGAACATGTAGCGAGGCGAAAACGCTCGTTACATTACATCCCTCCCCGAAAAAATAAAAGAAAGCAATTTCTTTTATGCTAAGAAAAAAGCAAAAGGGAAAAGCAAAAAAATCTTCTTGAAAAAGAAGGAAATCGAAAATCCAAAAAATAACGATTTCACAACCATCCCAGAAATGATTAGGATAACTAGACTGCAAGGAAAATATCTGTCAAGTCCATCATCAACAAACCAGATCTAAAGACTAGTGAAGGAAAAACCGCAAGAATATAACTCCTTAACAAAACATCTAAAAAAAAAAACTATAGGCACAGTTAAGTCACTCGCATAACCGACTTACAATACAAAAAGAACCAACATGAGTGCAGTTAGGCACCTGCGCCACTGACTAACAAGCTAAATTCAAGAAATATTACAAGTACAGCTAGACGCAACCGTCGCTGTCCAACATGTGTAAGGCTATCAAAAGAATAAACCAATTTGAGTACGGTTGGGCACCTTCGCCACCGACTTACAAGTATAAGTTAATTAAATAGACAAAAAACAATTATGAGTACGGTTAGGCACCATCGCCACCGACTAACAAGTATAAAGCAAAATAAATGCAAAGTTGAATACAGTTAGGCGCAATTGCCGCTGTTTAACAAGAGTAATGCAAAAATGTTTTTAAGAGTACAGTTAGGCACCATCGCCACTGACTAGCAATAAACAAATTATAACTGTATAACACAGTTTTAAATCTTTACATCACTAAGGACGTAAAAAGAATAAAGAAGAATGTTGTGATCGGCATAACACCACCAATTTTCCGAGCACAAACATCTTCAAAAAAAATAAACGCATATTGTGATCGGCTCAACTCCACCAACTTCCCGAGCACAATAGCGGAAAAAGTTGCATACTGTGATCGGAACAACACCACCGAACTTCCGGGCACAGTAGCAAAAAAAGGATACATACTGTGATCGGAACAACACCACCGAACTTCCGGGCACAGTAGCAAAAAAGGATGCATACTGTGATCGGAACAACACCACCGACCTTCCGGGCACAGTAGCAAAAAAAGAATGCATACTGTGATCGGAACAACAACACCGACCTTCCGGGCACAGTAGCAAAAAGAGACGAAATCAAGGAAAAAAAATACCGAGATCCGTAAAAAATAGGAAAATGTCTACAAGTGAGAACAAGAACACAAGTATCGAAATCCTTAGAGTACAAATGTAAGTACAGAATAACCAACCTGAAAACGAGCTAGCAGTTCTGCAAAAAAAAAAGAAAAAGGAACACAAATATCAATACTATTTCCACAAAGAGAACCAGTATGAACAGCGTTACTTAAAAAATTAAGATTTTGCATCCTAACACAAAAAAGTTAGGAGCAAATCCTAGACAAAAAAGAATACCTAAAGTGTATAAAAATAGGTATGTAAAAGAATATATATAGAAATTGTATACAACAATGTATAAAAGTAGTATACAATACTATATTTAAAAAATGATAAGATCTTTTGATATGAAAAATGTATTTGTGTGGATGGAAAAGTTATCAGAATAAACCTAAAATGTCCTAAGTTATACTTTAGAATGCTAAGAAATTGAATTCAATAAATCTATAAGAAGTTACCTAACATACTCTCTCATTCAAAGCGCTGTAAACCTATCATCCATCCCCTCATGCATCACACTAGCATACGCGCCCTTCAGACAAAAATATCAAAACCAAGACCAACACTTGGAAACCAAATTAGAATTTAATTATATCTTTAACATGATAACGACCAGTTGTACCCTTTTTCAGGTCTTTCAGAACATAAACGTTATCAGAAATCTTATCTATAATTTTACACTTAATAAACCTAGGAGCAAGTTTTGCAGAAAAATAAGTAGGTGCATTAGATTGAACAAAACTCCTCCTCCACACAACATCACCCACATCAAAAGAAATGACTTTACGACCCTTATTATAATAGCGAGCATTACGCTGATAAGCTTTTAATAAATGAGTTTGAACTTTAACAAAAATATCACTAAGTGAATTAAGAGAATCAGCATAGTGATTTCTATCGGTAACTTCCAGTTCACTTAAGTTATCAATAGAGTTACTTAAACGATGTAAAGCAGCATCAAAAATAAGTTCCCTACCAAACATCAAAAAGTTAGGTGTGAAATCTGTAGCAAGATTAACACTATTATTTAAAGCTAATTGAACATGAGGTAAATATTTAGACCAAGTTCTATGATCATCCTTAACAAAACAAGCTATGCAAGTTTCAATAGTTTTGTTGTATCTCTCAACAGGATTGTTTTGAGGGGTGTATAAAGTATTATAAAATATCTTAGTAATGTTAAAACCCTTTAAAAATTCTACGAAGTGTTTAGAAGTGAATTGTGTACCATTATCACAAACAATTATCTTTGGACAACCAAATTTAAGAAATATTTCTTTTTCAAAAAGTTTATTTATTACTCTAGTAGTAGCATTTATCATAGGAAAAATCCAGCAATATTTAGTGAAAACATCAACAACTGAGAGAATATATTTATGTCCAGAATAAGTCTTAGGTAATATACCTATAATATCCACTGAAAGCATTAACATAGGTCTATCGACTTTTTTAGGGTTAATCATAATACCAAAAGGAGGTTGAGTGCTATGTTTATAAGCTTTACAAGTATCACAAGCTAGAATATATTTTTGAACATCATTAAACATTCCTTTCCAAAAATAATGTTGTTTTAATTTATTTAAAGTTTTATGAATACCAAGATGACCAGAATTAATATCATCATGATTAGAACGAATTGTATCTAAAATATGTTCTTTAGGGATAACTATTTTCCAGTTAAGACGATTATTGGGATCAAATTTATTTTTACAGAATTTATATAAAGTTTTATTTTCCACTCTAAAGTTCTTATATCTGCAAGGAGATTTCTGACAATTAATAAATACTTTTTTATACCATGGATCATAAATATCATCATCAGGCAAAACTAAATTATTCTGAGACATTCCTATAGCGGAAACTTCTATACGGGATAAAGCATCTGGAACTAAATGTAAAGATCCTTTTTTATGAACTATATCAAAAGTAAATTGAGAAATTCTAGCAGCCCAACGAGCTAAACGGCCACTGGGGTTACTAAGACCTAAAAGCCACTTTAAACTAGCATGATCAGTTATAACTGTAAACTTCATTCCTTCAATATAAGGTCTGAAATGTTCTATTGAAACTAAAATAGCTAATAATTCTCGTTCTGTGGTACTATAATTACGTTCACATTTATTGAGTGATCTAGAATAGAACGCAATAGGATGTTGATCACCATTATCATCCTCTTGACTCAAAACACTACCAATGCCAACAGAACTGGCATCACAATGTAAAAAGAAAGGTTTTTCAAAATTAGGGCATTGCAAAACAGGAGCAGTAATTAATGTATGTTTCAACTCATGAAATGCATTTTCAGCTACATCATTCCAACAAAGTGGTTTTTTAGAATTTTTACTACCAGCTGTTAATTTAGTTAAAGGAGAAGCAATATCAGCAAATTTACAAATGAACCTACGATAATATGAGCATAAACCAAGAAAACTACGAAGTTGTTTAACAGATTCAGGACGTGGAAAATTTTTAATGGTATCTAATTTAGAAGGATCAGTATGCAAACCATTACTATCAACTATATAACCAAGATAACGAAGTCTATCTTTACAAAAGTTACACTTTTTTAAATTAACTGTCAATCCAGCATTTTTCAGTATATTATAAATTTTGTGCAAATACTCTATATGTAAATTAAAATCCGAATTTACACAAATTAAATCGTCTAAATAACAAAACACGGTATTATCGAATTCAGGACCAAAAAGTTTATCTACAAGTCTCTGCAACTCAGCTGGTGCATTAGTGAGACCGAATGGCATACGAACAAATTCGAAAAGTCCTTTTCCCGGAACTACAAAAGCAGTCTTTTCTCGAGAAGATTCTTCAAGAGCAATTTGTAAGAAGGCTTTAGAAAGGTCAATTGTACTAATATATTTGGCTCCCCCAAGGTTATCTAATATTCTAGAGGTATAAGGAAGAGGGTAAGAATCTTTTATAGTAACTGAATTTAAACGTCTTGAATCTAAACATAATCTAGTACTACCATCCCTCTTTTCTACAGCTAAGACAGGTGAACACCAAGGTGATTTAGAAGGTTGAATGATGCCTTCCTTTAATAAAACTTCCACTTCATCATAAAGTTCTTTCTGCTTAGCAGGACTTAAAGGCCAATATCTTTGTTTAAAAGGTTCACTAGTAACATTAATTTTGTGTTGAACAAGATGAGTAAGACCTAAGCCTTTCTTTTCATAAGAAATATTTTCAAAAAGTGAAACAGTATCATCTAATTTTTGTTTCTCAGAAGGAGAAAGTTCACTAGCAGAAGTGACTGTACAAACTTGAACTTTATTGCTTTGGACATAAGTTATATTTCTCCATAAATCTTTAGCCAAATCAAATTTTAACCAAAAATCGAAACCTAAAATGAAATCAGGCTGAAAAGAAGGTATAATTAGGAAATTAATATTTTTAGTTATATTATCACAGGTAACTGGTAATTCAATAGTACCAATAATTCTCTGTGAAGAACCATCAGCTGTATAAGCAGCGCTAGAAACAGAATTTATTTTGTAACCTAAATGTAAAAATTGTTCATGACTATTTGAACCTAAGACACAACTACTGGATCCACTATCTAACAAACCAGAAAAAGTACGGTTACTTACAGAAAATCGTAAATAAGGTCTAGTGTCATTATGTTTAACAAATAAAACAGGAGCTGATCTATAAATTTTGAAAAATGTTTTTAAATAAACTAACCAGTCTGCAAAGTCTTTGTTACGAGTAACATCATCAGGTTTGTGACATTTAGCAAATTTTTTCTTTATCGAGACACTCGCAGTTATATCAATAACAGGGGCTCGATGAGACCTAATCAGTTTTTTGACTCACTAGAGTTTTTATCATCAATATTACAAACATCACAATTCTTAGAGGTGACTCCAACCTTTTGACATTTGAAACAAATAACGCCAGGAATGGATGTGCATTTTTTTAAAATGATGTCCAGATTTTTTACACTTTAAACAAATTAAACCCGTTGAAACTGCATTAGACTTTACTGTAGGCTTATCAGTTTTATGGTCTTTATAACTAGATTTTCTATTGACAAAAACTTCAAGTTCTTTTGCAAGGTCAAGAAAATGTTCCACAGAATCAATATGTTTACCAAAAATAAAAGGTGTGTAAATAGGCAACATGTTATGTTTAATTATACTAACCAAAACCGTATCAAACAATGGAAAAGAAAGACGACTAGCCATGTCCATAATCTCAGTAATAAAGTCTGGAAGAGACTCAGAACTCTTCTGTTTCCTCGTACGAAGATCACTTTCCAAAAAATAATCGAAGTCCGGCCTGTCAAAACGTTTAAGTAAAGCAAGCTTAAGCTCGTGCCAAGATGAAATACGAATACGAACCGTGCGAAACCATTTAAGAGCAATGTCACTAAGCAAGTCTGTAAATGAACCAACCAATAAAATCTCATCAAAATTTTTATATAAGAAATATTCTTCAACTTCAGTAATAAATTCTCTAACACAAGTTTTACCATTAAATTTAAGTCTACTCTTTTTTAAATCTGGCAACTTAGTTGCAGAAGGCAAATTCTTTTTAATATGTTCATTAACCAAAGCATTCATGGAATTAAAAGAAGGCAGTGCATGCGTAGCTAAAGCTGAGGAAGAGTGTGCAACCCGGTCATTATGATCGAAACAATGTTGAACTTCTGTCAAATTAATCATGTCAGGAACATGTGCATTAGCATTAGAAACTGTACATGCAACATCAGAATCTAAGTTGTTTTTATCAGCTGGAGGCGGAGAAAACTGAACTTCCTTATCCATGATGAATAAGCAAAACAATGAGCTAACAAACCAAAAAGCAAAACTTCAAAAAGTTGTAAAATATTTGAGGTTAAGTTGAATTATTTTTAAAGTTTAAAGTTATTTTTATGAAAATATCAAAGTGTTTGACAGTGAAAAGATGCAATATTATCTCACAAGATAAGTTAAATTCCTTATAGTATAATTACAAAGTTAAACTAAACTTCACTTAGAATTAAATATGAAACTAAGTTACACCGCACTAAGTTATACCTGTTGAGATACAAAACAAGTCTTACCATACAATTATGTTGGTTTTGTAAGGGTAAAAAGATTTAAGCTGTAACAATAAAAGTTAACAAACACACAATAGTACAATATTGTTAGTAGGAAAATATTGTCTACAAAAAATAGCAAAAGTCTAAGTTGTTTACAACAATAAATAGTAAATTTCAGAAACAAAAGGTGTTCTGAAAACAATAGAATAGATGCAATAATATCTCATACAAGGTTATAAAGCTACTTCAATGTCCCTGTTCGCAGAGCGACAAATGTAATAATAAAAAATTTGGGTGCGAGAGAGAATAAGAATATTATTTATGTTGGCTTCTCTCTGGTGAGGTAGACTAACAAAATAAAATGTAAAATGAGGGTGTGTTCTCCTAAAAAAAATTAAATTAAATTAAGAATGTATTTCGGGCGCCTTGGAGACCACTATATAATAAATTAAACCGGAAAGAAAATAACTGGAGAGAGTTAGACCTTTAATCTGCAGGGGGGTGACTAAATAGAGAAATAAAACAATTGAAACCCTTTTTGTCTTTTCTCTATTTATAGGCCAGTAGCTTCGAACACTTGAAAAGTTTCTAAAATTAACTTAAAATAGGGATTCTAAAGATCAGTTATTATTATGATATTATTGATATTATTTTGATATTATTTTGATATTATTGCATCTTGTTTATGAGTTAGTAAGATAGATTTGAATTTCCTACCAGATTGCTTGCTTTAAAAATAAATTAACAAGTTAACCACAGGAATTATGTAGGCAGGATTCCTCATTGGCAAGACAGCACGTCTCCGTTCATGTCTTGAAAATCCAATAAAAATTACTTTGGCAAAACAGCACGGTCTCCGTTCATGTCTTGAAAATCCAATAAAAATGAGGAAAGTCCTTTGAATGTGAGAAAACCCAAGAATTTTAAACTAAAAGTCGAAAAAAGAAAAACGCCAACCGTGAATTGATATTGCTGGCTGTAACAAACACATTAATTAGGTTAATTTTACAATAAAAAAAACTGTACGAACACGTGGCTTCGTGTGTCCTTTGGACAAAAACTCACCGTTTCTTTATAAAATCATCAGGTAATCGCCACGCGACTCCATTTAGGGGTTGTGGGTGTTGTTATAAAAACAACTAAACCTGAAAATATGAACTTATGCGTAAATTTTCCGATATGATTTGATAAAGACATTCCGTCTAGAAGAATGGTTTCTTACCACGAATTACGGCAAATTCTTCATTGCATCAATTGGAATATCCTGCTCAAAACATTCAGAGCAACAACCTGTCCCGAAACAATCGAGATTTCACAGGATTTAAATAGAATTCTGACGATAGGCAAAAATTAATGTTCACTCATTGCGAAAGGGTCGAAAAGTGACGCCATCATGCTTCCATAGACAAAAGAAAAAAAAAAAACTAGAGATGTGACGTTCGAAAATCGTCTAAGATTTACCGAACATGTAGCGAGGCGAAAACGCTCGTTACAATAATCACGATTACGGTCGAAAGCGCACTAGTTCGCCGAGACAACGATTTGCCTATAATATGCTCAATTTAGATAGATAGATAAAACATTTATTCAGTACAACACAATAAGACACAAACACAAAAGCATGATTATATAAATTATAAAACAGAAAAAGAAACAAGTCGATTAGAACATAAAGAACATAGGTAATACATTAAAAAAGAAAACGAGAACATAATGAAAGAATTGTTTATGGCAATCCTCGGTAGGATTCCCAAACTACCTACAGCCTTAAGATTTGTGACAAAGTAAAATCCTTGTGAGTGTAATTTGAGCATGTTGCGCGGACACGGACACGCCCCCTTGCCACTTCTCCTGTTTTTAATATTTCTATGATCTCACCTGATGGAAAGCATGATGTGGTCAAAGGTGGAGTACACTTGCCTAGAAGTAACCTATTCACTCTTGACTTAAAGTCTCCCAGGTTGTAACTATCAGGAAACACAGTCTCTGGCAGTGAATTCCACTCCTGAGCTGTAGTTCCCAAAACATTTTGTGCGTGTGGGTGGGATGTCCACCATGTACTGAACTGTATTGCTTACATAATCATATTGACCAAATGAAAGCATTTGAGCTGAACCTTTTAGTCAACTAAATCATTTATTTATTTTCTTATTTATGTACACACAGAAAAACAGCTATAAATAACATTTTGAGTACAAAGGAACTGCCTATTTCTGACGAAATTTCTTCCAGCAGACCTGCGACAGGAGAAATGAAAAAGAAATGTAGACAATAGTGTATCATTATCACATAAATCAAGTAATCTAGTAATAGTAGTCTTATTAGAGCTGATCTTATTGCTATCTTCAGTAAAACTTTTGAACATTTTGAAACAACAGGAGCTAGAGCATGGTTCAAACTGGTTGTTTGCCATGGAAAAGAACCAGCAAGAAACTTCTAAAAAAAAAATTATTTTTACAATGTTTCCATGTAACAGAATTAATTGGTATGAGCGAACAGTGTAGACCAGTTGCATTGTGTGCCGTTATATTTATTGTAATATAAGAAAGTTAACTGAAAATTCTGAATTAATTATTATATCAATTAATTTATTATGATTACAGATCATAGTGCCAAAAATAGAACCAGCTGAGTCACCTTCGACAGATTTTTCTTGTGAAAATACAAATGACGCTGAAATAGCAGCGTTAGAGGATGTTGCAGACAAAAAGCATAATGTAAGCATTTTCTGATAAATTGAATAAAATACCTATTTTATTATAATAGTGTAAAGCAAATGTATTTTTTTTACCATTGTAGTCCCGTATTGTCCCACTGTTATTTTAGAGATTTTCCTTTCCTCTTTCCACATTTCATGACCTAATGAAATTTTTAAACTGTTTTACAGAAATCATCAGGAGGTCAATCAAAGAAGCGGAAAAGGGCAGAACAAGACAACAACAATAAGTGCAAAAAGTGCATACCAACCGTAGATTCTGATCACGTCCACAAGATTAGCTCAGATACTGGAAAACAATCTGTAAGTGGAACATTTTTGCTTTTGCAAACTTTTGCGCTTTTGGGCTTATTCATGAAAAATTTAACCAATATAATAATATGCTTAGTTTAAATACTGTTTAGCAGATTCTTCATTCAAATTTTCTTTTTGTTTAGAGGATTAGAATTTAGAATCTACGAAAAAGTTTTTTATTAATAGAGCTGTCCATTTAAAAACTGGGTATTAATATTTATCACTTTGTTTTTTTTTTTCAGAATGTCGTACTCAAAATCGAACCCATAGAGTCACCACTCACTGACTATTCTGGCGACAACACAAATGATACAGACATTGCATTACTAGAAGATACATCTGACAAGAAACAAATCAGTACTGAAAACTGTCTCAACAAAAAGATGTACATGTTAAATGACCGAATTGATAAGATCGAAGTGAGCAGTACACAGCCTTGTTTGAATGAAAAGATCAATGCTGGTGGTGCTTCCGATGAAATAATTGAAATAGACAAAGAAGTGGAAACAGTTTTGCAAAGTGGAACAAGAATCGAGTCGCTGAGTATAAAAACAGAGAATCTTAATTTGGTGTCTACTGATGCACAGAATTGTAAAGGTATAACAATACTTTATTTTAACTTTTATTGCATCGGTTAAAAAGCAATACTCAATATTTAATACTCAATTCTTTATTGCAACATCACACACATATTACCTGAAAGGTTAGTTACCTCTGCCTGTAGTACAGCTGTATAGTCGCATATTATCTCCAGTTCAGTACTACATTGAGGATGCTGCATTTTTTAGTGTTCCGAACGTCCATTAAAAAATGGAACCTTTATAGGATCACTTAGTTGGTCTGGGTGTACATTTATATAGTCGTTTTACTCGTGCAGCTTGTGGGTTAGGTATACGCAGAAGGCTTATAACGCTCTGCGCGTCCAGTACAATAATGTGCTGAGGATATTGTTGGGGCTGCCTCGGTTTTGCAGTGCCTCGGGCATGTTTGCTGTAGCGCGAGTGGATGACTTTCATGCCATCATGCGTAAACGGTGTGCATCGATGTTGCGGCGATTCAGGGGCAGCCATAACAGTATTTTAGCTACACTGGCGGACAAGATAGATGGACCGTTTATCAGGCTCTGGGCTAGCAGGCATGTGCGTCCACATGTGCATGCAGCCAATTAATATTTTTATTTTTTGTGTATTTTTGGTCTGAAATAAAATTTTTGAATTTGAATTAATATGACTGCTTGCTTTTTATTTGCAGATCCATCGTTCCCTTGCCCATTTTGTCCTCGTGTTTACAACAGCTGGGGATACAGGCGAAGACATGTGAAATCTAGACATGTAACCAACAGGTAAGGACACAATAACCTAAACATTCCACCATGGTCTAGATGACTTCAACAAAAAAAAATGGTTTTATTTATTTTTAGGGTCCCGTACCTCAAAAGGTAAAAAAGGAACCCTTATATACCCTTAAGATCACTTTCTTGTCCGTCTGTCCGTGTGTCACCACCGATTTTCTCAGGAATGGGTGGACCTAGCAAGTTGAAATTTAAACCAGATACTGAGGTCTATATTCCCTATTAGGTATAAAAAAAGCAAGGTCCTGAGTCAACACAATAAAAAGATATGGAATTTATATTACGCAAAAACTTGTTTTACGAAAATTTTCCTTAATTTTTTAATTTTCCCTTTACATTTGCTGTAAGACCTTGCTTTTAACCAAAATCGTCAATTCTAGGTAAACCGGTAGTACCCTATAGGTTTTGGGTCGAAAACCTATATGGTAGTTCCCATTAACCTAGAATCACGAAATTTGGCCAAAAGCAAGGTCAGCACAAATAAATGAAAAATTCCAAAAAAAAACAAAAAATGTTGAAAATAGTAAATTTTGGTACTTATATGATGGTACGGAACCCTCGGTGCGCGAGTCCGGCTTGCTCTTGACCGTTTTTTTTATTAATAAATGAGTGACTCTTTAAGACACTGACATTGTAACAATATTGAGTGGGTAAAGCAGATTTTAACATGTGTATCAAACAAAAATTAACTAATTGCATTTTGTATGAATCAGCTAATATTTTTTTTTTCAATTTTCAGGGTTGGTCTCAAGTTGTTTACACATAACTATTAGGAAATCGTTTGTACTAATTCCAGGTTGTCTTGCAAATGGTGCGTGTCAGTGCTGCCGTCGACGGGCGCGTGGTACACGCACGCCACGCGCTCGCACGGCGTGCCGCACGAGGAGGCGCGCAACTCCCTCGTCGTCATGGTGGAAGCGCATGCCGTTCTGACCCTCAACGAACCTAACGTCACTCAGTTACTTGTCTGAAGGTCAAGAAATGTGAACGGAGGTATGGCATACAGATTGTACCTAATTTTCTTGTAAACATGGATCAGACCCGGTGTGGATAATTCCTGAGTTAAAAAAAATATGATTCTATGTAGTCCGTCAGTTATATTATCGAAAAATACTGGGTACGTACTTTTTGATTTATCAAAACAATAAAAATTGACGTAGATAAAACGCGTCAAAGATGGGGACGTCACTATTTAGTAAAAAGTGTACAAGTGACGTCACACCAATTTTCAACGCACTGGTTCATCTTAATTATATGTAATAGAAAAAAATACGTGTTCAATACTTTTTGGAAATCTATATGACGGACTAATGATTTTTTTGTGAAGACAAATGTCACTTTGACAGTAATTTACTTGTAGTCATGGAATAAAAAGGTTGAGCACCAAAGGTAAATTTTCACCTGAATAATGCATACAAAAACACTTATTTTTTAGGCCGCGGACACGAACTCAGCGGCGCGGCGGGCAGCGCGGGCAGTTACATTATACATCTCTGCATTTGACGCGACCAGCGCTGCAGCGGCGCGTTCAAATACAGAGATGTATAATGTAACTGCGCGCGCTGCCCGCCGCGCCGCTGAGTTCGTGTCCGCGGCCTTAGTCTTTTAAGTAACAATTTAAATATATAGTCAACAAAGCTATTTGGTTTACAGGAAAAAATATTAATTTTTCCACTGCACTGCCAATATTCATTTCTAATGTGTGCAATATAACTTTTTACTTAGTACAGTAATTGTCTACTCAGCACACTCACAACATTGTTTAAAAGTAGTTGTAAGTTAGCTGCCTGCATATAGCAAATAGCTTTATTGACTGTACCTAAGAAAAATATGTATAGGTATTTGAAATTTGCTGAATCTTTTCGTTCCGCGATTCAACATATTTTGGAGCGAATTGGTTCGCTCTCTGAAACCCATTTGCTGTGTTAACCAGAATGTCGTTCTGTCATCATTATCACGAAATAACTTTTTTTTAGTGATATTCTTGGAAAGAGGAAAGCGAAGGGAAACTTATCGATAAATCAGTTAATTGCTCTCTTGACTGTATGAATGTGTCAGTTGTAAAAACATTCTTAATGGTTCAATCATCCGGTTTAGATTTGCATCGACATAGTAGCTCTAGCTGCATTTGGTTACTATTATGGCTGAAAATCGACCTGATTGTCAGTTATAATGAGGTCGATTTCACCAAAATGCTCGCGAGGACAATAAAAGAATGTACGCCTCGCCAGCAGGGGCGGATCCAGGATTGTCCCCGCTGAAGTTGGGTTTTAGCAAAGTTATATTTCGGAAGTGGGTGTTGAAATACGAAGAAACAACCAAAAACACCGACTTCGAAGTTAAAGTTATTTTATACTTTTTATTTGGAAGTCGCTTGTATTTTTTTTGAAAAAGTTTTTCATTTTTTATTGGTACTCCTAACCTAACCTAACACCACTGGAAAGTCGCAGGAAAACAAAATACGCAGTTTCGTTTTACTGGATGACAAACAAAATACGTCATCCTAGTACACGAATTCCAGCTATTTTGATTTAAAAGCCAAACTTCTAAATCGATTTTGAGGAAATTTCTGAAGTATGATCCACTAAACAAAAAAGAATCATCAAAATCGATTAAAATTTTATTTTGCTAAACGCATAACAAGCCTCCTTGGATTACTTTCCGTAAATTCCCCAATGACTTCGTTAGATTGTAGACTACCAAAGAAATCTGGGTCTTTTGGGGCTTGAACCCCCTCAGCCCCCACCCTGGATCCGCCCCTGCCTGCTTCACGTGTAGTTACCATACGTTTGCAGTCATTTAAACCGTGCATGGGCAAAAATAGTATATTTAAAGACTAGTGCTTTGTTTAAAAAATTCTGTTCTACCATATCATGCAAAATCTATCCGTATGGAGCACCTCAATGTAGTAGTAGTGTGTGTAGCTTATTTTTTTAATAGCACAGTGAAATAACTTCTGGTCTTGTCCTTTTCGATTTAAATTTATAATAGCGCGTAATTTAAGTACCGTACGGCCAGTCCAAGCATTATTTGACACTAAAATGGTCAGTAATATACACTTGTTTTTATTTTTGCACTAATTTTAAGGTATGGGAAAATGTTCTATTCAACTTCGCGACGTGTTGTTGTTTTTTTTTTCACTTTTACTATTGATAATGTTGAGATTTGCCATGAATAGTGAATCTTGTCCAGTGATCGGCATAGGTATCGCTATACCCGGGATTTAGTGACCGTTATCTTAACATGGATATGCCTTCTGAATCCCGTGACTAGTAAGTAATATGGCAAACAACACCGGGCGGGACCAGCTTATACCGGAAATGAGTAGTTTGATATGTCGTCGTTTATACTTATGATATTTTAAACATTAACATTATCATTCAGGTTCATTGACCCAAAATAGCACTACCTACGCCGATCCCTAGTCATGACGTGTGTGTAAGTAAAGCTAGGTACAAGTGGTACCCAACTGATAAGGCGCGTCGTGAATCTTCGTTCGCACAGAAAAGAAAGTATGGCCTCGAAGATTAACGAAAGAAAGCAAACTTACAATCAAACTTAGATCACTACTATAAGGTTCATAATACACTGCAGCTGTTAGTTCCGTCTCACTCGCAAGTCACGTGCACGCCACACGGTGCGCGCTAACATGGCGGCAGCTGCCGACCAGTAGCGGTACAGGAAAAAAAAGCGCGTTGCGTGGAGCGTGCTGATTGGTCAATAGCATTTCCCGCGCTTTAAAAATTCATCTTCTGCGCAGGTACATCGGTAAGCCACATCAGTTGGGTACAGATAGAAAGCTAAAATCGTTCTTCGGAACTTTTCGACTTTCGTTGACGTTGTCTTGTCACTGTATTAAAATGACAGAAGGCATATAATATTAAAAAATATTTTTGGATATTATTTAGGATAACTTTGCTAATATATATTTTGTTTGTTCGTATTTATTGTTAAATATAGGTATGTGATGATCTCAAAGTTATGGAGTCACGGTTTCTAGTAACGTAAGCGCCATAATAATTGCTTCTAAATAAATAATGAATATCAAAATAACTTTAAACTTTGTATTCTAAGTCACTATTTGCACGGGATTAATTCATTTCTGGGGTAACCCAAATCAATCGTATAGCTTTTAAGAATTTGACATAAAATTGTATTTGGCAATCATTGTACCAAGTCACACTGTACCAATAAGAGTTTTCGGGCAAAATATCTAGAAACGACCATTAAAAATGGATCCCCTTTCTAAATTTCAATGTCTCGATATCGCTCTACAGTCAATATTTAGCCTGAATTTTATAACACAATTTTTTCAAGGTAAGGTAAGTAGTCAATGCAAAAAAACTGCTGTTCGCACAGAATATATTTTTTATTATTTTTCTGGCTATCTTATTTACTCTATTTCTTCGGAGGGTTAACGTTTCGAAAATCCCCATAAAAACTGCGTGAAGGGTTTTTGCGCAACTAGACCCGTTTCGTATGCGACTCGTCGACTGCGTCGTTTCGTATGCGACTCGTCGACTGTTTCGTTTCGTATGTACTGCGAGCTTTCTTGTCTGCACGACGACAAACACTACCCAGTTGTTGTCAATTAAACCCAGCTAATACTATAAGGCTTTACAAGGTGTTCACCGACTTAGTTTTACAGCGATCATTTAAAAAAACTTTTCATAATAATGGATTATTTTAACATCATTATTTCCGTTAATTTGAGTTTATCGGTGACTGTGTCTGTAAAGTAAAATTCCTAGTTAATGACATACGGAAATACTTACTATCAATTATAGGCCTTTTCCCCCTTAAATTAACATTAAAACTAATCCTAAAGTAAGTCATTATTGCCCGACGGGTTATAATGAAATTCAGTACAATATTATTACCCGGAGGTAAATATAATGTGATTTGAATTTGGAACTCAACTTGAAATCAAACCGACGGGAACCGCTCGCGGCCAGCCACCTCTCTTCATGACTTGTGAACAATTTTCTCGCAGTAGGTGTAAAAAGTGAGTATGCTCCTCAGGGATAAAGGTGTCTTTGCCGTGGGCTAGCTTGAATCCCTCGCTGCATTCAGGAGTCTTGTATTAACTCCCTCGCTTCGCTTGTGAGTTAACTCTTGAAACCTTCATTAGGTTCGGGATTCAACATGACGCCCGTGATATAAGACACTGCTTTATCCCCTCGGTGCATAATCTACTATTTTCCCTGCTCTGTTTTCCAATCTAAATCTTTTTTATCTTTTGCAAAACAATTTTCTTTTTTTAAATTAAACAGTATCTAGTTATCTGAGCGGTATCGAGACAAACAATTTACCTAATTGAAGGAAATGTATTGTACCTACAATCTACAATTTATTAAACACTTCAACACATTGACTGAATTCATAGAGCTTAAGAATTAAGCATAACAAATAATTGATATTTTTATAACCCTTTTAATGTAAGTATTTTTCTAATTAAACATCTAGTTTTAAGTCAATTATTCGGCAATAACATTAGTATGTGATTTCGAGAGATTTATAAAAATTAACATTTCGGAAATAAAATATTCGATTAGATATTATGCGTGGCCTAAATTAAAAAGAAAGAAAATATTTATGGGAATGAGATTAAAAAAAAGTAAACGTATATTTTGGTACTTTATTGCATTAACTATTTAACTATTTTTCCAAGTGATTTAATATGTAAGGCAGTTGAAAGTTTGTGGTCGACACTTTATGTAATTATTTTCTTCACATTGTATTGTAGTGGATATACTCTCTATAGTAACACGTTGTGTTATACTCTGTTTAAAACTTTCATTAGATATTAAACCTCATTTAAAATGTATACTTTTTTTTAATAATTAGGCGACCAAACACAAAGCGATAATCTCGTGAAAACGCGACCGTCAAGTTGATTAGTTTTTTAAGACTGAAAGGCGTCCTCTATCGACACGACGACGCCGTAGAGTTTGAAGTACAAATGAACGCGACGATCGCTTATTCACGCTATGATCGCTTTATATTAGGAAGTCGCCTAAAGTTGTCAGAGTTTCGTTTGCACTAGAAACGACGTGTAGCTATTAAGTGTTTAATATCGACATGCGAAAAAAAATGAGCATAAGAATGTTTCATAAAACAATGTTTAAACATACTTAATTCAAAGTTTTAACAACATATCACACTGTACAAATTTTTCGATCGAGCTTCTTCAAAATAATAACAGCGAGCTTATAAACAATAAAGTGTACCTACAGTATCTATTTATTTGTTAGTACTAATGTGATAAGAGCGATATATTTTGTAAAATAAAATCTAGAACCTAAATCTTCATTCTTACTCATATAAAACAACTTCAATTCGTTCTTCGAATCAACTGCTACGGAAAACACGCATTTACAATAAATTACAATATGATATTTTATTAAATACATGTTATATCGCTCATCAATAAATGCTACACTAACATGGACTATTCAAAACTGTATTTCTGTGTATTCTAACCATGTATTAGTAACCATGTCACCACACTCTAGTTTATAAGCGAATATAATAAGTTACCAAAGCAATTTCGGTTAAGGTACTCTAAGATTTAATATAAAACTTGATATATTTTTTTTACGATGTGATGAAACCCTAAAAACGTGTTAAATAACACAACGTTTCGCCATAATTCGCTTTAAGAATATCTTTTGTATTTAATATACTTAACTCTATTGAGATGTAAATTATATAATTTAAGAATTAACAAAAATCTTATGACTTACATAAAACTTATGGCTTTAAAAACTTAATTGTCAAAAAAATATTAATATTGTAACGCCATAATATAATGTATAATGTATGCGGACTTCCAATGCAATGGAGATTAAATATATTTTTTACGAAACTTAATTTGTCTTTTTATAAATCTGTGACGGTACCCTCGACTGTAATTCCTGGCGCTAATTCCACTTTCTCGCTTTCGACTTTATTATCGTCTGAGCCGATGAGATTAGTTAATGAGTCCCTCTTTTTCAATGCGGCGGTGATAAGCTCCTTTGAGTTTTGTCTGATTATTTCTCTGCTTGAGGATCGCGGTGGAGGTGGAGTGGCCCTGCTGGGTGGAGGAGCCTCTGGCGCCACTTTACTTGGCGGAGGAGTAGGCGCGGTACGTTTAGTCGCTGGAGGAGTTGGAGGTGGTTTACCTCGCGTCGGCGTCTGTGGGGGCAGTTTAGGTGCCGCCGGTGGCTTTGCCTTGCTTGGCGAGATAATATGCTTGGTAACCGCCTGTTTCTCCTCGAATTCATTTTCCAACTCATTAGACCTCTTCATGGACGCCCTGTTCCGCGGAGTTTTCTTCAGCATTGCCTGGAAATTAAACGGAGGTTCGTCTTCGTTCATATCGTTGGTTGATTTAGCCATCAACTGCAGTTCCATAATCGGATCTTGCGCTTCCGTGTCAATAGCGTACATGCTTCTGCTGTAGTTTGACTTTCGTAATTTCGGTGCTGTGTCTTCGAGAATATCTTGGTCGTCTCTTACTCCCGCCCAGGGTTCTGGTGGTTGGTAGTAGCTTTGGGGTGCTTGTCCTGGTTTCTTCTTGTATACTGCGGGTCTGTTGGCTGGGCCGTCTTTGCGTGTTTGTTTCGTTTCGGGGGGCTTGTCCGGTTCGTCGGGCGGGAGTACAGGGACCGGCTGCGTGGGGTCTCTGCAGAATGGCACTGTGATGAGCGTCTGTGTGCTCGCCGATGTGGTGTCGGTTTGTGCTGAACTAAATCGACGTTTTAACGGTTCGTCCCACTGCTCGTGGTCGGAATCGTATTGACTGGCAAATGTGTCGCTACAAGAAGAAATTAGACACGTTAATAACTGAGAATGAGGTCACTAAAATATAGTTCTCTACGTTGTCATTCTTAAACGTCTCAATTTTTGGATGATATTTATCTCGCCAAATCGGCACTTGATAAGTTTGTTTGAATAATTTAGATAATTAAAAAAATCGACTGTAGTGTTTGCTCACTGGTGTTGATCGTTAACAAACGGCATCAAACTATGCAACACTCACTTGCTCTTAGCAGAAGGGTCGCACATATACGAAGTATCGTAATACTGCAGCTGGTCGATCCGGAAGGGGAGCTTCCACACGGTAGGGGGGCCAGAACCGAGGAAGTCAGATTCCTTAGAATGAGGATCCACTCGGTCCAGCAGGACCGAAGTACTAGTGCTTAGCAGTGCTTCCAAAACTGCTTGGTTGTAGATATGCACCTGGAAAAAAGATGTATACATTATTTTTAGGTGTTCCATAACCGGAAAATTTATTAAAATGATTGAATAAACATTTATTATCAATAGGTTTTGACTACGGCTTTACAAAAATAACTGATAAATTATGAAATATCAACATTAGTACATAGTTTGATGCATAAGCAAGCGAGAGAAACTTCGTATTATTTTATTCGGTATTATTTAGCAATCAAAGAAAGATTTCCAATTTGATCGCGTTTTATGACTTTGAGGGTGGATGTATTAAATGACTTGATGGGCTTGAAAAGAGGTTAGGACCTCTTGAACTTACCCTATTGCAATAGTGGTAGACGGTTGTAACACAAATAATAAAAATAGATTTTCAAATCAGCTTTATTTCTATAACAACAAAGACTAGTATTCAGGAGGTTCACTTTTAGCCATTCGGCATGATGAATCAATAATAGCACTAGTTTTATTTGGAAAAAATATCAATGAAAATAAAAAAATTCTAGCTCCGGTAGGAAAAAACTTCTAGGTAGAGTCTAATGAAGTCATGGCGAAGATAATTTCTGATACCACCCGTGCACTTTACGTGAACCCAAAGACGACAGCCTAGAAAAAACGTAGTTGACTCCGCACTTATTAACCGCTTTTATCATAGAACTACCACCATCTAATTCTTCGTACTTGACTGTTTGTTGTGACATCTCAGTCAAACTTCTCTTTATCTTTCTCAGGTATTGTCTAGGCATCTACAAAGTCAGACAAATAAGGTAGATATGTTACAATCGTACCTACGAAAGTAGTTACATCCTCCCCCCTTTTCGCCAAAAAATTGTGGTGACGCAAGCTAAACTACAAAAAAAAAAACAATCTAGGTATAAGTAAGGGGGGATGAACCTGTACCAACCGATAGATGGAGTAGTCTCTTACCTGCTGTGAGAAATGCACTAGATCCTGATAACGAACGGCTCGGTATTGCAAAAGAACTTGGAACATGGAACGGCTTTTCCACCTCATTGCAAACCTCTTTAAGAATGAGGCTGTCTCTTCGTCAATTTGTCCCGTACTTCGGTTAATGAGTGGCCCGTATGCTTTGCGAACTATGTATCCACGGTAAGCTATAACAAAAAAGATGTTTTCTATGAGGAGCTTAAGATGAGGGTGTTTTTGTCCTATTGCGGACCGTTATATTTAAATTATTACTTATAGTTTAATTTTCAGAAAGTAAACTACAGTACTTTGCAGTGACACAGTAGCTGTATCTGGATCTATGTTTAACAATAACCCTTATCGATCAAGACTAGGATACAAGATTTTCCTCGAGTTATGAAAACCAAAAGACACTCAAATATGAATAGCAAATAAGATATTGCCGGTTTGTTGTATCTTGAGGCAGCAATAAAAGCGGAGGAGAATCATCTTCGAGAAGTTGATTTAAAAAGAAGACTCCAAAGAGAATGAAAAAGAAATGTAAGTAGCCTGATTGTTTTACCTTTTTGTATCAATAATGCAGCTTCGTCCTCAGTTACGTTCATTGATTGTTGTTTCTTGAGTTCCTTTACTAAAAAAACGACAAACAGTAAGTAAATATGTACAGTAATAAAAGTTTTATCGCCATTTGTACAGATTTATACTTACTATGTAGCGCTTTCGATTTGTCTTTATTGGCTTTTCTTCTTGCTAAGAAAGCCCTCATCATGCATTGAACCTTTATAATTTTCTTCACTTGCGTTTCGTAGAGCCTGTAATTAACATCTGGTTAGATTCCCATTTCTTCTTTCTCATTCATCTACTCTTGTACCAAATCCATATTTTACCTGGATAAGAATTCCTCGTTGTAGTACTTCAGAAATACTTTAGTTTTTCCAAGGACCCAACCTTCCATCTTTAGGCGAATCATCAATAACCTGCAGTTCTCTTTCGTCACTTCCACATTTTCGTCGAAATCAAACGCCAGGAATCGGTATCTGTTCAAACAGGGTTTAGGCATATTAAAATGAGTCCATGTCTTTTGAAAGTTTTGGCAATCCTAGTGAAAGTTAATAAAAAAGTACAGAAAATTTGGTTCCGCGAGAGGTTGGGAGACAAATTTTAAACATGGTTTCTGAATCTGCCAACTCACCTCCGAATGAATTCCGCAAAGGGGATACGACTGGAGAACCCACTTTGCCGTGCCTTCGCCGTGTCTAATATTGCTAAGGCCCTTAGTTGCTGCCTCACCACTTCAGTTTGGAAACCCTTAGGATTGTCATTCAGATCTGCCCTGATACAGCGTACATAATGGGTGCCTCCACTGCCAGGACCTATAGACAACTGCTTTAGAATTTCCAAACTAGTGGCTCTGTAGGTCGCAGCTGCAGTCCTCATTCGATGTACTTGAGAATATTGGCCTTTGGATACCGTGTTGTATTTCTGAAAATATATTTTTGTTGTAATGTTAGTAATGTTACAATGTGTGTAACATACCGAAGAACCAAATAAGAATGTACAGTACGTAAATAAATAAGAGAATAATTGTGGGTTTGTCTCTTTCGGGCAAAAATTATTATTTACGTGTTTTTTGACTTACTCTGGCTTTCAGATTTTCCATTTCCTTTTCAGATTTAGACCTCACAACAGTGACTTTTGGTTGGCTGGACGACACAGTCAAGTTTCCAGTTTTGGTCAATTTATTTCTAAAAAGTTGTTGAACCGTTACATTGGTCGAAGCCCGCATGGTTTCTATCATTTCTGGAGGAAGAAAATCTTTGTTCTTGTCTCCCATTTCTCTGCAATCATAGTTCACTTTGCCTGTGTAATGCGCTACGCTGAATTCGTGACTGCCTGATAATTTGATGTAGGGTCCTTTGCAGGTCGTTCTTATTGTACCTGAAACAAAAAAAGATTAAATTTTCCATCTCCATTATGTTTAAAAATCTTGTAGAAGTTGACTTACTCATAATAAATTCTTGACCACTACTAGTCCGGCTGGCCTCATCTAAGATATAAAATAATCCAAGAGGCCTTCCCATTAGTTGATCGACTGAATTCTTATTATCATAAAAATGCAATGATACCACCGGAACTTCCTCTTCTGCCGTTTCCTGCATCTCCCAAGCAAACATCCTCTGGTTGTATAGAAACTGTATTTGTTCGTTTGTTGTATTCACAATAAGCTGTTCCAGTCGATTTCTGTGGTAACATTCGAACCCAAACATGTCGAGCAAGCTTACTGAATATTTGTCGCCGCTGTAAAGTAATTTCATTTGTTTAATAAAATGTTAACTAGATCAAAATATGCGTTTTAAGATAATTAATACATACAATACAGATCTCATGAATGAAAGCTTTGAGTTTATTAAATTAATCATCCAGTCAATAAGCCTCTTATACAGTGCACTTGCTAAAGTATCTCTTGCATCCCTGGCCTCGTCTGTTGAATGTCTCCTTTTCACAGCAGTTCCACTTTCTATCAAACAATAATTTAGCAAAGCCCAAAGAAACTTGACTTCCTCTAAAGATAATAGTTTGGCAACTTTTTTCGCTTCATCAGGATTCTCTATTTCTGCTGTACCACTTTTTCCATCTTTGAACCTCACGTTACCAAGGACTAAGATAGAAGCTAAGACTGTTTCGAAAAATGTTATGTCTTCCACTTCCCAGTCAAGAGTTTTGAGATTTTCTATAAATTCTGTGTAGAGTGCCACGTTATTTTCTGTATTCTCTCTTACACCTTTAATACCCTTAGCCGTTTCATCTTGTATCCTCAAATATCGATGTTTTCTGTTTTTCTCTAAACAAAGTTCTTCCGTTCGATTAGCAGCTTCCATAGCGTCGTAGAAATAGTAAAGAAGATCAAAGTTAGCTTGAGACCTGAAACACTTATTTGAATTTTATTTCTATCGGTAAATGAAGTATCAAGTACCATTATATTCTACTTACATGTCAGTGGACGAGACACGCCATTTCTCTAGTTGATAAAGCCAAAATATAGCACCGCTTAGTTTTCCAGAACTGCCGTAAGTAACTTGTATTTGGAAGATGCCTCTTGTAGAATGAGCGTTTAATGGTGTTGCTCCAGTTATAGCGGCTTGTATCACTTTGGTTGCCTTTTGAATCCTCTCAGCTGTATTATTTTTCATTGCACCTAAAAAGGTGAGGTGGGATAGTGCATGTAGCATATTGGTAGTTTTCCCTGATTTACATTCACCAGAAAATACGACATGCTGAGGCTCATTGTGATGAAGAGCGTCTTGATATGCACTGTCGGCTACCGCAAATATGTGGGGCTCATTATCAGATCTTGATTTGCATTCATATTTTTGGTGGTACTGGAATCATAAAATTGTACATCATTTATTTTATAACAGTAGATATTATTATTATGTTAAGGTTTTTTAATCACCGTTTCGTTATAAATATCATCGCTTGTATTTGGATTGAGAATAAGGAGAACATCTCCAATAAATGACGTAAATGCTCCTTTAGCTAATTTAGTTTGCAACTCAGTCAGTATATTGTCTTCTGTTAATTTTTCCAATGCAGCTAGATCTTCCACTTGCATCGTTTCTGGTTCGGATACGCCTTGAATAGTAAGTAGACCATCTTTAATCATCCTCTCTGGTATTTTATCCTCTAGAGTTTTATCCTTCATGTCTGCTGCTAGTACTTTTAGTTCTGTAGTAAGCTGAAGAAAAACATGCTTAAGTTAGTTTAAAAGTAATATATTACGTTATTAGATTTACGTTATTTACGTTATTAGATTATGTAGTTTGAATAAAAAACCTTACATGAAAGTCATTTTCTGGAACAGATTGTATGAAAGGATGCTCTTCTAATTCCATCATGTAGGGTCGATGTTCAGGATTCTTTTCAAGGCATCTGAAACATGTCATGTCTCCATAAATCATGTCCGAATTAATGAAAATTATTGAATAAGTATTAGGAGAACTTACTCGGTGATAAAGTCATTTATGTCATTGGACCACATGGCTGGTTTGACCAACCCTGGTGGTGGATTTCTAACAATTTGAAAAAGCGCTCTTGTTGGGTGCATGTCTTGAAACGGCGCTTTCCCATCAGCCATTTCTATTGCCGTTATACCTAAAGCCCATACATCTATTCTATTCCCGTAACCTTCTTCACCACAAATCACTACTTCAGGAGCCATCCAGCTCGGCGAACCAATATTTGCTGTACTCGTATCCAAAGTTCCATTCAATTTGCAAGACAATCCAAAATCGGTCAACTTCACTTCGCCGTCCTTCGTAATCAGAATGTTGCTGCATCTTATATTGCGGTGTATCACTTTGTTCTCGTGCAAGTAAACAAGCGCCTAGAATACAAATGAGTGAGGTAGAATTGATTGCACCAATCGAGGCAGTCAACACGGTAGTTTGACAGGGAGTGATGGAGTGACCGCCCCTAACGCGGAGGACTCGCGGATTGTTAAGACGGTTGGACGATAGCAACGTCAGCGTCAATCAAGTCCCCACGCCCCGGAGATTCATTGGGGCCTATTTGCATACGTATCGGGGCTTCAGTGCTGTCGCAGGCGGGCTGTCTGCGCTCTCTGCTGTCTGATATATCAGCTTGTTTAATGCGTTCATTACGATCGTTTAGTTGTTAGTGATGTAGTTTATGTGTATCGATAGTTTTAGATATCGATGTTTTTTGAGTTCATATGTTTTTGGCTCGCTAGTTTTTAATAAGAAATAGAATTTGAAAGTCTAATTTATCACCTCACACCTTTATCACGATTGTATTTTATTATTCTTGTTAGGCCTAGGTATACTTACACCGTATCCTCTTTACGTTAAAATTTATTTCCGTTGGGACCATCAATTTGTTTTCAGTCGTGTTAACGCATTCTATCTTTTCATTCCCTAATTTGTTATCGTACCGTAATAAAACTATCGATCTGACATTTCATCATAATATCGATAAAGATGACATCACAAGTTTGACTTTGATCGTACTTTACGAGATGCAACATCGATAGATATGCGTTTAAGATCTGCCTTACGAAGAGGACAGAGCACCGGTATTGTGAACCAAGTGGCTTGCATAAAGATAATACGCATTTAACCTTCTCCGATAACTTGAGAGCCCAACGGAGGAACGGGCGTCGTTTTTATTGAGCCTTATGAAGACGGTGTAAGAAAGGTTTTCGATTGACTGATCCGTTTTAGAGAGATCAACGGCTACTGCGCCTGAGATCCGTATATCTTGTGTGCGCGAGCATTATTTACGATAATTGAGCGATGCGCCGCGATGGGGGGCCATCATGGTGTTGTCGGGCGCGCACCGACATTCGCATCGACAAGTTCGACTGTTCCGTCGCGAATCACATCAAATAAAGCGGCGTGCATTTTAAGTAATGGCTCTAGATTGTATTTCAACGTACGTGGACATTCGCCTGGCAATATTTTATTCGACGTCACGCGAGCAACAGAAATAGCCTGGACACAGATCCGAGAACAATTGAGTTTGCATTCAAAGTACCTACCAATTGATTCAGCCGTTGAAAGGTGGACTGGCAGGCCCTTTGTTTTATAAACAGCCATCTCGACTCGTATGTGACGAGCGACATGTTTATAGTCAGTCGAATATGGTCTTACCTTGATCGTATATTTGAGGATGTAAGCGATGTGTTCCTCGGACATTTTTCTGTCTGCTGCTTTCAGTTTTCTGACAATATCGATGACAGATCCACATTCGCACAACTGGAAAATAGATGATTCATTGTATTATATGAATCATGACGACTTTTGCGAAAGATATTACGGACTCTCGGACATTAAAATATCATGCTTTCTATGGACTTCCGTCGCGATAATTTTCGTTTTGTAGAGTTGGGGTTAAAAATGAATTACTGTAAAAAGTACGTACCTCAAGCACGAACCATATCTTCACACTTTCCGATTTCTCACAGAACACTCCATAGAAATCTATCAGGTTAGGGTGCTTTGTGAAATCCCTGAGTATTTTGTATTCCTCCTGTATGTGGTCTTCATTTTCGTCTGTATAAGCTTGGATCTTGACTGCGACATTTTTCCCGGCTGCCTGTGAGTCCGAGGCTCGGTAAACTTCGCCGAAGATGCCCGATCCGAGCTTACCTTCGAGTTTGTAACGGTCGAAAGGGTTTGGCAGGGTTGATACGTTCAGTCCGTCTTTCATGATGGACGGGTCATGAAACTAGCAGAAATCCTGTAAAAGGGTTAACATTTTGGGCTAAGGTTTTAGCAATGTTACCTATTTTGTTAGTTAAATAATTTTACTTAGGTACGTAAAACTATAGTACCTACTGAACCTGTATTGGATCTATTCACCCTTGTCTACACTACCAATTACATAATATAAGTATTGTTTTCGTATTCATCACTAATTTGATTAATGTTAACAACTTCGGGGATCCCATTGAGATCTTGTTTAGGTCACCAGCATCTGTGTTCGTGGGCGTCGCTTGCGTCGCTTGGTGCAAAAGGCTTCAAGGAATCTTTGTAACAATATGTTTCTATGATATATGTCTACACTGTCTTTCCAATTTGCATTTGAACTCAAATCTCATGTTGGCAATCACTTTTAATCATTATTATTTTGGCCAAGCTATCACATTACATTTTGCAAAACTAGCTGTTACATTGATGATCCGAGACAACACCTCACTTTTTGCCCAAGGGGCTTCGCTTTGCAATCTCGTAAACAACGCTCTAAAAACATTTTAAAATCCTTTCTTATTTTTCATTAAAAATAAATAAAGCAAGACTCACCCAGTTTCCCGCCAGCCAGTTCCAACGACTCGGCATCGACAGCGGCGCAGGGCCGAGTGCTCCATCCATCGCCGAGAGCTCACAAGTGCTAGGGCTTCGGTATTAAGAACACTGCTAATCCCCTTAATAGTATTAGGTCATAATGCCGGACGACCTTCCTGCATGCCTTGGATACAATTTAATTGGGGACGCGTTTAATTGTATCTAGTGTTTGTTTAGATTCATTAGGTAGGTACTATTGATTGTTCATTTTTCATTTGCTTTCTGCGTTTCGTCTAAGTATGTAGAATTCCTTTTAAAAAAGTTGTTTTACATAAATAAATTTACCCTCCGTTAGGTTTAAATTTAATGGTATCTCAAACTGTATAAACTCTGCCATATAAAACCCGTCGTTCCAAATGACGACTGTAAAATTCTTGTTTAGGTAACAATCATCAAAATTAATTCGCAACACCCAATCCATTACATGATGTATCATTTTCTAAAAAAAAAAATCGATCCGTCATGCCAGTATTCAATCAAGCGCATTTAACCCCAAAAGCAAGAACATCAATGAATTCAAAATGGCCGTATACCGTTATACCTGTCAAAAGTATTCAAAAATCTTTAAATAGAGCTGTCAATATACAGTTAGGGAAAGATGTATGAATGAAGATCTGTATTTGTGTTTATTGGGGGATGGAAACGGAAGGGTGGAAGTAATTTCTTATAGTGGTTTTTAAGGAGATTGATTTTAGTAGCGTAGTTTAATATAGCAATGGTACTCGTAGAACAGGCTCTTTAAGAAAGCTAGCTATTTAAGTGGTAATAAAAGTAGGTAACATAATAGTGTAACGCAGATCCTTTGAAAATACAAAATCTGTATTAATTAACTCCACAAAAGTACGCTACTGATATACCAAATGAGTTTATTGATGAAGTCTTGTTGTAAACATCATAATCACATTTAAGGTATCTGATTGAGACGCCTCTTTGCACATTTTATTTCTTACATAAAAAAAAAACTGTACAAGTGCGAGTCGGACTCGCGTGCATAGGGTTCCGAACGAATTTTATTTTTTTAACATGTTATTTTAACACTATAGACATAGTTTCTTGTAATCTTTAGGCAAAGATCTATTATCTCCATTTTTTTCAAAATTTTAGGTTCAGTAGTTTCGGAGATAAGTGGGGGGGGGGGGGTAATTTTTCGTTTAGTTTCTTTAATAATGTCAAAACCATTTATTTTAAAATTATGAAAAAACAGAAGTCCATATGTATACCAAATTTCAACAGAATCGGTTCAGTGGATCCGGAGAAAACTGGCTGTGACAGACGGACGGACAGACAGACAGATAGACAGACAGACAGACACCCGAGTGATCCTATAAAGGTTCCGTTTTTTTTTTCGGAATCCTAAAAACATCTTTTCCTTCGGTATTTTTCTTAATTCTACTTCAAATGTATATTTTCAAAAGTCTTCTTTTATTATACATACTTGAATTGATACCCATCAACAAAACGTCAAAGCGTCAAAGTACGAGGGCTCTCGAGATGAGAGGTCAAATTAGCTGAAAATAACACGATAATTTGTGGGCCCACTTGAGATATCGCTTCTGTATGGATCTCAAGTAGCTGCTTGTATAATGTACTTGAGTTTGTAAGTGTTTGTTTGCATTTTGAATGGCAGATTTAAGATTTGTTATGAATATGCTTTTATTGACAAGTTTATCGTATTACATATTTTATTTATTTGTTTGAGTTACAAAATAAAGCTTTAAGTATAGAAATTTACTACCTATAATAATTTATTTTTATTTGTAATGATTAAAAACTTGTTGAATTGTGTAGGTATATAAAATAATGCGTATTCAAATCATCCTAGTTTATTTATTTATCGACTTGCAAGATTGGTCGAAATTATGATTTTGGGGCAACAATTTCTTTTGTTTGTTTGAGTTACACAATAAGACTTTAAGTATAGAAATTGACTATACTAATTTATTTTTATTTGTTATGATTAAAAACTTGTTGAATTGTGTAGGTATATAAAATAATGCGTATTCAAATCATCCCAGTTTATTTATTTATTGACTTGCAAGATTGGTCGAAATTGTGATTTTGGGGCAATGTTTTGTGGCAACAATTTCAAGTTACCATCAGTGTCACCTTTGTTTTCGTTCATTTGTTTTATTGGACTGTGTTATGGAAATTGCGATTTTTTTAAAAGTTATAAAAGCACCTATGTTACATTATTTAATAGGAAGAGCTAAATATTAATAATAATAAAAAAAACTAAAAATCCCTTCATAATTTTTATTTCCTTAATAAATAAAAACCGTCGGTACAAAGTCTTAAGATCTACAATAAATAGTTAATTCAATAAATATCACTGAACAGGAATGCTTAAGTACAATGTTACGTACATGTGTGAGTATTTACAGAATGGAATGTATGTAGGTAATTAGGTACTATTCATCTAGTAAATACATTAATACTGATTTTATTGACAACTTAGCTTAAGATATATACAGGTGCCATTTAAGTCATCTTACAAAGGCGGCCCACTAAAGGCACCCGACGGAAACTACCTCTAGGCGCATTGATATATAAAAAAGCCAAGATGCACAGTCTCGAAAAAATGCAACATTCGAAACTGTCGTCAAAAACTGACATGTATCAATTCCGCGCCGTCCTTGGAACACAAGGCTCGGACTGCGCTCGCTTCTGGATGCTTCAAACTACGTCATACTGATGATGACTATTTTCATTTTTAAATTAATTCGAATATTCATAAATATTTTTTTTTTATGAATGTGTTGTAGTCGTTGAATAGATGAAGTGGGCTATTGTTTTAAGATGACTAAAGTGGCACCGTGTATTTGAATAAAAATTACATTACGCGATTACAAATATACATTATACAGTTTTGACGATCGATATAATTCGTCTAACGCAGTGGAAAGTGTTTGGAATGAGCTATCTGAGAACTTTTATGGTAATTTGATTTATCCTTTAGTTAAGCTGTACTGTTAGTATAAGACTGCCTGTCCATTTAAGAGGAGCGAGGCAGAAACGGACAAATATTAACCAATGGAATTGCACAAAATGTCAGTGACTCGCGTGGTGCGGAGTTTTTTGTGCAATTGCATTGGTTAAAATTTCTCCGTTTCTCCGCTCCGCTGCCTCGCTCCGCTCAAATGGGCTGGCATAATTAAAGTTATTTTTGTCGTCTGTACGTTTGTCACCAAACAAAATTGCCATGTTTAAAATTATAGTTTGGCAATGTACTGGCAACCTTTTTGGGCGTTCAGGTGTCATCAAGCGTTAATAATTTCCACAAATTCCACAATTTCAAAAGATATCGTGTCTTTGCCCTTAGTAAGGTCTACTTAGTATAAAAGTCAAAATAAACTTAACAAAAAAAATAATATCATTATTTGGTAATTCGTATTTGCAGTGATACCTAAGTAAATTGAAGTATTTTATCTAATATGGAATGTACACAGGAATGCTAAATTGATATATCGAGAAATACAACTACAATACAAGAAGACATAGGTATATTTGAATTCGGAATTCGAAATAGTTGTTAGTTTTTGGAACAATAAACTCCTTGTCATACAAGACAAAGTTCAAATTTCATTGTAACCCTTACTGTTTTTTTGCGATATTTTTAATTCACTTAAAAATCCCTTAAAATACACTTCGCTTAAGCTCGATGTCCGAGTAGATGGTAATGTATTGAAAATTTCTCGGTTACTGTACCTATACACGTATATTCGTGTACACGTATGCTCTCGGCGCGGCTGTGGCCCGAGTCATAAGCGAGAGCGGAGTGATAAGTGGTTGCAGCGAAAAGAGGGAAGCAATGGTATTGCTTGTTGGTTTCTATTGTTACAGGGTTGCATGGTCTGAGAATCAGAATCATAATCAGAATTATTTGATTACTTATTATTTTTTTATTTGTTTTTAGAAGTTAATTGTCTATCACTTTTGACAATAATTCCCAGGAAAATTAAACTTTAAGGTTGAAACTACCACCTGTCACATCAGACCTTCTCGTTATAATTGTAATTTGCAAGACATTTTTTCAACCTTAACAATGGATTTCCCTGACTTTTCATGACAGCCGCGTATCACTCTTCAGTCAAAAACTTAACTTCAATGAAGTTGAAACTACCACCTGTCACATCAGACTTCGTTATAATAAATTATAATGTGCAAGACATTCAACCTTAACAATGAATTTCCCTGACTTTTCATGACAGCCGCGTATCACTCTTCAGTCAACCTTATTGAAGTTTAGTTCTTCAATAAGGTTGAAACTGCCACCTGTCACATCAAACCTCGTTATAATTATAATATTGTGCAAGACATTCTTTCAACTTTAACAATGAATTTCCCTGACTTTTCATAACAACCGCTTAGGTGGAATCACTTTTCAGTTCACTCTGCACCCTTGTCGCCTGTCTTTGGACACAACATACTCTAGACAACGTGGTATCAGCGAAAACGATTGTCAAAAAGTTAAAAATGTCACGTGGTCAATCCCAGTCGTTTTGACATAACGACAATCGCTGTCGCTTATAGAATGTCACTTAAACCCAAAGTGAAACTTTTCATGTTTCAAAAACTACTTACAAATGGCGACCCACTTATCATCACGACACCTCTCGCAGTCGACTCGGCAGCACCAGTGGAAGGTGCAGTTGCATGGCTTGATGCTGGACTTCCTGATGAGGGCGTGTCCTCGGCCACAGCAGAGTAAATCGCAGGAGCCTGTCCTGGACGTGCGACCGATGCGGCAGACACGGCCCGATGTACCTGCGGAGTCGGTTCGAGGGTCCACTTCGCAGAAGCTTGGGGATCTAGAAAATAGATTTTGATGGTCATCATTATTCCAGTGTAGTTGAAGCAGGCGTGACATGTCTTCTTCTTACAACTTTTCAGTCACCTGTGTTACTTTTACTAAACTTCCATTCATCCTTTTTTTTCTAACAGTCTTCTTCTTCTAACAGTCATCCTTTTCTTTCTAACATCCATGCAAGACACCAGGTTGGGAATCTCAACCAGTGGCGTGCGGTAGGTGCAAGCCAGCAGGACTCCCTAGTCCCTGTACACGGTGCCATTTCAGTCTCTCTAGGCTCTTATATCATTTAAGTTATAAAATACTAATAGGTTGAAAAAAGTTTTATATAATATTTCGATGTTATCTATATCTATACTAATATTTAAAGCCGAAGAGTTTGTTTGTTTGTTTGCTTGAACGCGCTAATCTCAGGAACTACTGGTCCGATTTGAAAAATTCTTTCAGTTTTAGATAGCTCATTTATCGAGGAAGGCTATAGGCTAAGACAAACAGGAGCGGAGCAGACGAAGTTACGCGGGTCTACTAGTTAATTATATAAGAAATAAAAACGTAGCAGTTTAATATCAATATAGCACAGAATTCAGTAGGTACAGAAACAGCACGGTGTAGTGGGTCGGCGCGATAGCGATGAGTTATATGGTGTTTTCTTTTTAACCAGTTATTACCTATGATGGTCTATGCTGGCTTGCACCTACCGCCACTGATCTTGACATAGTTATCTATCGTTCGCCTACCGACGGAATTTAGTCGTTACGTCAGGATCATTGATTTTGATCGTGGATCGTGTTCAAAATTGACTGTACGGCCTTAGGACTTAACGACCGAATTCGGTCGGTAGGCGATCGGTAACTATGTCAAGACTTTCCACCCAAGAAATAAGTCTAACCATAGTCTAATGAATCCCTTTTGTGGGGCATTTAGGCAATTTTTGGAACCGTAACTCCTAAGGGTGCAAACATAAGGATACATATTCTCGGTGCAGGCAGGTCTGTGCAGGCCGGTACTGATCGGTGCAGGTATAATATTCCCAGGTTGTCTTATGCGCTCAGTTATAAATAATCAGATTTAAACTTGTCGGTGCCGACCAGTACCGACTACCTGGACCGAGCCATATATTCTACGAACTGCAGGAAATGGTTGTCAATAAGGATAGTTTTACCTGTTTCTTTATGCTGGTTCAAACCTGCACCGATCGGTACCGGCCAGCACAGACCTGCCTGCACCGATAACCTGTATCTTTATGTTTGCACCCTAAGACGTTAACCGTAAACGGAGCAAACCAGAGCAAACGGGGTAAGTTCTGCAGTTTCTGCCTACCCTCCCCGAAAAGGCATGAGTAGATGTAAGTATGTAGGTAGTTATTGATCCTCTGAAAGACTTCTTGGAAGGAATGTTCTCGAAGTTAAGGTATTAGGTTCCTACACTTCCTACACCTTGTACCATCATCGCGTACGCTCCGCCCAAGCAGGGCAGACCTCTACCGTAGGCCCCATCGTGTCCTCCAGAAGTACAGGCTATGCCTTTACAAGGTTAAGCACCCCAAATCGGGCTAATCTAAAGGTAGTTTTGTTCAGTATAAAGCTTGTTTGTTGAACTTACCTCTCAAAGAACAGCAGGCTGGTCTTCGGAGCTGGTCGTGCTTTCCCTCGCCTCCTGCCTCTGGGTCGACCCTTCAGAACTGTGGGACTGTTGTTCAGCTCCTCTTGAGCCACCAATAGTGCCTGCAGAAATGGGTGGGCTAATATTGACGTGTTTTCAAGACATTATCAAAAATTGGAAACAATTTTTATTTGCAGGTTTTTACACCCATTTAAAATATTTTTGGCATTTTTATTTTATTTTCGAGTATAAAATGTGATTTGCAATGCATTCATACTACAAAGCACGTAGATATCAGGTAAACTTGCCCATTTACATGCTGAAATATATTAGGTATGATCGATTTGGTTTTGATTTAACTAGGAATGGCTTTAGATGTACCTACCTCAACTCAAAATCAAAATCAAAAGGCATTTATTCAAACTAGGCTGAAAATCAGCACTTTTTGAACGTCAAAATTTACATGAAGACAGTCCCCCAAATCGCCCAGCCCGTCATCACTTCCTAGTGTTTTAGCTGGGAAGAAGAAGTGGCCAACAAACTCCCCAGCAACACAACTGTCTGTTAAGTTTAAAGAACTTGAATTTATATAACATTATTCAACATTTTATGATAGATATCGATCATTAAATTAAATAAATGGATGGCACATGTCCACTAGCATACTATATTATATGTAACTTGTTACATACCTCTGAAAACACTACACTACTAAGACCGTTTCGATATTGGCTTGGCCTGGCTAAGAATGCTAAGATTCTTAAGTTTTTTTTTATGCAATATTCTGGATAGTTACTGTAGGATATTGTACCTTTCTATACTGTCGCTTGATGGTGGACGCGACTGCCCTGAAGTCGGGCGTGGCTCTCCAGCATGTCCTGAGTTGGCAGCTGCCTGACAACCCGTGGCATTTGCACCGTACCTCCATGTGGGACGATAGAATCTGGAAATAAGAGGAAAACAAATAATTATAACACAATATTTTTACCGACATTTATAGGCAAGTAATTTATACATTCATTGATTCCCAAATTATCTTTACATACATAAATGGTGATGGCTACCATAATAATCTGTTTTGAATTTTCGATTTGCTCGTAATCTTAACAATGCGAACACTAAGTTCTAAACCCTTAAATAAGTATCCATGCCTCAAGCAAAATTAACCATACCTTACCCCTTAAATATTTCAAGAACATGTCTTAACAAAAAGGGGATACACCCTCAACGGAATTAATCTCAATCTGCACATATCACGGACAAAATGACCCTCACACAATCAAATCGTTGTGGTTGCGAATAGTCTGTTGTTCTGCACAGACTATACGCAACCACAACGTAAAAAAAAACTGAAACAATAATATTATGATACGGACTCGCTCTCACGTCGCGTCGAATCGTAAATCTGTTGTCTCTACACGTGACCGCATCGACACTCCACGCTGATTGCGCCACCCACCGCTAGCTTTACATTTACATAATTAAACGCCTTGCTGCAATCAAACTGACGTCTTAATTTCGCCAGAGCCGCCGGCCGAACAATTTCCCAAATTGAGTCGGAGAGCAAAAATTCAAATAAATCGGCATCGTCCACGCCCCCACGAACCCCGGTCCTTAATAGCGTAGTATTAAGAGCGTTCGCGATAGAATTCGCCACCCAAGACGTTTGTAATACGTTGTAATGAAGCTGGAATATTAAAAATGGTTCCGAACCGCTTATTATGTTCTCACCTCGGCGGGGCGGCGGGCTCGTGAAATACGGCCGGCTAATACGGAGCCCCAGGCCTCCGGAGCCTCCGCCACTACCAATAGTTCCTAATTGTGGCGCTATATGCAACACGACTCAATTCACTTTTATAGCACTTGATCACGACTTGATACGTGATGGGGAATCTTAATGTTTGAATCTTTGGAACCTGTTATTCGCATGATAATGTCGATATTATCGTGCAAGAATCTTAAATACGATAAAGCCCCTTAATACTGATTTTCAGAAGTCTAACGTTTAATTGAAATAATCTGAGATATAATAGCTACTGGACAGTAATTAAATAGGTTGAACAGTGTTTCAACAGCCAGTAGACCCACCATTATAATTCCGCTTAATCCCACAAGAATCATGAGAATGTCTTTAATCACGTATTTTACCCACTTGTGCGATAATAACTCTATAAATCATTTAATTTAAGTGCTAAAAATAAACAGCACATCTGAGAACTTCACCGTGCTTAATTAAACACCAGGAGCCCCGAATGACTCAATCATCGGGTACCTATCATCAATCTAAATTACCTTTAAGCACTATAGTTGATTTATTTACTTAATGACGTCTGCGGGCCCTTAAGTGCAGACTGAACATGTTATCATTAAAGTGCTGTTAAAATATTATAGTTTATTTATGTGCTGCTTATGATCCGCTGAGAAATGGCTCATTAACGTTTGTTTTGATATCTGGGAATATAGGTATTTATTACTGGGAAGAATTGGAGACATGATGAAGTTTATGAAGGTTTTATGAACCTACAAAATTGTAATTTTACAGAAATGAACTTCAAAGTTTTTGTTATTAAGGCTGCTCTTTCGAGAAATGCTTAAAGACAGCGTGCAGATGAAACAAATTTCGTCGGCATTTGCTAAGAAATTACATCTGAAAAAAATAGGTAGTAATCTACATGATATGATACGTAATTCGGTTTAGCCAGAATTTATGTATCGGTATCACATATTAAGAAAAAAAAAAAAACACCGAATCACCTCCAAATCGTTGAGATGAAACAATTTTACTCTTTCGTTTTTTAACAAAAGTCTACAAACAAAAAATCTACCTACTACTTTGCAATACAAACGAAAATAATTTGGTTTTGTTATTTTTTTAAAATATGTGTTATATTATCACTGAAAGAATGTAACTTTATTCTCTGGAGGACCTTCAACCCTACAACTAAAGAAGCATATAGATAAAATAGCTGGACATTTCGTTAAAATTGAGAATCACAACATAATCTCGCTGCCGATTAACAGGCTAACGCTAATAGGTTTAAGATGACCGTGGTTAATCTGACGGGCAAATTAACCATTAGTTAAACCGCACACGGAGAAGGCGCAGCTTCTAACTTTGGTAGGGTTACCACCACGGCCTAACTACCCTTTTTAGGGTTCCGAACAAAAACCGAAACCCTTACAGGATCACTCGGGTGTCTGTCTGTATGTCTGTCCGTCTGTCACAGCCAGTTTTCTCCGCATCCCCTGGACCAATTCTGTTGAAACTTGGTACACATATGGACTTCTGTGACCCAAACATGGACGCGTTACGTAAATTATTAAATTTTTAGTATGGGGGTCAAACTAGAAAATTTAAAAAAAAAGTTTTTTCAACAATATCGTGTGACACATCAAATGAGAAAGCTTACTGTGAGGGTTTTAATTATATTTTTTTCATAATTTTAAAATAAATGGTTTTGAAGTTATTCAAGAAATTAGACGAAAAATGACCATTCTTAACCCTTATCTCCAAAACTACTGAGCCTAAAATTTTGAAAAAATTGGAGATGATAGATCTTTACCTATAGATTACAGGAAAAGAAGTCTCGGCCCTGGGACGCAAAGGGCATTGGGAGGAACACGGATGGGTTTTAGTCAGTAAGAGTCTGACACTCCCTCCTGCTTCACCCAGAGCGGGAGGATTCATTTGATGATTTCCCATCCTTAAAAAAAAAGGGCCGCGGTGACTCTTTGGAACTAATTCCGCAACCCTGGCAGGCACTGGCCCTAGCTGCAACGGCCTACCTACTCTACTTTTCTCTTCTTCTCTGTCAACTCCATCTAAAACTTGACCATAAAAGATTATTTTTAGCAAAAAACCCGCTCGTTGTAACACCATTTAATTTTTTTAAGTTCCTAATGTGATTCGTTATGTTGGCCAATAAAGATTATTTCTGTTCATTTAGGTATATTCGAAGAAAATGCAAAATAGTTCTTCAATTCTTATTTGCAAATAAGTAAATTCCTTACGGCTTCCTTTAACTCTGAGGAAATTATTGGGAGGATATCATTAGGTACTTCAAAACACCAGTAAAAAGAGAGAAATTGTGAAAAGGAATCTTTTCATCTCCATTATCAGTAGCTTTTCAAAAAAACTACTGATAATGGAGATGTCTTAATCAGCCGTTTAATTTGCGGCCTAGCCTCTTCATTGAACGGCGCCGTTTAATCAGCGGCCTGAATAAAATCCCGGCATTTTTGAACAGCTAGGTATATTACTTGGTTCGATATCGTTTAATGACTTGCTTATCCAAGTAACACATAGGGCACAGGAAGCTTAGGGCACCCTGACACGGGTAGGTTAGGTTAGAATAGTACGACGGGACTTGGTTTTAAATTGTCTGATCAAGATTAAGATTATCCGGTTTAAGAGTAGCTAATATTTTCATTGTTAAGAAATAAATCACAAAAGTTTTAATGAGTGAGCGAACTTAGCTCCCGTTATCGTAAGCTAATAAACGGATGATTAAGGCTTGTATGCATGCCAATGACCTTGTGCATATAAACGGAGCTAACTACTCCTCTACGTGCCAATCCGCTACCCGCATTTTTAATTTATAAAAAAAATAACATATTTTATAAAAGTAACAACACCAAGTTATTTTAGTTTGTATTGCAAAGCAGTAGATATTTTTTTTAGACTTGTTAAAAAATGAAGGAGTAAAATGATTTCATCTCAACGATTTGGAGGTGATTTGGTGATTTTTTTTTCCTATTATGTGATACCGATACATAAATTCTGGCTATGCCAAATTACGTATCATATCATATAAATTACTACCTATTTTTTTCAGACGTAATTTCTCAGTAAATGTCGACGAAAAGTTGCTTCATCTGCACGCTGTTTTTAAGCATTTCTCGAGAGAGCAGCCTTAAGCCGGCCTTAAGATAGCTGCGACAGAGACATGTCTAGCGGTAAAGCAACCGTAAGCCCTAAAGCTCGTACCAGTACCGTATTCGTTAAACTTGTTGTAAGATTGATCATCGAAATTCATGAATACATATTTAAAAGAAAGAAACTCATACATAAGTAACAATATTCAAAGCTGTTACCAATTTCTTTGACAACCCTAACACAAAGTTAGTAGGAATTTTGTTACGGAATGACGTAAACTTGTTTCAAACCGAGACTGTATTTATTTGATTGTTCACTAGTCTGGTGGAAACGCATTAATTTTGCTCCCAATTCGACGATAAGTGATTTTGACTCATGTTTTATTTTCTTCCCAAGTTCCCAAATCTAATGAAGTCAGCAGTTCATGAAATCTCATAACAGCTAAGACTGTCACTTAAAATCTTTAGTAAATGAAGTTTTAAAACACGTCTAGATTCTATGAAAAAATAAAATTGAGGTGGGTGAAAATCTTCTTTTGGCTGCTTCATTATTGTACATTCAAAGTATCAAAAACTGCTGGAATTTTCGATTTGTAACCAAGTTTACTCTCCTTACTTGTATTAAACAAGACACATTAAGCACCAAAAAACTAATTCAAACAATGATTAACCATCCCACGTCAATTCTAATACATCTTACATAAAAATAACCAAAAAAATTAAACAAAACCATATTTAAATCAAGATTCGACTCATCGAAACAACGAAATATTAACTCATCGTATAGATTTTTTATAACATAATTATCACCTCGGCTCTCTAATGTGGAACCTAATTTCTTGTGTGGGTCGACGCGAGATCTTTTATAGATCCCGCTGAGGGGCCTTGATGGCTGCCTATAACACCGCAGTGTATCTATTGGTCGGCGAATGTTATGTTCGGCAATATGGCGTCGGTTTTCGTAAAAATTTGTATAGAATATTTAATTATTATTTAACTATGTACAGTAGCCAGCCGACCTTTGGGTTAAAAAGAATGAACTGTGGTAAGCGTACAAAAAATGAATAACTTGAAAAGATAGTCACACATTGGTCTTTATCAATGCTACTTGTAATTATTTAGTTTGTGTAAGAATCTCGCTACCTCTATATTATTATGCACGGTCTAGTTCTTGTGGTATTAATCAACTTGCTTAGAATAGCGCTGGATCGATTTCTACCAAGTAGAACTAGAATTGTAATAACACCTTATCTAAATTACCAGAACCGATTGCCTTCTATGGATTATCTGTAAACGATACAAAGCTTGCAAAGAGTAATTGTTATGTACAAACTATGATAATTTTCAACAGACAATACAGGTGGGCACCTTGTTAGAAGTAAGTTTGCTTTACCTACTTCGTGTAGTCTAGATTTACGTCTTGGTATATAGAAAGACCAACATATGGCACGAATACTTTTGAAAAAGGAACTTTACGTATAAAACTTACAGCTGGGTCCATAAAACATTGCAGCTGGCCAAAACACCTGTTCCGAAACGGTGTGAGCACCTCCGACTTTATTTTGACATTAATAAAAATATCATCGCGGGGGTTATTATAAGCGAGCGTGTCTAACAGATCTCTCTGGGAGACTGTTAATTATGTGGCCACAAAACAAAATGTCGGATCCCTCCGGAACAATGGTCAAGTGTGGTCCGGACCACCAGCTTCGCTCTCACCTTAATGGGTCAATTTACCTTCACGGCTTGATGCGTAATATGTAATATTAAATATTTGATGTATATGGACAAAAAGTGGGTTAGCTCTGGTGGTTGCAATTGATGGGTTTTCTTTGGATTGCTTGCTTCGGGTATCGGTGAGTAGTACTTGACGATTTTTGCGACAACTTTATTCTTTTGACTCAAGGCTACCGCGCTGCGACAATGTGACATAACATTTTCATTGTATTGTTCCTATCTGTACTGCGCCTGTCTGCAGGAGCCTGCATTGCATGAAAAGTGGTGCAAATGCCACTGAAGAACTTGTAACTTTTTATAACCAAAGTTTTTTTTGCTTTGTTTAGTAGCGATCAGGAAACACAGACTTTGGCATCCCATTCCAAATACTGTGTTTAGTTAAGATTCATCACGTAATTTATGGTTTAAAAGGTATTTTCCACATAAATAAAAAATATAACCATAAAATTACATTATAAGCAGTAAACAATGAGAAATTAATGAGACGAAAAGATATTGCGTCTATAAAAATTAATTCTACAGCATTTCATATTTTTACGACATGTTGTGGTAGATTTTACTAATGGCAACATTGTAAAAGTCGTTATATTTAAAGATCATCTTATCGCTTGGACATTAATGTCATAAAACTATGTGGATGGCTGTAAATTACGTTTAATTACTACATAATGATGGTTGCTACTAGTCTAGGTTTATGTTGAAGTTTTGTAAAACTAAGTAGCGTTATGTTGGGTCATGGTCTCAGCAAAATACTAATAGGTTAAAAGAGTTTGTTTTTTTAGGGTTCCGTAGTCAAAGAGTAACTAACGGAACCCTATTACAAAGCCTACGCTGTCCGCTTGTCTGTCAGCGGGCTGTATCTCAAGAACCGCAATAGGTAGACAGTTGTTCAGTGTGTATTACTATTGCCTCTATAACAAAAAAATAGTAAAAATTGAATAATATAAAAAATTCAATGGTGGGGCACAGGAAACGTGTTTTTTTTTGTTTGGTTTATGGTATCCGGAATCGTTTAGGTGAGAGTCCGACTCGTACTTGGCCAGTTTTTTCCGACTTTAGGCTGTGAAGGTAAGATAGCAGAAGTACCGTCTTATATTCTTGACTGGCGTTTGCCAGCAGCTCCGTCCGGTTGAAAGTCGAAAATAGTCTGATATAATCATCCTAAAGTTGAGACAAGCGTTAACGTTACTTTTCGAGTAGCACCGCTCTAGTGATGTAGGTTAATGAAAAACGTTGCATTCTTTTTGCTTTAATTAATATATTAATTCTCACAGTTCTTGCTGCACATGCTCAATATTTATATGCCAGTGACAACTTCCATAATAGGTAACATACTTTTTATATTTCATTGTCAATAAAGATCACATCTGATTAACAACACTATGGCTCTTTGTCCGCGGGCATAAATTAAGAACAGTGTAGATACAGCCTTATTATCTCGCTATAAATGTCACTAGACACCGGGTGGGTCCGAAATAAATTAAATGGCCGTCTCCCACTATAATTAACAACTATAAACGTATTACAAATTAAATAATTTGTACCTAAGCGTCGTGTTTGTATTAAAAAAACGAATGTATGAACGTAAATTGTATTAAATCGTAAATCCCTTTAATAAGTAAGCACGGGACGTGGCATGCCGGTCTCATGTCAGATTTGGTTACGGACATTAATATAATATTATTAACCAACTTAATTTGGGTACCCAAACAAATCTAACACCAATCTTGTTGCCCAAACCATAAGGTATAAATTCGTGAAAATTGGGACTGTCGTATCTGCAAATGTGACTTTGTTGGGCAGTATTTAACTTTGGTTTGACATGTTTATTATTAGACGGAAGGGGCCTATTAAATTATTTGTAGTAATCCTGTACGGTAGGTCCCGGTATTTTGGTTCAACTGTCCGCCACTCGTGTCAAAATGCTTGTAGCATTAGCTGGTGGCCACAAATCTGGGCTTACGGCATGTTTAGGTGTCAGTGAGGAAATTATAATGATACTCTATAAGGAGAGACGATGAATTGGAATGCTAGATACGAACGGGCTTTCGTATTTGCGGATGGTAGAAAAAAATGAAATAATGTTTTGAATTTAGAAGTTTGAGTGAACTGGCTTCTCCTGGGTAAGCTCACTCTATCTAGTCTCTGTTACCTCTGTCAAGAGTGAACCCATCTCAAATAAAAAATATCGAATATTTACTATAATCTTTCATAGTAAGTATGTTTAGGGTTTGGCTAGTGTTAGGATTTTCACACTTTTCATAGTTTTCTGCTTTTAGACCTATAAATATATATAAATTCAGATTTCTGCCTTCAAAAGTATCAAAGGAAAATGCCTCCTACCTTTTTACCAACAAACTAGTTGACCAATCTATACTAATATTATAAAGAGGTAAAGTTCGTGAGGTTGTAGGAGGTAATCTCTGGATCTACTGAACCGATTTTGAAAATTCTTTTACCAATAGAAAGCTACGTTATTTGTGAGTGTCATATATTAACCCAAAAAATACTGCCCAACGAAGTGGGCACGTGTCAGCTGGTTAATAATATAATTGCTTATCATATTATCTTGTTCGGCCTTTAAAAAAAGGTTTTACATAAGAAACTTTCAGTATAGGTACTCATTTGTCTTCAAAATAACAAAATATCACGCCTTTACTTCCCAAAGGGAAGACTGACGTGTACCTACCTATCTAAATCACACCCACATTTAGCTGGTCCTTTATTTATAACTGACAAAGCTTTGGCCAGTTTAGGTCTTACATAATTGTGATTCAATATTTTTTACATGTTAGAGACGTACCTATTCAATATTTATTGATGGATTGTGACACCATGAACACACTTACAATATTACGACTACGAGTATGCCCCTCACTAGCCGAACACATGTCGAACTATAAAATTAAAAACAGAAAATTACATCACACGAGAACATGTGCGGTTAAATATAATCGATCGGGAACATAATACCGTATACGACAAAGTTTATAGCACATAAAATGGGGTGTGATCATACAAAACGATCGGCCAATGCTATATAATACCATATTTTATAGGCATGTATCGCCATAACTGGAGACCACCCACATAGTCGATTTACTGAAGCCACGCCCATAAACCGCTCTTCAATTTTGAAGAAATATGCTGGTGTTGGCTTGACGCCTTGGCTTACTAATTTAGGCACCTACGATATATTTTTGATTTGGATTTCGATCGGTCTCTATTCAGAGTTTGATGAGTTTACCTGCGTAGTCGATTAGTTTGTTTTCTGCATCGACTAATTTTTTGTTTTGGTATCTGTCTCTCATACAGATTTATGATTATGCTTGCCGGTATGTCTGTGGTTCATATGCGATAGTATGTGTTTATACGTATAAAACGCCGGATGTTAAAACTATTCACTTTAGATTTTCCATAGCAAAATCTATTTTACGAAAAGCCTCTGTTATTTAAAAAACAACTATCAAAACCCCTAGGTCTTCTTATACTCAAGAAACAATCGAGTCTGCACTACCAATAGTTATTGTTATTAGTCTTTCATCTCTCCCACCGCTGAATTGCAATCGGCTAAAAGAACCGCAGCACACAATAGTCCCATTCGACTAATAAAAACGTAGACACTCGAAGTGTTTTCATAAACGAAGGGACCACACACGGGTCTCATTAAATTATTAAAGCCTCACCCATTCAGAGTCCAATTTGACAAGAATAAATTGGGTGTTATTTTGACGTGTTTTCTTCATAATTTGTACACCTACGTAATTTCGCTGCAGGGGTGCCGATGACGTATCGACTAGACGGTTTAATTAAAGCTCCTTTTTAGTCGATAAGGAAAAAAATCGATTAAGAAAAAAATAAATTACTTAATTGATTTTACAACTATTTCTTAACTTATCTAGGGCATAACCAAGATTTGATTAACCAAACTTGTTCTAATAGACGGCCGCAAAGGAATCGGTAAGTTGAAATAATCGATTATTCGAATAATGACTTCATCGGTATTCCTATTCAAATCGAATCGAAAATTGAAGGTTGCTTCCGAGGCTAATTTTAGGTTGTCACGTCAGTAAATTACACGTCACATACTCAGTGGTATCATTACGGCAGCTTTATTTCAATAATTGAGTCATTTCAAGAGCTTATGTGTCTTTTTATGATGAAAACATTTTGTAAGAACCTTGGAATTACATATTTTAATATGGCCAAGGATTTATGATAAGTCCATGCTTATGATACTTACGTAAGTTTTTGCAGTGGAGGCGAAATTGAAATGTAATCGGTATCCTTGAAAGCAGGACCGTTTTTGTAAGGTTGTGTGGAGAAAATTATTATGGCACGTTGATATTTGAGTAGGACTGAGTTTCTGTGTCATGAAGATTACTAGAAATAATTGAAAATCTATGCGATATTGAGGCCTCCGATATTAAGAAATAAAAATGCAATGTTCCTCTGTTTTTAAGGTGCTGCGAAAATATCTATTTTGGTAAAGATTTGTGTACAAATCTAACTCAATAGAAATAGGTGTGATGAGACGAGTTAGTTGTAGGTACAGAATGTGTAGTTTGTGACGGGTCTCTTAATCTTTATCTACTACAAATTGAAAATCTATCCGTTTTTACGGATGTTCGGAACCCTAAAAACAGAACCCCCCCCCAACAACCCAACCCTTATAGGATCACTTGGGTGTCTGTCCGTCTGTCACAGCCAGTTTTCTCCGGATCTACAGGACCGATTCTGTTGAAATTTGGTACACATACGGACTTATGTGACCCAAAAACGGACGCGTAAAGTAAATAAATATTTTTTTAGTATGGGGGTCACTTTTGGGGGTCAAACTAGAAAAACAAAAAGTTTTTCAAACTGTATTGTGTGACATATCAAATGAAAGGGCTTACTGTGAGCGTTTTAGTTATATTTTTTTATAATTTTAAAATAAATAGTTTTGAAGTTATTCAAGAAATTAGACCAAAAATTACCATTCCCTCCACTTATCTGCGAAGCTAATGAGCCTAAAATTTTGAAAAAAAAAATGCAAATAATAGTTTTAATAATAGTCTGTAATATGTTAAAACAAATGAAATTGGTCGCGAGTCCGACTCGCACTTGGCCAGTTTTTCTAGGTTTTTACGACTACGCCTCCATTTTGGAAAAAAAAAAAACATATGAGTAAGTTGGTAGTTTGATTTTGATAATCTAATTAGGTAGTAAAACTATAAACCAACAATATTTACAAACCCTGGAATAGTTATTTGATCAATAAAACTTAGAATGACACTTAAATCATTTTAATTTCTTTATTGTCTCTAGTGGTAATACCTGATTTGTAATTCACCCTTACATCAAGGCACATAGGGTCGCTAATGAAGTAAATTGAAGTGTCATCGTGTTCCCGGCGGTGTCTTTTGTGTCCTCGTATACTACTCTTGATTCTTGAATATAACATCAAACAAAATGAAAGGGATTCGTTTTTGTGCACGCATTTGTTTTGTTTATTAATTACTGTTTGTGAAGTGTATCGTATCTTTTTAACAAAACTATGGCTCTGTTGAAAAATACGAAATTTTTCGATGTCCGTATTTTTAAAACAAGCCGTTATAATTTTTTTTTTATATTGATAGGCTCGTGTTAGGAGCTTAGTAATTTCAGCCGCAAGTGTTGATCTTCAAGGTTAAGCAACTCTTACCGAGGCAGCCCAGTGGATGGGTGATCATCCATTATATCTCGAGACACCTTCGAGTTTCGGAAATCACATTAATCCGTTGTTCCCTGCCGTAATTTGTAGATGTTTGACAGAGATTACGGTAGTCGGAAGTCAAAAATTTGATACCAGTCTTTTCAGGGGTTACTGTTACCCAGTTACTGGGTTGTAGACGCCAGATACACAGTCGCTACATGATATAAATAGTGGCACTCAATAGGGAATATGCATGAAGTAAATATTTTTTATCTATACAATTTATCTACAAATATAGGTAAAAAATAGAATACTAACAATGAAAACACAATCAAAATTGGTTGGAAAATAAACGAGACATAATTATTTTAAACAAATATATCTGTCCCTCTCGCGAAAACTCTGTTTTCAATGGCAGCTGTATATGCGTATGGACTTTGACGTCAAAATTCATATCGGGCTTCTCTTTCTAGTTGTAATCTTTGAAGCTTTATAACTTCATCGCTGATGAAAATATTTAAAAAATAATTTCATGATTTTTTATTAGAGCTAATAAGTATTTCATTTTGCAAAAAAAAACATCGCATGCATATTCCCTAGAATAGAAGACGACCCATACATAGTGTAAAAAGGGCTAAGCAGAATGATTTTGAGCCTCGCGCTTGGCTCGATCTTACTTGACGGTATAATAACCGGCATGCGTCGTGAGCACACTCGCCATTGGTTGGTTTAAAGACGACAGCTCTGACGCTTCACGTTGTTGGTTTGTAAGTCAATGCTCATCCACATTGTCATTGGGTTTGCAAGTTTCAAGCTGAGGAAAAGGTGCTTCAGCTTGCGGTGGTGGGCGTTAAAACCATCTGCAACGATAAGTTCGCGTGGGATCGCCGAAACCCCGCAGCGCCGAAGCCGTGACAGAAACAATGCTTGCTGCATGTTGCATGCTTGCTCGTATGCTGCATGTTGTATGCTTGCTTGCAAGCTGCATGCTTGCTTGCATGCTGTATGCTTGCTGCATGCATGGTGTATTTTTGCATAGTTTTGTCTTTTATCCCTATCGCCATTTTCCGTCACCATCGCTTCGTGGGGCTCCGTCGACTGGGCCCGAATGAAAAGTTTTGGCTTGACTAGAATTTACCTGCATTGTTTTTGTGAACGCGGTGTAGGAGGGTATGCACATTGACTAAGGGGGGAATTGAAACGTTTAGAAACTGTTACTCGATAGAATGTTTGTCTTGGTAATAAGTTTTATATGAACCAAACAATATAAGGATAATGTAGATCCCGGGTAGACCATGGTCTACCAAAATTTCCTAATCTGAGACATGTCTCAGATTAGGAAATTTTTATTCCGGGAGCAACGTGCTTCTGGAATATTTTTTTAAATAATTTCCGAAACTTGAAGAAGCTACTGCCAGAAGCATATAATTTATAATCCAAAGATAAAATAGATAAAAATGTTCCAAAACTCACCGATCTCCCAGCATTATTATTATGGACATTAATCTTCGACTGCAGATCATCCACCTGCTCTCTTACATCGAGAAACTTCTTGGAGAACTCGATGCCATAGGCCAGGTTGTGAGAGCAGCCGCTCCATTCCCATTTGTTGACCTTCGCCCTGCTGCGGGGGTCGTGGGAGGCGCGGTAACCCAGGGGGTCACAGCCGCAGGAGATCAAGCGGCCTTGTGCGCATGCGCGGGCCACGGAGTGTGCCACTCCTGCCGCTGTTAGCGCGTAAAGGAATGAGGATTCGCGGAAACCTGCGGAAGAGGACGGGTGGTTAGTATAAGGGGTAAAAGAAGGAGGAAAAAACGCAAATACCTTAGGAGGTATTGCGTTTATTCTGTCACACGTTGTATATAAAATTCTTCTGTTACTGGCTAAGTGACTGACAGACAACTTACAGCCGAATCTACTGAACGTAAAAAAAACTGAAATTTGACATACTCCTTAGCTTATGAACGGATTTCCCGAAGTTCCTATGGGAACAGGAAGAAATGGGATATGAGCGTACGAGTCGCGCGCAAAAGCTAATATAATTATATTTCGAAACTTGCAAAACCTATTCACAGTATCCTGTTTTTTGCTCTGGTTGGCAAATATCGCAAAGAAGCAACTTTAAAACCGGCAACTGTGAATCCGTGCGGTAAATTCGAAGCTTATTCATTCAAATTTTATTCAGACATCTAAGTGAATAGTCTAAAAACTAGATCGTAGGTTCGAACTAGTCAATAAAGTAGAGGGCTTAAATGGCCCACCCAAGCCAAACTCGATTGCTCTCATTTATATTAGCTGGATAAAGTTAACTAATCCTGTTAAGCAAATCACTAGTACTTGCTGGTCATGTAAAGCGAGGAAAATGAATAAATATTTGAATATTGAAAAGGACTAGTTTATCTTCTGGTGTTGAAAGTTATGTGATCGCGTTTGCTGTGCTAAAAACAGATAGCTTGGATGTAGAGAGTCTGGATGAGCCTTATAAGTTTCGAAAAGAACAAGCTGTGCAAGTGTTTACCTAAACCAAACGAAATTATAAATCTTTGACCACGCACATGCGAAAAGCAACTGACATCGAAGTAATTTGTGATAAACAAACAAATAAATAAATGGTCAAAATATTTAATGTTCTTGAACGTAGAAAGATTGAAGTGGTTTTGGGCTATTAAGCTAACAATCAAATCTAAAAGACGCCACATTAGAATCAGGCCGTTGAGGATCTTGAACAACTTTAATTTTGATAGAGCTACATGCTAAGTAGAACAATATAGATCTTTTCTCCACGAAAGTTACTTTCAATCCTGGTTGAGGTGACTGACGATAGAACTATGCACAGTAAAATAATAAAAACTGCCATTATTTTGCCTACTACAGTACCAGTATTTAATAAAGGACGATCTCCTTCTTACACTCATTGGCAAGTTTGGAGTCAGATTTTCTGCCGACTACCCGCAAGGACTGTCAAAGATCTATAAATGGCTGCCGGGATCAACAGCTTCACGTGCTTTCCGAACCACGAAGGAAACTCGGTAAATAACGGATGTTCACCCATCTGCTAACCGACTTCGGCAAGCGATGTTCCTAAGCCATGAAGACGATCCGTGCACAGTCACTCGAACCACGACCTACTCGTACAGTAAAACCAGATTTAAAGACATTCACAAAATAGCATTAAACTTTTAGTCGCATCTAGTGACTCTATATCTTCGTGTACAGACATATCTGGTTCTTTATTTCTCTTATTCGGTGTGTGGTCTCGTCGTCTCACGCGGAAGGTACACACAGCATTCCACACTATGCGCATTTATCTACTTGCTTGCGGAATCGCTTCAAAATCGACTTGCACTTAATCTACATAGCAAAAAGATTCAAGAAAATATACATGTTACAGCAAAAGCAGGTGGGTATTGTGAATAGGGCGATTTTGCGAAGCTACAGGATGATAGTAAAAAAAGAAAACCCGTAACGCTGGAAAAGGATACAGGCCTTACTGTAAAATCAGATCACCGTTAATAACAGCAACATCATTCAAGATGCTGGGTGTACGGTATCAGTAACACAATTTAAAGCAATAAGTTAAAAGGGAAATTTGCATAAAGAATACCTTTAGGTAAATGGAATACCTATCGAATGACTGGCACAAAATAGCCTTTATTGACACAACAAGGGAGCTTAACTTCTGGTGTGCTCCATTGTTGACCACGTCGCTTTACATGAGGGAGATGAGACTGTGGTCAAACGTAAACCAATCAATCTTAATAGAACTGTTCAGACGGGAGGAAGGCTAGGCAAATTAATTGAGCCTTTATTGACACAACAAGGGAGCTTAACTTCTAGTGTGCTCCATTGTTGACCACGTCGCTTTACATGAGGGAGATGAGACTGTGGTCAAACGTAAACCAATCAATCTTAATAGAAATGTTTAGACGGGAGGAAGGCTAGGCAAATTGATTGACCCTTTATTGAAACAACAAGGGAGCTTAACTTCTAGTGTGCTCCATTGTTGACCACGTCGCTTTGCATGAGGGAGATGAGACTGTGGTCAAACGTAAACCAATCAATCTTAATAGAACTGTTTAGACGGGAGGAAGGCTAAACAACTGACACACGTTTACCCACAAGGAGTGGAACTCTACCTGCGTCTGTGTTTCCGAACGCATTTTACCGTAATCTCTTCAAAGTTATAGTGAACAGGCTTCTTATGGGTAAGTTCACTCCATTTGTCGCTGTCCTAGACTAGAGTCAAGAGCAAACCCATTGCAAGTAAAAAAAATGAAGAAGCCTTGTGACTTTAATTTGGCTCCGTAATTTTTCGCTTAAAATTATTTCAAATGCTGTCCATTACCGCTTTAGCAGATAGTTGCAGCACTTCCAATAAATCCAAAGCAACAAGAGTGTACGGCGCATTCCGATGATATCGCGATACGGTATTTATCATACATAAACTAGGAGGCTTCCAGTCCACATTCGATTTATGTAACGTGACCAGAATACTTTGAAATTAATGTGGGACTTATGGAATAATAGAAAGAATTCTTCCAATTTTCACTGGGAACATTGTGTCTCTAGGGTTATGGAACTAAACCTCCAAAATTCATTAAAGGGTTATAGCTTAGATGAATCAAGTTTTTGCTTTCACGTCAGGCGCAGTACCAAGTGAGCAACTGTTTCATGGAGAAGTAGTTTTTTTATGAACACCAAAGAAATCGCCAAAAATGATAATGGCCAAAATAGCCAAGAAATATTTTATATCTGCCTAAACTATTTATTTTCAGTACCTGGATGGATTTTTTTTACGGCTTTTTCTAAAAATTAAACCTAGCTAGATCAATTTATCGCTCCTGAAACCCCCTGCATATTAAATTTCATGAAAATCGTTGGAGCTGCTTCCGAGATTCAGATTATATATTTATATATACAAGAATTGCTCGCTCGTATCTATGAAATACCTTTTCATAGATAGATGATTGCAGAGACAAACAAAAGCGAGTTAAAATGACACTAGACTTAGATTTTATAGCTCGCTGATGACAATATCCTCGTCACCATTTTCGAAAGCAATGGGTGGCCTGCATCCTTAATCAAGTAACAGAGCTCTGCTATTTGTAACAGATGAATTTAAAGCCAATATGTAGGAATGGTAATTAATAAAATACAAAAATGCTTTTGAACTGCACTCTTGCTTGCACATAGTTGGCAGCGCGAACCATACTCAAACGTTGGTATGCTGTCTAGTCCAGCAATAAGTTACGACTTAAGCTTTAATTCAATTCCCTAACACCACACACATGGTGGGAAAATAATAAAGATAATAAATAATACATATTGTGGTATTGTCGCGAACATAAGAGAAGTTCTTTCAAGTCAAAATCATAAAAGACTTGAGCATCTTCGACGATCGTTAATCCTCAATAATCCCACTATTCCAGGACTTAGACAAAAGAGACTGTCCTGCTGAATTCTAACCGCCTGGCCCCACAGATTTATTGGAACGCGGAACGTAACAACCACCATTTATCTGTTTTATTCCAATAAATTAAATAGTGAATCCACCGCGTGATGTCCAGATAAGCTGTTCGACCCGCACAATGTAATCTTTTTACCATAAATAGTATGACGACCGATTTGCATTTGAGTTAGGTCTGTCTTTAAATTAATTGTGCTATTCTTGCTATTTCATTGTGTTAACCTGAATAGGCCTTTGGATTTTAAGTGCCATCTTTAATGGGCAATTATGGGAGTTCCACCTGCTTTTGTTTCTTGTTTCTTGAGCTATATGAACCGTTAATTCTTGGGTGCGTGCACTTTATTGTGTATCTCATGTTGAAGATGATAAAGCTTGGTTTTAATTTCGATTTGATTGCTTGTGATGGGCTCATTGAGGTTGAGTTACACCGTGCATTTTTTAATAGTTTTCTTGATTTTTATGACTACTGTTTTTTATGTTTTGTCTTTCCTTACTAGTAATACGACACTTTTATTCGTTCAGTATCTCAATGCATGATGCATGAAGCGAAATCGTAATCAGATCGATCGATCAGTCTTTTGTGCAAAAAAGACAACTAAGATTTTGGTGCCTGAATAAACTCTCAGATATCGTTATCTCAGATCTGTATAAAATAATCGATTCATAATTACTAATTAAGTGTCCCCATAATTAGTAAGTTTTCTTTTTTATTCAAACGTTGTTTTTCGTCGCTCCCACGACTGCACCCGAATCTTTATCTCGATATATTTGATCCGAATGAATCGAATAAATTAAAACGATTGTATCGAGTGATTAATTCGAGGATCCGAGTTATCTCTACGGATTAGTGGCTCCCTCTGTAGAGTGAGCCTAATTGACACCCAGAGATATGGTTTATTAAAATAATGGGCGTTTTATTTTTGGGTATTTAAAGCTATCATTTTCTTGTATCGATGGAATCACATTCGCTGTTATTACATGTAATTTAATGTAATATTTTTTAATGTTCTGCTATTATGAGTTTTGTTTGAAGTTGAGTTAATTATCAGTACTGACATATTAATCTGAAGCTCATATATCAGAACTTGTTTGGGTTCAATTGAAGGTGTTCTTGGATTCCACTTTGGGGTTGAGCATTCATTATGATTAATTAATTCGTTATGACAATCTCGGTATCTATCTCCCAGTTTATCCCTTGAAAAATTAAAGTATGATTTTGTGTAGTTATTTTTGACGATACGATTGGCGCAGTGGTTGTGCGATTGACTGCTGCGACGCAAGTCGCGGGTTCGATTCCTGCACGGAACAAATGTTTGTATGGCCTACAGATAGTTGTTCCGGGTCTGGTTGTTTATGTGTGTGACTTTGTATGTTTGTGAACGCGCCCACGATACAGGAGAAATTCCTAGTGTGGGGCAACGTTTTTAAAAAGAAATAAAAAAAGAAAACTAAACTCATCTTCCCCACAATGATAATTTAAAGTTCTAGTTGGTGGATGGCCGCAAAAACTGCCAGACATGATTTAGGATGAATCACGTTTAATATGATGATAATCATTATAAATCAGCCACTATCTTCGTCAAGTGATCGTCCGCTCGATGAATTAATACTGTATTACGGTCTTTTAGACTGTACGACTTGTTATCTTGGCTTTTTACCAGTAGACCTTTCTGGCAGTCGCCAAAGAAAGCATTTTGTCTTGTATAAGCTGAATTCTTGATTGTTTATGAAGTTTCCCAAATATCAAAAACACATTGCGCTTGATTTCTCATTGATTTATAAGATTAAATTAGACATTGTTCTGATCTGTAGAACGTTTTATGAAAAGGCGATTTCGGATCATTGACGCATTGTCCTGTCGCGTCTGGCTGTCTGGGAGCCTATACTGCAAATGTAGATGGTTATGAAAGACTTATGTGTTACTACGCTAGTATTATATTATATCTATGGTGTTACGGATATTGATGCGTTTTCTGAAAATTGTTGATGGTTTTTAATCATTGAGTAGTGTAATGTATGTAGTAAACATATTTGTACAGCTAAATCATTCAGCATATCGCGATAGAATAATTTCAATGACTGCAAGTCGTTTCTGCTTCAAAATATTTGGTTTGTCATCAAAGTATAATTCTACACAATCCAATTGATCCGACGGCCGATCGGAAACACCGAATCGTATGCTATAAAATCATTCTCTTACTATGGTTATCACTCGAGATCGAATATAAACTGCTGATGTATGTTACGGTGTCCCATCCAAATAGGGTGATGTTATTGTTTATTTATAAACTCTTCCCATCCAGGACGTGCTTTTTCCAACTGGCCAGTGACAAATTTATATTTGTCGATCGACCGAGACGCGATAGAATCGATGCGTCGCGATTTATACCACGCTCGGTTGATCGATTTCGATGATCCCGAGTTATGTATCGGATTGGGTGTACTGTTATCGACGAATTATTGTATGCTTGCCAAAGTTTGTTTGTCCTGAAATGGGGACTCGGCTCTTGTGGAATGATTTCTGAACGGGATGAAGAAAGCGGTGCTACATACCAAATAAAATTCGCTTCAGTCCATTTTGGTAATGATTTTTAAAGTTAAATGTTTGATGGTCCACAATCAAATTTTTGTACTGTAAACACACCGTTCTGTCTACTTTAATTGCTTACCAATTAGCCCACTAGATGCTCTACTTTTGTAATGTTGTATTCAGTAATGATACAATTAATTCAAGTTTTTGTGACTTGCCAAAGGACGTCTAGGCATCACTAAATGGCGGCACTCGTATGATGAGTTAAATTTAGATATACATTTCATGTTTTACTTTTATTCCGTGGAGCGGACATGCCTTGTATGAACACAATAAAACTGAAACAGCTTCGGGTAGACCAAGTTAGTAGATGGGACCCGTATTGTCCATAAAGGCGTTCTCACACTAACAGAATAATTAAGCATGACTCGAAAATTAGTTTTATTGAATTCTAAGTAGACACAAACAATTATTTGAGCCGAGTGCTTTAAAAATCAAACAGGAACATTTCTATATAGGGAGTTAACTGAGCCGCATTATACCACGGTTGTATTATAATTACCAGCATCCCACGTTTTAGTGTCAATTTGCGCCAATTAGTCGGCCTTAAGGTCGTATATCGCCCGGACCGATGCCCGTGCCGAATTCTTTAATCGACTTTAATGAATTCCGATTATTCGTTTTCGACTTTTTCCAACGAAATGCTCTGAATTTCGAACGGGTGACAGATTTTAAATTCTTCCCTTACACTTGTACCATAGCTTTTTGTACGTGTTTGTTTTAATAATGCATGATATGTAATTATTTTCGTTACGAGTCGACGAATAAAAAACGTTCGGCGATTTACGACACTCGGTCTATAACGAGTTCTGTCCTCTCATATGTATAATTTGTTGCTGTTTAATTAATATGGGACCGATATTTGCAATTTAAATATTAATTTATCTGTCCAATAGCGTTCGTGTTACCCATAAGTAGGTATACAATGTTGAAATCGAGTCAGTTTTATTCACATTTGCGATTTAAAATTGGTCGGTTGGTCAACGTAGCAAAAACAAGTAACGCTTCTGAACCTAATTACTTATACCTGTCCATCAGTGGGACAGCCGGACAGCGGACAGCTCACGTCGGCGCCCGCGACCGCAGCGCCACCTCGATTCCTCGAACCACGGATTAAATTGGTAAATCTACATTCGTTCCATATAGGGCGACACGGCGCCGACTTGCAAAAAATCAACAGCCTAAGTAAATACAAATTTCAGTTTTATCATTGAACGTTTTATTTCATTTCCGATTCTTAAGCGTATACGAACGCGGACGTTTTATTTAATCGAATGCGCATAATGATTGGTTTTTCCGAGCAGCGTCGGCGGTGGTCGTCTTTTTCCGTGTTGTGTAACATTGTTTCTGCTGCGCGTGCGCCGCGCGGCCGACGCTCATGCTCGCGCATCATGCGTGATTTACGATTGTGCACTTTGTGATTTTTAAAACAGTTTTTAGTGGAGGTTCTCGCTTCCAACTGGATAGCTTATAAATCTGGCGCCAAAATGAATGAACTCCATTGAGTTTTTCGCTTGTCAATTATTGGAAATACTCCGTATATATTCATACAATTACTGGTAATGATTACTTCAGTTTTTGTCGTTCTTTATATGGATAACGGGGTGGTCGCATTGTTTGGGCTGCATATGCCTAAAATTATATAAAATGCTAATGAACTAACATGCATTCAAATAGCTTGAGCCATATCGCCAAGCTTTCTTTTTTACTGCAAAGTGTTCAGAATACGTTTATGGAAATAATTAAACTTTTATTGTTAGCCAGCATTATTTAAAGATTTTAAAGGACGTCATTATGTAAATGTGTTCTATTTATGTAAAACTGTCATACCATTCAGCTTAGTTAAGCAACTCTTTATGTATAAGGAATGTGCAAACAGTTTTACCGTCTAAGTCTCTGGATCAAATTGGATGGGAATCTGTATTAACTCAATCGATTGTCCTTTTTGGTCTCGTTCCATAAAAATCAAGAGGACACAAGAATTTTTAAACGCTTAAAGGATTGTTGAGCCTCCAAAATCTAACGACTTCGAAAATTCACGCTTCACCAGTGTTTTAGGGTTCCGTACCTCAAAAGGAAAAAAACGGAACCCTTATAGGATCACTTTGTTGTCCGTCCGTCTGTCTGTCAAGACTGTTTATGTCGGGAACGCGTGGAGGTCGAGTTGAAATTAAAACCATACACTCAGGTCTATGGCTCCTTGCAGCTGTGAAAAAATCAAACTTCTAAGTTAACGTAACAAAAGATACGGTCGTTTATGCCGCAAAAACGTATATTTCGACAATCTCAAGGGAATTAAAATGTATAAGGTATTTCCCGTTGACCTAGAACTATGAAATTCGGCAAGTTATACCGTCTTATACTACAAGTATAGCTGAAAATCTGAAAACTGGACATTTTTAATTAAATCATAAAAAAATGTAGTCTTTATTTAACCTGTAAGCACCCGTTCGCAATAGCCGTCGCGACGCAAAAACAATTGAATAATTTATTGTAAAAAAATCGGCGGCCGCTATGTTTTTTGGTCGATCGGAGGCCATAGGATGTTAAACACTGCGTTTTTAAAAAAAAGAAGTTTAAACCGCGTGATTTGGTATGGCATGTGGGATGCCATTATGCGTCAATTTCAGCTGACGCCCAATTTCACACACGACGAAAAATCACCGGTTAAAGTAATATGTACCAACAAATTTGTACGGAACCCTCGGTGGGCGAGTTTGACTCGCACTTTTTAACGGTTTTTAGGGTTCCGAAAAAAAGAACGTTATAGGATCACTCGAGTGTCTGTCAGTCTGTCTCTCTGTCCGTCTGTCTCAGCCAGTTTTCTCCGGATCCACTTGACCGATTCTGTTGAAATTTGGTACACATATGGACTTCTATGACCCAAACACGGACGCGTTACGTAAATTATTAAATTTTTAGTATGGGGGTCACTTTTGGGGGTCAAACTAGAAAATAAAAAAAGAAGTTTTTTGAACAATATTGTGTGACATATCAAATGAAAGGGCCTACTTAATTATGAAAAAAATATAATTAAAACCCTCACAGGTTTTAATTATATTTTTTTCATAATTTTTATAATAAATGGTTTTGAAGTTATTGAAGAAATTAGACGAAAAATGACCATTCCCCCCCCCCCTTATCTCCGAAACTACTGAACCTAAAATTTTGAAAAAAATGGAGATAATAGATCTTTACCTAAAGATTACAGGAAAACTATTAGAAGTCTGTAGTGTTAAAATGACATGTTAAAAAAAATAAATTCTTTCGGAACCCTTTGCACGCGAGTCCGACTCGCACTTGGCCAGTTTTCATTACTAGAGAACGTAAAGGATCACGATAGAAGTAGATTCAGAACAGCTTAAACTTAAGCAATATTAAAAACAGATATAAAGACATATCTTTATATCTGTTTTTGATAAGAAAGTCAATAAATGTACGTGGGTCAATGATTGTTACTGCACATTTATCTGGTGCCTACCATATTACGTTTAAGTGTTGTATCATCCACATTACCTAAGTTGAGACTAAACAGCAGTCTTAAAAAAATGCAAATTTCAAAAAGCATTACAAGCAGCAGATATATGACGCTGCAAGGGTTCCGTAGCAATTAAGCCCCGTTCGGTACCTTCGGCTTGTGTTGCGAATCGCTAATTACCAAAACCAGCCGATAACTCGGTTGTGACGTCAGCAAGACTAATTTACGATCCGTAGGGCTCGCACGCGCAGCAATTAGATCTGGTTTAGTATCGAAATTGAGAAGCTGTGACGTAATAAATTGATAATATCTTTATTTCGGACAAGAAATTCTGTTATTATTGTGGGTAACTTGTTAGTAGCTTAGTGTAGGTACTTATTATCTATCAGCGATCCGTTCCGACTTCGCCGGTGTGTTACTTATATTTCAATAAATAAAACTTTTTTACAAAAAAATATAACCGACTTCCAAACAAAACACAACAAAGTATAAAATAACCTTAATTTCGGAGGTCGGTGTTATAAAACAAAGAAACAAAACCAAAAACATCGACTTCCGAAATTAAGGTTATTTTTTTGTAAAAAAGTTTTTTATTTTTCACATTTGAGTGGTGATACTTGGACGATGTCTTCGTATTAGGCCAATGAAAATGTATGAAACAGCTGATATTCTTTTCGAGTTTTCGGGGTTGGTCTCAAAGTAAAAGTTGTTTGTAATCATGTGTACTTTCACTGCCTAAGAGGTTGTTGGTGTTTTACAAATAACCCTGTATATATAAAAAAATACCCACCGAATTAAGAACCTTCTCCTTTTGTGGAAGTCGGTTAAAAAAAACTTTTATATAATTCTTGTTCTGACAAGGACAAGGAAATTCCGGATTTTTTTTAAGGCAAGCCTCTCAAATGTTGATATTTTTATTTTAGACAATATTTTTGTTTGTTACAAGGCTGTTCCTCATGGATCTCCGTACAACGTACCTCAAAGAAAGAGAGTCGCACCTCCCTGCTTTGGTCTATCAGAATGGAGTTGGAGCTGGCATGCACTCTGCACAGCAACGAGGCAGATTTCTGTCTAATGATGGCACGGAAACCATCGAGCCATCAGCCGAAAGATGTCCACTGCTGGGCACAGGCCTCCCCCAAGTGTCGCCTCAACCACCGGTCCTGTGCGTCTCGCATCCATCGGCTACCCGCGACCCTCACCTGGTCATCGGTCCACCTTGTGGGACCTTCCAACGCTGCGTCTTCCGGTACCGTATCAAGGTTTGCCTTGCGAAAATACCAGATGTACTTACTGCAGAAACGAGACAGCCCCATCAACATCTTGAACTCATTATTTATAATTTGGTGGAGAAATGGAGTAGAAAGAGCCTGGTTTCATAGGAGTTCGAAAATCTCCGAGACATCGCTTTAGCAGACTACTGGATCAAAATCAAAAGAGAATTCATGGAAACTTATAGGGGATCAACAGACAACACGGAATTTGTTTTACTGTGAAAACCGCTAATTGATATTACAAGAATTTGTCACGAGAATGCGAGGGTTTATAACCGTTAGAAGAATAATAAAATGTGCCTTCTTTATAGATATGGTTTGAGTCACTCCCAGTACGTCTACCATGAGTTTTATCAATCTATACTCGCTAGCGACTGTAGTTAAAAAAATGTATGAAATCTTTTAAAAAACAAATTTCTAATTTATTTGTTTAAGTTGTTAACCAACAGGCAAGCAAGTTGCAAGTAAACTTTAATTAACAACTAAAAAAATTAATTAGAAACTTGTTTTTTAAAAGTTTTTATACATTTTTTTAACAACAGTCGCTAGCGAGTATAGATCGATAGAACTCTTGGTAGACGTACTGAACTCAACTAGTCTCAATCTGCCTAATCCTTTCCCAAATATGTTGAGGTCGGCTTGCAATCATGTAAAATACTGGTACTCAATTGTATCTAGTGAGCAACTGAGCACCAGTATTATACATGAACCGACTGCGTACACAAATTCTAATATCCTGTTACTGATTGGTGTCTCTTCTGACTATCCGTAATTACAAGACGAACGGCGATGCGCCACCGGTACATGGTGGACATCCCACCCACGCACAAAACGTTTTGGGAACACATTCATAGTGCGTACAGCTAAGGAGTGGAATTCCCTGCCGGAGTCTGTGTTTCCTGATAGCTACAACCTGGGAGTCTTTAAGTCAAGGGTGAATAGGTTACTTTTAGGCAAGCGTGCTCCATCTTCGACCACATCATCGCTTACCATCAGGTGAGATAGTGGTCAAACGCGAGCCTATAAATAGTAAAAAAACTGTCTCGTTTCTTTAAATGATAATTCAGCGAGAGTATATCTCTGACTTTCTTTGATTGTAGTTAAGTGACTGACAACGGTTAACATGAAAAAAGGCGAAATAAAATACAATGAAGGTTACTTGACCTTCATTGTCTTTTATTTCGCTTTTCGTCCAATTGGATTTCTACACTAATATTATAAAGAAGAAAGATTTGTTTGTTTGAATTGAATTGGCTCCGACACTATTGGTCCGAGCATTGGATAGCTACATTATCAGGGAGTAACATAGGCTATAAATTATCCCCGTACTGCCACGGGAACGGGAACTACGCGGGTGAAACCGCGTGACGTCCACTAGTCTAGTAATATGGTGATGAATAAGTTTACTTATACTATAACTCAAATTTCGTTTGAAAATAAATACGAATGCAATCAAATAAACACGTTGGGATTGAATCCTTCCAATCGATGGAAAATATGTATATTCAAGCTATTAAAAACGTGTATCCTTTTGTGGATGAATCATCGTAATTAAACGACATCATCCTTTAAATTTCAGCAAGATCACTAATACTCTTCTTGACTTAATTAACCCCTAAAAGCAGACTCATAATCCGACAGGGAACAAAAAGGGCCCAACAAAAAAAGCCCACTCGATGTCACGTCTAAAACTGGGAACTTTGGACAAATTCATGTTTTTATGGGCCTTTTGTGTGTTTTTTCTCACAGTTGTGAGGCATCTGAAGGAGCACGATTCGGTAACGCACCGAGGAAGATGTTATCGCGACCATTAGAGGGTTGAGCTACATCGCATTGAGACATTTTGACACGTCCAAGTTTTTGTTTAAATCCTTTTAAGAGTTGTTATTTTAGGTCAATGATGGCGCTTTATCGGTATGCGTCATGACATTTTACCGTGCTCGAGACGTCGCAACCGCAAATTATAGCCGCAGAATTTTGACGTCTCACTTAAGGCGCTACATTTCGTCCTACATGACAAAAGCGTCATAAAAAATTGCCTGATTTGCTTTTAATAAAGTCGTCTCGGCCCGCCGGCTAAGTTCCCACGACACATCGTCAGATAAGACACAACAGAGCATCATGTTTTTGCAACATCATAACCACATTGTCGACGGCACTTCGTCACCTGACGACATGTTGTTGATATAAAACGCCAATAAATGTCACTTTTTTATGACACATTCGCGTCGTGAATTCACGTCACGTGCGCTCGCGCCGTCAGATTTGTATCGACGCATGCTCGCCACCCTGAGTGCCCCGCTGCCCCGACGCGCGCCATTCTCTCACGCGACCGCGCCGACAGCCGACGCGTCGACCCACACATCTCACGCTAATCTCTCCTACCATCCAACTATTAACGCCCGAGGCGAAAAACTTTTCCGACAATAGTCTCATTAGCCTCACAAAAGTCATTAAATCTTTGACAGTATATTGTAACAGCGTCACGTACAAGAGCGCTAACAACGTGTGGAGGATCTCGGGGAAGCGGAACAAATCCCGTGATCTATCCAGAATGCCATCCGTCCACAGCGCTCTTTCATCGATCCTACACGTTCGGACAAAAAAGCCAACGGTCCGGAATCATTATTATCTTTCTTCTTCGATCATCGATCGCTATTATCCTATTTAAAAGCATCTCGATTTGTTCTTCACTTTTTTTTCGTTTCACTCTCCCGTCAGCGTTCAATTCGGGACCCAACAATGGGCACGTTAAGAAAGATGTTTAAGTGTTTAGTTACGCTGCTTTTTTCACAATTTTTCAATTTAAACACAGTCGTGTCGCTGAAGGGCCGGAAGGTGTCGTTACGGGCATTACCAATACTAATAATGTCGACGATACAATGGACTGAATAAAATTCTTAAACTTGATCTCTCACTATTTAAATGTTCAATTCCTATTTCTATGCGAGTGTGTCTATTTTAAAATCGTGTATTATCCAATCTGCGTTTATGAGGTTTAATGAAGAATTTCAAACTGTTATTAAAATGTGCGCAGCAATAAAAGGGCGTGGAGAAAATTGAGTAAGTCTGTTGGTACTCGAGTCCAGGCAATTCCAGTTAAGATATTAATTGGTTGAGCGGCTAGAGGGCCGGTGCGACGAGGTGCGAGGGAGGGGGGGGGAAGGACCCACACGTAGCGTGAAATCGCGGGGCGCGGGTGCGAGCCCCACCTGGACACCACCAACTTATTATTTGTTGTCTCCCATCTTCCATGCTCGTAAATTTCCACGTCAACGTGTGCGATGATTGTGGAAAAAACGAGGTCGACAAAGCCTTTTCACACCCGAAGACAGGACATAAAGACGGACGACTCAGTAAATACGTATATTAAGAACATAATACGTGGATATGTCCGTTCACCGGTGGCCTCTTAATGTGCGTGAATAATTTTTCGTCGTAATAAATTCGGATTGTAATGGTGGATCGCGATTGGTTTGATATTTTAGTTGCGATTATTTTAATGAGTATATAAAAAAAGTATTATGGAATTACGTTCATGTGGGACTGGTTTTGGCATTAATCGACAATGATTGCTACCACCTACGTTTTTGGAAATAATCTCATGATATTATTAGTCCTCTGGTACGACAAAAGATTAATAAATACATGTGTTTATTATGTTTTTGAAGGTTTTATTTGAGCTTGTATAGTTTTAAGGAGAGTGGCTGCGGAATACAAATTATTCCGTTGCTGAGACAAGTAATCGAGTGAGGTCTCCCTGACCAGTTTATGGGAGACCGTTGTCAGTCTGACTTGCTTTAGGGTGCGTTTCCACTAAAGACAAAAAAAAAATGATGAGATGTGCGAGAAATCATAGCGTGGGATGTGTTTGTTAATAACCAATAGAATCGCTTCATTTAGGGGAGAGCGAGGCTAAAAGTTCCCGGGGTACCTAAGCTGTTCCGATTAATGACGACGAGTTGCTCCATGACAAAAAGAGATAGATACATCGAGTAAATTCGTCATGAAACAGAATGTTGCAGCGCACCGACGACTGCATACGCTCCATCCTCTTAAAAACTCGTCCCTAGCAAGTTGTTCTCAACGTTAATTTAACTAGGGCTAAGTAAGCTTTCACTTTTTCAGAGTATAGAAAATCTTAATGTAATCGTATATATCTGGAAAGTAACCACAATAACCAGAGTAAGCATTGTCCAGCCCTGCTGATAACAACTTGCTGGGGTAAGTTGTTACTTTTCGACTTCAGTCCTTATAAAATACTAGTGGACGTCACGCGGTTTCACCCGCGTAGTTCCCGTTCCCGTGAGAGTACGGGGATAATATATAGCCTATGTTACTCCCTGATAATGTAGCTATCCAATGCTAAAAGAATTTTTCAAATCGGTCCAGTAGTTTCGGAGCCTATTCAATTCAAACAAACAAACAAATCTTTCTTCTTCATAATATTAGTATAGATATATGTATTTTTTTTACAAAAACATCCTAAACAACCGTCTTTATACTAACGTCACATATATTTTCAGATTTGATCGAGCAATACTAATGCTAGAGTCAATTTTACCTATCTAATTATAAGGTTGAAGTAAAAACGGAACGGTAAAGGTCGCGGGTAGCCGATGGATGCGAGACGCGCAGGACTGGTCGTTGTGGCGACGCTTGGGAGAGGCCTATGTCCAGCAGTGGACGTCTTTTGGCTGATATGATGATGATGAAAAACGGCAATTTTAGCCCCGCTCTCCCCTACCTAGCTTCGCTTAGCGCGAGCGATTTTATTGGTTCTTAAACGAACACATCCGTCGCTACGTATTCTCGCACATCTCAGTTGGGAACGCAACCTTAGGCAGCGCCTCTTGTGACTTCGTTAATATCGTCTGCAAGAAGGCGATATACACGATTTACTATCATTTGAAATGAGGAGCATGTTCTTTTATGAGACTCATAGATGTAGCTGGTATCTTTTCTGTCCCTCATCTACACTAATATTATAAAGACGAATTATTTGTATGTTTGTAACCATGGATATATAAAAAACCCAAGATGCACAATCTCGAACAAATGCAACACTCGAAACTGTCGTCTAAAACTAACATGTATCAAGTGTCATGTGTGAGTCGTGTGTAGTTATACTATAAACATTTTTTTTTTGCAAATTCAACCTTACACGGATCGCTTAAAGTTGTTTTTACAAAGCAGTGCAGTATGGCGAGCGATGCGCAATTTTTTTTGCAAATTTAACCTTACACGGATCTCTTTTTAAAGTTTTTACAAAGCAGTGCAGTATGGCGAGCGATGCGAGACTGTTTGAAACTAGCGCACAATTATACATATTGCGCTTGTTTTGCGGACGTTTTTGAGATGCTGAGTGTGTATCTTGGGTTTTTTATATATCAATGTTTGTAACGAATAAACTCAACAACTTGTAGACCGATTTAAAAAAATCTTTCACCATTAGAATGCTATATTATTTCTGAGTACAGGCTATATTTATTACTAGTACTAGTTGACCCGCGCAACTTCGTCTGCTCCGCTTCTATTGATCTTAGCGTGATGATATATGGCCTATAGCCTTCCTCAATAAATGGGCTATCTAACACTAAAATATTTTTTTTTTAAATCGGACTAGCAGTTCCTGTGATTAGCGCGTTCAAGTAAACAAACAAACAAACGCTTCAGCACCTTAAGAAAATTTCAGCGCGGACGAAGTCGCGGGCGAAATGCTAGACAAAACAAACCTCTTTTCATAATAGAACTGCCATGAGGATTACTGCTCTTGATCAAAAGACTGGAACAATTCCAGCGGTGCCATCGAAACTGATGCTGGCATTCCTTGACCGCTAGCTGAAGACCTTCGAATGCTATGGCGACTGTATCAGGGGCTTCGTGGCAGACGGATCTTTGTTCCCTGGTTAGGCCTCCGACGAGGCGGCAGGTGAGGGATGAGCTGAGCTTCACGTGGCTAGGCAGCATGTTGTCTCGGGAACTGGAATGAGAAAATTTTGGGGTTATGGTAGACACCAGATAAATGTGGAATAACGGTCAATGACCCACCTTTATTTACTGAGTTTCTTAACGCCAACAACAGAAATAAGGACATAAAGCTGTCCTTAATCGACTTCTATCGTGATCGTTTACGTTCTCTAGTAATGAAAAACGGTTCAAAATGTATTGTTCGGGTATATATCTACGAAGGGGGAAGGTCAATGTACTTTATTGCAAGTTCTTCTAGCGGCTACCATAGTTTCAACAACAACTTGGAAGGTTATCAAGTGAGTCTTGCAAGGCATGAGTGGCTTGCAATTCTCTGCGATAGGCTAAATCGTTTTAATTAATTAATAATTATTCAAATTAGGCTGTGCATCAACAGTTTTTAATATCCAGATCGGTAAAAAAAATCCTTTGAAGAACCCACCGCCTCACCGTTTTACCTATGTTTCCCTTCTTAGTATGTACCTGTCTCGTCTACCTTCCTAAATAAGCTTCTGTAGAAAAATAGAAATTTTTAATAGAATTTTCACATTTTTAAGCTTCCGAGCAAAAAACGGAACTCATAGGATCACCCGGGTGTCTGTCTGTCTGTCCATCCGTCTGTCACAGCCAGTTTTCTCCGGACCTACTAGACCGATACTGTTGAAATTTGGTACACATATGGACTTCTGTGACCCAAACACGGACGTGTTACGTAAATGATAAAATTTTTAGTATGGGGGTCACTTTTGGGGGGTCAAACTAGAAAATTTTAAAAAAAGTTTTTTGAACTATATCGTGTGATATATCAAATGAAAGGGCTTACTGTGAGGGTTTAAATATATATTTTTTCATAATTTTAGAATAAATGGTTTTGAAGTTATTCAAGAAATTAGACGAAAAATGACCATTCCCCCTTATCTCCTTATAGGAAGTCTATAGTGTTAAGATAACACGTTAAAAAAAAAAACGATTGGAACCCTTTGCAAGCGAGTCCGACTCGCTCTTGACCGGTTTTCTTGATAAAGTTAGACAGGATCAAAACATTCGTATTGTTGTAAATTAACCCATTTCAAAAACACTACTTCATAAGCCTGAAAACTTCTCAAAATTTGACATTAACGTAGGGTTTGACACATTTTTAATTCAAAATACTTAATTATTATTACTTAATATTATTAATACTCGCACTAAGCGTTTCCAAACGACTTTTATAATGCGCACAGCAAGGGAGTGGAACTCTCTGCCTGCGTCTGTGTTTCCAAACGCTTACAACCCTAATCTCTTCAAAGTTAGAGTGAACAGGCTCCTTCTGGGTAAGCTCGCTCCATCGTAGACTTTGTCTCGGTCATCTCTGACCTAGACTAGAGTCAAGAGCAAACCCATCACAAATAAAAAAAAAAAACAGAAATCCGCCTTAAGATGACTAACTTTAAAAAAAAAACGCTACTTAAATAATATTCTAATTAAATGAAAAGACCACCTAGTTGAAATCTCAATCGCATTCAACAAAAATGAATAACATAATTCTACCGCACAGCACGCATCAATACCAAATAATTAGCGTTTAATTTATTCAAAACTATCGCTACCTCTTACAAATGGCGACAATAATAATATTTAATAACTAATGAATTAATCACTAATCTGGTAATTAAACAAATAATATTTAATATTACGTGTGACCACTATGTCCCACTAATTGGGCTATTCTCATAATTAAAGTCACCGTAATTAATTTATTCGTGAATCTATACGAGTTTTGGATGGTATCGCCTTGTTCGAATAGTTTCGGAATGAAACAATTTGTTCGAGTAGCTACTACCTAATATTCGTTGGTATGTGAAAATGTTCCAGCGATTTTATAATTAAGTCTCGATGGAAAAGTTACGAGCTGCGTTGCATGCCTGTGAAATGTTTTTGTTGGAGGTCCGGGCAAAGGAATTTCACAGACTTTTGAAATTTAATATTAAATTCTATATTGAATACTTTTGAAAGTTGTGCTGTGCAGTGAAGTTTTGTGGTGTTGTTTTAGCTCTGAAATGGAATATGGTTAGTCGTTGTTTGTTTTGCTATGTTCTGATTATAAAGATAAGTTTCTGAACCTGAAAACTTCAGAAGCTTACATTTTGAAGCTGTCTGGTTTTGATGCTTACTTTTTGTGTTCGACGTCAATTAAAAAAGGAAAAAAGAAAATCAGCTTCTTCTCGTGTGGGCAGCAAGGTCTAACGACTCCACACACCCTAGTGTCAGAGTTTGTAAACCGCCTCAAGGGCCTCTGACATGGTTTATTTGACGACCGTCATTTGGCGGCCGGGACCACCGGCTTATACGTGCCTTCCGAAGCACGGAATCGTCTTTAAGAAAATCAGCTGTTCGGAACTATATCTGATTTATTTTATTTTCCTGGGAGTCTTTTTTTTATAAATAGTGACTTTGATTGATACCTGATGCCTGCAATAAATTGGCTGGTCATTAAAATTAACTCTGTAATTTTTTTTTCCTGGACATGTCATTTGAAATACTAATCTAATTAAGTACACTTAAAATAAAATCTCTTAACTAATAACCCCGTATGTTTCACTAACCAAATATTACTTTCGTATAAGTAATAAGTTAGTTTCTTACATCCAAAATAGATCAAAAAGCTTTCACAAAAAGTCGTGACAATTGCTTTAAAAACCTAGTACCAAAAATGAAATATATCATAGAACTAGATGGTGCATGACAGGAAGTGTCACAGATTAAATAAAAACTATGACCGCACGTACTTGGGGCACATCTGATGTACGCGACCGCGCTCCGATGGACACTGATAAACAACGCACGTGTTTTATATGTGTTAACGTTTCGGATTTACCCGTCTGTTAACATTTTTTTGATCTGTGAATAGATTGATATTTAAAAATAGAGCGTTTATTTAAATGTTTTTTTTTTAGGTCTTGAGAATAACCCTCTTTTGATTTGAACGCGGACGGCGAGCGTTGGGTGGCTCGTCATCTGATCAGGACCACGCCCAGGTCGACGGCGCGCTGTATTCCACGCGCGCCTCAAAGAGATGTCAGCAAAGTAGATGGGGCCCGGTAGGGCCAGTGCCTGCCGGGGTTGCGGAATCTGTTCGAAAGAGTCGCCGCGGCCCTGGAACACAAAGGGCATTAGGAGGAGCACGGATGGGTTTTAGTCAGTAAGAGTCTGACACTCCCTTCTGCTTCACCCAGAGCGGGAGGGGTCATTTGATGATTTCCCATCCGAAAAAAAACAAAAAAGGTGTATTTTGGTTCAGTAAGAGTATTTTTTGTGTATGATTGACATTTTTTGTTCTATGTCTGTGTGTACCTGGGGCTCTAGACAAAGTGCAATCGTATTATATTAGCGAAAGCGATTCTCGAAATGTCAAAATAGATTGATCACGTGACATTTCGATAGCGTTTGTCAATCTCACACATTTTTGACGTTTTCGCAATCGCCATCGTCACGCTACCGCTGACGGACTTGCACCTGTCTAGAGCCTCTGATGTACTGTAGTCAAATAAATGATTTTCTTTCTTTCATTCAAAGAAATCCGTAAGGTGTGTGCTTTACGTAGTAGCTCCTCCTATACCAGTGTTCTAAACTAATTATGAAATGATAAAATTGTTTCGCTTTATAATCTGTTTGCAAATGCTTATCTTTGTACTATAGGACTATTCTGTAAAAATTTCTTCGTGAAAGCTTAGGTAAAGTAAGCTGAAACGAGGTGTCCTACCTAATGCTATTAGATGGGCTACTAGTTCGCTTCAAATTTATTCCACCTTGTTAAGTTTCGTCGTCTTGAAGAGATTTTACAGAATAGTCCTGCTAATTCGATTTAGAAATATCTTTTACTACGTATTATTAATCTTAATTATATTAATCTGGGTACAGTTAGCGTTTTTATCCCAGGACGACAGATAAAATTCCACGCAACGGGAACAAAGTCGCGGGTAAAAACTATCAAGTTGGAATAGTAATATAAACTCTGCATTTCCATTTGTAGTTATAATTACAATGAGATTTATTTTCTCACCACAAAATACAGATGATACAATAAACGGGTTTACAATGTCACATAATCATCATCTGCCTAGCCTTCCTGTCAAGCCGGACAATGTCACACAATACAGGTTAGTATATATTGTGGAAGACTGGTGCCTAAGCTAGGCTCGAGACCTGTGGTTCCGTACCCAAAGGGTAACCAACGGAACCCTATTACTAAGCCTCCGCTGTCCGTCCGTCCGTCTGTCTGTCAGCGGGCTGTATCTCAAGAACCGTAATAGGTAGACAGTTGAAATTTTCACAGATTGTTTATTTCTATTGCCGCTATAACAACAAATAATAAAAATTAAGGTTTATGGCACGGAACCCTTCGTGTGCGAGTCCGAGTCGCACTTGGCTGGTTTTATTTTATTTAAGATTGTATAATCTATACTAATACTAGCTGACTCGGCAAACGTTGTTTTGCCATAGATTAAAAAAATACCCTACCACCTATTCTCATACCTACCGAATATACACACAGAATTTGATGAAAATCTGTCGAGCCGTTTCGGAGGGGTTCGGTAACAAACACCGTGACACGAGATTTTTATATATTAGATATAAAGCTGAAGAGTTTGTTTGTTTGCTTGAACGCGCTAATCTCAGGAACTGGTTCGATTTGAAAAATTATTTCAGTGTTAGATGGCCCATTTATCGAGGAAGGCGATATATCATCACGCTAAGACCAATAGGAGCGGAGCAGACGAATTTGCGCGGGTCAACTAGTCCTAATATATAAAATTCTTCCGTTACTGACTGACAGACAACGCACAGCCGACACTACTGGTTGTAGAAAGCTGTAATTTGGCATGTAGGTTCCTTGGGGAGTGTAGGGGAGCACTATGAGAGGATTTCCCGAAATTCCTACGGGAACAGGAAAAAACGGGTCATGCGTGTACGAAGTCGCGAGCAAAAGCTAGTATGATATAGAATGATTTTTATTTATGACTTTTTTCTTTCCAACTATGTAACTGGAGAAGTGACAACAACCAGTGTTATAGAATGAACTCCTCGTTTGTTTGGTCACTACATTTTCTAAGGGCGAGGCACACACGACTATTTAACTGTGTACAAACATTTCTTATCACTAAGGCGTATGTTCTTCATTTGGAATGGTCAAGTGTGAACTGAGTGCTACACTGAATGTTCTGTATAAGTGTATTTTTTTTTCTTTGACGAATGATTTAATACTTTGCCTTCTGGATAAATCACTAAAATACTACACTGCTACTTATTTGTTCAATCTAAATATTTAAAAGATTGATTCTGAGTAAAGCCACTACGGCCTGGCGAATAATGGCTATTTATAATATGGAAAAAGCTAGGCAAATATATTTTTTTTATTGCCAAAGACAAGTTCCCTTTGTCCATAGCTTACATAGGCGTACATAGAGGGGGGGGGAGTGACCATCCCACCAGAATGGTCTGAGGCCCATCCCAGGATGTTTGGGGACCGGTTCGAAATTCTAGGCTATTATATTCTAGATTTATTTAACTTTACAAAATCATCATCAATCATATAAACAATCGACCACCGAGAAACCTACAAACATATTATTATTATTAAATAGGTGAATGTCTATTTCAAACATCTAAAATATTTTCTACTAGTGGACGTCACGCGGTTTCACCCGCGTAGTTCCCGTTCTATCCAATGCTAAAAGATTTTTTCAAATCGGTTCAGTAGTTTCGGAGCCTATTCAATTCAAACAAACAAACAAACATACAAACAAACAAACAAATCTTTCCTCTTTATAATATTAGTGTAGAAAACGTTACAAACAAAGCATACGCAAAAGCAAAGCAAAGCATACGCAAAAGCAAAGCAAAGCATAGCAAAACCTTTGTTCTGTTTCTTTTTCCCGGGCTCACCCAGCCTAGGGCCCGGCTCTTACTGAATACTGCTACTTACAACCTACATAAAATAAATTGATACATTTTACTATCCAGAGTGCAATAAATTTCGAGCTCGCTTCGCTCGGTTTTGCATTCTACACTCTCAAGTTCTTGAACTTTTGTGCATTAGTCAAAAAAGTTTCTTCTATTTAAGAATAAAAAATCAAACCTATTGCGATGGAGTCATTGATATATAAAAAAACCCAAGTTATACACTCAGCATCTCAAAAACGTCCGCAAAAAACAAGCACATAATGTATAATTGTGCGCAAGTTTCAAACAGTCTCGCATCGCTCGCCATACTGCATTGCTTTGTAAAAACAAGTTTAAGCGATCCGTATAAGGTTGAATTTGCAAAAAAAAAAAAATTATAGTATATAGTCATGTGTGAATTGTGTGTAGTTATATATAGTATAATATATATAACTACACATAATTCACACATGACACGATATATGTCAGTTTTTGACGACAGTTTTGAGTGTTGCATTCGTTCGAGACTGTGCACCTTGGGTTTTTTATATATCAATGGATGGAGTGCAAACATTTTCAAGCTCGCTTCGCTCGCTCTTCAATTATACGATCTCTCAGTTCTTAATATTTCCTGTATAAGGCAAAAGTTACTTCTGTTTGATATTAATGGCAGAAAATCAAACCTATCCGACAAAGGTTACAAAAATTCCCGCTTCACTCGCTTTTGCATTATACAGTCTCTAAATTCTTGAGCTTTCCTGGATCAGTCAACAAAGTTAGTTTTATTTCCCGGGTCCCGGGATTGTGGGGAGCTACCTGGGCCTTCTGACTGTGACTGGCCTTAAATTCCAGTTTTGAACGTGCACACCGCAACGATGTTCCTTTTTGGGCGTTGCATCTAGGGTTGGAGGCCAGGCCCCCCCTGAAAAGAAGCCCTAGATACGCCAATGATAGCATATTATTTTTAATTGTTAGCCGCGTAATTCAGTACAGAAAATACCGTATGGTATAGTAAACAAGATATATACAATCATAACTTGTAAACATAACAATCAATATATATAAAATTCTTCTGTTACTGACTGATTGAGAGACTGACAGACAACGCACAGCCGAAACTACTGATCGTAGAAAGCTGAAATTTGACATGTAGGTTCCTTGGGGAGTGTAGGGGAGCTCTAAGAGAGGATTTCCCGAAATTTCTACGGGAACGGAGAAAAAACGGGATATACTTGTACGAAGTCGCGGGCAATAGCTAGTTATTTATAATTTGCTACACTAACACAAAAACTCATTGCCACTACAAAAGCAAATTCTGTCTGTTAATTTCTCATTTTAATAGGGAACGCTAAAAACAATCGTAACTCACCTCAAGTTAAATACAGTTTTCCGTCTTTGCATAACCGTTGAGTTATCTCGTCCCTTCCCACGGTGTGCCGTATCATTACATACACAGGGTGGGACTAAGAAACTGCCTACACCAGAGACAATTTGTATTGTGCCAAACTAGAGTTTTCTTGTCTCAAAAAAAAATACTTATTGCCTTGTATCGAAATTACATTGTCTAATATTATATCTGTTTTCACTTTTGCTAACTCAGTTTTGACTTGTGCTGATAGAGTTTTGACTTACGTCAACTCAGTTTTACTGTCTTGTACCAACTCAGTTTTGCCTTGTGCTAACTCAGTTTTGTCTTATGCCAACTAAATTTTGACTTGTGACCACACAGTTTTGTCAGTCACTTTGGCAGTCATTTTACGGAATGAATACGTTGTTGCAAATTTGCGCGCTGTTATTGTTTTTATTAGGCTATAAATATTTTGTCCTAAAACAGACTTGACTCAAGTCCGTGCACAGTGTTATGCGTAGTTTATCGTACCCAACGATAAGACTATACGAGTAATTAATAAGAACAAAATTAAATATATCCTCTTTTAAAGAAACTTATACCACTAAAACTTATTTTTAGGTGCATTTGAATCCGTGTCATAACTAGCATGGGTGAAATTGACACACATTCTTATTAATCATAATTAAATTTATATTTAAAGTTCACAGCTATAAATTAATTCATATTGGGTAATTAATAATATAACCTTCAGATCAGTCATTAGTATGTACTAAATATTTTCCAATCATATTATTTAAACAATATCTATCAAAAGAATTTCAGGAACGCAGCAAAGCCATTTTTGTTCCAGCAGAATGCAAAATTAAATACAATTACGTCCAATGCCAAGCACGCGTAATATAAGCATTTAAATCGTAATGTTTACATCCCAATAAACGTAAATATTTGCAAAATAAGTTCGCTTCGCCAAAAAACCAGCCACACATTGGCGAGGGATTTAGCAAAACGCCTAACAGCTCTTCCAAAGTCGTTAAACCCGACTGATCCAATTAAAACACGGCGCGATACTTAATAATTGCTTTAAAAATTCCTCATGACGAGATAAAAACAATAATTTCGTACTTTAATACCGTCGACGGTAAAAAATAATAAATCCGTTGGCGTTGTCGGCCTGATGAAATGCTACGATACCCATTCAGAAAGGTTATTTCAATACAAATTACAGCTACTTGCATTGCTTCTCTTTGCGTGCCGACAATTCTGCAAATACTTTTATCCTCTCTAACACTGAGATTTAAAATGCCTTTACTTTAGAACACCCACGGAACATCCCACTCTAAATTAAAATTTGTAAGAGGCAAAATTGCTTGCTCCAGGCCAGCAGTTACGACATTTCACGCATGAAACGCGCGAGTCTGATTGAAATTCCGTGTACTAACAATGTATATAGGTACTCTTTACCTACAGGAGGATTTATACTCTTCTATGAGATACACTTAATTTGTGGAACGTTGAAAAATGTTGGAACAGTAGCAATTAGTCCGATAAGTGTTAATATGTGCATAAATCGGATAATATCGCCTTATCGCGAGTCTCCGAGGCTTCACCGTGGCAACTTGTATCGACAAATCAGGCTATTTATTGTTATTTAAGATGCATTAATTTGTCCTGCTCTTTGCGTGGTAATGATAAAATGTATTTTATGTTTTTTATTTCGTTGTGCCTTTAGAAAGTGGTTTAATTTCCCTTTTCGATAAAATGTCGAGTATTCGGACCACCGGGCGGCGGTTGAGACTTTTGACTTTTCCTTGTTACATTTGAGATTGCGGAGATATTTTGTAGGTATTTCATGACTTACGTACTTGAGAAACTTAACCTGAATAATCCAAGGATTCGTGAACTCCAAAAAAAAACTACAACATAATGTCACACGCGTCGCTATCTTTAGTACCAAACTTCCTTCACATAATACATTTATTCGAAAATCACGCTATAAATAGGTTTATATGAAATATAAACTTGCCATTTACGTGGGTCGTGCATATTCGCTTTTACAGACCTTTGGGTAAATTACTTGAGAGACAAATACTAACGAAGAGTTTTTCCGTAAAAGTCCAGAAAATTCCCCGCATATAGCAACACTATACCGGCATTGTCCACTATTCAGCCACGGAGGAAATAATCCAAATGCCGTATCCATATGTTCTCTATTTTATATTATACATTTTAGTGCGAAATAAACTTAAAACGTTTCCTCATATTACCTGAAAAAGGAAGTTATAAAAAACTAATAAAATAAATGATTAATCGGTCATACCTTTATTTTCAAAATACTTAGTACATGGCCATAACTTTACGAATACTAATACGGCTTTTCATGAAACTTAATAAGCTTATATACAAATTCTTTTGTTTTCCATAATACTTACTTAAAATATTCATACAAGTTTAGCCGCCAATAGATATTGGTACCTAACGATAACTTCAATTATGAATATTAATTTTACAAAGATGCTATTCTGCTAGATGTGATAATATTGTGTTGTTATATCGAGATACTAGATGGCAGCACTGGGGTATATGGAAACAATACTAAGGATATCAAGTTGCATTTTGGCTAATAAGATAACAATATAATTTTCTTTTTATTAATATTTTATTGAAGTATTTTGATCGTCGTTTTGTTGTAGTTTAAACTGTTATAACAGCTCTGTTGTATTTTGTAGAAAGATAGTGCATTTATTGTCATTCTTGTCTTGGAATTTGATTAAATGTTGCTGATCTGATTTTTTCGTCAATCACAAAATCTGTTCATTGTTCCCAGAAGAGGAACTGATTAAAACTTTATTTCTATGTAACTCTGGTAGATAATATTTTTAAACAGACAGAAAAAAAAATGCTTGTCAACATTATGACGCTCACAAGCGAAACTTTTAGGTCTCGGTCCCAGAGTGAATCTAGGAGGGAACGGCAGTGAAAGTTTTAAATCAAAGTTCAGAAGCCAGTCTTCTCAAGTTACGTTAGTGTACGGGGCAACTCGGTAGGGGCAACAATGGACCAATAACAACTAAGGTAACGTATCTGTCCCAGCTCTTCAATGTACGTCGTGTACAAAGAATCGATTAAAGTAAATTAGTAATCCATTAGCATTGGCATACGCCTTCATGTGCCATTGTCATAGACTGCAATACGCGTAGGTAGTATCGGCGCAAATAATATAATACTAGCGTAATATTGGGAAACAAGTTGGAAGCGCATTTTATGCCGCTTTGTGTACGTCATGTCGTAGTTATGTTTTGTTGTGAAGGTTTTCCAATATCAACCTAAATATTTGAGTGCCGAGACACCTACAGTTTATTGGAGGTATTTACTTAGAACTAGTTATCAATTTCATATTCATTTTAAGTCTAAGTTTTTTTAACCGTTTTGGTAAGCGATAGTATGAAATTATTGAAAACGTTCTTTGGCGAACACTATTAATAATAATACTTGAGTTTATAATTGGTTAAGTACACAGTTACATTTTCAAAAAAATATTGGACTCCTATTTTTTGCCTAATCTATAAAAATTGATAAAGATAAAGCGCATCAAGTTCAAGAGTGGAGGCTTATGACGTCACGTTTTTTTTTTTAAAGTGTACTAAAACGTCACGCGTGTTTTCCACGCTTTGTGTTGTCTTTATTTTTTTTTTCGTGAAAAAAGATAATTAGTGTCCATTTTTTTTTGGTAATCTATATGACGGATCAAAAAGGTTTGAAAAAAATAAACCGTTAAACTATGGGTTGCAATGACATTTAAACTAGTGTAGTACAGCATCGAGTTTGTTACTTGTTCAAAAAATTAAAATTTACCTCGAATTCTAATACAGCTTTTTGATTACTTGCAACAAACATCTATCCATTCATCCTCACAAACTTTCACATTTATAATTTTAGTAGGATTAGTAGGAAGTAGGATTATTAGTGTAGACTAGCTTTTTCCACATCTTCGCATCTGAGCCATATCACCCAGTAGGTATTTATATAATATATCCTCCTACAAACAAACAAGCAATTTTTGCTTTATTTAATAAATTAGTTTAGAATTTGGAAATATGACAAACGTATCAATTTCGATTTTCAGATGACTGGTGACAAACAGCAATGTCTCTATCAATAGACTTGAAATGATCTGTTGCATTTGATAGGATTAAAATTATTTGAAATAATATTAAGTGCGCGATGGGAGTGGCCCTAAGCAGCAAAAAGTTAACTCTAAGTCCCAAAAATATGTCAGATTTACGATTGCCAATAAATAAGAAATAATATTTGAGAAAACTATTAACATCAAAAAATTGTAACTGTTCTTTTATATTTATTGATATGGCAAGTTATTAAGATAAAACGTTTTATAAGGAGAACCTGTTATAAATCTTTTTGTAGCCATATTTTGACTATGTGAAACATATGATATGTATTATCTTTAGTAAAATAATAATAATAAAACTGGACTGACGTCAGCAAAAATAAACTAAGTTTCCGAAACATTATTGCTAATAGTTACGTTGATCTTTGACATTTGAAAAAAGTTAACAAAAGAATCTGTATTTACGTGTATTTTTTTATGGGCCGTGAAAATCTAAAAACCATGCCAACATAAAATGCTACGTTATGGCAATGCTTTACTTTTAAAGATAAAAATTCACATGTTCCCCAAATACCATGAAATTCAAAACGAACCATATAAATGGAAGAATATACGAAATTGGTTCAACCATTCGGAACTCAAACATATTTCTCTATTTATGATATTTGAACTGATAAAAGTGTACTAATTGCATGCTAGTAAGATTTTCGCACCTTTTACAACGGTCAATAAAACACATTTTGACGAAGTTTCGTCTAAATTAGCAAGTTTAAGTGTGTGAAACAATTTTCTGTGAATAAAATCGGATTGAACTAGAATGCATGGATGGGATATAAACGGGCGTGGAGCCATTAAATTTTCAATGCTGGCTATGAAACAAAAAACGAGAACTGTGTATACCTATCTTTGTATCACCTGTTTGCCGTTTCATAGCCCGGCACTAATTGAACGTAATTGGTTGTTGACCTTTCAATCCAATTCGAAATTCGAGTGGTGTCCGGGTTTTAACGTTTTAAGTGATCTGTCTTCGAAAAGTATTTTAAGAGTGCCAAAGGAAAGTGTAGCGGTATTTGACCTACTGGTAATGTCGTGATGGATAACAAAATGAAGACTAGATGTAGAGTGGATATCAACGTGGAATTCGTTTTTTCCAATGTTTTTGTATTTAATTTTTGATTTTATGCACAAGCAAGGATATGGGGGATAGTGACAGAGTTGCTCTACAGAAATAGCATAACTTATTATAGCTAATGGAAAAGGAATGTTTAATGATCACATTTTTCAAAATAATCTCACCATGATTTCCCAGAAAACGACACAAAAACCAGTGAGCACCAATAAAAGGAGCTCATCCAGTCCCAACTAATTCCTTGGGCCTGAATATCAATCACGGAGTAAACAGCCCTACGATTATGCGACCGCGTGCAGTGGCGTATCGACGCATTTACATACTACGTAAATCTCGGCACTATTGGGTGGGCCGACAAAATGATTGTCACCTTTTAAATTTACATTTATTACCATACATTACGCGATGCGGATCATTATTCATTAGTCCCCGTGTTGTCTACTTAGGACCGTTTTGCATGATTAGGTGTCGTGATGTTTTAGTTTCGTATTCATTGCGCCCCTATTTGTTTGAAGCTTGTTGGCTTATTTTCTTTGTGCATGTGTGTGGCTATTGTGCCGTTTTATTACCCCACGAGTTTTAATGAGCTATCGTACTCGTCTGTGAATGCTGTTGTGCTTCATTAATATCATTATCATTGCATTTTACTGGAATATTTCTAAGATATTCTGTATCGCGCATAAGCCCTGAAAAAATAAATAAATATTCAGCTTGAAATAGTAACTTACCTCACTATATTCAACAAAAATACCAATAAGAATAGTATTGCTGCATGAACTGTCCTTTGCATTCTGTTATTTCCAATAAAAACACGCAGTTTTTTCATGTTGGCAACACTAGGTCCTCTTTTCGCGGGCGCATCGTTTCAACTTATCACTTTAACCGCGAAAATTGACACAACGCACTCGTTTCCGTCACTGAACGTCAAAACATCTTCGGAAACAGGTCCAAATGTTATTGTTCGCTCCAAACTTGAATTTAGAACGTGAGTTTTAGAACGATTTAAATGTAATTGGTTGATACTAAATGTGTTTTCAACTAGCGGTTTCCGCGCCGTTTCTTGTATTTCGTGTATGTTTGTCGCGTGTTTTTTATTCGCATTTTATTGTTTGTTTACGTTGTTAGTCGGTGCGCCGTCGGCGCGTTGCCGTCGGTTTGTATAGCGAGCGTGTTCGGTCGCGCATGTCGGTGCGTTCGGCGCGTGGGACGCGAGGCGTTCTCTTCGCGCCGCCCAGACGTCGAGAAAAAAAAAGCTAGAGGGGCGTCTTCGGAACGGCCCCACCTACTCGCGTCATTATCCTCGTTTACGCGATTATTTCCTATATTTCGGCACGAAACAGATGATTTTTATGTGTTATGGACGGCCGTGTGAACTCAGTGAGCTCTCGTTTGACAGTGGCCCACTGGACGCAATCCCTGCGTATAAAATGCCGCCCCACGCGTCATCCCGACTGTGGGAAACAATGTCCCGTTGTTATTGGTTTTTTTAGATTGATTTTTCACTGCGTTTGGTTAATAGACACTCTTTTAACTAAGAAGTAAAAAAAATTACCTAAAAAGCTATCTCATTAGATCAATGAAAGAGTATTTTAAAATCTATTTGATAATCAAATATATTTTAAGAATTTTAAACGTTTAGAATTTTAATACTTACTGGTAGCCTGACTTAGTATCTATCTTTACTTGCTAGCACCGCGCTGCTTCATCAAAACTTTATAAAATCCAACATTTATTTAAGAATTTTAACTTCACATCACTTGCTTTCTTTCATAAATTGTTACAGTAATTTCGGATTTGAATGGAAGCATTAATAAGTACGAAGTCTATATTTTTAATCTAAAGACTGTCTAGCGATTTCCCAATTTTATTAGGGTCGGTTTCCAGGCTAATCGAATGCAGCTGAATACCAGTATTTTACTTGGAGCGACTCCTGATCTGGTCTTCACTACCCAGTAGCTGGGTAATTCGAATTCACATTTTAAAATTTTAAAATATTTAAATCATGACGTCATCTCAACGAGACCAGCGTCCGAACTAGCATGAATGACAAATTGTTCAATAATCGAGAGGGTTGCGATAATCGCAGGTCACAACAACCCTTAACTTGAGGGCGACGACAACCCCTTAGTTAGGGCGGTTATGTCGCGTGCGCAAAACAATCAATTACCAACATCTTTATTATTACACTCATTATGACACTTATCTCAACTGCACAAAACTGAAATTCGAATTTTCGCGCCGTACAATGAAAATGTAATGGCTTATTCAAACAGCCACAGTGTAAAAAAATCACACACGATCTTGTTGTCGTACTGGGGTTTTAAATGTTGTTTAGTATGATTTAGTTTTTGTTTAGGGAACAATGCTCTTGATGACATTTAATAGACTTCTCTATGTCAACTGTGATAGAGGGTCATGTCAAGGCATTATTACTTTTTTAGGGTATCATGAATACAAAATATTTGATAATAGTATTTGGCATTATTGTTGAATTCGGTCTTGGGGATACTAATTGCATGCCATATTTTTATTTCGATTCTTTTTTATTTCGTTTTTTTTTCGGGTATATCAATTAAAATAATTATATAATCATTCAACTGCGTCTGGTAAAATTAAAACTGACTAAAAACTGGCTGATGCCTAATCATAAGAAATCTTTTTGAAAAATAAATAATATTTTTGACAATAACCATTAACCAAGTTTCCATAAAGTTTAAATTGTATATTAGTTGACAATTGTTCTCAACCGCAACAGAATTCTCTTAACCCGAATAAATTAAGGCTGCTCTCTCGAGAAATGCTTAAAAACAGCGTGCAGATGAAGCAACTTTTCGTCGGCAATTACTGAGAAGATCCATCTGAAAAAAATAGGTAAAAATCTACATGCTATGATAAGTAATTTGGTTTAGCCAGAAATTATGTATCGATATCACATAATAAGAAAAAAATCACCAAATCACCTCCAAATCGTTGAGATGAAACTATTTCACTCCTTCTTTAAAAAAAAAGTAAAAATAAATTAAAAATTCGGGTAGCTGAGTGGCGCGTAGAGTAGTTAGCTCCGTTTATATGCACAAGGTCATTGGCATGTATACAAGCCTTAATCATCAGCCATACCGTTGCCTTCCATTTGATTAAAACAATTTTTCGAAAACCATACTTTTTCACGTAACAAAAACATCTACCGCCAGTCTAGCTATTTTAATCCTACTTTATGCGAAGTCAGGGTATATGTTAATGCTAGCTTTGATCTCGGGGCCACGCGTCGCCACTTCTGCTGGGACTCGGCCCAAACGTTCGTAGTATTGCCAGCTTCTTTTAGATCTGACGTGGTTATTATAAGTCTGTATATTGATGAGATTCAAGTGTCTGTCTGTCGGAAACAGGAGTTGATTGGCAGTTTTGTTTTGTTATAAATCGTTTGACGCATGCATTATGACCGCTGGGCAAAAATCTTGACGCAATGGGTTTCAGGGGATGGATGGCGTCGCCGAGGCCGGCCCAGAAAGCGCTGGCCTGGACGCACACCACAAGGGCTGGTTCGAGGTAGCGCAGGAGAAGAGTCATCATCATTATATCAGCCGAAAGACATCCACTGCTGGACATAGGCCTCCCCCAAAACGAGGGGGCGTTTGCCATAATCGCCACGCTGGCAGGGGGGTTGGCGAACGCAGTGTATGATGTTGATTTTTACAGAGAACGCTGCTGCCCATTCTCCGGCGAGTCCCTTAGTCGCCTCTTACGACACCCACGGGAAGTGATGGGATGGTATTATTCTTTTACGGCACCATACGGCACCGGTCGACACCATACAGCAAGAGAAGAGTGTCTGGAAGGATATGGGGGAGGCATTTGCCCAGCAGTGGGACACTACAGGCTAACAAAAAAAAAAAATCGTTTTGTAGGTCTAGTACGCTCAGATACATCCAAGAAAGAAGACACTAGTAGCGACACACCAAAAATGTGCCTGGAGATTAATGAATTTGTATCCTATGGCAATTGATAGAAAGCTTTTTATGATATACTAGATTTTGCCCGTGGTTTTGTTCGCGTTCATATAGATTTTCGTATAAAAAACCGGGCAAGTGCGAGTCGGACTCGCCCACCGAGGGTTCTGTACAAATTTGTAGGTACAAATTACTTTCAAATAGGTAAAGACTATATTTTTTATGATTTAATTACAAATGTGTAGTTTTTAGACTTTTCCCTGTACTTGTTGTATAAGAACATATTACTTGCCAAATATTGTAATTCTAGGGCAACGGGAAATACCCTATGAATTTTGATTCTCTTGAGAGGGTCGAAATATACGTTTTTTGCGGCATAAACGGCCGTATCTTTTTTTGACGTTAACTTAGAAGTTTGAATTTTTCACAGCTGCAAGGGACTGTAGATTTGAGTGTATGGTTTTAATTTTAACTCGATATCTCCACACCTTCTCGAGATAAAGGGTCTTGACAGACGGACAACAAAGTGATCCTGTAAGGTTTCCGTTTTTTCCTTGTGAGATAAGGAACCCTAAAAATAGCCTATAACCATCTCCAGGGTTGCAGAATTTGTTCGAAAGAGTCACCGCGGTCCTGGAACGCAAAGGGCACTAGGAGGAACACGGATGGGTTTTAGTCAGTAAGAGTCTGACACTCCCTTCTGCTCCGTCCAGAGCAGAAGAAGTCATTTGATTTCCCATCGTTTAAAAAAAGGGTCCATTTATCTCTGTAAAGTCAAAGTATATATTAATTTTAATCAATATCTGCTCAGCGATTTAGATGTGGTAGCGTGACAAACATTATTAATATTATGAAAAGAATATGCAAGAAAATATTTAATACGAGAAGAGCAGTGTGAAACAATAGTATATACAACACACCTAGATGACGCAAGTCTATATCTAGAACATTGTTAGTATTAATTCAATTGAGAATAACAATTTAGTCTAACAATTGCGCGCTGATATAACTCAGGTTTAGTAATATTAACAGATCTATTGTCTGAATGTTGTGCTCCACTATTAATATTTATTTCGCTCAGTTATAAACTGTGACTTATTGCAGTTGTAACATAAGTGAAAACATTTGCTATCATCAATCGACAAAACAATGATGAAATGTTTCAGAAAAAAACGGTTTTTTTCTATCAGAAAATATGTTTCTACTATCGTTTGCGCCCGCGACTTCGTTCGCAAGCATATCCCATTTTTTCCTGTTACCGTAGCAATTTCGGGAAATCCTCTCTTAGTGCTCCTCTATACTCCTTAAGGAACCTACATATCAAATTTCAGCTTTCTACGATCAGTAGTTTCGGCTGTGCGTTGTCAGTCACTCTCTCACTCAGTAACGGAAGAATTTTATATATTAGGATTACAGTTTCCACTTTGGGGTATCGTAAAAGGGCTTAATTTAAAAAAAAAAAACAGGAAATAGGCAAAGAAAATTCCTGCAAATTCTACATAATTTTCGCAGTAAATCATAGAATATCTCTACAAGGCACCGTTGCAAATTTATTTTAAACGTTCCACCTAAGGTAGTGTTTACACCTAGTACAACACCTAATTTTAATATCAAACCGTCAAGCACATAACCAGCACGTTTACCCTACGCATTAGGAAGCGACGAGAGTGTGTATGCTACAGAGACTAAGCTCCGTAGGGCAGTTGAATAGAGGTCAAGCCGGAGGGTTAGTGTGGAGACACTGGGTTGCGGCATTGTTCGAAAGAGGTACCGTGGCCCTGGCACGCAAAGTGCATTTTAAAGGAACACACAGGGTGGGTTTAAGTCAGTGAGAGTCTAATACTTCTTCCAACCACTGCAACTCTTAAACCAGAAAAACACCGAGACAGGAGACCTTGACGACCAACAAACTTCTGACAGTAATCAATTCGAACGTTTCCGTCGATTACAATCCAATGACTAATGGAAGCGAAAGTTCTCGAAGTTCTTTCGAGAGCTTTCGCAATCTGATTTCAAAATAAATTGTGATCATTAGTAATTTCCAATGACCTTTTAAACAGTGCTCGTAATAATTCTTCATTTGTGTCAATTCCATGAATTGGTCTTTCTTGTGATATCTTTAGACTCTAAGACAAAGTGCCATCGGATCAGCGATAGCTAAAGTCTGCTGAAAAGTCAAAATGTAATCGATCAAGTCACATTCCTAATACTTGTCTTGTCAATTGTAGGTATGCAGTACACTGCGCTATAGTATTGCCATACCATATAATAGCTTGATTCTTCACGTAGATCAGTTGAATCAAGTTAGGTCTCTGTCGCGTATCTACTCTTGTGTTACAAAACTGTGATTTCCACATGCGTAGGTATCTAATAATGTATGAGGTGGCACGCCTCATCGTCGGCAATTGCAGGCTCTGGGCCGTCATTAGAACGTAAATACTCGTATTTAAATAAATATCCAGAGACCATTATGTGGCGGGTAGGTTACCGCGGAATCGTGGGGTTGCCAGGATAGAAAATGTTATGAGGTATTAAATGTTATTAATCTTTAAATAAAGGCTATATATAAGTTAATTAATAATTAGGACATGCTTTAAAATTGTAAACTTTTGTATTAATTTTATAGGTACTTTTTGCTGTACCCTACAGGGTCCGTGACATTACATTATGGAATGCAAATACATATGAATATGAGGCAAAAAGTTAACTGTGTACTACGGGAGTAACTGTTCTGTCATTATAACACTCAATAAGTATAATGTCGTTACGTTTTTAAAGTAAAAAATTCTCTTTTACCTTCCAAAAATTTACTTTCCTTTTAAAATAAAATAGCCCATATTAAACTGACTGTCCACTGGAGTGGAGAGGAGAGGAGCGGAGAAATATCAACCAACGGACTCCGCTCCGCGTCAGTCACTGAGATTTTATACAATTCTATTGGTTAAATTACTCGGTTTCTCCGCTCCGCTGCCTCGCTCAGCGTCATTGATGCGCAGACTAAGGGCCTTAATCTATTATTACGGTTTTTCCAGGACACATTATTGAAAATCGTGACTGACGAAATCAAACCAAAAAAATGTGTAAAATATTTCCATCCCTTTTTTGAACCTAGCAACACAAATCCGCACTTACAAGCGATTAAGTGTTACATACAACACATCGCTTGCAGCTACTGTCATGCATCATTTTCTGTCATTATCAATTACCCCGCGAAGGCATCGCGTCACCGCAATATTGGCTGGGAAATGTTCGCGGCGTGTGGTGCTGCCAGCCACATTTTGAAATTACCCAGTAAACGAACAAAAAAGGGTTTTATATTTGCGGTTTTGCGAATGTATTGTTTTATGGGTGTTTAAAAAAGGTGAAGAAATGAAAAGCTTTCTGTAAAGCCTAGTATTTTAAATTGTATGCTGTGACCCCGTCTCTCTGTCTTAGGGCACCAGTCCCATTCAGCAGTTGGACAGCCTTTTGAGCCATGGTAATAATTGTACTGAAATGCTAAAACATTATTTTCATAACTACTTTTTTTGAGAGATAATAGTACCTCTAGCATAGTACCATAGCGTATACAGCGTACTTTACAGAAGATAGTGTAAATATCTACATATGTAAAAGAAAACATCAATGTTCAATATGACGTACTCTTTTCAATACAACGATTCTTCAGATGTAAATAACCCATACGCTTTCAACTTTTACGACAGGAAGACCTTTCGTAGCTAAACCACTATAAAAATATACACAAATAACTTTAAACTTTACACATGTATTCATCCAAGAATATTCTTATAAACTACGCTAATTATTTTAACTAAAGATTGTAGAGACGCTTCACAGACTCAATTAGATAACTTTAGGGGGATATATAAAAGGGCTATAAATCAGCAGAGGGTCGAACGCGATATTTTAGGCTGTTTGCATACGTTAGGGTTGGTGCGACAGATGTTGCGACAGAAAATACGCAATTTGTTTTTAATAGTGTGTTTTAAATGGTAAGTGGTGAATAAGTTTTTGTATCGTTGGTCAGTTAGTAGGTAATTTGTAAGTAATAAAGAAAGCTAGGAGTTTCATAGTGTTTATGAGCGTCTGAACATTTTGTTAAAGTACCTAGGGCAACCAAACCAAAAAAAAATATTGGCCAAGTGCGAGTCGGACTTGCACACGAAGGATTCCGTACCATAAACCTTAATTTTTATTATTATAGCAGCAATAGAAATACACAATCTGTGAAAATTTCAACTGTCTACCTATTGCGGTTCTTGAGATACAGCTCGCTGACAGACAGACGGACGGACAGCGGAGGCTTAGTAATAGGGTTCCATTGGTTACTTTTCGGGTACGGAACCCTAAAAAGAAGTATAGGCATCTGAAAGCAGCGATGTTGCCAGAAAAACTCTACAAGTTAAGCTAAGTTACAATTAACTTGCCTACAAACTCCAAACACCACTTAAAACCTGCGACTAATTAAACGCAGAATCACAGCCAGCCTATCTCCGATAGGCAGGCGATCGGAGCGGCGCGCGTCCGGATGGCCGTCCGGCGCGTTCGGCTTGAGGCGGGATCTCGTTAGCATGCTTATGCGACATTTCACATGAACTAATTGCGAGCATTTAGCCATCTTGATAAACAGCCCCGGCTGCCCTACACGCATCGCGATCGTGTAGATTATACTGTTTGTAATTTGTGCAGACCCGTTGTTTGTAACCACAAATAAATACAAGTAAGTGAGAAAGGTTAAGGGTGTGGTGGGAAAAAATGTATCTTGATTGTAGGCGTATTAATTGCGAGGAAGCGCGTGATTAAAATATTTTGATATGACTTTTTAAAATGCGGCCTGTCTTTTTGTAATATAGAGCTTTTATTTAAGTAACTGCTGTGGCTCTGTTTCGCACATGGCTATCAGCATTTTGTTGAGCGATTACAGCTATAGAAAGGACTAGCTTTTGCCAGCAGCTTCGCCCGCGTCATTCCTAGGGAACATACTCCCGGGATAAAAAGTAGCCTATATGCTATTCCAGACTATAATCTACGTCTGTGCTAAATTTCATGAAGATCCTTTCAGGCGTTCTAACGTGAAAGAGTAACGAATCCATCCATAATCACAAACTTTCGCATTTATATTAGTAGGATGCGAATGTGGCAGATGTTTCCCCATTTGTACAAGTTTTTTTCTCTTTTTTTGTCGTTGGTATGCGTCAAACTTGGCTCAAAAAAAAACCGTTTTAAAAATTAAGCCGTAATTTAACTATGCATTTATATACTGTGGCACAACCTCCTTGGTTGCCTCACCCTCCGGGGATCTCCGTCAACTTAATCATAAAAAAAAGCTTTAGAAGAATTAGAAATTTAGAATAGGTTCAAATAATGGCATACGTAGATTGATTTGTTTTTCTGACAGAACTGTAAAAGTTTTTCTTGAGATCACCAGCTCAATATAATGATCTCTTAAATCACCAAAAGTATTTTTATTCATAACGATCCCCAGACGTTGCAGAAGCCCTAACCTGAACGTCTACAATACATTACATTGCTTTCAACGAAAAACTAAAAAAAAACTAATAGACCTTTTCTATTTGCATTTTCGACCACTTCTTTCCCAATGAATTAATCAAGAATCTCTTGGAAGCAATTACCGCGGCAGGTTCATGCCTATCTCGCGCTCTGTTTGCACATAATCTGTGACACCTAGTATCTCTCCCATCGATTCCCTTCCATTAGCATTCTAAACACTCTCCCTAGCCAACTTGAATGATAATTGAAACACGGCACTAAACATTCTCAAGCAATGCCAGGAGTAGTATGCAAAATGGAGGAATCGCGGAAGGAATTTGCGCTAGGAGCGAAAAGTACCGTATTTGCAAAGTATGTGGTAATTTCACGACGTACACAATTTGTATAATTTCTGACCGCTTCTTCCGACGGCTTAGCCCGTGTGAAGTTTAGAAATTATCCTAAGGAAACGTACTCCTAAGATGAAATATCCATTTTCCAAGGTTAAATCTATCGTTATGCCAAAATTAATCAAAATTGGTTTAGAGGTATAGGCGTGAGAAAGTCACAAGCAAACAGACAGGTTTACTTCGAAATTTTGTAATTATTGTTTGTCGATATTTCCTTATGGTTTGGACGAGTCCGCTCTTGATCTCGATCTAATGGAAAGTGATGTAGGAAGTCTACGATGGAGCGAGTGAGCTCAGCAGTGCAATTCTGTCAGCAACTCACCGTGTAAGTTAAGGTGAAGGGAATATTGAGATATCAAACCATACAAATAAGATGGAATGACAGTTCACTTCATGCTCATTCCACATTAGTTTACACAGTGAGATAGTGGCAAGATAGATCGGCAGTAGATATCTCACTCACTCTTGCTTTGAAGGCACATGGCTCAACGTAGTAGGGAACAAAGATGCAGAGAGATGGCTCCTGGATCTTTGTTCCCACAAAGATGCAGAGAGTTTTATACGAGTTATTATATACGAGTTAAAAGTAGAATGTTGGAAACGAAGTCATTTATTTCCTATGGATAAACGTTTATTTCTTTTTGCGTAGTTATAAGATGACATTAACTAGGTGCACTGTACAATTTAAAAAAATAGATAGACTCAAAACAGTCTTAGCTCCCTTAGTCTGCGTTATCTTCGGGAGCCTAATTTGATTTTTGAAGCACTGAAGTTTTATGTTTCAAAATAATTATGAAAATGATCTCGAATTCTGTTATCGTCTAGCACTCCATTTGCTTTATACTCTGTGTTGTTTTCAAGTATTAACCAAGTATACAAATATTTTTATTACTCTGTCTTCTTGCTGATTATACGTTAATTTATACACGGTTCAGAATAAATAATGATTGTAAAATATCTTTAGTTTGAATTGTATTTGCATTCAAGTATCTTAGTTAATTGTTGCGATAAACTTTGAGAAGTTTGTATGTTTAGTTTAAATCAAATCAAATCAAAATTGTTTATCTGTGAGAATATGGTACAATAGATGTTATAAAAATAAGTGTCAGCATATCCTGCCATAATATGGCGTACAAATATTTCGATATAAAAAGAAACGAGGCTATGGATTACAGATTAAAATATGAATTTATAATATTTAATAAATAAAGATTGAAATTGTACTGTATTGGAAATGTAATAATTAATAAAATTGTATTATATTATTAATGACTTATCCTCTAAATATTTTTTTTGAATTAAATTTATTGAATTATTGTTTATTAATTAGAAGATACAATTAGTTTAGAAAGTAAATGTGTTTAAGTGGATAGGTCAATATTTTGGATGAATGGAAACGTGTATTTTGTGAATGATTTTCACAAGAAGAAAATTGTTCCTTTGTTTTGATTGAATATCTATAAAGACTGCATAAGCGGTTGCGCACCCAGGTAGACCGCTTTTACAGACCCGTCGTGATACACAATGTGAGTGCGGTAACGCGCTGAAGTGCCCCAAATGCCCATACACCTGCACTTTGAGGGATTTAATGAATGCCAACGATGATGCAATTAACATTGCCACCAATTAGGTCCTAAAAATCTCGGATTTAGTCATAAAATCGAAAAGAAGAAATGAGTTCAAGTTACGTTAATGGGGTGTTTCATAATTTTAATTACAATAACATAACAAAAACAAATCTTATTTTAGCACAGGTAAGTCACACACTACGCATCTTAATACGAGTCTCAACAAATTCTTCAGCTTTTAATGGCATTCGTAATTCTGTTCCCACAACTAGCGAGCAATTTTCCATTCATACACAGGACTAATTGTTGGTGACATTAAAAATGAGATTATTTTTTATTAAAAAGCTAGATGTGCCCGTGGTTTCACTCAAATACTCGTAATGTTTTATTTTCGCGTGATTTTTTTCTGTCTCATCTAAAAAAGTTCAATTATATCGAGTAATCTTTACGCTGCCCGCCCACGTCAGGGTTTTTGTAAGACCGATAATCGGGCCGAATTTTCCTTGGTAGGTTAAAACTACCGATTTTTTTTGGAGGACGTGTGCGTTACACTATTGCAATTAGTACCTACGTTCCATTTTTCACCTATGAAAAATCGGTCGCCGATTATCGGACGTGGACAGGCGACCTAACTACTATCCAAATGCAAAAGTGAGGTTTAAATTTTACGCTTTTTGTGCTTTTACGTGATGATGATGAATTTTGGCACAGATTCAGTTACGACCCTGGATACCATATACACGATCGCGAAGCCGCGTTCAAAAACTAGATTTACCATAGAAATGTAGCCGATTAATAGAAACACAGAGTCCCAAACCTTAATTAAAACGAATCATCACTATTCAAAATTTGTTCCAAATTGTTTTCATGCAACAGTTTTCAAGAAATTGCTACGTTGAAGTTTACGAATTAGTCGTTTTACGTTGAGGTCAGCTAAGCAGTCGCTCCATCTAAACTAAGAGCGGATTTCACCAATGAAACTGAACGCGATCAGTATATCTTAACTGCGTTCAAGAGCTGTCAGTGTCAATATTCCACAGAAAATAACGACACTGACAGCTCGCAAACGTGGTTTGTATGCTGATCGCGATTTCGCCCTTAATGTTATGAAGAGGAAAGATTTGAGTTTTTGTTTGTTTGTTTCGATTTAACTCAAAAACTACTGGACCTTTTTCAAAAATTCTTTCACTATTAGAATGCAACATTATCTCTGAGAAATATAGGCTACAATTATTTAAAAAAAAATTAAGGATCCTTAAGAAAAATGAAATACATAGCTGCATCCGGTGAGAAGGAAGCCGACCTCAACAAAGTTGGGAAAAAACTGCAGCACACTGATTGATATGTCTCAAGACTGTATTTAACGCAAGTGAGGATTGATCATCATCATCCATCTTCATCATAATCAGCCAAAAGACGCTGACTGACGAACCGATAACAAGAAGTGTCAGAGCTGTTGTCGTCAAAACGACCAATCGAGAGTATGCTCACAACTCGTGTCAGTTATTACATATAACTGGGGGCATGTTAGGCTGTTGGTCAGCTTATGTTGGTTTATTTGTATGTTGGTTCACCTTTGATAGTGTCACCGGTTGTCAGAAGCCAAAAAATCTGACAAAAGTTTTGCTAAGCGTTGTCGTGTTACCCAGCTACGTACTGGTTTCTGGAGATCAGACAGGCAGTCATCATCATCACCATATCAATCGAAAGACGTCCACTGCTTGACATAGGCTTCCCCCAAATGTCTCCACAACAACCGGCCATGTGCGTCTCGCATTCATCGGTTACCCGCGACCTTCACCAGGTCATCGGTCCACCTTGTGGGAGGCCTTCAAACGCTGCGTCTTTCAATACGCGGTCGCCACTCCAGATATTTTCGGCCCCATCGACCATTTGTTCTGCGAGCAATGTCAGCCCACTGCCACTTCAGGAGCACTTCACTTCAGAGGATTGATAGTACATAACTAAAACTTAAGTTTTATCTTAGCCATGTTCATGTGTTTTCACTTTTGATCATCATTTTCCCACCAGTCTTTCAACAGTTTGACTAACCAAGAAAGAACACTGCATACTGTTAAGAATTAAGAGTCGTTATTGAAAATAGTAACCGGTCACTAACGAAGTAAAAAATAATCAAATGTACGGCCTTCTCGGAGTCAATTAGATAGTTATTCGTCAGTGCGCGGCGAATGCCAGCCTCTGATTCATTACCCCTGCTCACATCGCTGGCGTGCCGGCGTGATTATACGTACATATGTATAGATGCGTGCATTGGATGTTGTGCTATAAAACTGACCGTTTAGTTTACTGGTTAATGAGGATTTTTTGAAGTTTTACGAATGATTTTTGGTCGAGATTCAATGTGAGGTATGACTGAAAAAAATAAAAAATGTTTTACGTGGGCTCAAACTTATAGAATGACAGAAGCTAGTGCATGGTTCAAATTGGTTGTTTCCTATGGAAAAGATAAGCAAGAAACTCCACAGTTACTCTTGAATCAAGATTTTGGTTTCAGGACATCTTGGAACCAACAAGTCTTAAGACTTGTAACATCTACTAGCTCCGCACTGGACTCGCGTTTTGGACGACTCACTCTAGTGGAGGATTCTAGCCGCTTGACCGTTTCGATGCAGTTTCTATGAGTTATGTCAACTGCACCCAAAAATTTTCAACAGCATCGGTCCAGTAAATTTGGAGAAAATAGGCTGTGACAGACGGACAGACAGACAGACACCCGAGTGATCCTATAAGGGTTCTATTTTTTTACGAATGTTCGGAACCCTAAAAATGGATTCAAACTGCAAGTTTGCAGCGGGCATGCAGTCAGCATGCTTAGACCCTAACAACAAACTCAAACTGACGAACTTAAATGTTAACGTAAATGTCAATTTGTATTGAAACTGCAAAAACGCCGTTTGGTAACAATGACGGAAAACCCTTTTTCTCTGTACAATGTACTTAGTTTCTCGTACGAAAATGATCACAAAATTATTGTGACAAATGTATTCAACAGCCAATAGCACCACTTGCGTATATTTGTGACGGGTTATTTTCCCAGAAACCGGGGGTAAAGCCTCTGCATCCTGCTGTAGACAGGACACAGCGTAATTTGTCAGTCGCATATCGATTATATCGATGCTACAATCGATAGATTTATCATGTTAATCGATCTAATTTCATCAGTTCGCCCGGTGAGCGATGGCGCTCGCTGTGGGAACGCCTGCACAGTGCCAGTCATGCCATAGACTAGTCGTACTATCGATTTGTAGATGGGACAAATTAAAGCAGTGGTGTGTGTAAGTGTCAGGACAAGTGGCTGATCGAGTGATTTATTAAAGACTATTGTGTACTGTCAATTAAATTCAAATGCGTGGATTTAATTAGTAGTTGCGGCGTTTGTGCCTTCGTTATGAAGGCGAAGGTACCAGCATAACACAAAAAACAAGCTTGTTTAAAAAAATAATTTGCTATATCTAGTTCGTTTTGAAGCTTCGGAATATTTATTAAGAACAAAAAGGCAGTACTAAAGTTACTAAGATTGAGATAAATACATTATCTAGCATCGTACCGTTTTTGAAATTGAAATAAGAATAATTTTGGCAGGCGTAATAGTAGTCAGAAACCATACAATCTCACACCATTCTACCCAAAGTGTGTCGTGTTAAATAATTACTGGCTTTAAGAAGTAGAAAAGCAGTTGTTCTACATGTAAAATACTGGTACTCAGCTGCAATCGCTTGGAACAGCAGCCAACCCCAAACATACTTGGAAAACGCTAGGCAGACTATTTTTGAAAATGGAACTCCCTTTATGTCTCTTTTGCCTCTCGGAAGCTCATGTATTGTAGGCAAAAACCGCACCCAATTTTCAACAAACCATCTATGTTTAATTTAACTATTGCGACCACCAGCGTTCAATCCGCGTAGACACGAGAATATTTGGACTGAGGTTTAATTACCACCCATTGTGGTCAGGACCCAATTCATTGGCCCATTGTGTGTGCACCTATTGCAGTCCATTATTGTTTGAACAGACTTCGACTAATGGATAGATCATTACTTTAGGTCAATGGACTTGGTGTTCGATGGCCTTCGATTGGAATGAATTTGCGAGGGTCTACGAGGCTACGAGCTACGGAGCGTAGCAATAAGTAGGTAGAGTGTGGAGGTTCGAAATGAGACACCGATGTCGTAGCGTAGTTAACACTACCGCTAAAATTGATTTTTGTGATTTCTACTTGTTAATGTCATTGGATAGAACTCTTTTTCGCGGATCACACTGACAGTATAACACTGGGCGGTCGACCAAACCTAGGCCTGAATTTAAATAGTTGACACAGCGCCCCAATACATTTGTTGCAGTAAACTAATCAGTTTTTCCGCGCTACTGTAAAATTTGTCGAAATTACTTGAACGGTATTGTTAGCTAAGCGAAGATATGTCCTACGCTGGTGAGTTACTAGACTTATGATCCTATTTCCCCTAGCTGGGGCAGAGAGCAGAGAGGGCTTTGACAGTAGTCGTTCATCGTGACTAGTCTTGATGGCGGTGTTAAGCTGTTAGGTGGGTTTCTAAATTCAAATTATTATTGTGGTAATAGGGTATTTTACTGAAAAAATCTGATTAGTCCATCAGATAGATTTTCAAAAAATATTGGACACGTATTTTTTCTTTTTTCACGTAAACAAAAAATGAAGACGATACAGAGCGTTGAAGACACGTGTGACGTCACTATGATGGTACAATTTTACCAAGCCACATGACGTCACGCGTGCCTTCAACGCGCTGTTTCGTCTTCATTTTTTGTTTACGTGAAAAAAGAAAAAATACGTGTCCAATATTTTAAGGAAATCTATCTGACGGACTAATTAGATTTTTTTAGTAAAATACCTTATTGTCACTTGGTTGTGAGTTTCATATAGGGAGATGCTTCACGTAGAATATGGTATTTTGCTGTTTCCGGCTTGACTGGAATCCGACTTCAACATTTTTTGGAAAAAGCTAACCAGATTTATGTTGTTCATCGTTTAAACAGATAGTGTTTTGTTTAGTTCCTAGACATACAGTTTTCGATGATGATCATGATGGTCACCCATCCACGAGTCGACATCGGCAAGCGTTGCTTAACCTTGACGATCAGCAAGTACGCTTGTTAGTCTACGACTTAGCCGCGAGCTCTTCCGCTGGTAAAAGCCAGTTATAAAATAAGACATGAAGCAAAAACTTTGTACCCCTTCTTCACGAAAATAACGCGGACGGAAAAGTATGAGAATTGGCATAGTTAGCGTTTATATGGAAAAAGAGTGTAGAAAGCTAATATTTTTTCGTAATAATGCTTAAAAAATATATTAAATGAATAATGTCGAATTGGTGAAAATGGTCGAATTTCGACCACTAGTAAAATATAATTAGTCTAAATTCGACAACGGCTTCGTACACTATTTCTCAGTAAAGTCCTCGAAGACCACAGTTCGATGCCTGAGTAGATAACGGGGTCTGAAGATTGAAGAGCTTTCAATAGAATAGGTACACAGACTTAATGGTTCAATGACTAATCAGTTTGTCAGTAATTGTGCAGTTCTTAGTACGTTTAGTTAGTATTTACCCACTAGATATATTTTCCGTGAATTCATGAATAATATTTGATGAAAGTTCGTTTTGTTTTGTATTTGTTTTACTTTTATTATTGACGTCTTTTTCACCCTTGCATACTGAGTGAACTATCAATTTATACGATAAGACCGCTTATTGTTGCATCCTAATAAAATTGAAATTCGTTATGATGTACAATAAAGAATATTTCTATTTTATTCTATGTGATTTGAAGAACTGGGCTGGACTGGGCTGTAGAGTGTAACAGCTGGATGAGAGTAGCCGAGAATCGATATCAATGGCTTGTGATTCGAGAACTTATGTCCAGCAGTGGACTGCTTTTGGCTGATGATGAATTGGGACTCTTCAAATCGCATAAATATTCAAAGCGAGTACGAATTTTCACAGCTATCTGGAAACACAGACTCAGGCAAAAGTTCTATACCATGCAGGCTGGCAATCTTTTTGCTACAGCCACAAAAAAAAAACGAAAAATTTAATTAAAAAATAAAATCTTCTAAAATAAAAACAACGAAGTCTTCGAGTCGCATTGTTTCGCTGTCTGGTTCCGCTCGGCAAATTGTTTAGCGGCAAGAAATTTCAAATTTCGAAACTATGGAATTTGAAATTGAAAAAGCTGGAAATGCCGTGCGGGGTGCGGGGAGCGATAGGCGTGGTCGGAGGCGGGGCGTTCCTAGCCAGCTGACGCATAGGTGCTATATTGTGACGTCATTTATAATACCTATCAGAAGCAAATTCTCGTACAAAGAAAACATAACTCTAATTCAAGTCGTGAAATTATCAACCAAAGTCAGAATGTAGGGATAATAGAGGTGTTTTTGTCCAATTGCGAATCGATTGCAATGCGAATATGAACACACCCCTCAGAAGGCCAATTCTCGTATTTAAAAAGCGTTTAAATTCAAGTCTTCTTCATAACATATTATTATCATCTCAGCGTCTAGCAATGTCAAAGACTTGTCAAAATGAAAGGAAAATATTTTTGACGACTTGCGGCCGCGATGCGAATGCAAACGCTCCTTAAAAATATGGGAATTGCCCTTCAGTTATTTCATCTTCATCATCATCATCATATCAGCCGAAAGACGTCCACTGCTGGACATAGGTCTCCCCCAAGCGTCGCCACAACGACCGGTCCTGTGCGTTATTTAAAGCGTGATAAATAAATGACGTGATTGTTATAGATTTGGATGACTTTTTGGCAAAAGTCATCGAGCTGTGCTTACTGACTTTCTAGGGCTAGCAATTCATGTCACTGCGGCCCTGGAACGCAAAGGGCACTAGGAGGAACACGGATGGGTTTTAGTCAGTAAGTCTGACACTCCCTTCTGCTTCACCCAGAGCGGGAGGAGTCATTTGATGATTTCCCATCGATAAAAAAGGGCTAGCAATTCATCATCATCCTAACCTTTACCCAACTATGTTGAGGTCGGCTAACGGCATTCAGTCTAACAGAATGTGTACCAAAATTTTTATTTTTTACTATAGGTAGCCATACGTTTCACCACTATCTCACCTGATGGTAAGCGATGATGCGGTCGAAGATGGAGCACGTTTGCCTAGAAGCAACCTGAGGCTCTAGACAAGCGACATTCTGTCAGCGGTAGCGTGACGAAGGCGATTGTCAAAACGTCAAAAATGTACGGGATTGACAAACGCTGTCGAAATGTCACGTGATCGATCCCTTATTTTTTGACATTTCGACAATCGCGTTCGCTGATAGAATTGCTCTTTGTCTAGAGCCTCTGTTCACTCTTGTCTTAAAGACTCGCTCTTATATCACTCTATCTTTGTTCTCAGCTAGACAAAATAAAATATACCACATCATAGTAGTTTTCGTCAATTACTACACATCGTAGTAGTTTTCGTCAAGTAGGAATACCCTATGTAGATATTCCCATCTATGTTTACTAGTTCCTATGAAGGTGGTACCAATATAAATATTGAGTTACCATGATTGGCTACCACTTACCGCAACAAATTCCTTCATAATTCGACTCTATTAGAGAATCAAATCGCTTCAAAATTACCCACTACATAATTATTATTGACGCATTACGTCAAAAATTAATCAACACATCAGCTCCATTTAATTTTTTGTCGAACTGAACCCTAAAATTGAAAATTACAGAGAATGATACGCAAATAATTACTTTACGATACGGCGCGTCAAAATCACTTTGTCTCAAACGTCAATGGACAACGTTGAAGATATCTTATAGAGTGGTCTACTGATAACCATCGCTTAGCCGATGTGCAAGCTTACCCTCTCCTAACAATCTGACCCTTACGTTTCTGGCAATAGGAGCCATTTTCACCCTTCCCAACTTTCTTCGTATATTTGTCTCTGGTATATTAACGTGTCAATTGCTCCTCCTTCTGAGCCGTTATTAATAATCATGTCAATCCTCTCCGTGAGAAATATTTTAAAGCTAGAGGGGTACCCAATAATTTTGACGATAGACGTTACGATTATTGAGTAATATCGGTTTGTTGTATAATTAATTTCTTGTGTAATTTTTATATTGTTGTGGGAGTAAGCTGACTCATTCTCCTTTTAATGGTTTTTTGTTTTTGTTTTGATTTTAAACTTTGTCAGCTTTATGTATGGGTCTTCAAAGCCTTGTTATTATGTATTTGCAATGATTTTATATGTTGTGTTGATTATATCAATGATTGTGTGTTAATTTTATGTGTTTCTTATACTTCAATTAACGGTCTTCCAGGTAACTGAATGAGTTATTTATGGCATATTTCAATCTAACATGTTGCTGCTGTATATTTTAGATGTATATACTTGGCCTTCTTAATAGTTACCTAGTATTATTCTGTGCCGTTTGATTGCCGGTTAAGAAAACCAGCATTATATCTTCCTGGAACTCAAGATCAAGGCTACCTAGGTCAGTACCTAGGTAGCGTAACCTAGGTAACGACTAGGTACTGTAGTCTTACAAATAATTACTGAATTATTTGTAAGACTACAGTACCTAGTCGTTAATAATAATAACTGAATTATTTGTAAGACTACAGTACCTAGTGGTAACATTTTCCACTGTTTTTTCCTTACATTGTTTGAATTGCGTTTGATTACTACCTGGTTATCTCACATGGTGTAACAGCTAATCCAGTTAATTCATTTTTAAATACATTGATTCACTGACGGATAGCTCTAGAAGCAAGAAATTTTGCACAAGAATTCATTAGTAGCATTCTGATTCTGATGGCAAGCTCTTTGGCTGTGTTGAAATGTGAAAATTTATCATCTAAGGGGATTTCGTCATTTACCCTGATGGGAAATGCAATCAGTCGTACAATTTGTGTTCTGATTTCTGAATAACTGCTAAAAAAAACAGCCGGTATATCAATCTTCGTATGGTGTCATAATACCATCCCATCACTTCCCGTGTGTGTCGTTTTGGCGACTAAGGGACTCACCAGAGAATGGGCAGCAGCGTTCTCTCTAAAACGTAACACCATACACTGCAATCGCCAACCCGCCTGCCAAGTGTGGCGATTATGGCAAACCGCCTTTTGGGGGAGGCCTATGTCCAGCAGTGGACGTGTTTCAGCTGTTATGATGATGATGATGATATCAATCTTAGTTAATTTTCGAGGTAGTGGTGTCCTTATCAATGCCTAAGAGTTTCCAGTAGTGCTATCGCCGAAATTATCTTTATGATTAAGAAAAAAGAGATAAGAAGAGAATGCAATATGATTATAATCCTATTACTTTTTAGGGTTCCGAACAAAAAACGGAACCCTTATAGGATCACTCGGGTGTCTGTCTGTCTGTCCGTCTGTCACAGCCAGTTCTCTCCGGGTCCACTGAACCGATTCTGTTGAAATTTGGTACACATATGGACTTCTGTGATCCAAACACGGACGCGTTACGTAAATCATTAAATTTTAATATGGGCGTCACTTTTGGAGGTCAAACTAGAAACTTAAAAAAAAAAAAGTTTTTTGAACAATATCGTGTGACATATCAAATGACAGGGCTTACTGTGAGGAGTTTAATTATATTATTTTCATAATTTTAAAATAAAAGGTTTTGAAGTTATTCAAGAAATTAGAAGAAAAATGACCATTCCCCCTCCTCTCAGTAAGCCTATCTCCGAAAATACTGAGCCTAAAATTTTGAAAAAAAAAACGATCTTTACCTAAAGATTACATGAAACCCTATGAGAAGTCAATAGTGTTAATATAACATATTTAAAAAATTTAATTCGTTCGGAACCCTTTGCACGTGAGTCCGACTCGCACTTGGCCAGTTTTTTCTATTTGAAAACCAGATGAGTGTCGTGACCGTGACAAGAAGGGTAACACATGCAGTACCAGCATGATACTGTGCCACGGGTGACCAATAACCCAGTGTTAACTTTCAGTGGTCACCTCAACCTGACGTTGGTACGGTAACCAAAGGAGATTGCTCTGCGCCCATACATTGTTCGCCCTGGAGCCAGGAGCATCGGAAAATTATGTGTTGTATTGTTGATCATTAGTAAACTCCTATAAGATCTTATTTTCATAGCGGACTAGCTGCAGAAAAGATATATGTCCCAAAAAGTATCAGACTTTGAGGTTATAATCTAACCATAACAACGAATATTAAATATAGTTTTTCATAGCTCCGAGTGATCTTTAAGAAACTGATTAACAATACATTTAGCTATTTTTAGTACCTACCTAAATAATTAGGTACCTTTGCAGTTTCTTTTCTAAAGCCTAAGTGTATGTAAATAGGTAAGTGCAACGTTTTAAATGCATAGAATCTAATTAACATAGATAGGTAGATAGTGGATACCTGTATTCTTAGCATTGGTTTTGGAGTGAGATTAAATGTTTGTGTATATTAATCTATACTAATATATAAAGGAACTACTGGTCCGATTTGAAAAATTCTTTCAGTGTTGGATAGCCCATTTATTGAGGAAGGCTATAGGCTATATTATATCATCACGCTAAGACCAATAGGAGCGGAGCAGTAATGAAAATTGTGACGCAGGCGAAGTTGCGCGGGTCAGCTAGTGTATATATAAAACATTGCGCGCTGTTCAAACGCGTGACTATGAAACCAGCCTTACCAATTAGGTAGCCGGTAAGTTGTGTTAAACCTACAGTCCTACTTTAACTTAGTGATTATGTTTGAATAAGAAATAAAACACAGATTTTAATTTCATGTTTATTGTTCATCTAAATTGGCAATTAAAATATTGTCTAAAAACTGTGCAGGGGTCGATATTATTTTGATGTCTCGCATAGCTTTAATACAAAATAATGGTCACAAAATGGGCGCAGCACCCGATGGCAATATTGTATGATTGCTTCAATCAATTACTATGAAAACAAAATATGTTTTATTGCTGATATGGCGGCTGAATTTTGCCTAGTAATATCCATATGGTTTCTGAATTATTTAATTGTAGTTCATTCAAATCTGATGGCTGAATCTACAACAAAAAAAAAATTGTTGGTTACACATTGCATTTATAGTACAATAAATAAAACAATTTACACTACAAATGTTGCGTGACTATAACTGACCAGAAAAGATCTATTAGCTAAACAAAATAGTACATCAGGCAAGTTTAAGCATACTATGGTCAGCACCAGATAAACATGCAATAAAGTACATAGATTTTTCCCTAATATCCCTTTGTGGATACTCAAACAATAAATTATGAACCGTTTTTCATTACTAGAAAACCTAAAGGATCACGATAGAAGTTGATTCAGGACAGCTTTTTGTCATTATTTCTGTTTTTGTTATTTGGAAAGTCAATAAATGTATGAGGGTCAATGACCGTTATTGCATGGGTATCTGATTTTTACCATAGCCTAATTTCTTGCAATAGTTAACCAATCAAAAACGTCTCTCACCTCTCAGGGTTGAACTCAATTTCGCACAATATCTAAAATGTGGCTGATACTTTCTGCTTGTACGGAGTGACATTGGATTCGTGCCAGTGAACAACCACATACCACACGTTGATCACCAACCATTGGTACTTCTTGCAAATCTTGTGATGTTGTGGTAACTCTATTAACAAATAATGTATGACAAGCATCACATATGTAATCATTTGCAGTCACCTGTAATATAAAAACATGTTATAAGTATAAAATAAACGTTTTATTTTATATTTTCTCTTCTATACAGAGCCATTATAAATATAAATAGTTACAAATGGAGGTTAAAGCTTACTATTTGTGGTGCAACTAATTGCTGTATTTGCACAAGAATGGCATCATTATGGAGTATATGCCCTCTTCAGATGAATGAATCAGATGATGTGAGCGTGCATGCCCGAGGTGCCAACGTTCTATTGCAGAGTGCACAGTTTCTACCAATATTACTTGTTACTGAAGTGTTAGTCATCTCTTGAGCTCTTGTCCAACAAGTGGTGCATATGAGATCATGAGCTTGAACCTAAAAAAAAAAACATACTTAGTTCAATTGTATTTTTATAGAGTATTTGCCTATCAGATTGTTTCTATTATAATGAATATACCAAAATACTTTATAAATTGTCTTTTTTTTTATTGTGAAAACGATAATTGCAAACATAATGTGTAAGGTCAAGTATAGAAACTTATTAGTAAAAAAAAGTCTGAGAGATCGCAAACAGAATAATATAGGTACAACAAAAATAATATAGGTGCAAACAAAGTAAACATGTAATTACCAAAAGAGGTGCAGTCCATTGTTGTACTCAATGACGAATCTGTTCATCTGCCAACAACATGGAACCACCAGCAGAGCCGCAATTTACACAAAATACACTTTCCATAGCGTATGCGTTAGTCCATTTATGACGACCAAGTTATCGTTTGAGCGGTACTCCGAAAATCACAGCCAGGTAAGTCGTTTTTGAAAGCAATCAGAGTCCATTATAATAGCCAAGACGGAATATTAGTAGTCCCGAAAGTCACCAAAACACACCGACACAATTATAAAGAGCAAGCGACGCTAATGTAAACAGTGACAGTGACAATTTAGTGACGTCAAAAATAGGAGTGTGTGTAAAAATACGATACAACTTATCGATATTCACTATTTTTTTGTTACAAGGCTGACAATGTCCTACTTTACTTATAAAAACAATTAATGTATTCAGTAACGATAAGTATTTTTACCCGATTGCGGCGAAGCCCAAAAGGAGAGTTATTTGTCGTAAATACCTAAATCGTTTAGTTAGAAGTAAACCACACACTTTCTTAAACGATCATAAGAAAACCCTGAATAATGATCATGGTGAAATACGAAGGTTTTGATCACTTCAGCATTATTTTTACTATATATTTAAAATCGAGTATGACCTCATGCACAAAGTACCTATACCCAGTAGTTTTTTAATTAAGTATACATTTAGGGAATAATATATAGAATGGTAATTGAATGCTTTTATTGTATCTTCTGTTTGCTCTTAAATCGAAAGAAATTAAAAATATGATTCATTTAAAAAATAATTACACTACAGTTCTTTAAAAATTAAATCGATTGATTACCTACAATCGATTGGACATCCCTAATCTTTTTTGACATGACATGATGTTTGGTGAAGATGGCGGCGATTCATGTTATTATTCGCGAAAATACTTTTTAATGTTCATTTTGGCATGCAGCTAGTCCGTGTTACAAAAGTATTTGCAACTGATATAATAAAATAGAACATGAATTATCGTGTATGTCCGATACTTTTGTTGCACAGGGCGAATTTGGACATTGTCTTTTAAATTAGACTACTTACATACTGAGATTGAACTTTGAAATAATGTTAAAATTGTCAACAGTTGGATAAAAGTCAAGTTTGATTTTATATTTGAGTTATATAAATTCAAGCCGCTTAGACAGTCAGTCATAAAATCAATTAAAATTATATCTATACTAATATATAAAGCTGAAGAGTTTGTTTGTTTGCTTGAACGCGCTAATCTCAGGAACTACTGGTCCGATTTTAAAATTCTTTCAGTGTTAGATAGCCCATTTGTCGAGGAAGGCTATAGGCTATATATCATCACGCTAGGACCAATAGGAGAGGAGCAATAGTGACAATTGTGACGCAGACGAAGTTACGCGGGTCAACTAGTTATACATATAAATGGTAGATCGTACGGTAATGTTCTAATATACATGTCAATTACAGGTAAACACAACATTGACAATAAAGACGCAGATTACCGCTTAGTTGCTAACTTAAGTTTAGGTGTAAAGTCTATTGACAAAAAAGTAAATAAAGGAAAGTTAGGTAGTTAAAAGATAACAGAGGAAGACGCCCCGGGCGTCGGGAGTCGCAGGGCGATTCTCGGCCACCGTAGACGCGGGCCTGCGGACGGCGAGCATTGGGTGGCTCGCCGTCTGATCAGAACCAGGCCCAGGTCGACGGCGCGCTGTGTTCCACGCGCCTCAAGGAGCTGTCAGCGTAAAGGACGGGGCCCGCCAGGGCCAGTGCCTGCCGGGGTTGCGGGATTTGTTCGAGAGAGTCGCCGCGGCCCTGGAACGCAAAGGGCATTAGGAGAAACACGGATGGGTTTCAGTCAGTAAAAGTCTGACACTCCCTTCTGCTTCACCCAGAGCGGGAGGAGTCATTTGATGATTTCCCATCCTTAAAAAAAAGGTAGTTAATAGATACAACAAGCAAAAAAAAGAAACTTAGTAAATTAAAGTGGATTTGCACTATCGATCACTAATCGTTTACGTACAATGATTCTTCATCTAAAATTCTAATGAAGAATCACTTTACGTAAAAGTGTTGCATCAATTTTAAGAAAATAATCGAACTGACTCATCGTTTCAGCAGTAGAAGGTAGCCTTTAAAATCACGAACGACTAATAATGCGATTTCAAGCTGAAAGTGTTCATGATAAATTTCGGAACTGTGAAAAAGTATCGATATTTTTTATAATCTGTAGATATCGTACACCTATTAAAATTAAACATTATTATTTACTAGTGGTCCCGCGCAACTTCGTCTGCTCCGCTCCTTTTGGTCTTGCGTGATGATATATAGCGTGATGATATATAGCCTTATAGCCTTCCTCGATAAAACGGACTATCTAACAATGAAATAATTTTTCAAATAGGACCAGTAGTTCCTGAGATTAGCGCGTTCAAGCAAACAAACAAACTCTTCAGCTTTCAATATTATTACTAGCTGACTCGGCAAACGTTGTTTTGCCAAATAAAAAAAAATAGCCTACCACCTATTCACATACCTACCGAATATATACACAAAATTTCATGAAAATCGGTCGAGCCTTTTCGAAGGAGTTCGGTAACAAACACCGTGACACGAGATTTTTATATATTAGATAATATTATATATATTATTATTAGTATACATATAGATTTTTTGTTTTTGGGGATCATTGTATAGGAATTCCAATGATTTCGATATTGCGTTGTCCCTTGACCATCGACCTCATCTCATCAAAAAACCAGACAAGTGCGAGTCGGACTTGCCCACCGAGGGTTCCGTATAAATTTTTATTTCAAATAAAAACTATTTGTTTTTTTATGACTTCATAACAAATGTGTAGTTTTCAGACTTTTCCCTATACTTGTAGTATAAGAAGATATTACTTGCCAAATTTCATAGTTCTAGGTCAACAGGAAAGACCCTATGAATTTTGATTCCCTTGAGAGTGTCGAAATATACGTTTTTGTGGCATAAACGGCCGTATATGTTTTTTACGTTAACTTAGAAGTTTGATTTTTTCACAGCTTCTAAGTATAAGTAGATCTAAGTAAATGGTTTTAATTTCAACCCGATACTTCCACTCGTCCCCGAGATAAAGGGTCTTGACAGACGGACGGACAGCAAAGTGATCCTATAAGGGTTCCACTTTTTCCTTTTAAGGTACGGAGCCCTAAAAATATCGTTATATCAAACATATATTTTTGCGACAATCTTTAGTGTTCATACGTTGCTTTCAAATAACGGTTTTCTGATTGATTCTGAGTCATTGGCTGTTAGAAGTAAGCCTTCTATTAGATTTGTTCGTGGTAAACACACTTACCTACCTACCTAAAGAATCAGATGGAATAAACAGATTACAACAGTAAAAGCTTTTGACTTCTAAAGTGATTTTGAGTCACCTCGATAGTGAGTCATGTGTGAATTCGTATAAATTAAACGTTAATGTAATATCTCCATTATTCGGGGCGTATTTTATGAATTTATAGCTTTTAACCTGTAATAAAACTTTAATTGTGGTAACCCAGCTGGCAAATGTCAATCTATTAAGAAAAATCTTCGAGGTAAATAATTTAATCGCAGAGGTATTTCCCAACTTCAGAGCTCCATGAAAATTTACGATACCAGTTGGCGCCACATAGGCGAAAGGTCCTTTTCATTGAAAAGGTGAGTTTTGCGTAAACATGACGTTTATGACAATTTAACAAATGTCGGAAGACATTAGCGTTTTGACAGGTGCCTGGACCTGACGCCTCAGTGCTGCCATCTGTCATTTCAGAAAACCCTCATTAAACGTGCATTGGATATGTAGTGGTAGCTATGGCTACCCATTGAGTATTGGTGCATAAGTAATCTTCCATGTCCTAACGTGGAAGATTACTTTTGCACCAATACTCAATGGGTCTGTCAGCAATTTCCGCAATTGCCGGTCGATTCTGTAAACATATCCAAGTGAAGGCCTGGGTGAAGTGATCACGAAGAAAGCTGTCAATCCATCTAGATTACATGGATTGACAGCTCACTTCGACATGTTTACAGAATTGACAGGCAGAAGCTCTTGAAAAAGTAACATTCCGTTAGCGATAACGACTGTCAAAAGTCCCACAATGTTTGGAATGGACCATGTGACATTTCAGTAGAGCTTGTCAATAATTATGGATTTTTTGGCAATTTTGTCGCTGTTATACAGGTTTATTTGTAAAACACCAACAACCTCTTAGGCAGTGAAAGTACACATGATTATAAACAACTTTTACTCTGAGACCAACCCTGAAAACTCGAAAAAAATATCAGCTGTTTCATACATTTTCATTGTCTAAATATTGCATTTTGTATGAAACAGCTGATATTTTTTTCGAGTATGTTACTTTGTCCAAAGCCCCACAGAGCAATAAATTAATTACGCCTGGGCGGCTGCGTAGGGCGCGCGCGCAAGACTATCAAAATTTAAGAGTGATCTGTGCTAAAGTCCAAGTTCTCCTAAACAGAAAATGGCGGTCAAGCTCTGACGCAGGTAAGCACACCTTACCTGAAACTAGGTTTATTATGATAACAGATTTTACTATCCCCCATTATAATAAACCGTTTACAATGTTAATGCAAATTGTAAATCTAGAAGCCAAAATTGATTCACAACCTGGTAGTAAAATGCAACCAGCACCCAGCCAACCATTATTAACTCATAACTTTGGCAACCTTCGGAACCATTTACCTCACTGCCAAACTATTTATTCACCACCCGAAAAATATCTCAATCTTCGCAAAAAAACATGCCTCCCGTAAGTATAGGTTTGCTAATATACCTCCATTAGGGTGGGAACTGTATCGATGATGCTGCGATCGCATTCCGATGAAATTGGTAATCAGATAAAGATCTGGGTACACTGGATGACAATGAGCCTATTGTTCTTTGGATGAGGCACTTGGGTCATAGGAATGATGTGTGAAATGTGGTCAAGTGCCAAGATGTGGTTAAATTAAGGTCTTTTTTTGTTTACTTTATTGAGGTTTGTTTTGTTCACACTATGGTTCTGTGGACACTTTATAGCTTCAATAAAATGAATATGCCACGATATTGGCATGGTACCTTCTTTTATGACATGGCAAGATTTTTAGGTCTCCTACATTTTGATTACCTACGTTTAATTTTATTACGGGTCAGTTGAACCCTAATGAGTCACAAAACATATACTTACTTGTGTAAACCCTAATGAGTCCAATGACACGATTTGTGTTCTTAATACTTGTGTACTTACATGCACTTCTAGTGCATCCTGGACATCCAGTTCTTCATCCACTGTTTCTGATTATATTTTGACGTGGTTAATGTAGTAATGGGCTTCAGTTTTTTAAACCAATCAAGGGTTTGTATCGTAGTATATACTATGTGTAACAGAGTTAACGCTGTACCTAGTTCATTGTACTCATCGTTTTTTACTTTTACTATGGGACCACCACAGAAATTGCGAAAATAAAAATGTACTGAACAGCTGATTTTTTTTTCTGACCTCTTTTCAAGTATTCCGTTTATTGTTGTTTTTTCTGTTGTTGTTCTTCAGTTGTGTATATCGTAGCCGCATTGACGCCGTCAATCAAATGTAGGTCACAACTCTATGCTTACAAAATTGACGCCGTTAATGCGGCTACTGCAGCCAGAAAAATCCAATTTTCTAGTACTCAGGATGGTTTGGAGACAATCCTCATATATATAATATTCTTCCGTTACTGACTGATTGAGTGACTGACGGACAACGCACAGCCGAAATTACTGGTCGTAGGAATCTGAAATTTGGCATGTAGGTTCCTTGGGGAGTGTAGGGGAAGCACTAAGAAAGGATTTCAGTAAATTCCTACAGGAACGGGAAAAAAACGGGATATGGGCGTACGAAGTCGCGGGCAAAAGCTAGTGCAATTATATTATAGGTTCTACAATGGAACTGGTCTGGTGATGCAGCCGGAGGGTGGCCATAAGAACTCCTCAACGAAACAAGTTAACACCATCGAGCTTGGGCTCATTGAATATGTGAATTAGTGATATTATATTTAGTACGTCATCACTACGTAGTCACTTAACATACAGATGTGTTGCTGGGGAGTTTGTTGCGCCACTTCTTCTTCCCAGCTAAACACTAAGAAGTGGTGACGGGCGGGCTTCTTGGGGGATTGTTTTTATGTAGAACTTTGACGCTCAAAAAGTGCTGGCATTCAGCTTAATTTGAATAAATAACTTTTGATTTTGATCTGAGTACTTACACAAAAGATTGTTTAAGAAAAAATCTTATACCTACTAAACATCATGGTTGAATTCCGTCCTCTTCCTTAATACTATTTTACACATTGCGAGTATACCAACCCACAATGTTGGTTCCTAATATTCATAAACCCAAACTATCTTATCCAATTCCTTCTACCTTCCTGTACAAGCTCAGTCAGAAAATGACGCGGCCCCTTGATTAAAGGCCGCGCCGAGTAATTTGCACCCAAAATTAATTTATTTAACATCATTCTGTGGCGGGTGCCTTTCGATGCGCTTGCGATGCTACGCTGCTCGCTGGCTAGGTGGCAAGAGAGGAAATTAACTAAGATTTTCGCCAGAAATTAGGTCGTGAATATTGTACAGTTTTCTCTCATTAACCTAGACATACCTACGTTTATGGTAGGCGCCAGATGAACTTTCAATAAAGTACATTGACCTTTCCCTAATATCCCTTCGTACGTACCCGAACAATTATGATCCGTTTATCATTACTAGAGAACATAAGTGATCACGATAGGTAGTAGTCGATTCAGGACAGCTTTATGTCTCTATTTTGATGTTATGAAAGTCAATAAATGTATGTGGTGCACATTTATATGGTGTCTACCAGAATAATAATATCAAGCGCCCGACAACCTGGGTTGAAGAGCCCCCGACAACTTCAACCTGGGTTGAGGTTGTCGGGGACTCGTGATTGGAAGCCTTTTTTTGGGACAAGCCCGACACACCATTTCTTACCACTGCAACTCCTGAGAGCCAAAATCATAAAAGAAGAAAAGAGAATCTCGACGAGTCCCGGAGAAACGATTGAACTGTCTTGGACCCCACAATAAAATGAATCAGAACAGAACAGCCGACGAGTAAAAACTAGGCCAATAGGCACCAATGGATATACAGTTAGGTTAAGCCCAATTGCCAAGGACCAGGAATTGAAATTCACACTAATATTAATGGGTCTTAAGGAGGAGCTCATGGCTAAAGAATAACAGCCACACGGGTCGATCTTCAAGGTTAAGACACGTCCTCCGTGCCTGAGAAAGCACGTTAAGCCGTTGGTCCCGGCTGTCATATGTAGATCTTTGGCGGTCGTTACGGATAGCCACAAGCCAGTAAAATCTGACTCCAGTCTAGCCAAGAAGCACCGTGATACCCAGTTAATGGGTTGTGAAGGTCTGGTAGGCAGCCGCTCCACGTAAAATACTGGTATTCAGCTGAATCCGGTTTGACTGGAAGCCAACCCCAATATAGTTGGGAAAAGGCTAGGTAGATTCAATATTAATGGGTAGTTGTGAGGTACATTGTAAGCCTGACTGTAAAGCATGGAGACTTGGGTTCAGTTCACAGGTCGAGCATAGCGTTATTCAATTTCCCATTAGGAATTTCTCAGTGGGACATAGAAGAGTGAAGGTGGAAAAAGTTGAACCGGCAATGTTGATTTCGAAGTCTTCCATTCAATCACTCAGTTTGAATCTGAACCAATATCAGTCACAATTCCAGTTCTTAGATGTGGTTTTCAATTTATTGTATTCATTACAAATCTACGCCGATACCAGGGGGAAATAAAAATTCAAGTTTATTCGCACACAATTTAGACTAATTTAATTCATCGAATTAGACATCAAAGCACTTCAGAGTGATCTGAAATCTGTGTGATGCTTCGCTGTATCATTGGGAATTCTGAAGCTATGTTATAATTTCACAGACATGTTCTAGTAACGATGAGATCTAGCTCCATTTATTAATTTTATCACTTGACACCTCATTCCCGTGCTACTTATCAGGCACTAAACCTACACGATTTACTTTCAAAATCACATAAATGTCAGCTTCTGTCGGAGTCTTCTGCTTTGTGTAAAGTGCATTGATAATAATCTGAGCCATGCTCAGGCGCAGACGGAGATGGCGATAGGATTTTTAGAGCGTGCGAGTGAGACGGGTGGTCTTGAATAGAAACATCAAAATTTTACAGCGTTTTTATTGCGCTCGCGCTGATCCGAGTGTTTACATGTAAGCGTCCGGTTTGCTTTCGGCATTGGGCAGTAGGTGGCATGCTCCGAATATTGAGGTAAAACCACTTTTTTTTTCGAGTACCTGTCTTAGATACATTTTTGGAATAATTAGTTGAGATCCAAGCGTTAATTTTGTCAAAAAATATAGTTTGAAAATATCGAAATCATTTTGTTTTTGAAAAGATTTGCAAACATTTTAGTATTTTTTGTGACTACACACAGGGTGGGCCCAAGAGCCGTCAAACCGAGCCAAATGAAATCATTAAAACGAACAACAAAAGGGCAGATAAAATTAAAATCCAAATAAAGTTATGAATTTATCACTAAGCTGTCCTTTAATCCTATAAAGTCACGTTAGGGGCAGATAAATTAAAATGTTAATGCCAGTAAAATATTGAGCAAACACGGTCCAGTCTTAGAGCGAGACGAATTCGGCATGCAGCCGACGACAGTGTGAGAAAAGGTGGTACGAACCCAAGTGTCACGTGTTTTTTTCTTTTTCTCCTTTATTGGAAGTAAAATATCTTTGAAGATAAAGTTGTCAAAAGGTACGGTCAGATTTCTAATTAAATTTTCTTATAAAAGTTGAAACAATTAGTTGCAATATTTCTAAATAGTGTTACCATAAACAAAATATTTCCGAGAATAACGCGCATGTCTCGTTGTATGTGTAAGTATGTGTGTAATAGACTTGACTATTTCGCGTTACCAGGCCGAGCACTGCTGGTGTAGTGGTATCATGCAAGATTCCCATTCTTGCGACCCGGGTTCGATTCCCGGGCAGTGCAAGTTATATAATACAATCCTTTTGTTTTTTTTTTAAATTTGCTTTCATTTTCGTTGATTATTCTTTGCTCTTTTACTATAAAACTAATAAATCTTTTTTTCCAGTTTCATAACAAGTTTAACTGTTTTTCTCTGTTAATAATGCATTTCTTCGGTACCCTACTTTACAAGACTTTTTTTTACTCGAAGAAAATGTTTAATAATTATACATGACTTCAAAATTGATTTCCACATTCGTATCTCAAACCATCGCATCCAACTTTTAATTTATATAAAAAAAAAACCTTAAAATACCGGTCATTCCATTCCACTCAGATGCGGTAGGTTGACATGGGAATCGCCTTCGTCTGAGCGCTAAAATTCCCATGCAAAAGTATGCCTGTAAGCATTTCATGGGAATGAAGCAAATTAAGTGTATTCCCCGTGATATTTCATCAAGGTATTCTGATTCTGACTCATTGATTCATCGCTAGACGGAAATGAGTCAAAATGATTGACAGCGTCTCGATTTGTGCTCCAATTTTAATTTCTCGGAATTTCATTTTTTGCCCGTCTGTGTAGGTGTGAATCGGTCTGTAACATGTTCAATAGAATTTATAGTTTCTTATACAGGTTTTTTCTGTCATCATCTAATCATTTGTCGACTGCTGAACACGGACCTCGTAATTCGTAGAACGTACGGTCGTTAAGTATAGAATTTTTTTGTATTGACCGAAAATGTGGGTACTTTTCAGTACATGAATTATCATCATCATCATATGAGCCGAAAGATGTCCACTGCTGGACATAGGGCTCCCCAAGTGTCGCCACAACGACCGGTCCTGCGCATCTTGCATCCATCGGCTACCCGCGACTCTCACCAGGTCATCGGTCCACCTTGTGAAAGACCTTCCAACGTTGCGTCTTCTGGTACGCGGTCGCCATTCTAGAACTTTTCGGCCCTATCGATCATCTGTTCTGCGAGCAATGTGCCCTGCACATTGCAACTTCAGTTTTCCATGAATACTCATGCAAAACTGAAGTTGGTGTAACGGAGACTAAGGTCTATATTCTAAGTCCGTTAATGGAACCATCCTCTCAAACTCATCATCTCCCTAGCCTTTTCCCAACTATATTGGGGTCGGCTTCCAGTCAAACCGGATTCATCTGAATACCAGTATTTTAGGTGGAGCGGCTGCCTATCAAACCTCCACAACCCCTTAGTTTCCTCTAATCGACAAAAACTCTCAATGTGTAAAAAGCTCTAAACGTAAATTCGATAATTCGAGTGGTGGAAATGGTCTATCCCATAGGAACCGGGTATTTTTTACCGGGATTTAAAGCTGCCTGAGGTTCTAGACCAAGTATCATCCTGTCAGCAACTCCCACCCCTCCGACCAGCAGCAGCAGCACTTCTGACACTTCGATTCATCACTGAAACTACACTTCATCACTCATTCTGTCATACTACATTATTTACTATTATTTTATTTTGAGTCTTAAGTTTTATATTACCATTTTTTTTTAAATTTTTAAGTAGTCCGCTACTTTTTTTCAAATATTGTAATAAGAAAAACAGTTTTGAAAAAAAATGTAAGTTCACGCAACCAGGGCCCAAAGATTTATATACCATTTGTCATCTTATTCTTTTGTAACAATTGACCAATAAACTATTACTTTTACTAAAAAAACAAGTGCGAGTCGGACTCGCGTGCAAAGGGTTCCGAACGAATTTCTTTTTTTTTAACATGTTATTTTAACACTACAAACTTCTTATAGGTTTTCCTGTAATCTTTAGGTAAATAGCTATTATCTCCATTTTTTTGAAAACTTTAGGCTCAGTAGTTTCGGAGATAAGGGGGGGAATGGTCATTTTTCGTCTAATTTCTTGCATTTATTTTAAAAATTGAAAAAAATATAATTAAAACCCTCACAGTAAGCCCTTTTATTTGATATGTCAGACGATATTGTTTAAAAAGCTTTCTTTTTGAAATTTAATGATTTACGTAATGCGTCCGTGTTTGGGTCACAGAAGTCCATATGTGTACCAAATTTCAACAGAATCGGTCCAGTGGATCCGGAGAAAACTGGCTGTGACCGACAGACAGACACCCGAGTGATCCTATAAGGGTTCCGTTTTTTGTTCGGAACCCTAAAAAACTATAATTATAAGCGATTGCAATCGTCCAAAATAGTTTCTCAATCCCATTTTTTGACGTTACGACAATCGCTTACGTCACGCTACTGCTGTCAGAAGGTCACTTGTCTGGAGCCTCTGGACTCAGACATGGCGTACCTAACTTTCTATTAGTGAAAGATTAGTCGTAACCAGTGACTTTAAAAAAGCCAGGCTTTAGCAGAATAAGAAAGCACATCACGCTACGCGTCACTGTCAACCTAATGCGTTAGCGATAAAGATGAAAATTAAATTTGACGGATTGTTGTGTGATTGATATTATGATAGGCTAGTTTCCACCATCAATAAATTGCAAATTTATTTAGTCCGTCTGAGTATTGAAAAATAATGGACACGTATTTTTTGTCTACGAATATTGTCAAAGATTAAAATATATCAAAACTCGGGAGAGGGGGCTGGTGACGTCACGTCGCTAGTAAACTTGTACTATCGTAGTGACGTCACGCGAGTTTTCAATGTACTGTATCTTCTTCATGTTTACGTGAAAAAAGAAAAATTACGTGTGCAATATTTTTTGGAAATCTATCTGACGGACTAATTCGTTTTTTTTTTTCAGTAAAATACCCTATTCTAATATGATTCTCCTAAAGTGGCCTTTTTAGCCCCTCAGATCAGCAGTGTGATTCTGTAAACCTCTCAAGTGTAAGCATTTCTCGAGAGAGCAGCCTTAAGGCAAAAACAGTGTGCAAATGAAGCAACTTTTCGTCGGCATTTACTGAGAAATTACATATGAAAAAATAGGTTGTAATCTACATGATATGATAGGTAATTTGGTTGAGCTAGAATTTATGTATCGGTATCACATAATAAGAAATAAATTCGCCAAATCACCTCCAAATCGTTGAGATGAAACCATTTTACTCTTTCATTTTTTAATCCATGCAAACGCGATGATAGTTCACTTCATGCTCACTCCACCTATGTGACTGATCCTTTTTTCTTTTGTTTTATGATAAAATTTTCGTTTTAACTAAATTAACCTAAGTGGGTCGGTCTCCCCCGTATAGTACATAAGTTATCACGGTGAGATGTTGACAGAAAAGACAATAAAAACAACATATAAAGTAACAAACGAACAATTTTACCATTTATAATATTATATTATTAATACTGGAAATATAATGTTTATAATAATAATAATATAAACCACTCGAACCCATAGCGTTTCATCTTTTGTTTCCATATTCTGCAACAGTTCTGCTCCAACCGGGGATTGTCCTTGGGAATACTTTCACAGTGCATACAGGGATATTCGTCGGTTGGTGCCCCATTCCATTTGAAATATCTATCGGGGCTTCTGCGAGTTGGCTTCGACTCCTCGTACGCCTATCAAAGGACCGGCTCTCCAGGGACCCGAGAAAGTTAAAAATAATATAAAAATATTTATATTATCATTCCAATTATATATTTTATTAATTTATTCCACTCTAGATATCTTATTTATTTATTTAACAATTTATGTACACACATTACATAGAAAGATAAAAAGAAGGAAACAGAGTAAATAGGCACAAAGGTAATGCTTATTTCAAAAGAAATCTCTTCCAGCATACCTGCGAAAGGAGAGTTGTATAAAAGATATGTAGACAACGTGTGTAAAAGGTATAAGTAGGTACTTACAAATAAAACAATAAACTTTAATATAACATACAATACATACATATTACTAAAATTTATTATATTATTTTATTATTATATTTATTTTTCTTAAAAGATTATTTTTTCATTCAGTCATTATTTACGACTTTAGTTAGTCACCTCATTAAGTACAAAATCATGGCCTCTGATTCACGCACTACTTAGGACCAGAACGAATTGTAACCACTTGCAAAATACCTATGGAGATCCAAAAATTCTTCAGAATCTCAAAAGATCCGTGTTTCTCTGAATATACGTCACTGGGCCTCATAAACTGTTAGGGGAAGGATATGATTCAGAATAATAATTGTATCATTATTGAAGTGAATCATGTGTTCAAAGTAATGAATAGGCTATGCGGGAAAACCCGGGAACAGGTAAACGTTTAGATATCAAAGTTCCCGAGGTCCAAAGTACAAACTGCATCGAAAACTTTGATACAAAGGAAGACTACGTACGCAGTATAACAACAAAATCCTTTATGTCAAATATACCAGATAAAGGCACTTTTGAATTGTCGATGTCTGTCAGTCAGTTAGATGGAGCTAGATTTGCCGCTCTAGCGACGAGAGCAACAAGTTGTTCTGCGGCAAAACACACTCTCCGACCCTATCTCCAGCGCGGCAGTTGCACGTTCCAAAGAGGAGAGTTCCTATGGAGAAGAGCGTGCAAGAAACTCCACTCCATTCGTTTTGAAATGGTTAATGCGTGAAAATATACAATGCAAAAGGGATTGAGTCTACACAATGCAAAGATGGTCTAACAATCTTCTTACAACTGCTTCAAAGTTTAGGTAGTATGAAAAATATCTGCCTAGCCCAGGGGTCACCAATTAGTTTCATGTGGGGTCCGTTTTTTAAAGTATATAAGACTCTCGCGGTCCGTATCTACTTTTTATACACAAGATGCGTTTCCAAGTCACCTACTCCCTCCATTTTCATGAAGTTCATCTTGGGAAATGATGTTTAAAATGTTGACCTAAATAAAGTACAAATTTCGAGGCGATTTTTATAGTTCTGTGTATTTATTTCTGGTTGGCGGTCCCGCGCCCCGCCCGGGGCGTCTTCTTCTGTTGCGGCGGCTAGAGTGTGCGGTTTCCCTCCCTCGCACGCGTTCGGCCTTCTCCTTCGCAAGTATCACTGCTTCGTAGAAGAAGGTGACCGCTTTCCATGCCTCCTCGCTCCGGACCATGGATTGAACCAGGGCCGGACGCGAGAGGTCGCCGCCGCCGATCGCCTCGACGAGGATACGACAGTGCAAGCAGGGCAGATTTCCACCGTATGCTCCACCGTATCCTCCGGCGGATCCTCGCAGTGTTGACACCCAGGCGTGTCCTCCTGCCGAAGCCGAAACCGAGTATCTCCCGAAACATCCGTGTCCGGTGAGTACCTGCGTCAGGCGGAAGGTGAGGACGCCGTGGCGCCGCAATTGGTGACCCCTGGCCTAGCCTTTTACCAACTATTTTGTTATCAGCTTGCAGTCAAACCGGTTGCAGCTGAGTAGCAGTATTTTACATTAAGCGACTGCCTATCTGACCTTAATAACCTAGTATAGTAGCTAACACGAGTCGAGAGCACAGATGAATAGCAGCTTGGTGATCTCGCCAATGTACGGTGGGCGAACAAAACTTGCAGGCGCAATAGTCTATGAGCATTGACTGACGAACAAATAACGTGAAGCGTCAGAGCTGTCGTCGTCAAACCGACCAATGGAGAATGTGGTCACGGCTTGTGCCAGTTATTACAACTGGGTCTTGGGAAGATGTTAGGTTGTTGGTAGATCTCTGACAGTCGTTACCGGTATTCAGAAGCCAAAAATCTGGCACAAGTCTTGCCAAGCATGGTACCGTGTTACCCAGCTACTTACTGGGTTCTGGAGGTTAGACAGGCATTAATCGTCATCATCATATCAGTCGAAAAACGTCCACTGCTGGACATAGGCCTCCCCTGGTGTCGCCACAACGACCGGTCCTGTGCGTCTCGCATCCATCGGCTACCCGCGATCCTCACCAGGTTATCGGTCCACCTTGTGGGAGGCCTTCCAACGCCGCGTCTGCAGGTACACGATGGCCACTTTAGAACTTTTCGGCGCCATAGACCATCTGTTCTGCGCGCAATGTGCCCTGCCCACTGCCACTTTAGGCAGCTGCTCCAGTACTCAGCTGTATTCAGTTGACTGGAAGCACACCTCGACATAGTCGGGAAAAGGTTAAGCAGATTGATATAGAAGTAAAGTAGGTAGCCCAGACTTGTACCAACGTAATACATGCTATCCAAACACCGATACAGGCGGCAACGTATCAGAACTATTGTGTAAATAAAAGCTTGTAAATACGACTAATTAACTAACTCATTACACCGAGAACTGGGGCTAATAAAATATTATGTTATGTTATTAAGAAATTACTGTTAACGTTTGTTACTCCGCTATTAAAAGTGTGTTGTGGCGATGTTGGAGTTGTGTGGATATGGCTACTTTTTTATTTATTAAACAGTTAATCCTGCACACGTATAAAAAACTAGTGGACGTCACGCGGTTTCACCCGCGTAGTTCCCGTTCCCGTGGGAGTACGGAGATAATATATAGCCTATGTTACTCCCTGATAATGTAGCTATCCAATGCTAAAAGAATTTTTCAAATCGGTCCAGTAGTTTCGGAGCCTATTCAATTCAAACAAACAAACAAATCTTTCCTCTTAATAATATTAGTGTAGACAAACAAAATGAAGGAACAGTCAAAGTACAAAGATGATGAGTGTTTTAGTGGTTTGATAACTGAGTATGACCTCAAGATGAACGGCGATGCGCCACCGGATGGTGGACATCCCACCCACACGCACAAAACGTTTTGGGAACGCATTGGACAACGCTAAGCAGTGGAATTCCCTGTCGGAGTCTGTGTTTCCTGTTAGCTACTACCTGGGAGTCTTTAAGTCAAGAGTAAATAGGTTATTTCTAGACAACCGTGTCCCATCTTCGACTACATCATCGCTTACCATCAGTCGTCAATCAAATACGTGCCTATCAATAATAAAAAAAAAATATATTTGAATTCAGAATGACCATCAAATTACGGAACGACAAACTATGTCACACGAGAGCCACAAGACCATGTTCAAATAGCATTGAACCTATACTTTTTTATACAAATTACTACTCAAAAATCAACCATAACACACAGTGCTAAAGTCGAAACTTGTGTCTGTAAACGTATTGAAATTATCTCACTCATCCTACCAATTGTGGAAAAATAAGTTAAACAGGTGTTTCCCTATCAGCAGAAAATAAGGAAACCAGGGCAGTTTTACTGGCCAATAGATTCATTTTTCTGCAAATGCAGATTCTGTAGCGACTGTGATCTGTGTAGACTTTGATAGACAACTGCCTACCAAGCAACTGAATTGAATCTTCATTGTAAACAGCCGATCTATACTGTAAACATCTCACCATGCTAACCTTCACTGTAAACAGCCGGTCTATACTGTAAACATCTCATCGTGCCAAACTTCACTGTTAACAGCCGGTCTTTCCGTCAACATCTCACCTTGTAATTTTAGCTGGAGTGAGCATGAAGTGAACTGTCATTCCATCTTGTTTGTACGGACTGACAACTCACTTCACATTCTCTTCATCTATGTTTACAAGGAGAGATGTTTACAAAATTGAACTGATAAATATCGTTTACACGGTGTTCCATATTGGGCAAGAAAGTGGCAATAAGATAGCTCTAGTTAATGTCAAAAATTTCTTCAAAATAAATTTCAAGCTTTCTTCTTAAAGATTTAAATAGCCAAACGCGTGGAAAGTTCACTTCGGTCTAGATTTGATATGTGATATATGACCAAACTGCAATGCGATTTTCTAAACATGTCGAAGTGAAGACTTCGTGATCACTTCACCCAAGCCTTCACTTCTACATGTTTAGAATCGACCGGCTGGTCGTATCGTCGTAACTTGCGGTCCGGCCTATCCTCACTATAAAGTCAATATTGCTACTCAAACATTTTACAAAAGCAGGTCACCAATATTCTTTCCCTCCATCAAAGAACAATAACTCGTAAATATTTATCACGCGTTGTAAATGAATATTTTTCAAGGGGCACTAATTATTTCCACAATCTGTAGGAACACATGCAAACAATTGATTTGACTCAGGTTTTTCACTTTTAAACCTGGTAGAGGTCCGTTCCGACGTTAATGGTCATTAGTTTGAAAAATGCTCCTTCTTATTTTATTATAAAAGGGGTCTTTTATGATTTCGTGTATGAGCTTGTGGGTAGTTCCCTTTTTGTTGATGCTTTCACACGATTTTGACGAATGCTCCTTTAAGTTTATTGGTGTGTTGTTAAAAATGTTCTGTTGAGTTTATATTTGAACATTTATTTGGATGCCTTTGTCTCACTTGTATTTTTTTCAGCACATTGGATTTGTAATAAGCACTTTACCTATACGTACTATTCTTTAAAATATTCACCGTGTAAATGTACGAAGTGAGCAATCAATCCGTCCACTCATGGTTGAATGACAGCGTACTCCAAGCTATCTCCACCTAAGTTTTCAGCTGGCAGTTTACTTCTAACATTATAAATATGGAAAGTCTTCTATTTTGTCTTTGAATCAAATGAACCTATTGGAAAATCACTACAACACTATGTACGAGTATCATAATCTTGTCCTTATCGTAGAAGCTGTACCCATCTAGGGAAAAACAGAACCATTCACATGTTATAAAATGTTTATAACTCTTGCACATTTCTATTAAAAGCCGCTAACCTATCTTATCCACACCCAATCCTTTAGGCTATCAACACAACATCCTTTCCATGCGTCATTATAAGTCACAATTCATTAAAATTATCGTCAAACTGACTTCAATAGGGATGTCGAGTGACTGCTATTGCAAGACATATCGACATTATAATCTCCGATCACTATCGACATTCCTGCACAGTCACTTGACTGGGGTGGCTCCGTCGCTTTGTGTTACTAGTACCATATTAAGCGTCTAATGTATGGAATTTAATTTCTAAAACTCATCCAATACTGTAAAGACAGTTTGTAGAATGTTCGTAATGGCGTTTAAGACGTTTCGTTTAGATCGTATCTTATGACATTGGTCGTAAGTTGAAAGCTAATCAAAATGTTTTAATCGATGACGCGATAACATTAGTGATGCGCTTGTCTTGTTTTTGTGGTGGTTTTTGCTATCGATGATTTATTTAATTTTCTTTAGTGAATGATGTATTGGTTGTTAATATTTCATGAGGGTCTTGCGGTGTATTATTTAATGGTCATGTTTGATTTGAACTCTTGCTTCTTAGGTTGGATATTGGACCATTAATACCAACTAATCCTTATTGTTTTGGATCTATAAAAAAAATACGGACATGGCTGCCAAAAAAGTGGTAATTCAACTTGGTAAAAAAAAATAACACTTTAAGAACACAAATGTTCAGAGACGGACTTAACGCCAAAGGCATTCTGTACAATCTGCTTAATTGCATGGTTTCGAATTTCAAAACTTAAGATTAAAAATATCTGTTCTATACCTTTATTATGAAACAAAATTTAAACAACGAGCCCTAACTGCGTAAGATCTTACCAGCTGGGTAAGATTTAGCGCTAGCGTTAAATCTTACCCAGCTGGTCCAGGGGGCAACTAGGGTGCCGGATGTTGATTCGCACACTGCCAATTGCTTGGACCTTTTGCTGACAACTGATCCAGACCGCTACTCGGTGACGATTTCTTCACCACTGGGTAGTTCGGACCACTGTCTGGTGAAGTCTGTGTCCGTCTACTCCCCGCCCGATCCTAGCCCAAGAGGCACCCGGCGGGTATGGCGATACAGGTCAGCAGATTGGGATGGCTTGCGATCTTTCTTCGCTTGTTACCCTTGGCAGCCTACTTGCTTTTCTTCGACTGATGCTTCGTCGTGCGCGGACGCCGTAACGGATGTGTTGCGGAGGGGAATGGAGTACTGCATTCCGTTCTCTGACGTAACAATGTCTGGCGAAGCTCGTTCATGGTTTGGTGCCGAGTGCCATCGCGCTGATGCGCTTAAGCACGCGGCGTACCTAGCATGGGTCGACGCTCGTACGCGCAAAGCAAATGATGTGAGTCAGAAGAAGAGAGCCTTCAACAGGGCTGCCAAGTCCTGCAAGAAGGTGTTGCGGAGGGCTCGATTTGACCACATTAGCCGAATATGGAACAAACTTTCTTCATACCCAGCAGGTAGTAAGGCTTTTTGGTCCCTGGCTAAGTTCGTCGAATCGAACTTCTGCCGCCCCTCACTACCACCACTGCTTAGACCCGACGGGACGTTGGCCCACTCCGCTGAGGAGAAAGCGAACTTGTTTGCTTCTTTGTTTGCGGAATCTTCACGTCTGGATCCTGGTGGCGCGGAGCCCCCTGCTTCTCCTGCTGGATGCGAGTCGAGTATGTCGAACATCCGCATTCATCAGAAGGACGTCCGTAGGGTACTGCGTAACCTAGACGTGAACAAGGCTAGTGGCCCCGACGGGATACCGGCAGTTGTGCTGAAGACTTGTGCGCCTGAGTTGTCTCCGATCTTGACACGCCTATTTCGCCTCTCGTTTGAGACTGGAAAAGTGCCGAAGGCTTGGAAGCAAGCTAACGTGCAGCCTGTGCCCAAGAAAGGTAGTCGAGCTGACCCGTCGTATTATAGACCTATCTCAGTAACGTCCATACTCTGTAAGAGTATGGAACGCGTACTGAATCATAAGCTCCTGGCATACCTAGAAGCAAATGATGTCCTTAGTGACCGACAATACGGATTCCGCCGAAATCGGTCTACTGGGGATCTTCTTGCGTATGCCATTCACATCTGGAGTGAGGCCATAGAGAAGCACGGGGAGGCACTAGCGGTCTCCCTTGACATCTCGAAGGCCTTCGACAGGGTCTGGCACGATAGCCTTATTAGTAAGCTTCCTTCCTTCGGTCTGCCCGCCGGATTGTGTGATTGGATCGCGGATTTCCTGAGGGATCGGTCTATACGAGTGGTCATTGATGGCTGCTCGTCTGGACTACTGGATATTAATGCCGGGGTTCCTCAGGGGTCGGTGCTTTCGGCAACACTGTTCTTGCTGCATATTAATGATCTGCTTAAACCCGGTACCTTTGGGTATGCAGACGACAGCACTTTTGCTGAGAGATACGTGTCCGACGCACAAGCTGATGGGTCGCAGATCCGGTCTCTCCGGGAGGCTATGGTTGAGCGCTTGAACGTGTCCTTACAGGCTGTCTCAGAATGGGGCGAAGCCAATCTGGTCAAGTTCAATGCTGCTAAGACCCAAGCGTGTCTATTTTCCGCTAAACGGAGCCAATTCCACCCAGCTCCATCTTTCCGAGGTGCAACTGTGCCGATAACCGACCAACTTGAGCTTCTTGGGGTTACATTAACATCTACCCTCAATTTTGGCCCTTTCATAGAGGCAAAAGCTCAAGTGGCTGCAAAGAAGTTGGGGATCTTAGCAAAGGTGAGACGGTACTTTACGCCGGAACAGCTGCTCAAACTATATCAAGCGCAAGTTCGATCATGTATGGAGTACTGCTCTCATCTTTGGGACGGATCTGCCAGATACCAGCTTGATGCCCTTGAGTCAATTGAGAAACGAGCCAAGAGGATCATCGGCGATGATAGGCTCGTCGCGACGAAGCTCCAAAGTCTTGAGCATCGACGACGAGTTGCTAGCCTGTCGGTTTTCTACCGGTTGCATTTTGGGGAATATGCGACGGAATTGCATAATTTGATTCCGCCCAGCCCGTTCTATCATCGGACCACAAGATGAACGGCGATGCGCCACCGGTACATGGTGGACATCCCACCCACGCGCACAAAACGTTTTGGGAACACATTCATAGTGCGTGAAGCTAAGGAGTGGAATTCCCTGCCGGAGTCTGTGTTTCCTGATAGCTATAACCTGGGAGTATTTAAGTCAAGAGTGAATAGGTTACTTCTAGGCAAGCGTGCTCCATCTTCGACCACATCATCGCTTACCATCAGGTGAGATAGTGGTCAAACGCGAGCCTATAAATAGTAAAAAAAAAAAAACTGACTTACGTTTTGGAAAAGTCATTAATCTGAAAATATGAGGCTCCTTTAACCTTTCTAATAATCCTTCTTCTTCCTTGGCTATTTAACTTTACAAAGGAAAACGCTATTTGGACGTCATTGTGGTAAAAAACTGGCAAAATTATTATTAATTTGCTGTATTCCAATGGAACAAACACATTTTTTTTATCCTGATTCAATTATTTGTGCCATTAATTCTTTTCGCATTACTCCAACGCTACAAGCTATAGCACGGTTACATTATTTTGCAAAAAAACAGCCAAGCTGTGATTAAAAGTCGATATTTAAGATATCGATATCGACAATCCCCAAAATACTACCAGTCCAACCACAGCACTAAAGGTGAATGAATTCTTTGCATTACTTAATTGATTTGTTAGATATCTCTCGTTGAGTGAGCCGTATTTAATTGAGATTCTAAAACATTATATCGTTCTTTTGGCTGTGGCGAGACCACCTAAATTGATTTCAATTTGTTAAAAAAAAAACATGACCTGACCTGTCGGCCGAATTAATTCCGATTATTAATCGTCTGTAAAATAAGTAGTTGTATAAAAAGTTGTGCTATATCCGCCATTCGTTTCGTGGATGCAATGAAGCTAACAATTTCTGCTGATGTAAAGATTTATTCTTAGAATATCATTCATTGTACGTACAACTAAGGAGTGGAATTCCCTGCCAGAGTCTGTTTCTTGATAGCTACAACCTGAGAGTCTTTAAGTCAAGAGAAAATAGGTTACTTCTAGGCAAGGTACCCATCTTCTACCTAAATCTTCTACCTCACCCCTTACCATTAAACGTGTGCCTATCATATTAAACTGCATAATAATGTTGTTGGTCTTGTTTCACCACCACCGGATATATTTCCGTAAAAATATCTGGGAGAGATAGAACAGTATTCGACAGCCTAACAGTAGTGCTATTCTTTTACTGGGACATACGATACCTCTGCTAGTTGTAGTAGATATTTATTAGTTGTCATAGTTTCGGGCTTCTGACTGTGGGCTACCCGAGATGACTGTCAAAGATCTACAAATTACAGCCAAGACCAACAGGATTACATGCTTCACGAAGCTCAAAAGGATCTCCAGTTGTGATGGATGGTCAGCCGTTCACGAACTGACTTCGATGCGTAGTTTTTTTATGGATGGGAAATTATAAAATGACTCCTCCCGCTCTGGGCGAAGCAGAGAAGAGTGTCAGACTCTTACTGACTGACGTCCTAATGCCCTTTGCGTTCCAGGGCCGCGGTGACTCTTTCGAAAAAAATTCCAGCACCTTCGATTGACCATAGTCCGTCCATCGGTCGGACTCGCGCACCAGGGTTTCGCAACGCCGCATATTTCGACCATGAATTCTAAAATTGCGGAACCGTTCATATGTGACTCCAATCCGCACTTGACCACTTGCTTTCAAGTCTGATTTCAGTAAGTAGTGGTGGTAATCACATAAATCATGATTTTATAGTATTTTCAAACATTTGATTAAACTTTTAAAACAGCGTTATAGAGTCGTAATTTGTATTCATTTTCACCGAGTTCCACAAATAGACATTTTATTGATATTTAACTTATATTTTATTGAGTTGTGAAGTCTATTAATTCTTGAACTAAGTAGGTAGTTAAATTTTGCAATTATGACTTGCTTTGCGGTAAAGGGATATATTTTATTATTATATCTAATAAAGTAAGACGATCAAGTTATTGAAGCCCACACAGCTGTACCTACTAACAAAACATTTTTTTATGAAAAAATATAGCCAAAACACTACAAAGTATAAAATAACCTTAATTTCGGATGTCGGTGATTTTAGTTTTGTTTCTTTGTTTTTTAACACCGACTTCCGAAATTAAGGTTATTTTTTATACTTTGTAGTGTTTTGTTTGGAAGTCAGTTATATTTTTTTGTAAAAAGTTTTTTATTTTTCACTTTAAAATTGTGATACTTGGCCAACGTCTTCATCTACGCAGAAATTAAAATGAGCAAAAATACTTTAAAATAAAAACTACCGAACCAAACTGAATTAAATTTTAACGGGACCAAATGGAAAGTATACCGCATCGAAATAAAAAAGAATCACAGAAATCGGATGAAAAACCTCGGAGTAATCGGTGTACGTACATACACAAAAAAAATACATACATACCGAGAGAAATTGAGAATCTCTTCCTTTTATGGAAGTCGGGTAAAAATTGCGATTTTTCGCCATGTTATAAAATTAAATAATGTTGTGTGTTGTGTTACTGCTCACGCCTAAATCGCCGGACCGATTGTAATGAACTTTGAAATTCTGAAAAGCTAGTTAGCTATAAGAATGAACTTACAGATATAGCACAGCTTTCTTTATTTCAGTTAATTTTAAAGACGGTATTTGAGCAAGAATTGGAGGCATCTTTTAAATTAAATTAAATAAAACTTTATTTTCAGACCTCAGTCCATAACTTCGTTAGTATTTTGGTGTTAGTAACAATGGTGCTGACGTAAGTAGGTTAGTATTGTTAGTTTATATATAAAATATTTATTTATTTGAATATACCTATGACTGTCCCCACCCAGTGTCCCTGAAAGGGACAGTTCGGTCTGGCAGCTATCATTTTCAGGATGCTGTTGTCACTACCGTGCAAGCGTTGTAGAAAGGAGGCCGCTTTCTTTCGCATGATGGCATGGACACCATCTGTGCGAGCCTCCGCGAACATTCCTGAAGCACTACAACGCTATGGCAGTCCCAACAGCATCCTAAAAGCATTATTAAATTGAAACATCTTTATACCTTGTGTCTTTTCAATCCGCAAAGTCTTTCGCGTACCGCATCGCTGAATCAGAATCAGAATCAAACTTTATTTGTGAAACATAGGTATTTACATAAAGGTCTTAGGTTAAAACATATGAGCGCTATGTTTTGCCGTGAAGGCGTACAAATATTATTAAAAAAAAAGGTAATAATAAACTATAAAAAACTAAATTAAGCACTAACAAGAAAGATAACATTTAAAATTTAATAAATATCTTTATAAAATCTACAATTATAAGGACGCTTAAAAGGAGATCAGTTGTCTTAAAATATTTAAGGAAGCTTTCGTTGGAAGACAAAACAATAATTTCTTACATCTAAAGCTAGCTCACAAAGATATCATAGGTACCAATGACCGTGGGAGTACAATCAAACAAATTCGAAACCAAACAAGGGCTTATTCTAACTCCAGCCAATTATACGTCTAGTTGGTCTACTGAAGCCGGGACATCGGAATCGTTTTAAGTCGAGTACACACTCGATATGTTTGTGTTTCGAGAGGGCTCAGCCATGCCGTGACGAGTGGGCCTTGTTGTGTGAATACCGTAGCGATACTCTCGTGTGTATGCGGCTTTAGGAACTATGGTGTGTGTTTTGACCAGGGATGTTACGGAATAAGTTTGAGTCGGAGTTTTTAAATTTGGTTTGTCGGAGTCAGAGGTGGAAACGGAGGTGATAGCAGAAGAGATATGAGTTAAGGGCAGGCCTTATAAAATAAAATAGTACAAACGTTATTCAGTCAGCCTCTTTAATTACATTTATACACATTGCATTCATATTGCATTACATAATTTTTAATTTAGTTTCACAATTCCACTAATGTTTGCATGCCTAATGTAAGGTAGATTTTACATGGCTCACCCATCTTTCTGTAACACCTTATTTAAGGACCTGCAATCTTAGCAAATAAACTCTTCTTTGCTTTACAGGTGTAGAAAATAAAAATGATATTTTTTTCAAAAACTGTTAACAAATTGAATCCAATTAATTAACTACAAAATTAGCGAAATATGCTTCGACAGTCGATTAAAAAGTGTCGAGCCGAAGTCGGTGGAATATCACACCGAAGTTCCGACTTATCGGAGTCGGAGTCCAAACTCCGTTACATCCCTAGTTTCGATTAGATGCTTGTCTTTGCTATAGGATCTATGGTGTAGTGACCATTGGTCGGAGTAAAGAAAATAGATAGTGTTTATTTGGTAGCTCAGTGGGCACCGGGCTTTTGGAAGAATGTTGTTAACTTTTAAGATTTGGGCGGTGTTATTTTGTTAACATATTAATACAGCAGCTGCGTTGAGATAGATACCTACTGTAAACTTGATAGGAGCTTTAAAAAGTTTAGATACAGCTTAATTTTTAATATTATTTGGCGGTATCTTTATGCAAAGTGATCGTTTGATGAATCGTTTTCTCATCATCATCATCATCATATCAGCCGAAAGACGTCTACTGCTGGACATAGGCCTCGCCCAAGTATCGCTGCAACAACCAGTCAAGAGGCCCTAGACAAAGTGCCATTCTATCAGCGATAAGGGTAAGGGATTGATCACGTGATATTTTGACAGCGTTTGTCAATCCCATACATTTTTGACGTAGTGAAAATCGTCTTCGCCACGCTACCTCTTACAGAACGTCACTTGTCTAGAGCCTCTGTGGGCATGGGAAGTGGTCACCTCCTGCGAAGCAGTGATGCTAGCGAAGGAGGAGGCCGAACGCGTGCGAGAGAGGGAAACCGCACGCCCCAGCCGCCGCAACAGAAGAAGACGTCCCGGACGTCGGGAATCGCAGAACGATTCCCGGCCACCGTAGGCGCGGGTCTGCGGACCGCGAGCGTTGGGTGGCTATCCGGTCAGGACCAGACTCGAGTCGACGGGGCGCTGTGTTCCACGCGCGCCTCAAAGAGATGTCAGTAAAGTAGACTGGGCTCGCTAGGGCCAGTGCCTTTGCAAAATTTATTTGAAAAAGTCACCGCGGCCCTGAAACGCAAAGGGCATTAGGAGGAACACGGATGGGTTTTAGTCAGTAAAAGTCTGACACTCCCTTCTGCTCCGCCCAGAGCTGGAGGAGTCATTTGATGATCCATGAGCCTCTGTGCCAGGGGTGTAGCTACCACTGTATCAGCCGTATCAAAGATACGGGGCCCCCGGACTACAAAGGCCCCGCACACGTTATACATTTAGTTCTGCCATCACCTTCGTGGCCTGCCAAGACTGTGATGTTTTATACAGGGTCCCTTTGAGTCTAGTTACGCCACTGCTCTGTGCGCCTCGCATCCATCGGCTACCCGCGACCCTCACCAGTAGTGCTATTCTGCAACAATATTTTCGTATCTCGACAGCGGAATCCGAGGTGAGTATCAAATTAAGACCTTTATGTTGTGTGCAATAAAGCTCAAGTTTGTGAGTTTTGTCACTCAGGTGAAGCTCGATATCGAAATAGTTATTTACAGAATAGACTAGCTGGTCATCCGTCTACATTGTGGGAGGCTTTTGGGAATCGTTTTCTATTGCAATAAAGTATATAGTATCACGACTGCTTTATGTATCGTTATTTTTTTTTAAATTAAAAATGTCTTTAGCTATTGAAAATTTTATATGGCGCCTACCATAATTAAAGGATGTCGCGACAGACCCCGTAGATGTAGGGACGAGCTAGACGGAACAAACGACCAGTGGTCCACATTACCCCTGGTTTGAAATACCTGGAAATATATGGGGAGAGGCCAGTGGGATAATACCGTTAGCTAGGACTGGTCACCGTCTGCTGGGACTGGTCACCGTCAACTGGGACTGGTCACCGTTAGCTGAGACAGGTCACCCTAGCTGGGACTGCCGGTCGATTCTGTAAACATGTCGAAGTGAAGGCGTGGGTGAAGTGATCACGAAGTGAGCTGTCAAACCATACAAACAAGATGGAATAATAGCTCACTTGTCGTTCACTCCACCTAAGTGTACACGGTGAGATGTCGACAGGATAGACCGGCTAGTCACCGTCAGTTGGGACTGGTCACCGTCAACTGGAACTGGTCACAGTCAGCTGGGACTGGTCACGGTCAGCTGGGACATTTCTCAACTATCACGGATACTATTTTAATTATTTCTATGAATTGTTTGTTTTTTAATCAGGACGCTTTTATCCTACACATCTTATACATCGTTCTCACATATAAGTATAATTTCAACATGAATGATGTACCTAACCATTACTTTGTAACCATTTATTAATTTTAAAAGAGTGTCCGTGGAATTTCTTGCACGTTCTTGTCCATAGAGATCTACGCTTTTGAACAAGCAAATAGCTTCATCTTTTTTAACCGACCGACCTTGACAATTTGAATTGAAATAAATGCTTTGAGTTTTGAATGTGGGCTGATAGTAGGTAATATATCCTGACCATGTTTAAATTACTTTGGTTTACTCAAGTTGGTTATATTTAAAATGTAGGCATTTTAATTATCCCCAGTATCTGGCATGTGCCAGATACTGGGGATACCCATAGATTATATCTTCGCTTGATAAATGTATCAAGCGAAGATATAATCTATGGGTAACAAATAAATGTTAGAAGTGTCTTGTCAATGTATAAAATTATACAATTTTCTTTGCAAGCAATTGAAAACTACAGCGGTAGGGACATAAAATTGTAGCGTTTAGCGGCTAATTGTAGACCTACTTTTAGCCCCTGGTTTTTAGGGTTCCGTAATATCATCAATATACACGGTGGCATTCAAGTCGTCACAACGGCAGTCCACTTCATCTATCCAATGAGTACTAGACATTCATTCAAAAAAATGTTATTTATGAACATATGAATGATTAAAAAACTGGCCATGTGCGAGTCGGACTCGCGTGCAAAGGGTTCCGAACGAATTTAATTCTTTTTAACATGTTATTTTAACATTATAGACTTCTTATATGTTTTTCTGTAATCTATAGGTAAAGATCTATTATCACCGTTTTTTTCAAAATTTTAGGTTGCGTGGTTTCGGAGATAAGTGGGGGAATGGTCATTTTTCGTCTAATTTCTTGAATAACTTCAAAACCATTTATTTTAAAATTATGAAAAAAATATAATTCAAACCCGCACAGTAAGCCCTTTCATTTGATATGTCACACAATATTGTTCAAAAAAACTTTATTTTAAAATTGTCTAGTTTGACCCCCAAAAGTGACCCCCGTACTAAAAATTTCAGTGCCGTACTAGAAATCGGTTCAGTGGATCCGGAGAAAACTGGCTGTGACAGACGGACAGACAGACAGACACCCGAGTGATCCTATAAGGGTTCCGTTTTTTGTTCGGAACCCTAAAAAGGAAAATATTATTCATTATCATGACGCATGACGTAGTTTGATACACCCAGGAGTGAGCGCAGTCCGAGCCTTGTGTTCCAAGGATGGCGCGGATGGAATGGCGACATAGTTTTTATATGTAAAAATGATTAACAGGGTTTTTCATAATTCTAATGCATTTTATTATTTTTATTGCACTATTATATTAATGAATTATTAGAAAAACAATCGCGTCTAGAGGTAGTTTATGTTGGGTACATTAAGCGGGCCGCCTTTGTAAGACAACTAACATGGCACCGTGTATATGAAATTCTTCTGTTTTTGGTGACTGACTGAGTGATTGATAGACAATGCACAGCAGAAATTGCTGGTCGTAGAAAGCTGAAATTAGGCATCTAGGTTACTTGGGGACTGCCAGGGTTGCGGATTTTTTTCGAAAGATTCACCGTGGCCCTGTAATGAAAAGGGCATTAAGACGAACACGGATGGGTTTAAGTCATTAAGAGTCTGACACTTCCTTCTGCTCCGCTCAGAGCGGGAATTTGAAGACTATGGGAATCATTTGAAGACTTCCCATCCTTAAAAAAAATTTTTTAGGGAATGTACTCCCCACTAAACGGGAAAAAAACGGAAAATGTAAATTAATAAAAAATAAATCAAACCTTATTTACGAAGCTCGTGGGACAATAATTACAACCGTGTGGGTCGATCTTTCAGGTTCAGCAATGCTATAGCTAAGGAATGTTTCTGTTACTAACAACATTGCCTATATAGGGACTTTTTTGTCTGAAATGTATTTTTTTTAATGCTTGCCAGGTTGACCAGGTTAACCCGTGGGCAATTACATATGTAACAACTCATCCGTGCCTCGGAAAGGAAAGCACTGTCCCTTCTGTCATTTGTAGCGGCACTGCTGACTACCCTTAACTACCGTAACTACTATCAAAGGATAGTAGTTACGGGTACTCAGCAGTGCCGTAAATAGCCTTTTCTGCGCCCTGTGCGAGCTTCTCGCCCTTGTTTATTTTAGATATTATAGGTACCCTAGCTAGAGCACATACGTACGAACACATACGTACGTATGTGTTGGAATCGAGCATTAGGGGCGCAGCGGGAACTTATCAGGAGCAAACCGAAAAAATAATAGTCCTGCCTGGTCTGGCCATTCTGGCGCCCCTCAGAGTCTACGCCCTGTATCTGGGCACTGGTGGCACCGGCCTTTTTTACGGCACTAGTAATCAGAAGCCCGAAATCTTATATCTTTCTTACCAAAGGGTAAGCCCTTTCTTGGTTGTTGATGTCAAATAGGCAGTTGCTCCAACGCATCCAAAATTAGGTTATAATCAGTTCTGCAGGATAATTTCTATATCAAAATTGTATAATCTTCTACTACCTCTACAATGTAATCTTATGATGATTTCAATTTAAAAACATGTACTTAAAGATCATATTACTCTATAACCATTTGGTTTTCAGATATCCTATTATTACTGTAATAAATAAACCTAATCTAGAAGGGAAACTGCAACAATGATACGGAATTCCGTTCATTTGTCATTTTTGAACTAGAATATGTGTTATATGGTCGTCACAAAGTATCGGAAAATCATAGCCATTTTTAGAATCTAACCATTTTTTGTTCTCCAATCATTATCATCATCATCAACATCTAGGCAGATGATGATACTGATGATGTGGCTAGGCAGCCTTTTCCCAACTACATTGGGGTCATTTTCTGTTTGTCCAATCACTAAAATAAATTACAGTTGCACTACATCTTTTCGTGTCTCAAGACGAAAGTCTATGACCATTGCGTGTTGCCAGTGATCGCAAATCATCAGAAGGCTTAAAGTCATCCAAAAGACCATTAAAAGTTCGGTTCTAGATTGGCGACGGCGTACCGGAAGACGCAGTGTTGGCAGGCCGTACATTATGGTGGACCAATGTCCGCGAAGAAACCGCGAGACTGGATGCGAGTCGCATAGGACCAGACGATATGATAACTCTTGGTATCCACCAAGAGTCATCATATGTCCTGCATGCATGTCCCGGCTGAAATGACAACTGCAACATCGTTTTCCTAGCTTCTTACGTTGTTATTGATTACTTTAAAAAATAAAAAAATACGGAACCCGAACAAAATCCAATCAAGTTTTTAAATACCCGACTTTTTGCTCCACAGCCGAGCTTGTTGCTGTTAAAATATTACACGAATTAGCGAAACGCTTCTAACAACAGTAATTACGATAGCTATTAACGCTATAGGACATCGGTACTCAACATGTTAACAGGGAGAAACATGCTAAAAGAGAAAGTTTGAGAAAGGTCCGTATATTTCCTCGACAGTGCAATGTATCACTTTAATGCACTGGAGAGCAATTCTCTGATTGTGAAACTGCAATTTGGTTTATGGTTTTGAACTGATAAAAGTAAGAGGTTTTAATTGAGAGAGTTTATTGAATTAAGTACCTCGTCTTCTACATAAAACTGTGATTACCATTCCGACTGTCAAGTATTTTGATTATAACAATTTATTTTTGATCGTTCGTTTTCGCGACCGTAGTCGTTTAACAATGGATGTTAACGGACTGGTATCATTATTGTTTTCTCCCCTTTCATTGTTTTTTTGTTGATCTTGCAATTTTCCTATAGTTATACAGCTGTGCTATATAGAGTTATCACCTTTCAAACTTCGTGAAATGACTTTGAAGTGAGATGAGAGTAAATCTAGTTTAAAAACTAGAAGTTTAAAATCGGAAAAGTTGATTGCGGAAATAAACAGCCAACGGTAGTAATTTTGGTAACGTCTGTTAAAAGTTGCTCACTAACAAAACACAATAACATAAACCAGTTACAATCCAAATAAAGCTTGTTTCACACGACTCCAAATAGCGCTAATCAAACATACAATTTGACATAACAAACATATTGATCACTTTGACCCAAGCAGACAGACATGGCAAATATTTATAAAGCAAAAAAGGTGTCAATTGAAAAAAGTTTGAGAGCCACATGTAGGGGGTATACGCCTACCGTTGGCCACAAGTATGGTCATGATAATTGGCCACTATTTACATAATTGGCATATTCGTAGTCGTGGGCGCAGATATTAAGTTGCTAGACGAATATGACAGTTTGTGGTCTTGTAATGTTGGTTTGTGGTGCGGCGGTAAACCACCTAGTTTTTTTTTTTTTTTTTTTTTTTTTTTTAAATAGATCATGGTTTTTTAGGATGTTTGGACGCGGCGTGGTATGTTACTAATCTACATGCTCGTCGTATTGTGAACGGGAGGACTATGTTGGTGGTAATATTAACGTAGTTTCATGATTGGCTTGCTGTTTGAGTATTTTATGCGGTCTACCCAAATGTCCTTTGTTAGTTTTTGTAGGAGCATTCGCATGAAATATTATAATCACTTGAAAACGGTTCGACCGACATCACTGAATTTTAAGTTTCTGTACCCGAAGTTTTATTAACGGAACCTTACCAGAAACGTGGTTTTTTCGGCATTTAGATTTCATGCGACAAAATCAAATAAGAAAATAGATATAATAATTTTGATGAAAAACTACAGAAAATAAATTGCACTCGTCGCTAATGTTTGACTAATGTCCGGCTTCTGATGCACTTTATCGGTCGTTTATCTGTCCGATAACGCTATTGGATGGTTAGTGGTTAACGGAAAGATAAACGACCGATAAAATTTCTCAGAAACCGGACATATATTAATGAGCACTCTAAAGTTCTGACACAAGAGGTACTTCAGCTTTAATACCTATTAAACTACACATTGTTACCGACTGTACCTACGTCAAGTCTGATATTGCTAGATACCTAGTTTCTATTATCCATAGTTAAAATATCGTTTCTCTAGAACATCATAAACTTAATCGTTTTCCCAGAACCGGCTGCAGATCTTCACAAAAGAAAATTAAACAAAGCGAATATCAAAGCTAGTGTTGTAGTAACCGTAATCCATAGCAAAACGAAAATGGTGCCAAACAAAAATGCAACGCAAGTGGTTACTTTGAAGTTTGGATACATCGGCGTTTTGTGGAATTATTCTTTTGAAGCGTAGTTTTTGAGTAAACACTTCACATTTCTAATAGAGTTTGTTTTGGTAGCTAATTGCTTATCATATTCGCTTCCGTTTTTCGACATTGTCAGAAACCATTGCACAAGGTTTTGGGAACTGTGGCCTTAGTACATACCACACAGTATACTCGATTGCGTTAACGTAATCGTAATCTTCTAATGAAACTGGATTAGCGCCGTCTGGTGACAAAAATGAAAAACCTCTTTTTGCAATACAACTTATGTGAATTTTTTCGCTAACGCGATCGAGCACGCTTAATAATTGGCAATACGGCATAGTGCTATTTTTTAGGCGTACTCGGACATTTTTCCTCCAACACCCCCCTGGTTGAAAACATATTAGAGCTGACTTATTGAGTAGAGTTAAGGCTGGGCTTAGGCTAGGGACGGACTAAAACTATTGTTATCTCGCGCCTGGCTCATCAGGAGCGTTAAGAGGCGCGAGATGACAGTGCGACAATGATGTGATATCGTTCGTTTTGTCGAAGAATTTAGGTATTCTATTCCTAAAGCAACAATTTCATCGCTCCTGTATGTAGGAGCCTTTGATCATGGCCTTAATAAGATTTTCAGATTTCCAGTACTGTTAAACGGTAAGTTACGTTAAGGCTGCTCTCTCGAGAAATGCTTAAAAACAACGTGTAGATGAAGCAACATTTCGTCGGCATTTACTGGGATTTACATCTGAAAAAAAAAATAGATAGTAATCTACATGATATGATACGTAATTTGATTTAGCCAGAATTTATGTATCGGTATCACATAATAAGAAAAAAAGTCACCAAATCACCTCCAAATCATTGAGATGAAACCATTTTACTTCTTCATATTTTAACAAAAGTAAAAAAAAATTCTACTGCTTTGCAATACAAACGAAAATAATGTAGTTTTGTTACTTTTTTTTTTAGATAAGTGTTATTTTTAAAAAAAAATTAAAATATGCGGGTAGCGGAGTGGCGCGTAGAGGAGTAGTTAGCTCCGTTTATATGCACAAGATCATTGGTATGTATACAAGCCTTAAACGAATCAACTGCAGAGGGTCGATGTGGAGCCGAGTTAGAAACCATGCTGCCCTCTGCCCCCCAAAACATGCACCTAAGGAGACCTATGTGCTGCCACCAGTGATGCCGTGGAGGTGGCAATGTTTTAGGTCACCAAAATCTAAAAAAAAACCTGTCGTGCCAGTGACACGAAGAAGAAGAACCTTCACATAAAAAGCGCTGTTGAGATATTTTTTCACATTTTCGAGTCCCACAGTAAAAGTTTTCTTATTTTCATGAGTACCTACCAACCGTACCGGCCACCGTAGGCGTGGGCCTGCGGACGGCGAGCATTGGGTGGCTCGCCATCTGATCAGAACCAGGGGTGCTACTCTCTAACGAAATCCGTAGTTTCGGGCTTAGTTGCGGGCGGGCGTATTCTACTCCGTATCACCTACAGACTTACGATTAGTCCCGAACCCGAACTGAGAATGAATGACAACGCGATTTCACAGTAACTGTCAAATCGTGTTATCATTAGTTCTCAGTGGTTAGGTGATACGGACTAGAAAATGCCCGCCCGCAACTAAGCCCGAAACTACGGATTTCGTTAGAGAGTAGCCCCCCAGGCCCGGGTCGACGGCGCGCCGTGTTCCACGCGAGCCTCAAAGAGCTGTCAGCACTAAAGACGGGGCCCGCTATGGCCAATGCTTGCCGGGGTTGCGGGATTTATTCGAAAGAGTCACCGCGGCCCTGGAACGCAAAGGGCATTAGGAGGAACACGGATAGGTTTTAGTCAGTAAGAGTCTGACACTCCCTTCTGCTTCACCCAGAGTGGGAGGAGTCATTTGATGATTTCCCATCCTTAAAAAAAAAGGTACCTACCAACTATATTGCTAAGATAAAAGAATAAACGCAATACCTCTTAATGGGTCATTGAACACATCATTATGAACAACTTTCACTATGGGACCAACACTGAAATCGCAAAAAAAATGACTATCCAATACATTTCTGTGCGCATAACTCGACAAAATGTACTGAACAGCTGATTATTATTTCGCGATTTCTGGGTTGGTCCCATAGTAAAAGTTTTTCATAATAATGAGTACAATTACCCCTTAAGAGTTATTGCGTTGATTCTGTTATACGTTGTATACTTTACTCGCTGATCCGCGCAATTTCGTCTGCTCCGCTCCTATTGTTTAAGATGGAGCACGTTTGCCAAGAAGCAACCTATTCACTCTTGTCTTAAAGACTCTGAATGTGTTCCCAAAACGTTTTGTGCGCGTGGGTGGGATGTCCACCATGTACCGGTGGCGAATCGCCGTTCGTCTTGTGATCCGATGATGGAACGGGCTTGGCGGAATTAAATCATGCAATTCCGTCGCACACTCCCGAAAATGCAAGCGATAGAAAACCGACAGGCCAGCAACTCGGCGTCGATGCTCAAGACTTTGGAGCTTCGACTCGACGAGCCTGTCATTACCGATGATCCTCTTGGCTCGTTTCTCAATTGACTCAAGGGCATCAAGCTGGTATTAGCGTGATGATATATAGCCTATAGCCTTCCTTGATAAATGGGCTAACTAACACTGAAAGAATTTTTCAAATCGGACCAGTAGTTCCTGAGATTAGCGCGTTCAAGCAAAAAAAACAAACAAACAAGCAAACAAATAAACTCTTCAGCTGTAATACTATAATATATGTCACCCGGTAATTGCAAACTCTGTAAGATTGTATTAAATCTTTTTTAGATTAAATTTTCTCGATATACTGTGATCATATCATTTTGAATACAATAAAAACCATTCAAATTCAATAGTTTCCGATGTATACGTGCCGTATTGCCATTTTTTTTACAATTTGCCGCGATATTTTACAATCTTACGGCGTCTGCTATTTTCCGGTGATATATACATATATTCATTACATTTTATCGAATCATTGGGAATAGTTTTCAACCGGCTGAAAAGGCAAACGCGTGAACGTTGCATAGTTATATGCCATCAGCTCATAAGAACGGAAACCTGAAAGGGCAGTAAAAACTAAATGTATCTGCGGAACAGGCGTTTTGTTACCAGAACCATAGTAAAATATAATTTAATACATGACTAGCGACCCGCCCCGGCTTCGTAATGGTAATATTTACTGACTAGCTTCTGCCAGCGGCTTCGCCCGCGTGATCCCTAGGGAACATATTCCCGGGATGAAAGTAGCCTATGTGCTATTCCAGACTATAATCCACCTCTTTTTTTTACTATTTATAGGCTCGCGTTTGACCACTATCTCACCTGATGGTAAGCGATGATGTGGTCGAAGATAGAGCACGCTTGCCTAGAAGTGACCTATTCACTTTTGACTTAAATACTCCCAGGTTATAGCTATCAGGGAACACAGACTCCGGCAGGGAATTCCACTCCTTAGCTGCACGCACTATGAATGTGTTCCCAAAACGATTTGTGCGCGTGGGTGGGAAGTCCACTATGTACCGGTGGCGCATCGCCACCTCTGTGCCAAATTTCATGATGATCCTTTCAGGCGTTTTGACGCGAAAGATTTACAAACATCCATACATCCGTCCTCACAAATTTTCGCATTTATAATATTACTAGCTGACCGGGCAAACGTTGTTTTAACACAGAATAAAAAAAAATAGCCTACTTCCTATTCTCAAACCTACCACATACACAAAAATTATTAAAATCGGTCAAGCTGTTTCGGAAGAGTTTGATAACAAACACCGTGACACGAAATTTTTATATATTAGGCTAGCTGACCCGGCAAAGGTTGTTTTGCCATATTATATAAAAAACAGCCTTCAACCTGTTCTCAGACCTACCTAATATACACAAAAAAGAAAAACATAAAAATCGGTCAAGCCGTTTCGGAGGACTTCGATAACAAACACTGTGACACGAGATTAATAAATATTTGATATATAATATTAGCCGTATGGTGTCGGCCGGTGCCGTATGGTGCCGTAAAAGAATAATACCATCCCATGGGTGTCGTAAGAGGCGACCAAGGGACTCGCCAGAGAATGGGCAGTAGCGTTCTCTGTAAAAATCAACACCATACACTGCGATCGCCAACCCCCCTGCCAAGCGTGGCGATTATGGCACCCCCCCCCCTTTTGGGCGAGTTCTATGTCCAGCAGTGGACGTCTTTCGGCTGATATGATGATGATGATATAATATTATAGTAGGAAGTAGGATAATATCAGTAGGATTTGCACCCGAAAATCGCTTTGGAAAAACACTTGGGAAAACAGAATTTTCTACACTATTTACAATTTTAACTATTTTCTAAATAGCATTCAAATTTGTTGCGGAATTTAAAAGCTCGGGCCTTTGCACATGGCGTTTTTTTAATGCGCCGATGACGACGGGCAGATGACGCGCTTTAAACGCAATGAGGGCTACCGTTTTTGTACTCACCAGTTGGCGCCACTGTCGAGTATGGTCCTTAATCATGGCGTTAAAGTTGTCATTACGCGCTTGTGAACAAAGTTAGAAGAAAAACAATGTATGATGCCGTAAACGTGCGATTTAATACACCTTAAATAGTATTGCAGTGTTACGTGGACTCATCACAATGGAAAAAAGAAGGAGATAATACACATATTTCCAATAAAAAATGAAAGTTCAATGCTGTGGTCGGTAGAAACGTAGCTTAATCTGCTATAGTCAGGCTGTTTTAGTAAAACATTCACAAAAATCGAAACAAATAAGTGAATAAACTCGAGTCAAAAGCCAAACAGCAGTGAAATTTGACATCACGACGACTTCACGCTACACTAGCGCCTCTAGTGGTGAATTCAAACGCGATATGGCCCTCATTGGCGTCACTGTCGAGTAAGGGTCTTAATCATAGCATTAAAGTTTTTATTACTTGCATGTGAACAAAGTTAGAAGGAAAATAAAAAAATAAAAATCAAAACAAATAAGTATGTAAACTCGCCTTAATAGCCAACCAACAGTGAAATTTTACATTTAAAACATCACGCTATATTAGCCCATCTAGCGACGAATTCAACGGGATAGCCCTCATTTGGCACAGACAGTAATGCTTTTTGGTCATCTACAGCGCCGTGAGCGCGCATTCGTAAAACGTGCGTCGTCGGCGCGTTAAAAATACGCCGTGTGCATAGGCTCTGAGTGTACAGAAGGACAGACAGCGGGAAGCGACTTTGTTGTATACCATATGGAGATGCGTGCTTTATGGATATTATGAGAGGAGATATTCAGTCGGGTATTCAGTCTTTAGCCACATTTCCTCATTCTTTGAGTGTAGACTTAACTCGATAGGTGCTAAAGCAAAGATAATAGCAAATTATCTTTGGCCTAAAGAGTTTATACAAGGTGAATGAACGAAAGATTTAATATGCAACCTGTAACAGAATAAACGGGGTCATTCTACTCGCGCATATCCCGTTTTTTCCCGTTCCCGCAAGAATTTCGGGAAATCCTCTCTTATTGCTCCTCTATATTTCCCAAGGAACCTACATGCCAAATTTCAGCTTTCTACGACCAGTAGTTTCGGCTTTGCATTGTCTTCAGTTACTCAGTAACGGAAGAGTTTTATAATATCGATGATTGATGATAAAAAGTAAGATGTACTGTTGAGGTCAAAAGTGCAGTCACAATCACTCAAAACTAAAGTCACCAACATCTATGAAGTCCGATTTGACAGCTGAGTAGAGAGGGATAGAAGATAGCTTTACCACTAAGTGCGAAAGAGATTTATTTTTATGTCTCTTTTATACTTACTAGTAAAGCAATGTTGTATCCTGCTGTCAAAACGAGCCTTTTATTTTTTGACAACTATAAAGTGCCTTATTTTTTTATAGTAGGACAATGTCTTAAGATGATCTGTCCAGAGAGCGTCAGCATTTGTCAGTTAGGTGCTGTAAGGCTCAACTTAGAACTTTAAAATATAAATAATATCAAAAACAACATGTTACAGTACTACAATCTCGTTGAAAACACTTTTAAATTCGTAAAGTCAATAAAGCGCCACGATGTGAAATGTGAGCACCATAATAAATACACAATTGTTTATAATTAACTGAGCTTCTTACTTTAATGGAGTAATAAAGGTGCAAATTACGCTCCGATTGTTTTTCTAGAGTAAACTTTTCTATGATCTACTACTCATGACGTCAAACGCTGCGGAAACTTTGAAGCTTCGCCTGAATACAAACGTACACTATTATCCCACATAAGGACAACACATCAAACAATATATGGTGTTATTATCTCGTAATAATACGCTTTATTACACCAGTCTACATTCAATTTTCCGTGTCCCACAAAATGTATGTCACGTAAGCAAAATTAGTTACATTTTATTAATGTCATATGTAGAAGACGTACAGAACCGCCAGGTGTAGGTACACGAGATTGTTTGTTTAACACAATTAGAGTTTCGCACGTGTTTTCTAATTATAGAATGTGTTCCGTACGCCTCTCACTGTCCATCACTCGGAATCAGGCAATGTCTGGTTCGTTTTAGTGCTGCTGCCCTATGGAAAGTTAAACAGCTGTGCAACGCTGTGAAAAATATGCACTCCGTTTTTAATTCATTAATTTATATTTCAATGCCACTGTAAAATCTATTTATGAAGCCATTAAACCAACATTGACTGCATTAATAGCTGTAAAACTGGATTATTAAGAGGTTTATAATTTAATTAATGCAGCAAAAGAGATAATTTAGTGGCTCGCCCACACGCATCGTTAATATAACAAATTCATATCCCCACCTTCATATCTCTAATCACGCGAAGCCTAATCTGCTAAAATCTTAGCCAAAATAGCGCGAAAATCGTTTGGGTGTGCGCGTGCGGCGGGGTGTGCTCAGGTGAGCGTCAGTCCGCGCCGCGATCTCCCGCCGACAGGGATCCACGCACGACACGCCGCGAAATTTCGGAACTGTTTAGAAAAATCGAACGCATTTCGTTCTCTACACAAAAAATAACATAAAAACAAATCGAGTCGTTTAGAGAATAGAAATGGGGCGAGTTTCGGAGTAAAAGGGTTTTTTTGGGTGTTTTTCGGGTGACGAGACATGGTTACAGCCGAGGTGTCGGGGCAGTGATGTCCGTCCAGCGATGCGGCCTGTTGTCATCGCCGCCTGCTTACTGCTGCTCGCGCCCATCACCGACTCTTGGTGGTGAGTACACGAAGAGCTCTCTCAAAGCCAAATCGATCAATATAAAAATCATCCACGTAGTGTAAACAGTACCAAACTGACAGATCAACAAAATCTAATAAGAATCGTGAGCCTAAACAGCTGATTTGTGTTTATTAGAAGTTTTTGTCGGTTCTCGATTCTGTTGAACGTCTCCGTCGCGTAGTTTTTGTTTGAGGAAACTTTTCATTTTAGCTTTGTTATTTTGTATTTTAATTTAGCTTTGTGGATTAATTTTGCTGATCATTAATAAATCAGTGTTTTGAATGTGTATTTAATTAGTGATTTGTCTTGCCACGTCAAGTTTTATTCAACAAACTCGTGTGCAATTTTTGGTCCTACTAAGAATCGAACAAAGACTTTTTGAAACTCTTATAAATAAATTAAACTTGTAATATATTTATAAGAGTGATATATCTTTGGCAATCAATATAAAAAATTATTATAAGTAGGTCTCACTTAGATTTAGTAGCTTTTTATATTTTTTTCTCCAATTTTAAAATCTCTGTAGAAAGTGAAAACGAATTTACAGCTGACTGAGACTCTCATTTTTAATATAAAGAGGTATTTTTCTGTATTTACGTTTTAAATTAGTTTTGAATGCACAAAGATTGTAGTAGGTAACTAATTATTTAATAGAAATAGGTACCTAAACTAATGATTCGGTTGAATTTGTTACACCATTACATATCCTGTTCACTAATGTGCATGTATGTGTCGCAATAACAGTCATATAAATGTGATTAAATAGTTGCACAAACGTTATTTAAATGTTCTACATAATAATAATAGTTCTCAGGTAATTAATTTTGTCGGTAATTGTACTTACAAAGATTAAAATGTTAGGTTATAATGATATTGTTCTTGAACATTGCAAGGATTTTTTATCAGCCTTTGTAAATCATATTTAATAATCTCCGTATTTTAATAGGTTTATAAATAAAAAAAAAACATTCAAATCATTTCATTTCATTTTCATATTGGTAAAGATTGTAATGCTTTTTAGGTGTATAACTACTGCTCGGTTTCGGAGGTTTCTTTGTCGATAATTTATCTATCCGTTAACGCTATTTGTCGTAACACTATTGGTTGGTTAGTGGTTTACGGACAGATATACGATCGATAATAATAATAATAAGCCTTTTTATTTCTTGTTTTTACATTGTTGTTAGTTACAATATTACGGTAAAACATACATAGGTTTTCTTAGCAAGATAGCTTAGATTATGTTAGTAAATTAAGAACTTATGTTTTAAATATTTATAAATTAACAGGAACCCCGGTTTGGGTATAGGCCTCCTCCAAAGATGCCCATTTTTCTCGATCTTGTGCTATAGAGCACCAGTTTTGGCCAGCTGATCTTTTCAGATCATCTTCCCAGCGGGCCGAGGGTTTCCCCTTTCTCCTCTTGCCTGGTGGTCCTTTCCACTGGGTAACTCGCAGGGTCCACCTTCTGTCCGACATTCTCGCCACATGGCCAGCCCAACGCCATTTCAGTTTTTTAGCAAAGGTTAAGGCGTAAAGAAAAACGATCGATAAAGTGCCTTAAACCAGGAATTAGTTACCTACATGAAACTTTTATTGCTGTCATTTAGGTAAATTGTAGCTTAAGGTGAGTTGCTGCATCATCATTATCTTCCTGCCCTTATCCCATGTTATTTGGGGTCGGCGCAACACGTATTTTTCTTCTATTCTGTCCTATCAGCCGTCACGCTATCACTAACTCCCTTTTCTTTTATATCTCTTCTCACACAATCCATCCATATTTTCTTCGGCCTTCGTCTCCCTCTCCATGCATCCACATTTATATTCATAACTCTTCTTGTTACATGCGTTTCATCCCTCCTCTTCACATGACCAAAAAACTGGCAAAATCTTCTAATATATAAAAATTTCGTGTCACGGTGTTTGTTACCGAACTCCTCCGAAACGGCTCGACCGATTTTCATGAAATTTTGTGTATATATTCGGTAGGTATGAGAATAGGTGGTAGGGTATTTTTTTTGTATGGCAGAACAACGTTTCAACAAAAAGCCTTTTAGGGTTAGCATTTCCTGAAGAATTGAGGTGTTTTTCAAAAGCATAAGTCAAGTTACTTTTTGACAAGCTTGTCCACGTTAGAGGACCGATTTTACTATTTTTTAATCAACGTTCTCATTCGTTTCTCAGTCGAAATCTGTCAATAACGCATCAATTTCCATACACTTTTGACAGATGCACTAAAGGATCAGTAGGCTTGTCCTAATCTGCCGCCTTATGAAAAAGGACGTATATACATAAAATGAAATAATTGATTTCCGACCTTTGCGACCTACTGACTAAAAATTTGTAGGATATTGGCACACAGGTTCTTGTTTTTTCTGCTACAACTTTTTTAAAGTAGCACTGCATTTGTAAAGAGGAGGTTCTGTATAAGTCTGTATGTATTTCTCGTTTTTTTTTTTTAATATATGTTACATTAAATTCTCAGGGTGACAGACGCATTGAAATCAAAGGCACATTGGATATGACGTGGGTTATCTATACTCTATACTAATATATTATTATAAAGTTGAAGAGTTTGTTTGTTTGCTTGAACGCGCTAATCTCAGGAACTACTGTTCCGATTTGGAAAATTCTTTCAGTGTTAGATAGCCCATTTAAGGCTATAGTCTATATATATCATCACGCTAAGACCAACAGAAGCGGAGCAGACGAAGTTGCGCGGGTCTACTAGTTTATTATATAACAGTTTGGATGTTCGGGGCACGCTAGCTCCATCATAGACCTCATCCTGCTGCACAGTTTTATCTTCGAAGTAGAGGAGTGCTTTTCAACGTCAGTCCATGGCTGAGCTGACCGTGGGTAGGGTGATCCATTACTTACCCAGACTCTTCCGTGCCTCGGAAAGCACTTTAAGCCGATCTTTGCAGATCTTTGACAGTCATTACGGATAGTCAGATGCCTTAAAATCTGACACCAGTCTTGCCAAGTACCCGTATTACCCAGTTAGTGGGTTGTGGTGGTCAGATATGCAGTTGCTCCATGTAAAATACTAGTTCACGGTTGCATCTGTTTACATTTGAAGCCGACCCTAACATAGTTGGGAAAAGGTTAGGCAGAACAGAACAGGCTGGTGAACTAGATTGCATCAATACTTTTACTTTCTGCCGTAGATTGGTTGGTTGGTAGGTTGGTAGGTTGGTAGGTTGGTTGGTTGATTGGATGGTTGGTTGGTATCTATATCTAAATCAAAATCAGTCTGTTTAAAAAGGCTAGGCAGAGTGCTGAACTATATAGCATCAATACTTTTACTTTCTGCCGTAGGTTGGTTGGTTGGTTGATTGGTTGGTTGGTTGGTTGGTATCTATATCTAAATTAGTCTGTATAAATTTCTGGTCGTAGAAAGCTGAAATTTGGCATGTAGGATCCTTGGGGAGTGTAGGGGAGCACTAAGAGGATTTGAAATTCCTACGGGAACGCGTAAAAACGGGATATGCGCGCACGAACAAGAGCTAGTGTAAGTAGAGTTATAAAAGTGGATGCAACTACATTCCACATTCACCCCAAAACCTACCAATAATTATTTTGTTATCCATTGTCAAAAGTACAAACATACTTGTCTGCTAAAATTCAACAACATAGATTTAGTTTATCCATGACAACCTACAAAATGCAATAAATAAAGCTAATATCAGGTTTCAAAGTTAATTGAGGTGTCAAACGTTAAAGGCCTAAATAAGGATGCGATATTAAATACCCATACTCTCTCCAGTTTTGTTCTACTCCTATGAATTTATGATCAATACGTTGAAGATGATATACGTCTACAGCTAGACAACTTTCTTACCACCAACGTTTGTCATAATAATAAATAATAATGACTTTTAACGGCTTTTAAGCTCACGTTTGAAGTATTACCTACTTATTGTACAAGATCGATAGCAAATGTACGTTGACTGTGAAATAGTTGGTGCAGCAACGGAGAAAATAGTGTCGTACCTTTTCTTTGCTAAAGCATATTTCCTGGAAGGCTTTTTAGGGTTCCGTACCAATATGTTTAAAAAAGAACCCTTATGGTGTGACTAAGTCTGCCCGTCTGTCACAGTTGGATATCTTAAGAACTACTGATGCTATCAACTTGAAATTTGGAACAGTTTTAGGTGACGTTTGATCAACTATTTTGCAAATAAGAAAGAAATAAAAATGTATTTTTTTTTGGAACAGCGACATGGGGGCTACAAAGGCATGTGGGGTATCATATGAAAGAGCGCTATTTGCACATTCTCAAAACTTTTTTAGTTTTTTTTAAGGCGCCATGGTTTTAGACTTTTGACGAAAAACGTAAAAATTTTGACCATTCCCTCACCCTTATCTCTGAAGTTGGCATAGAAAAAAATCTGAAACAATTCTAGGTCATAGAAGTTTATGTCAAGATTACAGGAAAAATAAAGCACACTTAAGCACATTTTTCAGAAATCATCAACAAAATTTACATTAGTTCCACTATGGGTCAAGAGATGGCGCTGATCTAAAACTGCAATACACTACTACAAGCAAAGGCTGAAGTGAAGGGGGTGAAGGTTGAAGAGGGTGCTCAAGGAGACTGCAGTATTCAAATTCTCTGACGAATATAGGCCTCGCCGATGAAAATTTAAAAACATTACACGTTTTATATGATGGTACGAAACCCTCGGTGCGCGAGTCCGACTCGCTTTTGACCGGTTTTTTTAATTAGATATGGGTTTGCTCTATACTCTAGTCTAGGTCAGAGATGACAGAAACAAAGTGGACGATGGAGCTAACTTAAGCTTTAGCTGTTTTGTGTTTGACTGTCTCGTTGGTTTTTAGTAGTCTACGACAGGAGGGGGTCCTGTGGTGGTGAATCGGTTGCCGAGTCCTGCAAAGTCTTCTTCTTCTCGTGTGGGCAGTAAGGTCTAACGACCCCACACACCCTAGTGTCAGAGTTTCTAAACCGCCTCAAAGGCCTCTGACATGGTTTATTTGACGACCGCTATTTGGCGGCCAGGACTACCGGCTTCCGAAGCACGGAATCAACTTTTTGTCAGACAATCAGGTGATTCAAGCCTGCAATGTTTGAAGCATCCAGGAGCGGGCGCAGTCCGAGCCTTGTGTTCCAAGGACGGCACGGAATGGATGGGTGACACTGTTTTGATACGTGAACTTTATTATTAGGTTGTTTCATAATTCTATTGCAATATTTATTTTTATTGTACCTATTATCTTAATTAATTATTTTTAAAGAATAATCGCGCCTTGAGGTAGTTTATGTCGGGTACATGAAGTGGGTCGCCTTTGTAAGACGACTAAAATGGCACCGTGTATAGGTAGACTAGCTGACCCGCGCAACTTTGTTTGTGTCACATTTTTCATGAATGCTCCGTTCCTATTAGTTAAAATGCCTTTGTGCTGTGCTATCCACCACTAAAATAAGATTTCAATAAAATTCGAACCAGTCGTTCCTGAAATTAGCGCCAAACAAATAAATTCTTCAGCTTTATAATATTAGTGTAGAAGTGTAGATGGAACATACTAGCAGTGACTCCATTTTCCAAAGGGTATCATTTAAGCTATCACCAATTTAATTAGTTTTGTGTTTCTTAAATAATAGGGTTTGTCCTCCAAATAGTAGATCTGTCACCAAAATGTAGTCACCAAACAATATAAAATCAATTCCACAATAAATCACCTAAAATCATGGAGATATAGGGTCTAGTACCAAATAAATGTTTTTGTATGTATTATAATAGGTTTGTCCTAATAAGTATTTAAGCAAACTAATTTAAAGAGATCACCAATAAATCATAATATTATGTCACTAGAAAATTTCATAAAGTTCCAAAAAAATTTAGGGTTGTTATCATCATCGTTTCAACCTTTTGGTTGAAACGATGGTGGAGTCTAGCATAATGTTATAAACGCATATGGTTTATAAAAAAATAACCACGAAGGGGATGGCGGGGTCTATTCGCTCGCTTCGCTCGCTCACTCGACCCCGCCATCCCCTTCTAACCTAACCTGTCCGAGTCGGGGTGTCCCGGCTATAAAAATCCCGATAAAAAGGAGTCGCAGTCAGGGATCGATAATCGATTTATTTGGTGACAGATCTACCATTCTGAGCACAGAGCTATTATTTAATAATTCAATATTTAATAATTTGATAATTCATACCTGGGAACAATTTTTGTTTATCTGAGAACGAAAATATTTCGTGGCGATAGATCTATTTATTAGGTGATACAACTTGATGACAAATATAAATTTTGGTGATAGAAAATATAGTTCCCTTTTCCAAACCTCCTCTATTTCGTCCCATTCAATGTTGCCGATCTAAACTTAGTGAAGTCAAGCCAGGTGTGTTAAATTCAGGTCATTATGACCGATCGCTTTTTTGTCAACGATGTAGAATAATTACACTATCAGATTTATTACTAGGAAGCGTAATAAAGATGATTCTCAACGGTCTAATACACGTCTACCTTTATGATACAGTGTCAAATAAATATTGTACGATGTTCATATGACTTACCTATTATAAATTATTATTTATGTTGTGATCTGTAGACATTATTAATTATAATGCCTTTGAGGTTTACTGAAATTCTACTTTAGTGTTTTAAAAAAAGAGTTCAGATTTGATTAGTGGTGTCTGGTTCGATTGGTTGGCCAAAAAAAAATGAAAACTATGCGGTTGTCAAATCAAATCAAATCAAATCAAATCGTATATTTCAAATAAACCATTTACAGGCACTTTTGAATTGTCAAGGTCGGTCAGTCCAACAAGATGAAGCTATTTGCACGTTCCAAAGCGTAGATCTCTATGGAGAAGAACGTGCAAGAAACTCCACGGACACTCTTAAATATATAAAATGTCTCTGTCAATATATAAAATGGTGAGATATAAAGAAATATAATGTAGGTGTCGTTTCGTCTCTATAAAGTTAAGTGTTAATCAAGTATCCAATAATTTTAGATCAAAATTCACGTTCTTTGGCAGATATCACTATTTATATACTCCCATAGATTCGTACGAATTTGTTGATGAGGCGATAAAAGCAATCTTTTTTTCTCGTAATGCTTTTACTTTCATGGAAAAACCTCTAAAGAGGCATTGAGAGGCCAAGCGGTTTCCCTTTCACTTAATATTATTTTATTTATAGAACTGACTGAACAGACTTATTATAAGTTCTTTCGCATTAAAATTATTGGTCTTGTGAACTGCTTCATTTAAAGCTCTTCGCGAAACTTTAAAGAACATTCCTGGGGTGTTACTCTCTAAGCCCGAAGTCCATAGTTTCAGGCTTAGTTGCGGGCGTATTCAACTCCGTATCACCTACGGACTTACGATTAGTCTTGAACTCGAACTAAGAATGAATGACAACACGATTTGACAGTAACAGTGAAATCGTATTGTCAATCATTCTTACTGATTAGGTGATACGGAGTAGAATACGCCCGCAACTAAGCCCGAAACTACGGACTTCGGGCTTAGAGAGTAGCCCCCCTGGAAAATAAATATATGATATCGTAAACTTTGCTGACCATTTGTGATGCCCGCAGCCAACAAAGCCTCGTGACGTCATAAAACCTCGTTGATGAGTGTCAACGTCTTGAATCATGATACCGGTTTGAGAGAAAGAGACAGATTTATACAAGTCGCATAGCACCATCCCTTTTACACAACAGAATCGTTATACGTCATAGCAGAGCCCCTTTTTAACCAACTTCCAAAAAAGGAGGAGGTTCTCAAATCGGTGGGTATTTTTTTTAATGTATGTACACCGATTACTCCGTGGTTTCTGATCCGATTTCTGTGATTCTTTTTTAATTCGATGCAGTATACTTCCCATTTGGTCTCATAAAAATTTTTGCGTTCCAGGGTCGCGGTGACTTTTTCGAACGAAAGAGGGGCTATCGCGTTTAAATTCCCCGCTAGAGGCGCTAGTGTAGCGTGAGGTCTTCGATATATCAAATTTCATTGTTGGTTGGCTTTTGACAAGAGTTTATTTACTTATTTGTTTTCTTTTTGTGAATATTTTACTAAAACAGCCTGAATACGGCAGATTAAGTTACGGTTCTTCCGACCTCTGCATTGAACTTTTTTTGTTTGACGGAAATATGTATATTATGTCCTGCTTTTTTTCCATTACGATGAGTCCACGTAACACTGCGACAATATCTATGTTGTATTAATCGCACGTTCACGGCATCATAAATCATTTTCCTTCTAACTTTGTTCACATGCGCGTAACTGATTTAATGCTACGATTAAGGACCTCACTCGACAGTGGCGCCAACTGGTGAGTACAAAAACGTTAACCCTCATTCCGCAACTCTGGCAGGCATAGTAGAGCTCCTGACCTTTAATAATTCAGAACCTTCTGTCACAAATAAATCACTACTAAAAGCTCCTTTTAAAATCCAACTGACATTTCCTTTCACCGGTCTAGAAAGTTACCAATCGGCCACCAATCATCGACCAGCAACTGAAAATCTTGTCATTTCCGAAACGACAGACCACACGGCAAAACAGTCCGAACAATAACATTAAATAACAAACCTTATCGCCATAATAATAATTTAGTTATTGGCACATTAATCACTTGCCATGAAATTCAATAAAGTCATATTCGACAGGCACCACCGAGCTTGGGACTTTAATTTGCAATTAATCAAGCCGAGACTTAAATTAGGAGTTTCGTGCACGATCAACGAAAATGGATGCGCGTACGCAACGGCGCGTCCATAATGCAGGATGCATATTATTATTTTCTTGGCATTATTCGGGTAATAAATGTTCGAATTATAATTTATTTATTGGATGTAATAATATAGTGGAGGACTAATAAAGTCATAGCTGGTGTTAAGATTAAGATTTATGATTTGAGGTGGTTTTTTGCTAGGTTGTATTAGTTTTATGAATTTAAAAGGTTTTAGTGATTGTAGTTTATGTTTAAATACGGTGTCACCTCTGGCAGTGTCAATAACAACTCTAGTAAGTCACGAGATTCAAAGACGACCATTTGAAATTAGAACGAACAAGATTCGTTTGCAATGCCAACTCCTGCGCACCGTACACGCATCTTTACCACAATTTATGGTGGGCAGTAAGTCAATGGGTTCTGATGGGACGTCCAAACTCCGATGGTCACAGATCGCGCCATAATTGAGAGGAATGACTCAATTTTCCCTCAAAGTCCCCTCGAGATTGATGGATTGATGTTAATGTTCCAACGGAGAAAATATTGACTTCATAAATGATTTTTTGCTGCCGCGAACATCGATTATTTTCAAATAAATTGGTAGGTAGCGTTAATTCAAATTTCAAAGGTTATAAATGGATTTTGCACGGGATTAACTTAATAATCGTAATTGAGTGAGGTTGGAGTGTTTTACACTGTGGCTGGTTGCACTTAGCTGTGTTCATGCAAATTGAAATTGTCTGATTTTTCTACTGTTGGTTATTTTATCAGCGTTCTTTATTAGTTGGCAGTTTAAAGTTATCTGTCGATAATAAACACTGTCTATCATTCGGTATTTGCCTACGTTCATTTATTTTTCGCCTCAAGAAATAATTTCAGAACTTTGTTTATACTTTAAAATGCGGTACCACTAACTTAGGAATCCATCGTCCTGGGATGAACATTGAACTAACCCAGCTCAGTCTTTGTGACAGAAATAGCCAGCCTATTATCACGGTTTACTTCAAGCTTTGTCCGTGACCACGATTCTTTCGGGATAAGTTCACGCCATAGATAAAAATGCACTACTTAGCGTTCTCGTAGTCTTAATTAATCTTTAATCTTAATTAATCTTTACTAATATTATAAATGCGAAAGTAACTGTCTGTCTATCTGTCTGTCTGTCTGTCGCGCTTTCAAAACTACTGAACTGATTTAGATGAAATTTGGTGCACAGATAGTCTAGAGCCTGAGAAAGGACATAGGCTAATTTTTATCCCGGAAGTATGTTCTGACTGTGACTGTATGTGATGACTCCGAGTCGCACTTAGCAGGTTTTTTTTAAAGAGAAAATTGAGTAACCTTCCATGTGCACGAGCCTTAGATAAAGTTATCTATATCCGTAAGATATCCATCTATTTAACGCTTAATAAAGCTTGTTAAGTCTAACAATTTATCTCTCTAATAACTTTAAAGTTAACATTACGGTTGCAAGTGTAACGTGTTTCTACTTACTGGTAGGTAATAAATCTATGCCTAAGCTGTGTCCGCACACCGAAGATTGAATTTAATATAGATCAGATAAATAAATGTAAATATACTAGCGGAATAAAAAGGGGTCGGGAAAAAGTCATAGGGCATCGAATGCTTCGTCCACATCGCTGTCAATGGGGAAAGTGCCCAGAACACTGGCCGCATTGCCACGTTGAATGGCAATGCTGATTTGTTTGCCAAAAAAAGGCCAGCCCTTTGGTCACGTGAAGAGTCGACTAACTGCTTGTCGATTTCACGAAAAACTCGATGAGCACTCGGACCCTATGGCCTTAGTGTTTCAACTTCAAATGGCTCAAATATACAGGGTTATTTGTAAAACACCAACAACCTCTTACTAAACTCGAAAAAAATATCAGCTGTTTCATACATTTTCATTGGCTAAATATTGCATTTTGTATGAAACAGCTGATATTTTTTTCGGATTTTCGGGGTTGTTCTCAAAGTAAAAGTTGTTTATAATCATGTGTACTTTCACTGCCTAAGAGGTTGTTGGTGTTTTACAAATAACCCTGTATAAATTCCCAATAAGGTTGTTGTACGTGCGCCGTTTGAAGTTTTCAAACGGCGCACCCGCAGCACCCGCCCCTGCACAACCCGCCGTGCTAAGAAGATTGGAATGACGCAAGAGAAAAAAAGCCGTCCAAGTACGAGTCGGACTCTTTCACGAATGGTTACATACACCGAAAATAACACGTTACTTGTATGGGAGACCCCTTAAATTTTTAATTTAATCCAATTTTTATTATTTGCTGTTTAACAGCAATAGAAATACACACTGAAAATTATGGTTCTTGAGATACAGTCTGCTGACAGACCGACAGACGGATGGACGGACGGACAGCGGAGGCTTAGTAATAATGGTCCGTTGGTTGCCCTTTAGGTACGGAACCCTAATTCAAACGGGATACCGCTTTTGGATTTCTTAAGCTCGTTAGAATGACATGTGCCAACAAAAATCCGGAAGCCGAGAAAAATCGTGGGCTAAACCTAGTTTGACAACACGCTACAATTTACTTAATGATGCGTTAAATTAGATACACTACTTAGCTATAAAAGTTGATATCGATTAGTTTCTAATGTAGGTGTTCGGATTTCTTCGCCCACGGTTTCCATACAAAACGGGATGTTATCGTTAATTACATTTTTAGTTCGTGTTAATGTTGATCAATGTGTTGCGAGATTAAAATAGGTGTTATTACATTCTACTTAGAGGATACTTAGGTTTATAATGAGTCTATTCCATGGGCATGCCAATTAAACGATAGGCATCTTAAAGAAACCAGGGGGATACTCTCTAAGCCCGAAGTCCGTAGTTACGGACTTAGTTGCGGGCGTATTCTACTTCGTGTCACCTAACCACTAAGAATTAACGACAAAACTATTTGTCAGTTACTGTCGAATCGTGTTTTCATTTATTCTTAGCTCTGGGACTAATCGTAAGTCCGTAGGTGATACGGAGTAGAATACGCCCGCAACTAAGCCCGAAGCTACGGACTTCGGGCTTAGACAGTAGCCCCCCTGGGCCCTACTACGACGATGTCTTAAAAAATTCACTATTCCGGTGTTTTGGATAGTTTTTGATAAATTTTCAACATGATATAAGATAGTCAACGTTATCGTTTTGCTAGATAGTGGATCGTCTCAAGAAATCGGCTAGGAGTTAATTAGTAGGTACCAAAGCCGACCAGTGTAGACTAATACTCGTAGTTCAATTAAAAAAAGAGAGACTGAGTAAATGTAGCACCAATCATGTGCTGGACTACAGGGTCACACAAAATAGCTTGACAGGGTGCAGGTTGAGGATGGCTCGTTCAGTCAGTAGTCTAAAATCGCTTACTCCCATTGTCTTAATTTGGTGTTTAATGCACGTGTCTATGAAAAGAAGCATTGGCTCTGCAGTGGGCAGTCATTATTCAGCCGACACACGTCCGCTGTTAGACAAAGGTGTGGTGTGGGTGTTAGGCCTAAGGTCGCTATATCGATTGGACCTGCCTTCCCTAGATCTTCGGCCCAACTTGTGGAATACCTTCCAATACTGCGTCATCCGGTACGCAGTAGCCACTCTAGGTCCTTTCCGGCCCATTGACCGTCTGTTCTGCGAGCAATGTGCTCCCTCCCTCTGCCATTTAAGTTTGGCGATTCTTCGGGCTAACATTAGTTCTTCTGCGGATGTCTTCATTTCTGATTCGATTATATAAGGAAATTTCGAGCATTGCTCCGCTCTCTATTGCCCTTTGGGTGACTAAGTCTTCTGACGTTGACGTCTACCATGAAACATAATTTAGAAGTGTCCAATTAACTCCTGAAGATTTCTTTTTTTCGACGAAAATCTGCTGTTACCAACGCCTCAAGATATCTCGCCCATCATAGAAGTTGCAATGAAAAACTTCTGGTTTCCCTTAAAACCAATTAGACACGTACAGACCGTTCATATCTGAACAGTGGGTTATCTATCAAGTTTTATTGTCGTTAGGTAACCGGTATCCGAATGTTTTGACCGCTGCGGTTACAAAAGCGGATATTGCCGTGTTTAGTATATTGCTTAAGGGCTAGTGTTGTCGCTTTTATCTTAAGTTCTTGATAGTTGTGAAAGGAAATACTGTCAATTTTTTAGTTTTCTTTATCTAAAACCAGTTTCTTAAAACACTTTTTTTAATATTTTCTCTGTCGCTCACCTTCTTTTCAGGAAAATGAAACACTTGTGCGCTGGCTTCTAAATGCAGTGGTTTAGACAGATTTTAGAGTTGTGTCAAAACCTATTACAATGCCAAATTTTAACAGGTTGAAATTCTTAATTCAGGAACTGGGGGTTAGTCTGTTTGACTGTGTGTTCTTACTCCTACAAAACAAAGTGCCATTCAGTGCATTTACGATTGTCAAAAAGTCCAAAATGTAGCTAAAGGATTGACATGCGTTACCATAATATCACGCGGTAAATTATCCCAAACATCGGGCTTTGGACAATCGTTGACAGTGTCAGTTTTTCTAGAGTCCCTTGTTACATTTAATGTTGAACATTAAAATTGGGACGAAGCACAAAAATCTAACCAATTTTTCCGGCTGTCAAAATTCAAGCAAATGTGCATAACGGGTCCTTTCCATTGTCCTTTACAAACAGCTTGTCTGTCAATCTTACCTAAAACACCTTTAACATTGAACAATATGCCCCTTAACAGCTTGATAGTAGCGAGTTTAATGCGAAGTAAATAAATTAATTACGTTGTAAATCTAGTTGCGATGTCGGATAAAATCACCTGTCAGTTCACCGTACTCTGTTACTATAATCATAACTAAACTGAATTAGTTTAATGTATTAATTCGATTTTATTGTTTATTTATGGTCATTAAACTAGCTTGTGGAGTAAACGGGGCACGATAAATGGATTTAGTGTCAATGAGGTGAATGGGCAATAATGACTTTGCCTATTCGCCTTTGCCTGATAAAGAAAAATTAGTGTAGTGAAGCTACAATTTGCAACTCGACAAAATGACGCGCATATTTCGTATTGGCTGTGCGTTGTCTGTCAGTCAGTCACTCAGTAACGGAAGAATTTTATATGTATTGCTTGATAACTAATATATAAAAAATTATGTAGGTATCTAAAGCAGTTCCGGAATTTGTTCAAAAGAGTCACCGCGGCCCTGGAACGCAAAGGGTGTTAGGAGGAACACGGATGGGTTTTAGTCAGTAAGAGTCTGACACTCTCTCCTGCTTCGCCCAGAGCGGGAGGAGTCATTTGATGATTTCCCATCCTTGAAAAACAAAAGGTACTTGAAGCAAACCCTAATACAACTAAACACAATGGAGAATAAAACAGTAATTACAAAAAACATTAAGTAATCTGCCTTGTTATTAATAACAAGGCAGATTAAATTTTGTTGAACGCAGAAAAAAGCGGCAGCATTATGTCCAATAATTTCTTATCATATTAAATTAATTTATCGTATGACCATTTTTCCTAAAATAAATTAAAAACAAATAGCAAACTGAACATAAATACGTAAAACATTAAATTATTTTCAATTGATATTAGTAATGTAAATTAAAATCCCCGATTTAAACATAACGCGCACAGTTGTTTTGGGTTTTCAAGCAGAGTTGCCATTGCAATGAACTGCAAAAGTTTTTTAAAATTAAACAAAATCTGTTTTTATTTATCTATTAATATACTGAGAATAACGCATTGGGTTCAGAGAAAGAGAGTCTGTTGGTGGAGAGGTCTTTCCGTCTTCTGCATCCAGTCCGACCCCATCGCCTATAATGTTTTCTTGGAAAAAAAACTATTTTCGCCGAACAATAAAATTGGCTTTATTTATTTATTTATTTGAGATGAGTTTGCTCTTGACTCTAGTCTAGATCAGAGATGACAAAGTCTACGATGGAGCGAGCTTACCCAGAAGGAACCCTGTGCACTCTAACTTTGAAGACATTAGGGTTATAAGCGTTTGGAAACACAGACGCAGGCAGATAGTTCCACTCCTGTTCCACACGGCTTTTTAATACATTTCCTATATCTATCTATCAGTTCATAAGAATTCTTCTGACGTAACAACACAGTGAGTGGTGCGAAAAATTTGTGATACAAAACAGATAGTACATCATACTCTGTAGTAGTTTTAGCTGAAGTTAGTTTTAATTGGCGCATTGTTTATTATTTCACTTTCAATCAAATATTGCGGGACTCAGTCTAAGGAGCGAGACTCGCCTGCATCATTTTAGGCTGAATCTTATTTTGTTTGAGAATAATAACAATTCGTGTGTGTTATTAATATCTAGTGATTCCCCTCGTCTTGTTCTTTTGTTCTTGATTTGTATGTTTTCTTTGAAAACACAGGTTTTAGAAAAACACCCGTAGCATGAATTTTCTCTCGAATGTGTGTACTATTCTGTAAATCTGTGTCCAGTCTTGCCTAGAAGTACCATGTTACCCAGTTAATGGGTTGTGGAGATTTGGTAGGCAGCCGCTTCACTTAAAATACTGGTATTCAGCTAAATCCAGTTTGTCTTTAAGCCCACCCCAATATAGTTAGGAAAGGCTAATAGGTAGATGATGATGATGTATCGACTACTCTAACTGCTAAAAACTTCCACCAAAAATGAGGCTTTACTTTTGATATCGAAGTTGGACGAAAAGGTATCACAAGATGGATCGATGACCCCGTGAATCGGCTGGATGTGAGACACACAGGACCAGTAGATGTGGCGATACTTGGAAGAGTATAGGCCTCCCAAATTGTGGCCACATCGATCACCATTACATCGATCCAGGGTCCAGCAGTAGATTTCTATCGGCCGAAATGATGTGATGATGATGTTGAGAAGTATCTAAATATAAAATGATTAGAGTCCTTGTTAGTACCAATACTCAAGATTTGTGACGACATAGTCAACGTGAATGGTCATCAAACACCAAAAAACTATGCCTCTGGTTTAGTGATTTAGCAATAGGCAGCCTAGACCAAAATTCCTTAAAAAAAAAGACACGACAGCCCATTCAAGTAACAAAGCGCTTCCCAATTTTACCTACACGATAAAAAACCGAAGCAGCATACCGGTGCGTATGAAACTAGTTCATTTAGCACGCGGTGCGATGCCCTGTCACACCGCCACCCGCACCAGTTTGCCGTCCGCTTAGCGATGCGTCGCTAACTATCTGATGCTTGTAGCTGAGGTGCTGGCGACAGATGCGGCCGTAGGTAGAAATGTTACGAAGGAAAGATTTTCTAACAACGACCATGAAAGAATACAGCTAAACTAGACTGGAATTCGTTTTTTTTCCTTTGGTCTAGGTTTTTTGATAGTTATAACTTGTGGATCTTCAACTCAAGAGTGAATCGGTAAGTTTTAAGCGTGCTTCATCGTCGATCACATTATCGCTTATGACCAGAAGCGCTATACAAAGTGCTATTTTATCAGCGGCGGCGATTGTCGAAATACGAATATATAAGGGATTGATCACGTGACATTTCAACAGCATTAGGAAATATGTATGAAAAAAATATTTACTATCTATACAGGTTATTTAAAAATATACAAAATTTTATACTAACAGTGAAAATAGAACCAAAATTGCCCGAAAAACAAATGATATATAATTATTTTAAGCAAATATATCTGCCGCTCTCGCGAAAACGCTGTTTTCTATGGCAGCTGTATATGCGTCATGGACTTTGACGTCAAAGTTCATACCGGACTTCTCTTTCTAATTGTAATCTTTGAAGTTTTATAACTTCATCGCTGATGAAGGTATTTAAAAAATATTTCATGATTGTTTACTAGACCTTTATAACAAACAAGAATATACAGTAAAATCGCTATAAACAGATGTTTTTCCACGTCATGTATGTTTTGGCTTTAACAAAAGCAAACAGTGCTCCTTCTTGGGACAGTGGAAATCTATAATTGCGAAGATCGTTTATTTTATTTAGAGTTATGTTTTAGACTATCTTAGAACAGTGAATTTCATGAGATAGGTGATGAGCTATATTCCAAGTCATGTCCTGCAAATAGACTCCACCTCAAATCATTAAATTGACAGCTTGTTACTTAGTGACATCTACACTAATATTATAAAGAGGAAAGATTTGTTTGAAATGAATAGGCTCCGAAACTACTAGACCGATTTGAAAAATTCTTTCAGCAATGGATAGCTACATTATCAAGGAGTAACATAGGCTATATTTTATCCCCGTACTCCCACGGGAACGGGAACTACGCGGGTGAAACCGCGTGACGTCCACTAGTTATAGAGTTTGAATTTTTGCTCTTGAGGCGAGTGGAAGTCGCTCAGACTGTATTAAAACATGGGCCTAAGTTTAATAACGCAGATGGTCCTTTACAGAAGCTTCTACCATTAGAACCTCTTCCCTATCTACACAATAATCTCTCTCAAAGTGCAAGTTATCACAGATCCGTACAAAAGCCGCATCTGCGCCCATTTCATAGTCTATAGCACTGAACATTCAGAGGATGGGCGTGCGTCATTGTACGTAGTATTTCAACAATTATCGCATCCAGACCATTATGGATTGACACAAACTACTGCGGCGCTAAATCCACATGGATGACGAATTGCCTTCAATGTGTTTGAAGATCGGGGACGATGATAAAAGTGCTTGGTCCTTGTACAATATTTGAAGACGTATTTATTTTATTAATGTTAGTTGTTCAACGAAGGATAATGACACAGGTAAGTAAACGTGCTCAGTTGAAAACTTTCATAGAAGAACACGTAACTCACTCGCACCTGGATTAGCACAAAATAGTTATATCTTCTTCTACATCACTTCCTCACTGCTGAGGATAGTGACTCCCATTCAACTCGTCAACTGTTTTTCTTCATTGGTCACGATCAGCAGCCTGGTAGACTACAGCGCTGATAGGTATCTCCAGCTGCTCCGATATATTTGGTCCGACCACATTTAGGAGCTTCGACTCTAGGGCTTTCCCAGTTACCCTAAGACGTTCCATGTCATTGGAACCTCTGCCAGTAATTTGGCCGAAATATCTGAGGACTGTTGAATAGCAAGTACAAAATCTATTTTCAAAGGCAGAAGTAGGAGCACTTTCAGGCCACGATTTACAGATTACCGGAAACAGTATTTACTGTAAGTTACTTATCAGCTCACACAATTATACCGAAACTAATTCGATCTTCCGCCAATCCATCAAATTGAAGAGTGAAACTTGAAAAAGAAGTTAAAATGACAAAATATCGAAAGCCAACATTACGTCCACACTTTCGAAAGCGTAAAACGACCTAACAATACGTACGGGTCGGTCTCAGACCCAATTTTAACGACATGTCAAACACTGACATAGCCGCTACATGCCTCAGTCGCCATGAGAGTTCATGATGCGACCGCTAAAACCTTCAGACAACATTGCTCATAGCCACATACACTTTTAAAAGTGTTTACATGCATACAGTGACAGAGCAATGTAGTATGACGATTGCGGATTGTTGACAGATGCCTCTACAACTTATCCCAACCACTCTTAAGGCATTCAAAATAGAGTTCAGTTTGTGTCGAGTTTTTCTAATACATATTTGTGTATAGTAATGGTAATAATGTTTACAGTTAAGTCGTCATGCAGCCGCTAATCGCGCCGAAGTCGCAAGTTAGCGCCTCGCCCGGTGTCCGCAAACAGTGTCATTCATTGTCACCCTAGTTGAATAGAGGTTCTTCCTGATGGAAGTTTAAAAGGCTTTTAGTTAACTTATTAATGTTTTGGATAAAGATTTGTGATGTAGGATGTATTTAATAATGTGTCACCATTTAAGACGGTAATAAATAAAAATAAAAAAAAAAACAAAAGAAAAGCCGAATAAGTTGACTTTGTTTATCAAATTTCTATTTCACTAATAAATTAAGGGTGCATTTATTTTACACTCTTAATTTATTTTTACTTGGGTCAATAATTATAAGAGAGTAAGTGAAATTACTGAAAACCATTAATTGAGTCGCGAATAAAACTGTTGTCTACCTACATTTTGTTATGAAAATGTCAAACAATATAGAATTACAGAATAACTGTATTTTAGGGTTCCGTATCCAATGGGTACCCAACGGAACCCTATTATTAAGCCTCCGCTGTCCGTCTGTCCGTCTTTCTGTCTGTCAGCGGGCTGTATCTCAAGAACCGTAGTAGGTAGACAGTTGAAATTTTCACAGATTGTGTATTTCTATTCCCGCTATAACAACAAATAAGAAGGTGTATGGTACGGAACCCTTCGTGTGTGAGACAGACTATCACTTGTTGGGGGGGGGGGAGGGGTTGAAATGACAAGGTTCGTCTCTTATTAAAAGGTGATCATTATGATGAGTACAATAACTAGATTTTTTTTCTCTTTAAGTACACTTTGCATAGAGCAGTTCATGTTAAGTAAATCATAGTTAAAGTCACCAAAATCCGATTTGACAGCTGAGTAGAGAGGGATAGAAGACTGCTTTACCACTAAGTGCGAAAGAGATTTATTTTTATGTCTCTTTCATACTTACTAGTAAAGCAATGTTGTATCCTGCTGTCAAAACGGGCCTTTTATTTTTTTACAACTAAAGTCAGTAATAATAAAATAAAATAAAAATCTTATATTTCAGATCGAGTCCATTATTTGGTTAGTATACAAAAACATAGAAACTACTTATAACTACTGGAAAAAATACAATTAAGTACATTCTATCTAATTTTAACATAATTACGTCACAGTATGGGGCTGTCCCACCTGTCCGCTATAGCTCTCACGATGGCTGTTATATAATACACATAAACACACACACATTCTGTTCTGTCTTCATCTCTGTTGTATTTTAGCTTCTAACACTAGTAATAAGTTATAATATTGTTTACTAACACGCTGGATCATTGTTGTCCGAAAATAAAGAATATTATTATTATTATAATATTATGCACATCAAAAATAAATCAAACTGCATATCAAACCAAATCAAACTCATTTTCTAAAACCTCGTGGTATTTCATCCAGTTAGCAAGTCTAGTAAACAATTACATATAAATCTCAAGCCCGTTAGCCGCAAATATCTCTCGTCGCTCTAAACGACAGGACCGCGTGCCAACTCCATTGTTGTCATAGGTCAGGGTTAAACTGACTATCCGTCAGACCGTCACCACCTTATTCTTGTGACAACTGACGGATGGAGCGTTAAAGCGTGGCGAGCCGTCTTCGCTTGTATCAATCGTATTCGTGGTCATAGAACACAGTACTGAAACTGACTAAAATTAAGACAATTCTTTCCTCTGACTGGTCATCATTGCATCTACGAAAGTCGACAAATTAAGTACGCTTTATAATCAATCAAGCAATATTAACGTATCTAAAATTATTTTTTAAAAAACTGTAACTATTAAATAAAAAACAAATTAACTTTGTAAACTAGCATTTTCTGAAAGAAATAAAAGGCTTTTTTATTTTATTTAATCAATCAAGGCGATAGTAGGATTCAATATGACCACTGCCCAAAGAAGAGCCGAAGACAGAGTGGTCTAGATTCGAGAAGCAGCTCGCCAGTGACAGATTCACTGAACAGCTGCTTCTCAAAGCTTTGCAGGACGGGGACAATCTTCATCAATGAAGAACACGATTAAGAAGAGAGAATCGTTCATATTTCCTACTAAAACATTTGAAAGACAGGGTATCTGTTAATCAATCACCATTAATTAATGGTTAAATGGAATTGGTTGAAATTTGACCGAGATCTGGATGCTTAAAAAAGCGAATATAAAAACCCAATAAATCCCACGAAAACACGTCACGATACGATATATTTCGATTATCCCGCGGGCAAAGCCGATGGCAAAACTTAATAAAAAATACAAACACATATTAGAGGTAGTCATGATGTCGTGGCACACATTTCCAAATACATTTCCGGACTATCGGATTGGCATTACAAGGAAAAGGCGTGTATTTTACACTATTTAACACGAGTGCAATAATTTTGACGACGATGACTGAAACCTATCTGTTGGCCCTTTGCAATATAAATATGTACAGTATCAGGCTGCAATAGCTTTGGACACAGGATGTTCGAAGTTAAGAGGAAATGCTGGCAGCGAGACTTTGTATGTAAAAAGTCATAATTCGAGGTTTGGCTCTCGACTGTTTTCTCCTCCAATGTAAGACCGATTTAAGAGATATTTCAAAAACTGAATAAGAAGGATATATACTGTGTCTCTATGTGTCTTTTTTGATGATTTATTGACGGTATAAGCACTAGAACTCACACAAAATACTCAAAATTGTCCGATAAATCGCTGTCAACATAGCCCTAGTGTACAAATTTGGAAAAAAATAATCAAAAAAGGAAACATAGAGTATACATCCTTCTTATTCAGTTCGTGAAACATCTCTTATATCCATTGATATATAAAAACCCAAGATACACCAGCATCTCAAAAACGTCCGCAAAAAACAAGCGCAATATGTATAATTGTGCGCTAGTTTCAAACAGTCTCGCATCACTCGCCATACTGCACTGCTTTGTAAAAACAACTTTAAGCGATCCGTGTAAGGTTGAATTTGCAAAAAAAAATGTTTATAGTATAACTACACACAACTCACACAATACACTTGATACATGTCAGTTTTTGACGACAGTTTCGAGTGTTGCATTTGTTCGAGACTGTGCATCTTGGGTTTTTTATATATCAATCCTTATATCGGTCCAATATTGGAGGAGAAAACAGTCGATAGCCAAACCTCGAATTACGATTTTATACATACGTCTCGCCGCCAGCATTTCCTCTTAAGCCTTTACTTACCGAAACTTCTCCGTGCCTCAGAGCATGTTAAGGCTGCTCTCTCGAAAAATCTTAAAAACAGCGTGCAGATGAAGCAGCTTTTCGTCGGCACTAACAGAGAAATTACGTCTGAAAAAATTAGTAATCTACATGATATGATACGTGATTTGGTTTAGCTAGAATTTATGTATCGGTATCACTTAATAAGAAAAAAAACCACCAAATCACCTCCAAATCGTGGAGATGAAACCATTTTACTCCTTCACGTGCAGGACAAATAGCTGTCGCTCCACGTCAAATGCTGGTCATCATCATCTGTCTAGACTTTTCCCAACTATATTGGGGTCGGCTTCCAGTTAAGCCGGATTTAGCTGAATACCAGTATTTTACGTGGAGCGGCTGCCTACCAGACCTCCACAGCCCATTAACTGGGTTACACTGTACTTCATGGTAAGACTGGACCAACGGACCAACGGCTTAACGTGCTTTCCGAGGCACGGAGTGATACTGAACTCGGTATGATAAGATGGTTACCCATCCACAGACCAACCTTGGCAAGCGTTGCTTGACCTTGAAGATCGACCCGTACGGCTGTTATTATTGTGAAATACTGGTATTACAGCTAAATGGTTCGACTGGAAGCCTTTTCTTCTAGCCTAAAAAGCTAGGCAGATGTTAATATTTTTTTAACCTTACAATGTCGCTTATAATTAAATCAAATACCCAGACAATGAGGGCTATCACGTTTGAATTCACCGCTAGAGAAGCTAGTGTAGCGTGAGGTGTTCGTAATGGCAAATTTCACTATTGGTTGGCTTTTGACTCGAGTTTATTTTTTTATTTGTTTTGATTTTTGTGAATATTTTACTAAAACTGCCCGACTATAGCAGATTAAGTTACGTTTCTACCGACCACAGCATTGAACTTTCTTTTCTAGTTGGAAATATGTATATTATCTCCTTCTTTTTTCCATTGTGATGAGTCCACGTAACACTGCGACATTATTTATGTTGCATTAAATCGCACGTTTACGGCATCATACATTGTTTTTCTTCTAACTTTTTTCACATGCGCATAATAATAACTTTAATGTCATGATTAAGAACCATACTCGACAGTGGCGCCAACTGGTGAGTACAAAAGGTAGCCCTCATTCTATGATGCCGTCCAAATCAATTACACATTACCTTTTATCCGAGCATACAGTTGATTGTTTAATAATTTCTCAACACACTTCTTCGCTACGAGTACTCCTAGTCAGTTAGTATTGGTGTCATTATATCTAACCACTTCCTCGCCTTCAGACCAGATGGGGCTTTGAAGAATAATTAATTGACATACAACTTATCACAGCTAATTTATTCGTCTGAGCACACAGAGGTGTGTCGCCATTTTGGCAGGAATCCATTTTTTATCACCCCATTCGAAATGAAACTCTAATTTGACATCGATAAAGTTGAGTTTTAGTGTTGTGCTTTCTGGATTTAGATGGCAGAATCCTGGTGCGAGAACACCTACATTTTTGCCAAAATTAATTCGGATCTGCTCAGTGACGTAATCTTAACTGTACCAGATTGATGTATAATTTGTATAGTAAATATTGAAGTGACTAAAATTGGATACGATGCCGTAACTATGTGCTAAAACGTATTGAATAACAGAAGCTTCATATTTATTTATTTTTTCGCAATAGCCTGGTCTCAAAGAAAGGTTCATTATATTTCCTAAGTGTTTAAAGTTTAGACTTATCGGTGAAGAAGGTGTTGTTAATACTCAGAAAAATTCAAGAAAAATAAAAAAGCCAAATAGAATAATGTGTTACTAAAGTAAATATGGATCGGGTCTCCCGAATCAAAAGTCATGACCATTCTGAAATCCTAACATATAAAATTCTTCTGTTACTGAGGGAGTGACTGACAGACAACGAACAGCCGAAAGTGCTTGTCGTAGAAAGCTGAAATTTGGCATGTAGGTTCCTTGGGGAGTGTAGGGGAGCACTAAGAGAGGATTTCCCGAAATTCCTAGGGGAACGTGGAAAAACGGGATGTGCGCGTACGAAGTCGCGGACAAAAGCTATTAAATAATATTATACATTGTACAATTTTGAAAAAAGAAATCAATTAGCACAATATAAAAGTGATAAGCAAATGAAGCTTTATGTTATAGGTCAACCAGCAAATAAATATTTAATATATTAATAAAATATTGAATTCAAAACTTCGCATAGAGCTGCTAATTTTATTAGTTTTATGGAAGTTGTAAATCAATTTGATATTTTATTGATATTCAAATTGACAGATTATTCGCCCACTGCTTTATACTCGTGAGACCTAAAAGTGGATTAAGATAATTTGTTTTTGTGTTTATTATCGCCCAAAGTCTCCGGGCCCCTCTGTCGTAAATTGAATATTTTTTATTCCTTATATTCAAAGTAAGAAACCCACATAATAATTTATCCACAGACGCTGTATGAAAAGATAGGACTCAAATATCGTGTGACGGTGTGATCCTGGTGACATGCTATAATATCTTCTTAACATCTTGATTTAAGGCGGTGGTTCTTAACCGGTGGTCCACGTACCACAGGTGGTCCCTGGCAGAACCTGAAGTGGTCCGCGAAGCCATTCTATAATGCAATATTTTCGCAAAGCTGAATAATTTTAAACTGCAATGCAAGGGTTCGATATAAAGAAGTGATTGATATGTTACAGAGTGCTAACTTGGAAGATGATTTTGAAATAGAAAATGAATTAGAATACAAAATTTTGTAGAAAAAAATGACAATATTACTTCCAAAGTTTCCAAATAGTACTACACGCTACCTAACGTTATTTTATCATCATAGCTATGCCAGCAGAGGTTCTCGGCGCTTCTGAAAATTTTAAAGACATGTACCAAAATTGGCTGGATGTCAGTCAGTATTGGCATGCGTTTGGCCTTGAGCAACGCTGAACTGGATTCAAATGTTAATCAAGATTATTATGCAGTAAAAAAAAAACTACCTTTTATCTATTACCTCAGTAAAGTTGGTGGTCCATGGGAAGACAGAAATTTGGTCAAATGGTCCTTTATTACTAAAAGGTTAAGAACCATTGATTTAAGGGGAAGACAAGAGGCAGACACTGAAAACAGGCTCGTTAAAAGTATTTTTTATTTCATTGTCAGCATCTTGGCCATCCCTCAGATACGTCAATCGTCGCCATAGAACTATTTGTAGGCTTTGTATTGTCTGTAAAGCTCATGTACGGTGATGGTCGACATGGAAATTGTGGGCGAGAACTGTAACCTAAGGCACTTGTCTCACCGCCGACGAGGAAGCGAGTAGCTATCGACCATTTGATCGCTTAGGAAAGGGACCAAAGATATGGATCTCGTGTGAGTAAAAGAGGCACATACGTTCATAGTCGATAGCTGGCTGTTCACACTGCCAGCGAGCGGCTCTTACCTCTAGTTGATCGCAGCGACAAGAACTATCAAAGATTGTACTCGCTCAGCGACACTCGCTTGGCGATGCTCACTTGGCGGTCGGAACTCACCAAACAGCGGTTTTTCTACCTATAGTGCGGGCCGGAGCGAGTATTGCGAGTAAAAGCCCGTCGCACATAAGCACTCGCTGAAAGCCGAGCGTCAAAACCATTGAAAATTTTCACTCACTACTCGCTGATCGCCAACTGTTTCGAGTTTGAAGTTTTACTCGCTACTCGCTGATCGCCGGCAGTGAGACAAGAGCCTAATAGTGGCGTGGTGAATGATACTGGTACGCAGGCCGCTCCTAATTGACTCCATCGGCAGGTCTTGTGCGCCTTTCATCCAATCGTTTCCCGCAGCCTCCACCAGGCCATCGGTCCACCTTATGAGTTGGTCTTCAAACGCTGCGTCTTTTGATTCGTGGTCGCCACTCCAGAATCTTTCGGTCCCAGTGTACATGCGTTCTGCAATGTGCCCTGCCTAGTGTCACGTAAGTTTGGCAATTTTAGTGTCTATTCAAATCAAATCAAATTAAATCGTATATTTCAAATAAACCATTTACAGGCATTTTGAATTGTCAAAGTCGGTCAGTCAAAAAGATGAAGCTATTTGCACGTTCCAAAGCGTAGATCTCTATGGAGAAGACCGTGCAAGAAACTCCACGGACACTCTTTCGCTCAACACCCAGTAAACGCTTTAATCTAATCCTACTTTCAATTAATTTTATCATTAACTAGTGGACGTCACGCGGTTTCACCCGCGTAATTCCCGTTCACGTGGGTGTACGGGGATAAAATATAGCCTATGTTACTTCCTGATAATGTAGCTATCTATTGCTGAAAGAATTTTTGAAATCGGTCCAGTAGTTTCGGAGCCTATTCATTTCAAACAAGCAAACAAATCTTTCCTCTTTATAATATTAGTGTAGATGTGAAAGTAATCGGTTGAACAGATTTTGGTAAAATTTAGAAGATGGGCCTGGATATTGGATACCTTTTATCCCGGCAGCACATTCCCTAGGGAAAACACTTTTCACGCGAGTAAAGCTGTCAGCAGCGCCACATTACACTACCAGCAACCTTTAACGTTTGCTGAAACAAAACAATTACATTACATCCATAAACTTCAAAACGAGTTTACCTACATCGAGCAGAAGATTTATTAACACAAACTACCATCTTCCTTTTGTCTCGTACAAAACAGCGACTCCCTCCTCCACTCGGAGCTTTTCTCTGCTTATCCCATTAGACATATAAAGCGCGTTTCCCCACTGGACATACATCGCCAACTGTCAGCGCGCGCGCATTGAGACGTCACTCCTGCGCAACGATTGATTCAGCTAATATAAGCCTTCGTAATGATGATTTTCTAACTTGAAATGCGTTAAGTAGTTTTGAGATTAGAGATTTTTTGAGATGAGTTGAGAGAAACAGCTGAGTTTTCTTGTGAAGTATATTAAAAGATCCTAGCTGAGTGAAGATGAGTATTTGGTGCACCTTGGCTTTTACATACTTACCTAGCTGTTGTATTTATAACACGTGCCAAAAAGAAAGATAAAAAGAAATAACAAAACAAGTGCAAATATTAAAAAAAAAAAAACAATAAACCCGGCTGCAAAAAGTCAACTTATAAGCAATGTACTAAAAATAACGAAACAGTTGTATTCTCCTATTAATTTCTTTCATTTTGATACCCTGCTGCTTGTCAGATTTGGTTAACAAAAATATATGAACGACTTACAATTTAGCTCCAAAAATGCGCCATTTTGATTTCTTTTTTTTTAAACAGCTATCTAAGGACACTTGGGTTTTTGAGTCAAATCTAACGATACCTTAAGTGTCGAAATCCATCCAGCCGTTTGGAAGATACGAGGTAATAAAGAAATTTACAAATAAACATACAAACAAGATACGCGCGAAAAACATAACTCTTTCTTGGCAGTCGGGTAAAAATAAAAATAACGAAGAGAAAGAAATTGAAATTATGAAAGAAAATTGTTCACATTGGTACACTATTTTCATCAATGAAGAAAACCTGTTCTCATAACTATAATAATAAAGATACGCGACTAGAATAATAAAGATACGCGACTAGAAAAAGTTACAAAAATAGGGAAAAATGTGTTCTACGCAAAAAAGGCCATCATCCAACAACAATGCAGGAACTCGTTGCGATACAGAACAACAACACTAGTTTTCAGCGACAGTCATCGTTGACTGGAAAAGGTTGACCACAGCAGCATACATCATAGAGCAGTGACAAACTAAAATATAAACAAACAAACAGAATAAAATGGCAACATATCATTGCATCGTCATCGAAAGGCGCGTCTAATCCAAGATCAATATTGATCCCATAAAAATAATACCCACATACCACTAACCTAATTTATCTTGCTATTTTGCCAACTACTGTCAGTTTACTTGGACTAGTTCACAAATACCTGCTGCTGAATTATACTAAGTTTTGTATTGTCACATATTTAACACAGCCAGTTTGCTGCCCTGCTTCTTGGTCTTCTAAAAACATATGAATATCAAACTCGTATTTAATTATGTATTACTAGCTTCTGCCAGCGGCTTCGCCCGCACGCTCCCTAGGGAACATACTCCCGGGATAAAGAGGTAGTCTATGTCCTTTCTCAGGCTCTAGACTACCTCTGTACCAAATTTCGTTTAAATCGGTTCAGTAGTTTTGGCGTGAAAGCGAGACAGACAGACAGAGTTACTTTCGCATTTATAATATTAAGTAAGGATATATTAGTAAGGATAAGGATAGATTTTTTTTCTGCACAACCGATACTGCCAATCTAAACCAATAGACCGCCCTTTCATCATAATCACTTTAGCTGAAAGAGGTCTACTGCTAGGCGTACCCAGGTCTACCCTAAGCGTCGCCACATAGTCGTCACACCAACGGGTCTAAAAATGCCTCTTTAGCAGAATCATATTAGAATCACAATATTAATCACACAACAATCTGTCAAATTTCATTTTCATCTTTATCGGTAACGCATTAGATTCAAGGTTGATTGGGAAAATTTGACAGTGACAGGAAGTGTGATGTGCTTTCTGATTCTGCTGAAGTGGCCTTTTTAGATCCGCAGTTCGGTGCTTCTTGCATATACTGGATCCCGCGGCTCTCACCAGTTCATTTATCGGCGGTCCAGCACCTTTCGGTACCATTGGCCAACCGATGTGCGAGCAATGTGTCCTGACCACTACCACTTTTACTACTAATTTGTCAATTTTTCTGGCTATCTCCTTGGGTCTCCTGTGGATCTCTTCATGTGGTGTATTCATAGTAGAATCTCTTGCAACCAACAACTAGTTTTCCTTTACCGTTTCATCACCTGTCTTAATCCTGACGCCATAACCATCCTCAAACTACTCTTGCGTAGGAAGATCTTGTAAAACAATTCGTCTAACGTAAGCATTGTTAATGGAATTATTTATCAAACAAATGACGCAAATCATGATTTTAATAGGCTTATTTTTAGTCATCTTTCAACGAGTTTTGTAGTAGCTGACAAATCAACTTCCTAACGTGTTTTACGATTTACAATGTAAATACGGACGAGGGAAAAAAATTGTGTTTGGATGAGGTCATTATTATTTCTTTGTCATTTTTTTTAAAAGTTGTTCATTCATCTTTGGATTTCGACGAAAGATCAGTCACTTTCGACATAGTCACTTTGCAAATAAAATTGTCTTGCTATATGGAATTTAATGTGAATTCAATCAATAGTGCTAGAATTTGTGAAATAATTATTGTCTAAGAAAAAAATTGTGAAATTAATCTCCAGTAAACCGTTGTCCTTAATTATATGTCCTTTATGTGGTCCCTTTGCTCCATAACAGTTCCTTCTGGTTTAAATGTGTCTAGTTATAATTGGGATAAAGATGATTCGTAAGTAAAAAAAACATGATTCCAATAAGTCCGTCAGTTAGATCATTGTAAAATATTGGACACGTATTTTTCGCTTTACCAAATCAATAAAAATTGACGAAGATAAATTGCATCAAAAATCAGGAGTGGGGGCTTGTCACGTCACGTTTAGATAAAAAGTATACTAAAGCCTGACGTCGCGCCAAATTTTAACGCACTGTATCGTCTTCATTTCTTGTCACGTGACAAAAGAAAGAATACGCGTACAATATTTTTTGGTAATCTAACAGCCGAACTAAATTGATTTTATTAGGAATCCACATTATTGAAACCATTTCCTTGCTAGTATAGTATTCTGTATATTTATCCATAGTGCGATCCTCGCATAAAGTGAACTAGCGAAAGTCCGTGTGCTAATCAGCTCGCGAAGACTGCCCTTTAGATGTTATAGGCACTCGATTATCGTTCTGGTCACTATTAACTGTTCTATCTTCATCTGATACTTATTAGTCCTTTTTTCTTTCCACTTTGTTAACGTTAAAACCAGTTTTACGAGATGCGGCTGTATATGAGTTGACCTCCGAATCCTATGGGAACACCTCAAATACGTCAACGCTGGACAAATCGACCGACTTCAGGAATTCCAACTGCTGTGACGTATGTATTCATGGGATGATATCAAAATTTCGGCTTAGATGTATAGTTTGATATCAGAGCTTCTCTTTGTGCATTTCTTTACGAGTACCTATTTGCCACGAATTTTTTTACGGATTGGTAATCGTCAAATGGCTTTTTCCGCTCTGGATGGAGCGGAAGGGAGTGTTAGACTCTTACTGACTAAAACCCATCCGTGTTCCTTTGGAGGGTATGTGGAACAGAGAGTAAAGTCCAGCAAACCTCCATTGAAAAGGGAGGATCCTCCAACCAGACAGTTGTTGTGTCTGGCGGGCAACTGCCCAATGGTTGATATTCGGGCTGATGTATATGTTCAAATTGCACGGTAAACTCTGCTTGCGCGATGCAGGAATTCGACGTAGTAGTTCGCTGCTCTCTTCTCTTTGTTGCGATATAGATTTGCTCCGTTGGTTTTTCTTATGGCGGCGTTGATGCCGCTACATTCCTCATAATGCCCTTTTCGTTCCAGGGCCGTGGTGACATTTTCTAACAAATCCGCAAAATTTGCCACGACCTACGTCTATAAATTCGAGATAAAGAAAACTGGTAGACACAGACACTAAAATTTACTGCTGAAAAAAGCTTCAGCCACAAACCGACTAAGAAAAACACCTAAAACATATTCCGAATACCGCGAACATTACGTTTACCGCTATCATAGGTGTATGAAGTATTACGAAACACCAGTTCAACAAATGTAAACACAACTAATACTGTGGGGGTTAATAAAATCATTTTGTAAACCAACCTGTAATTCACAGATGTGTTGTGGTCGTAACTTACATACTCCTCGACTTTTACTGTTGTACTCGCCGCCATTTTTACTGTAGTAGTAACAAGGCCGTCTAGTATACCATGTATACAGAATTATTTCTGTTAATCTCTAGAACATTCTCTAGAATAGAAGTTCGGATAAGTGTGTTTCCTGTTATACCTTGTTGAAAGATGATTAGAGGGAATTCATTTGAAAAACAGATAGGTCATCGGCGTAAAATTGGTTCTGCATCAGATGTTATTGGGTGATTCAATCTGAGAGCATTATCGGTAATCTAAAGTAACACTTTTATTTGACAGTAAATTAAAGAAACATTCATGATTTTGTGTAAATATACGCACGTGCACGTTAAAGACTATCACAATAATACTGAAAAAGATGTTCGCTGTAGTAACTATAAAAGTTTCAAGATAAAAACAGAAAAAAGATAACACCCTAGAATTTACTGTATTACTTGAAGTTAACTTCAGTTTAAATATTACAGTTTTAATTATAGCTAAAACAAGAATCACGTGCCAAATATTTTCCTTTCAAACAAACATGAATGCAATTAAAAAAATAGAGACGCTAAGAATTTGTGTTATATTAAAAATTTAAGGCGACGACGTACGTCAGCGACCTTGAGGGAACAAAATGCGCACTCGTTTAACAACCGCGTGACCTAAAAACCAGTAGTTTTTTGTATTTACCTTTTTCTACGACTTTAAAAAACATAGCCGTATATCGAAATGTAGATAATTAAATTGTCTTTGAGATAAAGTAAATTCCATTAAAATACGCCCGGCGGTTTTGGTCCGATTGTCGTGTTTATGTCTGTGTTAGACATAAATTTACAAATTAATTACACTATGATAAATGGATAAAACTCAAAATTTTCATAGATGAAATTATTAAAAAAAAATGTCTTATATAACACAATTTTTTTCCAAAAAATTACGACTAGCCGTTTAGACGTGATTCTCATTTTAAAATCAGCTACTCTCAGGCATGTCCGCCTTAACGTAAAACATTCGAAGACGCAAACATTTGAAAAATGCACTGTATAAACATTTCTAGTTTGAAATAATGAAGACTGATTGTTATCAAATCTCGGTTGATTGAACAGTGTCAGATAGACGGATGATATAGTAACTAATCCATACTTTTGGATCGACTTTCTACGAGAATCGATTCCGGGAAGCAGACGGGTCTAAATTTATTCGAGCTAGCTTCGCACTCGATGCTCTGACAATGAACTCTAATCGAGTAAACAAAGGATCTGTCAGCGCGACCTGGCGCTCGGCCGTCGTCACTCGCGCGGCGGCTCGTAAATCGATACCGAGTTGAAGAACAACACTAGTCGTATTGAGTGAGTCGACTTTTATGACTGATTCAGTGATTATGAAAGTTTTGTCTTAGGTATCTGTTGATAGGAATATGGTATTTTAAGTAGGTGAATCGATAGTAGACAATTTATGTGTTTGGCTCACTACTACTGCCAGCTACAGTAATTAGGCTGAGGAAAAATAAATATTGGATGGTTTCAATATAAATAGACTTTAAGTTTGGTTTATTAATAAACCTTTGCTATTCGAAGAGTTTATTTATGAAGCAAAGCATCAAAATTAAACTGAATCAAGTCAGTTCAGTATAAAGATGTAAAGCGCGGTCACCATGAAACATAAAATTTATTGCAAAACATTTTATCGATGTATTCGAAAAATACTAAGGTTAGTAAATTAAAAGAAATATTTTTTAAAAGCCGTATGGTGTCGGCCGGTGCCGGTTTCCGTAAGAGGCGATTAAGGGATTCAGCGTTCTCTGTAAAACGTAACACCATACACTGCGATCGCCAACTCACCTGCCAAACGTGGTGATTATGGCAAATGTCCAGCAGTGTCTTTCGGCTGATATGATGATGATGATTTAAAAAAAGTAAGCTTTAATAAATAAAGTGCGTTTATTATGCACTTTTTAATTAATTTAACACAACCCAATGCGAACATTAAAACTTACTCGTAAATGATTCGTTAGTCATGAAAGTAAAATAAATCCAGTCTGCCATTTCTTCCAAATGGCTAATAATAACTATATTAGCACAAAATTAAAGCCACCATCCTCTTGTTCCAGGGCGTCTGGCAGCGCAGTCATATTAGATCCTCGCATGATCTGCAAGAAGAACCGACGGACGAGGGGCAGACTGGCGCAAATCTGCAGGAACGAGACGGGGCTACTGAAGGAGATCACCAGGGGAGTGACCCTGGGTGCGACGGAGTGCGCACACCAGTTCAGGAATAGAAGGTGGAATTGTACAACGCAAAGGAGGAGTATGAGGAAGATACTCATGAGAGGTAAGATGGTAGAAATAATCAATTATTCTGCCTAGCCTTCCCAACTGTTTTAGATTGGGCTTGTAGTGTTACAGAGGGTATGCGGTACAGTGAGTAAAATCCCGCAAAATTCAATTGAAAAATTAGGATCCTCCAACCGGACGGTTGTTGTGTCTGGTGGGCAACTGCTCGATACTGTAGTTAGTGTGTCTCTTGTGACGTCATTTTTCAATGTTCTGGACCTTGTTTGTATAAAAATGAATTACCATTACGGAGATCCCTGCGACGAAAAAATTGGCATTTTTCGGTGCTCTTGGTCTGGCCGCCCCTTAATCAGAAGCGGCTAGATACCCGTATTTACAAGGAACGACTGCCTGCCTAACCTCAAAAACCCAGTAACTGGGTAACACAACCCATGGCAGTGCCTATAAGTTTATAGATTTCAGGCTTGTGTTTATCTTTTATCCACACATAATACGAGCATCAGGGCTGTGCCCAGGACATTTTATATGATCATGTTCTTAAACGTCCCTCCCACCAGCAAAACCACTACCCAAAAACTTCGGTCGAAGTTGTCGATTTGTCAAAGATTCTTGCTTGGTACCAATTATTTTTAACTAGCGGACGTCACGCGGTTTCACCCGCGTAGTTCATGTTCCCGTGAGAGTACAGGGATAAAATATAGGCTATGTTACTCCCTGATAATGTAGCTATCCATTGCTGAAAGAAATTTCAAATCGGTCCAGTAGTTTTTAAGTTTATTCATTAATACAAATCTTTCCTCTTTATAACATTAGTTTTTTTTAATAACATCCCATTTGAAAAAAATAAAGTTCTGTCACAATCTTTCTTTCTCTCTCTTTTAGAATAAAAAACAAGTGCTTTTTATCATGTGGTCATAAGCATACGCCTTCTCTTTTAAGAAATTAAAATCACTATCTATCTTTACTAATATATAAAGCTGAAGAGTTTGTTTGTTTATTTGTTTGCTTGAACGCGCTAATCTCAGGAACTTCTAGTCCGATTTGAAAAATTCTTTCAGTGATGGATAGTCCATTTATCGAGGAAGGCCTTCGTCGGCTATATATCATCACGTTAAGGCCAATAGGAGCGGAGCAGTAATGAAAATTGTGACGCAGACGACGTTGCGCGGGTCAGCTAGTACTAATATATAAAGCTGAAGTGTTTGTTGGTTTATTTGCTTGAACGCGCTAATCTCAGGAACTGCTGGTCCAATTTGAAAAATTCTTTCAGTGTGAGATAGCCCATTTATCGAGGAAGGCTATAGGCTATATATCATCACGCTAAGACCAATAGAAGCGGAGCAGACGAAGTTGCGCGGGTCAACTAGTTATTGATAAATCGTGAATGCTAAAGTTGTTGAATATTATAATAGTTACGAAAGGTACTCACAGGCTTTCACAACACAAAGATTAAGGCTTACCGAGTATCTACAAAATGTCACACTGCTCCTCACTATAACATTAGTTTTTTTTAATAACATCCCATTTGAAAAAAATAAAATTCTGTCACAATCTTTCTTTCTCTCTCTTTTAGAATAAAAAACAAGTGCTTTTTATCATGTGGTCATAAGCATACGCCTTCTCTTTTAAGTAATTAAAATCACTATCTATCTATACTAATATATAATCTATATCTATACTCTATCTATACTAATATATAAAGCTGAAGAGTTTGTTTGTTTGCTTGTTTGCTTGAAAGCGCTTATCTCAGGAACTACTGGTCCGATTTGAAAAATTCTTTCAGTGTTAGATAGCCCATTTATCGAGGAAGGCTATAGGCTATATACCATCACGCTAAGACTAATAGGAGCCGAGCAGTAATGAAAATTTTGACGCAGACGAAGTTGCGCGGGTCAACTAGTACTAATACTTATATGTATAAAGCTGAAGAGTTTGTCGGTTTGTTTGCTTGAACGCGCTAATCTCAGGAACTGCTGGTCCGATTTGAAAAATTCTTTCAGTGTTAGATAGCCCATTTATCGAGGAAGGCTAAAGGCTATATATCATTACGCTATGACCAAAAGAAGCGGAGCAGACGAAGTTGCGCGGGTCAACTAGTTATTGATAAATCGTGAATGCTAAAGTTGTTGAATATTATAATAGTTACGAAAGGTACTCACAGGCTTTCACAACACAAAGGTTAAGGCTTACCGAGTATCTACAAAATGTCACACTGCTCCTCACGTTTTGCTAATAAATATCTTGTTATAAACCTACTGCTGCACGAATTGACTGCTGCCTACATGTCTTGAAAAAACCTGCTAAGTGCGAGTCGGACTCGCACACGAAGGGTTCCGTACCATAAACCTTAATTTTTAATATTTGTTGCTATAGCGGCAATAGAAATACACAATCTGTGAAAATGTCAACTTTTTACCTATTACGGTTGTTGAGATACAGCCCTCTGACAGACAGACGGACGGACGGACAGCGGAGGCTTAGTATTAGGGTTCCGTTGGTTACCCTTTGGGTACGGAACCCTAAAAATTGAGAACTTAATCGGTTAGTCATGGCTTATTTAAATTTAGCCCGTAACTTATGCCCGGTTTCTGAAATAGGTACTTTATCGGACGTTTATCTGTCCGTTAACAACTAACCAACCAATGGCGTTATGACAAATTAGCTTTTGCCCGCGACTTCGTACGCGCATATCTCGTTTCTTCCCGTTCCCGTGGGAATTTCAGAAATTCCTCTCTTTGTGCTCCCTTACACTCCCCAAAGAACCAACATGCCAAATTTCAGCTTTCTACGACCAGTTGTTTCGGCTGTGCGTTGTCCTGCCAGTCACTCCGTAACGGAAGAATTTTATATATTAGGAACATTGATATATAAAAAACCCAAGATACACACTCAGCATCTCAAAAACGTCCGCAAAAAACAAGCGCAATTATGTATAATTGTGCGCAAGTTTCAAACAGTCTCGCATCGCTCGCCATACTGCACTGCTTTGTAAAAACAACTTTAAGCGATCCGTGTAAGGTTGAATTTGCAAAAAAAAATGTATATAGTATAACTACCCATTACTCACACATGACACTTGATACATGTCAGTTTTTGACGACAGTTTCGAGTGTCGCATTTGTTCGAGACTGTGCATCTTGGGTTTTTTTATATATCAATGATTAGGAAGGATAGCGTTAGCGGACAGATAAACGACTGATAAAAACCTCAGGAACCGGGCATTAGACGATTAAATCAAGCGCTAGAGCTTGTGGCTAAATATTTAAAGCCGCGCGGGTCGTGTTTCAAGGTAAAGCAACGCTTGTCGAGGTCGTTCCGTGGATGGATAACCACCTAAACATACCGAGATTCCTCCATACCTCGAAAAGCAGATACCTAAAGTCCTGGCTGTCATTTTAAAATCTTTAACAGTCGTTACCGGTATTCAGAAGCCAAGGAACATCAGAGGGCCTTTGTTTTTTTTTTAAGGATGGGATCCCGCTCTGGGTGAAGCAGAACGGAGTGTAAGACTCTTACTGACTAAAACCCATCCTTGCTCCTCCCAATGCCCATTGTGTTCCAGGGCAGCGGTTACTCTTTCGAACAGATTCCGCAACCCTGGCAGGCACTGGCCCTAGCGGGCCCCGTCTTCTATGCTGACAGCTCATTGAGGCGCGCGTGGAACACAGCGCGCCGTCGATCCGGGCCAGCCGGTCGATTCTGTAGACATATCGAAGTGAAGGCTTGGGTGAAGTGATCCCGAAATGAGCTGTCAATCCAAATAATCAAGATGGAATGACAGTTCACTTCGTGATCACTTCACCCCAGCGTTCACTTCGACATGTTTACAGAATCGGCCAGCTGGTTAACATCAGAGGGTCTAGCACGAATATTTTGACGTATAGTAACGTTAACGTAAGTGAATTTTGAATGTGAAATACTACAACCCCTGAGTATTTTAGTTTAATAATCTGGGACATACACAATTTATATCATTTAAAACTATGTATATAGTATCTAATTCAAATAAATATTATGTGCGAAACGAGTATTGTAGCTATGGTAAAAATTTACGTTACGTTACTATACGTCAAAAATATTCGTGCAGGACCTACAGTCTTCCCAAGGTATATCGTGTTACCCAGGATGGGTTCTAAGGTCAGATAAACAGACTGGAAGCCGACCCAAAGGTAGTTGGGAAAAGGTTACTGGCCAGGTTTTCGGCTACAACACGGTAGACATGGAGCGACTCAAAACCGCTGGTTGTAATAATCTGTGAGAAAATATTGAATAGAAAAACATTAACTCAGCACAGACACAAACGCACAGCAACAAAGTAAACAGAAGTAATAGTAGGTATACAATTGCGCTGAGCGTGCCCATGCCGAAAGGGTAACCATCTCAGCATTTGCTGGGCGTCAGACACCCAGCGCTGGTTTTCAGTTGGCACACCGCAGTGACACACGGACGAAGCTAAATACAATAAACACAATACTTTATTAAATATTGGTAAAATAAAAATAAATACAGTAATATAAAAACTATACATTTAAAAGTTATATATAAATATCTGTGTAGTCAATAGTCAAGCAGTGCATGTCTACTGGATGCTGCTGTGAGGATGATGAAATTGCAGAGGCTCATAGTTATTGCAAAACTCTTTGGAAAAAACTTTTCATCAGATTGTCTTATCGCCTTGGTATAAAAACATCAGGATGCTACAATATTTTTCGGCAGCAAGAACGATCGAATTGCCAAAAAAATTGCACCAAATCAGCTTGTATCGATCAGTTCCGTCAAATCACTCCTAATTACAAATCCAAGTTCCATAAAATATACCCAAATAAAAATTCACGATCCAAATCGATTCAGAAGTATCGTCAGCCAATAGATATTATAAATTATCGATATCGCCAGCGATGAGTTCACCAACATTTAAGATATTGTAGGATGAGGATTGCTACCTGCTACCTTTATTAGTCGAGGGACAAAAGAATGCAAAACGTGTTAAATCGTACTGATGGATATCGGGGCCTAATTCGATTAGGCCAAAGGAGTTGATTTTTATGCGACCGGTCGTTTATCTATACGAATGGTTTAGGGATGTGCCTTACGTCGATGATTTTGAAATTGTATTTCGGTGCCGATGTTTGTTACGGTCGTGAGTCGTGCCTTATATTGAATGATGATATGTAGCCTATAGTCTTCCTCCATAAATGGGCTATCTAATACTGAAATAATTTTTCTAATCGGACCAGCACTTCCTGAGATTAGCGCGTTCAAGCAAACAAATAAACTCTTCAGCTTTAAATATTAGTATAGATTAGACTGGTCGAGATTCAGAAGACAAGATTTTTATTGAGAAAACTTAATTATAGTTCCACGGTGACTTCATTTTTTGTAAAAATAGTGTTAAGTGAATATGTAATAAATTAATAAAATTCTCAGGTGATTTTAGAAGCCACTTAATAACTAGATGTACGCTACTGTCCACGCCTTATCAAACTCTTGGATGTTATAAAATCGTATCAAACCATCCTAAATTTGTTATAATGTCACTCATAATTCAGTATTGAATACTAATTAGCAGGCAATTCTATAAAAAACACTCGAAAGGTTATCGAGAACATTAATTCCACACCTACACAATATCGATAGAGTGACAACACTACGACCCAACCATTCGTCGTCAACGTGCATTCATTTTGGATTCATTAACGTAAATTAAGTGGTATTTGTCAAAATTTTGGGCGCACACAAAATATTTATAAAATATACTACCCCTGAGGCTTTTATAACATTCTTCAATAAATTATCTGCGATTGTACCCACACCATTTTTTGGTCAGATTAACTAAAAAAAAAAATATACTCCTAAATTGTTTATTGCATATACATAGGTATCTATAAAGTATAAAATACGCGTGGATATTAAAAGTCAACGCTTGTTTTTACGACTTTGTTGGGTATCGACAGCCATTTTGCTAATGTAAAATACATTAATTAGATACTTTATTGCTGGGCATGATAGCTTAATTTGGTGCTTTTGTTTCTCATAAATGATCATCTTTTTTTAGCAAAACGGGATCATCGTTATCTTATTAATTGAATTCTCGAGCTTCTAAATCCAGGATTAAAAACCATTTTGGTGAGATAAGGGGGGAACGTCATCAATACTAAATTAATTATTAAAAAGTAAAACAAAGATGGCAGTCGCGTGGGCGGTGGGTCCGGGACGGGTGTCGAGGTGATGGGTGGAGGGGGAGGGGGGTGTACGGTCAACAAATTAGGTTAAAAGCCTATAAATTGATGCGAACAGCGATGGGTGGCGCAGGCGCAGCGGCCTACAGAGCTGAATTAGTCCCGGATTTTTTATCACTTGGTGACAAGAAAAAATAAGACGTACAGGTTGATGTGTTTATGTGTTAGAATTGCTGTACATTGGGGGATCGGAAAGTTTGTTAGGCTTTTACTATGTGTACGAGTTAGTTGAAGTATTAAGAGATTCTGTTCAGCAATATCAATTAAATTAATTCAAAACTTAGGCAGACGTGATAGGTGTACTATTAGTAGACATTGAACTCACCTCCTATAGTTGCTTGCAATTAAAAGTTATTTTTCTCTTTTACCGTCATTACGTACCTATTTCATGTCTGCAGAGATTCTGTTATTAAATTATTATTGGTTATCTATACTTCTATATTAATATATAAAGCTGAAGAGTTTGTTTGTTTGTTTGCTTGCTTGAACGCGTTAGGTTAGGAACTGCTGGTCCGATTTGAAAAATTCTTTCAGTGTTAGATAATCCATGTATCGAGGAAGGCTATAGGCTACATATCACGCTAAGACCAATAAGAGCGGAGCAGTAATGAAAATTGTGACGCAGACGAAGTTGCGCGGGTCAGCTAGTTTATTAATATATGGTACACGACGAGAAGGGGCGCCCTCATCATTTGGATATCATTTATAAACCTTACCTTATTAGCCTTCATATTACGACTGTTTAATTGCTTCTTTCTTATAAAATAAGGCAAAACGTTTTTATAAATAAATAATACTGTATTTTCAGTAAGTAAGTGCTGTGTGTTAAGCCAATAATCGATATCGATGAAATTGTATATCGTATATCGGTAAGGATCGTTGGTGGTTTTCTGTAGTTCTTGCCTTCTCTCAACAGTAAAAGTGACAACTCCCATCAAACTGAAACCCATTAACAGTTCCATCTAAATTAATCCCGAATCCCCCTGTATAAAGCAGCAGTACTCCTGAGAAAAAAATAATCAACTTTAATTGGTTCCTTTCATTAGTAAGTCCGTGGTCGTTGCATTCCAGCTACACTTCTTTATTCTGTGTCAAATCTTTATCAATGAAAAAAGATTTCATTCTTATTTAAATTTCTTTATCAGCTGCCTGATGACCGCGGAACGTTTAAATAATGTTTCACTTACCCTCTTTATATTGGTTGGTACCGTTAATTTATTATTAATTAGTTTTAATGCTAACATGGTACCACGGTTAATTATTGGGAATTATCACGAGTCATTATGAGTGCCTATAGTCCTGAGTAAAACCTGAAAATACAGTTTCTAGAGGTATAAAATATGTTTATTAATGATTCGACCGAAAATCATATTTCTGGAAGCCACTCCTAGCTTTCTTCAGCTAAAACTAAGAACAAGCACTACAATTCAATTTAAAGGCTTCGTCAAGTAACAGTATAGCCACAGCATTTCAAGATAAGCAGCTCTTATACTCAACAACAAGAAAGCCAATCAAAACAACGTACACTATAAAACCGCAGCTCGATATCAAATCGTAAATACCGCGACACCTTATCTCGCTACTCTCGCTAGAGCTGACGCCGAACCCGATCCCCATTCCACTCAAACAAAATAGCCTAATTAAGTTATAAACAAAGCCACAAACACGGACTCCGTATATACTCAACGAGCGACCAAACAGCCTAATCTCAGGCGGCCATTACCTGTCGACAGCTCCCAGCAAGGAGTCCCCAAGAAACTCGTAAAGATTACCACACGATAACCTGACTACTGAACCCTTAAGACCTCACACATGCCCCGAGAACCCAACATAAATACTCAAGAATGACTTCATATCGACAAAAAAAAAGGTAGCGATAAATTTGGCGCCCCCTAACACGTAAATGTTCTTAATTATAGTGTAATATCCGGGCTGCATTTGGTATCTAATCTCGATTCTTATGCGCATACGATCCGGGCGGCTGCCGTTAGTTTTATCGATATCGATTATTGGCTTAAGCGCAGCACTTACGCGATCATAAACTGTATTATTTATAAAAATGTTTTGCCTTATTTTGTGTGAAAGAAGCAATTAAACAATCGTCGTAATATGAAGGCTATTAAGGTAAGGTTTTTAGAAACAAAAACATAACGACAAACATAAATGTTGAAAAGCACAACATACAACATTCTTTACTAAAGATGAGACCTATCCATCACAAAGAACCAACTTGGAAGGTTACAAGAATTTTACTTTCAAAAGCCTATAAACTAAAACTCTCCATTTTATTAGAAGCCTCAACGTGTCTGACAAACGATAGCAGATCTCCAAATAAAGCTCGACTAAATATTTATAAGTGGTCGATTCAACGGATGTCAGCCTGTTGCCTCGTGGTGGAATAAACAATAGCCTCAGCGAGCTATTTGAAAGTCAAACATCGCCTCGCGACCAGTAATCGACGTCTCAAGCACGAAATTGTCGGTAGACTCAACCCCATCACTACTGACCAAGGAACTCACAGGAATCGAGCCTCTTGACATTCTGACCTCTCGTTCTAACTTTAACTCAAGAATATGGCTATCTCTCTCATAACTTAATGCTAAGCAGCATTTTATTTTTTCTCTCTCTACGTCGACCTGTCCGTCAGTGTGACAGGCCGCACTTGTCACCATCGTCGCCCCTTGCCAAATTAAACGAAATAACCAACTACGACATAGGCGCTGGAAACCACAGCGGTGACGTAGTTTTTTCAAAACTACCTTTAAGGAATTATAATACCGTTTCCGAGATAACTTTGTGTTAAAGTGTTCTTTCGCTCGATTTTAATGAGGGGAAAATGAGGGAAGTCGTTTGTTGCGGCGGTATTCAGGTTCGACGATGTCCACCCGTCAACGTGAGAAATGCGTTTACGGCCCGCTATGACGCGTAACAAGTTGACTGATTGCGAAGTGTCGCCGCCTGCGCTTATTACACGCTGCGGCCAGAGCGGTGAGCGGGTGAGCGTGCCCTCGCATATCATCCACAATAGTAATGCTGCCTCAATGTGACGCAACGCCGCCTAGAGCAACCACTGCGTTAATTAAGCGTTAACTGGTAAAACAAAAGTTAACAGCACGAAGTACACACACGATCTAACAGAGATATTCCACCGGACCGACCGGCGCGCGCATTAACAGAGCTAATTATTCCCATTAAACGGGCACAATCCATTCAAATTAGCCATCGGACGTCGTTGAATAAAGTATTCGCGTTTTGTGCGCGGCTGAATGACGCTCGGCCCCTTCCGGTGGGTGGTTGCTGTCACAACACGCAATGCGCGTCGCGGACGCACCGCACCGCATAATGAGACGCTTACTCGCATTAGCTAAAGAAATTGACAAGTGAACAATAGCGGCCCGAGGGAAAAAACGAACGCGAAAACTGCAGAAAGAGCCGGACAGTGTCGTATCGTATTACCCGACGTAAAATATCTGGGGGAAAGGAATGAGAAACGATCGTTCCATTTAAATACGGGGTACGAGACGGGTGAGTTCGCGTGCGTTCAGTAGCGTGAGAATGCGCTTTATTCGGCGGCGACAGCACGTCCCTGGCCGGCCAGCGCGGGACGTCGATAAATCAGGTGCGCGGGCGCAGCGGGCTCGCCACGCTCGTATATCGGCCGCAGCGGCCACAATGGGCCGCCGGTGACACGCTGACACTGACGCAATTGCTCGCATGCGCCGTCCGCCGTCACGCCGACAGCCGCGACGTCACCCAGCCCCGCCACCCCCCGCCGCACCCCCGCCAACCCGTATTTATTGCGCTAAATATTTGAATTAATCAGATGAGATAAAATGGTCGCGTTCGTTTAAACATTCCGATGCGGTCGCGGTGACAACTCGATGTATTGTCTTCGCATTAAGCTGATCCGCGCTTAAACAAGCTATCTGGTTTTTCTTATGCGGACGATTTACTTTGTCTGCTCAAGTCTCTGTGAATTTATAGAAAGTGAAATCACCGAGAATCTCGGCTAATCAATTTGCAGTATTAATCTGTGCTTTCCATCTTTGTAAGGTACTAAATGGTAATAAAGGTTGTTATGATCGTTTTACGAGCGGGCCGCGGTTGGCGCACGTAGGTAGTGAGTATGACATACATGTTTACGACACCAGGCTTTGCCCGACACACGATACTTGACATCTCGCCAAGGAAACATCGCGCCGCGCGACGCATGTTTCACTCGGGCCTGTAAGAAATGGGGATGAAGATATTACGTGTAGGAATTTTGCAAGCAATAAATCATAGTAAATTATTAAGCAAACTTAGTGAAGCGATTTTTCCTGAGGCGAAAGGTAATGAAGTCAATACTTCTGTGATTGAGGTACGTAAACACATCACCAGAAAACGGTACGTTGAACAACATCAAAAACCATCAAAGCTTAAACTTAAGCTGAAGAAATAAATATAAAAACCGGCCAAGTGCGAGTCGGACTCGCACACGAAGGGTTTCGTACCATAAACCTTAATTTTTATTATTTTTTGTTATAGCGGCAATAGAAATATACAATCTGAGAAAATTTCAGCTGTTTACCTATTATGGTTCTTGAGATACAGCCCGCTGACAGACCGACGGACGGACGGACTGACGGACGGACGGATGGACAGCGGAGGCTTAGTAATAGGGTTCCGTTGGTTACCCTAAAAATGAAGCCTTGTGTTTGTCACCGGCAACAAGCAGCGAACAACAGACGTCAGACATACTATCGAAGGCATCTTCAAACAAATCCAAAGAGATTGATTGGAACAAGTATTGTCGCGTGTCGCTGGCCTCAAGTCCTAAGTAAGGCCATTACGACAAGCCCCCAATAGAACGGTTCAACAGCACAAAGGTGCTGGCTGACTTACGACCACGCCGTAATAATACAAGTATCTCATGACAAGAACTTTAAGAAAGCTCAGAAAGATAAGCAAACCACGTGAGTTAATCCTAATCCACCATGCGGGATATGAATACAGCAGTCACTGCCGATAGAGTCACTCTGCCGATAGTCATGACGACCAACACCTCAGGAGGCTTTCGCTGTTAGTTCAAGGGCCAGATACAGAAGGCAGTACCTAAGCCTATATTCAGTGCGTATTGTTAAGAGTAACTTCTCTCACCACCAGTAACTTGGACCCAATTTCTGGTACCACCCCGGTGGGCTGTGGTCTTGTATAATTTTTTTTAAATTGCTATTTTACATCTCTATGTTGTTACATTTCATTTTAAAACTGTTATTTACATGCTGAAACAACGAATAAAATGGAACAATGAATATGTTAAAAATAACATGAAAACAAGCACCAGCAAATACCAAGCGAAACGGTCTGATGACAAACATCAAGAAACACGCGATGCAAAATCTATTTCACATAAAATAATCCTACCCATAAATAAAGAAAATAAACCACATAAAATTATTCACATAGCGTCTGCCGTAATATAATCAGCTGTTTATTAACCCTCGGATGCGAGCCACAAGTGTCCCGATCTCCGCTTGCATCCATCTCAAATCTAAAATTCCTGAACGGGAGTGCGTGAACGGTTAATTTAAAGTGGCCTGTGAGCGAATGCGACTGCGATCTGTATCGGGAAGCGAGTTTCAGTTTATCAGTTTCTAGCGGGAACGTCCGGTCGATTTGTGCGACGGTCCCTGGAGCAGGCTGAAGCGGGTGGAGGATTAAGGTTTTCAAAATCAAAATCAAAATCAAAAGTCGTTTATTCAAATTAGGCTGAGAGCCAGCACTTTTTGAACGTCAAGTTTTACAAAAGACAGTCCCCCAAAACGCCCGCCCGTCACCACTTCCTAGTGTTTTAGCTGTGGAGAAGAAGTGGCCAACAAACTCCCCAGCAACACATCTGTCTGTTACGTTTTAAGAACTTGAATCTATATAAAAGTATGCTAAGTAATTAATACATGACACAAAATTTATAACTTGTTAGCTAGCACACTATGATACTGATAATGATAGAAATGTATATATATAAAAAAAAAACAACGAATTGACCTACATAGTCAGATCATAAAAAAAAATAATAATAATAAATAAAAAAAACAAAAACAATATTATATGAATACATATAACCGTTTTATTATAACCGTTTTCGAGTCCACAGTGAGAATCATCTAGAAGTTAACAAAATAGTAACACTTACCTATGTACCTCTACACAGCAGTACAACATGTTTCAGCATTGCCTGTTTTGTAAAAACATCACCGTAAAACGTGAAGTGAGCTGTCATACCCTAGCTTCTGGTGAAATGAGTTTACTTCAAGCTCACCGAACAGAGAACGTGAGTTGTCGCCGTGAGATGTTTACATTATAAACCGGCTGATCACCTTAGGTTTGTTGCCCAATAGTGTTAGTGACATCGTATCAGGGGCCCTACTCAGCATGCAGGGGTCTTAAAACCATCATGATTTTTGTGTGAGACGGAGACAGAGTTATGCAAGACACATGACAATATCTCTTTTTCGCATCAGAATCATGACATTGGCTAGTCATAGTAGAGGGACTGTAACCGACAGTGTGCTACTTGAGTAAAGAGATCTGCCGTAATAGCACTTTCTACACAGGTGGGAGCAGTATACCCATATTTTTTTTTGTAATTTTGCAACAAATTCTCGCTGTCATCTTATAACTTGCACACTCTCGTTATAAATAAAATTAAAATTGCAAAATTCTCAGCAATTTCACATATGGGCTGAGTTCGAGATCATCTCGGGACGTCTTTCCACGCGTTATCTGCTCAATTTGACGTTACCCCAAGGCATTCAATGTACTATATCAACATAATTTATGTTGTTATTACAAGTGATTAATGTTGTAATTTGCGATTTATTATATACAGAAGATTATATGTTAGGCTTGTAATTATCCGTTTAGACAAAACGTGGTAAAAAATTTGGTTTTGTGAGTTTGTTAAGAATCAAATGTTAAAGTTCAGATTCCAAAATCGGTGCATTTGATTATAAGTAGTTATGTATTAAAACAATCAAATAATTACAATGCAATTTTATTGTTTTGTATGTAAATAGGTATGTTTTAGAACTTTCTTTGACCTTCGTAAGGATGGGGTTCAAAAACCTGGTCCTCTTCCATCTGATTTTCATCCGTAGTCTCCAAAGAAAGTAAATCTTCTGGATCCATATTACTCTGCTGATACATCGTCCACAATATTATTGTAAACGTTGTGAAATGTATTATCGAAGCTATGTTCATTACCGTCTAATAGATGCATTGCACTTGCATTGTAATTATTTATTCACATAATTTTATTGAAATTGAGTCAGTGAAGATATCAAACGTCATATCGCGTTGACAGCCCTGACAGCCATTAGTGATCTATGGCCAGTAACTAGCAAAAAGGTTTCATGTTGCTTGTAAAACAAGTTCCAGTCATATTAATTACACATTTCCTACTAGAACAGGTTGTGCACTTGTATTTATAGTAGAAATGAGCTCATACAAAGTTGGCTCCCAATTATCCAGGAGCACAAACTCATTGCAGCATTATGATGAGCCCGTCCACCAGTCGCGCACGTGCGACTGATCAACTCGAAGTGAATGGCGGAACGACTTCCAAGTATTTTGAAGTTGCAAAAACACTCGTGATATTGAAGCCATACAACCTTCAAGTGTGAATCAATTTGATTCCATCGGTTTTATTGATCGATCGACAATTTCACTGAATTATTCAATGGACACAAATACCGACATTCCGCGACCGCTCGTGGCAGACCAAGCAAAAACGTACCTCGCGAGGCACCCGAATATAATGCGCGGAGGACGTCGTGGGAGTGGTTCGGCGCTGGACATATTTCGAAGCCGGAGACGCTTGAAAAAAGGCAGCGTTTGGTGATGAGAATGTCATGTCCCCCGTTCCCAACGACATATTTGCGAGTCGGGCCCGCGTTTTGTAATAATTACAGCGCATAACGCGGGCGGCGCGCGCGGAATGTGCGGCTCTGAGCTCACCGCCACGGATTTATAATGACGAGCGAGTGTCGCGGCCGCGCTGCCCTATCGACAGCGCAGCGCAGCGCAGAAAAACCGAGGCGTCCGCGGCATGCGCGCGGGGCGGAGCAGTTCCCATGCGCGCCTGCTGCCCTCCTCCCCCCGCCTGCCGCCGAGCACTGCACCGCCAACACGCACCTTTTTTATTCGCTGCTAAACGACTAGCGAAATATCTTGAAATTGACATTCCTCTCATAATTCCAGAGGACGTATCCTTGGGTCCGTCGAAAGGACCCCAAATGCTAGTAAAAAGACGTTCGGCCAATTTTTCTGTAATTCTGGGACAATATAACCTGAAACATACTGACTGAAAGTCTATACGGGCGCAAAGTTAAAATAGTGGTCAGTCTAAGAGATATAGAGGATTTTTATTATATATAGATTGATAATAATCATACGGCTAAAAATGAAAAAAAGTTATCACTTCCACTTTAGATGAAACTCAAAAATAATGATGAAACCATTGAGCTGGTCTGACGATGGAGCTGAATATTAAAAGTCAAGAGCGACTACTACTAGACCAGTCACCTTTGGACTCATTAAATTTAACTTAACGAGTCCTAAGTATCGTAATATTTTGCACTTGAACTCATCCGTACACACTACATGCACTATTATGACATATTGTGTGTACAATTCTTTAAAGACATTTCCTAAATGCAAAATATGAATTCATGGCCATTTCATTAAATAGTAAAAAAAAAATATACCATAGTTTTAACGCCCATAGCGTTAATGGGATCAAGAATGCCTATGAAAATCGAGCGTCGACAGGGAGTGACGGGGCGTAATTACGTTCGAATTCTGCATCGGATGGGTGTGCACTCTCGCTTTTTTGTCGCACGTCAATTATATAAATTGTTGGTGCAATAAATTTTGCTGTATCTCTTGGGCGGGTGGCGGGACGGGAATGCGGCGACGATACGGCTCGTCCCGGCGTCCCGCGTCCCGCCGTCCCGTTGTCCCGCGTCCCGCTCCGGGCCCAATTAGCATGGGATCGATAGGCGCTGCTGATGCCGATCTGCTGTCAACTGCACCGCATTGCGCGAGCAGCGCGGTTATCTAATCTGAACTTAATGAATGCCACAATACTATCGCCGAACTGAAGTTAGCGGTGAAATCAGGTGAATGTGCGTATTGGATTGCAAAATATTGGCCAGAACGATGTCTGAAATGGAACGGATAATCTGACTTACTTTTGATTCAATTACATTTCAAGGGTCTTATATTGAGTAGTCAATGTAGGCAGTGATCATCACTGATGGAAATGATTCTATGAATTGTAACCTGCATCTGCACCCTTAAGTTGGGTAAATAAACAGCATCAGTGGACCAATGGCTATTAAGACTGAGGACTTGTACGGCCGTGTTGGTATGACTAGCTAACTAAGTTGGTTACTTCTAGGCAAGCATGCTCCATTGTCGACCTCATCAGCGCGCTCCATCACGTGTGTGATAGTGGTCAAGCCTGCGACAGTATCTATCTCCATAATATTTATATATGTATATTTTTTGTAATCTTTTAGTTATTTTTTTGCGACAAAAAGTAAAACTAAACACGATCGCTTAACATGAATAACCGAATCAGACACAAAACTCAAACTATCTCCCGCATCCCACTTTCCAAATCACATTACTAACAATAGTCCACAGCCTAAGCACAAAGTAAAACATATTCCTAACATAAATCTCTGATACTCATTCATAATTAAGAATTCAACTCATACGAAATCATCTCATCAAACTGATTGCGAAATGACAATAATGTAGGTACGGCATAATAGCCTTTAGAAACGGAGGCTTTGTCCCTTAATGACTAATAGCCTTTAGCAGTTGTAAAGGCGATGTGGTTTGCAATTATCATGGCCTACGTACCGTGAAGCGGCAACAATCGGAACTAGATTATTGACATGCTGTATGACTGACGTAATTATAAGTTAGATAGAGTATGGATTAGATTAGAGTAAGGCAGAAAATGTATTTGAATTTGTGTCTGCGTTGAGTGATGATGTCTCCATGCAGCGTTCAGGAGCCGTACTATTACGTGCTGTTACTATCGTTGTGAGAGATAGACAGAGCTATACAGGACGAATAGCACTATCCCTTTTTTACAATGGAATCATGATGGCACTAGTACGTAAGAAATGCTGCGCCGAACATAACGGACGAAATGTGGTTCTACTGTTTCCCCAATAGCTTGAATTTATCGGTGCTCAACGCGACTTGTCATTTGGGTATACAACAGCCCAACCCTTTGGCGAAAACTGGCATTATGTTACTGGTGATTGATCCTGCTAGTGTGGTGTAAAGTAACCTTAATTTTAAATAAGCCTGTTACCGAACAGAACTGTTCTTCTGATAAATAAATAATTAAATCAAATCATGAAAAGCACCTAGATATGTCCAGTCTACAATAAAAAGACACGAAGTTGATGCAACTTAACTTTTAATAAGAAAGTCCATTACTGCGATAACAATAGCTTTCATCAACTAACTTGCAATTTGATCACAAATGCGACAGTAAACCTCAATAAAGATTCTCAAATAAACCAACACAATACTAAAACAGTATACAATCAATCTATATTCATAGAATCGCGTAGCACATCCTGCAATGAAACTACATTACAAAGTCCATCGAGAAGAACCAAATGTTATTGCAACTTCAACACCTGAACAAAAACATTGGCGTTCTGCTGATGTCCAACGAATATTCAATGGTTGTCTGCCGCAGAGATTTTCACATTATTCATGCCGACTGAATATTCATTCGACATAGCTTGACCTGCCATTAATTGTTATAGCCGAGCCTGTTAGCTTGAGACACACTGATGAGGAAATTGACAAACTGCTGGAGGATATGAGATTTCGAAAGTAGAACAGTTTTTGCGGTTTTCTAAAATTTTCCAAATCCAACTACGTAATCTGTTTTCTTTATATTTTTTAAATCATCAATTTCATCATTAATGCCATCAATGTTACTTTTGAGGCAAGTCTTGTCGCTTATGTTGTGATGTCCTTTACTAGTATACTTTGTATCTTTAAGTATGATTTTTTTTTTCTGGGAATTGCAGCTTTTCCTTTAAGATTTCCATGTAGATATTTAAAATTGTCCATACTCACCGAGCAAATTGGCTCGGAAACCCGTAGAACAATCTCTCATTGTATCCTCACCCAAATGTTTTATGGATGGGACCTTCGATTTGTGAAGCTCATCGCCTTTTATTACATGACTCTTGTGAATATTGATTTTTGGGTCAACAGCTTCACTTTGTATCATTTGTTCGCCTTTATGTCGTTTAGCATTTTATTTCTATGCCCAAGACTAATGTGTGGTGATAAAATGACCGGCAAATGCGAAAATGACTTGTATTGTTTCGCAATGTGTGTGTCACATTAAATATGCATTGTTTATGTTGATAAAGTCAGTTATTACAGTAGAGTGTTTGTTTTCATTATTGAGTTTGAGCTGCAGGACTTGTATTTCATGTCTGTCATGATCAATGGACACTTACAATTTACATGATAATGATTGAGTTTGTACTCATCACATTGTGTTTATCTCTAGTGTATTTATTATTACTCGCCGGTTGTGTTCCACTGCAGGGCAATAATCTTGATTCGATTTTTGTCTATCTTGGGCAACCTAACCCGAATCCTTTAGGTAGGAGTCCAGCTCGGCTCTCCATCTCCTTTAAGGACGACCGTGACACCAGTTCCTGATGTTTGGAACCCAATCTGACTACTTTCACCCAATTCTCTTGTGGCAAAAGCCGCACAAGTTTATTGTTACAATTAAGTTCCGATACTACGACTACTAGTTTACTTACGGCAATGATTGGTTTGTCGTCGTACGACTTATTACTAACAGTTGTTTTGGTTTGTCAACAGACACTAGGGAGACGGGGTTCGTGAACGCAATCACGGCGGCTGGCGTGACCTACTCCATCACGCGAGCATGCACCGCGGGATCCCTGCTCGAATGCTCTTGCGAAAAGGTTTGACATTTGTCTTCCTATACCTAAGCACCGTATTCATTGGGAAACAAAGTTGAGTAATAGACAAACACTGTTTTCCACTACATACAAATGTTCCTGGGATCCCAGTGTCCCAGTTAATACCAGGCTTTATGTGTTCTTTGTATTCCATTACCACCGACATGTCTTCTTCATTATTTTTCCGACCGACTCACAGTGGCCAATGTCAACGGAAATAAGCCAAATATTCTCTTTAGTATGAACTACCCGACATATCTATTATACCTGATAAAGCCTTTTTTATTCAGGGAGCACCAAAACCGCGTCGCGGACGTGAATCCGTCACTCTTCCCCCCTCCCAAGTGCCAACAGAGAGGTGGCAGTGGGGGGGATGCAGTGACAACGTCCGCTTCGGTCTCAAGAAATCCAGGGAGTTCATGGACAGTCGCTACAGGAAACGGAGCGACATCAAGACCCTGATCAAACTGCATAACCATAATGCTGGGAGGTTGGTTAGTAAGAATTTTCTTTTGGACGACAAGTAATGAATTTGTGTTTGTGCCATAGTGTTATTTTAGGTGCATTGTCCTTAAATAATTATTTCTAACTAATTTACTGTGTAAAAATATTTTAACCAATTATTTGAGAGTGAGTAAGAACGACGTTTCTTAATCGTAAAATGGATAATTTTATTTTTCGGACTGTTTTTGACAGTCAAGAGTGGCTTTTAATGGCACCTCTGAGTGTCTTTAAAGTCTAAAAATAAACTTAAGCATCTCTTTTGAGTTTAGAAAAATATTTAAGATACGACTTTTTCTCTAGGTCTAAAAACACGTGTTATTTTTTTTTTAAATGGGGCAACATTATAAAAAAAAATAACACTAAGAATTTCTCCTGTATCGTGGATGCGTTTACAAACATAATTTCACATACACAAACAGCCAGACCCGAAACAACTATCTGTAGGCCGTACAAATATTTGTTCCGTGCGGGAATCGAAACCGCGACACGCAGCGCAGTAGCCGGTCGCTCAACCACTGCGCCAACCGTGTCGTTAAATAGGTGTGTCGTAACCATTGATCTATAAAAACCCAAGATACACACTCAGCATCTCAAAAACGTCCGCAAAAAATAAGCGCAATATGTATAATTATGCGCAAGTTTCAAACAATCTCGCATCGACCGCCATACTGCACTGCTTTGTAAAAACAACTTTAAGCGATCCGTGTAAGGTTGAATTTGCAAAAAAATTGCGCATCACTCGCCATACTGAACTGCTTTGTAAAAACAACTTTAAGCGATCCGTGTAAGGTTGAATTTGCAAAAAAAAATTGTTTATAGTATAACTACACACAACTCACACATGACACTTGATACATGTCAGTTTTTGACGACAGTTTCGAGTGTTGCATTTGTTCGAGACTGTGCATCTTGGGTTTTTTTTATATGTCAATGGTCGTAACTTCAATTTTTTTATTATAGTTCGGGATTTGATTTAGTAGGTAAAAAACGAGAACAACACAGAACAGGCATCTTCTGCACTTGCTCGTTCCATCGTAGACTTCATCCAACACCTATGATCAAGCGAGATCCCAGTCAAGAGTGGGGTTAAGAGTGGGATCATCAGGACTAAAGAAAAAAAAGAGTTTCTACTGTGGCCATAATGAGCTTTTTCTTCTCGATAGGCAATCAAGAATAATATGAAGATGGAGTGCAAGTGCCACGGACTGTCAGGCTCTTGCACGCTCAGGACTTGCTGGTGGAGGATGCCCACCTTCCGAGAGGTTGGTGATAGACTGCGGGACAGATTCGAAGGTGCTGCTAAGGTGAGCTGATAGAATATGTTGAATTATTTTAATAGAATATAATACTCTTTATTATCTACAGCATAAAGTCACAGAAAAAAAGACAATTTGAGAGAGAACTATCCGATTCTTGGAATATACTAAAGGCCGCGCCACGAGAAGCTATACATTTAATAAACACACATTCAGTTGTTTCAACTATTTGTTCTGTGAGTTAAAGGCGTTCCAGTACCACAAAACATCACACGACGGCGCTTTAAATCGATAAAATATAACGCGACCAAGTGAAATTGCTCGTTGGTTTCGTAATACAAGTATGTTACTTTGAGTTGATTGAATTTGGGACTATATGTTGTCGCTACGTAACTTAGTAGAAGTTCTTTGTTTACAAAATTTATAGCTTCACGTGACGTGGACTATAGACAAAGTTCAAGTCCATTGCAAGTATTGCAACCCATACTCTTTAAGATTTTTTAAGGCCTTTTTAATACAAATAGGTAGTCATTAAGTAAAGCGATTAACTTTATACATACGTTGCCACGTTGTTGTGAATTGAATTCACCTACCGAATTATGTTTGAAGTATAGCTTTTCTTCACGGCTTGGCTCCTGTGGCCAATCCCACAGAAAAGTGCCTTTTTCCAAGATAAAAGTAGTCAGGTACAGTCGGCCGTAGTGCAGTTTTTTATCAGTGATTTTTTTTCTAATACACTCGAACAACCAGCTAATCACTATTTATACTTGTCAAATAGTTGTTTTTTTTTTATAAACAAGGTTGAGTGTAGAAGTAACCACAAATGTATAAGGAAACAGAAATGGGTAAATTGAAAATTTGTTCGCAGGTAATCGCCAGCAACGACGACGACAGTTTTATGCCAGAGAGTCCAAGTATAAAGAAACCTGGCAAGAAAGATATCATCTATTCGGAAGAATCAGCAGACTTCTGCTCAGCCAACATGAAGACTGGTTCTCTGGGAACCCTGGGCCGAACCTGCAACGTCAGCTCAGCAGGAACCGACAGTTGTGACCAACTGTGCTGCAGACGAGGTTACAAGGAAACCTCTGTCAGAGAAACTGAAAACTGCAACTGCCAATTCAAATGGTGTTGCGAAGTCATATGTGAAACATGCTACGTGAAACGAAATATACAAACATGCTTATAATGTGATAGACGATATAATAAATGTTTAATATTAAAATTTATTAATGCGTTTAATTTTGATACCTCCTCTTCAAAGTGACAACAGTTTAAGGAAAAGCAATCGTGAAAATGCACATATTTTTTGTATCTTTACGTAAATAGTTTCGATTTTAAATAATACTTATGTGTGGTACGTCTACTGCAGAAATCTTTTAAACCCAAAGGTTGACTGTTAGAGAATTAATTTTTGCTATAAGTCCGCTTATGTACCACTTCTAAACATAAACATTAAAAAACAAACAATCAAGCAGACAAAGAGATACCAATAAAGACTGCTGAAGCATCCAAACAGTTTTGCAAGGGTGCTTATGACCAGAAGGCTTTCCGTTAGGAGACCGGTATACAAGGATACCCCAGGACATAGCACTTAACCGATGATTTTCATTTCAGTAAAAAGACCAGCATCACTGGATGCACGCCATAACGCGTTGTATTAAGATGGAAGTACAGTCAGCGACAAAAATCGATTAATAGTTTGGTTGTCTAAATCTATATTTTGAGCAAAATATTTACTTATTGGTACAGAATATACATATTTTTTACCCTTTTGCCTAAAACACAAATATCGTATCATTTTCAGTCGATTAAGATGACACGTAAAAGTAACAGTGTTAATCGACTTTTGTCACTGACTATACCAAAACACAACTGATTGTCCCTAGCCAAGGACAGATTACAATCTGTCAGTTATGTTTTGGTACAGTCAGCGACAGAAACAGAGGAGTTAAAACAAACTGTATTTATTCTTTCTTCATTTCCTACTGGTGTTCCGTGTCTGGGCATCCGGGAGGCCTCGGTTGAGGCTCTGTGATCTCTGCGCTAATAGCATCTTGGAAATGGGCTCCTTTCCGGAAAAGTTTTGCACATGTCGGTAGTTCTGCCTCGTCTCTCCTAACAATGTAGTTGTACAGCATCCTTATTCTCATAATGTCCGTTATAGTAATTCTGTGATTCTCTCCCAAGTGACCATCTGGTATATTTTTTCCTTTCTGTAAGTATGTTATGTGGGGTTGACGTTTACGTATGGATAAATAAACCGTTATTAATAAAGTAAAAAAGTGTATTATTTTCTTTTAATGTTAGAAAGGGATTAAGTAACTTAAAGTTGGAAGATGAGATAACCTAAGACCGTTTTCACTAACATTGGGTGAAACCTGCCAAGCCGAAGTAATCGCGCTCGAGGTAATTAGTTGTTGTAGCCTTTTAGCATTATTTTTTATTTATATTCGGGATAAGGTTGCCTGTCCATTTGCGCGAAGCGAGGCACGTCAGTCACTAACATTTTGATTAACCAATCATCTCATTGAAAATGTCAGTGACCCACGTGGTGCGAAGATTTTATGCAATTCTATTTGTTAAAATTTCTCCGTTTCTTCGCTCCGCTGTAATGGACAGATACACAAAACATACACACACATAAAAACACACACACACTTACAAACACACATAGTTAACACACGCATACATAAAGAGGTCTCTGATAAAATAGATCTTACTTGTATTCGAATGGTTGCTTTCCCATTAATTGAATGTTTGTGATGGTCGAAATGACTAACGCTTTGGTAGTCGTAGGATTCGCAATCAAATATCCACTCATCTCTTTTCAGTTTTTGGAATAAATATTTTTTGTCTGTAATAAACAAAATACATAACTAGAAACTTACTATATGTATTTTACAATTATGAAATTTATTTGGATTTTTTATTATCTATTTTTCTCCCAGAAATGGCCCTTATATTTATTCACATTGAACTGCGTCCATCTGTGGGTGGGTGTGTGTGCAGGTCAAGGGAGTTTTTTTTTTACTTTTGATAGGCACGCATTTGACCACTAACACACCAGATGGTAAGCTATGATGTGGTCGAAGATGGAGCACGCTTGCCTAGAAGTAACCTATTCACTCTTGACTTAAAGACTCCCAGGTTGTAGCTATCAGGAAACACAGACTCCAGCAGGGAATTCCACTCCTTAGCTGTACGCACTATGAATGTGTCATCATCATCATCATATCAGGCGAAAGACGTCCACTGCTGGACATAGGCCTCCCCCAAGCGTCGCCACAACGACCGGTCCTGTGTGTCTCGCATCCATCGGCTACCCGCGACCTTCACCAGGTCATCGGTCCATCTTGTGGGAGGCCTTCCAACGTTACGTCTTCCGGTACGCAGCCGCCACTCCAGAGCTTTTCGGCCCCATCGACCATGTTCTGCGAGCAATGTGCCCTGCCCATTGCCACTTTAGTTTGTGCGATCCTTCGGGCTATGTCGGTTGGAACTTGGTTCTTTTGCGGATATCATCATTCTTGATTCGATCACGCAAGGAAACTCCAAGCATTGCCCTCTCCATTGCCCTTTGAGTGACTTTGAGCTTTCTGATGAGGCCCATTGTAAGCGATCACGTTTCAGTTCCGTATGTCATCACTGGCAACACGCACTGATCGCGTATGAATGTGTGTATATTAAATTTTCAACTGAATCGGTCCAGTAGATTCGGAGTAAATCGGCTGTGACAGACTGAAAGTCAGACGGACACACACTAAAAACCGGAAGAAGATAACTATTGTGGCTCAAAAGGCTGCCAAATTTAAATAGGACTTGTCTGCCGCTTGCTAAAACAACTGTGGACCCAAGTAGCACAGAGTTAGGGTGCCTGTCCATTGCGAGCGAGCAAGGCAGCGGAGCGGAGAAACGGAGAAATCTTAACCAATAGAATCGCATAAAATCTCCGTACCACGTGAGTCACTGACATTTTGAGTGACATGATTGGTTAATATTTCTCCGTTTCTCCACTCCGCTGCCTCGCTCCGCTGTAATGGACAGGCACTCTAAGACCGGAAGAAATTACTGATGTGGCAACTTAAGTGGGACTAGGCAGGGCATGTCTGCCGCTTGCTAGAACAACTACTGTGGACCCAAGTAGGACAGAGTTGGTTCCATAAGACAGTAAGACAGGGTCACGGCAGACTCTGAGGCCTATGCCCTATACTATTTGGGTCAATACACCTGAATGATGATGTTAATATTATAGACATGCCACGGGATTTTCGGAAAATATTTTTTTGAGTTTCGATGCATTTAAATGCAGTTAACCTGTTTACGATATCACGAATAGGTACACACGACAACATATCCAACATAAGCTGGTCCCACACGGTGTTTGTCATATTACTCACTGGTCACGCACGGGATTCAGAAGGCATATCCATGTTAAGATATCGGTCACTAAATCCCAAGAATAGCGCTACCTATGATCACTGATTACTATACAATACCAGTATAGAGATATATAGGACACTGGAGAATAGTCTTATTTTTCAAATCTGTCTCTAAACAAAAATTCATACGGATTGAGAATAAACGGACATACTTAATTTCGTAGTTATAGAATTAGTACCAATAGATTTCTTTATACACCTTTCTAGTACATTACCTGGCTTGATATTTTCTTCTATAATATTGATGTAATCGTCTCGATTTGGCGAATTGTGCTGGGCTGGTATTCCAACTATTGACAGCACTGCCTCGCCCAGTTCTCCACCCGACAGCAAACAGTCATAGCCCAAATGGACAGTCTAGTGATTAGAAAACAATACATGAGAACCTCAAACGGCGGAAATAAAGTAGCCTTGTTGGCAATTATATATTTGAGCCGTTTGGGGTTGAAACTCTTGGACCTTGTTGTCCGAGTGATTACGTTTTATTTAAAGAACTAGCTAAACGTTTAGTTGACACTTCGCGTGACCCAAGGGCTGGCTTTTACCTCGGACAGAGGATAAGCATTGCCATACAACGTGGCAATGCCGCCAGTCTTTTGGGCTCACTTCCAGTCGACAGCGATGCGGACGAATTTTTTGACGCCATATTATAGTTAGGAGTTTTATAAAACAATACATTAGAAAATAAAAGTCAGTTGAAATCAAACAGATTTCAACGAACTTTCCGTAATCTATAAGAAATACTAGCTTTTGCCCGGGACTTCTTACGCGCATATCCCGCTTTTCCCTGAAATCCTCTCTTAGTGCTCCCTACACTCCCCAAGGAGCCTGATAAAAAATCTAAGTGAATATTACAAAATTGATCACCTGCACACCCTCATTAGTGAAGTTAAGAGTAGAATGATCAAAGCATTCCAGTTGGCCTCGACGGTTGACGAAAAACACATATCGAGTTTCCAAATCTTCCGGGATACTCGGCAGCTCCACGAATCTAAGCTTGGTCAGGCTGTTGACGGTATTGAGGAACAAACGGATGCGGTCGCGAATAACTTTGTCTGGAATGAAGAAACGGAGAAAACACGAAGTAATCACAAGAATATGTTTGAGGGGTTGCCAATTTTTAGAAGATTTTTTTATCAAATGAAATCAATCAAAATCATGAGACATTTATTTAAATTAGGCTGAATGCCAGCACTTTTTGAATGTCAAAGTTCTACATATAGTCATCCCCTTAAACGCCCGCCCGTCACCATTTCCTAGTGTGTTAGCTGGAAAGAAGAAGTGGCGCAACAAACTCCCCAGTAACACATCTGTCTGTTAAGTTTGACAAATCTTGGCCTGTTTCGAGGAATATAATCGACCTGCTTAGTTTGCCCTTTTTTATAGATGGGAAATCATGAAATGACTAAAACCCATCCGTGTTTTTCCTAATGCCCTTTGCGTTCCAGGGCCGCGGTGACTCTTTCGAACAAATTCTGCAACTGCTTAGTACCAATGTCTGAATACCAATATCTTACTTGAAGATACTGCTTGTCTGATCTCCACAGCCCAGGTACATTACGACATATTTTTGGGTAGCAAGACTGGCCGTCACATTGTCATGTTCTGGCTACCTGTATCTCTCAAAGATCTACAAATGTCACTTGGACGGTGGGGTCTCAATACGAAATGGATCACCCACCCACAGACCGACCTTGGTAGGCTCTGCTTAATTTCAGAAAAATCCAATAGAAAAAGCAAGTACAGTTGTTCTATTCCCTGAGAACCTTACTGAGATCTTTACGATCATTCCAGCTGACTCAAGTAGTATTTCATCAATTTGATGCCCAGATGAGCCCGGTGAGGGTCGCGGGTAGCCGATGGATGCGAGACGCACAGGACCGGTTGTTGTGAAGACACTTGGGGAAGGCCTATGTCCAGAAGGAGTCGTCTTTCGGCTGATATGATGATGGTGCCAAGATTGTTCAATACTTACCACTATAAGACTCAGTATCAATATAATAAGGTATCATTCCTTTAGGCCATACTTTAAACTTTTTAATCTCATCATCACTTAAATCAAAACCTGGTTCTTCATTAACGTCCTTTAGTACTTGTTTATCATCTTTTAGGAAAGTTTTAGCCCAATCAGTACGACCAATTAGTGCGTTAACATTAATTATTGAGTTTGATGGTCTTTTCATAGCGAAGTTGTAGTCTTGCTGTTTTGCAATCGCTGGCCGGATTCCTATAGGTACAAAAACAGACAATCGGTAAGCTAAAGCTCGTGTAGGGTATTTTTTAATTTTATTATTGGATTTGCTTCGTATGGTGTCGGCCGGTGTCGTAGGGTGCCGTAAAAGAATAATACCATCCCATCACTTCCCGTGGGTGTCGTAAGAGGCGACTAAGGGACTCGCCAAAGAATGGGCAGCAGCGTTCTTGCCAAGCGTGGCGATTATGGCAACCCCCTCCCCAATCTTGGCGAAAGGGCTATGTCCAGTGTAAGGATGAGGATTAAGATTAATTTAAAATATTAGTAAGGATGAAAGTATTCCTAAAACGTTTTTTTTTTAAATAACAACTATGCGTACATTCAAAGTGTATACTAACAATTCTCTATGCCACATACTTTGTTACTCAGGATAAGCGTCTGGGGGCTCTGGGATTTCACTATATATTATAAAACAAAGTCTCCTGCAGCGTCTGCCTGTCTGTATTTTTAAATAAACTAAAACCACTGACCGAAATTCATGCGGTCTTCTCCAATGGATGGGGTTATTCATGAGGAAGTTTTAGATTTATGATTTGTTAAGGTCTTATATAAATTGGATAAAATATGACGCTAATTGTTGCCCCAGGTATCAAAAATTTACACACGCGCGAAGACGGGCGGGTGGCTAGTTGTATTACTTTTAAAATTTTAAGAAAGCAAGCGTGCACTATCGTAGACAGTGTTATCGATGTCCAAGAAGATGAGATACTGAGGCTATTATACCATGACGTCTTAAAATCTCAATGATTTCGATGTGGGAGGGAGACGGAGCTATACTAGAGACAGCACTTTCTCTTTTCACAACGGAATCATGATGGCATTGACACGTCATAGAGGGTCCTATAGTCATCATGTTTTTTTTTCTAAAATGAAATACTATATAAACACACTACTATAAAAAAGAACACCGAATATATAAGAATTACTCACGTTTTGGACACATAAGAAATACAATAAAAAATAAACCTAAAGAATGCACTAAACCTAGTCGAGCCATGCTTATGTGAAAAGTAAATATAATTTACTACCGTACATTTTTACTGTGTAAATTCAATAAGGCATTTCGATAAGGGTTATTTGATTTTATGTATAATCTAAATTCTAAACCATTTGTCGTTTTCTGTTTTAGTGATTGCTTATGTAATAAAGGTAAAAAATATGTGATACCTATACCATGAAAATAAATGTTTTGTACGGATAAGTACATAGGTAGTTCACTACCTGCTGGATTCTGTATTTCCTGGTAGCTACAACAACCTGCAACCTATTCACTCTTTAAGTTAAGAGCAAATAGGTTACTTCTAGGCAAGCGTGCTCCATCGTCAACTATATCATCGCTTACCATCAGGTGAGATAATGATCAAACGTGAGCGAATATAAAATATAGACCTATACAGTGTGAAATAGGTTAAACGTAAATCCTAAAAACTGCGTCGTACTCATCGCTATTTGGAGGCTATGCGGTACAGAGAGTAAAGTCCCGCACACCTCCATTGAAAAGGGAGGATCCTCCGACAAGCGGTTGTTGTGCCTGGTCGGCAACTGCCCGATAGTTCATATTCGGGCTGATGTTTATGTTCAAGAAAACCGCACGGTAAACTCAGCTTGCGCGATGCAGGATTTTTGACGTAATAGTTCGCTGCTAGTTGAATCGATGGCGTCGCGGTTATTTTAGTTGCGATGTAGATTTGCTTCATTGGGTTTTCTTGTGGCGGCATTGATGTTGCTACAACTTTGAACAATAATTGTTACTTTCGGATAAACCCTGTATTCGCAAAATAAAATCCAGATAAAGTGTTGGATTTATTTTGTTCAGACTAGACCCCCATTCAAGTAGAGGTTGACTCTAACCATAGATATTATCGCCTTGGTCATTGATTTTATACTTTCAGGGGATTTTTAAGGCGCAGATACGGCTCAGTAGCTCATTTTAAAATAAAAATCACGTCTAAACGGCTATTCGTAACTTTTATGAAAAAAAAAATGTTACATATATTTTTATGTTATATATTTTTTGAAAAACAAAAATATGTTACATAATTACATTAGACTATTTTTGTAATAATTTGATACATGAAAATTTTGAGTTTAATTGGTGCAATATCATGTACCTAATTAATTTGTAAAGTTATGCCCAACACGGACTTAAAAACGACCATTGGATCAAAACCGCCGAGGATATTTTAATGAAATTTGCACTATATCAAAGACAATTTAATTATCTACATTTTCATATACGGCTATTTTTGGAAAATCATAGAATAATAAGAAAGGTATAAAAAACTACTGAATTTTGGGTCGCGAGTGTGATACCCGCGTTTTGTTCCTCCAAGGTCAGTAGAAGGCGTATGTTATGTTTATGTATCTCATTCAATGCGTGCATTCTGTATGGTTTTGAATACAGAAATACCATTCACACGGTCAAAATCCGTTTGCATGAAAAATTATTCACGCTATTTCAGATTCAGCCGCGCCGTCCGTATCTCTTATGACAGATTTCTCTGCTCATAAACATAAATTTTCCAGCGGGGCCGATACTCGTGGGAACCCACCTCGGGGCGCACTCGACCACCAACACTCGGCGACTTTTCACTTTCTTAACCCGAAAACAGCCGAAATTAAACTTTAAAGTGTTCAAAGTAAAGTGCAATTTAGGTGCAACAAGAATGCCTGCTAGAAAATAAAGCTGTTTCAGAAAATTGCACGCTATCAAAACTACAACGGTTGCGTTCGAAATAAAACAAAATGGCGAAGGCTTTGCAGGGTTGGCATTTCTTTCAAGTAACAATGGAACTTGCTGAGTATATTTACCAGAAACTGTATCGCTATATTAATACGATTTAGTACCACTTGTCTTTGTTCAATCGTATTCACATTAGGCACTGAAAATATGCTACAATACTCTTAACATACCTATTCGCTTTTCAAATGCTAAGACTACGAACTACATACAAGACGGTTTTCAAATAAATCAAATCGTCTGGCAAAGGAATTACTGATACAAATCCTCTCCATTAGTGCCGAAGGAATGAGGAACATAGACAGCCCTATGACAGTTGCATAAATAAATGCGCGCGCATAAATTTCAAAATAAGAACATCGTTTATCGTGGAGACATCTTTGGGGATGTATTATGCTATATAACGAAATTAATGTTTTAACATCGACCTTCTTTATAATAAGAGGAAGGGAGACAGAAGATAGATTGGAGCGACGACGTAAGGTTAGTCCCATACTTACGTCTTCCTGAAAATGCATTCAGATTCGGAGACCTGAATGCTTGCTTTACATAGAAAATGTTCAAGTAAGCGCACATGTTTTTTTTATTTTCGGAATGGGAAAAAACCTGGCGTTCCTTTCGAACACAAGCCGTGTTTTCGCGTCAGAAGAACAGGAAATCGAACGTAGGTATACGCTAGTCTCCCGGAATCGGAATCAGAAAACCTGATCAGGAAACCGCACGTTTGGGGCCAGCCTAAACGTTGATAATAAAGTCTAATGGAGATGTTCTTGTCTTGTATATTTTGTAACTGTATGGCATAATGCTGTGCGCATTGTGGACGTACACTTGAGTAATATATTATGAAAAGCAGTGAAAGGAGGCGTACATAATGGGTCCTATATTATAAGTTTATACTTTATGAGGTATAAATCTGAACCATTTAAGTATGTATACCATTAATTTTCTTTTGTAGTTTTTAAAGCATATTTGAGCTCATATGTGCTAAAATTAAAATATATACCTACTATTTGAAGGTCTTTTCTTATTTGCTTAGAATATGAACTAAATTAAACTACTTCAGGTAGGTAATTAAAAGTTCCAATAAAAAAGGCAGTGTAAGTTTTTTGATCAATTTTATATTTTTAGTAACAACTAATCAATATTTTAATTATAAATAGATACTGCTAATGTACAACCAATATTATAATAAATGGTGTCAACCCCCAAAAAGCGGTCACTGGACGAAATATATTTCAAAAAGGTACATTTATTATTTATTATACAATTAATAAGATTTGAGATTCAGATAAGTTCAGCTGATTTCAATTGTATTTTTAACTAATATTAACAATTTAAAATGCTACATTCACATAAATAACTTAAAATAATTAATAAAGACAATATTTACATGCATAAAAATGATTTCAAAATGACAAATTGACATTCATTCGATTGGGCAGAATAATAATTTTGATTAAAACCGGCTATAGCTGTCAGGTGTAAAAAAGTTTAAAAAAATGGCACCAATTCGATTTTCGAAATTCATAACGGTTTCGGTTTTAAATTACGTTAAAATACTTTTTTATCACAATAGCTATCATGCTAAAATTCAAAACAATGGCTTTAATAAATCCAGTCATGGATATTATAACTACGAAATTAAAAAAAAAACTTCAGTCTTTTAAATCCGATGCGTATCAGTTCCTCAGACTCTGTCATTGAATTCCGAAACAATTTTTAAAGTTACCTATGTACAGAGATCCGATTTTTAAGCGTTTTTCTTTTTACAATACTTTAATAAGCACTCGAATACCTGTTTTAAATAGTACCGATTGTTTTAACATCGGATTTTTTTTATTAAAACTAACACGTTATTTTACTTTAATACAAATTCAGTAAGTTATATTAAAGTAAAATAAAATAAATTAAAACAAGTTTTTTTAATAAATATTTTTATACAAAACATACTTGACGAGTTAGTATGCTCAGTGCTTTTTATTATACAAAATAATTAAGCTCAGTAGGATTAGACTACCTATACATACTTACTGGCTATACTATGTTTATATCACATATGAATATCATGCAAGTTGATATAATTACTTGTATGATCAATAAAGCTTCCACATATACTGGCAAACTAACGAATTTGGAATGTCAAACTTTTTGTCACCGAAATGATTCCAAGAGATACGAGATTTTGTCAAAAGATTGTCAGTGTTAATTTATGATGTTATTTGAAGTTAGTGAGTTATGTTAGTCCAAAAAGGTAATGAAGGTTCGAATATAAACTCGCCAAGTGAATAGTTTGCAATGCGACTGTATAATTACAATAATAATTATAAAAGAGTTAGTATTGTCGTAACACATGCATTTAAGCACACAAGTACGGTTGAAGGGACGAGCGTTTCTGCACCTGTATAAAATGTGTAACGAGTGCCTGCCGCCGCGCAGTTCGCGTGCAACACTATCTCCGTGTATCGGACGCAACACGCATACAATATTATACGTATAATACTGATTATTTAATTCGTTTAATATTTAATTAAAATTCTCCAGAGCGTTTATCTCGTAATGTGGGACACTTTTACGATGGCGCTACTTACTGACTGATAAGAGCCCAACGCTACCTCCGCAGCTGAACACCCAAGAAGACACTTTATGCAAATGTCATTAAGCCACAAATTCCATTAGCCGGTTTAATTATAATATGAAATTATAATTATTACAAGATAATTTCGCTGTTGAATCTCAAAACAGTTATGCGAGCATGCACCCAACGCGGACGTCCATAAAATAGAAAGTATTTTTAAAACTCAAATGATTATTGCCGCTGTTATAATAATTATTGCGAATAACTTCTTTGGAAAACTTGAGTATTAACTTTGGAATGATATTAAGAAATATCATTTAAAGTCTCGTACGTTTAGTTTGCGTACGTGTCTCCTTGGGCTGTTCAGTCGAGTATGTTATAGTACGATACCTAGGAATAAATAAATTATACAGCTGACCGCGTAAGGAAACCAATAAGTCCAATTTAGAACAACAAAATGAGCCGATGATAGAAATAAATCGTCTGTTAACTGGTCTCATTAATTTCCGAACGACAGTGTCCAAAAAAATAAAGTTACTAGATCACATGTTCGCACTTAATAGTCAAATAAATTAACCGAGCGGGTAGCTTACTTTAATTTTACGCCGGATCAATTATCATGTATAAAAGAAGAAATAAACAGTGATAGAGAAACTATTTACATAAGTCAACATGATATACGATTTCGACGACTTGGATAGATGAAAAAGTGAAGTGATTATATACAAGGTCCGTTATCTGCCTCCGAATGAGAAAACAGGTCCACTCTCGAGTCTGATTCACAATCACTTCGTCCGACACTAAAGTTTCTCTCATTGATCACTTCGTCATCAGCGTCCGAGTCTATAAACACGTGTGCACCACTTTTTCAGTGCGACAGAGCTTACACTTGACTTCACAGCACCAGTGGAAGGTGCAGTTACACCGCTCCACCACGAACATGGTCTCCGTGCGATACCCTCGGCCGCAGCACATGAGGTCGCAGCCGTCCACCCCGATGCTGGTGTCGTTGCAGGCGCGCCCGTGAGTGCCGGGGATGCCTAGTCTGGGGTTCTTTTCGCAGAAACCCGGTGATGACTCCAAATAGACCAAGTCTTTCGCCCCCGGCGATTTGTGGTCGGGATTGTGAGGCCGCAGTTGGAACCTGTAGCGGTCTCTCCGTGGTACTCTGTGCGGCGCCGCGTCGTTACGCTGCGCCGGTGGCTCCAGCTCAGTGTTGGGCATCATGACCCGCGACGCGCCGTCGAAGCGGTCCTTCAGCGAGTCGCCTACGGAGCGGAAGCTCGGCAGCCTCATCCAGCAGGTTTTAACGGTGCACGAGCCCGACATGCCGTGACACTTGCATTCCTGCCGCATCTCAGTCTGCACGTGCTGTGAACAAAACAATACAATAAACATCTCGTGCTTTAATTTATTCTATCATGGGGAGGTCTATAATGATGTCCAAATATCTTTAAATTCCACCGATAAGCTTCGATACAGTGTGATCGATGATCTTTTAAGCGTACTCCATCGATCGCATCTCACGATCGAGCAAATTGTTACAAATCGTGAAGAGGTGGGCCGGTCGTCACCGCGCGTGGACCGATCATAAATCATACTCTAGGGACATTCATCATTCTTAGAAGGTAGATAAATGACGCGCGGATGGGAGACAGTCAATATTTTCCTATCTCGGAGCGCAGGCGCTTCGGAGAACGTCGTCGACGGTATTTATTCATTGACATGTAGATGGCCGCGTATGTTATACAGCTTAGTGTCCAAATATGTGTTAAACAATCGATGGAATGCTGTGAATATTCATCAGGTGGACACCCAGTGCGTCTGTCGTGACAGGAATTGAGCGCTGCGGTTAATGACGTCTGGGTGGCTCGGGGCGCCCGACGTCCCTTTTTGATGAATTTTGGGAAGGAGCGGACAGTGGATATGCAAATGTGGGTGTGCGGTGGGAGGGAGATGCGCGAGCGCAACGAATGAGTGCCTGTTGCGCAGTGGTCCCCCCCTCCGCCGCCCGCCGCATAATTAATATTACACAACGCGACATGTCAAGTGGCCGACGATCGATCGTCATCCATAATGGTAATGTAAACACGGCGCGATGACAATGGCCGTCATTGGCGATAACAGATCGTGTTATGGATGTTTATAAGGTGCTACTGTCGAGTGGCGATTGGATAGGCGTAATGAAAGGAGTGTTCGACACTTACCGATCGTCCGGCCTCGTTGTTGTGTAGGTTCATTTTTTCTCTGAGGGTTTTGCCTCTTTCACCGGTGTCAACGAATTCTCGGCTGAATCGGAAGCCGAAGCCGATGTTGTCGCTGCAGCCGCCCCACTTCCACACGCGCACGTTGGCGGCGTTGGCGGCGCGGGAGCGGTGCGGCACGCGGTCGATGTGCGAGTAGTCGCACGTGCACGACTCGATGGAGCCCTCCGCGCACGCGCGCGACACCGCGTGCGTCACGCCCGCGCTGGTGATCGCGTAGATGAACGCCGTTTCGCGGCAACCTGCGGACAATAGAAACATTCACTCATTAATTTATGCTAATTCATCTAGAAAGGAAAAGTTGTTCTACAACCTACTTAAAATATTATTTAACCGACTGGAATGCCTTATATGGATTTGGGACAACAGAAACCAGGTGTCACAAAGACTATCTAGATAATCGTTCAGATTAAACCAGTTAATAAAAATAAAAATAGTGTTTTATACCTACGTTATTAAGTTAGGTAGTTACACATATTTCACTTTGGCATGTTTGGTATTCATATAATTAATTCATTCCAACTGCAGAGGGGTCCATATTTTAATCAAATTTTATTATTGCTCCGGGTATAGGGATAAAAAATCTCGACGTTTTAAAATATTTTAGGTATTATAATTTAAACACGCAAAACATTTGGGCTCATCAAGCAACTGCAATCCGAGGGATTGAATGGGCTTTGCTCTTTTTAATCGTATTATTTTATTGACATTTTTAATTTGTTGACAGTATTAAAATCCTTTTCGAGAGCAATGGGCACATTAGTTTTTTAATTTCCTCCGTAAAATTCTATCTCAAGTTTCGACCTGTCTGCTTCATTTTATTCTTCATAATTTAAGAGCGTGGGTCTAAACATTTTAATTTAGAATGATACAGAGCTAAACGGGCGAGGTGCAATCAAGTAAACTGAATATTCCGGATAATCACTGTGTTTGGAAGTATCAAGTAAGGTTATAATCGTTTAAAAGCAACAAGATCATTAAGTTTATATTCACACAATAAAGACTTGAGCAATGATTGCATCGCGTTCATTCATCCCGTTCAGACGAATACATAAATCGATGCTTGCATCCCGTATCGAATACTATAAATAATTAATGGCCCGGCATTAGAATCAAATACTCATAAAATACAATTAAAAGAGAGAGAGGGTATATCTCCGAGATTGAAAATAAAAGAACTGCTCTTACCTACCCGAGAGATTATAAATTTGATCATTACAAGTGGTAAGGCGCGCGCATCGAATTCTCTCTCTTAATATCGATTTAATAGCCCTTGTACTTTAACGATTAATACGAGTACCTTACCGAGTCTTTGTCTACGCGAGCTCGGTTCACAATGAGACGATACTATTAAGTGAGCGGGACCCTGTGACGTCACCCGTCCACCGTACGACATCATTACAGTATTCGATTATAACTTTAATGAATCATAACACCCAGAAAATGATTTTGGAGGACGCGCATATCGTGGTGGTCGTACGCAGAGTGCGCACTGCTCAGACGATATCTCGTAGACATTGTAATTTTACGGCATAATGCGCCTATTGTTGAAGCTTTCATTAAACGCTCTCGCCACAAACGCATCCAAGGTTATGATGGGATTCCTCAAAAGCTATTAAGGCCCCATCTCGATCGCTCAGTGCCTGAATGAAGATAAAACTGGCTATGGAAGTCGTTCTAAGACAAGTGTAATCGCGTCACCTCGCCGGCTAATGCCATTCATTTAGTAATATAGTGAGGCTCGCGCGCGCGGCTCCTTAGGTGGGCTTCCGGCCACCGACGCACCACTATAAAATCCCTTCGGAAAAAACTCACCGACCCCGTATGGATGTAAAAATAATAAGGAACGCGTATTTGTTGTTATTTATAATAATAATATGTGGAACGGGCCCGGAGCAGCCCGCGCCAGCTTTATTAAGGACTCAATAAGCAAATGAAATCATTTTTTTATTGAGTTGTCATCGTGCACGGATATAAATTACGGTGCGCGCACACTGCCGCGGACCGCTCTCGGATTCGCTTTTTGTGCTTCCCTTTGGGATGTTATACAAAAGTATTTTATTCAGCAATTACTTGAGACGTTCGACCGGGAATTTTAATGTCAATTTCGCCATCATTCAATGCTCGGACGAAATTAATTCAAGGGATACGTACATACGAGCGGTCGAGGACTCTGGCATTTATCTTCTGTAATGACTTGGAAACGTTCAGTCGCATTAACTATAACGTATAGGTGAGGCCAATTAAATATGGCACACGTAAATAACGCTTTGAAATAATAGCTTTAGGTTAATCGAGATTAACAATGAGGGGTAATGCACGATGGCCATTGGCTGTTGAGAGCTATGGGGTTACAAGTACAGCTGTGCAAGGTATTGTTTGTGTTTTATCGCCAGGTTATAAATCGGAGGCTTCACGGATATCTGTTTTAGTGCGTTGTTCGAGCGACGCGGAGGTCGCCGGCAGGGAGTCACTGGCGCGCGGCCAGGTGCTCGCACCACGTGCTGCGAACACGTCTTCATAGGCCGTAGATAAATGTCGTCCCATCTGGCCACCACAGATGTGAATCACTGCCCGCTGAGATTTTAACATCGCTACTTTTACTTTATCTCAACATGATCTAACGGTACGCTGCTACCCGACCAATTAGATACATAAACGACAACTGGAAATAATTTTTAATTGGTCTGTGAGAATTTTAAGGCTCGTCTATAGATGATTCACGGCCGTACCTCGACTGGTTTGACATCGTACGGTAGTGATTCTTTGTTCTGCATTTAACATAAGTACCCATTATAGCTATAAATAAATTGTTTCAATATTTCATCGTGGTGGATGCGACGAGCAACAAAGCGGATTGTCGCGTTTTGCGAATAAATCGCGACGTAGAAAAATTATGACAGATGTAAAGAGGCTCCGTCTGCTGAGCGCATTAGTCACGGTATTAAATATAATGTAAAGTCCCGACACGAGCCTAATTAAACGGACAAACAACGCTAATCCGACACCGGCGATGTATACGTTCTAACACAAATAGCCATTCGTTACCTGCCCTTATAGACCCACGCCATAAAATATTCATAATTAAGGTGCGCCATTATTTTATTGAGGCAATTTCGCCCCATCAAATCGCAGTCAAATAAGAACAAACATGAGTAATGTGGATCTATAAAAGTAAATTATTATTATAACTGATAATAAAGTGCTGTCCGTGGATTATCTGTGCAGATAATAAATGGTCCCGTGGTGGGATTACAGCGCAGCAGTGCGGGCAGTGCGGGCAGTGCGCACCGAGCGATAATTCCGTCCCGACGGATTGGCAGTTAAGGAGAGGTGTTAAGAATTTATAAAAGTCAAAAACTCGTAAATCCGAGAGCGCGTTCGCCGCATCGCACTGTTAAAATAAAACTTAATCACTGTTGACATTTGACGAACACCTGGCCCCGCGGCCGCTGCCATTAAATAATTCAAAATTAATGTACTAATTAAATATGTTCCTGTCCGCATTGAGTCATCACGCTGGGGTGTTTCCATAAGATTAATTTGAAAGATTGACTTATGGAGGTTCGCGCGTCGCGCCTCTCGTGCCTTATTTATGACGACTTGCATTATTCAAATTTGATGAGACGTAATTACTCAAAACATCCATAAATCACTCGGTTTATAATACGGTGTTTGGCCGGTTTAGAAATCGTTCCGGCTCGCACCGCTCCGTCGCACTACGATGAAGTCATTGACGTCGTGTTACTTGTATCTAAACATGTCTTTTACTAGAATATAATGACAATTTATCTACTGAAAGACGAATCGTAGAGATTATAAAAGGCGAAATTCTTCCATTAATGAAATAAGAATGGAATTCGACGCGTACTGCGAGAGAAATAGAAGCAAAGAAGGCAATTTCGCTGTAAAGGCACTTGGAAGATGGGGCAATAAAAAGCAATAATTCATTTTCGTTATGCCATGTATGGGTGATAATTTCACATTGAGTCCGCGTCCCGAGGCTCCGGTGCGACAATTCAAGACGCCGTCGGTCGTATATCACTCATTGTGAGTGGCACAAAGCGCTGCAGCTACCACTGCTACCAGCACCGGCCAGCAGCACGACACCCATTCACACAATGGACAAAGACATTTGTTTTCAAACTTCAGAAAAAAGCACCGAAAATAATTTGGTTTTAAGTGAGCTGTCCATAAACAATAAAAGGGCGATCGCAGCGTTGGGAACTCAGAATCCGGCGATAAATATGATCTCGCTCGCCCCCGGCCCGTCGCCGCTCTTAATCGTCTCATTTCAGTTTCACAAAACGCGCGTTATCTCGAAAACAATTCAAACGCCACAAAACCTAAAACGCTTATCTAATTGAGCATTAAATATTTCGTCGAGGGCATTTTATATCGGCTTTATTTTCGGTGTCGATCGTTTTATACGTTTTATCCACCCACGACGTCGGCATCTCGGGTGCGCGTACGATACACACCAAAACAGGAAATATTTGAAAAAAGGTCGGGTTTTATTGGCCGAGTTACCTGTCATTAGGAGCTGCGTTAGGTGTAAACGTGGCTTCCGTGGGGCTTGTACGAGTGCAGTGGAATCGCTAAACTACACCGCAGGGGGCTCGCCGCGGGAACTCGGACCATATATTTTCTATTCTCGGCTCGACAATGACGCGACGAATAAAGACCTTACTATTGTGTCATTGTCATCATTTGTGTTAATACGATCCTTGAGGTTTACACCACAAAGAGATGAAGTTGTCGCGTCCGAGTGTCAATGGTGTGACAACGTGTAAATTAGTAATTATAGGTGTCGCGTCCGGGGGGGCTTTGTGTGCCAGCTCGTGATGATGAGGGGACTACACAGCTACAGAACCATCCGCTTGGGATTGATGAGTTTCGACGATCACATTTGCGAGTTTACGTTTTTTGTTTATTGAGCAGCGTTGTGACGGGCTCCCGCGGGGTCGAGGCCGTTTTTATGTTTCTTAAATGAACGTAATTGCAATGTATAAAATTTTTTCATCGTGTGCATTTGCGGCCAGCAATACCGCCGTGCGCCTCGCCCGCCCTGCATGCCCTTAATAAAGTAATATGCTCTAAATGCACACGCATATAACATAAATTTTGTAATCGACTTGCTCTTTTTATCATGTGAAATTATTACGATGGTGGTCCGGAGCTGTGCTATATCTGGCTTTTAATTTAGAAAAATGGTACTTTGCTTTTATAGTTTGTATGCTTGCATACAATATCAATATTTATTTTTTGCTCTAGGCGTTTAGTTTTATGGTCGTCGATGGTAAATACGTTACTGGGTGCGTAAGAACTATCTATCATTTAGATGCGAGTACTAGCATTAAATGATTTAATGTTTTAAATTAATATGACTGGCTTTGTGTCTAGCTGAATTATTAACGGTTATTCATTGCGGTTTAAGCTGACTAGTAAGTGATGTCTGGGCATGACTTTTATTAGAAGAACTTTCAATGACTTTCTAGCGAGATTCAAGAATACAATACTTGGGATGTTGACATTTAAATTCTTGAATCAGCGAAGAAATCATGAATAACTTTAATTGGTTTTAGAACATAAATAGTTTAACGTATTTCTTCGTGAGTGTCGGTTGGTCCCGCATTGGGTACATCGCCTGCGGCTAGAGGCGACCCAACCTCACTTTTTTCTTTATGGCCAACATTAGTGTTGTGTAAACATATACCTAATTGCGATTTGTTACCAATTTTGTTTTTCATGAATATTTTATAAGCTTAATGGTTTATGACATCTCGTTTTATAATGAGAAAACGCCATTTGAATCAACAATATATTTGTTATAAAACGTTCTGATCGCTTTTCAAGTTAAATTGAAACACGTTAGACATGTAAGACACTTATTACAAAATTATTAATTGCATCAAAATTAGAACATCCGTTTCGAAGCCACAATCGACCAAACAGACAAACAAATTATAATTCAGGGACGTTATAGTTCTATCGTTCTATTTTGACTTCTTGAATCTTTAGTTTCGTCAATGAATTGAATTAATTAACACGAAGGTTATACCATTAATAAATTAAGTTATTTGTTCTTTTGTATTAAGGTGCTATTGTAATAAAATCACCTATTTACTACCTCTTAATTATTATTGTGACCTTAGTATGTGATGTTTCTTAAGATAAGAGAACAAATATCTAACATAGGTTATAACGTATAATTTATTTTTAGGTTGAATAAGTTTGACATAGTTGTCAAAAAATAAAAGGCCCGTTTTGACAGCAGGATACAACATTGCTTTAAAAGTAAGTATGAAAGAGACATAAAACTAAATCTCTTTCGCACTTAGTGGTAAAGCAATCTTCTATCTCTCTCTACTCAGCTGTCAAATCTGACTTCTTAGATTTTGGTGACTTTGGTTATAAAATTTAAAGGAAAACGAAAGGAAAATTAAATTTCTATGTAGAAACTATAACAACAAAAGCTAGGACACTATTCTCGACTAATTGAGAGATCTACAGAAAAAGCTTGTACTATTCATTAACGCATTTGAAGCGCGGGTTAATAACCGGAGCAGGCAGGAAATATAGTCGATATATTGCGCCTGCGCCGATCCGAAATGAGATCGAATTAGCTCGAGATACGGCAGCCGGAGCTCTTAATTTTGATGATAACCCCCTAATGGTCAACCTGAACTCTGATCCACCAAAAGCTTTTTCAAATAACTCATTTTACTATCAGAATTAATTTCAAAACTCATTTTTTATTAAATTTATAATTTGTAGTGTGTTTATTTCAATGTTTGTGAGTGTCTAAAAAGTTTTGTTGCAAAAACTTATTAGTAAACGCAAAAAATTAATGCAAGCGACAGAATTGAATCACAAAACTGCTTTTTTTTTGCTATAATGGCGAATAATTTCTTGCTGTACCGAACAGATGTTCGCAGGCTCATAATAAGCCGTATCGCGTACAAAGCATCGAAATCGGACACCGGAGATAGGGCAGCCCCGATCTGACAACAAAATAATGTCTTACCGTTTTTAAACTTGATTGCCAAACAATTTCAAACCTTAAAATCTAACCAATAAAGCTTCACTAACCCTCAAGAGGCGATAAAACCAAATAAAGCAATGCGTTTTAAAACATTTTAATTTCGAAGTGTACCTTTATAAATGTAGGTTATTATTTTAAATTGAAAACTAAGTCTTTATACTGTTAAATAAAATACTTAATGCGTTGAATAAAGTAAGTAAAGCTAGTAAAAGGGATTACTGCGAGTAATATCCCTAACCTATTGAATTCAGTTGTGTAACCAGTATTGTGAAGCTAATGGGTATCTATTTGCTGATTTATATCTATTGATAATAATCTACATCCATTCAAATCAACTAAATGGATTCGACGCTCGCGCAATTGTACACCGGTGTTTATGGGGTATAAAACATGTTTTTTTTTCAATACACTGTAGAAGAATCGATGCGGAATTGGAATCGGATTATGATCTCATTCATAAAAAAGTAAAATTATATTTCGATCTATCGTGAAATATTAAAATACGTTCAAGAAACGGAATTGAAAAACGTAAAAAAGGATTTATCGGCAAACGGGAACTCAAACGTCATCCAAGTCGTGTAATTGATCCAGGATGTTTTATCTCGATGAGTCCTTTATAATGTGCCCCCGACTCGCTACCCTCCCGGTGAAGGCAGATAAAATCTTTTAAAAGGGTTGCCAACTAAAGATATCACTTAATTTGTAGCCTCTCTTTGTAACAGGAATTAGGGATTTATACCAAACAAATCCTTTTGTACACCGTTGCTCTTTGCAGGGTTAAAATGTTAGGCTGTATACATACGATGCGAGGTTTTAAGATTCGCTTTTTTAAAGATTAGCTTTTGAACGTCTCAATGCTGTGTAATCTTTTTCCTTAGTATTTTAGAAGGGTATTTAGGGCTTATCTTCTTAAGTTCTTTTTAATGTATTGTTCGTTTTGTTTCGCGATATCAAAATTGAGACAAATGAATGACGCTTGTACCCAAAAACGTTTTTGCGTTTATTGTTCAGTTTTTGTTCGTGAAGGCGACAATAAAATCGTGATCAGAGTATTAACTCGTCAACCTTTGTCACTTGTTTGGATTTAATTAATCTAATAACAGCTTACCTCTGTCCACGATTTTGCCAAACATGTTTTTCCCTCTGAGGAAGTTTCTTGTTGAGCAGTTCCATCTTCTGTATTTGAACTGGTGTTGGCATTCTGCGACAGCCATGCTGGCGCCTTTGGCAACTGCTGATAAGACTCCAGGATTTTCTCTGGCTAGTCTTCTCTGTTTCCGCCTGAGGGTGGAGTGAATAGCTGGGTCCATGATCAGAACCCCTGGTGACATCGGTGATAGATTATTTGGCTCTCCAGCTTTGGCTATACCCCTACAACAAAATAGTATTTGTTACAAAGATATCCTCAAAAATTGCAAATGAAGAGCTCATAAAAAAACAAATCTTATTGTCCAAAAGCGATAAGATTGACTTTTGTCACTGTAAAAGACAATGCCTGGCGTTCGAAAAACTTAATAAAGAAAAAAATAAAAACGAAAAATAAACACAAGCTGAACGCCACTTAAGGCAATGGGTGCAACTCGAAATGAAATGCTCATTTGAAAAGGTAAAGACAACAAACAATTGACGACCGAACTGTCAATCCGCAGACGTTTAGATAAATATTTGCGTCGCGCATTAATCCTTGAGGGCCGAGCGGGCAAACACGGCCTGAGAGCGATCGAGATCACGGCCTGTTGACTCGGCCTCGCTTCCCCAACATATTCGGCCTACAGTAAAAAAAGGCCTCGGTGCACTCTCGCGGTGCGTCGCGTTTGGACCGCTGGAAATCGTATTACTTTTCTATTTGCTTTTCTTTGTAGTCGAGTGTTACGTAAATATGAACGTGTTCGTCGGAAATTCTCGTTTCCTTCGAGAATTCATGGAGACGATGTGATGGTTTTAAAATTTTTGTTCTACTTTTAAAAATAATAGACAAAGAGATGAAACGGATATAGGAATTATAGTTTACGCCGCCGTCGGTGCGTGGCTCGCTTTGAAGACGTCTCAATGTTCACGCCTGCGTGGGAGACTCGTAGGAAATAGTTTTTGTGACTTTTATATATTATATAAACACATTAGCACTCCGATATTCATCTTTTACAAAAGCTTAGGCGTCAACACGTCACATTATTACACTTCTTATTAGCAAGCTAATTTAATTTGATTATAAGATGACCATCGGTCAAGTTTTATTACCGTTAATCCAGTTTTTTTCTTTTCATATTTATTGAAATAAATGGATATTGACGGAACTATTAACAGCCAATAAGACATAAGAGATAAACTACTTCATTTACACATTTGTCAAAGCGACACTTAATATTTTATTATGGTATAAAATGAGTAATTTAGTTTTAGTTTTTGGCGAAAAAAACTTAATGGACTCGGTTACTGTTTTTGTCGCAAACATTTATTGGAGGTAATAAGTTAGAAAAAAGCTAGACAAGTGTATTGAATTTAGATAAATCAGGATATAAATCAATCTGATTTAAGTGGCTATGCACTAGCAAGCAATCAAGTGGAAAATATAAATCCGTACGTAGGTGCAATAAATTGGGGCCCAGTTGTGTTGACACCCACAAACGCTTAAAACAAAAACGAGGGATAACCATATTTGCCTGTCCATAATATAAGGTCCTTCGCACTTGTCACGTTGGTAGAACATCAAATAGTGGTACAACACAAAGTCCTCGGGGAAAAAATTCTGAATGGCTTTCACGAACAAACGTAATGTGTGCACAGCGATAAAGCCTGTGTGAATGTGTCAAAATATTGTCTTTTGGAGGCTTGTGTCTCCTTGTTTGAGTAATTAAGAGTGTTCCTGTGCCGTTTTTGAGTAGTTTCGAATAGAAATGGTTTTAATCTGTGTCACATTTGAGACACAGCTCCGACTACAGTTCTGAAATTGACTCGGCTTAAATTTAGACAGATCCAGATAAGTTAACTCGCAGTTAACAGTACCATTACGTCAGTGCCAAATAATAATAATTAAATAAATTATGCAAAAACAAAACAAGATCAATGCCAGCGACATTTCCTTGATACGCCTTCCTCGCTATTTGAATTTAGCAACACATGTCTTTAAAATGGAAGACTTCATTCGTGGCACGCCGCCTGCATACGAATAAGCCCTTTATTATTTAATTTGTTGGCGACTTGCGAGGCGTCAAAATATCAAAGTTTATAAACCAAGACCTAAAGACCTTTTGAGTGTTAAGTTTAATAAGTGGAGCATGTGTCTCGGTATGCTGGTCTTTGTTATCAGAGGTATCGTGACGCCGGCACGCGATTTCGAGCGTAATGTAATATGGACTACGACTGATGAATACGAATGAAGTAAGGTGTGGCGATTTCTTTTTTGCTTGAGGCAACGCATGAGGATTTAATGTGCTCCAGTTGGATATTAGTGCCCGGGGGTTCAATCCGTCGACCCACTGGGCATATTTTAAAAGGCCTAGCAATTAAAACCAAGAGAGGGAATCAATTATATTGATTATTTTATCCTATATACCGTTGTTTATTTGATTACCTTTTTCTGATTTATTTTGTAGATTTCGTTGCTCTAAATTGAAAAATGAAAGCAATTTTTCGTGTTGTCATTTTTATTTTTAAATAATGATTCAATTCGTTCTCATTTACGGTTGAGATTTAAAATTAAAATATATAAGCACTTAATTAAACGTTTAAATTAAGAATTGCGACACTTCATCTGTTCTTATTTTAATAAACGGACATTTAACTTATTTTTGCTTGTCTGAAGTAGTCTGCAAGTTTATTTTTAAATCTGTCCACGTTAAGAGTGTGGGTATGAGAGGAATGGAACCGATGTACCATCTTCCGGCAGCTGGGTAAGGACTAAGTGGACCGCTTTATATTTCATATTGCCTTGATAAGATTTATAGTTGAACTTGCTCACTTTATTCCGTTTTGTTAAATTATATTTAAAGAAGAAAAAAAAATGAAGTATGTTAATCGTGGTGCCTATTAACGTCTCGAATGTCATTATGGTATCTGTTTTCGATGATTTATGTTCCAAACAGCAAAAATAAGGAGTGTTGCATGTTTTTTTGTAATGTTTTGTCCGGTTACCGAATTTATAATAAGAGTTATTAGTTTATATTAATCTTTATAAAGCTATTATGTTTGACGTTATATTGATTAATAATAAACCTGATGAATGAGATGAAAATAAGTTAAAGATGGGTCTTCATTTATTTTTATTATAAAATTTCATCATTGAATGTTTGCAATAAAGTTTTAAAGTCAAATCAGAGGTAAAAAAAGAGTTTTTAGTTATAAATCATGATGATGGATTCAAAATTAAATGTTTCTTTCTTGAAGTACTACCATTAACACAGTTCACGTAACATTTACGACAGTTCTGTAGAAAGTTGGTAAAAATTCCGTTGAAAGAATTCACGCCTCCGTCGGGGTCGAGAACGATTGTATCGCGCACTTTGATTGCTCTTATACGTGTTTATATATTAAAATAGAAGGCCTTTTTACTCTAAAAGTGGGTATAACATTGTTTTACTTAGATTTATTAACAGTTAAAACTAAAACGCAAACTTTCTAAGCATGTGTTGAAGATTTATAAAAAACGTTTATTAAGATTCGTCACAATCATCTCTGTCGATTATTTTCTGGAATGTAATCGGTGGATATTCATATTATATATATAAATATTTTCTCACATAATATGGTTGAAAATAGCCAGGCATAGGTATAATACGATTCACTCCTATTTCTACATTTCATTGGTCTTTAAATTGATCAATAAGTTAAAATCTAGACAGCGTTTAATGAAAACGAAGGCTGTGTTGCCGCCGTCGGCAAAATGTATGACCGGTGAAATAATTATTTTTTCTATTAAAACTTTAAATAACTAATTTAAATATTTACCTATAAGAAATAATATCCATTCATATGAATCCAAAAATACAAAGTATTCCTTTGTTAAAGTTTTTACAAGTATCATTTCATGTGCCAAGTTTCTTCAACTGTCAAAAACTCCTGAAATAGTAGTAGACCTACGTTTAGTATGTTTTTATCTTAAATTGATTAATTACTTAAACATTAAGTATATTTGTACAATGCAATAGCACGCGCCACTGTATGTTGACTAAGTTATTAACTAGATAATGAAATGTAATGCTTATAAATTGTATAGAGGTGGCCTTATATAAATTCTAAACTTATAAATCATGTATTCATGTTTAAATTGTTCACTTATACTTTATTTATAATAGTATTTCACCCGCGCAGTTCCCGTTCCCGTGGGAGTACGGGGATAAAATATAGCCTATGTTACTCCCTGATAATGTAGTTATCCATTGCTGAAAGAATTTTTCAAATCTGTCCAGTAGTTTCGGAGCCTATTCATTTCAAACAAACATACAAACAAACAAACAAATCTTTCCTCTTTATAATATTATTATATAATATAATATTATAGTGTAGATTTACTGAGTGTTTTTATCGTAAATAATTCATTTTAAGATTTTGTGTATTAATTGTACATTTACTCCTAAATTGTACTTAAATATTTAATTAACTTAGCATTTAATGTTTCCTCTTATACAAACACTTTCATTAATATTCATAAAATTAATTGAAACATATAGTTTAACATTAATTAAAGCTACAATTCTAACTTGCAACTGCAACATAGTAACATGACAGATCTCTTAATAAGTATTACACATTTCTTGGCTTAATTTAAATAACTTCCTTCAATATCTATGATAGACTAAACTAAGCTGTCTTTAGATGAGTTTGTAATAAACAGGCTATTTGCTGAGTGTCTTTTTGTAGGGGAATGCCCGGCACAACACTGTAGTACCCAAAATAAGTGCAACTTAAGTTGCAATAGCCTTCAGGTTTAAATTTATTTGCGAAAAATTCTTTTGAGTCCAGTTTTTGTGCGTTAGGTGCATTTTTTAAGAAACTAAATGTTTCACTAAATAAGAGCTAAAAAAAGATAATACACAGTTATAAAACAGGAGAAATGTATTTTTTTTAATCGTTAGAATGTACAAAATGGTTAAACATCGAACAAGTTTATTAGTATCGTAAATAAACGTTTACGTTCCGGTCGCGCGGATGCGTTTGCGCGTTTTCAATATCAACATAATTTATGTTGAACTTGATACATTGCTAATTGGCGCAGTATTTATGTGATGTTGCTTTTATAATGTTTACACTAAATTAATGAGTTCCAGCGGTTTTTATATAATTTGGGAAAATTATTGCGATTTAATGTACTTAATTTTATGTGTTTGTTTAATTTCATTCTTTATTTTATTACTTTTGCGTTCTTTCGATGCCTGTGTAGTTTCTTAGATTAAATAAATTGTTTCTTTCTTTGCCTATAAGGAATATTATAACTATGGTTTCTTAATATATGCGGTATTAAGTATCGCTAGTCATAAACCAAGACGAATGACTTAAGAAGTAGGTGTAAAATAATACGACCTTTGAGCCCAAGTAGTTAGATTGACAAATTAAATATAAATATGAAGAAAAATAATGTCATCGCCATTTAAACCATAATGTATTGGAAACTTGACTAATATTTATTAATTTATTCATTTTTATACAGATTTTGACGCGAATTTATATTTCAATCATCATTACCATAATTTTTATAATGTTTTTTGCAGTTTACGTCATCGTTTGAATTGTTACTGTCTGTGTTTGGATATTGTAGCGAATGATTGCGACACTTCTTTGTTAATTTATGTTAATTAATCCGTTTTAACATATTATTTAGAGACATATTAATGTGTAATTGATTCCATATTTAACTAAAAGTATTTTAACTAAGTTACTTTCTGAAACAACAATTTTATTAAATGTCTTCAAATGTTAATTCTAATAGATTTCAAAGTCTACATTTAGGGATTAGGTGGGTCGCATACCAGAAGCTGTATGATAGTGTATGCAAATAACACTTGATGTCCCTGTCAGTCACTGACAACGCGACGGGAGGTGACGGGATCACGGGAGACACACTTTGTCATCACGATAATAAAATGAGCAACTGTTGCCAAAAACTGTTGAAACTCAAGATATTTGTTTAAACGCAGATCATTTATCGTGTCATGCCCATATATTCAAGGTATATGAGTAGGTTGCAATACGTGTTTTGGATGTCAATGAGTAAGTTAAGTAGGAAACATTAGTCACTAGATATTAAATACAGATGCGTACGTGAAATGTCATATTTAATCTTGCATCAACTTTATATTATTTATCACATATTCTTACCATTTATCTTTTAGCTAGATTTTACAGTTTAAACCAAGCGCTTTTCGAGTTAAAGTTTATTTGAGTTGTGTCAGAAACCCATTAAATTGATTTCGTTTTATGAGCAACCCGTTTCAAACAGTACAACCAATTGGTTACTTGACGTACTACAGTATTAAATTTTAGTATGCTATTATCGATTTCACACTACTACGCAAGTTTTATGCCTTGTTTAATACTCCGCTAATTATTTCGAGCCCAATTTGTGTTGAACATCTGGTAAGATAGTGCGTACAATGTTTTGAAGTGTTGGACAGTGCTATGCGGAAGGTGTAATAACACAACAACAACAGTAAATTGCTTGCACTCTCGTATAATTTATGACAGTGAGAGTAATTGTCAAATAGTAAGAGATATTACCTATGTTTTATGTGCTATGTTTTTACTTTTTAGTACACAAAGTAGCTTCGATGTTTTGGACTTTTAACAATGACTACTTAGAGATTTGACATCAAATTATGCGGAATACAAAGACACTACGACCATTTTTTGAACATAGACTAACTAGGGATTTGACATTAAGTTATTAAGGTAAGATTCGGGGACATATAAGTGCGATATGACTACGATAACTATACCTATATATCAACATCCAACCTATGACATTAGAAACGTCAACAAGACACCTACAAACACTCTAAACATCAAAGATCAAAGCAAAACAAAACAGACACGCCACTCACCACCACATACTGCCGCGTCCTCTCCGAGGTTTGTTGGCAGCGTCGCACGTAAAACACAGAATGATCACAAATAACCACAGGCACTGCATTGCGATGGGCGGACCCCGCGTACATGAGCGCGGCGCTTCGAGTCACGTTTACGTCTGACCAGACTGGCAAGCTGTACCCACGTTCGTCGAGGCGGGGTCGCGCTAAGAATTGGTGGGAGGCATCTACCTGTCACAACGCCCGATTGGTCTCACACTTCTGTTATTTTTTTTTGGTGTTACGAGTAATCTTTGTCGTGTTTAGGTCATTAGGTTATGTGAGATAATTTTGGTAATCAGTTTGTGGTAAGCTCAAGTATTGAGGCTAGCAAGACTATATTATATTTAAATAAAAAATAGTTTTATGCTTGACATTAAAAAAAAGTGTATTTACCTTTTTTTGCACAAATGTAGGGCACCAAATTTAAATAACAAAATGGTATGAATATTCCTCGTAAATTAAATTCAATATTTAGAGTTAAAGTCACACTGCTAAAATTGAAATCCCCTTTTAAGGTCATTTAATAATTTATCTTTCCATTAGAGCCTTCAGGTAACTTTTCCCTGAAAATAATCCATAGGCACCTGTGTGAATATGGTCCTTATTGCCATACCCTTAAAACCATAAAATAAATCTTAAGTTCTTGTGTATTATCACAAGCACATATGAACTTCTACGTAGCGATGAATGAATTGCAACTTTGTTACATGATGTAACTTAATAGTAACTCTTGCGCACATTTCTCTGAACTAAGAATAAGCAAGAGTAGTAATAATAAACAAACTAACACCCGCCTGACAGTAACTAACAACGGTTACTTACTTACTAATTAAAGTTTAGTGTTTACTGTACGAGAAAGAGTAAATTGAAAATGTTTCTTTGCCTAAAATATTTAAGAAATGTTTATTTCCTAATGTTCTTGCACATGCTGGTATAAGAAATGAATACAAAAATAGTAATTAAACCTCTATTCACGTGTAGTTCCAGGACAATAAATTTGGCCTGAGTAAAAATCCATTGATAAAAAATGCAAAAAAAACATATAACTGTATTTTATATAATTTTAGCTCAGTGCAATAAATTCCACCCTAACCATCGTGAAAATATTTTCATACTTCAACTCCATCATGTAGAAAAATGATTAAAAACCTCATTTCAGTTCACACTTGCCGGCGCGTGAGTCAGCGTTTCGCGCGTAGCGGTGGGAGGGGCGAGGCGAGGCGGTGACCAATCAGAGCTCAGCGCCGGTGCGCTGGCGCACACAGCCCGCGACCACGTGCGACTCAGGCCGTGCGCCCACGCTTCAAACACGCTACTTGTGATTCGGAAAATGATTTTTGAAAATGGAACAGGACTTTAAATTGATCAAAAGGCCAAATTATCTTAATTAAAAAACATTAACATTCGTGTCGCAATATCATCTCAACGAGAATCAATGTTTAAATCTTGGTGTTCTTTTGGAATGCAATAAATGTACCTACTATAAAATATAGATTAGAACATCTCTTGGCAAAGTTAGTTCAATAACTTTACATAAGCGACTATTTAATGGGTTTTATTCATAGTGAAATCCTGCAGTGTTGAATGGACGAGTTATGTACAGAAATCCAAACGCAAAATACTTTTCGTGGTTTTCACTGCTTCGCACCGACACGATTATACTGTTTTAAGGTATAGCTTCTTAAAGTAAATTCATCAATCAGACAGTAAACGAAAATAAAGTTGCAACAATTAGAATTGCATTTGTTTTAAAAGATTTTGTAGAACCTACAACAGTTCGTGGCATCATTGTTTGTACACCACATATTTAATTTACAATGTATCGTCATCCTATAACGAAATATGGTACCCATAATCATGTCACTTCTTCTTCATATAGATACTACATTCTACCATCCTATAACATGCGAGGTGCTATTAAAAATGAAAGCCTTCAATGCATTCTTGCTTGCTACGGATCTACGCATCAAGCGCGCCCTTATAAAGACATCAACGCGGGCGGGCTGCGGAATGCAAACAATTTGCGTCCGTATTTATAGTCCGAGAATAAATTCTGTTGTTAATAAAATTTAATTAAATATTTGAAAAATATTCAAAAACTTTGATACTGTTTTTTTTTATTCTTGGTAAATATTAGTAATAAGTGTACCTCGGCATGTGCAGCAGTGAGCTTCATATTCGTAGTTTAACGATAAACTGCACAAAAAAAAAACAGTAACAATAGATGTAATTGACTGTTTTATTCATGTTTTCTGTTAAAGTAAACTTTCCTTAAGTTAACTGCATAGCCCAGCCGCTAACCCATTACAGCTATCCTGAAAAAAACGCTAATTTTGAAAGGAAGTTACCATTTAACCCACTTAAATGTCACAAAAACAAAAATAAAACACATTGCTCATAAAATTATAAAGCTGTCCTCAAGTGTTTCTCAAATCGACAAAAACTTGGCACGTGTCGTTACTTCGTCAGTCGTAAGTTACATGTGTCGTCAAGATATTGAGGGTTAATTGATTTTGTGTGTTTGGTTCAGAAGGTTGAAATATGTATTTCTTTTGAGGGTTGAAGGCCAGATGGTGAAGGTCGCCCCTAATTGGTGTTGGGTGTTCCGTTTTTATGAAGAGGTCAATAAATATTTTGAGTTGTTTCTTCTATGCTAGCTTATTTAGAAGTAGTAGTATTATCAATTCCTTCAGAATTATTGTATCTTCAGAAATTTTTAACGGTTATAATTGCCATTGTTGTATTGTGAATTCGTTTACTTTCCTTTAAAAACAAAATACTGGAATATCATCTCACCGCGTAATCTCTCAAGAAAATTAATGTGTGTGCAATCATTAACAATACAATTGTTTTCGTAATCAGTGTAAAAGCTGCCATTCCTGTATTATTGTACAAACAAAAAATCTATAGATACGGTCGTACCTAATTTTAACGGTACCTCGAAATAATAATTAAAACATACAAAATTAAATGTACACATTGTTACCACTCAATGGAATTCCTTCACGCTGACAAAATCGTGCCATAATTTTTGGTAGTCACGGTAAATTTTGTTAATTTGCCAATTGAAAAATACACACCTTATGTGCTAGCTTCAAGGTTGAAAATCGCTTGTGATTTTTTGGCCAAGCGTTGAAAACTTCATTCAGTGAAACAGAAGTGTGCTGGACAATGGTTACCGTGAAATTAAGACTAGTGGAAATGAATAAACGCTCATTACGAGCTGTTGAGCATTGTTGAGTAAATTCGTGAAAAAAAATCAACCATTTGAAATTTCACTCAATGGCGTTTTCGCTAAGGTTCAAATTCCCCTGTCAAAAATTAAAGGTAGCACTTCACGGGTGACCGAATCTTGTAAATAATTAACAATGGGGGTGTCGAACATAAATTCGGTGTATTTTTTCTAGACGGCGTTGTTCATGTGTTTTATGGTACACATTGTGATAAGTGAACGGAATTGATTAGTTTTGTTGGAGGTCATGAATGAATGAATGAATGGCTTGGAGATATGTGGAATATCAGCTGCTACTGAGGTGAGGTGAGTCATAGATTGTCAGCTGTTTTCGTTGGAATGATCAAAATTGTTGTAAGGCCCCTTGTAAGAATTTAGCTGGCTAAGTAATATCTGCTGCATGAGTCCATCGAAGGTTAAGTTAACCTTGCCAAGGTTGTTCCGTGGATGGTTGACCATTCCTTCATATTATAATACTAGCTGACCCGCGCAGCTACGTCTGCGTCACATTTTTCATTACTGCTCCGCTCCTATTGGTCTTAGCGTGATGATATATAGCCTATAGCCTTCCTCGATAAATGGGCTATCTAATACTGAAAGAATGTTTCAAATCGGACCAGTACTTCCTTCTATATTAGTATAGTTATAATACTAGATTTTGCCCGCGACTTTGTACGCGAATATCTCGTTTTTTCCCGTTCCTGTAGGAATTTCGGGAAATTCTCTCTTAATGCTCCCCTACACTCTCTAAGGAAGCTACAAGACAAATTTCAGCTTTCTACGACCAATAGTTTCGGCTGTGCGTTGTCCTTCAGTCACTCAGTAACGGAAGAATTTTATATAAGTATTAGGATTCTTTATTGATGTTTAACAAGAATTGCACTAGGTACATGGGTATATCTATACTAATATATAAAGCTGAAGAGTCTGTTTGTTTGTTTGAACGCGCTAATCTCAGGACTACTGGTCCGATATGAAAAATTCTTTCAGTATTAGATAGCCCATTTATCGAGGCCTATTTAATAAACCTTACTTAGTGCTTTAGGTGTAAAGGTCTCGTCAATACGAATAAAATAAGCCCAAACACTTGTTAGTTCCTACATACCAATGTGGAGTTCCCTTGACTCTCTTTCGTCTCCATCATCAAGGTCTGATCCAAACCTTCATTGTTTTGTAGTATCACCCGATATACACACGAATTTCCCTTTTACTCGAGAGTTGCCCTCGATTTCTCAGGATTTCGAATATCAGATCCTGACTTGGTGGCAATAGAACCAACTTGGTAGCATACCCTTTCATATAAAATAAGATTCATCGAAATCGGTTCATAAACGACGAAGTTATCCGCGAACACACATAAAAAAAAAATATAAATATATATATATAAGTCGAATTGAGAACCTCCTTTTTTTGAAGTCGGTTAAAAATAAATGTGACTTAAAATACTTATGTGTGTATATAAGTGTATGTATGTTCGTGTGTGTGTATTATGATCGCATAGAAAAGCTTTTTTAACCGACTTCAAAAAAAGGAGGAGGTCCTCAATTCAGTTGTATTTTTTAATGTTTGATACCTCATAACTCCGTCATTTACGAACCGATTTTAAAAATGTTTGTTTTATCTGAATGGATATACTTCTCGATCGGTCCTATAGAATTTTTATCAAAATCAGTTTGGAAGTTTGGTTATTTCAATCAAAATAGCTGGAATTCGTTTACTTGGATCTAAGTAAACGAAATTGCATATTTTGCTTTCCTGCGATTTTACAGTGGTGTTGTTAGGTGTGAGGTACCACTAAAAAGTGAAAAATAAAACACTTTTTACAATAAAATACAACCGACTTCCAGATAAAAAAGACTACAAAGTAAAAAGTAACTTTAATTTCGGAAGTCGGTGTCAAAATACGAAGAGACTGTCAAAAATACCGACTTCCGAAATTAAAGTAATTTTGACTTTGAAGTGTTTTTTTTTATTTGGAAGTCGGTAGTATTTTTTTGTGTTAAGCCGTTGGTTCTGGCCGGTAGATCTTTCATAGTCGTAACTGGCAGTCACAGTTCGAAACTCTGACGATCAGTCATGCTGAGCGGCATCGTGATACCCAGTTACTGGGCTTTGGAGTTCAGGTAGACTGTTCGCTACGTGTGAAATACTGGGCGAACTGACAATTTCATATTTGGAAAGAATCCAGTGTAGGATCTACACTGGATTCTTTCCAAATATGAATTTGTGTTGCAAGTTCTATCTGAACTTGTCATGTTCGGAATTCGGACGTTCGGATCTAGTGGTACTTGAATTCAGATCAAGTGCATCTGCCATCTGTAGTGCTATTCTGTAACAACATTTTTGTACCTCGACAGCGGAATCCAAGGTGAGTTTCAAATTAAGACCTTTATGCTGTGTGCAATAAAGCTCAATTTGTGAGTTTTGTCACTCAGGTGAAGCTCGATATCGAAATAGTTATTTACAGAATAGACTAGCTGCTTAGACCAAAAGCCGACACCAGCATAATTAAGGAAATGCTAGGCAGATAGTTTGAAACCATCGCATTAAAGCAGTGACACAAAGCTTCAGCAGACTTGAAGGAATCGTATTAAAAGACTGTCAAATAAATCATCTGGATGGCTAGATATGCTTGCGGTCATTTGCATCACAGCTAAATTTAATTTAAAGCAGATCTTAGCTCTTCATCATATCAGCCGAAAGACGTCCAAATGCTGGACATAAACCTCCCCCATGTGTCGCCACAACAAACGGTCCTGTGCGTCCCGTATCTATTACAAGACCTCTGAGGTACCATGCTGAAAACCGCCAGTATTTCATTAAAGTTGAAAAGTTAAATCTCACGAAGAGGATTCATTTGGATAGAACCTAAATCGTTATAACTTAAAATCTTAACTTTAACTCGCAAAAACAATGCTTTAGTACCTAAACAATTTTAAAACCATGCTTAGTTCAAACCCTAGTCCCCGAGACATTGAATTGAATTAGCTTTCAACGGAATAAACGACGAATCTCATAAAAGCGAAGAAGTGGTTAACAAAACACCGAGGCACGAACAAATAAAATAATACACACCTAATATTTTTCACAAACATTTTTTCGAACATAGCAAACTTTGTTTATTTCAAACAACCGACAGCTTACTGCCAAAAATAAACACGAAATAAAAAATCTTGTCTATGATTCATGGCGCTTTCCCATCCCTCGCTTATCTCTGACGAAACACAAATATCATCACTCTAAGACAATGCACAACTTTACAAATAAGTTCTATAAACTAAAAACGAGCTACACCTTAAATACTGGAATCACCCATTCGAAAACCGACTTTATCATTGTTCAATTCAAAGTCCAAATCAGATTGTTAGTTGTTACTCTCCGGAAAAACGGTCAGAAAAATTTTACCGGGTACATTGCTTATTGCATGTTTATTGCTCAAAGTGAACGTAAATACGGTTTTATTGTATTTACGGATAGCCGGTCCATTGAAACGAGTCAGTGTGGTCGCCTCCCGGAGTGTGATAGGAAAAAAAAGACCATTCGAACTCACAATAGTTTTATGGCGATGACAACTGTATTAAGTAGCCGACCGTTTTCATCTCCGGAATTGTTAAGGTACCGCCAAATTTAACACTAGATGTAAAGTAGCTGATGACTTTTGTATGACTGAGCGTATTCTTTGGAACCACCATCTATTAAAACTCGGTGGCTGTTATGAAAAATATACGATGTCATCGTTTCAATCCGTTCGTCCGTTCGTTATTTCATGGTTGAGAGTGCGGTCCCAGCCTTAATTTGGACATCTCTGTTTGGGATGGTTTGCCTCGGATGTTTTAATTTTAATGGTGATGGGAAAAATTATGTCTTGAGAAATTCTTTGGTTGTTAATAAAAACGAGATCGGTGTCTGCAATTAGTAAGATTTATTCATTTTCTTGGGATTTTTTAAGAACTTGTTAATGACCACAGTTAGGTACAGTTTTTGTAAGATCAAACAAATATAACAAATAAAATCTGTTGTTTTTCCTACACCTTATTAGAAAAACATTTAGGACTAATCATTAACTCAAATCTGAACCCAATTCACAATCAAAATCAGCGCAAAAACGAGACAAAATAAATCCAATCAAAGACTATAAAGAAAAACAAAATAGGCGAAAACCTACCACAGTCGAACCACGGAGGTCTAATTCGGCCAAGAAGCACAAACAATCATTAAGAAACAAACTCATTTGGCATTAACACACATCCTTACTAATGACACAGGCACAGAAGAACACTATTTCATCGCAAAAACCTCAAGTAAAAAAAAACGCCAAGTCTAAAAATTCCTGAGCACATTTAGTCGACGATATGGCCGCCCCCCAATGATATATTGACCGCTCATATAGACTAATAGCATTTTAATACCACGGCTTAGTCATTGAGAACACGGCTCACAAAAAAAGGTGTGAGTGATCCTCCATAAAAGATGGGAACGATATTCAATGAAATTCCTTTTGCTATTAAGAAGTGTGGTTTTTGTGTGAATTAATTTAATTAGAGGTTTCGTTTTAATTGATGTGAATCGAACTTATCATCAGTATGGTCAACACAGGACAGGACACAGGACAGTTCCTACTAGTATGTGACCTTATTAGTAGCACACATTTGAGGTAAAACGTGTAGCGACTTGATTCATCTCAACTTAGAACGAATAGCTAAACGAATGCAGACTCTGTTTTTTTTTTCCCCTAGATAGGCATACGTTTGACCACTATCTCACGTGATGGTAAGCGATGAAGCGGTCGAAGATGGAGCACGTTTGCCTAGAAGCAACCTATTCACTCTTGTCTTAAAGACTCCCAGGTTGTAGCTATCTGGAAACACAGACTCTGGCAGGGAATTCCACTCCTTAGCTGTACGCACTGTGAATGTGTTCCCAAAACGTTTTGTGCGTGTGGGTGGGATGTCCACCATGTACCGGTCGCGCATCGCCGTACGTCTTGTGGTCCGATGATGGAACGGACTTGGCGGAATTAAATCATGCAATTCCGTCGCACACTCCCTAAAATGCAACCGATAGAAAACCGACAGGCTTTCAGGTCTATTTTTTTTCCTGTTTACGTCTAAATGGCTGAACAAATTTGGATGAAACTTGACACACGGCTAGACTGAGCCCTGTATAAAAGTATTGTATCTACCAAGATGTAAAAAAAAATAAAGAAGAATGGAGATGAATGTGTGATGTGATGTGTGTTGTGTGAGATGTATGTCGAGATAATTTCCAACTATCACGAGAGGAAAAGCGCTGCCTGGAAGAAGCCAGTATTATATAGAGATAAAAATTGTTTTTTTTTTTTATACGACCTGTAACAGAATAAACGCAATATGAAATGGAAATGCTGGCGGCGAGACTTTGTATGTAAAAAGTCATAATTCGAGGTTAGGCTCTCCACTGTTTTCTCCTCCAGTATTGAACCGATTTAAGAAAATCTTTTACTGATAGAAAGTCAAAAGTGTAAATGAAATTTGGAGAAAATGATAGAGGTGTGTGGTACAGCGTTGAAAGTAGGATTTTTATTTCAAACCTACTTCAATATTTTCACTTAGGTACGGACAATCTTCAATCCTCAAAAATCAAAATAAAATGAGAGGTATCTACACTAATTTATGCTTTTGCTAATCGATACAAATAATTAAGGTATCAATGAAAACCAGTCGGCCGAACCACCTATTATATATAACATAATCGCTATTTTTGTCTCCAGCAGAATATGTAAATCGCTATTTTAGTCTTCAGACTAATCGGTCCAATTTCCGAAACACGCCAAAAGAACACCTGGCTGTTTTATTCTGTAATAAACAATCATCGTTGGAAACTTAATCTACCTCTCTATTATAAACTAGAAACTATAAATATGACATTAATATTTGGTTGCTGAACTATGAATAAAACTGCGATATCTTACCATGCAAAAGTAGAAATAGATGAATGTATGTCTGCTACTCTATCATACCAGAACGGCTGAATGGAACTGGATAAAATTTGAATAGATAGACTGTTACCTATCTCTCACCGGCAAATCGAAAGTTGATTCTCTTGCTCAATTCTTCCGGCAATCTTTATTATACCCTTTTTTTGGGGAAATCATCAAATGGCACCTCCCGCTCTGGGGGGAGCAGAAGGGTGTGTCAGACTCCTACTGACTAAAACCCATCCGTGTTCCTCCTAGTGCCCTTTGTGTTTCAGGGCCGCGGTGACTCTTTCGAACAAATTCCGCAACCCTGGCAGACACTGATCCTAGCGGGCCTCGTCTACTGTGCTGACATCTCCTTGAGGCACGCGTGGAACACAACGCACCGTCGACCCGGGCCTGGTCCTGATCGGACAGCGAAATTTTTATTATACCGACTGTGTGCAATCTCCAAGGTGCCAGAATTTGTTTTCTAGTTATTTTTATCACGGGAGTTGGTTCTCTTAGAACAACTGCCGACACACACGCGGGCGAAGCCCCTGGCAGAAGCTAGTGATTCATAACTCAACTCACGCACTGGCAACACATGCAAATTGATGTAACAAAAAGGTATAAAAAAATATTTAGAGGTGTCAGTAATTTCGATGTGAGCGAGGCGAGCTCTTTATTTTCCCGCGCCGAACTGTCAAAATTATGACATATGCATGCATGCGAGCGGCACCTTTTGCACAGTTTCCTTGCCACACGCAGTATTCGGGAGTTCTTCGCAAAATAAAATGCTCCAAGGCACCGGTTTTTTTTAAATCTAAACGCTGTTGTAATATGGCAGCTTGGAATATCTTAGTGCCTTTTTAAACTGTCAACAATTTCATGTATGTAAGATATCTATACTAATATCTATACTAATATATAAAGCTGTAGAGTTTGTTTTTTTGCTTGAACGCGCTAATCTCAGGAGCTACTGATCCGATTTGAAAAATTTGTCAGTGTTAGATAGCCCATTTATCGAGGAAGGCTATAGGCTATATTTCATCACGCTATGATCAATAGGAGCGGAGCAGTAATGAAAATTGTGACGAAGACGAAGTTGCGCGTGTCAGCTAATATTCAAATATGAGCTCGATTATTATAGGCAACTCAATATAATATCAACAGATAAATATGAGCGAACTGAGACAAAGTTGCTTCCGAAATAAAGCTTAAATATTAGGCTTAGTTCGATGGTAAACTTGAAGAAGATTTCATAGCCGCATGTGTCGATATTTGAGGTTAAGCAACTTGCCGTAGTCAGTCTGTGGATAGGTGACCATTTATTACTCAGATGGCATGCCGATGCTGGTTCTGACTCTCATTTCTTGATACTGTCGTTATGGGTAGCCAGAAGCCAGAAATTTGACACCAGCCAAGGAGTATCGTGTCTATTAGTTCCTGTTCTGTGGAGATCAGATGGCAGTCGCTTCCAGAAAAATGCGTGTATACTGCTGTAGCAGCTTAGCTTAGCTCTGCTAGTGTAAGAAATAAATACTTTAATAATTACCCACTAACTAAATAGGTACTGTATAATAAACTGTCTGTAACACCAAAAATATTCCGTTTGACATTAAGAAGTGTTATTACGTCGCGCCCGAAGGCATCAACTGAGTTTCCCTTTCGTCCGGTCATCACGCGATGCAAAAACTGAGCGAACTAGTTCTCGTATAATTGAGCTGGCATCATCTAGCAATTGTCAAGGTCGCGACCTTGAACAAGTTCAAACGAGACGATACAGTAGCGCTAAGATCGCGCTGGGTGGCGATTTTGTGTGTAACCTTTGTTCATAATCGATTTATGAATACCTATGATTTGAATTAATATGCAAGCTATTACTGCTCAAACACGGAAATACCAATTTAAAACTAATACATTAGAAAAGGTAGTATTGTTTGTTACCTATCTATGGATTAGAATTGGCAAGCGTTGCTAAACCTCGAATATAGACGGTACGGCTGTAGGTATTATTTTGATATGACTTAAAATGTCATAGGCTATAGAATTAATGCACGTTTTTTCATGTTTTATCCAATTCCTGTGGAATTGGTCGCCGCCGCGTCGCATAGGAGCGAATAAATAACTCAGCAAAATTGTTCTTCCTGGTTATCAGAATTATTCCCTTGCACGGATTTCAACTTATTTGATCCCATTATCTCAATGGTTAACTCCTTCCTTACCCTAACATGTTTCATACAATCCGTCCATTGTAGAACAGTTGTGTATCTACACAACTTTCCTTACGACATGTTCCTGCGCGTCGTCCTACCGAGATGCAGCATTTTAGGTCCACCACTGTGTCCGTATAAGATTTTGTATCCCTCAGGCGAAATCAGGTCGGGGACTATTAAATACATTTTTTGAATATTTCATCAGGTAGGTATTGAAATAAAATTAGGTTTGTTTAATGATCCCCCAACGTCTAATTTATCATATTTTTTCATAATATTTTGGTTTATTTTTGGAATGGTAATGTTTTTTTAGTGTCGTTTTTTTTTGCAAGATTATTTTAAAGGCATGGATAACTATAGGTAGTTCAACAAAAATTAAGGTTGTGTTTTAAAACTTCTACAGTAATTGTGTTAGATAGCTAGTCAAAACCTCAGTTGCGCAATCCAGAGTTATCTTTTAACTAGTTATAAACACCAAGTTAAATAAGAAATTATTCATAAAAATGGCCTCTGGGTTAGTTACTAACTTGAAATTAAAATATGACTGGTTTATGCAAGAGAACCTATCGCTAAATTCTATGCATTCCACGGACTCAGACAGTCCAAAATAGCTTTAAAAAAATATTTTCCCACAAAAGGAAGACAACTAATATCCCCAACGAACAGAAAGGCTTCTAGACTATTCTATAGGCTAACAATAAGTCATAACACCTATTTCATCCACGCGTGATGTAAAAATTTCCGCGCCTCGCCACTCTCGCCACCGGAGGCGATCTCCGGAATCTCTCAGCGTCACGGGAGGGCACGATGAGGTCTCGGCTAGTGATGTGCGGGTTATCCCGGGATCGGAAATGTGTTTACCCATATACACATTGCCAATCCCGTGATAACCGGTACCCCCCGAGGGATTTATTCGTGGAAAGTAATTATTTGATGACTGTACGAATCTGGCTTACAAAAACTTCTCAAAAGTTGTGCTTGTTCTAAAGCCGAGTAGTTACAACTTTTTGTAGGTAAATCATTTGTACAGTTTACAAGTAAACATTTGGATTTCGCAAATAACTCAGAAAGTACATACCTATACGGGATAGTAGTTCTTACTTCTAACTATAAGGCTGAAAACCCGAGATAATTTTCAAAAGTCTAAACAATACAATTCCATGAGTAATATTTGTGGTTTTGCGAAAAGTCTAGTAGCGTACAAATCTCTATAATTTATGCCACATGTAATTAGCATTATAACAACAATGACTTTTGAAGTAATTCTCAAGTTTTACCGAATAAAACCTTATAAACTTCCACCCACAAAAGTCCGGGAAATGTGATGACTGAATTGAAAATATTGTAATGTCAATCCCCGGTAATATGTAACAGACGCGTGTTTCTATGATATTTGAGGGTGGTAAAACTAATTTGCTGAAAAAATTTAAAGATTTTTTAAATATTTTTTGTGACGGGTTTGTTCTTAATTAGTGGTCGAGGTGACAGAGACAAAGTCGACGATGGAGTGAGCATACCCAGAAGTCTATTCATTCTAAATTTAAAGAGATTAGGGTTGAATGTTTTCGGAAACACAGACACAGGTCCGGAAAGTAGCGTCACTAGTCCTCGAACAGAGGGCCACGGGGTGGCAACAATAAAGCAATTGATCCGTCAAGCACTGAGCCTGCGGCAGACCACACGGTTTTGCGCCACAATGCTGTGTTTTACACACAGCTGAGCGAAAAGATAGATAGTTTTTACAAAGTTGTTGAATTCAAACAATCCATTTTACAATGATATTTAATAAATGCGAAACTGACTGACTGTCTGTATGTAACCTTTTATGGCTTTAACCGCTGAATGGATTCATATAAATTAAAACACTTACACATGAAAATGGATAGGTAGGTAATTTTCGTAGTTCTACAAAATAGTCGGTCGAAATGTTTATGTTATTCACATAAAATATTTTATTTATATAAAATTATAAAGTAGACAGAAAATTTTGTGAGTTTTTGCGTAAATGGAGAATAATCTCTCGAAGCCTTGCTGAAAAAATAATTTCACCAATAGAAAGATTAATTAATAAATTATATTATAATAAATTATGTTAATAAATTTTACTATATGAGTCATTAATTTATTATGTATATTATAACGCGGGTAAAGTCGGGGTGGGCTGCTGGTTATTGCTAATTAAGATGCGTCAAGTTCGCGCTCGCCAACTCTTAATTTATGTCCATTCTGACTTTTATGTACCTTTGAGAGGGTTAAAATGTTGCTAGATTAGTTCCGTGTCAATATTATAGCAAATCTCGCAAATTTACTATTAAGGTTAGATGTCATTTGAATTTGCGTGGCTCGTTTGGATAATTTAAACAGTGACGTTCAGTATGGGATATTTAAGAGGTTTGGGTGGGAAGATTTTGTATGTTACATATGATTCATACAAATATCCATAATTTTTAGGAAATAAAATCAAACGTCAAATAAATATAATAGGCGCGTTTAATATTTAGTGTTATTGAGTGATCTCACTTGAATATCAAGATTTGCTGACAAAAAAATGAATAATGATATTCGAATTCAGAATTCGAGAGAATTATGAAATAATGGAACAACAAACTCTAAACAAAACAAAATAAAGTTCAAATTCAAATATATCCAAATGCAATTAATAGGTACAAGTGGTAAATTAAAAATCAACTTACCACGCTAAAGTCGAGTTGGTGGCGATGGATTCAAATTATCTCGATTATAAGTTCGAGTATTGGGCCTATTGTTATTATTTCAGATGTTTCAGCATGACTAATATTAGATTTTCACGTCGTACCTACATAAATGACTCTGCATAGCAAATTATCGAAAAGGAACAGCAAAAATGTGAGACTTTTTGGTATCACAGCCGAACGCAACCAAAAAGTACAAAAAATCAGCGTCAATAACATAAATATTTATAACCAAAAGGGAAATCAGAGCTACTCGTAAAATTATTATGCGCATAAATATTTAAACAAGGACATAAACTGTCCTAATAGACATCGGAACTGACAACACTCTATTACTTTACATTTTAATTTTGCCACCCAAAAGCAAAAACCGTCATTTGCGGTATTTCCGATTACCGAAATTCATTAAACATGCGACCGTAAACTTCAATTCAGATATTTGCATAAATTACGGTTTTATCGGCAACCGAAACCAAAATTAGGTAGGCATTAATTGTGCGTGTGGTCACAGCTCAAGGTAAAAATAAAGAATATAATTTAATCAAGACCTTCGATTTGGAATAATGTGAGCATTTCCGAATTTAGGAGACAACCAGATTCGTTTCAGTTCGATTAAAAAACTTGCATAGGTATACTTCTTAAGGCTGCTCTCTCGAGAAATGCTTAAGAACAGCGTGCAGATGAAGCAACTTTTCGTCAGTATTTACAAAGAAATTATATCTGAAAAAAATAGGCAGTCAATATGATATGATATCTACGTAATTTGGTTTAGCCAGAATTTATGTATCGGTATCACATAATAAAAAAATACCACCAAATCACCTCCAAATCGTTGAAATGAAAGATTTTACTTCTTAATTTTTTTTAAAGTCAAAAAAATACCTACTACGAAAATAATTTGGTTTTGTTACTTTTTTAAAAATATTTTTAAAATAAGTTAAAAATGCGGGTAGCGGAGTCGCGCGTAGAGGAGTAGTTAGCTCCGTTTATATGCACAAGGGCATTGGCATGTATGCCAGCCTTAAGAGGTTTGAGTAACCGATATCTCGGTTTGGTGTCATCATCAATTTGCAGTCAACAGTATCTTCCAAATTGGCCATTTCAAAAAGTACTTTAGTTAAGCATCTTTTGAAAGTTTCAGACTACTCGTTTTGTGCGACGTTCTGTGAAATCTGAATGCCATTTCCACTCATTTTTAACCACGTTCGCATTCGCATGTCGGTCGCAATCTATCAGATTGCGACTAAGTTGCGAACGCGAACGTTGCCTTTTTGTAAAATTGAGGATGGAATCCTGAGGAGCTCGCGGCTAAATAATAACAGCCGTACGGGTCGATCTTGAAGGTGGACAATTTAATATACCGAGTTTCCTTCATACCTCGGAAAGCACGTTAAGCCATTGTTTCTGGCTGTCATTTGTAGATCTTTGGCAGTCGTTACGGATTGTCAGAAGCCAAAAAATCTGACTCCGGTCTTGTCAAGATGTACCGTGCTACCTAGTCAATGGGTTGTGGAGGTCTGGTAGGCAGCCGCTGCATGTAAAACACAGGTATTCAGCTGAATCCGGTTTTTTGGAAGCCGACCTCAATGTAGTTGGGAAAAGGTTAGGCAGATGATGATGCCGTCTGTTGTATCTTGTATGTGAGACGCACAGGACCGGTCGATGTAGCAATACTTATGTCTTTTTGTTTGGCCTATGTCCAGCAGTGGACATCTTACGGCTGATATGATAATGATATCCAGCAGTGGAGGTATGTCAGTTGATAATGAAGTTGATCTGAAATACTTAAAGTGCCAGTAGCAGTTACACAATTTGAAGAAAACGCAGTCAAAAAGTTGGTATCGTTTGTATGACGCAACTTCAGAGACGATTCTTCATGACAGTCTTTTAATATTATAGCTTTTACCTTCAACTAAAGTGGACCCCAGTAACTATGTATAATAAATACGTAGTGTATATAATACTTCACGGGCTACTCTCTTGGGGGGATAAATTATGTAAAAATAACTTTTACTAAGGGCTCAACATAAATGTTCACGTAACTAAAATAAATGCAATTTTTTTTTCGCAATTTTAGGTTTGATCCCATAGTTTAAGTGCTTCATATTTATGACCATTTACACCCACTTTTAAATGGCCAATGTATTAATAGTCATACTGTACAGGTAACGTTATGAACACACCCACGGCTGACAAGCGTCCAACTTAACGCTATAACTTCGCCAACTCCAATCCTCCTATTAGGCGCCACAAAAAAGGGGCTCTAATATAGAGATCAATCATCAATCGGGCCGCCAATATGGACTAATAGCCTGATTACATGTTTAACTAACATGCCGGCGACAACGTCTCACTTTCGAGCGTGTGAAACGTGCCTTAGAAAAAAAAGGACTGGATCCATTGAAGAAATGTATCCGAAAAGTATGGCAGTGTGGGAGCCAAGGAATAATGAGTGGTATGTAGGTAATGGAACGATAGTTGTATGAGAGTTGGGAATTTAATGTGTACGAATTTGGGGATAGAAAATATGAGGATAGTTTCACAGACCACGAACTCAATAGAATATTTTGTCATTCTGCAAATTATTAAAAAAAAAAGCGACGAAGCTCTTCGAGAAAAGGTAGGTAGTGCCCTTGTGCTTCGCTTGGCTCGTCTTGGCGGGGGCACTACCGTTTTCATCCATTCAGATTGTTTAGATAGATAGATATTTATTTTGTAAAACATGAGTACAGCATACAGGCATGCAGCAAATTCATGCTCCCTGTACAAACTGTCATCCATCTACGTAGCTAATATTCACTTCTCAATCTGGGGACATGGTAGTGCCTCCGCCAAGTCGAGCAAAACCAAACATAAAAGGCACAGCCTTTGGCTGCGTTTCCACCGGAGATGTGCGAGGATATGTAGCGAGGGATGTGTTTGTTAAGAACCAATAGAATCGCATGCGCTGAGCGAGAGAGATAGATAAATGAAGCGATTCTGATGGTTGATTCATTTTCCTACCCCATTCTCATGATTACTTTTTTCACATGATGAGACTGAATAGAATGGAATAGAATACTCTTTATTATGTACACCATATAAATAAATAGGGCTTCATCATAGTTTGGGGCAGCTTCTTGCTCTCAGATTAAAGGTTATGCAACCAAATGAAGAAAATTGACGAGACATTCATTTCCACGGCCACAGTAACTACTGACAATTGGGTCTAAACATTTTCGACAAGCCATCGGATGCAATACTGCAACCAAGAGTCTTAAAGCCTCCAGTATCAGAGGAAACAAGCTATAAAAGTGGTGGAAGGCCCGACAAAGGTATCTGGAAGCAACCCGTCTCTCAGCTTTCAATTTAATTTTATTACACGAACTACCTACCCAAGGCGTGACGATATCGCATCGTAAACTTATACCAACCAAAATATTTTGTAGATATTCGTCAAGTTGTAAACGGGTCCACCGTTTTTATAGATGTCCAAACTTATTTGTAAATGTTTTGAACCAATAAATAGTTCTAGAATACAACACTTTTACGATCCTTAAGATTATATCGAATATGTTTTTAATGGAACCAAATGACGATTTAATCTTATATTAGGAACCCGTTAGGTGTATTAAGTTATAGTTTGTGGCGCTTGGAATGGCTTTATCACTGGTGATATGTGGGTTTTATGGGTCCTTAAATATGAAAAATAAACTGTATTCGGGTATAACGGTGTTTATGGTAAGTTTATGATGGGCCTGTGAAAGTTGAGGCATCCTAGAGGACGCTTACGTATTACCAGAAATTGACAAGCGCATCACACAGGTATACGTTTTATATCAATGAATCTTTGTGCCAATTACTGCTACGTAAGGGTAAGTTACAACGACGAAATATTTTAGCTCAGGTACTTAGTTAAGTATCATAATTCTGAAAATATTAGCCACCTACTATCTAAATGTTCTTCAAAAGAAATATAATAACACAAAAATCCTGCAACCCCACAGTAACGAGACTTCTCATGCTCCTATTGTACAAAAATAAAAAACTTCCAAGGAAAGTGCAGCGAAACAAACCTTATCAGATAACGATCAATTGTTTCCTAATATCGGCGCCTTTGTTCTGCAATTTTAACAATGAAACATTAAACTAATCCTTTTAAAATGATTTGAGGATACCGCCATACTTTAGTTTTGTAAACAATACCGTCAGCCTTTAATACAATGAGGTAGGTCTTACTCAGACAATGAGGGACTCCCATGTAGACACTTTGGCAGTGTATGAGAGGAAATATGTGTCTCTACCCAGAATTTAAAGTAACGAGTTAAAAGGGAATATGGCGAAACGTCCCATGTGGCTTTTAAATCTGTTGGATATGTCACATAATAATATGGCAAATTGTAGACTCCGTAAGGTTGTAACAAATCTTTATTATGTTATGATTTCTCGATATATTATTTTTATGAAAAAATCGTTTTGTATACTATAAATCCTACCCAAATTCAATAGTTTCCAATATGTCCGTGGCTTATCAAGAAACAATATTTTACAATTTCACGCGATATTCTTCAATTATTTGGTGATAGATATACCTTAGTATTTTGTAGGTACCAAGAAGTCGGATTTGATAGCCGAGTAGAGGGGGATAGAAGATCGCCTTTTAAATAGGTGCGAAGGAGACATATTTTCATGGTTCTTTTATACTTACTAATAGCAATTTTGTATCCGGCTGTCAAATTCGACTTAGACTGTCACAAAAACAGAAGAGATTGTTGCAAAACGGTTGGTCCGTAAAAGTAGGTAAGTATCAACATACCCGTTTCTATTAGTCTACTGACAATTAACCTTTTAGGATTATAATACGATAGCATTCTGATATCTGGGCTAGCAAAGCAGCTTGTTTTTCTGCAGTAGGAGTTTTGCTATCAGGTGGTCTTGGGCGGTGGTCATTTTTTATCAGTTGTCTGTTCCATATCAAGATCTAAAGCTGACTTCGTGTTGTAGTTTCCATGTTTTTTTAGGCCCTCGGTTGAACACAATCTTCTCTGTTGGATGTTAGGCTCGATGATGAAGCTCTTGGCATAAAGAACCCCCGGTTATAGCTATCAACAAAGATAGACTCCAGCAGAGAATTTATCCTTATATGTATATCCATTTTTTAACTGTAGGCACAGTGAAAGTATCCCAAAACGTTTTACGTATAGTTAATATCTTACTCAAAATACACCATGCTTAGCAGTTATTTAACTCAACAAGGAATATCGTACCCTCAAAACATTAAAATTGTGCTACAGTAAAACAACTTTCTTCTTCGTTATCTTTAAAATGTTAGATAAGAAAGGTGCAAATTGTATTTACACCTGCACAGTTACTTTTTATTGCTTCAACTGTCCGTTGTTCGTCATAAAGTTTTATATTCCGGGTTCCAGGACCATTTAGACCTGGTTTGGGTCCATAGCGATCCAATTGTTACCTCTTTTCAAGTTTGCACGGGTTTGGTTTGAGCACAAAAAGATAATAAAAGCCGTAACCTAATTACTTTACTTAAACATATGGTTGGGTAAGCTTCGAAGAAGGATTTTACCTACCTATTGTTTTCAAACAAAATATCGCATGTTTTAACATAAGCGTTTGTTTAATGTTTTATAACAAAGGATTGTCCTCTTTTGTTTTTTGGCAGACTTCGCGAATTTTTACAATTTGTTTCTCTTTGCAAGTGACAAGATTTATAGGGTATTAAAGGAATTATTTACAAAAACTTGGCATACTTTTTACTTAAAAATTTTGTGAAGTAGATACCTATTGTTTTACATACAATATGAATATTTTCTATACTTTATTGAACGTGAAAGAAGTTAAGCTTTAAACAATAGGTATAGGTAGCATGTCCCATTGTGCGAATATCGAAGTAATAATGAGAAATAAGGTTATCTGGCCCTTGTTTATTTTTATTTGCGTCAACGAAATGTGCCTACTACTTAGAAGTAATAGGCATATTTCGCTGACACATTTGCCTATGTTAGTCAATCTGAGCAGTCAACCCTATTAAAAGCCTAGATAAATCAAACATTACTTGGGTATATCAACAGAGTACCAATTCTACTCATTAAGGCTGCTCTCTCGAGAAATGCTTAAAAACAGCGTGCAGATGAAGCAACTTTTCGTAGGCATTTACTGAGAAATTACATCTGAAAAAAAAAACAGGTAATCTACATGCATCTACATACGGAATTTGGTTTAGAGAATTTATGTACCGGTATCACATAATAAGAAACAACAAATCACCTCCAAATCGTTGAGATGAAACCATTTTCCTCCTTCATTTTTTAACAAAAGTCTAAAAAAAATATCTACTGCATTGCAATGCAAACGAAAATAATTTAGTTTTGTTACTTTTTTTAAATATGTGTTTTTTTTATAATAAATTAAAAATGCGGGTAGCGGAGTGGCGCGTAGAGGAGTAGTTAGCTCCGTTTATATGCACAAGGTCATTGGCATGTATGTTCGGCTATATGTATTTTTTTTTATGTATGTTCACTGATTTCTCCGCCAATTGTGGATCGATTTCAAAAAATATTTTTTAATCGAAAGCCTATTCTCCTGAGGTTCCATGGTCACCAAGTCAGAATCTGATGATGGGATCCCATGAAAATCGAGGAAAATCCTAAAATTTTATAGGAACTTCCAATGTTTTTCAAAAACTTTCTAACGCAGTTCAGATATTTGTGCCTGGTGACCATTTTTCATGTTGCTGAGCTGATGATGAAAGATAAAATCTTAGGATTTGATGATGGGATCCCATGAAAAATGTTTGTTTAGTGATATTTTCGCCAATTGTCAACCGATTTGGATGATTATTGTTTTGTTTGGAAGAATATTCTTCCGGACTGGTTCCATTTCAATTTGTTGAAGATATGATGAAGAACTTCGGAGGTAGGCAACGGAACTCTTCAAAAAATGATAGCAAATGGATCGGGATTGCATAACATCACGCCGATACGCTGTGAATGGGTACGCAGCTACCACTAAAAAGTGAAAAATAAAATACTTTTTTTTGCAAAAAAATACAACGGACTTCCGAAAACAAAGCACTGCAAAGTATAAAATAACTTTGATTTCGGAAGTCGCTAGTCGGTGTAAAAAAAACGAAAAAAATAACCAAAAGCATCGACTTCCGAAATTAAAGTTATTTTGTACTTTGTAGTGTTTTGTTTTTAGAAGTCGGTTGTGTTTTTTTTAAACAAAGTTTGCATTCGCATCTGATTCGCAATCTGTCAAAAATGTGCGAAAGCTAAAGCTTTTTTGACAGTTTGCGACTGATATGCGTAAGCGAACGTTGCTTAAATTATAGTAAAATTGGCCTTCAAATGTATGTAGGTATGTGTAATGTGTGTAATTGTTTGTATGTATTTGTAAGTGTGTGTGTGTGTGTAATGAATGTAATGTGTGTGTATGTATGTATTCCAATCCAAAACAAATAAATCTTTAACCCCTACAACAAAAACTAGTTCAATCCACAATAAATTCAATACCCAGCGAACAGATTCGAAAGTAATTAATCCAACAATACGTCATCATGCCACAAACCACATTATAAATAAGAAAAATTAGTTAACAGCACACACAAGAATCATTGCGCCCGCTTCCCACCCACCAGGTAGGCAGGAATACCAATATTAATAGAGATAGAGACGTCCCGTCGATAGAAAAATGCCTTTATAATAATCATGCCAACAATTAATCTTAGAACACACACAAAGAAAAATAAACGCTTACTCATTTTGCTAAAAATGAGTGAAGAAAAAAAATGGTGGCCGATGGAACAATTTTAACAAATTAGGCGACAAACTCGCCACTTTTTGAAAGTAAATTATTGTATTTTAGATTGTTTTGTGAACTTTTGTGGGACGAGATTATTGATGCGTTGTGGGCGTGTCGAAGGGATGGGATGTCCGACTCTGTCGATATTTTATGTTCTTTGTCCACTTCAGTTTGTATGGTTACTTACTGAATGCCCATTGAACCGCTGCAAAGCCTCCCACGTAGAAGGGTAGGGCCATTTTAGGGATGTTTTACATCATCCTCATCATGCTTTTAAAATAAAAGATAATTTCAACTAAATTAAAAATCAAGCAAGTGGTATTTCACCTCGTTTATTACTATTTATGAGCGTGATATCAATCAAAACTTTTGCTTCGTTATGATTTTTTTGCGTACTTAAATAATGGTAATTTCTTAGGCAAATTACCACTTGCTTACTTCCTAATTTTGTAACTGCATAACTCTTATCAAAATGATTAGGGTACCTATTATTACCCACGTCAGTTTTATTTGTAGTATTTGATAGGTATTTCTAAACAAAACGTGAATTTAGAATCGATATCGACGCTCCTTCACATTCTTTTCCCAACCCTACCAACTAGCAATTTCTAAGATGAAATTCAGACGACCGTCACGAATGGACCAGCGCAGGGTGTGAGAGCACCGGGAAACTATTCCCAAGGAAGCTATCGTTTCCTCCCTTACTCTTAAGGAGATAGACAAGGAGGTCAGATGTGAAATAAATTTATTAAAACATCACTGTTCGGTGTTTATCATCGTGTGGGTTCGGAGCACTTCGGAGATGCGTTCACGCCAAGACTGAATGGACAATTAAACTGAATTATACAATATAAACATGGGTTTATTGTTTGAAAGTTGTGATGATTCTAAATTAGCTTTCTGTACGGCTAGGCTTGGGATTAGAAATTGTGAATGTTTGGAAATAATAGTTTGAACCTACAATGCTAGGTAGCCATTAGAACTTGCATTGAAATTGCACTTGCACATTTGTTTTACATTCAAAGTAATAAACGATATCAAAATGGCGAAAATAATTGAAAAAAAAAAACGTGACAGTAATTTATTCGTAAATAGGGAGACTTTGTTATCGGTTTTGTAAAACTCTAAATTTTAAATTTTTATTTCAGATTTTAAATTTTTATTTTCAGTAAATTATAATTCCTAACCTTACTAACATTGTCTTAATTGCCAATTATGGATGAGGGGCCTACCTTTATAACATTAGTAATTATATTTCTTTTACTCATCTGAATGGCTGAACAAAACAATTTTCATCTAAGCACTGATTGGCCCACACAATTTCAGCAATAAAATACTCGTAAAATGTTCAAAAATATAATATTATCGATCGGGCAGTAATCAAATCAAGAACATGGACATTATCCCGAAACATATTTCATAAACATCACTAAAGGAAGATGGCGGCGTTTCGGTACATCATAATAGCAATATCCTGTCCATTGATTGTCAAAAATTAGGAATTTCGGCAATTACGTCTCACCTCCCACGTGATTTGAAAAAAAAACATCGCACCCGGTGCATCCAAATTTTCTTAAGAGATCCAACATCTTCTTTTCGTTGGGGACCAGTGATAAGCGTCAGCGGTTTTGCATGAACGAGTGATGCGGTTGAGCGATTGAGAATACAGGGACAACATTTATTCATTGATAAATGAGCTTTTTGCTCAATTTTAGTTTCTTAAATCGTTTATCTCGGAACTTAATAGCCAATTGATTTCATTTTAATTCACTGAAAACTATGTTAAGTAATAAAAAGTTTGTTACACTTGGGCTCTCGTACAAAAACGGGCAGGCGGTTTGCTTAGAGCCATACGTGTCGCCTGGCAGAGCGTTTTCTGCCTTTGTTAATCTTAAGATCTGTGAAGATTTGTGAGCCTACAAAGGTTGTACTGGCGAGGGTTCTAAGGAAGATGAGGTATTTTTGACAGTTTGCGATTGACTTGTAAATGCGAACGTTGGTTAAAATTTAGTAGAACTAGCCCTCAGTTTACAACTTAACCCACACAAGTTTCGACAGTTTTTTTCTTATTTTTTCCCTTTTGTTTCCTTTGTGCGAGCTAGCGCCGGCACGAAAGGATCCTATAAAGTGTTCTAAGGCGTATCCAGCAAACGTCGACCGTTACATATTTATTTTTGTGTTGTGCATTCTTGTTCTGACATGTAAATAAATGATAGATTTTTTTCCTGAAACAGTCGTTTAGCGATTTCGCGCTTTCATGGTGGCGCGATGGAAACCATGGCGGTCTAGTATGGTCTTTTTGGTGGTGATATACCTATGTGGTTTATTTTTCTTGTAGTTGACGAAGTCTTTTTTGCGTTTAGTAAAATATTTAATAAATCTCATTGTTCGGTCTGGGAGAATTGTGAATGAAATGACTTAAAAAGGTTTTATTTTTTATATTTGAGGAATTTTTAGAACTATCTGAGGGAAACCAAACATCATTAATACTTTCAACGTGTAGAATATCCGTCTTTACAATATTATAAATGCGCAAGTGCTGTCTGTTTGTTACTTTTTCACGTCTCAACGGTTTCACTGATTGAGATAAAACTGGGCCCCAAGTCTGCTATTACAATATGGTCAGAATGGTCTATCATTGATTTCATAATGGTTGATTTTGACAAGATTCTATGCCATTTCTTTCAATGGAGTGTCAGTGGTTGACCACTGGATATAAAAGCGTCATTATGACTTTCCAGTTCCAGAATCTTGTCAAAATCAACCATTATGAAATCAATGATAGACCATTCTGACACTATTGTAATAGCAGACTTGGGGCCCTGTGCTCTAGACCTTGTCCAGGATGAGGACATTTTTTTTTTATTAGCCTATTGTGTCCCACTGCTGGGCAAAAAGGCTTCCCCATATCCTTCTAGATACTCTTTTCTTGCGCCACTTCGAACCAGCCTTCGGCGTGTGCGTCCAGATCGTCTCGAGACCGTTTTCTAGGCCAGCCTCAGCGACGCCGTCCATCCTGTGGCACCCATTGCGTGGAGACTTTTGCCCAGCGGTCTCTACGCATGCGGCCGGTGTGACCCGCCTAGGATTAGGACATAAGATTATTTTGTTTCGAGAGTAAAAAAATAAAATTCCCCTTGATCTAAATAATTAAAGAAATCTTTCATTGATAACCAAAACGTTATTGCATGTCAAAACAATGCACTCCAGTCAAAACAAATTCTTAGCAAGTCTCCAAAAGTCTTCGTGCCACCCGGAACTCAGAACATTCAAGGCCGCTTCCATGAATGAAACAATTTATTGCTACTAATTCACGTAATGGCTAAAATGGTGCAACTCAATGAAAATACGAAGAACAATACGATTTTATGCTCCCCTAGTACCGTAAGAGGCGAGGCGCCAGTGAATTACCAACGTAACTTTAAAGAGAATAGATCGATGATAAGGCTGAGGTTTTTGGCTCTTAGCTGTAGTGTTTCCTAATTATTTAATTAGTAGGGTTTGTTATGGTGTTTCTGGATTGTCAGACAGGAACTTTTGAATGGTCAGTGGTAGACAAAACGGCTATAATGTGGGCGAAAGTGTTATATTTTAATTGGAACCATCTGGAATTTTCAAGAGCTTTTTAGGGGAATATTCTATCCCTTGAAGTCTTTGCGATGCTATATGTCGCATCGTGATCGTGATTATGCTCTCTATCAATTAATCAATCCTTACTATGTAATATTATAAATTCGAAAGTAGCTCTGTCTATCTGTCTGTTGCGCTTTCACGCCAAGACTACTGAACCGATTTAGTACACAGATAGTCTAGAGCCTGAGAAAGGACATAAGGTACTTTTTATCCCGGGAGTATGTTCCCTTAGGACTACGCGGGCGAAGCCGCTGGCAGAAGCTAGTAATTTTATAAATGCGAAAGTAACTCTGTCTGTCTGTCGCACTTTCACGCCAAAACCACTGAACCGATTTAAATGAAATTTGGTACACAGAAAGTCTAGAGCCTGGGAAAGGACATAGGCTACTTTTTATCCCGGGAGTAAGGTCTCTAGGGACCACGCGGGCGAAACCGCTGGCAGAAGCTAGTCCTAATATTCTTAAGTTACTGAGTGAGTGAGTGACTGACAGACATCGCACAGCGGAAACTACTGGTCGCAGAAAGTTGAAATTTGACATACCTATAGCTTCCCTACACTCGTAGGGGAACACTAAGAGAGGATTTCTCGAAATTCGTACGGGAACGGGAAATACGCGTACGAAGTCGCGCGCAAAAGTTAGTCGCTATGTAATCTGTGGCAGTAATTAAGATACACGCTTTGCCAATTTTGATACAATGACGCACGGACACTTTGATAATGAACCGACGCGAGCGAAGCCACAAAAGCAACTAATACAATTAATTAATTAACCGTATTTCATAAATAGATTACACCAGTTACGAGAGAGAGAACTTCACCTTCAATTACACAACCAAACCGGTTTTGAAAATTAAAAACTCCAGAAATAAAATTTTAATATATCTGATAAGGAAATCAGTCTGAGTTTTAATATCTTACAAAGTTTATCATTTTAATCGGCGTGTCAAAAATAAGGCGGCAATGTAAGACTCGTTGGGTTGAAGTGAAACGATGAAAAATTCTGTACACACACAGATCTGACGATAGCTACAGTGATTGAGAAGTGAAATTACGAGATATGCGAGCTAAATATTTCTGTTTCGAAATGTCAGTAAGTGAGGAGGTGTAGTGTTGGGGTGAACTGAAGTCTAAATAATAATATTTTTTATATCCACTTTGGACATTGGCAAAATAGTCGTCATCGGAACTGCTTGCCATTTAAAAAAATAGAACAGGATATTAAATTTATAAACTTGCAAAAAAGGTAGTAATTGTTTTTATGTTTCTGTAAATTATGCAGTAACCTAGAACATAAGTTTTATAAATTTACTAATAGAAAAACATATTATTGTAATGGAAGTAACTGAAAACCTTTTGAGAGTGAGAGACCTCTATCTCTATCTAATTCCCTGCCAGAGTCTTTCCAGATAGCTACAACCTGGGAGTCTTTAAGACAAGAGTGAATAGATTGCTTCTAAGCAAACGTGTTCCATCTTCGACCGCATCATCGCTTACCATCAGGTGAGATAGTGGTCAAACGTATGCTTATGTATAGTAAAAAAAAACTCAGAATTGGCCCTTGCCCCATCTCTGAAATCATGATCGAAAAAGTTAGCTTCTCCGTTTTCGCTATCTCAGCGATGGCTCTGTAGTGGAAATTATTCATAATGATGTTTAAAATGAATTTTTAAGAGGCTTTCAGTTATTTCAATTACACTCCGTGTATAAAAAAATAAATAAAAAGAGATAATTGTCTCATTTTCGCGTTATTTTGTTATTATTTATTCTTAATTACATACAAATAACATTTTTTATAAATATATCTTAAAAAATAATTTTAAAGTATCAAAAAATAGTAGTCCGTCGGTGTCGGCAGCAGGGTCCAAGCTACCGGTGGTTAGGGCTCCAGAGAAAGGAACCATTATTATTATTAAATAAGAAATAAATATATGAAAGAAAATTACGAATCGTCACCTGTCTCTTTACGGTTCTATTAATAGGCTCCTGCAATAAACAAGCACTTTGCTAACGCAATTAAGCCTAAACAATGACATACACTTATAACCACTAGCCTTACGAGTACAATGCAAGAAAATAAGTAACCATAATTAAAACATCATCAGAAAAAGATCCACAAAAAATACCACTTGTATGAATCATATCATGAATATTTTCCAGGAGATACTCTTTCCCACAACACTAGCTTGATGCATATCTTGAACTGTCATCAGATCAAGTTATGTGTTACGCTATATTTTAATTCGGCAAAGGCACTGCAAAACATTCTGCCACTGGAACCAACAACATGGATTAATGATATTATTTTAATTGACTTTCGTGCGAATGTCGACTTCAACGGTTGTTTTGTAAAAAGAGAAATATTTTTTCTTGAATATTTTTGTGTATTAACTGTAGAGATTGAATATAAATGAATACTGCATAAAGCACACTAAACGTTCAGGGAACAATGGTGGGCGAAAAAAAACTAAAAAATTCTATCATGTCAGTTTCAATAAATTAAATTGACATTATTGGTTGTAAATTCGTTACAGTCTATAAAGCAACCCACGAGTAAGATATGAAAAAACACACTTTTTAATATTAAATTAAAATATTATTTCCATAAAATAATAAAAAGTTTAGAAGACGCATACCTAAGCAAAAATAACCTGCCTAGTGTGAGTTGGACTCTCATACGAAGGTTTCCGTACCATAAACCGTAAAAACACGTTTCTTGTATGGGAATAATAATTAATTTTAATTATTATTCCCCCTTTAATTTAATTTAATTTGTGGTATTATTGTTATAGCGGCAATAGAAATACACATACACACTCTTTGTAAATTTCAACAGTCTACTTATTACGATTTTTGAGATACAGCCCGGTGACAGACAGACAGACAGACGGACGGACGGACAGACGAACGGACTGCGGAGGCTTAATATTAGGCCTCCGTTGGTTACCGTTCAGGTACGGAACCCTAACAAAAATCCATCAGATAAAAATCATTGCTAAAAAAGAAACACAAAATGGCGCCTATAACTTGGTTAATTGAAAAGATGTATCATGTATGGGAGAAGACTTCATTAAGCCTTTTAACTAGAACCTTCAATTATAATGAATAGCTTTTACACTCTACAGTGCGAAGAGCCTCATTACTTAAAGGATGTAACTATACCTTAGAGCATGGTTAATAACTCCTAAGAACTGCAGTATCTTGAATACTGATTAAGTTAAATGATCAGTAATGTGTGCTCTTTTTAGATACCAGTTAAGAGCTGGTTGTAATATGAGATGTTTTGATACCTTATTAATAAGTTGTGAGGGTAACTGTGTTTTAAGAAGTGGTTTCTGTTTGTACGGATTAAATAATTACGTAAGGACAAGTAAGTAAATGGGTTTGCATAAAATTATTACCACAATGCTGCACAGCTGGCGTGCTGATCTCTAAAACCTATCTAATTGTTTTTGGCGAATGTATCGATATGACTTGTTGACCTAAGCTCAGACTCTGGAACGAAAATGATAGTAAATTTAAATGGAATAAACGCACATTAGAGGTTAAATGAGTTTTAAACAACCAATCGAATCACTTGACTTACTTTAAATTTGTGATGCGAAATTATATTTGTACGCTTTGCAATTGCAAGGAAAACCAGAGGTCTAAATTGACAATCTTTTTCTTTAGTCGGTATCTCATTACTGAGGATCGTTTACCAGCAACATTTATTTATTTATTTATTAACACATACATTTGTTCTAACAGGTAAAACCCAAGCTAACAAAAGTAGTCATACATTGCTATTAGGAGCACACGTTATACAGTGGACAAAATATTAAGCCCCCCCCCCCCACCCCTTTAAACGGACAATTTGTCTTCATCGATTCCGGTCCAAAGTTGCCATTGGTTGCCACTGGAATTTGCTTGAGGATGTAACTGGCCTCGTGCTCTCTTTCCTTTGGTATTGCCAATAATTACCAGCATTTTCCCCTTCGCATTATGTGTCCAAAATAGGTAAAACTACAAAATAACTGTAGACAATCGGATCTTGATATTGACTTCAGACAGGACAGACACATTTGTGCATTTGGCCGTTCATGAGATTCTGAGTATCCGCCTCCAGCACCACATTTCAAATGCGTCTATCCTCTGTCTTTCTCTTGCTCGGATTGTCCATGTCTCAACACCATATTAGAAAATCGGGAAAAATTTACAAAACTATTACGGCACAACAACTGCCCCGTTGGTATCTTAGTCACAAGCGCTACTGCCAAACCGGGGGTTTTGGGTTAGATTTCCAGTTCGGACAAATAGAATTGTATTTTTCCATTATTTAGCAGTACAGCAGTCAGGAGTTCGGAATTTGGTGGTGTGACATCCTCGTGCCTTGAAAAGCACGTAAAGCCGATCAATGAAAAAAATGCCTGATCTTTCCATGGTCTTGTCAAGTTATCGTCCCATCAGACTATGAGACTTAAGAATCAGAGAGTGCACCTGTGTTTGCGTACACATTTGTGTCCTATTATATCTACTACGTGCTTGTCTTGCGAGATTAGCCACCGTGATCGCAATTTGATCGAGAGAATTAATAACAGCCAAAATAGGCAGCAACAACCAACAGGCTGAACACTGAACTGTCGTAATTTCTTAACTAAGCCTCACAAAAACCTGTATGTTAACCCTTTCCATTTGATTGACAAACACTGTTGCAGTATCAGTGTTCTCAACCCGTCGCTGCTGTCAATCCGATCTCGTTGTCACTCTGAAAAAATAACCAACACCGCGGGGTTTGTGGTGCACGGTGTAAGCGAAGAGCGTTGTTTTTGAAGCTCTGTCAGCAAGTAATATGAAAACCAGCTAAGTGCAAGTCGAACTTGCACGCGAACTTTTATGCCCCACCTCTTTTATTTTATTACATTTTTATTATTTGTTGTTATAGCGACAGAAATACACACTCTGTGAAAGTTTCAACTGTCTACTTATTACCGTTCATTAGATACAGCCCGCTGACACACAGGCAGACAGATGGACGGACAGCGGAGGCTTAGTGAAAGGGTCATGTTCAGTAGCGTAGCTAGCATGGGTGACACCCGGGGCGGATAATGTGGTGTCACCCCACAAATGAACCCCCCCCCCCGCCATATAATTATGAGTTGCGCCTTTGGCCTTTCGTTCTGATGACGACAATCGCAAGCCGTTTTTCGGAAGGGAGGGGGGAAGGTGTGCTATTTGCGCTTCAGGTTTTTATTTTCAGGAATGTTCTTACATCATACTTATAAACAAAATCTCCAAAATTAGATTATTTCGATTTTGTTTTCATCATTATCTAAACCCAACTTTGTTGAGTAACACAAGTAAACTCAAAAGCTAAGAGAGTGCAGAACACAAGAGCGAGCGAAGCGAGCTCGAAAATTTTTGGTTTTATTTTCTTTTGATCATTCATACTTAAATAGAAATACCTTTATGGAGTGATGCAAGAATGCTCATTAACTGAGAGAGGGCAGAACACAAGAGCGAGCGAAGCGAGCTCGAAAATTCATACACAAACATAGTGATTTTATTGAGTCATACAGAAACGCTCGAGAAAAGTGCAGAAAGTAAGAGCGAGCACGAAATTTTTTATATCCCATCACGGACGGGTCACATTACGTCGCCCGTTAAGGGGTGACACCCGACCGTGACAAAAAGTCAACGAACGAGTGTCACCCCTAAATGCAAAAAACCTGAAAGACTAAAGAAATTTTTGCCTCATCTCGGGAGGGTTTTATTGTATTTTGAACATTCACACTGAAATTTACGTTTTTTGTTGATTTATATAGAAGAACTCAGAAAGTCAGAGAGGGCAAAATGCAAGAGCAAGCGAAGCGAGCTCAAAAATTTTTGCACCCTGCTCGCGACAGGTCTCATTGCGTCAAACGTTTAGGGGTGCCACCCGATAGTGACAAAAACCAATCAACGAGCGGTCGGGTGTCACCCCTAAGCGGGTGTCACCCAGTGCGCGCAGCCCAAACGCTACGCTACTGGTTATGTTGGTAACTCTTCGTATATGGAACCCGAATAAAAGAAATGATAAAATTTATTTGAATAATTCAATTTATTGATTTAATCAATGTCTATAATCCATAAGAATCAATTTACCAACACATACAGTCATGGATGATGTGAACTGAAAAATAAATAAAGCGAATCTAAAGCTCACTGGAAAGAAAATTCTGCTACCGCAGCAGCATCAATGCTTCCATCTTTATTCCTTTAAGCATAAAATAACTAATGTTTTATATAGAACCGATAAATATCTTTTACGGTTTACACTATCTCGTGAGTACGAAATGGATTGTGGACTCAATGGTAGTTCTGAAACGTACTCGATCGCATTAACTTATACTACACGTTTTTTATAAAAATGAATAAGTACCATTTGGTGACAATAATTTAATTTCTCTTTCTATATATCAATTAACATAAGTGAACATTTACGTTAACGCAATCGAGTTAGTATAACAAATTGCACGTAGACACGGTTCTTGAGATACAGCCCGCTGATAGACAGACGGACGGACGGATAGCGGAGGCTTAGTAATAGGGTTCCGTTGGTTATCCTTTGGATATGGCACCCTAAAAAAGGTTCAATTATTATTATTTTGCGATTAATAGTGGCAACAAAATATTACCGGAATACAGCTAATTTATTGCATTTAATTTTGAATATAGAATTTATTCTATCAATTCTATTCTATTTTCTTCGAGAGACTTTATTTAAGGAGAATAAGGGATTCTGAAGAACGAGATCCATAAGATAACTGGTGATTTCAGATCGTACAGCATTTGATGCAACCGTGTTCTATACAGAATCGCCATTCTATTGTGACTTGCTCCACAACCTAAAATGTAGTCACTCTACGGGGAGCCAACAAGAAATATGTCGAAACTCGACTAAGTGTTAAATAATACATTAACGTGGAGATACATAATTGAAGAGGTGCCACCATAACGTGGAAGCGACGAATTTAACCAACTGCACTGATATGGTATGCGTTTTTAGGGTTCCGCAGTCAACCGCCATATGCGTCCGTTCGTTTGGTTGCGGTTTAACTCAAAGAAATTTGGGATTTGGCATACATAAAGTTGTTATTTGACATAGCGATGAAATATCTATAAAGTTGTTTAATAAAACCTTTCAAACATTTTTTGTGCACCTCCAATAGGGGGAGCTTGTTTCATTCCATCGAGTGGAGTCTTGGGATAGGTCATGTAAAAATGAAGGGGATATTTCATAATATTTTTTTTTCGTTTAAAGATCCGTTAGTTAAATAAGCCAGTAACTAACTACGGAACCATACGTGGTTCGTAATCGTATGTGGACTGACGAGCACTTGGCCATTTTGTTTATCTAAGGTAACAGGCTCCTTATGGGTAAGCTCGCTCCATCGTAGACTTTGTCTCTGTCATCTCTGACCTAGACTAGAATCAAGAGCAAACCCATATCAAATAAAAAAACCTGTCAAACTATGGCATTAAAGTCAGTTTTTACACGACCCTAACCCAAATTCACAATTTAAAAACCCTTACTGCGCCAACCTAAGTGAATACCATAGTGTGACATAAGTTAATTATTTAAATTCTGCGAAAATCGTTTAATTAGTTCTGTACCATTCACTAAAAGACACAGATTAATCTTAAGATTTTACGTCCAATAATTTCTTAATACAGTAAAGAATTTTATAATTACTATCGATCTCAGGCTTGTTAAGATCTTACTTTACCAATATCATTTTAATCATTGAAACTGGTAAATTGATATTTACGACCAGTCTGACTTATTTTTGTATTAAATGCATACTCTATTATTTATTATTGATTGTATCACTTCTCAGATATTTCAAAGATAGATGTTAATTAATTTATTCCATTTGCTTTTGAGATTAAATAAAGTTGAAAATGTAAAAGTGAGCACACATATTTCCTTCAAGGCCAAACTTTATTAGACCAAAGCATAAAATAAATTCTGTAGGGTCTAAAATTTGGATTAAAGTGCGTATGACTGAATTGCCAGAAAATCACCAGAAAAAAAAATTTGACACATAATACTGATTGCAACTGCAGATATACTAATGCAGACATTGCTTAGAAATCAGTAGAATTAGCCTTGTGGTCTCAAATTCCACCAAATCCTATATTTCCAAGTTGCGTCCTCCGACTCGATTTTACCGCGAATCATCAAATTGTCAGTTATAGCTTGTTGTTATTCGTTGCCATGGCAACCGATTCGAGTAGAGGTCTTTTAGGGTGCCTGTCCATTGCGAGCGAGTAAGGCAACGGAGCGGAGAAACGGAGAAATTCTAATCTCCGTACCATGTGAGTCACTAACATTCATGATTGGTTAATATTTCAGCGTTTCTCCGTTTCGCTCACAATGAACAGGCACCCTTAAACTTGGAATACTAGCATCGAAACTTGTCCAAAATCTATTCAACAAATAAATACCAACAATCATACCGTCCTACCCACACGTCAGAAAGAGGAGATTAAAAATTATTAACAAAACGGACTGGGACCCGTCGGACGTCATTCCTGATTATCAACGGGCTTCAACCGATGTGGTGCTTAATTAAATAATCAAAAATGTGTGCCCTTAATACTGGGATCTTTAGAAGCAATGCTAATGAGCTCATGTTTGTGTTTGACGCCTAGTTTTTGAGGAGTTATGTCGTTACTTGTTGGGTGTTTGGCGTTAGTTTGGTTTGGTATTTGGCACTAGTTTTCTTAGCTGTTTATATTTGCAAGAATAATCAAAAATGTGTGCCCTTAATACTGGGATCTTTAGAAGCAATGCTAATGAGCTCATGTTTGTGTTTGACGCCTAGTTTTTGAGGAGTTATGTCGTTACTTGTTGGGTGTTTGGCTGTAGTTTGGTTGGGTATTTGGTACTGGTTTTCTTAGCTGTTTATATTTGCAAGAATAATCAAAAATGTGTGCCCTTAATACCTACTGGGATCTTTAGAAGCAATGCTAATGAGCTCATGTTTGTGTTTGACGCCTAGTTTTTGAGGAGTTATGTCGTTACTTGTTGGGTGTTTGGCTGTAGTTTGGTTGGGTATTTGGTACTGGTTTTCTTAGCTGTTTATATTTGCAAGAATAATCAAAAATGTGTGCCCTTAATACCTACTGGGATCTTTAGAAGCAATGCTAATGAGCTCATGTTTGTGATTGACGCCTAGTTTTTGAGGAGTTATGTCGTTACTTTTTGAGTGATTTGGCGTTAGTTTGGTTTGGTATTTGGCACTGGTTTTCTTAGCTATTTATATTTGCAAGATATAGGTAACTTTAATAACTGAAAAATTGAACGGGGTTTATTTCACTCATCAATAAGAATAGTTTTTTTTTTGTATGAAATCAATTCTGGAATCGCAAAAATAAATCGTTTTTTTTCCAACATTTAAAGTTATTTTATGTCTTCATCACCGGATTAAATGTAGGGAAGAGTTGAATTCAAAGTTGGTAAATGGTTCCATAGCAAAATTTTTCATAATGGTGAGAGAGATTCTCTGTCATTTGATTTAATTACACTAGATTTACGCTTACAACCCTAACCCTAATCTCTTCCAAGTTAGAGTGCACAGGCTCCTTCTGGGTAAGCTCGCTCCATCGTAGACTTTGTCTCTGTCATCTCTGACCTAGACTAGAGTCAAGAGCAAACCCATGCAACGATGATATTCAAAAGGTAGTAGAATTTTATCTCAGATATGATTGTACATATTAATTTTGACATCCACATCTAAGCAGGAACACCAAATATACACACAATGCTAACTTCTCAATACTCTAAATTTATTTATTCTTTTTTATTTTTATTTTTTTATACTCTTAATTAATTTATTTTTTTATTCTCAGTACTCTAAATTTATTTACACTAGAGTGCCAATTCTATTAATTTATAAACAACGCAATGTGAATGATTGTGAATGAAATGCGAATTCGAACGATGATATTCAAAAGTTAGTAGAATTTTCTCTCAGATATGATTGTACATATTAATTTTGACATCCACATCTAAGCAGGAACACCAAATATACACACAATGCTAACTTCTCAATACTCTTAATTTCATTCTTGCAAACCTTTACAATAATAACCAACATAAAAACTGGAAACATATCTATTAGCCTTTCACAATGTACATTTAGACGCAATCCTCTTTGTCCATCACGGAGAGCACGCGCGAATGCTCACGAATGACGGCGTAACTGTAAATTTTGTCGCAAACAAAATACTTCACATTTATTGGTCCTAATACCATTGTACAGGGATTTAAAAACTGTCCATTCAAAAAGCAGGTAAGCGATACTTGAGGTATGTAAGTACAGATTTTTTAGTTAAGCCCTTATACGTATAATTGGTAGCATTCGCTTTGGCGAGGGATGAAGCTAATCTTTTGTGATCTTTGCACATAGTCAAGAGATTCTTGACTGTTTGTTGATGTTTTTTGAAAATAAAACGACGGTTGATCAGAATTCCGAAGATAAATGAAGCGTGAGAGAACCCTATAGTGAATCAGGACAACATGAACAATCAAATGGTCCTGATCAGACAGATATGGAAGAATATTGAACACCAGCATGAAATAGGTATAACTGACCACGTTCATTACATAAGAACGGTTATTTCTGGCTGTCTAAAAACTGCTGGTTGAACTGCACAATATATAAAGCGTTCGAAATAAAGTAACCACCTTCTGGAATGTCCGAAACTTCAGAAGGGTTGGCAGCGTTGAAAGGAATACAAAAACAGATTCGGACATGTGTAAAAAAATTCTCGTCACATTATTCCTTTTTATAATTACATCCAAAATCACCCTTTCACACAAAAATCCGAAAGACCAACCATTTTCCGAGCGACTGCCTTCCTATAAGCTGGCAAAAGGAGCTCCAGGAGTTTGTGTGAGGCAACAGCCTCCTAATGACCAATCCTTGCGTTATTGTTGTAATACTTTTGCTAAATAAATACTCGACAAATAATAGCTTCTGTAACTAATCCTTCGAAAGGTCCTTAAGTAGTTAGTTTTTCTTTGAAGTGATCTTGGTTAAAAATGTGCTCGATTATGCGTATATTATTTGCAATCATTAAATCTTTAAAATGTCAGTCATTGTCATTTTTGGCAGTGGGTGGTGCGGTGAAATGGTTTGGAGAGGTTTCTGTGTCTTTATCAATATGCTAATTATGCTAAAGTGCCTTAATGCTCGTCACTTTTGATTTCGTTGGCAGCGCCACCGGTTAGAGTGCCTATAGATTTGATCGAGTTTTGTCATCAACAACGGTGTGATCATCACACGAAATCAAGTAGGTACTTACTAAATATTTTTTTTTTCAAGATAATTTGTTAAGAAGCATTGACGACGATAATGTAAAAAAGCTGTTATCTATTATATCTATACTTAATATGTAAAGCTGAAGAGTTTGTTTGCTTGAACGCGCTAATCTCAAGAACTACTGTCCGATTTGAAAAATTATTTCAGTGTTAGATAGCCCATTTATCGAAGAAGGCTATAGGCTATATATCATCACGCTAAGACCAATAGGAGCGGAGCAGTAATGAAAATTGTGACGTAGACGAAGTTACGCGGGTCAGCTAGTAATATTATAAAGCTGTTTGTTTGAACGCGCTAATCTCTGGAAATACCAGTCGGATTTGGAATAGTAGATTATGCAACGAGGGGATAAAGCAGAGTCTTATGTCACGGGCGCCGGGCGTCATAGTGAATCCCGAACACAATGAAGGATTCGAGAGTTAACTCACGAGCGAAGAAAGGGAGTTAAAGCAAGAATTCTGAATGCAGCGAGGAATTCAAGCTAGTCCAAGGCAAAGACACCTTTATCCTTGAGAAGAAAACTCTACTTTTCACATCTACTGCGAGAAAATTGTGCTCTAGCCATGAAAAGAGGTGGCGCGCGTCGGCCTCCACTGCTAGGAGCAGGTCGCGCGCCCGAAGCTGCAGCTACAGCCAACTGCCGCGGCAATAATATTGTACTGAATTTCATTATAACCCACCGGGCAATAATGTGATTTGAATTTGGAACGCATTTTAACTGCGCTCGCTGCACGTAGCAGCGGAGGCGGACGGAAGCTGCTCGCGGGTTAGAATGACATACTTTAGGTTAGGTTTGCATGGCCAATAATTTGACGATTTCGTGCAGGTGGTGTGAAAAAATATTTTTGTATATGATAGCAACATTCATGAGGAAGGCTAAAGTCTTTACGGGAACGGGAAAACGTAATATGTCCGTAAAAAGTCACGGGCAAAAATTGGTTATGATATACAATAACATATAATAATGCTATCTGTTTGTCGTCAAAATCGTGTAAATCTGTTGGTAGGTCAGCATTGTCATTTTTGGCAGTGGGTGGTGCGGTGGGACGGTTCCAAGAGGATTCTCTGGTCTTTATCAATAATCTAAAGTTCCTTAATGCTCGTCACTCTTACTTTCGTTGGTAGCGCCACCGGTTAGGGTGCCTGTAGATTTTGCTCGAGTTTTGATGGTGTGATCATCACACAATAAAGTAATAATAATATGATAAAGTTTTTCAAGCCAACTTGTTAAGGAGCAACGATCGAAAAACTGGCCAAGTGCGAGTCGGACTCGCGTGCAAAGGGCTCTGAAGGAATTTTATTTTTTTAACATGTTATTTTAACACTATACACTTCTTATAGGTTTTCCTGTAATCTATAGGTAAAGATCTATTATCTCCATTTTTTTCAAAATTTTAGGCTATGTAGTTTCGGAGATAAGGGGGGGAATGGTCATTTTTCGTCTAATTTCTTGAATAACTTCAAAACCATTTATTTTAATATTATAAAAAAAATATATAATTAAAACTCTCACAGTAAGCCCTGTCGCTTCATATACCTATCACACGATATTGTTTAAGTTTGACCCCCAAAATTGAACCCCATACTAAACATTTAATTATTTAAGTAACGCGTCCGTGTTTGGGTCACAGAAGTCCATATTTATGTGTACCAAATTTCAACAGAATCGGTCCAGTGGATGTGGAGAAAACTGGCTGTGACAGACGGACAGACAGACAGACACCCAAGTGATCCTATAAGCGTACCGGTATTTGTTCGAAACCCAAAAAAAATTAATCTATGCTAATATAATAAAGCTGAAGGGTTTGTTTGTTTGAACGCGCTAATTTAGAACTACCAGTCGGATTTGGACAATGCGATATGCGATATACGATAGCCACATTCATGAGAAAGGCTATACATAATCTATACGAATATTATAAAGCTGAAGAGTTTGTTTGTTTGCTTGAACGCGCTAATCTCAGGAACAGCTGGTTTGAATTGAAAAACTATTTTAGTGTGGATAGCCCTATTGACGTAGGCTGTAGGCTGTATAACATTACGCTACAGCCAATAAGAGCTTTAATGAAAAATGTGACGTAGGCGAAGTTGCGCGGGTCAACTAGTATATGATATGCTAGCTTCTGTCAGCGGGTTTGCCTGCTCGAAAATTAATGCAAGGGAACTTACACGCGGGATACAAAATAATTATGCTATTACATCTAAGTATACTAATATATATATCTATACTAATGTATAAAGCTGAAGAGTTTGTTTGTTTGCTTGAACGCGCTAATCTCAGGAACACTGGTCCGATTTGAAAAATTCTTCCAGTGTTAGATAGCCCATTTATCGAGGAAGGCTATATATAGGCTATATATCATCACGCTAAGACCAATAGGAGCGGAGTAGACGAAGTTGCGCGAGTCAACTTGTATATACCTACTAATCCAAGACGTGATCTATTCTTGTGCCAAGTTTGACCAAATCCGTTCTGACGTTTAGACATGCAAAGTTAATAAACAGACAGACAGAATTACTTTAAAATGTTTAATATAAGATTGAATAAGTTAAGCTGTTATATTTCTACTATTTCTAAGCCATTTCCGCGGTAGATATTATTTCTACCTCTGCTATAAATAATGCTATTCATTTATACGAAGATTTCTATCACCCACTGAGATTTCAATCGCGATAGGATAATATTTAGTCTCGTTACTTTGTAGTTGACTATAATTTATAAGCTTAGCTCTAATAGGAACTTCTGACATTTGAAGTACCTAATGCTGCTGCTACTATGTAGGAATTAGTTCAATATTTCTGTTGCAATGAATAGAAATGTGAGTGTGGAAGTAAGGACTGATTATGTAATTAATGGAAGTAGTTTTGTAAAATCTACCGAATTACCTTTTACGTACCTATGGGAAATCATCAAATGACTCCTCCCGCTCTGGGCGAAGCAGAAGGGAGTGACAGACTCTTACTGACTAAAACCCATCCGTGTTCCTCCTAGTGCCCTTTGCGTTCCAGGGGGGTACTCTCTAAGCCCGAAGTCCGTAGTTTCGGGCTTAGTAACGGGCGTATTCTACACGATTTATGAGTTACTGTCAAATCGTGTTATCATTCTTTCTTAGTTCGGGTTCGGGACTAATCGTAAGTCCGTAGGTGATACGAAGTAGAATACGCCCGCAACTAAGCCCGAAACTATGGACTTCGGGCTTAGAGAGTAGCCCCCCAGGACCGCGGTGGCTCTTTCGAGCAAATTGCGCAACCTGGCAGCGAATTACATTATTGTTTGGTATGATTACATCAAAATGGTTTCTTGTGGTGATTTAGGTATCTCTGAGCACGTACCACGGAGACAACGGTGACGTGTCAATACCAGGATAAGATTCGGTTTTGTGAGAGAGACAGAGCTATACAGGGCAAAGAGCACTAATTTTGCAACGGATTCCTGATGGCAATGAATGGCCCCTTGTAAACATCCACGTTCATATTCAAAACTTTCTTCACGACAGGTTCAATTTGGTACCTATAGCTTCATCAAAGAAAAGTCCACACTGACTTATCACATCCCAGGCCAAACCTTGGACCTAGGAAACCGACATTTAAAAGAAAGTTCCTAATATGATAAATACAAGGAATAAGGAAGAAAGTTTCGTATTTCACCAAGAAAGCTAGTGAAACGGAGTGGCAAAGCTTGTACGGAACTCTGTTTGTGGTCAGATTTACTTGAAGCTTGCCCTTAATCATCATCATATCAGCCGAAAGACGTCCACTGCTGGACATAGGCCTCCCCCAAGCGTCGCCACAACGACTGGTCCGGTGCGTCTCGCATCCATCGGCTACCCGCGAACTTCACCAGGTCATCGGTCCACCTTGTGGGAGGCCTTCCTACGTTACGTCTTAATGCGTTGCGCCCTTAATGCTCTTTGACAATATAATTAATTTAAAAAATCAACCCTTAAGGCGAGAAAAGATAAAGATACACGAGCAAAGCCGCGGGAAAAACCTACTTCACAATAAAATCAACAGAACTTCTTAAACAAAAACCAAACTCGCGTGTGAACCGACGCGTTAAACACGATATGCATAATATAGCATTATTTAACATAATTAATTAACAAAATCCACATAACAGACAGATTGACAAAACAACAAGTAAAGTATTTTACGTCTTCATATGATATCGACAGTCTCATCTGTTTAAGCAAACATTAATAATTTAACTTGACGTTTGATTTCCCTTCAAGTTTTAGATAGAGGGTGTTATTTTTGGTAAACTAATGTGGACAATGGACATGATTGGATGATTTAGGGCGCCTTTAAATTTGTCACAAAGTGCCGCGCGGCAATTTTGAAGGCAACCTAAAAATGTGTGTGCTAAAGCGATTCCACTCACATTCGAGAACTCATCGTCTCGAAGCCCGAACCTGATCGTAACATCGCCGTCGCACCGACTGAGGGCGCCTTCCGATTTTACACCAAACGGCTCGCATCGCATCGGATCGGAAAGGATGCAGTGACAGCCAATCGCGTCCAGAAGGATGTCGTCCATTTCTGCACCTAGTCAAATAGTTTAAAACAGATGAACGGAGGCGAACGCGCGTCGTAGCATACTTTCGGCTTCGATCGCGTGTCGCGGAAGACGCCCGCGATCAAGCTGCTGTGTGTGGCTTGGTAATATTGACTTTAAATACTGTTTTCACGATTTTATATCTGTTTAAAGATTGTAAAATCCGTTACGATCCGATGTGAGCCGTTTGGTGAAAACCGAATTATAAAGAAGAATTAAAGAAATAAGAATTTTCACATCAACCCAAAATAAAAAAGAAAGGCATGGTCAACGGCCTTGACCATTAATGTACACTACCAATATTTTCCCAATTACAAAAAGTTGAAAAATAGTTCAGCAGAGCTGCATCACCCGCGGGAAAGTCGTAAATTATCGCAACGGAATGTACTTACGGTATAAAAAATGCGAAGTTCTTCTTCAAGATCCAATCTATCTTTACACCAAAATTTATCAAAATTGCTTAGGTATACGATTTAGGAGTGAAAAGTTTACAAACAGACAAGCCAGACATAGTTACTTTTGCATGTGTAATTTTAGTAGGGATTTAAGTGGAACGTTCAACGAATTTCAAAACTCATTCACTTTATTTCATGCAAAAATCATCTTGGGATTCTCAACCAATAACTCAGCATATCTATTATTATTATCATCAAAACGCATAACACGATCAATTAAATAGCCATAATAATTTCTATAAAATACGACAACGTTCCCATATTCAATAATAAACTTTTAATAGTAACAATAATAATTCATTCAGTTAATAATAAATAAAAACGGGGCACATATTAAAACGTCGGTTGAGTATTATATTAAGCTGTAAAGAGTTTGGTTTAATGGTCAGTAATTGGTCGGAATAACATAATTTTTATTGGTATTGTCTCGGCTAGGTAACGATCTCTCTTACCATTGAAACTCGATAGTTTAAACTTTAAAAATATTGAATGTAGGAATAAAACCTCAAGGCGTCGTCCTTATTACTAAGCGATCATCGCGCAAATACGCGATCGTCGCGGTTATTTGTTCGGAAAAACCGGAAGGCGCCCTTTATTAGCCGAACGACGCGATCGGGTTTGTCGTACAAATGAAAGCAACGATCGCGTATTTGCACAGTGATCGCTTTGTATCCGGACGACGCCTAAGGATTTTACCACACCAAACTATAGATTGACAATTTATCATCATACGAAATCGATTGTTGGTTAAATAGATCTGTCATCGCTCGACAGTCCCTACTGCACCAAAAACGACTACAACTATCTACCGCGACGACGTAGAAAGATTAGTACGAATCCCCTGAATGTACTGCGTGATTCCATAAACTAGGGATCTACACTAAGGTTATACCATAATGTTTACCCACCGCGAAGGACGTCCAGCTCTTTTCTTTTGGTGTAGATACCTTCAAGTTAAAGTTAACGAGCTCTACAACACTTGCAGAAAATATCATAGAAGTCGGAAGTAGGTACTGTAGAACTGACAAAAGACACTGCATCCAAAAATCAACCATGTAACTAACACTTATTTAGAGTTGTTTGAATTTTTACTTAATCCGAGTGAGTCACGTCCGAGTTTCATCCAGAGTAAGGGCAAATCTCGCTTCGGGTCAATAAATAAATAAATCTCAAAGCTGCCGTTTTTTAGCTTATTTTTCATTAATATCGTAATTATGTGAGTTGGCATCGAAAACAAACCGCAATCTTGTGGCCAGCCTTAATGGTTTAGGGGTCAATTATAGGCGTTATAATAATAATGTTGTGCGATCTTTAGACTTAATACGTATCCGTGTTAGTCATTCATTTGATTGCAGACGATTTTATTTAAATTTTGCTTCATTTTTGAGATGCTCGCATTCTTTGAGGACGCGTAAGGGAGTGATGACGTCACAGATTTAGGTACCGATTGGTGTTGCTGATGAAATACATTGATGATATATGAAGGTCAATTCTCTTACATAAAACCTTTAAAATCATGTCCCAATTTCCTCCACGCGACAATTAAAGTCTGGAATTTTTAGAGGCGCCCAACTGTAATTAATTGCAGATGTCATTTATGCCTTTTATGATCTTTTACTTTCCAGCTGATCAGGCCTTTTTTGCCAGTGCTCAGTTTGCTGCCCCAGTTAGTTTGATGAAAATACATCTAACTTACATCATACGACAGAGTTTTTGTTTTTGTAAGGTATGAGCATCGCTCGATAATAGAGGTCTACGATGAAACAATTATCACCAGGAGATGACTGTTCATTCTAGCTTATACGGCTGACGGATTATGCGCGGGGGAAAGACGAAAACAATAGAAAAAAACAATATATCAAAACATACTCTTTACTAAGATTTCGCGTCTAATATTTTACAACATACCTACATTCCTAAACATTGGGCCCGAAAACAATGATCTCCTTTTCATCAAATAACCACACCCTCTATACATAATAAGACGTGACATTTCAAATATTGTGTTGTAGTCGTTATAAAGGTGAAATTTTACTGTTCGCGCTCCCTCAGTTGCGGGCCGAATGTGTCTTGTAACATCATTCACGTTCCACTGACTCGATAGTGGGTGCCTTCGATATCGATAATTATTTATTATATTGATTATACACATCACTAATGGGTTACGTTTGTGTGAGTTCCGTTTTTAAAAGCTTGAGCATGATTTCTACGAGTTTCAAAGAATCTTCGAAGTTAGTTTGGCCTAAAATTATTGTATTGATTGATTTAGAGCAATTAAAAATAAGAAATGAGTTAACTAACTTAGAACCTTACGGTCATGTTTTGTAACACCCCCACTTATACCTATAGCTAAATAATAAATGTTATTGTTTATTGCTACAAACCTAGGCAAGTGTTGTGGCAAAGTGAAACACCTTCATACCAAGTTTTATTTAAGGAGCAAAAAAAGCATTTTTTTTTTTGTATACAAAAACAATTAACTATCAAGAAACCATTGATTATATAAACATACCACAAAATAAGGATAAGACAATAAAAGGGTATGATTAATTACGACTAAACCTAACCTACCTACTTATTCCTTCCAACCTTTTAATCCGCAAATTGATTCATCTTGCTGGCCGTACCAAGATTTCCACGCATATAATATTTCGCGATCGACATGCATTAAACTGATGTTATCGATGCATCTGGATTCCACCGCGGTGAAATTATGAATAACGCATCATCTCAAACATGTTTAAATCTGAGGAATTTATAAGACTAAATTGTGTTTTTGCTGGCTGTATTTAAGGCATACGTGCCTACGTCAATGTATTGAGTTTTTAAGTCATCAATTCCTTCAAATAATAAATGTTAGGTACATATATTTAGTGTAAAACATCACTAAGAAAAATTGAACAAGTTCGAAGAACCCAAAAGAAAAGGAAAAAGATTAATTGGATAAACAACAGAGATTCCGCCAACGCCATCTATGCAATAACTAGAGAACTTTTCGAAACAGCGCCACCTATCGGGTAAAGTAAAATCTATCGTATCCAATGACCTTTGATCACATATCTCGGTTCAATGACAAAGGGATAGATGGCAGTATAGTTGTAGTACACGTGATCATTGTTAGAGGGCGCGAGTGTTATTATAACACTGGCCTACACTCACTTTGGTACCTAAGATTTTAGACCTGATTTTGGGTATATTTTGTGAGCTGACAGGAGAAAACTAGTCACATTTTTCATAACAGCTCTTGTTGATGAGAAAGAAGAAAAATACATATTAAAAAAAAAATTGGAAATTATACATTAATATTTTTTTTTGAGTGATTTTCTTGAGGGAGATTATCCTGGACAATCACGCATAATTCCCCGGCAATAATCAGCCATCATATGAATATCCCATCTGCCTTGGTACCTGTGCTCCATTGTTTTTATATCCTGGTGGAAGCGTTCACGTCGTTCTTCGCTAAAATCTCCTAAATTATGTTCAAAATTATCGATATAATTACGCAGGTAGTGCACCTTCCAGCTCATATTACAGCCTAAATTTTTGAAGTTCAGCAGCATTTCTTCGACTAACTGTTTGTAGTTATCTGCTTTGAAGTTACCAAGAAAGTTTTGTGTAACAACGACAAAAGATTGCCACGCAAGTTTTTCTATTTCAGTCATAGAAGCTTCGAATTCCGTAGAACTTTTAATTACTTGAGTTGACTTATCTGAGGCCCATAAAAAATTCCAGCCTTTAATTTCTCAGTACTCAATCCATGAAATTTTTGAGAAAGGAACTTGAAGCTTACAATAAGTATTGTAAGTAAACCAGAGCTGTCAGCTGACATCTAGTAGCAGCAATGTAGTTCATACTATGCATGTCTTTTAAGTTCTGTCGTTTCCATATTTCCCGGCAATTTTGAATTTGGATCTGTTCTATATTCGAATGTGTTTCAATTTTGAATCTCAAAACAATTGAAAGTATTAGGATTAATGCTATTGTTTAGTCACAGCGTCGATTGGAATCTGTCAGGTTACGTCCGAAAATGAATCTTTCTAAGGAAAATGTTCGTGCAATAATTTTCTACAACTTTAGAAGAGGCCTGACACGGCTTCAGTGTTTTGAAGAGCTAACATCTGTGTTCAGTGATGAAGTCCCATGTCTGCGGACTATCGAACGCTGGTATTTAGAATTCCTGCGTGGACATACTAGTGTTAGTGACAAATCTCGCGAAGGACGCCCAAAATCCGCCTTCACTGAAGATAACATCATTGCTGTGAGAAAACTAATTCTCGAAGATCGTCACGTGACGTATCAAGAGATAAAGGCTCTATTAGGCATCTCAGGGACAACCATTGAGAAGATCTTGCATGAAGTGCTTGGTGTGAGAAAGCTAGTTTTCCGTTGGATACCGCATCTGCTTTCCGACGATCACAAGGCGGCCCGCGTCAGATGGTGTAAGAAAACTCTGCAAAGTTTCAACCCAGGAGAGTCAAATCACGTCTACGACATCATCAGTGGTGACGAATCTTGGATCTATGCCTACGATCCTGATTCCAAACAACAATCTACAATCTGAGTCTTTCAAGGCGAGCCAAAGCCGACTAAAGTTGTTCGTTCTCGAAGCACTTCAAAGAAGATGGTGGCCACGTTCGTTGGAAAAACCGGCCATGTTGCGACTATTGCACTTGAAGATCGTAGAACGGTTAAAGCAGAGTGGTATACCACAGTTTGTTTACGACAAGTCATCGCCGAAATTCCAAAAATTTAACTCAAAGCGACGCATCATCCTGCACTACGACAACGCAAGCTCACACAGCGCTCGTCAAACGATTGAGTATTTGAACAGGAAAAAGTAGAAATTCTTGACCAACCTCCATAAAGTCCTGACCTTAGCCCTAACGATTTCTTTACATTTCCTAAAATTAAGAAAAGTCTTCGTGGTCAAAGGTTCCAGTCCGGTGAAGAAGCAGTCGACGCTTTCAAGTCACCCATTTTGAACGGGGACTTTAGAGTGGAATAAATTTTATAATAACTAGGTTGAGCGAATGGAAAAGTGTATTAAGCTACGTGGTGAATACTTTAAAAAACAATAAAAAGTACATATTTTATTTTTTTTATTTTTTTTCTTCAAACGAAAAAACTTAAAAGGCATGCCTCGTACCTACTTTACCGACTACAGATGCGAACAGAGCTGCACCAAAAAAAAAATTATTTTTGTAGGCCAGTATAATCAGCGAAATTATTATAATGTCTAGACAAAAGTACATATTGCTCGCACATTGACATGGTTGATGGGGCCGAAACGTTCTAGAGTGGCGACTGCGTACCGGAAGACGCAGCGTTGGAAGGCCTCCCATAAGGTGGACCGATGACCTGGTGAGGGTGGCGGGTAGCCGATGGATGCAAGACGCACAGAACACAGTTGTTGTGGCGACACTTAGGGGAGGCCTATGTCCAGCAGTGGACGTCTTTCGGCTTATACAACGTGTAACAGAATAAACGCAATACCTCTTAAGGAGTCATTGAACACATCGTCATCATCATTGTTCATATTGATGAGTACAATGACCCCTTAAGAGGTATTGCGTTTATTCTATTACAGGTATTATGAATCATCATATCAGCCGAAAGACGTCCACTTAAGATAATGATGAAATCTGCCTCAAATATGTGAATTTAGGAAAAGCAGTATGTGAAAGTTGTAGCAGGTGGCGTTTTGTAGTTTCTGCCATTGTCATGGGGAATATATGGAGGCATTACAATTGAATCACGTAGAAGAAGAATGGTAATTTAGTAAAATCAAAATAAAACTGCAGTCGGTTAAAATTCATTTAATTTAATCATTCCACAAAACCTGCATTTTCCTCACTACCTAACTTAAAGCGCGGGGCTTATATCACAGCTTTATCGGCCATATCTCTAGACACTCCCACATCCTAGGCCGCTATCACATTCAATCTTATCTTAAAACAAAGACATGAGTAAGACATAATTATGTTAAATAAGTATAGTTTACAATTTCATCAGTTACATTTTCGATTTAACAATTGATGTGACCCTAATCAAACAAATAATTCCAAAGGAAAGAAAACTGAAGGAAAACAGGAAAATGTTTTCGTGTTGTTCAAAAATGTAGAAAATGTTAATCTATTAGATCAGATGAAAGAAAAAATAAAAGACAGACATAACAAATCTGCACACTTGAGGCGAAAGGCTCAACAAGTTAATCTTAGTTCACAGTCCAACTGTCTCTAAAAAGTACTGAGATATAACACTAAGTCACTTACAAGTAAACTGATCGACTTCTTCTACACAAGTATCACACTGCACAAAACAGCAGTTCACCATCTTACATCTACACCTGGAACTAACCGTCTTTTTACTAGTTGTAAAGCCCCTCCCACAACACAATGTCGCACAGTTATGTCTGTCTTTACACACCCTGCCCTTTGTACTAACACACAAATTCGGCGTCCTCTGCAAGTATACCAAATTCTTCCTTTCAATCTTCATTTTATTCCTCACTTTTGGCGAAATAGCCCTTTTCGTTGTGTAGTTCATAATTTTCTTTTTCATTGCGTGGTGGTAATGCTTCTTTAACAAACCCATTGCAGAGTTAAAAGGTCCCAGCCGTTTCCAGCAAGTCTTAGTAGTGCAAGATCCAGAGAATCCATGGCACTTGCATACTTCTTTTAGCTGTTCTCCAATAGAATCTACGCCCACTATCACATCTTGTTTCAGTATTTCTGCGATCTGATCATTGCCAGCGTGTTTGAAGTCCAAGAAGTTTCTAGTGATTCGCTTTCCATGTCTGAAGTCATCTCCACATCCTGCCATTTTCCAAGTATTGTTTTTACCAAAGTTTCCGGGACATGAACAAGAGGATAGGTCTCCGGAGGCACATGCTTTCGCTACTGAATGTGTAATGGATGCTGCCATCAACGCGTGGACGAAAGCTGTTTCCCTGAATATTTTATTGAATATGCTTCTTTTAGGTTTTTTGTTGAACACGAGGGAGCAGTTCCACCTGTCGTAATTGAAGGTCTCCTCGCAAGCGGCAATCGCTTGTTCTTTTGCTATGATCAGTACGTTTGACAGGCCGGTGTCCCGGTCGCACATTTTTGTTTGCCGTTTTGAAGCTCTGATCAATTTGCATGCTCCGGGGTACATTTCCTGAGTTCGATCACTGAATAGAGCTTCTATAGTTTTTTGTAAGATGGGCTGAGATCTGTGAATTGTAAACAACGTTTTTCGGTTAAATGAATTGAATTAATGATGATATTCTGGAGTTTGATTTAGAGACTTCCAAAGAAGATTTTCATTTTATTTACAAGTTAGAACCACGTGAAGCATTACAAAGTAATCTAAATTTCTCTTTCTAATTTAAATGAGTTTCGTTGAAACAAACTCGTGAAGCCTAATTTTCAAAGAACGTCAGCGAGTATAGCTTCAAAGCAACTTACAAGAATTCATTAACATCATATTATTTCAAATCGGCTTAGTTCCTCGTAAATATTAACTAGATTACCATCACTGCTTTCTAACATGAAGATGAACACGGGCAAATATTTATTATTTGTAGGCATCTTCTCTTGCCAACCGAGTACTTACTACATAAATATTAGTAAAGAAGTTGTAGCCTACTGATTTTTCAAGTGTTATTTTATCGCTGGTTGGATTAAAGAAAATAACTCTTATATGTTGGATATGTTGGATTCCCTAAATAATTTGCTTTCAGTCAGATGTCAGACGTTTATCGCAAAACACTGAGCTTAAATTTTAATCAACAACAATTTTACAGCCGATAAACTTACCCTTCAACAATTTTAGAAGCGAAAATAGAAACGGCACATAACAATAAAACATTAAAAATACAATAACTAAACATGTTTAAGATCTAAGCAGTCACATGATCACCTCTTGCTGTCCATCACAAAATGATGGTGGAAATGACTCGGCACACAAACCGAGGTGTCACGATATGCTATCGGTAAAGGGTGGGTCTTCCTAAAATGGTAATGACAAACTAAGACATCGGTCTGTGTTTGCTGGTTGAACAAACATTGAACCGAGTCATACCTTGACTTGAACTTGTCTTGTCTAAATAGAAGGCATAGGTAACCTATTTCCCGTGTTTGTGGCTGGAATGTGCAATGATAAGGGGTTATTTGGCTACCTATCTATTTCTCGAAGGCAAAACTGGAAAATCAGTCATACCTTGTCGGGAACGGAGTTTAAAAGTAAAACGGGTTAAAAGTGAAAGATTCAAAGCATTTATTTCAAATATACCAATTACAGGCACTTTTGAAATGTCAAGGTCAGTCAGTCAGAAACATGAAGCTATTTGCACGTTCCAAAGCGTAGATCTCTATGGAGAAGAACGTGCATGAAACTCCACGGAAACTCTTTTAAACCATGTTATGTTTTAAAAAATTCTCAAGTTACATATCCTAAACATGGGAAGTGTCTTCTGTAAGATCTCGCCATAGAAGTTAAAACCCAATGGAAAGCTCAAACCGTCCAGATTGTCCCCATTGTTCTTTCGTCCTCTGCCATAATACCAAAAGCTCTCACACAATGCCTCAACTCTTTACACACTTACAATGCTCCAAAAAGCCACCATAGTTAACACCTGTCGCATCACTCGAAAATTCCTGACTTCTTCATCACTGTCATCCACCTTTTTAATTTAATTTTCCCCTTACACACTTGGCTCCGGCCCGTGTCTAAGGTTATATACTCTCCCCAAAGAGAAGCAAAACAAAATTAAGAATTCAATAAAATGATAATAATAATAATTTTATTTCTCCATTCTAAAATTGGACAATAATTGAAAACCCTGACTTCTAAACTAGGTTTAAGTACCTGTATCTTAGAAGCCAGTGAACCTTCGAAATTTGAGTGCAGTATTAAACCTCTTACGTTATACCTAGGATAGGACACAAGTACGTACAATATTCCAACATGTCAAGTTCAAGAGAAATAATAAGGATCCTCCTTCTTGCGTTGTATTCGTCAATGCTGAGGGTCGTGACCTACCTTCTGTATCACTTTCACACGTATGATGTTTCTCCACCTGTTTCTATCCCTGGCGGTGTGGAATTCGTTGTGAACGGTCGTGTCAAGGGCGGTGCGAATCTGGCCAGACCAACGTATTGAACTGCGTCCATGAGGTCTCTTTCCATCTACTTTGTCGGTTACGATGAGCTTCTCGAGGTTGTCACCTTCTTTCCTCGCAATATGACCGAAGTATTCTAGGACTGCGCAGACACTCAGCTGACAGCCGCGAGGAGATTCAGATCAGTTCTCGCAATATGGACACGTTAGTCCGAAAAGCCCTCCAAGGAATACGGAGCATCTTTCTTCAGCACCTCATCTCAAACGCGTAAATGCGTTTGCGGTCTGCAGCTCTCAGTGTCCAAGTCTCAGCGCCATACGAAAAGATCGCATCTCCTGCGCACTTCCTTCTCGCATGACCCATCGTTACTGATGTTGGAACCCAGGTATATAAAGTTGTCCACTGACTCTATTCCTAATGCACCAGTGAGTTCTAACTTCCCAGATCGATCTACTACCATGACCTTGGTCTTGGATCTCTTCACAGAGAGTCCCATCTCCTCGCTAATCTGCTCCATTCTGTCTAGAAGTGCAGCCATTTCCGACTCATTTGCTGCAAGAAGAGTAGTATCATCAGCGTAGCGCAGGTTGGTGATTTTCACGCCACCAACTGTAAAGCCCCCCTCCCAATTCTCACAAATACGTCTCATAATGTGCTCTCCATGGGCGTTGAAAAGAATTGGTGATAAAATGCATCCCTGGCGTACTCCTTGGTGGAATTTTTTGATGCTGTTTTATCGACTCTTACGACTCCTGTGTTTGAGCCATACAGGGTGCGAAGTAAGGCGATGAAATGATATATTACCCATTATGTATACATTAGAGTTCTGCCATATTTCACCATTCGGCATGCAAACATTCGCCAACGTCTAGGCGCAGCGAGAAGTTGGCTACGCGTAAATTATGGTCAGAACCGCATTCTGCGCCGGGAAGGTCTCCACATTTAAAACTGAAGATCTCCAGTGGGTATCTATGATGATGTAGTCGATTTGATTTCTGTGCCTATCGCCTGAAGATCTCCATGTGTACAAACGTCTTGGATGATGCTGAAAGTACGTGTTCATAATACTGAGATTTCTGTCTATAAAAAACTCAATCTGTTCACCCTGTTCATTCCTATTGCCAAGTCCAAATTTTCCAATTGTGCTTCCGATATGATCATCAGCAAGTGTACTACTGACTTTGGCATTCCAGTCACCAAGGATCATTTTAATTTCCCGGCCCTAAATTGAACTCAATGTTTCCTCCAGTTTCCCATAAAAGTCTTCAATTATCTCATCTCGAGCTTGTGCCGTCGGTGCATTTATTTGTACAATATTCAGCACACACGGTTTAGTGTTCAGCTTCATTGTCAAGATTCTATCAGATACCGGGTTATAACCGAGGACATATTTGTTCATGTGTGGCGGCAATATGATTCCGATTCCATTCGCACTCGAATCTTCACAGCTTGAGAAGTACATTCATGGTGTTTCCTGTCGCAGTGCAAAAAGGCCATTACCATGCATATGTGTTTCGCTGACGCCTAGTATGGAGATATTGTGTAATTCCATTCCTACTCTACGATGGTCAGTTTACCCGCTTTTAGCAGACCTCGGACGTTCCAAACGCCAATACGGTGATGGGTTCGTATTGAGATCTTCTCGATTTTAGATGTTGTGGCATCGACAGTAGCATCTCTTCCTTCGGAGGCCTGTCGATTCACAGCATCCAGCCCGGGTACTAGGTGGCGCAGATGGTTTGTCGAGTCGCTCAACATGCTCACTCTTTCTGTTCCTTATTCCATAAGGGGGGTTTCCATGGGAACATAAGCGCGGTGGGATCCCACGTCCTTCCGTGTCAGTCTTTAAGAGGGTATTTAGTCCTGTGGACGCTGGGTCCTCTCAGGGCTGTCGGAGTAGTTATCGCCGCCCGATACTCGGCGTTGACTGTTTTATGGCTTGGGTAGGTCTCCTCCATACCAAGCCTCCTCCTTTCTTATTCGGGCTTGGGACCGACAACGGCGGAGTTAATAAGGATACAATAACAAAAAGGAAATAACCATTCGAATTCAACAATAAAATCAGAATAATAATACACGTTACACTGATACACGCTACACTGATACACTACACTATCTCCAACACAGATAAACGTTGCACTGATACACTACACTATCTCCAACACACGCACGTTGCATGACCGGGCGTGCACCGCCACCAGGCGCGCCCTCTGCTGCGGTGAGTATAGGTTAGCACGAATAATAACATCGCTCGTTCTTTGTTGATGCGCAGTTACTTCAAAATGTTCTGTTTTGATTATGCAGCCTGTACCAGACGGGCATGATCGGCTGGAACGAGGGTGTGTTTGGGGTAGGTCTATCCTTCTTCTATTCCTTCGATGTGAACTGTGACCACCCAACTGCGTCCAGCCGCGCTGACGTCCTTTCCCTGTATATTAAGGTCTTTGTGCCACACGTGTAACGTTCTTCTTTCTTGCTATTCGTACTTGCTGTCTTCGGGATAAATTGGGGTTAGGGATGTTTGCTTATCAGGGAATAAATGAAGATGCAGATAATTTACTGTTAACACTGCAGCTAGCGGTTTAAGGGAAACTTTTCGCGACAACTATATTTACTTAGTTAAGTTCTATATTTCTTCTTGCAAAAATAGGAATTTGTAGTCATTGGACTACAAATTCCTATTTTTGATCAATTTACTATTGTACTATGTTACTTTGCCGTAACGAGGCCCATAAACCGCTAACTGTTTTAGTTTATTTTTAACTGTGAGTTTAACTTTGACTACGGTACATTCCTGGCTATATCTAGGTCTATTCTATGTCTGGATAGGGGTTGTGTACCCTATTACATTTGAGTAACTGTCCTGTGTCAGTATGTATGAAATGTTCAATACCTGTGTACTGTGGCACAACCTCCTTGGTTGCCTCACCCTCCGGGGACTTCCGTCAACTTAATCATAAAAAAAGATTTAGAAGAATTTAGAATAGGTTCATGAAAATAATGACATACGATGATTGATTTGTTTTTCTGATAGGACTGTAAAAGTTTTTCTTGAGAGCACCTGCTCAATATTATAATGATCTCTTAAATCGCCAAAAGTCTTTAATTTTATATCGATCCCCAGACGATTCAGAAGCCCTAATCTGAACGTCCACAGTACCTTCTTTACCATTACCTTTACCAAGATACCTTTTTTAGGGGTTTACCAGGATTGTGTAAGGGAACACTTAGGGGAATAGATAGGTAGGGTTACACATGTAATCCTACCTATCTATTTACTGAGCGAAATTAATTTCCCCAAGAACATCTTATGTGTCTGGGGAAAACGACAACAAAAATATTAATTTAATTTCGTCACAAATTGCTTAAATTAGAACTATTCTATTTTTATTACATAAGCTCGTATGTACGCGAGTTATATAAACCTATTGTGACGATACCGTCGTGAACACAGCCGTAATCTAGTTAAAGTCCGGAGTGAGTCAGTTGATGCGTGGTAGCTTGATCTCCACCAACTGTTCGTAGGTGGCATTGACCGCAGCAAAAATAGATATAATAGTTAATAGAATGGCTTTCCACCCAAAGATTTTTACAGGGATCAACGTTGACTTCACACGCTGATGCCTTTGATTGGCAGAAGTCTTTATCTCTGCTTAATTTGTAAATAGGAGAATGAATATAACACAAGTGTACGTTTGTCACTAGACATGACTCTATGATATTTTGTATTATGATAACGTATGCATCCTTTTTCAAGTTCACAGCTATGAAATTTGACACTGGTTTAATTGATAACATTGTGCCATTGGGTTTCTCTGTGGGAATTGGTATAAGCATGAACATTTCATAGGAGTCCCTGCTAATCAAAGGTTTTTTTTTTTTTTTTTGTATCCACAAAAGCGTTCTGTAAATCTTTCAAGTCGCGTAATAGATTGCTCGCGACTATAGCTCCCATAGAAACTTTACTTGCTCTCGAAATGTTTTGAGGTTAAGCCTTTAATACTTCTAATGTATTTTCAATGTTTGCAAATTGCTGATGAATTATTTTATGTTGTTTGTGCATTGTAGCCTCCGTCCTCTTTAAGATACTGAATTCTGCTTCTATGACCGAAGTTTTATTTTGCCAAAATGACACAATATGCTTTTGATTTTTGCGTAGAAGAGTGATATATTTTTCGTATTGTTCTGCGAATCGAGCGTCCAATACGCCGAAGACGCCATTTGCTATGTAACCGACACCGTCGATAAGACCCCGCCGCCACCTGTTCCCTTGTTTTGCAAAGTGCTGACTGAGTAATATATGATTATTGTAATTGAGTTCATTGTATCCGTGACGTAATTGCAATAATATTATGTCACAATGTGTTTGTTTTTGGATTGTGCTGCATGTTTGTTCCAGGGCCATTATACTTTTGTTAAGTGCTGTAATTCCTTCCCAATAAGGATCTAAATCGTAATATATGATTAGTTTCCAGTCGTCGCGTATGATCTGCATGTTTGTTAGTTTATCGAAGTAAATGTGTTGATTATTTCTAAATTAGTAAAGTTAAGTGCGCATTGGGAAGTTGTTATGATACTAAAGAATAACATGATTGCTACAAACACTGACGCTATATTATAACGAGTGTCTTTCCTTGTTTCAGACTGCTTATTTGTGTTAGAATTTCCCGTACCCGCATTTGCTTGCTTGATTTGCGGGGATTCATTGTTTACTGGGAGTTTTGATAATTATGTGATAGGTCGTTTCAGTGTTCCGTTTTTGGTTTTTACGATAACCACGCAAACTTTACCGTCGGAACCCCGATGTTGTTCGATAACTCTGCCCATCAGCTTTCAGCAATTTTCAGCATCATCAGCAATTTTCCCGGCGGAAGGTTGTCATCATGAATCATGACAATATCATCTTCTTTCTGTAATTTGTACTAGGTACTCATTCCTCCATCTTTTCCAGAGATCCTGTACAATTTTTTGTGTCAACTGCCATCGGATTCTTAAATCTGTTTCAGTTTCTTGTATGGAAACCTTTGATCCAACTGTTAGGAAGTGAGCAGGCGTTAAAAAATAAACATCGTCTGGATCTTCTGATATAGCACATAATGGCCTCGTGTTGAGACAAGCTTCAATCTGTGTAAGTACTGTATATATATAATTCTTCAAATGTTAGAATCTGATCACCAATAATCCTCTTGAAATGGTATTTGGCTTTTAACTGCCGCCTCCCATAGGCCTCCTGCGGATGGCCACGCAGGCACATTAAAGCTCCACTCGATTTCCATATCGAATACTTCTGCTTTTAGATCTTTATCTTGCATTATGTTCATTAGTGCTTGATATTCCTGTTGTAGTACCTTGTCAGCACCGACAAAATTGCGACCATTATCGCTGTAAATGTGACTAGGTGTCCGTCTGCCAGCCGCTATTCTTCTTAATGCTGCGATGAATGAAATTGTGCTTAAATCACTTACTAGTTCTAAGTGTACGGCCTTTGTGACTATACACACAAAGACAGCCAATAAACTTAAGTGCTTTTGACGCCTCGTCCTTTGCTTGCTTTGACGTAAATGTGGCCGGTAAAATCTACGCCTGTGTGTGTAAAAGAACGGGATGGATTGCTTCTAGATTCCGGCAAGTGCCCCATAATTTGTGGTTGGCAATGTGGATTTTGTTTTTTACATGGTACGCACCGATGAAGCTGCCTCTTCGTAGCGACGTTTCCCCCTAGAATCCAATATTTTTGTCTGATAAAACCCAAGGTCAGCCGGGCTCCGGCATTTAACATGCCTTGATGTGCGTCCTCTATTATTATTTCAGTCAGACGTCCACAGTGCGGCAGAATAATAGGGTGCTGCATGTCATAGCTGATATGTGCCTTTTTAAGTCTCCCTCCGACTTTTAAGATGTCGTTTTCATCCAGGTAAGGGTTTAATTTTAATAATTTGCTTTTTGAATTTAGCTTTCCTTCTTGTTTTAAATCTCTTATTTCAGTCGCGAATTCTTCTTGCTGAACTTGTTTGATAATTTTTGTTTTGCTTGACTGATTTCTGATAATAATAATAATAATAAAGATTTATTGCAGATAAAATCCATAGCTTGTTAGTAAAAGTCTTAACCTAATCATAGGACAATACATACAAAATTAAAACAACTGACACCTACGTGTGCAGCCGTATCCAGTGACTGTCCCACTTATCACAAAATACACTCATAATGATAATGATAAATAATGATTTTTTGTTTTTCTTTTGTACGTCGTAATCTTCATTACTAATGCTAGAATACGTGTAACTTTTCTGATTGATTGATGTTTGTTTAACAGGTATGTTATGATGCTTGATTCATGCCTTGTAACAGCATGAACGTCTTCTTGCTTCTTTATTTCCTCATCTGTGGTATAGATTGTGTGATCGTTTTTCGTTGCTTCAAAAGATTGTAACCATGTTGGTCCTTGCCACCACAAATGCCAATCCTTCAATTGAGCCACTGTGAGTCCTCTGCTTCCACAGTCAGCGGGATTGTCGATTGATTTTTACATATCGCCATGATTGTGGTTTAATGATTTCTGTTATTTGATCCTTCTACCAGACAGTTGACAGACTGGCCGAAGGTGCAGTGTGCTTGCCAAGGATGCTGATGAGGAAGATAGAGGCTGAGGATGCTGACCAGGAATGCGCGGCTGCTGCATGCTGGTGGTCAGGATACCCGTAGAAGCCGTGGGTACTGGTTGGCTGTATGACTCGCTGCTCGAGAGCTTGAGGTCACGATAAGGAGAAGTGATGATGACTTCACGCTGAAGTAGTTGCACGAAGTCTGCGCTGACGTTCAATGTCGAGGGTCAACAGTTTGGAGGCATGCGGTACAGAGACTAAAGTCCCGCAAACCCCCATTGAAAAGGGAGGATCCTCCTACCAGACAGTTGTTGTGTCTGGCGGGCAACTGCCCTATAGTTGATATTCGGGCTGATGTATATGTTCAAATTGCACGGTAAACTCTGCTTGCGCGATGCAGCATTTCAATCTAGTAGTTCGCTGCTAGTTGGATAGATGGCGTCGCGGTTCTTTTTGTTGCGATGTAGATTTGCTCCGTTGGTTTTTCTTGTGGCGGCATTGATGCCGCTACAGTTCTATTTGCTGCGAACGTTTTCCATCGATTTGGGTTTCCTTGAAGCCATCCCAAGACGGCAGTAGAGTCACTCCAACTAAATATTATGTAGGTTATGACCTGCTAGACACTGCTTGACTTTGGTCATGAGTTTGGCCAGCAACAGTGCTCCACATAGTTCCAATCGAGGAAGATTTGCTTTTTTGCAGGAACTAATTTTGATTTAGCTGCTACTAATATTATTGATTGATCGCATTTTTTTTCTTTTTTTATTGATTTTTTTTTGCTCTGCAATAAATGGCGCATGAATGGCCTTTGTTGATGAGTCACAAAAGCCGTATAACTCTACTCGCGTTTTCCGTACCGTACCATCTTGGTATTTTAAATTGATTGATATTTTCTAATTCTTCCTTGATTTTGATCTATTCCTTGCTGATTTTATCTGGTACCTGTTCATCCCACTGAAGCTTGGATAACCACATTTCTTGAAATAAAATCTTCAATTTTGTTGTTACTGGCACAATCCATCCTAATGGGTCAAATATTTTAGACATGTTTAGTGATAGTATTACATGATGGTTAAATTTTTGATACAAATGTGAAATTGTCACTTGTGGGGTACCAACGTATTCCTAATGTCTTAGTTAATCCTGCTTGATTAAAATTCTTGCTTTCTTGTTTATAATAGTCTTGATCTTCTAGTTGCAGCAGACGACTGTCGTTTGAAGTCCACTTTCTCAAGTTAAAACCGCCTGACTTCAGTAAATTCAGCAAATCTTGCTGCAACTGTTGTGTTGCTGATAGGGAGCCGGCTCCATAAACCAGATCATCCATATAGAACGATTCCTCGATGACCTTGGCAGCTTCTGGGAATTCATCCCGTTCATCAGTCGCTAATTATCTCAATGTCATCATTGCAAGAAATGGAGCAGCTTTTGTGCCATACGTCACTGTTGTCAATTGATATTCTTGTATTTTTTGCGACGGGTTATCCCTCCAAACAATTTTTTGTAAGGTTGATCTTCTTGGTGTACCCAAATCTGCTTAAACATTTTTTCTATATCACCCGTAAATGCGTACTGATATTGTCTCCATTTAATGATAAGAGACTGAAGGTCTTGCTGTAAATTGGGCCCCGTCTACATCAGGTCATTTAAACTTTTATTTGTAGTTATTTTTGCCGAAGCATTGTAAACAACTCTTTATACAGTTGTTGCAATATCTTCGCGCAATATGCAATGATGCGGTAGGAAACATTCCGGTGTCTGATTGCAAGGTGAAGGTTTCATGTGTATTCGGTTATGAATAACTTATACGCGTTAAATAATGAATCGTTTTTATGCAATTTCTTTTCTAAGTGAATGAATTGAGCAACAGCCTTATTTTTAGACTGCCCCAATTTCTCCTCAACTTGTGGTCGTCCAATCGATTTGTTGTTGCTTTGTAGTATTGAATACACTCTTGATCTTCTGATGATTGTGATTTTTCTTCTGTAACATCTTCTATCTCCCAGAATTGTTGAATTCTGTCTAAATCGAATTGCACGACGTTGCATGTTAGTTTAGTTTTGATATTTCCACATAATATCCAACCAAGTTGAGTTTCTTGAACAAGTGGAAGTGATTCGCTTAATCTGCACATGCCAGTTAAAAGAATATTCGAATAGACGTCCGCACCCAATAAAATGTCAATGGGTCGTCTGATGTTGTACTCAGGATCTGCTAATTCTAAGTTATTCAAAAATGTGCACACTGTTTTCGGTAATGAGTGTGATGGTAAATATTTTGTTAGGTTTTTCATGACGTAAACATCAATATTAAATTCATATTGTTTGATTTTTGAGTTTGACATACAGTTCAGGTTCATGATTCCTGTGCAACTGTTTTCTGTTTGCCCTATGCTTGTGATTATGCCATCACACCTGGAGCGCTTCAATCCTAATTGCTGAGCGGCGTTCTCTGTGATGAAAGACATTTGTGAGCCCTGATCAATAAGAGCCCGCAGGATCAGATATGTCCCGTCTGCCTTTTGAACCTTGATTAGTGCGGTTGAAAGTAGAGTTTCTTGCGTTATATTTTGTTGTGTCACGTGCGTGTTGCCTTGGTTTGCACGTTCCTGATTAGAATGGATATGATTTTGTTGTGTAGAAGGCCTCTAATTACCTCCTTGTTTTGTTAATTCTTTTGAATACGATTCATGAAGAAAATGTGTTGTGAAATCCGTTGCAATCGAGGCAACGCCTTTTTGACAAGCATTATTTTCCTTTATGGTCATATAAGCAGTTTTAACAATAATTTAAGTTAGCAACACATTGTTTTTTCTTCATCGGGGAAAAGTCAGCAAATTGTTTGCAATAAAATATAGCATGTGCGTCATTGCAGACTGGACGGTTTGGTCGATTGTTTTGCAATTTCCTGTAACTAGGTGATTGCGAAATAGCCTTGTTGTTTGAATATGACTGCTTGAAGTGATAATATTTTGATTTTGATGGTTTATTGGTGTTTGAAGAAAAGGGTTTTTTATGATTGATCTCCTGTTTTCTTCTACTTGTTTCCATGCTAGTGAACTTCCCCTCTAGAAAGGCTAGAAATTCGTTCAACTCGAGTAATTCTCGAGGTTGTTTGATAGCTGCGTTGTATTCGCAGAATGTGTTCGAATCCAATTTCTGACACAGGATGTGCACGTTCAATGGATCCCACGACATCCATCTATGCCGAGATTCTGTATGGCGTTCATCGTTTCAAGTGCAGTTTCGTGTATTTTGTTTGATATGATTAATTGATACTTGCTGTGAAACATTCAGAAAAATGTTAATATGCGATGTGAATACCATCCTTTTGTTGTCATAACGACGGCTCAAGATGTTCCAATTTATTATGTAGTTGTCTGAGCTGATCGGAAGATGCTGTATGAGACGCTCAGCTTCTCCTTTAACTTTCGATTTGAAGAACTGCATCTTCTGAGGTCCAGATAATGATGGGTTGCTATGAAGCGCTTCTGTGAAGAGACATTTAAAAGATATCCACTGATGGTAATTACCGCTGAATGTAGGTATTTCTATTTTTGGCGTAGTATTCTCTCTATGTGAAATGGACGACATCTTCTTATTAATTGCTTTGATAGCAGCGTTGCACGTATTTTCGTATTTGAGGTACATACGATGATACTCTTGATTTCGGTCTCCCAGCTCACTGTCTAAGTCCGAGTGCTGAGTGTCACTCTTCGCCCAGCGAGATTTTACCATACTCAACAGATGATCGAATTCCCATTTCTCCGCTACGGTATCCATGTCGATACTTGAAACGGTTTGTTCAAAGGCCTTGAAGTTGCTTATCTGTTTCCTCATCATCTCATCGATCTTGCTGTTTGATCCCTGAGACCTTGAAGATTGACCTGAAGGTTACTGTACGGTGCTTGAAGTAGCTAGAGGAGTAGCAGGCTTTAGAAGCGGTGTTGATGGTCTTTACTCCGTTGGCTGATGATTCTGTAAAGTTGCTCTGATTTGGTGATACCTGTCCTTCACAGTTCCAAATGATTTGATTGATGCAATCAAATTTTCTAACCTTCGGTGTATGTAGTCCGAGGTTTTGCGATCGGAGTCATCCTTTTTGAAGTTGGTGTAAACTTGCTCTATCTGATTGAGTAGTTGCTGTTGCTGGGCGAGAACGTCCTCCATTGAAGACATGTTAATGATGGCTTTTTTTTACTATATATAGGCATACGTTTGACCACTATCTCACCTGATGGTAAGCGATGATGCGGTCTAAGATGGAGCACGTTTGCCTAGAAGCAACCTATTCACTCTTGTCTTAAAGACTCCCAGGTTTTAGCTATCCGGAAACACAGACTCTGGCAGGGAATTCCACTCCTTAGCTGTACGCACTATGAATGTGTTCCCAAAACGTTTTGTGCGAGTGGGTGGGATGTCCACCATGTACCGGTGGTAAATGATAGTAAATGGAACGATCTTACTTGATTGTCCAAGCGGAGCTCTGTCTTTCACGTAGTGAAGATCCCTGTTGATCCCTGATGATTGCTGTTGCGGCTGCTGCTATGTACTGCACTATTGCTGGCAGTACAAACACCTTCACTGCTAGTTTGTTTGATGTCACTAGTGAAAAACTTTACAGTACTTGATTGCTACACTGTAGTGTACACACGCGAAATCCAAACACGAATCCGGCTCGAAGCACCAAAAATGTACGCGTAAAGGTACATTTAAAACATACTTTATTTTGCTCGTATAATAATAAACGTAAACAACAAACAAAAATTAAATTAAATTGTAATTCAGTAAAAAATAATAATTAAATTAAATTCAATTAAAATTAAGAATTAAATAACAATAAAATTAAAAATTAAATAAAGATTCAGATTAAAATTAAATTTAACAATAAATTCATTTTTAACAATAACATCCTAGTTTCTCGTGTTTAGATGTACCTAATATGTATGTATGTAGTGAGTGAACGCGCGAATGGACTAAATGTTTATATATCTAAAATTTCCTAATAAGAGATCTTCAGTATTGCGATAGGTTAGCTTAAGCAGATATTCCTGTAACTTTACTTTGCACTGATATTTGGTATTGGTAAATATTTTAAGTACATTATTAATACGGTTATACAGTTTTGCGCTGGAGACATAATAGTGTCGCTTTGCAAAAGAAGTTCTATGTGACTCTTGAGTAAAAACTGTGTATTTAATTCTTCCTGTTGGCTCTGTGGAAGGACGAGTTGAGTGCTTACGAAGCATCTAATGAAGGATATACAGCTGCCTGACCGTTAAAACTTTAGTTTCCGCGTAAAGTTGCACCGTAGGAAATCTAAGGGGCCGAAAGAGTAAAACCTTCAGGACAGCTCTCTGTGCTCGTTCCAGTCTAATAAAATGGCTCTCAGTAGCACCACGACCCTCAATGTATCTCCATCAGCAGAATTACGTAATTAAAAAAAAATGTACATGAGTTTGCGAGTTCCCGGCAGGATCTCATGGCGGTATGGATACAGCGACTGTCGCAACCCAGCGCTGGGCACGCCACAATTGCGGCGGTAAGTGCCCTCTTTGAGGAGTGGCTAGAGCGGCGCCATGCCGTCTTCACCTTCCACCTGACGCAGTTACTCACCGGACACGGTTGTTTCGGGAGGTACCTGTTTCGAACTCGGCGGGACGATACGCCCGGGTGTCAACACTGCGAGGATCGCCTGGAGGACACGGTGGAGCATACGGTGAAGGTCTGCCCTGCTTGAGCGGAGCACCGCCGTGTCCTCGTCGAGGCGATCGGCAGCGGCGACCTCTCGCTTTCGGCCCTGGTTCAAGCCATGGTCCGGAGCGAGGAGGCATGGGAAGCGGTCACCTTCTTCTGCGAAGCAGTAATGCTAGCGAAGGAGGAGGCCGAACGTGTGAGAGAGAGGGAAAACTCATGCCCCAGCCGCCGCAACAGAAGAAAACACTCCGGGCATCGGGAGTCGCAGGGCGATTCCCGGCCACCGTAGGCACGGGCCTGCGGACGGCGAGCATTGGGTGGCTCGCTGTCCGATCAGAACCAGGCCCGAGTCGACGGCGCGTTGTGTTCCACGCGCGCCTCAAAGAGATGTCAGCATAGAAGAAGGGGTCCGCTAGGGCCAGTGCCTGCCAGGGTTGCGCACTTTGTTCGAAAGGGTCACCGTGGCCTTGGAACGCAAAGGGCACTAAGAGGTTTTAGTCAGTAAGAGTCTGACACTCCCTCCTTCTTCACCCAGAGCGGAAGGAGTCATTTGATGATTTCCCATCCTTAAAAAACAAGGACCCAGTATACCTTGCACGCCATAAGAAATAGAAAGCTCTGCACTCTCAAATTTCCCAATCCTAACCACTTGGGTGCGGTTTCTCAAATAGTCCCCAAAGATTTCCAACACTGGGCCTCGAATTCCAATGCTCTCCATCTTATTCAGTAAATTATTCGTTCATGAGCTTCGCGTTCATATTACTTACAGTAATTAAAAAACATTCTCAAATACAGTTTGACGCGAAGCTACTCAAAGATAACCGACGAAAGGGTAGGGTATGTCCCACGGCACAATTCAAATCCACACTCCCTAAAAGATTCTTTTGCTTCCTTGGGCATTATCTGTACAATAAATTGAATAAATCCTTAAACCTATATCCAAAAACTCGTTCAAGCTGTATTAAAGAAATAAAAATATACTTAAAAAACCTGGACTATCTTAAAACAGAGAATCTTTTGACCGTTCAGAAATAAAAATAATTTTGACCAACCCCGTACATACGTAGCTGTTTCTGACCTCCTTGAAAAACAACTCTCGCTGCACTCACTCCACAAAAGCCACCTGCACTCACCTCAATCACTGCTCATCTGAATTGCTCACATACATCTCCTACTAGTCTAACACTTCACAATACACTCACTCACACATTATCTCACAACATGACTCAATAACTTCTGCAGAATTATAGGTAGGTATATTATATTTTATTTTTGTTATCACTTCTTCTTTTGTGTTGAGCATACCTATTGTCTAACTTTTAGGTATTTAGTTCATATTTTTGTTATGTATAATTGTTTAATTTCGACTCTTACACGGTAGCTCCGTTAAAGCTTATTCTAGCCGTGGAGGGGGCCTGGTGACCTGTATCACAGGTTTTTCTTAAAAACCTATATCAGGCACCAGTCTCTCACAAAGGTGGATTACAGCTGCGACATTTTTTGTACAAATTAATATTAAGTAACTTTGTGAAGAGAGAATAAACGATAAATTATTATATTATATAATTATTCGTTCATGAGCTATCAGAAAAGTATCAGTATTTTACCCACAAAAGAGTAGATTTTTTACAATTTGCAGGTTTTGGTCGAGAGGTAGTAATTTTCCAAAAATAACCCAACTTGGCCCATAAATCATAATCGTGTTCAAAATTGCTGCAAATTAGCTCTAGAACATTCTATTTCTTGAAATGCACCACAATTACCAGGGTCAACAGTAAATAGGTTACTTCTAGGCCAGCGAGCTCAGTGCCTGCTAGGGTTACGAAATTTGTTCGAAAGTGTCACCGCAGCCCAGGGGACCTACTCTCTCATTCATTCTTAGTGTTTAGGTAATATGGGGTAGAAAACGCCCGTAACTAAGGCCAAAACTACGGACTTTGGGCTTAAAGAGTAGGCCCCCTGGAACGCAAAGGGTACTTGGAGGAACACGGATTGATTTTGATAGTGGATCGCGTTCGAGATGGACTGCGTACGGGTGGCTTACCAAATTCGGTCGGTAGGCGATCTTCCCGCCGCGGGCCTGCGGACGGCGAGCATTGGGTGACTCACCGTCTGATCAGAACCTGGCCCGGGTCGACGGCGCGCTGTGTTCCACGCGCGCCTTAAAGAGCTGTCAGCATAAAAGACGGGGCCCGCCAGGGCCAGTACCTGCTGGGACTTTGTTCAAAAAAGTCACCGCGGCCCTGGAACGCAAAGGGCACTAGGAGGAACACGGATGGGTTTTAGGCAGTAAGAGTCTGATACTCCCTTCCGTTCCGCCCAGAGCGGAAGGCCTTATTTGATGATCTTCCATCTTAAAAAAAAAGGCAAGCAAGATTGTCAACCACATCTTCTCTTGCCATCAGGTGAGATGTGTCAATCGCGAACCTATCTGATAGCCTAATAATAAAAAAAAACATTTGGCGATTACTTCCTCAGACATTAACCTACATGTTTGTCATACCTATCACAATCATATCAGCCGAAAGACGTCTACTGCGGGACATAGGCCTCCCCAAATGCCGCCAAAACCGCGACCCTCACCAGGTGATCGGTCCACCTTGTGAGAGGCCTTCCAATGTTGCGCCTTCCGGTATATTTGACCATTAGGTACATTAATTGTATGAACTTTAAAAGCCACGATGACCTCTGAGTTTATTTCGGTGTTTCTCCTCAGGGACAAAAATATTTGTGTGTAAAAGTGTCACTTGATCTGCAAAAATAAATATTCATCTTTTTTCATTATATACAGTATGTGAAGAAGCGACCGAAGAAACAGCGATCATTATTTAAACGTAAACCTGTTTATAATAACGCGAGACGAGAAAAACCTGCCGCGTCATACTCATAACAACAGACAAGTAGGTATATAATACATATACGTTACAATGTGGTTTAAAGTATTAGTCACTGTATTCATACCTCATCTTCGCCGGAGTGCAGTACAATATTGTGACCAGTGTTTTTATTTAGAAGGCCCAAGACCAAAAACGACTTTCAAGTGTTTAAGTTACGAAGTGAAATTGAAATTGGGTAAGTTAAACTAAATTACTTTTTGAACTCCTTAGAGAAACGCAACTAAAGCAAACATTGTTGGATGCAATAGTGCGTCAAAAGAGTGACAAAATGCAAATATTTAGGGCATTTTCCCATAGATGACCTTAAGGACAATGTTGATATAGACAGGGAACGAAGGGCATTGAAGGTTCGAAGTATATTGGCCCAAAGATTCCCTCGGTGTAGCAATCGAGTGAAAGTAACACTTTTACATGGGGAATCTTTGGGTCAACTATACCAAAAGATCCATGGATGACCTACGCGTAGAGTAAAATAACATTTTAAGGATGCTTTTGGGACTGCCTCGATGGTGCAGCGCTTCTACTATATTTGCGCAAAACCGAACCGACGGCTTACACGCCGTCATTCGCAAAAAAACCGCGTCGCTTTTGTCAAGGTTGTGGGCGAGTGGCAACAACATACTAAAAATTGTGGCGGAGAGTATCAACTCTCCGATTATTAAAAGTTTTGAGAGAAGAACATTGTTTTGGAATGTCCTTTTCACAATACTATTTACTCTGTCTTCTTCACAATTGTATTTTAACTACTAACACTAGTAATAAGTTACAATATTGTTTACTAACACGCTGGATCATTTTTGTCCGAAAATAAAGAATACAACCTGTAACAGAATAATCGCAATATCTCTTAAGGGGTCATTATTCTCATCATTATGAACAACTTTCACTATGGGACCAACACTAAAATCGTGAAAAACATTTCGACTCCCCCTTACATTTTTGTGCGCATAACTCGACAAAATGTACTGAATAGCTGATTTCTTTTCGCGATTTCGGAGTTTGCGTCATAGTAAAAGTTGTTAATAATAATGAGTACAATAACCCCTTAAGATGTATTGCGTTTGTTTTGTTACACGTTGTATGATAATAATAAATCAATCATTAAAACTATCAGCATATTATAAACACATGCAGGCACACAATAATAGTGCGATAATTATTTCAACAAATATACTCCATCGGTTTTTTATTTCAGAAAATATAGGTAATTTTGGATTTTGGATGTTTTGCTTTATGAAATCATTTAACATTTACTAAGTTATAACCAATGGTTATAACGCATCATGTTCAGGACTGAGAGCATGTGAAATCATCAGTTAAATAGTTTTAAAATATATACAAAATATATTAATATGTATATCTAAATGAATAAATACAACTCCATTTATTCATTTAGAAATATAAACTTTTAATTTTTTTTTGTATTGATAAACTCAAGTTTTCATGCCTAATTAGGACTTCAGTAACAATATTTTCGTATTTCAACTGCAGTATTATTCGGTTAACCTCTTATCGTGAAAGCATAGGAGGTGAAGTGAACATGAAGTGAGTCCATACAAACAAGATGGAGTAGAGTAGATTAGGGACTCTATTTTCCGCAATAAGACTCCCATCGGCCAGACGCATAGAAGTTCACCACCAGCACCACCACCACCACACATACACCGCCACCGCCACCGGTACATAATGGACACCCCGCCCAAACGCACAAAACGTTTTGGGAACACATTAATAGTGCGTACAGCTAAGGAGTGGAATTCCCTGCCGGAGTCTGTGTTTCCTGATAGCTAACTCAAAATCAAACTTTACTGGGAGCTTCACAGGCTTCGCGGAGCGACCTTACCGTGCCAAGGATATGTTGACGTTGGATAGCCACGGCCTCGCATTCCAGGATGACGTGGGCGGCTTATAAACAAGATGGAATGACAGTTCACTTCATGTTCGCTCCACCAAGTTTATGCGAAGAGATTTTTACAGAATAGGCCGGCTGTTACAACTGAAAATATAAGCGGCGAGACTTTGTATGTAAAAAGTGATAATTCGAGGTTTGGCTCTCGACTGTTTTCTCCTCCAATATTGGACCGATTTAAGAGATATTTCACGAACTGAATAAAAAGGATAAATATTATATTGAAGTAAAAGTGTCTATGACGTAATTTATTTTAATTGAAATTTACTTCTAAATAATATTGTAACCAGTCATGTATTTTGTATTAATTGAATTTGACATATGATTATTGTAACCGGCGTAATTTATTTCATTTTAATTGAAAATGACATGTGAATATTGTAGTTAGTGTAATTATGACCAGTGATGAATTTAATTTAATTTTGTTTTAATTATTATTATTTGTAAACATTGTACACCCCATGGGTATGTTACAGAGATACTATTATAACAAATAATTATAAAAACTGACCATACCCCTTTAACAAGCAATAAATGAATTTGATTTGATTTGATATTCCTATGTTTCTTTTTTGATGATTTATTAACCGTATAAGCACTAGAACCCTCACAAAATGCTACAATGCAGCCCTAGTGTACAAATTTGGCAACTATTAATCAAAAAAGGAAAATACAAGGACACAGTATACGTCATGGACACTTTTACTTCAATATAATATATATCCTTTTTATTCAGTTTGTGTAATATCTCTTAAATCGGCCCGATATTGGAGGAGAAAACAGTCGAAAGCCAAACCTCGAATTATGACTTTTTACATACAAAGTCTCGTCGCCTATGTTTCCTCTTAATACCTTCAAATTGCAGTGAGTAACTCATTTAGTTACGTACTTTATACGGTAAACACATTTTAAATTAATTTTCCTCTTCGCTTTTGTAAACACTGTGTTTCTAAGAAAAGAATGAAACAAACAATAACATTTGGCTAAATAATAACAGCTGCACAGATCGATCATTAAAGTTAAGCATCGCTTGCAAGGTCGGCCCGAGGATGGGTGGCCATTCATTACGGCGGTACAACGAGTGTACATATATTATATATATTATATTGTTTAGTTCAGTGGTTCTTAAGTCATAAGGGAACATTTGACCAAATTTTCGTCTTCCCATGGACTATCAACTTTTCGAAGGTAATATACAGTAGGTAGATGTTTTTTTACTGTTTAATCTTCACTAACATTTGAATCCGGTTCAGTGCTGCCCAAAACCAAACGCATTCCAACACTGACATCCAGCTGATTTTGGTGCTGGTCTTTAAAATTTTCAGAAGCGCCGAGAACCTCTGCTGGCATAGACATACCGACGAAACAACGTTAGGTAGCGTGTAGCACTATTTCGAAAATTTTGATGAAACATTGTTATTTTTCTCTACAAAATGTTGTATTCTAATAAATTTCCTGTCTCGAAAACATCTTCCAAGTCAGTACCCTATAGTATATCAATCACTTCCTTATTTCGTACCCTTGCATTGAAATTATTCAGCTTTACGAAAATATTGCATTACAGAATGGTTTCGCGGACCACTTCAGGTTCTGCCAGGGAACGCCAGTGGTCCGCAGATCACCGGTTAAGATCTAAACTTTAGTTTAATATTATACTGATACGTTCCATTTTCTGGCTATATACGTGTATTACTGATTCGAAAACTTAATAACGTAATATATTCTCTTTATTTGCAGTAACGATCATCGCTAGCCGGGTGTTTGGTTCAGTTTCGTGTTGCAGCTGCAGTAGTTGTGAGTGTCACCTGACTCTGTGTAATTAGTGAAGGTAATTTCCTGGATCAAACAAGCAAAACAATGTATAGTAAGCGTAAAGGAACTTCAGGGATATGTGGACAGTTGTACGAGTCGAAACTTATAAGTTTGTTCTATTTTAGAGCAATTCATGACAAAAGGATTTTGGATTTTCAACTTGCTTCAAATGTCGACCGCATAGGCGCTTTCGATGACATTTTTTTCAAAGCGAGAGTAGAAGGGTTTGACAAACCAGTGCTGGTATTCATACAAGCTAAACATAAGGAAAACGAAAATCAAACGCTTAAAAACGATTTAGTCACATACTTTGAAAGCTACCTAAAAATACGACAAAGCTTCGAATCGAGTAATAACGACTTAATACCAAATGGCACATTTGATGAAACGGAATGTTTATTCGTGATATACACAACTGCGAGAGATGAATTTAGTAACGACTTAAAAGTCGAAAGTAAATTTTCCTCCTATCTGAATTATTTAATTGGTACCCCCCGTGGTACGGCCAAGCAACCGTACAAGAACGAAAATAACATTGAGTTTCTAACCAAAATAATTTTAATAGAAGAAGTTACCTCACTGGCTGAACGGATAGCTAAGTTACTTATGGGAGAATGGAATTCCCAAACGATGCTAACTGATGATCTCATCATGCGATATCATGTCATTTTAGGTCAAAAAGTTTTTGAGGTTTCAGATATTAAACCTGATGGACAACGAATTGCCTTTTTCCGTTCTGAATTCTTTAACACCAGGGAAGAATACCTTGTTCTGTTCAAAGATACTCTATTTCGAGATATGCTTAAAAAAAGGGAAATAAAAGACGACGACATCAAACATCTCTTGTCTGAATTCTTAGACTTGCCCACAGATGCAACAAGACTAAGTAAACTGATAGGAACTGCAATAACATACGATAATGGTCGGTTCGAATTTGTTAAGAAATTTGCTAAAGACATTATTCTACCCCTGGATCAAGCGAATGTTCCTCAATCAACTGTTAACCAAGCAGTTGCAATGGCTGCAACAGAAATGTTATCGTCTCGGAATTTCAAAGTCCCAGCTGCATTTGGTAACAAAGATTTAACATTAAGTGGTAGTGATGCAAAAAAGGAGGCAAGATTAAATCATTTAACGTCAAAAATCATCAAATTATTGCAAACATGTGAATCTGGTAACATAATTACAATAGATGATTCTGTAGAGAAGGGATTGCTTCAGCTCAATGGAGGCATAGCTGGTGCCATTGGAAATATGTTTGTGCTTGATGATGATACCAAAATGATGAAGATCACAGATAACTGGAACTTACTAGGAGATCTAGCTAAAAAACTGTGTTACAAAATAAAAGATAAATGTCACAACTTGCACGAATACAAATTTTGCTTTAAGATTTACAAATTCCCAAAACTTTCATTTGCCTGCAATGAATATGAAAACAATATAGCAAGAGATTTCTTGAACAAACTGCTATTCTACAGTAACCAAGCTGATGAAAATAGCGTAGAGATAATTCTAAAAAACGAAATTGAACGTTATCAGCAAAGTTACCCAAACTATTTTAAAGCCAAAACTGACGCGATATTTGCCAAGTATCATGATGTTATACAGAAATGGTGGAAACAGCCAAATCAAGCACCGTATCTCACACGAGAACCTGACTTATTTCAGGATGCAATCGATAACATTATCAGAAACCCACTGATGAGCTCCCTGAACGTAACATATATGAGCAAAATCAAACATTGTAACTACACATTCTCTGAAGAAATAGTGGAGTCTCTGAACTTACAGGATCAACTTTCAAATATTATTATGATCATTACAGAAAGCTGCGTACTGACTGTTCTTAAAGTAATGCAGTATTTTAAAAATAACGAACATATTGTGCTTGATTTTGATTACATTGTTAATCTATCGGAGAGCGACCGTAATACATTACTGACAGAATTCACAAATACGAACGACGATAAAGTTTTAATTTTTGTGTTTGATAAAATACAAGATCCCGGTAGTATAAATAAAATTATGGAAATTGCAAAAGCTGTTCAAAACAAGACATCCAAAAATAACACAATAATTATAACGAATGAGGTGTTACTTGACATATTTAAAAAAAATATTTCAATAGCAGATGATATTATACGCGATGAAAAGACTTGTCTTATTCACATGAGTCAAGAATCTCAGAAGAGGATTTTCGAGAATGCTAAAGTGATATTTCAAGGCATAGCAGTACCATTCAATTTAATAGTCGATGACGAATTTACAGTAACTGTAAAAGGAGTTATTTTAAATAAAATAATCAATGAAGAAACAATTGTAATTGGGAAATTAACCGTCAATAGAAACTATGATGAAATGAAACACTTGTATGTTGACAGACGCATTAAAAAGACTACGACGATAAGGGAGTATTTCAACACTAGATTTGTTAAAACTCTAAACGATATAGAAGACGATGTGGTTCTTGTTACAGCAGAACCTGGAATGGGCAAGTCCACTCTACTTTCGCACTTGTCGGTTAAAACAAAGGAAGTCTGCCCCGAAATTTGGATTGTAAGATTAAATTTATTAGAATACTCCAAAGAGTTCAACCAATGGAAGGAAACAGGGACATCCATCGATATAATAGAGTCTTTAAAGTTTATGTGTCAAGTTGTTATTCGCGACAAACTTGGAAGGGAAAACAGTATAGAAATTGTGCTAGAAGAAAATAACAATGTTGTGAATCTGAAACATTGCACTGGTGATCAGTGGATTGTGTTTGAGTTGAAATTGTTTCTTCATCTTTACAATAAAGAAAAGATGATATTTTTATTTGATGGTTTTGATGAAATCTGTCCACATTATACGAATGAGGTCATAAAATGTCTAAAATCTCTTAGAAGTGATCGACGTAAGCACAGAATGTGGATCACAAGCAGGTCGTATAATGAAGTGAAAACCATTTTGCAGCGAGTGTTTGGGATAGCATACGAGATAGATTGCTTCTTGTATATGGAAACGGAAAAATATTTGGAAAAGTTTTTTGACTTTAATTTGAGATTAGAAGAACTTAATAGCACCCAGCTCGAAAATGTGGAGAAGTTCCTTAAATATATGGTTCAAGGAAAAGACATAACAGTACTTTCAGATGTAATGCCTCAACGACCGCTACACAGAGTATATAACAGCGCAAGCCAATACTTATCTTGTAAAATTTTACACGGGTACATTCCCTTATGGACTCATAGCCTAACTACTATTGAATTGAGTTGTATTAAGAATATGGGCGACCTTTTTACCCACTTATATTATAAGAAAAAGGATTTCTTTAATGAGGCTAACCGTTGTGGAAATCCTTTATATCTGTTTTTAGCAGCTTATTATTTCGTGGACAATATAAAAAATTGTAACGCGGAGTTTAAGGGATGGGATCTAGAAATCAACCTTTTCACCTTTTATGAATGGTTTTTGAAAACGAAAATTAAAAGACGGTATCAACAGAAAAACGAAATGGATATCTATAATCCTGATGTAATTATTGCTTACGACAAAGACCTGGCTGACTCAGTTTTAAGGTATAAAAAATTGGCAGCTTATGCCATTTTCAATCTTGACAAAGATCATAAGTTATTTACTATGAAAGATGTAGAAGAAATCAAAGATTGGATTAATTTTATTGAAAAGGGAGGGGAGAAGACGGGCATCATCTACAGTGTAGCAGACGGAATTCCAATATTCATTCACATGACATTCACCGAAAATTTTGCCGTTGAATATATTTGTGATTGTTTGAAAAACGCAAACGACCGAAAAACGGCAAAACCGTGGATTAATTTCATAATTCATGTGATTTTTTCTAACTCTTACTCTTTTAGTCTTAAAAACATGTTTAATTTAAAAATGAATCTCGACGAAATGCTGATTAGTGTTTTGAATAAAAATAACGATGTAAGATTTAATTCTTTAATGAAACAGATATCAAAATCTAACATTTTGAAACAACTGCGATTGAACGGGCCATATTCGACGGACAGTCGTTTTTGTCCGGTCTCCTATACCTATTACTCGAGTGTACAACCTTTTATGAAGTTGCTTTCTTCATCTCTTAATAAAACCAACTTGAAACAGTTTCTTAAAATAGCTAACAAAACTGAACTCCTGCGCGTCGCCGTTGTAAATGGACATAGTAAATTGACCGTCCTTGTATTCGATCTCATTAGAAGTTATGATAAAACCAAATTAAAGCCTGTACTTCTTCAGAATTTTAGAAATCTTTCCCGTTCATTGAATTATGACGAATTGAGAAGTGATGAAATACTCAAACTTATACATGACTCCATTTTAGAAGAGCACCTTGAGGTACGCCGCACTTGCAAGGTCTCGTGATTCATATATGGCACAAATCTATGAAAGGCCAATTTCTTCTCGATTGAAAATTAAGGCATATCTGTCTTTGCAGTTTGAGTCTTCTGTAGACGTTAACCAGGGTCATCAAATTTTAGTTGGTAAAAACCGATAAAAATACTAGGGTTTAAAAAAAAATCGTATTTTGTAAATGTGAATACCATGGAGTCATTTATGATATTAGATTTAGTGTACTTGCTTGACATGAACAAATATGGCGTTTGAAAATATGTCATGGTCAGTCAGTTAAGACTTGCTGGTGGTAGTGCATATAATTCCCCTTCAAAATGGTTGAGCTGAATGGTGATGACACACGCGTCATTTTCGTAAACGGGTTAATTCGTAAATTATCGAATTCGAATGGAATTTATTGCATTTAAAATTATCTCTACAAGAGTCTAGAATCTCGCAAGCCTTTTTACAAACTTACGGTTTTTGAAAAATGTGATGTGTAACTTTCCGTTATACGCAAAATCTGAAAATGGGATTTTGTACTTATCATTATGAATACACTAACTTTAACCTACCTGAATCTACGACTGATTAGCAGTAAGTTCTCAATTACACGGTATTTTACAATTCCTCGTAAGTATTGTCGGGCAGACTGGAGGCACACATCTCTCACCGCCTTTGTACCTAATCCGGCCATGGACATAGTTCACCTACATATCTATACAGGATTGAATTTCTAAAGCATGCGTGCATGGCCAAATCCGAAACTCTGAGGAAAAACACTAGAAGGAGTCTCGAGTTTTTATTTCAATTAAACCATTTACAGGTCCTTAAAATTTGAAAATTATACAAACATATATATGTGAGAACGATGTAAAAAGATTTGCACGATCAAACGTCCGGAGTGAAAAGATTAAATAATTAAAATAAATCGTGGCAGCTGACAGATGACCAGTCCTAGATGCTAACTTTCGCTCACGAACACGACGCTTGCGCTAGCACCATTCAGGTCAATTACATTGACGGGTGCCAAATGATCCAACTTGCGCCACCATCATACTTTTGAGTGAGCATGACACTCTCGACCGCCAGGGCAGATTTAAGTCAAAGAAAATTATAGTTTAAGTTTAAGAGTATCAACTCTCCGATTATTAAAAGTTTTGTGAGAAGAACATTGTTTTGGAATGTCCTTTTCACAATACTATTTACTCTGTCTTCTTCACAATTGTATTTTAACTACTAACACTAGTAATAAGTTACAATATTGTTTACTAACACGCTGGATCATTTTTGTCCGAAAATAAAGAATACAACCTGTAACAGAATAATCGCAATATCTCTTAAGGGGTCATTATTCTCATCATTATGAACAACTTTCACTATGGGACCAACACTAAAATCGTGAAAAACATTTCGACTCCCCCTTACATTTTTGTGCGCATAACTCGACAAAATGTACTGAATAGCTGATTTCTTTTCGCGATTTCGGAGTTTGCGTCATAGTAAAAGTTGTTAATAATAATGAGTACAATAACCCCTTAAGATGTATTGCGTTTGTTTTGTTACACGTTGTATGATAATAATAAATCAATCATTAAAACTATCAGCATATTATAAACACATGCAGGCACACAATAATAGTGCGATAATTATTTCAACAAATATACTCCATCGGTTTTTTATTTCAGAAAATATAGGTAATTTTGGATTTTGGATGTTTTGCTTTATGAAATCATTTAACATTTACTAAGTTATAACCAATGGTTATAACGCATCATGTTCAGGACTGAGAGCATGTGAAATCATCAGTTAAATAGTTTTAAAATATATACAAAATATATTAATATGTATATCTAAATGAATAAATACAACTCCATTTATTCATTTAGAAATATAAACTTTTAATTTTTTTTTGTATTGATAAACTCAAGTTTTCATGCCTAATTAGGACTTCAGTAACAATATTTTCGTATTTCAACTGCAGTATTATTCGGTTAACCTCTTATCGTGAAAGCATAGGAGGTGAAGTGAACATGAAGTGAGTCCATACAAACAAGATGGAGTAGAGTAGATTAGGGACTCTATTTTCCGCAATAAGACTCCCATCGGCCAGACGCATAGAAGTTCACCACCAGCACCACCACCACCACACATACACCGCCACCGCCACCGGTACATAATGGACACCCCGCCCAAACGCACAAAACGTTTTGGGAACACATTAATAGTGCGTACAGCTAAGGAGTGGAATTCCCTGCCGGAGTCTGTGTTTCCTGATAGCTAACTCAAAATCAAACTTTACTGGGAGCTTCACAGGCTTCGCGGAGCGACCTTACCGTGCCAAGGATATGTTGACGTTGGATAGCCACGGCCTCGCATTCCAGGATGACGTGGGCGGCTTATAAACAAGATGGAATGACAGTTCACTTCATGTTCGCTCCACCAAGTTTATGCGAAGAGATTTTTACAGAATAGGCCGGCTGTTACAACTGAAAATATAAGCGGCGAGACTTTGTATGTAAAAAGTGATAATTCGAGGTTTGGCTCTCGACTGTTTTCTCCTCCAATATTGGACCGATTTAAGAGATATTTCACGAACTGAATAAAAAGGATAAATATTATATTGAAGTAAAAGTGTCTATGACGTAATTTATTTTAATTGAAATTTACTTCTAAATAATATTGTAACCAGTCATGTATTTTGTATTAATTGAATTTGACATATGATTATTGTAACCGGCGTAATTTATTTCATTTTAATTGAAAATGACATGTGAATATTGTAGTTAGTGTAATTATGACCAGTGATGAATTTAATTTAATTTTGTTTTAATTATTATTATTTGTAAACATTGTACACCCCATGGGTATGTTACAGAGATACTATTATAACAAATAATTATAAAAACTGACCATACCCCTTTAACAAGCAATAAATGAATTTGATTTGATTTGATATTCCTATGTTTCTTTTTTGATGATTTATTAACCGTATAAGCACTAGAACCCTCACAAAATGCTACAATGCAGCCCTAGTGTACAAATTTGGCAACTATTAATCAAAAAAGGAAAATACAAGGACACAGTATACGTCATGGACACTTTTACTTCAATATAATATATATCCTTTTTATTCAGTTTGTGTAATATCTCTTAAATCGGCCCGATATTGGAGGAGAAAACAGTCGAAAGCCAAACCTCGAATTATGACTTTTTACATACAAAGTCTCGTCGCCTATGTTTCCTCTTAATACCTTCAAATTGCAGTGAGTAACTCATTTAGTTACGTACTTTATACGGTAAACACATTTTAAATTAATTTTCCTCTTCGCTTTTGTAAACACTGTGTTTCTAAGAAAAGAATGAAACAAACAATAACATTTGGCTAAATAATAACAGCTGCACAGATCGATCATTAAAGTTAAGCATCGCTTGCAAGGTCGGCCCGAGGATGGGTGGCCATTCATTACGGCGGTACAACGAGTGTACATATATTATATATATTATATTGTTTAGTTCAGTGGTTCTTAAGTCATAAGGGAACATTTGACCAAATTTTCGTCTTCCCATGGACTATCAACTTTTCGAAGGTAATATACAGTAGGTAGATGTTTTTTTACTGTTTAATCTTCACTAACATTTGAATCCGGTTCAGTGCTGCCCAAAACCAAACGCATTCCAACACTGACATCCAGCTGATTTTGGTGCTGGTCTTTAAAATTTTCAGAAGCGCCGAGAACCTCTGCTGGCATAGACATACCGACGAAACAACGTTAGGTAGCGTGTAGCACTATTTCGAAAATTTTGATGAAACATTGTTATTTTTCTCTACAAAATGTTGTATTCTAATAAATTTCCTGTCTCGAAAACATCTTCCAAGTCAGTACCCTATAGTATATCAATCACTTCCTTATTTCGTACCCTTGCATTGAAATTATTCAGCTTTACGAAAATATTGCATTACAGAATGGTTTCGCGGACCACTTCAGGTTCTGCCAGGGAACGCCAGTGGTCCGCAGATCACCGGTTAAGATCTAAACTTTAGTTTAATATTATACTGATACGTTCCATTTTCTGGCTATATACGTGTATTACTGATTCGAAAACTTAATAACGTAATATATTCTCTTTATTTGCAGTAACGATCATCGCTAGCCGGGTGTTTGGTTCAGTTTCGTGTTGCAGCTGCAGTAGTTGTGAGTGTCACCTGACTCTGTGTAATTAGTGAAGGTAATTTCCTGGATCAAACAAGCAAAACAATGTATAGTAAGCGTAAAGGAACTTCAGGGATATGTGGACAGTTGTACGAGTCGAAACTTATAAGTTTGTTCTATTTTAGAGCAATTCATGACAAAAGGATTTTGGATTTTCAACTTGCTTCAAATGTCGACCGCATAGGCGCTTTCGATGACATTTTTTTCAAAGCGAGAGTAGAAGGGTTTGACAAACCAGTGCTGGTATTCATACAAGCTAAACATAAGGAAAACGAAAATCAAACGCTTAAAAACGATTTAGTCACATACTTTGAAAGCTACCTAAAAATACGACAAAGCTTCGAATCGAGTAATAACGACTTAATACCAAATGGCACATTTGATGAAACGGAATGTTTATTCGTGATATACACAACTGCGAGAGATGAATTTAGTAACGACTTAAAAGTCGAAAGTAAATTTTCCTCCTATCTGAATTATTTAATTGGTACCCCCCGTGGTACGGCCAAGCAACCGTACAAGAACGAAAATAACATTGAGTTTCTAACCAAAATAATTTTAATAGAAGAAGTTACCTCACTGGCTGAACGGATAGCTAAGTTACTTATGGGAGAATGGAATTCCCAAACGATGCTAACTGATGATCTCATCATGCGATATCATGTCATTTTAGGTCAAAAAGTTTTTGAGGTTTCAGATATTAAACCTGATGGACAACGAATTGCCTTTTTCCGTTCTGAATTCTTTAACACCAGGGAAGAATACCTTGTTCTGTTCAAAGATACTCTATTTCGAGATATGCTTAAAAAAAGGGAAATAAAAGACGACGACATCAAACATCTCTTGTCTGAATTCTTAGACTTGCCCACAGATGCAACAAGACTAAGTAAACTGATAGGAACTGCAATAACATACGATAATGGTCGGTTCGAATTTGTTAAGAAATTTGCTAAAGACATTATTCTACCCCTGGATCAAGCGAATGTTCCTCAATCAACTGTTAACCAAGCAGTTGCAATGGCTGCAACAGAAATGTTATCGTCTCGGAATTTCAAAGTCCCAGCTGCATTTGGTAACAAAGATTTAACATTAAGTGGTAGTGATGCAAAAAAGGAGGCAAGATTAAATCATTTAACGTCAAAAATCATCAAATTATTGCAAACATGTGAATCTGGTAACATAATTACAATAGATGATTCTGTAGAGAAGGGATTGCTTCAGCTCAATGGAGGCATAGCTGGTGCCATTGGAAATATGTTTGTGCTTGATGATGATACCAAAATGATGAAGATCACAGATAACTGGAACTTACTAGGAGATCTAGCTAAAAAACTGTGTTACAAAATAAAAGATAAATGTCACAACTTGCACGAATACAAATTTTGCTTTAAGATTTACAAATTCCCAAAACTTTCATTTGCCTGCAATGAATATGAAAACAATATAGCAAGAGATTTCTTGAACAAACTGCTATTCTACAGTAACCAAGCTGATGAAAATAGCGTAGAGATAATTCTAAAAAACGAAATTGAACGTTATCAGCAAAGTTACCCAAACTATTTTAAAGCCAAAACTGACGCGATATTTGCCAAGTATCATGATGTTATACAGAAATGGTGGAAACAGCCAAATCAAGCACCGTATCTCACACGAGAACCTGACTTATTTCAGGATGCAATCGATAACATTATCAGAAACCCACTGATGAGCTCCCTGAACGTAACATATATGAGCAAAATCAAACATTGTAACTACACATTCTCTGAAGAAATAGTGGAGTCTCTGAACTTACAGGATCAACTTTCAAATATTATTATGATCATTACAGAAAGCTGCGTACTGACTGTTCTTAAAGTAATGCAGTATTTTAAAAATAACGAACATATTGTGCTTGATTTTGATTACATTGTTAATCTATCGGAGAGCGACCGTAATACATTACTGACAGAATTCACAAATACGAACGACGATAAAGTTTTAATTTTTGTGTTTGATAAAATACAAGATCCCGGTAGTATAAATAAAATTATGGAAATTGCAAAAGCTGTTCAAAACAAGACATCCAAAAATAACACAATAATTATAACGAATGAGGTGTTACTTGACATATTTAAAAAAAATATTTCAATAGCAGATGATATTATACGCGATGAAAAGACTTGTCTTATTCACATGAGTCAAGAATCTCAGAAGAGGATTTTCGAGAATGCTAAAGTGATATTTCAAGGCATAGCAGTACCATTCAATTTAATAGTCGATGACGAATTTACAGTAACTGTAAAAGGAGTTATTTTAAATAAAATAATCAATGAAGAAACAATTGTAATTGGGAAATTAACCGTCAATAGAAACTATGATGAAATGAAACACTTGTATGTTGACAGACGCATTAAAAAGACTACGACGATAAGGGAGTATTTCAACACTAGATTTGTTAAAACTCTAAACGATATAGAAGACGATGTGGTTCTTGTTACAGCAGAACCTGGAATGGGCAAGTCCACTCTACTTTCGCACTTGTCGGTTAAAACAAAGGAAGTCTGCCCCGAAATTTGGATTGTAAGATTAAATTTATTAGAATACTCCAAAGAGTTCAACCAATGGAAGGAAACAGGGACATCCATCGATATAATAGAGTCTTTAAAGTTTATGTGTCAAGTTGTTATTCGCGACAAACTTGGAAGGGAAAACAGTATAGAAATTGTGCTAGAAGAAAATAACAATGTTGTGAATCTGAAACATTGCACTGGTGATCAGTGGATTGTGTTTGAGTTGAAATTGTTTCTTCATCTTTACAATAAAGAAAAGATGATATTTTTATTTGATGGTTTTGATGAAATCTGTCCACATTATACGAATGAGGTCATAAAATGTCTAAAATCTCTTAGAAGTGATCGACGTAAGCACAGAATGTGGATCACAAGCAGGTCGTATAATGAAGTGAAAACCATTTTGCAGCGAGTGTTTGGGATAGCATACGAGATAGATTGCTTCTTGTATATGGAAACGGAAAAATATTTGGAAAAGTTTTTTGACTTTAATTTGAGATTAGAAGAACTTAATAGCACCCAGCTCGAAAATGTGGAGAAGTTCCTTAAATATATGGTTCAAGGAAAAGACATAACAGTACTTTCAGATGTAATGCCTCAACGACCGCTACACAGAGTATATAACAGCGCAAGCCAATACTTATCTTGTAAAATTTTACACGGGTACATTCCCTTATGGACTCATAGCCTAACTACTATTGAATTGAGTTGTATTAAGAATATGGGCGACCTTTTTACCCACTTATATTATAAGAAAAAGGATTTCTTTAATGAGGCTAACCGTTGTGGAAATCCTTTATATCTGTTTTTAGCAGCTTATTATTTCGTGGACAATATAAAAAATTGTAACGCGGAGTTTAAGGGATGGGATCTAGAAATCAACCTTTTCACCTTTTATGAATGGTTTTTGAAAACGAAAATTAAAAGACGGTATCAACAGAAAAACGAAATGGATATCTATAATCCTGATGTAATTATTGCTTACGACAAAGACCTGGCTGACTCAGTTTTAAGGTATAAAAAATTGGCAGCTTATGCCATTTTCAATCTTGACAAAGATCATAAGTTATTTACTATGAAAGATGTAGAAGAAATCAAAGATTGGATTAATTTTATTGAAAAGGGAGGGGAGAAGACGGGCATCATCTACAGTGTAGCAGACGGAATTCCAATATTCATTCACATGACATTCACCGAAAATTTTGCCGTTGAATATATTTGTGATTGTTTGAAAAACGCAAACGACCGAAAAACGGCAAAACCGTGGATTAATTTCATAATTCATGTGATTTTTTCTAACTCTTACTCTTTTAGTCTTAAAAACATGTTTAATTTAAAAATGAATCTCGACGAAATGCTGATTAGTGTTTTGAATAAAAATAACGATGTAAGATTTAATTCTTTAATGAAACAGATATCAAAATCTAACATTTTGAAACAACTGCGATTGAACGGGCCATATTCGACGGACAGTCGTTTTTGTCCGGTCTCCTATACCTATTACTCGAGTGTACAACCTTTTATGAAGTTGCTTTCTTCATCTCTTAATAAAACCAACTTGAAACAGTTTCTTAAAATAGCTAACAAAACTGAACTCCTGCGCGTCGCCGTTGTAAATGGACATAGTAAATTGACCGTCCTTGTATTCGATCTCATTAGAAGTTATGATAAAACCAAATTAAAGCCTGTACTTCTTCAGAATTTTAGAAATCTTTCCCGTTCATTGAATTATGACGAATTGAGAAGTGATGAAATACTCAAACTTATACATGACTCCATTTTAGAAGAGCACCTTGAGGTACGCCGCACTTGCAAGGTCTCGTGATTCATATATGGCACAAATCTATGAAAGGCCAATTTCTTCTCGATTGAAAATTAAGGCATATCTGTCTTTGCAGTTTGAGTCTTCTGTAGACGTTAACCAGGGTCATCAAATTTTAGTTGGTAAAAACCGATAAAAATACTAGGGTTTAAAAAAAAATCGTATTTTGTAAATGTGAATACCATGGAGTCATTTATGATATTAGATTTAGTGTACTTGCTTGACATGAACAAATATGGCGTTTGAAAATATGTCATGGTCAGTCAGTTAAGACTTGCTGGTGGTAGTGCATATAATTCCCCTTCAAAATGGTTGAGCTGAATGGTGATGACACACGCGTCATTTTCGTAAACGGGTTAATTCGTAAATTATCGAATTCGAATGGAATTTATTGCATTTAAAATTATCTCTACAAGAGTCTAGAATCTCGCAAGCCTTTTTACAAACTTACGGTTTTTGAAAAATGTGATGTGTAACTTTCCGTTATACGCAAAATCTGAAAATGGGATTTTGTACTTATCATTATGAATACACTAACTTTAACCTACCTGAATCTACGACTGATTAGCAGTAAGTTCTCAATTACACGGTATTTTACAATTCCTCGTAAGTATTGTCGGGCAGACTGGAGGCACACATCTCTCACCGCCTTTGTACCTAATCCGGCCATGGACATAGTTCACCTACATATCTATACAGGATTGAATTTCTAAAGCATGCGTGCATGGCCAAATCCGAAACTCTGAGGAAAAACACTAGAAGGAGTCTCGAGTTTTTATTTCAATTAAACCATTTACAGGTCCTTAAAATTTGAAAATTATACAAACATATATATGTGAGAACGATGTAAAAAGATTTGCACGATCAAACGTCCGGAGTGAAAAGATTAAATAATTAAAATAAATCGTGGCAGCTGACAGATGACCAGTCCTAGATGCTAACTTTCGCTCACGAACACGACGCTTGCGCTAGCACCATTCAGGTCAATTACATTGACGGGTGCCAAATGATCCAACTTGCGCCACCATCATACTTTTGAGTGAGCATGACACTCTCGACCGCCAGGGCAGATTTAAGTCAAAGAAAATTATAGTTTAAGTTACAAAGTACTCACACATGTGACGTTAATGCATGTAATTATACTATGCTAAATTAATTGAGTCTATGCAATGAAAATATTACGTTTTTACCATATTCAGCGGGTCTAACAACTGTCGGAGATTGTGTATGGCTCTTGTAGCTCTTTCTTTCAGAACAAAAATTGAGTCGATGTCTGCAGTTCGCCCCCTTATTAAGATACCGTAAGACATGATAATATGAAAGTAACTAAAATACACTAGTCTCGCGGTATCAACATCCTTAAAATTTGCGGATTTTCCTAACAGCATATGCTACTGGACTTAGCCAGCCTTGAATCAAGCATAATCACAACAAAAGCAACTAACAATTTTTCTTTCTTTCTTTCCTTTAATGCCCAAGAAAATCGTTCTAACGACGAATTCCAATTTCTTCCAGTTCAACACAGTATCACAATCACTACTTTGACATTTGGTAAGGCAATGCTTGGAGTTTTCTTGCGTGATCTAATCAGGAATATTCGCAAGGGAACCAAGATTATTGACATAGCCCGATGGATCGCCAAACTGAAATGGTAGTGGGCAGGTCACATTGCTCGCAGAACAGATGGTCGATGGGGTCTATGGGGTCTAGAGTGGCGACCGTGTCACGGAAAAAACAGCATTAGAAGGCCTCTTACAAGTCAACAAGTGGACCGATGACCTGGAGACATTTGGGGTAGGCCTATGTCCAGCAGTGGACATCTTTCGGCTGATATGATGAACGCAAATCTTACGCACTTCGTTTTTTTCCCATATAAAACCAAATCATCAGCAGTGAATCAATTTTGGACCTGCAAAAGGGCGTTATTTACGGCGTCGAGATTATTACTACGTCTATTTATTTTAGAAATCAAAGAAGTATCGTCAGGAAACAATGTTTAGCTTGTTTTGCAATAAATGGGGTAAGTCATTTATATAAACTAAAAATAAGAAAGGACCCAAAATCGAACCCAGGGGGACGCCCGTTTTCACCTTTGATCCCGAGCAATTGTTCCGCTTATTTGACCTAATTGGTGTCTATCATTCAAATAACGCTGTTTTGCCTAGCCCGTAATGCTCGAGTCTCAGCAGTAATGTTTCATGATTAACGCAAACAAATGCTTTAGACAGGCCGCAGAAGATGCCTATCTTCATGAGATGGCATCTTGAGCCTCTTTTCACTCATTGAAAATATGTTTAGGGCGACATTCTATTAGCTTATGGATTTTGCTAATAGGTAAAAATTAAGTTATTCACGATGTCGGAGCGTGATGAACCAAGCCAGCCGGTCAATTCTGTAAAAATGTCGAAGTGAAGCCATGGGTTAACTAATCACGAAGTGAGCTCTCATTCCATCTTGATTACCTGGATTGACAGCTCACTTTGTGATCACTTCACGCAAGCCTTTACTTCATGTTTATAGAATCGCACTGCTGGTTAAGGAGTAGAACGTGTGTTTATCTTGTACCTAAGCGGTAAAATTTTGTGATATTTTGTATAAAATCGTGGGCGAACATTGTTATTTTTAATAAATTATATCGCAAATAGTGTTGTCACAATAATACATTTTGCGCTTGTTTTTTGCGGACGTTTTTGGGATGCTGAGTGTTTAATAATAATAATTTATCTTTATTGCAGACATAAGTCCATATGTTACAATCACAGCGTTAGTATAGTTGTTAGTAATACACGCACTAATAAAAATAACAAGGTGTTAGTAATTTGTTAGTAACCAAAATAAGTACACAAAAATTTAAATCTATTTTCTATTTCTGTGCAGATGTACACTTGCCCAGTACACAGTAAATGGACTATCTATTTTGCACGCTAACGTTCTGAGGACAGTGTTGGTACTACCACGGACCCTGCTCATCATCGATGCAGTTCTTTTCCTAATGATGGAGAAGAAATCATCGATGGAAGCATCCGCAAACATTGCAGACGCACTGCAGTACCTGGGTTTTTTCAACACTGCCCTCAGAGCGTTATTGTACTGAACGCGCAGGGCATTGTAAGCCCGCCGCGTAAAGTTGATCCACAGACTGCACGTGTAAAAGGACTGACAGAAGGCTCTGAAAAGTAAAAGTTTTACATCTGTGGTACATCTTGCGAATCTGCGGGCCAACATATTGCAGCGGACTGCTAACGTCCTCCTTTCCCTCTCTAGGTCTTCATCGTCCTGTAACCGGTCTGTCAGCATGTGACCCAAATATTTTACTTCAGACACCCTCACTAGTGCCGACCCACCGATCTTAATTGGTGGCACGTTCGAGGGAGCCTTGCTTCCTGCTTTGCATAACATAAGCACACTCTTACTACCATTATATTTGAGTCCATGTGACCGGGCATACGCATCAAAAATGCCCAGTAGTCTTCTTAGCGCACTCACTGACGGGCTCAAAAGAACCATGTCGTCCGCATAACTGATATTATTTACCATTTTTCCGTCTATTGAACATCCGACCATAGCTCCGCTGAGCCTGCCAATCAGCTGGTTAACAAACAAGTTAAACAACCTCGGGGAGGTCAACCCGCCTTGCCTAACACCGCATTTCAGATTATATTCCTCCTACTCCTACCCTACTCCTACCCTACCCTATCTACCTTAAAATTTTTTTTTTGCTTTTAAACCTTCCCTGTATTTTGGCGAATCCAACAAAAAAAGAATTATTAAAATCAGTCCAGCCGTTCTCGAGTTTTAGCGAGACTAACGAACAGCAATTCATTTTTATATACAATATAGATAGATGTCTGATTAGTAATAAGAACGAGTGTTTACTGTCAGCGCTAAATCTATCCCCTTTCGTTCAGTCCATCCAAAGGTTGTCTGTAAGAGATTGCCTTGTGTGCGATAAGGCCGCCCATAGTATCCTTGGTTTTATAAATGTATGTCCTATTGTTATTGAGAGGTTCAAAATAAAGTATATTATAAATAATAAATTAAGTGTTTGATTATAACAAAAAAAGCAGCACTGGTTTAAGACTGTCACTATCGGGTAGTTTAAGTAGTAAATACTTAAGCGATTTTATTTATTTACTTATGTATTGATGTAAATCTGTCGTAAAATAAATAATTATTGGAAGATTCCGTATTTTATTCCACCTTTTTCCAGGTTAAGTACATTGGTTGATAATCTTTTATAAATACATACACAAAGAAATAAAATTGAAGTGCCTTGTTTTAAAATTGTATTTTGGGGTTGCATTTTGGGGAATGTGCGACGGAATTGCATAATTTAATTCCGCCAAGCCCGTTCCATCATCGAACCACAAGACGAACGGCGATGCGCCACCGGTACATGGTGGACATCCAACCCACACGCACAAAACGTTTTGGAACATATTCATAGTGCGTAAAGCTAAAGGGTGGAATTCCCTGAGTCTGTGTTTCCTGATAGCTACAACCTGAGAGTCTTTAAGTCAAGAGTAAACAGGTTACTTCTAGGCAAGCGTGCTCCATCTTCGACCATATCATTGCTTACCACCAGGTGAGAAAATGGACAAACGCGTGCCTATGAATAGTAAAAAAAAAATCAAGACTTTGAGCTTCGACTCGACGAGCCTATCATTGTCAATGATCTTCTTGGCTCGTTTATCAATTGAAGAGGGCATCAAGCTGTTATGGTAGGTAGATCCGTCTCAAAGATGATAGCATACTCCATACACGATAGAACTTGTGCTTGATAAAGTCTTGGAAATACTTCGATACGTGAACAACAGTGTGTATCTGTGCCTGTCAAAAGAGGCGTCCTATTACCACATTTTATTTCACCGCGGGCAGCGATTGGCAAACTGTGACTAAAGCCGCAACTACATATATAGGTACTCGCAATAATATTGCCAATACAATATTGCCTTATTGCATGTGTGTGGGCGACAAAAGTATCTTCTGATAAGTCTGCTCGCCTAGTACAATGCTTCACAAAATGTTAATTTAATCTGTGTTATTCTTTTCTCATCACAGGTACTTCTAACGTTAGGAGTACTTAGGTAGAACGGTTGCAACGCAACTAATCCGAGAAAAAATGCATCTACAAGAATACAATAGGGCCATAAACGGACGTTACGTGCAGCGGGCGTAGTACGACTCCGTCAAAATAACAGCTTTCTACTAAAAAAAAAACACAATTTAAAATTAAGTTTTTCTATCTGTCTGTCTGTTTGTTCCGGCTAATCTCCGGAACAGAGGTGGCGCAAGGCGTGGGTGACGTGAACCACCGCCTACGGCCTCGCGGTCCCAAGGGTCTCGCAGCTTTGGCTTTTTTTCAACTCAGAAAAACTTGAAGCCATAAAAAAACCACTTTTCCATGTCTATTTCAAAATATTTTTGAGCTCGCTTTGCTTGCTCTTGCTATTCGAATTATTGTAAAGGTTTACTTCAGAAAGTTATGTCAAAATAATAGCCGCGGCAGGATGGGCACTATGATTATCTCGTACAAGCTCTTCGATCGCTCTTGTATCATAGCTTCTTTTAGTTTAGTTTAGTGCGATTAAGTTCGCCGCATCTCACCTTCAATCGTAGAATCCAAACCCTGAAAACCTCAAAAAATCACTTTATTCTTAGGTGGTTTCGCAAAATGCCAATCTTGCCCACACCAAATTTTAGTTTTGCGCCGCCACTGCTCCGGAACGCTTGTACCGATATGCAGGACTTTTGGTCATATCTTGACTTAAACTGGTATTGTGTAAATAGAAGGCAAATGTAACCTATTTCCCGTGTTTGTGTCTGGAATGTGCAATGATAAAGGGCTATTTAACTACCTATGTATTACTCGGAGTCAAAGGTATAAAGTCAATAAATACCTAAACAGGAACAACTGTGTTTAAAAGAGTGACGTGATAAAAGTAAGTAATAGTACACTAGAAACCTTACTGAACCACCTTCAACAATCCAAAACAACAAAGTACCTTCTGTAATTTCTTCTTCAAATGTCATATATTTAGCTAGGGATCGTTTTAAATAAAAAGCGAAACGACTTTAAACTTCTTACATATTTATTTTAACTTGTTATTTGTTCGTTACGGCAACCGTCTTTTATAAGTTAATTTTCCCTCTAATTGCCTCTTAGCTCTTCAGCTTCTCTTTCAGTTTGAGGTATGTCCTTATGTCGTACAGCATTGTTTATACATCTCTGAGTCCACAATGCCGTCGGCCACATATTGGATCGCGACCTCACCCGATATCTTACATTACCAACGGGTAATCCATGCATGCGATGATATTATGGCCGTGGCCGACCCCACCTAAACTAGAATAGCCCAAGACAGAGAGGAATGGAGAAAGATGGAGGGGGACTTCGCCCTTAAATGGGTACCCAATGTCCAATATTAATAGATAGATAGATAATATTTATTTGCTTAAACATGTGTCATACATACAAGAAAAGACATCCATGCAAGATGGTAACAACATTATTATGTACAGACATGTTTGTTCAATGATGTCTCTGTGATTAACGCGGTGAAAACCGGAAGAGATCACCGCATGTTAAGAGGCACATTGAATCTAAATATCAAGCTAGAAAGGTCTCGACTGATGAGGTATACGCTCCGTCCAGCACAGATCCAGATCCAAAACTCCGGGAGCTTTCAGCTCGAACTTCAGAACCGTTTCGAGTGCTAGGGAGCTCCGTGGACGATTGCAACGATAGGTTCGTGGAAACTGTCCATACGGTCGGGTCTAAGTTTTTCAAGACTCGCCATACAGATAGGAACAAGAGGGTCTCTGATCTTACTTTGAAGCTCATGAAGGAGAGGCGGGAGATGATTTTACAGTCTTCAGAAGATGCGTGCAGATACCGGCAGCTCAATAGACAGATCTCCATGTCCTTGAAAAGAGACCTCCGCCGCTTTAATAATAAAAACATTAAAGACGTGATAAAGCGGAATAAGGGCTCCAGGGTCTTTGCTAGAGATCTGTCTATTGGGCAGAGCCAGCTCACGAAACTAAAGACCGCTGATGGCAGAACCATATCCGCCAAATCGGAGCTTCTGAGAGAGATCGAGACGTTCTACGGACAGTTATACACGTCAATGACTAAACCCGATACGAATCTAGCTAACAACCCAAGAGCTAGATTGACCCGGCACTATACCGAGGACATCCCGGACGTTAGCCTGTATGAGATTAGGATGGCTCTGAAGCAGCTTAAAAACAACAGGGCGTCGGGTGAGGACGGAATTACGGCCGAACTCCTGAAGGCGGGTGGGAAACCGGTCCTTAAGGCCCTTCAGGAACTGTTCAATTCCGTCATACTTGAAGGGAAAACGCCACAGGCATGGAGTAGAGGTGTTGTTGGTACTCTTCTTTAAGAAGGGCGACAATGCCTTGTTTAAGAACTATAGGCCCATCTCACTTCTAAGCCATGTCTACAACCTGTTTTCCAGAGTCATCACGAACCGTCTCGCACGCAGGTTTGACGACTTCCAGTCTCCCGAACAAGCCGGATTCCGAATAGGCTTCAGCACCGTAGACCACATACATACGCTCCGTCAGGTTATACAGAAGACCAAAGAGTATAATCTGCCCCTCTGCTTAACGTTTGTGGAATACGAGAAAGCCTTTGATTCGATCAAGACTTGGGCTGTGCTGCAGTCTCTCCAACGGTGCCATATCGACCATCGGTACATCGAGGTGCTGAAAGGTTTGTACAAAAACGCCACCATGTCAGTCCGACTTTAGGATCAGACCTCGAAACCTATCCTCCTGCAGCGGGGTGTGAGGCAGGGAGACGTCATTTCTCCGAAACTGTTTACAGCCGCAATGGCGGTGATCATCGCCTGATCGTGTACGAATTTGTTCATATGTTTACTCAAGGTTCGTCACACTTAATTGGGAATTTTAGATATAAAAGTAGGGGCGCGAATTGGGAATTCTTTAGCTCACTTTTTGCTTGTCATGCCAAAGACTTCACTCGCGATGGACTGTCAGCTGAGGAAAGTGCTGAGATAATGTCAGACACCTTCACTTACTGTGCTGACATTGCTATTGGTCGCGCATCTATGACCAATATTCGTAGATGTGATTGGTGGAATGACTACCTTGTTGAACAACGTAAAAGCTATCGCAGAGCGCGCAGACAACTTAATAAGCTTAAAAAACGTAAGGTTATCGGGGACCCCCTTAATCTTGCTTTAAGTACTTTTAGAGTTGCCAAGTCGCGCTACAGAGCATCGGTTGAAAAATCTAAGGGTAATTTACTCAATTGTTGATAAACTTGATAAGGAGGGTCCGTGGTCTCCTTTGTACCACGAGTTCAAGGCTAATAGATCTGTCGACCTTGCGTACGTTCAGAACATTAAAGTAAATAATAAACATACCACCGGCATTGAAGAAACAACTGATGTTTTGCTTAATTCTCTAATACCAGACGATTCATCAGTAAATGATAATGAATACCACCAACAGATTAGAGCGTGGGCCGCGGTGTCACCTGAATCACCGGAGTCAGACCTTCCATCCACTGACGAATTCATAAACGTTGTCAAGAGACTACCTCTCAAAAAATCATCCGGTGAAGATAAAATATCTAATAGAATGATTATAGAAGCGTGTAAAACAGCGGGCGACGCGATCTTATCCGTATATAACCGATGCATTGCAGAAGGTATTTTTCCTCGAATATGGCGACAAGGCTTTATACGCATTATTCCGAAGAGTGGCGATAAGCCCCCGGATGACCCTAAGTCCTACCGGCCCATAACACTACTTCCATCTTTGGGGAAACTCTTAGAGCGACCAATCGTTCCGCGCTTGCTACCGAATGGACCTAAATTTCATATTAATCAATTTGGTTTCACTATTGGTAAATCCACAGTCGACGTGGCTCTCTCTGTCCGTAAAATTGTTAACTTATCGGAACATAAATACGTGGTTGGAATCTTTCTCGACATATCTGGCGCTTTTGATAACGCATGGTGGCCGATGCTACTACTTAAAATGAAAACCCGTGGTTGCTACAAAAATATCTATAATCTGATTCTTTCGTATTTTCTAAACGGCTCCGCGAAACTCAAACTTGGACATCATTCCATTTCTAAGTCTCTAACCATGGGATGTCCTCAGGGCTCAGTTATCGGTCCATATGTATGGAATTTTGGCTACGATGATTTCCTCGCGCTTCCGCTCCCATGCGGCTGTTCATTAACCGGTTACGCAGACGATGGCTTACTGCTCATTGAGGCAAGCACTCGGGCGGGACTCGAGAACTTGGCTGACACATGTCTACGTTTAATATCACAGTGGGGCGACCGAAACCGTCTGACCTTTGCACCGCATAAAACCTATCAACTTATTTTAAAAGGGAACCTAAAATCCTGGCCTAGTATTAAATTTAATAATGTACCCGTTAAAAGAAAAGAATCTGTGTGCTACCTCGGTATGTAGAAAGGAACTTTTCGTTTATTGATCATATAAAAACAGTAGGTGAAAAAGCAAAAAAGAACTTCTACGCCTTGACGAGAATATCCAAAGCTACTTGGGGTCTCTCATTTCAAACCTTAAAAACTATTTATGGGGCAACTTACTTGGGTTGTATGTGCTACGGGGCCCCTGTCTGGGCTGACAGGGCCACCATAGGGGCGGTACGCCATAAATTGCTGCAAAGCCAGCGTTTGGCTTTGATATTCTTATGCAAGGCGTATAGGACGGTTAGTACTGAAGCCTTACCGGTGCTGGCGGGTGTTCTCCCAGTCGATCTAGAGGTGCAGCGGCGTGCTGCAATGTACTACTACGCTAGAAAGATCACGGACCCAGAGTTTTTACCGCAACGCGACCGTGCTAAGATCTGTAGATTACTAAAACCCCAGACTGACGTCTGGGAGGAACTTTTATCCGAATGGCAATGTAGGTGGGAAAATTCCATTAAAGGCCGACACCTCCACCAGTTTTTTCCATCCGTTCGTGAGCGGCTGGATAGGACATGGCTGGAGGTGGATCATTGTGTTGCCCAATTTCTCACAGGTCATGGCAACTTTAAGAGTAAATTATTTTCCTTTAGGCTTGTGGCCTCGCCTTTATGTCAATGTTCTACAGCCGACTATGAATACGTACAATCCGCACACCACATCTTATGGGAGTGTATTCTTTGGCAAACTGAACGCAATATTATGTTAGATAGTATTCAGGTTACATCTGGAGTAATTTACTACACGGACCTTGTAGAAACCAGAACAAATTTCCGTGCTTTCAGGCGATTTTGCCATACCTATTACTGGAATCAAAAGTAGCTCACAATTTAGGACCCATTAGTTTTTAATTAATATATAATCCGTGGTGCTTGACAACTGGGCTTAACCCAGTTGTATATGTCCCTTGGTGCCTATTGGCCTAGCTCTATTCTGTCTCCTGCTTGAAAAGGAGGGAAGTGGAAATTATACATATATTTATTTTCCTACTCCTCCGCTGTACTTTTCTGATTAAATTCGTTGCAGGATCCAAGACAGTTAAATCGTTTCTCCGGGACTCGTCGGGCTTCATTGGCTCGGCGTTTTTCTGGTGGTCGCCACTGTTGATTCTGGCTTTCAGGAGTTGCAGTGGTTGGGAATGTGTGGCGGGCTTGTCCCAATTCAAAAGCCGCAATGGCGGATGTCTTCAAGGTTTTGGACTGGAGAAGGCTAGGCATTAATGTCAATTTCGAGTACATCAGTCACCTTCCATTTGCCGACGATATAGTCGTCATGGCTGAGACTACGGAGGACCTCAGTACAATGCTCGAGGACCTCAGTAGAGCTTCCGAAAGGGTGGGTCCCAAAATGAACATGGACAAAATCAAGATCATGGTAAATACCCATATAGCACCCACTCTCAACAAGATCGGAAGCTCTACTCTCGAAGTTGTAGAGAAGTACGTCTACCTAGGACAAACGGTCCAGTTAGGTAGGGCCAACTTCGAGAAAGAGGTCAACCGTCGAATTCGACTCGGCTGGGCAGCGTTCGGGAAGTTGCGCGGTATCTTCTCGTCCCACATACCACAGTGTCTCAAGACGAAAGTCTATGATCAGTGCGTGTTGCCAGTGATGACATACGGAACTGAAACGTGGTCGCTTACAATGGGCCTCATCAGAAGGCTCAAAGTCACTCAAAAGGCAAAGGAGAGGGCAATGCTTGGAGTTTCCTTGCGTGATCGTATCAGGAATGATGATATCCGCAAGAGAACCTAGTTTACCGACATAGCCCGAAGGATCGCCAAACTAAAGTGGCAGTGGGCAGGGCACATTGCTCGCAGAACAGATGGTCAATGGGGCCGAAAAGTTCTGGAGTGGCGAACGCGTACCGGAAGACGTAACGTTGGAAGGCCTCCCACAAGGTGGACCGATGACCTGGTGAAGGTCGCGATGGCCCAAGCAGCACATTAGCGGAAATTACATTTATAAACAAGCTATAATATTACGGTTAAAGGGTCTTACGTAGCTGTATTAAGGGATAAGACTACTCTTGAGACTGTATGAGGGGTGATCTCTACACTGTTAAACAGCACAGCTAACTAATGGCTGTATAATGAAGAAAAAAACAACAAAATGCATTTTAGTAGAATTTGAAAGAACTATTGACCAGCCATTGGCTACGTATAATGCTACTAGCTGGGTAAGAAGACCAAAGCTTTTAAACGGCTGCTTAACGCGATAGTCACACCTCTTCTAAGCTGTATAAGAGAATTACATTTTGCCAGTGGCTTTTTTACACTAACACTTTATTTTGGTGTACACAAATTCAATTATAATGCTACCTCAATGAGCTTAATAGTAGCTGGTTAAAAGCATTTACGACTACTACGTCAGCTGTAAATTAGGGTAAATATTAGCTATTTTAAAGCCTCTAGAATTATTGAAGAGTAAACATAGGTTTTTATAGTGCTATGACAACGTCAATTTTGTCATAACCTCGCAACGTGACTTAACTAATTATCGTGCGAGAATAAATTACAATTTAAAATGGATACGGTTAAACCATGGAAAAAAAGGAAAAGAACTGGTGCAGTTAAAAATAAACTTTTAAAATAATACAATAAGCAAAGGAACAAGGATAGTAAAAATCTCCTTCATTTATCTAGCTGCAGTCACGTGCTGGTGTCGATTGAGGGTTCCGGACACATAGATTTTGATACCAATGATCATAGTTCCGTGCAATTATTAATGGATTTGGTCAGTGACCTTTCTAAAGAAATTATTGAAAGTAGAAAAAGTGAAAGTTTTGAATCAAACCAGACATGTGAAGATGAGGGAGAAAACATTTATATGAAAAACATTTTATTTAAAGAAAATATAAAACAATATGCAATGAAGAGAAATATTGCTCAAGATGCACTGAAGGAATTAGTAACAATTATGAATAATAGATTTCCAGATATTTTACCAAAAGATCCGAGAACAATTCTATGTACATACAGTTAGAAAAATTAATATTTAAAATAAATTAATCGAATCTGGTGGTGAATACTGGCACAATGGACTAATCAATCCGCTAACTATAGTTTTGAACAACTCGGTAAATGTTTTAGAAAATATTAAGAGCATTAGTTTGAACATAAACATTGATGGCTTGCTTATAAGTATATAAAAGTTCGAAATACGAGTTTTGGCCAATTTTATTTTTAATACGTAGTGCCCAACCATTTATCATTGGTATTTATTATGGTGTCGGAAAACCGAAGAATCTTGATATTTATCTAGAAGATTTTGTAGTACAAATGAAACAGTTCACAAAACGGTCTGCTAAAGACACTTTTTTTTTTCTTCTTTTTCAATTATTTGTTTCTGTAGTTCGTGAATAATGGTTTGGTTACCCATGATGGTTTTCTGATTATTTAAAATTTGGTTTTGGTTTTCAAGGAGTTGATTGTACTTGTTTAGTTCCATATAGCTGCCACTACTGACTATCTCAATGGCATTGTTTGATGTTGTCGTTGCAATCTCCTGGATACTATCTTGACAAAGTATCTGTAATCACAAAATTACGTAGTGCGAATAAACTTCTGACAAAACATTGGAAAACCTTAAAAAAATCTCAATTTTATTGAACGGGTAAGGAAGCTCATCGCATAATAGTAGAGTTAGGCTAAATAAGATAAATACTCTTTATTACACTTAGGGTGTTTACACAGGCTGTCTTATTGCTAAAATCGATCTTTTACGGGCAAATAACTCAAGTATGTGTAAATTTATTTACTTACATTATTTTCAACAATGGAGTCTCTGATATAAAATTTTCTTCCACACGTTCCTGTTTCTGTTGAAATATCTGAAAGTAAATCATCAAATTAGGTAAAGTGATATAAATTAGTGAGAAAAGATACAGGTTTTATATTAATAAGATATTTATAATTTAACTAAATAGAAAATCTCTGGAAGAAGTCCATCTCTGATTGGCCTAAAATGGCGGCAAAATGGGTGGCAATGGCCGAAATGGTTTTCTATCAAGATTAGAGATCCCTGAGACGCCGTTGTATACTCTCACTTTACTCCTTTAACCAAGCGTTAGAATTGGGCACGCCACAATTGTGGCGATAAAACCCCTCTTTGAGGAGTGGCTAGAGCGGCGCCACGGCGTCCTCACCTTCCGCCTGACGCAGGTACTCACCGGACATGGATGTTTCAGGAGATACCTGTTTCGGATTCGGCGGGAGGACACGCCTGGGTGTCAACATTGCGAGGATCGGCCGGAGGACACGGTGGAGCATACGGTGGAGGTCTGCCCTGCTTGGGTGGAGCACCGTCGTGTCCTCGTCGAAGCGATCGGCGGCGGCGACCTCTCGCGTCCGGCCCTGGTTCAATCCATGGTCCGGAGCGAGGAGGCATGGGAAGCGGTCACCTCCTTCTGCGAAGCAGTGATGCTAGCGAAGGAGGAGGCTGAACGCGTGCGAGAGAGGGAACGCCCCAGCCGCCGCAACAGAAGAAGACGTCCCGGGCGTCGGGAATCGCAGAGTGATTCCCGGCCACCGTAGGCGCAGGTCTGCGGACGGCGAGGACCACGCCCAGGTCAACGGCGCGCTGTGTTCCACGCGCGCCTCAAAGAGATGTCAGCAAAGTAGATGGGGCCCGGTAGGGCCAGTGCCTGCTGGGGTTGCGGAATCTGTTCGAAAGAGTCGCCACGGCCCTGGAACACAAAGGGCATTAGGAGGAGCATGGATGGGTTTTAGTCAGTAAGAGTCTGACACTCCCTTCTGCTTCACCCAGAGCGGGAGGGGTCATTTGATGATTTCCCATCCATAAAAAAAAGCGTTAGAATAACTGAAAACCACTGTACAGCTAGCATACGGTTTTCAGCTGATTAATAGACTTAGTTATATAGTATTGAACAGATAAGAGAGGGCCAAGGGAATTTAGTAAGAATTATTGCTGGATAACAAATTAACGCCATTTTAATGTAAACAAGCCGATAACATATGAAAAAATGACTGATTTCTGTTAAATTTTCATTATATTTGAGAGCTATTGAAGTAAAAACACACTGTTTCATTGTTACAAATAGATATTAATGCTCATTAAATGGAAAATTCGACTTAACATCCATGAATAATTCGTACACCGTATATATTTTGTATAATATTGTTCGTAAAACTATATTATTTCGATGGTCCGTGTAATATTTGAGAATATTACCATGTATATTAACAGTAAAGTGGCACTCGCAGTACAATTTACCAATAGAGATACAAAACAAACGTGAAAAATACTTACCTTAAATTAGAAATTATTATTTGTCCACAGAAAGAGATGACGCCGCGTAACACTTGCACTGCACAAATATTTTTTGTTGCTATTTCTTTGTAGACTTAGCAATAACCGATACTAAGCCATAAACAATCTTTTGGCTGTCTAGGAGAATTACAGGAGCTGGATAGTGGCCTATTGATAGCTGATAGCGATCGGCTTGTTTACATTAAAATGGCGTTAATTTGTTATCCAGCAATAATTCTTACTAAATTCCCTTGGCCCTCTCTTTTCTGTTCAATACTACATAACTAAGTCTATTAATCAGCTGAAAACTGTATGCTAGCTGTACAGTGGTTTTCAGTTATTCTAATGCTTGGTTAAAGGAGTAAAGTGAGAGTATATAACGGCGTCTCAGGGATCTCTAATCTTGATAGAAAACCATTTCGGCCATTGCCACCCATTTTGCCGCCATTTTAGGCCAATCAGAGATGGACTTCTTCCAGAGATTTTCTATTTAGTTAAATTATAAATATCTTATTAATATAAAACCTGTATCTTTTCTCACTAATTTATATCACTTTACCTAATTTGATGCTTTTACTTTCAGACATTTCAACAGAAACAGGAACGTGTGGAAGAAAATTTTATATCAGAGACTCCTTTTGTTGAAAATAATGTAAGTAAATAAATTTTATTTACACATACTTGAGTTATTTGTCCGTAAAAGATCGATTTTAGTAATAAGACCGCCTGTGTAAACACCCTAAGTGTAATAAAGAGTATTTATCTTATTTAGCCTAATTCTACTATTATGCGATGAGCTTCCTTACCCGTTCAATAAAATTGAGATTTTTTAAAGGTTTTCCAATGTTTTGTCAGAAGTTTATTCGCACTACGTAATTTTGTGATTACAGATACTTTGTCAAGATAGTATCCAGGAGATTGCAACGACAACATCAAACAATGCCATTGAGATAGTCAGTAGTGGCAGCTATATGGAACTAAACAAGTACAATCAACTCCTTGAAAACCAAAACCAAATTTTAAATAATCAGAAAACCATCATGGGTAACCAAACCATTATTCACGAACTACAGAAACAAATAATTGAAAAAGAAGAAAAAAAGTGAAGCAGACCTTTTTGTGAACTGTTTCATTTCTACTACAAAATCTTCTAGATAAATATCAAGATTCTTTGGTTTTCCGAAACCATAATAAATACCAATGATAAATGGTTGGGCACTAGGTATTAAAAATGAAATTGGCCAAAACTCGTATTTAGAACTTTTATATATAAGCAAGCCCTCAATGTTTATGTTCAAACTAATGCTCTTAATATTTTCTAAAACATTTACAGAGTTGTTCAAAACTATAGTTAGCGGATTGATTAGTCCATTGTGCCAGTATTCACCACCAGATTCGATTAATTTATTTTAAATATTAATTTTTCTAACTGAATGTACATAGAATTGTTCTCGGATCTTTTGGTAAAATATCTGGAAATCTATTATTTATAATTGTTACTAATTCCTTCAGTGCATCTTGAGCAATATTTCTCTTCATTGCATATTGTTTTATATTTTCTTTAAATAAAATGTTTTTCATATAAATGTTTTCTCCCTCATCTTCACATGTCTGGTTTGATTCAAAACTTTCACTTTTTCTTCTTTCAATAATTTCTTTAGAAAGGTCACTGACCAAATCCATTAATAATTGCACGGAACTATGATCATTGGTATCAAAATCTATGTGTCCGGAACCCTCATTTTTAATCGACACCAGCACGTGACTGCAGCTAGATAAATGAAGGAGATTTTTACTATCCTTGTTCCTTTGCTTATTGTATTATTTGAAAAGTTTATTTTTAACTGCACCAGTTCTTTTCCTTTTTTTCCATGGTTTAACCGTATCCATTTTAAATTGTAATTTATTCTTGCACGATAATTAGTTAAGTCACGTTGCGAGGTTATGACAAAATTGACATTGTCATAGCACTATAAAAACCTATGTTTACTCTTCAATAATTCTAGAGGCTTTAAAATAGCTAATATTTACACTATAGTGTACACTAATTACAGCTGACGTAGTAGTCGTAAATGCTTTTAACCAGCTACTATTAAGCTCATTGAGGTAGCATTATAATTGAATTTGTGTACACCAAAATAAAGTGTTAGTGTTAAAAAGCCACTGGCAAAATGTATTTCTCTTATACAGCTTAGAAGAGGTGTGACTATCGCGTTAAGCAGCCGTTTACAAGCTTTGGTCTTCTTACCCAACTAGTAGCATTATACGTAGCCAATGGCTGGTCAATAGTTCTTTCAAATTCTACTAAAATGCATTTTGTTGTTTTTTTTTCATTATACAGCCATTAGTTAGCTGTGCTGTTTAACAGTGTAGAAATCACCCCTCATACAGTCTCAAGAGTAGTCTTATCCGTTAGTACAGCTACGTAGCCCTTTAACCGAAATATAGCTTGTTTATAAATGTAATTTCCGCTAATGTGCTGCTTGGGGGGGATGCGAGATGCACAGGACCGGTCGTTGTGGCGACGCTTGGGGGAGGCCTATGTCCAGCAGTGGACGTCTTTCGCCTGATATGATGATGACATGTTTGTCACATGATGTGACGTGCAGATGTCAGTAATTATTATTAATTTAATAATTTTATTAAAGTAACGATAAATTAAATAATAATATTGCAATAAATTTAAAATAACAAAAAAACAAATAAAATAAGTTAAGAAGACTTTTTTACAATAATCATACGATAAAAATAATAATAATAAGCATTATAGAAAGCGATACTTCTGGACACGGCTTACATTGTTAGAAGGTTCCTCTCTCTGGAGCCCTCACCGCCGGTAGCGACTTTTGACTCTTGGACCCTGTTCCCTATACCGGTGGGTTACTATTTTATATTTTTAAATGTTTTTGTATTTGAAAATGTACAAATAAGTTAAGAAAATCAATAAACGGAATAATAATAAAAGATCCAAATATAATTAAAACTATGTCATCGTAGATTATAAAATACAAAAGTGTAAGTTAATAAATAATCAAATCAAATACCTAAGTTACTGTATCAATACTACTATGTCAATCTATACACATAATAAAACAGTAGAGACCATGATTTCTGTACATTAAACAAAAATACCAAAAATAGAGTAGGGGTGATAAAAAAAAGGTATAGAACACAAATAGAGCATTTTTATTTTTTTTGTCTGTGTGTCTGTCTGTACACGCTAATCTCCGAAAATACTGAACAGATTTTGTTGGGGTTTTCAAAGTTAGATTAAACTTATTTCTGAGCAACTTTTAGTCTTGTTTCATTCAAATTGGCTGCCGGAAAAAAAAGTTATGGACATTTAAAAATTTTAAAATTACGTATTAACGTTTTTCGACAAGTTTTGTTCAACTTTCAATTAATCGTTCAATTTAGTATAAAATTAGCCTTTAAAAACATATCCTTCGAAATTGTAATCATCACACCATATCTTCTAGGAGCTAAGCAGCCAATAACCAGAAATTACTACAATATCGGCTATTTAAATTAAACGTCAACTGAATTCATAAACCCGGCGGTACAATGACTGAGTTACGAATGAATTGGTGTATGTTCGAATCCCAGTTCTCGCAGCATTTTTTAATTTATTGCTGATTAATTTTTACTTTTTTTATGTTCCTGCTCTAATATTTTCGTTGGCCGCGACTTCGTGTGCCTGTACGTTTAAAAATGTTTGGAATTTGATGTGACGAAGTACTGAAATTCCGGATTAGTAGGATATTATTAACAGAACCTATTTTCTGTTTTTCTGTAATCTTTTTTGTTCGCATCAATCGTATTACGATAAAAAGTACAAACCCAAACAAGATAACTTTTACACATAAACCTGATAATTTGTAGCAATATAAATGAAATGAAGTAACTACGTAAAAAAGATACCTGCAATGCCATCTGTTGAACCAAATAGTACTTTCGACGTCATGAAATTACACCAAAACATATTTTTAGTTATTAGTGGTACATTTAAAATGTCATGACTCATCTTTTGATAGTTCAACTTCATATTCTATAGATGGCATTATGCATTTGATCTCATTTTCGCGGTGTTAAGATTACAATAGTCGTCAACTTGCGTGCGCTTATTTTTGCTAAGGTTAACAAGCTGAAGCTGCTCAGTAAGACCTGTACTTTGGAGGATTTAATGAATACCACCAATGCTGCAATTAACGTAGTCACCTTCTGGGTCAAAACAGTATAAAGAGTTAACCATCGACTCGAAAAGACGAATAAAAATGAACCTTTACAGGCCTGAAGCCAGGAGTCACGTCACCCGCGAGCAGGTGGCGAAGTCCCATGATACAGGAGTCGTAAAAACAGTTGAATTAGCTCAGTTAATCGGATGTCTAACTGTGTTCCAGAATGAAGGCTGTTGGAGGTAACATTACAGAGTGATCCACACTGAAGAAGCCCGAATGGCTTGGAGCCGCGACGTATGTAGTCGCGATCTTCAGCAGTGAGTAAACGACGATGAAGAAGCAAACCACTCAAACGCGCATAATTTTACGAATACTGTTAAACATTGCTGACGGCGTATACCACAATCAAGAAGGTGGTTAGGTTATTTTAGAAGGTAGCCTTTGCTGTCCCGTTGCTTCAGCGTTCATTCATTTCTTCTGTGTACGAGGAACCACCGACCAAGCAGCAACCATCAATATGCACAATATTGATAAATGTTTGTGGGGAAAAAAATCCATGAAAACAGGCATGGAAGAAATGGTACACATCGTCCTATTAAGTTCTATGATTTTTATTGACATATTTAATTTCGATTAAATATTGCAAAAGCACTCGGCTGAAAGTCACACATACCCAACAAACTGTTATAGTAGCTCAAATAAGATTTCGGCTGATTGCTCCAGTGACTATGTGATCATTCCCAGAATACTATTCCCAATTATTGTCCATTTATTTTCAAAACTGGTAAATTCCCAGTGATCCTATGATAGTTACGTCATAACCAGCTCAGGGCCAGAAATTATCCGTTGCGGGCTTCATCCTCCAGTGGATCATGGGGAACTGTAGATCCCTAGGCAATGACGCCACAGACGAACTCGCGAAGAGATTCCAAGATGGTAGTGCTGGATCCATACCTATTCTTCCTGCTACCTTTCTCACAGTTTCGTACATAAATTTGCCAGAGATCAACTATGGCATTCAAAAGTGGTGACTAACTTAACTACTTCTCAGCCTTAGTAAAAATACCCTCCGAATAATAATAGGTATAACCACGGGTCATTGCCCTCTAAAAAAAATAACATTTTTACAACAAAGGCGCCATATACAGCCCAATTTGCAGAGGTTGCTTCGACGCCGACAACTCAGTCGCCCACTTCATCCTGGAAATGAGGCCGTTGCTTCCTGACGTGAACAAATCCTTGGAACGGTGAGTTGAGTCGCTTCGTGAAACCTGTGGAGCACCCAGGAGGCTTCTGTGCATTTGGATGAAGCTAGACTGACTAACTTAGCCAGAACACTTTAACGCAATTATGGAGTCTCTACTCCATCCGTTGCGGGGGTAGACTTCTTTTCTGGTTGGTATATCTGCGGCCAACTTTATGTAGCTCTATCGCGTGTTAACAAGCCTAACAACTTTCTTCAACATCGTGTACAGAAGTTTCTCATTACGAAAATTACGAAAAATTACTAGGGCTAGACGGCATTTTAAACAGAAGAGATGATACAGCCAGTCCCTTGCATAACAGTCTTCCAAATTCCTAATTCTAAGAGGGGCCTAACAATGTTAGATATTGACTGTTTGTATATCTTATCTTAGCGATCTTACATAGCGATATAATTTTACTTTTTGACATGAAAAATGTGTCGCAGACGAAGTTGCGCAGGTCAGCTATTCTGTAATAAATTTAAAATAATAAAAATCTAACAAAATAAATTAAGTTTTATACAATAATCATGTCAACAATAATAATTTAAAAAAATCAAATCAGCTACTAATTCAATGCTATAGTGTGCTTTATTTACTAAATATGTCTTAAGTTTTCTTTTTAATTGTACGTTATTTTTAATTGATTATTATATTTATTTAACAATTAATTATTATATTTTATTTGTTCAATGTATAAAATCAATTTATTTATTTAAAAATTCTTTCGTTACTGTGAATATTGTTAAAATGCATGATTGTTACGAATTAACTCAAGTTAGGAATTTTGTAATTAATTTTAATGTAATTTTCTTCGTCCGTTTTTGTTTCGTCTTCAAACGTCTTTCGTCTTTTGTTTTTTCAACGGAATTTTTTACCACGTGCGCCACATATCTTTCTTTTGTCTAATTGATTCGCTTTTTATTCTCGATCCCGGACGAGCTTCCAAATGTAAAGATCGTTTTAAACAAAAAGTGCAACGTCTTTCAACTTCTTATATGTTTATTATTACTTGATAATCGTCGCTCACTTTCACCGTCTTTTCCATCGTCTGAAACACGCATAATGCTGTCATATCATTATTCTAACATACCTCATATCTTATGTGTTGTCACTTAAATAATTTCTACATTTATTTAGAGTTAACTGCCTCGATACTCAAGGCAAGTTTTTATTTCCGTACTTGAACTTATCGAACTTGAATTTCCAAAATTACGGTTTTCTTATAGATTTCCTTATTGATTTCATTGGAGAGATTTGTTCGTTCATGAGCAATCTGAAAAGTCAAATCGCAGATGTAGGCAACACAATTTCTCTTAATAAGCAGGTCTTGGAGGTGAAGTAGGAAAATTCAAAAAAAAAAACTTAGTTCTAGAATATGCCAATAGATAGAACGCACACCAATCACTCTGCATACTACAACCAAGTTATAATCATGATAAACTCAAACAATACACACTCAAAGAATTACTTATAAAGAAAGTATATTACACAATCAATGAATTCCTAAACAACAAATATTTTGACTAAAATTTATTTAATAATACAATAATAGTGTTTAAGTATGACAAATGTAAATTTATAAATATATGTGTATTGTTGTTGTAACTTGTTTTCCCTAGTGGTAATTAAAAATATGTTTCCTAAGTGATTTGTGTATTTACTATGACTATATGATAATGACAAATAATAATAATATTTTTTTACCAATTTCGGACAACAATATAGCCCATTTTGTTAGTTATATATATATATCCTATAACTAGTGTTAGTAGTAAACAAACAAGGACAAAAACAAACCACAAAGTAGGTGTCTAAGGCAGGATGTGCAGAGAACGATAGAGTGAGGAATAGCTACCTGACCATTCTCCCCACATAGTGCCTCAGAAAAGGTGAGTAAGGACTCTCCACAAATGTTGTTGACTATTAATATTAATGATTTATTATGACAATGACAAATGCTGTTGACTAAAATTTATATAATATTAATGATTTATTATGACAATGATAACTGATTTTTGTTTCACTATCTGGTTTTCCCTTGTGGTAATTAATATTATATTTCCTTAGTGATTTGTGTATGTATTATTCTTTTTAGGGTTCCGAAAAAAAAAGGAACCCTTATAGGATCACTCGGGTGTCTGTCTGTCTGTCTGTCTGTCTGTCTGTCTGTCCGTCTGTCACAGCCAGTTTTCTCCGGATCCACTGGACCGATACTGTTGAAATTTAGTACACATATGAGCTTCTATGACCCTAACACGGACGCGTTACGTAAATTATTAAATTTTTAGTATGGGGGTCACTTTTGGGGGTCAAACTAGAAAATTAAAAAAAAAAGATTTTTTAACAATATCGTGTGACATATCAAATGAAAAGGCTTACTGTGAGGGTTTAAATTATATATTTTTCATAATTTTAAAATGAATGATTTAGAAGTTATTCAAGAAATTAGACGAAAAGTGACCATTCCCCCCCCTTATCTCCGAAACTACTGAGCCTAAAATTTTGAAAAAAAAATGGAGATAATGGATCTTTACCTAAAGATTACAGGAAAACCTATTAGAAGTCTGTAGTGTTAAAATAACATGTTAAAAAATTAAATTCGTTCGGAACCCTTTGCACGCGAGTCCGACTCGCACTTGGCCAGTTTTAGACATAATATGTATGTGTTAATTTAAACATTGTACACCTTATATGTTCCAGTGATACATGTTACAATAATAATTTTAAGAACTGAATTTCCACCTGTGACAAGCAAAAAATAAATCTGAATCTGAACAATACAGTATAGGGCACAACGAATAAAAAAAAACACCTGAGAGCAGAAAAACTGTGAAAAGCATTCTATGGATCCATCTTGAATCCTGGAAAACGGTACGAAAGGAGACGTTCCTGCAGTGTCTAATCATGGTAAGCAGATTGAGCTCTTTCTTTTACGTAATGAACAAACATCATCATACTTCACTCACTGAATGAAGTAGCAGGACGATTATATCACTTTGAGACCGTCGCTCCAACTTCAGGATCACACCTACAGGAGACATCGAAACCTATCCTCCTGCAGCGGGGTGTGAGGTAGGGAGACGTCATTTCTCCGAAACTGTTCACGGTCGCAGTGAAGGATGTGTTCAAGGTTTTTGACTGGAGAATACTAGGCATTAATGTCAATGGCAAGTAAATCACTCACCTTTGATTTACCGACGACATTGTCGTCATGGCTGGGACTATAGAAGACCGCAGTACAATGCTCGATGACCTTAGTAGAGGTATAGTTTCCGAAAGAGTTGGTCTTCAATTGAGCATGAAAAAACTAAGGTTAAAATCTGTACAGGTCAAAATGTCTTTAAATGTTTTGTTCTTAGGCACGATGTAACGGAAAACCACTCAAATATTGATAGTTTATTATTTATTTATTTTCCTAGGGTGTGTGGGATCGTTAGGACTTACTGCCCGTAAGATAAGAAGAAGAAGATTTTGCTGGTCTTAAATAACTGGATTCCTTATACCAAGTTAAATAAATTAGATTCCTTCTAATCAATTTTAATAATAATGTCATATCTCAGTAACATTTAGTTTGCTACAATCCGTGCAAAAAGTAATTTATTATTCCATGGATGAAAAGTATCAGTCAGTATAGTCCTTATCGAGATTTGAATTAATGTAAATCAAAATTCGTTCAGCGTAAAAACGTAAGAGTCTGAAAAACGTTCGCAATTATATATTCATTTAAATAGAAGACAAAAATAGCGATCCTTCTGTTTTGAAACCAGTTTATTATAATTGACGACAGCATGCGTCATAACCACAGATTAGAGCAGGTTTGTGGTACAACATAACTTCATATTAGTCACTGTATTAGTGCAACGCCATCTTCACTACAGTACAGTATATTATTGCGATCAGTGTTTTATTAAGCAGTCGCAATTCACACCGAATAAAATGCAGTGATTAACAAGTTTTTAAGCTACCCAGTGAAAATCATCACCTTAAACGTTATTAGGTAAGATAACCTAAATTATTTTGGACACCTTAGAGAAACGAAACTTTTTTTGGGTGCGACAATTAATCATTAAAACTGATCAGCATATTTTAAGCATATGTCAACACAATAGTGCTGTTTTCTAGATAACAAAAGATATTTCAACATATTAGTTTCGTCAGCTAAATTTTCAAAACGGTTATAGTAGGGAGATTTTGCTTCATCAAATCAATTTAGCTGTCAATTGACGAAGTTAAAACACATCAGGTTCAGCAGTACGATTCTGTGAACATGTCGAAGGCTTGGGTGGAGTGATCGCGAAATGAGCTGTCAATCCTTGTAATCAAGGTGGAATGACAGTTCACACTTGATCACTTCACAGAAGCCTTCACTTCGACATGTAGAATCGACCAGGCAGGTCAGGGGGCCATGGCGTGACGACACGCGTCGGCGCTAAATTATCTATACTTCTATACTAATATATAAAGCTGAAGAGTTTGTTTGTTTGCTTGAATGCGCTAATCTCAGGAACTACTGGTCCGATTTGAAAAATTCTTTCAGTTTTATATATCATCACGCTAAGACTAAAAGGAGCGGAGCAGTAATGAATTGTGACGCAGACATAGTTGCGCGGGTCAGCTAGTTACAAATATATTTAAAATAATATGTATACAACCTGTAAATAATAAACGCAATACCTCTTAAGGTAATCATTAAACTCATTATTATGAACAACATTCACTATGGGACCAACACTGAAATAGCGAAAAAAATCGACTTCCCCATACATTTCTGTGCGCATAACTCGACAAAATGTACTGAACAGCTGATTCTTTTTTCCAGATTTCTGGATTGGTCCCATAGTAAAAGTTGTTCATAGTGGCGAGTACAATGACCCCTTAAGATGCATTGCGTTTATTTTGTTACACGTTGTATATGTATATTTAAATGAATAAATGGAGTAATAATGCATTGATAAAGCCAAGTAAAAACATTTTCTTATTTAATCTTTATAAGTGTCATGCAAACCGTCCTTCTTAGAATATAACTTTATTTGTAAAACAAAATCTCTCAATACTTAAATTAAAGTCTGCGTCAATAAATCCATAATAGCTAATTTATCGTACGTATGTTTAACACGGGTTATGCGCAGTTCGTCCCGCGTTCGCAGTAACTCACATTAGCACTTCGTCAAATTCGCACTTGGTCCCATTCGCGGTTGGTCCCATACGCAGTTCGTCTCACGCAAGTAGTTTGTAAGAGAAGAGGTAGGTTTACGAACCAAAGTGGTTTGGATTTATAAAAAAATCAACAAATATAGTAATAAAACGTCCAATTTCGATAAGTTAAGAATGTAATAAGTAAAATATTAACACACTTCTCAATCAACTACTAATAGTAAGTATACAATCAGGGAATATTGTTAATTTTGATTTTTGATTTGATTCAATTCGCACTTCGTCTCGAGTTCTCACTAGACCCCAATCGCGGTTAGTCCCATTCGCTGTTGGTCCCGTTCGCGTTTAGTCCCATTCGCAGTTGATCACGTTTGCGGTGTGTCCCATTCGCAGTTAGTCTCGTTCGCGGTTTGTCCCATTCGCAGTTAGTCCCATTCACAGTTTGTCCCATGCAAGTAGTTTGTAAGGGAAGAAGTAGGTTTATGGGCCAAAGTTTTTGTTTCGTATATTTGCTAACTTTTTATAAATCCAACCCAGATTTATAAAAAGTTAGCAAATATACAAAACAAAAACAATACAACACACAAACAACTATATAAATACAACACATCCGAATTCGATAAATTAGCAATGTAATTAGTAAAATAATAAACACATTTCTTAATCACAGTAAGAAACAATCAGTGAATATTTTCAATAAAACATAGATTACTATAGGCACTGAAATGCTGCAATTTGGAAGCAACCCAAAAAAAAATGATTTTGACAACGTTGATCGAAATGCAACAAGACTTTGCTCTATTATGCCATTAATACCAGCTGATTTCATTCCTGAAGTATGGCGTCTTATCCTTCATAAAACACCTGAAATGCAACGTTTTATACAGTATTTGTTGGCACGCCTGTACCGCCTCTCTCTTGAAAAGAGAATGGTGCCGAAATCATGGAAGCTTGCGAATGTGCAACCGGTGCCCAAAAAAGGAGACCGTGCTGACCCTGCACATTACCGTCCGATCGCCATTACCTCCATCCTGTGCAAGGTTATGGAAAGAGTTCTTAACAGTAAGCTGCTGACTTACCTTGAAGACAATGATCTCTTCAGTGACCGTCAATATGGCTTTCGCCGGAGACGCTCAACTGGCGATCTTCTTGTGTATGTCACGCACTGCTGGGGCGAGGCCATCGAGAGACACGGCGAAGCACTTGCCGTGTCGCTCGACATCTCGAAGGCCTTTGACAGGGTTTGGCACGCAGGTTGACTCAGCAAGCTTCCTGCTTATGGCATCCCAGATGGTTTTTGTAGCTGGATATCAGACTTCCTGAGTGAACGGTCGATCCGAGTAGTTGTTGACGGCTGCTCCTCTGACCTCATGGCTATTGATGCCGGAGTTCCTCAGGGGTCTGTTCTCTCTGCAACTCTTTTCCTGCTGCACATCAATGACCTACTTCAATACTCAATACTCAATACTTTATTGCGTTCCATATGTGTAACATAGATGGTATAACAAGGTTAGAGATCAATGTGGACCCTGTTGGGCACAGCAAAAATTAGGAGAGAGGAAGACGGCTAAGTAGCATTTCAAGGTATTCAAAATTTTCAAAAATTATTTTAAATGTAGAATTGTGGTCTTGTTGGGTACGCAGATGACAGGACGGTTTCAGAAAGATACTTGTCCAGCGCAACAACCAGCGGGGATGAAGTTCGTTCCTTGATGTCCTCAGGGCTCAGTTATCGGTCCATATGTATGGGATTTTGGCTACGATGATTTCCTCGCGCTTCCCCTCCCATGCGGCTGTTCATTAACCGGTTACGCGGACGATGGCTAAATTACTGCTCATTGAGGCAAGCACTCGGGCTGGACTCGCGAACTTGGCTGACAAATGTCTACGTTTAATATCACAGTGGGGCGATCGAAACCGTCTGACCTTTGCACCGCATAAAACCTGTCAACTTATTTTAAAAGGAATTCTAAAATCCTGGCCTAATATTAAATTTAATAACGTACCCGTTAAAAGAAAAGAATCCGTGCTACCTCGGTATGCTGCTAGAAAGGAACTTTTCATTTGTTGATCATATAAAAACAGTAGGCAAAAAGCAAAAAAGAACTTCTACGCCTTGACGAGAATATCCAAAGCTACTTGGGGTCTCTCATTTCAAACCTTAAAAACTATTTATGGGGCTACTTACTTGGGTTGTATGTGCTACGGGGCCCCTGTCTGGGCTGACAGGGCCACCATAGGGTGCAGCGGCGTGCTGCAATGTACTACTACGCTAGAAAGATCACGGACCCAGAGTTTTTACCGCAACGCGACCGTGCTAAGATCTGTAGATTACTAAAACCCCAGACTGACGTCTGGGAGGAACTTTTATCCGAATGGCAATGTAGGTGGGAAAATTCCATTAAAGGCCGTCACCTCCACCAGTTTTTTCCATCCGTTCGTGAGCGGCTGGATAGGACATGGCTGGAGGTAGATCATTGTGTTGCCCAATTTCTCACAGGTCATGGCAACTTTAAGAGTAAATTATTTTCCTTAAGGCTTGTGGCCTCGCCTTTATGTCAATGTTCTACAGCTGACCATGAATACGAACAATCCGCACACCACATCTTATGGGAGTGTATTCTTTGGCCAACTGAACGCAATATTATGTTAGGTAGTATTCAGGTTACATCTGGAGTAGTTTACTACACGTAGGACCTTGTAGAAACCAGAACAAATTACCGTGCTTTCAGGCGAATTTGCCATACCTATTACTGAAATCAAAAGTAGCTCACAATTTAGGACCCATTAGTTTTAAGTGTTAATATATAATCCGTGGTGCTTGACAACTGGGCTTAACCCAGTTGTATATGTCCCTTGGTGCCTATTGGCCTAGCTCTATTCTGTCTCCTACTTGATAAAGAGGGAAGTGGAAATTATAAATTTTTTTCCTACTCCTCCGCTGTACTTTTCTGATTAAATTCGTTGCAGGATCCAAGACAGTTAAATCGTTTCTCCGGGACTCGTCGGGCTTCATTGGCTCGGCGTTTTTCTGGTGGTCGCCACTGTTGATTCTGGCTTTCAGGAGTTGCAGTGGTTGGGAATGTGTGGCGGGCCTGTCCCAAAAAAAAAAATATATCTCATGTCAAAGTTAAGCACCTGGCTGGTTGCGAGCCTTCATAAGTTTTTATTATAATTATGTGTGTATCTGTGTGATTGTTTGTGGCATCGTAGCTCCTAAATGGCAGAACCGATTTTGATTCAGTTTTTTTTTTGTTTGAAAGGTAATTTAATAGAGAGTGTTTTAAGCTACGATTCAAGAAAATCGATTCAGACATTTGAAGATCAACAGTACTTTTTAGACGACTTCAAAAAAAGGAGGAGGTTATCAATTCGACTGTATTTTTTTTATTATGTTTGTTACCTCATATTAACCGACTGGATGAACCGATTTTCATGATTCTTTTTTTACTTGAAAGCTGGTGCTTCCCGTGTAGTACCATTGGCACCACGTCAGGATCTGATGATGGAAACCCTGAGAAATCGAGGGCAACTCTCGAAAATTGTAGGCACGCATCTGGTAGAAACTTGATATTCGTGTGTATATCGGGTGATACTACAAAACAATGAAGGTTTGGATCACACCTGATGATGGAGACGACAGAGAGTCAAGGGAACTCCACATCGGTATGTAGGAACTACCAAGTGTTTGGGCTTATTTCATTCGTATTGACGAGACCTTTACATCGAAAGCACTTAGTAAGTTTTATTTTCATAACATAACATCACGCCGGTACACTCTGAATGGGTACGCAGGTACCACTAAAAAGTCAAAAATAAAAAACTTTTTACAAAAAAATATAACCGACTTCCAAACAAAACACTAAAAAGTATAAAATAAGTAACCTTAATTTCGGAAGTCGGTGTTAAAAAACAAAGAAACAAAACCAAAAACACTGGATCTTTTGTAGATTTGATCGATTCTAACTTTGGTATTCTGTTACTTCAATGACATTGGACAACATGGTAACTTTGGACTTGATGCTGCAGCATGACCTAAGGTCTGCAGAATACCCATAGGCATCGTGTTTGGGTTCAGTGGAACGGTTTCAATTAACAGATAAAAAGTGAATCAGTAACTTTGGCCTGATGCTGCAGCACGACCTGAGATCTGTAGGATACGCAACTCCTCACTTACTTAGAGCAGGCGTTTCGTGCTTCGGCTCATTTAAATGATCTCAATGAATAAGTTATAAAAATATTACGATCAGGGTATGTATGATGAAGCAGAAAAGAGAAATGAGTGAATACATTGGTGAAAGATGCTAAACTACTTCACATGTTCAATCGATATTATAGTTTGGTATATGATGTGGTGCCGGTTAAGTGAACGTAGATAGTAGGGTTTCTAGTAGTGTAAAAAGTATTAAAATAAATAAAAGCAAGTGTAAACATCAACCAAAAATTAATTTAAAAGTTTGTAGGCGTATTGTCAGGATTGGATATTTTAAAGTAAAAAGTAGGTAGTTTACTTATTAATCAATTTTATTCGATTAACTCACTTAATTTATAATAACTGTGAACTCAATTAATTATATCATAATTATTAACTAAAAGGTTTTAACACGATATTAGCAAATCTAGGCGCTATGACAACACGTGTATCGGACCGAGGTCTAGAATAGAATGCCCCGATCGCTCCGCGCGGTCTCCTTTTACGTCCGAGCACAAACAAGTCGAGTAGTGGGGGAGGTGGGGATGGCGACATCGCCTGATCGGTCCGGTGCACGTGCCGTGCACAACCGTACGATGACGTAGCGCCGTCACGGCCATTCTGACATGCGTACGTCCTCGGACGCGCACTTTAGAAGCACTTAGGTATCTTTAATGAGAACCACAATTTTACTGTTCGTTCATCCTGACATTAAAATCTTATCTCATGGTCTGGTACGGTCCTACGACCCTTCAGAGTAATAATCTTCTGGTCCGGTCCTAAGACCCTTCAGAGTAACATCTTCTGGTCCGGTCCTAAGACCCTTCAGAGTAATATCTTCTGGTCCGGTCCTATGACCCTTCAGAATTATACTACTGGTCCAGTCTGTTGACCCTTCCAATGATGTACCTACATGATCTATTAAGTTAATCAAATCAAATCGTATATTTCAAATAAACCATTTACAGGCACTTTTGAATTGTCAAAGTCGGTCAGTCAAAAACATGAAGCTATTTGCACGTTCCAAAGCGTAGATCTCTATGGAGAAGAACGTGCAAGAAACTCCACGGACACTCTTTTAAACCATGTGATGTGTTACAAAAATCTTGTTAACATTAACATTGATTGCTTCTATATGTGAGGACAATGCAAAGAACAAGAAAACATATAAACAATTCAATATGCAGGTACAGATTAAAATAAGCCAGTGGCAGGTAAGAGATGACCAGTTTCAACTGACGGCGCCCGTTCACGAACATGACGCGTGCATCAGCACCATCTAACTCAACCATTTTGAAGGGAATCAAATGATCCAAAACACGCGCCACCATCAGCAAAACATTTGTGTGAGCATGACAAGCTCTCAACTGCCACGCTCGTTCATGTCAAACTAATTTAATAACGAAATCTATAATTACATATGTAAATGGCTCCATAGTGCTCACATTTACAAAAAATTGAAAATATGCTTCTACGTTATACAAAACTATGGTTTCAAGTAACTAAGAAAAGAAAAAATAGAAGGCTGCTTTATTGTGTATACTTTGCTAATACAATAATGCAAAGAAATGATAAATAAATGATTGTACAGGAGAACAAAAAAAGGGTAAGCATTTCTTCCAACCATCGAAAACCTAACAAGTGGACCCATGCTGCTGCGGCTGCGGAGCAGGACCGGCACCCAGCCAAGCATTTCCATCAAGGACACAATCCTCCAGCCCACAATATGCCCGTCCACATAATGTGCGTCTAATACATGTTTTAAATCCTCTCTCATTCAGTTCGAGAATATTAAGTGGTATTTTATTATAAAATTTAACACAGTACCCCATACGTTAACTACTGCTACTGGCTTTTTAAGTACGAGAGTCGGCAATTTTTTTTTAAAGTGTGAGCCCTAAAATAGTACCACTTAAAACTTTATTTTTATGGGAAGTTTAATGAACAAGTTCTTCATTATTATTCGCCGTCACGTCATCACTGATATTTTCTGCATCTAACGTTCATGTAAGCACTCACGAATTACTTTACGTTAATCTAAAATCATCAAAATCATCGCTGCGCTGTGCGGTTCGAATCAATCAATGTTATTATAATCTCACCCGTATTAAATTGCACAAAATGGAAAATCTATTTAGAACTTGTAATAGCTCAGAATTCTCTGTACCTTTAAAGCTTTTATCAATGTCATTAAAATCAAATTGCTATTCATGATAGTTTTGATACTATCAAATTTACTAACTGATGTTAGGCAAACTGCCTCCGTACGTTAATACGAAAGCCTAGATCCAAATTTTCACTAAAAAAAACGTCTAAGTTGAAACATGACCTTGTGGTACTTGCTATGCGATAACTAAACCTAAAGCTCACACTGAATAAAATTTTGACACTATTACCGCCAATGGGAAACTCTTTTAAGTGCTCGCTTTGTGCTAACTATGTCAAAATTACCTAGCACTATCAATGCAACCACCGAATTGGTATCAACCCCTTTAAAGCTTCGTTTGCTATTCAAATAAAACTTGAGCGACTCACCAAGTATTCCAGTCGGCCTTGAACGCTCTTAACCCCACCGATGTTGACATGATACTTGGCTACTGCAGTTTGCCAACCTTCGGTCTGCCACGCTCAGAACCGTTCAGAAGTTGCAGCTGCTCAGCAGTTGTTGCAACTGCTCAGCAGTTATGGCAGCATGCCAACCGCTAGCCTCCTGCTGGCTTTATACACCATGATACGATGTCTGAAACCGAAAAATGCTACGACAGTACAAGTCCAATAAAAGCTGTGGTGGGCCAAAAGGTTTCAGGTAAGTGTAGTAGTCACAGTATCAAAGTAAATAAAAATCTAAATTTTATCGGACCATTGGCACAAGAAAGCGGCCTATGCCTATGAATGGTGATATAAAATCAAAATATTCAAAATAAAGTGTTAGGTAACTAAATCGCTCTTATGTCCAAAAAAATAAAAGCTCTCTGGTATTTCACTTCATGACTCGATCAGCGATAGCAGAATAATATCGCTTCATCAGCATTATTTGACCAATGACCAAGGCTTTGTGCCCATTTCAAGCGAACTCCTGTGCAACCGCCACTTCCAGGTATGTGCTTCCAATTCACCAAGAGTAGATAGCGACAGCAAAAGAATGGTCTCCCTTAGGGCAGTGTGTTGGCGCCGACGCTTTTTTTAACATCTACGCGAACGAACCGCCTTCCACCTAACACGGAGCGGTTCTTGTACGCGGATTACCTGGCCCTAGCAAACCAAGCAGCGACTTTTATGGACGTGGAGCATAAACGTACAATGGCACTCAGTGTACTGAGAGATTAGTGTGACCGCAACGCTCTACGGCCGAACCCATCTAAGAGACAGTCGTGCGCCTTCCATCTCTGCTATAGGCCCGCAAATCGAATGCTTAACATCACATGGCGTAGAGCCAAGGTCCAACACTGCTCGAATCCAAAATATCTCGGTGTGACGTTAGATATGGCCTAAGCGTAAAAGTCAAACTGTTACAATACTTAGCTCCGTCGAACCCGGAATAACTTGCTCAGTCACCTAATTTCCATCAATTGGGGAGCGGCACCCGATGTTCTCCGTACAACCGGCATGTCCCTATTTTTTTTCTGCTGGCGTGTTTGCTTGCACAGTGTGGCACCGACCTGCTCTTTCTCGTAAAGTAGACATTGCCCTAAACGAAACGTGTCAGATAATATCAGGCTGATTAAAATAGACTCCACAAAACAAACTATCCGCTTGCAGGCATCGCACCTCCTGCTGTTCGAAGGATCTGAAAACCGATTCCCGACATCCCTGTATGGCCACATGCCAACTTCGGGAAGACTAAAAAGTCGCAAGAGCTTCCTTATTTCTACACAGGCGATCCTGGATATGCCATCTAAAGGGAGAAGCAGACTGTGGGAAGAGAAGTATCCACCACCTCACGACTTCATAAAACCCAAAGAGCAATTGCCCCTGGTCGTGAATCGCAATGGCCTTTGGAAAGCGTTAAATCGCGCGCCAGCGCAATTTGCGCACCCAGGTAGGCCGCTGCAAACACAACTTGGCGAAATGAGGATGTAATGATCTGTTGTATACCCAACGTGAGTGCAGTGCCCGTTTTCAGAGCACGAGCCATATGTTACAGTGCCCCAAGTGCCCATTCTCCTGTAATTTGGAGTATCTAATGAATGCCACTGTTGCTGCAATTAACGTAACTACCTACTGGTCCAAAACAATAAAAAAGTTAACGATTGAATCGAAAAGAAGAAGTATTATTGAAAATGCTATCGCTTAATCTGCAACACTTATGCTATTAATAATAGCTTCACTTTAAGATAAAGCGACAGGCCAATTATCAAACATCGATAATTGCCATCCATAAAGGCGTTGCCTTTTGTAAGTCAGTCTCCACATCATAAAAATGAACACTCGTAAACGAAATAAAAAGCAGCTCTACAGCAATTAAAAAGTTTAAACGACTCACCAGATTGGCGTAGAAATCTTCATATAAATTCACACTCCTCTCCTTGACCTGACCAGCTGTTGTGAAGTTGCTTGCCTCCGGACGGAACTGGTTTAGTTCAGGTTGATGAGGGTAGCCGCATAAAACTCGTCGAAAAGGAATTCGGCGAAAAGCTCTTCAGCGCCATATGGTAAAACAATAAACTGCTCTGCACATCACTGTATCCTCGACAAAACATACCACCACGGTGACACACTATGATCGTGTGTCGAACTTCGGCCTTTCGGATTTAACTTCACGACACTTCACGGCACACATCAAGTTTTTAGCGTCTGGATAAACGCATGCGTTTTAAAAACAAACCGCAATTTTCACTATCACTGTCATTACATTTCAAAACGTAACCGCCACATATTTCACTAGCATTGTCACGAATCTCCATGTGGGCCCTTTGAGTTACGTCCCAATTCTGATATAGGCGTATTGTCAGGATTGGATATTTTAAAGTAAAAAGTAGGTAGTTTACTTATTAATCAATTTTATTCGATTAACTCACTTAATTTATAATAACTGTGAACTCAATTAATTATATCATAATTATTAACTAAAAGGTTTTAACACGATATTAGCAAATCTAGGCGCTATGACAACACGTGTATCGGACCGAGGTCTAGAATAGAATGCCCCGATCGCTCCGCGCGGTCTCCTTTTACGTCCGAGCACAAACAAGTCGAGTAGTGGGGGAGGTGGGGATGGCGACATCGCCTGATCGGTCCGGTGCACGTGCCGTGCACAACCGTACGATGACGTAGCGCCGTCAAGTTTAAAAAACTCCCGACATAAAAAAAATCTCGAAAAAGTAAAAAATAATATGTGTGATCCCTTTAGTTTAATATACTCACAAATATGTTGGCCTAAGCATCACAGCGTCGGAAAAATGCAGCTTTTTTGCCGAAGGTTTTTTAAATTTTATAATTATTTTTCATTTATTCTACTTTTCATGTCGACGGCATGTCTACTATATTCTACTGTTAACGTTCAGTGGATGGTCATGTTTATAACTGCTCAGAAAGCTCAATAACGTAACATGTTCTCTTTATTTCCAGTAACATTCATCGTCAGCCAGGCGTTTGGTTCTATTTCATGTTGCAACTGCAGTAGTTGTGAGTACCACCTATTTGTACTTTCCTGGAACAAACGAGCTGAACAATGTATAGTAAGCGTAAAGGAACTTCAGGGATATGTGGACAGTTGTACGAGTCAAAACTTATAAGTTTGTTCTATTTTAGAGCAATTCATGACAAAAGGATTTTGGATTTTCAACTTGCTTCAAATGTCGACAACATAGGCGCTTTCGATGACATTTGTTTCAAAGCGAGAGTAGAAGGGCTTATCAAACCAGTGTTGGTCTTCATACAAGCTAAACATAAGGAAAACGAAAATCAAACGCTTAAAAACGATTTAGTCACATACTTTGAAAGCTACCTAAAAATACGACAAAGCTTCGAATCGAGTAATAATGACATATTACGAAATGGCACATTTGATGAAACGGAATGTTTATTCGTGATATATACGACTGCGAGAGACGAATTTAGTAACGACTCGGAAGTCGAAAGTAACTTTTCCTCCTATCTGAATTATTTAATTGGTACCCCCCGTGGTACGGCCAAGCAACCGTACAGGAATGAAAATAATATCGAGTTTCTAACCAAAATAATTGTAATAAAAGAAGTAGCCTCACTGGCTGAACGGATAGCTAAGTTGCTTATGGGAGAATGGAATTCTCAAATGATGCTGACTGACGATCTCATCATGCGATATCATGTCATTTTAGGTCAGAAAGTTTTTGAAGTTTCAGAGATTAAACCTGATGGACAACGAATTGCTTTCTTCCGTCCTGAATTCTTTAACACCAATGAAGAATACCTCGTTTTATTCAAAGATACTCTCTTCCGAGATATTCTTAAAAAGAGAAAAGTAAAAGACGAAGACATCAAACATCTCTTGTCTGAATTCCTAGACTTGCCCACAGATGCAGCAAGACTAAGTAAAGTGATAGGAACTGTAATAACATACGATAATGGCCGGCTCGAATTAGTAAAAAAATTTGCTCAAGACATTAAACAACCCCTGGATCACGTGTATGTTCCTCAATCAACTGTTAACCAAGCAGTTGCAATGGCTGCCACAGAAACGTTATCGTCTCAGAATTTCAAAGTCCCAGCTGCATTTGGTAACAAAGATTTAACATTGACTGGTAGTGATGCAAAAAAGGAGGGAAGATTAAAGCATTTAACGTCAAAAATCATAGAATTATTGCAAACACGTGAAACTAGTAACATAATTACAATAGACGATTCTGTAGAGAAGGGATTGCTTCAGCTCAATGGAGGCATAGCTGGTGCCATCGGAAATATGTTTGTGCTTGACGATAATACCAAATTGATGAAAATCACAGATAACTGGGACTTACTAGGAGATCTAGCAAAAACGCTGTGTTACAAAATAAAAGAAAAATGTCACAACTTGCACGAATACAAATTTTGCTTTAAGATTTACAAATTCCCGAAACTTTCATTTGCCTGCAACGAACATGAAGAAAACATAGCAAGAGATTTCTTAAACAAACTGCTATTCTACAGTAACCAAGCTGATGAAAATAGCGTAGAGATAATTCTAAAAAACGAAATAGAATTTAACCAGCGAAATTACCCAAACTATATCAAAGCTAAAACTGATGCGATATTTGCCAAATATCACGATGTTATACAGAAATGGTGGAAACAGACAAATCAAGCGCCGTATCTCACACGAGAGCCTGACTTATTTCAGGATGCAATCGATAACATTATCAGAAACCCACTGATAAGCTCCCTGAACGTAACATATATGAGCGAAATCAAACACTGTAACTACACATTCTCTGAAGAAATAGTGGAGTCTTTGAACTTACAGGATCAACTTTCAAATATTATTATGATTATTACAGAAAGCTGCGTTCTGACTGTTCTTAAAGTAATGCAGTATTTTCAAAATAATGAACATGTTGTACTTGATTTTGATTACATTGTTAATCTATCGGAGAGCGACCGTAACACATTATTGACAGAATTCACAAATACAAACGACGATAAAGTTTTCATTTTTGTGTTTAATGAAATACAAGATTTCAGTTATAATGAAAACAAAATTATCGAAATTACAAAAGCTGTTCAAAACAAGACATCCAAAAATAAAACAATAATTATAACGAACGAAGTGTCAGTTGATATATTTAAAAAACATATTTCAATAGCAGATGATATTATACGCGATGAAAAGACTTGTCTTATTAACATGAGTCAAGAATCTCAAAAGAGGATCTTCGAGAATGCTAAAGTGATATTTCAAGACATAGCAGTACCATTAAATTTAATAGTCGATGGTGAATTTATGTTAACTGTGAAAGGAGTTATTTTAAATAAAATAATCAACGAAGAAACAATCTTGATTGGTAAACTAACCGTCAACAGAAACTTTGATGAAATAAAACACTTGTATGTTGACAGACGCATTAAGAGGCCGGGGTATCACTTCAATAAATTTGTACAAACTCTAAACGATATTAAAGATGATGTAGTACTTGTTACAGCAGAACCTGGAATGGGCAAGTCCACTCTACTTTCGCACTTGTCGCTTAAAACAAAGATAGTTCACCCCGAAATATGGATTGTAAGGTTAAACTTATTGGAATACTCCAAAACATTCAACCACTGGAAGGAAGCGGATACACCCATCGAAATATTAGAGATCTTGAAGTTTATGTGCCAAGTCGTAATACGCGACAAACTTGGAAAAGAAAACAATATAGAAATTGTGCTGGAAGAAAAAAACGATGTTGTGCATCTGAAACATTGTACAGGTGATCAGTGGATTGTGTTTGAGTTGAAATTGTTTCTTCATCTTTACAATAAAGGAAAGATGATATTCTTATTTGATGGTTTTGATGAAATCTGTCCACATTATACGAATGAGGTCATAAAATGCCTAAAATCTCTTAGTAGTGATCGACGACGTAAGCACAGAATGTGGATCACAAGCAGGTCGTATAACGAATTGAAAACCATTTTACAGCGAGTGTTTGGAACAACATACGAGATAGATTAATTCTGGTATATGGAAACAGAAAAATATTTGGAAAAGTTTTTTGACTTTAATTTGAGATTAGAAGAACTTAATAGCACCCAACTCGAAAATGTAGAGAAGTTCCTTAAATATATGGTTCAAGGAAAAGACATAACAGTACTGTCAGATGTGATGCCAGAACGACCGCTACATAGAGTATACAACAGCGCAAGCCAATATTTATCATTTAATATTTTGCACAGGCACATTCCCTTTTGGACACATAACCTAACTACTGCTGAATTAAGTCGTATTAAAAATATGAGCGACCTTTTTACCCACTTATATTATAAGAAATTGATTTTTTACCTCTATGATGAGGCTAACCATTGTGGGAATCCTTTATATCTGTTTATAGCAGCTTATTATTTTGTAGACAATATAAAAAATTGTAATGCGGAGTTTAAGGGATGGGATCTAGAAATCAATCTTTTCACCTTCTATGAATGGTTTTTGAAGACGAAAATTAAAAGACGGTATCAACAGAAAAACGAAATGGATATCTATAATCCTGATGTAATTATTGCTTACAACAGAGACCTAGCTGACTCAGTTCTAAGGTATAAAAAATTAGCAGCTTATGCCACTTTTAATCTTGATGTAGATCATAAGTTGTTTACTATGAAAGATTTAGAAGAAATTAAAGATTGGATCAAATTTATTGAAAAGGGAGGAGAGAAGACGGGCATTATATACAGTGTAGCAAACGGAATTCCAATATTCATTCACATGACATTCACCGAGAATTTTGCCGTAGAATATATTTGTGATTGTTTGAAAAACGCAAACGACCGAAAGACGGCCAAACCATGGATTAATTTCATAATTCATGTGATTTTTTCTAACTCTTACTCTTTTAGTCTTAAAAACATGTTTGATTTAAAAATGAATCTCGACGAAAAGCTGATTAGTGTTTTAAATAAAAATAATGATGTAAGATTTAATTCGTTAATGAAACAGATATCAAAAACTTAGATTTTGGACCATCTGCGATTTAACAGGCCATATTCGACGAACATTTGGTTTTGTCCGCTTTCCTATGCCTATTACTGGAATGTACAACCTTTTATGAGATTGCTTTCTTCATCTCTAAATAAAACCAACTTGAAACAGTTTCTTAAAATAGCTAACAAAACTAAACTCCTGCGTGTCGCCGTTGTAAATGGGCATAGTAAATTGACTGTCCTTGTATTCGATCTCATTAGAGGTTATGATAAAACCAAATTAAAGCCTGTACTTCTTCAGAATTTTAGAAATCTTTCCCGTTCATTGAATTACGACGAATTGGGAAGTGATGAAATACTCAAACTTGTACATGACTCCATTTTAGAAGAGCACCTTGAGGTACGCCACACTTGCAAGGTTTCTTGATTCATTTATGGCACATATCTTGGAAACGCAATATCTTCCGTCGACGTTAACCGGGGCCATCTTATTAAAATAAATATATTAAGAGCACACGTAATCGTAAATTAGGAATTTCAGCTAACATGAAACTTTTACCTTGCCTAAATGCAACAATACAAAAATAGTATGAGAACATACATCTTAATACTACCAAAAATAATGAACGAACTACCTGCGCGCATACAAAATAAATACCTATGCAACCCCAAAAAACAAAAAGTTAATTAAAAAAGCGCTTTTTGCAAATAACACATTATGAATAACATATAAACTTTAATTTGATACACAGTCTAGTCAACAAGTGCATTTTTGGTCAACATTTTTCAGCAGTCTCGGAAAATATGATAGAGGTGGCATTCGATTCGGAAGAGCATGTAGATGATTTTCGAAAAAAAATAAAGTGTAGCTCTAAAAATTGCAAAAGTTATAAATAATTTACTGAAAAAAGAAAGAAGGATTTGCTGTTTTGCAAATATCTCAAAACCTAATCAATGTTTTTGGAGTCTTAAAAAAGATTCGGAAAGAGGAGGAAATTCCTAAGAATACGTAGAAACTTTACAAACTGTAGGACCAATATTTATAACTTTCCCAGAGGGGTGAATATACCACTGAAACCGTGTACTTTGGCTTTCGCAAGCCACGCCCGCTTCGGCCACTTTAACAATAAAATTGATTTATACATCTAAATATATATAACTCAAAGGTGACTGACTGACTGACTGACATAGTGATCTATCAGCGCACAGCCCAAACTACTGGACGGATCGGGCTGAAATTTGGCATGCAGGTAGATGTTATGACGTAGGCATCCGCTAAGAAAGGATTTTGATCAATTGTACCCCCAAAGGGATAAAATAGGGGATGAAAGTTTGTATGAAACTTTGTCAATTTTAAACTTCTTAACGCGAGCGAAGCCGCGGGCAAAAGCTAGTTAACAATAAAATTGATTTATACATATTAAATATCAAAATAAAGAAATGAAAAAAATCAAGCAATTACTGGATAGATAAATGCGTAGTAATCCGCAGGCAAGTTGTTTTTATCGCGATTTTTCAAGTAGTTATGCAACAGTTAATTCACATTTTTTTTTTCTGCTCAAACATGAACATTGCAAATTGTGAAACTATAAATTTGAGATTGTTTACATTCAATGGAGCTATTCTTAAAAGGTGTCAATATCCCGTTTGGAAAAATATAAAATCAATTCATTCAATTTTTTACTAACAATTTACGTGGTGTAAAAATTAAAAAAAATTAAAATCATTGAAATTTTTTATTTTTTTATTTTCAATGATTCATTTTTTTAGTTTCCAAAACTGCATAAAAATCATGCCATCAAAAACATAACTAAACATAACTAAAAAAAAAGCAAGTCTCGCAACTCAGTTCTTCTAACGTAAAAAGTTATGATATCCATGTAATACCAAGTCTTTTATGTTTTTAATAAATAGATTGACTTGGCAATCGCATTAAACAATCTAATCTTATTTAATATAATATATATAACATGTGAGATACACGGTGTTTTCATGTATAATCTACAATAAGATCAATGACTATTCATTCACTGCAAATGTAACTTTATTATCCTATATATTTATATGGGATTACAAAGTTACTTATGCAGTTAGTGTATCTAGAAAACTGGACTGAAATCGTAAAATATTTTAGTTATTCCTTGTTCCAAATTGCAAAATATTTTGGTTATTACTTGATTTTAGTTATTAATTGTATTCTAAATTTGAAGCTTCTATGTCTGCTAGAGTTTTGATGATCGGTCAGTGAGTGACTGAGTGACAAAATTAAGAAACTTTGACTAGTTATAATTCTAAAACTACTGGTTCAAATTGAATGAAATTTGAAATATACATTGCCTGATTGGTGATTTCAAGCTTCTAGTTTTATCCACAACGAAGTTATAGGGGGTAGAAAATGGCCGGAACTGCTTCGAAAAAAGGATGGTACGCCCGTGCCGCTTTTTTGCTCGACTTGGCGGGGGCACTGCCGTGTCCCAGATTTTTAACTTTTATTTCCTATGGTTAAAAAATTGTCATAAGCAAATGCGTTGTTTATAAGGTGATAGAATCCTTATATTTGATGCAAATGATGAAAGTTTAAAAAAAACGATCCTTAAAATAAAAAAATTGTGCTCAAAAACGTATTTGTTCATTAACATTTTTTTGGTCCACTTATAATTAGTATTAAGGAACCATTATTTTTTTAAATCATTATTTGTCTTGTTCTTCAAAATAAAAAGAAAAAAAATGGATATATTTAATTTTTCGTTGTTTAATTAATAAGCAATTTGTAATAAGCAATTAAATTTTTACCGCATATTGTTTTTCTTACTCTACCTAATGCACCACAAACAAGATGTTCAAACAACAATTAAATTACACAATATTGATGTGCTATTAGTTTTCGAAATACATCTAACTTCTAACCAAAACTTTGTTATGGACAATAACTGTACATACTCAACTTGCCATCCAGATGGAACGAGAGACTGCCGTGATAATAAGGAAACGTATTAAGCATGACCTTATTGAAGAATACAAAACCCCTGAGATACAAGCAAAATCATCTTTAGTGCATGATAAAAAGGGATCAATAACTTTATCAGCCATATATTGCCCACCTAGAAATGCACTGAAAGAACAAGACTTCACACAATATTTCAAAACACTTGGACAGAGGTTCGTAGCCGGAGGAGACTGGAATGCAAAACAATGTTCATTGAGGGTCTCGCCTGACTGTCACTAGAGGTAGAGAACTAAAATTAAGCTAGTTCTAGGAAAATTGGCGCGTCTGCTGAACCTGAAAGTTGCCGAAACAAATCAATTACATAGTTTTATTGTCTAACTTTTTAATAAAAACAATTTGTAATAAATAATGGGTTAGGGAGCAAATCGTCCCATTCCAAACTGGGCCCTGGGCCTAATTCCACCTTTTCTAATTTGATAGTAGGCAACTGGACCCAGGTTAGTTTAGCTATTAGGAATATTTGCACTACTATCAAATTCTCTGGGGGTTTATTGGTTCCAATAAAGTTTTCTGTCACCGAAATATTTTTTGTTTTCTGTCTCCATTTATTTAATGTACCAGGAAATCTGAAACATCTTGAAGTATCTCCGAGGTTGGAATTGAGAGCTGTTAGGATTAAAAAGTACGAGGAGATCAGAAACGTGTGGAATCATTTTCGTGGCTGGAATTATGAGCGCTACAGATTCGTAAGTAGGTACCAGGAGACCAGAAACATGTTGAAGTATTTTAAGGCTAGATTTTTTTCCGGAGACAGGTAAAACTTTTTATCCCATCTTCCCCGTTTATGAGTTTGGGGACAGATGACACGAACTTTCACATTTGTACCCATTTTGGGACAGACGTTCGGGGACAGATGGGAATACTCCGAAATAAAGTCGAATGTCCCCTAACCCAAAATAATAACTGCCTGTAACCACACCAAACCAACACCAAAAATGTCGAAAATTGCATTTTTGCGTTCTATATCTTTATCCTAACGTTTCTCAGTTATTTTTATGCAAATAGTTATATTCAATGTGCAGACACGGAAAATCTACGATTTTATTGTATGTATACATATAAAATATAGACGTGTAGGTAAAAGACAAAAATAGCGATCCTTCTGTTGTTAAACCTGTTTATTATTATGACGATACCATGCGTCACACCTCACAACCACAGATCAGAACAGGTTTATGGTACACAATAATATATTAGTCACTGTATTAGAGCAACGCCATCTTCACTACAGTACAGTACAATATTGTGACCAGTGTTTTATTCATCATCATCATCATCATATCAACCGAACCGGTCCACCTCGTGGGAGGCCTTCCAACATTCCTTCGTCTTCCGGTACGCATGTAGTGTTTTATTAAGCAGAAGTAATTCACACCGAATAAAATCCACACAATAGTGTTGTTTTCTGGATAGCAAAAAGGTATTTATTTTCTACATATTTGGTCCGTCAGCAAAATTTTCAAAAACGATATAGTAGGTACATTTTGCTTCATCAAATCAATATAGAGGTCAATATTGACGAAGTTAAAACGCATCAAGTTCAGGTCTGCGGGCATGTGACATCACTTCGAGGTAAAAAGTGTATCTACCATGGTGTGACGACACGCGTAGTCGATTAATATTTTTAAAATATGTAAATAGACTCACACGGCATTAAAAAAAATTATAAACATGACTAAACTCAAGTTTACGTGCCTACTTAGGACCTTATTAACAATTTTTTCTTATTTTAATCTTGCTAAGTGTTATGCAAACCGTCCTTAGAATAAATTTTAGTTTGTAGAGAAAAATTACCTTCGGTAATCTGTCAACCGACAGTAAAATACATAATAGCAAAGTAATCTTGACGTACTAGCGGTTGAACTGACTGACGCATGCTTAATTACCTTTAAATTGTAATGTAAAATCATTTAATTGGGAGGTACTTTATAAGGAATAACACATTTTAAATTCCTCCTAATCTTACCTTCTACCTCTTCGCTTTTGTAACCACTGTGTTTCTTAGAAAAAAGTGGAAACAAACATGAGCATGAGAAGCTCGAGTATATGTAATAACAGCTACACTGGCGGTCTACAAAGTTAAGCAACGCTTGCCGAAGTGGATGGGCGTCCAATGGACAACTCGGCAAGACTCCCACGGAGAGCACGATAAGCCGTCGGTCTCGGCTGTCGTTTGTGTCTCAGCTCAATGCGATTGGCCTTGAAATTAATATGATTATATATATTGGAATATATATTATACTAGCTCTCGCCCGCGGCTTCGCTCCCGTCGACTGTCCTTTAACCTTACCTAGCCGTTAACATCACAATAAGAACCAGGGCAAACATTTATAAAACAATTATGGGCGGTCTTATAATACAGGGCAATATCTTACAAACAAACTTTGGATGGACTGAACGAAAGGAGATAGATTGACGGATTCCTTCGTCGTTTTGCGAGCAGTGCTGGTTGCGACAATACAATAACTCAACTCAAAGTTATGCACCTGCCTGGTTTCGAACCCGCGTTAAGGCACTTGTCTCACCGCTGGCGATCAGTGAGTAGCGAGTAAAGCTTCAAACTCGAAACGAGTTGGCGAGCAGCGAGTAGCGAGGGGAAAGTTTCGATAGTTTTGACGCTCGGCTTTCAGCGAGTGCTTTTGTGTGACGGGCTTTTACTCGCAATACTCGCTCCGGCCCGCACTATAAGTAGAAATTACCGCTGTTTGGTAAGTTTTGACCGCCAAGCGAGCATCGCCGAGCGAGTGCCGCTGAATGAGTACAATCTTTGATAGCTTTTAAGCCGCTCGCCAGCAGTATGAACAACCAGCTATCGACAGTGGTACTCCCTTTCTTCTCCTAAAATTGATTGTCCGAAAATCATTATCCATAACACGTTTGCTATAAACTTCAGTAACCATAATGTTCAAAATCTCGAAATTTTGTTTAATTTTTAGTTCTAAAATTATTCTGCCATAATATCGAGTACTATAATAATTGAATCTCCTAATTTTACATGACCTAAAGTCATATGTCCTAAATATTGTGTTAAATAATGTGTTTTATTCCGAATGTTCAATTATGATAATTTGTTAGTCCTAAAACATTTGCTAAAAATTAGGTTTTAGTGACAGAAACGAATCGCTGTAAATCCGACTCCACGCAGTCATGTCTGTCCTACCCCTAGAGTGTAATTTAAAATCGCGGAGGCGTCCCGTGAGTTGAGGAGCAGGTGGTTGCAGCACTCGCTTGCTTGCTTGCATGCTTCATGCTTGCTTGCATGCTGCGTGCTTGCTTGCATTCTGCATGCTTGCTTGCATGCTGCGTGCTTGCTTGCATGCTGCATGCTTACAAAAACCACTCGCACATTACACTTATATTGTTTATTTTTGTACTTTTCACCACCCAGTAATATTTTTCGTTGTGGAATTGATTTTTGTTGTAAGTAAAGCCATCACAATTTAATTTTATGCCACCCTTGTTAGTCTTTAAAAGTTCACATTGCTGCATTTTCAATAATTTATTTTTGATACGAGTATATTATAAAACAAAAATGTATTTATCTTGCTACTAAACACTTTAAATAATGGATAAAAAAGTTAGGTGACACAATAGAGAACCATCGACAGTGAATGTATGTGTCTCTTTTACTCACACAAGAACTATATCTTTTGTCCTTTCAGCAAGCAATTAGAGGATAACTACTCGCTTCCTTTTTTTTACTAAATATAGGCACGCGTTTGACCACCATCTCACTTGTTAGTAAGAGATGATGTGGTCGAAGATGGACCACGCTTGCCTAGGAGCAACCTATTCACTCTTGACTTAAAGACTCCTAGGTTGTAGCTATCAGGAAACACAGACTCCGGCAGGGAATTCCACTCCTTAGCTGTACGCACTATGAATGTGTTTCCAAAACGTTTTGTGCGCGTGGGTGGGATGTCCACCATGTACCGGTGGCGCATCGTTGTTCGTTTTGTGGTCCGATGATGAAACGGGCTTTGCGGAATTAAATTATGCAATTCCGTCGCACATTCCCCAAAATGCAACTGGTAGAAAACCGACAGGCTAGTAACTCGTCATCGTTGCTCAAGACTTTGGAGCTTGCCGATGATCCTTTTGGCCGTTTCTCAGTTGACTCTAGGGCATCAAGCTGGTATCTGGCAGATCCGTCCCAAAGATGAGAGCAGTACTCCATACACGATCGAACTTGTGCTTGATAGAGTTTGAGCGGCTGTTCCGGCGTGAAGTATCGTTTCACCTTTGCTAGGATTCATAACTTCTTTGCAGTGTAGTGTGTATGTAGTGACGTCAATGTATGTGTTCGTATTCGATAGAATACATGGTTATATATGATAATATATAACCATGAGTATCCTAAAATAAAGAGAGAGTATTACTTGGGCAGTGGTGACTATCATTTCACTCCACAAATACCTTCGACCTTACAGCAGCCACTTGAACTTTTGCCTCTATGAAAGGGCCAAAATTAAGGGTAGATGTAAATGTAACCCCAAGAAGCTCAAGTTGGTCGGTTATCGGCACGGTTGCACCTCGGAAAGATGGAACTGGGTAGAATTGGGGGATTGAACTTGATCAGATGCCAATCTGGTCGCCCCATTCAGAGACAGCCTGTAAGGACACCTTCAAGCGTTCAACCATAGCCTCCCGGAGAGACCGGATCTGCGACCCGCCAGCACGTGCGTCGGACACGTATCTCTCAGCAACAGTGCTGCCGTCTGCTTACCCAAAGGTACCGGGATTAAGCAGATCATTAATATGCAGCAAGAACAGTGTTGCCGCAAGCACTGACCCCTGAGGAACCCCGGCATTAATATTCAGCAGTCCAGACGAGCAGCCATTAATAACCACTCATATAGACCGATCCCTCAGGAAATCGGCGATCAAATCACACAATCCGGCGGGCAGACCGAAGGAAGGAAGCTTAGTAATAAGGCTATCGTGCCAGGCCCTGTCGAAGGCCTTCGAGATATCAAGGGAGACCGCTAGTGCCTCCCCGTGCCTTTCTATGGCCTCACTCCAGATGTGAATAGCGTACGCTAGAAGATCCCCAGTTAACCGGTTTCGGCGGAACCCGAAATGTCGCTCACTCAGGATATCATTCGCTTCTAGGTATGCTTTAATACGATGGGCCAGCTACCCTTCTTGGGCACAGGCTGCACGTTAGCTTGCTTTCAAGCCTTCGGCACTTTTCCAGTTTCGAACGAAAGGCGAAATAGGCGTGTTAACATTGGAGACAACTCAGGCGCACAAGTCTTGAGAACAATTGCCGGTATCCTGTCGAGGCCACTAGCCTTGTTCACGTCTAGGTTACGCAGTACCCTACGGACGTCCTTCTGATGAATGCGAATGTTCGACATTCTCGACTCGCATCCAGCAGGAAAAGAAGGGGGCTCCGCGCTACCAGGATCCAGACGTGAAGATTCCGCAAGAAAAGAAGCAAAAAAGTTCGCTTTCTCCTCAGCGGAGTGGGCCAGCGTCCCGTCAGGTCTCAGTAATGGTGGTAGTGAGGGGCGGCAGAAGTTCGATTCGACCAACTTAGCCAGGGACCAAAAAGCCTTACTACCTGCTGGGTATGAAGCAAGTTTGTTCCCTATTCGGCTAATGTGGTCAAACAGAGCCCTCCACAACACCTTCTTGCAAGACTTGGCAGCCCTATTCAAGGCGCTCTTCTTCTGACTCACGTCATTTGCTTTGCGCATACGAGCGTCGACCCACGCTAGGTACGCCGCGTGCTTAAGCGCATCAGCGTGATTGCACTCGGCACCAAACCATGGACGAGTTTCTCCAGACAATGTTATATCAGAGAACGGAATGTAGTACTCCATTCCCCTCCGCAACGCATCCGACACAGCGTCCGCGCACGACGAAGCATCAGATGAAGAAATGCAAGTAGGCTGCCAACGGTAAAATGCGAAGCATGATCGCATGCCATCCCAATCTGCTGACCTGTATCCCATACCCGCTGGGTGCCTCTAGGGCTAGGATCGGGCGGGGAGTAGACGGACACAGACTTCACCAGACAGTGTTCGGAACTACCCAGTGGAGCAGAAATCAAAACCGAGTACCAGTCTGGATCTGTAGTCAGCAGAAGGTCCAAGCAATTGGCTGTGTGCGAATCAACATCCGGCACCCTCGTTGCCCCCTGGACCAGTTGGGTAAGATTTAACGCTAGCGCTAGCTTCTGCGTCTCTCGTCCAGCATGGTATGTGCACTGGTATGGGAAGAGCCACTCCTGATGGTGGGCGATGAAGTCCCCCAGTAACACCAATTGGGCAGAAGGGTACCACTGCTGAGCCGCATCCGCCGCCTCACTCAGGTGCTGTGTGAGCCGAGTTGGCTCCAGATCACCGCTGTGAGAGAAGACTGTGTCCACTACAACGCACAGCGTAAAGAACCTGGAGTCTTCAAGGTAGCGGAGACGCCGATAGCAGATGTCGTCCCGGGCGTGCATACATACGCCCGCGCGTGGTCTAAAGTGGTGCTCCAGGGTAAACCCTGGGTAAGACAGGTATGCCACGTCTGACGGACATCCGATCTGCGTCTCCGACAGGAATAAGAGCGTTGGTTTCTCAGTCTCAAGGTGGTGATGGACTGCGGCGAGATTTGAGTGCAGACCTCGTATATTACAGAGGTGCACTTTGTGTAAGAGGGAGAGCTGCCGCTGTACAGATTTTCTCTTTTTGATTACGTTAATTTTTTGAGTTAAGGAGGTTGAGGTGAAGGAAGTGAAATGAGGTTCCATGCTGCTAACCCACAGGCACGCTCTGACAGGATGAAATCATTGGGAGGCTAGTCTGGAGACTGTGGAGCTGCTCGAGCCCCCCCAGAATGATCATTGGGCCCTCTCGTCTGGTAGCCAACCAGCAAGATGGTGCATTCTGGGATTTTTCGACAGTTGGCGGCGCAGCCTTTATGTGTGGCTAGCACACTACTTGGGCTCCAAAGTACCTGCGGACGGCCAGCGGCGCACCGTGCCTCGGATCCCGCTACCCTCCGTGACTAGTTTCCTGATACACCCATGTCAGCAATAGCCTGGTTGGTCTGCCTGCATTGGAACAACTATTTCGACCCAACTCCTCTGTATTGGCTACACTGAGTATCGTAACGGAACGCAGCTAGGCCGTTTGGTGGTATGTCTTTGCCCAGTGGGTGGTCACAAGCCATCGGCCGATGCCTACCACCAGTTAGTGTCACCTGATTAGCACTAGCCGGGGACCACTTGTAGGGTCCAACATTGGGTATTCTCCTACGGACGCGGGTGACTCGGTTACTCGCCGGCGGTGAGACAAGTGCCTATAAGTTTGGCCTGTGTATATCGGTATCTGTGTGATTTTCTGTGGCATTGTAGCTCCTAACCGGCAAAACATGACCTAAGGTCTGCAGAATATCCAGAGGTATGGTGTTAGGGTTGTAGTGGAATTGTTTCAATGAACAGATAAAAGGTAAATCAGTAACTTAAAGGTAACGGTCTGATGCTGCAGCATAACCTAAGATCTGTATATATACGCGATACGCAACCCCTCAATTACTTACAACAGGTGTTTCGTGCTTTGGCTCATTTAAATGGTCTCAATGAATAAGTTACAAAAATATTGTGATAAGGGTCTGATGATTAAGCAGAAAAGAGAAATGAGTGAATACATTGGTGAAAGATGCTAAACGACTTCACTTGTTCAATCGATATTATATTTTGGTATACGATGTGGTGCCGGTTAAGTGAATTTAGATAGTAGGGTTTCTAGTGTAAAAACCCCGACACAAAAAACGTAAAAATAATATGTGTTAATCCCATTAGTTTATCCCAATACTTACTAATCCCACCCTTCCGAAAAGGTAGGTCTCAAAATGAACATGGATAAAACCAAGATCATGGTAAATACCCATGTAGCACCCACTCCCATCAAGATCGGAAACTCTACACTCGAAGTTGTAGACGAGTACGTCTACCTAGGACAAACGGTCCAGCTAGGCAGGGCCAACTTCGAGAAAGAGGCCAACCGTCGAATCCGACTCGGCTGGGCAGCGTTCGGGAAGTTGCGCAGTATCTTCTCGTCCCACATACCACAGTGTCTCAAGACGAAAGTCTATGATCAGTGCGTGTTGCTAGTGATGACATACGGAACTGAAACGTGGTCGCTTACAATGGGCCTCATCAGAAGGCTCAAAGGGCAATGGAGAGGGCAATGCTTGGAGTTTCCTTGCGTGATCGAATCAGGAATGATGATATCCGCAGGAGAACCAAGGTTGCCGACATGACCCGAAGGATCGCCAAACTAAAGTGGCAGTGGGCAGGGCACATTGCGCGCAGAACAGATGGTCGATGGGGCCGAAAAGTTCTGGAGTGGCGACCGCATACCGGAAGATGTAACGTTGGAAGGCCTCCCACAAGGTGGACCGATGACCTGGTTAAGGTCGCGGTTAGCAGATGGATGCGAGACGCGCAGGACCGGTCGTTGTGGCGACGCTTGGGGGAGGCCTATGTCCAGCAGTGGACGTCTTTCGGCTGATATGATGATGATGATGATGATGATGAATACTTACTAATACTTTGGCCTAAGCATTACCGCGTCGGAAGACTGCATTATTTTTTTGCGGAGGTTTTATAAATTTACTTTTCATTTATTCTCCTTTCATGTCGACGGCACATTGATTATATTTTACTGTTAAGGTTCAGTGGGGGGCCATGTTTATTACTGCTCAGAAAGCTTAATAACGTAACATTTTCTCTTTGTTTACAGTAATGGTGATCGTCAGCTAGGCGATTGGTTCAGTTTCGTGTTGCAGCTGCTATAGTTGTGAGTGCCACCTGGCTCTGTGTACTTAGTTTATTTTCCCGGAACAATCGAGCTGAACAATGTATAGTAAGCGTAAAGGAACTTCAGGGATATGTGGACAGTTGTACGAGTCAAAACTTATAAGTTTGTTCTATTTTAGAGCAATTCATGACAAAAGGATTTCGGATTTTCAACTTGCTTCAAATGTCGACAACATAGGCGCTTTCGATGACATTTGTTTCAAAGCGAGAGTAGAAGGGTCCGACAAACCAGTGATGGTATTCATACAAGCTAAACATAAGGAAAACGAAAATCAAACGCTTAAAAACGATTTAGTTACATACTTCGAAAGCTACCTAAAAATAAGGCATAGCTTCGAATCAAATAAAAACAACTTAATAGCAAATGGCAAATTTGATGAAACGGAGTGTTTATTTGTGATATACACGACTGCGAGAGACGAATTTGGAAACGACTCGGAGGTCGAATGTAACTTTTCCTCTTATCTGAATTATTTAATTGGTACTCCCCGTGGTACGGCTAAGCAACCGTATAAGAATGAAACCAACATCGAGTTTCTAACTAAAATAATTGTGATAAAGGAAGTAACCTCACTTGCTGAACGGATAGCTAAGTTAATTATGGGAGAATGGAATTCCCAAACGATGCTGACTGATGATCTCATCATGCGATATCATGTCATTTTAGGTCAAAAAGTATTTGAAGTTTCAGAGATTAAACCTGATGGACAACGAATTGCTTTCTTCCGGCCTGAATTCTTTAACAACAATGAAGAATACATTGTTCTGTTCAAAGATACCCTATTCCGAGATATTCTTAAAAAGAGAAAAATAAAAGACGATGATATCAGACATCTCTTGTCTGAATTCCTAGACTTGCCCACAGATGCAACAATACTGAGTAAACTTATAGGGACTGTAATAACATACGATAGTGGCCGGTTCGAATTTGTTAAAAAAAAATCTAAAGACATTTATCAACCTCTGGATCACGTGCATGTTCCTCAATCAACTGTTAACCAAGCAGTTGCAATGGCTGCAACAGAAATGTTATCGTCTCACAATTTCAAAGTCCCAGCTGCATTTGGTAACAAAGATTTAACATTAAGTGGTATGGATACTAAAAAGACGGGAAGATTACAGCATTTAACGTCGAGAATCATCAAATTATTACAAACATGTAAATCTAGTAAAATAATTACAATAGATGATTCTGTAGAGAAGGGATTGCTTCAGCTCAATGGAGGCATAGCTGGTGCCATCGGAAATATATTTGTGCTTGATGATGATACCAAATTGATGAAAATCACAGATAATTGGGACTTACTTGGTGATCTAGCAAAAATGCTGTATTACAAAATAAAAGAAAAATGTCACAACTTGCACGAATACAAATTTTGTTTTAAGATTTACAAATTCCCGAAACTTTCATTTGCCTGCAACGAACATGAAGAAAACATAGCAAGAGATTTCTTAAACAAACTGCTATTCTACAGCAACCAAGCTGATGAAAATAGCGTAGAGATCATTCTAAAAAACGAAATAGAACTTTACCAGCGAAGTTACCCAAACTATTTCAAAGCCAAAACTGATGCGATATTTGCCAAATATCACGATGTTATACAGAAATGGTGGAAACAGCCAAATCAAGCACCGTATCTCACACGAGAACCTGACCTATTTCAAGATGCAATCGATAACATTATCAAAATCCCACTTATGAGCTCCCTAAACGTAACATATATGAGCAAAATCAAACATAGTAACTACACATTCTCTGAAGACGTAGTGGAGTTTTTGAACTTGCAGGATCAACTTTCAAATATTATTATGATCATTACAGAAAGCTGCGTTCTGACTGTTCTTAAAGTAATGCAGTGTTTTAAAAATAACGAACATATTGTACTTGATTTTGATTACATTGTTAAGTTATCGCAGAGTGACCGTTTCACATTACTGACTGAATTCACAAATACAAACGACGATAAAGTTTGTATTTTTGTGTTTAATGAAATACAAGATCCCAGCAACGAAAAAAAAATTATGGAAATTGCAAAAGCTGTTCAAAGCAAGAAAACCAAAAATAATACAATTATTATAATGAATAACGTGTCCGTTGAATTATTTACAAAATATTTTTCAGTAGCAGATAATATTAAACGTGATGAAAAGACTTGTCTTATTCACATGAGTCAAGAATCTCAGAAGAAGATCTTCGAGAATGCCAGAGTGATATTTCAAGGCATAGCAGCACCATTTAATTTAATAGTCGATAACGAATCCATGATAACTGTGAAAGGAGTTATTTTAAATAAAATAATCAATGAAGAAACAATTGAAATTGGTAAACTAACTGTCAACAGAAACTATGATGAAATGAAACACTTGTATGTTGACAGACGCATTAAAAAGACTATCGTAGGGAGGTATTACGTCAGTAAGTTTGTTCAAACTCTAAACGATATAGAAGACGATGTGGTTCTTGTTACAGCTGAACCTGGAATGGGCAAGTCCACTCTACTATCGCACTTGTCGCTTAAAACAAAGATAGTTCACCCCGAAATTTGGATTGTAAGATTAAATTTATTGGAATACTCCAAAGAGTTTAACCAATGGAAGGAAGCGGGGACATCCATCGATATAGTAGAGTCTTTAAAGTTCATGTGTCAAGTTGTTATTCGCGACAAACTTGGAAGAGAAAACAATATAGAAATTGTGCTGGAAGAAAATAACGATGTTGTGAATCTGAAACATTGCACTGGTGATCAGTGGATTGTGTTTGAGTTGAAATTGTTTCTTCATCTTTACAATAAAGGAAAGATGATATTCTTATTTGATGGTTTTGATGAAATCTGTCCACATTATACGAATGAGGTCATAAAATGTCTAAAGTCTCTTAGAAGTGATCGACGACGTAAGCAAAGAATGTGGATCACAAGCAGGTCGTATAACGAAGTGAAAACCATTTTACAGCGAGTGTTTGGAACAGCATACGAGATAGATTACTTATTGTATATGGAAACGGAAAAATATTTGGAAAAGTTTTTTGAATTTAATTTGAGATTAGAAGAACTTAATAGCACCCAACTCGAAAATGTGGAGAAGTTCCTTAAATATATGGTTCAAGGAAAAGACATAACGGTACTTTCAGATGTAATACCTCAACGACCGCTACACAGAGTATATGACAGCGCAAGCCAATATTTATCTCATAAAATTTTTCACAAGTACATTCCCTTATGGACGCATAGCCTAACTACTATTGATTTAAGTTGTATTAAGAATATGAACGACCTTTTTACCCACTTGTATTATGAGACACATGATTTCTTTTATGAGGCTAGCCGTTGTGGAAATCCTTTATATCTGTTTTTAGCAGCTTATTATTTCGTGGACAATATAAAAAATTGTAACGCGGATTTTAAGGGATGGGATTTAGAAGTCAACCTTTTCACCTTTTACGAATGGTTTTTGAAAACGAAAATTAAAAGACGGTATCAACAGAAAAACGAAATGGATATCTATAATCCTGATGTAATTATTGCTTACAACAGAGACCTAGCGGACTCAGTTTTGAGGTATAAAAAATTAGCAGCTTTTGCCATCTTCCATGTTGACAAAGATCATAAGTTATTTACTATGAAAGATTTAGAAGAAATCAAAGATTGGATTAAATTTATTGAAAAGGGAGGGGAGAAGACGGGCATCATATACAGAGTAGCGGACGGAATTCCAATATTTATTCACATGACATTCACCGAAAATTTTGCCGTAGAATATATATGTGATTGTTTGAAAAATGCAAAAGACCGAAAAACGGCCAAGCCATGGATTCGTTTCATAATTTTTGTGATTTTTTCTGACTGTTACTCTTTTAGTCTTAAAAACATGTTTGATTTAAAAATGAATCTCGACGAAATGCTGATTAGTGTTTTGAATAAAAATAACGATGTAAGATTTAATTCGTTAATGAAACAGATATCAAAATCTAACATTTTGAAACAACTGCGATTGAACAGGCCATTTTCAACGGACAGCCGTTTTTATCCGCTTTCCTATGCTCATTACTCGAGTATTCAACCTTTTATGAGATTGCTCTCTTCGTCTCTAAATAAAACCAACTTGAAACAGTTTGTCAAAATTGCTAACAAAAATAACCTTCTGCGCGTTGCCGTTTTAAATGGACAAAGTAAATTGACGGTCCTTATATTCGATCTCATAAGAAGTTATGATATAACCGAATTGAAGCCTGTACTTCTTAAAAATTTTGGCAATCTTTCCCGTTCAATGAATTATGAACAATTGAGAAGTGATGAAATACTCAAACTTGTACATGACTCTATTTTGGAAGAGCACCTTGAGGTAGGACAGTGAAAGCGATTTCCCGGGGCGGGTTGATGTTGGCGGTATCCTTGGATATCTCCAACGCTTTCAACACCCTGCCCTTGAGTTATGTTCGGGAGGCACTTCGCTATCATCAGGTGACTCCCTACCTCCGTCACGTCGTTTATTTGGCGGATAGATGTGTCACCTATCTGGGACGTAATAGCAGACACCAGCGCCCCATTTCGAGCGGTGTTCTAGAGGGTTTAGTCTTAGGCCCGCTCTCGTTAAACATCAGCTACGACTGGGTGCTCAGGGGCGAATTCCAGCCGGGAGTGGTTCCAGAAATCGTGCGATTGGTGGCACTGTACCGGGCCCCGATCTGGGTGGCTGACATGACCAACAACAAACCATAGTTTTACATAACTCAGAAACTTATTTGTTTGCTTTAATACCATAGTATTTTTGGTGTGTACTGCAATGTACTACTACGCTAGAAAGATCACGGACCCAGAGTTTTTACCGCAACGCGACCGTGCTAAGATCTCTAGATTACTAAAACCCCAGCAGACTGACGTCTGGGAGGAACTTTTTGGGAGGTATGCGGAACAGAGAGTAAAGTCCTGCAAACCTCCGTTGTAAAGGAAGGATCCTCCGATCAGACAATTGTTGTGTCTGGCGGGCAACTGCCCTATAGATGATATTCGGGCTGATGTATATGTTCAAATCGCACGGTAAACTCTGCTTGCGCGATGCAGGATTTTTTGGCGTAGTAGTTCGCTGCTAGTTGGATAGATGGCGTCGCGGTTCTTTTTTGTTGCGATGTTGATTTGCTCCGTTGGTTTTTCTTGTGGCGGCATTGATGCGCCGCTTCACTTTTATCCGAATGGCAATGTAGGTGGGAAAATTCCATCAAAGGCCGTCACCGCCACCAGTTTGTTCCATCCGTTTGTGAGCGGCTGGAAAGGACATGGCTGAAGGTAGATAATTGTGTTGCCCAATTTCTCACAGATCATGGCAACTTTAAGAGTAATTTATTTTCCTTTAGGCTTGGGGCGTCGCCTTTATGTCAATGTTCTACAGCTGACCTTGAATACGAACAATCAGCACACCACATCTTATGGGAGTGTATTCTTTGGCAAACTGAACGCAATATTATGTTAGATAGTATTCAAGTTACATCTGGAGTAGTTTATTTACTACACGGACCTTGTAGAGACCAGAACAAATTTCCGTGCGTTTAAGCGATTTTGCCACACCTATTACTGGAATCAAAAGTAGCTCACAATTTAGGACCCGTTAGTTTTAGTGTTAATATATAATCCGTGGTGCTTGGCAACTGGGCTTAACCCAGTTGTATATGTCCTTTGGTGCATATTGGCCCAGCTCTATTCTGTCTCGTGCTTGATAAAAGCAGGAGACAGAAGGGAGGGAAGTGGAACTTACATTTCTTTTTCCTACTCCTCCGCTGAACTTTTCTGATTAATTTCGTTGCGGGATCCAAGACAGTTGAATCGCTTCACCGGGACTTTTCTGGATTCATAGGCTCGGCGGTTTTCTGGTGGTCGCCACTGTTGATTCTGGCTTTCAGGAGTTGCAGTGGTTGGGAATGTGTGGCGGGTTTGTTCCAAAAAAAATAGATTTTTGGTGTGTGTTAAGTATTATTGGGGTTTGAAATCGCAGCGTTGGAAGGTCTCTGACAAGGTGAATCTATGACATAGTGAGGGTCGCGGGTAGCCGGTAGAGAGAGACGTACAGGAACTAATTGCTGTCTATCATTCAAATAAGATTTGACTTAGTTTGACACTGTTTTGCCCAGTCCGTAATGCTCGAACTTCAGCAGTAATATTTCGTGATTAATGCAACCAAACGCTTTAGACAGGCCGCAGAAGATGCCTATGGCATCTTGCACCTCTTTTCACTCATTGAAGATATGTTTACGGCGACATTCTATTAGCTTGTGGATTTTATTAACAGGTAAAAACTAAGCAATTACGATGCGGGAGCGTAATGATCAAAGCCTGGTTAAGGGTTGGAACATATGTTTGATCGTGTACCTAAGCGCTAAATTTTTTCCATAATTTGTAACGCGACGATATTTTTTTCCCAGAAATCGAGGGTGTTATTTTTGATAAATAAATAATATATCGCAAACGGTGTTGTTATAATTTTTTTTCTGTGATAGTATTTTATATTATTAGGTCTTATTAATATTTAGAAAGTTTGTACACTGACAGCCTTAAATATATATTGTTCAGTCCATCCAAAGGTTTTCTGTAAGAGATTGCCTTGTGCGATGAGACCGCCCATTGTACACTTAGTTTTATAAATGTGTGTCCTATTCTTATTATTAGGTTTACGATAAAGTATATAATAATAATAATAATTATGTGTTAGATTATAACAAAGAAAAAAAAGCACTGATTTAAAACTATCAAAATCTAACAGTTTATGCATTAAATAAGCGTTTTATTTTGTAAACCAGCAGTAGCTGTAACCTGTTTCATTTATTGATGTGTATGTTTCGTAAAATAAAATGTTATTGAAAGATGCTGTATTTTAATTCACCTTTTTCCAAGCTTAGTATAATTACTCGATAATATTCTATAAATACACATACACTCTTGTAGAACGTGTAACAGAATAAACACAATATTTTTTAAGGAGGTATTACACTCATCATTATGAACAACTTTCACTATGGGACCAACACTGAAATCGCGGAAAAAAATCAGCTCTTCAGTACATTTTGTCGAGTTATGCACACAGAAATGGATGGGTCGGTCGTTTTTTTTTTTGCGATTTAATTTTGGTCCCATCGTAAAAATTGTTAATTATGATGAGTACAATGCTTCCTTAAGAGGTATTGCCTTATCAGAAGGCTTAAAGTCACTTATTATTATTTATTTATTTATTATATACTTAAAGGACACACACTTAAAGGGTAATAGAGAGGGCAATGCTTGTAGTTTCCATTTGTGATCGAACCAGGAATGATGATATCCGCAAGAAAACCAAGGAAGCCAAACTGAAGTGACAGTGGGCGGGCATATTGCTCGCAGAACAGATGGTCGATGGAGTCAAAAAGTTCTAGAGTGGCAACCGCGTACCGCAAGACGCAGCGTTGGAAGGCCTCCCCACAAGGTGGAGTGATAATCTGGTGAAGGTCCCGGGTAGCCGATGGATGCGAGAACCCCAGGACCGGTTGTTGTGGCGACACTTGGGGCAGGCCTATGTCCAGCAGTGGATGTCTTTCTGGTGATATGATGATGATGATGAAGAAAGCCTAGAAAACTTCCTCGGCCAAAAAAAAATATGCTGGCCACGTGGTAGAGAAATAGTGGTAGTAAATCCGATTACTACTCTACAATCTGAGACATAAATCATTGGCGTCGGAGGTGGGTTAGTTTTGTACCATGTCTTTTCGAAAAATTGCTCCAACATGAAACCATGCTTCTCTGTTTCTAAAGTAGCACGCAGTCAATTCAATTCATTTATCTTTATTACATAGTATAAAACAAAGTCACTTTTTTCCATTTGTACGCTTATATCTTTTAAACTACGCCACAGATTTTAATGCGGTTTTTAACAATAGACAAAGTGATTCAAGAGGAAGGTTTAAATGTACAATTCGTCCAGAAATTGTTACGGAAACAGGAAAAATGGGATATGCGCGTACGAAGCCGAGGGCAAAGCCTAGTTTCAGATGAATTACAATCGTTACTAGTTATTAACCGATTTCAAAAAAAATTGTTTATCATTTCGAACACTATGTATGTAATATTGCCAGAATAGCAGTTTTTGTACATGTTAGTTAATAGCAGCTTATAAACATGTGTGTTAAATTTCACAAATGTATGTTTGTTTGTCCACGCATATCGCAAAAACTATAAGTTGGATTGCAAAAAATATTTTTGAGTAAGACTATGTATAGTCTAACTTAGGTAACAGGGTAAGTTGCATCAAAATCGGTTCAGTAGTTTTTGAGGTGGAGAGTTAAGTGTGTATCATTCACTAAGAAAACGTGTCGGTGGTTCAACAGCGTAATTTTAAACCATGTCATTATGCATGTTGTTTCAATGATTGCATGCAATTAGGGTCTAGCTAAACAACCATTATGAAATTTTCAAAAAGTGGCTTAGCTTTTTAAAAAAATAATCGTGCAATCAATAGATGGCACTGTAAGAATGGTTCGTCACTTCATGTATCATAGTAGATAATGTTGGAGAAAGTCTTTTGTCCGACCAGTATTAAGCAACCTGTACAGCTCTATCATTGGCCTCGTTCAAATCTTGGATGGTACAGGTAGTTGTGCATGACGGGCAATTAAGGAGGTGATGCATGTCCTGTGAAGGGTCCTGAGGAGGAAGTAATTAGTTTCAATCACAACAGAAATTTAAAAAATAAAAGAGCCGCTCGCCGGCAGTGTGAACAGCCAGCTATCGACTATGAATGTATGTGTCACTTTTACTCACACGAGAAATATAACTATTGTCCCTTTCCTCAGCGAGCAAATAGTCGATAGTTGCTCGCTTCCTCGCCAGCGGTGAGACAAGTGCCTAAGGCTGACTCCGACCTCAAAAAATTAGTTGGCATAGTAAATACCAATTACTTAAGATTTTTTTGAACTTAAACTTTTATTTCTCCCTTTTAGTTATTAATTAATACAGTTTTGAAGTCGGTTTAATTTTTTAAACTACTTTTTAAAATACGTGTTTTATTATTATTATTAATGACGCAATACAAATTCACACAATAAAAAATATAATGATTACAGTTTTAGAGAGAGCCGGACCTATACAAGACGAATAAAACTATCCCTGTTTCACAACGATATCATGATCACATTGGTACGTATACAGTAGCTCAACTTATCCTTCTGTGTCGCGTCTAGCCGCCCGGTATCGATTTTATGCGACTGACGACCGCGCTCGGATGTAAAGTCGCTCGTGTGCAATCGCCTCGCGGATGTAAGGGGTTGGATTGTGTTATGTTATTCATTAACAGCCAGGTGAATTAGTCGTCAGCCATGTGAATTAGTCGGATGAGTATATCGTAAAGGAAATAAAAGGAACTTCCTCAGTTTGTGGTTTTTGAGAATTTATTGGCTACAGATTTCTATTGGTTTTTGAGATTATTACCCTTTTTTTACTATTGCTAGGCAAGCATTTCACCACTATCTCACCTGTTGGTAAGCGATGATATGGTCGAAGATGGAGCACGCTTTCCTAGAAATCCCAGGTTGTAACTATCAGGAAACACAGACTCCGGCAGAGAATTCCACTAATTCAACTCTTTCAGTTTTTAAATTCCTATAGAATTATTCGTGTGTCTGTCGGGTTGTGACAGTCAATGCTCCGAATTTACTAAACCAACTTGGTTGAAATTGGGTACCTGCTCATAAAAAGCTCTACCCTAACAGAACGAGTGACGTAGGAACTGAATACATTTTCAATTGTTGAGTCACTTTTGGGGAACAAAATGATAAAAATGTGTTACAGGTTGTACCGTGTGGCATACCAATTATTGAAAAGACATGTTGTGAAGGTGTCTATTTTTTATGTAAAGAAATGGATGGCAAAACAAAATCAATAGGTATATATATTGAGGTATATAAAACTCTTCCGTTACTGAGTGTCTGACAGACAACGCACAGCCGAAACTACTGGTCATAGAAAGCATCGGAATTTTATGAACAGTAAAGGGTATGCGCCACCGGTTTATAGGGGACATCCCACCCACGCGCACAAAACGTTTTGGGAACACATTCATTGTGCGTACAGCTAAGGAGTGGAATTCCCTACCAGAGTCTACATTTCCTGATAGCTACAACCTGAGAGTCTTTAAGTCAAGAGTGAATAGGTTACTTCTAGGCAAGCGTGCTCCATCTTCGACCACATAGTCGACAGATAGTGGTCAAACGCGTGCCTATTAATAGTAAAAAAGAAAAGTCACGCATCCCCAGATCAACCTCGTCAAGCATTACTTATCCTTATAAAATCGATCCATGCTACTGTTATTGTTTAACATCGAGCTCCAACTTACAACTATTTCAATATCCGTGACAAATAAAGGTTCTGGCGCAGTAACATCCGCGACGGTGATAGCGGTCGATATAGAAACCGTCGGAAACTCAGTGTGTCACGGAAGTGGTACTATCGGATCCAGATTTGGAATGGAACTTGTTGTTTAGAGTTCACAGGCATGCTATTTAGGCCATCCTAAATAGCATGCCTCAAACTGTTACCTGCAGGACTAGTGGTAGGACTAGAGGATATAAATCGGGCTGGTTTCTCTATGACCAAGCGCGTATTTTGCGTGCAGATGGGACAAATGTGTCATTCGATCCACCGCAGCTCCCGAAGGAAGGCCAGCAACGCCTTGGTGTTACTTAGTATTTTACAGAGGGTACCTGGGTTTCCGAAGTACTTAGCCCTGTAATGAGCGACAGTTGCAGGTAACTGCCTCCATGGTCGAGTGGTTTAGGCGTTTCCCTTGTGACCCCGGTGGTCGTGGGTTCGATTCCCACCGGAAGCATACTTTGTTTTTTCCAGTTTGGCTAGGACATTGCTGATAAAAAGATGATTCCGTTCTTCGAAAGGCACGTATAAGCCGGTGGTCCCGGCTGCCAAATGGCGGTCGTCAAATAAACCATGTCAGAGGCCCTTGAGGCGGTTTAGAAACTCTGACACTAGGTTGTGTGGAGTCGTTAGACCTTACTGCTCACACGATAATATGAAAAAGAAGAAGCGACTACTCAGCAGCTTAGAAGCAGATGTGATGCTGTCTCGTCGTCCTTCATGCAAGCTCTGCAGAGTCAACAGAGTGGGCTGTCAGTGACTCCAATGACATAGAGGTGTTTATTAAAAGACCCGTGACCAGTTGTGAGAATGTCGAATTTTATATAGCTAATCAAATCACTTGAATTTCGACGACTCGATACATAATTTATTTTCGGGAACTGGAGGCAAATATGTCAAAAATACCTCCTTCTAGTTTAGTTTCCTTTTTTTATTTTTGATGGGTTTTATTTGTGATGGCTCTTGACTCTAGCCTAGGTCAGAGATGACAGAGACAAAGTCAATAAGTTTTTCGTACATTTCTGATATTCACTCACTGATATTCGCTATGATAACAAATTAATGTAAATGTGGATGGATGGATAGAAGGTGATGGATGGATTGTGTGAGGAGCGGTATGAAAGAAAAGGGAGTTAGTGATAGCGTGACGGCTGATAGGACAGAATGAAAAAAAAAACGTGTTGCGCCGACCCCAAGTAACATGAGATAAGGACAGGATGATGATGATGATGATGATGACTGTTGCTATGATGACTTCGTGACAAGATTTTGAAAGTTTTTAAAATATAGTAACACGTTACCGGGCAACAAAACCAGTACCGATTTGGGGGATGCTAACCACCTGTAACGACTTACAAAGATCTACAAATTGCAGCCCTTTAATCCCTGCTAAACATACTTTCCGAGGCATGGAGGTGTCTTTGTACGTAATACAGGGTCGAACATCCGTGGACCGACCTCGGCAAGCACTACTGAACCTTGAAGATCAACGGCTGTTAAGAGTATTAAATCAAACACGTTACATAATATGTAAATTCTAATATTTAAAACGAATTGTATTTATTAAATTATACAATTAAATAAAAAACTCTTAACTCTTATATTATAAATAATAATCTATACTAATATTATAAAGAAGAAAGATTTGTTTGTTTGTTTGAATCGAATAGGCTCCGAAACTACTGGACCGATTTGAAAAATTGCATAGCTACATTATCAGGGAGTAACATAGGCTATATATTATCCCCGTATTCCCACGGGAACGGGAACTACGCGGGTGAAACCGCGTGACGTCCACTAGTAATAAATAAAACTAAAAATAATCTAACATATGGCGCCGAAAAATTCGTCCGCATCGCTAGCCACTGGTAATGTGCCCAAAAGGCTGGCAGCATTACCACGTTGTATGGCAATGCTTATCCTTTGACCGAGGTAACAGTCAGCCCTTGGGTCACGCGAAGTGTCAACTAAGCGTCTTGACAGATCTTTTAACAAGTTATGAGCACTCAGACCCCACGACCCGAGAGTTGCAACCCCCAAACGGCTCGAAAATATAACTACCAACGAGGTTATCATATTTCCGCCGCTTGAGGTTCTCTGCAGCCGCAGCGGCAGCGCCAGCAGAGCACAAAGAGCTGGGAAGATGGGATGGCCCAAGAGTATTGACGCAAGTAGCGTCCCACACTAAGCCTACCCATCTTCCAAGGAAATAACGACAATTTGTCCGGTTACTTGCCAAATTCTAATTAACTTCAATTACAAACCATAAGGGACCACATCAAATAGCCAGCCGCTATACTAACAGCTTGGTATAATTTGTAGTGACGTGAACAATATCGCTAAATGAGGACAGCCATTATGAACTAAGATCTCAAAGCTGCCAGACCTTACTTATTTTCTCAGTAATAAAATGAGTGGACTAGAGTAGTGATAGTACATTGAAAGTACTTTTCGCCGTTAAAATATTATTTAAGCATTCATTATTGAACAAACAGCAATCGCCTGCGACTCCGGCCGCGTGAATGTCGAAAATTATCCCAAGGGAACATACTCCTGGAATAAAAAAGTATCCCGTGTGTTATTCCATACTATAATTTACCTCTGTGCCTTAAATTTCATTAAGATCCATTCAGCCGTTCGAGCGCTGAGTAACAAACAATCATCCCTCCCAAGTTTCTAAAAAGTGAGTTTCCTAATGGTTTTGTGATAGCTGTAGCACCTGATACCTGTAAATTGGCTGTCAGCCCAAGCTAGCAGGTATACCTATGCAGAAGCTAAAAGTACATTCTAAAATTACTCTATTCCACTCATTGTGAAAATAAGAAAGGTCTGGGGCCTTATTATGACGTGCTAATGCCATCATAATTAAGCTGTTAAAAAGGGATAGTGTCATGCGTCTTGTATAACTCAGTCTCCCTCCCACACCGTTATCATGATGGTTTTAAGATGTCATAATAGGTACCCTTGGGGCTCTGGAATCTTAGTCCATTAGCCACAACATCAATGGCCGAGCTTTGGCTAATGTCATGGTGCGGTTTACATATAGAAGTATAGTTTCAATCTATCTACATAGCCTTTACCCGAACTATGTATGTCGGGGTCGGTTTCCCTCCTAACGAGATGTATCTGAATACCAATATGTTATATGGAACGGATGCCTATTTCCTCAACCCAGTAACTCGATAATATGACTACTATACTACTTGGCAAGACACTGATACTGCTTGGCAAGGCTTCTTTTTTTAAGAATGGAAAATCATCAAATACCTCCTTCTGCTCCGGGCGGAGCGCGTGACAGGTTTTCCGACCCGTAACATCTGTCAAAAATCTACATATGACAGTGTGCGCTTTCCAGGATACGTAGGAGTCTCAGTATCCAAGCAGTAGTCACCCATTTATGAAAAAACCTCGGCAAGCATTGCTTCAGGCCTTCAAGTAACAATGCACGGTAATGATATGCAGACAGAGTTAGAAAATTAACGTCCTATGCATATTTTTTTAAGTTTCACAATTTGTCTTATAAATTATTTATCAGGCCTACTTGACACGTCTTATAAGCATTATAATTATCAAAGTACGTAAATTGTTTGCAATTTGAACGAAACCTCAGGACCTGTCGTAGAATTTAATGGACCGAAATATTGGAAACCGGTCACAGTTCCGCAGTAGGTGTCCTATTTAAAATTCCGCCCAGAGACGGACTTACGATTTTATACCCTCTCGAACACAATGCAGTACTTCAGATTTCCTATGTGGCTTTTGGGAGTACTCATGGTGAATTAAGTGGTGTTGAAGTTTGTAAAGTGATGGAGGAGTTTATTGTTCAGCTAAAGGTTTTGTTAAACACATTTTTTTAATAAGTCAACACACCCGGGTAGGTCGGACTGTGTTCAGAACCAATCACAATTAATAAAAATGTTGTTTAATAATACCTATTTGAGACCCTTTTAATAATACCTTTCATTTGTTTACCCAATCAGTAAGAAGGATCCATTTTTTCATACGGATATTCTGAACCCTTAAAACTACAAAGAAATATAAAAACGAAATAGATACAACTACATTGGGAAGCTGTCTGAAATTATATCAACACGAAGTAAACACAAAAAAAATAATTCTCCAGAAATGTTTCCATAAACATGGAACACAAAATGAACAAGAAACAAGATACGAAAACCATAAAGTAATAATCGTCTTTCTAATAAGCTTTTCTGCCATCTTACTTACTAAAACAGTTTCCTTTGATAGTCTCATAAAACTACAGACAGAACTTCGACATATTGGCACAAACTTTGTATAACGGTCACAAACTACGCAATGTTTTGCTACGAGCTTTAGATGCTACGCGTTCGATGACCTCGACTCGTAGCGGGCTACGCGACTACACCGTAGCATTTTATTTGATTTTACTGATATGGCTTTCCTGTAATTTTCGTACCTTACGCCAAATTTTGCTTGATTGTTGGTAATTGAAGTCTGATTATATTCTATTCAATTATACTTGAATAGAGCTTTACGTTAATAAAGGTTGATTAATCGAAATGCTTTGATTTTTTTTTAACTAAGCTGTTTTTTTAGATTAAAGATTATTGATTTATTAGTAAACTTTCTCGCTGGTGCGTGTAATCTCACTGTCTCTTGTAAACGCAAGCGGTACACCTGAACATGAGCTCTCGATTCTCAGGTCAACCAAAGTTTGCAACCAAGAGTTTGGATTTGTAACTGTTTGATGACGAAAACCTCTTCCTGTATCAAAAGACTGGGTGTTCATTACACATAATACTAAATAATAATATACGGCAGCCCACTTCAACTACCCACTGACTACTATTACCTTAATTTTTTTTAATAATCAATCCTAGAGGTAGTTTATATCGGGTACATTAAGTGGATCGCCTTTGTAAGACGACTAAAATGGCACCGTCTATATAATTTATTTATTTAATTATTCTTTTAAATAACAAGAAACTGTTGACTGCACCCGCCTAAGAAAAGGTTGAAACTTGTTAATTTTGTTATTTTTCAGCTTTCTAGTACTTCAGGAAGTAGTTCTAGAAGTTTTGATGATCATCACGTTAAAAAGAGTGCTTTTTGGAAATTTGAATGTGGGTTCCTTACCCCAGGTCTCGTATCTGAAACTTCTAATATACATTAAGATAGATTAACCGTAGGTAGTTTTTAAGTCCATTTAGGTAATATTATTAATTTCGTTGTAAGCAACTTCTACTAAACACTAAAATGGGTCCAGTAGTCTAGACGTCAAAACGTAATTAAATAGCAAAAACAACTAATTTACATTACACGGAGTCGAGTCTCGATATGTAGAGAATGGTCACCCAATCATAGACCGACATCGTCAAGCTTTGCTTAACCTTGAAGTTCGACACATTCGGATGTTATTACTTTGCCACGAACTCCTCGTCTCTTCATAAACTGATCTAGAACGAATTAAATATTAATAGAACCAAAGGCCACATTGATACGTGCGCGGCTTTTGAATACTTTATGAACCGTTAATAGGTCAATCCATAAGTTGCATGTTTTGTAAGTTAACAGATGAGGTGTTCTCGGGTTGTGGTTGATGGTGATAAAGCAAAGACTCTTGCAGACAGAGCGCGACACGACATTCCAACAACATGTTTCTATTAAAATTGGCCCATGGATTCGAAGAAATGTTGCGCCTGAAATAGCGTTGTCACATTGTCACGTCAGGCATTTGTTCGAGAGTCTGCTTCAGTTTTTTTCTGTAAATAACTTGTAACAGAGACTGAAAAAAAAAGGAACTTTGCACTTCTAAAATTGGTACTAATAAAAAAATGTAAATCAAAACTTGTGTTTTATTTCAGATTTTTGTTTATCCTCCTTTATCAAATCTGCATATTGATACTAGCCACAGATTGACACACACGTACACTACAACATCATAATCGAAGGGGAGCGGCTAAGGGGATGCTACGCGGTGTCATTGACCCCTGGCGTAGCGCCAACTGGGCTACGCAGGTCTACGCGGCTACGCGGTTACGTTTTTAAAAATAGACGCCGTTTTTTAAACGTAAACACGACATGTGGCGCTCGGTCTAAAGGGACTAATTTGTCCGAGGTTGTGGATGGAAGGTCAGAACTTGTGTTATTTTTACGATAAGTCCCCAGGGTCAGGCTGAAATGATAATCTATCATCTGTCTAGCCTTTTTATAACTATATTGTTGTCTAGTCAGATGCGGTTCAATATCAGTATTTCTTTCGGACCATCTGCTGCCTGACGTCTACAATCCAGTGATATATTTTATCTGAATCTGAACTGTTTATTATAATAGGTAACTTTGTTTTTTTTTTTGTTAGAGATAATCTCGGAAGTGTGGAAAGCTACACTACTTCATAGTGCCATAGGCTACTTTTTTGCCCAAAAATGTGCTTCTCCTGTGAGATAGACCAAATACAAGTGAAATGAAAAGATAAGGGAAGAGCTCGTTGGGCATCGAAAAGTTTAGCCACATCGCTGTAAACGGAAAAAATGCCCAAAACATGTTTGCCACGTTGAATGACAATGCCTGTAAATGCAAAAGCTTTGGCGAAAACAAGCCTGTCGTCTGTTCAGGTAAATAGTCGACTAACTAACACAATAACGGCGACTTTCATATTTCCGAAGATCCGCCATTGATCGGAGACATAGTCTTTATCAAACAAAAGCCGTGCTGCGTTCGAGGTGTGATAATCCCTCAGATCGATCGTCCACTCGGCAGTTATGAAGCTACGAGCCCCCTCGACTGCAACAATGTAATTTCAGTTCCGTTTGAGTCGGCAAACTTATGGTGGCTTCCTCACAGCTCGTTCACACGTTCATCTATCGATTTTTGATATTTATAGCTTTGATGAACCTTTGTAATGGAGCAAAGGAATCTCTTCGAGCATAAGTGATTTTGAAGAGAACGTAGTTAACCGTATTTAATTGAACTACAGATTCTTCGAATATGTCTATTTCTCATTTAGAACACAGTAGTTAATAAGATTTCCGTTCAGTCCCCAACTAATTAATGGACCGATGGAGTAATGATAATGAGTATTAGTGAATTAGTAGTTTATTGTGTTGTGAACCAGATTAAAAGCAACTCAGAAATGATATGTCATCTTTGCTGAGTCGGTCACATGGCTTGCATTCTTAATTCTCGATTTATCAGTACTAAGGTGCTAAAGTAAAGGACAAGGTAGTGCATACGGTAAAGGTCTACCCGGCTTGGGCAGAGCACCGCCGTGTGCTCGTAGAGGCGATCCGTAGCAGCGACCTCTCGCGGCCGACTTTGGTTTGATTGGTCCGGAGCGAAAGGGCATGGGAAGCAGTGACCTCCTTCTGCGAAGCAGTAATGAATCGGAAGAAATTGATTCGATTTGTTCGAAAGCGTTACTGCGGCCCTGGAACGCGATGGGCATTTCGGGGAACACGGGTAGGTTTTAGTCAGTAAGAGTCTGACACTCCATCCCGCTACACCCAAAGTGGGTGGAGTCATTTGATGATTTATCATCCAAAAAAGCAGGTTGCCTAAAGTAGCCCTGCGCAAGCTTTCACGCTTCTAGATCTAGCGATGTTATTCGGTAATGTAGTAGAGCTAGCTACGTGGCTACAAACCACACGGGTAGAACTTCAAGGTTAAGCAAAGCTTGTCGAGTTCAGTCTGTAGATGTGTCCGTGTCTCAGAAAGTACTTTAAGTCGTTAGTCCCAGCTGTCATTTGAACATTTGACAGGAAAATGCTAGGCAGATTCTTATATTAAATACTTTTAAATAGTATCGTAGAACCGTTTAAAAATAAAAAAGTAAATTGCATTCTGGATTACTCGACCATGTTAATTTAATTTTCACTGCAATCTTTGTATATTTTCGGTTAAAATTTCGATATTATTGCCCCGTTTCAGTAATTTTTTTGCAATCACGGCACGAGAATGCAAGAATGAAAAATTATGATTTTTAATTTCGCGAGTTCAGGTTTCGAATTCCTATTTTTTAATATTTCAAGTAGATGTTGCGAGTATTATTGGATTTGGGATATAAATAGAGATAAGATAAGATAAAATAATTCACTTTTATATAAATTACCTCTCTTTATCAATACAATATAAAACTCTTCCGCTACTGGTGACTGACTGGCCAAAACTACTGGTCGCGCAGCGACTTAATTTGCCTCGCGCTCGTATGTGATTCGCCTTACGATCTTTCGTCACTTCTCCCTGGTGACATCCAGGTCCACTCGTGCAACAGACCGCCCCACAACAGACTTAATTTGATCGGTCCTTCGCAAAGACGACCTTCACCCATAGTCGTTGAAGAACGTGCCCAAAGAATTTCATATACGACTCGGTACCACCGACGAAAAAGGTCCCTAAGGGCCGGCGCACATATAGCGGAGTGCAGCGCAGAGCAAGCATGCCCGCGAAGTTTTTTAAACGTGTGACACATTGGGCGAATTTATGCCCGGAGTAGTATTTAAACGCAAATCAAAAAATATCCTTTTTCTATGCAAGAAGATTCCGAATTCCCATCAAAATTACTGATTGCACAGCAAAATATTCAACTCAAAATATCACTAAACACACTACATTTTATTTTCGCAGCGTACAGCGATTTTTCCTTAAGCAAAATTTTTCATCAATGCACAGCTAATAATCTTAATGCACGACAAAACTGTACTGCGACTCACCATAGTTCTGAGTGGCTTAAAAAAAAATAACCACGAAGGCTAAGGCGGGAGCAGCGCCCCGCTTCGCTCCCGCCTTAGCCTTCTAACCTAACCTATCCGAGTCGGGGTAGTCTGAGTCGGGGTGTTGTCCATAAATATGGAAAATTTGCTGTGCAGTCAGTATTTATGCTATGTATGTAGTATTTTTGTACAAAAATAAATTTATCTGTATTGCATTATGAGGAAAAAAGTAATGTCATATTGATGTATGATTTCGAATTATCTGCAGTTTGAGTTTTGTTAAACATTTAGTTTATTTGTAGTGAAGTAAGTTATTTGATGTAAAAAAGAATATAAATGATGAGTATGTGATAGGCGATTATTTATTTGATATGCAATTTATAATATCCCTTATGCCCGAGTATGCGCGAGTACCCGCGATAATGCGCGCGGATGCGCGATTATGCGCTAGACTGCGCATACTCGACACGCCGTTGTCATTCGTTTTACAATTTTTTGAGAGTCCCAACGTGTACGACCGGGAGCGAATGCATGCGGAGTAGTGCGCATGCTCGCGCAGTCGCGTTCCTGCATGCTACCTTTTGCATGCAGTCGCTTCGATCCTCTTCAGGAATTATTTATTGAGTCAATGTCGACTATAGTTTGACAGTGAAAAATGCTCTGCGCTGCGCTCCGCTGTATGTGCACCGGCCCTTGGCCGACTTCCTGAAGTGTAGGGTTATTGGTGCCGGAGGCTTTATGCGGGGGTCGTGCGGTCCATGGCCCTTTATGGGGCACCGGTGTGGGCGCCTACTTTGAGGAAGCGACCTGCCCGTTACCTCAATGCGTCCCAGAGGGTCATGGCCATCCGGCTGGCCCGGGGATACCGCACGGTCTCTGGCGAGGCGGCGAGCCTCCTTGCCGGACTGCCGCCATGGGATCTAGAGGCGAGAGCCCTCGCGCTCATTTACGAATGGCGCGTGGAGGCGCTACGCCGGGGCGAGACTCCTCTGCCGCGGCAAATCGCAGCACGGCGGACGGAGCTCCGGCGGGATCTCATGGCGGTATGGAGACAACGACTGTCGCAACCCAGCGCTGGGCACGCCACAATTGCGGCGATAAGTCCCCTCTTTGAGGAGTGGCTAGAGCGGCGCCACGGCGTCCTTACCTTCCGTTTGACGCAGGTACTCACCGGACACGGTTGTTTCGGGAGGTACCTGTTTCGAATACGGCGGGAGGATACGCCCGGATGTCAACACTGCGAGGATCGCCCGGAGGACACGGTGGAGCATACGGTGGAGGTCTGCCCTGCTTGGGCGGAGCACCGCCGTGTCCTTGTCGAGGCGATCGGCGGTGGCGACCTGTCGCGGTCGGCCCTGTTTCAAGCCATGGTCCGGAGCGAGGAGACTTGGGAAACGGTCACCTCCTTCTGCGAAGCAGTAATGCTTGCGAAGGAGGAAGCCGAACGCGTGAGGGAGAGGGAAGCCTCACGCCCCAGCCGCCGCAACAGAAGAAGACTCCCCGGGCGTCGGGAGTCGCAGGGCGATTCTCGGCCACCGTAGGCGCGGGCCTGCGGACGGCGAGCATTGGGTGACTCGCCGTCTGGTCATAACCAGTCCCGGGTCGACGGCGCGCTGTGTTCCACGCGCGCCTCAAAGAGCTGTCAGCATTAAAGACGGGGCCCGCTAGGGCCCAATGCCTGCCGGGGTTGCGGGATTTATTCGAAAGAGTCACCGCGGCCCTGGAACGCAAAGGGCATTAGGAGGAACACGGATGGGTTTTAGTCAGTAAGAGTCTGACACTCCCTTCTACTTCACCCAGAGCGGAAGGAGTCATTTGATGATTTCCCATCCTTAAAAAAAAAAAAAAAGGGTTATTGGTGCGAAAGGACCAGCAAAAATGTATAAAGAGCCTGTATGACCAATAACGTTAAGCGATATGTCGTTGGAAAGGTTTTTTATATTTTACCACTTTTCATATGGCGGCTAATCTCGTTATAGGAAAAAGTTATGGCCAAGTAAAAATAAATAATTTATTCTTAAATAAATATTAATACTTAAAAACAACTAGGTATGTAAGCAACTTGTAACTGAGGTATAACATCTAGGGCCTCCGTAAAACAGAAAATGGGAAGCAGCGTAAAAAAAAACCTTTCCAACAACATATCGCTTAATGTTATTGGTCATACAGACTCTTTATACATTTTTGCTGGTCCTTTCGCACCAATAACCCTATGAAGCCACCACCTATGAAGCTACGAGCCCCCTCGACTGCAACAATGTAATTTCAGTTCCGTTTGAGTCGGCAACCTTATGGTGGCTTCCTCACAGCTCGTTCACACGTTCATCTATCGATTTTTGATATTTATAGCTTTGATGAACCTTTGTAATGGAGCAAAGGAATCTCTTCGAGCATAAGTGATTTTGAAGAGAACGTAGTTAACCGTATTTAATTGAACCACAGATTCTTCGAATATGTCTATTTCTCATTTAGAACACAGTAGTTAATAAGATTTCCGTTCAGTCCCCAACTAATTAATGGACCGATGGAGTAATGATAATTAGTATTAGTGAATTAGTAGTTTATTGTGTTGTGAACCAGATTAAAGGCAACTCAGAAATGATATGTCATCTTTGCTGAGTCGGTCACATGGCTTGCATTCTTAATTCTCGATTTATCAGTACTAAGGTGCTAAAGTAAAGGACAAGGTAGTGCATACGGTAAAAGTCTACCCGGCTTGGGCAGAGCACCGCCGTGTGCTCGTAGAGGCGATCCGTAGCAGCGACCTCTCGCGGCCGACTATGATTTGATTGGTCCGGAGCGAAAGGGCATGGGAAGCAGTGACCTCCTTCTGCGAAGCAGTAATGAATCGGAAGAAATTGATTCGATTTGTTCGAAAGCGTTACTGCGGCCCTGGAACGCGATGGGCATTTCGGGGAACACGGGTAGGTTTTAGTCAGTAAGAGTCTGACACTCCATCCCGCTACACCCAAAGTGGGTGGAGTCATTTGATGATTTATCATCCAAAAAAAAAGTTGCCTAAAGTAGTTCTGCGCAAGATTTCACGCTTCTAGATCTAGCGATGTTATTCGGTAATGTAGTAGAGCTAGCTACGTGGCTACAAACCACACGGGTAGAACTTCGAGGATAAGCAAAGCTTGTCGAGTTCAGTCTGTAGATGTGTCCGTGTCTCAGAAAGTACTTTAAGTCGTTAGTCCCAGCTGTCATTTGAACATCTTTGACAGGCACTAATATTATAAAGAGGAAAGATTTGTTTGTTTGAATTGAATAGGCTCCGAAACTACTGGACCGATTTGAAAAATTCTTTTAGCATTGGATAGCTACGTTATCAGGGAGTAACATAGGCTATATATTATCGCCGTACTCCCACGGGAACGGGAACTACGCGGGTGAAACCGCGTGACGTCCACTAGTATTAAATACTTTTAAATAGTATCGTAGAACCGTTTAAAAATAAAAAAAAGTAAATTGCATTCTGGATTACTCGACCGTGTTAATTTAATTTTCGCTGCAATCCTTGTATATTTTCGGTTAAATTTTCGATATAATTGCCCCGTTTCAGTAATTTATTTGCAATCACGGCACGAGAATGCAAGAATGAAAAATTATGATTTTTAATTTCGCGAGTTCAGGTTTCGAATTCCTATTTTTTAATATTTCAAGTAGATGTTGCGAGTATTATTGGATTTTGGATATAAATAAAGATAAGATAAGATAAAATAACTCACTTTTGTATAAATTACCTCTCTTTATCAATACAATATAAAACTCTTCCGCTACTGGTGACTGACTGACAGACAATGCACAGCCAAAACTACTGGTCGCGCAGCGACTTAATTTGCCTCGCGCTCGTATGTGATTCGCCTTACGATCTTTCGTCACTTCTCCCTGGTGACATCCTGGTGCACTCGTGCAACAGACCGCCCCACATCAGACTTAATTTGATCGGTCCTCCGCAAAGACGACCCTCACCCACAGTCGTTGAAGAACGTGCCCAAAGAATTTCATATGCGACTCGGTACCACCGACGAAAAACGTCCCTAAGGGCCGGCGCACATATAGCGGAGTGCAGCGCAGAACAAGCATGCCCGCGAAGTTTTTTAAACGTGTGACACATTAGGCGAATTTATGCCCGGGGTAGTATTAAACGCAAATCAAAAAATATCCTTTTTCTATGCAATAAGATTCCGAATTCCCATCAAAATTACTGATTGCACAGCAATCATATTGCGTGTGTTTAGTGATATTCAACTCAAAATATCACTAAACAAACTACATTTTATTTTCGCAGCGTACAGCGATTTTTCCTAAAGCAAAATTTTTCATCAATGCACAGCTAATAATCTTAATGCACGACAAAACTGTACTGCGACTCACCATAGTTCTGGGTGGTTTAAAAAAAAATAACCACGAAGGCTAAGGCGGGAGCTGCGCTCCGCTTCGCTCCCGCCTTAGCCTTCTAACCTGACTTATCCGAGTCGGGGTAGTCTGAGTCGGGGTGTTGTCCATAAATATGGAAAATTTGCTGTGCAGTCAGTATTTATACTATGTATGTAGTATTTTTGTACAAAAATAAATTTAACTGTATTGCATTATGAGGAAAAAAGTAATGTCATATTGATGTATGATTTCGAATTATCTGCAGTTTGAGTTTTGTTAAACATTTAGTTTATTTGTAGTGAAGTAAGTTATTTGATGTAAAAAAGAATATAAATGATGAGTATGTATTGATAGGCGATTATTTATTTGATATGCAATTTATAATATCCCTTATGCCCGAGTATGCGCGAGTACCCGCGATAATGCGCGCGGATGCGCGATTATAATAATAATAATAACCTCACCGCCGTATCTCTACGTTGACGTCGTGGTGGGGCTTGTGCGCTTCAATGAACCCTAGGGCTGTGCCGGCGGGGTTTACTTTGCCGAGACAGGTCTAGGATGAGGAGCCAGACTAAGAGAGATACAATCCAAGCCAAGGTTGCACACGCTAAGGGCTGCATGGCTAGGGGAATGCGCTAGTCGCTAGTGTGCAAACTCTGGATAATAGGGGACCTCCAGTTTTATTTACCCTTGCCACAGTGAACGCAGGGCTCTGCTGTGGTCGACATTGTTAGTCCCTAACTACTCGTGGGAATAAATATGATAACAAGATCAAAAACAAAAAAACATATTCAGGCAAATAGGCCTTTATCAGATGATGGAACAACGTCAATTTCTTCAGCGTCCTCTCCGAGGTCCATCTTTTCATCAATAGTATCTTCTCCACCTTCTTATATACTAAGATCATCAAGGTCGTCATCAATTCTTTCGACAGGATCAGTAGACGTTGTGTCGGAGGCTACTACTGCCAAAAACCCTTCACCCGCTACTGGCATAACCAATACGCGTAAAAAATGGAGCAAAGACATGAACGAATTCATTTGGCGTACTTATCTAATCATCACCAAATTAGAAACCGAAACCAATTCATATGTGACGTCCTTGCATCAACAATTCACAAACAAATTTCCGCAAATGAACGTCTCGAAACAAAGAGTAGGAGATCAGCGGAGAGCAATTATTAATAATAATTTACTTTCGGCTACTACACTTGAAAAAATCAGATTAGAAGTAAGCAGAGAGCTCCAAACCAACACAAATAACTTAACCAACTTAAATACACCCATACCAACACAGTCACAGTTAGATATAGATCAGAACAACACACATTTACAATCGGGACCTAAAAGTAGAATGAAGTGGTCAAACGAAATGAACGAAACTTTAATAAAATGCTATTTCATAGTTACGAAAATGGAAACTGATATGACTGTCTGGAGGAAAAAATTAAGGGAAATGTTCATCGACTTCTTCCCACAATTTACACATTTATCCGAGCAGAGAATATCTGATCAAAAAAGAGTCGTTCTAAATAACAAAATGATACCAGAAGTACGACTCCAAGATCTGAAAATGCATGCAGAGATTACCCTAAATCAACCAAATCAATATGGGCAATCTGAATATCACATTTCACCTATAGAAAATGCTTCGACACAATCACTCACAATAGATAACACAGAAACTGTAGGCGTAAATCAAACACACGAATCTGAAACAGAATTCGAGCCCATTTTCTTGAATAGCATTGACATTGAAGCCTTGACATCCACCATTACAGAAAATAGTACTACACATGTCGAAATAAATGAAGAAAGAAACCTAGAACTAGAGGAAACATTTTTACTCACATTACAGCACTTCACAAACATTCACCCCACAAGAAGAAATTACATACCCAAACAGAAACCATCGAAAAAACTCGCACAAATAGTAGGTTACATCAATAACGTCATTTTACCAAAGCATATTAATGCAACTACAGACTTTGAAACCCTGCAGACAGTCATATATAGTGCTGCTTGGACTGCTGCTAAAACAAATGGAAGCAAGCTCTCACTTTGCACCTCTGAGAATACTGCTAACATTTTACAGAAAAATAAGAAACCTAAATGGCAAAGGAGACTAGAATTAAGAGTTAAAGATTTGAGAGCAAAAATAGGAAGAATCACAGCCTACATGCAAGGAAACAGAGGTTGGAAGCTAGTCAGAGAGGTAAACACAATAATAGAAAATTATAAAACACATTCAACCCATGAAGAACCTAACACTCAACTCACACACTTTTTAGACACTCTTAAACAAAAACTAACACTCGTAAGTAGTAGATTAAACAGATATAATAAATGTACACTTCGGAAAATTCAAAATAATAACTTTAAAAATAACGAAAAGCACTTTTATCGAACGTTAAAACAAGCTACTAGCAACCAATCAGTACCCAGCGAAAGTCAGGGTAACAGTATTCATAGTTTACCACCGATAGATAGTCTTAAACAGTTTTGGTCAGGAATCTGGGAGAGGCCAGTATGTCATAACGCAGCAGCCGAGTGGATTACAAAAGAGGCAGAAAATTACAGTCACACAGTACAAATGGAGTCTGAACATATACCAGTAGAGACTTTCTATGACGTTCTTCAGAAATAACACAACTGGAAAGCACCTGGTTCGGACTATATTCACAACTTTTGGTACAAGAAATTTAATCATATTCACCCATACCTCTATAATTACATCAACACTTTCATTAAAAACCCAACAACGATGCCTGCATACATAGCGGAAGGAATCACGTACATGATACCAAAAGACACCAGCGACACCAGTAATCCAGCAAAGTACAGACCCATAACATGCCTACAAACAATATATAAAATAATAACATCTTGCATCACTCATATCATTTATAAACATCTCGAAACAAATGCAATATTATCCGAAGAGCAAAAAGGCTGTCGGAAATTTAGTCAGGGTTGTAAAGAACAACTTACTATAGACTCAGTTATACTCAAGCAGGTCCAAAGGAAGAAAAAAGATTTATATATCATGTACATAGACTACAAGAAAGCGTACGATTCAGTACCACACTCCTGGTTACTTGATGTCTTGAAAATATATAAGATAAATCCTATCATTGTTACTTTTTTAAGAAATGCCATGTCACATTGGATGACACGTTTACATGTAACATCGCCTACAGGAATTGTTGAAACTGAACCTATTAAGATCCAAAGAGGAATATTCCAAGGTGACTCTCTCAGTCCTTTATGGTTCTGTATGGCGTTAAATCCCCTATCCAACAGATTGAATACAATAACACCAGGATATAATCTACCATTTAATGATACTACAGCTGACGTACGGACTGACAGACAAAACTGTAAGATTAACCACCTTCTGTATATGGACGATATAAAATTGTACGCTTCTACCCCAGTTGATTTGTTTGAACTAGCAGAAACCGTAGACCAGTTTTCAACTGATATTAAAATGGAGTTTGGAATTGATAAGTGCAAGATCAACTCAGTCAAAGCGGGCCAACCTTACCACCATTCATACACTATACAGACAGGTGAAACTATAGACTCCTTAAATTCAAATGAAACTTACAAGTATTTAGGATACATTCAGGATAGGCAAATTAAACATAAAATTATTAAAAATAAACTTATTCAAGAATTTAAACATAGACTGAAATCCATTCTTAATACTCAATTGTACTCAAAACATACAGTAAAAGCTATAAATAACTTTGCTATCCCTGTCCTTACATACTCCTTTGGTATAATAAGCTGGACGAAAACGGACCTTAAAAGCCTACAGCGCATCATTAATACCAGTATGACCAAGCATAGAAAGCACCACCCTAGATCTTGCGTCCAGCGACTGACATTACCAAGGGAGGAGGGAGGACGAGGCATAATAGATGTTACGAACCTACACAACAAACAAATAAGTACTCTTAGAAAATATTTTAACACAAAAAGCGCTACCTCTACCCTTCACAAAGCAATTGTATATAACGACCAAAACCTGACTCCATTAAACATGCACGAAAAAACAACTCAACCCAACGAGAAACAGACTGACAAACCGACAAAAATATTAGAATGGACCCAGAAGTCACTTCATGGAAGACATCGCCGTGACCTTTGCCAGCCTAACGTCGACAAGTTAGCGTCGAACGAATGGCTCAGGCGTGGAGATTTATTCCCTGAGACTGAAGGGTTCATGACTGCAATCCAAGATCAGGTTATCAAAACTCGCAACTATCAAAAACACATCATGCGAGTCCCCCTTTCAACAGATTCTTGTAGGCGATGTCATAGCTCTTCCGAAACTATTCAACATATCACCGGGGCATGTAAAGCAATAGTTCAGACTGACTACAAACACAGACACGATCAAATAGCAAACATAATCCATCAAAAACTGGCTATAAAATATAAATTAATTACCACACCCCCAGTACCGTACTACAAATATGTTCCTGAAACGGTGCTGGAAACCGCAAAGCACAAGTTGTACTTTGATCGAGCCATACTAACGGACAAAACAACCCATTACAATTGACCAGACATTACTCTACTAGATAAAATTAATAAAACAGCGCAAATTATTGACATAGCAGTACCAAACACGCACAACATACAAAGTACTATAGCAGAAAAGTTTTCTAAATATACAGACCTGAAAATAGAAATAAGTAGAATGTGGCGACTAGGTAACGTTTCTATCATCCCTGTAGTGATTTCCACTACGGATGTCGTGCCTAAACAACTGCACCAATCTTTAAAAATGCTAGACATAGCTTCCTCCACCTACCAAACTCTACAGAAAGCAGCTATCCTAAACACCTGTAGAATTGTCCGGAAATTCCTACAAAACGATATCAACGCAGACATACTCGTATCTTTTATAACTTAGATATACTCTCAGGGGTAGCACTTGGCTTCGGCCCGTGTTATTCTTAAAAACCGGCAGATTACTGCTGAGATACAAAAATGTATACCAACAAATAATAATAATAATAATTTATTTTCTCACCACAATATTACAACATACATATTACATGGTATCAGTCAGACAACACTTCTAATATTGTGGGAGACTGGTGCCTAAACTAAGCTCTAGGCCTGTATTTCAGGACACCAGGTCTCCGCCCTTTTACAGAATGATACAATTTATTTTGTTATGTACTTGTACACTGACAACTTAAAAGATGAAAAAACAAAGAAATTAACATTATAGGATTAGTGGCTCAAGTGGAATTTCTAGCCATAAACTTTTGTTAGTTAGGTTAATTGTGTGTGTAAGTGAGTGTTGTGGGTGCGCGTGTGGCTGTGGGTGTATGTGTGCGCGCGTTGGGCGCGTTTTTTTTTTTTGGCGAGCGTGTCCTAATGACAGTGTTATGTTATTGTAATATTAAGTGACTGTGTAGTATTAGAATAACGAAACTTTGGTAAGTAATACACTTAAAGGATTTACACTTAAAGGATTTTTGAGACTAGACTAATAATGAAAAAAAAGATTTGTATTTGGTAAGGTTATTGTTACAGCGACGAGATTACACCATATGGGTTAGTAATTTTTCAGTATCCTCGTAATTTAGTTGTTGTAGTAGGGCAGTAACTTTCTTCCTGCACATAGCCTTAGTGAGGTTAACTATGGGTGTTATCCTGTTTATTTTGTTGTATAGAAAACCACCAAGGTGGCAAAAGAAACGCTTTGAAAATTGGGTAGTAGAGTGGTGTGTGAGATGTCGATCTACGGGGTTGTACCGTCTTTTGCTGTGTGAGGCTGTGGGATGATAGGTGAGTAGTGAGTGCTGTTTCAGTATGATGTGCAAGATAAAAAGTTGACGCACTGTCAACACCTTAGCCTCCTTGTATAGGAGCACTGTGGGATAGCGGTAAGGCAGGAATGAGGACACCTTTTAGATTGCTCTCTGAGCTCTCTCCAATTCAATAATTGTAGTTTTCGGTGCACCTCCCCAGACTGAGATACAGTAAGATAACAGTGACTGAGCGAGGGCAAAATAAACTGATTTCTTTAATTTGTCATCGGCTACTCGTCTCAAGGTTTTAAAAACATATATTAGCTTGCGTAACCTGGTTTTAAGAGTATCAATATGCTCCTGGAATCTAAGGGTATTATCGATTATAACTCCCAGATACTTAACGTGATTAGTGCGCCGAAGGTGAGTGCAGGTACACATATTGTTATCGAATGGTTCTGGACAAGTGTGTGCTAATATTGTGTAGGGCACTGAGGAGTTCGGGACGTTACCATTTGCTCTAAGATAGAAGGTCATATAATTGGTCTTCTCCGCGTTGAGTGTTAGAACATTACTGCGTAACCAATTTGACACAGTATTAAAGCCCGATTGCGCGTATGAAAAGACTTCGTCCCATGTATCGGCGCTAAAGAGGAGCGCCGTATCGTCTGCAAATGTTATGATCTTACCCTTGGGGAGTGTGAGCATACCCAGGTCATTAATATAGATTAGGAAAAGAGTGGGACCTAACACGCTTCCTTGAGGGGCGCCATAAGAGACTGTGCGTTCGTCACTAATGTGTTCGTCTATTTTAACGCACTGGGTACGCTCACTCAGATAGTTCTCAAAAAGTTCAAGTTGAACCCCTCTTATTCCCAAATTCTCCATTTTTTGGGAGAGAATGGGCACAGAAACCGTGTCAAATGCCTTAGCAAGGTCTAAAAATATGCCCAGCACTCGTTCCCCCTTATCCAGATTGGTGACAACATAATTTGTCAAATCGTGTACTGCGTCAGACGTAGATTGGCGACGATTGACAATGGCGTGTCGATTATGCGCTAGACTGCGACCGGGAGCGAATGCATGCGGAGTAGTGCGCATGCTCGCGCAGTCGCGTTCCTGCATGCTACCTTTTGCATGCAGTCGCTTCGATGCTCTTCAGGAATTATTTATTGAGTCAATGTCGACTATAGTTTGACAGTGAAAAATGCTCTGCGCTGCGCTCCGCTGTATGTGCACCGGCCCTTGGCCGACTTCCTGAAGTGTAGGGTTATTGGTGCGAAAGGACCAGCAAAAATGTATAAAAAGCCTGTATGACCAATAACGTTAAGCGATATGTCGTTGGAAAGGTTTTTTATATTCTACAACTTTTCATATGGCGGCAAATCTCGTTATGGGAAATAAGTTATGGCCAAGTAAAAATAAATAATTTATTTTAAAAATTAGGTATCACAATGAATTTTAAACGTCTTAAATTAATATTAATACTTAAAAACAACTATGTAAGCAACTTGTAACTGAGGTATAACATCTAGGGCCTCCGTAAAACAGAAAATGGGAAGCAGCGTAAAAAAAAACCTTTCCTTGTAGACTGAATCGCCGGTCCTCCTTCTGTAGTCTATGACAGTTACAATAAATACCTCATACAGCCTATGTCTACGCTATTAAACGTACAAAAGTATGTGACACTTCATATGAGCATGAAAGTCCATGAGTACAAAGTTAATAATACAACAAAGTTGTCCCATAAGCACGTCACAACAATGGTCGTTATTTCTTTTTATGTTCTCTTGTCACGCGACAACTGCAGAATAGATTTTTATGAGATTTTTAATGTATGTTACGTAGTAAACGTTGTAAAGAATAAAGCATTAAAATAAAAGATTCCTTGTTACCATCAATATAAATAAAAATCTTCCGTCACTGAGTGACTGAAAGACAACGCACAGCCGAAACTACTGGTCGTAGAAATCCGAAATTTGGCATGCAGGGCACTTTCTAAATTAACGTTAATTCCTAACTTTTTATAGGAGCTTCTTAAAATGGTGTAAAAAGTAAATGTTAAGGTAGCAAAAAGATACTAAATATTTACATTAACAACGCGGTTAATACAACACTAAAACTATGAAAACGTGGAAGTGGGCAGCCAACCTGACATCAGAAAAGCTGACCACTTTATTTCTTTGATATTTTTGTAAACGAAAGGTAGCAAATAGTTGCAAATAGGTATTAAATAGTGAACATAGTCTCATGTACATATCTCCTTTGGTCCAGTCATCCTGACGGTTACAGCAATTGTGATGAAATTCCCTTCGATTGTGAAAAGATATGCGAATTTATAAGTTACGCTATTGAGGTGCCAACTTTGGAAAAACCAGCTATCAATGTCGAGAATTTCACGTTCTGAACGTAACGCAAAAAGCGAATTCAAAACAATCGCAATGTTTCAAAGCTTCGTACAATACTAACTTCTGTCCCGGCTTTATTCGCTCGTTTTCAAGTTTGGCAAGATGGAGCGATGTTGAATAAAAGGACAATATTTCATTCTACGTTCTCAAAAGGATAACAAAGTTCAGTGTAAAGAAGCCGAGAGTGCTCGGGTTGTTTACCTTATGAAGTTATATTTATAAGATTTTTCATTGAAGTTTTGTTTAGAATAACAAAGAAACTGGATGGATAAAAAAATCCTTCGTATAAATAAAGTGCTTCGGTCGTTGATCCGTAAATCTGAAAAAGATTGTGCGATAAGACCGCACATTGTACACTTATTTTTGAAAATGTTTGCCCTGTTCTTATTGTGAGGTGTACAATTTAGTATATCACAATAAGAACATATGTTTTAGCCTTAATTGTAAAAGGCAAATAAAAGATCAGCGATAAAAATATAATTTGATTATTTTTGTACACAGGCATTTCGCTTTAGGTATTGGTTTTCTAACTAATTTTATCTTTACCCAGCATTGAGAACATGTACAAACATAAAGACTTGTACAATCGATTTGCCTAGGTTTTTCCCAGCTATGTTCCCACTTCTGGGGCACAGGCCTATTCATTTGAAGAGGACGCGGACTCAGTGCAGGTAAGTGGATAACTTATAGAGGTATCTATTTATTTATTAACCGACTTCCAAAAAAGGAGGAGGTTCTCAATTCGGTGGGTATTTATATATTTTTTTAGGGTTCCGAAAAAAAAGGAACCCTTATAGGATCACTCGGGTGTGTCTGTCTGTCTGTCTGCCCGTCTGTCACAGCCAGTTTTCTCCGGATCCACTGGACCGATTCTGTTGAAATTTGGTACACATATGGACTTCTATGACCCAAACACGGACGCGTTACGTAAATTATTAAATTTTTAGTATGGGGTCACTTTTGGGGGTCAAACGAGAAAATTAAAAAAAAAGTTTTTTGAATAATGTCGTGTGACATATCAAATGAAAGATCTTACTGTGAGGGTTTTAATTATATTTTTTCATAATTTTAAAATAAATGGTTTTGAAGTTATTCAAGAAATAAGACGAAAAATGACCATTCCCCTCCCCCTTATCTCCGAAACTACAGCGCTTAAATTTTGAAAAAATGGAGATAATAGATCTTTACTTAAAGATTACAGGAAAACCAATTAAAAGTCTGTAGTGTTAAAATAACATGTCAAAAAAAAAAAAAAATTCGTTCGGAACCCTTTGCACGCGAGTCCGACTCGCACTTGGCCAGTTTTTTTATGTATTTACACCGATTATTCCGAGATTTATGATCCAATTTCTGTGATTCTTTTTTAGTTCGATGCGGTATACTTGCTATTAGTCCGTAAAAATTTAGTTTGGTTCAGTAGTTTTTAGTTTATGAGCATATTTGCTTATTTCAATTTCTACGTAGACGAAGACCTCGTCCAAGTATCACCACTTAAAAGTGATAAAAATTAAAAACTTTTTACAAAAAAATATAACCAACTTCTAAACAAAACACTACAAAGTATAAAATAACCTTAATTTCGGAAGTCGGTGTTTTTGGTTTTGTTTCTTTAAAACAAATATTTTTTTTTTTTTTGTAAAAAGTTTTTTTTTATTTTCGCATCGGAACACCTTGCGGCAATTACACCAATAGAGCACAAATTTGATGTCTGGTGTTTTTCAATATACTGTGTGCGCTGAACTGCTGGGCATCGAATGGACGGCGTTAGATCACGCTCGCTTACTTATGGGACATCGCTCTTTCAAGATTCCACATATAAATCCTTATCGGAGTCATTCTTAACAATGTTTTTATTCAAAACCAAATTATTAAAATTGGAAAAATAGAAAATTTTGATTTGTTATCTAAGGCTGACCATATTCATATGAGGAACAGGGTATCAAGTATCGCAAACCTCCATTGAAAAGGGAGGATCCTCCGTAACCTTCTTCGTCGTCATCGTTTTGTGTGACGTCAGGTCTTTAGTTCGTTTATGGTAGTAAAGATGGCCGCTACAAACTAGAAGATAATATTTACTTACAGGAAAATATAAAATAAATATAGTAATAGATTTAATTTAATTTGAGGAAAAATATCTCAGCAGTCAGCCTGGGGCTACAGTAATGAAGAAAAACATTAACGAACAAAATATACTCGTATTATATCCGAACAAACAACCTTTATCTATTTATATAAAAGGCTGACCTCTGTAACTCGACACGTTTCAGCTTTCTCCGACGTTGAGCGAAGTCCCACAATTTATTATAACTAAAATTAATGTTACAATAACAAAAAGAAACCTTATCTCGTATGTTAAAGTACTTTTAATGTCATTCAGAAGGAGCTCGTGTTTAAGTTATACAATCGCACCGGTCGATATTCGAGGTTAAGCACCGCTTACCGAGGTCCTTGGATTGATGACCATTTACTACATACCGAGACTCCTCCATGCTCCAGAAAGCACTTTAAGCTGTTGGCCCCGACTGTCATTTGTATTTCATTGACACGACCTCCGATCTATGAATTAAGAATTTGCCGTATATTTTTCTAACTCTACTTTACCATGAAAAACTTTGGTATTAAAGTAAGGTTTTACAAAATCATAACCCCAAACATTGATATATAAAAAACCCAAGATGCACAGTCTCGAACAAATGCAACACTCGAAACTGTCGTCAAAAACTGACATGTATTTGATCAAAAATTGTCATGTGTGAGTTGTGTGTAGTTTTACTATAAACATTTTTTTTTGCAAATTCAACCTTACACGGATCGCTTAAAGTTGTTTTTACAAAGCAGTGCAGTATGGCGAGCGATGCGAGACTGTTTGAAACTTGCGCACAATTATACATATTGCGCTTGTTTTTTGCGGACGTTTTTGAGATGCTGAGTTGATCTTGGGTTTTTTTATATATCAATGCCCCCAAATACTCAATTCAGAAACCGGCTTTTAAAGCTTAAAAATCGGACACCAGCCTTGCGATGGGGTATCGTGTACCCACTAATTGTGTTGTGGAGGTCAGTTACTCTATGTATAATATTGGTATTCAGCTGTACATAATATATAAGCAATATAAAAATCATATGAAACAAACAAACAATACATACCACGTCACATAACTCGATAGCGTGACTGTCGCCAGTGTAAGGGCACTATGCAAAGATTTACTAGAACTAGTGCTTTTAAAACCAACATAAAGTTTTATTACTCTCTAGTTAATTGTGTTTGAAATAGTTTTTAAAGTATAGAGTTTTGAGTCATTGACTTTTAAATAATACTAACATAGAAACATAACTTTACGCTTGTATTCCCCTGAAGTTTTGGGCGTAGAGGTAAACATATAGTACATTTTCTCCTGTGTGGAATCGCAAACCTATTGCAATTAACCGGGCACCAAATCCAGATGTGACTGAGAAATTATGATTAAATCTTATGATGTAGTAGATAAGTATATTATATTCTACCTGTGTGAGTACATATAAGACGTATCATTACTCCTAATATACTCAGTATTTACTCGGCATCTGAGATGTTTCATTCTCCTTAAAGTACCGTCCTTATATGGCGACCCTGCTACTGGAGCGAACATTTGTCAATCATGTACGCTTAATCTAAATCGTTCTCTGAGTGAGTGTCATTGGGAGAAACCCACCCACCAATCCACCAATCTACTTTGTAAAGAACGTTTCCAGTTTGGTTAGGACATTGCTTGAATCACCTGATTGTCTGACAAAAAATGTGAGCGAAATGGCGGTTGTCAAATAAACCATGTCAGAGGCCCTTGAGGCGGTTTAGAAACTCCGATACCAGGGTGTGTGGGGTCGTTAGACCTTACTGCCCACACGATAAGAAGAAGGATCTCAAGATTTGCCAGTAGGCAACGACATGCAGCAATCGTAAACCGGTTCTGCATCCACTAGGTACATTACTAGTGTTTTGGAGCGTAGCCTGTAGGGTGTTCGAAAGGCGCGGCCCTGGAACACAAAGGACATTAGGAGGAACTCTGATATGGGTTTTAGTCAGTAAGAGTCTGACACTCCCTTCCGCTCCGTCCAGAGCGGAAGTGAGTGTATAGAGAATCGTTTGATGATTCCCCATCCTTAAAAAATACCCGTAGGTATTGTACCCGTATTCCTAGCGCTATTGCTGCACTCTTCGCATTTAAGTATGTGTAATTTTTCAGTCGCTGCTGGAGTTTCCGAGTATTCTGATGGTCAAGAAATAGACTCAAGCAACCGTCATTGTGACGGTTCTTATCCATAAGAAACGATCAATTGTAACCATGTTCTGACGTTTGATGACGCCCCTGTACTGTAGGCCTGAGCAAAATGAAATATTTTCAATTTCACTGCTATGTACTGAGTTATTTGACTTTTTTGCATGCAATCAAATCTCTTGGCAAACGGGTTCCAGTACTTTCACTTTCATTTATAGCACATGAATTTTTGGAACGAAGTTCCTTATCGCGCGTTGCGAAAGGGGGCTAGACGGAAAAAATTAAGACCAAAAATTGAAACGACACTTTTTGCTATAATTGTAAGCCGTGCGGCGTGCGCGTGTTTCTCTGATTAAGTTTATATTACATTATATTTGTTAATAATAAAAAAAATATTATTATACCTTAAAAAAAATAAAATTTATAATTTTTAATTGATTTTTGTTTCATTTTTTTTTTACAATTCCTTCACTAATTAATCGAAAGGAACTTCGTTCTATCCGGGTGTCCCTTGACACCTCTCAAGTTTTTTTGCGTTAGTTGCGTTCGATATTACAACCTAGTACCTCTCTCTCACAGAAACGTTTCATAGCAGTGGAAATATTGCCCGATGATGTAACAAGTATGTAACAGTACCATACTAAACCCTGCAAGCGAAAACAGAACGTTTTTAGGGTTCCGAAAAAAAAGGAACCCTTATAGGATCACTCGGGTGTCTGTCTGTCTGTCCGTCTGTCACAGACAGTTTTCTCCGGATCCGCTGGACCGATTCTGTTGAAATTTGGTACACATATGGATTTCTATGACCCAAACACGGACGCGTTACGTAAATCATTAAATTTTTAGTATGGGGGTCCAAACTAGAAAATTAAAAAAAAAAAGTTTTTTGAACAATATCGTGTGACATATCAAACGAAAGGGCTTACTGTGAGAGTTTTAATTATATTTTTTTTCATAATTTTAAAATAAATAGTTTTGAAGTTATTCAAGAAATTAGACGAAAAATTACCATTCCCCCCCCCCCCCTTATCTCCGAAACTACTGAGCCTAAAATTTTGAAAAAAATGGAGATAATTGATCTTTACCTAAAAATGACAGGAAAACCTATTACCTATATAACCTAAGTTTGTAGTGTTAAAATAACATGTTAAAACAATGAAATTCGTTCGTAACCCTTTGCACGCGAGTCCAACTCGCACTTGGCCAGTTTTTGCTTGTAAGGTTGCTAGCAAAAATGTTTTAACTTACTAATATTTGTTTTTATTCTTAATCCCTATGTCCCTAATCCTACACAAATATGTGATTATGGAATGAAACACCAACGCACTGCAGAGGATGTTCGTATTAAGCTTTATGTTATTTTAAACAGCAAAGCGGATCCGGTCCCGCCGGGATAAACATTTGGGTTATTTACACGATACGAGTTCCTTGCCCGGCGAGAAGGGAAAATGTCGTGCGAGACTAGTAGTTAAACCTGGCTTGTTTTTTTTTTAAACACCGTTTATCAAACAGTAGCTGACCCACGCAACTTCGTCTGCGTCACATTTTTTTATAATGCTCCGCTCCTTTTGTACGCAGCGTGAAGTTATATAGCCCATAGCCTTCCACGATAAGTAGGCTATCCAACACTAGAAGAATTTTTCAATTCAAAACAGTATTTTCTGAGATTAGCGCGTTCAACCAAACAAACTCTTCAGCTTCATTATAGTAGTACTAGATGTGATGTCGAAAAATATCTGTTGCATAGATAAAATCTACTTTAAGTTATTAAGTACCTTGCGTATCCTGATTTCGCTCAAAATTAAAAAAAAATAGAAAGAGGGTACCTAATGCAGGACACTGTATCATCTCTACCGGTTGAAATGCCAATAAGCCCAGGTAATCTTCTGGTACATATCTACCTCGAAGTAGGTATCAAAATCAACAAAACCGACTATAAAACAAACGGTGGTAGGTAGTCTTCAAACTGCGAAACAAAGAAACTGATGAATCAAGTTGATTCTTAATTTCGTCAAGCCTAAAAAGAAGAGCTATCCCGCGCAACTTCGTCTGCGTCACAATTTTCATTACTGCTCCGCTCCTATTGATCTTAGCGGGATGATATATAGCCTATAGCCTTCCTCGATAAATGGGCTATCTAACACTGAAATAATTTTTCAAATCGGACCAGTAGTTCCTGAGATTAGCGCGTTCAAGCAAACAAATAAACAAATTCTTCAGCTTTATATGTTAGTACTAGCTGACCCGCGCAACTTCGTCTGCGTCACAATTTTCATTACTGCTCCGCTTCATTTGGTCTTAGCGGAATGATATATAGCCTATAGCCTTCCTCGATAAATGGGCTATCTAACACTGAAAGAATTTTTCAAATCGGACCAGTAGTTCCTGAGATTAGCGCGTTCAAGCAAACAAACAAACAAACTCTTCAGCTTTATATACTAGTATAGATATAGATATCTCGAGATTATAAACTCATTTCTCTCAATTAGACACGTCGTTTATAATCTTCCGAATATTGATGGGATTTATTGTAAGAAAAAGATCTGTTCACAATATATCACAAGCTTTTTTTTTTATGGATGGGAAATCATCAAATGACTCCTCCCGCTCTGGGTGAAGCAGAAGGGAGAGTCAGACTCTTACTGACTAAAACCCATCCGTGTTCCTCCTAATGCCCTTTGCGTTCCAGAGCCGCGGTGACTCTTTCGAATAAATCCCGCAACCCCGGCAGGCATTGGGCCCTAGCGGGCCCCGTCTTTAATGCTGACAGCTCTTTGAGGCGCGCGTAGAACACAGCGCGCCGTCGACCCGGGCCTGGTTATGACCAGATGGCGAGCCACCCAATGCTCGCCGTCCGCAGGCCCGCGCCTACGGTGGCCGAGAATCGCCCTGCGACTCCCGACGCCCGGGGAGTCTTCTTCTGTCGCGGCGGCTGGGGCGTGAGGTTTCCCTCTCCCTCACGCGTTCGGCTTCCTCCTTCGCTAGCATTACTGCTTCGCAGAAGGAAGTGACCGCTTCCCAAGTCTCCTCGCTCCGGACCATGGCTTGAAACAGGGCCGACCGCGACAGGTCGCCGCCGCCGATCGCCTCGACGAGGACACGGCGGTGCTCCGTCCAAGCAGGGCAGACCTCCACCGTATGCTCCACCGTGTCCTCCGGGCGATCCTCGCAGTGTTGACATCCGGGCGTATCCTCCCGCCGTATTCGAAACAGGTACCTCCCGAAACAACCGTGTCCGGTAATATATCACAAGCTTACGTTACTATTCTTGTTATTCTTCGTACTCTTACTACTTTCAAACGCGATCCCAGACCTTTTAATCATTTCTCCGAAGCTCTCCGAGCCTCAGCGCTTTTATAGTGTCCGCTATTGTTGATTCTGGCTGTCAGGAGTTACAGTGGTTACATTTTTACCTACAGTCGGGTACAGTCAATCGAGAAACTAGAAAATTGCCTTCGATTACGTCTTTAAAGTATTCTATCTATGCTGTGATTTGTCAATTCAAAATACGACAATTATTGATACACGGGGGGCGATTTTAATTTTCTACGTGTTTTTCTTTTAGCAGTTGATTGGCGTTGACCAACCTACTAATATCTACATAAGTCAACGTTTAAATCCAATTTTGTAACGAAAATCACCTATTCAAGGCAAAAACTCTCTTCATGTAAATGAGGCTAAATACATTATAAATACATAAACAAGACACCCTTAAATTAAACCCACACAGTAATGTTGTGAATACCACAGAAATTGGTTTAAATTAAATAAAACCAGGGTAAATTAAATAAAACCAGGGTTTGAATTCATAATAAGATAAACTAGGAGTCTAATTCACTTTATTCAGGCTAAACATAAACTTAATCTTAAATGGTTGTTTTGTGAACAAACAACTGATTAATCGGTTTATCGATATCTTGAAAATTGTTGAGCTAATTTTTAATTTATTTTGAAATAAACTTTTATGGGTAATTAAAATATGTGACGGGCAATTTCAAAATTTGGACAGATAATTACAAGATTAAAGGTTCATACACAGTAGCATGCAGTGCTGCGCGTGTGTATGGGTGTGTGTGTGTGTGTATGTGTGCTGTATGCAGTACGCTTGCAAAGGTCGCTGATGAGGTTGAGGGAGCAACCTGCGCGTATTCCTGCAGCGTCCTCAGCCTCTATCTGCTGATATCCGCTGCATGCTGGTGATCAAGATACCCGTAGAAGCCTACTGGCTATCTGCATGACTAGCTGCTAGAGAGCTTGAGGTCAAGATGAGGAAGTGATGATGATGACGTCATGAGGTAGTAGCACGAAGGCTACGCTGCCGTTCAATGTCGATGGTCTCCAGTTTAGAGGATATGCGGTACAGAGAGTAAAGTCCCGCAAAGTTGTTGACCCTGGCGGGCAACTGCCCGATAGTTGATATTCGGGCTAATGTATATGTTCAAATCGCTCGGTAAACTCTGATTGCGCGATGCAGGATTTTGACCAAAGAGTATAATAACTAACATAATTTTGACGTAATAGTATGCTGCTAGTTGGATGGATGGCGTTGCGGTTCATTTTGTTGCGATGTTGATTTGCTCCGTTTGTTTTTGAAAATAGCTCTAGCTTTCTCTATGAAATACTTTGCTACGTAAACGTGCCTACAGCGCGAGCACAATAGATCTGCGTACGATTGAAATTAGAACTAAACGTGTTAATTTTATAAGTATTTTAAATAACATAAAGTACATTAATTGTACCTTGAAAGTTAATTCCAATTTGAGTTATGTAATATATATATTTTTTTATTAATGACGGAAATATATTTAATTAGGCCTGTAATTTGAAGCAGCGCCAATATCCGCGCGCAGACTTATCTTGCGCTCACTTTACAAATCATTTCTCGAGCACGAGAACGTCAATTTATGACGAACTTTATTGACATTTTGATGATCCGTTGGAGTTGGAGTTTGAGTTGAGTTGGAGTACACGTTTTGTTTGTTCATCAATCAATTACGCCTCAATAGGGTATTTTACTGAAAAAAAAAACGAATTAGTCCGACAGATAGATTTCCAAAAAATATTGGACACGTATTTTTTCTTTTTTCACGAAATCAAAAAATGACGAAGATACAGTTCGTTGAAAACTCGCGTGACGTCACTATGATAGTACAATTTTACTAGCGACGTGACGTTACCAGCCCCCTCTCCCGAGTTATGATGCATTTTATCTTTGTCAATGTTCATCGACTTACAAAAACAAAAAATTACGTGTCCATTATTTTTTAATACTCTAACTGACGGACTAAATAGATTTGCAATTTATTGATGGTGGAAACTAGCCTATTGCTGATAGGATTTGGATGTAACTTGGTTCAAAGGTAGACTTTCCTGGTAATACTCGTAGGTATCCAACTGGGCACGCCACAATTGCGTCCTCACCTTCCACCTGACGCAGGTACTCACTGGACACGGATGTTTTGGGAGTTACCTGTTTCAAATTCGGCGGGAGGATACGCCCGGGCGTCAACACTGTGAGGATCGCCCGGAGGACACGGCGGAGCATACGGTGGAGGTCTGCCCTGCTTGGGTGGAACACCGCCGTGTCCTCGTCGAGGCGATCGGCGGCTGTGACCTCTCGTGTCCGGCCCTGGTTCAATCCATGGTCCGGAGCGAGGAGGCATGGGAAGCGGACACCTCTTTCGAAGCAGTAATGCTAGCGAAGGAGGAAGCCAAACGCGTGAGAGAGACGGAAACCTCACGCCCCAGCCGCCGCAACAGAAGAAGACGCCCCGGGCGAAGGGAGTCGCATCGCGTCGATTTCCCATTCTTACAAAAAAAGGTATGCTCCAACGAGATTTTTCGACTTTAAGGCTGCGTTTACACCAGAGATGTGCGAGGGATGTGTTTGTTAAGAACCACTATAATTGCTTCATTTACCTAGTCTCGTTCAGCGCAAGCAATTCTATTGGTTTTTGAAGAAACTATTGCCGATGCCGTCGCGCTGCACTCTATCAAGTAATGTGCGAAAGCGACAACTGCAGCAGAGGCTGATTTTACCTAAAAAACCTTGACCAAAAGACGTTTTGTATTCCGCTGTTTTCTTCTTCAAAACTAAACTGATCTAAAAAAAAAAACATATGTCAAAATTTTGAAGGAGACTGTATCTATGCTTCTATTATTTTCTATTTTGTAAAAAACTTATCAAATTTGTCTGATAGTCGTCGGAACATGGCGGTAAAAACGGGCCGTCTTTCGGGTTTATGGATTGTCATTCTTTAAGTAATTATGTTTTTGAAAAAAGAAAACGATAGAGGCACGTATTAATTCGATCTAGATTTTTTGGAGAAAAATCATTAAATAGTAGCATTATCCACGAAGAAAACAGCGGAATACGTTTATATGGAGAAAGGCCCCAGAGTTACCCACCCGAGTCCCCTCTTAAGATACACATCGCTCGCTACGCATCTTCGCACAGCTGTGTTGTGGAAACGCAGCCTTACGCCGCTGGAATAAGCTAGTACATTCCCTGTGAATGTATCTCATTTTTTGTCCATTAGTAAATATTTATTCTCACTTATTTTCAGACTGGACAAAACAAAGCTCAGTTCACAAAATGTCGAGCTTTATGTATCAAAGAAATACAAGCAAGATAATACATTGCCTATTATTTTAATGTAAGTACGTTGTTTGACATTGTGTGGAGAAAATAAATAGTAGTATTTTATTATGATACTTAAACAAACATGAGATCCTTTATACTGTCTGTTGTTATAGTAGCAAATGTCGTGAAATTGATGAAAAAATTACTCACGTACAAAATTACGTACGACAGATGCTGTATATACAATTGTCAGATTTTACGTCTGTCGTCTGTCGATGTATATCAGTTTTGTCATGCTCACGCGTTTAGCGTTTATAAACATCACTCTGTCTCCGTTTAATTCAAACGATAGACAGACACAGATCAATGACTTTGGTGATTTGTAAGTGGACCTAAGAATTAAAAGACCGTTAACTATCCTTTTATTAACTACTAGCTGACCCGTGCAACTTCGTCTGCGTCACAATTTTCATTACTGCTTCGCTTCTTTTGGTCTTAGCGTGATGATATAAAGCCTTCCTCGATAAATGGGCTATCTAACACTGAAAGAGTTTTTCAAATCGGACCAGCAGTTCCTGAGATTAGCGCGTTCAAGCTAACAAACAAACAAACAAACTCTTCAGCTTTATATATTAGTATAGATGAATGTCAATCAAAAGCTATTATTATTCCCTTTATTCATTTTATTTACATATTATTTTAAATTATTAAATATTTTATTTAAAAAATTATAGGTCAGCTATTTATTATTATTATATCAAGCCCGAACTGTGACAGTGCTGCGTAAAGGCCTCCCTCCATTCTTTCCACCGGTCCCGGTTCTGAGCCTCTTCTTGCCAATTCCCAAGGAAGACATCAAGTCCGTCTCGCGATTTACGGGCACCAATATTACTTTAATTTTTAGGGTTCCATTCCCAAAGGGTAACCAACAGAACCCTATTACTAAGACTCCGCTGTCCGTCCGTCCATCCGTCCGTCTGTCTGTCAGCCGGCTGTATCTCAAGAAACGTAATAGGTAGGCAAAAAAGTTCAAATTTTCACAGGTTGTGTTTTTCTAATGCCACTATAACAACAAATAATAAATTAAGATTTATGGTACGAAACCCTTCGTGTGCGAGTCTGACTCGCACTTGGCCGGTTTTTTAACATGTTACACGCTACTACATTCATCGTCTGCCTAGCCTTTTCCCAACTATATTGGGTTCGGCTTAACATATATATCCTAATTTTTATGGTACGGGAGTCTGTGTGTGCGAGTCTAACTCGCACTTGGCCGGTTTTTTAACATAATACACGCTAATACACTCATCATCTGCCTAGTCTTTTCCTAACTATATTGGGGTCGGCTTAACATATATATCCTAATTTTTCAAATTATGTTTGTTATTATTTTTCTCCTATAGTTAGATTTATTTTATTTTGAAAATTTCGATTTTTAATTCCTTATAATTTTAATTGAATTAAATTTAATTTTGGGTTTTTTTATGTTGTACTATAGATTAGGGGTTTATACAGATTACTGTATAAACCCTAATCTATAGTGAATCGAATAATTAAAAACAAAGTAAATTAGTTAGAGTAACAATAAAGTCACAGTATAAAAATCCGATAAATAAATCTTTCCAGACAGAATTTGAACTTTTCTCCTCCGTCTTGCTTCACCAGGTCGGAGTTTGACCTGAAATTCTGACTAGACAGGCAATGCCCTACCGATCCGAGACTTTAATTAATTGCCCCAATACATAAAATTATTTGAACAAATATTTATGTAAAGTTCACATTGTAGATTTATTAATTTTACATTCAAAATCGTGTTAAATGGTTTAAAAGCTCTGGGTTAGAGGTCAAGGGTACTGGATCAAAGTGAACTGTGCTAAATTATATGTAAACTAATATCTATACTAATATATAAAGCTGAAGAGTTTGTTTGTTTGTTTGCTTGAAGGCAACTACTGGTCCGATTTGAAAAATTCAATGTTAGATAGCCCATTTATCGCGGAAGGCTATAGGCTATATATTATCACGCTAAGATCAATAATAAAAATTATGACGCAGACGAAGTTGCACGGGTCAGCTAGTAATATTATAAATGCAAAATTAAGTTTGTTCACTTCTAAATGGTTGATCACATTTAGAAGTGAACAACAACAACACATAACAACTTACCACGCGCGTAGACCATGTCCTGGAATAGGACATAGAATACTTTTTGTTCCGGGAGTTCCCTTGGATCAATTTTTAACTTTTACGCGGGCGTGCCGCGGGCGTAACTTATAGTGTTTTATTTTCCTCAAAAGACCTGTAAAAACGTTTTTCAAATGTCGTGTTATGTCGTGTCGTAGCCGTATTTTTGAAAATGATTAGAATGAGAAATTTCTTAAAAAAACCGGCCAAGTGCGAGTCGGACTCGCGTGCAAAGGGTTCCGAACGAATTGAATTTTTTTAACATGTTATTTTAACACTACAGACTTCTAATAGGTTTTCCTGTAATTTTTTGGTAAAGATCTATTATCTCCATTTTTTTCAAAATTTTAGGCTCAGTAGTTTCGGAGATAAGGGGGGGGAATGGTAATTTTTTGTCTAATTTCTAGAATAACTTCAAAACCATTTATTTTAAAATTATGAAAAAAAAATATAATTAAAATCCTCACAGTAAGCCCTTTCATTTGATATGTCACACGATATTGTTCAAAAAACTTTTTTTTTAATTTTCTAGTTTGACCCCCAAAAGTGACCCCATATTAAAAATTTAATGATTTACGTAACGCATCCGTGTTTGGGTCATAGAAGTCCATATGTGTACCAAATTTCAACAGAATCGGTCCAGTGGATCCGGAGTAAACTGGCTGTGACTGACGGACAGACAGACAGACACTCGAGAGATCCTATAAGGGTTCCTTTTTTTTCGGAACCCTAAAAAGAGGAATCATACCTCTGTTGTTACATCACAGCTGGGGGCAATTCCCGTAGTTCATTGAGATGAAATTGTGACTTTAATTTTAATGTTTACAAGTGCGAGAATTAGCCTTCTAAGGATGACAAGATAAGTGACAGAGATGAGTGAAATGACGGGTAATTTCGAGTACAGGCGAAGCAAACCACGCTCGACCGCTAACGAATGGACAACGAACACTTGCTCGCCTTTTGACGCAAGCAAGCTAAGGCGAATGAACAGTATCGATAACACCGAATGAGAGTGGGAAGGCAGCATGCTGTAATTCCGACTCGTTCGTTCGCATAGTCTGTATGCACCATGCCAGACAGCTACAAAAACACCAGTCTAGACGCTTCCTTGGTTTGTACACTATATGCAAGATCGATTCTCCTTTGATCTTCAAAATTGAGCTCAACCGCAGAGTTTATTTCAGTATCCCTTTATGAAGGCGGTAAGATAAAATGTTTATTATAAATTTTGTGTTTTTATATATCTCGGAAAGCCGGGACGACGGGTTCGACCTTTGGAAATTGTACGAAGAGTCAAAGTAAAGTCGCAGAGCCCCATAATTGCGTCTACGAAATTAAACTATTTTTTTTTTCCATCATCATCATTATCAGTCCAAAGTCGTCCACTGCTGGCTCCCCCAAGTGTTGCCATAACAACTGGTTGGTCAGATTTCGTTTCAATTTTACTTTATTTGGAAAACAAAGAGATACAATCAGAAACATTATTTACGTTATATGTATAGCTACAGCATTTTCCAAAAATAGTTTCGAAATTATATGTTATTTAGACAACCACATAAAATAAACATTTTACACGAAAGGGACTCATGAACATGTCACAAATTAAACGCGAGTGCAATGATGCTACAGAAAATGCACTCAATCATTGCTGTTAAAACACGTTTGACAATTTGTCACATTAATTTTGAAGTGATTTTGATCTAGACCTACTGAAGTGGTTTGTAAAAACACTATGAAAAAATGTCAATACAGATATTATTATCAAAACAAATATTGTAAGTCAAGTAACGAAAACTAAGTTACGCACTAGAATATAATGTGTCATATTCGTTTTGTCTTACTTTTTCTGAAGCTCCTTATTAATTGGTCTAAAAGCTTGTTTACCTAGAGAAATTTTGTACAATTACAAATCAATCATGTATGTTCAAATTCAGCCGTGTTTATTTTTGCAAATCCATCCAAGTGTTAACCGCCGTAGTCCTCAGCGTTCTGTCACAAGCCACAAAATACACAACTCTAAACTTATTTACAAGCAAATATAACGCTTCAAACTAAACACATAAAGTTTAATCTTCTGTCACAGGTAAGGTTAACATAACGGTTGTGTTCCAGCTAAGCCGATAAATAGTTACCGTGTCATTTTATAGTATCTAAATCGCAATAGATGTAGACACAGTGCGGTGTGTGTATGGAGTTGGTTTTCGAAGAGTGTGACCACGCATGCGCGGTCCGAACAACAAATAGGCGACCGGACGAAGCCAGACGAGCGTCGCTTCAACCTGCGGCGGTCGTTCCAACGCGCGTAAATCAAATCATTGCCTTTATCTAAACAAAACATTTGTGTGTGAAATAATTGGTGGTTTTAACTGAAAATCGAAGTGGTTTGAGTATCTTTCGTGAGTGACTCGTTAAGTACAGGTGCAGTAATAAGTTTCTATAGTTTTGTGTTATAAATACAAAGTTTGAATATTTGGGTGTGTTATGGAAATACATCTGTACTGATCAGGTATTTATTTATTTGTTTTTGTACTTTTATATTTAGAATAAACTCGGAAAAAACTGTGTTCTTACAGGACATTTATTCAGCAATATTTTGAACTATGAATTTTATATTTTTTTATTCATATTTATGAAAATATTTGCGGTACTCTTGTTTGTTCGTCAATAAAACTTATTTCGATGGGTTCGTAACGTGTATATGGTGTTCGAAACATGGTGTGTTTTATAAATGAGATAACGAATGGTTTCCTGTTCCCCGTCTTCCTCTGATTGGATGGACCTTAAGCGTGTCACGTAGAGTGTATTAGTCCCCTTTCTCCCCTATATTCGATTCAAATAGGTTTATGGACAACGTACGATGTTTCTGGTGTAGGAAGTTTGTAATTAAAGGTTTCTGCGATTGTTAGGTATTTAAATAACCTCATTAATGAGATATAATGTATGCGTTATCTCATTACATCTTTCAATACATCCTTTAAGGGAGTTCTTCTATTGTTAATGATTCTATTCTCTAACGCTTTCACATTATTCTAGAACCGTTATTTATTTATTTAAAAAAAGAACTTTAATGTACACCAAATTAAAAAAAACGTACAGAAAAACTTAAATTAAAAAAATAACATACAATTGACGTTCAGAAACTTGTAGTTTATTTTTTTAGTGAAGAAGTTTTTGCTGAAGAAGCAGCATTATTTTGCGATTGATTTTCTTTTTTTTATACCGACACGCCCCGTCTGTACACGGCGCAAATTAAATACAAATTACAGACCTTCCTCGTTTATCGCTGTTTCTATTAGTGAAACAGCATCAAAATGTTTGAAGAAATAAGCGAAGAAACGGAGAGAAGCAGATGGCGACTTTGTTTTATACTATCTGCGTGCTTTCTTCTGTAACTATCACTAATAAGGTTGCCTGTCCATTGCGAGTGGAGCAGAGAAACGGAGAAATATTAACCAATCATGTCAGTCAAAATGTCAGTGACTCACGTGGTACGGAGATTTTATGCAATTCCATTGGTTGAAATCTCTCCGTTTCTCCGCTCCGCTGTCTTGCTCGCTCGCAATAGAAAGGCACCTTTATGGGTGTATTTTTCTAAGTTGAGTGTTTCTTTGTAAAACGACGACTAATACCTATTCAGTCACTTACAAGAAGTAATATGACGTATACCTGGTGAGATAATAGTTATTGAAACACCGGATCATATAAAATAAGTCCCCCCCGATGTTATTCGCACCACTGGTTTGTCCTTATGCTTCTCTGCTGGCGAGTTTGCGAGTACAGTGTGGCACCAATTCGCTCATGCAAAGCAAGTCGACTTTGCCCTGAACGAAACGTGTTGAATTATATCGGGTTGCCTTAAACCGACTCCGCTCAATAAACTCTACCCGATGGATGGTATTTCACCACCAGTAGTACGTAGGGATGTCGCATGCACGCTTGAAAAAAAGGACCAAGAATCCGATTCCCGACATCCTCTTTACGATCACACAATAGTCCCGAGTAGGCCTAAGAGCCAGAAGAGTTTTCTTCGTCGCACAGAGGCCATCCAACACTGTCCACCTAATGCGAGAACCAAGCTGTGGGAAGAACATCATCCCCACCACCTGACTACTTGCAGCCCCAGGAATATCTGCCACCTGGACGTGATCTGCAGTGGCCTATTTAGAAGGCACTGAACCGATTGCGTCCCAGATAGGCCACTGCAAACACAATCTGGCGAAATGGGGATTCATAGACTGGTCGTATACTCAATATGAGTGCGGTGCTCCTGTTCAGAACATGAGCCACGCGTTGGAGTGCCCCAATTTCCCATACACCTGTACTTTAGGGGATTTAATGAATGGCACCGCCGCTGCAATTAACGTAGCCACCTACTGGGCCCAAAAAATCTAAGAAGTTAACCATCGACTCGAAAAGAAGAAGACTAGACCCGAAAAAGTGGCACCTGAGCCTATGGCTGTGTGCGAGAATGCGTAGCAAGAGATATATTTATTACTAGTGGACGTCACGCGGTTTCACCCGCGTAGTTCCCGTTCCCGTGGGAGTACGGGGATAATATATAGCCTATGTTACTCCCTGATAATGTAGCTATCCATTGCTGAAAGAATTTTTCAAATTGGTCCAGCAGTTTCGGAGCCTATTCATTTCAAACAAACAAATCTTTCCTCTTTATAATATTAGTGTAGAAGAGAAAATGCGGGTGGATAGACTGTGTATGTAAAAAGTCATAATACGAGGTTTGGCTCTCGCCTGTTTTCTCCTCCAATATTGGACCTAAGAAAAACAGAAAATATTTCACAAACTGAATCAGAAGGATGTACACTGTGTCCCCATTGATATATAAAAACCCAAGATACACACTGAGCATCTCAAAAACGTCCGCAATAAATAAGCGCAAAATTATGCGCAAGTTTGAAACGGTCTCGCATCGCTCGCCATATTGCACTGCTTTGTAAAAACAAATTTAAGCGATCCGTGTAAGGTTGAATTTGCAAAAAAAATGCGCATCACTCGCCATACTGAACTGCTTTGTAAAAACAACTTTAAGTGATCCGTGTAAGGTTGAATTTGCAAAAAAAAATGTTTATAGTATAACTACACACAACTCCCACATGACACTTGATACATGTCAGTTTTTGACGACAGTTTCGAGTGTTGCATTTGTTCGAGACTGTGCATCTTGGGTTTTTATATATCAATGTGTGTCCCTATGTTTTTCTTTTTTCATTAATAATTACCGAATTTGTACACTAGGGCTCTGTTGACAGCGGTTTATCGGAGAATTTTGAGTATTTTTTGAGGGTTCTAGAGCTTATACGGTTAATATATCATCAAAAAAGAAACAATAAAGACACAGCATTAATCCTTCTCATTAGGTTAATTAAATATCTTTTTAATCGGTCTAATATTGGAGGAGAAAACAAGCGAGAGCCAAACCTCGAAATATTACTTTTCTACATCTACACTAATATTATAAAGAGGAAAGATTTGTTTGCTTGTTTGAAATGAATAGGCTCCGAAACTACTGGACCGATTTGGAAAATTCTTTCAGCAATGGATAGCTACATTATCAGGGAGTAACATAGGCTATATTTTATTCCCGTACTCCCAAGGGAACGGGAACTACGCAGGTGAAGCCGCGTGACGAGATTAATAATGTATCTCTGATCTAAGGATAGAATCAATCTAAGAAAATGCCAATAACAAAACTATGCAATCGTTATTTTTTTTTCGATCCAGATTGCAAGCGATCCTTTCCCTCCCGATCGTTCCATTTCACACATAATTTTGATAATGCAATGTGTTACGTTCAGTGTTTTATGAAAATGAACTAGTCATTATACTACACTAAAATATACCTTTTTTAATAAAACAAAATAGTTACGTGTCTGAAACCCCGTAAAATTTCCAATCGTTTAATTATTTATGTAGAATACTTCAACCATTTTGTAAGGAACGGAACGTAAATTTGGCGCCTGACTTGACAGTGACGCTAACGCATTTCTGTTTACTGTTTGATTGGCGATACTATCAAAGAACAAGCCTACTACGAGAAATATTATTATTGATCATTTAGCTATAAATTGAACTTTATTTGATCTTTCTTCTCTTCAAGTAAATGAAGCAATTATTTTGGTTCTTAATAAACACATTATCGCTACGCATCCATGCATATCTCTGGTGAGAACGCAGCCTAATTAGGGTTCTATACCTCAAAAGGTAAAAAATGAACCCTTATAAGGTCACTCTCTTGTCCGTCTGTCTGTTCGTGTGTCACCACTGATTTTCTCAGGAACGGGTGGACCTAGCAAGTTGAAATTAATATCAGATACTGATATTGTCTATAGTCTCTATTGGGTGTATAAAATCAAGGTCCTGAATCAACACGATAAAAAGATATGGGCAAATTTAGACTTTCGCGAAAACTTGTAAGTACCAAAATTTACCTTAATTTTCAACTTTTTTTCATTTTTCGGAATTTTCCCTTTACTCGTGCTGTAAGAACTTGTGTGTAACCAAAATTGACAATTGTAGGTCAACCGGAAGTACCTTCACCTACCAGTAGGTCAAAAACCTATATGATAGTTCCCGTTGACCTAGAATCACGAAATTTGCCAAGTAATACCATCTTATACTACAAGTATAGGGAAAAGTCTGAAAACCATACATTTGTAATTTAATCATAAGAAAAAATATAGTCTTTATTTAAAGTAATTTGTAGCTACAAATTTGTACGGAACCCTCGGTGGGCGAGTCCGTCTCCACTTGGCCGGTTTTTTACTTAGCCTAGTTACTAGGCTAAGTAAAAAACCGGCCATACTAGGCCCTAGTATGTCCCACAGCAGAGCAAAGACCTATCTTTCTAGACACTCATTTCTTGAACCACACAAGTGACATTCCGACAAGTGACATTCTGACAAGTGACATTCCGACAAGTGTCATTCTGACAAGTGACATTCTGACAAGTGACATTCTGACAAGTAACATTCCGACAAGTGACTTTCTGACAAGTGACAGTGACAATCTTGTTGGCAATTATATTTTTGAGCCGTTTGGGGTTGAAACTCTTGGACCGTGGGGTCCGAGTGCTCATGCCTTATTTAAAGATCTATCTAAACGCTTAGTTGACACTTCGCGTGACCCAAGGGCTGGCTTTTACCTCGGACAGAGGATAAGCATTGCCATACAACGTGGCAATGCCGCCAGTCTTTTGGGCTCACTTCCGGTGGACAGCGATGCGGACGAATTTTTTGACGCCTTATCTTAGTTAGGATATTTTATTTTAAGTGTATATATTTAGTATTCTATCTTATTCAATCATAGTATTCTGTTCAGTTTTATTCCAATATTAATATTTCTTGAATAACTTCTAAACCATTTAGTGACATTCTGACAAGTAACATTCCGACAAGTGCCATTCTGACAAGTGACTTTCTGACAAGTGACATTCTGACAAGTGACATTCCGACAAGTGACATTCCGACAAGTGACATTCCGACAAGTGAAGTTCTGACAAGTGACATTCCAACAAGTGACAATCCGACAAGTGACATTCTGACAAGTGACATTCTGACAAGTGACATTCTGACAAGTAACATTCCGAGAAGTAACATTCTACCAGCGGCACAGTGACGAAGACGATTGACAAAACGTCAAAAATATTTGGGAACACATTCATAGTGTGTACAGCTAAGGAGTGGAATTCCCTGCCTATCAATAGTAAAAAAAAGATTGACAAATGGCGTCGAAATATCACGTTATCAATCCCTTATATAATACTAGCTTCTGCCAGCGGCTTCGCCCGCGTGGTCCCTAGGTAACATACTCCGGGAATAAAAAGTAGCCTATGTCTAGTAGTTTTGGCGTGAAAGCGCAACAGACAGACATACAGACAGATCTCTGTATGTCTTACTTTCGCATTTATAATATTAGTAAGGATTTTGACATTATAAAAATCTTCTATCAGCGAATTAAATTTTCATAATGCCAAAATGTCAGCCTCTGCGGGTCTAAAAAGGCCACTTTAGTAGAATCAGCCAGCACATCAGGCTTGCCGAAACTGTCAAATTTTCCCAATCAATGGTTTAATGATAAGTACGAAAATAAAATTTGACAAATTGAAATATGACTCTACTAAAGTGGCATTTTTAGAACCGCAGTTCTTCTCGCAAACGCTTTCTAGTCCGCCCTTGGTGACGCCGCGAATTCCCGGGCTACTTAAAAAAAGGAATAAAATGTAAAATCTTTTCTTTTACACCAATACCTTAACTTAAAAAAAGAATAATTTAACCCAAAGTAACGACACTGTAATGTATTTGCTCCTTACCTACTTAAAAAATTCTGATGGGAAATCACATCAAGGCTTAGCATTAACAGATTAAGTAATCAATACTGACAGTCAGACATTCCGTAGCGCAAAATTTCCACAAACAATGGTATCCACATACGCAAACAATACCGATACAACTCGAAACCAACAACACAACTATGTCAACAGCTCTTGATCAAATATTTACGAAGCCATAGAACTACCCATGATAGACGTGCGAAAACATATACGCTTAACTTATATATAATGAGAACAACAGGCTTTCCTCGCGAGGAAGCCGAAGAAATACATAGGGAAGCCTTTTATATAATATTCTCACCTCTTAGAGTATATATCGCAAACTCGAGTTGGGTTAACGGCGGGAATAAAAGACGGACTCAACTCGGGGTTCTGAAAGGCTACACAACTTGATTCGCTTTCAAATCTAGTGGCTTTTGAAGCGTTTATTTCTCAAGATATTTCATACAAATTCGAAATCTTGGAAATTAATTCAATGATTTTAATGAAAATCAATCTTTATCGAAATTGAATGTTGAGAATCGAAAGTTTCGAGAAGTAAGTTTAGAATATTTTCGAAAAAGACCGATTTTAAGCAAAACTGCTCTCTCTTACTAAAATGTTTTTTGGTCAATTTTTCAACTATCTATTACTTAAGATTTTAGTTATACGCATTGTTTTGGACCACTCGGAGCGACTGCTTATATGAACCTCCAGAACCCAGCAACTGGGTAAGACAATTAGACTGCTGGCAGATTTTTCAGGCTGATGACTACCCGCAAATACTGTTATAGTTGGTACCAATGGCTTATTTACGTGCTATACATGGCAAATAAACCACTATTGCTAGTTCAACGAAGCATTTACAGGTTCAAATTAACTTTAGAACCAAAACATCAACAGTTCCAACCACTTTAGTTCTCGCTAAGTTAAAGAAAACTACATTCAACTGTATTTAATTGCGTACGACTTGTGTTCATTTGAAACAAAGTTTCTTCTAGGTATGTATGTTTATGAAGATAGAGTCAAAAATTCGTAAAGCATGATAAAACGAAATAGTATGAACAAATAGTTATTTTACCCAACCATGGCAAAGCCAATGGGAATGGATATTTTTAGCAGTCTATGTATGTGTCCAATGATAATCGATTGATCGAATCGATTCGTTGTCATAGTCGCATAAAAACGCTTACTTTTGGCTTTTTAGGGTTCCGAAAAAAAAAGGAACCCTTATAGGATCACTCGGGTGTCTGTCTGTCTGTCTGTCCGTCTGTCACTCCGGATCCACTGGACCGATTCTGTTGAAATTTGATACACATATGGACTTTTATGACCCAAACACGGACGCGTTACGTAAATCATTAAATTTTTAGTATGGGTGTCACTTTTGGGGGTCGAACTAGAAAATGAAAAAAAAAAGTTTTTTGAACAATATCGTGTGACATATCAAATGAAAGGGCTTACTGTGAGGGTTTTAATTATATTTTTTCATAATTTTAAAATCAATGGTTTTGAAGTTATTCAAGAAATTAGACGAAAAATGACCATTCCCCCCCCCTTATCTCCGAAACTACTGAGCCTAAAATTTTGGAAAAATGGAGATAATAGATCTTTACCTAAAGATTACAGGAAAACCTATTAGAAGTCTGTAGTGTTAAAGAAACATGTTAAAAAAAAAATTCGTTCGGAACCATTTGCACGCGAGTCCGACTCGCACTTGGCCAGTTTTTATAGAAGATAAAAATTTAGACATTTCATACAAATTAACAAAAATCTAGCGTTTACTTTGGCCAGAGGCTAACACTACAACGTGGCAATACCGCCAGTCTCTTGGGTACATTACCAGATGACAATGTTGACAGCGAGTCTTTGATGCTATATTTTAGTTTTGTTAACTACAGTTTAGTTTATTTTATACTAGCTTCTGCCATCGGCTTCGCTCGCATGATCCCTAGGGAACATGCTCTCGGGGTAAAAAGTTATGTCCTTTCTCAGGCTTTAGACTATCTCTGTACCAAATTTCATTTAAATCGGTTCAGTAGTTTAGGCGTGATTGCGTAAAACACAGACAGACAGAGTTACTTTCGCATGTATGGTATAAATAGTATGTATATTTTGTCCTGTGCGAGTTCCGAGTAATATAGTATAGTATATAGTATGGTTGTTAATATTATAGTGCATTCAATGCGAATGTTAGATGGAATGTCAAAAGAAACAAGAGGGAATTCTGAGTTTAAAGCGTATCAAGCGACAAAAAATGATTTTACTATATTGTAACGTTTATGACTACAGCTGGCGCTATTTATGAGTATTTCTGAATAATCGCGTTTTTCTTCTAGTCGGGTTTTACCTAAGATTTAGGACCGGTTTCTAAATTGAGTACCTATTTAGAGTAAGAACTTAGTACTTTGATGTCAAAATTTTACGGGTTTTAGGCTAAAGTTGAGTTGGAAAAAAATAGATAGATAGATAGATAGATAGATAAAACATTTATTCAGTACAACACAATAAGACACAACACAAAAGCATGATTATATAAATTATAAAACAGAAAAAGAAACAAGTCGATTAGAACATAGGTAATACATTAAAAAAGAAAACGAGAAAAAAAAAATCTGCCAAGTGCGAGTCGCACTCTCACATGAAGGGTTCCGTACCATAAACTATAAAAAACACGTTTCTTGTATGAGGGTATTAAATGTATGGGAAATATCAACTGTCTGCCAGCTATTACGGTTCTTGAGATACAGTCCTCTGACAGACAGACGGACGAATAGACGGACGGACGGACAGCGGAGGCTTAGTGATAGGATTCAGTTGGTTACCCTTTAGGTACGGAACCCTAAAATACTCAAATGAAAATTAAGTTTCGTTAACTTAAGCGATGTTATTTACTTGACTTAATCTGTCTTGAAATTGTCGAACTATTCGTAATTTCCGCCACTTCATCCAACCTCTTCTCAGACTTCATCAAATTTTCAGTAACTGGTTATTTACATGATCCTGGATTTTTTTCCATTGTTATCGCGACTGAATCGAGTGAAGTGGAGAAAGAAGCCTTTAAAACGACTTATGGCCTACATACGCGCTTCCGGGTTGGAATAGCAAAGAATTTAAATTTTTACCAGAGGACATTCAAACTTATCTAGTAGGAATACGACATAAATGCCAATGTTATAAATTGATTCCGTGGCATCGATTTCTTGGCAATTGGAGAGCGCGCTAAGGGATCCCGCGGCTAGATGCCACGGCACGTCATGTCGCGGATGTCTTGGTAGGCCGCCGGACTGCTACAATTAGTATTTCAGCGGTGCCGCGGCATTCCGCCGTGGATCTAAGTGGCTAGTGTGCGCTGATCGGTGGCTAAGTCCTCTGCCCAGTGTGCGTAAGGCCCTGTCCGCACTGTGATTTTTATTCGCGCGATTTTTTTAACCGCAATTCTGTAACACATTGAATCCTGTGCGAGTATCCGCACTGGCTGAAAAAAATCCATGCGGAAAAACAATCCCGATGACGGAATTTAATTTGCGCGAATAAAAATCGCAGTGCGGACAGGACCTAAGCCTTTAGAATAAAAGTGTCAGTCTATCAGGACGCCTTTATAACGTACAGCTTGATTTAGTTATTTCGAAACGGCTTTCGTTCTCTATCTTTAACAGAAATTCCCAAACGCCTAACCCCGAAGGCTAACACTATATTAGTGTCGATTGGGAATAATAACTCACTTGAATCTTAGTGCCTTGGGCAATAATGTTAGCTTAAATAATGCTAACACGCTGCAGTAGTAAAGATAGAACTATGATTATTTGTAATATACCGTTTCACTAAGTACCTAATAGGGTATTTTACTAAAAAAATCTAATTAGTCCGTCAGATAGATTTAAAAAAAATATTGGACACGTATTTTTACTTTTTTCACGTAAACAAAAAATGAAGACGATACAGCGCGTTGAAGACACGCGTGACGTCATGTGGCGTGTGTACCATCATAGTGACGTCACGCGTGTTTTATCATCTCATCGTGGCACTATATCATCTTCATCTTTTGTTTACGCGAGAAAAGAAAAAATACGTGTTTAATATTTTTTGAATATCTATCTGACGGACTAGATTTTTTAGTAAAATACCCTATTTTAGTCCATACGAAAATAATCTAAACTTTTTTTTTGTATTCATTTCTTTTTATTCATAAAATCCACAGCTCTTTTAAAATTTTACTTAAAATAACATAACCGATCTTACAGCCACAGATTTACAATTTATCTAAACCTTTAAAAGAGCAATTCTCGTATGCATGTATACATATATATAATCTAAATCTCGGAAACGGCTCCAACGATTTTCATAAAATTTAGTATGCACGGAGTTTCGGGAGCGATAAATCGATCTTGCTAGGTTTCATTTTTAGGAAACTTTGACCACAATCTAAAAATCAAGTAAATCTATTATATTTACAATTTATCGGCGGTACGTCATCTGGCCGAAACTTAGGGGCCCCAATCGATCGCGGGTCCCTGGACACTAGCCCAGAGTGCTCAGTGCCCATTTAACTAACTATAAAACTTTTTTAAACATGTGAACGTCGGAAATCCACCAAACTCTTATATTCTAAATTCTTTACTAACCATCCTTTCAATGAAAAACAATAATTTATTTAAAACAACATCATTAGACGCGGTTGACTTAATACCGCGAGGCAAGAAAACCCTGAAAGATTCATGAATTTGCCGGGCTCGGTGTACAGCGATATGCAAATTATATGAGGTGTGGTTTCATAAATAATCTGCTTAAAATGAGAGGGATTTTACTGGTGTACCGGTAACATTTTAATACAAACACACACTAGAGTATTCAGACAAGATAATAGCAATTACATTTTGCTCTGTTAATTTTTAATTTTAACAGAGTAGGATTTTGCTCCCACAAGGTGGACCGATGACCTGGTGAGGGTTGCGGGTAGCCAATGGCATGCGAGAAAATCAAAATCAAAATCAAAATCAAAAGTCGTTTATTCAAATTAGGCTGAGAGCCAGCACTTTTTGAACGTCAAGTTTTACAAAAGACAGTCCCCCAAAACGCCCGCCCGTCACCACTTCCTAGTGTTTTAGCTGTGGAGAAAAAGTGGCCAACAAACTCCCCAGCAACACATCTGTCTGTTACGTTTTAAGAACTTGAATCTATATAAAAGTATGCTAAGTAATTAATACATGACACAAAATTTATAACTTGTTAGCTAGCACACTATGATACTGAAAATGATAGAAATGTATATATAAAAAAAAACAACGAATTGACCTACATAGTCAGATTATAAAAAAAATAAATAATAATAAATAAAAAACAAAAACAATATTATATGAATACATATAACCTGTCATAAGCTAATTACTTAAAGAGAAAGAACATGATAATTATGACATTGTCTTGCGTTTAACACAGCGACCAACTATTCTTATCGTCTAAATAATCATTAATAGAATAGTATGCCTTCGAACAAAGGTTAGATTTAACTTTAGCTTTAAATGAGTTAAAAGGCAGGTCAAGAAAAGAAAGTGGAAGTTTATTGTATAAACGGATACCGAGCCCCACAAATGAGTCGTGGACCTTACGAAGTCGGTGGGAAGGAGCATGTAGCTTGTGCTTGTTTCTGGTGTTAAAGCTGTGAATGTCGCTCGTTTTACTGTATAAATATATATTTTGCCTAATATATAAAATGTTTGCAAAAATAAATTGAGATGCTACCGTGAGAATTCCAATCTCTTTGAAAATTTCTCTTAAAGAAACTCTTGACCCTAGCTGATATATTGCACGCACGGCACGTTTTTGTAAGACAAATATATTTTGTATATCAGCAGCTTTTCCCCACAATAGAATACCGTAGGACATAACGCTATGGAAATAACTAAAATAGACTAACCGAGCTGAGACACGCAGGACCAGTTGTTGTGGCGACACTTGGGGAAGGCCTATGTCCAGCAGTGGACGTCTTTCGGCTTTTATGATGATGATTTCGCAGATTCCCTCAATGGTTTAATAGTCACAAGCATGACAGTAACATGCTTGGATGGGGTCCTGTTGTGCTGTTTTTTTTAAATCTCACCGTGAGAACTTAGTTTCAGTGAGTGAACGTTTCATTCTCAAATCGGGTAAGAGTGCTATGGATTTTTTCAACAACGATTTTCCTGTAGCAAAAATAGGATCGCCGGTGATCGCCCGGCACGATGTGAATATGATGATTTACAACATGAGACAGAATAAAGGCAATACGTTAAGGTGGGTCTATGCTAGACGAGCCGAGCACGAGCTGAGCGCAAGCCAAGCCGCTCTACTCGCGGTATCAAGTGTGGACGTACAATGAGCCTACAACAATCACTCTCCTCGATGCGATGCAAATCCCTTTGTGTTCGTCAAAAAACCGACAATCGACCACGAGCCAAACACTCGAAGCACGCTCGTTCGACGCTCGTAACTCGGTCCACACTACACGAATTTTGGCTCGGCTCGTGCTCCGCTCGTACTCGGCTCGTCTAGCGTAGACCCACCTTCAAAAAGCGCTATTATCATCACGACAAAATCACTACATAATATAAATCAAAGTCCTCCGCCACGTCTGTCTGTCTGTTCGCGATAAACTCAAAAACCACTGCACCGATTATCATGCTGTTTCCGCCAATGGATAGAGTAGTTCTCGAGAAAGGTTTTGGTCTGTTTTATCTATCTATATAATTTGTCTAGAAAGATATTAGGGATCCTTAAGAAAATTGCAGCGCGGACGAAGTTGTGGGCGAAGTGCTAGTATAGTCTAAAAATCGACGTCGTAGCATCATATATTTTAGCGATTTCGTAGTCGACCCCGTAGTAAAAATTGTTCATAATAATAAGTACCATGACCATTTTTCAGAATTTGCTTCAATTCTGTTACACGTTGAATACCTCTGCTTACAACTTCGCAAAACACAGGTATGATGTTACATTGTGTTGCAGTTGAAGTCAGCATAATAAGTTTTCTAAGCAGACGGGTCATTAATCCGTTTTCCAATATTTTCTCTTAAATTTCCATTAACCCCTGAAACAGTTTATGTAGTAATGGTAGAACAAACAACAATAGATGTTCCATTGTGTCTGCTGAACGACGCTCGATGGCTTAAAGCTGTCGTGTAGGATTAACCTGTTAGTAATTTTGTTACGGTCGACTTCCAATTTAACCCTGACACTGCGAGGACGTATTTATAAAACTTAGGAGCAACAATTGTTTGTAGTAGTATGGATCGATTAATTTTCAGAATACTCGTAGACATATAAATTTATTATATAACAAATAAATTTGCGTTGTTTTAGAGGTATGAAAGATTATCGATAGGCGAAGATCAGCCTGGGCGGCTACCTTCTTCATTCATAGACAGTTATGACCGCGGTAGAAACAATGCTTGCTATGATTTTTAAATGGGAAATCGACTCCTACCGCTCTGGGCGAACTGGAGTATCAGACCCTTACTGACTAAAACGTACCCGTATTCCTTCATTTGCCCTTTGTGTTCCAGAGCCACGGTAAATATTCGAACAAACCTGCAAGCCTGGCAGGCACTGGCTCTAGATGGTGCCCGTCAACTATGCTGACATCTCATTGAGACGCACGTGAAACGTAAGGCGCCCTTGGTCCGGGCCTGGGGGCTACTCTCTAAGCCCGAAGTTCGTAGTTTCGGGCTCAGTTGCGGGCGTATTCTACTCCGTATCACCTAACCACTAAGAATTAATGACAACAGGATTTGTCAGTTACTTTCAAATCGTGTTGTCATTCATTCTTAGTTCGGATTCGGGACTAATCGTAAGTCCGTAGGTGATACGGAGTAGAATACGCCCGCAACTAAACCCAAAACTACGGAATTCGGGCTTCGAGAGTAGCCCCCCGGTCTTCGTCGGACGGCGAGCTACCCATTGCTCGCCATCGATGTACATATTTTTACCTAGGGGTTGGGACACTGTGAATTCTTTGTTTGATTGCTTTTATACTCATGCAGTTCCCCAATTAACTACCCCAACTTATTATACTCTACACTCGACTTTTTATCTCGGACTAATGTACGGTTCATGTTAGATGTGCCACGTACCAGAGTGTATCCGCGGCTAAAAGCTAAGGTTGCCTGTCCATACACGCGGAGCGAGGCATCAGAACGGAGAAAGGAGAAATATTAACCAATCGAAGGCCGCTCCGCGTCAGTCACTGACATTTTATGCAATTCCATTGGTTAATATTACTCCGTTTCTCCACTCCGTGTCAATGGACAGGCAGCCTAATAACGGAGAAAGGAGAAATATTAACCAACTTAAGGCCGCTCCGCGTCAGTCACTGACATTTTATGCAATTCCATTGGCCAATTTTACTCCGCTTCTCCGCTCTGCGTTAATGGACAGGCAGCCTAATGGAAATTCAATAGAAAATCAGAACTTTTGTTTCAATAAATTGGTATTGAAACAATAGTTCTGATTTTCAACTGCATTTTCAGTTCAATCAAACAATTTGTAAGCCAACCGTAACAAACAAGTTGTTTCGTTAACTCGCAGTGCTTGTGCAATGCATGAAACTTTCTATTACCAGTAACTTTCAGCGATACCGCTGAAGCAAGGTTGCTACCCGAGTTTATTGGAAATAGCACTTGAGCAGGTGCCCGGCTAAATGTTGTTGAAAATGGTGCTTGTAAACGGTAAAAGATTTAATAACATCGTAACAACACGCCAGGTAGGTAGACGGTTATATAACACCCACTTTCTCCAGTTATATTATTTTGTCTTGAACAATCTTGGGACCCTGAGGTTCCGGTCCTTTGGTAGGTGTATGAGGGGCCGAAGCACACTCAAAAAATGTGCCCCCGAAAACGGTCGCTAGCACAAAGTGACGTATTGCCAAGGAGGCAACATATCCTGAGGTGCTAGAACAGTGGAAAGGTAAACCATGGCTATCAGGACAATAACGGAAGTACGGTCTAATATCCCTACCAGCATCTTTCAGTTATATTATCTACACTAATATTATAAAGAAGAAAGATTTGTTTGTTTGTTTGTTTGAATTGAATAGGCTAAGAAACTACTGGACCGATTTGCAAAAATCTTTTAGCATTGGATAGCTACATTATCAGGGAGTAACATAGGCTATATATTATCCCCGTACTCCCACGGGAACGGGAACTACGCGGGTGAAACCGCGTGACGTGCACTAGTTATTAATATAACTGGAGAAAGTCGATCGATTAGAACTTACGCGGTTCAATTACTCAGAACCATTATGTTAAAAGGTGATTCCTTCAATTTTCTACGCGAAATTCGTTTAAATTTTGTCGATAATATAAACAACACAATAATAAACATTTTTCTTTCTTTCTTTAAAATGGATTTGATCAATAGACTTACAACGTATTATTTTTTAATTCACTTGCTGCTTTGACTCCTTTTCAAAGTGTTTTATCATCACAATATAATTATATATAATTATATATCGGGATAATAATATCACAGTGTGCCATATCTTTAATCCAAGTTTCATAGAAATCCGTACAGCGGTTTAGTAGTGAAAACGTGTCAAGACAGTTATTTTCATTTATAACATTAGTACAGATTTGTTTGGTGGTTACCTCCACTTGTGCTCCATCTCCACAGTTAGGTAAAAACCATTATGAATCAGACAGATTTTAATCACTATTAAATCACTCTTTCAACATAAACCGTGGCTGTTCTCTAATATCATAGGGCAAAAAAAATCTGAAACATTTTGTAATCCTTATGTTTCCATAGCATTTAACTACGTTTAATTAAATTCGCTCTTTCGTACCAAGAAGGAACGTTTTTACGAAACCTTTTCCTTGTTCTTTTTTAATACATTTGAGTATGGCCGCTCTCCTGATTCAGGAGTGGGCGTTCATCTAAAAAGCTTCGGGGCTGAATCATATTGAATGGATAAAAGAAATACCTGAAAATAATTGTTAAAACCAACCTTTTTAGACGATGGAAAATATTATCCATCAGTCTAAAAAGAACTATTGTATATTATTTGAAGGAGCTCGTGGCTAGATAATAACAGCCGCAAAGGTCGATCTTCAAGGTTAAGCAACGCTTGCCAAGGTTGGTCTGTGGATGGGTTACCATCTTAAAATACCAAGTTTCCTCCATGCCTCGGAAAGCACGCTAAGCCGTTGGTCACGGCTGTCATTTGTAAATCTTTGGCAGTCGTTACGGATAGTCAGAAGCCAGTTAATCTGACTCCAGTCTTGCCATGAAGTACCGTGTTACCCATTTAATGGGTTGTGGAGGTCTGGTAGGCAGCCGCTCCACGTAAAATACTGGTATTCAGCTAAATCCGGTTTGACTGGAAGCCGACCCCAATATAGTTGGGAAAAGGATAGGCAGATGATGCGTTTAAAAAGAACTATATTCAAAACACACTGGCCACCTGTAAAAAATACACTCAACATTTCAAATAAAAAAAAATGAGTCATGGCCATAGAAGACATTTATAAATGTCCTAAAAACACTGTCAATTTGATGGTTCGAGGCAGAGTCAAGTATGTTCTCCAACTCGACTCTGCTTCGAACCATAGACGATTTTCCAACTCGACTATTAAGGCCCACATTACAAGTTTCAGAGGGCCTAGCACGAATATTTTAACGTATAGTAACGTTCACGTAAGTGAATTTTGAGTATAAAATACTGCAACCCCATAGTATTTTGATTTAATTTTATGCGACATACACAATTTGTATCATTCAAAAAAATTAATACAGTATCCCATTCAAATTCAAATTTTGCGCGAAACGAGTATTTTCTTGTAGTAAAACTTTACGTTACGTTACCAGACTTCAAAAATATTCGTGCTGAGCCATTGATATATAAAAACCCAAGATACACACTCAGCATCTCAAAAACGTCCGCATAATACAAGCGCACAATTTAAAATTGTGCGCTAGTTTCAAACAGTCTCGTATCGCTCACCATACTGCACTGCTTTGTAAAATCAACTTTAGGCGATCTGTGTAAGGTAGAATTTGCAAAAAAATTGTTTATAATATAACTATACACAACTCACACATGACACTTGATATATGTCAGTTTTTGACGACAGTTTCGAGTGTTGCATTTGTTCGAGACTGTGCATCTTGGGTTTTTTATATATCAATGTGCTAAGCCTTCAGTTTGAAGACTCTATTCGACTCAGTCGTCATGACAACGGAACATCTCTCGATTAGTCAAAATTAACAAGTTGAGTTGGAGAACATGACTAGGAATAAAGAATTTTTCAGTCAGCTTTCATTCGTCAAGCATCTGGAGTGTGACGTGCGATAAGGAACTCCGAACTCCATTCTAATATGATTAATATCACCAGCAGTGTTAGTAATTATTTTCCTCAATAGTGCCATAAAAAGCCTCCGAATGCTCTGCTCCCAGAACAATCAGTGCGTCCATTTCGCTCTCAGTAATGTGATTACAGTGTCGCCGTTGTTCCCGGCGTTGTAACCTTATTCCGATTAATCTTCGCTTACCTCACGTAAGGAACTAGGGGTAGGGAAATATTGGTGTGTATAGCCTTGTAGGTACATATGTGAACTACTTTCATTTTGAACTGATATGCTACAGTAACTGTGCAAGAAATGCAGTCTTCCAGAGGATACTGTCTCTCTTACTTTCTAACAATGTAAGAATTTTCGCAATAACTCAATGTGTAGGAACTTGTCTTGGAATGTAGAGGTTACACGTTTTTCGGCCTGGCTCTCATTCGCCAATAGTCTGGAGTGTAACATGCGATAAAGAACTTCATTCTAATATAAACTAAAATCAGCAGCAGCTGTAGTTAGTATTTTAGCTCCCAGAACAATCAGTGTGTCCATTTCCCTCTTAGTAATGTGATTACAGTGTCGCCGTTGTTCCCGGCGTAGCTACCTTGCTCCGATTAATCTTCGCTTAGCTCACGTAAGGAACTAGCCGGGTAATGTAATATTGAAGAGTTCATATGGATAGCTTTTACTGTGCCAGTAAAGATATTGTTATTTTTTTTTAAATTTTTAGATATTCTAGAACGATGTAATTCAAAACAAACACTACAAAACACTTTATGATATTTTAAGACAATTGACGAAGAGTAGAAACGAAAATCTAAAAATATGCATACCATATTGCACCTTAGCTCCACAACGTAGTACCACAGATAATAATAATGAAACCAGCACTCATTTCTATCCAGATATAAGACATGCGCATTTGACTTTAAAATTTCCGAATGAAATCGTTTTTTTCGCGATTTTAGGTTTTCGACTATATATCTCTACCACATCCCACTAACTGGGTATCACGAATACGACTAACAGCTGGCATCATCCCACAATCAGTCGCATCTACGACAGCATTAGTAAAATTGACAGGTGCGGTTATCTTTACACTAGCTGACCCGCGCAACTTCGTCTGCGTCACAATTTTCATTACTGCTCCGCTTCTATTGATCTTAGCATGATGATATATAGCCTATAACCTTCCTCGATAAATGGGCTAACACTGAAAGAATTTTTCAAATCGAACCAGTAGTTCCTGAGATTAGCGCGTTCAAGCAAACAAACAAACTCTTCAGCTTTATTTATTCTGTATAGATAGTATAAAACAAAGTCACTGTACGTTTCTGTCTATTAAACTACGCAACGGGTTTTATTGTGGTTTTCATCAATAGACGGAGAGATTCAAGGGGAAGGTTTTTTTATGTATCAATCGACGCGATATTCCTACGGGAACGGGAAAAATGGGATATACGCGAACGAAGTCGCGGGCAAAAGTTAGTACATAACTAAATTACGAAAATTTTGAGACATTTAAATAATTACTGTTTCACATAAATAAGTTTCTCTTTATTGTAGCAATAATTTGCCATCTTAACGAGAAAAGTTATTTATAGGAGTTAGAATTGAGTTATAAAAGCGGCGACGAGTGTGTTTAATTCGATGTACGTATAATTTTTAGGGTTCCGAAAAAAAACGGTACCCTTATAGGATCACTCGGGTGTCTGTCTGTCTGTCCGTCTGTCTGTATGTCTTTCTGTCTGTCTGTCTATCCGTCTGTCACAGCCAGTTTTCTCCGGATCCCCTGGACTGATTCTGTTGTAATTTGGTAAACATATGGACTCCTGTGATCCAAACACGGACGTGTTACGTAAATTATTATTTTTTTAGTATGGGGGTCACCTTTGGGGTCAAACTAGAAAATTAAAATAAAAGTTTTTTTTTTAATATTGTGCGACATATCAAATGAAAGGGTATGAGGTATGAGAGTTTTAATTTTTTTTTAATAATTTTAAAATAAATGGTTTTGAAGTTAATCAAGAAATTAGACGAAAAATGACCATTCCCCCCCCCCCCCCGTTATCTCCGAAACTACAAAGCCTAAAATTTTGATAAAAATGGAGATAATAGATCTTTACCTAAAGATAACAGGAAAACCTATTAAAAGTCTATAGTGTTAAAATAACATGTTAAAAAAATATAATTCGTTCGGAACCCTTTGCACGCGAGTCCGACTCGCACTTGGCCAGTTTTTTTTTTTGACACTATGGCGTACAAAAGCCGTTTTTAATCATTCAATTTTAACATGCAGATTTTTAAACTCCTGCCTTATTGGAATTTGAAATTGCTCGAATAGATTTTGCGATTCATTTAACTTTTGGAATTTCTCGAAGTAGTTTTCAAAACTTTCAGTGGTCGTGGCAGTCTAGTCTCATGTTCACAAAGAGCTAAGCTAACTGCGTTCTAAACTTAGTCTTATCAACTTTGTTCTTTTTAGCTCTTATGTGAGAGAACGTTTTTAACCTCCGACGCAAAAACGACGGGGGTGTGTGTGTGTGTCTGTCTGTGGCATCGTAGCTCCCGAACGGATGAACCGATTCTGATTTTGTTTTTTTTATTGTTTGAAAGGTGAATTAGTCGGGAGTGTTCTTAGCTATGTTTGATGAAAATCGGTCCAAGATGGCCGCCGCCACAAAATTGCGGATTACATTTTTTTTTCACAACTTCCTCAATATGGGTATCAAATGAAAGGGCTTGACTAGTAGAATAATGTACACTATATAATGAGAGTTTAAAAGGCATAAAATAAAAATTAAATTAAAAATTTAAAAAACCCCCGACAAAAAATACTTTATAAAGTAAAAAATTATTTCTATTGATCCTTTTAGTTTCTATGGGCCAAGCGTCATCGCGTCGGGAGACCGCTAATAATACTTATACTTAGTAAATACCTACTACCTAGCCTACCTACCTACCTACCTACTTAGTAGTACCTATATCAAACTAAAAGGATGAATAAAAATTATTTTTTACTTTTTAAAGTATTTTTTGTCGGGTTTTTATTTAAATTTTATATTTAATTTTTCAATAAACTATCAGATGCCAGTTTCTTTAAAACTCCCAAATAAGTTAGTCAAATGTGCTTCTTATCGTGTCGACATAAAATCCTGTTTTTTTTTTCATATGAATTACTAGCTGACAGCCGCGGCTCCGTCCGCGTGAATGTCGAAAATTATCCCAAGGGAACATACTCCCGGAAATAATCCTATATACTATTCCAGACTATAATCTACCTCAATGCAAAATTTCGTAAAGATCCGTTCAGCTGTTAAGACGCGAAGGATTAACAAACAAACTCACTTTCGCATTTAAAACAGACATTATAAGAATATTGTTTAGCCCAATATTTAGCTATGGTCTTTCTTCTTCTTATCGTGTGGGCAGTAAGGTCTAACGACCCTTCACACCCTAGTGTCAGAGTTTCTAAGCCGCTTCAAGTGCTTCTGACATGGCTTATTTGACGACCGTCATATATGCCTTCCAAAACACGGAATCATCTTTATTATCAGACAATCAGGTGATTCAAGCCTGCAATGTCCTAACCAAACTGGAAAACAACTTTACAAAATATGCTTTCCCGTGGGTATCGAACCCATGACCACCAGGTCACAAGGCAAACGCCTAAACCACTCGACCACGGAGGCAGTTATGGTAACACCATTCGTTAATGCAGCCATAAGGTCCTCAGATGTACTGAAAGAAAGAAAAGAAAGAAAGAAAAAGCGTTTATTTGCGCCAAGCATGACGCATACCAAAAATATTAAAATTAAATAAAACAAAATTACAATTTTATAACAGTTGGGAAGATATGCGTCACATTCGCGCAAAACGGCCATCGCTCAGCATGATGCTAGGACCCGTGTGCGAGACAGAGCCACAGCGCTGGTTTTTGCTGGTTGGTGCCTATGTCCATAGACTGTGGAAAAACGCAACACAAACACTGAAAATCGGAACCATGCGAGAAACTTCACCTGTTTTTACTGCGGCCGACATAAATGCGGAGTCTATTGAAGGAATTGAGCAAATTATGCGTGGCACATCTACCTGTTTGTACGCTCATGGTTTCGGCACTAAATTCGAAATTCAAATCCCGAGTTACTGTCTGGAATTAAACACGACTGTTTCAGATACCGTAGTGCGGACAAGGCATCAAAGACTTTGACATCGGATCGGACAAAGGCATACTAAACAGAGTACTTCGACCGGGTAACCGAGTAGCACTTAAACAGGTAAATATCCAGAACATGGGCCACCTCTCATGTAGAACTTCTGGTCAAAGGTGGCGCTAGACTGTTTTGCAATAATATAAATTTTCAAACATCTAAATTTGCCATAAAAATAAACAGAAATACACTTACCCTAAGATACATCAAACATATATAGATACGTTTTGCAATAGCCTCTTAAGAGGAAATTCTGGCGGCGAGACTTTGTATGTAAAAAGTCATAATTCGTGATTTGGCTCTCGACTGTTTTCTCCTCCAATATTGGACTGATATAAGAGATATTTCACAAACTGAATAAGAAGGATGTATATACTGTGTCTCTATGTTTTCTTTTTTTGATTAATAGTTGCCAAATTTGTACACTAGGGCTCTGTTGACAGCGATATATCGGAAAATTTTGAGAATTTTATAAGAGTTCTAGTGGTTAAACGGTTAATAAATCATCAAAAAGGAAAACATAAAGACGCAGTAAATATCCTTCTTATTCAGTTTGTGAAACATCTCTTAAATTGGTCTAATATTGGAGGAGAAAACAGTCGAGAGCCAAACCTTGAATTAAGTATGACTTTTACATACAAAGTGTCGCCGCTAGCATTTCCTCTTAAGAATCAGGGGAACTCATGGCTAACAGCTGCTCTGATCAATCTTCATGGTTAAGCAACGCTTGCTGAGGTCGGTCTGTGAATGTGTGACCATATCAACATATTGAGATTCCTCCGTGCCTCGGAAAGCCCTTGGGATCGGCTGTCATTTGTAAATCTTTAGCAGTCGGTACGAATTGTCAGAAGTCAGAAATCTGGCACCAGTCTTGCCAAGAAGTACCGCGTTAGCCAGTTACTGGGTTGTGGGGATCAGATAGGCAGTAGGTCCTCGTAAAATACTGGTATTCAGCTGAATCCGGTTTGACTGGAAGCCAACCCCAATATAAAAGGCTAGGCAGATGCGGACGAGGCAATCGACGGCGGCGACCTCTCGAGTCCGGCTCTGGTTCAATCTATGGTCCGCAGCGAGGAGGCATGGGAAGCGGTCACCTCTCTCTGCGTAGCAGTAATGCTAGTGAAGAAGGAGGCCGAACGCCTGAGAGAGAGAAACCTCACGCCCCAGGAGAAGACGCCCCGGGCGTCGGGAGTCGCAGGGTGATTCCCGACCGCCGTAGGCGCGGGCCTGCGAACGGCGAGCATTGGGTGGCTCGCCGTCCGATCAGAACCAGGCCCAGGTCGACGGCGCGCTGTGTTCCACGCGCGCCTCAAAGATCTGTCAGCATAGAAGACGGGGCCCGCTAGGACCAGTGCCTACCGGTGTAGCGGAATCTGTTCGAAAAAGTCACCGCGGCCCTGGAACACAAAGGCCATTAGGAAGAACACGGATGGGTTTTAGTCAGTAAGAGTCTGACACTCCCTTCTGCTTCACCCAGAGCGGTAGGAGTCATTTGATGATGTCCCATCCTTAAAAAAAAAGACAGATGTGGACTTTGGAGAATCAGCCCTCCTGTCATTTTCACTTGGTAATTCAACCAAACCATTGGCAGGTGTTGAAATATTCGCGCCATTCTCGTGATAAATGAACAATAGAATATGTTTCTAGATTTAACAATAACCCCATATTACACACTAACAAACACATGTCGGGAACCTGTAGGTACGTATGTGGATCTTTAAAGCTGGCCGCATATATACCTACGGTTTCCTGATTAGGTTTCAGGGATTCAGATTCTGAGACCAGAATGCTAACATACAAAATGTTTAACAAGGCGCACACGTTTGTATAATTTCCGAATGGAAAAACAACTGATGTTCGTTTCAAAAACAAGCCGGACGTTCTTTGCAAAAACAAGCCGTGCAATCGGGTCAGAAGAACCAAAAATCGAACGTCTACGCTAGCCTCACGGAGTTCCGAATCTGAATGTCTTGTCGGAAAACCCGATTGAGAAACCGTAATGCGGCCAGCCAGTTCTATTTTTCAAACGTAAAAAAAAAAAACCAACTACAATGTTCTACACAAATTCAGACATACTTCAGGAGCTCGACGTTCAACCCTTACGTTCAAGTTTGCAATTTCCTTCATGTTTTCCAATTTTATTTCATACTAGCTGACCCGGCAAACGTTGTTTTGCCATATAAATTATTAACTCCTACCCTACTCTTACCCTACTCCTACCCTACTCCTACCCTACTCCTACCCTACTCCTACCCTACTCCTACCCTACTCCTACCCTACTCCTACCCTACTCCTACCCTACTCCTACCCTACTCCTACCCTACTCCTACCCTACTCCTACCCTACTCCTACCCTACTCCTACCCTACTCCTACCCTACTCCTACCCTACTCCTACCCTACTCCTACCCTACTCCTACCCTACTCCTACCCTACTCCTACCCTACTCCTACCCTACTCCTACCCTACTCCTACCCTACTCCTACCCTACTCCTACCCTACTCCTACCCTACTCCTACCCTACTCCTACCCTACTCCTACCCTACTCCTACCCTACTCCTACCCTACTCCTACCCTACTCCTACCCTACTCCTACCCTACTCCTACCCTACTCCTACCCTACTCCTACCCTACTCCTACCCTACTCCTACCCTACTCCTACCCTACTCCTACCCTACTCCTACCCTACTCCTACCCTACTCCTACCCTACTCCTACCCTACTCCTACCCTACTCCTACCCTACTCCTACCCTACTCCTACCCTACTCCTACCCTACTCCTACCCTACTCCTACCCTACTCCTACCCTACTCCTACCCTACTCCTACCCTACTCCTACCCTACTCCTACCCTACTCCTACCCTACTCCTACCCTACTCCTACCCTACTCCTACCCTACTCCTACCCTACTCCTACCCTACTCCTACCCTACTCCTACCCTACTCCTACCCTACTCCTACCCTACTCCTACCCTACTCCTACCCTACTCCTACCCTACTCCTACCCTACTCCTACCCTACTCCTACCCTACTCCTACCCTACTCCTACCCTACTCCTACCCTACTTCTACCCTACATACCTACATTGTTTAAACAACAGTGACTGCTTGTAATTCAATATGAACTTTATACAATAGCAATAAAGCTCGTTTTAGTTAGAATACGTTTGTATGGGAAAAAGAAAAGGGCTGTTTTTAGGGTTTTTCCGGCAATTATTCGATTTTTTCTCGCCGTAAAAACCATTTTTGAACTTCAACGAACATTTAAAAAAAAGAATTGGCCAAATTGGTCCAGGCATTGTTGAGTTATGCGCTTACCAACACATTTTGCGATTCATTTTTATATTATAGATAGTATAACGAGATGTTTGTTTCAAACCCCAGAGGTCCGGTCAAGGTTCCGTACCCATCCTTTTATCTTTTTACGGGTACCCGAAGTTAGAGCATTACATTATTTAGCGGGGTCTACCAGCTGACCGAAAGATTTCTATTTGAATATTTTACCTTTGCAAGAATTACATTTTGGAAACACCGTGTAGTCTTCATGTATATCATGTTTTATTCAGTGTCCGGTGTTGTTTTGTTGATTAAAAAGTGGAACTTTATTGTTTTGTAGTTAACTAGCTTTTATCTGCGACTTCGCTCAAATATATACCACGCAAACTTTAGCAGGTACAAGCCTTTGAGGCGTCATCGATCAAAGGCGTTAATATTTGCAAAAATGAAACGGTTGGTCAAACGCGAGCCTATCAATAATAAACCGGCCAAGTGCGAGTGGGATTCGCACACGAAGGGTTCCGTATCATAAACCTTATTTTTTATTATTTGTTGTTATAGCAGCAATCGAAATACAGAATCTGTGAAAATTTCAACTAACTACCTATTACGGTTCTTGAGTTACAGCCCGCAGAAAGACAGACGGACAGACGGACGGACGGACAGCGGAGGCTTAGTAATAGGGTTCCTTTGGTTACCATTTGGCTACGGAACCCTAAAAAAAGAGCGATCCTTAGTGTTATGATGAAAAACTAAGAACTAGCTTATCCCGTTCCCGTAGGGGTTTCGGGTAATCTCTCCTAGTGTAAGCTCCCCAGAGTGTAGGGAAGCTACATCCCAAATTTCAGCGTTTTACAACCAATAGTTTCGTCTGTGCGTTGTCTGTCAGTCACTCAATCACCAGTAACAGAAGAATTTCATTTAGATTGATTTTAACTTAAGGCTTGTATACATGCCAATGACCTTGTGCATATAAACGGAGCTAACTACTCTACGCACCACTCCGCTAGCCGCATTTTTAATTAATTATAAAAAAAAAAACATATTTTTAAAAAGTAACAAAACCAAATTATTTTCGTTTGTATTGCAAAGCAGTAGATAGTTTTTTTAGACTTTTGTTAAAAAATAAAGGAGTAAAATGGTTTCATATCAACGATTTAGAGGTGATTTGGTGTTTTTTTTTCTTATTATGTGATACCGATACATACATTCTGGCTAAACCAAATAACGTGTCATATTATGTAGATTACTACCTATTTTTTCAGATGTAATTTCTAAGTTAATGCCGACGAGAAGTTGCTTCATTTGCACGCTGTTTTTAAGCATTTCTCGAGAGAGCAGCCTTATCCTAACCATAAGGGCGCCTATCCATTTGCGTGGAGCGAGGCAGCGGAGCGGAGAAACGGAGAAATATTAACCAATGAGGTGCGGAGATTTTATTTATTTTAACAATTTATGTACACACATTACATAGAAAGATAAAAAGAAGGAAACAGAAAAATAGGTACAAAGGTAATGCTTATTTCAAAAGAAATCTCTTCCAGCATACCTGCGAAAGGAGAGTTGTATAAAAGATATGTAGACACCGTGTGTAAAAGGTATAAGTACTTACAAATAAAACAATAAACTTTAATATAACATACAAAACATAAATATTACTAAAATAAATATACACTAATACATACTAAATAATATTATAAGATAAATAATAACACATACTTATATGCAACTATGACGGTAAAGAAAGGTAGTGTTCTTTCACTCTTCTTTTAAAAACTGAAAGAGATTTGCAGTCTCTAATGTCAGGCGGCAGTGAATTCCACAGCCTAACCGCATGGGCAGTAAAGGAATAGGAGTAAAACTCAGTAGCATGGGGAGGGGACTTAAGGAGATTTCTAAGATGCGACCTGCAAGGCGCATCAGAAGGACGGGAATAGGAGAAGCGTTCTTGCAGGTAGGAAGGCGTCTTAGGGTTATCGTCTTTATGCAATTCTATTGGTTAAAATTTCTCGCTTTCTCCGCTCCGCTGCCTCGCTCCGCTGTAATGGACAGGCACCCTAAAGGGTGAAATGTGGGTGTACAATTATTTCTGCTCAATCCTTTAAGGAGTAAAGGCGTGATATTACGTAACTGTTTGCAAAAGTAGAGGCTTCTAATATTTATTACATTTTTGCGTCAGAAAACAAACATTTATGTGAAAGGATACAAGTAGGCGTCTGCCAATTTCCTGCCACAATCAGTTCGGATGAATACAGTTGAGTGCGTACGAATGTAACTGGCAGATAAGTTGGGTAATCGTATTGAAAATAGCAACGAAAATGTGTATGTAGGCTTTTTATGTGTTTGCTGATACTTTCTCTAGAAATAGCATATGTGTTTGTAGAGTAGGTAGGTATGGGAAGGCGATTCTCATGAATATCGAGTTCGTTCTTTACGAGAATAATGTTAAATAAGAAATAGGTACTAAGCAAGACGCGACGTTGATGTCATTTGTAATATACGTAGGCTCTCTATGATACTAAAAACAGTCTATGTTTGTAGGTACTGGAAGACGATTCTCGCGAATGTCGAGTTCGTAATTTACGAGTTTAAATAAGAAATAGGTACTAAGCGAGACGCGACGTTGTTGCCATTTAATGACTTTTAATCCACCTCTAATATAAGCTTCAAAAATCGATTTATATAAAACTCTTCCGTTACTGAGTGACTGACTGACAACGCACATCCGAAACTACTAGATGAAGAAAGAAGAAATTTGGCTTGGGAGGATTTCCCAAAATTTGTACGGGAACGGGAAAAAACGGGAAATACGCATACGAAGTCGCGGGTAAAAGCTAGTCTACACTAATATTATAAAGAGGAAAGATTTGTTTGTCTGTTTGAAATGAATAGGCTACGAAACTACTGGACCGATTTGAAAAATTCTTTCAGCAATGGATAGCTACATTATCAGGGAGTAACATATGCTATATTTTATCCCCGTACTCCCACGGGAACGAGAACTACGCGGGTGAAACCGCGTGACGTCCACTAGTACTGCATAGAAGCGTTTACCCCTCATGGTATTTCATACAAACTCGTAAGCCCTTATTCTTAGAAATTAATGAACCGATTTCAATGAAACTTAATACGCATACGATTTATTACGAACTGATTTTGCTGAACGCAACGAAGTGATCCGACAGAGAAAGAAAAAGTTGTGGTCATAGCTCACAGAATAAGCAAGCTGAAGTAGCAATGGGTCGGTCATATTAGCCGGAGAACCGATGACCGTTGGGGTAGACGAGTTCTAGAGTGGAGACCGCGAATCGGCAAACGTAAGGTAAAACGCCCTCAGGCTGGGTGAAGCGACGATCTTCGCAGGGTGGCTGGTAGCAGCTGGATGAGAGTTGCCGGAGCCATCGAGTCAAATGGCGTGCACTTGGAGAGGTCTATGTCCAGCAGTGGACTGTTATAGGCCAACGATGATGATGATTTTGATGTTTTTGGTACAGAGATTGGGACCCTGGAGACGGTTATAGATTTCTTTAATGGAGTGAAACCGCGGGCAAAAGCTAGAAGTTTATAAGAATTAATTTCATCAAAGAAGGCAATTTATGTTACCTTTGAGCGACGCTTATAAAAAACTCATATCTTCTTAATAATATCTTAATATATATAAATCTCGTGTCACAATGTTTGTCCTCAATGGACTCCTAAACTACTGAACCGATTTTGATGAAACTTTGTAACTATCTGTTATTTGATCCAACTTAAAAGATAGGATAGTTTTTTGGAACGGGAAAAAACGGGATACGGGAAAAAACGGGATACGGGAAAAAACGGGATATGCGCGTACGAAGTCGCGGGCGAAAGCTAGTATATATATATATATCACGTGTCACGTTGTTTGTCCGCGATGGACTCCTAAACTACTGAACCGATTTTGATGAAAATTTGTAACTATCTGTTATTTGATCCAACTTAAAAGACAGGATAGTTTTTTGAAACGGGAAAAACGGGATATGCTTGTCCAATTATAAAACTTCCGTGCTCGCTTTAAAACTCGGGTCGGAACGGGCTTAGTATGGTCATGCTCATAAAACTCATTCCTATACTGATAGAATGGAATAAAATAGAATTTTATTTTGCAAATATGGGTAATACACAGTAGTTGTTGATATATCAGAGCTCAGCCATATTTTACCATTCGGCATAATGTTCTATATGCTTGTACAAAAAGGTAGTTAGGGGTAGTAGATAGGGGACCGCACCCGAGGGTAAAAACCGGAATCCTAGTACTAGTACCATTCAAAAAACCTTTTCTTTCGGCGTTTTTAGCTTTGTGTTTGTTTTTAATCTATCGTAATAAAAATAGTAGTTTAAAAACTAAAAAACACGCTTTTAGCACGCACTAAAAATTACAAAATAATTCGGACATGTTTAATGAAAGAAAGTGTGGAGCGTTTATGTAATCTTTACTCTTTTTGGAAAAAACGTTCCACGCTTTCCTTCATCAAACTAAATGTCCGAATTATTTTGTAATTTTAGTGCGTGCTAAAAGCGTGTTTTTTAGTTGTTTAAACTATTATTTTTATTTTATACTTTTTAGTCTTCTAATTAAATTCAAACTTAATTTACTACTTACTAATTTAGAATATTAATAGGTATTTAAAGATATTTAGGTATTATTAACAAACTTTGTTGGATTTAGGTCACGTGATTACTTTTTTCGTATCCCATTCAGCAAACCCTTTCATTTAATACCCATATCATGGGGGTGCATTTCAAATAGCCAATCCGCCATCTTGGATGACCGCCATGTTGGATTTAAGTCACGTGACTATGTTTTTCGTTTTTCTAACAGCAAACCCTTTCATTTGATACCCATATCATGGGGGTGGATTTCAAACAGCCAGTCCGCCATCTTGGGGAGGCCGCCATATTGGATTTGTAATGACGTTTCTTAGCTAGTCATGTATTGTCATCAGAACTCAGAGCGTGTAAAATTTCATCCTAATCGAAGACCGGGAAGTGGGTCAAATTAAGATTCCAAAATTTTCTTATATACATAGTTACTTAAAGTGAAGCTAATAAAAGCGTGTTAAAAATGGTACTTAATACATAAAAACCCACAACTTTGTATCTTCACGTATAGTGCAAGCACTTCAGTCCAAAAAATAATAAAAACCTAGTCGTACTTGCGAACGGAGCTTTCGCAATGCTGCATATTTCGACAAAAACAAAATTTAGGTTTTGACCTAGATTCGAAATTTAGCTAACAATAAGGCTTCTCAATGGTACGAAGCCCTCATATTAAGCGAGTCTGATTCTCACTTGACCAGATTATTTTGTTGATCATCTTTCACGACTAGACGATCTAAGAGATAAGCTCATTTCATGGTCAAAAGATAAGCCAATCGGCAAGGTTGGCATCGAGGCTAATAGTCTAAGGATTACTGTTAGACTTAAATTCGTAATTTGTGGAGCTCATATTACTAATCTGAGTCCATATACAGGCTAGACACGTAACAAATGTTTGGCGCAAGTTTGGTAAGAGTACATGACGCACTGATTAATGAGTATCCGACGGTATTTCATCGCACCTTAATGTAGTTATAAATAAATACCAGTAGGTACTATTAGTGTCCTTCAGGATACCTCTTGCTGAAACTGGTGTCATATTTTCAGACTTCAGACAATCCATAAAGCCTATCAAAGATATATCAACAAATTCAACCGAAACTTTTTTGTGTACTTACCTACACTCTAAAGAGAAAATGCTGGCGGCGAGACTTTGTAAAAAGTCATAATTCGAGGTTTGGCTCTCGACTGTTTTCTCCTCCAATATTTGACCGATTTAAGAGATATTTCGCAAACTGAATAAGAAGGATATATACTGTGTCCTTATGTGATTCTTTTTTGATGATTTATTAACCGTATAAGCAATAATACTCTCACAAAATGCTCAAAATTGTCCGATCAATCGCTGTTAACAGAGCCCTGGTGTACAAATTTGCCAACTATTAATCAAAAAAGGAAAACATAGAAACACAGAATATATCCTTTTTATTCAGTTTGTGAAATATCTCTTATATTGGTCTAGTATTGGAGGAGAAAACAGTCGAGAGCCAAACCTCATCAACGTCTTTTATAATGCGCACAGCAAGGGAGTGCAACTCTCTACCTGCGTCTGTGTTTCCAAACGCTTACAACCCTAATCTCTCCAAAGTTAGAGTGAACAGGCTCCTTCTGGGTAAGCTCGCTCCATCGTAGACATTGTCTCGGTCATATCTGACCTAGACTAGAGTCAAGAGCAAACCCATCACAAATAAAAAAATAAAAAAAAACCTCGAAATATGACTTTTTACATACAAAGTCTCGCCGCCCGCATTTCCGCTTAATGAAAATTATTCTGGATTGTTAATAATAGACTACTTTAGATTACAATACAAGATCTGAATCTAGCTAGGATACAAACAATATGTGCTACGGCAGAAATTTTAATACTAACGAAATCAATTGTTTCAGTTGATTTAGTTTCAGACTCACCACCCCTTGTGCAGATCAATTAGATTTGATACCACGTGCTATCTCCGTGTCAGAAATTAATACGATGTTATACAATTATGACGTGTGATTCAAAGGTGTTACTGAAACTAACTGACTTACCTAGATCCCTCATGGAATACCTTGAAGGATGGGAAATCATCAAATGACTCCTTCCGCTCTGGGTGGAGCGTAAGGGAGTGTCAGACTCTTACTGACTAAATCCCATCCGTGTTCCTCCTAATGCCCTTTGCGTTCCAGAGCCGCGGTGACTCTTTCGAAAATTTCCGCAACCCTGGCATTCATGGAATACCTACCTAACATAAACCGTCAGAGACACATTGTGAAACAATGGATACTTAACGGGTTCACAGTCCGCACAATCGTCACAATAGTTAAACAATTTGTGTAAAACACAGGTGGTTCATGGGACCAAGACAGCAAAAAAAAATATGTAAAATTCTAAGAAATGGTCATGTTGTAACCACACCAGAAACACCGACTTCAAAAATTGAAGTATGATGGGCATTTTTGTATGGAGCCTGGCCTGATGACCATTAGAATTCTAACGCATGTCAACTTATTGTTTATAGCCGGCTATTACTATAGCAAAACATTTTATCACTAAAAACCACCGGGTTTGTACCTACAGTCGAGGACAAAAGTTGTTATTTTTTTTGACGATTTTTTGTGATAATTAGATCTATAGCTGATAAGTTTATGCTGAGCCCATGTTCTGCTGGTTTTTGCTAAAATTCATCACTTTGGTAAGTAGATACCCTTTTTTTAGAGATAGGAAATAACCAAATGACTCCTCCCGCTCTGGGTGCAGCAGAAGGGAGTTGGTAAATACCCATAGATGGTTAACAATATTTTTACATGGACTGTACCAAAAAAAGGTTTCTTATAAGTAAATTTTTATTATGGTTATCACAGACATCATAATATTACAAAATGATACAGGTAACAATATATCTAGAATCACCTTTTAACGCTAATAATAGTGGCTTGCATTCAGACACGAGATCGATAGTAATTAAAATGTAATCTAAATAAATACTTTACTGTTTAACTACATGATGGATGTTATGATCACAAGTTGGATTCGTATTTGAATTGTGTTTATAAGTAATGGGTAAAATAAAATGGACGTTCAAACAACAGAGTTGAAATACATTTCATATGAAAGCTTAGATTCAGTATTTAATTTTGTAATCGTTCGTGCTACTTTTGCTTAATGCCATAGAACGAAGAAGACCGCGCGATGCGTAGGTAACGTGTCCACGACCTATTTACCGACAACGGTGACATGTTTTCAAAGACAACGTTCCTGAGTGACCCGAGTGTCAAACTTAATTGGCGCTATATATCCTATATAATATAATAAACTATAACTTATAATAAACTACTAAAAATGTTAACTTACATAATTCATGAATTCAGTTCAACGTTTTATAGATTTTGTTAGATTTGTTACTAAAAGTTTAATTATTCTTGTTTGTTAGACTCGTTTTAAAAAATGACAGTATTTGTTTTGTTTCAGTGGTGTGTGGAGTTTAATAAAGTCAAAGTTAAAACGTTTAGTTCAATTAGGCCATAAGAAAGCACTTTTGAACGTCTTATTGGACATCTGTACCGGCTTAATTCACTCTTGACCCCCAGCTCAAAATAGTTGCAGATCTGATATCTCTTTAACCCGGCATTTCACAGCCTTCTACTCATATGAAAATTGATGCTTATGATACGAGCTTTCATTTGATATATATATGGTTCTTATTGGACATACCAGCGAAGTTCACTCTTGACTCCCAGGTCATGAAACTGCAGGTCTGATATCTCTTTATCCCGGTATTTCACAGCCTTCTACTCATAATGAAAATTGATGCTTTCATTTGATGTATACATGGTTCTTATTGGAAATACCAGCGAAGTTCACTCTTGACTCCCAGGTCATGAAACTGCAGGTCTGATATCTCTTTTACCCGTTATTTCACAGTGTTCTGCCCTTACTGAAAGTTGATGCTTATGATGTAAGCTTCCATTTGATGTATATGTGGTTCTTATTGGACATACCCGCCAAAACCGCCTGTCATTGTTTATTTTATACTTTGTAGTAGTTTTTATTTGGAAGTCGTATCGTATTATCTTGTATTTTTTTTAACGTGGATGTACCTACGTTACGTTAGAATGATTTCAGAATTTCACTCGTGTGAAGCAGCAGAGAAAAGCTAAACAAAATTTTTTAAAGATAAAAGTTACCAATCTAATTCCCTCACAAAGACACCAACTTTTCTTATATCTATAAAATTACCTGAATCTGAAAGAAAAAAACGTAAACGTAAAGTTAGTCCAGTACATAACAAACTTAATATAAAAACCGGACAAGTGCGAGTCGGACTCGCCCACCAAGGGTTCTGTACAAATTTGTAGGTACATATATTACTTTAAATAAAGACAATATTTTTTTATGATTTAGTAAGAAATGTAATTATAAATTTTTCCCTATACTTTTAGTAATAAGACGGTATTACTTGCCAAATTTCACAGTTCTAGGTCAACGGAAAATACCCTATAAATTTTGATTCCCTTGAGAGTCGAAATACACGTTTTTTGCGGCATAAACAGACGTATCTTTTTTTACGTTAGCCAAGAAGTTTGGTTTTTTCACAGCTTAAAGAGACTGTAGATCTGAATATATGGTTTTAATTTCAACTCGATACCTCCACGCCACCATCACTTTGTTTTCCGTTCGTCCGTCTGTCAAGATCCATTATCTCGGGAACACGTAGAGATATCAAGTTGAAATTAACCATATAAGTACTCAAGTCTACGGGCCCTTGAAGCAGTGAAAATATCAAAGTTCTAAGTTAACATAAAATAAAATACGGCCATTTATGCGACAAATAACGTATACTTCGATACTCTCAAGGGAATCAAAATGTATAGGGTATTTCCCGTTGACCTAGAACCGTCTTATACTACAAGTATAGGAAAAAGTCTTTATTTAAAATAATATGTACCTACAGAATACGGAACCCTCGGTGGGCGAGTCCGACTCGCGCTTGGTCGGTTTTTTTTAAATCGGTTTAAAAGTACTAGAATAATATTATAATATCACATATCAATCATATCCTATGTGCCCAAACATGTAGGTGCCATCTTATTTCAGCTGCATCATTACATAGACCTGCTCCATTGCACCATAATTACCTATTGGATGGCCTCCGAAGTTATAAAATGATTCCAAGTTTAAGTTTAATCGGATTTACGAACGAAAATTACATTTTTTTAGATTATCCTTTAACAAAAATCTAAGTAATCACATAAACGTTGTTACCTTTTTATAATGTTAGCTAAAGTTGAAATAAAGACATTCCATTAATAGTAATAGTGGTCAAATGTATGCCTATTAATAGTAAACAAAAAGTAATTAGTTTCACATTCAGGAGACAGAAATCAGATTCAGGTAATTTTATCAAAGAGATACATGAAAAGTCCCGGAGATAACTTGTAGACCCGATACCGGTCTTTAGATGACCGGTATTCAGTAAATGTCTGCGAGCTCCAATCATAGAATAGCTGTCTAGGATATTTTCTTTTACTTATTTCCATCACTTTGATAAAGTTGATAAATACTACTACTTGGGTTAGTCAGGTAGGAATTTAACCTTTGAATTTTTACGCTTTGGTGGACAAGATTCTTTTAGGACGAGTTTTTATAGTTCGACAAAATAATGTTATGTATTTTCTATATAAAGCAAGCTGTTAAAAAAAAATCACTAATTTCTTCCGCTTTGGGCGGAGCAGAAGGGAGTGTCAGACTTTTACCGACTAAACCCATCTGTATTTCTACGAATGCCCTTTGCGTTGCAGGGCGGCGGTGACTCTTGCAATTAAATTCCGCAACCCTGCCAGGGTTGCGAAATTTAGCTGTTGCCTGCGAGTTCATTTGCATGTATTTTGTATTGAACCATTTTAACCTGTGAACACCCGGTCGCAATAGACGTCGCGACGAAACAACAATTGAATAGTTTTATTGTAAAATCGGCGGTCGCCATGTTTTTTGGTCGATCGGGGGCCATAGGTCAAAGTCAAATGATTTATTTCAACTAGACCAATAAAGGCACTTTTGAACGTCAAATTAAAATAAAATAAAATATTATAGTGACTCTAGTCGTCCGTTCGCAAAAGGTAGATTCTTATGGAGAAGAACGGACAAGAAACTCCATAGTTACTCTTTTCAAAAATAAGCTTTACAATATTTGCATACATTAATCAGTTGATTATATGTGAGGACGAGGCTCCCAAAAAAACACTTATGTACTACTAATAGGTACAATAAAGAAATACCAGCAGAGGTAAAATTAATAAGTTTGCTAGTAAGGGAACATAATACTCACATACGTACAAATTTTTGCAAGTATTGATTTATATGATCAGTGTGTGAGTTAAATTAAATATGAAAATCAGTAAATACACCTGTTTACATAGTAAATATTAATACAATAAACACAAACATATCAACCAGTTTCACTATGTCTACTACACCCTAGATTGTCATATGGAGCAGGACCAGCATGTTTACAAGCATTCTTATCTTGAATATAATCATCTAATTTGTAATATTCTTGTTCACAAAATGTCTTTTTTACACACGTTTTAAATTTTCTTTCATTTAATTCTAATATTTCAGAAGGAATTTTGTTGTAACATTTAATACAGTACCCCATGAAAGATGTTCTTACTTTGGATAATCTAAAAAATGGTTGATCTAGTTTATTTCTATAAGATATTATTTTTTATTATTATGGTTTATTTCTATAGAATGTGTTTTTTTTTTTAAAGAAGTTTAAACCGCGTGATTTGGTATGGCATGTGGGATGCCATTATGCGTCAATTTCAGTTGACGCCCAATGGCACACACGTGTGCCAACGAAAAATTCGAAAGCTGAAGAAGGAGAGAATTCCTTGTCCCTATTTATGATAATGATCGGTTAAATGGTTAAAGCGTGAAAAGGTAACAGGCAGGTTTATTTTCGAATTTTAATATGGTATAAAGGTACAATGTATGTAGCACAACAACTAATTCTTCAACATACAACAACAACAAATAAATCTTTCAGACAGAGAATAAAAGATAGACGATTTATAAACCATCAATCTTTTTAATCTGTCGACATTTTTTGATCTTTTAGTTTTTCAAAGTCTACGCTAACCTGAAAATCAGTCAAACTTGGGCATTCAAATTTGGGATTCTATTCTTTGATCCAAAAATACTTTTCTAAATTAGTCTCTTTATGCCAATACTTTATGCATAGGACAAAACCTGTAGCCGGTCAGTACGAAAAAACGGAACCCTATAGAATCAGCCAAATTAGCTCCGATTCTATAACTAATGATTTTGAAGTTAAAAGGAAAAAAAAAGAAGAAAATTACCTACGAAACCACTGAGCCTAGAATTAAAAGCCATAGTTTTGTTTTATAGATAAAAGCATAGACTTTTATTTAAAAAAAAAACTAAGATTCGCTGGGAACCCTTTGCGTGCGAGTCCAAATCGCATTCAGTCAGTTTTTTCTTTATCACGTTCAACCTTCAACTTCATTGCACAAAAACCTGCCTTTTTATGTAAACTAACAACATTAGAATGACGTGTGGCTCTTCTCATGTCAGCTGTTCATTTGTCTACATCTCCACATGAGTGACAAGGGTAGACGTTTTCAAGTGAGTACAACTGTGACATGAATACAAAAGTAACTTAGAATGTACTCGTGTGGGGTTAATAGTACTATCTTATTTGAGAGATGACTGACAATGTGGCAGCGATGGAAAGCCTCCCACAATGTAGACTGACGACCTGGTTAAGGCTGCGGCATTGGTGAATCCAGGGGTAGGGGCTAAGGGGCTCAAGAATACCCACCCCCCCAAAAAACCAAGATTTCTTTGGTAGTCTACAACTTAACGAAGTTATATGACCGAATTGAGCTTCTTGGTATTACGTTAACATCTACCCTCAATTTTGGCCCTTTCATAGTGGCAAAGGCTTAAGTGGCTGCCAGAAAGTTGGGGGTCCTAGCAAGGTGAGACGGTACTTCACGCCGGAACAGCTGCTCAAGCTCTATCAAGCGCAAGTTCGATCGTATATGGAGTACTGCCCTCATCTATGGGACGGATATGCCAAGCCGGACGGATATGACAGCCAGCTTGATGCCCTTGAGTCAATTTTGAAACGAGCCAAAAGGATCGTCGGTAACGACAGGCTCGTCGAGTCGAAGCTCCAAAGTCTTGAGCATCGACGCCGATTTGCTGGCCTGTCGGTTTTCTATCGGTTGCATTTTGGGGAATTGCATGATTTAATTCCACCAAGCCCGTTCCATCATCGGACCACAAGACGAACGGCGATGCACCACCGGTACATGGTGGACATCCCACCCACACGCACAAAACGTTTTGGGAACACATTCATAGTGCGTACAGCTAAGGAGTGGAATTCCCTGCCCGAGTATGTGTTTCCAGATAGCTACAACCTGGGAGTCTTTAAGACAAGAGTGAATAGGTTGCTTCTAGGCAAACGTGCTCCATCTTCGACCGCATCATCGCGAACCAGCAGGTGAGATATTGGTCAAACGTATGCCTATCTATAGTAAAAAAAAGTTATTGATGAATTTACGAAACAACAACGACAAACATTATACGTTTAATTATACGTTAAGCAAAATAAAATGTTATATGCTTTTCGTGTTTGCTTTGCTACCCACACTCACCGAGTTTGAGCTTAGCTAACGGGTCGCAAACAACAATCCTGGATCCGTCCCTGGGCTGCGGGTATACGCTGGTTGCGAGTCACACAGTACCCGTCGATGTGGCGATATTTGGTGGAGGCCTGTAGTGGATGTCATTCGGCTGAAATAATGATGATGATAACACTGCGAAGCTGTTAAGACCGTGATAAGACCTAAAGCGCGATCACTGTCAGATTATATAAAAGAAAGAAATGGGGGTGAAACAGCGATAGCAGTTTATTGAAAACAAAGTATAAATATGTATATGCTATTATAATATACTTTAATAACCAAGTTTTGCAAAATTATTTACCTATTTAATTTTATTTATTATTTATCTTTGACTTTCTCGGGTCCCTGGAGACCCGGTCCTTTGGTAGGCGTAAGAGGGGCTAACTCGCAGAGGCCCCGGCTAGACATTTCAAATGGAATGTGGCACCAACCTACGATTATCCCTGTATACACTGTGAAAGTATACCCAAGGACAATCTCATTATTGCAGAATATGGAAACAAAAGAAGAAACGCTATGGGCTTGGATGGTTTAGTGGATTGATAATAATCGTTTACTATGGAAGAACTATTGGCCCCTGCCTGACCACTGACAATTAAAATGGCTTTAAACTGGCAAAGGGTGACACTCAATAAATTATTTATATTGTTATCAAGTTTAAGCACATTGGCTAGTCTCTTAAGTGAGAGGTAATTTTATCCGAAATAATGTTTGGAGGAAATAATTTTTTCGCAATTGTAGTCAAAATTAAAAAGGGAGATCAAATCTTTTTCCAAATTTTTGTAACAAAATTATTTAGAATCATATCTAGTGTTCTTAAATTATTGTGTAACATTGAATTTTATCTCAACGTTACCGTTCCACGTGTTTTGTGGATATTGTTCGCGTATTGCGTGGACGTCAAACTTTTAATCCACAGTTTCACAACCAAGTTCAGAAAACTAGTTTCATAGCTTGGCAATTGCATTGACGTGCATTGCCTAGAAATTTTGAGTTTTGTATTTGATATGTTGTTTGTTTACTTGCCGGAATAGGTTTTCCAATGTTTTGTTGGTCAGTAAATAAATTGTCCAACAAAGACTTTCTACTTCTAGCAAAAGCTTGGGAGATTCTACACGTCAAGTCCAAATCATAAGCTCAACCACATATCCACTTGCGGAATTTGTTCGAAAGAGACACCGCGGCCCTGAGGGGCTACTCTCTAAGCCCGAAGTCCGTAGTTTCGGGCTTAGTTGCGGGCGTATTTTACTCTGTATCACCTAAACACTAAGAATTAATGACAACACGATTTGAGAGTTACTATTAAATTGTGTCTGCAGGTGATACAGAGTAGAATACGCCCGCAACTAAGCCCGAAACTACGGACTTCGGGCTTAGAGAGTAGCCCCCCTGGAACGCAAAGGGCATTAGGAGGAACACGGATGGGTTTTTTAGATAATAAGAGTCTGACACTCCCTTACGCTCCGCCTAGAGCAGGAGTCGTTTGATGATTTCCCGTCCTAAAAAAAGGCTAAATATATAACATTCAAATCGTTTATATAGATCGGTAAGTACATTAGCGGTGGTAAGTATAAAGGAATGAAAATAGGCATTTCAAAGCTACGGAAACACCCTATTATTTCTATTTGTGGCCGAAATAACTAATAACAAAAAAAAATCTTTTTACATTTTTAAGTTAGTTAAGCTGATGTACCAAAACAAAATTGTACGTCAATTTAAACAATTACTGTAGGTATTTTAGGTTGTTTTGATGTAGGTACAATATAGAATTGAAAGAAAGAATTGAATTTAGAGTCCTTTACAAACAAAATTACTTTAGACATACGTCTACAAAGATTGGCTTAAACAATATCAAAAGCATGAACTTCATGCGAAGAAAAATCATAGCTACGCGGCTTTAATTTTCGGGTACGAAAAGCGGTAGAGCGTTCTACCATAATATGAAAGGAACGCTTCATTGGATATTTGAGGCCCTTGAATACCCCTACGTTGAGTTCGTATTGAACGAACAAACAATTTTTCAGCAGTTTATTAGTAGTAGGGACTTATGTTGGTACCCTTCTGTGAATATTTATAACATACTTAGCTTATAGAGCGCGAAGGTAATATCTGTTAATCTTCACACGTTACTTGTTGGTATTATAACTTGAAATGATCAATAAACAGTATTTTGGCTTACAGTAGGAATTATCTAAAGAGTAACAACACACGCACAAATCGTTTTGGGAACACATTCATTGTGCGTACAGCTAAGGAGTGGAATTCCCTGCCAGAGTCTGTGTTTCCTCATAGCTGCAACCTGGTAGTCTTCTAGGCAAGCGTGCTCCATCTTCGATCACATCATCGCTTACCATCAGGTGCGATGGTGGTCAAACGCGTGCCTATCAATAGTAGAAAAAGAGATTTTTTAAATGGAGCTTGTGGATAAGTTATCAAACTTGGCACAGCAATGGACTTGCCACGATTGGCGCAGTTGTTGAGCACTGCGTGTCGCAGGTTCGATTCCCGCACGGAACAAATGTTTGTATGGCCTACAGATAGTTGTTCCGGGTCAGGATGTTTGTGTATGTGAGTTTATTTGTTTGTAAACGCTAGCGTAACACGGAAAAGCTTTTTATGAAAAAACTGGCCAAGTGCGAGTCGGACTCGCGTGCAAAGGGTTCCGAACGTATTTAATTTTATTAACATGTTATTTTAACATTTTAGACTTCTTATAGGTTTTCCAGTAATGAATAAGTAAAGATCTATTATCTCCATTTTTTTTTTAATTTTAGGCTCAGAAGTTTCGGAGATTAGGGTGGAATGGTCATTTTTCGTCGAATTTCTTAAATAACTTCAAAACCATTAATTTTTAAATTATGAAAAAAAATATAAGCAAAATCCTCACAGTAAGCCCTTTCATTTGATACGTCAGTCAATATTGTTCAAAAAACTTCTTTTTTTATTTTCTAGTTTTGACCCCCATAAGTGACCCCCATACTAAAAATTTAGTGAATTTACGTTACACGTCCGCGTTTGGGTAACAGAAGTCCATATGTGTACCAAATTTTAACAGAAACTGGCTGTGACAGACGGACAGACAGACAGACACCCGAGTGATCCTATAAGGGTTCCGTTTTTTGTTAGAACCCTAAAAAAAAAAAATAATAACTTAACTAATAATAAGTAAGCTACGCTTGCTAAGGTCGACCCAAAGGTTCGAGGACGGATGACCACCCTACAGTATATACAGTGATAAAAAAAAATATAGGTAAAAATGCGTCACACACGTCATTTTGTTCAGGAATTTAATCAAGACCAGTTTTTGCCCCTGACTTCGTACGCGCACATCCTGTTTTCTCATGATCCCGTAGGAATTTCGGGATCTCCTCTCATAGCGTTCCCCTACGCTCCCCAAGGAATCTACATGCCAAATTTCAGCTCTCTACGACCAGTAGTTTCGGCTGTGCGTTGTCTGTCAGTTACTTAGTCATTCAGCCACTCAGCCAGTCAGTAACGGAAGAATTTTATATATTAGCATAACTTAACTTTAAGAAAATGTAAAGTACTGTTATGTTAAACTGTGGTCTAATAACTAAACCCGTTGGTTTATACAATTCCATGTGTATATTGGTTTTAAATAATAATACCTCGTGGAAAGACAAATTCTCTGACCTCGCATTGGTGTTTCTTCTCAGAGTGGTCAGCAAAGAAACACCGGTCTCATCTATACTAATCTATCATCATCATCATCATCATATCAGCCGAAAGACGTCCACTGCTGGACATAGGCCTCCCCCAAGCGTCGCCACAACGACCGGTCCTGTGCGTCTCGCATCCATCGGCTACCCGCGACCTTCAGCAGGTCATCGGTCCACCTTGTGGGAGGCCTTCCAACGTTATGTCTTTCGGTACGCGGTCGCCACTCCAGAACTTTTCGGCCCCATCGACCATCTGTTAGGTTCTTTCCTTGGAGAGTGTAGGGGACCAGTAAGAGAGGATTTCCCGGAATTGCTACGGGAACGGGACAAAACAGGATTTGGAACGCGGATATACCTAATCAAGGTCAAAAGCTAGTAAATGATAAGAATACGTTTATTTTGTAAATATACAGATTAAAAATACGTTGCCTGAGCCCGAAACACGTCGATCTTTTTAACCGACTTCAAAAAAAGGATTAGGTTCTCAATTCGGATGTATTTTTTTTATGTTTGTTACCTCATACCTCCGACATTTATGAACCGAATTGAAAAATTCTTATTTTATCTGAAAGGATATACCTCCCGACTGGTCCCATTGTCACCAAGTCAGAATCTGATGATGGGATCCCATAAAAATCAAGGGAAACCCTCAAATTTTATAGGCACATACAATGTTTTTCTTAAACTTTCTAACGCAATTCAGATATTTGTGACTGGTAATCATCATATCATGTTGCTGAGCTGATGATGGAAGGTATAAATTAGGATCTGATGAAGAGATCCCATGAAAAATGTTTGTTCAGCGATATTTTCGCCAATTGTCAGCAGATTTGGCTGTTTCTTTTTTTGTTTGGAAGAGTATTTTCTAGACTGATCCGATTCAATTTGGTGAAGATCTGATAAAGAACTTCGGAGGTAGGCAACGGAACTCTTCAATACATGATAGCAAATGGATCGGGATTGCTGAAATCGCATTTCTTTTTATTGTTTACACCAGTTCTTAACATAACATCTCGCCGGTACGCTGTTAATGGGTACGCAGGTAGGTACCAATAAAAAGTGAAAAATAACGGTGTCAAAAAACTAAAAAATAACAAAAAACACCGACTTCCGAAATTAAAGTTATTTTATACTTTGTAGTGTTTTGTTTTTGGAAGTCGGTTGTATTTATTGTTATTTTTTTTTTGTCAATTTAAACAATGTGAGGCTGGTGTTTTCTGCTGACTACTCTGAGAAGAAATACCGAAAACAGTCTGAAGATATCTTTCGGCTTATTAGTATTATAAAAGCAAAATAAATTTGAAGTTGCATAAATCAACGAGATTAGTGATTTGACCAGACTTGCTTATTCAATAGTATTGTTATGTCGCCTTAAATATATTCCGGAAACACATGCGAATCCCTTGATTTGTGATAATGGCTCTGAATGCACGAGCACGGCTGGACTTTTAATAGTTTTATAGCCATTTTAGCGCTTTACAGCTATGGAAGCAGCAGAAGTGCTTTTTTAAGGATAAAAAAGTAAAGCGGGCATTTTTACACAGCTTTTCAATTAAAACTGTTCAGTAATGTTTTTTTCGCCATTTCTGTGGAATCGTGTTCATTTGTTTGAGACGCCTAGCATTTAAGCTCCGATTTTATGAAGGTTGGCTATAGAATATTATGTACCTCAATTTTGGAATAGATCATCTAATGACTTCCCCTAAGCTCTTCAACCTGCATGTTTGTTGCTCAATTAATAATTTTTGTATGAATAATATTAGCTATGTGGATGACATGGTGCTGCTGAGCCCAACTGTCAGTACAATACTTAAACAAGTATAGGTTACGCTTTTTAAAGCCGACTGTGCAAACTTTTTACATGAGTAGCCTGTGGGTCAGGTATACTCAAAGGTCGATCAATGCCTTGCGCGTCCAGTATAATAATGGATTCAGGGTGCTGCCCCGCTTTTGTAGCGCTTCGGGAATGTTTGTGGAGGCTCAGGTTGATGGTTTCCATGCCATAATGTGCAAGCGAACCGCCTCCTTACTGAGCAGAATGCGGGGCAGCACTAACAGTATCCTTAAAGTAATTGCTGAGAAGTATGACTCGGCAGTCATGAAGGCCTTCGGATTCTAGTCTGATAGCGATGCAATCTAGGTTGAACTCGAGTGAAAGGTTTCACGACTATACCTACCAAATTTTTATGTACCCACTCTTTTGTAATGTGTTTACTAACATAGTTTGTAAGATATTTTTGTGACTTAAAAATTGACTATTCATCTTAATAAACGATCTTAATTCGTGCGAACCAAGTCGATTTTTAGGGTTCCGTACCAAGGTTGCTAACGGAACCCTATTTATTAATAAGCCACCGCTGTCCGTCTTCCTTCAGTTTATTCGTTTTATTTCTGTCTCGCTGATATAAAAATGTCTTCTAGAAAAAGATCGAATCTTTCACAATATAGCAAAATTCTCAAAGTCGGCTTTGTTCGAACACTATTCTAACTAACTCGAGAACGGCTCGACCGATTTTCATAGTTTTTGTGTTTTATTCCGGACGAAGACTAATTCCTTCGTCCGGAATAGCATAATGAGAACTAAAATACAAAAAAAAAATGAGTATGTAGGTAGGGTAGGTAGGCAGGTAGGTAGGGTAGGTAGGCAGGTAGGTAGGGTAGGTAGGTAAGGTAGGTGAGGTAGGGTAGCTATGGTAGGTAGGTAATTAGGTAGGTAGGTTAGGGTCGGTAGGTAGAGTAGCCAGTTGACGGGAGCGAAGCCGCGCGGGTCAGCTAGTCTTAATAAATAAATTGATTAATAATAAAATAGCCTTGGGCAGTAGCACCTTTTTAAAATACTCAGAATGCTTTTGTCAGTGCCGGGACGCATTACTATACAGCTCGTTCATTAGGTATACAGATTTATTTTAATATGGATAATATATCCATGGAACATTGTCGCAACGTTATTTACCTGCCACTGTTTGAGAATATTCAATTGAAAAACGTAATGTATCCAATTTCTGAAAACAAAGTTGTAATTTACCTGTAAACACCTTTTTAGCACATTTAGTGCCAAGAACTCAGCGTATGGGTCGAGCGTGATTCGTTCATGTGCCCACAACCCGTATCTGAGTCGTCGTTTTAAGTAGCCATATGTGACTTGTGTTCATGCGTGGGTTGTGGGCATACGAACGAATTGTTGTTCCGCCCATGTGTTGAGTGCTTGGCACTAAAAATGTAAAAACACTTTTGCACTTGGCACTGAAAGTGCAAATCGCTGGTCATCAAACCAAAAACCTATTAAAACAATACACATTAGGATTATTAATTTCAGTACTATTCATGAAAACTGTACGTAACATTACAGTACAAACGAACAGTACACATCGAAATATAACATTTAAAGCTACACTAGATTACTGAGAACTCGTTACTTTTGACACATGTATGTGTTTTCATTAAAACAGTCGACGAGTGTTGCCAGAATTTACCGCTATTCGCTTTGAAACAAATTTTAGTTTTCGTTTATTTCCACGAACCATGAATTTGGCTCTAAAACTCCAGGGAGTTATGTTAGATGAAATTTATCTTTTTGACAGCACATAGTATGGGTCGACAGGATGGAGTAGGTTATAACCTTATCCGCGGTTTCTTAAAATAGTAATAAGAAGTATTATAAGACTCAAATAAAGAAGCTTATATACAGTCAGGTGAGTTATGTCTGGAGCTGGCCTATTAAGTACTTTTAATTAAATATAATAATAATAATAATAATTTATTTACTTCAGATATCAAGTATCCATATTTAAAATTCTCACACGTCAACTTAAAAAAAATACAAAAATAAAATTGAAATTAAAATAACACTGAACCAGCCTTTTTTTACCGTATACGATTTAATGTTCTATACAGCTAAACTACTGCCAGCAGCTGACAGTTTTTCAGTGATATTTTCAAAGGCCAAAAATACACAATCTGTGAAAAATTTCTTCTATCTATTACGGTTCTGGAGATACAGCCCGCTGACAGACAGACGGACGGACGGACGGACAGCAGAGGCTTAGTAATAGGGTTCCGTTGGTTACCTTTCGGGTACGGAACCCTAAGAAGAAGCAGAGCCTTTTTTTTCATGGTTTTACTACTGCTAGTATCTATATAATATAAGCTGTAGGATGTATTTAGTATTTCTTTTTGAAAAAGGTTTATTCCAAAACCTGGTAAAAACTGTGCTCAGTTATTTACATCGTTTTCCTCGACATACAGCCATGTTATGAATTCATCTCGAATTGTATCTGTGTCAAATAAAATACCCATAGCTCCCCATGGAACAGGAATATTTAATAACTACCTACATTTAAGTAAAGCGGCCATATTTATGAGGCGAAGAACACGGAAAACCTTTCTGGAAGGTATTAATATACAATCGAATGAATGAATACATTGTTATGATTTATATTCAGTTGAATATGAAGCGGGAAGTAAGAGTTCCTGGCTACATAATAAACAGCCGTACAAATCGATCTCCAAGGTTAAGCAACACTTTCCGAGGTCGATCCGTGGATGGGTGACCATTTTAATATACTGAGACTAACTACTGTTGCTGATGATCTTTTACAGTCGCTAAAAGTAGTCTCAATATTTCTCTGGTGGGTAGAATTCGCAACGTAGTCATTCGCCAGTGGACTAAAGTCACCGGCTTGCGCATAGAATCAGCATGCTGAAGTGGAAGTGGGCCGGCCATGTCTGTAGACGGACAGACGGTCGATGGAGCAGCTAGTCTATTCTGTAAGAAACTATTTCGATATCGAGCTTCACCTGAGTGATCAAACTCACAAAGTGAGCTTTATTGCACACAACATAAAGGTCTTCATTTGAAACTCACCTCGAATTCTACTGTCGAGATACGAAAATGTTGTTAGAGAATAGCACTACTGACTTGTGTTAGAGACCGCGTATGGGCAAACGTAGTGTGGGACGCTCTACGGATCGATGATTTGAAGAAGGTGGCTGGCAGCGAATGGATGCGGACTGGTCAAGACCGGGTTGGTTAGCGCTCTTTATAATAATAATGCTAATCATTTTATCAGGCAATTGAGGCAACAATACAATTAAAACAAAACAAAACAGATACAATACACAAAATTATCTTAAACAATAATAAACTAATACATAATATAGTAAAAACCTTATTAAAACTATAACTACAACGAAACGTTGTCGGCGTCGTGTTTCGCTGCGTGGCGTCGCGTAAACGTCCTCGGAAACGTTGAAATACGACATCTTTCGGCCAAAAGTCCTCTTTTAAGATCTCTAGATGGTGGGTTGGAACTCGAATCACGAACGACGTAAAGTTGATGTTGTGGCGCGATTCCAACCTTTCGACCCTCAGAGTCCACTTGGTCTTCTCTTTCAAGTACTGCACGATTTCCTCAACCCTTGTAGAGTGATGCAGACGCGAAATAAACAGCTGCGTCGAAGGGACAGCAGGGCGAAGCAGCATGGTGGATCCACTCGGTGCGGTACCGCACTGATTACGACAGCAGGGCTTCTTCTTCCTCTTCTTTTCTACTTTAGTGAAACTCTCTTCATCAACTTGGCCCATTCCTGACAATGAGCTACGAGTCGCAGTCAGGGCAGGTTGAGTATCCTTCTTTTCCCCTATTTTGGCTCTTTGGGGGAGGCTTACGTTCAGCAGTGGACGGTAATTGGCTGATATGAAGAATAGTCAGAAGTCAGAAAATCTGTCACCAGTCTTACGTATCATTATTGATTGAAAAGGACAGTCTCTCCAAATACTAGTATGAGTATTAAGATGCGTCCGTTAAAACTGAAACCCGTCCTCAGCATAGTAGGAATAAGGCACTTGTCTCACCGCCGACGAGGAGACGATTAGGTATCGACAATTTGCTCGCTGAGGAAAGGGACGAAAGATATAGATCTCATGTGAGTAAAAGAGACACATACATTTATAGTCGATAACTGGCAGTTCACACTGCTGGCGAGCCGGCTCTTACCACTAATTGATCGCAGCGACTAGAGCTTTCAAAGATTGTACTCGCTCAGCGACATTCGCTCGGCGGTACTCGCTTGGCGGTCAAAACTCACCAACGGCGGTAAATTTATTTATTTATTTAAGGGACAAGAAAACAGTTACATGTTAAGGTTTAAATAAAACTATGAGTAAAATAATGAATTGGTAAACATATAACCCATACCATTGTCCACGGATTAATATGTAAAAATAGGAAACGGAAGAGTAGACGAGATTGTTCATCGCGTTATAGTTCTTAGATTATTTAATTCTACCTATAGTACGGGCCGGAGCAAGTATTGCGAGTAATTGCCCGTCGCACAAAAGCACTCGCTTAAAGCCGAGCGACAAAACTATCGAAAGTTTTCACTCGCTACTCGCTGCTCGCCAACTCGTTTCAAGTTTCAAGCTTTACTCGCTGCTCGCTGACCGCCGACGCCGGCGGTGAGACAAGTGCCTAAGGCTAGGCAGGATGATACGTACTTTGATTGATTAAGTGGGAAAGTAAGCAGAATCTAAATTAAGTTAGGTAACTAAAATTATTATTCGATGATTTATTCACTTGTTGCTTGATCATTACTTTACAATTTCTTTTTTTAAGGGAGTCTAGGTCTTCTAAAAAACACTGGTAACTGATGCGAGCAGTGTTTTTATTTGTTATAATAACTAGCTCGCCCGCGACTTCGTATGTGCATATCCCGTTTTTTCCCGTCACCATAGGAATTTGGGGAAACCCTCTCTTAGTACTCCCCTATGGAGTGTATGGGAAGCTACATGCCAAATTTCAGCTTTCTACGACCAATAGTTTCGGCTGTGCGTTGTCTGTCAGTCACTCCCTCATTCAGTAAAGGAAGAATGTTATATATTAGGATAATCTTGCTTCAATTTATTACCTACCTACCTGCCAAAAATATTCAGATAAAAATAATAGGAAAATAAATATGAACTTTATCAAATCAACACCCTCTCCTTGTACTAAGGCATTAAAATAAAACAGTTATAAAAACTAGATTGAAACATAGACAGCTCGTTACTTTGACCACCTTTTCAAAGGCCGACCTTTTTTAACTTTCATTAAAATTCAGCCTACAGAATTGGGTAGACGCCCTTTTGCTTTGAAAGCTGTTATTTCGGTTATTCTGATGGTATAAAAAATAATCTAGACGGCATAAAAACGTTCTAATCTACCCGGTCTATCGCAAACCAGTAGGTACTTGATAAAACATTTTATTTTTCAGGAAAAACAGGACAGGCCTTCAAAATAAACAATTCTACAATGTGCAAAATAACTTTCATTTCGGAAGTCGGTGTCAAACGACATTTAAACAAAAACGGAACACAAACTCTGTTGTATTGAGGTCGTTCGATTCGAGTCACGAGAAGCTACAAATTTTGTAAACAAAGAACTTTTACTAATTTACCAAGCGACAACAAATAATCCCAAATTCAATCAACTCACAGTAACATACGTGTAATACGAAACTAACGAGCAATTGCACTTGGTCGGGTTATATCTTATCGATATGAAGTGCTGTCGTCTTATTTTTTGTGGTACTGGAACACGTCTGATTCATGGAACAAATATTTGAAACAATTGAATGTAGGTTTGCAAAATTTATAGCTTCTCGTGGCGGGGGCTATAGTTGTGTACCTACCGTAATATAAACAACCCGTACGCAAAAACACCCATGAAATTCGTTTTTTATTTTATTTATGATGGGTTTGCTCTTGACTCCAGTCTAGGTCAGAGATGACCGAGACAAAGTCTACGATGGAGCGAGCTTACCCAGAAGGAGCCTGTTCACTCTAACTTTGAAGAGATTAGGGTTGTAAGCGTTTGGAAACACGGACGCAGGCAGAGAGATCCACTCCTTTGCTGTGCGCATTATAAAAGACGTTTGGAAACGCTTAGTGCGAGTTGGTGGAATAGCAACAAGGTAGGGATGGTAAGATGCAGTGCGTCTGGATGTCCGATGGTAGAAGGGGGCCGGTGGGATGAGGTTTATAACTGCTTCTGACAGAAAACCTTACATATTGACGGTGACTGTTGAATATCCATTTTAGCCATAACGTATCCTCTAGTGTAACTGAAAACGCTCATTGGATTAACTTAACTAAGTTAACAAAGCCTAAATTAAGAGTGAAAAAATCCTATTCATATTCAAACAGTTCTGAGTAATTTCATAGACAAATTAGCCAGGGCCTCCGGCTCATACCTAATTTTATCATCACTTACATTTTAACAAGATAAGCAAGTTAGTAAGGCACAAAGATAACTTGGTTAGTTCCACGACCCAGTGGAGGCTAAACTTTTCTAAGCGAAGCAAAATTAATTTAAAGTTTCATTAAAGCAAAGATGGTTCCGTAGTACAAAAAGTTGCTTCAAACGTTGTTAACGTAAAACGTTTGGTGTTAATGAAACACGAGCTCAAAATTAGCTTTAAAAAAACAGATTTGAAATGGCGGTAGTAATTTTATATTATGTATACGTACAAAAAGAAGCTCGTGGCTAGATAATAACAGCCGCACGGGTCGATCTTTAAGGTTAAAGCAATGCTTGCCAAGGTTGGTCTGTGGATGGGTGATCATCTTAACATACCGAGTTTTCTCCATGCCTCGGAAAGCACGTTAAGCCGGGTCCCGGCTTTCATATTTTGTAGATCTTTGGCAGTCGTTACGGATAGTCAGAAGCCAGTAAATCTGACTCCAGGCATGCCATGAAGTACCGTGCTACACAGTTAATGGGTTGTGGAGGTATGGTAGGCAGCCGCTCTACGTAAAATACTGGTATCCAGCTAAATCAGGTTTGACTGGAAGCCGACCCCAATATAGTTGGGAAAAGGTTAGGCAGATGATGATGACAAACGTTTTGGAAAACGAGAAGAAGAAGTGGAGTCTGTGTTTTCTGATAGCTACAACCGGGAGTCTTTAATTCACAAGTGAATATGTTACTCTTAGGCAAGCGTGATCCAGCATCGCTTTCCATCAGGTGAGATTGTGGTCAAACGATACCCTATAAATAATATAAAATGGCAGACTTTTGAAAACCCATGATCAAAGTATCTAGGTACTACTCACACTTACCTATTTCAATGACAAGCAACAATGGTATGGGTTTGCCTACCGGCAAAATTACAGACACACGTGAGGCATTCCAACTTTGACTATAAGGCTGACAACACATCGTCAAAAGCCTTTGTGTTGCAGGTGTTTCAAGACAAAGGCAACCACAAACCATTTGGGATGTCAATCTCTTGGACATTTAGCACATGAAGACGGAGACGAAGTTGAGTGGGTCAGCTAGTATTAGCTGACAATAGCTTAAAAACAGCGTGCAGATGGAGCAGCTTTTCGTCGGCAATAATATAGAAATAACATCTAAAAAATAGTTAGTAATCTACATGATATGACACGTAATTTGGTTTTGCCAGAATTTATCTAGCGGTATCACATAATAAGAAAAAAAAGACCACCAAATCACCTCCAAATCGTTGAGATGACACCATTTTACTCCTTAATTTTATATCAAACAAATATAAAAAAATTATTTACTGCTTTAGCAATACAAACGAAAATGATTTGATTTTGTTAATTTTTAAAAACATGTATTATTTTATTATAAAACATTAAAAATGCGGGTAGCGGAGTGGCGCGTAGAGAGGTAGTTAGCTCCGTTTATATGCACAAGGTCATTGGCATGTAAACAAGCCTTATAGTCCAGTCATTATAGTAAGTTCACCTCGGAATTCGAGATACCCAGCTGTAAGTCTGTAAATACTTGTATATTGACACCCTAAAAGTTGTCTCAAAACCTACATATGGTAGGGTGTACGCAACTATTAAATTTCAAGGTCAAAGGTCACAAAAATCGGTTCTTTGCGCTTTTTTGTAAATATCTCATTTCCTACGGGTTTTTTGCTATTTTTATTTATTATCAATATTGTAGAATACAAAATTCTCTACAAATTTTGTTGACTGTCCACTCCCTTCCGCGTCGAGTCATTAGATGAGGTCATTTTTAATTTAATTTTATTCAATCTATTTTCAATCAGACATTATATTATGACTATTTAATTTCGATCATATTTTAAGTTGCACTCTTTTACGGAAACCTTTTCAAATCTTTAGTTTAGGTACACCTTTTCCTGCAATAGTGTATAGTAATTTTGTGGTTGTCTGTAAGTGTTGCAGCACTAGAATATTTTCTTTTTTGTAATGATTATTAGCTTTAAGTACGGTGTATGCAATGTTGAATGCGCCATCTCTTGACCGATAGTGGAACTAATGTAATTTTTGTTGATTTCTGAAAAAGTGTGCTATTTAGAGACATCGTATTATTTTTCCTGTAATCTTTACATAAACTTCTATCACATAGAACCATTTCAGATTATTATCTACGCTAACTTCGGAGTTAAGGGGACGGTCAATTTTTTTACATTTTTCGTCAAAAGTCGAAAACAATGCGGCCTAAAAAATAAAATGTTTGAGAATGTGCAACTAGCGCTCTTCCATATGATACCTCACATGTCCTAGTAGCCCCACTTCTAATTTTCAAGAACACATTTCAGTCGCTGTTGTAAAAAAAATATAAATATTTTTATTTCTTTCTTCAAACGTCATCTAAAACTATTCCAAATTTAAGGTTGAAAGCATTAGTAGTTCTTCAGATATCTAGCTGTGATAGACGGACAGACTTAGCCACATCATACTTCCTTTTTTACCATTTTTGTACGGAACCCTAAAATACAGATCCATTAAAAGGCGTACGATTGGAGAAGCATGTGTCCAGCAGTAGAATGTTTTATGTTTATCCATGCTAATATTATAAATGTCTGTTTCATCCCTTTTCACGTCATATGGACCCTTGGGACTTGCGGGCAAAGCCGCTAGCAGAAGCTAGTGATGTATAATTCGAGTTCAGCACATAGTCACCAACGGAACTCTATTATTACTATTACTATTACTATGCCCCCGCTGGCCGTCCGTTGGTCTGTCTGTCGGCTGGCTGTATCTCAAAAACCGTAATAGGACTGTTGAAATTTTCACAGAGTGAGTATTTCTATTACCGCCATAACAACAAATAATACAAATTAAATGCAATTTAAAACAAATGGTTTATGATGGTACGGAACCCTTCGTGTGAGAATCCGACTCGCACTTGGCGGGTTTTCTTGATAAGTTTTTTGTGAAAGATAAGTTGATGAAGTACACAGTTTTGGGTCCAAACGTCGGTTAGTTACGCAAACCACTTAGCTTACAACTTCCCTAGGTACAGGTATTGCTATAACGTGAAAGAGGGGCTTAAGCGGCTTGGATGTGCATCTCAATATGTCTGACGTCTGTCAGCGCCACTTAAATAATCTATCAATCAATTAAGCTTATCCGTAGTACACTGCTACCTGAGAAGCATAGATAACCTCTTGCCAGGGTTGCGGAATTTGTTGGAAAGGAACCGCAAAGGGCAGTTGGAGGAATACGGATGGGTTTTAGTCTGTAAGAGTCTGGCACTCCCTTCCGCGTCGAGTCATTTGATGAGGTCATTTTTAATTTTATTTTATTCAATCTATTTTCAATCACACATTAAATTATGACTATTTAATTTTGATCATATTTTAAGTTGCACTCTTTTACGGAAACCTTTTCAAATCTTTAGTTTAGGTACACCTTTTCCTGCAATAGTGTATAGTAATGTTGTGGTTGTCTGTAAGTGTTGCAGCACTAGAATATTTTCTTTTTTGTAATGATTATTAGCTTTAAGTACGGTGTATGCAATGTTGACGATCCTAATAAATAAATAAAATTTCCAATCCTTTAAAAAAAGGTAGTTAACCTGAATGAGTGACACAAGAACGTGGCGATCGGCCCAGGAAGAGTGAGTGAGACCTATGACCAGCAGTGGGCGAAATCTAGCTGTGTATGATGGTGTACCATAAAATTTCTAAAAGAGGATTAATTACTTTAAGTACTAACTTCTACCAGAGGCTTGGCCTGCGTGGAACTAGGAAAATATCTCAAAGGTACGTACTCCAGGAAAAAAAAATACTTGTTCTTCATCAAGGTTCAATATCAACATAACTCTATATCAATATTCATCAATACTCGTTGTAAATTTTGGCATGAAAACGTAACAAACAAACGAAGAATCGAAATAACTATCGCATCTACGAACAAACAAACTCTTCAGCTTTATAATACTAGTATATCATTCATCATTATATTATAAAATTCTTCCGTTACTGAGTGACTGACAGACAACGCACAGCCGAAAGTACTGGTCGTAGAAAGCTGAAATTTGGCATGTAGGTACCTTAGGGGGTGTAGGGGAGCATTAAGAGAAGAATCCCGATATTAGGAATATCAGGAACGGGAAAAAACGGGATATGCGTTTACGAACTCGCGGACAAAAACTAGTAATATTATAAAGCTAAAGAGTTTGTTTGTTTAGTTGAACGCGTTAATCTCAGGAACTGGTTCGAATTGAAAAAATATTTTAATGTTGGATAGCCCATTTATCGAGGAAGGCTTTAGGCTATATAACATCACGCTACGACCAATAGGAGCTGAGCATTAAGAGGGGACTCGTCGCTAACTCTTGGGCTTTTCTCTATACAAACGCATTCCGCTGTTTTCTTCGTGGATAATGCTGCTAGAGCAATAATTTTTATCCATAAAATCTAGATCAAATTAATACGTGCCTCTATCATTTTCTTTTTTCCAAAACAAGATTACTTAAAGAATTATGACAATCCAAAAACCCGAAAAAACAGACCGTTTTGACCACCATGTTCAGACGACTATCTGACAAATTTGATAAAAACAAAATATAAAATAATAGAAGCACAGATATAGTCTTCCTCTAAATTTTGATATACAATTTTTATAGATCAGTCCACTTTTGAAGAAGGAAACAGCAGAATACAAAACTTCTTTTGGTCAAGGTTTTTATTGGTAAAATCAGCCTCTGCTGCAGTTGTCGCTTTCGTACTTTAGTTGATGAGGCGCAGCGCGACGGCATCGGCAATAGTTTCTTCAAATACCTATTTTTCAAATTCCTCGGGACTAGAGTCCCCTCTTAACGAATGTGACGCAGACAAAGTTGCGCGGATCAGCTAGTATAATTTAGTATACATGGTTTGCTAAACCTTACATTGCGCCTGGTTGTTAGTATGAGTAGGGTTGTAAAAGATTGTAAAACATGAAATGGCTTTTGCGTAAATTAAAAGTACTTAGTTTTATTATGGTTATATTGTTGAACCTACAAATGGATTGGAAAAATACTTTTTCATGCCTTCATTCAGAAGATTCCTTAATCTTATTGGAAATATTTTGTTGATGTGATAACTCCAGTTCATTGTAGTTGTTTTAACAGACTCCTTTTTTGGGTTCCGAACATCCGTAAAAAACGGAACCCATATAGGATCACTCGGGTTTCTGTCTGTCTGTCTGTCACAGCCAGTTTTCTCCGGATCTACTGGGCCGATTCTGTTTAAATTTGGTATATATATGGACTTCTGTGACCCAAACACGGACCCGTTACGTAAATTATAAAATTTTGAGTATGGGGGTCACTGTTGGAGTCAAACTAGAAAATTAAAAAATAGTTTTTCAAACTGTATCGTGTGGCATATCAAACGAAAGGGCTTACTGTGAGAATTTTAATTATAATTTTTTCATAATTTTGAAATAAGTAGTTTTGAAGTTATTCAAGAAATTAGACATAAAATGAACATTCCTCCCCCTTATCTCCGAAACTACTGAGCCTAAAATTTTGAAAAAAAAAAATGCAGGTAATAGTTCTATACCTAAAAATTACAGGAAAATCTATAAGAAGTCTGTACTGTTAAAATAACATGTTAAAAAAATTAAATTGGTTCAGAACCCTTTGCACGTGAGTCAGACTCACACTTGGTCAGTTTTAGAAAAAAAAAAATGGTTTGTGCCATGTATTATTTTAGCTATTCGTTTTGGAGGTCTGTGAATATAATAGGTAAGTTTTTTGAAAATTTTTCACAAATGTGGTTCGTGCTGTTCCAATTGCAAAATAGCAATATGGTTAGTATTTTAATTGGAAGCTGACAATTCATTTACCAGTAACGTAAATTAGTTTAATAATATCAAAAACGTAATTATAAAAACTAACTTCTGCATTTAAAATTATTAGAAGAGCCGTGCAAACCTTAAATTTCTTGATTACTCAACTATTCAGTAAAGAATTGCCAATTTTATAACCATTTCGAGATTCAGTTGCCTATAACATTATCACAGTAAGAGCCTTATAATGGTCCACGGCTCGAGAGTTATTCTCGGTGCTTTAACTTTTATGATACTGTTCGTTAAACGTGCTGATAATAAGCTTCACAGCTTTTCTAGTATAACAGAGGGAAAGGGAATCAATTAGGCCGAATTCTTAGTATTCACCATTGGTTAGGCAAATACAAATAATATGCAAAAACAATATAGTGTTACTTGCTTGGGGTTCGTGACAATAACAACAACCGATTAAGTAACCAAAAATGACACTTTACTGTACAACACTAATTACAACTTTAAACTCACTAATTATAACACACTACTGAAAACTTTGATTCGCAGTTGAAGATCGCTTTCGAAGTTATCGCTTGTATCTCCAATTTAATAGACTCCAGTCGCCGGATGTCCGCCCTTTTATACCGAAGGGTATTTCTAGAACCTTCTAGTATGGAAACATCTCGAAAGTTCGGGTTCACACCGGGCCCGACTGACCAGGTGTCGAAACATCGAGAATGTTCTAGCATAGAAAAGTCTGAAAAGTTCTTGACTCCATTAGTTCTGCTACTCGATACTAGATGGCGCTAATAATACGTCGTTATGGAAACATCTCGAAAGTTCGGGTTCACACCGGTCCCGACTGACCAGGTGTCGAAACATCGAGAATTTTCTAGCATAGAAAAGTCTGGAAAATTCTTGACTCCATTAGTTCTGCTACTCGATACTAGATGGCGCTAATAATATGTCGTTATGTACCCAGCATTATTCCTGGCGCAGAACAATAACAAAAAAAAGATCGTCACACGTTACTTTACTATATTTGCCTAGCCTTTTCTACTATGTTTGTTGAGCTAGACTTTTGATTTAACCAAACCCAGCTAGATACTAGTATAAGAAGCGACTACTTATTTCACCTCCATAACCCAGTAACTGGGTTTCCTCTTGGCTTTACTGGTATCAGATTGTATCTTTGACTTGATGCTACTACATCAGTTTTGGATGCTCAGAAAAGAACAGTCGATGATTTATCCTCCTAACTTATTGTGTTAACAATAGGACAAAGAAATAACGCAAAATTTGTGTTTAAGTAGGTACCTATAAGATTACGGAAATAGAATCCGATACCTACACTTTAAACTACTTGAAGATTCTTTATTCTTCATTTATTCGCTTGGGGGAGGCCTATGTCCAGCAGTGGACGTCTTTCAGCTGATATGATGATGATGATGATGAATATTCTTAAGAAAATCGAATTACCTGTTTTGAGCCTTTAGCATACTTCTTTCATCCTCAAACCCAATCTCAAATCAATTTTATTCGAATCGTTTTTGCGTGACCAATTATTTTCAAATCTACAATATTATCATCAACTTGACGCCAGTTGACCGAATATTAATAAATGTTTTACATGGAGAAGCCCACCATATTTAAAGTACAATAATTCGAATATTCTTCCAATAATCCAAAATAAGGGGTCAGTTGTAACAAGCTTGTACCAACTGACCCAAAGTCAAGAACAAGGATATTTCCCACAAAGGTAATAATATCAAAGTACCCATTCACGATACGAGCTGACCATTAGCAGTTAACCTTTGGGTTAAGTAAATTAACCTGAATTTCAGACCGAAAAGTAGACTTAGGCGCTCGTTATCAGGTCCTTGACTAGATTTACTGATTAGGACCCTAATTTAGGTTAAAATAATTAGAACTATGCCGACGGACATGAATACACATTTTGTTTGACTTAGTTTAGGTTTTAAGGGTCCTTAAACAAAAGTTGAGTAGATATATTTTCTAGCCAACCCTTATTATATGTGCTTAAAACATTTAAAACATGTTTGACCAAATTATTTGGTCCTGATTAGGCTTTATTTTAATCAACAATGGCGCGTTACACAGAGTCAATGTGTTTTTATATTTCTTTCCTTTTTTTCAGTTTGTTGTTTTACAAGCTAGAGTCCAGCGTCAATGTGACATGTTTTAGCTTGCTTACGTGACATTTTCAGACCTCCACAGATAGCGACATAGAAATGTTGCTAACTCGTACAACAATTTATATGAAAGTGCGGTGTCGCATGATTTTCGTACTGTCGTATCGCGCCAAAAGGCCTTTAGGTACTAATGACAGAGTGTTTTGTTTTTAAAGTACAGTAAAAAGTAATATAAATGAAACAGACACTCAAACAGGTACCTATGACAATACAGAGTGAATACCCCGTATATTATTTGAGTTACATGGATAGCACCTCCAGGGTTGCGGAATTTTTTAGAAAAAGTCACCGTTTTAGTCACCGCGGCCCTGGAACGCAAAGGACATTAGGAAGGACACACGGATGGGTTTTTCAGTTCAGTGTGCTTTTGTGTGTTGTGTTTCTTTCCTTGTTCCAAATAAATGTTCTACCTATCTATCTATCTATCTTTAAATAATATAGGTTTACGCAAAAAGACCCCATAGCTATCCCCAGGGTCCCATGTATCTGTGTATCAAAATTAATCAAAATTGGTTTAGCAACAAAGGAACTCACTTTCCCACTTTTTAACCGACTTCAAAAAAGGAGGAGGTTCTCAATTCGACCGCGTATAATATATATATTTATATGTGTGTTCGCGGATAACTTTGTCGTTTATGAACCGATTTCGATGAATCTTTTTTAATAGGAAAAAGTATGCTGCCGAGGTAGTCCCATTGCCACTACGTCAGGATCTGATGATTGAAACCCTCGATGGAATGGAAGGCTGGATGGAAGAAATCGAGGGCAACTCTCGAAAATTGTAGGCACGCATCTAGTAAAAAAACTTGATATTCGTGTGTATATCGGGTAATACTACAAAACAATGAAGGTTTGGTTCATCAGACCTGATGATGTAGACGACAGAGAGACAAGAGAAATCCACATCGCTATGTGGGATAGGAACTACCAAGTGTTTGGGCTTATTTCATTCGTATTGACGAGACCTTTACATCGAAAGCACTAAGTAAGTTTTATTAAATAGCCCCCAGTTCATAACATAACATCACGGTACTGTGAATGGGTCACTAAAAAGTGAAAAATAAAAAACTTTTTTACGAAAACAAAATATAACCGACTTCCAAAAACAAAACACTACAAAGTATAAAATAACTTTAATTTCGGAAGTCGGTGTCAAAAAACTAAATAACCAAAAACACCGACTTCTTCTTTATATTATTAAGTCATCATGCCAAGCCTTTTTCCCAACTATATTGGATTCAGCTTCGAATCAAACCGGATTCAGCTGAATACCAGTATTTTACGTGGAGCGGCTGCCTACCAGACCTCCACAACCCATTAACTAGCTAACACGGTACTCCTTGGCAAGACCGGAATCAGATTTTCTGTCTTCTGACTATCCGTCACGACTGCCAAAAATCTATAAATCGTAGCCGGGACTAACGGTTTAACGTGCTTTCCGGGACACAGAGGAGTCTCGTTATGTTAAAATGGCCACCCATCCAAAGACCAACCGCGGCAAGCGTTGCTTAACCTTGAAATCAACCCCTGTGGCTGTTATTATTTAGCCAAGAGCTCCTCCGATAATATTAGTTAGTATTAGAATAATAATAAATATCTGCGTTTTCAGTAAATAGGTGATCATTGATAAATCACTGTAATTTCAGAGCAGCTTCCAAAATGCCGTTAGGGAATTGTTTGATAAATAAATATAATTTTCAGTGTTGAAAGTGGACGATTAAAATGCTTTGCGTAATGAATAATTTCTAGAATCTTGAATTGGGCAGATTTTGTTACAATAGGTACAATGATACTGTCAAACGTTATACTTTAAATAAATTTTGCTCTGCTGGGCCAAAATTCTAGTTTCTTCCTCATAAATAAACTCTAAGGGAGCCTGTCCATTACAGCGGAGCGAGGCAGCGGAGCATAGAAACGGAGAAATTTTAACCAATGGAATTGCATAAAATCTCCGTACCACGTAAGTCACTGACGTTTGGTCTGACATGATTGGTTAATATTTTTCCGTTTCTTCCCTCCGCTGTAATGGACAGGCACTCTTTGCACGCTTGTCTAAAAGTTACCTTTTCACTTTTTTTATAGACCTCAGATAATAGCTATCAGGAAACAAAGATCCCGTGAAACAACAACACTTAAATGCTGGCGGCGAGACTTTGTATGCCAAAAGTCATAATTCGAGGTTTGACTCTCGCCTGTTTTCTCCTCCAATATTGGACCGATTTAAAAGATATTTCACAAACTGAATCCAAAGGATGTACACTGTGTACCTATGTTTCTTTTTTTCATTATTAGTTGCTAAATTTGTACACTAGGGCATTGTTGACAGCGGTTTATCGGACAATTTTATCGAACAAAAAACGGAACGCTCATAAGATCACTCGGGTGTCAGTCTGTCTGTCTGTCCGTCTGTCACAGCCCGTTTTCTCCGGATCCACTGAACCGATTCTGTTGAAATTTGGTACACATATGGACTTCTGTGACCCAAATACGGACGCGTTACATAAATCATCAATTTTTTTTTTTTTAGTATGGCCATCACATTTGGGGGTCAAACTAGAAAATAAAAAAAAAGATTTTTGAAAAATGTCGTGTGATATATTAAATGAAAGAGCATACTGTAAGGGTTTTAAATTTTCATAGTTTTAAAATAAATGGTTTTGAAGTTATTCAAGAATTACCGACTTTTTTGCGCTGATGGGGAAACTCAGGGTTCTTTGCGCGTGTGGTGGCTACTAAAAATTGTATAGTCAAAGCTGTATTCCGTACTGTGCATATACTGAGAGTGACAAAATAAATGTACTCACCAACGCGGTACATTTATTTTGGCTTCTTTGGATTAAAATGGTGGGTTGTTTTTATTTTTCTTTATTGTTTCAAATTATATACATATATCTGTTTGTTTAGCATAAGTTTTGTTTAGGATAAGTTTTAAATTTCAATGTTATGGGTACTAATGCCTGAAATAAACGATTATTATTATTATTATTAGACGAATAGCAAGAAAATGACCATTCCCCATTGAAATAAACGATTATTATTATTATTATTAGACGAATAGCAAGAAAATGACCATTCCCCCCCTTATCTCCGAAACTACTGAGCCTAAAATTTAAAAAAAGATGGAAGTAATAGGTATTTACCTATAAGAAGTCTATTGTGTTAAAATAACACGTTAAAAAAATGAAATTTGTTCGGAACCCTTTGCACGCGAGTCTGACTCGCACTTGGCCAGTTTTTTTTAAGGATTATAGTGCTTATAAAATTAATATATCATCAAATAGGAAAACATAGTGACACAGTATGTATCTTTCTTATTCAGTTTATGAAATATCCTTTAATTCGGACCAATATTGGAGGAGGAAACAGGCAAGCGCCAAAGCTCGAATTATTACTTTTTACATACAAAGTCTCTCCGCCCACGTGTCCTCTTAACTGTGCGCTCAATCTACATAACTAGGCCCAAAACGTGGCACGGCGCCCCGCCGTACGTCTTTTCCAATGATCGTACAGGCTCCATTTCTCATGTTTTAAAAACAGATAGTGTACGTAGTAAAAGTTTTTAGGACTGAAGACAAAACTCGAAGTTAAAAGTATTTGCGAAATTACTTGCATTCATCCCTACTTATAACCAATAGTCTTTATTATCCCACTTTAAACAAGCAGAGTGACAATCATGAACTATGGTTGGCGCCATATACAACCTGTAACAGAATAAACGCAATACCTCTTAAGGGGTCATTGCACTCATCATTATGAACAACTTTCACTATGGGACCAACACAGAGATCGCGAAAATAAAACGACTCCCCCATACATTTATGTGCACATAACTCGACAAAATGTACTGAAAAGCTGATTTTTTTTTCGCGGTTCGGGGTTGGTCCCATAGTAAAAGTTGTTCAAAATTATGAGTACAATTGACCCACATACATTTATCGTCTTTCTTAATATCAAAAACAGAAATTAAGACAAAGCTGTCCTGAATCGACTTCTATCATAATTCGGGTATCTACGAAGGGATATTAGGGAAAGGTCAATGCACTATATTGCAAGTTTATCTGGCGCCTACCATAGTATTATTAAAAGATAACTGTGATAAAATCTTCTGATAAAATCCCAGCTACCAAAGCTAGTTAAAACAGGCCTAAGTACCGAAACCATTCTTATTATCATGTACAAGTTACACCCAAAATACGCCTAAATTTCCCGGGAATCCTCTAAAAGCATCGACATCCCTTCCCTTAGGAAACCTTTATGACTTCCTCCTACAGATAGGGACAGCGGCATCTCGTTTGTGTTTTGTTTTTATCTGTGGTACAGTCACAGTAAAAATAGGCTCGTCACCTTAATCTTTGTTTTTTATTTGCACCCGAATCATGTCATTCATTATACGAGTCTCAATATAACGAATGACACTCAGTTACTATTTAAATAATTATTTGACTCGGACACAGCATTACACATAACTGACTTTAATTACGTAAAATTATGAGGCCATCACAAAACCGTTAGATTGATGTCAACTAGAAATTGGTGAAAGGGTTATGCCATTTTTAACCTTGGCTTTCAAGTAATAAAATCTAGTGTATAGGTTCTGACTTAATAAATGGAAGAAATATAATACAGATGAAAGCATAAACGACTCGACTGTACAATTCCCGCCGGAACCTCTCTGAAGAGAAATAGGCCGTGATATCGTTACAGGAGAATGAGGACAAATATTTGCAAAGCTTGTTTGTTAAATATTATCAGAAATACGGACAGGTTTATGTTTGATGTGTTCTCAAAGATTTAAATAAAGTATAAATTCCACTTATCATGTAACACATGAGCAACATTTTAATTTTATATATCATCTTACCCAGAATATCAAAACCACGCGCCGTATTATATCCGACATAAAATAAAATAACGTTTCATTATTTACATAAAGATGTGTTCGGAATAACGCTATGTCGAGGCTCTTAAAACAGAGGGGCTCTACGGGGTAGCAATACTCTTCGTAGCGGGCTCTACGGCGTAGCGGAGGTCTACGAAGCGGGTCGTGAGTAACAAGCTCAACGCAAACAGTATGTGAAGCTTTATACACACAATAGAATTTTAGTTGGTTCTGTACTCTACTGTAAGGTTTTCGGAAATATGAATTAAATTGATACTCGCTACGTACTTACCTTCTTATTTTATTGTGTCAATCAATCAGTCGTTTCCCAACTATGTTATTTTTAAAACGTTTATATCAGACTCAGGTACATTAACACAAAAATTATGTTAGCAAAAATTAAAAAAAAATCTCCAAATAACAGCCGGGACCAACGGTTTAACGTCCTTTCCGAGGAACGGAGGAATCTCAGTATGCTAAGATGGTCACCCATCCGCAGACCGACGGTTGCAAGCTTTGCTTAACCTAGAAGATCGGCCCGTGCCACTGGTATAGTTTAGCCATAAGGTTATCGACATATTTCATTGTGAGCTCTTCTTCTTATTATTGAAGTGAAAACTTCTTTAGCGGCGTTGAGCACTTTTTCTGTAATGGGTATAAAATCTTAAACTCGCGTCAGGACACGTGACCTGATCGAAAAAGCGTAAGGCGGACTCGCGTCAGGGTCACGTGATGCTGATCGAAAAAGCGTAAGATCGAGGGGAAGGGAGAGGAACTAGTATCTCCCACTCTTTCTACCGTGCCTGAGTGTGCTGCTCCGCTTAGGCGGCACAGGGCGCTTGCGCGAATGTCCGTCTGTGTTTATGTACAGCGTGCCACGCGTATCCAAGGATACGAAATTACGGAATTACGAAATTATGGATGAATGTTGATTTTTCTAAGAGATAAAAATTAATGTAATATATAAATAAATAACGATATAATATTATGAATAATAACATGTAAATTGTCATATTTGTGTACGATAGCGCAATAAATAAACATTGTATTCTACCTCATAAATTATAGTATTTTTGTACTTATAATTAAACACAACGTTAATACTAAAGTTTTCACTTCTGCCGGCACTCCCGGAGTGCTACCGGTGTTTTTTTTGTGTTCAGCTACGCAAAGCAACATCTTGAAGTATTTCTCATACTAAGCAATTTTTGCAAAAGAATGAAAATTACCCCCATTATCACCGAGAAGTAGCTGATGTCATGTAGTTATATCACTTTATCAGCGTCAATGCTTAGGAGTCAAATGTTTCGCTGCGTTTTAAGGCCAAAAGCTTTCAGAGCAAAGCAAGCTGCGGAAAACCACTTCTATCGTGTATGGATGACCCGGATGTCCGTAACTCTGATGGATAAGCTGTCACCAACAAACTGGACTGTAAACAATGTCTAAGGCCATGGCCAGAGTGAAGCTAGCGCGACGGCGAAGGCGGGCGCGACTAAACAAAAAAAAACAGCCGTTTGCATTTTGTGCAATTCCGTTGGTTAATATTTCTCCGTTTCTCCACTCCACTGTAATGGACAGGCACCCTAAGGGTGCCTAGGGTGCCTGTCCTTTACAGCAATCATGCCAGTCAAAATGTCAGTGACTCACGTGGTACGGAGATTTTATGCAATTCCATTGGTTAAAATTTCCCCATTTCTCAGCTCCGCTGCCTCGTTCCGCTGTAATGGACAGGCACCCTTATGGCAGGCGCATAGCGCGAGAAATTACGGTCGGCTTCGGTAGCAAGCGATGGTCTGTTGTTTCACGCTGAGGAAACACGCCTAGCATCTACCTATTTATTGTAGGTAACAACAACTCGCGATACCGCGATGTCGCGCCCGCCACCGCGCCTTTCACTCTGGACTAGGCCTTACACGAAACTCAGAGCTTGGATTTATGAGATAAACAAACAACACAATACGCTTTTTTTCTTTTCAAGATACTTTTCTGAACAATTTTGGTTTCTCTGTAAAGGTTAGCGGTTAACGAACTCTGAAATTATATTACTTCTTCTAATTTAAAGGTTCTTGAAATAATGTTCGTGAGTGCTGTTTCCTGTGTGATTTTAGGGTTCAGGGGGTGAAAATATTCCAGAATACTTTACAACTTTTACGGCAGTAAAAGATGGACATCGCCATTTGTCAGCGTTGTTGTTGTTGTGTTGTGCATTGTTTTTGTTGTTGTTGTAGTTGCCTCCTCGTTTTTCACTATGTCAGTGTTGGTTCTATAGTCAAAGTTATGATGTCAAAGTCATATTCATAAGTCCTTATAACCCTTTGACAAACTGCCAGTCAATTCCAAAACAACCTTGATGAAAATCTGTTTATTATCATTCCCTCAGACTCCAACGAACAATCGAATTTCCCGAAGTTCAAATCCTCTTAACTGAGCGTTACTTACGGTTCTCTCAAATCCCACGATAATTGGGGAGCAAGAGGTTTATTCACTGTGATGTTTTCGTTCGTTAAAAGTAGGTACGTTCGACTTTTTTTTCACATAAATGAGGGTAAAAATAAAAAATATTCCCAGAAGGTTTTAGCAGCCATTTTAGCACAGAAATGTGTAAGTCCCATTAACTAGGAGATGAGCATATTACCATAAATCGGGCACATCAGAGGCGGATTAAATGTTGCCAGCGCTCTAGGCAAGCACCTTATCGACAACCCTAAGGTGGTCACGAGCAGGCGCGGATCCAGAATTTCGCTCGGAAGGGAAGGTGGTCCCATGATCATCAAGTCAGGATCTGATGATGGGATCCTGAAGAAATAGAGGGAACTCTTCAAATTTTTGTAGCACACTTGAAGCGATTTGGGTAGTTTTTGGCAGTCATTTTCGGAGTGGTCCCATTTTAATTTGATGAAAATGTGATGAACAGCTTCGGGTATAGGCAACGGAACTCCACAACAAATGATAGCAAATGGACCGGGATTGCTTACAATTGTCTATTGTTTAAAAGTGAAAAATATAAACTTTGTTACAAAAAAATTTAACAGACTTCCAAAAAACAAAACACTACAAATGATCAATTTTTAATTTTGGATCATCTGCCCAGCCTGATGATGGTGATCATCACCATCACCATCATCAGGCTAGGCAGATGATGGTGTCAAAAAATAAAAAAAAACAACCAAAAACCTTACGACGAGTCAGTCATAAGCAAGAGAGAGCTATTGTGAATGCCGTTAACAGATGGCCTTTTTTTAAGGATGGGATATCATGAAATGACTCCTCTGATGAGATATCAACGCTCTGGGCGGAGCAGAAGCGAGTGTCAGACTCTTACTGACTAAAACCCATCCGTGTTCCTCGTAATGCCCTTTGCGTTTCAGGGCCGTGATGACTCTTACGATAAAATTCCGCAACCCTCGCAGGCACTGGCCCTAGCGGGCCCCGTCTTCAATGCTGACATTAGCTTTGAGGTGTGCGTGGAATACAGCGCGCCGTCGACCCGGACCTGGTTCTGGTCCGCAGGCCCGCGCTTACGGTGACCGGGAATCGCCCTGCGAAGATTCTTCTTCGGCCGGGGCGTGAGGTTTACCTCTCTCCCAAGCGTTCTTCCCTAAAGGAGGTGACCGCTTCCCATGCCTCCTCGCTCCGGACCATGAATTGAATCAGAGCCGGACGCGAGAGGTCGCCACCGCCGATCGCCTCGACGAGGACACGGCGGTACAAGCAGAGAAGACTCCACCATATGTTCCCCGTGTCCTCCGGGCGATCCTCGCAGTGCTAACACCTGGGCGTATACTCCCGCCAAATTTGAAGCAGGTATCTACCAAAACAACCATGTCCGGGGAGTACCTGCGTCAAGCGAAACGTGAGGACGCCGTGGCGCCACTCCAACCGCTCCTCAAAGAGGGAACTTATCGCCTGGATTGTGGCGTGCCCAGCACGGGGTTGCGACAGTCGCTGTCTCCATACCACTATGAGATCCTGCCGGAGCTCCGTCCGCCGTTCTGCTATTTGCCGCGGCAGAGGGCCCCGTAAACAGTTGGCCTAGATATTAGTTTTTAGGATCGGGCCCTGTTGTACGAGTAATCAGGTAGCAATATGATTTTTTTATTTATGGAAGTTCTATTTTTTTTCCTTTTATCTTCCTCATGCGCCTCTTTGTAATCTGGCGCCCCTAGGCACGTGCCTACTTTACCTTAGGGATAATCCGCCTCTGGGGCATTCAAAAAACCCGAATAACACTTCCCAACCAGGAAAGCCAACCCAGGCAGGACCTTGTTAATCGACAGCGCACATGCACCAGCATGCATGTGAGTATACTTTTGACTTGCTATTGTGACGTCTGAGGCATGTTTTATACTACTTCCTATCCATTCCTGCTTTCTACTAAATAGCTGATAGAAGGATGTTATGAGGCAAAAAAAGTGCGGCTAAGTGCGAGTCGGACTCTCACACGAAGAGTTCCGTACCGTACGTATATGGTGAAAAAAGCATGTTTCTTGTATGGGAGCACGTTTAGTTTTCACTATTATTTTTATTATTTGTTGTCATAGCGGCAATAGAAATACACACTCTGTGAACATTTTAACTGTCTACCTATTACGGTTTTTGATATAGAGCCCGCTGACAAACAGACGGACGAATGGACGGAGAGCGGAGGCTTAGTACTATTACTAAGCCTCCGCTTTTCGTCGTTACTCGAAGGGTAACGACGAAAAGCGTAGGGTCCCGTTAGTAACCCTTCGGATACGGAACTCTAAAAACTTGTTGTTAGCCATGGTTAGTTTTTTTATGTTACAACGATTAACTGCTTCTTGTTTAATTTGGTGGCCCTAGTTTATCACTTGTGGCGTGGAGTCACAGACATATTGTTAGATTCTATCCCTGCACGTGTAGGCGGGTACGCCTTTTTTGTCTGGAGGCTTACCTATTAAGTTTGGTTTACATGGTTTTTATGCTTGAGTTATCTGATTATGATGACGTAATGGAGTGTGCTAGCTTACAAGTAGCAAATGATTTAGTTTTTAGGTTGTACGTGTTACCCATGTTCTTTATTTTCTTTGTAATAAAACTTTGCATGCTATTGTATAAATACCAGTTCTTTTAACTCAACAGACAGATGTGTTGCTGGGGAGTTTGTTGGCCACTTCTTCTCCACAGCTAAAATAATAGTAAGTGGTGAAGGGCGGGCGTTTTGGGGTCTGTCTATTTGTAAATGTTGACGTTCAAAAAGTGCTGGTTCTCAGCCTAATTTGAATAAATGACTTTTGACTTTGACTACTGAACAGAATTTGCTTGAACTTACCAAAAATATAGGTCAAGTTAACTGTAGTTGTCGACGCATCGGTGGCCGTCGCGGACATGTCAGCGTTACATAATTGTGCCTATTTGTAGTCTACTGACATAATGGCCGACGGGGCACGCGACAGCTGCAAGCGTCACCAGCTGCCGGCGATGCGTCGATGACTGACTAACATATAGGCTATCTATACTAATATATAAAGCTGAAGAGTTTGTTTGTTTGTTTGTTTGCTTGAACGCGCTAATCTCAGGAACTACTGGTCCGATTTGAAAAATTCTTTCAGGGTTAGATAGCCCATTTATCGAGGAAGGCTATAGGCTATATATCATCACGCTAATACCAAAAGGAGCGGGGCAGTAATGTAAAATGTGACGTAAACGTAGTTGCGCGGGTCAGCTAGTAGTTTATAAAGGGGGAAGTACTTATATGAGGCGGGTGGTGGTAGCTTGCTTTTGTTCCAAATTAAGTAATTGTTTACAAATTAGGGTGCTGGCTTAATGAAGATTATAGCCAACAAATCTACCTATCGTTATATACTTGTATGTAAAACAGTCAGTAAAACCAGACAGGTACTGAAAACTAATCCTATATCTAAACAGCTACAAGGCTCTTATGTGAAATGTATAATGAAGAAATTAATGGAAGGCGAAATTGGATTTACATTAGTTACGAAACCTCAGGAGCACCTCAAAGCGTAGCAATAGGGTTGATTGAAACTATTCATTGCAAAGTAAATATCTTATCAATCTAACTTAAATGTTTATCTCATATATGTATAATCTACAAATTGCGTGTTATCTTAGTGGATAATCACAAAGTAGTGGGTCTAAAATGGCCACTTTAGCAGAATCAGAAAGCACATCACGCGACCCGTCACTTTCAAATGTTCCCAATTAACCTTGAACCTAATGCGTTAGCGATAAAGACGAAAATGAAATTTGACAGATTGTTGTATGATTAATATTATAATTCTAATATGATTCCGCGTACGGGAAGACGTAACGTTGGAAGGCCTCCCACAAGGTGGACCGATGACCTGGTGAAGGTCGCGGGTAGCCGATGGATGCGAGATGCACAGGACCGGTCGTTGTGGCGACGCTTGGGGGAGACCTATGTTCAGCAGTGGACGTCTTTCGGCTGATATGATGATGATGATGATGAATATTATTCTACTAAAGTGGCCTTTTTAGATCCGCAGCTCTGTTTTTGTCCATGTACTTGTCCTGCCAGGGTTGCGGAATTGATTGAAAGAGTTACCACGGCCCTGGAGCGCAAAAGGCAATTGAAGGAACACGGGTGGGTTTAAGTCGATAAGAGTTTGACGCTCGCTACCAATCCGCACAGGGGGGCTACTCTCTAAGCCCGAAGTCCGTAGTTTCGGGCTTAGTTGCGGACGTATTCTACTTCGTATCACCTACGGACTTACGATTAGTCCTGAACCCGAATTAAGAATGAACGACAACACGATTTGACAGTAACTATCAAATCGTGTTGTCATTAATTCTTAGTGGTTAGGTGATACGGAGTACAATACGCTCGCAACTAAGCCCGAAACTACGGACTTCGGGCTTAGAGAGTAGCCCCCCAGAGCGGGAGGTGTCGTTTGATGATTTCCATCTAAAAAAGGCTATGTACTTGTACAAGGCCCTCTGTAAGGTCTTAAGGTCTTCTGTAAGGTCATTACGACAGCCCAACAATTCTATCCATCCAAAATATTCACAGGTCAGTAAAACGAAATATACTGCGGTAGCAGTTTGCAAGACTTAAAAGCTGTTTAAAAACTAACTTTACAAACTCCCAGAAACTTCCAACACCTCTTTATTTGGAAGGGGTTTAAAAATACAGTTTTTAAACATGGTTAGGTTCTATCGTTCACAGCGCCCTCCACACCGCCAGGGACAGAACCTCAGTACTGAGGAATACGACGCAAGGAGGAGGAGGAGGTTCATCGAAACGCCGATGATATATATCAGCTCTCAAACAGCAAAGAGACTTAAAGCAAACAAATGGACAGCGATCATGTACGAGCTTAGCCTCCAAAATGGACGCCAGCTTATTATATCCACTGCGACATGACTGTAACTAACGTTTTGGATTTTTCGTGCCCCACATGCAAAACTGCGATCTTTTTGAAAATATATCGTGAACATTGGGTTAGTAATTGGAGTTTATTTAGTCCCTTGGTGTCCCCCTACCTGTACGTCTACCATGAATTTTATCAATCTATACTCTAAACTATTAAAAAAACAAGTTTCTAATTTTATGTTTAAGTTGTTAACTAACAAGCTTGCAGCTTGCAACTTGCTAGTTGCAAGTAAAACTTCAGTTTACAACTAAAAAAATAAATTAGAAACTTGTTTTTTAACTTTTAGCTACAGTCGCTAGCGAGTATAGATTAATATAACTTATGGTAGACGTACTGGAAATAAAACTACAAATCATCATTTAATAAAAACATGAGATTTCATACTTCATATCAGTAATTACATCTTGCTAGCTGCCGCCAGCGGCTTCGCCCGCGTGGTCCCTAGGGAACATACTGCCGGGATAAAAAGTAGCCTATGTCTTTTCTCAGGCTCTAGACTATCTCTGTACCAAATTTCATTTAAATCGGTTCAGTTGTTTTGGCGTGAAAGTGCGACAGCGCGACAGACAGAGTTACTTTCGCATTTATAATATACTAGTGGATGTCACGCGGCTTCACCCGCGTAGTTCCCGTTCCTGTGGGAGTACGGGGATAATATATAGCCTATGTTACTTCCTGATAATGTAGCTATCCAATGCTAAAACAATTTTTCAAATCAGTTCAGTAGTTTCGGAGCCTACTCAATTCAAACAAACAAACAAACAAATCTTTCTTCTTTTAATATTAGTGTAGATTTAGTAAGTAGCAAGTATGGATGTTGCTAGCTACCACCCGCGTGTCCAACCACTAGTAATTAGAACTTCCCACCTTTGTAAATTGAAGTCTAGATGTGTAAATCTGAATAAGCAACATAACTGTACAGTTTAATCAAAAGCCATTCAGCAGTTTTTGTTTGAAATAGTAACAAACATCCAAAGTTTCTGACCCTTACAAGTTTGTGAGGATCCATCCTCAGAAACTTTAGGGCGCAAAACTCAAGACGGATGTACTTTAGAGCTGGTGGCTTACTATGACGTCTTAAAACGATCGTTTATAAGGTGTGGGAAGGAGACAGAGTTATACAAGATGCATAACACTATCCCTTTTCCTCAGCTTAATCATGATCGCATTGGCACGTCATAGTAGGGCCCCTGAGCTGCAATAGTCACTGTTGTTTGTATGGAAATACTCTACACATCTAACAAAGTGGCGTTAGTGTGCTATAACAAAAAGTGGCCAAGAGCGAGTTGGAATCCCACATGAAGGTTTCTGTACCATAAACGTTAATTTTTATTATTTGTTGTTATAGCGGCAATAAAAATACACAAACTGTAAAAAATTGAACTGTTCCGCACCATAAGCCGAAAAAAACATGCATGTTTGGGGGTCCGCTTTTATTTTTTAATAAATTTAATTTTTATTATATTTTGTAATAGCGGCAATAGAAATATACACTGTCTAGCTATTACTGTTCTTGAGATACAGCCCGCTGACAGTCAGACGGACAGACGGACGGACGCACGGACGGACGGACAGACGAACAGCGGACGCTTAGTAATAGGGTTGCGTTGGGGTACGGAACCTTAAAATACACGTTTCGTGTATGGGAGCCCCCTTTAACTTTTTATTTGATTTAATTTTTATTATTTTTTATAATAGCGGCATTAGAAATATACACTCTGTGTTAATGTCAACTGTCTAGCTATTACGGTTCTTGAGATACAGCCCGCTGATAGGCAGACGGATGGTCGGACGGACAGACAGTGGGGGCTTAGTAATAGGGTACCGTTGGTTACCCTTTGTACCCTACGGAACCCTAAAAAGGCACCATGTTTGGGCATTATAGCACTCTGAACAAAAAACACGTAAGCCGTTGGAAAAACAACAGCACAAAGTGTGAAGCAGAAACTTAATAACAAAGTAACTCACAATACGTTCGAGAACATTATGAAGTAACATGACCTTAATGCGAGAAGTTAATAGGACATTAACTTAGATAATAGCTCATAAGAAGCTGTCGCAAACTCATTATCTAGAGACGCTAGGTTACAAGCAATTCCACTTTACTTGACTCCAGCACTTTGCTATTCCATTTCATGTAAGACTTGCTTGCCCCTACATTCCTTATAAATCATGTCCAACTCGACTCCACCTTGAATCGTTTGTTATTTATTGATATTAACAAAGAGTTTTTTGGGGTTCCGTACCTAAAGGGTAACCTAACCCTAACCCTATTACTAAGCGTCCGCTGTCTGTCCGTCCGTCCGTCCATTCGTCCGTCCGTCTGTCTGTCAGCGGGCTGTATCTCATGAACCGTAATAGGTAGACAGTTTAAATTTTCACAGAGCATGTATTTCTGTTGCCGCTATAAAAACAAATAATAAAAATAATTCAAAATTAAAACAGACATCCCATACATACATGTTTTTTTTTCGGCTTTTGGTACGGAACCCTTCGTGTGCAACTCCGACTTGCACTTGGACCGGCAATGTGCAATTCTTCCTTGTCATGAAGACTGAATTAAGTGGAAGTTTTTCAAACTTGAAATGTAGGGCTGAGACACAAGATGCAAATCCTGAATTTTTAAAGAACGAGAGAACGTTAGACGTTGGATATGATTGTTGTTTTTTTGTGTTAATAATTTATGTGATAAATGATCCAAATTTCTATAAAATTGTTTTTTTTTTTGTTTGAATAGATATAAGTATTTTTTTACTGTTGCATGCCTTAAGGTAAAGTGTGTTGGAACTGTTATTTTTTACAATATCGACATCTTTTGTATACCCAAATTCGTCGCAAAATAAATTATTTCTGATTCAGAAATAATTTATTTTGCATTCTTGCCAAGTATTTAAACATTTGCAAGAATGAGAATTGACCTTTTGACAGTATTTCGATCAATGACAACAATAAGAGCCTCTTCTTTCTTCTAGATATTCTGTGAGCGATAATGACTGCCAGAAAGTACGAAACGCATAGATATGAGGTGCCCAAAATGTCACGTCGTCAAAAATTTATATTTTTACTTTTTGTCAGTCGTTATCCTAATTCACAAAATTCTTCCGTTACTGACTGATTGAGTGATTGACTGACTGAGTGACTGACAGACAACGCAAGGCCGAAACTACCGGTTGTAGAAAGTTGTTTGGCACGTTGGTTCCTTGGACTCCAGGGGAGCACTAAGAGAGGACTTCCCGAAATTCCTACGGGAACTGAATGAAAACGGGATAAGCGCTTACGAAGTCGCGGGCGAGAGCTAGTTGTTGACAAAATGCCGTTTTGTCTGGAACCTAAGGCCAAGCCAAACACCAGCAACAAATTAAATAAAGCAAAGTATTGCCATTTTAATATAAACAGACCATTGATATATAAAAAACCCATCAATGAAACAGACAAAAAAATTACTCTGTATACGGCAGACAAAACTGTCACTGATATGTCTCACGCAACGTCTTGCACATTCCAATTTTCTCTCCGACACACAATAAAATCGAAAAAACCAAATACAAAAAAGAAAACAATTGAAATTCCACAAAATCTCGATGCCAAATTGAAATTCAGACCTTTAGAGCTTTGACATGAAAATAAGCATTTCAATTTCTGAATTATTAAATGCTTGTACGTGCCCACGATATATTAAATATAATATGTACCTACTCTACATCTTATGTACAATAATGTAAGTATTATAACCAAAGGTTTTGAGTAATACTATAACATGAATACGATAATGTATGTAACATTAAAGCCTGTAGGTGGGTAGTAAGTGCTGTGTAATTTAAATATTTGTTAATGTCAAATGTAGATCTTGTGTAGGTTGTATTCGATGTATTTTATTGTTAACAAAGCCAAAAGGTTAAAGAAAAAAGATTTTTTATTTGCATTTATTCATTCATACAAATATACATCTCATTTGCCTAACCTGCTGCCTACTGCAGATGCAAAAACCAGTAGGGGAAGATTGCGATATTGGACTAGTTCTTTCATTGGACCACCAAGGTATTTCCAAAACTGTGCAAGCTAGCAACACCCAAACTAGTCGAAACGAGTCCGTGGCAACTCAGTTGCACTCCCCTCTTACCTCAATGACATTACGTGACGTAGGGATGAGAGACACGTCTGGTTGTGTTTGCAGGGTTGGAGTGAAGCCTTAGGGGCGCTATGGCGCGAGGACGTTTTTTTTCGTAAATTTGCCAATTTTATTGCAGTTTCGGGTTGACCTTGACCATAAAAACTATTTAGGTTCCGAGAAGCATGGCCCTACGAAGCACCGTTTCCGTCCATAAAAAAATTGAGAACAAAAAAGGGATCTCGTCGAGTCAGTTTCAGAGATTGTTTTGCTGCGTTTCAAAAATTGGAAATATATAATAAGCCTTAAGCAGTTTTTGCTTATTGGATGAATTTTTCCCTGTGTAGACCTTTGAAAAGTGCTGAATTTGGGTCTAGGAGTAATATGATGTTCCAGATGAAATGTTTTTCCTTTTTCATTCTCTACAGTGTGTTCCAGAACTGTGTTGTGTGGTCATATAAATTAAGAATGTGTTTCTCTTTCTTCTTCTGCTGTGCTTTTTCCCTTTTCATATGGGGTCGGCCCTCCTCGTTCTAACGCGCCAAGACAGTCGGTCTTGGGTTGTCTGTATCTCCACCTGAGCTCGTTCCATGTCCTTGGTAACGGCTGTCCACCACGTGGTCGTGGTCGCCCTTTGCCTTTCTTCTTATCTGGGATGGCTAGGGGGCTTTCCTTACAACGTGTTCTTCATCACGTCTCTTCACATGTCCATACCTACGCATACGGCTTTCAGCCATCTTTTCCACAATGGGAGTGACTCTAAATTCTGATATACTCATTGCGTACTTTATCGAGTCTTCTTACCCCAGCAGCCCATCGCAGCATTTTCATTTCGTTTGTGTGCATCTTCTGTTCATGTTGTTTCTTTGTGGCCCAGTACTCAGCTCCATATATCATAGCAGGCCTTACTGCAGTTTTGTAGACTTTTCTCTTAAGTTTTATCGGCATTTTGGGATCACACAGAACTCCAGAAAGAGTCCTCCATTTAAACCATCCCGCGTTAACTCTGTGGGTCACGTCTATCGACGATAACGATTGGATCGATGCTAGCCGAGGATGTAAATGTGGATGACATTTACATCCTCGGCTAGCATCGATCCAATCGTTAGAATTGAATCTGTCTACTTAATTTCAAAGTAAATTAATTTCAAACCTCTAAGTAAACAATGAGCGTTACGTTACAATGAGCGTAACGGGACAATGAGTCAATCTTTTTCGTGCGTACAGCCGGCGTTCATCGATTTATTAGACGTTGTCACGTCAAAAACACTTTAAGAAAAAAAAAACGAAAAATTCACTTATAATGCAGTTGGTGGTATTTATTTTAGTTCAGTCACAGATTCTATGCCACAAACTAAATGATCAGAAAAACAAAATGACCAGACTGCTTGAAAAGTGATTTTGATATTGCTTTCTTACTGAATAACTGATACAGAAACCGCTCCTAAATATGTCCTTGCACTTTTCACACATACGGGTTAAAATTTTGTTTTATCTTATAACTAGCTCTTTCCCGCGACTTCGTACGTGCATATCCCGTTTTTTTTCGTTCCCGAAGGAATTTCGGGAAATCCTTTCTTAGTGCTTCCCTACACTCCCCAAGGAACCTACATTCCATGCCCTACATTTCAGCTCTCTACGACTAGCAGTTTCGGCTGTGCGTTGTATGTCAGTCAGTCAATCAGTCAGTAACGGAAGAATTATATTTATTAAGATTTTTTCAAGTATGTTCCTAAACAAAACGTTTTTCATTTGTTTGACAATAGCCGGTTCTATTCTAAATCTACGCGCAATTTTGTATTAATTGAAAAATAAACCATATAACATCGCGATAAATCCCGAAATTGAAATTCTAAACTTGTTCCGTTGAACAGTGCTTACTGAATTCAAAACAATTTCATCTTTACGAAATTACGGTAAAGTTTAATTCTAAATGGACAGTAAATGACATAAGTTGTAAACCGATAGCCGAAGAGAGAAATTTCTGAAGCATGTTTTTTTTTTCTAAATTGTTTTCTATTAAAAAGCTATCTTCACGAACCGTATTTTCCCTTGGGTAAATTAGATTGCTGATATCAGGGCAAAGGAAGATACTTGTTTATTAACAAACTTACTTAAACACACAAAAAATATTTTTATTACAAAAAATAAGGAGACTTCTTCTAATAATGCCATGATCACACTTATCTAGCTGTTGCTGCCCCACTGTTGGATACACTTTACTGCCGCGATGTCTCGCACCAGTCAACTTGCGATCTCACTTCTGATAATATTATTATTTTTACGGGCAGAAGAAGTGTACGTGTCAAGCTTTATTCCCAACTATGTTGGGGTCCAGTCTAACTGACTACCAGTAACTGCGTAACGTCCTTTCGGATGATCACCCATCCGCGCACTGACCGCGCTGGTGAAGACCCGTACGTACGGCTGTCATTATTTAACCACAAGCATCACTCGGCCAAAATATGTAAGCTATGTCAGGAAATAAAAAGAAATAGGCCAGTCGATCTTTTTACCATAATATTTAAGTATCTGGATGACCGAGTCTTGCTCGGTTTTGTTTTACGACGTTTTCTACCGGTGATTTTTCATTGACACACGTGTGTGCCATTGGGCGTCAACTGAAATTGACGCATAATGGCATCCCACATGCCATATCAAATCAGCGGTTTAAACTTCTTTTTTTTAAAAACGCAGTGTTTAATGTCCTATAGCCCCGATCGACCAAAAAACATGGCGGCCGCCGATTTTTTTACAATAAAAGATTCAGTTGTTGTTGCGTCGCGACGGCTATTGCGACCGGGTACTCATAGGTAAATGAAACCTAGCTAGATCAATTTATTGTTCCCGAAATCCCCTGCATACAAAATTTCATGAAAATCGTTCGAGCCGTTTCTGAGATTCTGATTATATATATACATACTAGCTTCTGCCAGCGGCTTCGCTCGCGTGGTCCCTATGGAAGATATTCCCGGGATAAAAAGTAGCCTATGTCCTTTCTCAGGCTCTAGACTATCTGTGTACCAAATTTCATTTAAATCGGTTCAGTAGTATTGGCGTGAAAGCGCGACAGACAGACAGAGTTACTTTCGCATTTATAATATTAAGTAAGGATTATATACAAGAATTGCTCGTTTAAAAGTATTAGATTAAGTATTTCAGTAAATATCTTACTTTTCTCATCCATTTCCGGCAATGATGTCCCCAAATCGGAAAGTTCTATTAAATGAAAGAGCTGTCCCATTCGTTCCTAGTTTAATTCGTTCGCTCAGTAGTTCAGTTAGTTCAAACTAACGAGCTGTCAGTTCACATGTATCCCTGATAACTCGAAATCCTTAACTCAATTGCTATTGGCAGTTTTCCAATTTCAGTATTTTTCACAACTGCATGTATAGTTTCATATTTTTTGTTTTATTTAACGCATTGTTTATTGGTAAAACGAAATTCGATATGCAATATCATTTTCATTTGTATTTTGTTTGGTTTAAATGTATTTAGCTAGTATTTTTTGCTTTACTTTAAAACGGTTTTTTTTTAAGGATGGGAAATCATCAAAATACTCCTCCCGCTCGAGGTGGAACAGAAGGGTGTCAGACTTTTACTGACTTAAACCCGTCCGTGTTCCTCCTAATGCCCTTTGCGTTCCAGAGTCGCGGTGACTCTTTCGAACAAATTCCACAACCCTGGTAAAGCAGATATCTAGATTATGTTTTTGAAATATTTGTTTCAAATGTAGGTACTTGTACTATACGGAAAGAAGTACACCTGTGTATGCATGCTTTCTTGACCTCTCCAAAGCATTTGACCTTGTGTCATATGACGTATTATGGGAGAAACTCAAGAGGACTGGCGTGCCCACACAGGTGCAACGGATTTTTCATTTCTGGTACCAAAACCAGAAAAATCTTGTTAAATGGGCGAATAGCTTTTCTGACACGTACGGGTTGGAGTGCGGGGTGAGACAAGGTGGTTTGAGTTCTCCCAAGCTCTTTAACTTGTACGTGAATGAACTTATAGTTGGGCTCAGCAGCACACGAGTAGGTTGCTGGATCGACGATGTATGTATGAACAACTTTAGTTACGCGGATGACATGGTGCTGCTGACCCCAACTGTAAGCGCAATGAGACAGTTGCTAGCCATATGTGAAACATATAGTTATAAGCATGGTTTGGTCTATAATTGTAAGAAGAGTGAGTACATGGTTTTCAAGGCCTCCGGTAAGTGTCCGTCAAATGTGCCTGCGATAACGCTGAATGGAGCTGAACTGAAGCGGGTACAGCAGTTCAAATACCTCGGACATTACGTTACTGAGGGCCTTGACGACCATGTTGACATAGAAAGGGAACGTAGGGCATTGGCGGTCAGAAGTAATATGCTGGCCCGCAGGTTTGCGCGTTGTAGTGACCAAGTTAAAGTCACACTATTTAGAGCTTACTGTCAGACTTTCTACACGTGCAGCCTGTGGTTCAGGTATACGCAGAGGTCGCTCAGTGCCCTACGTGTCCAATATAACAATGGATTTAGGATGTTATTAGGGTTGCCCCGCTTTTGTAGTGCCTCCGGTATGTTTGCGGAGGCCAGGGTAGACGGCTTCCATGCTATCGTACGCAAGCGACTCGCGTCGTTGTTAAGCAGAGTCCGGGGTAGCACTAATAGCATTCTAATGGTTATCGCGGATAAACAGGACTCAAGTATCCTGAAAACTTTTCTTCGTGCTCAAATTTTATAATCTTGATTTATTTATGGACATGGTCTGAAATAAAGATTTATTATTATTATTATTATAAAATCGCTTCAATTTCGTGGTAACAACGGGCAACTTTTTAAAAAACTTTAAAGATATAGTAGTGGGTAAGTGAACTTTTCGAGTTCATTTAAAAACCCGTGTTAGCACGAGTTTTTAGCCCAGAAAGGAGATTAGTTTACTTTATATTTTCCTTTAATCTTTCCTATCCTTGTTACTCTAACAAATCCAATTAAAATATAATTAAGTAAACCGTAGTAAAGAAATATTTTCTGTTTCAGGTGAAACGGGCCGCCCAGGAGCAAAAGGTAAGCATTGAATCAAGTAAAAAAATATACTCATTACATTTTAATAATTGTGTTTTTGGTTAAATATTGTTATAAAACTAGTACTTATATTTTTATTAAATCAAAAATATAGGACATAAGTAAAATTTTTCAATATTTTTTTTTTGCTATGACAAATAAAAATAAAATGTTTTCAGTTAGTTATTTGAATTGCAATATATTAAAAATCTTGAAGATATTTAGCATTTTAGTGCTATTGTCAGCTTTTATAATAATTATAATTAAAGTTTTCAGCACTCTTTTCATATCTCAATCAGCACTAAACTATTTTGTTGCTAACAGCAAAATTTTCAATAACATAAGGATTTCCAATTCACGAAAACCCGATAAATTCAATAAAACATCATATTTTAAACCTGGCAACAAAAATAAATTTTGTTTAATCTAAAATGACACCGTCCCTTAAATTGACCTCGCCTCTCATTTATTCATGAACCATCAGCGGTACCTTTTATAAAAACACGAAAAAACCCGAAGCAGACCCGAATGATGCCGAAGCACAGCCTTTTAAATTTTTATCCCAACGTTGCAATTTTAACCGAGAACGAAGGTGACTCTCGACACCGCTTGGCTACCTTCTTTGAAACCGGTGCGGCTTTTTATGTTAAAAGCACTTTACCGCTCGTTTTTCAGAATCTAATTACGGGCAAAAAATATTTTCTGTGTTGATGTTTTAAAATTAATTTTAGGATTAAAATCTGGGTATCACGGTTAAAATGACTGGGCATTAGCTGAGTTTTACGTTAGAATAATGCTCTACTATTTACATGTTTAAAATAAATAAAAAAGTTCACCTTTTCAGGCGAAAAGCAAATTTAATCAAACCCAATCAAAATTTAGAGACTCCAGGGACCTACAGGAACGACGCGACAATGCGACAACGATTTGGCGAGCATTTCATATACTTTTTTCTAAAATTGGTTTACAGCAGAAATAATAATTTCTATGAAAATACACGTTTTGAAATTCTTTCATTGTGCGTATAGCTACGTGGTGGAATTACCTACCGGAGTCCGTGTTGCATGTTTGCTACAGTCTGGGTCTGAATAGATTAGTTCGAGGAAAGAATGCTCCATCATCAAATCAAATCAAATCAAATCAAATCAAATCAAATCAAATCAAATCAAATCAAATCAAATCAAATCAAATCAAATCAAATCTTTTATTTGCATAATACAGGTTGATAAAGGTGTTGCAAATAATGGTCGATAGATACACTGTATTATTACCTGATGGTGTGCAAATTATTAGGGATTTAAACTCACAATCAAAAATTTCAATGTTTCAATAAGTTCAAGTTACATTACACCATCTAAATTATAAATGAAAATGTCAGATTTAGTACATGTCATATTGAATTATGTATCATGGAATATCGTTATGTCAGATTTATTAGATACAGGTCCTAGTAAATTATCATAAAATTTTATACTAAATGTCAAATTGATTTAATTAATTCAGGTCATAATAAATTGTTATAGGATGTCACACATAATTATAATTGAATAAATTACTATTATACATATAAGCAAGATCAATTAAAATACTTAAAGTTTCCAATATTTTTTTCCTGCTGGTACTCTTGGACATTATAGTAACATCTGTCAATTAGGAATTTATGTAATTTTGACTTGAACTGTGTAATGGGTAACTTTTTTAAATCGTCAGGCAATTTTTTGTAAATCAGAGATGCCATACAAAGAACACTCTTATTGACCAAGGCTGTTTTCCCATACGGTACTACTATTTCAAATTTTATTATTTTATTTTATTTTATTTTATTTTATAATGGCTTTTAAAAGCAGTATTGAAATATTTAGGATTTGATTTCACAAACAGATTCAATTCGTAAATATATAATGAAGGTAATGTCAATATTTTTAAGTTTTTAAAATATGGTTTACAGCTTGTAGTAAAGTCGAGATTGCACATTGCGCGGACACATTTCTTTTGAGCTTTAAAAACCGATTCCTTTTCAACCGAGTTACCCCAGGATATTACACCGTATCTTAGAATAGGTGCAACAAGTCCATGATAGGCGGCTAAAATACTTTCTGCGTTGACAATCTTCGTGAGTTTGTAGAGAGCAAACGAGGATTTATTAACTTTTTTACAGACATACTCTAAATGCGTTTTCCATGATAGTTTATTATCAATATAAATTCCTAAAAATTTTGTGTGTGTCACAGGGTGCACTGTCTTGCCTTCGTAACTGACGGTAATGTCTTTGGGCTGTATTCTTTGGTGAAAGTGTACAATTTTCGTCTTTTCCATATTTATTCTCAGATTATTTTTGGATAGCCATTGAATTATTGTGTACAATGTTTGATTAACTAAATTTTCGTAATTTGTTTCTTTGTCACATTTAATAATTACTGTACTATCGTCCGCAAAAAGTACCATAGGTTGCGTAATATGTTTCGGAATATCATTAATATAGATTAAAAACAGTAAAGGGCCTAATACGCTGCCTTGCGGAACTCCAAATTTTACGGGTTTTTTATTGATCTATGTCGGGCCTCATTACGTGTGTTTTGACATATTTGCGTTATTTCTAGTATTTGATGTCTGTTACATAAATATGAAGATATAAGATCTAGTGCTTTACCTCTAATGCCATACATACTTAGTTTGTGAATCAAAATCTTATGATCAACACGGTCAAAGGCTTTGCTCATATCCATAAAGATGGCGCATATTGGGTCTCTTTTGTCCATGGTTGTCAAAATAGTTTTAAGTAGGTCATAAAGGGCCATATTTATTGATTTACCCTTGCGAAAACCTTTTTGTTCGTCTACCAAAATTTTATGGTTTTCTAAATAACTGTAAAGTCGGCTATATATGACTTTTTCAAATACTTTTGAAAAGATGAGGATCAACGCTATGGGCCTATAGTTTCCCATATTTCGTTTGTCATCTTTTTTATGTAGTGGAAAGATAATCGAGGTTTTAAGTTTATCTGGGTAAATTCCATTAGAGATGCTCAAGTTTATTAAATAACATAAGTGAGTTGCAATTATCGGGGATAAATTTTTAATAACTTTTGTGCAAATGCCATCGTCACCCACGCTATTAGTATTTTTTAATTGGTTTATCTCTCTAGCCACCTCCATAGGTGTTGTCGGTGTAAGAAAAATTGAATTTACGGTCGTGTCTATTTTGTGAGTAGAAGGTTTTATTTGGGGATAATTTTTGTGCTGTGACTCTGAAGCTTGGTCAGTAAAGAAGTCGTTAAAATTATTTGCAATAGATTTAGGATCTGTAATCTTGAAGTTATCTTTATTTATTTCCGTAATAGGCTCTTTGGGAAAGTTAAGTTTAGACTTGTTTATGACTGACCAAGTTGCTTTTGACTTGTTCTGAGATGTACTTATGTAGTAATTGTTTTGAGACCTTTGAGTTAGTGATATTACTTTTTTTAACCTCGCAGCGTATTGCTTAATAGCATTTTTATTAGTTTTTGTTGGATGAGCCTTATACTGCCATAACATTTTTCTTTTAGTTTTACTACAATTTTTAATACCTTTGGAAATCCATTTGGGCTTTTTATTTAAGGTTTTTGTTAGTATTTTGAACGGAAAACATAGATTATAAAAACACAAGAATAGGTCTAGAAAACGATTATAAGCTTCGTTCGGGTCACCCGTCTGGTAAATTTCAGAAAACGACAAGCTTTTAATACAATTATTAAATTTTGCGAGATTTTCAGTATTATAATCACGTCGTTTTATACGCCAAGATTTCAACACGCAGGTTTTTTTAACAGGGCATTGTAACAGTTGAGCCGTGTGGTCGGATATACCAAATTCAATTATTTCACTTTTGCATCTATTAATATTGTGTGCAAAGTTGTCAAGACAAGTGTTGCTGCTAAGCCTAGTAGCATCTCTAATTTCCAAATTTAAATTGTGACTTTCCAATAGATATTCAAATTCTAAAGCGTAGCGGTTTCTTTTAAGAATGTTTATATTGAAATCTCCGCATAGAATCATCGACAGGTCTGATTGTTGTTAAGCGCGAGCTTATCAATAATTTTAATTTTGGGCTTTGTACTCGATGGTGGCGCCGAAGTTGAGGCTGGATGTCAACTCCATGACTAGGAGCTCGAGCCGATCAGTCACAGGAACAGATGTACCCCGAAAAGTAGAAGTCCGGAAAGTAGGAGTGTTGGTTATTGCGCAATAGAAAAACCGTTTGCTTTTAATTAATCAAATAAATCAAATCTTCTATACTAATATATAAAACTGAAGAGTTTGTTTGTTTGCTTGAACGCGCTAATTTCAGGAACTAACGGTCCGATTTCAAAAATTCAGTGTTAGATAGCCCATTTATCGAGGAACGCTATATATCATCACGCTAAGACCAATAGGAGCTGAGCAGACTAAGTTGCGTGGACCAATTTGAAAAATTCTTTTAGCATTGGATAGCTACATTATCAGGGAGTAACATAGGCTAAATATTATCCCCGTACTCCCACGGGAACGGGAACTACGCGGGTGAAACCGTGTGACGTCCACTAGTATTATATAAAATTTAATTTAATTTAAAATAGTTACTGACTGAGTGACTGACAGAAAACGCACAGCCGAAACTACTGGTCGTAGAAAGCTGAAATTTGGCATGTAGGTTCCCTATACTCCGTAGGGGAGCACTAAGGGAGGATTTTCCGAAATTCCCACGGGAACTGAAAAAAAAAACGAGAAAGGCGCGTACGAAGTCGCGGGCAATAGCTAGTAAGTGTAGAAATGTATAGTAAATGAATTGACTTTAACTTATTCGACTTGACGGATTTAGTTTTTACAAGGTATCGGAGGCTTTTGTAACAAATGGGAGAAGGAGACATATAGCAATTGTCTCACCAGACTAATCCTGTTTTTCACTTGAGTACACAATAGTCTAGCCAATATTTTATTATTAAAATATTCGAGACACATTTTCACACGGCTGTTGTGTTATATCAAATATATCGCGGCTGGCAATTCTAGGCACATTTGCTTCATACCTCACTGGGTACCATATTTTGTGTCTTGCAACAGCTTGTAGTAAGTAACTTATTTTAGTAAAATGGTAATTTTAATACATTTCCATTTCTTATCATGGACAGGATTTTGTAAAAGAAACAAATCAAGTCTGGTTTTTCATCTTAAGTTCACTTAAATCCAATTTTTGAAATCCTGTCGCTTACGATAAGTAGCCTGTAAGGGCTCATATCCCTTTTAACCTCCATCCTCTGGGTTATATGTTAAGTACATACGTCGAAATTATGTTTGAGTGGCGGGTTATTGTTAAATTACATAATTGCCTATGTTAACCGCCGGGTTATTCATGTAACCCTTAAGTATTGTATGGTTAATAATACCATTTCAATTGTCATTTAAATCAACAGTGAACGGGTTATAGCTAATATTTCTACGGTTGATTGCTACTTACCTACTTAACTAATATGTATGTATATGTAACTATCTGACCCGTGCTCACTTCGTTGGGCGGTATTTTTCAGGTCAATATACAGGGAAATTGAAAAAATACCCGAAACCTCTTAATCTTGACTTCGTATGACCCTGACCCTGGACAACATTTGTTCTACGACTTTTCAAAATTCGAAAAAAAAAATTTCCATACAAAAAATATAGACATAGTCTAAATTTTGCATATTCTTTATGAGGCGGCCGACGAAAGGCCGCCGGCCGGGCGGCGGCGCGGGCCTGGATGCACGTGCGCGTGTAGTATACGCGAATTTTACAGACTTCAAATAAATGAAAACAAATTGTTTTTGGCTACATTGTTTAGTTGAGGTCAAAGTCGTAGAACAAATGTTGTTCAGGGTCATGATACGAACTCAGATTAAGAGATTTTGTTTATTTTTTCAATTTTCCTGTATAGCTATGGCATTCGCAAATAACGTGGCTTCCTCTTAGTAAAAGAATGTCCAAAATCGATTCAGTAGATCCAGAGATTACCCCCTACAACCTCACAAACTCACAAAATTTACCTCTTTATAATATTAGTACAGATGAACGAAAGTCAGTCATACGCAGTGATAGGCGCGGCGTAGGTAGTGCTATTTAGGGTCAATGAAACTGAATAATAGTGTTAATAAGGGCATGCATCGGGATTCCCGGGAATATTTTTCTGAATGTCGATATTAAGTTAAACTGTTTAATCTATAATGAATTGCACGACACATCAAACTGCTCATTTCTGTTATAAGCTGGTCCTGCACGGTGTTGTTTGTGCCATATTTTTTATTGATCACGGGATTCAGAAGGCATATCCATGCTAAGCTAATGGTCACTAAGTCCCGACAATAGCACTACCTATGCCGATCACTGGTCATAAGACATAATTAATAGTCAGTCACCCATCCAGGGACTGACCTCGGCAAGCGATGCTTAACCTTGAAGATCTCACCGTGCGGCTGTTATTTTTAACCGACTTCCAAAAAAGGAGGAGGTTCTCAATTCGGTGGGTTTTTTTTATGTATGTACACCGATTACTCCGAGATTTCTGATTCTTTTTTAGTTCGATGCGGTATACTTGCAATTTGGTCCTATTAAAATTTGATTCAGTTCGGTTCAGTGGTTTTTATTTTATGAGCATTTTTGCTCATTTCAATTTCTGCGTAGACGAAGACGTCGTCCAAAGTTTTTTTCATTTTTGCCCGCAAAAAACATAACAAAATGAAAAAATCTTTTTACAAAAAAATATAACTGACTTCCAAACAAAACACTACAAAGTATAAAATAACCTTAATTTCGGAAGTCGGTGTTAAAAAACAAAGAAACAAAAAAAAACACCTTTATTATTTACTTTGCAGTGGAGGTTATTTTATACTTTGTAGTGTTTTGTTTGGAAGTCGGTTATATTTTTTTGTAAAAAGTTTTTTATATTACTTAGCCACGCGCTAACCTAAACCATCATCACTCTAATATATAAATTTCTTCCGTTACTGACCGACTGAGTGAGTGACTGACAGACAACGCACAGCCGAAACTACTGGTCGTAGAAAGCAGAAATTTGGCATGTAGTTTCCTTAGACAGTGTAGGGGAGCACAAAGTGAGGATTTCCCGAAATTCCCACGGGAACTGGAAATAACGGGATATATGCGCGTACAAAGTCGCGGGCAAAACCTGGTGTAACCTAATTTCCTACTACAAATGGAATTCAATTACTAATTCAAATCGAGTTACTATATAAACAACCCGTATCTAATGAGTTTGTGATACTCCTTAACAACTGTAGGTACAAGTAACTCATTAATTTGTAATCAATCCTTGTTCGTAAAAGCTTTCGTCGAGAATATCAACCAGTAATTTTCAGTTTAATTGATCTTAAAGAGAATAATTTAATCTTGGGAGAGTTTATAAAAGTTTAACAGGATTATGTTGAAAACTATTTCGTTATTGCCCTTCAGTTTTAAGAACCTGTCCAATCTTAAGCACAGAAACGATTCGTTAAGAATGAAAACAATTAATAAATAAAAAAAATAAAAAATATATTGAAGTTTGTTTTATCTGGGGGTCTAAAAAGGCCACTTTAGCAGAATCAGAAAGCACATCACGCTACCACGTCACTGTCAAATTTTCCCAATCAACCTTGAACCTAATGCGTTAGCGATGAAGATGAAAATGCAATTTGACAGATTATGGTGTGATTAATATTATGATTCTAATATAATTCTGCTAAAGTGGCTTTTTTAGACCCGCTGTTCAGTAGAAATACCATGTCCACCCCACCATCTCCGCACAGATAGGGTGTGTTCATAAAAGAGCATATTTATTCGCGTAGTCGCACGAAGCATAAGACCAGCCGATCTGGCGACGCTTGACGACCTTTATCCAATTATGGCCGTCAGCGTACTATACTTAAGATCCTATATCCCCTAGCTAGGGCAGAGGGTGTCCACAGTACCTAGTCTTCCATCGCGAAAGGCCTTGAGGATCACGCTTCAACTCGTCACTTCTGCGAAAGCGGTGCGTCGCCAGGTTTGACGGGGACGGCCATGCTTTTTTTTCCCTTGAGGATTCTAGTCCATAGCCTGTTTTGCAATGTGATCGGGATCCCTCCGGAGCGTATGACCAATCCACCTCCACTTACGGCGCATAATCTGGCGGTCTCTCGTGGCATTCTTCTAACAGCTCTACGTTCAGCATATACGCAGTATTAATTGTAGGTACTCATTCAGCAAGGCCCTTGGACAAGGCCGCATTAAGTCAAGTGACCTCACACCGATTTATTTTAGTCTACTGCATTGATCGGCTGAAGGGTCGACCTCTAATCGATCACAGGCTATATGTATACTTTACACCTTGTATTGTACGGTTAGATTACACATTATGGGTAAAAAATCTTATGATTTCAACACCTTCATCATGTTACTGAACTTCTAAATAGTGTCACATGTTTTGGTGTAGGGTTTTACATTATTATTTTTAGGCACGCGTTTGACCAGGAGCTCACCCGGTGTTAGCGAAGATATGGTCGACGAAAAGCGCGGTTTTCCCTACATCTTTTTAGGGTCCCGAACAAAAAACGGAACCCATATAGGAACACTCGGGTGTCTGTCTGTCTGTCCGTCTTTCACAGCCAGTTTTCTCCGGATCCACTTTACCGATTCTGTTGAAATTTGGTACACATATGGACTTTTGTGACACAAACACGTAACGCGCCCGCGTGACATATCAAATGAAAGGGCTTAAAAATGAAAGGGCCTGTAAAGGTTTTAAATATATATTTATCATTATTTTAAAATAAATGGTTTTGAAGTTATTCAAGAAATTAGACGAAAAATGACCATTCCCCCCACCTTATCTCCGAAACAACTGAACCTAAAATTTTGAAAAAAATTGGGATAATAGATCTTTACCTATAGATTACAGGAAAACCTATAAGAAGTCTATAGTGTTAAAATAACACGTTAAAAAAATGTAATTCGTTCGGAACCCTTTGCACGCGAGTCCGACTCGCACTTGGCCAGTTTTTTTTAGATGATAAATTATCAAAGTCGACGTCCAAGATTTTTATTGTGAGACAGTGGTTAAAGAGTAGTTATTAAGTTAATTTGTGGGTGTTTGCACTGCTCTACCATGTTAGGCATACAGTGGTTATAAACTTGTAATCTTAGAACTAAGATCAAAAACCCCAAAAAAAAAATGACTCCTCCCACTTTCGGCGGAGCGGAAGAGAGTTTCAGATTCTTACTGACTAAAACTCACTCGTTTAGTCGTGTCCCTCCAAATGCCTTTTGCGTTTCAGGTCCGAGGTGACTCTGGAAAAATTCCGCTACCCTACCTATACTTACACTCTTGCTTGATAGTTATTGATGCTAGTCCTCCAGGAAACACAGGATTCAAGAGAGAATTTAGTCAACAAAAATCGCTGACCGCTGGTATATCCGCGCAAACAGCCGAGGGCTCACCTTCCCGCGCGCGCAAAATCTGTATAAATAAAAATTAATCACCGACATGTTTGTACGCGCATAACTTCCAAACGACTGCACCAAATTGAATAAATCTTTCTTCTGTATTCGCTATTGTTAGGAGAAGGTTTGTATGAAAAAACATATTTAAAAATTTACACAAAAAAAATATGGCGGTACGAAGTTCGCCGAGTCAGCTAGTTTATGATACAATTTGTTTCCATTTATTTATTTTATTAATCGTTTATTTCAGGGATTAGCACCCATAACATTAAAATTGAAAACTGAAACTAAAAACTTAACAACAACAACAAACATAAAATTTTGAAACAGTAAAAAATTAAAATAAAGTTAAGCACACCAAAGAAGTCAAAGTAAACGTACCCCGAAAAATTGGTGAGTACATTTATTTTGTCTCCCTCAGTAAATGCACCGTATTTAACAAACAGCTAACCTTATCTATACATATAATAAAATCGTAGACTAACCGTGTCTGTACATTGAATATTTTTGCATGAAAATTACACAAAAAACTCAGGAAAAAGGTATAAAACACAAAAATGCAATTTTTGAAATTTTTGTCTGTTTGTCTGTTTATCTGTTTGTCTGTTTGTCTGTGCGTTTGTGGGAGCATCACGCATAAACCACAGATTGGACTGCAAATCTAATTACTTGAAAATATTAAGTGATACCCCGAAAATTTTTAAGTTTAGGAAGAAACTTCCTAATGTATTCTGATGAGTCAGAGCGCCATCTATTGAGAAAAATAAAATGCATGAAAGCGTTGAGTTATTTGTGAAACTTTTAATACGTGGCAAAATAAAAGTGATCATTTTTATACCTTTTCGTTATTTATCGTTACAATCGATCCCGGAAATTAAAATATATTGAATTTTTAGTTTAGTAAGAAACTTCCTAATGTATTCTGATCAGTCAGAGCGCCATCTATTGAGGAACCAAAAAATGCATGAAAGCATGAATGTTACACCAAAACACATTGATTGAGTTATTTGTGAAACTTTTAATACGTAGGAGTAGCAAAATAAAAGTAAACATTTTAAATCCCTTATCGTTATTTATCGTTACATACAGGCTTCTTATTTAACGTCTTCCGCTGCCACATTTTGTCAGTTTACATGGTCGATTCAAGGCGTTGCACTGATGACGCGTTTTTCTGAACTGCGGTGTTAAGATTTTCCGCTGGAGAATGACCTCACACAATTTTTAAACACAGTCGTGTTCGTAGGAATTTCGGTTTGGTCTCTGAAAGGTCTTAAACTGTTAGGGACCAAAATTGTGCGAGAAAATCTCCGAGTTGTGCTGGTTTCGTTTAAAGTGCATTTATCGTAGTTTTGCGAAGTACTGGACGGTTCGACTTGCGGATCAGGCCTGTAGGGTTCCGTACCAAAGGTGCTGTGCTGAAGGGTACTGCTAAGCCTCCGCAATTGATTCCGTTTAGAGCGAAGCAACGAACGGTTCGATTTGCGAAATTAGGCTAATAATAATAAGGTACCGTACCAAAGGTGGTCACGGTGACGGGAACGATCGATTTTGGGGGGCTACTCTCTAAGTCCGAAGTCCGTAGTTTCGGGCTTAGTTGCGGGCGTATTCTACTCCGTATCACACTACAGACTTACGATTAGTCCCGAACCCGAACTAAGAATGAATGACAACACGATTTCACAGTAACTGTCAATTCGTGTTATCATTATTGTTTGTTCTCAGTGGTTAGGTGATACGGAGTAGAATATTTTTTTGTTCTTCTTAATATATAAGTAAAACAAAGTCGGGTTTATTCGAACACTTTTCTAACTAACTCGAGCGATTTTCATAGTTTTTGTGTTTTTGGATAAGTCTTCGGTCTTCCAGAATAGCATAATAAGAATTAAAATACAAAAAAAAATGAGTATATAGGTAGGAAGGATAGGTAGGTAGGCAAGTAGGTAGCGTAGGTAGGTAGGGTAGGTAAGGTAGGGTAGCTATGGTAGGTAGGTAGGGTAGGTAAGTAGGTAGGTAGGTTAGGATCGGTAGGTAGAGTAGCCAGTTGACGGGAGCGAAGCCGCGCGGGTCAGCTAGTTTTAAATATACGAAAACTTACTTCAAAAATGTTCTTCTCATATTACAAATAGTCCTATATACTTCATAACTATTATACACTAGATTTATCTGGCTAGACATTAACAAGACCCCTGGTGTATTACCGGTAACAGGAACGAACGAGCTGTCTCGATGATATAAGCCCGCTCCCTCGCGGACTAGCCGAGATATATTCTCAGGATTAGCGTGTTTCTTTTGGCTGATTTAAGTTTCTTTATCCATTATTTATATCCATTGCTTACTATAACACGTTGTGATTACTTTTCACCGTGGTTTTTTTAACCCGGCTTGCAAATAGTGCCCAATTTTAGTTCTTATAAAAGTGACTGCCGAAATACCAAAGGCATATCCGTAGTGTGTCAATCTCATTTAAACTTTTGACAATCGTAATCACTTTTAAAATGTCACTTTTTCAGAGACAGACACAGACAGACAGGTGCGACGCGACAATGTGACGACCGCTTTTCACAGAAGTAGTCCTACGAACCTGTCTATGAGAACCTTTACATGCAGGATGTTGTGTTAACTGGAACAAACGGTCTGTCGCGATGATACACACGCTTCCCCGTGAACACAGCTTCCTTTATGGGATTACCGTGTTGCACTTAACTGATTTATGACTTGTATATATGTTACAAGTTATGGGTACCTACACACTTTGTATATCATATGATTACCTACGCCAGTCTCGGTTCGCTTTATCTTGTAGATTCGACTACTGTACATAAAGTTTAAATAAATAAATAAATAATAAGAAGAAAAGATAATACACACAAGATAATACGAAATCGAATAAAAAGCGTAAGTAACATTGGAAGTTATGGTAGTCGTCAGATACCCATGCAATAACGGTCATTGACCCACATACATTTATTGACTTTCTTAATATCTAAAACAGAAATCCTTACTTAATATTAAAAATGCGAAAGTAACTGTCTGTCTGTCGCGCTTTCACGCCAAAACTACTGAACCGATTTAAATGAAATTTGGTACACAGATAGTCTAAAGCCTGAGAAAGGATAGAGGCTACTTTTTATCTCGGGAGTATGTTCCCTAGGGACCACGCGGGTGAAGCCGCGGGCAGAAGCTAATAATGACATAAAGCTGTCCTGAATCGACTTCTATCGTGTTCCTTAACATTCTCTAGTAATGAAAAACGGTTCATAACGTACATATTGTTTACATATCTACGAAGGGATATTAGGGAAAGGTCAATGTACTTTATTGCAAGTTTATCTGGCGCCTACCACAGTTTAGAATTAAAATACATAAAAGTTTTGAATAAATCAATAATTATTTGCTCTATTGTTGGCACAGGCAGGAAACATGAAAGAGTTCAGAAAAAATATAAATTGAAGTTGTCGTCATCAATATTAAGGTCAACTGGTAGAAAATACCTAAGCATTACCTAAGGCATAAAGTCTAACTTGGCAAAGTATTTCTACTAGTGGATAAAATAAATATCACTGTCATCATCTTCCGTTCCTTTACAAACCATTATAAATACCATTTGAAAAATGAAATAAAATTAGGTACAATACTTGTCAAAAAATAAAAGGCCCGTTTTGACAGCAGGATACAACATTGCTTTACTAGTAAGTATGAAAGAGACATACAAATAAATCTCTTTCGCACTTAGTAGTAAAGCAATCTTGTATCCCTCTCTACTCAGCTGTCAAATCGGACTTCTTAGATTTTGGTGACTCTAAGCATATTTCTCTGAAAGAAAAATCGCGTAAAAAAGGATGGGATGTATCAAGAAAAGGCACACTAAAATGGAATCATTCTAAGTGTCAATTTACAAAGACATTGATAAAAGTGTCTGCAAGCTCTTTTTTAGGGATCCGTCCACGATCACTCAGTTGTCTGTCAGAGCCGACTCTACTGGACCGATTCAGTTGAAATTTGGTTTTCTGTGTTTGTTCTGTGACCCAAACACGGACGTGTAATGAAAATACCTAAATAAATTTTGAAAATGTGATCACATTTTGGGGGGCAAATTAGAAAACTTAAAAAAAAGTTTTAGCAACTGTTCTGTGTAACATATCAAATGAAAATGCGTTGTGAGAGTTTTGAATATATTTTTTTCATAATTTTAAAATAAATAATAATTGAAGTTATTCACAGAATTAGATGAAAAATGACCACTCCAATATACAGCTTATAGTTCTTTGCCTATAGATCACAGGAAAATATGGTTTGAAAGTAACATGTTATAAAAATGAGATTCGTTCGGAACCCTTTAGATGCAAGTCCGACTCCCACTTGGCCAGTTTTTATACATCTCTTTTGTTATTATTACCTGTAAGCATTTACCAGTGAATAAAACATCCTATCGAACACAGATATTTTAATAACTTAGGTTTATCTTGGTAATTTATAAGAAACGAGAAACAGAGCTGAGTTGACCTGAAAGTTCCATAATAACAGTCGGCTAAGTTTCAGCAAACATCATCAGTGAGAGAGGAAATATTCCTTTCAGAAATATTTCATTATTACTTTATGAATGTTTTTCTTGATTTTTGTTCAATGTCCAATTCATTAAGGGTTTCGGAAAAGTTATTTACTTTATTATTATTAACTAGCTTTTGTCAGCGGATTCGCCTGCGTAAAATTCGAAAACTGTCGCCAGGGAACGCACTCCCAGAATGAAAAGTATCCTGAGTCGTAATCTAGGCCATGGGCTACCTGTGTGCTATTTCGTCCTGATTCGCTTGTTTAGCCTTCGAGGCCTGATCGACAAACAACCTTCACAATTTCACATGTATTTTATTTATAATTATATTAAACCAACACTAGAAAGGCTTAGGTAGTTAAATAAAAGCAAACAATCTAAAGACTGTTTTTTTTTAATCCAGGAGACTAAATTGACAAGTGCAAATGGCAAACTGACGTAGATTACAATAGCATTTAAGTCAGTTTTGACATTTGCCCTTGTCAATTTGGTCTCCGGGATTAAAAAACAGACTACAGATGTGACTTTTTACTCAAAAATATTTTAAACAAATAAACTACTACTTCAAGTCATGGTTCAATTGATTTAGTAATCGTTATTGTTGTATTTACATTGTATTTTAGTTGGAATTTATTTTTGAACTGAGTTTTTAATTCTAAAATATATAAAGACACATCAAGATTGTTTACCTGTATTGAACTACCTAAACCTTTGTCGTATAGTACTTTCTTCGTAGTTTTGCACGCTACGCTACGCTACGTTTTTAGAAAATTAATCTTATATTCCCTCCTAGAAATATAAGATTAATTTTCTAAAAACGTTGTAATCCGGTCACAGAAGGTCACCGAACTTTGAGAGGGGTTCTATGTTTTCTGTTTTTTTGAAGTGAAAACTTCTTCAGGCGCGGTGAGCACTTTTTGAATGAAGAAAAATCATAGGTTTTGCGTTATCGTCACTGAACGCTTTCCATCTACACAAATATTATAAAGAGGAAAGATTTGTATCTTAAAAACTACTGGACCGATCTCAAAACTTCTTCTTGCCATTAAAAAGCTACATTATCACAGATTAACATAGGCTATAGAATGTTTTCAAAAAGTTAGGGATCCGGATGAAAATTTCGATAATGTAAGCCAAGGTGTGAAAAAAATACCAAAAAAGATCCTTATATCGCGTACGCTGCGAAAAATATTGACAATAGAGCAAAGTGATGTGTAACATTTTTGTAGAAGACATCAATATCTACAAAATCCGCAAGGGCATATATCTAACTATTATGGTTAAGTCACAATAACCGCTTTTTGTTAAATTATTCAATCAAAACCCGGTGAAATAGAGCAGTGGTGGGACTATGAGACCAACACTGATATCGCGAAAAAAATTCGACTCCCCCATACATTTCTGTGCGCATAACTCGACAAAATGTACTGAACGGCTGATTTCTTTTTCGCAATTTCTGGATTGTTCCCATAGTAAAAGTTATTCATAATTATGAGTACAAATGATCCCTTAAGAGGTATTGCGTTTTTTCTGTTACACGTTTTATGTAATCTGAGTCTTGGAAACGGCTCCAACTTTTTCATGAAATTTAGTATGCAGGGGTTTTCGGAAGCGATAAATAGATCTAGCTAGGTTTCATTTTTAGAAAACGTCGTAAAAAACCATCCAGGTACGGTTTATTTAATTAATATGGGATGTATAGTACTCTATCTATCTATTCTACTGATAAATAGGTACCGTTAGTTGTATATAGGTACATACATACAAGAATTGCTCGTTTAAAGGTATTAGATATTGCTGCCAGACTACATTTTAACATTCCAATGTTACAATTTCCATCAAATCCTGACTGTCCAGACAAAACAACATTCAATCTGTTTTGTCTCTAGAGTCACAATAACATTCGAAGTACATTTTTTGTTGCTAATAAAGAAAGACAGAAGAACTAGTGGGATTAATCAACAAATCCGACGCTAGACGCTGTGTTGTGCGCTAACCAGATCTCGTTAAGCATTGCTTACTCTGATAATTGAGCTGGCTCAGGCTTACTTATTAGTAATCTTTGTTAGTATATCCGGCTCATCATTCAGACCCTACACGAATGCGAGCCACATTCTTCGCGTCGGTGTCGACGCCGCTTCAAAATTCCTATCATATTAATTAAAAAGTGCCCAATCTTGAGCCAGCTAACTTTCTCATCAAATTAGAACGGACCCATCCTTGACCTTTCCTGCCAATCAAAAAGTGTCTATTGTGGGTACAGACTAAGCGAACGACCGGACCGATCACAAACGCGAATGATAGCTCGCTCGTCTTGAGGCGCGCCGTCAGTCAGTAACGTTGAAAAATATAGCTTATTAGGTTTCGTCAGTCACGTCACGACCGGCGCGTATGTGAACGTCATTTCATCGTGACAACTCAGGGAAAATGAGCTGCGAATACAGTTTCTGGGTGGAATGACGTTTCACTGCAAGCTTACTGCACTTACTTTGCATGGTGACTTCTTTACAGAATAGACTAGCAATGACTGATCAGCGACGTGGTGGTGACGTGGCTTCTGTGCGTGTATGCCTGTGAACCTTCATTCCCGTTCGTTCAACTTCATTCGCTTTTTCTGTATCCGAAAGAAGCTGAGCGGGCTTGTGCGATTTCAATTAACAATTCTCGTTTGTTACCAATCGTTCGTTCGTTCGCGTGGTCTGTCCCCGGCTTACGAATAAAAATTGTAGAATAACTTTATAAATCTTGTTAACTTTATCGCTTGAAGTTGAAAGGACGGCCCGATGTCGTTCCCTAGTCTGAACATTTTTATTTGAGAGAGAAATATAAAATAAAATTTATATTTGAAAGCTAGAGGAAATGTTACTTGGCTTTAAAAAATGTCAAGATCTTTGCTTTGCTCTAGACTGAACGTTGAAAAAGAAACTATTGGTGGTTTACCTACTTGAATTTCATTGGCTTACAGATACAAAAGTTAGAGTTACGATGTGTTGGTAAGGAGAGAATAATTTATGTTCAATTCGTCATCATATCTGATAAAAGCAATACTCAAAAAATACTCGGGGTAATAAAGGTAACAAGCGCGATTTTCAGCAAAACGGTAAGTTTTATCATAAAAATTATTTCAGACAAAAATTGTAGATTAGATAATTATCTACAAAAATGTTCAGATTTTTTTTCCTAAGAGCCACCGTTTCTGAGATATTACGATTCAAAAAGTTATAAGAGTTGTAATCGTCATAATATGCACACGTTTCCACGTCACCGTTTTCCAACTTTTTGCCCCCAACAACCTTTGACCCCGAGTATTTTTCGATGGGACTTTATAGATTTCATTTATGTTAGTGTTTTGAACAGTCCTACCAATTTTGACCTGGGTGCGAATTACTGTACATTCACTCCTATTTTTGGTTTAATTTGACCGAACTATAAACAAAACCCAAAGTTAATAACAGCACGGAACGCCAGTTTGCCATAAATTCGAAGTAAGAACTCAAGCTAGGCCGATGTTCATTTGTTTAGCTCTAAGCGCACACTACGCTTCAACTGTGAGCTTGAACAACAAAGCGGCTTACCGGACGCTGCAGCGCTTTGTGCAAGCCGCGTTGGCTTTTATTAAAATAGCTATGCTGATGCTTTACATTTAGAGAATGACTACTGATTTTGATTCTATTGGCATAAAGAATGGATTAGGCAGTTACCCTCGCAAAATTGATTACTCTGTAGAAAGAGGCAATACCAAAACCTGACTCTTTGCTGTAGGTCGAAATGACGATAATGACACTGCAAGCCAATGCCGTTGCTCAATCAAAATTAAAGAAAAACCGGCCAAATCCGAGTCGGCCTCGCGCAGGAAGGGTTCCGTACCTTCGTATTTTTATTATTTCTTGTTGTATCGGACGCAGAAATAAAAAACAATCGTAAAAATTTCAACTTTCGAGATATAACCCGCTAACATACAGACAAACGGACGGACGAACGGACAAACGGATAGTGGAAGCTTAGTAATAGGGTTCCGTTGGTTACCCTTTGAGTAGGTACGGAACCCTAAAAGTAACTAGTGTCCGTGCCACTTTTTCCCCTTTTACAGTCTTCTGTCCACATTCTCTTGTTACGAAAAGAGCAATTCTCGTATTTTCAAGAAGCTTCTGCATTCGTTAACTGTCAAAAACATCATAAGTTTCTGCAAAATGTCGGATTCTTGAGTACGAAATTATTTTTTTTGGACTTCTGTGCCTGCAATCTCGATTACGATTGCGTAGCGACCAAATTTGGTCGTTAAGTCCTAAGGCTGCCATTGATTTTGACCGTGGAATGCGTTCAAGATTGACTATGTACGGGTGACTTTACCGAATTCGGTCGCTAGGCGATCGGTAATTATGTCGAGACTCCCGCCCGGTTAATAAAGAGATCAGTCTATTCTATACGTCTGTTTGATGCAAATAAGTATGAAAGATCTCTAGATAGCGAGATAAGAAGGGGAATCAAATGAAGAAATTTCCAATAAAGAATGCCGAGTCGTTCAAGCAGAGGTATTGCGGTTCTGGCCATAAACACATCTTATTTTTATCACAGCTTGCTTATGAAAATCCTGGTTTGTGATTGCTACTTGTGTATTCAGCTGTGAAAAGGATTAACTTTTATGAAAGTGCATTGAAATGTTTCAGGATAGTGGTCAACTCACTTTTGGATTGCTTTTCTATCTTCTGCAGTTGAATAATAGCAATAACAGAACATACAGTTATCCTAATATATAACATTCTTCCGATACTGACTGATTGAGTGACTGAGTAACTGACAGATAACGCACATCCGAAACTACTGGTCGTAGAACGCTGAAATTTGGCATGTGGGTTACTTGGGGAGTGGAAGGGAGCACTAAGAGAGGATTTCCCGGAGGGAAACGGGAAGAAACGGGATATGTGCGTACGAAGTCGCGGGCAAAAGCTAATTAAATCATATAATACTAGTGGACGTCACGCGGTTTCACCCGCGTAGTTCCCGTTCCCGTGGGAGTACGGGGATAATATATAGCCTTTGTTACTCCCTGATAATATAGCTATCCAATGCTAAAAGAATTTTCATTCAAATCGGTCCAGTAGTTTCGGAGCCTGTTCAATTCAAACAAACAAACAAACAAATCTTTCCTCTTTATAATATTAGTGTAGAAAATCATTCAAATCATACTCCCTCTCAACTCCTTATTTCATCAGTCCCCAAAACGAACTTTTTTCCGATACCTATCATTAACATTTGCTTACATATTTTCGTAAACACACTCGCTTTAATTTATTGTAAATTCCACGACTCAATAAGTCCGGCTCGCATTTAAAGCAAAGTAGAGCACATATAATGAACAAAACTCATTTTACCGGAACAGTTTAATTTCCATGCAAACAATCACTTTAATTATATAATTTTGGAAATGCCGAAACTCAAACAGTTCGTTTCACATTTTCCAATTTGACAATCATACGAGTGATTAAACTGTCCGATAATTCGAAATGCATTTCTGCCAACTAGTGTTATATTATATATACAATACATGTTGGAATCGAATTAAATCCATCACAAAGGCAATTTTGAAGTAATTATAATACAATGTTGTTGGCGACGTCACTATGTTCCGTAATAGGCTCTCGTTAAGGTAATGCACGAGGCATAGAGGTACTCTGCTTGCAGAATGAAAGTCAATATAGAGCGCACCTGGAAGCGAGGCAAACATAATGGGAACTCGTTCGTGCCGTACAATCTATTCCGAGTAGATACACCTGCGATTCTATAAGCGCCTTATTCAGGTACACAAAGACAAAACTCTACCCTTTCTACTACCTACTCGTTATGTGTTAAGACACTTTCGAGCAAAAGATTCATTCGAAATATCGGTAGTGGTTCATAGTGGTACAGACTTTTTAAAAGATAACACTGGAACAACCTGTGAGACCATTTAAATTTTCATATTCAAACTATAGGAAATTTATACGAATTCTGCGTCTGGAAAGATCTGTTTCTGTAATATAAATAAGTAGATCCCCAATTCCTTTTCGCTGAAACAGCCATTTAATTTGTTTACATCTTTTCATAATTGAGGAAAAGTAAGCTCAGCTTGATAAATAGTCAAATATAGGTGGTAAACTTCGTAGGACGTTCCAACAACTCCAGAAAAAAAAACATTATTAAAATATTTATACTTTTTTTAATGTTATTTGTGACACAGTTATGTCATTTGTGACACAATTATGTCATTTGTGACACAATTATGTCATTTGTGGCACAGTTATGTCATTTGTGACACAATTATGTCAATTGTCACATGGGAACAAACTTAAGACGAAAACGCACTGGCAGGCGTAGGCAGCATTCTTATACACACACGCTAGGTGACTTAGGCAGTCCCTAAGCAAGCAGTGCGGCCGGTTACCATCATTTTAGAAGTATTTTCGTTTATATTGCAAAGCTGTAGATACTTTTTTTACACTTTTGTTAAAAAATTAAGGAGTAAAATAGTTTCATCACAACGATTTGGAGGTGATTTGGTGATTGTTTTTTCTTATTATGTGATACCTATACATAAATTCTGGCTAAACCAAATTACGTATCATATCATATAGATTACTACCAATTTTTTTTTCAGATGTAATTTCTCAGTAAATGCCTACGAAAAGTTGCTTCATCTGCACGCTGTTTTTAAGCATTTCTCGAGAGAGCAGCCTTAATAGCTAGGATCTACATAGATACTAAGCAAGCCGCGGTAGGATCGGAACCTGCACCTATTTAGCTTCTACTATGTATTTTTAGATCTTAGCAATGTAGCTATCCTTAATTACAATGCAAACCATTGAGTAGTGAGCGCAAATCGAGTCAAGTGCAGGATTTAGCATACCCATTTGCCAATACAGATCTATAAAAGGAAATTGGAATAAAATTATTCCTTTTTATATCACATGACTAAGCCTTAGCAATCAAAGTTTACCTTAGAATGACTTTTATCTGTGCCAATGAATATGACTGGTTATTTCGCTTAATTAACTTGACAAACTAAACGATTTTGTATAAATACATTTACTTAGTTATTTCTAAAAAAATACCTGAAAATCTAGCAATTTCTACCTAATTAGAAAAAACGGACGGTCAACGAGTGGTGAAGTCTCAGCAATAACGACTGACAAAAATCGAAAAATGTATGAATTTTATACTGCTACTGAAATGCCACGTAGTAAATCTCAAACACTTTTAGAATTTCGACCCTGATTGTCTATAGAATAAATAAAAAATAAAAAACTATTTATTTGACACTTACAAATACATGTTACATGCCAGTCATAACAAAAAGCACACGAATGTATTTCCACAAATCTGATGTTAACCCCCAAATAGGCCTGAGGGGCTAAGAAGGCCACTTTAGTCATAACACCACACAACAATTTGTCAAATTTAATTTTCACCTTTATCGCTAACGCATTAGGTTCAAGGTTGATTGGGAAAATTTGACAGTGACGGGTAGCGTGATGTGCTTTCTGATTCTGCTAAAGTGGCCTTTTTAACCCTCCTAGTGCCCGCCCTATTATGACGTGCCAATGCCATCATGATTAAGTTGTGAAAAAGAGATAGTGTAATGGTCTCGTATAACTCCGTCTCCCTCCCACACCGTTATCATGATGATTTTAAGGTTTCATAATAGGTACCCTGGACCTGTATTTTGGGTGTCAGCGTTCAGCCGTGGGTTCTATTTCCAATCTTACTACATTTTAGAGGAGTGTAACTACAAAGTTATCAGCCAAGGTTATTGCAGTTGATAATTACCGATAGAATGTCACATTGCCAAGAAGTCCTGAAAAAGATTATTTATTTATTAGTCGATGAAAACACGGAGGAGGTTCTCAAGTCGACACGTGTAATTTTTTTTAATGTATGACCACGCATAACTTTTTAGAGAAGTCCGATTTTTTATTTGTGTATCCTCGCATCCGTTACATGATCACACAATTGAGAAAATACCTAATATCTGCAAGTGGTATAGAAGTGCAATTTAAGTGCTATTTACTAGTTTTTAGAAGAACACAAATTTAAATATTTCATCACTAATGAATCTAAAATAAACCAACCCACCCCACAACTTCAACTCCAACCAACCCACATTTTTACCTTCAACTCCTAAAGACCAACCCACATTTTTCCTACCTTAATTTATCTACTTATACAGCATGTAATTTGATGCTTATATTTCAAACATTATTACGCTATTAACCACTAAAAGCCACTCTAACTGACTATTACCGTAATTGCCTCTGGGGAAGGTGAATAGTGCGGCTTGATTAATTTTAACATTCTATTAATAATTACCTGTTATTAATTTATAAAATCTAAAAATGATTAGCAACTTGATAAGCACGTTGTTTTATATTAGAGTTTTCTTTTGTTGGTATTTTGATAAAGTTTGTTAAATGATAAATCTATAAATATCGTGTGTTAACGATATTTATAGATTTATCATAAGTCATTTATTGATTTGTTAACATAGGTACAAATAAATGGTTGTTATAAAAATAAAATAAAAGTGCGCTATGTTATGCCAGACAGAAGGCACACAAAATTCATTAAAAAAATGTCATCGATATTAAAAATTAAAACATTATTACATTAATTGATTGCATAATTGTCAAAAAATAATGTCAGCAAAAAGATGTAAAAATAATAATTAAAATATATAATACAAAAATGTCAAGTACAATGTCAAAAAGAAATTGAAATTAATTAAAAACCACGTCAATGAGTTCAACAACAGTCATCACATTTTGTCTGTCAAAAATTCCGAAATGCTAAAACAAACTTTTAGAAAATTACACTATCGTTGTGATACCGATCAAATACACGGTTTCCGGAGATGTATGTATCTGTACTTAATTTTATAAATGGGAAAGTTTGGCTTGTTACTCAATCGCGTCAGAACAGCTGAAAGGATCTTGATGAAATTTGATTATACATAGTCTGGAATAATACATAGGATAATTTTATCCCGGGTGTGGTTTCCTTGGGATAATTCTCGACTTTCACGCGGGCGGCAGCTAGTTTACTAATCAATTAAACCTGAAAAAATGGCCAAGTGCGAGTCGGACTCTCGCACGAAGGGTTCAGTACCATAAACCTTAAATTTTATTATTTGTTGATAGCGGCAATAGAAATACATAATCTGTGAAAACAACTGTCTACCTGTTACGGTTCTTGAGATACAGCCCACTGACAGACAGACGGACGGACAGCGGAGGCTTAGTCATAGGGTTCCGTTGGTTACCCTTTGGATACGGAATTCTAAAAAGTAGGTATGAACACAGATTTTGTTTTGGAAAGTGAAAAACCTCATATTAAAACAAACTGGTTCTCTTTAAAACGCTCAAATCCGGACCAAAAATCAGATTGAACAAAAATGCGATTCGGGCCATACACGAATAAATAAAATAATTTCAACAACTTCGACACAAATGGCTGCCACAATTGAGCGAAACAAAAAAACCAATTTCAAGAGGACTGCTGCAGTTATGGTTGATTTATTCTTGCGGTATTTTTTGTATTGAGTATTATAACGTTGTGGTATCATAAAATTAGTATATGCTCAATATTTTTTTAGGACCCTTTCTATTTCACTTAGCTTAATATTTCTTAAATCATTCTTCTTTTTGCTCTTGTTTATAAAATATCAATCAGGAAGGTTCATAACAAGTCTATTTTTTTTTTTAAACGTCGCCTCCCTCTTGGAATTACTTTTGTATCGTGAGTGTTTTTAAAAATATTTAAACTCACATACCCAATATTTGTAAAATATCAATCGAGAAGGTTCATAACGAGACTAATTTTTTTTTTAGGACGTCGCCTCCCTTTAAGAATTGTTTTTGTATCGTTAGTATTTTTAAAAACATATAAACTCACATACCCAAATAGCCAGACCCGGAACAACTAGGCTATAATACAAATATTTGTTCCGTGCGAGAATCGAACCCACTACACGTAGCGCAGCAGCCTATCGCTCAACCACCACGACAACGGGGCCGTCAGTTGGTAATTTTGTGATATGATGTGCGATGAACCAAATAATAATATTCCCACTGCAACCACAATTCTGCAACATCTGAAAGCCAGAATCAACAGAAAATTGCCGATTCGACGAAACTCGACGAGACAAGGAAAAACGATTCAACAGGGATTTACGAAATTATTCTAAAAAGTGCAGCGGAGGCCTAAGAAACCACATCAAATGTAACAGTTGCACTGCAAAACTCGCCCTTAGTGCATCACGATAAAAGCGATGACAGTAGCAATTTTCACCACTCATTTACGGTTGACTGTTATGTACATTCAGGAAGATCTAATCTCCAGTTCGCCAAGTTCACTCGTGAGACAGAGGTTTTATTGAGACTCCCCAGAGAGAGAGTGAGCAGAGCTTGCACTCTCTGTCTCTCTGTGGAGTTGACCATCGAATAACCTTTTTTACCTAAACATATTTACACGTACATAAAATATAATATTTTATCATAATGACAAACCTGGGGAAAACATATAATGAATTACTTGTTTTTCGTCATAATTAATGTTTGACCCATAACGTATCTACCACCGTCGACACTCGAGGCTATACCATTAATTACATTTCATGATTTATTATTTAACCAACATATAACCGTCATAGAGGAGCTCGTGGCTAAAGATGACTAGCCGCACGGTTCGATCTTTAAGGTTAAGCAACGCTTGCCAAGGTTGATCTTTGGATGGGTGACCATCTTAACAAACCGAGTTTCCTCCGTGCCTCGGCAAGCATGTTAAGCCATTGGTCTCGGCTGTCATTTGTACATCTTTGGCAGTCGTTACGGATTGTCAAAAGCCAGCAAATCTGACACTAGTCTTGCCAAGAACTGCCGTATTACCCAGTTAATGGTTTGTGGAGGTCTGGTAGGCAGCCGCACCACGTAAAATACTGGTACCTATTCAGCTGAATCCGGTTTGATTGAGAGCCGACCCCAAAACAGTTGGGAAAAGGCTAGGCAGATGATGATTTATTAACCGTCATAAATTCTTAAACGTAGCTGATGGTTAATCTTCTTTGTCTCTCTGCTATGTCTACATATGTCTAGTAATCTAAAATTTAATTCTACTTCATAACATTCTATAGCTGGTAGTCAGCCCTAAAATATTGGGTGCTGAACATGAATAAGCCTACCAAGCATCTTCCGGGCACCCAGCCTATGTCCAGCCAATTTCCGAGACTTCCCTAAGTCGCCTTCAGCGAGTCTAAAAAAGCCACTTTAGTAGAATCATATTTAGGATCATAATAATAATCAACTAATCAAATCCGCAAGGCAGTTTTGTGGCGAACTGTTGGGCAGTAGCGACCCCACGGACCTGATCTCCCGAGAGAAGTCTTGTTCTTCATCTCCGGCTTGCCTTTATTGGCTGGCCGGAGTGAACACTGACGAGGAACAGAGCTGCCACCTCTTCCTTGCCTTAATCGGCCGGTCTGAGTGGAGATTTGCAAGAGCAAACGTGCTCGGGAGAAGGATATATAATCCAGTAAGATGCTCGTAGGGATCTTGACCGTACTTCCGGGATTGTCCTGATAGCCGCGGTATACCTCTCCACTCCTCTAGCACCTCAGGATATGTTGCCCCCTTGGAGCTACGTCACTTTGTGCTAGCGACCGTTTTCGGTGTTCCGATTTATTGAGTGTACAAGTCACCCCCTAACATTTTAAAGCCGTTATAATTGTCAGTGGTTGGGCAGGGGCCAATAGTTCTTCCATAGTAAACGATTATCAGTCCACTAAACCACCCAAACCCATAGCGTTCAATCTTTTGTTTCCATATTTTGCAATAGTCCTGCTCCAACCGGGGATTATAACTTTCACAGTGCATACAGGGATAATCGTCGGTTGGTGCCACATTCCATTTGAAATGTTTAACGAGGCCTCTGCGAGTTGGCTTCAGCTCCTCGTACGCCTATCAAAGGACCGGGTCTCCAGGGACCCGAAAGAGTGAAAAACAAAAAATCAAACAATAATCTGTCAAATTTCATTTTCATCTTTATCGCTAAAGCATTAGGTTCAAGGTTGATTGCGAAAATTTCACAGTTTCGGGTAGGTTTATATGCTAGCTGATTCTACTAAAGTGGCCTTTTTACCGCCGCTGAGCGCTCGAACAAGTTATCGTGCACTATGGTTCTTATCCCAATGAGTTTGTGTCTTAACATGTCATCTTCCATACTTCTTTATTAGTCGTCATCTTGGTCACCCTCGCCCTCACCAAACCCTCTTCCACACAATCCACTCATCACTACTACACCTAGTCTACCCCTTCTCTTATTATCCACATTCATACTCAAAACTTTCGCTACGAAGAAAGAAGAAAGAAAAAGCGTTTATTTGTGCCAAGCATGACGCATACAAAAAAAAAATTAAATTAAACGTAATTACAATTTTATAAATGTTGGGAAGATATGCGTCATATTCGCGCAAAATGGCCATCGCTCAGCATAATGCTAGGACTCGTGTGCGAGACAGAGCCACAGCCATTGGCCAAGGCGCTGATTTTCAGCGACAGCCGTACGACAATTTACTCATTCCTTGTAATCCTCCAACTAGTCTCTATACCTGTAACAAAATAAACGCAATACCTCTTAAGGAGTTATTGAACTCATCATTACGAACAACTTTCACTATGGGACCAACACTGAAATCGTGAAAAAAAAAATCGACTCCCCCAAACATTTATGTGCGCATAACTCGACAAAATGTACTGAACAGCTGATTTTTTTTTCGCGATTTCGGCATTGGTCCCATAGTAAAAGTTGTTCATAATGATGAGTACAATAGCCCCTTAAAAGGTATTGCGTTTATTCTGTTACACGTATAGGTACAGGTGGACATTCCATATCGATCGAAAAACTTGCTTCCCTTGGGTCAGTTTTAAAATCCATAAAAATAATTCATCTTGTAAATGCGTTAAGGAAAAACTAGTATTTGGCAGAAGCGATGTCGTTTCGCCAACTGCGTCTTCATTGCGAAATCTTTATAGTACGCACTGCAGATAATAAACTTTGGTGCTTATTTTATTTCGCAGTTTGTAGCAAAAGCTAGTTCTATTTAGATTTTATAGGGTTTTGAATGTCCATATCAACTGGCTAAGTGCGAGTCAAACTCGCGCATGAAGAGATCCGTACCATCGCCATTAATATAATTCACCCGGCGTAATAGTTATGCCCTTAAAATCGAGCAGTAAACACGTATCTTGTTTGTCCCGTTGGCCTTTGACACGGAACCCTAAAAATGGAACCCTTATCGGTTCACTCGTGTGCCTAACTGCCTAGCCGGATGGCTGGCTGTTCCCGGTTAATTGCTACGAAACTACTTCGATTTTTCAGTAGCAGTCCGTAGTCTGGATTTCTTTACCGTTGATTGCAATAGACTCGTTCCCATTAATTGAGACTTGAATATAACTATGGCGAAATGTGGGTACGCTTTAGGTTGTTGCTTAACGCGGGGAATACAGGTGTTTCTTAATGTTTACAAAAAAAATATTGTTTTACAGCTGAATCAGCAAACGTTGTTTTGCCATACTAAAATAAAAAATATCCTACCACCTATTCTCATACCTACCAAATAAACACACAAAATTTCATGAAAATCGGTCGAGCCGTTTCGGAGGAGACACGAGCTTTTTATAAATTAGACTAGCTGACTCGGCAAATGATGTTTTGCCATCCAAAAAAAAAAAAAAAATACCCTACCACCTATTCTTATACCTACCGAATAAACACACAAAATTTCAGGAAATCGGTCGAGCCGTTTCGTAGGAGTTCGGTAACAAACACCATGACACGATATTTTTATATATTAGAAGATAATCAACGACACGGCATTCATTTTTCACCTAATCACAGCGCCAATTATTATTAGCCTATTATCTACCTAACAACAAGATAATACAGGTTTTACTCATTAATTGAATAAGTCACGCGGTTAAGTTATACCATGTAGTTGGCATATTACGTAGTTGGCATAAGGTAGCAGTTAGTATGTAGTCGGGAGGTTTGTATTTGAATAATCTTCCAACGGTCGCGAGATTCTGACGCGCCCTTCGAGAGGGCTATGTGATATAAATTTTATGTGAAGTTTTCGTATCAAAATCAGTTTGGCAGCAAAATGAAATCGAGTCTCAAACGAATTCGTTTGGATGTTGGTTTTCGGTAAGTTTTTAATTTTTGCTAAACTCGTATATTAAATTAACATTCTACTCTATAACCAAAAATAATTTTAAAAAAATACCCTTCATAATGAAATAAAATTCACAAAAAGGTTATTGTACCAGTTGCATTTCTGTTAACTAATAGATACAGTTTTCTTTTTTAAATTAAATATTCCGAATATATTTCTCTGTCAAGGAATCGAACCCAAAACCTTAAATACCTCTTCAATGAACTATCTACTAACCTAGAAATCATCAATCAAATGATAACAGAACGTCCAATATTTCAACACATTTGAGCTACACAAAATTTGCCGCGATATTGACCGCAACCACCAATTTTAAATAATATGTAGGTGTTTCTGTAAACGATAATATTAGACAAACGGACAGTACTCAAAAAGGTCCTGGTTTGAATTACATAAAATCCAATTTGATACTAGTTCATAAAGTTAAAATAAAGAAATAATAATAAAAATATATTATGTATACCTTTAAATACATTTTTAACAGTAGTAAGAAGTAAGATAGGAAAGCTCTCACTTAGAGTCCCTGTCCATTACAGCGGAGCGAGGCAGCGTAGCGGAGAAACGGAGAAATTTTAACCAAAGGAATTGCATAAAATCTCCGCACCTCGTGAGTCACTGACATTTTTATTGACACATGATTGGTTAATATTTCTCCGCTCCGCTGCCTCGCTCCTCGCAAATGGACAGGCAGTTAAGCTAGACCCAAACAGTACATAAACCCAAGGCTGCCCTAATAAGCAGTAGCGGCTTTAGGGCCGGGCGGGGCGGGCGGCCGGGGGCGCCGTCAACTGGAGGGCGCCGGGTCATACAGGGCGCCGCGCGTAATTTGAGTACCTACCTACCTAAAAAATTTAGACATTGATGGTGATTTGTTGTGCGATGAAATTTTAGGTCGGCAACACAATCTCGAAGACATTCAGGCAACACCTACCGAAACCTTGAAACTTTATTAAAAAGCTCAATCTTCAAGAATTATATCCCTGGATATCGCTGCGTATGATGTGAATACTGTTCTTATATGAATATATTAAACTAACTAACCAGCGCAAATTCGTCTCCGTCACATTTTTCATTAATTCTCCTCTCCTATAGGTTGTAGCGTGATTCCTCGATAAATGGTCTATCTAACACTAAAATATATTTCCAATTCGAACCAGTAGTTCCTGAGATTAGCGTGTTCAACCAAACAAACAAACTCTTCAGCTTTATAATATCTATTAGTATAGATTAAGTAACAAGTAAGATAGGATAGCTCCCACTTAATCCCCACCCTAAGGGTGTCTGCCTATTACAGCGGAGCGAGGCAGCGGAACGGAGAAACGGAGAAATTTTAACCAATGGAATTGCATAAAATCTCCGCACTGCGTGTGTTACTAACATGATTGGTTAATATTTCTCCGTTTCTCCGCTCCGCTGCCTCGCTCCGCGCAAATGGACAGGCAGTTAATTAAGCTAACCCCAAACAGTACATAAAACCCAAGGCTGCCCTAATAAAGCACCTTTTTTTTAAGGATGGGAAATCATCAAATGACTCCTCCCGCTCTGGGTGAAGCAGAAGGGAGTGTCAGACTCTTACTGACTAAAACCCATCCGTGTTCCTCCTAATGCCCTTTGCGTTCCAGAGCCGCGGTGTCTCTTTCAAACAGATTCCGCAACCCCGGCAGGGCCCTAATAAAGCACCTACTAGTCCTTTTCTTTCTATTTTTTTTTTCTTATTTCTTATTTTTTATAATAATCATGTAGCTACCTATATTTTTACTACTTATTTGATAATGGAATGATTTAATTTAATTATTCATACATAACACCACATAATTCTTTAAATTAATTATACATTGTAAATCTTTCATTGAGAATGCTGCGCATACCTATAAGTGACGTATTTACAGAGAATTGAAGATTTGTGATTGCCTGTTATTGTTATCCTTAATTGTAAATATGCCGTTGGTGTGCCTTACATAATAAACAAATAAATAGTCCCAGCGAAAGACATAAGGAATTGCTCCTAAGATCAGCGTAGGATGTCAATATCATCTGTGACACTTGAGGACACGTCTCGTATCGTTTTACGAACGTCTCAAGGAGTAAGTAGATTGAGTGTGGTCATGAACTAAGGTTGTTAAGGAAGTGAACATTGTTCTTTTACGAGTATATTAACTGGATGGTCAAGGAGTGAAAAAGGGAAGCGATTTTCAAACTAATGTAGGTGCCAGATAAACTTTCAATAAAGTAAATTGACCTTAACCTAATATCACAGATACCCAAACATTAAATTATGAACCGTTTTTCATTACAAGAAAACATAAAGGATCACGATAGATGTCGATTCATGGCAGCTTTATGTCTTTACTAGCTTCTGTCAGCGGCTTCGCCCGCGTGGTCTTTAAAGAACATACTCCTGGGATAAAAAGTAGCCTATGTCCTTTCTCAGGCTCTAGACTATCTCTGTACCTTTCATTTTAATCGGTTCAGTAGTTTTGGCGTGAAAGCGCTACAGACAGGCAGAGTTACTTTCGCATTTAAAATTATTAGTAAGGATAGTAAGGAAGGATTTCTATTTTTGATGTTAAGAAAGTCAATAAATGTATAGGGTCCATGACCGGTATTGCACATTTATCTGGTGTTTACCATAGGGGTACCCACATAGTGGATGCATTCCATATTTCGAACTATATTTTAATTATTACACACAGACAGTCTACACATTTCCTTATATCGGGAACTTTTTACATTTCATGCTTCTAAACCCAGCCAGCAGTTTAGGCGGTACGTAGTCAGTGAAAGAGATTTTATGATTTTTTAAAAATCATAAACTCACTCACACGTTCAAGTACTTATATAATATTAGTTTAGTAGCATTGTATTTATAATGTCAGGAACCGCATCTAAATTCTAAAAACTAGCGACAAACATAGGTTCGTAACGTAAGCCGCTGAACCAAATTTGATAAAATGCTATAGAGACTAATTGGACCCCGGAGGTTTTTTTTTCCGAAAGTACGTTCCTTTGGGATTATTTTGGACTTTCCAGCAGATGAAGTCCCAAAGAGGAGAAAAAGAAATAAACAATTTTACAAAAGCAACAAAACTGAAAATAAATCGACTCTAATTCTGGAATAACGACACTACCATTGATTAAAACTATCGCGATCAAGTAGAAAAAGGAAATATCTGACTTTAATCCACTTTATGATAGGAATCTGCTGAAGTCCAAATACTAATTCCATTAGCACTAAGCTAGATAAATGGGGTAGCTTCGCACCACATTGCTGCTGATTTAAACTGAAAATTACAGTTGCCTTCACTGTACTGGATTTTAGCGTAAATATCTGAAATGATTTCGACTGAACTTGGAAGAAACTTTTCGATTATGAATTTGGTGGAGTTAAAGGCTTGTTAACGTGATACGTTCTGGTTTCTCAATACAAGGTAATATTATAAAATGATTTTTGTAGGAAGCTATCTCTGAAAGCGCTGATCCGATGACGAAAATTCATTGACTATGCTCATCATCTTCCTAACCTTTTCAAATCAAATCAATGCATATATTTCAAATAAACCATTTACAGGCACTTTTGAATTGTCAAGTTCGGTCAGTCGAAAATTAAAATCATGTGATGTACTGCAAAAATCTTGGTTACATTATCTTTGTTGCTTCTATATGTGAGGACAATCCAAAGAATAAGAAAGTATATTAAACAATCTATACATATAATAAATCTGTCGTTTTTGTACATTCAAAATAATAAAATAAAAAATAGCTAGGGAGATAAAGGGTAACTTACAGAACCCATTTCCATCATTTTTGGAATTTTTGTCTGTTTGTCTGTTTATCTGTTTGGATGTGCAGGCATCACGTCAAAAGTACAGAACTAACGTAGATAACTTTCACGCATTACAATTGTACGTAACTGGAGGTATAACTTAGTTTTTGTTTCATCGCAATCGGTTCACTCTATCAAAAGATATTTGTATTTAAAGGTTTCGTTTAAAGTTTCATTACGTGAAGCACATACATGCACCGCCATCTATTGAGATTAAATAGTAACAGTTTAGAACTGTTGCATGAATGAATGCGTATATTATTATTTTGTGAAACTCTTAAATAACATTTAGTCATATCGTTTCATTTATCGTAACATGTGAGCTTCTAAGTTTGAACTTAAATTTTGACAGTTCAACTACATTGTCGATTGATGGCGATGTACTGATGACGCGTTTTTCTGAATTGCGGTGTTATCAGCAGATTGGTCAATGTCTGACAAATAAAGTTTGGATACCTATGCTATGTAGCTAATTAGAAGGTGGTAACGATATGTTTGACCGAAAAAGAAAAAAGAGAAGAGTAGGTAGTGATTCATGAATTTTATTGTGATTCGAATCGACATAATCTATACTAATATATAAAGCTGAAGAGTTTGTTTGTTTACTTGAACGCGCTAATCTCAGGAAGTACAGGTCCGATTTGAAAAATTATTTCAGTGTTAGATAGCCCATTTATCGAGGAAGGCTATAGGCTACATATCATTACGCTAAGACCAATAGGAGCGGAGCAGTAATGAAAATTGTGACGCAGACGAAGTTGCGCGGGTCAGCTAGTTCAAAATATAAAGATTAAAATAAGCCAGTTGCAGGTAAGAGATGACCAGTCTCAACTGACAGCGCCCGTTCACGAACATGACGCGTGTATCAGCACCATTCAGCTCAATCATTTTGAAGCGAACTTTATGATTCAACACACGCACCACCATCAGCGAAACATCAAAGTGAGTATGTCATGCTCTCAACTGCCATGCTCGTTCATGTCAAACAAGTAATCTATAACTAATTATTTTCCCAACTATATTGGGGTCGGCTTCCAGTCAAGCCGGATTCAGCTGCAGACCATTATTTTACGTGGAACGGCTGCCTACCAGATCTCCACAACCCATTAACTGGCTAACACGGTACTTCTTGGCAAGACTAGTGTCAGATTTTCTGACTTCTGACGATTCGTAACGACTGCCAAAGATCTATAAATGGCAGCCAGGACCAACCACTTACAGTAGTACCCAACTGATATGTACCTGCGCAAAAGATAAATTTTCAAACGGCACGCTCCATGCAACGCGATTTTTTTTCCTGTACCGCTATTGGTCAGCAGCTGCCGCCATGTTGGCGCGCGCCGCGACTTGCGAGTGAGACTAACAGCTGCAGTGTATTATGAACCTCATAGTAGTGATCTAACGATGATTGTAAGTTTGCTTTCTTTCGTTAATCTTCTGGGCCATACTTTCTTTTCTGTGCGAACGAAGATTCACGACGTGCCTTATCAGTTGAGGTATGTTATAATGGTCACCCATCCACAAAAGAACATCGCCAAGCGTTCTTTAACCTTTAAGAAGAGTTTTATTGAAAACTTTTTAGTAGTTTTTCAAGGACAGGTTTTTTGAAAAACGTCAATATTTTTTGAACGAAGTTCCTTATCGCGCGTTGTGAAAGGGGCTAGACGGAAAAAATTCTCACGAAAAGTTGTAACGACACTTTTTGCTATAGTTGTATAGTTGTTTCTGTTTTTATTATTATTGTCAATGTATATTTATTTGCTTGGTTTATACATTGACATTTTTTTTTTTTTTTAATCAATTTTTTAGTTTTACTTTTGACATTTTCTTTTATTATACACAATTTGACTTTTGTACAATTTTTTTTTATATACAATTTGACATTTTTCTTTTTATTATATACAATTTGACATTTTAATTTAATTTTTCATATACAATTTGACATTAAATTTATCATTATTTTTATTATGAATGGGGACTATGTGGATTATTTTTTATTTCATTGAGTAACTTCAATGTTTGTCTGGCAGTTTGAGTGCTTTGTACGGCCTACACAAATGTCCTTTCTTTGGTATTGTTCGTCGAGTTGTTGAGCTCCTATGTGGATCTGAGTTGAGCTACACGACTACTGACAAAGGCTTGCACTGACTGGACAGGTTCACTCAAATCTGTGTGGTTCTTTCTTCTAAAGACCATCTCAGACACTAATCTGCATGGTTCTTAAAAAAAAGAATGTATTGTAAGTGTGAGGACTATGTAGGTCGTTATTTTAAGGATTGATTTCATGACTGTCTGGCAGTTTGAGTATATTATGCGGCTTACCCAAATGTCCTTACTTTGGTATTGTTCGTCGGTTCGTTGAGCTCCTCAAAGTTTTGAGTTGAGCTGCACGATTACTGACAAAGGCTTGCACTGTCTGGACAAGCCCACTCAAACCTGCGTGGTGCTTTCCTCAAAAGGCCACCTCAGACCTTAACCTACATGTTTTTCATATGTTATTGGCAATTGTATGGACTTCAAAAGAGACTGTGACCTCTGAGTTTGTTTCGGTGTTTCTTCTCAGGGTAGTCAGCTAGGAAACATCCGGCCTCATCTAGATAAATACGTCAAAAAAAAAATTGACGTGTAAAAGAGTTACTTGTAACCTATTTGCAAAATAAATATCATTTATCATTTATCATTTATCATTTATCATTTGTAAGCCGTGCGACGTGCGTGTGTTTCTCTGTCTGTCTCTCTCTCTCTCTCTCTCTCATAGAAAGCAAGCCAGTTATTTTCGTTTCGTCTTTCTATTTCTGTTTACATTATATTTGTAAGGAAGGCAGGGTAGGCTAGGGTCTAAAATTGAGCCTACTGATTAAGTTTATATTACATTATATTTGTTAGTACAAAAAAAAATATAATTATAACTTAAAAAAAAAATATAATTATAACTTAAAAAAAAAATACAATTCCTTCACTAATTACTTCTCCGAACTTCGTTCCATCTGGGTGTCCCTTGACACCTCTCAAGTTTCTTTTTTATTTCATCATTTTCCCAATTGTATAGCAGATACAAAACAGCACCCTTAAATATGACCACGTACTTCAAGAACACCCTGTATACAGTTAATCTGTGGTTTTGTTTTGGTAAAACACAATGGAAAAGTTTTCAAAGGGTCTACCTTCGTTAGGGGTTTTTGTGCAAAAAGTTCGGAAGTTCTCCATTCACCAAATACCAGCCAAGTGCGAGTCGGACTCGCACACGAAGGGTTCCGTACCAACCTTAATTTTTTATAAATTTTTTGTTATAGCGACAATAGAAGTACATAACTTAACTGTCTATCTATTACGGTTCTTGAGATACAGCCCGCTGACAGACAGACGGACGGGCGGACGGACGGTCAGCGGAGGCTTGGCAATAGGGTTCCCTATGGGTACGGAACCCTAAAAATGATCACTTTATGTTATTTGATAGCCTTCAGAACGTCCACGTCAACTTAAGGAACTTCTAAGTACAAAACTTTGTAAGCGGTCGATCGATGCCACTAGGGATGTTACGGAGCTCCAACTCCAAGTCTGATAAGTCAAAACTTCCGATTAATATTACATCTCCGGTTGAGAATTCGGCTCCGACATTTTTTAAACGGAGGAACTTTTATTGAAATTTTACTGAGAACACATCTTTATTCCACCACCGCAGACTCTGATTCCAGTTCCGACTCTGACGAACCAAATTTAAAATCTCCGACTCCGACTTCGGTTCCAATACAACCACCTCCCTAACGTCCCTGATTATCACTAGGCTAGCTAGCAGATGATCGGATTATAATGTAATTAGTAAAGATAAGGCAATGCTCTGTATTGGCAAACAGTGGCGACATTAACCGTTCCGAGTCCCCGAGCGGCATCACATCATCATATTTACGGACGCGGCGGCGGCGACCGTGGCTGCTCGCGGTGCCGCGCGGCCGCACTAAGCTGGTAAATGAGGCGCCGTTTACGCGCGCACTCCGTATCCTTAACCGTATAGCAGAAGACATAGACCTATTTTGTTGTACTCTGGGTGAGTTCATAGTGAGAGCTCTCTTTGAGATATGTTATGGTCCTGCTGTGACATAATGATAATATTAGCAATGCGTACTAAAAACAAAAGCTGTTAGTTTTTTAATTGTTTAGCTATAAGAAATAATAGTTGACTACATTATCGCATTAGGTGGTAAACCTGTAAAGATAACTGTATGGTGGAAATAAATAAATAAATAAAATCTCTACTGGAAGTCCTTAGGCTCAAGACAGTGTCATTCTATTAACGATTGTAAAAAACGTACCTACGATTGTAAAAATTCGAAATTGTACGGGGGTCATCATGTGACATTTCGATGCGAGCGCTCAATAATATACATTTTTGACTTGAATCGCAACCGTCACGCTATCCCTGATTAATGTCACTTGTCCTGTTTGAATCGAAAGTATGTATTTCTTATTATAGACGGGAAAGTTCCTTTGTTCGCAATAATATTGTTTATTGGTATTTATGTATTTAAGTATGTGTTTATTTTCGTATTTTTTGCTGTTTATCTTTCCAATAAGTTGGAACTCACATGTTCTGTCTTTGCACCTCCCTCGTATGTCGGCTGGTAGAAAAGTCCAATGATTTTTTAAATTGTACGTTTTAATCAAGGAATAACTCCCCCCTCTATGGCCACTGAATTCAAATTAAGTCACTAAGTGACTTTTGATTTTCCTAAATTAAATACGTATGAAATTCAAATTGCCACCACACTAATGAACTACCATTTTGTATTACCGTTGTGTAGTAGCTTCACGTGAATAAATTAACTGGTAACTAACCAACTATTTAGACATAGACTTAATAACACGAGTCAGATTGAATAACGTAGGCTTCAACATTACAGAGGTTCATTAGAAGCCGCCGTATTAAACAATTAAAATTCAAACACGTATGTTCATAACATTTTAACGGCCCATTCACGACTTCGGTCTTAGCGGCGAGCGGCGCGGCAGGCGGTGCGTTTTACACGCCACGTACCCTCAGTAGCGGCTAGCGGCAGCGGGCGAGGCGGACGTATTTAGGTAGGTAGTCGGAACGTGCTCAAAATTATGGCGTTATCAAAATTATCCCTTCTGTGTTTAGAAAGCAGTATATTTTTAAGACAAGATATTCTTAATATGAGAGAAGGAGTGCACGAACTGAATAAAGATCGATATTTAATTGGCGAATTTCGTGACCTATACGAAGATTACAGAAAATATCCGGACAAGTTTTATGAGTACACAAGAATGAGTGTGGAAACATTTGATTATATTCTGCAGCACATAGACGTATATTTAAAACAGCACATCAGATCCAAAAGGGTCAAAAATTTTTTTGCATATGAGTTCGCCGCCGAGTCCGTCACACCTACACCGCTATCCGCGCCGCTCTGTTTCGTGGCGTCGCGCTCAATCGCTTGATTACTTTTGATCTCGCCGCTCCCCGCACCGCGCGCCGCTGCAGCGATTCGCTCCGTCAAAACCACGCGCGTTTTCGCTATGAGCAGCGACTCGTGGCGTGGTGGCCGCCGCCGCGCGCCGCTCACCGCGGTAAGGTCGTGAATGGGCCGTAACAAAATTCTGTTATAAAGGGCATACCTCCATATTATTTTTCAAAGTTGCGGTGCACGATCTAACATGCGTATATGGATAGAGGACACGTCAACAAACCAAATTGTTAGGAAAATGGTGCTCTAAAGTGTCCCGTTGCCGAGATATTTCGAGGTAAAGTCACCATGTGGCCATCATGACTATAAGTCAAAATTGAGGCAGGGGAGGAGGGCTATGCTAACACCCATGGAAAAAAATGCGAACCCCTTTGTAAAAATATTAGGATTTAAATATAGATTTTTAATATTCCCTCGCTTTTACTCTCGCGCAGATAACGCAAGGTAAACGTTTCCCTACACGTTGCTCTTTGAGGAGGTTCGGATAGACCAAGTAGTCAGATAATATCCAGAGGCCATAAACGAGTTTAACGCTCTTTAGTGCCCATCGGTGCCCATCACTCAGCATGTGGGTCGAAACATAATTTGTTCGTGTGCCCACAACTCGCATCCGCGTCGTCGACCCATATGACGAACCATATGCTGAGATCTGGGCACCGACAGGGGTCAACATCATGATGGACTAAACAAAGCTGACCACAAGATAACATGTAAGTAATTAACAAATGTTTCAAAGAAGACCCTTCCTTAGTATTTATATCCTGTCCAGAGAGTTTGAAATTCTATCTAATGTAACGTGTTTCTAAATCCTAACGTTCAAACCTTGCTAAAATTCAGTTGAAAATTACTGTCGCGTCACAATTCACAAGTTAAATGCACGTCAAGTGAGGCGATTGGCTGTTGAAAATTCATTCAACGAATCACAGCACTTCACGCGTGTTTGACATTTTGTCAGATTAATTTTGCGATGTTTACGTACCTATAATTCCTGAAACATAGCCTATGGCTTTCCGGCGATTTGACCGAAATGTTGCAAGCACGGTCAGAGACCAATTGTACTAATTTTTATGCAACTACCGCATTCATATCATCATATCAGCCGAAAGACATCCTCTGCTGGACATAGGCCTCCCCAAGTGTCGCCACAACAACCGGTCCTGTGCGGCTCGCATCCATCGGCTACCTGCGACCTTCACCAAGCCATCTGTCCACCTTGTGGGAGGTCTTCCAACGTTGCGTCTTCCGGTACGCGATCGCCACTCCAGAACTTTTCGGCCCCATCGACCATCTGTTCTGCGAGCAATGTGCCCTGCCCACTGCCACTTTAGTTTGGCGATCCTTCCAGCTATGTCGGTAACCTTGATTGATTGATATCATCATTCCTGATTCGATCACGCAAGGAAACTCCAAGAATTGCCCTCTCCAATGCCCTTTGTGTGACTTTAAGCCTTCTTCGATCAGGCACATTCACACCTAAGTCGGTCAACAATGTATATATTATATTGTGGTGTTTTTGACAGTTAACGGCTGAGATGCGAATGTGTTGTGTATTTAAACCAATGATTTAAACTTGATTTCTAAGTGCTCATTTGTATTGAAAAGGCCTTAAAAATAGTATAGGTTGCAATAGAATTTGAACTTTGTCGTGTATGCAATAGAGTTTATTGTTCCAAAATATGATAATTACCTCAGATTCTGAATTCAAACGTAGGAAGGTAAACGTTTACCAGGCCAGCGTATCTTCCATTGTGTTTGATTATTTGCGGCCAGTAACACCCATTGAATTAATTCAAAATCGTGTTTGTCTGTGAAAATGCGAAGTGACCTCGCCTGACCCTCTCGTTACATATTCATAATTAGCTTCTGCTAGCAGCGACATTGTCCGTGATAATGTTGATAATTTTCCCACGGGTACGTCGAACTACCGAGATAAAATTTTGCTATGTACTAATCTCGGCCATGTTCCACATATGTTCCAAGTTCTATATCCTGAAATTAGTCTGTGCTGAAGCCACTATAATCTTGAGTTTGTATAGATGCATTTCCCCTAGATTTTTTTTTACTTTCATATTTTTTTTTCAAATATCTAAACATACAGACTCACACATTTATAACATCAATAGCTTCTTTGTGCCAGTGGCTACACTTGCATGAATATCAGAAATCATCCTAAGGGAAAATTTACTCCCACGATTTCCTTTTTTTGTCATAATTCATAGATTAAGGAATCCTGAGACATGGTCCACTCAAGTAATCCACTTCTGAATATCGTAAATGGGGCAGTTGAGGACAGTCCTTCGTTATTCAGTGCGTCATCAGATCCAGACGATCAGCGACCCGATAAGGATCGAGCGTGGCATATTTTAGGGTGACATTCTGAGTCCATTGTGGTTTTATCTGGCCCTCAACCCTCTCAGTACACTGCTGGAGGGTCAAGGCTATCGGTTGCGAAGAGGTGGTCAAGTCATATCGCACCCCCCTTATATGGATGACATAAAACTCTTTATCATTAGTAAGCCATCCAAATCCGTTTAGCGTTCAAGACGTAAAGACCTAAGAAACAGACAGACAGATTTACTTAGTTAATGCGAAAGTAAATGGAAGTATATTGCGTGGAATATCGGTAGGACAGGACATAAATAAGCCCTTTAAGCCGATAATGGTAATATTAGGTAAGTTTGAACTGAAACCCTGGTAAATTAGTGACATGAATTAGTTCTGCTGTCAGAAGAACTATATATAAGGCCGCTTTTCCACCAGAGACGTGTTGCAACGTTGCTATGGATGCGTTTGACATATTCATTGGTCCACATAGCATAGCACTGGTGGAAACTGATTCAAATAAGTTACGTTTTTGATATGGAAGGATGCATGCTGTGGATGCGTGCTGTGGGTTCATGCTTTGGATCCGTGCTGTGGATGCGTGCTGTGGATGCGTGCTGTGCATGCGTGCTGTGGATGTGTGCTGTGAATGCGTACTGTGGATGCGTGCTGTGGATGCGTGCTGTGGATGCGTGCTGGGGATTCATGCTGTGGATTCGTGCTGTGGATGCGTTCTATGGATGCGAACTATGGATGCGAGCTATGGATGTGTGCGTGCTATGGATGGTCGCGAATGGTGTAGTTATGTGTAGAGCAGTATACCTACAATTTCTGCGCTGCGCATCTTCCTCGCACCTCGGCACATTTTCATAGCATATGTTACTCGCTCCGCTGTACAGCTTAGCATCAGTGGAAGGTTGCAGAATTTGTTCGAAAGAGTCACCGCGGCCCCGGAACGCAAAAGGCATCAGGAGGGACACGGATGGATTTTAGTCAGTAAGAGTCTGACACTCCTTTCTGCTCCACCCAGAGTGGAAGAAGTCATTTGATGATATCCCATGCTTCTTTAAAAAGGCATCTGTGGAAACGGTCATATAGTTTCGTAGCTTAGCTTTTACATTTTCGCAGCATAGCTCCATAGCACATATCTGGTGTAAAGGTACCCTAATGTTGCTCCATTATCTCAAGTGAGCCAGCCTGTCATCTCATTTACTTGTAGGTTGTAGCCCTTCTGCTTGGCCGAGCGACTTCAATGCAAGCCTGCTCTCTCCAAGTGGCGGCATTGAGCCTAGCTTAGCTTCGTGAAGGCTTTTAAGTTTATGTAAATGTTTGATTTATGTTCTAAGTTAAGAAAGAAAAATGTTTATTTGGGACTCGCACAAGACACATGGTAGTAAAATACGTAAAAGTAACAGTTACAAAAATATTTTAAGTGTGTTGTTATGTTGTGTAAGTTAATGAATGCATGCCAGGCGGGATTTGCGAAATTAATAAAGTAGTAATAAATTAATAATATATAGCTAAATAAATAAAGCTAATAAAAGTAGTAACGCTTGTTTTACTATCAACGTTAATTAATAATAGAAGTTAATATCATGGTAAGAATGTATTATGTAAGACACAGAATAAATGAAAAACTAATAAGAAAGAATATACTGTGTAAGACGAGAATAAAATAAGAAAAATCAAATAACAATCTTGCTTGTACATAAAAAACGAATTTCGACCTTCTTCTAAATCTGAGCTCGCCTTCGGGCTTAGTGGTCGCACGCACTTCAAGTTTTATTGGTATTTTTCACCTGAAATTTAGTAGCGGTTGGGAGTCGTTGATAGCAATTGGGTCGTCTCCAGCCGGTCGATTCTATCGAAGTGACAGCTTCGGTAAAGCGATCACAAAGTGAGGTTTCAATCCAAGTAATCAAGATGGAATGACAGCTCACTTCGTGATCGACTGGCAGTCTTCTTCTTCATAGTTTCATCTTTAAGATTGTGTAGCATGCTTGACAATCCGTCGCCACTCTACACGCGCCTTTCTGGTGCACTCGTACAAGGACCATTGTCTAATCCTACCTTAATTTGGTCGGTCCAGCGCATAGGCGACCTACCACGTGCTCGTTTGCCATCGACGTTTCCTTGTACCACTAGGCGCTTTATGGAGACATCACCACGTTTTGATATGTGCCCGAAGAAAGTGAGAATACGAGCTTGTACGATAGAAGATAGGCGCTGCTTGGTACCTAGATCTTGCAAAATGGACATGTTGGTTCTATGCACTGGCAGTGCTAGTCTGTAAACTTCTCACCCCGAAAACTTAGATGTGAGTTGTTAACCTATAGCTTCAAGGGAAAAGGCACTTCACGCTCACTTCACCAGTTTTCACAGTGTTTTTTTTTACGGGATCGACCGGCTGTTCAAGATGTAGCAGAAGTTGTGTGATCTATGAAGGTAGCCTCTACTTAAGTTAGATAGGGGTGACGCCATATTAGAAACTAGTTGACCCGCGCAACTTCGTCTGCTCTGCTCCTGTTGGTCTTAGCGTGATGATACATAGCCTATAGCCTAGCATAAATGGGCTATCTAACACTGAAAGAATCAACTCGGACCAGTAGTTCCTAAGATTAGCGCGTTCAAGCAAACAAACAAACAAACTCTTCAGCTTTATATATTAGTACTAGCTGACCCGCGCAACTTCGTCTGCGTCACAATTTACATTACTGCTCCGCGCCTATTGGTTTTAGCGTGATGATATGTTGTAGCCTTCCTCGATAAATGGGCTATCTAACACTGAAAGAATTTTTCAAATCGGATAGTAGTTCCTGAGATTAGCGCGTTCAAGCAAACAAACTCTTCAGCTTTATATATTAGTAGTATGTAGCGGCATCAATGCCGCCACAAGAAAAACCTACGGAGCAAATTTACATCGCAACAAAAAGAACCGCGACGCCATCTATCCAACCACCAGCGAAGTACTAAGTTGAAATCCTGCATCGCGCAAGCAGAGTTTACCGTGCGATTTGATCATATACATCAGCCCGAATATCAGCTATCGGGCAGTTGCCCGCCAGACACAACAACTGTCTGGTAGGAGGATCCTCCCTTTACAACAGGGGTGTGCGGGACTTTACTCTCTGTTCCGCATTCCTCCAAAAGTATAGAAGTATAGATGTCTTATACACGGTGCCATTTTAGTGGTCTTACAACGGTAGCCGGCAGCTTCATATATCCAATGATTACTATACATTCATAAAAAAATATGAACATTTTAACTGTTGAACAATAAAAATAATATTCATTACCATGACGTAGTTTGAAACATCCTGGAGCGAGCGCAGTCCGAACCTTGTGTTACAAGGACGGCGTGGAATAGAACGGTGACAATATTTAATACGTAAACATTATTAACAGAGTGTTTCATAATTCTAATGCATTATTTATTTTATTGCACCTTAAAGAATTATTTAAAAAAATCGCTCCTAGAGGCAGTTTATGTCGGGTACATTGAGTGGGCCGCCTTTAATGACACCGTGTATAAGATATCAATCGAAATCACTCGAAGTCATGATCGCATATGCTGAGCAATAGTTAGTTAAGCAATAACATAACTCCTAAACCTTTAAACATTATCTTAAGGTATTCTTCTAAGGTACCTATTTTTACACGCGACTTTTCTGAAGCTGGTTTTTATCAGAGAGAACAAATCCCCTGAGCCAACGTACCTAATCGTTAATCTGACATTTGACATGACTAGAATCTGGCTGTTGCTTTTTACCTTATTTTTATCAATGTACATTCTTCCACATAGTATGTTTATTATAAGTACACTTATAACTTCACGAATAATAGTATGATAGAGTTATTTTATATTTATGTTACTGTGATTATCCGATATTAGTGAATATTAAGATGCACCTGTGTATGTTGACAATTATCAATTTCGATGGTGTAACAAAAATTGTTCTTATTTATACTCGAATCGTACATATGTCCGATTCGGGCATATGTATGATTCGAGTATATACTGCACTTCGGACATTCACAGTAATATATAAAACTTGTAACAGAATAAACAGAATACTTCTTAAGGGGTCATTGTACTCATCACTATGAACAACTTTTACTATGGGTCCAATCCCGAAATCGCGAAAAAAAAATCAGCAGTTCAGTACATTTTGTCGAGTTATGCGCACATAAAAGTATGGGGGAGTCGATTTTTTTTCGCGGTTTCAGTGTTGGTCCCATAGTGAAATTTGTTCATAATGATGAGTTCAATGACCCTTTAAGAAGTATTGCGTTTATTCTGTTACAGGTTGTTTACAAGTAAGCCTTATTAAAGAGGGACACATGAGTACCTGTCTCGCACAGTAGCATGCATTTTGTGCTTATTATCGATCAGAAAACGTCTAGACTCACACAGACAGGCGCGACACAACAACTCGGCAATGCATTTTTAAGGATCTGTACCCAAACGGTAACCAACAGTATTCTATTACTAAGCCTCCGCTGTCCGTCCCTCCGTCCGTCCGTCCGTCCGTCCGTCCGTCCGACTGTCTGTCAGCGGGCTATATCTCATGAACGTATAATAGGTGAACCGTTGTATGTTTTACAGTTTAGGGTTAGTAAAAATGGAGTACCACTCGAAAGAGCAGCAGTTTTGTTAAACAATGTTTTAGATGATGTGATTTAACAAAAATAAATCCAGTGGGGATTTCAGTTTTTGCAGTTCTTTGAAATCAAAGATCTATACAAACAACAAGCACACAACCACCAGTGCATTGATGCAGGAGATTCAACGATTTCATTGCAAAATGGTAATGGAATATTTCGATAAAATAATGATATGTATGCAAAGCCTTGGAGAACTATTAGTCCTTTGTGCTGTTCCATACATAACCCTATCCTGTGTACTTTATGATTTAATAAAAAAACAAATATTTTATTAAAAAGAAATCTTGTATTTTCTATTTAAAAAGAATGTTGCGTTAATTTTGTGATAACCTTTAGAAATGTAGACCAAAGCAAGACCCGAAACAAATGCGAATCAAGGCAACCACCCATTATATTTGCAGACACTGTTTTGACACATCAAAAGGCTTTTCTGACCAATCCCCAGACATATACACTTTCCAATATGCCAGCCAATATGTATGTAAATAACGTTGTTTCCTAATATACATGGCTTTACTATCTTGTTACTCTGAACCAGAATATCTAAGTACAGGATATTTGATACATGGAGTTGTTTAATCAAAGTACCTAATCACGCGAGTGTCGGTAAACGTATAAAGCTTAATTAGTACTTGTGAGTGGTGTGAAAGATAAAAAGCAATCAGAATCCAGAATGGAACATTAGCTTGTTAAATGTTTGAAGAGGCTTCGAGTATTTGATTTAGAGTTTTTAGCAATCGGCAATTTTGGCATAGCCCAGAATATTAAAAAGGATTAGTACCAAAGTAAATAAGGAGCTCTCGATTTTAATAATACATCCACACAGAACGAATGCTGTCTGCTGTCCCCGTGTTTCGGAAAACGCGTTAAGCTTTTGGTTCCGACTGTCTTTTGTAGATATTTAATGCCGGTTCCACAAGCTTCCCAAACCCTCAACAAACCGTTACAAATCCAAACCTATGGATAAGAAGTTTGACATGGTTTGTATAAATTTGTGGGTTTGCATTTGTAGCTGATCCGATCAAGTATTGGTTACAAACTAACGCTTTAACATATTCATTTTTTGGACAGGCAAGCATCGGACATCGGGCTAGTGGTGGGTATAACATTCGATTTAACGTATTTTTAATACAGATAAAAAAGGCTTGCGACAAATTCTTTTTGATTTGTACCAAAACACCAACACTCGATCGAATCGGCTACAAGCGCTCGCCAACCTACCCAAACCAAGTCAAACTCCCAATCCGTTTGGATTTGTGTCGGTATTTTTGAGGTATGGCAAGCGTGTGGATTGGGCTCTAATAGACGTTAATGCTAGTAGGAGTAGGAGTCCTAGGAGGAGCTTGCGGCAAAAGAATGAAAGCCACACGGGCCAATCTCCAAGGTTAAGCAACGCTTACCAAGGTTGGTCTGTGGATAGGTGACCATCTTAACATACCGAGTTTCCTCCATGCCTCGGAAAGCACGTTAAGCCGTTAGTCCCGGCTGTCATTTATAGATCTTTGGCAGTCGTTACGGATTGTCAGAAGCCACTAAATATTTGACTCCAGTCTTGCCAGGAACTACCGTGTTACCCAGTTAAACGGTTATGGAGTTTTGGTAGGCAGCCGCTCCGAAGCTGAATCCGGTTTGACTGGAAGCCGACCTCAATATAGTTGTGAAAAGGCTAGGCAGATGATTAGTCGTTAATGCGAGTCAGAAGTCAGAAAATCAGTCTTCCCAAGGAGTAACTACCGTGTTTCTCAGTTACTGGGTTTTGGAGGTCATATAAGTTGTCGCTACATGTAACATTCTGGTACACAGCTGTCTCCGGTTAGACTAAAAACCAACCTAGACAGATTAACCGCTAAATGAATAAAGTTAGATTAGGCCAAATATAAACATATGTACATATATATGGAGTAAAACGTAAAAGGCAGTTGGATCTAGCGTGGAAAGACTACTTGTTAAATATTTGAAGAGGCTTCAATTTGAATTGCGTTTGAGTTTTTGGCAATCGACGATTTTATTGTAGCGCAGAACATTTATAAAACTACAAGTAGGTACGTAGACACAGTAAATAGCCCTTTATTTTTAAATGCTGGTACCTAATTGCATATAATGACCTCACTTCAATAAGGCGTAGTAAACTTCCAGAGCAAAACTATTGTTAGTACACATGAGGCCAGACAAACATACTCGAATATGCACAATGGATTATAATTATTACAAGACGTACCTAAGTTTCACTCGGTTGTGCCATGTCGGATTCAGTCAATCACGACGCGACAATGTGACAACGATACTATAGCGCGTTGTCATATTGCCTTTCTGAGGGAGCCCTAACAACTGATTAATGATTACGACAAAGACACTGTATTGTGCGAGGTATGTAAGTAGGTACTGGCATGTGTTTTCCCGCCTTTAATAAATCCCACCGCTCTCCTTCAGGAAATTAAACGCGAACATACCAAGTACAGTTACACGTTCACACCACGACTGGTTGGAAACAAAAGCCTCGCTGCAATATATTGAAATGCCGCAGTACAGACAGACAATGGACAATGCAGACGCTGTAAATTCACTATTGCCGCGTTTTTCTTTTGTTACTGGTATAGTTTAGGAGTTTGGAAAGTTTGTTGTTTTTCCCGACCCTGTCCGGAGTTTTTCAATGTGACTGTGTATTTTCTAGAGTTGATTTGTAAGTAGATATCTAGTATAAAACGAAATACTACAATATAATATTTTTAAACAAAGTCCTTTTTGTGTGTCGGTCTTTATTGCTACGATGTTCTTGTTAAATACGTAACGGATTAAGGTGCAATTTTTACCATCAATGATATCCTAGTTTATTCCGAATGATTTATTTGTATATTATGTCATTTATTTATTTTTAAAAATATGAGGTAAATAAAAACTTTAAAATATTTTTTACCAAAGCCGTTCAAAATATGGTGTTCATGGTAGCTACAAAAAACATAAAGTTTTTTGTAGCTACCTTGAACACCATAGCGAAAAAGAAATAATTGAAATTGTGACGAAAAACCTGATCCGAAAGACCCGTGGTCATGCAATGCTCGTTATGCATCGTACATGCAATGGCCATTGCTCGTTAATTATTTGTGTCTGAATTCTGTCATGCTACAAATTACTAGCTGATACTACCCGACTGCCAGTAACGGGCAGCGTTCAGTCTGCGGTCGTCGCGCGTTCAAATGAACGCGACGACTTATAATAACAGATGTATCACGCGTATCTACACTTGAACGGTATGTTGGTATGTGTTTGTAATATTCTTTATAATCACGAAGTAATAAATCCGACAGACAGGATAGATAGAGAGAGATAGTTTTTTTTTTTAATTTTCTAGTTTGACCCCAAAAGTGACACCCATACTAAAAATTTAATGATTTACGTAACGCGTCCGTGTTTGGGTCACAGAAATCCATATGTGTACCAAATTTCAACAGAATCGGCCACTGGACCGATTCTGTTGAAAAACTAGCTGTGACAGACGGACAGACGGACAGACAGACAGACACCCGAGTGATCCTATAAGGGTTCCTTTTTTTCGGAACCCTAAAAACCCTATATATCAACGAAAAAGGTAAGGTTTGTGAGTTTGTGAGGTTGTAGGGGGTAGTCTCTGGATCTACTGAACCGATTTTGTTTTTTTTTTTACCAATAGAAAGCCACGTTATTTGTGAGTGTCAAATATTAACCCGAAAAAAGATATGCTGGGCCCAAAGAATCGTAGGTACCTATATTAAACTAAAAAGATCAATTGAAATTATTTTTAACTTTTTAAAGGCTTTTTTGTCGGGGGTTTTTTAAATTTTATTTTTATGTCATGGTTTTTAAACTTAATTTTCATTTCGTTAGTTAATATTCCCCATTCCCATACTCAAGCACTTTCATTTGATAATGAGGGAGTTGTGAAAAAAAAAAAATTCGTCATTTTGTAGTGGCGGCCATCTAGGATTGGAAATTTGTCATAGTGTATAGTATTGTACTAGTCAAGCCCTTTCATTTGATATCCATATTGAGGGAGTTGTGAAGAAAAATGTCATTCGCCATTTTGTGGCGGCGGCCATCTTGGACGGATTTTCATTGAACATAGCTAAGAACGCTCCCGGCTAATTCACCTTTCAAACAAAAAAATCAAAATCGGTTCATCCGTTCGGGAGCTACGATGCCACAGACAGACACACACAGAGAGAGAGAGACACGTCAAACTTATAACACCTCGTCGTTTTTGCGTCGGGAGTTAAAAATACCGCCCAAAGAAGTGGTCACGGGTCAGCTAGTTACTAATAAATTTGAGCGCTTAATTAAAAATATGATACTATATTAGACTAAGAGCAAACAAAACAATTATTTTGTTGTTCCGACATAAAACGCGTCATAAAATATGTTACAATGGCGCCTGCGGCAACGCCATATGCCAGCCTGCTTCTGTGATATTATTTTCTACGTAAATTTGAGAATTAAGTTTGGAATGCCAATTATAAATTGTTCTATATTTGCCAACATAATTTTAATGACAATATTAGGGGAAAATAAATGGAAATATGTATATGAACACCTTAATAACTTTTAATTAAAGCAGTATTAAGGCTGAAGTAGACTTTTTTTAGAACTCAAGCTTTTTTCCCGGAAAACCTTCAAAAGAAGGTAGCAGAACGCCACCTGCTACAATCTTTATGTAATTCTTTTGTTTTTTTACGTTAAAACATTACGTTATTTTTTTAATAGAAGATGTCATACTCGTAAAAGTGCTAGACTAGATTTATTTGACAAATGTCTCTTTGTCGCGTCACACCTATCTGTGGGGGCCTTAAATTACATAGTCAGGAAAAGCGATTGAATTAATTCATCAACCCTTTTCGTCTCGTAACTCTATTAAATATTTAAACCAGTGTTCACTATCATTCTATCTTTTACATCCTTTTATATTCCTTTGTGAATGCCTGAAACTCAATCAATTTAAATAAAAAGGTGTAAAAGTTCCTCTCCATAAAAAGTTAAAATGGCGGACGGTAATCACATTAAGGTAGGTAGGTAGTTTTATGTTAAGCGGGGTAGCGACTGCCGATTCAATTAACGAAGCAGCAGCTCTGGGATTCAGAGGATTGCCGCAAAAGTGGTACTGGCTTTATTTACAAGGGATTTTTTAATTAGTTCCAGTTGAATGAACGAGGGAAAAGAAGTGGGTATGGTAGATTTGTGACACGTGGATTTCTGTATTTTCTGCACACCCCTAAGAGAAAAAGGCTTGAGTTTATGCACTTACCCGTATAGCTTGTCTATGGGTGCCTTTCCTTTACAGCGGAGCGAGGCAGCGAAACGGAGAAACGGAGAAATGTTAACCAATGGAATTGCATAAAATTTCCGCACCACGTGACTCACTGATATTTTGACTGACTCCGCTCCGCTGCCTCACTCCGCTGTAATGGACAGGCACCCTAAGGGCGCGTTTCCACCGTCAAGTAATGCCTAGTTTACACAGCGCGAGCTAGCCTGCGAGTCAGCCTGCCGAGTAGCTGCAGTGCAGTAACTGGCATCGTATGGACGTATGGTACGAGTTAATGCCACGTGTGAGTTGGATAGTAGCTCGTATCCGAGTTACTTCAACATTTTTTGTTTTCCTGCCTGCTCGCCTTACATTATCTCGCATCGTTCGGACGCATTCAGGAGTAGCTCGCCTTTGTCAGCCAGGCTGTTGCGAGCGGTACCAGTAGGTATTCTTGTGTATTGCAACTCGCAAAAAACTGGGCAGCTACTTTCGCCGTGTAGACAGCTAAGGCGAGCCGAGCTACTGGAATACGAGTAGACGATCCGAGTAACTGTATACGGTCTAGTCAGCAGCTCGCACTATATAAACTAGCTAACTGACTGTAGTAACTCGCATGCAAGTTGAATTACATTGTGGGACACGATGGTGTGATTCATCACAATAATGCTTGTATAAAGTAATCTTAGGCCACCTTTTCATCTGCAAGCAATTCGCTTGCAATTTGCATACACTAGGGGCTATCTAGGGATAGATAGCCCGCACAGACAACGCACAGCCGAAACTACTAGTCGTAAAAAGTTGAGCTGTTTGGCATGTAGGTTCTTTGGGGAGTGTAAGAGAGGATTTATAGAAATTCCTACGAGTACGGGAAAGAAACGGGATATTCGCTTACAAAGTCGTGGGCGAAAGCTAGTTTAAAATAAGAAAACTAGAACCTAGAACACAGACGTTAGGAACACGTCTAGATTAATCGAGTACGCTTTATTTGTCAAGCTTAATCAACCGTCGTTTTAAATTCAAATTTTAATTACAGTTATCTAGTTTTTAATTAAAATCTGAGGTGAAACAAATAAACTGTGAGTTCACAAGTTTCAATTAAATGAGGAGGGGATCCCTCACAAAGGGAATAATTGAAAAGAACCGGGCATTTATGGCCGGTGGGCCCGTATGGCCTGAAGAGATATAATTTACTACCCACGAATTAAACAGTTGACCTTTTGGGTAAATATTTAACTACAGAGCTAGTACTTAAAAGGGCTCAATATAAGCTGATTGAAGACCAATTTTTGGGACAATTTCTTAATGAACTCTGTCGAAATTGACAAGTGACTGTAATGAGCAACTTTCTTTAAACCAATTTTGAATCGAAGTGTTATCAAAGTCAAGCAATCTACTGAACCTTTAACCATGTATGTTGCGGTCGATTTCCAGTTTTATAAGATTTAACTAAATATCAGTATTTTACGTAAGGCGTCCATGCTTGGGTCGCAGAATTACATGTTTTACCTAAACTGAATCGGTCCAGTAGATTCAGAGAAAATTGGGGTAGATTGACAAGCACCCAACCCGACATAAAGACACACGAGTAATCCTATAAGGGTTACGTTTTCCCATAAGGATGTTCGTAACCCCAAAAACTTCAAATAAAAAAATGATTCCAACGGGGGATCAGAAACGGGGATCCAGAATCGTGTACTGAATCTATTGTACCCGATAGTGCACCAATTCGTCTTACACCCTGTATAGGTAATTCTGAAGTGCTTCACCCAGACAAAGACACACGAGTAATCCTATAAGGGTTACGTTTTCCCATAAGGATGTTCGTAACCCTAAAAACTTCAGATTAAAAAAAAAATCCAACGGTGTATCAGAAACGGGGATCCAGAATCGTGTACTGAATCCATTGTACCCGATAGTGCACCAATGCGTCTTACACCCTGTTTAGGTAATTCTGAAGTGCTTCAGCCAGACATAAAGACACACGAGTAATCCTATAAGGGTTACGTTTTCCCATAAGGATGTTCGTAACCCCAAAAACTTCAGATAAAAAAATTATTCCATCGGAAGATCAGAAACGGGGATCCAGAATCGTGTACTGAATCCATTGTACCCGATAGTGCACCAATGCATCTTACACCCTGTTTAGGTAATTCTGAAGTGCTTCAGCCAGACATAAAGACACACGAGTATTCCTATAAGGGTTACGTTTTCCCATAAGGATGTTCGTAACCCCAAAAACTTCAGATAAAAAAATTATTCCATCGGAAGATCAGAAACGGGGATCCAGAATCGTGTACTGAATCCATTGTACCCGATAGTGCACCAATGCGTCTTATACCCTGTATAGGTAATTCTGAAGTGCCTTCCCTTTCTCAGATAGTTGTATCAGTAATAAGAGGTTCTATATCAGCACTAACTCCAATCTATTGTACCTAATGATCAAATAAATAAATAAATGATAGTGTTGATGGTCACAGTAGAATTACGGTTCTGACCTCGTAAGTTCTTAGGACACCCAAACTAATTAAGGGTAGGCTATGCTTAGGGAATAAACTGCTAATGTATTCACTAAATACAACCTTCTTTTTGTCCCAAAATAATAACGAACATAGCTACAATATACGGAGGGACAAATTATCTTTACTTTTACAGCACATAAACAGTTTAATTATCATTTATCTAAAGAAAATGTAAATGTATGCTTAACTAATCATGATTACTGTCAAACATTTTTACTGTCTAGACATGCTAGATTAGCATTTAATGATTGCTTATTCTTTCTTTATGTCAAGTAATAGTACCTAACACTAACACCAATACTCTTAAGGCATATTCACACGAGGACGATTCGTGTTTTTGACGAATCGTCTTTTCCTCGATTTGATTTTGTTTTTTGTTTTTCTGGGAGATAGGAAAAACAAAACTGGCCAAGTGCGAGTCGGACTCGCGTGCAAAGGGTTCCGAACGAATTAATTTTTTTTTACATGTTATTTTAACACTACAGACTTCTAATAGGTTTTCCTGTAATCTTTGGGTAAAGATCTATTATCACCATTTTTTTCAAAATTTTAGGCTCTGTAGTTTCGGAGATAAGGGGGGGGGAATGGTCATTTTTCGTCTAATTTCTTGAATAACTTCAAAACCATTTATTTTAAAATTATGAAAAAAATTTAATTAAAACCCTCACAGTAAGCCCTTTCATTTGATATGTCACACGATATTGTTCAAAAAACTTTTTTTTTAATTTTCTAGTTTGACCCCCTAAAGTGACCCCCATACTAAAAATTTAATAATTTACGTAACTCGTCCGTGTTTGGGTCATAGAAGTCCATATGTGTACCAAATTTCAACGGAATCGGTCTAGTGGATCCGGAGAAAACTGGCTGTGACAGACGGACAGACAGACAGACAGACAGACAGACAGACAGACACCCGAGTGATCCTATAAGGGTTCCTTTTTTTTTCGGAACCCTAAAAATGGTCCTAAACGGCCAATTTAAATCTGTACCTGAAACACAAACCGTATACTGTTAAACAAAAAAAAACTATAGTATGAAATAGAAACTAAAACTCGTGAATTGTGTGTGATTGAATTTAAAAGCTTTCAAACAGTTTAGCGTTCATGTCACTTTAAATCGCGCAGGCATGTAAACTGATTTCAAAAGGTTTAAACTTGATTTTCCTCTGCTATTTTGTCAGTTATAACATTAAAATATTTCCAGTTTTAGGATGGTAAATAGTCAAAATTGTGATCGTATAACTATGTCCAGAGATTACTATTTTGAAAATTTATTTAAAGCTAAAAGGCTGAACGCCCACCGATAATCGGCGACCGACTTTTTGTAAGTGAGAAATGTAACGTACTGATTACAATAGTGTAACTAACGCACACGTCCTACAAAAAAGTCGGTAGTTTTTACCTAGCTAGAAAAAGTCGGCCCAATTATCGGTTCTACTAAAAGTCTGAAGTGGGCGTGCAGCGCAAGGCTGAACGCCCACGTCGGATAATCGGCGACCGACTTTTTGTAGATGAAAGAATGGAACGTACTGATTGCAATAGTGTAACGCACACGTACTACAAATCGGTAGTTTTCACCTAGCTAGGAAAAGTCCGCCCGATTTTCGGTCCTACAAAAAGTCTGACGTGGGCGAGTAGCGTTAAGCTTTAGACAAGTGACATTCTGTCAGAGATAGCGTGGCTGAGGCCATTGACAACACGTCAAAATGTAGGAGTTGACAACGTTATAAATATGAGAGCCTCTCTCAGTAAATATATCCGTGCCGTGCTCGGGACGTGGCTGGAACATGGTCCGTCCGGAGCTCGAAACGTTATCGGTGCGTTTCTACATTTTATATGAATTTGGATCAACCTCATTACTAAGCCTCCGCCGTCCGTCCGTCCATCCATCAGCGGGCTGTATCTAGAGAACCGTAATAAGTAGACAGTTGAAAATTTCACTGAGTGTAAATTTATATTGCCGCTATAACAACAAATACTTAATAAAAAAAGTTTTTTTTTCGACTTATGGTACGGAACCCTTCGTGTGCGAGTCCGACTCGCACTTGGCCGGGTTTTTTTCATTGAAATTACGACCGTGTCGATTGAAGTTGAGAAAGGTTCAGAAGATAGGTTTAACTCCCAGATAATATTCTTCAAATCCAGTTGAAATCCCTTCAAAGTTAAATGTAAATACAATCAGCAATCAGTAGATTGGCTGTTTGTTGAACACCTTCCTATGTAGTTATACCTACCTACAGAAGGGATGGTGAACCTTTGGCGGTGACACGCGAGGTATAATTCTGGTATAATTAAATAAAATATATTAAAAAAAACGGGTATAATCGTTCGTTTCTTTAATAAAAATGAACTAAGTAATACTTAAAACTTGAAATCATTTGTAAGTTACGTTTTTAGGAGATCCCTGGAAGTAAAAATTATAAAAAATCCCATACTAATAAGATGCTATACTATATCCAACTTTTTATCAGCGAAAGAATTTCGCTACTGTTTATCTTAGGAAAATGAATGGTTTTGGTCGGATATGCCACGGGACCGTAGTCGCGGAATAAAGCTAACCTTATCCCAATTGTGTAGGGGTCAGACTGATCGCTTTTAGACTGCTGCTAAATATCTATCTGTATTTTACAAGATGGAGTACTTCTCTGACTGGATAAAATGATATCGCTACACAAGATTGGAGTCAAATTTTCTGGATTCCAACGGTACCTGTAGAATTTTAACGCCTGTAAAAACCCTACAAATGACTGTCGGAAACATTGACTTAACTATTTTACTACAGGTCAAAAATTCCGACCTTATTCTAAAATGTTGGCCATCCCTGCTACACGGTGAACCATGACGCTCGCGTGTGAACCATGATTACATACAAAATTGGATGGCGGGGCTGTTTGATAAGAAATCTAACGTACTACTGATACGTTTGGATGACACTTCGAGGACTGGGCGTATTTTTAATTAGACTGTAATTAATTTTCTTTTATTTGATTAACATTGAGAGTTGACTGTCTGATATTGATATAACATCTGTATCATGGCATGTTGCATGAATAATTTTACATTTATTTGGTACACTGTAATAAATCTTACTATAATGTCAATAGTTTGTTAGTTCAATTGCACCAGAACAGCTGGACGGACATGAATGAAATTTAGCATTGAGATAGATTATAGTCTGTAATAGCACATATGCTACTTTTATCCCAGAAATATCTTCCCTTGGGATAATTTCCGATATTCACACGGGCGATGCCGCTTTCAGAAGCTAGTTATAAATAAGTTAAAACAAAAAACACCTTCAAACCAGCAACGCTCATTAAAAACGGTTTCACCTCAGCATAAGGTACGCAAACTCTTTACTAATAATAGTCGACTAAGGACATCATTTGAGATTTGGTAACAATTTATTTATTCGTACAATGACTCTAATTTGTGCCACGACAAAACGGTCGTCCCATTATACAGCGCTTTATCGCTGAAGCTAGCTCTGATTCAGCGTAAAGCCTTCGCTTTACCACCCGTCTAAGAAAACGTAATCTCGCTTACTAAGTGAAATAAACGTGAAAATAAGCGACTAAGCTTAACAATGAAGAAAAACATTATGAGACAAAATAACATAAAAATAAGTCGGGTTTTTATCCTGCTATTAGTGAAGACCTTTACGAGAAATTGAATGGAAGCGTCCTTCCTCAAAATAATGTGACTTGTTGTTGTTTTGGTTGAAGGAAAAGTTATTTTGTAACTTTGCCAAATTTCATAAATCATAGGATGTATAAGAGACAGAATTGCGACTTGCGACAAATTCGTCGTCAAATTACTTCGGCGACTGGTTAATTGCCAAAACAATGCCCAATTTGAGGTATTCAAATGAGATTTTACTGGGACCTTTCCCCCCATTTTTTAGCCCTCAATGCCTTGCGCTGGACATCCAGACTCAAACAATGTAATTAGGTCAGAGGGTCGTAAGTTTCTTCGAAGATGTCCTTATCCAGATACCAGTGTAACCGTGTTCCGATCCGTTCACTCGTTGAGGCGTGATTGATTGTCCAATCTTCAAAAACCCTTTCAATATTATAAGTACGATTTATAATTACAACTTTCTATGTTACATCAGCCAGGATATTGGAACTACAGTGAGCGTACTATGGGAAGTGTTGGTTATTGCGCAATAGACAAAACGTTTGCCTTTAAATCAAATTATAATTCACACTCAAAGTCACAATAACCATATTCTCACACAATAAGTACACTGAACAAGTATTCGGAACACGCGGCGGTTTCTAGACGTGTTCACTGCTCGATCGCCACCAGTAAGCCGCTGCTGCAAGCTCAGCCTCCATCAAGCACGACGTTCTAGACTCCGTCGAACGAAACAAAACATGGCGTTAGCGTCCTGATTCTTCAATCGACTAATGTATTTCCGACATATATATAATATATAATATCAGTGGCGTGCCTAGGGTTTCAAAATAAGGCAAGCCCAATAAAATTTTAACCGATTTCAAAAAAAGAAAGTTCAGTTTTCGACTGAGTATGTAGGTACCTACGTATGTATGTATCATCGCAATTTTCTCATAAACTGATATAGATGTCTCAATTCGTTGTTTACCAAAATTACCGAAAGAAACCATTGCATACAGGTGTTTATGGGAATTTGCGTGCCTTTTAATGGCGCCAGATATGTTATTTAAATCATTATAACCAGATGTATTCCAAACGGAATCTTCATTCGAAAAAAATAGGCAGCTCCACGAACACAACTTATTAGTGTTCGAACAGCCAACAATCCAACTAGTTTTATACACTAATCTATTAAATTTTCGTTTATGCGATTTACTAGTCTGAGAAAAACACAGATTAGGCGTCGGTTTTAATGAAGAAATTAGCTGTTTTTTTTGAGCAAAGTTTAAAGATTTTACCTTATCTTCGCCAATCAAAACTTGAACGCATTTTAAATCCTCACAAGGTACAATTACCTCCATTGTTGTAGGTAAGTCACCAAAACAATTGTATCACTGAGAAAATCTAAGAAAACACACAAAAAACTTTAACAACATAACTTTTCAACTCTCAAGTAAATAAAACTGAAGTGAGTTGCACTCCGGTGTCAAGAACTACTTACGCAGAGTTGCAGTGTTGTCATTTAGGCAAAAAAAGTCGCGAGGTATATGAAAAATCTAGCTAGATGTCGCAATTTTTTTATTTTTAAGATATTGCTTGAATATTTAATTTCGTTATTTTAAAAAGTCGCTAGTTTTTATTGTTGCTAAATCTTAAAAAAGTCCCCAAACTCGTTAAAAATCTCCAAGATCTCACAACGTCGCTAAAACGGCAACACTGCAGAGTTGGCAAGGTGACAAGGTCACGCATACGCGTGCAACTTCATACGCATGCACGGCTTAATCTTACATACTGATCGATTTGTAGACGCACAAGGTTTAGAACTCGTTATACGGCACATCGCTATAAGTGCGAAAGTGACGGAGATAGTATTTGAAAGCCCGGTAAAAGCCGGTACGTGTAAGCGAGATAGCTATATGTAGATGCTGCAAATGCGAAACTCTGCGCGCGAACAATCGCGATGTGTAGTTATGTAGTAATGTGGCATAGGTAGATACTTTGTGTTATTTTGATAAGAATTAAGCGCGCGAACTTTTAAATAGTTCGGGTTTGATATTGATTCTCTATCGAGCATTTTAGTAAGGCTTTTGGGCTTATATGAAGGTACCGCCACTGTATAATATATATAATATAATAGTTTATTTCATAATGGGATTGCAAAGTTTACAAATGTTATATTTACACATTTTTAGGTACACTAACAATATACAATAAAGACGGGTGAAGTACTGTTCTCCTAGCTAGGCTAAAATTTAGCCTGTGTTAAGGAGAGACAGTGCCGGTCCCCTGATTGGCGGATTATATAGAATAGTGAGCGCTTAATATAAAATTTGAAATTTGAAACAGCATCTGTATATGTGTGATAGTAGTTACTATACAATAGTTATTTTCACTATTATTTATACAAGACATATCTAGAGTGTGTAGGTGTGGGTATGTGTGTGCGTGTATGTATATGTGTGTATGTGTGTGCGTGTGTATATGTGTGTTTATGAGATTACTTTGTAAGGAATAATTCAGTGTCATCATAATTGAGGTCCAAAAGGAGTGTCCGTACAGTTTTTTTACAATTGTGCAATGAGAGTTTAAAGATTGGGCATTTATTTTATTATAGAGAGATGGAGCAAGATATAAAGAGAATCGTTTTACGAAAGAGGTACGTGGAGGCGGAATTGAGCAGATTCTATCTTTTCGACGTTTAGAAATATGTCTGTATGGTGTTCTGGAATGTTGTAATAAAATATAGATGCTTTGTCAGTAACACAACAGTCTTTATTCTGTCTTTCCCTTTGTTTTGTCTATGCTAAACTGATAATAGAATCATTACGAAATCACCAAAACGCCTGCAGAACGTCGCCTAAATAAGTTAAGGCACAAATTGAAAATAACACAGTACAATCTTGAATGTCGGGTAATTTGTATTACTGGGGCGAAGGTTTTTGTGACTTCTTTTTGGGTAGTAAAATTAGCTTATATTTTTATGTTTTGCGGTGCTTTTTAAACCGAGATGGTTTGTGTGTTGAATCAACAAACAATTACAGGAATTGGAATCAGACCTTAACCTAATGCGAATCCACGACAAACAAGTTGTTTGAAAACCTACCTAATCAGCTTATGTGTTAGCAAATTAAAATTGACCCAATGAGTCCAACGAACGGTTGCGAAGCGACAATCCGAAAACTATCTGACGCCATTTTCCAATCTGTAGCTAACAATTTGGTGTTTTCGCTTCACACCTTTTGAATGAGAGCCTAATGAAGGAAAAATAGGAAAGACTACAGCCCTCTTAAACCTGTTTACCGCACTTATTTTAACTAGCTGACACGCGTAACTTCATTTAGGTAATGCTCTGCTCCTGTTGGTCGAAGCATGACTATGAAAATGGGCTATCCAACACTAAAATGATTTTTCTATTCGAATCAGGAGTTCCTGAGAGCAGCGCGTTCAACCAAACAAACAATGAAACAAACTCTTTAGCTTTATAATATTAAGTATATCATCATCTTGCTTCCCTTATCCCATGTTACTTGGGGTCGGCGCATCACGTCATTTTCTTCCATCCTGTCAGCCGTCACGCTATCACTGACTCCCTTTTCTTTCATATCACCCCTCACAGAATCTAACCATCTACCCAGCTTATGTAAATAAGAGAAAAAATAAACCAGAATAGAAAACTTTGTAAGCATATTCTTTAGTTCATGTTGAGTGGCATGGAGCAAGCTTTTAGTCGCCATAACTCTTAAATGAGATCTTGAGACGGCTCTCAGCGGTACGCTAAAATAGTTTTCCAGTGTTTGTTTAGGGTGGCGCGATATGAATAAAAAGGATTTTGTAATATTGAAAGATAGGTATCATGAAACTTTCTCTTGGTCCTTATTTATAACTTATCCAACCTATTAAGAAATGCCTATTGATACAGTCCTCTCTCATGCAGTCAAATTTCATCAACTATTAGCCAATTATTTGTTCACATCATTTGCACGTAAACGAAAAATCCCATCAACTTAAGGTCAACTGGTAGGAAATGCATATGGCATTAAGTCCGCCTATGTACAGTGTTTGGATACTGCATAAAGTTTTAACAAATAAATAATAAAAATTTAAGTCATCAAAAGCTAACCTAAAAAATACGTCACTATAACCCGCGACAGCGTTCGTCAGCTTCCGCTTTTGAAAAGGATTCCTGTGAGTTAAATTCTAAACACTAAAATCCTTCATTGCATTCGAGATTCAAAATGACGCCCGTTACATAAGACACTGCTTTCAAATAATATGGAACCGAGTTTACCACCTATAAAACAAATGAACGTGTATTTTCATACTGTGTTTACGTAAAACTGTAGGATGGCTTTACGTAATATTGTAGAATGCACGTGAAACATAAATTATTATGAATTTGTCAGTTTTCTACCGTTTTTCGTTCTAGAGATGGGACAAATATTACTGTGTAATGTAGCATGTTTTATGCCGCAGTAACATTTCACCGCGTCTTCCGTGTTTACTTTAGGATTAAGGCTCCTATAGTATAGACGCGACGTGACAATGCTCAACCTTTGTAAAAGAAATTGAAAATGTTCAACGGAATAATATCATTATTTGTTGTGTTTAACAGCGGCTATTCTTTGCGTCTTTTCCGAAGGATAATTCAGATATTTTAGTAGAAACTTAGGGTTTTGTAACAAAGAAACTCAATAACACTAGTCCCCCATTGGACATCGAACCCATAGCCAACACTAACATGATAAGAATTTTTTTCTTACTTATCTATACTAATATATAAAGCTGAAGAGTTTGTTTGCTTGAACGCGCTAATCTCAGGAACTACTGGTCCGATTTGAAAAATTCTTTCAGTGTTAGATAGCCCATTTATCGAGGAAGGCTATAGGCTATATATCATCACGCTAAGGTCAAAAGGAGCGGAGCAGTAATGAAAATTGTGACGCAGACGAAGTTGCGCGGGTCAGCTAGTTATTGTTAAAGTGAAACTTGACAGCCGGCGATTCGATTTTCAAAAAATGAAGAAAACAAGATAATAGAAGTGAAATAAGAACGCATCACACTTGGGAACATTTCGTCATATGGAAGAAGGAAGATAAAACTACTTTCTGCTGTCTTGCTAAATCACACTTTTTCTACAACGTGTTCCTTTTAATATCCCATAACTTTAAGTCGCCGACCCCACTGCGCGCGGTCTAGCGGTCAGAGTTCCGAGTTCAGCGTTCCGCGTCCACTGTAATCTATGCGGTGGCTTAGAATCCCACACACACAAAAGCAGTTATACCGCATGAGTCAAAGTGAACGCGCGTTCTGTCGTAGTTCTAGTTTTTGGAAAAGCTGGAAGGGCACGATGTCCGACGAAATCGAAAAGTTTATTTTATTGTGGGAGAAAAACATTTTCTTTATGATTTGCGAGACATTTGGTTGAGAGTGACATTTGGTTTTCAATAAAAAGAGCGTGTGACATGTTGTCACAGCTTAAGATTAATGAACTCCAGATTTTTAGACCGCTTGCAGTGTGCGCAAGTGTGAACGCGAAACGCAGAACTCGGAACTCTGACCGCTAGACTGCGCGCAGTGGGGCCGGTGCCTTCGGTAATATTCTACATATAAGTATGTAAAAGTAATACAAAACGACCTAGAACAAGTGTTTCAAAAATACATAGTTTCTACGATTAATACTAGAGTATCGATGTGCGTATGTAAGTTTCATTGAAAAGTACGAGAAAATCATTTTCATTCAAATTAATTATTCATATTTAAGCTAAGAAAATGCGACATTGTCATATTTCACGTGTAGTTTACATAAATAATCGAGACTTTGTCGAATTATTTTACATGAAAAATTAAAACGAAAAAAAAATTAAAATAATTCATGTGACAGATCATCACATCAATCAGGTTTTTTTGACATGGTCTCTTTGATGATACTATGGTTATGGGTTATCAAAAGGAATACGTGGTATAATTTATGAAGTTTTACTTCTGTCACAGTGTATCTACAGCTACCCACAGCAATTTTTAATACAAAAAACTTTTACGGATAGACGGTGCCATCGGATATATATTTTATATTAAACATACGGAAAAAGTGGTGGGCAGAAGTCGATTTTTTATGAGGAAGTTTATTTAATTTAAATAAACTTTCAGGAAAAATAAATTGAGTAGAATTTCTTACTCCTCAATACGTAATAACAGTTCCGAAGTTGTTATTATTCATCCTATATTAGTATTTTGATGCTATTTTGAAACACTAGATTGGTAAGGACCGATGACCTAGTGAAGGTCGCGGGTAGCCGATGGATGCGAGACGCGCAGGACCGGTCGTTGTGGCGACGCTTGGGTGAGGCCTATGTCCAGCAGTGGACGTCTTTCAACTGATATGATGATGATGAGATTGGTAAGCGCCTAAACGAAAAGAAAAACCGGCCAAGTGCGAGTCGCACTGTCACACGAAGGGTCCAAAAAACACATTTCTTGTTTGTGAGTCCCCCCCATATACGGCTATACCGAAAACAAATTTTACACTACTACAAATAGATTTATAGTATACCTAAAGTAATCGTTCACGCTTGAAATCCCCTGAAGAGATACAGTATTACCCCTCATATTGTATCTCTTCAGGGGATTTCAAGTTTGTCAACGAACTATACCTATCTAGATGTGGGTTTATGTAATGTTGTTTGTGTACTCAGTTCGCTGATAACCAATTAGTTCCTAGGACAATAGGCTGTGATATACTGAAATATGAGAATATGTTGGTCACACATCTTAGGTATTATTAAGTCACACATATTGGGTCTATTCAACGCTCTTAGATTTCAGTGGGCCTTTGAGCTTTTACTTGTTGTTATTTATATTATTTTTGTTATGAAACTTTTATAAAAGCTGTTACTGGCTGTCTGAACCTGCTTTACGAGTGTTTTCTGCATAAATCTGCTTTACGAGTAGTATATAAACGATCTAAAGTCTAATATAGTGAAAGTACAAAAGAAATAACTTCATATAAACAAGGTTATCGGGGCTTTGAGTTTTGTATCCAACTAGCATGATCTGGTGGTGGCTGCGGGAGTCTGCTAGATGCGAGAAGCATAGGACCAGTCATTGTCGCGACACTTGGTTAAGGGCCTATGACCAGCAGAACTTATTTCGACTGAAATGATGAAAGCTTTTGGTCACGATCTTGTTGCCTGGGGAATCTTGCTAAAAAAAACTCGTATACTCTAATGAGACATAAAAGTCTCCCTTAACACGCGGCCACAGCGCGGCACTTTACGTTTATTATTTGTATGGATTAACAAAGCAGCGTGGCAGCAGCGCTGCAACCGCGTTGCTGCCGCGCGGCGCTTTGCGCTTTGAATTTTCATTGTGTTTCTTTAAGATATTAAAAAACTGGCCAAGTGCGAATCGGACTCGCGTGCAAAGGGTTCCGAACCAATTTCATTTTTATAAGATGTTATTTTAACACTAGAGACGTCTTAAAGGTTTTTTCTGTAATCTTTAGGTATAGAACTATTATCTGCATTTTCGTTTTTCAAAATTTGAGGTTCTGTAGTTTCGGAGACTGGTCGGAGGGGGAATGGTCATTTTTGGTCTAAATTCTTGAATAATTTCAAAACTATATTTTAAATTATAAAAAAAATGTAATTAGAACTCTCACAGTAAGCCCTCTCATTTGATATGTAACACGATACGGTATGAAAAACATTTTTTTTTTACATATTCTCGTTTATTTACGTAAAACGTGCGTGTTTGGGTCACAAAAGTCCATACGTATACCAAATTTCAACAGAATCGGTTCAGTAGATCCGGAGAAAATTGACTGTGACAGACGTACAGACAGACAGACAGACAGACGGACTGACAGACAGACAGACACCCGAGTGATCCTATAAGGGTTCCTTTTATTACGGATGTTCGGAATCCCAAAAAAACAATTACGTTGGTTGGTCCATTGATGGATATCAGTCCATTGATGATGCTGTACATAACATACCGATACTCATCCGTGCATTCCGAGGAATACTCGTCAGGCTATTGACACTGGCTGCCAATAGTAGATCTGTGGTAGTCATCATCATCATCATAACAGCCGAAAGACGTCCACTGCTGGATATAGGCCTCCACCAAAGAGGGGGGGTGCCATAATCGCCACGCTTGGCAGGCGGGTTGGCGATCGCAGTGTATGGTGTATGGTTTTACAGAGAACGCTGCTGCCCATTCTCTGGCGAGTCCGTTATTGGCCTCTTACGACACCCACGGGAAGTGATGGGATGGTATTATTCTTTTACGGCACCATACGGCACCGGCCGACACCATACGGCAAATCTGTGGTAGTCTGATATCAGTATTGCAAAGAAGTATCGTGTTACCTACGAGTAGTTACTGCATTGTTGAGGTATTCGATATTCAGCTGAATACCATCTCAGTGGGATACGTAGATACTTTCCCGAACAGAATATCTCATCATCATCATCATATCCGACGAAAGACGTCCACTGCTGAGCATACGCCTTCCCCAAGCGTCGCCTCAACAACCGGTTCTGTGCGTCTCGTATCTATCGGCTATCCGCTACCCTCACCAGGTCATCGGTCCCGAACATCTGGTTAGACAAAAAAGCCGCCTTGGAAAAAGGCACGACAGATATTCAATAGTCTACCTTATTGATGGTCCTCATATTGTCCCCAGGCCGTGGAAGATGGAGACCAGAGCTGATGATGACGAGGCGCCGACAGACCCAGCGGCGAGGAAGCTCACACATCATGACTACACAGAACAGGACTTTGAAGGTAAGGTTCTCAGCAGCCAAATACCTACGAACAATTTCAGGATGGGAAAAAGTTTTTTTTAAATAATACAATTAAACTACTGCAGGCAAATACTAATTTCCGGTTGAACGCTTTTTTTGTTGAGTCACTGAGTGCCTAACGAACCATTTTACCTATAAACGAATATAACTTCATTGCCAAGTAATAAAATTAATCAATTAAAGTTTAATAGCTAATGGGTGGTTATAAAGAACGGTAAACAAGGCTATAAGTATAATAAACGGAAAACAAAATTCCTACTATAGTACCTACTGTTGTATTATTGCATCACAAAAGCGGTTTAGCATCTAAAAAACATCTCGTGATTACTCGGGACGACCTCATAGGCAGTTGCCCACCAGACACAACAATCTTCTAGCTGGACGTTGTATCCTCCCTTTTCAATAGTTGCGGAACTTTAAACCGTCTTTCGCACACTACTTTAATGTAAACGATATTTTGGTTCCATGGGCGTACCCAGCTTCTAGCCTAGGGGGGGGCACATGAAACATTAGGTATATGTATTGTAGTGTGTAGGGCAATTAGCCGCCACTTCGGTATCACCGGATGCCGACCAAGCTCCGTCGCGTAGTCGAGGCTTACTTGACGGACCCCCCGGCCCCCGGTCACCTGGGAGAGTGGAACCGGCGAGAGACGTCGTGCGGTGTTCCACAGGGTTCGGTTTTGGGGCCGCTCCTGTGGGACATCGGCTACGACTGGGTGCTGCGCGCCGACCTCCCTAATGGCGTCAGCGTTGTAATTGCGGCGGTAAGTCCCCTCTTTGAGGAGTGGCTAGAGCGGCGCCACTACGTCCTCACCTTCCGCCTAACACAGGTACTCACCGGACACGGATGTTTTGGGAGATACCTGTTTCGAATTCGGCGGGAGGATACGCCCGGGTGTCAAAACTGCGAGGATCGCCCGGAGGAAACGGCGGAGCATACGCTGGAGGTCTGCCCTGCTTGGGCGGAACACCGCCGTGTCCTCGTCGAGGCGATTGGCGGCGGCGACCTCTCGCGTCCGGCCCTTGTTCAATCCATGGTCCGGAGCGAGGAGGCATGGGAAGCGGTCACCTCCTTCTGCGAAGCAGTAATGCTAGCAAAGGAGGAGGCCGCGAACGCGTGAGAGAGAGGGAAACCTCACGCCCCAGCCGCCGCAACAGAAGAAGACGCCCCGGGCGTCGGGAGTCGCAGGGCGATTCTCGGCCACCGTAGGCGCGGGTCTGTGGAAGGCGAGCATTGGGTGGCTCGCCGTCCGATCAGAACCAGGCCTGGGTCGACGGCGCGCTGTGTTCCACGCGCGCCTCAAAGAGCTGTCAGCATAGAAGATGGGGCCCGCTAGGGCCAGTGCCTGCCGGGGTTGCGGAATCTGTTTGAAAGAGTCACCGCGGCCCTGGAACGCAAAGGGCATTAGGAGGAACACGGGTGGGTTTTAGTCAGTAAGAGTCTGACACTCCCTTCTGCTTCACCCAGAGCGGGAGGAGTCATTTGATGATTTCCCATCCATAAAAAAGGGTAAACAGCCGCAAATGATCCTGCTTTATAGGTACCTAGTTAATTAAATAAAAGTAAATTTGACTACGCTGTTTTGTTTTACTTAAATTGTTTAATTGGACTTCTACTTTAAACGGTTTATGACGTCTTCCATTGAAGAATCGCCCATACTGTTTACAAGTTTTTTTATCTACACTGAGCATAATACGTCAATATAATCTGTCTTCGATCACCTATTTTGCCAGTGTCTACTGTGCGATTTATTCAAAAGCGCATATGGCCACGTTTACGTTACTGCGAGATTTCCAGGGGGGGGCAGCTGCTCTCCCCTGCCCCCCCTTGAGTACGCCCATGTTTGGTTCCATCATAGAAGTATAAGGGAAAGGGCAATGCCCTCTATTGCCACACTAGTAGAGTAGTAGGGACTCCATTTTCCGCACTTAGACTCTCATTCGGTCGTTGTACGTAGGTGCCCTGGCTATGTTAGCCAGCCTAACTCCACCCAGAAGCACAGAAATTTCCTGGGAGCTTCACAGGCTTCGCGGAGCGACCTCACCGTTGCGAGGATTTGTTGACGTATTGCCTTACTAAAACGATACAACTATAGTGACAGATATCTTGAAGAATAATAAGCAAAGTATTTCGCTATTTATGTCAAAGATGTTTACAAACAACTTTCCTAATAGGCATATCTACATCATTGAATTGGTAACTTTTTATGGAATAGAAAGCGAGCCAAATATTACACCTAACATCTAAAGTTCTCGATGTAATATATGTAGGTAACTATCGACCGCCTACGTAAAAATACTCACAGAGAGGGTTCTTAAATTAGACTAGCTTTTTCCCGCTACTTCGTACACGTATATCCCGTTTTTAACTGTTCCCGTAGGAATTTTGGCAAATCCTCGCAGTGCTCCCCTACAGTCCCCATGCAACCTACATGCCAAATTTCAGCTTCCTACGACCAGTAGTTTCGGCTGTGCGTTGTCTGTCAGTCACTCAATCAATCAGTGACGGAAGAATTTTATATATTAGGACTAGCTGACCCGCGCAACTTCGTTTGCGTCACAATTTTCATTACTGTTCCGCTCCTATTGGTCTTAGCGTGATGATATATAGCCTATAGCCTTCCTCGATAAATGGGCTATCTAACACTGAAATAATTTTTCAAATTGGACCAGTAGTTCTTGAGATTAGCGCGTTCAAGCAAACAAACAAACAAACTCTTCCGCTTTATATATAACACTAGCTGACCTGCGCAACTTCGTCTGCGTCACCATTTTCATTACTGCTCCGCTCATATTGGTCTTAGCGTGATGATATATAGCCTATAGCCTTCCTCGATAAATAGGCTATCCAACACTGAAAGAATTTTTCAAATCGGACCAGTAGTTCCCGAGATTAGCGCGTTCAAGCAAACAAACAAACAAACAAAGAAACAAACTCTTCAGCTTTATATATTAGTATAGATAATGAATGAGACTATCTAAAAATGCTTTAATGTATAAATACAGTTATTTTCCAAGAAATAACTTTGAATTAAAATTTCAATATTTGATGAGACTTAGCGAGCCAAAGCTAAATTAATTTATTAAGTAAAAATGTTTAATGAAAACTTTTATGAACCACTTACGCAAAGTAAGATACTAGATACCTACGCAAAGTTTTGAAGCTTGGCTTACGTTTATATAGCTTTCTCACAGGTTCATTCAATATTAAAGTTATTATTAATGGTTGTACAAAATCTAGCCAGAGAACATAAATTTTTATTAAATGTTAAAAAACAAGTAGGTACCTAATAAACAATCGTTTTTCATCATTTTAAGCGGCCTAACGGAAAATAGTAGCTTTTTGTATTGTAGTTAGCTAAGCCAGAAGAATAAATAAGCATTACCTTTGTACCTATTTTTCTGTTTCCTTCTTTTATCTTTCTATGTAATGTGTGTACATAAATTGTTAAATAAATTATTTACTTTTGACAACATATCCCAATTAATTAAAACTTTTTGAAGGTTTGAAAGTATCTGACAAAAAGTCTCTGTCTTTGTGTGAATTTTCCTGGCTGTACATAATCAGCCGTATTTATAAAAATATTTATTATAAAAATATTTATAATTTAAAGGGATAAAGGAAAAAAAATGAAAATAAGGTCTTATCTTAATCTGCTAACCAGTATTGAAATTAATTGTGTGGTTAGATTTTTTAATATACATTTGCCTGTATAAGCTATGATTGTGTAATTGAATTTCTATCACAAAGCAATTTATGCAGGGATAGGACATAGGACCAGCCGGTCGATTCTGTAAACATGTCGAAGTGATAGTTTGGGTGAAGTGATCACGAAGTGAGCTGTCAATCCATGTAATCAATATGGAATGACAGCTCACTCCGTGATCACTTCACACAAGCCCTCACTTCGACATCTTTACAGAATCGACCGGCAGGAATATACTTACCTGATGAAATCTAACAGTACATCACTCTTTTTTTTAAAGGATTGGAAATCATCAAATGACTCCTCCCGCTCTGGGCGGAGCAGAAAGGAGTGTCAGACTCTTACTGACTAAAACCCATCCGTGTTCCTCCTAATGCTATTTGCATTCCAGGGCCGCGGGTCACCGCGATTCATCTGTCTTGTCAGAAAGAGTCATATTTCGAACAAATTCCGCAACTCTGGCATAGTACATCACCTACACACTTCTACCAACCGCTCTGCTGTATACAAGCATAAGGCTGCCCGCCTACGTCCGGTAATCGGGGACCGATTTTTTGTAGGAGAAAAATGGAACGTAGATATTGATTGCAATAGTGTAACGCAAACGTCCTACGAAAAAATCGTTTTTACCTAGCAAGGAAAAGTCGGCCTGTTTATCGGTGCTACAAAAACTTTGACGTGGGCGGGCAGCGTAAAGATATGGCGTGGTATCCATGAGTTCTTACGTTCCATTACCAACTACATTGTGACCACTGACACGGCAATTTTAAACCTCTCCAGACCGCAAAGCAATTTACCGCAGTTTGACAATAACAAATTACAAGGGTAGAAAAACATCTGAGATGTTTGTTTATTTGTTTGTTGTTTCCCCTTTGTGTCGTAAATCCTAGGAATTGTCGGTCAAGTTTCTTGATTAAATAAACTTTCGAGAACTGTGTAAGTTTATCGGCCGCTGTTTACATAGACTGCTTGTTTAGTCACCTGGTCACCTGCATCTGTTAAAGGGGTGGTTTTCTACAAGGCGATAACTATATTCTTACTTCCTCACTATATCTAATGTATAAAAATCTCGTGTCACGGTGTTTGTTAACGAATTCCTCCGAAACGGCTCGACCGATTTTCATGAAATTTTCTGTGTATATTTGGTAGGTATGAGAATAGGTGGTAGGGTATTTTTCTTTTTTGTATGGCAAAGCTACGTTTGCCGAGTCAGCTAGTAATATATAGTATTATAAAAAGTTGAGAGGTGTCAAGGGACACCCGGATGGAACGAAGTTCCTTTCGATTAATTAGTGAAGGAATTGCATTTTTTTTTATGTTATAATAATATTTGTTTATTAGTAACAAATATAATGTAATATAAACTTAATCAGTAGGGCTTGTCAAAATAAGTGGCTTGCTTTCTATGAGAGAGAGAGAGAGAGAGACAGACAGAGAAACACGCGCATACCGCGCGGCTTACAACTATAGCAAAAGGTGTCTTTACAACTTTTGGTCTTAATTTTTTTCGTCTAACGTCTAATTTTTTCCCCTTTCGCAACGCGCGATAAGGAACTTCGTTCCAAAATATAATATAATATAACATATTTATATTTTGTCACCTCAATTTCGGGGAACAATGGCTTCTAAGATACAGGCTTATTGCCTAGTTTAGAAGTCAGACGTTCGATCTTGAATTTTTGTCACTGTTGTACAACATACTTTTAATGACACAATTCTGTACTATCTTTGTATTCCGTACAAAATAAAGTATTATTATTTTTATAATATTTTATATATTAATATTAAAAATGCGAAAGGAACTCTGTCTGTCTGTCTATCGTACTTTCACGCCAAAACTACTGAACCGATTTAAATGAAATTTGGTACACAGATAGTCTAGAGCCATAGGCTACTTTTAATCCCAGGAGTATGTTCCCTAGGGACCACGCGGGCGAAGCCGCTGGCAGGAGCTAGTTCTTATATAATTACATAGCTATACTTGAAATACATTGTAGGTGTATTAAAAAAAAAAACAATATCTGGTATAATTTAAATATAAATGCATAATATTTATTGTAATACTAGTGGACGTCATGCGGTTTCACCCGCGTAGTTCCCGTTCCCGTGGGAGTACGGGGATAATATACCTATAGCCTATGTTACTCCCTGATAATGTAGCTATCCAATGCTAAAAGATAATTTCAAATCGGTCCCGTAGTTTCGGAGCCTATTCAATTCAAACAAACAAACAAATCTTTCTTCTTTATAATATTAGTATAGATAGTATAGACGACTGCTATTGGAACGAAGTTCCTTATCGCGCTTTGTGAAAAGGGGCTAGACGGAAAAAATTCTCACGAAAAGTTGTAACGACACTTTTTGCTATAGTTGTAAGCCGTACGACGTGCGCGTGTTTCTCTGTCTCTCTCTCATAGAAAGCAAGCCAGTTATTTTCGTTTCGTCTTTCTATTTCTGTTTACATTATATTTGTAAGGTAGGCAGGGTAGGTGGGTAGGCAGGGTAGGCAGGGTAGGCAGGGTAGGCAGGGTAGGCAGGGTAGGCAGGGTAGGCAGGGTAGGCAGGGTAGCTGGGTAGGCAGGGTAGGCAGGGTAGGCAGGGTAGGCAGGGTAGGCAGGGTAGGCAGGGTAGGCAGGGTAGGCAGGGTAGGCAGGGTAGGCAGGGTAGGCAGGGTAGGCAGGGTAGGCAGGGTAGGCAGGGTAGGCAGGGTAGGCAGGGTAGGCAGGGTAGCTGGGTAGGCAGGATAGGCAAGGTAGGCAGGGTAGGCAGGGTAGGCAGGGTAGGCAGGGTAGGTAGGGTAGGTAGGGTGGGTAGTGTGGGTAGGGTGGGTAGGGTCTAAAATTGAGCCTACTGATTAAGTTTATATTACATTATATTTGTTAATAACAAAAAAATATATATTTATTACAATTCCTTCACTAATTACTTCTCCGAACTTCGTTCCATTCGGGTGTCCCTTGACACCTCTCAAGTTTTTGTTTTTAAATTTAAATTTTTGTATTGATTTCTATAGGGTTTAATGGCCTGAAATTAATTTTGGTAGGTTTAAACCAAATCTTTGTAAACAGCATAGATTTTGTCAACTCAAACTTTTTATAAATAACTAGCTACCCTTCCTGCTTAGCCCTGGGGGACTAAAAAGGCCACTTTAGGAGAATCATATTAGGATCATAATATTAATCACGCAACAATCTGCCTTTCATTTTCATCTTTTTCGCTAACGCATTAGGTTCGAGGTTGATTGGGAAAATTTGACAGTGACGGGTAGCGTGATGTTTTCTGATTGTGCTAAAATGGTCTTTTAGACCCACTGTTTACAAATTATATGCCTATAGCTTTTCTTTTAGTGAAAACCGTATCGATTATAGAATTGTTATCCGTGGCGTCATCATTTAACGTCATTAAAAGCTAAGGTCGAGATTTTCGGTTTGTAGTTAACCAATGCTTAAAATTTCGACAAAAACCTCTTTAAAGTAGGTACTTATTAAGCAATAATTATTAATTGATAATAGGTCAAACGAAAAAATCATCAAAAACACGCACACTAACGAAATTTAGATGGCCATAATTTTTAACCAATTAACTACGGACCAAAAATTCGCTTAATGACTTATGTAGTTCTCTAAAATAAAGGATAATCAAGATAACAATGGTCACGATGTAAAGCTTGCAATTAACGTAGAATTTTTAACTAAAATATTGTTTACAAAATACAAGAGAAACCTTTAAAAGTTAATAACAGCTAGTCGACTCTTGACGTGACTGACTGGGCTTTCTTCGGTCATATCAGCCTTGTTGTTCTTTTTTTTTAATATTTATTCATGAGCATGGATACGAGTCCTTCAGCTTCAGACACATTGCCATTCAAAGTGACAATGCTGCCAGTGTTTTGGGCACATTTCCTATTGGCAGCGATGTAGATGAATTTTGTAGATGCCCAATGGGTTCTTATTATACGCGTTTGTACATAATTATTTTTTACGCGTTTGTATTTACCAAGTTATTTATTAGTCTCGTTGTTTGTAAGTTATCTATCTTTTTATCTATCGATGTTTGGTTTCCGCTCTTAGTCCTGATGTTAGATCATTGTAGTTATATTCTGTTATAATAATCATAATCTTTCTTTTTTAAATAAAAAAAACTAGCCAAGTGCTAGTCGGACTCGCGTGCAAAGGGTTCCGAACAAATTAAATTTTTTTTAACATGTTATTTTAACAGTATAGACATCTTATAGGGTTTCCTGTAATCTAAAGATAAAGATCTATTATCTCCATTGTTTTCAAAATTTTAGGCTCAGTAGTTTCGGAGATAAGGGTGGTGGAATGGTAATTTTTCGTCTAATTTCTTGAATATCTTCAAAATTGTTTATTTTAAAATTTTGAAAATAATATAATTAAAACTTTCACAGTAACTGCCTCCGTGGTCGAGTGGTTTAGGCGTTTGCCTTGTGATCCGGTGGTCGTGGGATTGATTCCCACGGGAAGCATACTTTGTAAAGTTGTTTCCAGTTTGGCTAGGACATTGCAGGCTTGAATCACCTGATTGTTTGACCCCCAAAAGTGACCCCCACACTAAAAATTTAATGATTTACGTAACGCATTCGTGTTTGTGTCACAGAAGTCCATATCTGTACCAAATTTCAACAGAATCGGCCCAGTGGATCCGGAGATAACTGGCTGTGACAGACGGACAGACAGACAGACAGACACCCGAGTGATCCTATAAGGGTTCCGTTTTATGTTCGGAACCCTAAAAAAGAACGCAACAATAATGGAAGGAAAATATTCCTTTTTTTACTGACTCAACCAACGTCTTGTTCCAACTTAGACGAATGTTATTATAGATTAACTAATTAACTTTCAGGTCAACTTAGCTCTGTTTCTCATAAATTGCCAAGTCAAACCTAAGTTATCAAAATATTTGTGTTCGTTATAACGTACTAGCGTTTTTTCTCGGCAGCCCCCGTAGCCTATCCCGTAGCTACTGTGATTTTCCGGGTTAAAAAGTAACCTTGTGTCCCAAATAATGGTGTGGCTTTCTATCAATGGGAAATTGGTATTTGGAATTATTCGTAATTGGATCAGTAATTCGAGAGATAACGAGTACTTTCTAAAACTAACAATTTTATCTCATTTCGATTTTTAATTACCTAACAACTTTGTTAAACAGAACTTAAAACATTTATTTTCTGTTAAATTGCTGAGACAACAATTCGAAATCAGCTTCAATTCAACAAACAACACACTCATTTTGTAAAGCAGAACAAATAAAACTGCACAAACTTGCCAAGTTGGCTTCTACAATCTCCCGCAACCTTCCCGCAACAGTAAAAATCTTTCAGAAACTTCTTCTTTCAAACAGCAGAACTACACGAACGTACAAAACAAATCAACAACTACTAAGCAATATTTAATTTTTAAATTTCGAAATAGTATTCTAGAAAATTATGCAATTTTGGAACAACAAACTCTATGTCATACAAGGAAAAGTTGTAATTTGTATTGCATTGTAAGCCATACTTCTTGGGCCGTCGCCACTTGAATCAGTCTCTCTCTACCCTATGGACTGATTTTTTGACTTGATGCAATAATCACGAATAAGGACATTTTCTTTCTATAATGACAGCTCGTGTGAAAGAGAGGGACAATCGTCTTGGACAACCATGGTGGAAATTGGGTCAATGGGGTGGATAGAATAGGGGGGTTGAAATCCCATAGCTACGTTATCAACGTATTTTCTTATTCAACGTTATTTTTTGTAGGGTGCAATCCTGTAAATTGTTTTTATTCACCATGTTAACACTTTTCCGCAGGTAAATAAAATCTATTTTGAGATTGCTGTCATAATCTTCTGACCTTATGTCTTTCATGACACGGTTGTCACTTTGGAAATAACTTTTTTTCACATTAATTCTTTTGTTAGGTTTTGATGTGTGTAATTACACTAAATTAAGACTGTCTGTCTACAGTAAAAAGGTTTTTATTGTTATTTTGTACTCGATTATTTATTAGAATTTACTTATTGTGCTTGCAATACTGAAACGATTCAATTTATGTCATTATCTTTGGTTTTGGCGGGATTTTTTGGAGGAATTAAAAAAAAACGGGTTGGTTCTGTTGGCGCTCGTCGAGTGCTGAAATTAATTAATATAATAATTGTTCAGCAGTAATTAATATTTCGTTTAATAGCTATTTAGTATTCGAACCATAAGTAAAGAAATAAATACTCTTCGTTGGAGTGAGGAGTTTTATTACACTTTAATTACATGTATTTAATCAAAAGGCCACTTTTAATTAATCATTTTAGTAATATTTAATCAACGAACCGACGAAACGTTCGAATTCAAATTGCAAAATCATCTTAGCCACAATCAAAGGACATTACACATGGGGAAATTAGTGGAGTGTTAGGAGATCGCGACTGTGAGGATTATTTTCTTTCACTACTATATCAGCATTTTTTTATTGAAAATCACCAAATGATTGCCCAACCAGTTATCTATAATCAACTCTACGTTTATTTTCGTTCCATAACCCGGATCAGCCCCTTTTTTTACGGACTTGAAATCTAATCTCAAATCAAATGACTCTTAATGATTTTCGAGTTGCTAGCCTGTCGGTTTTCTACCGGTTGCATTTTGGGGAATGTGCGACGGAATTGCATAATTTAATTCCGCCAAGCCCGTTTCATCACCGGACCACAAGACGAACGGCGATGCGCCACCGCACCCACCCGTACACGCACAAAACGTTTTGGGAACATATTAAATGATATTTAATATGCAAATAGGTTACAAGTAACTCTTTTACACGTCAATTTTTTTTGACATATTAAGCTAGATGAGGCCGGATGTTTCCTAGCTGACTACCCTGAGAAGAAACACCGAAACAAACTCAGAGGTCATAGTCTCTTTTGAAGTCCATACAATCGCCAATACCACATGAAAAACATGTAGGTTAACGTCTGAGGTGGCCTTTTGAGGAAAGCACCACGCAGGTTTGAGTGGGCTTGTCCAGACAGTGCAAGCATTTGTCAGTTATCGTGCAGCTCAACTCAGAACTTTGAGGAGCTCAACGAACCGACGAACAATACCAAAGCAAGGACATTTGGGTAAGCCGCATAATATACTCAAACTGCCAGACAGTCAAGAAATCAATCCTTAAAATAACGACCTACATAGTCCTCACACTTACAATACATCATTTTTTAAAAACCATGCAGATTAGTGTCTGAGATGGTCTTTAGAAGAAAGAACCACACAGATTTGAGTGATTCATAGTGTGTACAGCTAAGGAGTGGAATTCCCTGCCGAAGTCTGTATTTCCTGATAGCTACAACCTGGGAGTCTTTAAGCCAAGAGTGAATAGGTTACTTCTAGGCAAGCGTGCTCCATCTTCGACCACATCATCGCTTACCATTAGGGGAGATAGTGGTCAAACGCGAGCCTATCAATAGTAAAAAAACAGACTAAAATCTACCCGTGTTCCTCCTAATGCCTTTTGCGTTCCAGGGTCCCGGTGACTCTTTTGAACAAATTCCGCAAACGAATATTTCAGCTACATAGATATTTGTTGATATATAATAAATATCATTGCGTAGTAACACCATGCTCGGTATGAGAAGTTTGAGATTGATGGGGTGTCTCCAGCTGTGATGGATGTTTGTCGTTCTGTGAGTTACGATACGATTGATTGCACTGTAGGTGATAAGTTTATATGTTCCAAGGATTTTGGTAGGAATGTAAACAAATAACAAATACAACGAGACAATCACCGGCATATAACTATGTATAGTACGCGAGATGTACATAAATTAGATTTCCGATATGATATTTTCATTTATGTATTCCCCGAAGGGTTATATTCCAAGTTAGAATTTACTGCAGCCCTAAGCATACTGTAGTATTTCAATACTCAGACTAGATTGTAGGTATCGCTATCTGGTCAGCCTTTTCCCAACTGTGTCGAGGTTAAGTATTTTACAAATACAAAATCCTTTATTTCAAATATACCAGTTACAGGCACTTTTGAAGTTCTGTCAGACAAATAGACAAAGCTAGTTCTGCCGCGCTAGCGAAAAGAGCAGCAAGTTGCCGACCCTATCTCCAGCGCGGCAGTTGCACGTCCCAAAGAATAGATCCTATGGAGAAGAACATGCAAGGAACTCCATGGACACTATTTTAAATCAATGTTTTCAAAGTTTAATTTACGTGGCGTAATTTACTGTCAATCAGAACTCAAAAACCCAGTGGCTGGGTAACACAAAAGACTGGAAAATCTAAAATCCGGAATCTCCAATCGGAAATCGAATCGATCGGGATCGGAATCTTCTGGAAATCTTATCTTATTTTAAATGATTCCCGCTCTGGGTGGAGCAGAAGGGAGTGTCAGACTCTTACTGACTAAAACTGCCTCCGTGGTCGAGTGGTGTAGGCGTTTACCTTGTGACCAGTTCGTGGGTTCGATTCCCATAAAGCATACTTTGTAAAGTTGTTTCCAGTTTGACTAGGACTTTGCAGGCTTGAATCATCTGATTGTCTGATAAAAAGATGATTCCGTGCTTCGGAAGGCATGCATAAGCCGGTGGTCCCGGCCGCCAAATGGCGATCGTCAAATAAACCATGTCAGAGGCCCTTGCGGTTTAGAAACTCTGACACTAGGGTGTGTGGGGTCGTTAGACCTTATTGCCCACACGACAAGAAGAAGAACTGACTAAAACTCATCCGTATTTAATGACAACACGATTTGACAGTAACACTCAAATAGTGTTGTCATTAATTCTTAGTGGTTAGGTGATACGGAGTAGTATACGCCCTAACTAAGGCTGACACTACGGACTCCGGGCTTAGAAAGTAGCCCCCCAGGACCGCGGCGATTCATTCGAACAAATTCCGCAACCCTGGCAGGCATCGCAGATGGTGTAATATTACAAAGTACCATTCTAAATCAAGAAAACAGGAAACCAAGAAAAATTGCTACGATGAATAATAATGGAGCCACATTATCTCCGTCACCCGACCACTTCCCGTAATTACAATTCCGTAAATTATTCACAGCCTGACTGGGTGAGAATAGTAATTGATGAAAAATCTCTCGTACCTTGCCAAAACAAGCAGTACAAATTCACTAGCAGTCATCCCCACTTCCAATTACAGATTTCTTTTCTCCATATGTTATTAGTTCAAGACGTTTACGACGTGTGAAGAAAGGGGCCATGATTAAATCAAGCTGGAAACTATTATTTGAATTTAATCTAATGTATAAAAAAGTTAAAAAGTTTTTATTTTATAATTTTTTGTGGCTGTAATCTACTAATTACTACTAACATGGGTAGGCCTACAAAAAATGCTACACAGCATTAAAATCTGTGAGTAAACAATAAATCACCCCTATTTTCCCACCCGTAGGTTTGGATTTTTTTTTACAAATATGGGACCACTTTCGAGGTATACCCTGTCCAATAAACAAAGAATTATCAAAATCGGACCACTCTGTAAAAAGTTATGCGTGGTCATACATAACAATCAGTGAGTGAACAATCAATCATCCCCTGTTTTCCTACCCTTAGGGTTGGATTTTTTTATCCAAATTTATATGGGACCACCCTCGAAGTATACCTTTCCAATAAAAAAAGAATTATCAAAATCGGACTACTCTGTAAAAAGTTATGCGTGTTCATACATAAAAAAATATATACGCGTCGACTTGAGAACCTCCTCCGTTTTATCGTCGGTTAAAAAAGCACATAATTAAATCATTTTAATGATACTCATGATTGTACCTATGGTGGCTCTCATAGTGACTTTACCTCGAAATATCTCAGCACGTAACACTTTAGGGCACTGTGTTAAAATTGAAGATTAAAACTACATCAATTCATAAATTCGCGCCTTTTTCTCAGGGGTTAGGCAGATATACGATCCTAACACACTATGCTTCGATTACGTTCATATAGAAAAACATATCTACCTACCTATTACGTTCGTCCTTGCTTTTGGATACAGAATTTCCATCTCCATATGTAATCAGGTTACAGCAAGTTGTTTCCAAACCGTTGCCGGCTGAAATACGGTTCAATTTAAATCTGAACTTAGTTTTAGCATATCAATCTAAAAACTTGGATCAGCTAGGTACTACGCTTGCATGTTAAATAGGTAGGTAGATAGGTGTCGCAGCATGTGGCTAGGTGTTAGCAGTAAAAATAAAACTGAGAAAAGATTAGATATTACAAATGATTGAGAGAGATTTTTTTGTCGATAGCATCTTAACAAAAACCTGAATAAGTTCTGAATAGGTCCTGATTCTTAGCACGAATGTTTTGACGTATAGTAACATTACAGTATCGTTAACGTAATGAATTTTGAAAAATAAATAAACTACAACCCCATAGTATTTTGCGACATGAACAATTTGTATTATACAAAAATATGACTACAGTATAAATATTATGTGCGAAACGAGTATTATACTTAAAGTAAAAAAAATCGTGACGTTATTATACGTCAAATACATTTGTCTTAGGCCCTCTGTTCATGCCATATTATAAATATTCACCCACAATTTCTGATGCTCAAACTCAAAAGCATTTAATTCAATTAAACCATTAATATGCACTTTTGAATTGTCAATGTCGGTCGGTCCAAAAGATGAAGCTATTGAAGAAGAAGCTTGCACGTTCCAAAGCGTAGATCTCTATGGAGAAGAACGTGCAAGAAACTCCACGGACACTCTTTTAAAATAATAAATTGTTACAAAGTTTTGTTTACATCATGTTGAAATTATACATACATGTGAGAACGATGTAAAAGACGAGCAGGCAGCACTATATTTCTATCCAGGTAACACTCCTTTTCTGGACCGTGAATAAATGCAGTTTCCTTTCATCTTTGTTATTATATGCAAATAGAAAACACTCGTAAGAAATAGAAAACTTTGAAAAATATTTATTGCTGAAAGTTGGCTCGTTTAGAAAAGCAGTTTGCACTCTTTTCTGAAAAACGTTTACAAAGACAGATTTTCTTTAACATAAAGGCTCTTGGAAGCATTTCAAGGGACAAAGGTTCAAGTTCTTAAACGTTTTCTCAGGCACAACAAACTAAGGCAAACTATTCTTAGAAAATCACTTCAAGAAGGTAGATGAAATATAATAATAATATATAATTTATTTCAGGTAACAAAGACACATAGCACATACCTTACAGGCTATCAAAGATATATATTTATAAAAAAATACAAAAAATATTAATATAGGTATCATATAGTATTTTAAACTACGGTAAGTTTTAGGTTAAGAACTTGTTAAACATTTGAAGACTTTTCCACAAAGAGGTCGGATGACCTGTTGAAGTAAGAGTCTACTGGATTCGAGAAACACAAGACTAATCCATGTGGTGACGGTCGGGAGAGTCCTATTTCCAGCAATGGACGTTTTTCGGCCGAAATGATGATGACACTCTAGGCATACCCACTAATTTTTACTGACTAATATTATTACGGAGGACTGATCCATCCTCATTTCATTGAGCCAATACTAAAAGTCATTTTTCGATACAAATATTTCAATCTGAAGTATTGTAAAATACCGAAGGAAACCAAAGAGGATTTATGAGGCAGCTCCGAACGTGTGATTCAAAAGATTTACTTTTAAAGCACCTGTCAGCTTACTAGCTTCTTCAGGTTTAGAGTTGTACAATATAAGTTTGAATAAAATGTACCTATTTATATGTTACTTAAATCGAGGATGTCGAGGCTACATAATGTTATCTGTGGTATTATAATCAAAGCTATATGTGGTATATATAAGAAACCTTCGATTCCACGGACTGACCATGGCAGGCGTTGCTTAACTTTGAAGATCGACCCGTGGAGCTGTAATTATTTAAATTGCCTGGGATAGGATGTTCAATTAAGCTGTTAGTCCTGACCGTCATTTGCAGATCTTTGACAGCAGAGTCTTCACGGGTAAGCCAGAAACCCTAGCAATAGATTTGCCAAGAGGTAACTCAGATCTTAAGGGTCGCAGCGTGGCTATCAAATGCAAAATAATTTTTAAATCCGAAAGACGGTTTTACAGATTAACGCTTGCAAATGTGCAAAGAACAAAAAAAAATCTTATCTATTTCTAAACTGATTTGGTTACAATCATCAAACTAAATTAGTAAAGGTTCTCACTACCTAATTTATGCAAAACGTAATGGTCTAAATAATGAAGTATTCCACCTAACATTATTAAGTTAATAGAGGCAACTTCAACTAGGCGTGCGTGTGAAGCTATAAGCGATATCAATGTTACGCTCGTTAGTGCTGCACAAAGCCATATCACAGCTGTATGAAGTGCCCAAGTGGCGGAAATAACTTGATTGCAATACGCCTACGAGGAGCATTACAATCTAAACATATACTTATTAGGATTGTTATGTATTTTACACGTGCACAAAATCAACAATATGAAGCTAATAGAGGCAAGCTCAGCAAGGCATGCGTGTGAAACTGTAAGCAATATCAATGCTACGCTCGTTAGTCCTGCACAAAGGCTACATCACAGCTGTGTGAAGTGCCCAAGTGGCGGAAATAACATAATAACAATACGCCTACGAGGAGCATCACAATCTAAACATATACTTATTAGGATTGTTATGTATTTTACACGTGCACAAAATCGACAACATGAAGCTAATAGAGGCAAGCTCAGCTAGGCATGCGTATGAAACTGTAAGCGATATCAATGCCACGCTCGTTAGTCCTACACAAAGGCCACATCACAGCTGTGTGAAGTGCCTAAGTGGCGGAAATAACATAATAGCAATACGCCTACGTTTAGATTGTAATGCTCATTACAATCTAAACATACTTATTGGGATTGTTATGTATTTTACACGTGCACAAAATCGACAATATTTATTTATTTATTTTTTATTTTATTTATTAGGTCTACCAACAATTGTTTACACTAATCTACAAACAAAAATAATACATGCGTTAAAACTCTACACAGTGCAACAATTACTTATAGGTAAACACCACATGAACAAAAAGAAAACCATGATAAGTAATTAATAATAATAATAATATAATAATATTATTATTACTAATAAAATTACATATTGTATAAGTGCTTTACATGCAAAACATTAAAAGCATAATGTCTTTGAAAGGTAACGTACACAACAGTCCTAAAAACTGTTACATTAAATCTGGTAAACATCTTAAAAAGTCAAATTTTAGCTTGTTGAGAGAATCAAAGTGAAAATCAACCACATCACTGCAACTATTCAAAACCCTACAAAACCTAGCACATGGAGAGTTAGATCCTAACACCGTTCTTCTCATTGGAGGACGAAATGGAGTAATAGGTTTGCGCGGAATCCTCAACGGAGCTCGAAAGTTGATGAGAGCGAGCAGCGGCGGTGAGTCGATTCTTCCCTTCAAGATTTTGGTAGCAAAAATTGCGTCGTTCAAACATCTTCGTTCTTCCAAGGTGTGCATGTTGAAGAATTTCAATCTTTCTCTGTAAGAACGTACTTTCTTAATTATCCCCGAAGAAAAAGTCAGATGCCAAACGAAGCGTTTCTGAACTCGTTCTAGACGCAAACTATTTGTAGCGTAGTGTGGTCGCCACACCACACTGCAATATTCTAATATGCTACGTACTAAACTCTGATAAAGCAAGATTTTAGTTTTAATTTGACGAAAACCTTTACACTGTCTTATAACAAAACCCATCATCCTTGATGCTTTTTTAGAAATGTGATCCAGGTGTGGTGCAAATGTTAGCTTTTGATCAAACAAAACTCCAAGATCACGTATAGTGTCCACTTCGTTAACTTTGTCCTCATTTATGAAATACTCTGTCTTTATGGGATTACTTTTTCTTGTATATTTAACATGGTAACATTTCTCCGAGTTCAAGTACATTTCATTAATTTTACACCATTGAATTAAAGTATTAAGGTCAGTCTGTAAAAGTGAAGCGTCTCTGTTAGATTCAACAATTCTAAGAAACTTCAAGTCATCCGCATACATAAAAATTTTAGAGTGCCGTAGACAGTTGGGAATGTCGTTAACAAAATAGTTGAACAATATTGGACCCAGATGCGAGCCCTGTGGGACTCCTGATGAGATGTTATATACGTTAGATTGATAACCGTTTACCACAACAAAAAAAGATCTATCTCTCAAGTATGAAATCACCCATTCAAGCAAGCCACCAGTGATACCATATGCACGCAACTTACAAGATAAGATTTTATGAGAAACTTTATCAAAGGCCTTGCTGAAGTCAGTATAAATGACATCAGCTTGGTGACCAGAGTCAACAGCTTCAATCAAAAGTTCCGTGAAAGGGACCAGATTAGAACTTGTAGATCGTGATCCAACAAAACCGTGCTGATGATCGCTAACGAATAATTTTAGATGGTTTTGGAAATACGGGCAGAGCAGAGATTCAAACACTTTAGCAAACGTTGAAAGGATTGAGATAGGCCTATAATTAGCAATGTCATCGTTGCTATCCGATTTATGTATAGGAACCACCTTAGCCATTTTCCATTTTAGAGGGAATACACCAGAAGATAAGGATTTACTGTATATAAGCATAAGAGGGCACACTAACTCCTCTGCACAAGACGTTATAAAAATCGGTGGTATGCCATCAGGGCCAGCTCCTTTGTTAATATCTAGACTTTTAATTTTTTTAAGCAAAACTTCACTGCTTATCGTTGGACTTGTTAAGCATAAACTACTATTTTCAACAGATTTCAGTAATATTCTAGTGTCAATTTCCTTGTCCACCACTTGCTCGGGGCTATATACAGACGAGAAGTTGGAAGCGAACATCTCACATATTATTGTACCATCAGATGTGGATATTGATCCATTTTTCATGGTCATTGGGTAGTTAATAGAGCCCCCTCGTTTATTTTTTACGTGCGTCCAAAATAACTTAGGGTTGTTTTTCAGTTCATTTTCAAGACCTTCAATATAAACCTTGTAACAAGAAGTAGCCAATCCATCGCAACGCTTACTAATTAATTTTAACTCAATCAAATCCATTGGGTTTTTATATTTATTGTATCGCCTTCTAATATTATTTTTTAAATTTAACATTTTAATAAGTTTATAGTTAAACCACTGAGGATATTTAAGCTTCTTTGGGATCCGTGAGGGAATAAACTGATGTATAGCGTCATTAAGCGTCTCGTAAAAAACATCCAACATCTCATTCACACTGTCGCTACCCTCAAATGTTTTAACCCAATCTATTTGTTTTATGAAATTACGAATTGGTTCATAATTCGCGGTACGAAAATTAAGTCCAATCTTGTCACTGTTGTATGCCAGACTGGCGTCCCCACTCAAGAAAACAACTATGTCAAGAGGTGGATGCTGTTTATCGACATTACTTATTGGACTAACACTTTCGCTCACGCTACACAAGGAATGCGTTGACAAAACTAAATCCAAAATGCGACCAGCGTCGTTTGCCACCAAATTAAACTGACCAAGTCTGTTCACATGAGTGAAATCAATTAACATTTCACTAGTACCAGGCAAGCTAAGCTTATTATCCGATTTTCCCACTAAGTTCCAATCAATGTTGCTCAAATTGAAGTCACCCACAATAAAAACACTTGAATCTGAACATTGCTCAAAAACAGCATTACATTGATCCAAATAGTGCTCCAGAGAAGAACGGCGTATAGGAGGAGGCAGGTATACTGCGCAGAGAACCATTCGGCGAACAGTACATGATAACGGTAAGTTAATACTTACCCATACGTCTTCACAGCTACTTTCCCAGTTCTTAATACGTTTAGACTTGATTTGTTTATTAACGGCTATTAAAACACCACCCCCTTCCTTACCACTCTGAAAATGTGAAGTTTCTCTATCTCTCCTATATACCACGTACCTATCGTCGAACAGCTCGCCGCTCAACACAGAGGCATTCAACCAAGTCTCAGACAGAATTATGATGTCATAATTATTACAGGCAATATTACGAGATACAGTATGTGTCTTAGTTCTTAACCCTCGAATGTTCTGATAATATATTTGCAAATTATTGAATTTAAATTATTAAATTTACAAGTGCACGCAATAAAAGGTAAATCGTTTGGTTTTTCTCAAGTACACATCAATTTAACTTATTCAAAATGTCCAAGCTTCCAATAAGGACATGCTCGTCACCGTCCGTCCTTCTGACAAATATCCTGCCGTTCCTCACCCATACGTACTTATATCCCTTTTCCTTCGCTTTAAGTCTTGTTGCAGCGTGAAGAGCTTTGGATGTTGGGGACAAATGTTCGGCGACAAACACAGGAGATTTATTTCCAGCTATACCAAAATCTACGGTATTGAGTTTTTCATGGCTTTTATTCTTGTTATAATTGATTACAGCGGCCAACAGTTGATCACGGATTCTCGGCGAGGAAAGCTTCACCACAATAGAACGAGGGCGACTATTACTCGTGTTAAGTTTAGCTACTCTTGTGCAGTGTGAAATATCGCTATCTTGAACTTTACAACCGACCACTGAGCCCAACTGCTTTACAATGGTATACAGGTTTTCCTGCTTATTTTCAGGTAAACACTGAAGCTCCAGGTTGTTGGCCCGTGCCTGCTGCTCTAAATAATTTAGACGTTGACCAAGATCCGCCACTGTTTTCTGCAGTTTAATATTATCGCCTTTTAGTTCTTTTGAAGTACTCTTAAACTCGGCATACTCCGATCGAAACTCATCAAATTGACTCGAATGGAAATTCAAAGACACTCTAAATTCTTCAAGATCCGCACGAATAGGGGCCAACTCGCTGTTGACAATGTTTATAATCGTAGTATTTATCTGCTTCATCATAGTAGCAAATTCCGTTTTAATAACGTCCTGTACGATTGATCGCACCTCCTCACCGGTAACCGAAGGAGCTGGCTCTGGAGGAGAATTTAAGGCAGGCCTCTTGTTACCTCTTGAAGCTGAGACGTTACGCTCCGGAGTACTGTCTTTCTTAGTCGACATTGGAGGCAGGTAAAATTAGGTAGTTCACACAGTAAAAGTCGGTTAAAAAATCAAAACGCCGTCGCTGTGTCGCACCAGTGAGCCCGCGAGAAGAACGTCGTAAGTGATGCGTATATCGCGGCGCTTACGCGTACCGGGCAAACACTCAGCGGTATCAGTCACTGACGGTATCTGTTTATTTTAAGTTTATGAGTTTTGATCAATATTGCAAATTAATAGCAGATTAACACTCTGAAATTGTCCACTCACTAATTACTTTTGTACCTAGAGCTGTCACTAGTCTTTTCATATAAAAAACTTCGTCTAACACTGCTTTTAAAACATGAATAACAATTAAAGATTGAAGAGCACAATTACTATAATGTTTACCGCACGGTGGTGAGTTAACATTATGTGTTACAATATGAAGCTAATAGAGGCAAGCTCAGCTAGGCATGCGTATGAAACTGTAAGCGATATCAATGCCACGCTCGTTAGTGTTGCACAAAGCGACATCACGGCTATTTGGAGTGCCCAAGTGGCGGAAATGACATAATAGCGATACGCCTACGAGTAGTGATACAATCTGTATACTAATTGAGATAGATATTTATTTTACACATGTACAAAATCGATTTTACTTCTGTTTGTTACTTGTTTATTTTTAAAATAATTTAACATCACGCCTGTAAGAGCTCTCTAGAAAGTTAGGCAGAGGTGTACCTATCTGTGTAGTGCACCAGCATTTTATATAAGAGCGGACTAGCGTATTGTCATCAACTGGGCATAATTATTGTTTCTGTATTCAGCACTGGTCAGAAAACACAAGTTTAACTTTCGATGTTTTTCAGACAAATATACATTAATGCTTTTGTCTGCGACTTGGTACTCGCATATACCGTTTTTTCCCGTGTCCGTAGGAATTTCGAGGAATCGTCTCTTAGTGCTCCCCTATAGTCCTCAAGGTACATGCTAAACTTCAGCATTCTACGACCAGTAATTTCGGCTGTGCGTTGTCTGTCAGTCACTCAAGTCAGTCACCAGTAACGGAAGAATCTTATATATGTTGGTTTATTAATTAGTTTAATTTTATTGAGGGGTTCGTAGTGAAACTTCTAGAACACTGTTCGATCGATAATTGAGACAAAAAAATAAAACATAAAGGCAAGCCACGCCACGTTTTTCAGGATTGGTATTTTGTACGACTTAAGAGACCAGAGGCAGGCGCAAAGCGACAACGCGGTTTATGACATCAATAGAAAATGCAGCCCGAAACCCTGATAATCGACCTAACAACAAAACCAAAGTAAATACAACAAGGCGTTAAAAACAACGGAAAAGCATTTAACCTTTACAAAACATTGCTCCAACGACTAACAGCCCTAGAATCCATAAAGCTGTACACGGAAAGGTCAAGCACACGTTCTTTAGTTTTAAAAGAGCTCTGGGATGGCAATCACCGGAGAGGGCGATGAATGGGCCGCCTTAATGACCAACGCGTTTTAGTAACTAAGGGCTCGCGCGAAATTATAAACTTTTGTGACACGTCTCAGGGGTAAGTTATTGATTTAAGTTAGGATATAATGTAATTTGCTATCTAGTTTCTGCTACCGATTTCGCGTGAACGAATTATTCCAAGGGAGAAAAACTTTACCTTCCTATAGGGACTCACGACTCGGGTAAAAATTAAGAGTTCATCATAATTGTGCGTGAAAACGTGAAAATCAAATAGACAGACAGAGATACTTTCGTATTCATAATGTTATCTTATTGTGTGTGTTTATTTTAATTACTGGTTAACTTCCCGAATCGCATCACTTACCTTCTTATTTTGGTTTTATACGTTTTTTTATGGTATGCGTAAACTGGTATACCTAGTGCCAGTAAACTTTATTTCTGTCACGTTCCACGTGAAGTTACATGGCAGATTATAATGTGTAATATGAGTAAGTAAACAGCACCGGGTATTTGCGCAACTGGCTCTGTTAATAATTAATGGAAAATCAATTATACAAACGCGTAGCGCGTGACAGTCTGCTACGGGCTACGGCGTAGCATTCGTAGCGGTGAATAATCACGTTTACCGTAGCAACCGCTCAAACACTGTCCAGTGGTTGATATCGATAGTTGTACAAATCTGCCGTGGTATAACTAAAATGCCGTTATCCGACATCTGGTCGATTTTTAACACATCAGTATATTATTGAGGAGCTCGTGGCTAGATAATAACAGCAATAGGTTAATCTGTGGATGGGTGACCATCTTAACATACCGAGTTTCCTCCGTGCTTCGGAAAGCACGTTAAGCCGTTGGTCCCGGCTGTCATTTGTAGATCTTTGGCAGTCGTTACGGATAGTCAGAAGCCAGTAAATCTGACTCCAGTCTTGCCATGTTGTACCGTGTTACCCAGTTAATGGGTTGTGGAGGTCTGGTAGGTAGCCGCTCCATGTAAAATACTGGTATTCAGCAAATTCCGGCTTGACTAGAAGCCGACCCCAATGTAGTTGGGAAAAGGCTAGGCAGATGATGAGTATATTAATGAGAAAAAAATATCTATCGATCTGTGTTTGCGATTTTTCAATACCTTGAATTTGGAAATTCGCAAACACCATAGATATAATAAACAAGTTTTTATATTTCTATGGCAAACACTGATCGATAGACATTTTTGCTCATTAATTTAGCATCTAAAGTTATGAATCGACCAGATGTCGGATAACGACATTTTAGATAAACCATGGCAGAAATAGTTTTATGTATGTATTGATTTATTACCAACTTACGTTTGTAATTTTATTCAATAATAACATTTTAAAAATCCATTCACATTCATACCCAAAACTTGACAAACATCAAATCTGAATCACCAAAATGTTTGTAGGCGCATAACTTCGAAACAACTGCACCAAATTGGATAAATCTTTCTTTCATGTGGTCGTTATTGACAGGGTATTTGTATGAAAAAAAAATAATAAAAAAAACTACAAAAAATATGGCGGTACGAAGATCGGTCAGCCAGTTATTACAAAAAGAATCATTATAACATAAAGCCATAGATGACACTCACAATATTTTTTGTCATGTAATAATTTGTTTTACCAGCTTCACAAAAAAAAACTGGCCAAGTGCGAGTCGTACTCGCGTGTAAAGGGTTCCGAACGAATTTCTTTTTTTAACATGTTATTTTAACGCTATAGACTTCTTGTAGGTAAAGATCTATTATATATATTCCTGTAATCTATAGGTAAAGATCTATTATCTCCATTTTTTTCAAAATTTTAGGCTCAGTAGTTTCGGAGATATTAGTGGGGATGGTCATTTTTTGTCTAATTTCTTGAATAACTTCAAAACCATTTATTTTAAAATTATGAAAAAAGTATAATTAAAACCCTCACAGTGATCCCTTTTATTTGATATGTCACACGATATTGTTCAAAAATTATTTTTTATTTGATTGATTTACGTACCTAACGCGTCCGTATTTGGGTCACAGATCCATATGTGTACCAAATTTCAACAGAATTGGTCCAGTGGATCCGGAGAAAACTAGCTGTAACAGAAGGACAGACAGACACCCGAGTGATCCTATACGGGTTCCGTTTTTTGTTCGGAACCCTAAAAAACGGTTTTAATTTTCAGCAGCGCTTACCTATTATTTATTTTTAATAGATAATATTTTCACGGCTTAGTTATCAAAGCTTTTGTACAAATATTAAGGTTGGTCCCTTCTAAATATGGAGGGATTTATTCCGACAAAGACAATGGGATTACTTCTCTCGTACGGTTTCCATGGTAACGAAATTCAATTACCGTGAAACCTTGGTTTGTATCGCGTCATTAAAATAACCGAAATTGATCCTGACCACGAATCTGTGGTTTGGTTAAATCAGAATGATAGTTCCCACATTTTGAACACGTTCGAATTCAATTTTCAGTCAAAGAATCTTTTTAAATTCACCTAAAGGGTATTTGAGACTTACAATAAGGTGAGATAGTGGAAAAATATATGCCAATCAATAGTAAAAAAAAAACTATAAAAAATCTACACCAATGAATACTTACTTGAAAGGTGTTACTAAAATAGTAAGATTTATTATAAAAAGTCGTCTTAACCAGTACAGACTTAAATGACGGTTCCATGTTTGCTATTTCGCGCCCGCCAATGATGGGAAATCATCAAATGACTCCTCATGCTCTAGGTGGAGCAGAAGGGAGTGACTGACTAAAACCCATACGTGTTCCTTGTAATGCCCTTTGCGTTCCAGGGCCGTGGTGGCTCTTTCGAACAAATTCCGCAAGCGCCCGCCTCACCAACTGCGCAGGTTGTGTGTACAGGTGCTGAGCTTTACAGAAGGTCCACATGACATAGGCGTCGTCCTATTAGACAACGATCGTACGAGCAAACGATGCGTACATCATCGTGCGATGAAAATGATCGTGCGATGGTCCAACCGGTGTCCTAATTGGCATCGATCGTACGAGCAAACGATGTGTTCATCACCTTCACCGCAGCGACGCCATTTTAACAATGTCTGTTTACAGAGATAGACAGTTTTTGCTGTCGGGCAATATTGCTTTGAAAATTGCAAGTGACAATGAAAAACGAAAATTTAGACCACATAATATACTTTATAGATCCAGAAGTCAGCGTAGTGAATTCCAATCTTTATTTTGATGGACGGAATCTATACTAATAATAAAGCTGAAGAGTTTGTTTGTTTGTTTGCTTGAACGCGCTAATCTCAGGAACTACTGGTCCGATTTGAAAAATTCTTTCAGTGTTAGATAGCCCATTTATTGAGGAATGCTATAGGCTATATATCATCACGCTAAGACGAATAGGAGCGGAGCAGTAATGATAATTGTGACGCAAGCGAAGTTGCGCGGGTCAGCTAGTAATGAAGAAAACTTTTACGATTATTTTTCCATGACAAAAGAAACATTTGATTACATCTGCAATGGATGAAACGCGCGATAACGCGTGACCAATCAGGACACTCAAAAAAAATTTGTAGCTTTGATTGCACGATCGCACGATTAAACCCATCGTACGATCAATATTAAGCATTTTATTGCTCTCGCGGGATGACTTGCAAGCTTTATTAGGACACACTAAAGAAATGAGTGTCTTTAACCTCGTCGTGCAACGATGAACGCATCGTTTGCTCGTACGATCGTTGCCAGTTAGGACGACGCTATAGACTTCTATACAGACATCCATAAACTTCTATAGAATTTTCTCTGTGCAACAAAGTAATGTAGACAGATGTCGGTGCGATCGATTTTTTATTCAGAGTTCATTGTCTGTACAGACAAAAGTCTGTATCGTGTAGACCCACTGTTACTCTGACCGAGGCCATACAGCGGGCCTAAAAGGCCACTTTTGTAGAATTATATTAGGATCATAATATGAACCGTACAATAGTCTGTCAAATTTCATTTTAATCTTTATCGCTAAAGCATTAGGTTCAAGGTTGATTGGGAAAATTTGGTAGCTTGATGTAGTGGCTGATTCTACTAAAGTGGTATTTTTAGAACAACTGATCCATACCCTTAAGGCAGCCTCTCCATTTGCGCGGAGCGAGGCAACGGAGCGGAGAAACGGAGAAATATTAACCAATCATGTCAGTCAAAATGTCAGTGACTCACTTGTTGCGAAGATTTTATGCCATTCCATCGGTCAAAATTTCTCCGTTTCTCCGCTCCGCTGCCTCGCTCCGCTGTAATGGACAGGCACCCTAAACACGTTCTAAACTCCAAATTCAAAAACCCTCCATTTGACAAGTCCTTAACACCAAATTCAAAAACCTTTCCTTAATCTGCAATCTGTAAATAGATGAGAGATTGAGCAAGGCTCTCTAAAACCGGATGTTACGAGTAGTAGCGAATTGAAAGCGACTCGTCCATGAAATAGCTAATATTCCCCCGGCCTTGCACTTGACCCGATTTCAGGCAAGATAAGATTTCCTGAAACCACTTACAGATACGGCGACGAGAAATTGCATCGATTTATGCAAAATATTGCGTTTCCAATATTTTTCAATGCATACGTTATTTTGGAAAACGAGTTTATATAAACAGATAACAGAAACTTAGACGTGACAATTATATTACAATATCGTTTCAACAACAACAACAACACACACCACAAACAAACAAACAAAATCTAAAAATAATTTGTTGTTGTGTTATTTCCGAAAAATTCTATTGCGACTTTGGTATTGCATTTGATTTAAAACAGGTATTTATAAAGTAGAGATGAGTCAAAATATTAAAAGAAAATTTTAAAGTCTTAATAATACCGTAATATCCTAGTTGTGGTAGAAACTGTTTTAGTTTTAACAAGGTTATGTCACTTTTAGCTTAGGACTTACATTCTATTTCGGATCATACGGTACCTACCTTCTTTCAAAAACCGGCCAAGTGCGAGTCAGACTCACACGAAAGGTTCCGCAGCGTAAACCGAAAAAAAAACACGTTTCTTTTATGAAATGTCTTGGAGCCCCCTTTCAATTTTAATTTAATTCAATTCCTATTATTATTTGTTATAGCGGCAATAGAAATACACACTTTGTGAAAATTTCAATTGTCTACCTATTACGGTTCTTGAGATACAGCCCGCTGACAGACAGACGGACGGACGGACGGACGGACGGATGGACGGACAGACGAACAGCGAAAGCTTAGTAATAGGGTTCCATTGGGGTATGGAACCCTTAAAAGGAAGTGAATAACGAAATCTGTAGTACTATACTGTAAACCTTGTAACGAGCTGTTAATCCCCAGTATTAGATGGAAAGATTTGCCTAACCTTATTCATACGAACTAGTAAAATATATCGATCCTTTAGCGATGAGTGGAAAACGATAGCCTGAAACCCTTCAGACCCTCACGATCCACTTTTACAGTAACGAACTAATCCGATATTAAATAGAGGTTGAGAGTTCCCCTGGTTAATAGGACACCATTGGATTACTGAGGCTCGTTCTATATGTCTGTGTATATGTCACCGAAAAATAGCTAACTTTGTAAGATTATAAAATAACTTGAGAGATTGTAAACTTTCGTTAAATTGTCAACTGAACATTTGGAATGCTTTTTTACGCATCAAAATTTGATCGTTTATATTTTTCAGTATAATGTTATTTTGACCTAGTTATCATCTCGTATAATTCACATTTGATCTTACCGCTGAACAAAGAGCTCCCTTGATTCCATTCATGTTAGGTTACTTGAAACTCTGCAGGCAGAAATAGGAGCCTCGCGCAGCGGGGCTCCGTCAACTTGCCTTGGTCACAACTTTAATTTAAACCGAATATACCAATAGCTTAATATTACACACCCAAAGTAAACCCAACCAACATCGGACAACGGTAGGTCTATTTTATTCTTAACTCTATGGCGTATTACATGTGACGTCACATCTGAACAGACCACTGAGAGCCTGTTTTTTGTAGACTTGTGCTCTGATTGGTCGCCATTTTATTTCAGTTCACAACTTCTGTAATTCCAATTTTGATGCGTAAAAAGCATTCCCATTATTCAGTTGACAATTTATCAAAAGTTTACAATATCTCAAGTTATTTTATAATCTTACGGAGTTTACCATTTTCCTGTGACATATATACCTGATGTACCTGTCTCGGGACCGTTGTTTGTTTTAGATGTTTCCAGAAAGAAAAGTTGGTAAGCGCTAATAAGGCGCTCTGCGTAGCTAATTAATACGTAGGTTTTGACTATGGTAGGCGCCAGATAAATGTGCAATAACGGTCATTGAGAGTGTGTGGTTGTGCTCGGCACTGTCTTGCGGAGACATGGCTCACTGGATTTTGGTGCGGGTCATCTGGCTTCCAGAAGATCAAAATATGTCTGTCCTGTAGTACGCTGTAGAACCAAACTAGCTGAGAGACACTTCCGAGTATTAGGCAGTCGAATTTATAATGCAGTTAATAAACAATGCTATATATGTACAACCAATAAATTCGATTGTAAAAAAAGTGAGTAAATGGCTCACAACTCTTATTTATCAAGAGATTGAGAACCTATTAGGAAAACTTTTTAGATACTTCTGATTTATCTAGACCACACAAACACACAATCACATTACATTCACGACACAAACACATATAATCCGTATTCAGAGTAAGGAGAGGCCACATATTTTCTTTTGTCTCAATGTTTATTTTTTTTGTTTTTACTTTATTTTCTATTTACAAATAATTGTTTTAACCCGATGTATCGTCAGAGCTGTTTGCATTTCTAAGTTGATGTAATTTATAGAGTGAGCCCTGGTATCCATAACACAAGTTTAATCTTAGCTTGGGTGCCAGAGGTCGATAACCTTTGTTACATGCCATTTTAAACAAATATGTTTTTCCTCGTGTTTCTTCAAATTGTTGTGAAAATTGTAAATGTGGAAATAAAGTTTTTATTATTTTTGATCCACATACATTTATTGACTTTCTTGATATCAAAACAGAAAAAGAGTTTAGAAGACATAAAGCTGTCCTGAATCGACTTCTATCTTGATCCTTTACGTTCTCTAGTAATGAAAAACGGTTCTTATTTCATTGTTCGGGTATCTACGAAAGGATATTAGGGAAAGGTCAATGTACTTTATTGCAAGTTTGTCCGGCGCCTACCATACAAGACTAAAATGATTGCAAAAAAAATCTAGTGATTTCTTTTTTACAAACTTTTGTTTAACACCAACTAAAAATCATACAAACATTGCAATGTGATAATCTTGTAAGCTGAATCAGAACTACATACTTCTTTACCTACTATCGTAGAGAGTTCTAGATATTAGATTATTGATTTTTTATTATTGATATCCGTTATTGATACTATTATTATTGCCTACATTGTGTGTATCCGTGTGTGTTTTCTTTTTTTTTCTTTTATAATCTTTTTTATTGTATATATATTCTATTTACGTTAATTATGACCTTACTTTCCGTCGATTATTGGCTCCAGACGAATGGATCTGACTCAAAATTTTATAGTCACATTGAATTATCACTATCACTTCATATAATAAAACAAAGTCTCCCCACCGCGTCTATCTGTCTGTACGCGATAAACTCAAAAACTACTGAACAGATTTTCATACGGTTCACCAATTGACGAAGTGATTCATGCGGAAGGTTTTTTTTATTGAGGAATGGGCTTGTTCTTGACCACAATCACGCCTGACGAAAAGCGATGGATGAGGTCTATGATGGAGCGAGCGTGACCAGAAGATGCCTGTTCACTCTTGCTTTGAAGGCAGACGGGTTATATGTGGTTAGTTAAGGTTTTGAGTAAATTTGCTGAAATATGACGGGGATTGTTGAGGATATGTTGAGGAGAAAATCATGCCGACTGGGAGCTTATAATGCTCTGCTAACCTTGCGAAGCCGGCGAAGTCTTGACATAGTTACCGATCGCCTACCGACCGATTCGGTCAGCAACTCGTACACAGTCAATCTCGAACACGATCCACGATCAAAATCAATGGTCTGATCTGCCTTAGGACTTAACGACAGAATTCGGACAGAAGGCGATCGGTAACTATGTCAGTACACAGTCAATCTCGAACGCGATCCACGATGAAAAGCAATGATCTGATCCGCCTTAGGACTTAACGACAGAATTCGGACAGAAGGCGATCGGTAACTATGTCAGTACACAGTCAATCTCGAACGCGATCCACGATGAAAAGCAATGATCTGATCCGCCTTAGGACTTAACGATAGAATTCGGTCAGAAGGCGATCGGTAACTATGTCAGTACACAGTCAATCTCGAACGCGATCCACGATGGAAATCAATGGTCTGATCCGCCTTAGAACCTAACAACAGAATTCGGCCAGTACGTCTACCATGAGTTTTAGTTGTTAACTAAAGTTTTACTTGCAACTTGCTTGCTTGTTAGTTAACAACTTAAAGAAATAAATTAGAAACTTGTTTTTTTTTAAGTTTTCATACATTTTCTTAACTACAGTTCTAGCGAGTATAGATTGATAAAACTCATGGTAGACGTACAGAAGCCGATCGGTAACGATGTCAAGACTTCCCGCCAAGGTTGCTAGTTTCTTCATAAAACTATGGCGGGCGAATTCACACCTCGTACACACTCGTACAGTACGATTTTCAAACTGAAATGTGGAGTATAATACGATCGGACGTTAATAGTCTGAATCAATAATGCTTACAGTTCCAAATCTGCGCATATTACTTCATTGTTTTTATTTATGTCGACAATTTCGCCATTTTATCACATTTTGATGACCGTGACGCATGTAACATTTTACCGTATTATTCATGAATCTCTAATACCAGCTCTGTTATTGCAGCGAGGGCGTAAAATCACAGACGCCGTTCAAATCAGGGAGCTTTGTTTGCATAGTAAAATGTGTGACGTCACATACAAGGATATATTAGCGGTGTCACATGTGTAGGTTTAGGATCTTTGGTCTTGTGTACCTACCTAAACTTTCATGAAAATATGTACTAAGTACGTACAGATGGTTATCACTTCTGATTATTGCCATTTCGATATTACACCTACAAACAAATTCCAACGAGTAGCATTGCGTGATATATAGATAGACTAGCTTTTACCCGCGACTTCGTACGCGCATACCCTGTTTTTTCCCGTTTTCGTAATAATTTCGAGAAATCCTCCCTTAGTGCTCCCCTACACTCCTCAAGTAACCTACATGCCAAATTTCAGCATTCTACGACCATTATTTTCGGCTGTGCGTTGTCTCTCAGTCACTCAATCAGTCAGTAACGGAAGAATTTTATATTTATTGATGATTGATTCATGATTTATATAATTATAACCTACTTGTTGCTGGTTTATGTCACCCTGTATCACACTGCTGGGCAAAGGAGGAGGAGGGAGACTCCACGAATCCCAGCTGTTTTTGTTTTATTTGAGATAGGTTTGCTCTTGTTTCGGTCCAAAATTTATATGGTCTTGTTGTCGAGCTCTGAAATTTAACTTAGGACTGGGCTGACCAGCTCTGCCGCATGCCCAACGCACTGTGGCCCAAAATAAGCACTATCAGATAACGCAGGAGGAATATATAAATAGCTGAAAATCGGGGATGTTTAATATAATTTCATATCACTGAGTCAGAAGATGGATTGTGGTGAGCGACTCACCAAGCCTCCAATGACGTGCCAGTGCCATCATGACTTCATTGTGAAAAGAGATAACGCTATTTGTCCTCTATAGCTCCGTCTCTCTCTCACTGCGCAATCATGATGGCATATTAGCACGTCATAGTAGGGGGGCAGACCGTGAGCCTATGAATTTGAATCCAATTATGTCGCACAGCCTTATGAAAGAGTTAACCAGAATTCTAATAACTTTAAACCTATAATACGATGTAAATAGTTCAGATCCAGTGACATTAAGGTTAAGTTCAGATAACATAAATAATTCAAGAGTGAACAGCATAATTATTAAGTCTATCTATAAAATATTTTTCGATCGGTTGGGTGTTAAATGGTCCGTGTCGGACAGACGTGAGCGAACTCGGGAGGTGACAGATGAAGTACACTTTGATAAATGGCAGCGTGAAATACAGTGCAGTGTGGCTTTTAGTTAGGGTAATATTGTGATGTTTTGAAATAATAGGTCTATTAGCATTATTTATTTAAAAGAGTGTCCATGGAGTTTCTTGCACGTTCTTTTTCATGGATCTACACTTTGGAAGGTGCAATTAGCGTCATGTTTTTGACTGACAGACCTCGACAATTCAAGAGTGCCTATAAATGGTATATTTAAAACCAGCTGACCAACTTCGTACCGCCATATTTTTTTGTTTTTTATTTATTTATTTTTTCATACAAACTTTCTCCTGACAATAAAGAACACATAAAAGAATGTTTATCCAATTTGGTGCAGTCGTTTGGAAGTTATGTGCGCACAAACATTTCGGTGATTCATTTTTATTCATATACAAAAATTTGCCTAGCAGCTATTCTCCTACCTACCGAGTATACACACAATATTTCATGAAAATCGGTCAAGCCGTTTCGGAGGAGTTCGGTAACAAACACCGTGACACGAGATTTTTATATATTAGATTAGATAAGATTTATATATATAACGAACTTCAATAAATTAAATGATGTGTCATAATATTCCTCGTAACTTTTCATTTCAGTACCAGCTTTTGCGGCACGTAAAACATTTCTATACCTCACAGTATCTCTCAACATGTAAATAAAAGTTACGCTTCCTCCGTTTGAAAAGCAGATGAGAGAGTAGGTATACCGCAGAGTTACCCATTTACAAAGGTACTGTTCATGTTTTTACTATTCAGTTGTTTGGCTTACTGAATATAACTGTACTAGCTTTTTCCCGCGACTTCGCATATCCCATATTTTCTCGTTCCTGTAGTAATTTCGGGAAATTCTTTCTTAGTGCTCCTCTACACTCCCAGAGGAACCTACCAACATGCTAAATTTCAGCTTTCTACGATCAGTAGTTTCGGTTGTGTGTCGATTTAATGTGCATCATTAAATCAACACACAGCCGGAACTACATACTACTACATACGGATGATGAGTCACCAGTAACGGAAATATTTTATATGTCGGCGATGGTACAACTCTCTAGGTTACATCAGCCAGGATATTGGAACGACAGTGGCCGTACTATGGGAAGTGTTGGTTATTGTGCAATAGAAAACCGTTTGCTTTTAAATCAAATCATTATTCACACTCAAAGTCACAATAACAATATTCTCACAATATAAGTACAATGAACAAGTATTCGGAACACACGGCGGTTTCTAGACACGTGTGCACTGCTCGACCGTCACCAGTAGACTGAGCTCAGCCTCTGTCGAGCGCAACGTTCTAGACTCCGTCGAACGCCACTAGATGGCGTTGGTGTCCCGATTGTTCAATTGGCTGACTTATTTCCGACATTATATATATTGATTAATAACATTTAGATGCGATGCGACGCAGTCACAAACTGTCAAAAATACATCTAATTTCCCAATATTTGACGAATTGCGACTGAGATGCGAATGTGGACATCAAGGGCCTAGCCTTTTCCCAACTTTATTGGGGTCGTCTTCCAGTCAAACCGGATTCAGCTGAATACCAGTATTTTTAACCGACTTCCAAAAAAGGAGGAGGTTTTCAATTCGGCGGGTACTTTTTTTATGTATGTACACCGATTACTCCGAGGTTTCTCATCCGATTTGTGTGATTCTTTTTTAGTTCGATGCGGTATACTTGCCATTTGGTCCCGTAAAAATTTGATTCACCACTTAAAAGTGAAAAATAAAAAACTTTTCACAAAAAAATATAACCGACTTCCATTATTTTTTTTAAGTTTTTATGTGGAACATCTGCTTATCTGACCTCCACAACCCAGTAACTGGGTAACACGATACTTCTTGGCAAGAATGGTATCAGATTGCCCAAAAAATTTGTCTTGCTCAAAAATTAATACAATTGGCCCTTTTGTTTATTAGGTGGTTAACTGTACCTTCCACTACACAACACCACTGTATACCTACTACTACACGTATTGTAGGAACTTTTGTAACCATATTTATCTGCAAATAAATCTTTGACTTTGACTTTAAAGAGGTATTTTCTAGGCAACGAAAAGTTTCTGGGAAATTTAGATTTTGAAACAAAGTTCAAGATAATTTGGGTGTAATAATACAAAGTTTATGTATTTATCTTTAGATAAATAAGACGTGGAACGTGATCTAGTTATAGATCCAAGCGTAAGCGTTAAATTAAGCCAGATTTAATATTCTTCTCAAGTTTATAAGGTTTTTAATTTATCAACATCATAGAGCGTGTTCAAACCAAGATACCTACTCAGAATGATATTCAAAATCCCATGGCAATTCAGCAACAAATTCATGTATCTGGACCTCGAACTACACACTGCAAGAGAGGAAATTAAAAATTACTTGAGTACACACATGCAGACTAGACACATGGAACTGAAACATGGTCGCTTACAATGGGCCTCATCAGAAGGCTCAAAGTCACTCAAAGGGCAATGGAGAGGGCAATGCTTGGAGTTTCCTTGCGTGATCGAATCAGGAATGATGATATCCGCAAGAGAACCAAGGTTACCGACATAGCCCGAAGGATCGCCAAGCTAAAGTGGCAGTGGGCAGGGCCGATGGGGTGGAGGAGATGGTCGATGGGGCCGAAAAGTTCTGGAGTGGCGACCGCGTACCGGAAGACGTAACGTTGGAAGACCTCCCACAAGGTGGACCGATGACCTGGTGAAGGTCGCGGGTAGCCGATGGATGCGAGACGCACAGGACCGGTCGTTGTGGCGACGCTTGGGGGAGGCCTATGTCCAGCAGTGGACGTCTTTCGGCTGATATGATGCAGACTAGGAGACCACCCCAACAAAATGGCAAAAGACCGTACAACAAGTGATTATATTCAGTTTAACAGATTAAAGAGGCACAGTGTGACTAGCCTACGTACTCTATTCTACTTATATATGACAAAGACTGAGGAATGGAGTCATAAGACTCCTCTCAAGTGCTAGCCAAAACCCAGCGAATGCAGACGCCAGTGTTGCTCATTGCAGATAGCAGCAAAAAAGTAAAGAAAAAAAGTTTATAAGTAGGTATTCTAGTTCATAATTGGATACTAGCCTTTTTCTAAAGGCTCCTGCAAATACCTGCGAACTCGACGCGACAATACGACAACGCATTTTCATGACGATTGTTATACGTGTAAGTATTCATATCATTGTCAAATTGTCTCATCGCGCCTGTCGGTAGGAGTTTTAACACAGCGCATTCACTCTCCAGTTTTATTTGTTTAATCGCTGACCCGCTTAACTTCGTCTGCGACACATTTTTCATTAATGCTCGGCTCCTATTGGTCGTAGCGTGATGTTAAATAGCTTATAACCTTCCTCGATAAACGGGCTATCTAACACTAAGATGTTCAATTCGGGGGATCCTGAGATTAACGCGTTCAACCAAACAATCAATCAAACAAACTCTTCAACTTTATAATATTAGTAAATATTTTCTTGCTAGCCATTTGCCAAAACTAATAAAAAATATATAACAAGTTACAATAAAGACCCACTTATAAAATATAATACCTACAATATGCCTACAATAGGTACTCTCACCTGTAACTGTCACGAACGTCATTTCGTTCATTGAGAATTCCGTCCGCGAAATGACAGATGAACAGCACTTTACCGATGTTGAAACGCGGGCCTTTTATCCCGATCCACTGAAACGTAGTTTTCTTCTGTAGGTATCTACTTTCTATTTATAGGCAATATTTTGACCTTGATAACAAGTATTGGGTAAGTGAATCTTCAAGCGATTTTGAGGTTAAAGTAAAACTAAACTAAACTCATAGTTCCGGGAAGGCTTTTGAGATAGTTGTTTGAAGGGAAAAATGTTATTTGAAACTTTGGAAGTTGAGTCAGAAAATCTTTTCTAGTACATTTGTGTAGTAGTTGTTTGATGTGAATAAGAAATTGTAAAAGTAGGTACCTACTGATCGATCTTACGGGCCGTAATGTACCTCCCATTCACCAAGCCTAAATTACTTGTTTATTTTAATTACTTAGCAGAGTACCTCATTACAAAAATAAGCTTCTTCAGTCCTATTCAAGAACACTTCTCAACTTTTCGTATACAATTAACTTCTATTTCCCTCTGTGTCTCGGCTTATATAAGTACAGATATTTATTCGCCGCCATTTTCGAGGTTCTTTAGTACCTAGTGATGAGTACTCGGTCTTTGACCCGGATCGACCTGACATAAGTGATTGAACTTGATCTAGATTTTAGTTACCTCTATAATTGAATTTCAGACGGAAATAGAGTTGTCTAAACAAAAGTTTTCAATTAAATAATTTAATCCTTACTAATATTATAAATGCGAAAGTAACTCTGACAGACAGACAGTCTATCTGTCTGTCTCTCTCGCTTTCACGCCAAAACTACTAAACCGATTTAAATGAAATTTGGTACAGAGATAGTCTAGACCCTGAGAAAGGACATAGGCTACTTATTATCCCGGAAGTATGTTCCCTAGGGATCAAGCGGGCGAAGCCGCTGGCAGAAGCTAGTTAAATATATACGACGGCTTTGCATTGCTACTTGTACACGATATGATACGGACGGTTACAAGAAACCTCAGTTATGGTGATTAATAGCCATTAGTTATTAATACCCTAAAAAAGTTAATTGAATTGAACAGATTTTCACCTACCCACCTACATATACTCCTACACACCAGATTAAACTGTCTCAACGTATCGCTTAATCATTAATCTCCTGAATAACGGATGTTGACACATCGTATGTACAGTTAGCAACGTAATATCAATCCTTTATTATTCCTCAAATGGGTAGGCAGCCGCATTGTCCTACGTTTCGTCTATATTTTACTCGTAGTTTACAAATTCATGCCAGGGTTGCGAAATTTTGCCAGGGTTGCGGAATTTTGCCAGGGTTGCGGAATTTTGCCCGGGTTGCGGAATTTTTCCAGGGTTGCGGAATTTTGCCAGGGTTGCGGAATTTTGCCAGGGTTGCGGAATTTTGCCAGGGTTGCGGAATTTTGCCAGGGTTGCGGAATTTGTTGGAAAGAGTCACCACGGCCCTGGAACGCAAAGGGCATTAATAGGAACACGGATGGGTTTTAGTCAGTAAGAGCCTGACACTCCCTTCTGCTCCGCCCAAAGCGGGAGGAGTCAATTGATGATTTCTCATCGATAAAAGAAAAGGTTTTTTTTATTTGTGATGGGTTTGCTCTTGACTCTAGGTCAGAGATGACAGAGACAAAGTCTACGATGGCGCGAGCTTACCCAGAAGGAGCCTGTTCACTCTAACTTTGAAGAGATTAGGGTGGTAAGCGTTTGGAAACACAGACGCAGGTAGAGAGTTCCACTCCTTTGCTGTGCGCATTATAAAAGACGTTTGGAAACGCTTAGTGCGAATTGATGGAACAGCAACAAGGTAGGGATGGCAAGATGTAGTGCGTCTGGATGTCCGATGGTAGAAGGGGGCCGGTGGAATGAGGTCGTGGAGTTCTTGGGCACACTCACCGAAGTATACACGAAGGTTACAAATTCAAACTCCGCACTGCCACAACTTTTGTGAAAATAACTCAATGGTACCTTTATCTGGTGTGCCTACGCTTCAAAGTTCTGTAAAAAAAAGGTTACCTACTACCTAAATACTACTGGGTCGTCTGCCCGAATACAATGGCTTATGCTTCGGGCAAAAAAAAATGGTGTAATTAATGCATCGGGTGCCCGAATTCAAGTTAAGACCCTCGTATACCTAAATACGGGCTATCGACCAATTGTAATTACGGTACATAACAGGAATGATTCCTGAGTAAAAAAATTAAAGTTCTATTTAGTCCGTCAGTTAGATTTTATCTAAAAATATTGGACATTTATTTTTTGCTTTATCAAATTAATAAAAATTGACGAAGATAAAACACATCTAAGATCAGGAGTGGGAGCTGGTAACGTCACTTGATTGTAAAAAGTGCACTTACAAGTGACGTCACAAGAATTTTCAACACACAGAATCGTCTTAATTTTTTGTTTACGTGAAAAAAAGAAAAAATTCGTGTCGTATACATTTTTGGAAATCTATCTGACGATCTATTTAAGATTGTTTAGTAATTTACCCTATGGTCAAGCGGTAAATAATATTTTCTGGAAGCTCTTCCCAATCAGATCATTCAACGTGTTTTAATTTGAATGGTTGGCGACAGAAGTTTTAAATGCAAAATTAAAATTCAGAGACGAAGTAAATGAGGCAAATTGTGATAATTTTAAGAAATTAATGCTTCATTCTAATTTGCAATCTGATTTATTTATGTACGGAAGATAAATAAATATTATATAGAAATTATTTGAGAAACTTAGGTACCTACTTACCTTTCGCATTTTAAATAACTTTATGCGATAAATTGTAATATTGTATATTTTTGAAAGAGATTTATTTATTTACTTATAAATGCAAAAAACACAGATGGAAAAGCACAAAGGTAATTCCTGTTTATTTCAAAATAAATTTCCTCCAGCAAGTCTTTAGAAAACTGATCAAGATTGAGAAAGACAACAACCTAAAGAGAATATAGCTTTGCTAACTGACCTCCTTCGTTAGGACAGTTTGCAAAGCTATTTTCTCTTTCCCGCTATTGTTTGATTCATCTAGTCAGTTCTACTCAATCTTCCAAACCGCAAACACCGCTGAAACGGACCGATCGGCGATCTTAAGGCGTTTCCCTGACCAAATAACCTTGAGCATTCGTTCCCTCTTTGCCGCACCCCACCGTTTACTTATCGTAAAATTCACACAATTTTTGGAATTATTTTAATAAAAAAAACTTTTTACAAAAAAATATAACCGACTTCCAAACAAAACACTAAATAGTATAAAATAAGTAACCTTAATTTCGGAAGTCGGTGTTTTTGGTTTTGTTTCTTTGTTTTTTAACACCGACTTCCGAAATTAAGGTTACTTATTTTATACTATTTAGTGTTTTGTTTGGAAGTCGGTTATATTTTTTTGTAAAAAGTTTTTTATTTTTGACTTTAGTGGTACCTGCGTACCCATTCAGAGTGTACGGGTATGCTTTCGGTGTAAAGGTCTCGTCAATACGAATGAAATAAGCCCAAACACTTGGTAGTTCCTACATACCGATGTGGAGTTCCCTTGACTCTCTGTCGTCTCCATCATCAGGTGTGATCCAAACCTTCATTGTTTTGTAGTATCACCCGACATACACACGAATATCAAGTTTCTACCAGATGCGTGCCTACAATTTTCGAGAGTTGCCCTCGATTTCTTAGGGTTTCCATCATCAGATCCTGACGTGGTGGCAATACGACCACAAAGGAAGCACCAGCTTCCAAATAAAAAAAGAATCATGAAAATCGGTTCATCCAGTCGGTTAATATGAGGTAACAAACATAAAAAAAAATAATAGTGTCGAATTGATAACCTCCTCCTTTTTTTAAAGTCGGTTAAAAAAAGAAAAACGATCTTTTGAAATTAAATAAAACGTGTATAATTTAGATTTTTAAATTATCTATTAGTGTAACCTCAAAAGATTAGAACGTCACCTTTAGCAACAGATGCATGCAATCAATAATTTTAGTCATTTTTTTAATAAGATTTTAAACGTATTTATAACACTTAAAAAAATTAGAACGTGGAATGTGATGATAAGACATCGAACATTAATAATGTGCTTTTAGATGTAGTTTATTTCTCTTTTCTAATGAGTTAATAGTCTCTGAATAACGAATAAAAATGGAGTGTCGCAAGGTTTTGGTCGGGGTAGCGCCTTAAGCTAGAAACTGTGCCCAGTAAATTGTGGTCACTATTAGTTTACGATCCAAAACCTGCCTCTAAAACAGGTCAACTGTAGACAGATTGTCTGTACAATTGTTGAACTATTTTGAATTATTCTTGCAACATAAGAAGCTACATAGATTGGTCACGTTTTAAATATTTTAAGTAGTGTTTTAACATTTCCAGTATCCGTTAATATAAACGCTCCTCACCATTACATGACGATTATATGGTATTTAAACTTAAAGAGATAATTCCTTTGCTAGCTCTCCTAACGAAAATCCAGCTATCGTTTGATTTATCTAGTCAGTCTTTCAGACCGCAAACACCGCTGAAACGGCACCGATCGACTATTTCAAGCTAGGAACTGTGCTCGATAAATTGTGGCCAGCCTCACTATCAGTTTACGATCCAAAACATATTACAGGTCAACTGTAGGCGGATTGTAACCACAAGTTTAGGGTCTCCAAGGTTTGTTTGTACAATTGTTGAATTATTTTGACTTGTTCTTGTAACACAACAAGCTAGATTGGTGTACGTTACCCCAGCAGGAAAGTGTCTCCTAGAGTGATATGAGTGGAACGTATATTTAGTGCGTAATCTGCTATAAATGTGCGCTACTTATAGAATTTGTGCGCCTTGCCGTTTTGGAAAAAAACGGAAAAAGCGATTCCTGCTAGGGTAACGTTTTTCTTGCGGGAAAATTCTAAACGAATGATCGGAGAGAGAAATATTGTGCATGGGCAAAGAGCTTATATTTGTGCAAAAATGTGCCCCGAAAATATAATTTGTGCGTCTACAGGTTTTCGAGATATAGCATTTCCTGCTGGAGTAACGTTTTGCAGAATCGTGTATCTCTAAAACCATCGTATGTGCGCCTGTAGAATAAACCTACACGAGTAGCTCTTAATTTGTGCGTATTTGTGACAGAATTAGATTTAGAAAAATATTTATAACTTTCAAGTAATCGCACTTTTTCGAAAACCCGAAAAAATATCCTAGCTCCTAAATGAGCAAACGTTCGCTCGCTGAAAACTGTATTCGGTCCTTCTTGACGCTTTTAATAACCATTAAAAGTTTCAAAAGTGTGCATGCATGCGTTATTGACTAAAATTGCTAAAAATCATAACGACGGTGTCATAACTTTGACGGCAAAATACAAGAAACCGGCTCAACCCAAAATATGTGGCTTTAAACCAAGATTTAGTGCGTTAAGTCAAAAATATATAGGGAAAATATTCAGCTTGGAATGTTTCGCATTAAGTAAATATAAGCAAAAACAAAACATGTAAACAACGGCTGGTTATCCGACCAAATTCGAATGACTACAAAAAGCGGCGGACTCGGTTCGATTCCCAGGTCGTGAAAAGTGTTACTTTTTATTTATTTTTTTTTGTTTTTTGTTTGGGAGTAGTTGGTGTGACACCCCCTTGCCTCGATAAGCACGTAAAGACGTTAGTCCTTCGACTGATCTTTCCCCGGTCGTGGCGGATTGCCCTCCCATCTGAATGCGTACACATCTCCCACGTGCTTGGCTAATCTCCGTTGATATCGGTCATTGTGATCGAAATTCGGTCAAAAGGATTACTTTTTATGGGCTACAGCCCGCAGTATGACATGTCAAATACTATAATGAGGTATACGTATTCAGTCGTTGAATCCAGAGGCAATGATTGGCTGGGACTTTATTCTAAAGGTTATTTTAAATTACCTTTTGTCTCACCTGTAACAAAAATCTAATAATTGATACTGGCAGCTATTAATAAATTACCCAAGAGTTACCCCTAATTATCACGAGTTCAACATTTCATTTCTCAGTACAATTTCCTTAGGGACAAATCCAAACTTTCAACGAGTATTCAAATTTATTTAACAACGACAAAGTCAGAACCAATCGGAATGAAGAAGTTGATGAAATGTTGGGTTATTTATTTGTATTTAGGGTAATGGAAACTCCAAAGCCAAATTAAATTAAACTTGATATGAAAATTGCGGAAGCAAATACAAAAGTAAGTAGGTTTTAATGTTACAGGAATATCGTAGAGTAGAATATCTATGCACACGGCGTGTTGTTAACGCGCCGATGACGCACGTTTTTTACGAACGGTCCATCACGGCTCTGTAGATGACCAACGAAAAGCAGTACTGTCTGCGTCTAAAGCGCGTTATCTACGCGTCAAATACGCCGTGTGCATAGGCTCTTACACTGCGTCACTGACTGATTCGAAGGTTTATCTCTTTCTCTGTGAGCAATGTCCTTCGCTTTTAATTTTCCAATGTAAATGGGACAGAGGATGCTTATAGAAACTTCAGTCTATTCAATCAACCTGATGAGCTGTTGTTGGCACTTTTTTAGGCGACAGATACACTTGCAATAAAGTACATTGACCTTTTCCTAATATCACTTCGTGGATCCCCGAACAATAAATTATGAACCGTTTTTCATTACTAGAGAAAGTGATCACGATAAAAGTCGATTCAGGACAGCATTGTCTTTATTTCTGTTTTTGAAATTAAGAAAGTCAATAAATGTATGTGGGTCAATGACCGTTATTGCACATTTATCTGGCGCCTACCATAATCAGGTATTGGTGAGCAATAATGCCCGACTTATGATCTTAAACTTCTTTCTAGGTCATGGATTTGAACCCAGAGAATCGCTTGACTTTGTGTGCCTAATTTATTTTATCACCATTACTGGCTTTTATCTGGCGACACGGTTGGCGCAGTAGTGGAGTGATCGACTGCTGCGCGGCGTGTCGCGGGTTCGATTCCCGCACGGAACAAATATTTGTATGGCCTACAGATAGTCGTTCCGGGTCTGGCTGTTTGTGTATGTGAAATTGTATGTTTGTAAGCGCACCCACGAAACAGGAGAAATTCCTAGTGTGGAGCAACGTTTTATAAAAAAAAATGACTCAAGATTTTGAAAGAAAACATCGTGAGGTAAATGGCATGTCTTAAAATCAAAATTCGATAACTCCACACATAGAGAGGAGGCCTGTGGCTTGGAGCAGATTTAAAATTGTGATCAGATCTGCTCTTCTTTGCTACGCTTCTGTGTCACCAATTAGATACTTACCAGTTTCTTCGGAAACCGAGTGGATTCCGATATTTTATTTGGAGTCAATCTAATCTTCTAATACATAAAAATGTTAAAAATATATATTAAAATGTCATGTCACAGAGTTTGTTATTGAACTCGTCCGAAACGGCTTGACCGAATTTTACAATATTTTTTTTTGTGTATATTTGGTAGTTCTGAGAATAGATCATAGGCGATTTTTGTTTATATGGCAAAACAACGTTTGCTAGGTCAGCTAGTAATTTTATAAAAAAAAAAAAGTGTTTCATAAGAATTTATTCAAATTCAAATAGGTACATTGTTCCTCTGTTAATTCAAACGGTTGCTTTAAAGCGTTGATTTTTATTTTCAGGTCATCGTGCCCATACTGTGTTCGTTGGTGTGCACGTGCCGGCCCGGAGACATTCCCATAGGAAGCACAAGCACCATCACCGTAATGGGGAGAAGGATGATGAGAGACCAGGTAAGAAAATCGATAGTGAAGAAGTTCCTAATATTACTTATTAAACATTTTTTTGATGAAAGTGACGGTGTTGTCCCTAAACGTAACGATATCGTTAAGAAGACGTTCGTTGAGAAATCTTCGAATTTCAAATCCTTTTATTTCAAAGACGGACAACACTCTCGATATTGAACATACATATATTGTATCATTGGCTGTAAATAAATGCAATAGCATAATATCCTTTCAATCTTATTTTTGTGTATAAAAAAACGAACCTAAATATTTTCCTGTATTGCATTCCCAAATAATGTCTGAAGTTCATCAAAAAGGCGCTTAACTTGCACAAAAATAAAAAGCATGACCCCCTATTGAGTGCGTAACCTTGCCAAACTGACTATATCACTGCACAATACGAGACCAAATTACATTGACGTCGTTCCTGCCCTTGTACGAAATTACTAAGCTCATAAAATTTATGCCATTGACACAAACACAATAAGGCTAGTTAGTCTCTGCGGTGTTACAACCCAACGCGAGAATATTAACGTAGAGCATACGTAGAGTCAATACCTTTTCGAACATCATAGAGAAATTTCCAAAATGTTCTTATTGGTTCCCAATCCCTAGGGCCGGGGTTAATGACCAGAGTCAGGAGACTAAGCGTAACAGATGACGGCGAGACATGTAAGATAATCCAGTAGAAGAAACATCTATCATTATTTCTATTGAATCGAATTTCCTTTTCAATTTTGAATCTCCATTTTAATATAGACTCATTTCACCATTGGCAATAAGCATGGATTATTCAATTAGGATCTTTCCTTCAATTTCTGTGTTTTAAAATTACTTAAGCATGTTCTTACAGCTTACATTTTCTGTTTTATTCATGAGCCTTCGAGATTTAGTCATTTAATTTTCCTTTTTCCTGATGTTTTCATTTCCGGATATTTCAAATTATCTTATTCCAAATCGTTTACGTTTGCAATTTCGTTTTCAGTAACTCCACCGGCCCAAAGAGTGCAGTTTATACTTGGTGAAGATGTCGATGATTCGACACTTGAATCACACCCTTTATTCTCAGAGATGGAGGAGCTGGTTAAAGATGGCGATGAGCTTGAGTGGAAAGAGACAGCTAGATGGATAAAATTTGAAGAAGACGTTGAGGAAGGAGGGAACAGATGGTCAAAGCCTCACGTAGCGACATTGTCACTTCATTCTCTTTTCGAATTAAGAAGCCTCATTCTAAATGGATCGGTAATACTGGATATGGAGGCTGGCTCTTTGGAACAGGTTGCAGATAATGTTCTAGATAACATGGTAGCTGATGGCGGCATAGGATATGATTGTAGAGAGAAAGTCAAAGACGCTTTATTGAGGAGGCACAGGCATCAACATGAGAGACGGAACCATCATCATAATAACATGTCGAGACTCCCATTAATCCGATCTCTAGCTGATATTGGACGGAACCATTCATCATGTAAAAGTGAGTTAAAACATTGCACTATCAACTTCTCTTAGAATCATTTCTCATATTGTGTTTTTAATTAAAGTTTTCTAGCGTAAAATTCACGGGTCATCCGATCCTATCAGATTTCCAGGAAGGTGGCTCTCGACGCTCCAGTTCGAGGAGTTGTCGGGGGTCCACCTCGTCTCCTCACACAGCTCTTCTTCAAGCTTCAGACGCCAGGGGTTCTTATCTGGCAGTACCAGGTTAGCCATGCGTGTGATGGTACCCAACACATAACTGCTCACTGAACTCACGCCCTTTTACTGACATTCACAGCACGCACGAGGCTAATTTTAATGTTGTATATATCGGTGTAGTGTTTGAAGAAGGTTAACTAATCTTTATCTGTGATCCTTATTCTAAGATCCCTTTGAACATTGGCATTATATTATCTTACAGTTGAAGAAGGCGGTTCAACCAGCGGACACTCTTACAAAGGAGAATTCAGTCGTTTCCTAGGCATCCCTAGTGCGGGTAACCGCTTATCCTCATCAATGTTGTTTCTTCTCTTTCTTACTGTTTTCTGTTTATTACCATCTTATCATCTTCGACCTACATCTTGCTATTTCCATGTAACTGTGCTCGGCGCTGGTGTCCTTGTTTCGGTATAGTCCGCTATATGTCAGCTTTACCTCATGCAGCCTTTTTGTTTTATGTAAAAGTAGGTGTACGTTATAATAGGAATTGCTAAACATTACATTTCAATGAGATGTCCATTGAACAAGTTATAAGATTTTTTTGGAATTTATATTTATACCTCATAATCGATTTGGGAATTTATTGAAATAGCCTCATAAACACAATTTTCGTAAATGTTAAATCTTTACGTTTTTGCTTTGACACGAAATATCGCACATTTTTTAACTGGTTTTGGATGTTACAAAGGCTTTTAATTAGTCAATGTTTATAACTTCAGCTTTGAGCCTCAAATAGAAAATGTTACAGGTGCTGCCCACGATGATGGTATGGTGAAAAGTCCCAGCAGTATATCAATGCAAAGAAACCATAGCTCTGGTGACCTTCCTATGAACGGAGATATAAATCACAAATGCAACACAAACTTTATGCGAAAGATACCGCCAGGAGCAGAAGCATCAAATATTTTAGTGGGAGAGGTAGACTTTCTTGAAAAAACGCTGTCAGCATTCGTCAGACTGAAAACAGGAACGATAATGGGCGATTTGACTGAAGTTCCAGTGCCAACCAGATTCATGTTTGTATTACTCGGACCACCTAACAGTAACTCTAGTTTCCATGAAATCGGCCGAGCTATGGCTACCCTGATGTCGGATGAAATTTTTCACGAAGTTGCATATCGGGCTAAGAAAAGGGATCATCTTTTAGCTGGTATAGATGAATTTCTTGATGCCGTGACAGTTTTGCCCCCTGGAGAATGGGATCCTGCTATCCGTATTGAACCTCCAGCAGCCATTCCTTCCCAAGATCCTCGAAAACGTCCAAATGACAATCACCCAAAAGAAGAGCTAGATGAGGAAGAAGAGGAACAAAGACAGAGAGAGGAATCAGGGTTAGCTAGAAGCGGAAAACTATTCGGGGGCTTAATAAATGATCTCAAAAGGAAGATGCCTTGGTACTGGTCAGATTTTAAAGATGCGTTAGCGATTCAGTGTGTCGCTTCGTGGATATTTTTATATTTCGCCTGTTTATCGCCTATTATTACATTTGGAGGGTTATTAGGGGAGGCTACCGGAAAAAATATGGCAGCTATGGAATCTTTAATATCCGGATTCGTCTGTGGAATGGGTTACGGCTTTTTTTCAGGTCAACCGTTAACAATTTTAGGATCAACAGGCCCAGTGTTAGTATTTGAAACAATAGTATTCGAATTTTGTCGCCAAATTGGTTGGAATTACATGTCATTCAGGTTTTGTATCGGGACGTGGATAACGATAATTTTGGTAATATTGGTAGCGATTGATGCTAGCGCATTTGTTTGTTACATAACCAGATTTACTGAAGAAAATTTCGCTACTCTGATAGCATTTATTTTCATTTACAAGGTAAACATCTAAATTTGATAACTTTTGATGAAATAATAAAGTAGCTTTTACGTTGTTCTAATTTTGTAACGTTATAGGCGGTGGAAAATGTAATATCAATTGGCAAAAAGTACCCTCTTAAGACACGCCCCGATGAAGTTCTCAATTATGAGTGCTATTGTTTGCCAAGCAATTACTCTATAGTGCCGGAGCAGTTTAATTGGACTTCGGTAGACAAAGAGTCTTGTCAGGTATCTACCTAATTAAGTTATGGTACTTAGACGTAACAAGTTTGCACGTGTGGGTTGTACGCCTCATTATCCTAACGAGCTAATAATAAATATTCTCAAATTACAGCTTTACAATGGGACCTTGGCTGGCGGTGGGTGTGATACTAAAGTGTATGTCCCAGACGTGTATTTAATGTCCATTATTCTCTTCTTGGGCACTTTTACCATATCGATAATTTTAAAGGACTTTAAGAATTCCTTGTTCTTCCCATCCAAGGTATGCTGAGTAGCCTAAATAAGTTTGATGTTTTCAATTATACAAGCTTGATAAATTTCCTTTCTTCTTTCCAGGTTAGACAAATCATAAGCGACTTCTCAGTAATCATAGCCATACTATCAATGTCGTTCTTGGATTACAAAGTCGGTGTAAAGACCCCAAAATTGGAAGTACCATCAGAATTCAAACCAACATTGCCAAGCAGGAACTGGGTCATCACTCCATTTAGTGGAAACCCCATATGGTCAGCTTTAGTGGCTATATTGCCAGCTTTATTGGGAACTATACTTATATTCATGGACCAACAGATCACAGCTGTTATAGTAAATCGAAAAGAGAATAAATTGAAGAAAGGGTGTGGTTACCATTTGGATCTGTTCGTCCTGGCAATCCTGATACAGATATGCTCCGTGATGGGTCTTCCGTGGTTCGTAGCAGCAACAGTACTAAGTATCAACCACGTGAATTCCTTGAAAGTTGAATCAGAATGTGCTGCACCAGGAGAGAAGCCACAATTTTTAGGAGTCCGGGAACAGAGAGTCACTCATATATTAATCTTTTTGATGATAGGATGTTCAGTAATACTGACGCCTGTTCTAAGCCATATACCAATGCCAGTGTTGTTTGGCGTGTTTCTATACATGGGGGTTGCTTCCTTGAAGGGTCTACAGTTCTTTGACAGAATCTTGATCATGTTCATGCCCCAGAAATATCAACCTGACCATATGTTCCTGAGACAGGTAATTATTGTTGTTAATTATTTGCATTGGGTCCTTTATCAAAGCAATATTTTCATCTACGCTTTTCTTTTAGGTACCAATACGTCGAGTTCATGTTTTCACCACAATTCAACTGACATGCCTCGTTTGTCTCTGGGTGATAAAGTCATTCTCCATGACGTCAATACTTTTCCCATTGATGCTTGTAGTAATGATAGGCATAAGAAAAGCGCTCGACTTGTTCTTCACAAGACGGGAGATGAAAATTCTCGATGACGTTATGCCAGAAATGACTAAAAGGAACCAAGATGAACTTCGGGAACTCGACGACGCAGAGGTGGGATGGCATGCAAAACTATTAAACTTTTGCGGTCGAAACTAAAATGTTGCACTCCTTAATCGTTTTAGTTTCCTTTGTCATCCTATCGTTTACCTAAATATTTTTTGTTATTCATATTTAAATCTATGTACGAAGAAATAAACTCAGTGTTATGTTCACACACTCGCATTTTATTTTTGCTATTTGGACATTTTCCTTATGATTTATTTTTCGTCTCATTACCTTGAATTATGGTGAGTAGTACCTATTTTCCAAGTTTTTACCTATTTTAGATTTCTTTTTCATTATTAGTCCATACGATATCTTTGAGGAAGTTTCTTAGGTTATCCCCTTGTAGGATGCAACAAAGAGCAACCCGCCGCCGTACCAAGAAAATCTACAAATACCTCTGATCAATGGAAATATAATGAATATACCGCTGACATCAATTAACATATCGGAGGAAGTCAATAAAACCGGAATATGGAAGCAAGTCAATAACAGCAACAAGATGAAAAATTCAAAATCGAAGACGGGAAAGAAAAAGTAAGTGCTAAGTGATTGACATTTATATTCCTGTACCTCGTCGCATCGATGCGATGTGAATGATCAAGTTGTAGGTCCAGGATTAAAGGAATAAATCTACGTGGGTGATATCAGTAGCGTAGCGAGGGGGGGCGGGGGTGCGGCGTGCACCGGGTGACACCCGCTTGGGGGTGACACCCGACCGCTCGTTGACTGGTTTTTGTCACTATCGGGTGGCACCCCTTAACGTTTGACGCAATGAAACCTGTCAGGAATTTTTGTCAGAAATTCTCTACGAAGACTCTTGCATTTTGCACTCTCTGACTTCCTGAGTTTTTCTATATAAATCAACAAAAAACTTAAATTTCAGTATGAATGTTCAAAATACAATAAAACCCTTTCGAGATGAGGCGCAAAAATTTCTTTAGTCCTTCAGGTTTTCTGCATTTAGAGGCGACACGCGTTCGTTGACTTTTTGTCAAGTTCGTGTCACCCCTTAACGGGCGACGTAATGAAACCCGTCCGTGGTGTGTGTAAAAAATTTCGAGCTCGCTTCGCTCGCTCTTACTTTCTGCACTCTCTTTTTTCTCGAGCGTTTCTGTATGTCTCAACAAAATCACTGTATGAAATGATCAAAAGAAAATAAAATCTTTCCGAGTTGGGGTGCATGAATATTCGAGCTCGCTTCGCTCGCTCTTGTGTTCTGCCCTCTCTCAGTGAGCTTTCTGGCATCACTCCATAAAGTTATTTCTATTGAAGTATGAATGATCAAAAGAATATAAAACCTATCCGAGGTGGGATGCGAAAATTTTCGAGCTCGCTTGGCTCGCTCTTGTGTTCTGCCCTCTTTTAGTTCTTGAGTTTACTTCCGTTACTCAACAAAGTTGGGTTTAGATAATGATGAAAATAAAATCAAAATAATCTTACTTTCGAGATTTTGTTTTTAAGTAAGTACCTCCCTTCCAAAAATGGCTTGCGATTGCCGTCACCAGCAAGAAAGGCCAAGGTGCAACTCATAATTATTTGGGGGGGGGGGGTTCATTTGTGGGGTGACACCACATTATCCGCCCCGGGTGTCACCCATGCTAGCTACGCTACTGGGTAATATTCCAATCTTCAGTAACCTTGCACCTAGACTAGAGTCAAGAGCAAACCCATCACAAATAAAAAAATAAAACGTCCCAAGTAAGAACTGCAACTTGTATAGACTTTGTTTGAATCCCAACTAATATGGCAAACTAGCACTTCACCCGCGACTTCGTCCGCACTGCAATTTTCTTAAGGATCCCAAATTGTTTTTATAGACTATTTATATACTAAAACCTGCCTCGAGAACCACTATATCCATTAGTGAAAACAGCATGAAAATCGGTGCAGTAGTTTTTGAGTTTAGCCGTTTGTCCTGGTTGTCATTTGTAGATCTTTGGCAGTCGTTACGAATTGTCAGAAGCCAGTCAATCTGACGCCAGTCTGGCTAAGAAGGACCGTGTTACCCAATTAATGGGTTGTGGAGGTCTGGGAGGCAGCTGCTCAACGTAAAACACAGATATTCAGCTGAATCCGGCTTGACTCTGGCCGACCCCAATATAGTTGGGAAAAGACTAGGCAGATGATGATACTTTTAACAACAGATACAATTAGTACTGACTTTCAGCAGATAAATATTTCTCAGATCCACAATTTTATCAGGATTCGAAACATGAAGAACTTGATTTAAATTTCATGTAAGTTCGTTTTTCTTTTTCAGTACCAAACACAAGAAAATAATAATATCCAAAAACGCACAAACTGAAATCGAGAGGCGACTATCGACAATGGACGAAGTAGAAGAAGACGATTCTTCAGCCAAGGTGTGCATCAACGACACTAAATTCTAAGTGGAGCATGATTGCACCATATTCTTGAAGACTCTGCATGTACAAGCAACCTTATCACAACGTGCATGAAGTTCCAAATAGAATGATAGCACCCCTGAATTTTTGGCTGTAAATCCCGGTTTGATAGAATCTGACCTATATAGACGATTTATTAAAATATTTGGTAGTTTCTAGATGAGCACTAGATGGTATGAAAATAATTGTAAATAGTGTGTCTAAATGTTTTAATATTAGAGTTTATTTCAACCGATTTAAAATGATCAAATCGTAATTTATGTATCCTTATTATGTACGTAAATTGTGGCCAACATACTGATGTGATGAAAAGAGAGTGTGAGAATTTCATGAAGGTATGTTTTTGATAGTACAAAATTGTTGTTTTAAAAATACTTATTGTGTGTTTTTAACGTTATAAATGTAGTTTAGACGTCCCAAAAATATTTTATTGTAAATGTGAAGATAGAATTCGTTCTTAGCCACTAGATTCTAGAAAGAGCGGTAAAAGTTATGACGTAAGTAGATTTTTAAATAATACGGTAGTTTTTCCTGTTCATGTACCTAATACAATTTTATTTTAAAATATCTGCTTTTGGTGTATATCGTGCACTCGTTTGCATTATTTTACCTATCTATGATGTACAAAACGATATATTGGTTCTCGTCTTTCTTTTTTCTTCTGCATGCTTTTTCTTTGGAAAAATCTTTGTCTATTTCTTTTTTTTTATTGATTTCGCTGTATAAAAATTCATCAAACTCATTGTTACATACACAAGCTTTTAGCAGTACTATGCACTTAATAGCCTTGGGCCATGACTGTACAAAAATGCGAATCGAATAGACATTGATCAATTACCTATTTGTAACATCCACTTATAGATGGAAGAAACATGATGAACAATCGGATACCATAAATTCACAATTTTTTTTTTCTTTATAAACTGTATGAAATAAATCGATAATAATAATCGATTTATTTACAATACCGTTGAATATACACATATGGAATGGTATTGTTCTTGCATGTAAACTAGCAAAACAGCCGGTGGATTCTGTAAACTTCTCACCGTGAAAACTCGGGTGAAGTGAGCGTGAAGTGAACTGTCATTCCATCCTGATTAGGTACGGTCAACAAAGCTGTTCGGTATGCAGGCAGCTAACTTGCAACTACTTTAAAACAATGTTGTGAGTGTGCTGAGAAGAAAATTATTGTACACCACACTTATAAGTATGACACAAAGCTTAAAAAGTTAAAATGCACACAATCCAAAAAAATATTGGCAGTGCAGTGGAAAAATTAATATTTTTTACTGTATACTAAATAGCTTTTTTGAGTGTACATGGATTGATAGCCTGTCAATTCTGTAAACATGTCGAATTGAAGGTTTGGGTGAAGTGATCACGAAGTGAGCTGTCATTCCATCTTAATTACTTGTATTGACAGCTCACTTCGTGATTACTTCACCCAAACCTTCGACATGTTTACAGAATCGACAGACAGCTCTCTTCGTGATCACTTCACCCAAGCCTTCACAGTGAGATGTTTACAGAATCGCAACGAAGCTGAGCAAGTGATCTTTCTTGTTTTAATTACTTTCCTATTTTAGTGAACAAGTTATTGATTTGTTTATAGTAAAAAAAATGCTGTGATTTCGTGCAATCTGAAGTAAAACAAACTATTCAATTAGAAAAAAAGTCGACCAAAGAATTTCATCGATGGGGTGTCTCATGTAGGCATTGAATGCGAAACCAATTGTGTGAAAATATTCCTGTAATAGACAAAGTATTTTTCAAAGCATGTTATTTTTTTTTTTTCAAGATTTATTCATTATTTTCTTTGAGTATCGACCTAATGGTTTTCAGAATGACCACGTAAGGCGCAAAGATTCGTGGAGCAGTGGTATCAGGAAATCAGAATCTAGAAAAGGTAGCACCTCCGCTGAAACTTCGGTCTAAAACCTCAATTATTTTATCCCCGAATTCTCAAACAACCATTTTGATTTTTCTTCAAATTTGCGGCGAACGATCTAACATGCCAATATGGGTAGAGGACACTTCAACAAACAAAAGTGTTAGGAACATGGTGCCCTAAAGTGTCACGTTGCCAAGATAAGAGTTTGAAGATGAGTTTTTTTTTTAATATTTGTGAACCGGTGACCGGTGAGCAGAGAAAATTTTTAGGTTAAAATGATGATATTGATTTGCCCAACTCTACTTTAATAGCCTAAATATCTGTCAAACTTTGGCATTCAAGTATAGAGGCGTTCAACTCCAAGACCTCAAACGGACACAGGCCAAATGAGTTAAAACTGCCACATAATACTACGTTATGTTTGAGAATTCGGTATTTTTCATTCAAAATGTCACTAAATAACCGTTACTTATATTTAGTAGTAATTAAGAAAATTGGCACAAAGTGTGTTGATATTGAGTAAGTATTCATATACTGTTTTATATTCTGTTTTTATGCAATAAGTCCTCGTCTAACTGTTAATGTATCGTTAGTATTAGACTGTCGGAATGTGTGGGGCAATTCTCGTATTTTTAAGGAGCTTTCACAACCCAGTCGCAAAATGTAAAAACACCATAAATTTCTCTACATATCGACAAGTTTTTGACATTTATTGTCGATCACATGAATTGAATTTAATCGCGGTTTAAGAACGAGAATTAGCCTTCTGTTTACAATTTTAAATCTACTTTTCAGTAGCAATATGCATAGCTTGTACTTTTAGCAAATTAAGCCTAAAAGAACCTGCAAACTCAAACTGTACCTTATTTTGACTAGGGCCGCAGCTCACTGAAACAGAGGCCCTACTATGACGTGCCAATGCGATTATGATTAAGCTGAGGAAAAGGGATAGTGTTATGCGTCTTGTATGACTCTGTCTCCTTCCCACACCTTATACACGATCGTTTTAAGACGTCATAGTAGGCCAGCCGTACCTACACCACGACCGTACGCAGTCTAAGCCTACAAAAGTTTTTAAGTCAATAATTCAGTGCGCGGTCGTGCGATAACTTTTAAAAAAACCACTTCGTTTGGTCTAAGGGCCACTATTTAAAGTTAGCCTGTCGTGCAAAGATGAACCTTATTTTTTAGCCAGTTACGTTCTTATTCGGAAAAACGATTGTGAACAAACGTTTCATACGAATGAATATGAACTTTAAAACAATTGAATAATGATCATATCTATACAAATATGATCACTATTTAATTGTTTTAAAGTCGGTATCGAACGTTCGTCGGTTACGAATATGAATATTATTCGTATAAGTATGTGCGTTCTTTCAATATCCCTTAATTTAATATAAGTTAAATGCTTTCCCAATAAATATTTGAAACTAATCAATTATTATTATAGACACCTTGATAAATTATTTTGTAATAACATTATACCTACTTAGGTGGTAAAAAGCCCGCTATCTAAAGTAGGTAATCTCAAAGACAACAAAAAAATATATTATAACGAAGTGCCAATAGAGTAACACCATTAGTGTATAGATTTATATAATTAAAAATCCAGTCTAGAATTTTTAGGTGTCGCCAAAATAGGTCCATGATTGTTAAATAATAATATTAATTTGCTATTAAATGTTTTGTTCATATTATTGTTAGAATAACTGTAATAGTGTAGTTTTTAAATGTTATTATTACATATTGTAAAATTAGGTGCGTATAAATATTCAATTATGTAAACATAGACTCAATGGTATGCTAGTGAACTAATAAATGGTAATTTTATAAAAATATATATTTCATAGAAATAAAAAACAAACAGATTTTGTTAGTTAAACGATGATTAGTACACTTGCTCTTAGAATGATTTCCTAATTAATTAGCTTGATGTAATAACAATGATTTAGAAAAATATATAATGTTATTAATTTTGTTATATTTTAATAATTTTTATCATAGTTTCCTCTGTCCTGTTATGTTGGAGTAAAGCCGAGAGGGAATATGCATGAAAAAAGTATTTATTTTCTATACAGTTTATCTAAAAATATACAAAAATATAATACTAACAGTGAAAATAGAACCACAATTACTCGAAAAACAAACGAGATATCATTATTTTAAACAAATATATCTGTCCCTCTCGCGAAAACACTATTTTCTATGGCAGCTGTATAGACGTCCTGAACTTTGACGTCAAAGTCGATATCGGACTTCTCTTTCTAATTCTTTGAAGCTTTATAACTTCATCGCTGATAAAGGTATTTAACAAATAATTGCATGATTGTTTACTAGAGCTAATAAGTATTTCATTTTGCAAATAAAAAATCGCATACATATTCCCTATTGTCAATGACGCGTTAACTGCCGTGATAGGCATCACATAACTGTGTTTAAATAGGGTATTTGACTACGATGAAATATCTATATGAACGAATACTTATTTGATAGATGTTGTTAACACAGTACGCATGGTGAAAAAATTGGTTGTCTGTAAATTCGGATTACGGACGATAGTTTAACGTGACAACGTCATAACAAAACATACGATTACATACAATAAACTTAATTTCAAAATAATTAATTTCAAACCTCTAAATAAACAATGAGCATAACGTTACAATGAGCGTAACGGGACAATTAGCCATCCTTTTTCATGCGTGAAGCCAAGGTTCATCGATTTATTAGACGTTGTCACGTCAAAAATAACGAAAAAAGGGGAAAAACAGAGAAGTTATACGCTTTTGAAGTTATTCTTCTATCCTTGTCACACAAAATGTTATTTGTACTGCGGGTCTTCAAGGCTACTTTAGTAGAATCATATTATTGTTACGAGCTTGGGGTTCGTTACAATAAAAACAGCCGATTAAACAACCAAAACTGACACTTTAATCCACAACACCAATTATCACTTTAAAACACACTAATTATAAAACACAATCGCACTACTGAACACTTCACTTCACTATAATTCGCAGTCGAAGATCGCTCTCGAAGTTATCGTTTGTATCGCCAATTCAATACTGACTGCCGTCGCCGGATGTCCGCCCTTTATATACCGACAGTCATTTCCAGAACCCTCCTGTATGGAAACCTCTGGAAAGTTCGGGCACACACAGGTCCCGTCAAAACATCGAGAATGTTCTAGCACGTAAATGTCAGCTACTGGATACTAGATGGCGCCAGCAGTATGCCAGTATCTGCTACTCGATACTAGATGGCAGCACGTAAATGTTTGGTTGGTTGAAACTAGATGGCGTTAGCAGTACGCAAATGCCGCCATGTACCCAACATTAATTCTGGCGCGTAACACTGCCCCCTCCTAAGACATGCTCGTCCCGAGCATTATCGGCCCCATAATAACGCGCCAGTCGATCCACGTGGACGATTTTAGGAGCACTTCTTGTACCTTTTTGTATACGGTAGGTCACGTCATTGATTTTTGTCACAATCCGGTACGGCCCGTCCCATTTAGCTTGAAGCTTAGGAGATTTCCCTTTACTGCGAACTGGATTGTGCAACCACACTAGTGAACCTTCATCGAACCCTTTATTGTTCATTTTGCGGTCATAACGGGTTTTCATTTTTTCAGACATTTGCTGGCCCGATTCTCTGACGTGCTCATAAATGTCATTCATTTTGTTCCGCAAGTCATTCGCATAATCGGTTATACTGCGTGGGGCATCAGGTGGTATTCCGGTGATTAAGTCTGCAGGCAGCCGTAGTTCTCTACCAAAGTTTGCGAAAGCTGGTGTCACCGATGTGCTTTCGTGAACAGCACTTCGGTATGACAGCAAAAATGGTTGTATATGCTTGTCCCAATCGCGTTGCCGGTTTTCCACAACTTTTGCCAGGTATCTCTCCAATGTCTGATTGAATCGTTCCACCATTCCATCCGATTGTGGGTGGTAAGAAGTTGTTCTCGTTTTATGAGTACCCATCACTCTACAAGTTTCCTGGAATATTTGTGACTCGAAATTCCTTCCTTGATCGCTGTGAATTTCCAAAGGTACTCCAAAACGACAGAAGACTTCATGAACCAGTTTATCTGCAACTGTTGAAGCTTCTTGATTTGGAATAGCGAAGACTTCCGGCCACTTAGTGAAGTAATCCATTACAACCATGAAGTACTTGTTACCACTTTCACTTTCCGGAAACGGTCCCGCAACATCCAGAGCTATCCTTTCCCATGGTGCACCAACATTGTACAATTGCAATGCACCTCTGCTACGAGTTTGAGGTCCTTTTACAGCCGCACAACTTGTACATTTGCGACACCAGTCCTCGACATCGGCACGACAATGGACCCAGTAAAACCGTTCCCGTATCTTCAGTAGAGTCCGTTTGACTCCCATATGGCCTCCTGAACAGCCATCATGGTACAGCTGTAGAACATCCGGTACTTTAGCTTTAGGGACAACCATTTGCAAATGACAGCTGTCTCCTCGAGCATTTTCCCATTTACGGCACAGTACTCTATCCTGAATCACTAAGCTGTCCCATTGGGCCCAATAACTTTTTGTGATCGAACTCATCGCTGAGACATCACTCCACGTGGGCTTAGGAGCACTGGCCTTCATCCACTCCAGAATCGGCTTGATGTCTGAATCTTCGTGCTGAGCATGTTGTAGGCTTTCCTTCCACTCGTTGCTGAGGTCTGTCTTGAGCATCCTCACAGGTATGACTTCTTTACCCTCTTGCCTAGTACAATGCTTGCAGTCTTCAGGGCAAGGTCTTCTTGACAGTGCATCAGCGTTGCCATGAGATTTTCCGCTGCGATGTTCTACCACAAAGTCGTATTCCTGCAGTAGTTCAATCCATCTCGCAACTTGTCCTTCTGGATTTTTGAACTGCAATAGCCATTTCAGCGCAGCATGGTCAGTTCGTAGGTGAAATTTCCGCCCCAGTAGATATTTGCTAAAATGTTGCAATGACTTTACCACAGCAAGCAATTCCCGTCTCGTGACACAATAATTCCTCTCTGGTTTCGACAATGACTTGCTGAAGTACGCAATCACAACCTCTTGATCGCCATTCCGCTGAGATAACACACCGCCAAGTCCGATATCACTTGCGTCTGTGTCAACTATAAATTCCTTGCTGATATCAGGATATCCCAAAATAGGGGTTTTGCACAGACGGTCCTTTAGCTCCTGGAAAGCGATGTCGCAACTTTCATCCCAACAGAAATGTCGCTTTTCCTCAGTTAGCTTGTGCAGAGGTTTGGCTATATCTGCAAAGTTCTTGACAAAACGCCGATAATAGGAGCACAAACCTAAAAATGCTCTGACCTGCGTCTTGTCTTTTGGAATTGGCCAATCCTTGACAGCGGCGATTTTCTCTGGATCCGTGCGGATACCTTCTTCCGACACAACATAACCCAAAAAGCTAACTTGCCGTTTGAAAAATGAACACTTTTTCGGACTCAACTTGAGGTTGGCACTCTGGATCTTCATGAGCACGCGTTCCAGGTTTTGAAGATGTTCTTCAAACGTACGGCCTACGATGATGATGTCATCCAAGTAGACAAGGCAGGCATCACCAATCAACCCGGTTAGTACCAGTTCCATCAATCTTTCAAACGTTGCCGGAGCGTTACACAATCCAAATGGCATAACTTTAAATTGCCATAGACCCTTTCCTGTCGAAAATGCAGTTTTCTCCTTGTCTTTCGGGTCAATTTCTACTTGCCAGTAGCCACTTTTTAGATCTAGTGTGCTAAACCACTTTACTCCAGTAAGCATGTCCAGCGTGTCATCAATTCTTGGCAAGGGATAGCTGTCTTTCTTCGTAACGTCGTTCAGACGACGATAATCAACACAAAACCGCATGCTGCCGTCCTTCTTCCTTACCAGCACTACCGGTGAACACCATGGACTGGATGAAGGTTCTATAACACCATCCTTCACCATTCCCTCGATCATGGTTTCCACTTCCTTTTCACGTGCTACCGGTAATCTCCTTGGCCGTTGACGGATAGGCAATTCTTCTCCTGTGTTTATTTTGTGTTGAACTAAGCCAGTCTTCCCAATGTCAGCATCGTTCGAAGAGAAAACATCGGTGTACTTAAGTAACATCCTCTTCGCCTTGACCATTTCATTTTGAGACAGAGCGCTGCGACAGTCTTCTAAAAGTGTGGTCACTCTCGTTTGTGCATCCTTGCTGAGGGTCCCAGTTGATAGATATTGGCATCGACGCAACCAATCCACTTCCTCGCAGGTACCCATCAGTGTGCCCTTTTCTATCACCTGCTCCTTGTCACAAAGGTTCAGCACACGTACTCCTGAGATGTCGGTGGCTCTGACCAATGTTCGTGCCACTTTCCATGGAAGGTCATTGTCCACCCTTTCCACGAGTACGCAACGATGAGTTTGCCCAGGATTCCGAGGAAGACTAACCGGCACAACCGTTTCCGATCTCGGAGGAAGAACAATCTTCTTTAGGTTGTACACATTTCCAGGTAAAGCCCCTTCCATGAAAAGTTCCTCTTGTCCACATTTCATAACTCCTTGATTAACGTCGATCTCACAACGATTCTTCCTCATAAAGTCTAAGCCCAGGATGCAATCGTCCATTATATCGGCCACAACAACATTATGCAGGTAGCTTTTGTTGCCTAGCTTCAACTCCATCTCTCTTTCTCCTCGGACGGGTATGCGCTGACCGGTGGCTGTTACCAAATTTATACGCTCTCGGTTGTATGCAGAGTCCCCAAGGAGCCGACTTATAATTTGGGAACTGACAACCGTGCGAGAAGCTCCAGTGTCTATCGTCAGCTTACATGGTGTCCCGTTGACCTCGCCCTTGATGATAAGGCTGTTCCCGTCACGGGTTTGTGAGATCGAAATCCTTGGGGCTCTTTGAACATCAGCCAGCACCCGCCCCGCAGTCCTGGCTTTTACTCGTTTCCCTGCTGTTGCTGGGCGGTGCTATTAGCCGCCCTGCCCTCTGGAGATCGGCTACCTTCCCCTTCTGCAGTTCGCTTAGGGCAACTGGATCGAAGGTGGCCCCTTTCACCACAGCCGTAGCACCTAGGGCTGTATCCTTTAACACGATCGCGAACTGTAACCGCTGCAACCTCCCTGACGCGGTGGGAACGATGATCTTGCCGCACAGCTTCCACCTCCAGTGCATGGGCCAAGGCGTCCTTAAGCGTCCCGTGGTGCCCGAGCCTCACTGCAGCCCTAACCTCAAGGTCGCGGATGCCGTCGATGAATGCCTGCACCAGGTTCCCTTCAATGAGCGCTGGTGCAGACTGGTATGCTTATCGCACCAGCTTCTCCACTTCCAGGGCCCACTGCTGCAGGTTCTCACCGCTGCGTTGCACGCGATCCCTTAACTGCGCACGAAACACGTGCTCCAGATGGGCGTCGCCATACCTAGCTTCCAACGCCTCAAGCAGCTGCTCGTAAGTCACCTCCTTACCGAGAGCTTCCAGGACAGTTAAGGCCTGGTCGCGCAGGCCTAGGGTGAGGGCAGTCATGGCCTGATTTTTACTCCACCCGTTCGCCTTCATGACAGCCTCAAACTGAATCTTGTAAGCTGACCACGAAGACGTCCCATCGAACGGCGGCACTTTGAACCCACGTGGCGAAGGTGTAGTGGCTGCTGAAGTAGCAATCCTATCTCCAAGTTTAAGGTTGCCCAACTCCTGCTTCATATCAGCTATGACGTCATCAAACTTGCTGATCCTGGTTTCAGCGTCTGACAAGCGGTTGTCATGCTGAGCAACCTTATCCTTCACCTCCTTCATGTCTTTCCTGAAGGACGCGTGAAGTTCCTTCATGAGGAGCATCTGTTCTTCCTGGCGGCGCGCCTGCTCCTCCTTGTCAAGCTTGAGCTGCTCTTCCAAACGACGGGCCTGTTCCTCCTGTCGTCGGGCCTGCTCCTCCTGTCGTCGGGCCTGCTCCTCCTGTCGTCGGGCCTGCTCCTCCTGTCGTTGGGCCTGCTCCGCCTTGTCGTGCTGCAACTGTTCTTCCAACCGACGGGCCTGTTCCTCCTGTCGGCGGGCCTGTTCCTCCTGTCGGCGGGCCTGTTCCTCCTGTCGGCGGGCCTGTTCCTCCTGTCGGCGAGCCTGCTCCTGCAGCATCATCATCAGAGCAGCAAAGTCTGGTGGTGGTGATGCCGGAGCTACTGTGGACGGGCCGGCCTCTATGGTCGGTAGCTGACCTGCCGACGTCTGCGGCGTTGGACCACCAAAACGCCTCTGGTCCGTCTCCTGCTGGCGTTGACTACGGGTACGGATACCCTCCGTGTCGTCCTTTGGCAGAATCGGCATGATTATCCACTATTCTGACACCAATTGTTACGAGCTTGGGGTTCGTTACAATAAAAACAGCCGATTAAACAACCAAAACTGACACTTTAATCCACAACACCAATTATCACTTTAAAACACACTAATTATAAAACACAATCGCACTACTGAACACTTCACTTCACTATAATTCGCAGTCGAAGATCGCTCTCGAAGTTATCGTTTGTATCGCCAATTCAATACTGACTGCCGTCGCCGGATGTCCGCCCTTTATATACCGACAGTCATTTCCAGAACCCTCCTGTATGGAAACCTCTGGAAAGTTCGGGCACACACAGGTCCCGTCAAAACATCGAGAATGTTCTAGCACGTAAATGTCAGCTACTGGATACTAGATGGCGCCAGCAGTATGCCAGTATCTGCTACTCGATACTAGATGGCAGCACGTAAATGTTTGGTTGGTTGAAACTAGATGGCGTTAGCAGTACGCAAATGCCGCCATGTACCCAACATTAATTCTGGCGCGTAACATTATGTTCATAATATTAATCATACAACAATCTGCCAAATTTCATTTTCATTTGTATCGCTAAAGTATAAGGTTCAAAGTTGATTGGGAACATTTGACAATTTCGGGAAGCCTGATGTGCTGGCAGATTCTACTAAAGTGGCCTTTTTAGACCGGCTGGATGGCTTCAATTCAATATCGCGGGACTTGTGAGTGACGTCACGCGCAAGTAGTGTTGTCTCTGTTTATCACAGATTTTAAAACGCTGACAACACCGCCATTTTTTGAGATATTTAAGCAATATTTTTTAACTGCGTCTTGTCTGCTCTCTAGGTTTTGAGTGTTATGAAAAAAATCCAGTAAAATACCCCGTTGTGACGAGGCAATAGTTTGTTTCCAGAAGCTCGGGTACCTAAACGTTGATCAATGTTAGTTTAGATACATCTCTATGTTAGATAGATATACAGATACGTATCTAAACTAACATTGATGAACATTTACCCCGGCTTCCAGCTTACGTTTGTATGTTGTGTAGATGTTTTTTTGCAATTTTGCACGGTGGAACCGGAAAAATATTCTAGGCTGTATAATTAACCGATCTCTCGCTATCCACACTTATAAAAATATCGATAATATTTCCGTGCAAAATTACAAAGACATCCGTTTATCCGCAGACTCAAAAACCATTAGTATTTTTACAAAATCTTGATGCAAAAATAGTATAATACTTATATATCTGCAAATACAGATTGCCTACATATTTTATTGAACTACCTACCCTTTTATCCCTATTTCCAAGTATACTATCCAGAATATTCCCTATAAGTAATAAGCCTACGATTATTCTGTCTATTTAATAGTACTATTTATTTTAATAGTAATAGGATTAAGTAATAATAAGCAAAACAATTATTATTTGTACCTGGAGCGTTTGTTACGATTTGTATCGTTTTTGGAATATATTTGTGGAGTGTTATGAATAAATGGGTTTTTATAAATGTATTGTTGTTGTGTTAATTTGAGTTATAGTCCAATGGGATGACAATCTAACATGATTGGGGAGAGATCATGCTTTTCTATAAGTAGTGCTTTCCAATGCACAGGGTGTCACACCTGCAACTTCCAAACCCTTTTTTTAAGGATGGGATATCATCAAATGACTCCTCCCGCTCTGGGTGAAGCAGAAGCGAGTGTCAGACTCTTACTGACTTAAACCCATCCGTGTTCCTCCTGCCCTTTGCGTTCCAGGGCCGCGGTGACTCTTTCGAATAAATCCCGCAACCCCGGCAAACTTCCAAACCCTGGGCTACTACTGAGAAATTGCTCATAAAAAAGTACTAAATTAGACGTAAAAATTTAGGTACTAGCTGTTCCTATTTGTACGATACTAAATTAGACGTGACAATGTAGGTACCTACTGGCTGTCCCCATTTGTTCGAATACTAAATTAGACGTGACAGTGTAGGTACTAGCTGTTCCGATTTGTACGATACTAAATTAGACGTGACAATGTAGGTACTGGGTGTTCCCATTTTTACGATAGATACTAAATTAGACGTGACAATTTTGGTACTGGCTGTTCACATTTGTACGATACTAAATTAGACATGAAAATGTTGGTACTAGCTGTTCCCATTTGTACGATACGAAATTAGACGTGGCAATGTAGGTCCTGGCTGTTCCCATTTGTACGATACTAAATTAGACGTGACAATGTAGGTACTGGCTGTTCCCATTTGTACGATACCAAATTAGACGTGAAAATTTTGGCACTGGCTGTTCACATTTGTACGATACTAAATTAGACATGACAATGTTGGTACTAGCTGTTCCCATTTATACGATACTAAATTAGACGTGACAATGTAGGTACCTACTAGCAGTTCCGATTTGTACGATACTAAATTAGACGTGACAATGTAGGTACTAGCTGTTCCGATTTGTACGATACTAAATTAGACGTGACAATTTAGGTACTGGGTGTTCCCATTTTTACGATAGATACTAAATTAGACGTGACAATTTTGGTACTGGCTGTTCACATTTGTACGATACTAAATTAGACATGAGAATGTTGGTACTAGCTGTTCCCATATGTACGATACTAAATTAGACGTGACAATGTAGGTACTGGCTATACCCACTCGTACGATACTAAATTAGACGTGACAATGTAGGTCCTGGCTGTTCCCATTTGTACGATACTAAATTAGACGTGACAATGTAGGTACTGGCTGTTCCCATTTGTACGATACCAAATTAGACATGACAATTTTGGCACTGGCTGTTCACATTTGTACGATACTAAATTAGACATAATAATGTTGATACTAGCTGTTCCCATATGTACGATACTTAATTAGACGTGACAATGTAGGTACTGGCTATACCCACTCGTACGATACTAAATTAGACGTGAAAATGTAGGTACTGGTTGTTCCCATTTGTACGATACTAAATTAGACGTGACAATGTTGGTACTGGCTGTTCCCATTTGTACGATACTAAATTAGACGTGACAATGTAGGTACCTACTGGTTGTCCCCATTTGTACGATTACTAAATTAGACGTGACAATGTAGGTACTGGCTGTTCCCATTTGTACGATACTAAATTAGACGTGATAATATAGGTACTGGCTGTTCCTATTTGTACGATACTAAATTAGACGTGACAGTGTTGGTACTGGCTGTTCACATTTGTACGATACTAAATTAGACGTGACAATGTACGTACCGGCTGTTCACATTTGTACGATTCATGATTTAAAAAAATCACGAATCTGACTACGAATGGTATAAAGATGGTTCATTTTGACTTGCCTAGAGAATAAATCCTCGGTTTTCTGAAGCTTATAGAATGGAATCTTAAGACGCAATATATACTATCAATCGCCAGTTGCAAGGAATGTTTGTCGCTAAGCGCAAAAATAATTACTAAAAATAAAACAGTCGATGAAAATTTTTATATCATAATTATTTCAGTATATATACACTAGTTCGCCTTATAAACAATAATAAAAATAACGATAAAATAAATTAGACTATAAACATTAGCTATAGGTAACTTGAACAGAATCTTTGATTTATTTACAGTAGTAAGTTGCAATCCACAAAATATTGACTTTACCAAAACGCAGTTAAGTTCATTTTTGAGTGAGCCCGTGTTATAAAAAGGTCCCTTGATTGCAATAGAATTTAAACTTTGCCATGTAAGACTTTAAGTTTGTTTTTCCAAAACATGATTCTGTATTCAAGTTTATTAATATTAGCTAGGCGGTTAGTTCTTCTTCTTCTTTTGGTCTGGTACAAGTCCCATGTCCTCTTGGTGTTTTCTTATGAGCTTCTCTTGTACGTCGGGTAGGCAGGGGGAGTATCTGCTGTATTCCATGCTGAATTCGCCTTTGCCTTGCGTCATTGATCTGGAAAAGGAGTAGGTTTATATATATATGAGATATAGACAATGCTCGAGGGCTGACTTTATCCAGAAAAATAATACTATAAGTTTGGTGTCAACCAATAAATAAATAAAAATTCAACAGATCTCACGGTGAATCTGTCATAATTATGGGGTGTGAGAGAATTTTAATAATATAACGTTCTTTGCGCTGAAAAACTGCGCTATTCAGAGCTTAGGCGCCACCTCAACGAGCGAGAGAATCGCTGCGAGTCGACGTATTACTCGTCAACGTCACTCGTCAATATTGCCGTGGAGATATGTCAAAGTATGAAGCGGCATGACGATACTATCGCCGCAAACACTCGGTCGTGGAGGTAACACCTTAGTATTTAAAACTGGTGAGATTAACATCAAAAGTAACAAAAACAAAAGCAATACTAAGCGTCAGACTCTTTGATACTTCGAAAATAGATACTAATATCATAAATGTGTGCCTTCTTTCCTTTTACGCTTTAACGTCTAAACCACTGAACGGATTTCCATGACCTAGGACACCTGTCATCCCTGTAGTAGCCCTTGGGTTGATAAAACACATGTCACGCGAGCAAAGCCGCGAGTACAAGCTAGTTATGTACAAATAGCGTCTATTTACCAATTTCCAGACAGACAAGACAACTGAGAAATATCAGGCGTCGTAATAATATAAAGCGACAATCGCAGGACGACACGATCGTCACTTTAATAAGTTCAACAAAACCGGAAGGTGCCATCTGTCGACATGACGACGCTATCGGGTTTGCTGTACAAATGGAAGATGATCGCTTTTTATTACAACAACGTCTTAGGACCGGCGCACATATGGCGGAGCGCAGAACATGCCTGCAAAGTTTTCTAAACGCTTTATCACGCGTTACACACATTAGATGAATTTCTGTCTGAGAATGCGCGCAGATACGCGAGTATTCGCTAGATTGCGCGTACTGACACACCATCGTCATTCGTTTTGGAGTAGCGTGCATGCTTGCGCAGTCGCGTTCCTACGCGGAACCTTCCGCATTTAGTCGCTTGGATGCTCTTCAGGAATTCATTGTTGTGTTAATTGATTTTAGATAATTATCATTTCAATGAGGACAATTTCGATAATAGTTTGACATTGAAAAATGCTCTGCGCTGCGCTCCACCATGTGTTCGCCGGCCCTTAGGCCAAAAAAAAAGACATCTTACCTAAGTTCACCAGCATATCCAAACATGTTATTGAGCGGAACTTCAGCGTATATCGTGGTCCACCCTTCGGATCCCTCCGTGCCGGTGATGATACCTCCTCGCTTGTTCAACTGACCTATCACTGTGCCGTGGAACTCATCGGGGAGGACTACTTCCACGAACATTATGGGTTCTAGGATCTGCCATGCGCCGTCGTCGAATACTGTGGAATCATAAAAAAGTTATTTTAATACACATAATTGACATAGGTAGCTTCAAGCGTAGTTTACAGTGTAGTAGAAGTAAAACATTTCAGCGAACAAGGCACCAAGCCAGACACTCTTATGGAGGTATGCGGTACAGAGAGTAAAGTTCCGCAAACCTCCATTGAAAAGGGAGGATCCTCCGACCGGACGGTTGTTGTGTCTGGCGGGCAACTGCCCGATGGTTGATATTCGGGCTGATGTATATGTTCAAATCGCACGGTAAACTCAAAATGCGCGATGCAGGATTTTAGTTTGCTGCTAGTTGGACAGATGGTGTCGCGGTTCTTTTTGTTGTGATGTATATTTGCTCCGTTGAATTTTCTCGTGGCGGCCTTGATGCCGCTACACTAATGATACTCAGAATTTAGAACTAAGAAATACGTACAGCCACTGGCCAACACGAGTACGACCCATGAACCAACACTGAAAAGTCTCTGTACTCATGTGGCAGTGTTTGAAGTGTAATTGGAAGAACAGTTATAAAATTAAGCATTGTCTTGATCAAGGCTTGTTAGTACTTTACGATTTTTTCATGTGCCAAGAGCAAAGATTTGTCCAGGATAATCGTGCGATAGTTCTACAAGGATGAAGTGATAGAGTCACTTCATCATCTACCTCGACTTTCCCCAACTATTGGGGTCGGCTTCCAGTCAAACCGGATTCAGCTGAATACCAGTATTTTACATGGAGCGGCTGCCTACTATTCCACAAACCATTAACTGCAGGGCATGGAGTATGAGACGAGGAGAATGTTCTTATATGGGTGACAAGTTGAAAGTGTCCAGCTGAAAGCTGTAAGTAACAGTTACAAACACCTCCCAGAATAGCTGCGGGGAGTTTGATGAACTTTTATTCTCTTTATATTGAATATACCATTTTCTCATCCTATCAATTTATTTATCCTTATCCTTACTAATCCTTACTAATATTATAAATGCGAAAGTAACTCTGTCTGTCTGCCTGTCTGTCTGTCTGTCTGTCTCGCTTTCACGCCAAAACTACTAAAACGATTTAAATGAAATTTGGTACACAGATAGTCTAGAGCCTGAGAAAGGACATAGGCTACTTTTTGTCCAGGGAATATGTTCCCTAGGGAGCACGCGGGCGAAGCCGCTGGCAGAAGCTAGTTCTTTATATTTGCAAATTAAGCACAAAAATAATACACAAAAATTTATTTATGTATCATTGTTTGGCGCTGTTTTTAAAATTTGCCCTGATGCGATTGTAGTGCCACCCTAATTTAACGCATTTCGACACTTTATACACAGAGATAGTCCTCCTCGTCTCTATATTCCATGCTGCAGAGTAACGCGGTACTTCTTGGCATGACTGGTGTCAGATTATCTGGCTTCGAGAGTCACTTACTCTTTCCAAAATTGAATACTATTTAAAAACAACATAAAATCAATACCAACCTTCTTTAACAGCTCCTTTAGCCGCCAAGAAGAAAGCCAGCTCACTGGAGTCCACAATGTGATGCGCTCCGTCCTGCAACCTGAACTTAACGCCCGACACCTTGTGGCCCGACAGGTATCCTTTCTGACACGTGTCCAGGAAGCCCCTCTCCACTCCTGGGATGAATGGCTTGGGGATGTTTGTGCCGACGGTTTCGTCGTGGAATTCTAGCACTGGAAATTAAAAAAAAAAGTTATTTTTTGTAGATTCTGGGAATTCATTTATACAACATTTAACAGAAAAAACGCAACACCTCTTTAAGGAGTCATTGTACGCATCACTAGGAACATTTATGGCACAAACCCGAAAACGCGAAAATATCAGCTGTGTAAATCACTTTGTCGAGTTATGCGCACAAAAATGTACGGGGAACCGATTTTTTTTTTCTCGATTTCAGTGTTGGTCCCATAGTAAAAGTTGTTCCTAATAATGAGTACAATGACCCCTTAAGATGGATTGCGTTTATTCCGTTACAGTTGTTGCCCTGGTTACGTGTCTGGACAAGGATTTAGACGAGTTCATTTAGCCTGGTGGCAATAATTTTTACTTGTGTTTAACGATAAGGAGAAGTAGAAAACATTCTATATTAAGCGCCAAGACCTAAAGTCACCAAAATCTAAGAAGTCCGATTTGACTGCTGACTACAGAGGGATAGAAGATTGCTTTACCACTAAGTGCGAAAGAGATTTATTTTTATGTCTCTTTCATACTTACAAGTAAAGCAATGTTTTATCCTGCTGTCAAAACGGACCTTTTATTTTTTGACAACTATAGTTGCGGGTATAAAGCATGTGAGTAGGATGGAACTAAAGCGTCATGTCCTGCTCCCATGTTCTACAAGCGCGCCTGCTCCGACCGATCACGTTTATTAAACCACACGGTATGTGCCTGACTCTACTCATGGCTATTTAATTTTGGACTAACAAAACGACACTTAACATCGTATAAAGTAACTGAAAGCTCGCTCCATCGTAGACTTTGTCTCTGTCATCTCTGACCTAGACTAGAGTCAAGAGCAAACCCATCACAAATAAAAAAAAAATAAAAAAAGAGTATGTATTTCTTTATAGAAACTTTATGTACAAAAAGAAAAATCACTGTCCAAAGGCAGACTTATGCGTTAAGCGTCCTTAACACTGGGAGGCGCCCTCTATAGGCGCGATGACGCGTTCGGGTTACACAAAATGATCGGTTCGATAGCGTATTCAAGTGGTGATTACTTTGTTTTAGGACGACGCCTTAGGCGGTATCCTAAAGACACTGTTTTACAATTAAGTACCTATCCGTTAAGGTCGTATGGCTTTTTATTTCGAGGCAATGAAACTGTAGAAAAAAACTAGTAACTCACTTGTGTTCTGATGGGGCGGCAATGGTTCCATGATCCCGCTAACCCTGGCGTACTGACCCGCACCGCCAGACTGCTTCTTGTGAAGGTAGTCGAATGAGCATGCCGACATCATTGTTTCTCTGTAATTCAATAAACACACCATAAAACATTCTGGTAAATTGGCAAACAACTTAAAACAGAAATAACTATCGCCATCAAAACTATCTTTGGCACTTCGCTTTACACGGAGATACAAATAACTTGAGAAGAACCCCATTCTCTATCGAATGTTGGCTCTAAATGCAGTAACTCGTCAAATATCAACAAACAAAAGCGAACGAAATGTTAGCATTTCGCCTCTTTTAGCGTGTTAAAAAAGCTAGTTTTTAAAAATGATTTTGTTTTCTATTAATTTATTAATATTCAAGAGCCAAGTCCATTTCTAACCCTACCAAAGCTATATCCAAATATCTTAGCTGAACTCACCTAAAGGCCACTTTAGGCTTGCCCAGATCGACAGGGCAGTTGTACTCTCTCTCCATTCTCTGTGCGTATATTTCTAAGTGAAGCTCGCCCATACCAGAGACAACTGTCTCTTTATTGTCTGGGTCGTAGCGGAACTGGAATGTTGGGTCTTCTTTGGTGAATCTGGAATAGTTGGAAATATTAAATAAAAGCTGATTACATTGCCAGGGTATATCGTGAACTACCATAAACAATCCCTACTTAATAATATTATAAATGCGAAAGTTACTCTGTCTGTCTGTCGCGCTTTCACGCCAAAACTGCTGAACCAATTTAAATGAAATTTGGTATACAGATAGTCTAGAGCCTGAGAAAGGACATAGGCTACTTTTTATCACGGGAGTATGTTCCCTAGGGACCACGCGGGCGAAGCCGCTGGCAGAAGCTAGTAATGAATAATTCCGTTAACCACATTTTACTATCTATGTCCCAAGTTAAGCATTAGACATCATCATCATTTGAACTGAAAGACTAGAAATCCACTACTGGACAGAAGTTCCTCCATCAAATAGGTACAACAACCAGCCCTGCTTTGTTCGCTTCCACCAAACAGGTACAACAAACTTCCTCCGAATTGTTATGGGCTGAACACACCGCCCAGGTCATCTAAAATCGTTTGTTTCTGACTAATCAGAAACAAACGATTTTCTTTATTATTTGCGAGACATTTGGTTGAGAGTGACATTTGGCGGTATAGAGGTCACTGCGCGAGGCCACTACGCGCGGTCTAGCGGTCAGAGTTCCGAGTTCTGCGTTCCGCGTTCACACTTGCGCACACTGCGAGCAGTGTAAAAATCTAGAGTTCAGTAATCTTAAGCAGTGATAACACGTCACACGCTCTTTTTACTGAAACCCAAAGTGACTCTCAACCAAATGTGTCGTAAATCATAAAGAAAACGTTTTTCTCTCACTAATTCAATTATGTTTTCGATCTCGTTGGACATCGTGAACTTCCAGCTATTGCAAAAAAAACTGGCCAAGTGCGAGTCGGACTCGCGTGCAAAGGGTTCCGAACCAATTTCATTTTTTTAACATGTTATTTTACACTACAGACTTCTCATAGGTTTTCCTGTAATATTTAGGTATAGAACTATTAACTGCATGTTTTCAAAATTTTAGGCTCAGTAGTTTCGGAGATAAGGACGAAAATTAGACGAAAAATGAACATTCCCCCCGGGAATGGTCATTTTCCGTCTAATTTCTTGAATAACTTTAAAACTTTTTATTTTAATATTATGAAAAAAATATAATTCAAACCCTCACAGTAATCCCTTCTTTTACCTTTTTCACAGTAATCCATTAATTTGATGTGTCACACGACACAGTCTGAAAAACTTTTTTTTTAATTTTCTAGTTTGACCCATACAAAAATATATTTGTTTACGTAACACGTCCGTATTTGGGTCACAGAAATCCATATGTATACCAAATTTCAACAGAATCGGTCCAGTAGATCCGAAGAAAACTGGCTGTGTCAGACGGACGGACAGACACCCGAGTGATCCTATAAGGGTTCCGTTTTTTACGGATGTTCGGAACCCTAAAAATAGAAATCCGACAGAACTCGAGTTAGTTTTGACAGTCGCGGTCTAACTGCTTTTGTGTGTGTAGGATTCTAAGCCACCGCATATATTACAGTGACCGCGGAACGCTGAACTCAGACCGCTAGACCGCGTGCCGCGGCGCCTTAACTTACCTAGCAACAGCCTTGGAGAAGTTATCTCTATCCTTATTATTCTTCGGCTTAATGGACATGGAGACCACAGGGTCGGGCACATGGATGGACTCCATAGCCAGCTGTATCTTGCCGTCATTGACGAACGTGTCGCCGGACGCGCAGTCGACGCCGAACAGCGCGAAGATGTCGCCCGCCATGACTTCCGTTACCTCTTCCATGTTGTTAGAGTGCATGCGGACGAGACGGGAGATTTTTACCTGGAAAATTAATTATGAGAGTAATTATTTTATGAATTTTTCGACCTAAATAGATAGTAGTGTGTCTGTAGTAATACTTTTAACTTGTGCCGTATGGTGCCGTAAAAGAATAATACCATCCCATCACTTCCCCTAGGTGTCGTAAGAGGCGACTAAGGGACTCACCAGAGAATGGGCAGCAGCGTTCTCTGTCCCAAGCCGGACCCGCCCGCCTGCCAGGCGTGGCGATTATGGTAACCCGCCCCTGTGGGAGAGGCCTATGTCCAGCAGTGGACGTCTTTCGGCTGATATGATGATATGATGAGTAATACTTTTGGAAAAGACACGTTTTCAAAGTATTTTGAATTAAATATTTGAAAAATTTGTCTGCTCGACAACACAAATCTATACATATAATAAATCTGTTGAAGAGTCGTTTTTGTACATTCAAAATAAAAAATAAAAAAATAGCTAGGGAGATGAAGGGTAACCTATAGAACCCATTTCCATCATTTTTGGAATTTTTGTCTGTTTGTCTGTTTATCTGTTTGGATGTGCAGGCATCACGTAAAAAGTACAGAAATAACGTAGATAACTTTCACGCATTAAAATTGTACGTAACTGGAGGTATAACTTAGTTTTTGTTTCATCGCAATCGGTTCACTCTATCAAAAGATATTTATATTTAAAGGTTTCGTTTAATACATATAATAAATCTGTTGAAGAGTCGTTTTTGTACATTCAAAATAAAAAATAAAAAAATAGCTAGGGAGATGAAGGGTAACCTATAGAACCCATTTCCATCATTTTTGGAATTTTTGTCTGTTTGTCTGTTTATCTGTTTGGATGTGCAGGCATCACGTAAAAAGTACAGAAATAACGTAGATAACTTTCACGCATTAAAATTGTACGTAACTGGAGGTATAACTTAGTTTTTGTTTCATCGCAATCGGTTCACTCTATCAAAAGATATTTATATTTAAAGGTTTCGTTTAAAGTTTCATTACGTGAAGCACATACATGCACCGCCATCTATTGAGATTAAATAGTAACAGTTTAGAACTGTTTCATGAATGAATGCGTATATTATTTGTGAAAAAAAAATAACATTTAGTCATTTGAAGATCTTTGGCAGTCGTTACGGATTGTCAGAAGCCAGTAAATCTGGCTCCAGTCTTGCCAAGAACTACCGTGTTACCCAATTAATGGGTTGTGGAGGTCTGGTAGGCATCCGCTTCACGTAAAATACTGGTATTCAGCTAAATCCGGTTTAACTGGAAGCCGACTTCAATATAGTTGGGAAAAGGTTAGGCAGATGATGAGTTGCACGAGTCCATCTTCAAGATTAAGCTACGCATTCCGAGATCAGTCTGTGGATGGGTGACCATTTTAACATACCGAGATTCCTACGTACCTCGGCATATAATAGCCAGCCGCCCGGGTCGATCTTCAAGGTTAAGCAACGCTTGCCATGGTATGTCTGTGGATGGGTGACCATTTTAACATACCGAGATTCCTACGTACCTCGGAATATAATAGCCGCCCGGGTCGATCTTCAAGGTTAAGCAACGCTTGCCAAGGTCAGTCTGTGGATGGGTGACCAGTTTAACATAGCGAGATTCCTACGTACCTCTTAATATAATAGCCGCCCGGGTCGATCTTCAAGGTTAAGCAACGCTTGCCAAGGTCAGTCTGTGGATGGGTGACCAGTTTAACATAGCGAGATTCCTACGTACCTCTTAATATAATAGCCGCCCGGGTCGATCTTCAAGGTTAAGCAACGCTTGCCAAGGTATGTCTGTGGATGGGTGACCATTTTAACATACCGAGATTCCTACGTACCTCGGAATATAATAGCCGCCCGGGTCGATCTTCAAGGTTAAGCAACGCTTGCCAAGGTCAGTCTGTGGATGGGTGACCATTTTAACATAGCGAGATTCCTACGTACCTCGGAATATAATAGCCGCCCGGGTCGATCTTCAAGGTTAAGCAACGCTTGCCAAGGTATGTCTGTGGATGGGTGACCATTTTAACATACCGAGATTCCTACGTACCTCGGAATATAATAGCCGCCCGGGTCGATCTTCAAGGTTAAGTAAGCAACGCTTGCCAAGGTAAGTCTGTGGATGGGTGACCATTTTAACATACCGAGATTCCTACGTACCTCGGAATATAATAGCCGCCCGGGTCGATCTTCAAGGTTAAGTAAGCAACGCTTGCCAAGGTCAGTCTGTGGATGGGTGACCATTTTAACATACCGAGATTCCTACGTACCTCGGAATATAATAGCCGCCCGGGTCGATCTTCAAGGTTAAGCAACGCTTGCCAAGGTCAGTCTGTGGATGGGTGACCAGTTTAACATAGCGAGATTCCTACGTACCTCTTAATATAATAGCCGCCCGGGTCGATCTTCAAGGTTAAGCAACGCTTGCCAAGGTATGTCTGTGGATGGGTGACCATTTTAACATACCGAGATTCCTACGTACCTCGGAATATAATAGCCGCCCGGGTCGATCTTCAAGGTTAAGTAAGCAACGCTTGCCAAGGTAAGTCTGTGGATGGGTGACCATTTTAACATACCGAGATTCCTACGTACCTCGGAATATAATAGCCGCCCGGGTCGATCTTCAAGGTTAAGCAACGCTTGCCAAGGTCAGTCTGTGGATGGGTGACCATTTTAACATACCGAGATTCCTACGTACCTCGGAATATAATAGCCGCCCGGGTCGATCTTCAAGGTTAAGCAACGCTTGCCAAGGTAAGTCTGTGGATGGGTGACCATTTTAACATACCGAGATTCCTCCGTGCTTCGGAAAGCACGTTAAGCCGTTGGTCCCGGCTGTCATTTGTAGATCTCAGGCAGTCTTTACGGATTGTCAGAAGCCGACAAATCTGACACCTACAGTCTTGCCAAGGAGTATCGTGTTACCCAGTATTGTAGGGTTGTAGAGGTCTGGTAGGCAGCCGCTCCAATCCCGTTTGACTGGAAGCTGACTACAATATAGCTGGGAAAAGGCTAGGCAGATGATGCTTCATGGTACAAAACTGAAATAATTTGCGGAAAACACTTAATCGCATTACAGTTGGCAGAACTGGGCACAGATTACAAACATAATTTTGTTTCAATTTCCATTATCCACTAGGGAGACGGTCTAAGTGACATCCCGGCACTTAATAGAATTTAGGATTCCCAAAAAATAAAAAAATCCATAATTATATTTTCGTCACACATTTACCTACCCTATTCATAGACGGCCTAAGCATCTGCCTGCCTGTTCATTAAATATTGTCACATGACAGACCCATTCGCCACTTTGACACATTTGCGCATTGGGGATAATTTAGGCGGCTGATTAACCGCCATTCAATGAAAAGGACAATAAAACGGCAGAGTTACTCTCTCAAGGACCGTCAGCCCCAATTGGGGCCAAATGGTATTGTCTGTCTTTATTAATATACGAGTATGCTTAACCTTTTCCCAACTATATTCGGATCAGCTTCCGATCAACACGGCGAAGTCGCGGTATGTAAAATAATATGGTCACCTATTCACAGAGCCACCTAGGCAAGAGTTGGTAAACCATGAAGATCGACCCGTGCGACTGTTATTATTAAGCTACGAGCTCCTCATTTAATAAGTCTCCTCTTTCAGTACCTACTAAATATCGATTTAAAAAATTCGATTATTCTTACACAGTAAATCGATTCTATAAACCCGGTAGAACTATTTAACATAAAATGTAATAAAAATTAATCGGTGTTCTGTAATCTGCAATTGTCAGGGAAAATCAAAGAAACTGTTTCTTTTTGCTGGCTGGACAAAATTAAGAATCAACTTTATTCATCAGTTTCTTTGTTTCGTAGTTTGAAGACTACCTACCACCGTTCATTCGATAGTCGGTTTTGTTGATCTACCTCGAGGTAGGTATGTACCAGGAGATTACCCGGGCTAATCAGCATTTCAACCGGAAGAGATGATAGAGTGCCCTGCATTAGGTACCCTCTTCCTATTTTCTTAATTTTGAGATCAGGATACGCAAGGTATTACCAACAGATATTTTTCGACATCCACGCGAACGAAGTCGCGGGCACAGCTAGTCGTCAATACGAATGAAATAAGCCCAAACACTTGGTAGTTCCTACATACCGATGTGAACTTCCTTTGACTTTCTGTCGTCTCCATCATCAGGTCTGATCCAAATCTTCGTTGTTTTGTAGTACCTATCACCCGATATACAAACGAATATCAAGTTTTTACCAGATGCGTGCCTACAATTTTCGAGAGTTGCCCTCGATTTCTCAGGGTTTCCATCATCAGATCCTGACGTGGTGGGACCATCTCGGAAGAATACCCTTTCATATAAAAAACATTTCATCATTCATCGAAATCGGATCGCAAACGACGAAGTTATCCGCGAACACACATAAAAAAAATATATATACGCTGTCGAATTGAGAACCACCTTCTTTTTTAGAAGTCGGTTAAAAATACAATTATGATAATCAGAGTACACAGTCTCAAAGATCCACACTAAACAGGGTGGTAAACGTGAAGACGATGTATATTGGTGTCTGAAATGATCTTCTGAAGAACCACACAGATTGAGTGGATTTGTCCAGGCAGTGCACGCATTTGCAGTAATTGTGAAGCTCAACTCAACAATTATAAAATTAACTAGAGCGACTTTGAACTTTTCATTTTAGTTTTGTCAATGTTTTGACATTTGTGTTAGGAATGTAAAAAAAAATCCGAGCTAAAACCGGACCGAGGCCATAAAGCCGCAATTATCACCCTACCCCAGGTGATCCGGACAAACATCGCAGTATTCACAGTACTTACAAGTAAAGAGAAGCGAGCAGTGTCCTTGATATAGTCTGTACTAATATTTATATAAAGCTGACGAGTTTGTTTGTTTGTTTGCTTGAACGCACTAATCTCAGGAACTACTGGTCCGATTTGAAAAAATCTTTCAGTGATAGATAGCCCATTTATCGAGGAAGGCTATCACGCTAAGACCAACAGGAGCGGAGCGGTAATGAAAATAGTGACGCAGACGAAGTTGCGCGGGTCAGCTAGTAACGAAATAAATGTTGATGAGATGTTTAAATATTATTGAGATGTTAAGTGCCTTAAACTATTAACTGGGTGCAGTAAAATTCTCCCAATTAAACTTTTCCTTGTTGAATCAGTAGGTCTACTGTGTACACTACATTAATACGAAAAACTTTATTACGTCCCATATTTCCAATCACAAATACGAATTTCAAAATACCGATTTTCATAATTCCGAATGGTTCAAAATGTCTAATATAACAATTCCAATTTATCATTCATCCTTTTTTTATAATTCCGACATATCAATATTCCTAATGATTATTCTTCGGACGTATGAAAATCGGAAAACAAACAAATCGCATTTAAGACTTTCGGCAAAATAAGTTTCGTGATTTTTAATAATAGACATTATAATTCCTAGGTAGGTATTATGAAATTCGGACTTTTGAAAATCGGAATATCAAAATTCAGAATAAAATATTTCGGAGTATTTGGGTGTTCCCAGGTCTACTATTTATAGTTTGAATATCATCTTTCAGATCACTGATGAATAAATCATTCAATGGCTTAAGTAGTATGAAAGTACACTAAAATGTTAAACTACTAACCTTTTTCCCAGTCCTAGCATTAAAGATGTTCTCTCCCCTCTTCAGCATACCCTGGTAACATCTCAAATACGTGAGCTGACCGAACTTGCTGACTTCCAACTTGAAAGCCAAACCAACAAACGGCTTCTTATCATTCCTCGCAGCATCCAACAGTATTGTCTGTGCCTCTCCCTCTTTATCTTCATTTATTAAAGCTGTGTTTTCCACTTCGCCAGGATGTGGTAGGTAATCTAATACTGCGTCTAGTAGAGGTTGAACACCTTTGTTTTTTAATGCTGTGCCAACAAGTACTGGAGTGAAGGTACGTTTGAGAGTTGTGCGGCGGACCGCCTGCTTTATATCACCTACTGTTGGTGTTTTTTCTTCGAGGAATAGTTCTCCTGGAAATTATAAGATACCAAATTAGTTTTAATGCACAAAATTTGACCACTGTCAATATTTAGAGTGTACATTATGTGGTTCACGTCAAGTAACGAGGTTTGTAGCAACCAGGTGTGTTAACTAGAATCACATCCAAACCATACGCTTTTACAGTAGTGAACTTGTGACTTATATACCTATTGAAATAAGGTTCAAATTGCACACACACTACACACACACACACGCACACACTTTTAATGTTGAAATTAAACTCACCTAGACTTTCATCAACATTAGACAAATGCTCAATAAGCTCATGCCTCCTTTCTTGAACTTCCGTCCTCCTGTTTTGAGGCACTTCATCATAACGAATCTTCTCTCCATAATCTCCTTCAAAGTAGATGGCTCTCTCTTCAATCAGATCTAGGATACCTTGACATTCTTTTTCAAGACCTATTGGGAGCTGAACAAATGCAGCATTGTGATTCATTTTGGAACGCATTTGTTTTATTACCCTGGAAAGTTTAATAAAATCAATATTACTGCAAGTACCTTCTAAGTAGCAAGCACTAATCTCCGGAACTACTGGTTCGAATATAAAAATTCGTTTAGTGTTGGATAGCCCATTTATTGAGGAAGGCTATAGGCTATAACATCAGGCTACGACCAATAAGAGCAGAGCATTAATGAAAAGTGTCACATAGACAAAGTTGCATGGGACAGCTAGTTGAGAATATATAGCTATGTTACAAGACATGCTTGTGATAACCACAGCCATTATTTGCACACAGAAGGGCTGGAGCTTTTGGTGGAAGTTTTCTACAAAAAAAAGGGTGTTATTTAAATTTTCACTTACCTTTGCGGATTGGCCCCCAATCTATCAAGCTTGTTAATAAAAGCCAAACATGGTACATTATATCTCTTCATCTGCCTATTAACTGTTAACGTCTGGCTCTGTACTCCGCCCACAGCGCACAATACAAGCACAGCTCCATCTAACACTCTCAGAGCACGTTCAACTTCTACGGTGAAGTCTACGTGACCTGGTGTGTCTATGATGTTGATGTTGTGGTCTTTCCAGATTGTGTAGGTGGCGGCTGATTGGATGGTGATCCCTCGTTGACGCTCCAACTCCATTGAGTCCATAACAGCACCCACATTGTCTTTGCCTTTAACCTGATAAATTAATTGATTTCGTGAGTTGACAGGGGTTTGTATTTTCATTTACCAGTCAGAATTGGTGGAGTTAATGCTACCAACTTAAGTTACTTCGTCTACTTGATTATACAGCCTAAAGCTCTATTTCAAAGTTTTATAAATATCCTCTTTATTCTTAAATAAAAGTGTTTCAAAAACTGCTTATTTTTTCTTTGTTCTTTATGATATTTAAGAATTTTATATAGTTCTGGCATAGGGTATGTATTCCTTTTTCGTACAGGTTTACCCTTGCAGAAAAATATTTCTCGATATGGGCCTCTGAACAGCCTAAATATATTTTGTAATATTATTCTATTTGTAAAATAGAACGAGGGAATTAAACAGCGCTGTTGTCTCTTGATCACCGCTGTGCGATCGGTATACGCCGATGTAAATAAAATTCTCCACGCCTGTGTCCAAAAGTAGCCATATGGCAGAAAAACCCGATTTCTCAAAGCAACGGAGACGACGACACAAATGTCATCACGGACGTACACACAGACCCCAGCCTGCTTCTTGAACTTGTGTTCCAGAGAGTAGCCCGGGTAGTTGAGGTACGCCACGTCCGACGGGGTTGTTATCTTCGTCTCCGTTAGGAAAAACAGGTGTGGCTTCTCGGTCTCAAGGTGGTGATGGACCGGATCGAGATTGGAGTGCAACCCCCTAATATTAGTGAGTTGCACTTTTAGTGGGAGGAGGTGCAGCCGATGTTTTACCATGTTTTTCTTCTTTGCTTTGGTCATCATGAGAGTAGATGGGGAGAAAAGTTGAACTGTCGAGGCGCTGCTCAGTGAACCAAGTGGAACACTAGAGCTAAACCGACCTGTGGGGAACTCATTTGGAGACTGCGGGGACGCCCGAACCCCCCCGGATATGGCCACCGGGTCCTCCCATCCAGTCGCCGGCTGGCACAGTGGAACATACCGGGATTTTTCGCTAGTTGGCGGGGCAGCCTTTCACACGTGGCTGACGTGCTACTTGGGCCCCCTACTAACTGCGGTCGGCCAACGGCTGGCACCGTGCTTCGGATCCCGCTACCCTCCAAAATGAGTTACCCAGAAAGCCCAGCCCAGTGACCAAGACCGGTTCTGAGCAGAGCAACTGACAGTCTCCTTCTCCCCCAGAGGCACTGGCACTCCCGCACACCGACGGAACACAGCAAGCTGCTTGGCGCCGGACTTCGGCGGGATGGTGGTAGCGAGCGAGGCGGCTCCATGCGGAGCCTACCACCGCTTTTAGTGGGATCGTTCTGCCGTACCACAGGCAAGCCTGTGGTGCCGTTGCCCGGGGTGGACCGCGAGGAGGTAGATCCAAAACCACCCCTAACATTGTAATATATTATAACTTGTTCACAAAACTGTCATGTTAGAACATACCGGGATTTTTCGCTAGTTGGCGGGGCAGCCTTTCACACGTGGCTGACGTGCTACTTGGGCCCCCTACTAACTGCGGTCGGCCAACGGCTGGCACCGTGCTTCGGATCCCGCTACCCTCCAAAATGAGTTACCCAGAAAGCCCAGCCCAGTGACCAAGACCGGTTCTGAGCAGAGCAACTGACAGTCTCCTTCTCCCCCAGAGGCACTGGCACTCCCGCACACCGACGGAACACAGCAAGCTGCTTGGCGCCGGACTTCGGCGGGATGGTGGTAGCGAGCGAGGCGGCTCCATGCGGAGCCTACCACCGCTTTTAGTGGGATCGTTCTGCCGTACCACAGGCAAGCCTGTGGTGCCGTTGCCCGGGGTGGACCGCGAGGAGGTAGATCCAAAACCACCCCTAACATTGTAATATATTATAACTTGTTCACAAAACTGTCATGTTAGACACACAAGCAATGACTCAGGGTGCTACGAGCGATCATAGCACCCTGAGTCAAGTGAAGCAGGGAGCAGATAAAGATGGCATCTAGGTGAATTTTGCCAGATCAAAAAATATGGATTTAGTAGTAATTATAAATTATCAGAATAAGATTTGCTGTTTAACTGAATTTTATTAATTAGCCGAATGCACCTTATAATTAATTGGCCATCACAAGATTTAAACAAGGCTACTTATACTATATGCATAATTTTTAGTTTTTATTTCTTTTCGTTTTTAAATCTGATCTATATATAAAGCTGAAGAGTTTGTTTGTTTGCTCAGGAACTACTAGTCCGATTTGAAAAATTCTTTCAGTGTTAGATAGCCCATTTATCAACAAAGGCTATATATAGGCTATATGTCATCACGATAAGACCAATAGGAGTGAAGCAGTTATGAAAATTGTGACGCAGACGAAGTTACGCGGGTCAGCTAGTAAATAAATAATTAAGCTTTTTGCAGTCTGATGCAACAATGATACTAGGAATGAAACAGTAGTTCTAAATTAAATTATTGCATACCTCGTGCATTTGGTCTATTCTGCCGGTGTAGAATAATATTCGCTCTGTAAGCGTAGTTTTTCCTGAATCGATATGGGCAGATATTCCAATGTTCCGGATTCTTTCCAAAGCCTTGTGGTCGGCATCTTTGATGTGGGACGAGAATCTCTGTAACACATCACATAGAACATCACTCTTAAGTTATTTAATTACGATTTGTTTCAATAATTCAAGAAAAATAAAATTACGTAAAAACAACCGGATAAATCCCGAATAAATTTAAAGATGTAGAACTCAAATTTACCTCGATTTGTGAAACGTTTGATTTATTTGCACGTCTTAGAACGTTTGTTAACCGTATGAAGTTTGATATCGTCATTTTGCTTTCAATAAAAATTAAATTATCACAGAATTTCCAGAATTTTTAGGTTATAGCTTCATGTCAATGTCATGTGGGGCGCAGGGCAGGGACTGGAGAGAAGGGGAATAGACACGAGAAGAGGACTAGAGGATAACCACAGATAGAACAATACCTTAGCGCATACACGGTGCAAGTAGAGTGGTCTAGTGCAAGCACTAGTACAATCGCAGTTGCATTGCATTTGAATAACTTCCATCTATCTACTTCTATTTTTATTAATTGATGGATAAATCTACAAAGCACTAGAACAAAAAGCTGTAACAAAATCATATTTCCATCGATTTATTTATTTATTTATTTTATTTATTATACACTTTATTCTACACCAAAAGTATGAACAAAAGAGAAACTTGAAACTAAACACATACAATGGGCGGCCTTATCGCATTCCGCGATCTCTTCCAGACAACCTTCATTTATTCGTGTGATTGATTCCGTTTTGCAATGCTAGAGAGAATTATAGTACAATAACTCGTTGGGAATTTAATAAAAACATACAAAAGATTAAGCATCTCTCACAACATGAAATTTTGAAATCAACAGCTAAATGTTTTGATTTACATTTTATTTGGTTTATCCACAGACATATAAATAGTACTATTTATATGTCTGTGGGTTTATCAGATATTTTTTTAACATCCAGATAAACACCAGAGAACAAGTCATAAACTGGTGAATAGCAAGCCTTATTCCATTGAGAACTAGATGTACTGTGAAGTTAGCCATTGGTCGTCACTCTCATTAAGTTGGCAACAAATGAGCAATAGACAAAAAAACAGTTTCTTTCCAGTTCAAAAAGAATATGGCCGTGTTGGGGCCGTGTGTAAGTGTAAATATGAATGGGCACAATAATATTCATAGTCAGTTAACAAAATCGTTAGAGAGAATTTTGGAAGATGCTTACTTGAGTGGTGAATTAAAACTAAGTGGACGCAAGTTGAGAGAGTTTCCTAAACCAGTGAAGTATGACCTGAGCGATACAGTTGTTGCTGGTAAGTCGAGTTTTATAAATAAATCGTGCTGCATTTCTATGCGTTTTACGTATAATATTTTATTTTGGGGCTTGTTTTATGTTCTGTAAGTATAGCGGAGTGTTTTAGAGACGTAACTGTGTTATTTTTGTATGCCGGCGTCGTAGCGTCGCGGTGCCTTTATTTGTCATCAAATCGATCGAATATGATAACCACTTGAAACAGGAATTTCGATCCGATAGTCACCTGCATTTCTAAGAAACGGAGAGGGAAAATAATATACGAAACTTGTTTTTACGATACGATATTTAGTCGATACATAATTTTGTCTTTTTCGTTATCGAACTGGAGATAGCCATCGTCCGTTCTGGCCATGTGATCGGTAAAACATACAGTTATTCAGTGTTTTTGAGACAGTACTGCGCTATTCAGGTTAGTGGAAGCAATAATACATGCTACTTTATGTTTACAAATATCAAAAGTATTGAAACACCATTAACTACTCAAAAGTACACTACTGGAGCCCTCATGGTATCTATTGACTGATTCATGAAAGAAACCCAAGGAACATAGTTGTATTGGTTAATCAGGATACATCAAGACTAGATTTCCTGTTAACAATGTGGGTATAGCACAAAAGTTCATGTAGATAGCAGAACAACAATATTTTATGTATCATATTCTTTAATACTATGGGTATATCATTAAAATAAGAGGTTATAAAGTATTATTAAAAGATGATACAGCCTCAACAATTCTGTATATAATTATTCAAAAATAAAATGTGCAGCTGCACATATTTTTGTTGGAATCAGGTACTTAAATCATGTCATAATGCCGGCTCATATCCATAATGCATTGGAATACCTAGGTAGGATTAAAGGGACTTCTTATAACAAATCTTAGTCATAGGATGGATGTTATAAACTGCAATTTCCTCCCAATACATTGTAGGTGCATACAGTCATGTAGCCTGCTTTATACAGGAAAATATCCTGGGCCTTGGGGATTTATTGTCCTTTATTGTCTATAGCAACAGTAATACGGGAATTTTACTATGTTGGCAGTTTATCAATTTTTCTTTAAGTATCTTTCTGAGAAAGTTTGATAACATGTATGCATTATATTTTATTAATCAGTGGTTGGATATCTTTGAGTTCTAAAATGATTATTTATTTTGATAACACTTTAACTTGCATAAAGAAATGTGTACAAACAATGCTACTCACATGTTTTCAATTAACAGACATTCTTCACAATATTAATGAGGTGTTAATTTTTTTACTGCCTCAGAAAGCACCATTATTAATATTCTATGATAAGAACTTCTTACTTGACCAGCTTGGGAATTAAAAAAGAATCCTCTATTGTCTATTTCCATAACAGCTTCTAACTTCAAATTTAGATGTAAAGAGTTTATTAGGCGAAAATGTCCCTAATGGCTTTATGTCGGTGACTTGTGCCCATAACTGGTTTCTTTTATTGCTACAGGCGCGGAGGCGCCATGAGATACGAAGTAGGCTATTCTAAAAAAAAATAACATTTTTTATTTCGCCATTTCGCCGGTTTACGGTCGTGGGCGGAGAGCGCGCGTGTTTATATTTTGTAGTTCAGACAGGTCAGTACGCACTGACCTGTCTGAACTACAAACATTATTACGCAATAATGTTATGTTATGATGACCGGTGTGTAGTTAATAATTCATCTTCTTAAAATAACGGAAATAAACGCTATTTTGTGACTATAAATACCCATCAAAGGAGGCATGCTAGCTACTCCTCGTCCGTCATAAAAGTAAGATAAAATGCTGGGTAGGTATAGAATTCTTCCGTAACTGGTGACTGACTGAGTGACTGACAGACAACGCGCAGCCGAAACAACTAATCGTAGAAAGCTAAGAGAGGATTTCCCGAAATTCCAACGGAATCGGGAAAAATGGGATATGCGCGTACGAAGTCGCAGGTAAAGCTAATCCGACTATAAGCACCGAAAGAAATAACGGACAGAAGATTTGTTGCATACGAAAATGCGAAAGATCAGTTTTCAAACAAACACCTATAATGACTAATAAGTAAAATATCAGTAATAAATCGTAATACACAGCAACCACCTACGCTCCCACAACCAGTTCTCCCCGGTTGGTTTTACAACTTGCGTGGGTTTACAAGATTCCCCGGTTATCTTTTACACCTCCAACAACTGTAAACTTTATCCGACTATGCAAGAACAGCTGTACAGTTTTCTTAGCTAATAATGCCGGTAGTTATTGTGAAGTCGTGTTAGTCTATGTAATGTATGTAGTTACCAATAAAACGTTTTCTTAGGAGATGTAAATGTTTTCGCCTTGGGCATCATTCATTGTAGCGAAATAAAACGATACCTATGTTATTGTACAGTGTTGCAGATTGTCAGTGCTGCTAAAAATATCAGAGATCGATATGAGGCTGAACTAGCTCAGCGTGTTTAACCAGAGATGTGCGAGGATTTCATTTACCTAGCCTCGCTCAGTGCAAGCTATTCTATTGATTCATCACAAACACATCCTTCGCTTCGCTCTTCGGACATCTCTAGTGAAAACGCAGCCTTCGGCTGTTAGGTTATGGGTCCAGGGTAATTTCAAGAAGGCTAGCGGCCCGACAATCCTACGCATTAATCTGGCCTTACAATATTGATGACGGCACCTGTTTATACTCCCCAGTAGTCCCCAACGGGATTTACTTCAATTCTAGAGAATTACATTAAAAGACCGACGAAGTTAATCATACTGTAAGTTGGTAGAAATCATGAATGAACCCATTCCCACATTTAGTCCACCATAAAAAGCAAAACCTTAGGCAAACTTTCAGAAAGAAATGGACTGAAGTCACATGGACTTATAAAACCACTAGTGGACGTCACGCGGTTTCACCCGCGTAGTTCGCGTTCCCGTGGGAATACGGGGATAAAATATAGCCTATGTTACTCCCTGATAATGTAGCTATCCATTGCTGAAAGAATTTTTCAAATCGGTCAAGTAGTTTCGGAGCCTATTCATTTCAAACAAACAAACAAACAAATCTTTCCTCTTTATAATATTAGTGTAGATAAGCCCATGGCATTTCATAATAAAATTATCTCCATAATGTTATCGAACCGTTAACGCTTAGACAAAGCGTGTGTGTTCACTCAATGATAATCAGATTCGAAAAGAGAGAGTAGCGCGTGTTTAATTTGTATGCTAAATACGGAAATGTACAGTACAGAGCCTGGGTTGAGTTCATCTGAAGTACCTACTAGCCTACGGTTGTACTGTCGTGTCTATTATTTTAACTCCACACGTTTTATTCTAGGGATGTAACTAACACGTTATCAGTGCGCTATAGAATCAGGAAAGTCGAGTCGTTACAAGAATCCTGAGCTAATATTATTATATCTAGCCTGAACTGTCGTCCCACTGCTGGGCAAATGAGGAGATGGAGGGAGCTCCATCCTTAGCTAAAACAATATTAAATACTGTAATAGGTTAGTTTCCACCATCAATAAATTGCGAATCTGTTTAGTCCGTCAGTTAGAGTATTGAAAAATAATAGACACGTATTTTTTGTTTTTGTAAATAAATGAATATTGACAATGATAAAACGCATCAAAACTCGGGAGTGGGTGCTCGTGACGTCAGAATGCACTAAAAATTATACCACGGCGTGACGTGACGTAATGAGAATTTTAAAAGCGTCGTATCTTCGTCATTTAACTTAACAAAAGAAAAAAACGGGTCAAATATTTTTTGATAATCTAACTGACGGACTAATTAGATTTTTTCAGTTGACAAGCCTAATGTCACGTTAAACATAGATCTCGCTGCTACTGAAAAACAAAATTCTTCCATGCAAAGAAAGCTCTTAACGACCGCCTCTGAAATCAAAACGAAACTTCCCTCACAACAATTTCTAAATAACACACAAAAATAAATGAAACACAAAAACTTTTTTCCTCCATTCTTGGTTGCTAGTGAAAAGGTCAAAGTAATCATTAAATCGCTATTATTCCCTTTCTGAGAAGCACTCCACTTTGTTAAAAACTTACTTATTCACTACATTTTGCAACCTCGCTAAAGCTTGACTGATTAGTGCCTATCCTTAAAAGGAGGTTTACTTCAAAAACAAGAGAACTTCGTAATCTCTTTATCTTCGTAGACAATGACGCAACTTCCTCAGAACTCTTGGCTATATTTTTTGTGTCAGCTAAAGTATTGTGTTTCAAGTTAACAGTACAGGTACTGGAGCTTGCAAGGAAAACGGTTGGTTGTATCAATTCCTAAAAGGTTTTATGGCGAGTACTCGGCGAGCTCGAATTTTACCCCTAAATGACATGTGGTATTTTAACAAGGGGCGAAAATTGGTTGGTCATTTACTATCTATACTTAATATATAAAGCTGAAGAGTTTGTTTGTTTGCTTGCTTGAACGCGATAATCTCAGGAACTACTGGTCCGATTTGAAAAGTTCTTTCAGTGTTAGATAGCCCATTTATCGAGGAAGGCTATAGGTCATGTATCATCACGCTAAGACCAATAGGAGCGGAGCAGTAATGAAAATTGTGACGCAAACGAAGTTGCGCGGGTCAACTAGTAGTAAAATAAAAGCCAAGTTTACTTGAAAAACGTTCAAATTGAAGTCGTAATATCATCTCAGCGACAGTTATTCAAATACTTTCAAAATGAAGGAAAGAAATAAAAAAAACTGTTTCACATGAAAGTGACGCACATCAAATTGGTGTATGACAAAAGCCAAAATGTGTTTTTGACATCTTGCGAACTACCCCTCTGATACAGGTGTCCTCTATTTTCATTAAAATAATGTTGCTTTGAAATGTAATCATAGCAATACATCGTCCCTCTGTCCTTTGTGGCTTCTGAACAATGAGCCTTGATCATAATAATCACAGTAGCAGGTGTGAGACCCAGTATATCAAGTATTAATTACCCTCCACTATTTACATTTCATAGAAATCCAACCGGTAACCACAACATAGTTTGGTATGCATTCATAGTCATGCTTTGACATCATTCAAGTGTCATCATCGTAGACTCATTTGCTCCTATCCGCAGCATCATCAAACTTGGGGGGTACTCTCTAACGAAATACGTAGTTTCGGGCTTAGTTTCGGGCGGGCATTTTCTACTCCGTATCACCTAACCACTGAGAACTAATGATAACACGATCTGACAGTTACTGTGAAATCGTGTTGTCATTCATTCTCAGTTCGGGTTCGGGACTAATCGTAAGTCTGTAGGTGATACGGAGTAGAATACGCCCGCCCGCAACTAAGCCCGAAACTACGGATTTCGTTAGAGAGTAGCTCCCTGGTCCCTCGAGCCGGATTACTGGTCTCTGTTAGAGCAGTTATCTCATAATTAATTAATCATAGTAGGTACTACGCATCTTATGTCATTATCATTATCAAGGTCTTTAAACAAAGGAACGGATGAGCGTTTTAATTGAACTTGCTATTAAACAACGAAGTACTTACTAACAACACGATAACAGAAAAAGTCTTGTTTTTAATTAAAAACGTTGTTGTTAATAAAATCGCTACGGCCAACTTTATTGAAGGGAAACTGAGTACCAAAAAATGTGCCCTGTATTTTTTGAGGTATTCCAAATTGGTTCGAAATTCAAGGACGAAGAAATAATTATGTTACTGGTTGCGTTATTCTAAAAAAAACCGGCCAAGAGCGAGTCGGAGTCTCATACGAAGGGATCTGTACCATAAACCGAAAAAAAAAACTCGTGTTTATGTATGGGAGCCCCTTTAATTTTTGGTTCAATTATTTTTATTTGTTGTCATAGCGGCAATAGAAATACACACTCTGTGAAAATTTCAACTGTCTGTCTATTACGGCTCTTGAGATACAGCCCGCTGACAGACAGACGGACGGACAGCGGAGGCTTAGTAATAATAGAGTTCCGTTGGTTACCCTTTGGATACAGAACCCTAAAAATGTTACTAATAAAAGAAACAGAGCTGTCTTTTGCCTGAATAGGTAGATTTGTTGAAGTTTGGTAAAACTTGGTACATATTTTAACTGTTCAAGGTTCTAAGTAAGCACTAACAAAGGCTAATTACCGAAGTTTCGTTAAACAAACAAGTGTTGTGAATTTTAGCGATTTCTGGTATTTCGTTCATTAATATAATTTTACTGACGCAAGCTGAATGCAAAGGTCAAGTTTAATATTACGTGAACAAATAATATCGGTTGAGTCAGAGGCTGAACTAATTTTATGCAGACTATTGATGTCAAAATTTCCATTTTATTTGCATTCTCAGACTTTATTTAGTACTAGTGGACGTCACGCGGTTTCACCCGCGTAGTTCCCGTTCCCGTTCCCGTGGGAATACGGGGATAATATATAGCCTATGTTACTCCCTGATAATGTAGCTATCCAATGCTAAAAGAATTTTTCAAATCGGTCCAGTAGTTTCGGAGCCTATTCAATTCAAACAAACAAACAAACATACAAACAAACAAATCTTTCCTCTTTATAATATTAGTGTAGATGTAGATTTAGATTTAGGTAAATAATTATCTATTAATTAATAAACAAGTCCGAAATATCGGAAGATATTCGAAAATTAAAATTGTAAAATGTTATTTTAGAACACCAACGTCTAAGCTACCAATTCTGTAGGTTTTATATAGCAAATGACCACGAGTGAAAAGTCGTAGAACAGCTCATCTAAACTAATATTCTATAGAAGTAAAATTGTTTGTTTGTTTATTATATGTTTAGGTTATTTCTGAAAATTTTGATCAGATTTTGCCAATTTCTTTACTTATAACCTACACTGACTGTTATAGACTTCTGCTTGGCTGTCAATTTTTCTCCCTAAAAAATATAGGCTTCTGTGGGATTGGTCACAGGAGTAAATGGCGCGAAAAGGCTAGGGAAAAAATGAAAGTTGCAGAGAAAGCAAAAGGCGTATCCCTAGAAAACTAGAAGCAACGCCAAAGTATTTAAACAGTTAGCAACTCACATCTTGAAACATACAGCTACCTACTAAAAATTCTCGTCATAACAGAGCAAAAATAAATACCATCTGGGACGCCAAGAATCAGGAACGCTACCTCAAATGAGGGAAGCGGATTATTATCCTTTTCCTTCCACTTTTAGCAGTTAAATACAGCTTTTCTCGCATTCAGGTCAACGTGGAGACTGAGTAGTTGATGAGGCATAATGACAAGCCTGCATGCATCAAGTTGCGCGCAATCTAGTTCAGACGACAGAGTAACTCCTGAAGGGTTCAAGGGGGATTCTATGGCATTGGATAAGCCCGGAGATTTGTTAGTAATTAGTAGATACTCTTCAGCCATTCACGTGATAGGTTTTTGACCTTTTTTGTATGTGAGATTTCAAATATTGTGTTATCATGACATCACGTCTGGATTACTCGAAGGGTTATTCCGAGGTCTCCCTAAGTACATTAAGATTTCGTCAATTTTGTTGCAAGTTCAATGTTATCTATACTAATATATAAAGCTGAAGAGTTTGTTTGTTTGCTTGAACGCGCTAATCTCAGGAACTACTGGTCCGATTAGAAAAATTCTGTGTTAGATAGCCCATTTATCAAGGAAGCTATAGGCTATAAGACCAAGAGGAGCGGAGCAGTAACGAAAATTGTGACGCAGTTGAAGTTGCGCGGGTCAGCTAGTGTATAATATGGGGTTTGCCTTCAATAGGGCACAAATTCTGACTGAGAGGCTGAGGGCTGCTACTTACAAATCCCTTGCTAAAAATACTGTGTCATTTTGCTAAACCCGAGAATCAATCCCACGACGACCTCATGTTCAGTGTCTGCTGCTACTACTACACGCAGTTGAGGCACTTCATAATGATAATAAACAATAACCAGTTTTTTACCAGACAATAAAAACAGTGAAAGAGCTTATTGCAAATAATAATGCACATCCAATTGATTCAATGAGGGAAACGCCTTGCGTGGCTGTCTTTCAAATTATTTCTCGCTTATATCTCGAAAGTGCTCTTGTATGTGCGATGAAAGTTATAATTGTGATTATTTACGCTTATCTGAAGATCTACTCTTAGATTAATAAGCAGACATGTAGTTAAGCATACTTGTTATACGGGCTGGTACTTTGAATGCTAGCAATTTAAATGAGATTTCTTCATCTGGATTAGAATAATTATTTTCTGTAAAATAGGCAGGCATTTGCTTAAAACATGATTCATGACATTAAAAAAAAAAACAAATTAATTAAAATATTTGTTTATTCATACTGTGGTAACAATGCAATTAGAAGGAAAATAAAATTTATTTCAACAAAATCATAACAGAAACGGCATAACGCGTATTTCCTGTTTATTGTTTTCAACACTCGTTTATTAGCACATTTCCCTGTGTGTATGTGCATTTATCACGGACACATGTGTCGTTTGCAAAGTTGTGTACTTCAACTTTACAAACAGACCACGGTTCATGTACTTAATAGCAAAATAGCGAGTACAGGCGACAGGTGCAACCGAGCGCGCTCGAGCGTATCCACACTCCGGATACGGGGGGGACGATAGAACCAGGTAATTCCAGTTGGCAACATACAAACTCCACTAACAAATTCTCGACTTTATGAGCCCAGCAATAAAGGCGCCAACTAAAATTAAAAAGCTAAATGTTGAACTAGAAAGGCACGGAAAAAAACAGTCCCCTGTTTGGAGATCCCATTCAAACGTTGACACTCATAACGCAGGTACCATAACAAGTTCATGTGGGTGGATGAGTGGGTGTTGTAAAAAAAGTAAACAAACCACCATATCGTTTCCATAGTCTGTTATCGTTTAGCGCCATAACTGTTCTATGGGATGACCTCTGTGTATTTTAATACGAGCCTTATCTCATCTGACCCTTTTAAATTTTCCAATACGTTGCTTCATTAGCTCGGCAAATTATCGTAAAATTAGCCCCAAGGGTAACTTGGCACATTAGTATTAATTATGCGTATTTAAATATTCGCAAGGACCATACTTTTGGCGAACTTTAAACTTTACAATGCATCATTCTTATTCGATTCGTTGGCCGGTCGTGATGCCAAGAATACTGATAGATGTAGACCGACTATGCGTGTTGAATACGAATCGGTAGGCTCGTGAAGACCTGTATTGTCTTTTCGTTTAGTCGGATAATTTTAGCGTGGTAATAAATTAGTATGCAGGTGGATACCAACTTCCTCCACGCTGGGCTCGTCTGGGCATGTCCTTAAATATTTACATAGGCGTAGGCGACACGGTGGCGCACTCATGGCCTGCTTGTTAGGTATTCAGACGAAAAAGGGTTAAATCCCTTCATTTTTACTATGGAATTTATGATGAACGAAAGCGAGGTATGCTTTTGCAACTTGTTTAATTAATTTAGCACTGGGTAGTGCTAAATAATATAAGTAGAAATGTAGTTAAAAAGAACTTCATATTTGCGCAGAGGAGAACTAGTTTGCATATATACTGTGTTTAAGTTTATTGCCTTCTAGTTAACTGCGATCAGATTGTTTTAAATTAAATACAAAGAGATCGCAGAACTTTATAGAGCGTTTGAACGATTTTCGTATTCGTAGAAAAGAAGTAATGATGAGAACTTAACGGGGAAATGCAATAAATTCGATTGTCAAAACTCGAAAGCATGAAGCGTGCGCACACGCAAAACAATCAGCAATCAATTTAAAACTTTCGTGCTGTAAACCACGCAGGCGTTACTCGAAACGAACGATAATAAATACATCGAGGCACGGAGTAAGAGCTACCGCAAGAACATTGATTATACTTATCCTAACCAAATAGCACTACCGTACAATTGTGAAAGTGGGTATAATCATTCTTCTTGTGCTCGGCTGGAAACAAATGACATTTGGAATGAACCTTCTTCAAAATCCCGCGTTCCCAGTCAAATGACTGATGCGTCACTGGTTCAGGAAGATTCATCCTGCCAATTACTCGAACTGTCGAATTTGCCAAATTAGCCTCCATCTACCGCGTTCTATTATGTCCTAATTAAGAACTTAACGTCCAGTTGCCTCATTACTGTCGGGTAATTGGATATACGCTTTATGATCATAGAAGATCAATTTCTCCAAAAATCGACTTCTAACACGCAAAACCGTCAGTAAAAGTTAGTAGTCTAATAAAACCTGCGATTTCTAACAGTTTGCGTGCCGACTACTCGTGGGAAGTGCATCGATTCAATTAAGAATATTAAATTAACTCCTCGGTACAGATCTGCGCCGGCGCACTTTATCCAGATCAAATGCGCGTGAGTTTAAGTCTCGATTGGCAAACACACAAGAAGGATTATGTTCAGCCATCTTGGCGTCATGTGTTCGAGTTATTGGTTTATTTTTGAGTGGATAATGCAATTACATTTTATCGAAGCGGACATATAAAAGAACCTTTGAAATTGACCGTTTAGTGTAGAGACAGTTTTAAAAGACGCTTTAGGGTTAATTACAGCCTGTGTTTTATCAACTTCGCCAAAATTAATACACAGAACCATTATCCCCAATTCTTTAATTTCCATGTCGTGACCACAACAATCAATAATCAACTCATGTCACAATATATCTACGGTTCACGGCCTCCACATTTTTTCTACTTCGTCATTCAATTAATTAGTGTTTTATGTTAGAAATCTCCAGGTAATAGTGTCATTGCTCGCCTGTGGCCACCGCTCAATTAATTTAGGTAATTGCCAACGATATATATATATTTAACAACGATAATGGGATATCCATTCTGGGAGTTGTCGGTCTTTTAGACTAATAAACCTCAATTATGTCAGGCTTTTGTACCTAACGCTGGAAATACTAATTCGGAAGGCGAAGCACTAGAACACCTAATATCTGTCCAATCTTTGTGGTGAGGTCAGATTTGATTGGCATTACTTAAGAACTTAGTACCGCTATGATTGATGAATGAGCTGTATGCTGTATTCAATAGGAAAACTGTCTGTATACAAACAACAAATTATTAAGAGACGGAAATATCAGCTTTAATGCAAAGCCATATAAGACTTGTGGTTTATAACTAGTGAAAGTTTAGACCATCACCCACTAGCCTTATAAAAACCAGTTTCATTTTTACTATTTCTTAATAAAACTGCTACTTACTATATAGATAAAGCAGATTTTTCACTCATAAAAGTTTCACCAGTTGGCACCCACAATCATGCCCGAAGTCTCTTGTGAATTAAATGTAGCTGTAGGGTTCCCAAAGGAACCAATCAATACTCAAAGCAAACAAGGAATAAGAATTTTGGACTACCCTAAATACGCTGCCCCTTTTCACTCGCCCTTTCCTTTCAAAGTTTCAACACATAATAAAGACCCACACGCACATATACCATTCTCATCGAAAACGTGCAGTTTCACGTTATTGATATTGCACTGCACTCTGACGTTTAGTGCTCTGCTGTTAGACATTTCTCGTCTGAGCGCGCTATTTGGCAATCGCATTAAAGTCGGCTGCAATCGCTTGATTCAGCTATCAAGCTTTTACATCTCATTCAAATGTTTCTACTACGCTAGACTAAAATTGGCAAATAAAAATCAACTGTCAATGCTCCAAAAGCTGAATTTATTGCATGAAAACGTTGACAGCCTTTTTCACTCTGCTGTGAAAAACGCGTCCCTCTTGATGTGGATAAGCAGCTTATACCAATATTTTCCAGTTATTGGTTGGAAGCAATCTCAATATTACCAATAGGCGGTAAATAATAATTCTAGCCACCCTCAGCCCCTCTCATCTCGCCCTTTACGTTTCGCCGCATCGAATGCTGCAGCGGCACCGGCACTGACCCACATCGTAGGCGTTAATTCAATGACTGGGTAGTGGGTACTCATAACAGGGCTGCTGTTTTCCTGTGCATGTTTTATCTTGATGACGTAATTTTCAGTATCATTTTCTTTTTTTTTTGTCGCTCTGATTGTAGCTTTCTGTGCAATTTTCTTGCTGCCTTAGTCTTTGTTCTCCGAATTCCTTGTTCGCTGCTGGTTTCAGTCATACTTCGTGTTATACATTGTGCATCTGCCTACAAAGAAGAGGACGACCTAGCTAGACAAATGAGAAAGGCCTCATTTGCGAAATCTAAAACCAAAATAGAAGTTACAGGGCAGTAAATATCGTTTCTGGCCTGTTTTGTAAGTGCCAGATTCGTTTAAAGGAACCGCTCCGCTCGTGCGATCATTAGAAAGCATACAACAAGTTCCCTGATCAAAGATATGGGCATTTGCTGATTACTAATAAAACGGTTGAAATATATTAATTTCATTTAGATTGAAATCTAAACGACCGCTACTTAACTCCTTCCATATTTTCATTTTCTATCGAAGCAAATAAAAACTTACTGAAGGAATGAAGTTTTATTTCCATTCTGCTTTATTTTACGCAAGTTTTCTCCACATAAAACACTACATGTTTTCAATTAGTTTTATTAGTGTGACTAGTAAGTTGTAGTATTAACATATTTGTTAGTCACGCGATTTGCAAAGCCATTTGTCAGTACAAATGAAAACATTTTGTCTACAAATTCCGTTGATTGTGTATAGTCGTAGTAAAACGTACAACTGAACTAGTTCATTATCTAGTAGTTCTACTACCTACTAAATGATCAAACTAGAAAGCAACTGGGCTATCACCAATAAACTTATCTAGTGTCTCTAATTCATTAGCGAGGATATCTTCAGCACATAGATTAGGCTTGAAGCTTTTCGTCTTCAAGTCATTCATCAACAGCATCCCTCCGATATCTGTTTCCACTTGACGGGCTATCCTTTTATCAGCACATGTGTTGGTAATTAGAAGCCAGGCTTTAAGAGACGTGCACTGAAGTACTTCGGATTGTAAAGAATCGGAGAGGTAAATTTACTTTGGAAACTGAAAAGCAAGTCTGATGAGATTTGGTTTCTACCTTCCTTTCCTTAGTTAGAGCTTTTAAAGAACCTCTTGCAACTTTTTCACATCATAGAAGGACTATATTGTTTTTAATTCGATCAAACTGCGTAGCCTTTTCCGAACTGTTCTGTGTTCGACATCCAGCCTAACAGGATGCTGCTGGATACCAGTATTTTTTTTGACCTTCGCAACCCAGCTACTGGGTACGATACACCTTGCCAAGAATGTCAGATATTAGGACTTCTGATGACGACTGTCAGGCGTCTCGGATTTTTTTAAATATCTGCTTGCAAATATTTTCCTCTGATTTCTGCTTTTGCTGTTGCCAAATCCAATGATTTGGTAGCTAATATACTTCCTTACTACAGTAACCAATTTCCACAATTTGTAATATTGGTAATCCTTAAACATTCAAACGTTATTCGTAAAATCTATCAATAGCTCGATATACCCATTACCCACAGCTTTCATAGCCCAGTTATGTAATTGTGCTTTATGTTCTTGGCGATGGCTTGTGTAATCTCTCCTTCGACGTTATGACTGTTAATTGTGCTAACGTCCCATAAAATGTACTTTGGTTTAACGTCATTGGGCCTTTTTTTTTTTGGGTGGCTCGCCGTCCGATCAGAACCAGGCCCGAGTCGACGGCGCGCTGTGTTCCACGCGCGCCTCAAAGAGCTGTCAGCATAGAAGACGGGGCCCGCTAGGGCCAGTGCCTGCCGGGTTTGCGGAATCTGTTTAAAAGAGTCACCGCGGCTCTGGAACGCAAAGGGCATTAGGAGGAACACGGATGGGTTTTAGTCAGTAAGAGTCTGACACTCCCTTCTGCTTCACCCAGAGCGGGAGGAGTCATTTGATGATTTCCCATCCTTAAAAAAAAAAAAAAAAAAAACAAAAAAAAAAAAAAACGTCATTGGGCCTATGGTCTTAATTTACTAATGATTGATGTAAGTTTGGACTTGGCTTGTGTTCAGGTTGACTACATTACGCCTGATCGGCTTGTTTCGTTCGTTCTTTCTCGTATGTTACAGCGATGATAGTATACATTTTTTGTGGGTTTATTGCCATTTTTCGTTACTTCATTGTTTGTTTGCTAATAGTATCGTGTTCTGGAATTGTGTCTATTTGTCAACATCCGAGCCCAACTGTAATTAATGACCGACATTTGTTTCAGTATTCAAAATAGAATCTGGTAGTCGAACGGATTTCTTGTTGAAACATTCGTTTCCGACAACACTTTATCTATTCTCATAGAAAACACTGATTTATACGATACTTGCTGTTCATATACGGATGAAATGTGAATAATTTGCGGCAGAATGTCAGAGATGAATACTCAGTTGTATCGTGGCTTCAATGCGGCAAGACTTGCGCAAGAAAATAGCATTGTGAATAGGACAGTTTGCTCGCCTGAACTTTCGGTGCTTTGTCTACAACATTGAGAATGCATCGTATAACATAAATGGGCGTACACGGCTCAAATAATTCCCATTCACGATTTATACGACTTGGAAAGCTGCTACGTTGATTGTAAAATTATCAGGCAGTAACATTACTTCATCGGTCTTTATGGGTTGAGTTGAAACGTTTCATATTGCGCTTTCCTATAAATTGTCCTATGTTTGACTTTGCTAATGTCGTAGTTAAAATAAGACAACACCTTTGAAAATAGAACCATATAGATAATATTTAAGTAACAAGCCCTTTGTCTCCATAAATGCTAATAAGTCATCCTCACTTCCACCACCAACCCTTTAAGACGTGTAGACCTTGGCTATTTCCTGACGTCACATCACATCCTCGTCGTGAGACGGAACTGCGCTTCCTTCACTTTCCGGTTGACTGCATTGGTCCCTTGCAACCATCACACGGCCGGGAAAGGCCATTGTTTCGTGCCATTGTCCCTATCGTGGTTGCCGTACCATAAAATTGCTGGCACATACTAAACTTAGTGGATCTTCGATTTACTAACTAAATTGTGTAATCGAATTACCGATTGTAACCGTTTTATGGGATTTGTTTACGCTTGGTTTTCGTGTTAAATGTTATTTGGTTTCCAAATAGTGTGAAAAGATCAAGTAAATCAGGTCTGCTGACCATGCATCATTTGTCTAAGGTCTCTCCCAAAAATGGAGATAAGTCAGCCATTCGGTTTCATCAATCAATATCCTAATATATAAAATTCTTTCGTTATTGAGTGATTGAGTGACTGACAGACAACGCACAGCCGAAACTACTGGTCGTAGAATGCTGAAATTTGGCATGTTGGTTTCTTGGGGAGTGTAGGGGAGGACTAAGAGAGGATTTCCCGAATTTCCTACGGGATATACGCGCGAACGAAGTCGCGGGCAAAAGCTAGTTAAAATATGATATCAGACGACTACTACTGACATTGTTTTCTCTATAGACCTTTGCCGTTTATTAGGGATCTAATAACTGTACAGAATTATCAATTATCTATAATTTCATCATCTAATCAATTACCGTAGAAGAAAATTCCTAAGCGTCTCGGAAAGTTGTAAATCAATATTCTTGCTGGCCCTTTACATTCCGTTCGCTGTCGAAGTCCCGTTCAGAACGCGTTGACGGTAATCGTAAACTTTGTATGTGAATTTAATTCAACTATTTTATAGTCTTCTCTCCTAACAAACGTTTTTTTTAATCTCGACGCTGGAATAGCGTCCAGAAATAAAACGACACATATGTTTTTCTCGTAATTCGCACATGTTTTATCATCGTGAATAACTGAATAACTAACTCGTCACTAAAATACTCAAGAATGTTAGGAGTTATTTTATCACCTAATACAATAAAATATTTCAGTTCATTCCTCTCTTAGAAGATTGTTTTGCCAAACATGCTCCCATCACAGATCATTACTCATACTCATGCTAATCTTGGCAGAGAACTGAGGCAAATTCGGGTCACATACTAGATCTATTTAGTCGACTGTTTCGGGAATATGCCGGACGTATGTTTGATTTTATAATGTACATGTGCAGAAATGAGTACTGTTTTTGATATTGGTTTGTCCTGAAAAGTTAGGCGCCGACCAAAACCAAGGTTTAGAGTTTGTATAATATATTTGGATTTAACTCTTGCAAAAATTACACAATGTTCATAAATCCAATCCAACTACTAACCATCCAAATTGAGAAGTTATGCTCATTTTCGTCCTTAGTTAAATTAAAATTTCGGGCTTAGAAGTACCATCTGTCAGGTACATTTCTGACACAACCACTGCATTTTATAAATGTCCCTACAAAACCCATTACTTGTTCACGAACTTCAAATATAATACAGTTTCGTCGCGTGCCCTCTGCCTGCTGTTATTATAGTCCTCCGGCGCTGCGCGGGCGCATGTCACGAGGGGGCCCCACACGTGCCCCATTATGAATTCAAATCGTCTCTAAACAAAACGAACAAACACGATGACACAAGATTATGGGTCAGGATGTGCTTTTTTAAATTTCGAGAATATACAGTACCACAAAAAGGTTTTCAATTGTATTTTTAACGGAATATTGAAATCAAAACAATATATTTATTGCTTGAAACGAATTCTTATTTAATTCAAAATAGGACAAGTACCTAATTAATAATAACTTGCACAGGATTAAAAATCTGCGAACTCCGTGGCGTATTGGCAGCGTGAAGCTGGCTTTATAGGCTCGTCATCGTAACGGTCAAAGTTAGTTGTATCACCTGGACCCCTATATTTTGGAACGAAAGGAGGTTGCGTCCGGCAGTTGAGAATACACTCCCACTCCAGGCCTTTAAACCACTTGTGGTTCTTATAATCCATCACTCCATTTTTCATCACACCGTAACGGTGGCTGATGTCAACTTGCAGAATGTTTCTGATAAGATCCCTTAGGTCGCTGTTGAAGCTTGAAGGACACCTGTATTTGCCACCTACAATTTTCTCATAAGTCTTCATTGGATCGTTCGCGTAGAAAGGTGGATATCCTGCGCACATTTCGAATAACAGCACTCCAAAAGACCACCAGTCCACCGAGAACCCGTACCCCTTACTCAATATCAGTTCCGGCGCTAAATATTCAGGCGTTCCACACAAAGTCCAAGTCCTGCCTTGTAAAATTTTACAGAAACCAAAATCTGTAATCTTCAGGTAACCAGTCTTTTCGATCAGTATGTTTTCAGGCTTCAGGTCACGGTAAACTAGGTTACAGAAATGCAGATATTCCAAGGCCAGTATGACTTGGCTAGCGTAAAATTTCGCTAATGGCTCTTCGAACTTACCCATTCGTCGAAGATGGGTGAACATTTCACCGCCTGGTACGAATGGCATAATAAAATACACATAGCTGTTATCCTTGAAACTGAAATCCATGTAGACCGTAAAAGGAAACCTGATTGATTCGAGAATGCGTTTTTCGTAAAGCGTATGCTCAACCTGTCGCATCTTCACTATTTTTTCTTTTTCCAACACTTTCATTGCGTATAGTTTATTGCTCTTTACGTGCTTTAGTAACACTACTCTGCCAAAAGCTCCCGTCCCAAGAGTTTTTACTCGTTCGTACTCGCTGAATTCCATATTTGTTTTCCCTCTTTTGCACCAAGTCTCTTCAAAATCACTTTTTAACTTCTTCAAATATTTAGTGTACTGTTCTTGCTGCTGCTCAGTGTATCCATCGTGAACCTCGGCGTCAGATCTGTAAGGACCTTCTTTTGAAGTCCCAAAACCTTTACGCGAATACATTTTACCTTAATACTGAAACACAATTCAGATATGAAATTAGCATCCCAGCCATCGCGATTATGTTTTTCATATAAATCGTGTCGGGCGTTTGTATATACTGGCAGGAAATTTGCGATTTCCTCCGAAATTCGGAAGGGAATCGTGGATACGTTTATGTTTTTAACGAGATCGAAAGTTTGGGAGGGTGCCGGGGAGCGCGGGACGAAGGGTGAACGAACTGGCTGAGGGGATAGGTGGAATCAGCTGTGTTTAGGGGCGACACGCCATGCCGCCGACAGCCGGTCGCCGTCCCGACCGGCGTATTGATCAGACGGCACGTGTACCCTGCACATCGCTGCAAAAACTCCCAAACACTGCGTACATTCATGTAGAATTCGCCTTAAATAGCCGTCCACACCTTTAAAGGTTTCTGAAACCACCGTCATGCTTTCGACCTTTTTAATCGCATTATAAGGTAAAATAAAGGTCTGCTTGACCAATTATCCCTCGATAAGCAATCTAGATTCAGTGGAGGCGTTTGTCTAGACCGCACCTTATTTCACTAGCTTAATGTGCTGCTTGTGTGTCAAAGTTATCTTGAATCTTATCCAAAAAAGATAAACTTTAAAATAAGTGCCGACAAGAATACTCGAATCCACCAAATATAGCTATTTACTTTCGTTTTCGATTGAACTTCAATAGCCAATTTTTCTAAATATAGAATTTATATTAAGTCTTGAATTGTGAATAAGTTATTCCGCTAAGAACATAACAAATCAGTGGCACTCAGTTTGAAAATAGCCTTACCGTTACGAACTCCCTTTTATAATCATATCAATCATCTGTTTCCTGATGAGCAGTAATTTTAATATTAGATCTTATTATGCATTATTAAGGTCGGAAACCAGTAAGTACAATCGCAAAAAACTATCGCCTTAAGCGTTCGTTATAGTACCGTTATCGTGTCGAGACCTACTCGCTCGTACGATTGTACGACACACCATTTTATAAGTATGACGCATGCGCGATCGTTTCATATGTAGACTGATGGAACGTCCGATCCCGGTTCTAAGAACGTCATGATCCTTCAGCAGTTGGGTTCAACTGTGTATCTTGGTCCTGTTTATTTAACTTTTTGATTGTAGCTTGGCAAAACTCAAAATTCGCTTTTGAAGTTGTTTCTCATGTCTCAATTACATTTGAACGTCTCTTCCCCGAATCCTCTACCTCTTCCTTTCCTTCTTCTGGTTCTGAAAGTTTAGCATGTAATTGTTTGAAATATCTATACTAGTTTTGCATTACATAACCCATACACCGTGTCCACGATAATTTAACAAACAACTAATTAATTAACTATACCGGCTAGCTCGCGTTCTTGTCAGGCCATCTCATTTGCATTGTTCGAGTGATTTGTTATTCAATCTACACCGGTGTCACTGTACAGTATACCTCGCTATGTTGTACATGTTAACGGGTATCGCGATCGTATTGCTACATCGATTCATTGCAGGCAAGCTTTCGATTGATGGCCTAACCTGATACTTAGGCAGCCATGTTTTTTGCAAGACTTTGTATCAGTTATCAGACCTCATTGTAAACATGAACGATTTTATGCTTTAGCTGCACCACGAGTTTCGGTGTAATGAGCAGGAGAATTTATCTCTAAATATGGGAGATCAGGGTATTGCACTTTGTACCGAATAGAATTTAAAAATTTGAGGTTTCCCGTCATTTAAAAGTCGGTCTATCTTGAAGGTGGCAACTTACGAAGTGTAGCAACAGCGTCGAGACTATCAAAACACCCAAAGAACTCCCTAACTTTTTAAGCATCGCACGTTTAACTTGACTTGATGTTATAATGTTACGCCGGATGACTTTATAGCATGATGTAATGTAACCTCAGTAACGATAGGTGCGTATTATACTGGCAACAATCATGATGAATTGCTGCCAAGGCCAAGGAGGCTCGCACTGATTGTTGTACGTGCAACTCAACTTCATATTAAATTTTGATTGTCTCGAAATTTTATAGCGGTCAATATGATGAACAGGGATTGAGATATCATCGCCAACGTCGATAGCGAAGTTAGATAGAAAATTGTTACTCTTAAGTCGTATGATTATTACCTTTCTATGCAGTACCATGAAACGTGAAATGCAAATTGGAGAGCCAGTCGCTTACTGAGCCTTATTTCCATTACGTGACAACACTATTTTAGCTTCAAATAAACATAAATCTACTGTTCTTTGTGCTCCGATTGAATAACCCGATGAAATGGACAGAGCTGACCATACTGGTATTGTTGCAATAGAGATAGCCAAACCTTTGTGAGGCGTTTGAGATTTATATGACTCGGTCGCCGGTCAAGGTTGGTTGAGGCCCGCAGTCCGCAGCGCATGTATCGGCAACTTGGCACGTCACCAGATATTCAATCTAGGCAATAAATTTCGCGACATAAAAAGTGTCTTTTACTAGACATAAGTGGGTCCAAATGGCACTAGGTAATGCTCAATCACGAATTGTTTCTAGGCCACACCATAACAACAACGATTATTGTGACCAAAATAGACGCGTGATGAAACGTCGTTATTTGTCATCAAGATTGTTGGTGATATTTGTGTAGGAGACAGGAAGATACAGTTCAAAACGTAGAGGATACATTTTTAAGGACACCATTTTGATGCACGTACATTTCCATTTTTAGGTATCCGGCAGTTTTAAAGGCTTGCAGGAAAAAGCTGTTAGATGGCGTCGAAAACTAGGCTCGTTAGCAATGCCACGTGGTATTGACGGTTATTTTTCGAGGACGCCAACTAACGTAAAAACTAGACTACAAACTCGTTCCCAAACATTCGGCGCCAACCAGTTACCGGAGTACGCTCATATGCTGAATATTCATCGCTTGCTAATTCGCTCATGTTTTGAGTTTCAAACTGAAATTCGGGGATGTACGTAACTTTGTAAACATGACAGTGAAAGTAAATAAAAAAGTGTCTATTTCTGTACACCACATAATAATATATTTTAGTATTTGCTCAGGCGTCTATGAATTGTTGATACGAGAAACCGAGCCCAGTTGTGAAATATGGAATTGAATATGATGGCAAGACAGTGACAGTCATTATCATTACTGGAATAACGATGTAATACGACCTTCAATACATTAGCTTAACTTTTTTTACACAGTTTACGTAAAGCTTGATGTCTATCGGTTTTTTATTGATATACTACATGAACAAGTATTTCATCCATCGCACTAAAAGGTTTCTACATTATCAAGGGTATCTGTTGACGAGGGATCAATGTTTACCTACGATAATGTCTACCTGGAAAGCAATGCCAATGGAGTTTTATCCGATAACGTATTGGCAATAGTAAATACCATCTTCTCATTAATAAATATTGTGATATCGGACATGTCTGGAAACTCAATTTCTCTGAAGTCATTTTACTGCGTTATTCGGTTCCAACCTCTGTCATTTACGTTGTCAATCAAAAGTTCAGGGTTGTTGGGTTGTGGCACATTACCGAATGGCCTTTAACCGTCAGCCCTCCCTTCGTCATGTGGAAATAGCTCACCTTTTGTATAAAAATACACTCTATCCCGAAAGGACATTGCAGTATCCCGTGTCGATGCGATACGGTACAAACTGGGAAAAGCAAGACATTCCATGTTATGTAATGCTATAACACACCGAGTTTTCCAATATGTTGCTCCGCAAACCTAGGCCTGATATTATTTGTGTCACATTGAATTCTGTAAGCAAGGGATTGTTTTCCTTAGTAAGAACCAAATAAGGGCAAAGTACAGTAAGCCCGTCGCGCAATACGTTTAGTTTTGTAATTCTAAATAGATTACATGTCTGGTATAAATAATTACACTTTCTTATCCACTTGTGTAGACGTCTGCACGCAAGAATAATTTCGTAGCTTCTTGGAAAGCTTTTGATCGTCAACATCTTGTCAGTATCTGTCAATAATGTGTAATTTTAATCGTGGTGGTCGATGTTTGTGTTCCAGTTAGTATTAACGATCGCTGTCTCGTCTGATCGTCTCAGCAAGATTACATCATCAGAAACTGCATACACTGTGTTGCTCTTGAATTTATTTTTGTTTTCTCTATAAACTGCGCCGAGGACTGTACCCTTTGATCTCGCTCGATTGGTTCGCCTACGTGATATTTTACGCTTATTAATTCTCATCAAACGCTTTAGAGAATAATTATATAACAGAACATGTCATTGCGAGGTACATGGTTTATTTTGAGACCTATACTATTAATAGATGTTTTATTCTCACACTTTACTAGTATTTGTGGAGGTGTTTACATAACATATTCTGAGTTTACTAGTATTACTAGTGAGAGTACTGAGGCATATCGTTTTGAGATTAGGTACTAGGTTGTGAGTCATAAGTCTTGTAACGAACACGTTGTATTTATGACAGTCGCCGGAAACTCTAGGATATAATTACTGAATACCAGGACTCGAGTGTTGTCCTCGAAGTTATTAAGCCTCACGTTGGCCTCAATTGCGTTAGATTTATGTATGTGTCCGCACCGTTGATGAATTGTAACGCGTTTCAGATTAGCTCTTGTTCTGATTAATTCCGAGCGAGGAACAAATATTCGCGACTGTATCTGGTATCGCCATTAGTTTTTTTGGCCATATGTAATTGGACTATTTTAGTAGTTCAATTCATTCTTTATTGTAACTAAAGTGGATTCCGTACGAGGAATATGAGCACAATAACAATGTGGTAAATCTCAAAACAAAACTAATAAATGTGTCAACTACTGTGAGCTCAAATTAACTCACCTCATAACCTTTTCACAGCCTCATCAAAATGTCTCCATCTTTAATGTTAATTGCTTCTGAACCTCGCTTATAATTATGAGTAGCAAGGAGGCCTCGAGAACTAAAACTTTCATCAAGTCTGGAGTAGTTATTCTCATGTTCATTGTTCAAAGGCGTGCCTCTAGTCATTACTGTGCTTAGGAGACCTCCTTTTGTCACCGCCCACGTTGTCTGTCAGCGAGGAAAAGAAACCTTTATTCTCAGCCTTTGCACAGGAACAAGCCTTGATGAACTTCGTCTTTCTTAGGCATGTGTTTGAAGATTGAAGTGACTTTCTCATTGTTTTAGTTATAATACTGTGAAAAAGTTTTTTGAGGGCTTGAACAAAACTTTTCAATTTTAACGGTGACTGTAGGCCTAGTTGATCTGAAGTCTACGTACCTAGAACTTTTTGTATGATTGTTCAACTTGTTAGTCTATCTTGAAACGATATTTTTGTCCACTTTTTTAGGTAAGTAGCTCAAAACTAAAATATGAGACAAAAAACACAATATCGTGACGAATTTGTTGGGGTTCGACCCAATTTCCCAAAAGTATAACTATTCCCTGGATTGTTTCCATTAACGATATTACTCGGGCGCATCATCAGGGAAAAATGAGGTCGCTTGTATCACGAATTCACGTTATCACAATATTTTGCTAGTTTTTGAAAGGCCTACTGATAGTACTCACTTATTTACGTGCAAAATGATTAGTAGTACAGTCATTCAGTAACTGGTTCATCTTGATAAAAACAATATTATCTTTATTGTTTTGGACATTTTTGTCAGACATTTTGGTTTGTTTTACTCTACCATCGGAATTTATCACTTTAGAAATGAAGGTGTTAACTGTCTTATTCTTATGAATGTTATGCTTTACTCCGTTAGCAACATTATCTACGGCTTCCTTTGAACCTTGCTCATTATCCAATTATTATATTTTCAACTTTTATTTAACCGTATAATGACACTGTGTCGCTGCAGGAAAACGTTGAAATTATATTGAAGAAAAAGTTTAACGTAATGCATTGGACAGTTCTCACGAAACTCTGTAAGGAGAAACCAGTTTCGGTGCAGTCTCGCCCATTGATTGTTGACACAAATTTTTTGGTGTGTGATTCAACTTCAGATAGCGTATTTATAGATAACTTGAACGAAATATATATCGTTTTCGTGCAGTTGTATTTCTATCGCATTTGTTTATAGACTTCTTGGTTTCAGTATATCCTCGTTGTCATCACTTCAATCTTGTAACGATTTTGTGGGTCAACATTTGCCTGTTTTAACTCGAGCCGAAGCCAGAAGTTGTTATTTCGAAATTACAATTACACTTTATTGTCTTAAATGATCCTCTTCTCTCCGGTGTTTGGCCGTTTTTCATTCGTATTTGGGGCGAGTCTGCTCGAACGCCTGTGGTATTACGAGCATTTATCATTCGCAGTAGGAAACACCGGCTGTTACAAACGCGCCCCTTGTACCAGCTTTTAGCAAAAACTTGGGATTAAAGCCAGCAAAAAATGATACACGGAAAATGTCACCGCACAACATTTAGCAGACCTATTTAGAGCAGAAAAGTAGTGCACACAGAAGATACGCTTTCTTTAATAGAGGACCCACTTGAGTTGCATAACAGATGTTTTCTGTTTAGTCAGCTGTCACTATATCTGTCAGCCACAATAGGTAGTTAGACAGTTAATAAATCATATGAATTGAGTTCAACTATCCTAAGATATAAGTGTTCTCAATAACGACTGGAGATTAGATTACATTAGTTGCGCCTATCAAGTGGTGTTGAATTGTTGTGTCAATCTTCGGTTACAATCGATTGGCTCTGTTAACGCTTCCTAATCGATCCCCAAAATCGATTTACAAGGAAATTATATCAGCTTGGCGACGTTGTTATTGTGGTCTTCAATTAGATTTTATTATGGTCGCGAAATATTTTTTGGGCCAAACCGGTCCAAATTGGGAAACAATAAACTCATGATAGGTTAAGGTCGAACGAGTTTGCTAGTTTCGTAATTTTAGTTGCCTTTTTTGTACATTGCCTTTTTAGTTGAAGATATCTCGATTGCTTCGTTATAACAAGTATGCCTGCATCCGTTGTAGCAGTCCTAAGATGACATTGGATCTCTATCGACTAGCGATTCAGCTTGATTCATTTTACTACTCGTAATAATTTATTCGTTTCCTTTGCAACTGTGCATACACGATTTCTTTGTTTCCTACGCTTCCTCGTATTTATTATCTCTTCGCGATATCTATAATACCCGGTGAATTAATTTCACTGTTACAAAAACTATTCGCTATTTTATTGACATTTCTTATGTTGTGAGTTCTGTTGCATTTTCTGTGAAAGCTTTCTAATTCTTCGTCTTCGTAACGGCTTGCGTTAAGGCTGCTCTCTCGAGAAATGCTTAAAAACAGCGTGCAGATGAAGCAATTTTTCATCGGCATTAACTGACAAATTACATCTGAAAAAAATAGGTAGTATTCTATATCATATCATGTAGAATACTACCTATTTTTTTCAGATGTAATTTCTCAGTTAAATACAACCAAAAATAATTTGGTTTTGTTACTTTTTTAAAATATGTGTAATTTTTTTTTATAATAAATTAAAAATGCGCGTAGCGGAGTGGCGCGTAGAGTAGTTAGCTCCGTTTATATGCACAAGGTCATTGGCATGTATACAAGCCTTAAAGATATTCCTAGCAGATTACAGAGCAGTTATACAGGAGTATCAAGCTCTATGATTATATAATAATCCGTTCTTATCCTTGCCAGTCTTGCCTGCGGTTACCATCAACCCGTAATCTGACGCGGTTTTGTGTCAACGAACCTAACAAGTTTACATAGCCTAGAAATTGTTCGTACTGTCTTATTGGGTATGTTGATATGAATGTAATGTTGTCAGACAATTATGTGTATTGAACATTTGGAACATGATTATGACGTTGGGATAGTTCAATTGGTGTCTTTGTGTGCCTTGAGTTCTATGTTCATGTTTGATTAGGATATGAAGAGATCGATTGAGATGGTGTATCATGAATTAATATGATCATTAACATTTACTACATTTAACGTAAACAATTATGCGAGACGATAGACGATATTTTTTATTTGACCGCATCACTGATGTTCTCGTTTTTGAGCTGGCGTTTTATTCTTACTTGACAGCATCACTTACCTTTGATTAAGCAGCTGCGATTGCTCGTGATGTTCTCGTTTTTGCGCAGGCATTTTTAAAATTGTTCTTCTTTTAGTTATTAATTAAAGCTTACCTGTTTATGACGAAATACCTTTACAAATGGTGTTGCTCAATACGCAGGAAAACTAAACAATAATACTTTATTTGGGTATTGTGATTTGTGGGGTTCCCAGTTTTAAACACAGGTGGTGTTTATTCAGAATTTCAAACAGATATTTTAGACGAGTTGACCCGCGCAATTTCGTCTGCTCCGCTCCTATTGGTCTTAGCGTGATGATATATAGCCTATAGCCTTCAATAAAGAATTTTTCAAATCGGACCAGCAGTTCCTGAGATTAGCGCGTCCAAGTAAACAAACTCTTCAGCTTTATATATTAGTATAGATATAAATAGAATATAGATACCCGAAATCAGTAAAACATTTCTTGTAACTACTTTTTTCCTCCAGTACCTATTTGAAGTTCTAAGTTCAACTACAGAGAGGTGAATATCTAAAAACCTTTACTTTCTGAGTCCTTTCAATATTCATCCATGAACAAATCTTTCGCTAAATTATAACAGCAGTACGGATCCGTGCTGCTTAACCATGAAGATCAACTGATCTTCAAGGTTAAGGAACGCATGCCAAAGTTGGTCAGTGGATGGGTGACTATGTATACTTCTATACTTAATATATAAAACTGAAGAGTTTGTTTGCTAGCTTGAACGCGCTAATCTCCGGAACTACTGGTCCGATTTGAAAAATTCTTTTAGTGTTAGATAGCCTATTTATCGATGAAGGCTATAGGCTATATTGATATATAGCCTATAGCCTCATTCCTGCTTCATTACTGCTCGGCTAAGACCAACAGGAGCCGAGCAGTAATGACGTGTGAAATTGTGACGCAGACGAAGCTGCGCGGGTCAGCTAGTTTTAACATAACGAGATTCCTCCGTGTCTCGGAAAGCACATTAAGCCGTTTTGGTCCCGGCTGTCATTTTTTTTGTCATTGTTTTTGTCTTTGGCAGTCGTTACGGATAGTCAGAAGCCAGTAAATCTGACTCCAGTCTTGCCAAAGAGTACCGTGCTTTTTATCCAGTTACTGGGTTGTAGAGGTCTGGTAGGCAGTTCCTTCACGTAAAATACTGGTATCCAGTAATCCGGTTTGACTGGAAGGCGACCCCAATATAGTAAGGAAAAGGCAGATGGATCAAATCTTTCGTTGTAGCTTCTCCAGCGTCGAAGTGGTCGTTAGAAGAATTATGTTTTCAATCTATTTTTGCGGCTTACGCACATATCCCCAAGCAATAAGCTTTTATTTATTAATACTTGAGTTACCGTCCTAAATCATTCTTACGACGAACTTTCATGGCTGCCATTACTTAAGCCGTAAAAATACGTCTCACTTGGAAAATTATATATTGTATCCCCTTGTGACTCTCCCTCGTATATTTAGTTTCATTATTCTTTGAAGTTTAATCGTTCTGCTATGGTTTCGTAAGAGGATTATTTTGATAAGGAATGTCTGAATCGGCCCGAAATTGTTTAGTTTATATACAGGTTCAGGTCTAAATTGAACTACCTAGCTAAACTCCAGTCGAAATTCTAATAAAAACTAAAATTTGTTTGTCTCTTGTCGAAATGATCCAAGCTGTTAGCTGAATAGAAAATATACTAGCTAATTAAATCCAGACAACAATGAATTTCGACTGCAAGTTACATTGCGACAAGATGAGACAGGTATAATCCAAGAGTTGAACATGTATAACCTTATGTAAAATTTGTTACCATCTACTTTGTCGTTGAAAGTAAATAAACAGTCCTTTGTTCTCTTTTGTACTGATATTTTCTTTTACGTTACACGACCTACTAAAATTATATTTTCCTTTGTTTCAGATTTGTCAAAAAATCGGTTCAGTGAATTACCAGATGAACTAACATCATATGTTTTTTTAGAAAAGTTACTGTTATCACAAAATATCATCAGGACAGTCCCAAATGCGGTCGGAGGTCTCCAGTCACTCACATATTTAGATTTAAGGTAAGCCACCTTTAATAATAAACATTTGGAATGTAACTTAACAATAGTCTTATGCTTGGTCTTAAAATATCTAATTAAATTAATCTTATCTGAGATTCAAGTTAATCACAATTCAAATCAACTTATGTTCTCGAACGGTATTGTAATTCGCATTTCGTAGCACCTGCATCAATTCCATTTTCACGTTCAGGCGTAATTCTTCTGGGACTGACTTGAAATGTGGTAAGAGTGACAGCAGGAACATTCTATCAGGATCATCAGACTCCGGCCTGATCTGTGCATCCACGCTCGCAAAGGCAAACTCATCCACAGGGGGTTTAATAATTTTTGGCACTTTTGCTGGTCGTCCTGTTTCAGGTGTATCAATAGCATTATAGTCCCTAGAATCATTGTCAAGAGCTACATCGAATGTAGTATCGTTATCTTCTTCTGAAGTTTCTTCGTCTTTAACTAATTTCAATTTCTTCTTGTACCTCCATACTTTATTTTTCTTTATTGACTTGTCGTCATCTGATTCGCTGGTAGCTTCACCGTCATCTTTCCGGGCAACTTCTTGATCTTTTAGTAGGAATTGTAACTGTCTCCAGTAAATGTAAGGTCTCTTGGTTCTGTTTGGATTCGATATGTACTTCTGAAAGCAGTCACGAAGGCTCTTCCACTTCTTTTGCAATTGAATTTCTGAAAAAATGAAAAATAAATCTTTATTTATGGTATTTTTGAAAATAGAGAACTCTATCCGATTTGCTGCAGTTAGTACCTATGTTAATGTTAACATTTCCCCGTATCTACTCGAAACTTCGTTAGACCCGTTACTAACGAACTCGAAAATATTATAATTTCTACAGCCATCTTTATGTAAATGTATGATAAACTGGCCATAAAATATGATTAAATTGTACCACTTCAGAGAGCCATCAAAACACATTTCAAACAAAAAACAGTTCGCGATTCGACGCCGGTCTAGACCGGTAACGCCATCTATCGGAGCGCCGCAACAACTAAACTTTAAAAACAAACTTGTGTTTACGTCGCGTAGTGCTCGTGTACTATGAATTATGATTAACTCCGCCGTGTGTTCAAGATAACCTGACACTAAAAACAGATAAATTAGGTAAACTAAGTTCACCGGTAACAGGTACTTACCGAGTTCCCTCATTTCACTTTTAGAAACCTTGACGTCCGAATTCATCAGTTCGGTCACGACTTCATTCCATAGTTTGTACCTCATGTTTTTCGCGCGGTACTCGGCATCTTGGTAGTCCCATATGCCAGGACGCTTTCTGACTTCTTCAATGAGTCGTTCTGGGTCGTATTCGAACTGCATAGCGAAGGATTCGTCGCTTCGGCCTACACAGGTCGTCGTACACACGGGCGGGCGCGCAGTGAGCGACTGGCGTGCGGCGGGGGAACGCTGCGGTTACGTTCCAAGATGGCCGGCGCAAACTAGGGTGCACAGCTTTATCAGAACACGATAAAGGACTAAATTTAGCACATTGTGGTAAATTCAATAAAGAAATTGTTAAATTGACTTATACGACTATTGTTTGAATTGGAATTGGGATAACTTATTGTTTTGTGAGTCAGGTTCGAATTTAATTCTAACAGTTTACTTACTGGTTGGCTCAATATTATTTTAGAAAATGACCTCAAATTTAGAACCAGGAAAACTAAATAAACCACGTTGTTACAAAATTATTGGAAAATACAATGTGGTATTTTAATGACAACGTAATAAGTACCAGGAAAGTAACGATGAACTAACCTCCGCTTCACTAATGACGTTGTCGTATTCTAAAACTTAAGCGTATTGGCGATGAACATGTCTGTCAAATACCACTGAGTACCTAGGACTGAAGTGTATGATAGAGAACTGCAATATATCCATGAGTGCATATCTCTTCATCCACTTGAGCCAGTAAGTCTCTTTAGTCCAGATGACAGGAAAATGAAGTCATGCAATGGACCCAAATTTCCTGAAGGAACTACCTCCTGGTCCTGCTAGCTGGTCCTTTTAAGAGATTATGAAAGGAAAATATTGCAATGAAGTGAAAACTATGCACATTTGCATTCTTCCCACTATGTACTATGGATGACTATGTATCTAATATTCAAAATTCCGAATTTAATAATATTGGGAGTGGCTAGATTACCAATCGTCCATACGAGCTCTGGACTGAAACAGCTCGCAGTCGTCGAGGCCTTTCCAAGCAGATTATACATGATGACAGCAACCAATAACAGGACAGTAAAAAAACAAAGGAAGAATGAAAAATATTTATTTCACACAGTTACAAAGTACCTAAAGAGCGTATAATGTATTTTGACAGATAACCATTAGGAACAGGATGTTTCAGAAGTGCGTGATCAGCGGGTCTAAAAAGGCCACTTAGCAGAATCAGCCACCACATCAAGCTACCTGAAACTGTCAAATTTTCCCAATCTATTTTGAACCTAATGCGTTAGCGATAAAGAATAAAAAAAAATACAGATTTGTATAGGTCATTAATATTATGATCCTAATATGATTCCACTAAAGGGGCTTTTTTAGAATCTTAGCCCCCACAGGTCATATTTGAGGGTGGGTGATTTTGTGTTATAATATATCTGAAGAAAAAAATGGCTTAGTATACTTATCCAAAAACTAGACCGCAAAATACTACCAACAGTTCCAAAAAAAAGAAACTTGCCAAGCAGTCTGATGCAATTGGTGGCATTTATTTTAGTTCAATCACAGATGATGGCATCAAAGAAATAATAAAAAGTGAAAAATAGAAACAAAATGTCCTAACAACACAAAGCTTGGTTACCGTAGCGGCGACGCCCGCGGTGTATCGAGCGGCGCGGCTGACTCGCCCGGCGGCGGAGGGGAAACGCGCGGGTTTGTGCCGACGACCCGTCGAGCGAACGCCAACCGCAGCCGTTTTTTTCTGTCTCTATGTGTATGTTCTGTATTCAAATTAGTACGCAAACCTAATAAATAGCCTCGGCTTTTAGTTGATCGACATTTGAGGGTTTAATATTAAAAAAAAACAGTATGGCTAGTTGCAATCAAGGTTTTCTGGATGTCGGCTTTTTTATCGATAAGTGTATTGCTCGGTACGGCGCGGGAGAACAATATCTTATTGAAAATAATTCAATTACTTAGTAATTATAAAAATTGTAATGTGGTCGCAGGTAAACAATTTGGAAGGACTTGGAAGCCTTTGCCTAGCAGCGGTACAGTTATTCAGTTAGGCGAAGCAAAAACAAATCTCACCAAGAATCCGTTCTATCTGCCTACCCATATTATGGGAAAACAGAATAGTCACTTAAGGACAACTAAGAGCCTTTTCAATAGATTGCAAAAATGCTTCCATTAAAGTTCAATGAATCTTTTATTTTCTCGTTCCATTAAATTCTTCACCCAACAAATTCAAATTCAAAGTCCCAGTTTGGATGCACTCAGGTCAAGTTCAAACGTCAAGCAAATCGGTTGCCCCCACACCGATAGGACCAATTGATCCATCTCGCGTCTCACCGCGTACAAATAAACATACAGACAAGCGGCAGACAGCTTGCTATGACAGCTGTTGGAGTTTACTAACAAGATAATAGCAGGAACTTGTTATTGTTACTTGTCGAACTAGTCAAGGCCTAAAATAGACTAAACAACACTGCTTTTCATAAATGAAAATGTCAATTCAGAACGCTTAAAAAACCCCCGACTAAAAAATAAATTTAAAATGTGGAAAAATAATACGTATTGATCCTTTTAATTTAATATAGGTACGATTATCTGGCCCAAGCGTCTTCGCCTATTTTTCCACTTTTTAAAGTTATTTTTTAGTCGGCGGTTTTTTTAATTTAATTTTTATTTCATGCTTTTTAAACTTAATTTACCTAATAGGTACTACTAGAAAACCTATGATCTCATCTTCTTCCTGCTCTTATCCCATGCTACTTGGGGGCTTACTACAACACGTTTTTTAATTCCATTCTGTCCTATCAGCCGTCACGCTATCACTAACTCCCTTTTCTTTCATATTGCTCCTCACACAATCCATCCATCTTCTTTTTAGCCTTCCTCTTCCTCTCCATCCATCCACATAATGAGATCATTATGTGTGTGGATGGATACACTCACCTAAACGGCACTATATCCTACAAGCTTGGTATTCACTCATTTCTCTTTTCTGCTTTATCATCAGACCCTAATCACAATCTATTTATAACCTATTCATTGCGATCATTTAAATGAATACGAAAACGGAAGGTCTGCTGTAAGTAAGTGAGGAGCTGGGTATCCTGTAGATTTCAGGGCATGCTTCAGCATCAAGTTAAGATTACTGATCTAAATATAATCTGTTCATTGAAACCATTACAGTGAGTTCAAACACGATACCTCTGCTGTAACTTGAGGAGTTAGGTATTCTGCAGACCTCTGGTTATGCTACAGAATCAGATCAATATAAATATATATATTGATCTGATTCTGTATATATATATATATATAAATATATAGAATCAGGTCATTGAAGTAACAGAATACCAAATTTCGCATCGATCAGACCCGTAAAAGCTGGTTAAATGCCTTCATCAACTAGAAAAGAGCTGATGATCTTCAAACGGCTCAACCGATTTTGATAAAACTTGTCTAAGAACCACCGCTAGAAAACCTGCTTTCAAATAAAAAAACCGCATCCAAATCGGTTTACCTGTTTAAGAGCTACGGTGCCACAGACAGACACATACCGGTCAAACTTTATCACCCCTCTTTTTTGGCCGGGGCTTAAAAACGGGCTATACTTCCGTTTTGGAAAAAATGGGTTAATCTTGTGACAAGCAATAGCAATTCTTTTCATATCCTTTCATGTTTCATTGTTTTGAAATGTGGAGTGCTTGGGGATCTTTCAATCTTAGTAGACGGCGGCATGGCAGTCTCAGCTTCTGTCTCTCGTCCTTACACGGATCGCTTAAAAGTTGTTTTTACAAAAGCAGTGCAGTATAGCGAGCGATGCGAGACTGTTTGAAACTTGCGCACAATTATACATATTGCGTTTGTTTTTTGCGGACGTTTTTGAGATGCTGAGTGTGTATCTTGGAACACAAACAAATTTGAAAATAGGGAATTCATTATATTTTTGACAACTGTCCGTGAACTTGGTAGGATGATAACTGAACAGTTAATATGGTGCGTACGCCGTTATCATTTTGCATAGGAAATCATTTTAGCTCTTTCCTAGTAGCTAAAAATATCCTTTCCCGTTTAAAGGAATCAAAACGATTCCTATTAATTGTTATCACATTTATACAATAGGTACACATAAAATTTTGCGGACAGTGATAGCCCAAACATAATAATGATCTACCGAATAAAATATGATTTGCTACCTACTGTTTATTTTTAGTATTCCCTTAATGGTTCGATAATATAGTCCATCCTCACTAAGACTAGATAAAATTATTGTTACTAGCCTGTACTGTCCCAATGCAGAACAAAGGTTTTCCATCTCTCCCTCTTTCCACTTTGCCCGGTCTTCTGCGATTTTGGGCTAGTCCTTTGAGAATGAGTCCAGCTCATGACGCCATCTTTTCTGGGTGTGCCGCGTTTTCATTTCCTAGGATCCTCATTGTAGTTTTTTTAACCATTGCGCCTCCGACATAAGGCAAATTAAACATATATACTGAGTGCCTGAATGGTGTGTTTTATTTTAGCTAAATCATTTATACATGATATTCCATATTGTTGTGTTGTTTGGTTCAGGGGTTTTTTATACATATATCAATGGTTCAGATATTGTGTGCCTATTGTGATTTTGAATATGTCCAGAACAAATTATCGTCTTGCGAGTCTACGTGTAACAGAATAAAGGCAATGCCTTTTAAGGGGTCATTGTAAAAGTTGTTCATAATGATGAGTACAATGACCCCTTAAGAGGAATTGCGTTTATTTTGTTACAAGCTGTATAGCTCGGTATCGAGTCTATTGTAAGGGTTCCGTACCCGAAGGTTATCCAACCCAACGGAACCCTATTAGTAATAGGGTTCCGTTGGGTTGGATCGGAGGCTTAGTAATAGGCTATTACTAAGCCTCCGATGTCCCTCCGTCCATCTGTCCGTCCGTCTGTCTGTCAGCGGGCTGAATCTCAAGAACCGTAATAGGTAGACAGTGAACATTTTCACTGATTGTGTATTTCTATTGCCGCTTTAACAAAAAATAATCTGAATTAAGGTTTATGGTACGAAACTTTTCGTGTGAGAGGCAGACTCGCACTTGGCCAGTTTATAAATAGCTCAAGTATTTGGCCTCGTTAATAAAGCGTCATTGGCGTTCATCAGGTCCTCAAAATTGCAGATGTTTGACACTTGGGTTATGCAGTATGTAGATGTGAAAGCATTTGCCTGCCAGGGTTGCAGAATTTGTTGTTCGAAAGAGTCACCGCGGCCCTGGAACGCAAAGGGCATTAGGAGGAACACGGATGGGTTTGAGTCAATAAGAGTCTGACACTGCCTTCTACTCCGCCCAGTGCGGGAGTCATTTGATGATCTTCCATCCTTAAAAAAATAGAGTATTTTACCTAACTTAAAACAGTAGCAATTTGAAAAGGTTCCCATAGTGTAGGAAATTTCCAGTGTCCGAATTTAGACACTTAATTGAGTCCCTTATTCAACAAACGCAAGAAACAGCCGCACAGAAATACCAACAACGTAAAACAATTTAGAAAATGGCTGTAATTAATAGCTATGGTTTTGAAATAAACCCTGCTTTAAATGCGGACAGTGGGCTCGCCTTTTATAGTTTCGTTTTTTATTATCATAGCTATTTATGACATGGGGTAAGTAGAATGCGCCTTTCTGGTGTTAGATATTTCAAGTCGGTTGTTCTTTAAGGTGAAGGCTCGTGAGCATTCGCCAGAAGTTGGAAGAGTGTTTTCTTAATTACGTTGTTAATTTTGTTTAAAAGTATGTAGCGGCATCAATACCGCCACAAGAAAAACCAACGAAGCAAATCTACATCGGAGCAAAAAGAACCGCGACGCCATCTATCCAACTGGCAGCGAACTTAAATCCTGCATCGCGCAAGCAGAGTTTACCGTGCGATTTGAACACATACATCAGCCCGAATATTAACTAGCGCGGGCAGTAGCCCGCCAGACAACATCCGTCTGGTCGGAGGATCCTCCCTTTACAATGGTGTGCGGGACTTTACTCTCCGTACCGCACACCTCGAAACGCAAAAAATGCGCAGCTGCTGCATGCTGGTGGTCAGGATACCCGTAGAAGCCGTGGGTACTGGCTGGCTGTATGACTCGCTGCTCGAGAGCTTGAGGTCACGATGAGGAAGTGATGATGACGTTACGCTGAAATAGTTGCACGAAGGCTGGGCTGACGTTCAATGTCGAGGGTCACCAGTTTCGAGGTATGTGGTACAGAGAGCAAGTCCCGCACACCATTATAAAGGGAGGATCCTCCGACCAGACGGATGTTGTCTGGCGGGCTACTGCTCGATAATCAATATTCGGGCTGATGTATGTGTTCAAATCGCACGGTAAACTCTGCTTGCGCGATGCAGGATTTTAGTTCGCTGCTAGTTGGATAGATGGCGTCGCGGTTCTTTTTGCTCCGATGTAGATTTGCTTCGTTGGTTTTTCTTGTGGCGGTATTGATGCGGCTACAGTATGTATGTATCTATGTATTTATTATAGATTGTATTTTTTTCTCTCTGTTTGTCTTTTCTTCATGTTGCACCTACCATGCTGTCTCTGCACCACCCTAAAGTCGACTGGTAGAAGATGCCTGCGGCGTAAAGTCCGCCTTTGTACATTGTTTTACTAGTGCATAAAGTTTTAATAAATAAATAAAAATTTTGCTTTGAGCTTGTTATTTAGGGATAGAAACTTTTCATGCCTTTTGTCGTCGGTTTTATGGAATGTGCTAACTTATGCCCGGTTTCTGAGGTTTTAACGCTTTTTTCATAACGCCATTGGTTGGTTAGTGAACCAACCAATGGCGTTATGACAAATAGCGTTAACCACTGTTAACGGATAGATAAACGATGGATAAAGTATCTCTGAAACCGGGTATTAGTCAGTAGATTTCGCTTTCAGTGTTTGGGTAGCCATTTAGGACTTGGGTGTTACGTCCTTATCGCTTTTAATTATATTGTTCGTTTATATGGTTGTTTAATTCTCGGAAATATTGGTGGCGCGCGACTTTTTGAGTCATAATGCCTAAGCACCATAAGCGATATTTTTAAAATATTTTAATTAATATATTGATGTTTTGAATTGGTAAAGATATAGGCTACATTTTAATATATTAACTTTTACTTTCCTACAACAAATATAATAAGCCATTTAATGTTCAACCAAATAAGTTCCTTTAATTCATAATCCAGATTTGTTTGGTAATAAAATTTTAATTAAAATACAGGACACTTTCCCCTTCACATAGTACCCTTATCTACACTGTTGGTAGTCACGCGATAACTTATCAAAACCGTTGCATTCAGTAATATTTATTGCTCTAATTATGTCAGGCTTGTTGAATAAAAAAAAAATATTATAGGTACTCTAATAACGCAAGAACACTTTTTTTTAAGGATGGGAAATCATCAAATGACTCCTCCCGCTCTGGGCGGAGTAGAAGGGAGTGTCAGACTCTTACTGACTAAAACCCATCCGGGTCCCTGGATCCCGGGATCCTAATACGTTCCAGGGCCGCGGTGACTCTTTCGACCAAATTCCGCAACCATGGCAAACTCTGCATACCTAATTTAATTAATGAACAGATACAGCGTCGGCAATCGAAATAACGCCAATCAAATCGCTGATCAAGAAATCCTAAGAGGATTTAATACTAACGAGCATGACCTAAAAGTGCCTAATTAGGTAATACCCCTCCCTTTACTTATTAAGGGACCTTGTTCCAAAAATACGCAAATAAAATGCGGTACAACCGTACAACGTAACGCAAGAAAAAACGGCTAAGTGCGAGTCGGACTCGCATTCGAAGAGTTCCGTACCATAAACCTTAATTTTTAAGGTTCCGAACAAAAAACGGAACCCTTAAAGGATCACTCGTGTGTCTGTCTGTCTGTCCATCTGTCACAGCCAGTTTTCTCCGGATCCACTGGACCGATTCTGTTGAAATTTGGTACAGATATGGACTTCTATGACCCAAACACGGATGCGTTACGTAATTTATTAAATATTTAGTATGGGGGTCAAATTTGGGGGTCGAACTAAAAAATTAAAAAAAAGTTTTTTGAACAATATCATGTGACATATCAAATGAAAGGGTTTACTGTGAGGGTTAATTATATTTTTTTTTTCATAATTTTAAAATAAATGGTTTTGAAGTTATTCAAGAAATTAGACGAATAATGACCATTCCCCCCCTTATCTCCGAAACTACTGAGCCTAAAATTTTGAAAAAAGAAATCGGAGATAATAGATCTTTACCTATGGATTACAGGAAAACCTATAAGAGGTCTATAGTGTTAAAATAATATGTAAAAAAAAAAAAAATTCGTTCGGAACCCTTTGCACGCGAGTCCGACTCACACTTGGCCAGTTTTTATTATTTGTTGTTATAGCGGCAATAGAAATACACAATCTGTTAAAATTTCAACTGTCTACTTATTACGGTTCTTGATATAGCCCGCTGACAGACAGACGGACGGACAGCGGAGGTTTAGTAATAGGGTTCCGTTGGTTACTTTTTAGGTACAGAACCTTAAATAGTATCTAAAGTAATGGCTTGTAATATGTAAGTATGAATTGCTGTTTGACATCAATAACTAGACCTAACCTTTTCTATTGTTCCATCATAAAAGATCAATATCACAGTAATCACGTGTTGCGATACACAACGTTTACTTACTTCCTACATCACAATAATGGACTCTATTCCAACGTGATAAGAGTCACCGGTGCAAAGTACCGTGGGCGGGGTGAATGACCGCAGATGTCACGGCCAAGAGGTAGTGACTTATGGATAAGGCGACTGATAAGTGGCAGACAAAAGAGCCGTTATCATGTTATTAAATACATCGTTTTTGATAAGGAATTTACGTTTCTTAGAAATATTTTTTGGGAAAAGGTTACTCGAGAAAAATTAGTTTGGCGTTTGAACTTTGGAGATAATGGAAGGATGTCTGAAAATTGATATCCTTTCGCATCTCGTTTCGGTTGAAGTCAACCCTAATTTTCCGGAAAAAGTTTACAGGACGACGGAGGAGTAACGAAATAAAATATTCTTTTTTTGTTTTAAATAAGTAATTGAGCCACTCGCACTCACTGTGAAAACCGACTCCCACACAGTAGAATATTGCCCTCAATTTCACTCAAGTTCTCTTAAACTAATATTTAGTTAAAGCTGGACCTTCATTTAACCTTTAGATCCCTCCCACAACTCCCGCTACCACCCCAATCCTTGAAATAACATAATTATAATATTTGATATATTTTTAGGGTTCCGTACCCAAAGTAACCAACGGAACCCTAGTAAGCACTAAGTTTCCGCTGTCCGTCCGTCCGTCTGTCAGCGGGCTGTATCTCAAGAACCGTAATAGGTAGACAGTGGAAATTTTCACAGAGTGTGTATTTCTATTGCTGCTATAATAACAACAACACATAATAAAAATTAAATTTTAAAATTTAAAGAGCTCTTTTTAAATTTAATTTAATTACCATACAAGAAGCGGGTTTTTTTTTCGGTTTATGGTACGGAATCCTTTGTGTGACTCGCTCTTGGTCGTCTTTTTTTCTTTTTGAACGTTTATCCAGCTGGACTGGTTTCGTTCGACCATCGAGATACAGTTTATTTTTGGAACAGGGCAGGTGGGGTTTCAGCTGTCATCTTACGCCATCCTTTGCATATGCCTGTTGCGAAACTCTGAAGGCCAACCACTGCCAAAAACCGGCCAAGTGCGAGTCGGACTCTCAAACGAGGGGTTCCGCACCATAAAACAAAAAAAAAAAGACGTTTCTTGCATGGGACCCCTATATTTATATTATATTATAAAATCAATTCATGCCTAAGTGACGAAGAAACTGTCTCGCACGGAGTCCCGCAAGGCAGCGTGCTGGGACCTACACTTTTCCAAATCTACATAAATGACCTATGCACGCTGCCTTTACACAAAGCACAAATTTTTACTTATGCTGATGACACCGCAATTGTAGTCTACGGTAACACTTGGAGTGAAGTAAAGAATATTGCGGAGCAGTCCTTAAAAACAGTTATGAACTGGTTGCTAGTCAACCTACTCACCCTAAACTTGGCCAAAACAAACTTCATTCCCTTCTTTTTAAATTTTAGGAACAAAGCTCCACCAGAATTTGAAATCACGGCACATACATGCTCGGATCTCAGTTCTTGCTCATGTACGGCGCTTAGCCGTGTTAATCACACGAAATACCTGGATGTAGTGATTGATGACGGATTGAAATGGTATAACCAAATAGATAACACTGCCTCAAAAGTCAGAAGACTTATCTATATTTTTAAATCTCTGAGATATTGCGCAGACATTAACATTCTAAAAATGGTTTATCTAGCACTCTGCCAGTCTGTTATCACCTACTGCATCCCGGTATGGGGAGGTGCTGCTAAAACCAAGTTTATTGTAGTGGAGCGGGCACAGAGGGCTGTCCTTAAGGTGATGCTTGGCAGACCATTCAGATTTCCTACTACTGAATTATATGCGAACTGCAGATTACTTACTGTGAGACAGCTTTTTGTTCTTCGAGCCACTCTCAGAAAACATAAACAAATTCCTCCATTAGACCCTACTAGGCGCAAAGTAAAGAATGTATGCCCAACAGTACGACATAAAACTGCATTCGCTAGGCGCCAGTTTTACGTACTAAGTACATTAATTTATAAAAATATATCTAAGGCCGTTCACATGACTGGGCTAAATCACCACGATGCTAAGATTAAAGTTCAAAGTTGGCTACTGGATCAAGACTATGCTCGAACAGAAGAACTGCTACGACACCAGCAGTAGCGTTTCAAATACATAAACGTGTATTCTATTGTTTCCATTTAATTTTATTTTTTTCTAACTTTGCTTCGAACATATCAGCAGCACATAAATATACATATACAACACAATCTCAAACACTTCAACACACCCTCAGTCTAACACACACACTCTCACATATACACTCTCAAAGTCGTTTCCAATATTTCTTAACATTCCTACGTTGTTTATAATTTAATACATATTTTGTAACCTGCAATGTCAATGACTACTTCTTTAATGTAAGAACACAACATAAAAGGTTTTTGGTATCACAGTGACAGCAGAACACTGACTCCTAAGTCACAGGATCACCTAGTTTAGGAGTCAGGGTTTACCTTATCCGTATGACCTTTAGTTAACCAAGCTATGTATCCTAGTCTTAAGTCTCAAAGGTTTTTTGTATCAATAAAGATTTTTATTATTTATTATTATTATTTAATCTATTTTTTTTATTATTTGTCTTTATAGCGTCAATAGAAAGAAATACACACTGAAAATTTTATTTTAACGTTTCTGAGATATAGCCCGCTGCCAGACAGATGGAAGGACGGACAGCGGAGGCTTAGTAATAGGGTTCCGTTATCCTTTGGGTACGGAACAATCAAAAGTCTCAAATCTTACTATAAAAAATGTATGCATGATTATAATCTGGAAGTATCTGATCCGGTTACCAAAATTCTTTCATCGATACAAAGCTACTTTATCACTGAGTGTCCATAGGCTACTTTTTATCCCGGAAAAAATTATGGGTCCTATGTAGTGTGTAGGCAGGATAAGGCTAGCGAAGCCTCGTGAAAAGCTAGTAGGTAACTACTTAATGTTTCTGAAAGCAGCATAATTTATTAATAAGGTCTCATTTCCCTAACAAATCAAGGCAATTTACTTGCTAATTTAATGAACGCTCTCGTTAGTTGCTTATAAAACAATAATAGGTCTTTATTATGACAAATGTTCAGTTCAACCAGCAGCGCAGACGTAGGCGGGGATAATTGACTGAATTTTCCAAGAAATTAGCTTTCTGGGTTCCGCCAATCTGGAACAATAATATTGTATCTGCTTTCTTTCCGCGTATGAACTTGAAAATTGACACAATGAGGCAGTAACCACAATAACTGTATGTCATAAGTATCGTAACTCGAGTTGTCGCCGTTATTAGCTCCGTTTACACACAATTTGTACTCGGAACAACATTGACACCCGACAAAAACGGTTCAACTGTTGTTCCTCTTCTATGGAATACTCAACATAACAACGAGCGGGCGAGTCCATTGTTGTATTTGTTACACATACAACAGTTTTCACTGTTTATGTTTGTTTGTAGTGTCCATTATGTTTAAGGATGGACGACACAGCACACTGCACTTTTGTATTATTTATTATTACTTATTTATTATATACTTTATTGTACACCTCAAACTTAAAGCAGAGTAAAAATTCTATAAAACAAGTGTACATTGGGCGGTCTTATCGCACAAGGCAATCTCTTACAGACAACCTTTGGATGGACTAAACGAAAGGAGGTAGAGTATGTAACTACTGAAAAACAGGCTAATAAAAATTTGGTTATAGGGTTTTAGGTTTGAAATCAGATTTAGAATTCTATCTATAGCAAGCTTTTCCTGCTGCCCGTGGCTATTCCCACAAGAATCGCTTTTTTTCTAGATCAGCACTTCCAACGATTGCACCTTTGGATGGACTAAACGAAAGGAGGTAGAGTATGTAACTACTGAAAAACAGGCTAATAAAAGTTTGGTTATAGGGTTTAAGGTTTGAAATCAGATTTAGAATTCTATCTAGCAAGCTTTTCCTGCTGCCCGTGGCTATTCCCACAAGAATCGCTTTTTTTCTAGATCAGCACTTCCAAAAGATTGCCTCCTAAAAACGAAAAATGATTTTTACCTCTTTGTAGTACAATGCATCTAAGTTTTGATATCATTCATTATGTAACATCCCAGTCAATGATCACATACCGATGATTTTGATGGATACAAAGCAATTTAAATTGACGAAACTGCCAAAACACTGTCATAAAACCACCAGCAAAGCGTAACTTAAGCATTGTGATCGCGGTTCGGCGCACGCGCACACTCCATGACGCCCGATCAACTCGCGCATGGCATGACACACGTCGGCTTTCGAAAATGGGACGTCCGCGCCAAATGTGCAGTACAATAGCGAACTACTGGATAGAGCTGCTATTGTGCAACTCAATTGGGCAGATAGATACGATATTAAAACCAGCTAGTTTGTGCATCGTTCTGGTTTAAAACGCAAAATAAGCGCGCAAATAATACGCCTGCGTGGTTACGCGGAGTTGCGGACATTAGCCCGATATAATCGTTCTGGTTTAGTTGGATACCTCATTAACATATTTTTTGTAATTTGCTGCATCGGACTTAGCCGTTTATTACTGTTTATCTACTCGTAAAACATATCTTTAATTAATACTTTGTTCAGTTTGGCTTGTCCCTAAGTCTCAGTTTCACTTGTAACTTTTCATCAGACTCTTACACCTACTGTAGCGTAATTGCTTTTCCGCAATAAAAAAACATTTCTTGCAGCAGGCAGTTTTTCGCCTAACCGGAACTTTGTTACGATTTGTTCAGCAAATATTTGCCAGTTCTAACGATTTCCTGTCGAATTCTTTAAGTATACTAACTTTGTAGGTATTCCAACGTCTCGGTCTGAAAACCTCACTGTTGTCAAAGAAAGCAAACTGCTCAAGGAAAGCCGCTTTACATGAAACCTTTTTGACGAGGGCTTTTATAATTTCTTTCTCAGTTATCGACAAGTTATTTCTGTCACCCCACTGTGAACAAATCGATATAAAAACGACCTTGAATCGCTGGAGCGGAACGTGCAAATTATTTGCTCTAAATTGTTAGGGGAAGCCATGTGGGGCCGTGAATGTCCCTTTCATATTGAGTGTGGGAGGAGAGGAAAACGAGGAAATTGTATCGAATGAGTTGAAAATTACACCTGTAGTTTGTAGCAATGATATTTTTATGTATGTGCGTTGTAACATAATTATAAGCTAGGACGTTGTGGATTTGTAAATAAAGATGAAGCAACTAGTGACAAAGGTAAGGTCCAGAAAATAAATAAATAACTTCAAATAATAGACCAGGAAATTCAAGACACTTGAAATTGTATTTTCCTTCAAGTCTTTTAGCTAACTAAGCCTTCTGGCTCAGCTGCCAGAAGAGTTTTGGCAGACATGAGCACCGGCCGGGCAAGAATTGCAAATATATATATCCTTTGCTACATTATCCAGGGCAAGAACTCACTTTAAAATTCTCTTGTTTACCAAAAGCAAATATGTCACAAAAACAGAATATACAAAAATATTCCTACGCTGACCCAGATTCACACAGAATATGTTAGCTGCTACACAAACTAAGATCTCGCCCCCAATGTCTAAATAATTAAGTCGGCGACAGGGGCACCGTACCCCTCCCAAGTTTGGGGAGTATAGGGACCAACCCTCGCAGTAAACGGGCTCAGCAAATGTTATCATTGCGTCTGCTAATTTGACGAAGGTGTGTTGTAGAACACGATGAGGATACAACGCAATTAACGTTTGAATTGCTTTTGAATTTACACTACACTAGAATGTTTGACAAATTCATTATGGCGTGTTTCCCGACTGAGACAGCTCCTGGTACTGAGATAAGGTTATTGTAGAAACGTGGTTGGATATCAGAAATGCCGTAACTTAGAAGATAGGAATATTTATGGCAGTTTGTCTGCTCAGGGAAGGAAACTTGGAAATGGCGTAGCTATATGAAGCCCTTTGACAAATCTGTCTGGTTTTAGAAACGAGTACTCTATTTCTGATACGTCAGTCTGTAGTGTAGTTCCATTTGATTAAACTTAAGTAATGATTTTGCAGTCTGCGTGTGGCACATTGCAAATTGGTTTTAAAATGCTGGCTGAGATGGTTTATACTACATCAAACGCACTGGTCATGGATGATCCCAGTGACCAATGACTCCTTTTTCAGTTTCATTATTCTCAATATTCTTACGTGCAAGTAACCTGCACCTAATCGTGAGCGTAAAATTAAAATAATAGTTTTTCTTCATGAATTAATTAGTAACGGTTCGTTAATGTTACGGCCACTGATTCTGTTTTTGTTCTTCATAATAATGTGATTATTTTTCGCATATTGTACACGTGTGATATTCTGACTGAGGACGTAGCGGATGTTTTAAAAAGCAATATGGTGAATATTTGTGATCACGTCACTCTGCCAACAGATCAATCAACGTAGTCTGTTATTGCCAGTCTGTGAATCTGGTACTCCCTCGTATAGCTAACTTCCTAATAAACAATTAATATTAGTTGCTGCAATAACAAAAATGGGCTCACGGGAACAGAAATCAACCAAAAATCACACCAGCTTGCCAAAAAAACCTAAAACGAAATCAAGTGCTAACGTGGAAAGTCCCAAAACCGAACTAGCGCTTAGGCTACACTTACTCAAAGTTACGAAGTCATCGAGAAAGCTTGTTTACATTTACAATCGTATGTCAGTCTTCGTATTCTTGTTTCTGGCGAAACTGTCGCGTCGCCATTTATGGTGGCCCGATAACGGTCGTATCTCGCTGACAGGGCGATATTGAGAAATGTGGCACTTGGAATACTTTGTTTTGCTTCGTCCACGGCACTGCGATGTGTTGTTGACACAAGGGGAGCGAGTCTATTTAGATTCTGATTAGGCTTGAAATAACTTTCAATTTGATCCGGGAATGTGAGTATTCTATCTAATGCAGTAACGGTGCATAATTTATGAGTGTTTTGCCAGTAGCAAAGCAATCAGTTGCCGTTCTCAGGGCCGGCCTTAACTCTCTAAGCGCACCGGGCGAGTCATGCATTTGGTGCCTCGATAGGTGTTGTCTTTGAGATTGTGTTGCTGACCTAAAATTTCATCGCACAACAAATCACCATCAATGTCTGAGGTTTTCTTCATATCGACAGAAATAGGTTCTCAAATTACGCGGATCGTTCTGTATGTCCTGGCGCCCTTCAGGTGCCGTCGCCCCAGGCGGCCGCCCGTGTCGCCCGGCCCTAAAGCCGCTACTGGTCGTTCTTATGCACATACATATTTTAATGTGAATCCCACGCAGATCTCGGCGACTAGTGACAGTCTAGGAATGTGTGAGGCCTAGGTGGAACGAAATGGTTCTCTGATGTCACAGTGTCTTCCGAGATAATTAGAAAAGAATTTCTGCTGTATCCTGAGATAAACCTTAGAGCGGAGTTCGCGTGGTTGAATGTTGAACCCGTATTTGAACTTATGTAAAAACTTCTATTTTTCATCCAAACCCCTATGAAAAATGTGAATCTAAAATCCGAATCATAAGTGTTTTCCACGCAAGTGAATGAGAACGATACAGAAAAACATAACAAAAGCCTTTCGAAGAAACGACAGTATCTTTTACTACTAGTGATACTTCTATCCTGGTTCGTTGATCCCATTCTATGTGCTTTACGTCCCTGTTTATTGGATTGTTTACGTCATCCCATACAATTATCGTTCCTGCTTCTACAAATAGGTCATTCCCATTGTGTCGAGTATCGTAGTACGATAGAACTTTTTCCAGTCTCTACAATAATTTCCTTTGCACCGTCCGTTGACCTCGCATAGTCGGCATCTATTTATTGATTCCTAGTCTTGAATTGAATCCTGTTTGGAGCCATGTCTAAGCGTCTAGACGGGTAAAAAACTAGAAGGTGCATTGGTAAGTACGTCGATACGGTAGGGTAGTCTTTGTTTAGCATCAGTCGGGTTTGTTTTGATGCTGTCTCTCTCGGCCTTCGACCTCGTCTGTGTTTTGGCTGGCTTCATGCCGTTCAGAATTGGGGAACTTTATTGATTTGGCATGTAATGGTGGTTTTATATAACCAGATATTGGGTCGTGTTATGTTGTTTTCGGAGACTTAGATATTTTTGGTGTGCGCCTTAAGATAGAAAAGACATTAATTGGAATGCACAAAATTGAGTTCCTAGTCATGAAACCATTTATTGGTCTTATAAGTAAACATGATAACACACAACTTAACATTGTTTTGACTACCGTCGGTAAATATCTCTTTATTAGTCTTTTTATGATTGTTTATAGCTTTATTTCATGATACAGATCATTTCGTGGGCGGTCCTTCAACGAGATCATCATGTTTACACATATAATCTAATCTGCATATAAAATTATCAGCTGAATTTAGTACCGCACACGTTGCAATCCAATGAGCTGTTGAATGTAAAAGCTTTTTTATTCCGTTCCGTTTTAAACAGGAAGCTTGCCTTAGAACACTTTTACACGAATGTTTACTAGCTCTCTTGGCACGAACTCCCCAAACTATTAGGTTAGGCGACGACCGATTTATGTTTCGACCGATCTAATTACATGCAATCCCATTCTCGAGTATGTTTGATGGAGTAAAAATAGCAGTTTAGTTATGTATCGATTCGGTGCATTTGTTTATGTTCGCGTTTATTGACTCTTAAGAATTATGTCGGTTACACTTTTTGATATAAGAAAGTGGAAGAGCACACTTGAGCGTGTTGAAAAATGTAAGACGTTTGTTTGATTAATCTAGAATTCTGGATTAATGATGTAGCCTGCCTTTTCTTGAGCGGATATAAAGTTACCGGTCACCTAATAAAAAACTGAATAAAATATCAAGAATAAAAAAAAACGAAATAATTTGTACTTGCCCAATCAAAATAAGATCACATTTCACCAAGCCATATTTTCTTTACTACACAAATTCTAACCAGGGTTGTTATGATTTAAATCAGTTAATTTTAATCAGTGATTTAAATCACGATTAAAATCCAATGATTTTTTTATTAAAATCTCGTGATTAAAATCATTTCTCTAATTTTGTCTGCTTTGCTTCTGCCCGCGCCATCTATTACGATGCACTCTAAACGGTCAAACACACACGTGCAAATGCTATCTTCCGCGGGGGTGGAGCGAGTGTTTTCCACTTTCAATTTAGCGCATAGTAAATTTACAAAACAAACTGGGTACAGAAAAATCTGCGAAGTTTGTGTTTCAGATCAAAGATCAAAATGAATAAAACAAGATTAGATGAACAAGGTCAAATGGAATAAATAACAAATCTGATTAATTTCGTCTTATGTAATCTTATATAACCCAAAAAAAATAATCTGATTTAAATAAAAAAAAAAACCAATTTAAATAAAAAAATCGGATTTAATCATGATTTTTATCAACCTTGATTCTAACATTGTCCTTTTCTCTTGTCCACAGTTCAAACCAGCTCACAGAATTACCACGAGAAGTATGCCAGATGCCGCTTCAAGTGCTCTTAGTACCCGACAATATGCTAAGTACCTTACCCAAGGAGATAGGCAAGATGACCTCGTTGGCAGAGCTGGACGCTTCCAACAACAGGCTAACGCAAGTGCCCATGACTCTTGGGGATTGTGCTGGCATGAGGGCGCTCGACCTTAGCAATAATCAGCTGGGACTGCTGCCTTTACGTGAGTACTATTGCTATGACTTAATGTGACCTAGTTCCACTTATAACCTGCTAACCTCCAAAGCAAGAGTGAACAGGTGTTTCTGGATACGCTCGCTCTTTCGATGATGGAACGAAAGTGCCCAATAAGTCTGCGATGGACTAGGTCCACCACCATCACTTTTACTAGCCGAGATCGAGGTAAAAACTGGACTCATTATACATTTGTGGTAGGGTGGCTAGTAGAACCTAATGAAAAGTTACCGAAAATCAAGTAACAGAGTGCGATTGGGGAAGCTCATGTTAGGCCTGCTACCTCTATAGACGGTTGACCGATGATGTACGTTTATCAATGTTGTTACCTAGGCGATAAATCACTTAAGATAATAATGATGCACTTTTAAATGCTCATCGTGTAATCAGCGCGTGCGCAGGCGCCTTAAGAAGGTGCAATGATCATCGATACAATAAGGTGGTAATGATTGATTAATGATAAGTTATCAATGGCTATCGATTATTTTATAAACCGATAACATAGTCCGTGTTTTGCATTTCAAATATTTAATTTTATGACTCGTGTCCATAATGAAGACTGCACATCTTTTGCAACGTAGGTACGTCTCGTTTATATCGATAACAAATTACCATTGTTACATGTATCGAGTACACTGTAATACCGATAAGTGCGAGCGAATAGTCTGATGAAAACATTCGTGACCTAGTTATACGGCTCGGTAGTTTAATAGTCGGTATCGGAGAGTACGGTAACAAGGAAAATATAACACCTTGCCTATATGAGGCCCTGGTAATGTAACTGGTTTATAATTAGATAGAAGTGCGTTTCAATGAGGGCTACCGTTTTTGTACTCACCAGTTGTCGCCACTGTCGAGTATGGTCCTTAACCATGGCTTTGAAGTTGTTATTACGCGCATGTGAGCAAAGTTAGAGGAAAAAATATGTACGATGCCGTAAACGTACGATTTAATACACCATAAATAGTGTCGCAGTGTTACGTGGACTAATCACATTGGAAGAAAGAAGGAGATAATATACATATTTCCAACAAAAAAAGAAAGTTCAATGATATGGTCGGCTTTCTGCCATAGCATTGAACTTTCTTTCGTAACTAAATCTGCTATACTCAGGCTGTTTTAGTAAACTATTCACAGAAATCGAAACAAATGAGTGAATAAACTCGTGTCAAAGCCAACCAACAGTGAAATTTGACATTATGACGACCTCACGCTACACTAGCGCCTCTAGCGGTGGTCAAACGCGATAGCCTTCATTGCATTACACTACACCAAACTTCTTCATTTTCTCCCATGTTGGTACGTAATAATGATATATGCTCATGCAGTGAATGGCCCGTCTGTCCGCAAGGTAGTAACGAGTTGGACTAATCCAAGATGCGGCCAATCACCATCATCAATATTGGTAGCTTAAGCTTCGTCCCACCCACTGCTGACTTTTGGCGCACAGTAAAGGGAAAGGAGAAAATCGTGGTACTAGATGGAAAATGGCCTTGAGTGCCATGATTCCCTGCTATGTGCGAGTATCCTCCAGAAGGTCTTTTGAAGGTCGTCTATACTCGGACATCTTGCTGTTAATTTGCTAACGCTTCTTTCGACACTAATTTAAGGCCCAAATCAAGTCAATTTGAAAGACCTCCAACTGCACTTAGTTGTTATGACCAATGGTTTACCGTTGGTCATAACTGCCCTTCGATGACTGTCAATATGCTAAAACTAATAGACAGTCTTTACATGTTTAGAGTTATCGAGGGCTTTCTTATGTTTAGAACTGGAGTTGAAGGAAATGGAATGAAGGGGCTACATTGAAGATGGCCAAAACCACAGATCCAACGACAAATACAACCTGTAACAAAATAAACGCAATACCTCTTAAGGGGTCATTGTACTCATCATTATTAACAACTTATACTATGGGACCAACAAACACCGAAATCGTGAAAAAAAAATCGACTCCCCCATACATTTTTGTGCGCATAAAGAACTACAAAATGTACTGAACAGCTGATTTTTTTTCGCGATTTCGGGGTTGTTCCTATAGTAAAAGTTGTTCATAATGATGAGTACAATGGGCCCTAAAGAGGTATTGCGTAATTCTGTTACACGTTGTATATAATGTCTGAAACCCATCGTTGGATACGATGAGTTTAAAGCTAGATAGATGGATAATGCAGTATGCACATAAACCTAAGAAATTGCTGTAAGACTATGCAGCCGGGCCTTGCATTACCGTCTGTTTGTTTATCTGAAGAAACCAAATAGAGGCGGCACTAAGTGGTCAAATTCGTTTTGATGTGTTCGCGGCTCCTCTTGGGAATTCTCTTTGATCTGCGCGGTTTGGATGCTATTTGAGGGATGCGATCTTGTTAGTTACAATGTTGCTTTTGTAAGTGCATTTACTACTTTGTGTAGTAGAATTAACTGTTTAAATTATTTATAGTATTTTCTGCCAATGTTACGGCATTGTTCGAAAGAAAAAAAACAAGTGCGCGTCGGACTCGCACACGAAGGGTTCCGTACCATAATTCTTAATTTTTAGGGTTCCGAATAAAAAACGGAATCCTTATAGGATCACTTGGGTGTCTGTCTGTGGTGGACCGATTCTGTTGAAATTTGGTACACATATGGATTTCTGTGACCCAAACACGAACGCGTTACGTAAATTATTAAAATTATACTATGGGGTCACTTTTGGGGGTCTAACTAGAAATTTTCAAAAAAAAGTTTTTTGAATAATATCGTGTGACATATCAAATGAAAGGGCTGACTGTGAGGGTTTTAATTATATTTTTTTCATAATTTTAAAATAAATGGTTTTGAAGTTATTCAAGAAAATAGACGAAAAATGACCATTCCCACCATTATCTCCGAAACTACTGAGCCTAAAATTTTGAAAAAATGGAAATCTTTACCTGTACATTACAGGAAAACCTATAAGAAGTCTATAGTATTAAAATAACATGTTAAATAAAATTTAATTCGTTCGGAACCCTTTGCACGCGAGTCCGACTCGCACTTGGCCAGTTTTTTTTTATTATTATTGTTGTTATAGCGGCAATATAAATACACAATCTGTGAAAATTTTAACTGTCTACCTATTACGGTTCTTGAGATACAGCGGAGGCTTAGTAATAGGGTTCCGTTGGATACCCTTTGGATACAGAACCCTAAAAACAGCGGCTCTGGAACGCAAAGGGCACTAGGAGGAACACGGGTGGGTTTTAGTCAGTAAGAGTCTGACACTGCCTTCCGCTCCGCCCAGAGCGAGGTAGTCATTTGATGATTACCTACCCATAAAATCTATACTAATATATAAAGCTGAAGAGTTTGTTTGTTTGCTTGAACGCGCTAATCTCAGGAACTACTGGTCCGATTTGAAAAATTCTTTCAGTGTTGGATAGCCCATTTATCGAGGAAGGCTATAGGCTATATATCATCACGCTAAGACCAATAGGAGCGGAGCAGTAATGAAAATTGTGACGCAGACGAAGTTGCGCGGGTCAGCTAGTAAAAAAATAAGATTATAGTATTCTGTGTCTCATGACATCAACCAGGTAAGTATATACTATACTTAGGTACAAAAAGGATGTCCCAAAGCGGCATCCCTACGTTTAATTTATGGTACACTGCTAAATTGCTTTATGAGTACCTAACAAAGTAGTAAACATGTTTTAGCACTCAGGGTGCCCTTTCCCTTTCAATTTTACTTTAGGACAACGGCACTAATCTTTTTACTGAATAGCCACGACTTCATCCACGTGAAAAGTGTTTTATTATCCCAAGGGTACTTACAACCGGGATAAAAGGTTTCCCAATGTCCTAATCCAAGTATAGACTTGAAAAGGCTAACCTTTTGCCAAATTCGTTCAGCGCGCAGCAGTTTAAATGTAAACAGGACACATACACACTTTCGCATTCTTTTTGCGACTATTGACAGGCTCACATTTGACCTCTATCTCAGCTGAGATGCCACATCATCGCTTACCATCACCTTGGAGTGGTCGACAATGGAGCTGGTCTATATGTAACCTATTTACTCCATACTAAGAAATCTCCAGGGTGCAGCTATCAGAAAACACGGACTTTGGCAGGGAATTTCATTCCGTAGCTGTAGGTACTCATTTTGAAATTATTCGCAAAACGAGAAATGTTTAGGGTAGGATGTACTTGTACACCAATTATAAAAACTGGCCAAGTGCGAGTCAGACTCGCGTGCAGAGTTCCGAACGAATTTATTTTTTTAACGTTATTTTTTTTTATTTGTGATGGGTTTGCTCTTGACTCTAGTCTAGGTCAGAGATGACAAAGACAGTGTACGATGGAATTTAAATTTTCTAGTTTGACGCCCAAAAGTGACCCCCATACTAAAAATTTAATGATTTACGTAACGTGTTCGTGTCACAGAAGTCAATATGTGTACCAAACTTTAACAGAATCGGTACAGTGGATCCGGAGAAAACTGGCTACGACAGGCGGGCAGACAGACACCCGAGTGATCCTATAAGGGTTCCGTTTTTTGTTCGGAACCCTAAAAATGTGTACTTATAGATATTATCAGAAAAAGCTCAGCGCTATTTGCCGAGTCTTGTTTGGTAAATTGAAAACTAATTATTAATTTTGTTCTTTTTTTCTTCTCATTCCAGAGATCACCTACCTCAGGCTGGAACACCTGGACGTGAGCTGTAACTGCATATCGTCACTACCTCTGGAACTCCGCAACATGAACACACTAGTTACGCTTAATCTGGACAACAATCCCCTCGTCTCACCTCCCACCACGGTAAGAACAATTTTCATTTCCAAAATTGCTGGTTTTCTGTTATTGTAAAAGTCCTGATCCGATAATAAAAAAGACCTTCACTGATGGAGAGCTCTTTTTTAGGTTCCGTTTTTATTGGATAGGCATTGGAAAAAAACCCGGTCAAGAGCGAGTCGGACTCGCGTGCAAAGGGTTCCGAACGAATTTTTTTTTTTTACATGTTATTTTGACACTTTAAACTTCTTAAAGGTTTTCATGTAATCTATAGGTAAAGATCTATTATCTGCATTTTTTTCTAAATTTTAGTTTCGGAGATAAGGGCAATGGTAGTTTTTCGTCGAATTTCTTGTATAACTTTAAAACCATTTATTTTGTTATTATGAAATAATATAATTAAAACCCTCACAGTAAGCCCTTTTATTTGATATGTCACACGATATTGTACAAAAAAACTTTTTTTTAAATTATCTATTTTATCCCCCAAAAGTGAACCCCATACTAAAAATTTAATATTTTACGTAACACGTCCGTGTTTGGGTCACAGAAGTCCATATGTGTACCAAATTTCAACAGAATCGGTCTTGTGGATCCGGAGAAAACTGGCTGTGACAGACGGACAGACAGACAGACACCCAAGTGATCCTATAAGGGTTCCGTGTTTTGTTTGGAACCCTAAAAAGCCACAAGAAAGCGATAGTAGGTACCGATCCTAGTGGTACTAGCTCCGACACGTTTACTTTGTAGTAAGGGGGTTGAAGATCAACGGCAAGTATCAGACCTGGGTCCGAATCTATGTATTATATCTGTTTTCCATGAGGAAATTCCTTGCAAAAGCACAACGTGAGGGGTTTTTGTTAACAGACTTCTTATTTGAGCAAAAGCACGCCCCGTATTATAACAAAACTTATACATAACTGGCAAAATATGGGTGCATAAATGTTATTGCAGGGGCGACCTATTTACATACTATGCAAAACCATTCGTCATAGTGCAGTTTAAAAGGCTATAAAACTCCTTACTACCGCCACGATTTTCAGTTGTTTTAACTGGTACAACTGCAACACTTTCCCTCGGGCTTTACGACTCGCGTGGTATGTGAAGCAGTCAATAAATTGTTTTCTTTTGCTTCCGATCGGCAAGCGAGAGTGTGAATATGAAAAATAAACACTGCCGTCAGTCGTGGTTTATAATGTTATTTTTAGTAGGAATGGATGGCATAATTAACTGTGTATGATATTGATAACATTTATGGCGTAAATGTGGTCGTGTTTCTAAAGGTTTTCCTTGTTGTTGTGTTTGTTCCCTTCAATTCGAATGAGTCCCTACTAAAATAAGTACATAAGTACCTACAGTCGGAAATTTCCTGTTCTACTGTAGCGCAAACAGCCCCAAGCAATGTTATGTTTTACTTTAACAAATAGAGATTTCAGATTCTTTTGTTTTCCATTCGCGAAATTCCGATCAAGGATAGTTTTATGAAAACAACTTTAACATGACAAGGCTTAGATTTATCGACATTTTCCCGTTTTCCTTTAAGTCTATACCAAAATCATCTCACTACCACTGACAGTACAATGTAACCCGTCAGGCCCAGCATGAATGACCTAACAAAATCTCTTCATCATTCTAGATATGCATGCGCGGGCGCGTGCACATATTCAAGTACCTCGAAAATATGGCGAACAAAGACTCCTTACCGGCTCACAGACGAGTAGACGACACGAGACGAACAGCCAAGCACAGCTCCTATATCAGCAGTTCACCGAACCAGAGTACCACGCATCAGATCACTTCGGGGAATGCCACGATAGACTGCCTGAGGCATAAGCCGAGGCACGTCGTTGACAGCGGGTACAGCACCGATGGAGTGGACAAGAGATGGTCTAATGATGGTAAGTTTGACCTAGAACGTCAAGCATAGCTCTTACATCAGTACCTCACCGAACCAGAGTACCACGCATCAGATCACTTCGGGGAATGCCACGATAGACTGCCTGAGGCATAAGCTGAGGCACGTCGTCGACAGCGGATATAGCACCGATGGAGTGGACAAGAGATGGTCTAATGATGGTAAGTTTAACGTAGTTCGCTCGAGGAGCCGCCGATCACAGTTAGCCACGATAGACTACCCAAGGCATATGCCAAGGCAATGGGCACAGGTATCATCGACGACGGAACGGTAATAGATGGTCAAATGTAGTGAGTGAGTGTACGATGCTATCCTAAAATTTTGACATGAATATTGATGATGATGACGTATAGTTACGTTAGAGTATCGTTAACGTAAGTGAATTTTAACCCCATAGTATTTTGGTTTAATTTTATGCAACATACACAATTTGTATTATACAAAAATATGAAAATAGTAAGAAATTCAAATAAATATTATGTGCGAAACGAGTATTATACGTAGTTACCATACGTCAAAAACATTCGTACTAGGCTCTCAGATCACTTTAGGAAATGACACGCTAAACTGTCTGAGGCATAGGCCGAGAATGTGCACATAGAGTAAATGGAAATTAAACATGTGTCACTTTGACGGCATTTCCGGCAACTCCAGCTATTAATGAGATAGGCTAATAAAGCGAATAAGCGTAAAGCCATTAAGCCCATGTTTTAGCAAGGAACTAAGGAAGATTAAACTTTCCATTCAGTGTATTAATAGCCACTGCATCGTGTGGTATCTAATTTAGAATTTAGATTTCGAAACTTCACTGTTTAGTTTTTAAATCTTACAAACAGAGCTTCAGTTTTAATAAACAAGACACGAAATTGTGTAATACCGTACTTACATTACTTATTACGAATTTGTTTTCATTCACGTTTGGTATACCCACCGTTAACGACCCATTCACTATGTCAAGCGTCCTTAATGACTGCTGGCATTCACAAATGGCTCCCGACCATAAAAAAAATGAATGACGGGTATATAAACTTTTTTACGTCCGGAAATAGGAACGGACTAAAATTAAGTCTCTTCAACCCGTTCTGGGACAATTTTTACTGTCTGCTGTTCCTAAAAATCTCTTCTACCTTAATTGTTTTTCCAAATTGCCAGTGACCTAATTAGAGTTCACTATCTGATTGAGTGCATGTTACTATGCAGTTTGGATAGCGTTAGGAACGAGTATTGGAAAGTTTAAACCTAAATGAACTTGCATTCGTGCTTGCTTGCACTTTGGTACATTATTTGTTAACTTTCCGAGCAATAATGCGATAGAAGCATTACACTAAATTCGAATGACCGTGTGGTACCGTGCTGAACTACTAACCGCGCGGTATAAGATCACAAAAAAGCTAAGTTCATATGACCTTAACCTTATAGTTGTCAAAAAATAAAAGGCCCGTTTTGACAGCAGAATACAACATTGCTTTATTAGTAAGTATGAAAGAGACATAAAAATAAATCTCTTTCGCACTTAGTCGTAAAGTAATCTTCCCTTCTCTACTCAGCTCTCAAATCGGACTTCTTAGATTTTGGTGAATTTAATACAATCTTCAGTATAAAGTTATGGTTACTTGCACAAAATTCAAATGCGAAATACTCGTATTGGAAGAAATGTTATGGCGTTACGAAAATTTTATTTTCTGATCCACACATGTAATTAAACTTTTCTGAAAGCTTCCTTCGTTTTTTTTTTGAGGAAAATTATTTTTAGAATTTTGCGTAGGACGGTATTTTCACATTGTTACTGCAAGCTTGTCAAGTAGTTATTTTTAAGAGGACTTTTAGTTCAAGATAATCCGGTAAACTGTCGTTACCTTTCAGGAAATTCAATATTTTTCAGTCTACATGTTTGAAGCTATGAAAAGCCGAAATCGAGCCGCAAACATTCTGAAATGTCGGCGCCTAGCGCTAGGTGACTCGCAAAGGCGCCCCTATGTAGCAATAACACTACTGTCTCTTAGCTGCCTAAAGTTCTCTCACATAACCAGCACAATATAAAGCCGAACTTTTCCCCAACAGGTGGCGGCGACTCCGGCGGAGGAGGCGGCAGTGGTCGATCAACTCCAAGCACACCATCCACGCTGTCCCCCGGAGCCGCACTGTCCCGCGCGCAGTCGCTCTCCAGCGAGACCCCCCTCGCGCCCCTCACCCCTTTACTCTCCGGGTATGTTTGATACAATACTTGGCAACTTGGGCCTTTTTGGTGGCTTGTAGAGAAAAAAATAACGATTCTTTTTTTGAATTCGGTGTGATTTTTAATTGATAAAATACCTAAAGGACGTATTAGGTTTTTTTTTTGTGAATGCCAGTGACACGATTTTGTTTAGAATCTTTTTGGTCATGTGAAATGGTTGTTTATGTATGTAAAGCTTTACGCATAGAAATATATACTGGGGTGGACTTAATGTCTTAGAAATTAAACGCTGGTAGATTTTTTTCTCATTTTGGCACTGGTATTCATGTAAAACAATTTTTTGAAGAAATATTATGTGTTTATAGCTTTTTTATTACAGTTATGGTTTCAAACAATTTAATTTCTACAATTACCAGTTTTTTTAACCTTTTGGTATATCGGATACGAGCTGAGCAGATTAAATTAGACAAGAAATCTAGTTTCCATTTCTGTTAACTTCCATATTGGACCCTAAAATATCTGCTCAGCTTGTATCCAGTGTAGTTGAAATAAATTGAGTGCTATAATTTAAAAATATTCTGGGTGTTTCTTTTTAACTGTGTGTAGTTTTTAATAGCTGCTTACATATTTATTTTTATTTTTTTCGCATTGGCCGATACAGAGGTAAAACCTAAACTTAAAACTTTTTTCTGATCTTCACAGCCATTATCACCCCTATCCTTCTGTCTCATGTTTCCTCAACGATATCACTTGACGTTGTTCCATATAAATGTGTTTCACTAAAATTAATTAGTCAAAATGCAGTGCAGATTCACGGTTGCTCATCGCCCGTCGTATTTAAAAAGTAGAAAAGCGTTGAACAAAAATTCAATAAAGTCACAACGCAAAATAACAGAGCATACAAAATCAAAGTAAGAATAAAAAAGAATAAAAAAATACCCATGTTAAGTCAGCGTCAAACATATTGGATGAAACAGCCTTTTCGAACTTAAATTCTTGCCAGTGACAGTTTGTCCCAAGAATATCAGGTAAAACGGTTTTTATGACCTCACATTCTGTATACCTTCATGAAGAAGTCGCGGTAAATACAACCTGTAACAGAATGAACGCAATACCTCTTAAGGGGTCATTGAACTCATCACTATGAACAACTTTCACTATGGGACCAACACTAAAATCGTGAAAAAAAAATCGACTGCCCCATACATTTTATGTCCGCATAACTCGACAAAATGTACGGAACAGCTGATTTTTTTTACCCGATTTCGGGATTGGTCCCATAGTAAAAGTTGTTCATAATAATGAGTACAATGACCCCTTAAAAGGTATTGCGTTTATTCTGTTACACGTTGTATATCCAGCCAAAAAGGGTATCGAATTAGGAATCTTCATTAAGTACTTACTTAGGTTCCTAAATGCTTTCGGAATTTGTTCGAAAGGGTCGCCGCGGCCCTAGAACGCAAAGGGCATTTGGAGGACTACGGATGGGTTTTAGTCAGTAAGAGTAACACTCCCTTCCACTTCGTCCAGAGCGATAGGAGCCATTCGATGATTTTCCATCCAAAAAAATAGGGTTCTGAAGATGAAACACATTTATTCCCGAACAGCAAATCAACCCAGATATCGTTGCAATCGCCTCTTTTTTTATTAACCCCGGTGTTGTCCCTTTCAGCGTCCGTATTTCACCCGAAGGAACCATGTCGAATGGCGCCGATAAGAGTAAATTAGCCCATCAACAGACCTACAGGTACATTGTCATGTTCGCACGACACTCACTAACATACGCACTGGTTTTTATTTATGTGGTTTTACTAAACGTTTGATGTCATATAGATTTCGTAGTTTTGTGTTGTTGTTGTGGAAAGAGCTAAGTTTAAGAACATTGTACAAGTAAACAAAAGTATTCTGAGTGATTTTTTCAGAAGATAAAAATATTGTGTAAACTAAGACTGCTCTTTTTATAACAACAGCACACTTTATCTTCTTGCGATAACTAATCGTGCATGTTATTATTAATTAATCATACTACTAGCGAATAAAACAAAACTTCAGCTAACCAAAGACTTGACTGAAACACCAATGTAAAATCTCACCAAGAACTTTGAAATATATCTGTATTATTCAATCTGCTTAACCTTTTTCCCAACTATATTAGGGTCGGCTTCCTGTCAGTGCCGGATTAAGCCAGCGCGGGGCTTGTAGCAAATTTTACCAAGGGGTCCCCAAAAAGTGAAAACGAAAATATCCAGTTAAAAGAATTACATCTACGAATAAATATTTGCGTGACATCATTTTTTACGATTTTCAAAACGACGCCACAAAGGAAAACAAATGACAGCTACATGAAACAAATTGTTTTCTTCAGCCAAAGAGTTCCATTTTTAAATGTAATAATTACTTTTTGATATTGTTCTGTAACTGCCTAGTTTTATAGGGCCGCTACTTATGTAAGAACTTCCTAACTATCGTGTCACTAAATACACTAGAATATGTTGCCTATATTACTACAAAATGAACCTAAAACAAATTCTCGTGAGCGCCTTGACCCGACGTCAGCTATTCAGTCTCGTGAAACAACACAGAGCACACCTACTTTTCACTATATCCTCCCAAAATATATATCTACTACACGCTGAACGGAACAATCAATCATTCTATTTTAATCGCGACTGGTAACACTTTGAATTATTGTTCGCCGTGGCGTTAAAGTTTGTGTAGAATTTTCTTTTTTAGAAAAAATGCTTTTTAGGTAAACTTTTTTGAAGCAGGAAATTTTTCATATCTTATTTTTTACCATTGATAAGCACGCATTTGACCACTAAACTCATCTGAAGGTAAGCGATGATGTGGTCGAAGATGAATCTAAAAGTTTCGATAGATACGGTCCACAACTAAGTATTCATTTCAGAGACTCACTCAGAAGCCAAAAATAATATAACCAATATAATAACGATGTTACATCTATCAAAAAAGTATTTTCCTCCGACTTCCCTTCTGACTATGACAGAAACCGTGTTTCTTTTTCCGAGATATAAAGAAGCTTATGCTACTCAGCGATGCGAACTCAGCTCTCTTTATCGCATCTGTGCTTCCAGAGATCACCTCGTACAAACAAATAAGTTTACCGCTATAAAAACGTTAAGATAACTCTGTTGATTGTATTAATATTTAAACTCAAACAATTCTTCCCCCATATTCCAGTAAAACGGGTCACATTACTAATAGCATGCACGGTATCATTTGCCCGTAAACACACTAATTGGAGTCTCCCGAACTTCCGACGATGGGTGCAGTCAGTACTAACAAATAGTTCACACACTGCTCGCTTTAATGAACAAAGTGACTGTGGTACCCGTTTTCTACTTCCTTGTAGGGTGTGGTCTAACGTGAAGCGATTAAAGTATTTGGATAGTTTGGAAGTAACTTATATATTAATCTGGAATTTTACAACGTGTTACTTAATGAAAGACATACCTGAAAAAGGAATCATTCTTCTTCTTATCGTGTGGGCAGTAAGGTCTAACGACCCCCACACACTCAAGTGTCTGAATTTCTAAACCGCCTCGAGTGCCTGTGACATGGTTTATTTGACGACCGCCATTTGGCTGCCGGGACCACCGGCTTATACGTGCCTTCCGAAGCACGGAATCATCCTTTTTTCAAACAATCAGGTGATTCAAGCCTGCAATGTCCTAGCCAAACTGCAAACAACATGACAAAGTATGCTTCCAGTGGGAATCGAACCCATGACCACCGGGTCACAAGGCAAACGCCTAAACCACTCGACCACGGAAGCGGTTAAAGGATCGTTGTACTCATCATTATGAACTTCTACTATTTTTTTTTTTTTACAATTTATAGGCGCGCGTTTGACCACTATCTCACCTGATGGTAAGCGATGATGTGGTCGAAGATGGAGCACGCTTGCCTAGAAGTAACCTATTCACTCTTGACTTAAAGACTCCCAGGTTGTAGCTATCAGGAAACACAGACTCCGGCAGGGAATTCCACTCCTTAGCTGTATGGGACCAAATCCGAAATCTTGATAAAATAATCAGCTGTTCAGTAGATTTTATCGAGTTATGCGCTTATAAATAAATGTATGAGGCAGTACTGTTTATCGAAAGAGCCAGTGGTTTTTTTTTTCGTGATTTCAGTTTTGGTACCATTGTAAAAGTTGTTCATTATGATGGGTACAATGACCCTTTTTCAGTTATGCCTTTCATTATGTTACACGTCGTATAAACTAAATAATGATTGGGTTGATGTAAAAAACGCAAGATGTATGCAGAGTATATAATAAAAGTAACAGCTGTAAAACGAAATCTATGTGCCATCAAACACATGTTTTTAAGGACACAACCTTACTTAAATTTCGTAACGTTCCAGACAATACAAAGAAGCCTTAAGACAGCAACGTCAGCAAGACATCTACCGCCCCCGCACCGAGCAGGCCTCCCCCGAGCTGGACTCGTCCCCGCACTCCAACAACCCGAGCCCCATCCACAAGCCTTCCAACTCCCCTGTCAATGGATACACCAGTAACGTATCACCTAGTCTATACAAAACCGCCTCTTCCAATAGTAGTACACTATCCAATACCTCATCTCCTAACCTTTCCCAAGTGCCAAACTCCCCCCTACTACACTCTACACCCAGAAGATTCCAGAACCAATCAACGAATGGTAATGGAGTCGTAGAGAAACAAGAAGAGAACAAAAGGCCCGTACAAAAAGTTGTGCCATCGAGAAATGTGAACAGCAAATACTCGACTGTTAACGGGAATGTAGACTACAATGGTCGCGTCAACGGGCAGACAGACACATACATAAAGCCTACATCGCCTTCAAAATCTCCAACGAATACTATAGGGTACAACAGTTTAGGCAAGTCGAGTATACCGCGGCAAGTGAACGGGGACAGTGCCAAGTTGCTGACGACGAGTGTGTCGTTTCTGAAAGGTGCGGCGCCCAAGCCGCCCGGCAAGATGGAGTGGAACAAGGACGCGCCGGCAGACAAGCTCAGCTTTACCATGAAGAGGGAGTTCGATAAGCAGAAGGAAGAGCTGGATCTGCTGACGCAGTTGAGATCGGTAAGTTTTTTTTTAAATATTTAAACGTAAGTAGTAATTACAGGCCAGCCCCGCTGTAAGGCTGCGTTTCCACCAGAGATGTGCGACGATGCGATGTGGGATGGAATCGCTTGTGCTGAGCGAGGCTAGATAAATGAAGGGAGGGATACTGCGCATCGTAAAGATTCTCTAGATGTTTGAATTCATCTATACCTTGCATTAACAGTAATTCTCGTGATGTCGCAGATCATCGAGTCCCGGTTGAAGATGTCTCTGCCGGAGCAGCTGGCGCCGGTGCTGTGCGACGGCGTGGTGCTGTGCCACCTCGCCAACCACGTGCGCCCGCGCTCCGTCGCCTCCGTGCACGTGCCCTCGCCTGCGCAGGTAATGTCTTTGTCGAAAACGGTGATGATAAGGTGGCCTTTTCCTAAAAATGGTGGGGTCGACTTCCACTAGAACTCGGTGTACCGAACTGCAACCTGTTTTGGAATAGTTAATTCATCGCGTGCAGCGTCTCATCCGGTGCGTAGCCGTGCGCGCAACGTTGTCGCCGTCTGGCACAACGTGAACCGTTGGCCGGGGGAAGGAATCTGCTAGATGTGTGATACGTACAGGAGCGCGAGATATAGCGAAACGCGGGGGAGACTTATATCCACTTAGTGGACGTCTTTTGCCTGAAATGATAATGACGAATCAGTCAATCTACCTACCCTTTTCTTATGTTGGGGTCGTCTTCTAGCAGTAGTTTGTGTTGAATGTTATCCTCAGATTACCTTTTTATGATACTAATATAATATGTATTTTTGTTTCAGCCCAAGCTAACAATGGCGAGATGTAGGAGAAATGTGGACAACTTCTTAGAAGCGTGTCGAAAAATTGGAGTTGAAGAGGTGAGTGACTCATGATTTTTTTTAAATATTATTTTATTTATTCTGGTTTATAATATATTATATTTTTTATCGTTTTGTGATCTTTTTTACCACCGTTTACGCGATTTGAAGTGGAAAGAAACTGTGTTTAACGTGATTCATATTTTAAAATAGACACTTAATTTTGTATCGGCCGCCGTGTCCGTTTCGAGTGTTGCAGGGTCTTGTAAAGATATCCTTTCGCGAGCGACAGAGATTATTGTAATGAAACTAAGAGACGGGTGGCGTGTGTTGCAGGAGGTCATCTGCTCGCCCGAAGACATACTGAGAAACCTGGAGAGCGACGGAGAGGACAGTATCGTGCCTCTCGCTCGCACAGTGACCGCCCTGCTCACACACGCCACGCCGCCACCCTGCCAAGCGCCGGACACGCGCACTCAGCGCTACTACTTCGAGCGCTCGCACGAGGAATGCGCGGGAGGAGACTACGATGAGACAGAGGACCCTGAATCCTCACTAGAAGTCAACTACTACCAAAGGCAGCTCAGAAGATACTCAGAAGAACGCTTCATCAGCAGCTTTAACTTCTCCGACAGCAATCACTACACCATCGACGAATCCGAAGAATACCAAAACACAGAAAACAATAACTCGGACTCAAACGCACACTATTCACCAGTATACGGAAACAATGAGCTAAGAAATAGAGGACCCTATTACCAGACGAATAGAGTCCAATTCGTGACGCCCTTCTGCAAGGAAGACCATGTATTGAAAAGCGATAATTTCGAAATTTACGACACAGATGAAGTTGATTTTCCCACGGAATTGATGAGGGAGGAAGTTGATACTGAAAGATATGATAGGGGTAAAATGAATCTCGATATACAGAACAATCTGAACAGTGTGATTTCTGCTGAGACTGAAGCTCCCAAGGAGGTCGAGAACAAAGTTCTATTTACTTGTCTATGCCTTGGCACGTTCTTTGTGTCCACCATTTTGCTAATCATGTACCCTTTGTAAATTTTACTTGATAATATTTGTGATTTGTAACCGACCGAACACTTAGACCTCGTTTTCCGAAATACGAAAGAATAAGAAAATGACCTTACATGTTGCGCCATATTTCGAACATTCTTTATTCAAAAAGGTTTCGTTTGAGTCGCGTAATGATGTGCCCCACCACGAGCTTTCGAATGCGCAAGCGCCGCGGCATTGCCATGCTAAGCAGAAAATCAATTTCAATCTTATTCAAAAGAGTAGAAGGTGCAAAATGCCTGAGTAAACGCTTCTTTAAGTTGCATCAAAGACATACTTATCCAAGTAAGTTAAAGTAGTCCTGATAAAGGCCCTTTTCTTATTCTGACGGTATATAAAATATACATCTGTATTATTTAGGGGTTCGTAAACATCGGTCAACTTAACGAGTATTGCCTTAAACACAGTCTGACTGTGATTGTGGTCTGAAATCGAATTTTGAGGCTAGCTTTTTAGAATGATCTTGTACTACAAGTCTGAAAGGAATTGGACGGTATTTCGACGGATTTATACAATGGAATTTATATTTTTTGTTTTAAAAAGACATTACGGTTGCAGTGAATTTGTTTGTTAGTATTGGTATAGTTTTCTATTATTAATTGGTATAATTCCACTTGTTATAAGTTCATTCCCATTTGAGGCATTTAAATTTTATATTAAAGTAGTTTTTTTATTATTAATATTTTTACATATTTTGCCAATTGGTTTGTTTATTGGTTGCTATTGTCGGCTATTTTTGCGTGTTTGATTTTTGTATTATGTTTTGCAGACTGTTCATTTTTGGGTTAATTGTAACATAATTATGCAAAGAAAACTAGACGGCAGAGATAGCAATATACTCTTGTGCAGCAAGTGCAGTCAATCGTTCATCAAAGTAATACGAAAACCAGCCTTAATACTACGTAATAGAGGCGCTATCGGCGTGAAGTTATTGCGCGTTAGACCGTACCAGTTATCAAACAGTCTGCAGAACAATTATTCCCAAGATCTCATCGTTTGTTGTGTTGAAGAGTGATTCTCTATTAAGTCTAATTTAGGTTTTTTCTTTGTCTATATTTCAAGTAACAATGCAATGCAAATATTAATGCAATTCTTATACGTAGCAGCCGTAAGGTTAGGTAGTCTTTTTGCACCAAAATACGATAACATTTTACACGTAATACGTAGATAGAAAGCACTCTTTACTTATAAACATTGTTAGATGAAAATAAATCTCCGATTAAAAGTAGTGTTTAAAGTAAACATCGTTTATAAGTAAAGATATTAACGAATAAAGGAATTTCTCATATAAAATTAAGGTATTTGAGCATATTTAGTAGCGGGTCTGTTGTGTGATTCAATTATAAAATTAACTGGTCATGAATAGGTTGATTAATTGGTGCCCAAAAGGGCGTTTACCACCAAATTAAATCAATAGGTTTGAAGAACCAATTGGTCATGGTAAACGACTACAAAGTAAAAGAAACAAAACCCTAATAATGACTATGGCGAATATTTGAAATCGGAATGACAATGTTCGATTCCTATCTGTGGCAGTATTGCCGTAAACCGTTAGAGTGAACACGCTTCTTCTGGGTAAGCTCACTCCATCGTCGACATTGTCTCTGTCACCTCTGACCTAGATTAGAGTCAAGATCAAACCAATATCAAGTAAAAAAAAAAACTGGCCAAGTGCGAGTCGGACTCGCGTGCAAAGGGTTCCGAACGAATTTAATTTTTCTAACATGTTATTTTAACACTACAGACTTCTAATAGGTTTTCCTGTAATCTTTAGGTAAAGATCTATTATCTTCATTTTTTCCAAAATTTTAGGTTCAGTAGTTTCGGAGATAAGGGTGGGAGGAATGGTCATTTTTCGTCTAATTTCTTGAATAACTTCAAAACCATTTATTTTCAAAATTATGAAAAAAGATATAATTAAAACCCTCACAGTAAGCCCTTGCATTTGATATGTCACACGATATTGTTCAAGAAACTTTTTTTTTTGTTTTTTAATTTTCTAGTTCGACCCCCCAAAAGTGACCCCCATACTGAAAATTTTATAATTTACGTAACGCGTCCTTGTTTGGGTCATAGAAGTCCAGATGTGTACCAAATTTCTACAGAATCGGTCCAGTGGATCCGGAGAAAACTGGCTGTGACAGACGGACAGACAGACAGACAGACACCCGAGTGATCCTATAAGGGTTCCTTTTTTTTTTCGGAACCCTAAAAACATTCCTTGCACAGAAAAGAATGCTAATGAAGATGAAGGGAGAGAATTGCGCTACATTCACTAGAAAACTAAAGAGACACTTGCAAAACGTATTCTAAAATAAAAATAAAAAAACAAACAGTACTTCTTGGGTTAGTAGTTCTGTTTTGAATCACATAACAAATCAAACTCAATCCAAAATTAAAAGTACAATAAACATACTATAAAAAAATTGGTGCATGAAGTATTATTGAGATGAAAGGAAATGTATTAACTAATATATTATACTGATAACGTAGCTTAGCTGTTTACTCGATACTTCTTATCAAATAAGAATTATATGCCTTATTCGAAACATCATATCGTTATTGTATTATTAATGCAAAAGCTAATTTGGGTTTTAGATTAAGTTTGGCACGGGTGCGCATTGTGTATGAAACAATTAGGAATTATTATATAGTGAAGAAAATTTTCAATAATTTATAGGGAGCGTGCAGAAACTATAGGTGGCAGCACAGAAATGTCACTGTCAAGTATGTTTCAAGTATAAAATTCGAAATAGCTACGCTAGATGTCACAGTCTTCTTCGCGTACGTTCCCCTAAACTGAGTGTACAGGAAACACAAGTGGCAGGCCAGAAGCGTCAATGTCAAGTATTCTGACCCTTAAAACTTCGAATATGCGACACTAGATGGCATAGTCAACGCCGTGCACGGTCCCTATGGCACTTTCAAATTGTGAGAAAATGATGGTAATAAAATATTGGCAGCTGTATTGGGCTTTATATGAAATTAATAGTCACTGAAAAACAATCCAAAAGGAAAAGCACACAAAATAAGGAAAGTGCGAGTTTAACTTGAAATGACATAAGAAATGACTTTTTGGCTATATTTGGAGTTCGGGTGAGACTGACTACTTTGGGTTACGAATGAATTGTCCTAACACGGTCATGATATGAATTGCACTTTCGACCGCTCCGCCTGAAGAAGTCGTTAAAACGTCTCACAGAAGTCACTTGTTTAGACATTAAAAAGACATGAATTTCATGTGCAATGCGTACCACGAGTCCGGTAGGCAACTTTTTATCGGTAGCGAGTAGTATTTAGTATTTCGAAGCTTTTTGCGTAACAATTTTACGAAAGATATAATAATATAAAAGACAAGATTTACAAAAATGTTCTTATAATAATCAACCGATATTCCTTAACGACGCCAACCAAACAAATTAGATGCCAATAAGATCAATATAAATGTTATTATATTTATATATGATAATAATGATGTTTTATGCATTTATAAAGTGACAACAAAATATGACAAGTTTAAAGTATTCGTAAAATATATATATAATTATTATAATATTGTAACCATTCCAAAGATGTGTTGATAAAGACTGTAGCTTCTGTTAATCGTTTCTTATTAATACATTTAATAGTTACTGTCGCTGTTTTACATACTTCTTGCTAATTTTGTAACGTACTAAACTCGAAATTTTAGTTTTATCTATTAATAGTTTTGCTGTTTGGCCGTATTTAAATGGTATCATAACTTTCTTGGGAATTCTTTTCTTGGTTCGGAAACAGCATTTTCGGTTTATAAACTAAATCAAATTAACTCAATGACAGTAGGTACAGGGGCGTCTACTATGACGTCTTAAAACAAATTCCGGTATGAGTGAGAGACAGAGGTATACAGCCGGTCTATTCTGTTGACATCTCACCGCATACACTTTGGTGAAGCGAACGATAAGTGAGCTACCATTCTATCTTGTTTATTAAGTGTCAATATTGGAACTTCTTATTACAGCCTCAGCTTGAGATAAAGAATCAGGATATTAAAAAAAAAAAACATTTGTCTTCCAATCCTTAACCTGTCTTAAGATATACAGTTAATAATGAAGTTCAATTGAGTGCGCCAAATAGCAAAACAGCATCTATTATAATTATTCTGGTCATAAGCTATTTGTATATGTGTGTTATTTTTCTTTCTCTACGCTTCTTAACATAATCTTATTTTTGAGCTTTAAAGTCGCAAGTACAATGCTAATTATCGATAATTATATAATTAAGAGATATAATAGATGTTTAATATATAATTTTAAAGCTTATAGCGTACATATATTTATTAGCTTGTGGTGCTTGGGTACTTATTTACGTAGTTTATAGATGACTGGTTTTAACTAGACCTAAATATTAACAACTACCCGCCTATATTTGTGTTTCGAAAAAAGTTAGAATTTTGTGTGGACAGAAAATGGTAGCTTTTTCCATATTTGGGCGTAATTTTGTTTCGGATGGTACTGCCAAGTTTTCTATTTATTTATAATTAACGATCACATTATAAGATTTGTGCTAACAGAAGTTTCGATTATATCGCGATCGATCTAGCGATAAAATATATAAATATTACACACGTGTATAACTTATACAAAAGTTTATATGTCGAATATACTCAATATAGTTTAATTTCAAAGTTTGAAGACTTACTAACAACTTAACACTTTTTCAACTTGATTAATTCTTGCCAATCTCTACTCATTAAAGCCAGTCTAATATCTAATTCCAGTTATATTTAATTACATTATAAGTTGATTGGTCTATCGTTTTCTTGTCTGAATATTTTCTACTAAAATTCAGTATTATAATTTTAGATGTAATTTGCATTTAAATACACGCATTTTTCGCATAATGCACTTTGAGAGGGATTTCATTATGTTTATTCGAAACTACATAGTGTGGAAGTTTTTCGAAATGTTTTTGGCTATTAGTCATACTTTTATTATAGAAAAAAAAATGTTTAAAGTGTAATTTTTTTGTATGTACTTACAATGTTTCAACTACTTAAAGAAATAAATTTCTTATTGGCAGTTCTTGTGTTTTATTTCCAATTCGCATAAATTAAATACACCTTAATATTTTTTTAATTCTAGTTTTTTGGTCACGTTGGAACATGTTCAATGTAAATCATAACGTGACATGCAGACATAGTTCGGTATACATAAGGCCGTGTTGCAGATGGCAAGCAACACGTATGCAAGCTTAGTTACATTGCGGGGCAGGATTGATCACATTTTACCACGGTAGCCTGCAATGTAGTGTAACATGCATGCGAGCTGGTTGCAGATCATTTTGCTGTAAATCATTTAACTGACTTGCAATGATAATGCCATAATCGTCTGGCATTTCAAGCTGATGTGATTGCGCGCCAAACCAGCTCTTTATATCATTAACGAAAAGCAAATGTGCACTTTTTACTCCAATATATTCTTCTATGGTGTCTGGAAGAACTGAAAAAATAAGATAGCGATGATACATTTTTCGTAAAATCCCTCCTCGGGGATCAACCTTACTACAGTCTACTAATTTTACCATTCTCTTTCAGAAACTAATGTGCTGCGCAGCCGACGTGCTGGAAGGCAAGGGAACAGTCCAAGTGGCCATCACGGTGACCGAGCTGCTGCGACGTCACGCGGCCCTGCGCGCGTCTCCACACAGCGTGTCCAGCGCCACCTAGCGCCCGAAACTCGCACTCGCGCCCATGTCCGGACTCTCACTGTAACTACACTAAAGTCACCAAAATCTAAGAAGTCCAATTTGACAGCTGAGTAAAAAAGGATAGAAGATTGCTTTACTACTAAGTCCGAAAGAGATTTAGTTTTATGTCTCTTTTATACTTCTAGTAAAGCAATGGTGTATCCTGCTGTCAAAACGGGCCTTTTATTTTTTGACAACTATAAACATCAACACTCCTAGCAGCTGTGGCTGTACAAGGTGCGAGCAGAACGGAGATTTACTCTCATGCTATCTCGCTCTCGCTTGTCATGACCGCTGCTGCTACGAATTTTGAGGTATGTCATATGTGGATTACGTCACAGTGAAGAGGTTGAAAGCGTGAGTCATGGATGTACAAATTGATCTAGTTTTTGCATTGATGCGTCTGGATGAAACTTGGTAGGTGCAATTATAACTCTTATTGCGGTTGCATACGACATGTTACCGAATGCGCTAGGCATTTTAGAACTAGTCTAATAAACGGATAAGTCGCGTGATTTGAGATTTGTGATTGAAATGATATCTTTACATTGATGTAGATGTTCCTTTTCCTGTGAAGTTTGTCACAAATGTTGGCTAAATAGTCAAAGCACCGTTTCGATAATTTCGGTCAATTTTCTAATAATGATCTAGGTGTAGTTACTAGTTTTCATATTGGAATCAAAAGACGGTCCAAATATCAAATTAACAAATTAAATAAGTCAGTCGATACAATAAGAATGCATTATCAATACCTTTTTAGTAATATCTTTTTCTTTTCACGTAGGTAAAACTATCTAAAACTACTGAAAAAAAAGTTACATTTAAATGTTCAGAGAGTAGGTTAGATAAGCTCTCTCAGTTTCACACAATAAATGGTTTTAAATCCATGACAGAGGCGGGTGATATAAATGAAATAAAAGTAGAAAGCGCATATTTTACAAATTGCTTTTCTGCCGCAAATCTTTCTTGTGTTTGACGATTTTTATGCACAACGCAATTATTTGATGACATTCAACGGTACCAATGCAGCAATGGTTCTAACATTCGTACAATTCAATGTCATCACTACCCACGTGATACCGTCATAAGAAAACAGTTGAACTCTTAACAAACAAGCCGAACGCTTAGGCTGATCGTGCCTCTCTGTCGATTGTTCCGCGCTCTCGCTTGCACGCTCGGTTCAGGCGGAACGTGACACTTTTTCGTGCATGCAACCGGCGTTCATCGATTTATAAGACGTTATCACGTCAAAAGAGGCAGGTATTGTTGTACCGGGAGCGCCGGACCGCGCCTTAGGGGGGCATTGCAGGCCGATTGCTGTCAGTCCGCCGTTAATGCTCACAGCGCGTGGCAGGTAGTGTTTTGTTACGCGGAACAGCGGTCCTGGTTGGACTACATTCATCTTCGTGTCTTTACCCCATGTTACTTGGGGTAGACACAACACGTTTCCTTCCACCATGTTCCATGGAAAAGTTAGGCAATACTAAATTCAGCGATGTAGTACATAATAGCAACATCACAATAAGGTGCTTTAAGTAAATGCACAATACACGAATTTACTAGTGAATTTTCTATGAAACATTTTACACAAGTTGAATAGGCCGCGTAAGTAGACAAATTGTTATGACGTTCTTATTCGAAGTGCCTCTTTACACTGGCGAGCAAAATAATTGACCAATTTCAAAAGAAACAAGAAACTGTATCCTAGCGACGTCATTAGAAAAATTTAGAAAAAATAGAAAAGTTGAATTCTCTACCAATTTCGGCAGAAGTAAAATTGGGTCATTTTCTACTCGACAGTGTACTATCATCTTGCTCCGAAGTAGATTCTTGAAGTGTCTTAGCAAATTGGCATAGTCTGAATTTGAAGTTATCAAGTTAGTACTGAATTTCACGGGCCTTATAAATGTTAGCGTATACTTCGATGGTCAATGAGTAGTCCTAAATAAAATTATCAAATCCCATGATATAGACTGGTGTTAAAATGTTCTGAGAGATTTGAGAACTGGAAACTCTTGGTAATAAGTATGTATTCTTTATGTTTTCGTGTCGGTCTCCTTTGGAGTCTCGTCATTCTACTGTCTTGAGGACTGCAAAGAGTCAAAACAAGTATGTTACACGAATTTTAGGACACGGCGTAACGTAACATGCTTGCTCTGAATGGTACATTACGGCCCGTAATATCGGTCAGTACCCAACCCACCACTGTTGATAAAATACCGATTAACAGTAACAAGTTATTTTGTTTAGTAAGTCAAGATCAGTGCTTAATGATCTTGAAGGCTATGCGTAGGCGCAAGCCAAAGTCAATTTTAATTAATATCAAAGTTTAAAAAAAAAAACTGGTAATGGGTTTACTCCATAACATTCGAGAGCCAGTTGTAACACGTATGTGATTGTACCATAATTCGGGCTGTGCGTCTGTCATTAGAAATTACCTACTATTAAGTAGTCGCGAATTAGAAGCTAGTAGATTTCTTCTCGATTTACTAACACGGCCGTGAAATACTTAAATAACTGAAGGAATTGGTTCACTTCTATAATCTTCAAAATTAGCGTAAGAACTGTCCTTACCTATTAGTGAGTCTACACTGTGTATCGTGTAATGTAACCGAACGTAACGCGTAATGCAACTCATTGCAACATATTTACGTTTGATAGTGTCGCACGGATCGAATAGTCTATTGAACCTTAGACTGTTATTTGTCCTACATTCTTTTGGGTATCCTATATTACACTTCTATAGTTACATTGCATTTTGTACCCGTGTTGTTGCACCATAAATTAATCTAGAATAAGAAAAAAAATCGTGATAGAATGGGACGAGTTTCGCGTTGTTTAGGAATTGTGTAGGTTTTTAAATTATTCGAAAACTTTTTGATTCTGAATAGACTCGTGTACTCATGTGCCGTGATATAATAAGGAATTTTCTCGTATATTTTTTGACTTCTAGATGAATTTTCATCAATTATAAGAATCACCCATCATCCTTGTTGTCACCTTAAACGTAGTAATTCTGCAATAACTGCGAAACCCAAATAGGCTCACAAAACATTCATTCATTTTCATAAAAAAAAAACTTGTAAATATTATTCACATATCCTTTTTACCACCGAATTCTAAGCGATATGGAATTCTTCTAATACTCATAATAGGTATTATAATTATATTATATTCTAGTTTATAATTTTGTTCTCGTCACTTTTAAATATAGTCAATTCTCATTAATATAAGTCACAATAATGATGTAAAATATTATGCTTATATAATAAGAATTATGTTATTAGTGTTGTGTTTAGTATCTTTATCATAATTTATCAGATATGAATGCTTTATTATTGATTAGCTTATAATCTTGAAATAATTTCCTTTATTTTCGCAATTATATGAAGTCTGGTTATGACGATTTAAACTTGAAGGAATTTAATTAGTTTATAAAATGATTGATTAAGCTATAGCAATTAATTATCTGAAGCCACTTAATGATGTTGATAGTAGACATTGTTTCGCATATTTTTACCGACTATTTTACAAACGGCTTCAGTTCAGTAAATGAGAGTGCACTAGTACGATTTTATGCAAAATATAATTCAAGTATGCAGCCAAACTACGTTAATGTCGATTATTTTCATTGCTCGATGCACCTTAAAAGTATCCTAGAAAGATAAAAAAAAAATATTATTCAGTCATAGAATTTGTTTTTCTTTACTTCAGAAATAAAAGCGCTTTTTATTTTATTTTTATTTTAATATTTCACGTTGTGGTTTTACTGCCAACTTAATTAATAATAAATATTATAATTATTGTGAACAACTCACACTATACGTAATAGTTTTTATTTCGCTCTTAGAGTTGTGTTACCACTGATTTGAAATTATATTGAAATTATTCATAAACACTATGATTAATATGCATTTTGTATTCATCACAAACAACTTTGTTCTAAGTAGATCAGGGTTTATTCAACGGCGATTTATTTTGAAAATAAAGGTGAACCAGTGAATTAGTTGATAGAATGAGATTAAATATCTAGTGAATATATATTTTTGTAGTGATCGTAACATTTTGATGCCGTTTATAAAGTGGATAATGCGGCTGTTCTGATTAAGAAAATTACATTTTCTGAGTGTCAAAACGTTAAGATAATCTGCTTTTTCAGTAAGACAATATAAAGATAGTCTGCAACCATTTAGCAAAACCTATTTCAAAGTAAATCGCCGCTATATAAAACCTATCAAATGGATTGTGTATAAAGTAATAGATATTAAGAATTATTAAAGAACTGAAAGTTAGAGTCGAGTCTTTGTCCTGTTCAAAGATAATGTGCCAAAGACTAAGGTGAAGGATATTATTTTGATTGTAAAAAATAACGTTTTGTGTAATGCACTGGTCTCCTAGTTTAAGTACCTTTGATGTAGCAATATCGTATCGTACACACATGTTTATATGTAGATAAAATAAAGGTATATACGTTTTCGAATTTATGATTTTTATTTTTTTTATGTAAACCTCTTTCGTAAACTTATTTCACCGTACCGCACGCACCGTATCATTTCTACTCAATACTGGGTACACAGTATTTTATAGAAATGATACGGTGCCGCTGGTTAATCTTCGACATAATATTCAGTATTGAATACATGTTCTTGAGCACTAAATCATGTAGGTACACATAGGTACGATTTCTGAATTGAGTATTTGGAGTAAAAAACAAACCCTACTACCAAAGTTTGACAAGTTCTCAGGCTTAAGTTGTGTTTAACAATGCTTATTTATTCTAAAATCGGGAGAAATACTAATTTATTACCAGAATCCAAAGAGCAACATATGACACAACACAAGCAGGTACCATATTCCCAACAAGGAAACAAACTACAATTTTACGCAGCTGACTCCCTATCTTCCTACTCCAACTGACATTGCAAACAATTAACAAAAAAGGCCGTGTTTATTAAAAATGTGCAAGGTAATGCAGTGATTACGTCAAGCAGGCGTGGTCGCGTAATCGTCCCACGCTGACTCGCAAGTCGCGACCCCGCCTTACGCGGCGCCGCCGTTGTGAGCCTGGCTTTGTACACGGTGTGGATTTCAATTATGGTATTGGTAAATAGTTCCTAGTCTTGTTAGCTGATTTGAGGTGAGAGTTTGTTTAGGCGCTTACTTTCTCGACCTCGAGCTTTTGCAAAGCCGAGGGAATTTTTTCATGCTCTGGCACATACAGATAACATTAAGGAGCTCGAATCTGTTCTGTGATCTTTAAGGTTAAGCAACTTGCCGAGGTGGATGGATGATTATCCATGTCAAGCCTAAGCTCCTCTATGCCTCGGAGAGCACGTTAAGCCGTTGGTCCCGGCTGTAATTTATAGATCTTTGACAGTCGTTACAGGTAGTCAGAAGTCCAAAGTTTGATACCAGTCTCGCCATGGCGCTTGGTGTCACCCAGTTACTGGGTTTTGAAGGTCAGATAGGCAGTAACTCTGTGTAGAATACTGGCATTCGCTGCATACGGAATTACTAGTAAAGTTGGTTCTGCAAACAGAAAACTATGAAGGGAACTTGTGAAAATACCTCACCTATATTCAAACTAAGCTTAACGAATTTAACTTAGCTCTTGGCTCTTGATCTGCAAGTGGAATGAAACCTTACTGAGTGAGGTAAGAACTAAAGCTGTCATAATATAAATCGACCTCAAATTAGGTTAACAGCAAATCATCGCTGGTGTTAATGCAGACATTATGACTTAAGGTTTCAAAAAACGGATGACTCACGCACGCTAGACCGTGTCGGGGCCGAGCCGAGCGTCGTCCGTAGTGAGAAACCGTGTGTTTGCTCTTGACTCTAGTCTAGGTCAGACATGACAGAGACAAAGTCTACGATGGAGCCAGCTTACCCAGAAGGAGCCTGTTCACTCTGACTTTAAAGAGATGAGGGTCAATACAAAATATCTATAGGTACTTAGGTTTATATAAAATGCTTTGTCCTGAGTGACTGACGGAGGAACGCACAGCCTAAACCGCTGATCGTAGAGACCTAAAACTTGGAGGATATATTCTTTATATGACGTAGACATCCGATAAGAAAGGATTTTTAAAAATTCAACCCCTAAGGGGTTGAAAAGGGGTTGCACAGTTTGTATAAAAACCATCATTTTCAAAGTTAGAAGCATGAAATTTCATTTACGAGCTTCTGGTTAGAAGTAAATAAGAACGTTTATCAGATTTTTTTTAAACTACCCTATCAGAGGGTGAAATAGGGGTAGAAAGTTTATATGGGAAGTCCGTCATTTTTTAAATGAGAAGAATGAAATTTAAAATTAAAGCTTCTGAGCATAAATGAATAAATACGTGTTTCGTCGTTTTTGGAAATACAAACAAATAAGCAAATACATAAATACTACAAAAACAACAACACAAGCAAACAAATAAACGAAAAAGTATTCTATTCTAACTCCTAACGGGAGAAACAGGTGGAAACAGTAGTAAAAATTAAAAAAAAAAAAACAATAAAAAACTTTTTACAAAAAAATATAACCGACTTCCAAACAAAACACTACTTGACAAAGAATAAAATAACCTTAATTTCGGAAGTCGGTGTTTTTGGTTTTGTTTTTTATTTAACACCGACTTCCGAAATTAAGGTTATTTTGTAGTGTTTTGTATGGAAGTCGGTTATATTTTTTTATAAAAAGTTTTTTATTTTTCACTTTTAAGTGGTGATACTTGGACGACGTCTTCGTCAACGCAGAAATTGAAATAAGCAAAAAATGCTTATAAAATAAAAACTACTGAATCAAATATTTACGGGACCAAATGGCAAGTATACTGCATCGAACTAAAAAAAATCACAGAAATCGGATCAGAAACCTCAGAGTAATCGGTGTACATACATAAAATAAAAAAAAAATACGCACCCAATTGAGAACCTCCTCCTTTTTTGGACGTTGGTTAAAAACTGCCTGACCTATGAAGATGAAATTTGTCACAGAGGTAGATTATAAGTAGAAAACATTTAGAAAAAAATAGTGTTAAGTACAGTTATTTCGACCGATTTTAAATTTTCCATAGAAACAGAGATTTCCAATTATCTTTTTTTAAGTAAGATATTTCGAAAATGTTCTCAACTAACTTTTTATTAGATCCATGTATCCTGCTTATGCGTATGAAATTTCAATAAAATCGGTTCATTCATTTCGAAAACAAGGACTCGAAAGTTTGTATGAAATTCCGTACGTCGTAAACGCTCTTAATAGGTTCTAAAAGCAGTGGGTGAATACTTAAGTAAGTAGATATTATGTATTATAACAAGGTTCGGTTCAGTCGTATCGTGACTCAGAGATTTAAACTTACCACGGGTTGGTACCGCATAAAGTTTTCCTGTCCCCTCGATAGATGGCGTTGTGACTCCGCTCAACTTTTCTGAATCGCGCTATGGTTTCGTTACAGCTCTGAGTATAAGCTTCAAAGTGCGTTTTATTAACGGTATGATGGTTGTCAAACGACTGTGGTCATGGATTCTGTTACTTTGCAACATTGAATATTGAAAAGTAGCGGTTTCGTTGACTGACAGTCGTTTGACGACCATCACAAAAAAATCAAATGTATTTACAAATTGTGGAATACTGTGTTAAGTAGGTAGGTACATTACTTTTCATGGTTTTTAAAGTTAATAAATAATAATAATAATGATACTGACATGAAGCAATCGTTGAAGGAGCGCTTCTTTGGCCGCCTGAAGAAGGTATTCAATAGCCTTCTATCAGGCGGAAACAAGGTGCGCGCCTTCAACGGTTGGGTCATGCCGGTATTGATGTACTCTTTCGGCGTACTCAAATGGACTCAAACGGAACTTGACGCTCTGGATAGGCGGGTCCGCACACTGCTTACTGCATGTCGAATGCATCATCCACGGTCGTCGGTAATGAGACTGTATATCCCGCGAAAGTGTGGAGGATGCTAAGACTCTCCACAATCGCGAGATATGCAGTTTCAAGGAATATTTGGCAAATGAGAACTGGCGCAAACCTGCGGTGCTTGACACTAACGATCGCAGGGCGGTATGGCAGAGTAAGGAGCTTCACGGACGCTTTTTCCGGGCCCTACATGGGTCGGACGTAGACCAACTAGCGTCCGTAGCCTGGCTGCGTTTTATTGATCTGTTTGGAGAAACCGAAGGTTTTGTCTGTGCAATTATGGACGAAGTTATCATGACAAAGAACTACCGGCGATTTATTGTGAAGGACGGCACGGTCGACATATGTCGGGCATGTCACCGTCCGGGAGAATCAATTCGCCACATTATCTCTGGTTGTTCTCGTCTAGCTAACGGAGAATACTTGCATAGGCACAACCTTGTAGCCAGGATTATCCATCAGCAACTTGCCCTGAAATCCTCTCTTGTGGAGTCGGAGGTGCCGTACTACAGGTATGCGCCCGACCCAGTTCTCGATAATGGCAATATCACATTGTACTGGGATCTGTCCATCATCACTGACAGGACTATTGTTGCCAATAAGCCTGATATGGTGGTGGTGGACCGAATAGTGAGGCGTGCAATGATTGTAGACATAACCGTCCCGCATGACGAGAACCTTGTGAAAGCCGAGAAAGATAAACAAATCAAGTATATTGACTTGGCTCGCGAGTTTGTCGACATGTGGGATGTGGATTCCGCAATCTTTGTACCGATAGTCATATCAGCCAATGGCTTAATAGCTACGAGCCTCGACCAACACCTCAGGAGGCTCTCGTTAGGCAGCTGGATCAAGGGCTTGATTCAGAAAGCGGTACTTCTGGACACGGCTCGTATTGTTAGGAGGTTCCTCTCTCTGGAGCCCTGACCGCCGGTAGCTTGGACCCTGTTCCCGATACCGGTGGGCTACTATTTTTACATTTTTTAATGTTTTTCTTTTTTTTAATGTTTTTATTGAAATATTCAAAAATATAATTTATGTTAAAAAAAATAAACGAAATAATAATTTATTTCAGACTAAAAAGCCAACCTGCAATACCTGCATTTTAAATTTATCTAGTTTGTAAGATTCATGGAGCTGTCACCGTTATAGTTAGTTCCTACATTTTGTAACACTTGGAAAAGTTATTCTATGTTATTGGCAGACTCAGAATCGAGTATTCGCGCTGAAAATTAGGTAGGTAGGTAACATACTTATAAGCAATGTGGTGTACCCTAGAATCACTAGGTTAGGGCTTTGGGTTATAATGGGGTAAAAAACATCCTTACTAATATTATAAATGCGAAAGTAATTCTGTCTGTCTGTCGCGTTTTCACCCCAAAACTTCTGAACCGATTTGAATGAAATTTGGTACACATATATTCTAGAGCCTGAGAAAGGACATAGGCTATTTTTATCCCGGGTGTATGTTCCCTAGGGACCACGCGGGCGAAGCCGCTGGCAGAAGCTAGTAAGTAAATAAATAAATAAACAACCAAGTATTCAGTAAGTTAATCTCCAACTCAATGTTGACGTCCAGCCGCCACTTGCGATAGGACTTTAGAGGGTATGCGGTACAGAGAGTAAAGTCCCGTATACCTCCATTGAAAAGGGAGGATCCTTCGACCAGGCGGTTGTTGTGCCTGGCGGGGAACTGCCCGGTAGTTGATATTCGAGCTGATGTATACATATATGTTCAAATCGCACGGTAAACTCTAATTGCGCGATGCAAGATTTCGACGTAGTAGTTCGCTGCTAGTTGGTTAGATGGTGTTGCGGTTCTTTTCGTTGCGATGTTGATTTGTTCCGTTAGTTTTTTCTTCTGGCGGTATTGATGCCGCTACAGGGCAACAGTGCCAAGCGCCACACTCAGCTGGGCGGAACATTTATTTGTGTATACCACATCTCCTTATTATAATGAAGTAGGTACCGAAGTTTGTGTAGGACGTACGTACCTACAATCATGCATCAAACCCCAACGAATTAAGTAGGTACCTACATATATACCTACTTAGTCAAATATCTGGGTATATTTAACAAAAGGTAAAATCATAAATAAATACCAAAGACCAGCTGTATCCTAATAACGCTGACAAAAACTCAACTAGATGAACTTTATTAAAACAACAATAGAAATAGAAAGAAAACACCGCTTTGTCGGGACCGACACCATAAACCCGACTCATTGACTTTTACAAAAACTTCTATAATACAAAATCAACAGACATGCTTAATTTTACGGCATCTATACCTTTCTACTATTTACATTTACGAAAATCATCGTTCTTGTTTACAACTAATTAATTAGACGCCCACAAAGAGAACGCACTGTTCAGCTTTTTTTAATTGTCTTTGTTCCCGCGATGACGTTGTACTTTGTATAATAGGACGTTTACAGTTTTGGGGTAAATCGAGCGGAAAATTGGGAACAATCACCCTTGTTTGGGGTGAAAAGGGGCTGATACATGCATTTATTAAAGTGTCTAATGGAATGGACTTTACTGACTTCTATAAAAACGAATTTCATGCGTAGACAGTCGATACCCCCTCTAGTGGGACGCCTAAAAGTACGTACATAAACTGGCAAGCACCAATGTGCATGTGGTCTTAAAACAAAAGATTAGAGGACATGGAAATAACCAAAACCCAAGTTCAAGTTTTCTCACAACAGTACACGATCCCAGTCCGGTAAAGAGACGTTTTATTAAAATTCAATGATAATAAAACCAGAAAGCGCCTACCCACATTGCTGACATCAAAATATTTTACAATAGTAGTAAATTCATAAAGTAATGTCCGTGTTCGCGAATAAAATGGATGCAATGCGCACAGTTGTTTATTCATTCGATAGATGTGCAGATGTAAGGATACTGGGACGCGTATTGTCACATTACCACCATAGAGCGTTGATAGGGACACCATGAGCTCGATAGAAATAAGGAACTTTTTGAAGAATAGCCCGGAGTGGGGTCACTAAAGAATATGGAAGTGTGCCCATTTTATTCCAGACTACTATTTTTTAAAGGGACCGGCACCTCAGAACAAGTATCAACAGTAGCGACCACTACGCTGAGTCAATGAAGATCCACGATCGTTGAAACACGATCCCGCAACGAAACTAATCAGAAAAGAACAGCGGAGGAGTAAGAAATGACTAATTACTTTAAATGGGAGAATATCTATTACAATGTCCACGACCATGACTTTGTCAACACTTCAAACTTTCAAGACAGTAATCCAAATTGGGTATAGCCAGCCACCTCCGCTCTCATACCCGAAGCCCGAAGCTGACAGCTTTTGTTGTAACTATCAATTCATTATCATCTTCTGCCTAGCCTTTTTCTAACTTTTGGGGTCAGCTTTCAGTCCACCGGATGCATCCGGTCTTAGATCGACTGCCTATCCGAGCAACATAAGTTCCTCGTGTTGCCTTCAGTCTATCCGTCGGTATACGATTGTCTGTCTTGTAAACCCCCTATGCCATGGCCACAATCCCCGCGTAGTTAAGGAAGGCAGTTCATTTGCGCTGGTGTCGCAGCATGACGGCTTGCGCACGCGCCGTACCCCGCCGTCACTATTACCATACGTGGGACGCACAAACTGACAATTGAATTAATATTATATTAACTGCTATATTATTTAAATTGAACCGTTCCTATAATAGACGAATTCATTTAAATGGCGCTGTATTAGCATAATTTAGTGTCGATATTATGTTGTTTTTTGATAGGGTTAATTTATTTATATTGTGTCTCTTTGTGCTCATTAGTAAGCTCTCAATTAATAATGGATTCTTCATATTTTCTTGTTTAATATGTGCTTTTGTTTTGCTGCATGGTAACAGTTGTTTGCCCTTCTGTTGTTCCCAGCTGTTTTATTGGCTAATAAAACCTAATAAAGGTTGTGGCAAGAAAACTCTTATCCTGCCACTTCTGCAGAAGGTCTGCAGAAGGCTCGACACTTAGGTACCACTACTTGCAATCAGAGCAATGGTTCCAACCATATCCTCGCCCTATTTAGTTGCATGTAACCACTTCAAAACCTACACATCTTAAGAAGCGATTCATCCAGATACCAAAATTAAATTCTTAGATCTTCCTACCCAATACGACACCGACTAAACATATCACAGGTCTATCCTCAATCCCACATTCTCCATGACAAAACCACGGCTTGGCTGTAAACTTAATAGGGGTAGCATATTGTGACTTGAAAACACTTCTGATCACTGGCAGGTAATCGCCACATTATCCTTCTCATACGTGCGTTAATAAGGAGTATGATTCAAATCCAACACCTCCATGTCCTCGCCTGATTTATAACAGCTTCAAAACCTTACATAAGTAGTTTCAGGAACCTAACCTGCATCCTGCATAATAACAAAATAATTAAGATATCCCAAGCCAACACCGTCTGAGCATACCACAAGACTATCTGTATCCTACTCCAGATTCCAAAGATCGAATCTCTTATAGGTGTCACTACCTTACCTCGGCTGCGCAGGAGTGGGCGTGACGTCACGCTGCGCGACAAGCAGCTAGCTGCGCGTCGCGTCGCACCGACACCACGACATTTACATACTACACCTTTATGACGTCATCTTACACTTCCTTAAAAGTAAGTGGGGTTATATTTTGAGTTGTAAAAGTTTATTTTGCTACTGAAGTGTTAGTTGTGTTGGTCTTGTTATGGATGTTGCCTTGCCTGACAGGTTTAGTGTGGTCTTACTTTTAGTGCCGGTTTTGTAGTAGGCTTTACTGTATTTCTAGATATTTAAACCATATGGGGAGTATGAGAGTTGTTTATCTGCCTAGTAAACTCTGATCGGCTATCTACCTTATCGTTATCGAATGGTTGAAAGTGCACAATTCGTTCTTTGCCTCTGACCTCTGTCGTTGCATTTCTCCGACCGTAGGTCTGGAGTTCCACTCCAATATTTTCCCCAACCTTAAATATAGGTTTCTTCAGACCACCAGTTTTATTTCCACAGACAGTGAAGTCATTAAGGTAAATGTGCGTCTGGATACCCTTTGTAATCAGTCCTGGTAAGAACTATCTCGCTGTATGTCATCGACTATCATAGCAAGTAAAAATATGTACTAACCGATACAAGAGAATTATTGTTGCATGCTGCACAAGTTCATAAGCATGACATCATACACAAATAAGTTCTTCAGGATCTCTTACAAACAAATTCGGTCTGTCCGCTTGTTTGTTTTCGCCTTCTGATGCATGGAGGCATAAATAACGCGGCCCGGGGCGATCCAATTACTGCGCGGGCGCAGGCCAACCCGCCGATGGTTTTGTTACATTTGTTCACTCGTATAACTTACAGACAGTGTTTGATTTGGATGGCTGTGTTTGTGTATGATTGGTTAATTTTTTTGGTGTGGTGGGCGCTAAAAAGTGTTGGTGAAGAATGAAGATGGAGATTGTCATGACCACGTACCCTAATGGTGCGTCTTAGAGGGGCATTTTCTATGTAACTAGTAGCAAATAGCTTAGGCATGAATTAGGTTAGTTGACTCTTCTTCCGAGAAGGCTCAATTGACATAGAGTTGCCTTTCAGAAATATTCAATACTTCCTTGATTCAGTACATAGAGTATAGTAATAGATTGGATTCAGTAGATACGATTGGCTAGGTGAAATCTTCATCCAATTAGAAAAGATGACAGGAGATGATAAGCTAACAGCTGGGCTCACTATTTTAATAGACCTCAAAATTAATTAATCTCAAATCAGAAAATAGACTAGGATTCATTAAAAGTCTAACATAGTCTAGTCTAGTGTGTACTAACATAGTCTTAAGTTTTACTAACAGTGGAGTCGTGTTACTTAAATAAAGAAATATTTTATTCTATTCTAAACGTCCTGATATTCCGCACGTATATAAAGTGAAGTGACGATAGGTTATCCGTGATAGTCATATTATGCCGCCTATCATAATGTTCGTGTCGCAAATGTGAAAGTTCAAATGAAAAAACTAATTTCAATGATGTAGGTATCATTTCGCAAGCCAGAGATAGATTTCCTGTCCGATACTACCTAAAGTCTTTCCAATAAGCCAAGTCGTGAGTGGTAATTAAAAATTAATAAATATCATTCTTCATGCCATTAATTTAAAGTCAGGGTCAACTAAACATCGGTCGGTAACGTTCTCTCGGGACTTTGTCTTGCCGAAAGCGTTTAGCGATTAGCGTAGCCGTCATCTGGCAGATGACGCCTTTTCCAATCTTGAGGTTGATTTCAGTAATTTTCATGGAGCAAATGACTAGTCCAAAACATAAATGCCACCTATATACTAATATGTCCCTACTGTACAATGTTCATAAAGTTTAAGTTAATAGATAAGGTTGCGTTATTTTGTTGTCATAGTCAGAACTAAGCCAGGTGGATTGTATTTCGTCGTTACATAGAGTACCTATTCGGAGAAAATAGTAACAGTTTCATATGTATGAAGTAGTAAATTCTTTTTTACTAAAGCCTTATTAGTTTCAGGCAGATAGTTTAGGGTGAATAAAAAAATTGAGTATAAAAGATCAAGCTAAGATTGAGAATTCGACCAAAACGCTTGCTTCGCATCTGCTCCTACTTATAAATTAGGTATTTCCGCTCCGCTACGTCAGCCGCGTTCAAGTCGTCCCAGCCTTATGCTGTCTGTCACGAAAGGCATCTTTGACTGATACTCTGTCTAATTGATAGCTTGACTTATGAGCTTCACGTTAAAAAACTTAAATTGACAACGAAAAAACAACTGTGTAAGCGTGAGTGGAGTTTTTGTGAAAGGGGTTTTGCGCCAAATGGAGAGGTAGATTATTTTAGTATGTTGCGGAATTCGTTCGAAAGAGTCACCGCTGCCCTGGAACGCAAAGGGCATTAGGAGGAACAAGGATGGGTTCAGTCAGTAAGAGTCTGACACTCCCTTCCACTCCTCCCAGATCGGAAGGAACGATTTGATGATTACCCATCCTTAAAAAAAATAGGTTATTCTGGAATTACAGGTCGTTAACTATTGATTCTTTTGATGACAAACCCAGAATTATGTTAAGGTACTTTTGCTTTATTTATATTCCATTACGTGGCTTTCGATAGACAGCAGCTATAGGCAACAGAGTCATTCAGTAGGTGACTGAAATGAATCTGTTTAACGCATTTTCAGGCTTCGACCCGAACACGACAGTATATTTTCAGTTTCCTGAATATTAAAAAAAAAAAATATTTAGGAACCTTATCACAAAGGGCTGATTTCTGAATAGAGTATTCGGAGTTAGAACGTGTCAAATCCTATTATAAGCTAAAGTTTGACAGGTTTTCAGGGTAGGTATAGTTTGACAAATTGTCAACTTAAAAATTTTTATTCAGAAATTGGGTAAGTATCGGTAAAACGGGGTAAATAGAAACGCATGGGAGAATAGAAGCAAAACTTGAATGGTATTTTCACCTGAATGCCACATTATTGGTTTCTAAAAAAACATCAATCTTGTAAAACTTATATCTATTTAAGTTATATCCTTATATGCTGCAAGCAGAATTTAAATAAAGTGAAAATCCCCTTTAAGTTTTGTTTCTACTCACCCCGTTTTACAGTACAGAGCTTTCTTAGATTTTTCTAATATGTAGATGGTGAATCAATTGGTCCAACACAATCAACACTTTTCTGCTACGGATCCCTAAAACGCCGCGCCAGCTTATTAAACCCTTTTAGTATGCTCTTTGGTTTAGCGTAATTGAGTCGAGGCAAGAGGTTAATTTCTCGTATAGAGGTAGATAACTTATAGTTTTCTTATGCAAATGTTTTGAGGCCAGTCTCGAAAATAATTAAATTCCTTTTTGGCCTGAGGCCTGGATTCTGTTTGTTAATGTTTTATGTGATTAGGAAGTTCGTTCTTTTAATTTATTGCTTTTGGCTAAGGATATAAATTAGATGTGGAAAGTAGGTATTGTGCTAACAATGCTGATTGTGTAAAGGAGTGAATTGGAGCGGGCTATGAAGTGGAATGGATTTATGTTATCTTGGTTTATTGGTGAATTGATTAAGAGAGTGATTTTAGTTTCAGTTATTGTGGAGACCCGATATTACTTAATGTTTAGTTAATTGCACTGGTGTAGCACGCGATTGAAACACTTAAAAGTCTACGGTGCTGAAAGAAGGAAGATTGGATAGTTGGTAGTATATATTCATTCAATTTGTAAGCAATACCATTCATTTAATTCGTCTACCACGTAGAGTACGTTAAAGGCGTATGAAAAATCGTCTGATACGCTGTTCAATCTTTAATACCACTTCAACTGATCAATATGTTGGCGCGTACCAAATTGATGACACCACAAAATTATAAAAAACATAACAACATGTACCCAAGTGCCGAAATGAAGAACTTATAAATATACCTACTAATTAAACCTGAGATTACCCAACAGACCAATCGAGGCCCGAATACGAGCTCCCCATATTTGCATTCCTAATGAAATTCCTAATAATTGTTATCGTAAACATTAATCGCGTTTCTGTACCTAATGCCAACCAATCATCTCACGTTATTGCTTTTAATTATGATTCTTAAGGACCCGAAGCCGACATCGCCAGATATTTAAAACGCCAGTAAAAATGTACGTTTACACACACGTTTACGTTACGTTCATCAAATAAAAACCTCAGGAATCCGACGTGAACGCACGCGTTATGGGACAAAATTGCATCCGAGGACTGTTACGGTACAGTTGGCAGTAAATATCTTACATAAGTAGATCGTTACAGGCATTTATGTTTTGTAGGTCGCGATGTATGGCCGACGAGACCGTACTAAAATGGCCGACCGGTATTTGTTTAAAATAAGGCGCCATAGTTTTAATATCGTAAATAACGACTAATTTCGTTCGTTATTAAATTTGGAAGGTACCGGACGGTCTAAGCGCCTTCGGGTATCTTATTGAGTTTTGATTTGTGAGAAATTAAAAATATTAGTTTCATAAATTGGAGTTTATCCGAGAGGCCGAAAAATTTTAGATATTCTCGATGATTTTAATGAAAATTAACAGAATTATTGAGCAACACGCTCGGGCCTGAGGCGAGGTGAGCTTTCAAAGAAACCAAAAGCGGATGCATCTTTTACAATCAGGTGATATACGAGGGATAGCAAGCGCCGATATCAAATAAAATATGCGCGAGAATATAACGAGGCTCTCCATTTAACAATTAACTTAACAAACAAACGTAATATATTGTGGTTAAATTTCAATACGAAAATGGCGGCGGAGCGGACGGCCGACTATAAGTCAGACTTCGCCTTAAGATATATTATACAATATACATATACAAACACACAATTTTTCACAAGAGTTATTGTGTGTGTACTCATAATGATTTGTATGAACGTTATGAATTAATTTTACGCGTTCAATTCGTGACTTAATTGACTTTTAGTTTTGGTTCTATATCATAAGTTAGTTACTGCGTTAATTAGAAATAATAATTTAATTCTGAGTGATGTATTACATGATTAATTTAAAGTAAATAGACGAGCCAAGGCTGCATCATCTAATAATTTTAGTGTTTCTAGTAATTATAATTTTTGAGCAGTAAACTTGCGTAATATAAGCTCGAATCAAACAATTATGATGGACTCGATGTGCAATTATTTTGCAAATATCGGACATGACCTTAAAACATGATTACCTACGTAAAATTACTTCAATGCTAAATGCAAATTGCATTTTAATATCGATGCTCTGAAATTACTGCTAATATTTGTGTTACCTATTTACGCAAACTTAGTTTAGAACTAGGCAGCAATTACCCGCTTCAAAATGCAGAGGTTCTGGTTACTTTGTAGCAGATTCATGGCCAGTAGAACCTATCGACCGCGCGTGGTGATTTGAACCTCATCCTTAATCCGTCTCTTAAGACTGCTCTCTCGAGAAATGCTTAAAAACAGCGTGCAGATGAAGCAACTTTTCGTCGGCATTTACTGAGAAATTACATCTAAAAAAAATAGATAGGAATCTACATGATATGATACGTAATTTGGTTCAGCGAGATTGTATGTATCGGTATTACATAAAAAGAAAAAATCACCTAATCACCTCCAAATCGTTGAGATAAAACCATTTTACTCCTTCATTTTTTAACAAAGGTCTAAAAATCTAATATATAAAATTCTCGTGTCACAGTTTTCGTTGCCATACTCCTCCGAAACGGCTTGACCGATTTTGATGAAATTTTTTGTGCTTATCCGGTATCTATGAGAATCGGCCAACATCTATTTTTCATCCCCCTAAAGAGTAGGGTAGGAGTAGGGTAGGAGTAGGGTAGGAGTAGGGTAGGAGTAGGGTAGGAGTAGGGTAGGAGTAGGGTAGGAGTTATATTATAGATGAAAATTGTGACGCAGACGAAGTTGCGCGGGTCAGCTAGTATATATATATAAGTACTACTTTGCAATATAAACGAAAGTTTTTTTTTTTTTTTTTGATGAATTTTCTGCACTATGGCAATCTGTTCGAAAACAATAAGCCACTTGTTTGGCTGGAACTACATGTCCTGATTTTTTTTTATTTTTTTATTGTTATCATCGAGAGCCAATCAATTGCTGAACTTTCCAGCAAACCCTCTTCTTGACTCAGTCTACAAATCTTTGGGCGAGACTGGGAATGCCTTGTCTCTTCAGTCGATTGTACTGTAGTCCACCCTCTCCACTTAAGGCCTGTGCGAGTTCGTTTGCATGAGTTGCTAGTTTCTCCTGGTATTTCAGGCTTGCCCGGACTATTTCCTCACGAACAGTGTTTATGCCTAGGTCAAGATACATGTATTTGTTGCTAATACATTGGGGTATACTGAACATGGTTCTTATTGCTTTACTTTGGAATCTTTCCAGTATGTTGATGTTACTCTTGCTAGCTGTTCCCCACAATTGTATCCCATAAGTCCAGATAGGTTTCAAAGTTGCTTTACATACCAACATTTTGCTGGTGTTATTTAGTTGCGAGCTTCGTCCGATTAACCAGTGAAGACCACGAAGTTTTCCATCTAATTGTTTTCTTTTAGCCCAGATGTGCTTCTGCCATGTGAGCCTTCTATCCAGATGCATTCCCAGGTACTTTGCATTATCTGTTTGAGGTATTTCTTTGTTGTTTAGCTTAACCGGAGGGCAAGTGTCTCTCCTAAGAGTAAAGGTTACATAGGCAGATTTGGTTTCATTTGCTTTTATTTAGATGACTTTGCAGAGTGTGTGATGCAGTTACTGGGTCGCTATGAGAGGACAGCAAGGCGGTGTCATCGGCGTATGTCGCTGTAATCGTTTGATCGTCTGTTGGAATATCTGCAGTGAAGATGAGGTACAGGATAGGTCCCAATATGCTACCTTGGGGGACGCCCGAGTTGATTTCGTAGAGCTCAGAGCTGTCATCATTGCATTTTACTTGGAAGCTTCTCTTGTCGAGGTATGATTTTAGTATCTGAAGAAAACAGTGTGGCAGTGACTTTTTGATTTTGAAAATAAGGCCCTCATGCCATACCTTGTCGAAAGCTTGGCCGATGTCTAAAAACACTGCAGAGCAGTATAATTTATTTTCTAAACATCTATAAAAACATAATAAAAACGAAAATATAAACGAAAGTAATATGGTTTTCTTACTTTTTTAAAACATGTGTTATTTTTTATAATAAAGGCGCTTAGAGGAGTAGTTAGCTCCGTTTATATGCACAAAGGCTTTGGCATGTATACAAGCTTTAATAGTCAGGTGTTTCAACAGTCCCCACAACGATCCCATTTCATAAATTCAGCTCTCTTCTTTAGAAAAATCTATCAAGCCGAGTCTATACCCCTCTCGATAGTTACAGAGATAAATGATATTTATGCGCAAAGCGATTTGTACCACATCCTCATTATCTTGACGGTTAGGTCACAGGTTAGGTGTTTCAACAGTTCCCTCATCGATACCAATTTTTCTCTATAAAAACCTATCAAACTGAAATCTCTTGCTAGTTTTAAGCATAGTGATTTGCACAACAACCTCATTCAATTATTGTATTATATTATATTATATATTACCCTCGTTTCAATTAACAGTCCGCAATTTTCATTTGGGTACACACATTCTTACTCCGTTTCTTAACGTTTAGGTATATCGTCTGTCTCCACAACGATCCCATTTTTGATCAATTTTAAAAAGATCAAATCTATCTCTATAAAACCTATCAAGCATGTATATCTGGATAGTTACAAAGCTAAATGATATTTCAATAGTTTGTATTGCAATCGGTGCGCGCAGCGGGTCGCCGGCAATTAATAATTATTTAATAAGGCGCTCATTACGAAGCCGCTCAACGCAATCAGGACCGCAGGAGTTATGGCCGTCGCACCTACGAGTATGCTCGGGGAGATAAGTGCTTTGGAGGATAAATTCTATGGATTATAATATAGTCTGTGGTGGGTTAGTTGAATAGTATTGGCTTTTGGAGAAGTTCGGCGCGTAGATTTCTTTGAATGAATCCTCTCAATGATTCCGGCCTCATCTAGATAAATATGTCAAAAAAAAAATTGACGTGTAAAAGAGTTACTTGTAACCTATTTGCAAAATAAATATCATTTATGATTCAGAACCGCACATTTTAGGATGTACGTAGACATGAAGGTTTCCTGAAATGACGTCAGGTCCAAGCTTCTTTCAAAATGCTTATGTTTTCCGACCTAAGTTAAATTGACGTCAACGTCGTGTTTACGTCAAAGTGACTTTAACGTCTCACCTATGCGGTGCTAATGGAGTACATTTTCTTGACATTTCCCATACCATTCATAAAACGAACTTTCGAGCAACGTTAGAGCTATTATTTACTTGAAGGGCTGAGTTCCCTCCGGTATCAATTAAATATGGTGGTTAAGGGAGGCTTCCTTATGTTCCTTTCATGGTCTCATTTGAACTTGGAAATTTATATTTACTGGTAGAAAAATATGACGGTACTTGGAGAAGGACATAGATCCGAAAAGTAATACACGATTATAACAAAAACGTTTTCTCTCGGAATACTCCAATGTTTTCACGAGGAAGGTTAAATAACAGCTCTTGATACATATTTTGCCCACGGCGTGGCTCTCGCTAAAGTATTCTATAACCGTCGTCAAGATCAAGGATAACAAAACAACAAAAATTCATCAAAACCAGTACGGCGATTTAGGCGTAACAAACGAGCAAACTAACGCATTTATAATATTGGTTAGAACTTTAGAATACCCTACAAAATCATCCAATACAATTCAAGAACTTATTAACATTTGTCACCGACAGTACCCAGCTCGGCGAACGCATTGCCAGCGGCTATGGGCGGGATGGGCGGAGGGCCGGCCGCCCGCCCCTCGCGCTTGACAATTGAATCAGAGCCTGGCCATACGCAACCAATTATATGATGCTGTGCTGCATAAAATATGAGGGTAGATTGGTGATCCCAGCGGCGGAATGTTAGGGTTTAGATTTAGTGACCAAGTAGGTATTACCTAACTTATTCCTATAATGAACCCTACTTTCTGAATTGATGTTGTGTATTTGTTCTACTTTGACTTGAAAACCTAATAATTTATTTTATTGCACAAGAAGTGTGTAAAGATCGTAGCAGGTGGTGTTCGGCCAGCCTTGTGGAATTAGTTTGAAAGAGTCACCGCGGCCCTGGAACGCAAAGGACATTAGGAGGAACACGGGTGGGTTTTAGTCAGTAAGAGTCTGACACTCCCTTCTGCCCCGCCCAGAGCGGAAGAAGTCATTTGATGACTCCCATCCTTAAGGCTTGTATACATGTCAATGACCTTGCGCATGTAAACGGAGCTAACTACTCCTCTACGCGCCACTCCACTACCCGCATTTTTAATTTATTTAAAACAATAACACATATTTAAAAAAAGTAACAATACCAAATTATTTTCGTTTGTATTGCAAACCAGTAGATATTTTTTTTAGACTTTTGTTAAAAAGTGAAGGAGTAAAATGGTTTCATCTCAACGATTTGGAGGTGATTTGGTGTTTTTTTTTTCTTATTATTTGATACTGATACATAAATTTTGACGAAACCAAATTACGTATCATATCATGTAGATTACTACCAATTTTTTCAGATGTAATTTCTCACTTAATACCGACGAAAAGTTGCTTCATCTACACGCTGTTTTTAAGCATTTCTCGAGAGAGCAACCTTAAAAGAAAGGCATTTGGTGTTCTGTTGTTTTTGCCTACCTTCATTTGCCCAATATATTTCATTCTTTTTCGACCGGGAAGCGAAGTACTTAGACATCATCCTGCTTTAATTTTACCTAAATATCACTCTGTACACTCAGATGATACCTAAAAAAGTTTTTGAGTACAGTCCAAACAAACCTAGGAGAACTTTTAGCGTACGAAATGCGTCGTTTACTTAATCATGCTCATAGCTAAAAGCTCCTCGTAAGCTTAACTTTGATATCAATCAATTACGTCTCCAGTATTGTTCAAATTAAGCATTTTCTCGCTAAAATGGTCAATTAAGTTAGCATAAACATAATATTTTTAATCAACAACCCATCATCCTAGACATAAAACTTATGCAAAACAACCTTCTTTATTACCAATTAGAGCTTATAAAATCTCCAGGTAAATACTGCGACCTAAACGAACCCGACGTCCCTGCAGTTACAGAAACTATAATATTTTTATGTCACTGTAATAACAATTAGTAAAACATTAAAATATGACATTTGAAACAAAGCATCCGTTCCAATTAGGGGACTGTAATAACATAAAACTGTTACAAACATATTCTTCACAACGAGAAAACTTTATAACAAACCTTATAGTTTCACTGACAAGGTTTAATTTCCCTTGTCGTTGATGTTTTTGACAGTAAATAAGGCTGGTTCTATACTTAATAGTGCGATGAAACATAGAGTTCTCATTAGAGAAAACAAATCATGGTAATTAGGTAATAAAACCGTCTTTGTTCCCATTGTAACGCAATCCCGTTGATTGGCCTTTACGATCCAATGATTGTTACAAATCTGTTTACAGTTGTCAGGTTTGTGGTATCACTTATATTGCCCTTCCTAGTATAACATCATAAAGGTTGTTTGTTACAAAATTAGATGAGTTAATTTGATTTATATTGAGTCCCATCTGGGGCAGTAAAAGAGGTTGTAGCTTGAAAGTCTTTTCTCACAGTTGGACCATTTTTTAGGGTTATCAAAGTCCGTTTGGATTAGAAACTATTAAAGACTGTCAGATTGGTTCATACATCTTGTAACACAACACAGGTTTTTGTTAACCGGTACGGACCCATTTGGGGATAGAAAATCCTTACTAATATTATAAATGCGAAAGTAACTCTGTCTGTCTGTCTGTCGCACTTTCACGCCAAAACTACTGAACCGATTTAAATGAAATTTGGTACAGAGATAGTCTAGAGCCTGAGAAAGGACATAGGCAACTTTTTATCTCGGGAGTATGTTCCCTAGGGACCACGCGGGCGAAGCCGCTGGCAGAAGCTAGTAAGGTTATAAAGATACCTTCATGGAAACTAGTAAACAGGAGATCAGTCCATAATCAGCAAAATTTGATTTACGAAGGTCTTGCATATGAAATATGTTTGTTAATGTGGCCAGAGATTTAGGCCTGCGTCTTCGATAAACAGACACATAAAAAGCGAATGATTAGGTGCTTCAGCTGCTGGCTTGCTGTAGAGGCTAAAAAACATTAAGCAATCGCTTCAACTGCTTATTATTAGCAATCCTGATGTAGTGAATCCCAGTGCAAAAATACAAAAGCTAGCATTAATTAGATTATTTGAGCAAAAAACTGAAAAAACTCCCCAGAACATGCTGTCTATAACTATCTTTGCAATAAAACTAACAACAAAAAGCATTCGACTTAATTAATCTAAAAATAAATCATTACCGTCATGTTGGGAGTCATTCACAGTCGAATGGTTAACCCCGCACTGCACATGTCATGGTTGAATAGTTCCATTTAAGGCGGAACATATAGAGAAACACCGATAATGGGCTTGTTTAGTTTTGTTTTGCCACTTATGGTTAGTTTGAGGCTGCACAAAACATGGGTCTTCTTGATCTTGACAATTAATATTTCTGAGAATTATGTTAGGTATTTCCGAAACACGTTTTAGAAAAATGACAATACAAATGAACGGCAATCTTAGTTTGACCTTTTAAAAATGTTATCACTATTATTTGTCAACGTGCATCAATAAAATTAATATTTAACAACAACAAATCATACGTTAATAAGAACTTGTTTTTTTTTTTAGTTTTCATAACATGACTCATTATTTAGAAGATAAGAGAAAATAAAAAGATGCCCGCAATGTAAAGCATGTTATCCTGCTTTACATTGCGGGCATCTTTTTATTTTCTACCAGCTTCCACCCGGCTTGGGCCACTTCATAGTCGAAAATTTTCCCAAAGGAACATACTCCCGGGGTTAAAGGTCCTTTTTCATCTTTTGTCCTATTCCAGGAGAATAAGTAACGAACAAACTCACTTTCGCAGTAAAATATTAGTAATTTGGATGCATTCCGAAAGTGACTGCGTTTTAAGCCATGACATGGCCTGACCTTAACAATATCTTCACCACGGATTTCCACGCCGGTGTTATTAACTATTATAACAATTATAGGCGCCACGGCTTAATAACATTTAGTAGGAAACGAGTCATAAAGCGATTGGTAGAGAATTATTTCCAATTTAGTTCTATCGTTTTTAGTGAATTTTACGGGTTAAGTTATAGTTTTTAGGTTATGGGTCCAGTCAATTAGCTGTAGCCCTTTTGGTAGTTTGCCTCATAGAAGTTTAACATCTCTAAAAATACTTGTAATGCTGTATTGGTGGAAAAGAGTGTAATGAATGGCTTAGGTATGGTGTTGGTGTATCATAAATAGGTACTTAGATAATTTTACCCATTGAATACATGTTGCATTATAATTATTTTGCTATCCCAAAGTGGTATGGTAGAGACAGTCTGTAATTTCATAATTTCCTGATATTATGGAGACATAACATCAGGAACCTGATTTTCTGAGAGAAATGTAAAATTGTATATTTTTATGTTAATTAAATCAAATCTCTAACGAACTGAAATCAATTGACAAGAAAACGCAAGAAATAAAGTTACTCTACCTCAATGGTTCTCAAATCTTCGGTTTCCGGCAATTTTCAAGCCCAGTCACAAGATAAATAAAACAGTTTCGCCTCAATTAAAACGTATAGCTCAAAATCATTGAATTAAACCGAAATGGCTTATACCAACACGTCCGTCTTAAAACAGAGTGGGGCTATTAAAATTTCGCGGTCGGCCAAATAGCTTAATCAATAAAGGGTGATCGAGCGACAAAAACTGCGCAGGCGCAGCACAAAGCGTCGCTGGACGCGCAAATATGGCCGCTTAATATACAATAATTGAGTGTGTTGCACTTGCACAGTCGACTGAAGATGTAGTGTACAATCAAGGACATGAGGCTTACTCATATAAGAACACATGCTTAGTTTTTAAGTAATAATTAGCAGATTCTTTTTTTAGATTTTCTATAAAGAATTTGATTTTTGAATCCACTAATCAGTATTTTGACTAATATCGTTAGATTTTCTTTATAAATAAGCCTGATATTGTGTAGCAGATTGACACACTACGTACTACGATCTAGTAGGACTGTTATAGTACCTTTTTTTTAAGGATGGGAAATCATCAAATGACTCCTCCTGCTTGGCCTTGTCAGACTCTTACTGATTAAAAACCATCCGTGTTCCTCCTAGTGCCCTTTGCGTTCCAGGGCCACGGTGATTATTAGATAGGTATGTATGTACTAGGTAATCAATATATATAAAGTCCTCCGTTACTGACTGATTAAGTGACTGACAGACAACGCACAGCCGAAACTACTGGTCGTAGAAAGTTGAAATTTGGCATGAAGCTTCCCTACACTCGGCACTAATAGAGAATTTCCCGAAATTCCTACGGGGACGGGAAAAAATGGGATTTGCGCGTACGAAGTCGCGGAAAAAAGCTAGTTTATATTAAACTGACACGACTTATCTGAGGTCAGTTGAAAATAGGTATTCATAGTTTATAAGTTTAAGAAAGAAATAAATATAAGATCGAAAAGGTTATGTTAGGAACATGTTAACTAATTAATACACAAGCCCTCGTTAGCTCGATTTTAGAATTTCCTCTAGTTAGGTACTAACTTTCATACCCATAATCAGGCAAGTCGTAAAGATTCCCTTACTTACAAACTTATTGTTTTAATAGCTCAAGTTAAATTCTTAAACGAGCATGAGCATTTATGGTGCTCATGAAAATTTTATGCTCATGAAGATATAGGTAAAACCAACAAATTTCGATTGATCACAGGGCCTTATAAAAAAGTTAAGCTCGCGTAAGTTGCGCGCTCCGCTCTCGCCAAAGAATGTAATTAACTGAACACCAATAAAAATAATTGGACACAAAAAGCGATCCGCCCTGGGCCGCCATTTATTATTTTGATTACCCTTGTTATTGTTATGGCCCAATGATGTTTTTCAACTAGGCGCTCGATTGAACACAGTGGGGCACTGTGACTGATTCGCGCCTTGGATCGCGTAGATTCTTATTGCCGGTGCTGCCACCGTGTCGTCGCGTGTCCTAGTTCGAAAGTCAGCTTTATTGTTCCCGTTTACGACTCTGTTTGTTCCCGCCGACGGCGCGTGACGTGCAGTTTTAAAATTTTCTAGATCATAAAAAGATTCTTGTATTGTTTTTGGATTTAACACCGTCATTATATTAGTAATTTAATTTTATGTTCGAGTTACAACCGCTCTTTGGATGTTCTAGGATCTTACGCTAATAACTTTAATTATTCTTACAAGCCGAGCGCAAGAAGGTTGCTATTTTTAGTATTGTGTAATTTAGTACATATTTATTTCCTTTTTTATAATAATAGTAAGTGACTATGATCTTAAGGACTCCTTTATCAAGGCACGTGAGCACATTCGCACGAAGTTGGTAGAATCATCACAGCGTCAGTGTTTTTTACTTTTACATAAAGTTTTAATAATTAAAAAAATAAACTATGTACTCTATCTACAATTTTGATCTCAATTAAATAATAGTATGTTGAAAAAATTCGCAATGCAAAAAGAACGACAACGTAGGCCCCGACGAGATTCGAACTCGTGATCTCCTGTTTACTAGACAGGCGCTTTAACCAACTAAGCCACGGCGCCGATGATACTCACGCCGAAATTCAAGACTATTTCTTTTTGATAAAACGAGTAGGTACAATAGGGAATATGCATGCGATTTTTTTATTTGCATAACGAAATACTTATTAGCTCTAATAAACAATTATGAAATTATTTTTTAAATACCTTCATCAGCGATGAAGTTATAAAGCTTCAAAGTTTACAATTAGAAAGAGAAGTACGACATGAATTGTGACGTCAACGTTCTTGGCGCCTATACAGCTGCCATAGAAAACAGCGTTTTCGCGAGAGGGACAGATATATTTGTTTAAAATAATTAAATCTCGTTTGTTTTTCGAGCAATTTTGATTCTATTTTCACTGTTAGTATTATATTTGTGTATATTTTTGGATAAACTGTATAGATAATAGATATTTTATTCGTGCATATTCCCTATTATAGTGTCTAAAAATAACAAAAGAAAAAATATTGCATTTCTACTCAGGCAATTTTTAAGATTATCAACTAAGTTTGATTTTGTTTTATTTAACGTTAGCGAAAGCGGAAAAAGTGTCCTTTTAGAAATCGTGCGTAAGTGGACATTTACAAAGATATGTATAATTGTAAACTCAGGAAAATAAAAATAAAACCGGTCAAGTACGAGTTAGACTCTCACACAAAGGGTTCCGTATACCGAAAAAATACGTTTCTTATATGGGAGCCCCTTAAACTTTTAACTAAATTATTTTTTTATTATTTGTAGAGGCAATAGAAATACACACTCTGTGAAAATTCCTACTAGGCAGTAGAAATTTTCACGGAGTATTATGGTTCTTGAGATACAGCCAGCTGACAGACAGACGGACGGATGGACAGGCGTATGCACGGCGGAGGCTTAGTAATAGGGTTCCGTAGGTTAACTTTCGGGTACGTAACCCTAGTAAAAAATAACGTTGAATATTAGTTGCACGCACAAAACTACAATTTACATAATAATATTGTGCCGGAAATATCCAAATCTAAATTGTGTATAATCCAAATTTTTGCTTTGGTTGCAGGAAAAGTGACAGTATAACGCGTAAAACTTTGTGTTATTTTTTTCAGTAGGTACCTAAATCTTATCTTTAGGCCTAATTATAATTCAAATACATATTGCCGTTTTCTAGTATAAACACGGAGGTCTACAAAAAGTAAAAGGAAACATTTTAGTTCCTATCAAAAGAAGCTAAAACATGAAAGTACACAGCTTTTCTATTTACGATTTTCATTAAAGCGAAGATTTAGCCATAGCAGCTCCAAACGAACTATAAACTTCGAAGTATTAATTAAATCGAATCACGCGCATACTTTGTTGCTGAGCTTTATTAAAGCCCCTGTAATGAATATTACTGTAATGGTAGTGTTATAATCAATATTACGGCTGCAATTACCAGCCCGCGGATTATTGCTTTATTAAGCTCACTCAGGTGAATACCTACAGGATGAATTTTTCAAGTGTTTATGGCCAAATTGGAAACTATAACAGCGGAATAAAGTCAAAGAAGTCTCGAGGCCGCATTTTATGAAAACGTAAACGGTTGTTGGCATTAGATTTTTGAAAAATCATGTCATGAAAAATAAAACATCTGATTTGGAAATATAGTAAGGAAATAAAATAAAGTGTTGAGTTTTAGGTAGAAGGTCGGTATCTGTATTTATGTGTTTTGCCTAAACTAGGTAAATGCAAAAATACTTTATTTAATATCGAATAAAAAATGTAGTGATTAGGCCCACTTGCATCATTTGCGAGTCATTAAGTTTTCAACAGTATTTTCTCTGATTTCTTAAAGAAGAAGAAAACCGGCCAAGTGCGAGTCGGACTCGCGTATGAAGGGTTCCGGTACCATCTCATTTTTATTATTTGTTGTTATAGGGGCAAAAGAAATACACTGAAAAACACTCTGTGAAAATTGCTAACAGACGGACGGACAGCTTAGGCTTAGTAATAGTAGGGATCATTTGGTTACCCTTTGGGTACGGGACCCTAAAAAAGTAATTAATGCCACAAAACTGACAATAATAGGGATCGTAATATTAGAATTGACAGAAATATGTAGAAATGTTTTCTAAAAATTTTTAGCGCTAAATTCATTCAGCGATTTTAGTAGATACCAGTGGGTCTTAGTTTTTAAACTCAGCCATTGAAAATGTTTCGCTATTTCTCAGTCCATGAAAAATTCATCCTGTATGCGACTATATGCGGTGCGTGCTCAAATGTTTATTGTAGTAATTTCATAATAGCACAGTCGCAGAGTGAGGGTTATAACATCTGTCAAATGATGCACGATCCTAATATAAACTGCGGAGTTATAGAGTTATAGATACTTTGATCATACAGGTATTGGTTTTCCTTGGTTTGATGAGGAAATTGTATGGTGGGATGGAATGCAGCCAGTGCAGTTGTCCTGAGTAAGGTGCCAATAGCCTTATAGGAGGGTATCTATACGGAAAATCTAATGTTGGTGGCAGCAAAGGGATAGTGTTGTACAAGTCAAGCAAGTCGTTAATTGTTTCAAGATTTTTTTATTTTTATAGTGTTTAAATAGGAGAGTAGGTACTTACAGTTCAAATGTCAATGAGCATCATCTTTGTACCTTTTTTAATTTTTCTTTCTTATCTTTTAATTAAATTTGTGTACATAAATGTTAAATGTAGAAAATTACTGCAGCGGCCAGCAAAAGAGGCATTGATGGACGAACGTGTAAATGTGGGCCGAGGCGAAACCGAGGCACACATACGTAAGTCCATTAATGGCTAGTTGTGGCCAGGGCTTGTATAGTAGGTACTTTTCTCAAATAATGCGCGGAAATTAAAATACAATTACTTTTCAAAATCAATGACGAACAACGAACAAAAATAACTTTTCCCGCGATAAAGTGTTAATTTGTTTTTTTTTTAATAAACAGCTTTCTATTTGAAAGCCAGTTCGAAATTTAAATAAAACCTTTGATAAGTCACCTCCTTGGTTGCCATGTTTCGGAGTAAAAGATAGTTCCATTTTTAAATTACACGATAGATATGAGTTTACAATGTAATTTATTTGGTCGCTAAACCACGACAGATATGGATTTTCATACAACTTTTGCAGGCCGCTGCTCGCATGTATATGGTCAGTACAGCAATTTCAATTACTCTCAAAATAATGCTCAAACCAAGCATGTTTGAGAAAAATAAAATTATTGACTCATGAAACGCAGTTCCTGGGGAACTCATGGCTAAGTAGTATTAACAGCTAGAAGAGTCGATCAAGCAAGGTTCATATGAAGCCGTTGTCCCCGGCTGGAATTTGTTTATAATTGACATTCGTTACGAAAAGCCTGTAGCTATTAAAAATCGGCCAAGTACGAAATACACACTCAAAATGGTGGCCTCCATTGCATGGAAACGAGAGATGTTAGATCTTTATCCTGCAGTGGGAAAACATAGGCTATTTTGAGAGTTCTTACTTTCTCGTCAGTTTGTTTATTACTCAAATATAATTACAGATATCTACTAAGTAATAAATTAATAATCAACAAATTAAGTTCAGCAGTTTCAATATCTTGCGCAGTTTAATTTCAATTTACAAAGTATTGGCATAATTACCTATCTCAATTACATTTATAAGGCGCTCATTAATGTTATGATGTTCTAGGCATAAGGCTGTGTTTCCACCAAAGATGTGCGAGGATGCGTAGCGAAAGATGTGTTTGTTGAACCAGCAGAATCCCTTGCGAATTGCTTGCTGAGAGAGGATAGCCACGCTCAGCAAGCAATTTGCCGTAAAAGAATAATACTATCCCATCACTTCCCATGGGTGACGTAAGAGGCGACTAAGGGACTCACCAGAGAATGGGCAGCAGGGTTCTCTGTGAAACGCAACACCATACACTGCGATCGTCAACCCGCTTGCCAAGCGTGGCGATTATGGCAAATCCCCCCCTTTGGGGGAGGCCTGTGTCCAGCAGTGGACGTCTTTCGGCTAATATGATGATGATGATGATGATTTTGGTTCTTAACAAACACATCTCGTGGCGTTTCTGCGCAAATATTCGCCTTTCTTATTTGTTAAAAAAAACGGCTAAGTGCGAGTCGGACTCGCGCATGAAGGGTTCCATACCATCTATTCTTTTTTATTTGTTGTTATAGCGGCAACAGAAATACACATTCTGTGAAAATTTCAACTGTCTACCTATTAAGGTTCATGAGATATAGCCCGCTGACAGATAGACGGACGGACGGACGGACAGCGGAGGCTTAGTAATAGGGTTCCGTTGGTTACCCTTCGGGTACGGAACCCTTAAAATGAATTTTGTATCGGTGATTGCACGGTATATTTTCTACTATCCTATCGGTATAAAGCTGAAGAGTTTGTGTTTGTTTGGATTGTTGAACGCACTAATCTCAGGAACTGCTGGTTCGAATTGAAAAAATCTTTTAGTGTTGGGTTGGTAAATTACTCTACGACCAATTGGAGCTGAGCATTAATGTTAATAATAATGCGGAACAGGGAGTAAAGTCCCGCACATCTCCATTGATAGGGAGAATCCTCCTACTAGACAGTTGTTGTACCTGACGGGCAACTGCTCGATAGTCGATATTCGGGCTGATGTATATGTTCAAATCGCACGGTAAACTCTGCTTGCGCGATGCAGGATTTCGACGTAATAGTTCGCTGCTAGTTGGATAGATGGCGTCGCGGTTCTTTTTGTTGCGATGTAGATTTGCTCCGTTGGTTTTTCTTGTGGCGGCATTGATGCCGCTACAAATGAAAAATGTTACGCAGACGAAGTTGCGCGGGACAGCTAGTTAGTAATAAGTTTTATGGTCACAATATTAATGTTATTACTTTGCTAATTGTCTTGGTTTGCAGATGGCCAGTTTATACAGTAAAGTTGCGAATGTTGCGATACTAGACTGTTTCATCAAAGATTAAAATTGATATGGATACTATGACCTGGTCTCCTGCTGCGTTCCACGCGCGTCTCAAAGAGATGTCTGCAAAGTAAACGGTTGGCCCGTTAGGGTTGCGGAATTTTGTTTGATATAGGAGGAAAACGAATGGGTTTTAGTCAGTAAGAGTCTATAGTTGATTTCCCATCCTTAAAAAAAGAGCTGATCGATGAGGCTATTATGGCGCTAGTGAGCATAACGGAAGGATTATTGTAGTCCACTAAAGGTGCATACATACGGTTTCCTGATTAGGTTTTTCGATCAGGAATTCAGATTCGGAATGCCGTGAGACGTCCAATTTTCTGTTCTTCTGACCCGATCACACGGCGCGTTTTTGAAAGGAACGTCATCTGTTTTTCCCATTCGGAAAATAAACGAACGTATGCGCCTAGTTGGAGATTTTGTATGTTAGGCGAGCATTCAGGTCTCCGAACCTGCATTCCTTATTAGGAAACCTAATCAGGAAACCGTACGTATGCGGCCGGCCTAAAATGGGGCTGAAAGACTAGTCGCAAGTTCGTCAGAAGTGCCGATGGGATTTCTTCTGCAGAAGCAAAAAGTCTTATTTTTTTCTCCTCTATTTTGCTACCTGGGGGCTTAAAACGCCACTTGAGGAGAATCATATTAGAATCATAATATTAATCACACACAATCTCTCAAATTTAATTTTCATCTTTATCGCTAACGCATTAGGTTCAAGGTTGATTGGGAAAATTTGACAGTGACGGGTAGCGTGATTGGCTTTCTGATTCTGCTGTAGTGGCCTTTTTAGACCCGTAGCCAGCCGTTCAATTCTGCCAACATCTCACCGTAGCTGCCGTAGCTGTAGCTGTAACTTAGGTAAAGTGAATATGAATTGAGCTGTTCTTCTTCTTTTCGAGTCGATGGTGACCCTTAAACTTTTCTTGCCCAGTAGGTGGCCACGTTCACAGCGGCATCAGTGGCGTTCATCAGGTCCTCAATGGTCCAGGTGTAAGGGCACTTGGGACATTCCAACAAGTGAGCCATATTTAGAACGGGGGCTCCACACTCACACTTAGCTTCAAGCGGATCAATGAAACCTCATTTTGCCAAGTTGTATTTGCAGCGGCCTACTTGGGCGCGCAAACGATTGAGAGCCCTCCATATTGGCCACTGCAGTTCACGTCCAGGCGGCAGGTGTTCCTGAGGTTTCAAGAAATCAGATGGTGGAGAGTGCAGTTCTATTGAGCTGTCAATCCACACAAACAAGACTGAATGACAGTTCACTTCACCGTGGTGGTGAAGTGAACTGTCATTCAGTCTTGTTTTTTTCACCTATTCTGTAAGATTGGGTTCGGTGAGATGTTAATAGCTTTGCACTGCAATTATTATGTTAATTTACTAATTAATTATTATTTGTCTTTACTAACATGATATTGACTTTACTAATACTATTTATGATTTTGTATACATTTCAGGTTTGTGACAAAAAAAATATACAATTTCCCTTTTTATTTTCTTTCTGAAATGCGTAACTAGGTTACGCATAAAACAGTCATGTCGGGAAAAGTACAAACAGATTTGAGCAGTTTTCTGTTGATTTCTGTCGGTAGGTGTCCTTTAGTTGTTTATTGCTCAAACATCAAATAATCAGAAACTCAATTAAAAAATTCTCATATCTCTGTTTGCACTTTTTCTCGATTGCCTGCTTTATGCATGACTAGGTCCAAATATCTGTAGTATACATACAATTTTTTGATTCATACAATTCATTTCTCTACACCACATAGTGATAAAGCATTCAATTACATCCACACACAAGACATCCTACAAGGCATGGTAAACGACTGCTAACCTGCAATTACGAGCTGTTAAACTGAACATTAACGTTAGAGTTTGTAGATAAGGAAAAATAATAAACTGCGATGTTTAGCTTCTAAATATGGCCGAGATAAGTGAAATAATAATCGCTCACAATTATGTCTTTAACCTGTTCTACAAACTCATTTGCTTGGTGGTGGTAGATTTAATCTAGCTTGTATCAGATGCGATAATTGGGAGTTTTTTAGATTAGTGCACGATTTAATTTGCTAATAGAAATCTGGATGCGCTTTTGCTCATTTAGATATAATCACTCAATAATTGCCAGTGCAGTAACAGTCGCATCGTTTGGACGTATCTTACGAGTTACTGCCACGTGCTAGTTAGATAGTAGCTCATCTCCAAGTTACTTCAGCATTTTTTGTTTTCACTGCCTGCTCGCCTTAAGGTCATGGTACACTATACCGGCATCGCAACGGCACCCCTCCAACCCAGCTATTTACTTTCCATTCAAATTAGAGCATTAAATAGTGTGTCGTAAAATATACATTATTATATCAACACGCTTGCCGCTACCATACAACAACTCGACTCGCAGCCCGCTGTCGAAGCGAAACAACGTCGGACTGCGAGCTTGCACCTCGCGGCCGGCGCGCGTACGGTGAGCTTGCACCTCGCGGCCGGCGCCGGGTACTGCGAGGTTGCACCTCACTGATAACGCGTAGTTAGCGCGCTGGCGGCTAGCCGTAGCCTAAATTCAAGGCGACGCCGTGCTGCTGCCGTGCCGTTGCGGTGCCGTTATAATATACCATGACCTTTACAGTAACTCGCATCGTTTGGACGTGAACGGCAGTAGCTCGCCAGTGTCAGTCAGGCTGTTGCGAAGGGAACCTGTATTTTTTGGGTGCTGCACCTTGCAAGAGATAGGGCAGCTACTTCTACCGTCTAGGCAGCTAAGGCGAGTTTAGCTACTGGCATGCAAGTAGACGATCCGAGTAAAACACGTTTCTTGTATGGGAGCCCCCTTAAATTTTCAATGAAATTTAATTTTTATTATTCATTGTTATAGTGGCAATAGAAATATACCTTCTGTGAAAATTCCAACTGTCTACCTATTATAGTCTTGAGATACAGGCCGCTGACAGCAGACGGACGGATGGACGGACGGGCGGAGGGACAGCGGAGGCTTTGTAATTGGGTTCCGTTGGTTAGGTACCCTATGGGTACGGAACCATAAAAACCATGTAGACTGCGAGGGATTGAAATTAACGACATATCATGATAATAATATGTTCGCAAACAATTTTATCGACACTCATGGACTTACGCTCATGTGGGTACTTTGTGGAGCAAATTAGTTTTGACTTTACAAGTCCAGCTGTAAACAATTAAAAGACCATAAACAGACGTCCAGCCACTGTACCCTACAAATATATAAGTGGACTCATAAAAATAAAACCTATGTTTACATAGTCCATAAAATCAGTACGAAAATTCCCTTTTTTTTCTTCTAAAATCGTCAAATGACTTCTTCCGCTGTTGGCGGAGCGGAAGGTAATGTCAGACTCTTACTGACTAAAATTCATCTGTTTTCTTCAATTCATCTGTTTTCTTCCCCTAATGCCCTTTGCGTTCCAGAGCCGCGGTGACTCTTTCGAAAAAAATCTGCAACTCTGGCAGATAAACAGACGTCTTGCTCCTGGACCGTACAAATTAAATAAACATGAACTTATAAAGATGTAAGACGACTGGAATGGTAGCGTGTATAATAAGTATTGGTTTTGTTTTGATATTGTAAATTGTTATTTTCTATAGAATTCAAGAGTTGAATGCTTGAAACTGTTATTATTTGTGTTTTATTATATAACTATTGCGTGTTACTGTTTTAGTGACAGTAAAACAAGTTAATAGATTAATTTTTGTATGCCATTATTAAATGTCGGAATGTGTCTTTGCACTTAATATGTTATTGTTACATCTATTTATTGTTATTTTCTAAATTTTAATTTGTAATCCTCACCTAGATTTGCACATGATATTGTCACGCCTCCTGGCATAACACAGCGCTCTGTTAATCAAACATAAGATCTGTATGTCTTTACCTATGTTAACAAATAAATAAATACTACTACTACTAATTAAATTGGATTATTTAATTTGGATGAATTATCGGAATTGCATAATTTAATTCCTCCAAGCCCGTTCCATCATCGGACCACAAGACGAACGGCGATGCGCCACCGGTACATGGTGGACATCCCACCCACACGCACAAAACGTTTTGGGAACACATTCATTGTGCTTACAGCTAAGGAGTGGAATTCCATGCCAGAGTCTGTGTTTCCTGATAGCTGCAACCTGGGAGTCTTTAAGTCAAGAGTGAATAGGTTACATCTAGGCAAGCGTGCTCCATATTCGACTACATCATCGCTTACCAATGGGCGAGATAGTGGTCAAACGCATGCCTATCAAGAGTAAAAAAAAATAGTACTACTACTACTACTACCACATTTTATGCAAATAAAAAAACGATGACGATGATAAAAATAAGGAGCCATGTTAACATAGTCCATAAAATACACACAAAATAATCCTATCACCTTATTTAAGCATCGTTCTCACGGTTGCCGTAAGCTAAGTAGTTACGATCATATAACTTGCCTAGTTTACATAATTAGCCGTAGCTGTAGCTAGCCTGGCCGCTCGTTACACCAAAATAAACAATTTGTAAGAACAAGCCGACTTTAGCCCACCAATTATAAGGAAATCTTTATGGTGCGAGTTTGGAGATGATAGCGGTTTGAGGATTTTGGAAGACTAGTAGTTCACTGAAACGCGCTGTGTGTACTTTATCGTGCGTGGAGAAATTTTGGCGTTTTTTCTTGATGGCAAAGACTAAACATTTTGATATTTGCACACTACAACGTTGATATTTGCATCTCAGTCACGATCTGTCCAAATGTAGGGAATTGAGGTTTTTTTGACAGATTGCCACTGACATGCGAATGCGATCAATAGCAAAATATGACATTTGAATACGATGCAGAAAAAAATACACGAAATTAAATAAGCAATTCGAAAAATGAATTTTGAAAATTAAAGATTCAAGGAGCCGCATTGGCAATGGAACAGCTGTTTATCGAATAATTTTCTGCCACATGTGAACTTTCTTGTTCTCAAATATTTTTTTTATTTAAATCTCGATATATACTGCTCCTGAAATCAACACATTTTTAAGATATAAACATTGTTTTTCTGTTGGGCCTCATGCATGATAACTATTTATTTATGTATTTAACATAGGCACACCAACGACTTATTTACAAATCAACATTTTCGAGAGGATCCACTGTAAACAAGTCACTTACAGGCATGCACATCGTTAACAACACAACTACGACAACCATTGCGAAATATTTATCGTTTTCACAAAGCCAAAAAAAGAATACCTACCTATAATCATCTGATAATCAACACGCAACGTCCTTACCCATAAAAAAAAAGAATAGAAACTCTTCTAAACATTTGCCGAGCCAGCTGGAAGAAATAACAGCACTAACCTTTTGAGAAAAGCTTGTACCTTGGCCCAACCACCCACATTTACGTCGTCACCACGAACAGAGTTTTCGAGTAAAGCGTGCGCATGCAAACGAACGATAAACAGCTGAAATAACTTCATGAACCGCCGCTAATCAGCTGAGCAAATTTAATTTGCCAACATGTCTGAAACGCGCTGAAACTTTAATTGGAAATTGTGTAATTGGGCTACTTTAATTCTAATAAATAAAGTAAAAGTATCTACACAAAACAAACTCGATTTTCAATACCGCTATTCAGTACGAACGTGCCATACCAAACCGAACAAAACAAAAAAAAAAACTATGGTAATTTAAACCCACTTTGATAAAAACTAGGCTAACACTTAAAAAGAAAAACTCCAATGACGGCCTATCATTGGTTTTCCAACACAAATAACTACAACTTAACTTCGCGTGAGTTTAACTTAAACAGGGTTAACTAATAGCTTACTAACAGAGCCGACACGAATAAAATTAACTTGAACGCTTTTCTAGTTTTCCGTTTAACTTACCGCTGAACCGTAAAACTTATGTTGAACGAGGAAAAGCTTATTTATGTGACGTTTACAACGAATATTATCCCATTGAATAAAGTTTGTCGAAAACTATAATGATACAAATATGGCATATTGTTTATGGTTTTCGGGTATGGATAAGGTTTCATAACATGCAATGGTTATTTTAATAGCATTCAAAACTTTTTTTCAACACATTTGCTCAAAAAATGCATTTACGAAGCCTGCATACATTGTTCGAAAGTTAAAAATTACGCACTATACAATGGTGCGTGCGGTAAAATAGGTACTCTCACCTAAGTGACTATTTTACCACAGGTACCGTTTACAGCACCGTGCGTATCCTGAGGTACGGTATTTTTTTTTTTTGTTAAATTCCATAAACAATCTATAAAAATTCCATTAAGGAGTTTCACGCAGACGCAAACGCAGAAGCGGAAGCGCTTTTGCTCAATACGTTTGTCTCACTTTAATACTAAAGAAAAAATGAGAGATAGATGTATTCCTAATTACCCGACTGCGCCAGGAGGAGGGTTATTTATTTTATTTATTTAACAATTTATGTACACACATTACATAGAAAGATAAAAAGAAGGAAACAGGAAAATAAAAGAGAGAGAGAGAGATTATGTTTTTATTGAGTGTGTGTATGTATGAATGTATGTTTATTTCTTTGGCACGATCTGTAGCCTAAACAACACGAATCTAACGACTTCTTCTACTCATTTGTAAAAACCAACTTACCGCACTTGTATCACAAACAACTATTGTTAGCCTATGTTGTCCCACAGCTGAGCAAGGGCTCCCCAAATTTTTCTAGCCAACTTTATCTGATACCTTCTCCGGCCAATCCTTCAGGTATGAGTACAAATCGTCACGCCAGCGACTTTTAGGCCTGCCTCGGTTGCAACGTCCGTCTTTAAGCACCCACTGCGTGGTGATCTTGGCCCATCTGTCCTCGTGCATACTGTAAATGCCTGTCCAATTCCACTTCAGCCTCGACGTTTTAAACTTAACGAAACAAAATAAAAATTAGAAAGTTTAGTGTCGTGTTGATTTGAAATATTTTCTAGTAGATCAGGCAATGATCAAAACCATCCAGCCCCAAACGTAGTTTGGTTTTGTAAGTTTTAAAATAAATAATAGGAAATACTGTCTAACAATTGACGAGCGTTATGTAAATAATAATTATTCGTAAATAATTTCTTCGGTGTTGTAACGTTGTTTCAAAATACTTGAAACGCTTATACAAGACTGCAGAATTATTACAAAAAGCAACAACTCGCAAATAAAAAAAAAACACGCGCGTTCCATTGTTAAAATTTTCCCGCCAGCCGCGTTCTACATAAATGTTATTTTTTAATTATTTCATTTTACGGAGTGAAAATGATGTAAACACTATCTTGAAGCCGCGAACCCACCGCAACGCACGGAGAGGCCACACACGTGTGTGAGGCTTCGCCTTGTATGAAAATGTATGAGATTGTTTCCACTGCAACGCACGGACACCCTCGCATAAAGTGACGTCATTGACATACGCGTGGCTTGCTCGAATATGGCGCCCACGTAGCTCAACTCTGTCAACGCTATGCACGTTGTGCACGCGGTAAACGCTATACTCGTAACCCACGACTATGTCAAAACCATATTCTTGCAAAAAAACGTGCGTAGCCTCTCCGTGTGCCGCGGTGGGTAGACGTAGTCGTGGGCGTGTAGCGTGTACTTTAGTGGAAATATAGACCCACGTTGTCAAACAAATGAACCCACGCAGCTAAAATGCGTCGCGTGGCCGTGAATAGCGTGCACCGCGGTGGGTTCGCGGCTTTATAGCTTAGCAGATGAACACGCTAGTGTTAAATGCCTTACTAACTATTCTTCAAAATTATACCAAGTAAATAATTATTTTTATCTTTACAGGAGCATCATCATGTGCCGCTTTTCCCAATTATGTCAGGCTCAGCTTCCAGTCTAACTGGATGCAGTATTTTACATCGATCCATTGCCTATCTGACGTCCACAACCCAGTTACTGGGTAAAGCGATACTCCTTGGCAAGACAGGCGTCAGATTTTTTGGTTTCCGACGACTGGGAGACGCCGCCAATATAATTATTCAGTTGACCCGCGCAACTTCGTCTGCTCCACTCCTTTTGGTCTTAGCGTGATAATATATTATAGCCTATAGCCTTCCTCGATAAATGGGCTATCTATTGATTTAAAAGAGTGTTCGTAGAGTTTCTTGCACGTTCTTCTCCATACAGATCTACGCTTTAGAACGTGCAAATATCTTCATCTTTTTGACTGATCTGCTGATCTGCGTTTAATTGGAATAAATACTTTGAGTTTTGAGCCAGGAAAATATTCACCACAGAATAAAAACCGCTTTAATACACATATCAACCCATGCCCAACAATTCTAACGCAATAGTTAGGCATCGCGTGCGGGCAGCCATTACGAACCTGCCACAGATTGCATATACCTTGTATTGACGTCTCATTCAACGACCTGCCGATAACGACCCGATATCATATGCCAATGGGAATATTAACTGGTAACTAGTTAATGTGCCGAGATATAGGTGATGTGATTCGTATATGCACATTTGTGTTTTATGCAAGCGGTTACCGATTTCTATTCAAAGGTTCTCAAGTAGATATTATACTGTCAGTAATAAATCCGCCACTGTACCTATAGAATTAAGTTTGTACCAGCTGGCAGCGTTGAGGACGAATATTTTGATGGTCTTTTTCGTCGTTCTTTAGTTTGTAGTTAGTTTAGTTTATTAGATTTTTTTCATTATAGTAATTTAAGGGCGCCTTCAAAGTCGCAAAGTGCAGCGCGGTAGCAGCGCTGCAATCGCGCTGTTGCCGCGCGGCACTTTGCGACAAATTTGAATTCGCCCTTATTGAAGTGAAATAAAATGATGTAGGTTCAGTTTGTGTAAAAGAGTTGTGTGAGTATTTTTGGTGTACAATAATGAATATTCCATTTTTTTATATCTGTGCTGGCTTTTTTCATATTGTTTTTTAAAGGTTTAACTGCTGCAGAACTGCCGATAACGACCCGATATCATATGCGAATGGGAATATTACCTGACTGGGAGTTAGTTAATATGCCGAGATATAGGTGATGTGATTCGTTTATGCACATTTGTGTTTTATGCAAGCGGTTATCGATTTCCATCCAAAGGTTCTCAGGTAGATATTATACTGTAAGCAATAAATCCGCCACTGTACCTATAGAATTAAGTTTGTACCAGCAGGCAGTGTTGAGGATGGATATTTTAGTGTTAGTTTTAGTTTGTAGTTAGTTTCGTTTATTTGATTATAGTAATTTAATTAAAGTGAAATAAAATGATGTAGGTTTAGTTTGTGTTAAAGAGTTGTGTGAGTATTTTTGGTGTACTATAATGAATATTCTATCTTTTTTATCTGTGCTGACTTTTTTTACCACACAACACCTCGATAGGTTCCTAAAGGAAGAGTGTTGGCCGAAGGGTGTAGTCTACCGACGTCTTCGTGGTAGGCTCGCGACACCGCGCAGCGTAACACGACGCCGTCACTTCGTGTGTCTTAGTTTATATTACACTAGCTGACCCGCGCAACTTCGTCTGCGTCACATTTTTCATTACTCCTCCGCTCCTTTTAGTCTTGGCGTGATGATATATAGCCTAAAGCCTTCCTCAATAAATGGGATATCTAACACTGAAAGAATTTTTCAAATCGGACCAGTAGTTCCTGAGATTTGCGCGTTCAAGCAAACAAACAAACTCTTCAGCTTTATATATTAGTAACAGATATGTATTAGTTTATTTTTATTTTTATATTTTATTTGTATGGGTCACAGTTGCCTGAAATAAAGGAATAATAAAAAATAAATAAAATCTGTTTGTGGCTAAAAAGATTACCCCCTCTTTTCTATGTTAACACTAGTCAATTCATACAAAAGAAACTTTACACTACACTTTATACAACACCTAACCGCAACAGACCTACAAACGCGCAGACAGAACCCCAAACCGCCACCATCAATTATAAAATCAAGAAAGAAGCTTCCATTCAGTGCTGTAAGCAATAATTATGGCACGGGACTGATTGACTCCGTCCTTTATCCAACCGACAGTGTCACAATACGGTTATTATGGCCACCATTCGACTTGGCAGCTGGCATTTCACGAATGTACCATTCACTTACTTGTTCAACAACATTTTTTCCCGCTTTTGAAAAGGTCGGCATCGCCACTTGTATAGACAGGAGAAACAAACAAACATCGCCAGTTGTAATACTGAATTTTCTACTCTGTGGCTTCACAACAAGAGTCGTTGTTCAATTTTCTTACTGTTTTGTTGTAAGTTTGCAATGGTGTCCGTTACATAGTCCAATTTGATCTCATAATTGCATTAACTTAATTAACACTTAAGTTTCGTTTGTCAGTATCAACAGTAGATAATTGTTCGTGAGCAGAAAAAAAATTGGACGTGATAAAAAGTTGTAACATATAGTTAAGGAATGTTTATGGCGATATTGTAATTGATCGAGCATGTCCATCTAGGTAAACGAGTTAGATAATATTGTAATGAGAGAGATAAAGCCTGTTAATGAGGCCTAGGGTCTATGGGCTGGGGCGTAAAAACTTTAAAGGGGTTTAAGGAAAAAGAAGTACACTGACTGACAAATACCAAAGAGTAATCAATTGATATGGATACTGCCTATGATGGAATTCTACAACATTTCCTATGTTATTTAAGTCAAGTAAACTTGAGCTTTTCCCTGCGACCTCGTACCAGCATATCCGTCTTTTCCCGTTCCCGTAGGAATTTCGGAAAATCCTCTTAGTGCTCCCCTAAACTCTCCAAGGCACCTACATGCCAAATTTCAGCTGTCTACAACTTGTAGTTTCGGCTGGGCGTTGTCTGTCAGTCAGTCACCAGTACCTAACGGAAAATTGTATATTCGAGCTACTTGATTAATAAGCAAATTGGCTATTAATCAAGTACCAAAAATTCAAACCACAATTGTAATTCATTATCGGCCGTAGAAAAAAAGTAAGAAGTGTGGAACCAGCTCAACAATCATAATCCCTGGTTGTTCACAGTCGGTTTTACAGCTAGTTCTGATACCTCTTGATTTTTATTTAATTTGCATACAACATCATCATCACCCTCCAAGTTTTCGACATGATGACTCTAATAACTGGAATATTGTATTTATTTGCCAGTTGTAACACATTTCCACCATATTTAACGTACCGGCAAACGTCGTAATCGCATTTTAATGTATATTTGAAAGCTCAGTAATTCAAATAAAATCTTCGTCAATTGTCACCATGGCCAGCGAACCTTCCCAACATCAATGGCTGCCCTAATGTCGTTTGTGTAAAAAAATCAATTTGTTATGAACCCGCTTTGACGGAGTAAGGCTGGGTAATTCAGTCGCAAGTGAGCGTGGTTCCTGCGACCGATTGTTTCGTTTATTTAACTTTTGTATGCGCGTGAGCAATTCACACCTCCCCCCTTTAGTGACTGCCCGCTTCATTGTGTGTTCAAACAGCATGTCAGCTTAGGGTTGTCAGCTACATACCTAGATAACGCGGTTATCAAGCAAAAACCCCTCGCGTGCATCGAGGAAAAAACGGATGTCTTTCTTTTAGTCGGCAGCTCCTTTTTGTAATCAAATGTGTTGTTCGAGTGTTTTAAAACAATTACGATCTCTTTAGCATAAAATAATAAGATCGTCATTACTCAGTTGATTACTATGAATGTTAAATTATCACGTCTAAAGGTTAACAGCGGGCTCGTCAAATATGAACCAAGTTTAAAAATATGCCACAGTTTTCATTGCGTGAGAGTCAGTTGACACGGTTGAGTAATTTTAACACTTTTGGGTTAATTCTTTTTGTAAAGTTCTTGTCCTTCGCATTTATACCCGAATGATAAATGGCTGCTGTATACTTTACAACGTTTCTATTAAAGCTAAGGACTAATAAATTTGCAGTGTTTCGAAGAAAAATCGTCGTATTTTTTCAAACTTCACACTAGCTCTACTCTATCACGAACAGATAAAGAACTGACACCGTTTTTTAATTAACTTTCTTTTATATTGACTTGAAGGAAATAATGAACTTTTTAATTAATTAAGGCTCGCACTTGCGCATTAGGTCAGCCCTAATGAATAGCATTTTGCGTTTATTTATTTAACCGAAGTCGTCACTACAATGAAAGTCGGCCGAAGTCACTGGGCCATGTTATTCGATAACTGTACCGTTTAACCACTGGTACTAGAAATATTTGTAACAGCTGCGAATTTGTATTTACGTATGTTCGCGAAACGATAAAGGGAACAATAAAAATTACGTTTTTGTTATAAAATATGGGAGTTCGAGTGTAATCTACATGAAGTGCCCTTTAAGTTGTTTGTCTTAGCTGTAGACAGGCAACATGCCACTGTTGTGGCTTAGTGAGTAATTTAACCATGACTTAGTTCTTGAAAGGTATTAGCTACTTGTTCTAAATGTAAACGTATAAAAAGCAACATTATGATCTAGGTAGGATGCACGGCAGTAACCAGCTAACACACACACACGATCTCAAACCCGAACATGTCCGTAAAAAAGTAGCGGAAACTAAATTAAACATCTATAGGTAGTAAGTATATTAAATATCCACTCCGGTATTTTAGTAATACGGTATTTTCATTTTATAATATTCATTTTAGTAGTTCATTTTACTAAAGACGGGGTTGTATCCACCACAGCACCCAGACTTAAAACTAGTAAAGCAGTTGTTATACCGGTCACTTACCATCCCGTAGATGAACTAAATCGTGTCAAAATAACGACAACAGAACAGGCAAATCCATTAATTAATCAATAAATTTCAAACCTAAATAATAAATCTCAAGTTTCAGGACACCTTATCAGCATGAGTTTGCTCGTCCATCCTGAATTCTGCTTCACGTCTAAGTTCATAGAGACCAAACTTATGGTATCCCTTTTTCAGGGGAACCTCTACCAAACCTATCAACAATTGAAGCGGATTCCCACCCGTACTTTTAACTACGGTACAATTCAGCGCGACTTGGATTTCAACTATTGCGTCTTGCCAAGATTTGCTATCGTTGCTGTCTACGACAATATTGTATAGAAATTTTAGAACACACGATGCTATTCCACATCTTCACTTTACTGACTAGTCGGTCAGTCAGGCTTTTGTCAGTTCAAAAGTGACTGATAATGGTTTTATTGAAACAAATGCTTTGGGTTTGATTCGCTAGTATTCGCGATTACCAAGTCTAAAAGTCATCAAACTCATATTATTTTTCCAAAAACCCCCAAAAACGATCTAGAACAGGAATCCTTTCAAAAGACCGCTCTTCTAAGTATACTTCTCTAAGTATACGAATCAATAAACATAATTGCACTAAATAAGCATCGCATTAGTATTGGTTATCAATTCCTTTAGCATTTCCTCTGTAATTTGTATATCATTGGTCAAAAATAATTTGAAGGAGGATGGGTGAAGCGGATGTCACGTCTGAATCCTCGTTATGAGGTATTAGGGAGTTTTGATGGTCATCTCGTCGCTTGCCAGGGTTTTTTGAGCAAAGGGACTTTTAAAACTAGGTCTGGCTATTTCCTGAAAGGATTTTTGAGTCAAATTTTGAAGTCAATTCATTACACTGGGTATAGTAAAAAGTTAACTTGAGGTATTTGAAAAGGTACCTAATCTCGACAGATAACCTTCTGTGACAAGAGTTTATTAAGTAATAAAATCTTTGCAAAAAAAAGCATAAGCTGTCGCTTTTCCCCACAGGTGTTGTATTCAGAAACTATGGAACATTTATGTGCTACAAACCCACCGATACCTTTCCCGTAACCTACGGTTATCTCTGTAATTTTCCAGGTCAACATTTTTGTGTAGTTTTAGTTTAGTAGTTTTATTTGTAAAGCAAATAAGGGAAAACTCTGTGTGGCAGAAAACTTTCGAAAAACCCCTCCATGCCTGAAATCGTGAAGTAAGTAGATTGTATCCACATAAACCAGAACAAACTTTAATCCGTAAATAATAATGTTGACTCATATAAACTTATTTACTGAGATTATTTATTCTGATACCAACTTTTAATAGTTTCCACATTATAGTTTAAAATTACCTAAATGCGTCTTTAATGGTGGAATTTAATGTGGATTTAAAATGAAGACATCTGTACAAAAAACTAAATTGACTTTACCAATTGTTTCCTGTAGCAATAAAAGTACGGGGGAACATTAAAAAAGTAAGGTTAAGCGTGGAAATGAAATTGAATTTTCGAAAAGTAATATGAGATGTCCGTCCCGAATTATTTTTTATTGGCCTTAGCGGCCATTTTGTGTCATTTACTTAACCTGTTATCGACGTAAGGCCGCTGAGGCTGATATTACGAAAATGCACCGTTTACAAACGGAAAACTATCCAAGCGAATCAAAATTGCCCGTAGTGCTGTGACACAGAGGTTAGAATCGATTGTAAAAACGATTCTCGGACCACGTTATTACTTTCGATCGACATAATGCTATTGTATAACTAATAATCAAGCAGGACTATTCGATTCGTTTATCTCATTTCGGTAATGTGTGTTTGACTCAAAATAATTGGAGGTTAAGTTCCACTTTAAATTGCTTTAGTAGTCGCTGTCACTTTGTAAGGTCACCTTTTGTTCTAAATGTTCTGATTGTTTTGAGAATCTTACGAAACTGGGTGGCTTTGTACGTTTCTGTTCACAATTATGAATTTTATTTACCTACAATTATAATATAAACCTTTTACAATTTGTTTCTTACTACAATCCACAAACATATAGACAATCTTCTTGGTTTTTTCCATTGGATTTATTTCTTATCGTTCCAGATTTAGACCTGATTCGCACATACCAAAATCCTTCCATCGTAGCAATTTCAAATTGAAATCGAAAATTGCGAGCATACGAAATAAGAGAGGAGAGTGCCGGCTACGTGACGCTATTTAGCGTCAAACGATGCAAGCGCGAATTGGAAATCAAAACAAGCATTGATCCACAATCAAATCGAATCGAAACTTTAGCGTCGTGATCGATAACATACCATCCGATTATCGAAATCACGATCATTTGTGTGCAACGTTAGTCTTTCACGAGAAAGCCTTTTGAAATACGCCATAACGTCTAATTTAAAAGAAAATACAATTCCATTTTCAAACTTGGATCGTATTCCACGTTCATAAAGTCCATCAAAAGAGGTTGATTCTAATTTCCGTTCGAATTGCGGTTCGGATTCGTTCGAGTATCGATCGTATTATGCAGTTCGAAAACGTTACGAGTGCAACTATTTCTTTGGATTATATTAAATTATAGCTAGCCGTGAAAATCGTCCCGTAATGTGTTGGCGAGATTACCCGTCCGTGGGACTGCGCGAACATATCATTTGGCTCGGTCCGCTCCATCTCTAAGTGCGTGTAATGGGGCGTAATCTTTGAATTAGCCGTTACAATTTATTGATTCTTGTTTTGTTTTTACAAATGAATTATAGCTGTGTGTACAATGTTTTAAAAATGCATAAATAATAAAGTCAAATTGATGCCCATAAAAATTCAAGGCAATTTATTTTGACATCATAACTTTAAAAGTGCTTGTAGGTATCGTTTTCCATTTCACAGCCGCATCGCTTATTATAACATAGTTTCAAACAGGAATCGAATTGCCTTAGTACTATTTTATGGTTGGTTTACGGATTATAAATTCTAAACTGTAACATCAGGTGGCTGGTACATTTTATGAGATGTTTCGCCAATAAATTGCACATAACTGGCAACTGACCCAACAATACCTTGCTAATTGATATACCTACTGAATATGAATGAGTATATTTCGTATTAGACGTTCCTTTGTACGCTGTAGACATTTTCCCTGGCTGGTAATAAAGAAAGAATACCATTAACATCTGTTAAAACAACATTACGGGCGCGATACGCTCGCTTGCTGCTCGGAAACGCTAATATTACGAAGTTGACGTAATTTGTGAGCGTCGCCGGGTGCGTAGCGTAGTTATAAAGGTTCCGTACATGAGATATATGACTTAATTTAGCTTCAGTATTTGATTGCGTGTGGATTTTGGAATAAGTTCCGTGCGTACTTTATGGCGCGGCGGCGATAGAGTTAAGTCGAAATTAATGAAGTTCTGCGTCATTGATTAAAGCATAATGCTTTAATTAAAGACGCAGAACTGGTTGGGTTGAGAATTGTATATTTTCGGTCTTATATTTGCGCACTTAATTACATGTAAATTAGCTGTTTACGTATTTAAATCTAATTAGATGAAAGATAAAGTAGATCGCATATAAGTCGTAGTGTTACAGACCCCGATTTGTTAAACAAATTTGGTTAAAATTCACTTTCGACTTCATAGGGCCTAGCACAAATGTTTTTGACGTATAGTGACGTAACGTCAAATTTTAGTGTAACGATAATACTCGTTTCGCACATAATATTTATTTGAATTGGATCTTCATATTTTTGTTTTTGTATGATACAAATTGTATATGTCGCATAAATTAAACCAAAATACTATGGGAGTGTAGTTTATTTATATTCAATATTTACTTAAGTTAACGATACTGTAACGTTACTAGTCAAAACATACGTGTTAGGCCCTCAGTTCTCTACTTTTTAATTCTTCTGTATAATCAACAAACCATTGTCATATTACGTGCAAATAAAGTTTGTACGTAATTATGACACCCACCCATTATATTTGCCAAAACTTGAATATGATTAAGCTATGTCTGAGGTGCAGAAAAAATAAACCGTTATTTAGTCATCTAACATTGCTGCCTTACGTAATTAAAATGAAAACGTCATAAACTCCTCATAAAATAAGGGTGCTAACACCGTATGGTTTACCCTATTTCTTCAACTCACTGTACCCTAAATATGTTCCATAAAAAACGTTAGTTGGCACAACTAATGTCGATGTAATGAGCCTCTTATCTCACTAATTAAAAGTCGATTTGGCGCAGGCGAGCTTTCTAATGCCGACTGCGACACCTATACACAACGCGACGAACTAACGAACTAACTGAGCGAATCCTTTTTACTGTATGATTAATGTTTTTAGTGACAGTTGTGTAATTAATGACACCGATTAAAATTGAGGGTACTTATTATGAGAAAACTATGTTTGGATTCATAATTACTCAGTTTTTAGGTAGTTAATCGTTGGTAATCGATCGTCATTAACGATAAAAGTCATCTAGAGTTTGATTTAGAATACGAATAATTAATCATCATGATTCTTTTGCTGGTTCCGAACAAAAAACTTGATCAAATGTAGTGGAAGTCGTTAATGCAAATGAAGAAAGCCACACACACGGTTCGTCAGAATTAGTATTATTCTTTTCATATTGCATAGTAATTAGCAATTCTTAGGCCTGTATTCACAACGGGAACTCAGTCATTACTCTTGCTTATAAAAACTAGATTTAAGTTTATTATCGAACCTGTGCATTGTGACCAGAAAGTGGAAATAGGGAAAAGTTTCTTCTGAAATACGACCTTATTTCGGGTTCCCGATCTTTGGGTTTACGGGATAAATAGATTAAAACCCATAAGATTCACTATTTTAGCAGTCTTATAATAAGAAAATAGGAAGTTTCCCCCTAAACTGTTATTTAAAGTATCCTTAATCCAATTCAATTGGAGCTTACCCCTTTTTATATTGTTCTCCCAAACCAATGAGGCAAAAACCGTACCTAACACATTTTGATTTGATATTTGTGGCATATTATGTACCATCAGACGTACTTGTTCCCACCACCCGCGTCAAGCTATGTAGTGACATAAAAAACACCATGTTTAAGTTCTTGACGCCGAAACCGAAACCAATCGATTCAGAGACGAATCCGAGTTTGTTTAGTCCACAACCCGACCGAATCTGCCCAAAAAGAGGAGTCGTGAATTGAATCCCTGTGGCATCGCCTCGAAAAAACGTGGAGATGAGATGCAATTGACTGGTGGGACTACACTGCTGGTTGGTAATAGGTCTTTGGAGATGGTTAATGAATAAATACAGCAGTGCAAACGTTGGAGATTTTTGTTGTAAGGTATGAATCGTATTGTCGAGTACCGACGGACGCACTGAAAAACGCTATCATCACGAGCGCATCCCGTTCGAAAATGGCCATGGTAATGGTATTTGTTCGTTGATTTTCTCTGTTTTCGGGCCGTAACTCGATTTGCTTTTTGTTCTCCCCGTACAAAGGCGACTAAATTTCGTTAGTAAGTTATTTCTCGGTCGTGTTTGACTTAGAGCATCGTGACGGTTTTCGGGCCGGGAGGATACACGATTCGGGCGTGCACAATCAATTACCTTGTCATTAAAACAAATATTGAGTTAGGATTCAGTCTCGAACGTAGTCTGATGTACACCGAGCTCGTATTTTCAATTTACCATTGATTACAATGATTTACGGCTTTTAAATTGCCAATATTAAAAATGCATATTTAAAAACTTGCGGTATGCGTTTATCAATTTAAAATTGCTTCTATTAAGAGGTAAGTGAATGAAGAAATTTCATTTCGATTAGCACTAATTAATCTGCCAGTTCTCGGTATAAATCGATGAATAGAGTTATCAAAACAAACTGAATAACAAGAAACTAGTTAGATGAACAGTTTAATGTTACAACACTTATCTGAATCGAATCGCGTTTCCTATGACCGCCAATTCTGTTTTAAAGTCACTGACTCCGTTGACTTTAGCCAATTAACCGTACCTTTGTAACAAAACAAAGCATCGAATCGAATTATTTGTTCGTTTTGTTGAAAAACCGACGTAAAATCACAATCGATAGTTGGACAAGAAAACTGGACAAGAACTGGAGTGAACGTCCTAACTAATTTGTTTTAAATTGAGTTGGTGAAATGAAAAAACGAAGGAAACCCGAGTCAAGAATCAGGGACAGTCACATCCGGAGTACCGAGTCACCGCTGACCGGCGGGAAAAAATATGATGCATTGTGATTTGTGATTGATTTAGTTAACCGCAAATGGACACAATTGGTCATCCGTTCGACACATTAGCCGGATTGTCGACACCAGAGATTCACACGAAAATAGCTTGTATTCATTTTTCGTTTAGGTCTCTTTTTCAATAAAAGCCACAATAAATTGAGTCGACAACACTTTTTTATTATTCCCCACACTCTTTAATATTGTCACATTAATCGCAAACGCATCATTTTTTATCACGTTCGCATCAAAAACTAATTACCGTTATTGCAATAGCGCAAAAGCTGCGCCGGACCGGATGCGCGTAATTTTTTCTAACGCGTCCGTTTCCGGTCATAACAAAAAGTTGAATATTGAATTTGAAAAAAAAAATCATATCCCCTAACTGAATTTACGCGATCCGGGGCACTAACGACGGTAAAATAACAATTACATCGCCACAGATCCTATCTATGTAATTTGGTGCGCGGACAAATTTCGTGTCGCGCGGTAATGGCCAGGGCAGTTTTATTGTGTTATTTACACAAATAAAAACGTTTATTTTTACATTTTCCCAAAATTAAATATGGGCCAATTTACTCTCGGAGCGGGAATTACGTTGTTAGTTATAATTTTGTGTGATTCAGAACTGAATGTGGTGGCAAGGGCGAGCGCTGGAGCAACTATAATATAGCTAGCGCTTGTTTGTTATTCATGTGTTATTACTTGTGTAATTCGTGTCGCAGTAATTACTCGTGGGAGGAAGTCCTCGTTGTTTTGTAATCAGTCGCACTCGTACTCGTACGTAATGCGCAATCAGTTTCCAGTGCCTATTTATCTAACGTTATTATGATGATTGTGTTTCATTATAATACATTTAGATTTGAATACGAACGCGTATTGCAATAAAAAATGTTAACTACAAAGTAATTCGCGGAAATCATGTTTTTCAGCGACGTTAACATGACTTGATTTAATATCTGAAGGTGGATGAATTACAGTAAACAGCGGTGACACGAAAGCGTAGGAAACATAAATGTCAACGCAATTTTAACGCTCTAATAAGTTAGCAAAGTAATTTAAATTACATACCATGAAAGTAAATTGAAGATGAATTACACAGACATGACACAGTGCTGTATGAAATGAAAATGTAGTCAAAACAAGTGCCAGCAATCAAGATGATGAGGTAAAAATCATGCTTAAAGTTTCACACAGCAGAAACACTCATCTAAATCACCGTAAGTGGTGTAGTTTACTTTCTAAGACAATTTTGGATGAACCATTCTCCTTTGTTCGAATTTAGAATTATGTTAAACATTATTATGTTAGAATCTGCCCGTAAAGCGATTTCGTATGATTATACACGGAACTGCACAGAAGGCTTTGAATTGCGCCAAATGTCATTTTAATAGTTTTAATTACATCTCTTGGGGAAGGCTAATTGCGTACTGATTACTATACACTAGTTTATCTTGTGGTAATGTTAGTTCGTGGAAGATTTTTTCTTTATGAAGCTTAGGAGAGTCTTTTGCGACGGCTTTGTGCGTCGTTTAAGACCCTCCTAAGCTCTAAGCTAAGTAATTGTTTCTTAGAAGGTTGTAAGTTTCAACAACTTAAAAAAATATATATAGGTAAGTAAAGAAATAGTGCCACTTGCCAGAGAATGGGCAGCAGCGTTCTCTGTAAAACTCAAAACCAGACACTGGGATCGCCAACCTGCCTGCCAAGGCGATTATGGCAAACCCCCCCTCCCCCCCCTTTGGCTGTTATGATAATGATGATGAAAGGTATCACTATACCTTTTTTTATTAAAATATTTCATTATTGCTGATTTTCGCATCTTAAACCAGTGTGATTTTAAACTAGTTGGTACGAGTTTAAAATCACACTGTTTTAAGATCACAGTGTGATTTTAAACTCGTACCAAATACTGTAAAATCACACTAGAGGTGATTGACAAAGAAAATCAAAGTACTGAAGACTTTAAATAAGGCACGAACTAACGGGTGCTATCCAGGTTCTACGTAGTAATCTAATTTTAAATAACAGTACTATATATCATTTACTCTGAAAGAAGTTGAAAATATTCTGAAAAACCAAATCATTTAAATATTTCTACATTATTGTTTGTTTCTCAAATGATAAATGCTTGGAATTGAGATAAAAGCAAATTAACTGGATACGAAAAGCAAGAGACGGGCGTGATGATAAAGAATGAAAACAACAACAATTTTAGAACTAAGCAGTTCATTAGCAATTTATCTTGCGTAAGGTAGTAAAGAAAACCTGCTTAAAAGCCTTACTTTTCTGATTCAGATTCAGAGTATTTATGTATAGAAGCGGAAGGCTTTGTGAAAGCACCAGTCGATAGAACAAACTTATGGAAAAATCAGGCCTCCCAACTTGTATTTTGACATCCTAAAAGTTGCCTCCCCCAAGTGTCGCCACATTCACGGGACTGCTATCATGCAGTCCCGTGAATGTGATTTTTATTGATGTTATGGTTTTAATCGAATTACGGAAACACAATTCACAAAAGCACGACGACTTACAAACTTAGAACAAAATAAAACTAGATAAAGGAAAAACTTTCAGTCGAATTGAGAACATCCTTCTGTTTTTGAAGTCCGCTAAAATACAAACATAAATAAAAAACACATTATAAAAGAAAGACGTTGACACTGCCTAAGACGCAAACATGCACACATTACACATTGGCACAAGTGTCAAAACAATCTTCATAAAATACAGCCATTTAAAAACGGGAATGACAATGCCCGGTGTGTGTCTCTACGTTGCACTAAATAGGAGTCCAGCTCAGCATTTACCGGGCAAATATACCTGGGCTGGTATTCTGCTGGATCTGAGTGAGATATGGATGCCGATGCCGATGCAGTATAGTGATTTGTGATATATGGAACGATTTGGTCAGTTCGTTATTTTATTGAACATTTGTATTTATTTTAACTATTTTTTTTTATTTTTTTCTCTTTCTTATAAATCATAATGAATGTGATTGTACTCTAAACTTCTACAGTGTACCATAAAATGACCTAAATACTGGGAGTCTGGAGATCCGTAACACAGGGTTTACCTAGTACGGACTCCAGTCTCTCGCAAAGGAGCTTTTGTCTACATTTATTTTTTAGTAGTAGTTAATTCTAAGATAACCTTTGTGGCGAGAGAAATAAATATTTTTATGATTTACTAGTTGACCCGCGCAACTTCGTCTGCTCGGCTCCTATTGGTTTTAGCATGATGATATTTAGCCTATAGCCTTCCTCGATAAATGGCCTATCTAACACTGAAAGAATTTTTCAAATCGGACCAGCAGTACCTGAGATTAGCGCGTTCAAGCAAACAAACTAACAAACTCTTCAGCTTTATATATTAAGTGTAGATGATTTTATGATTTGTAATTTTATTTGTCTTCTCAACGCTCAAGTAGGAACTAAAAATCTATTATATTTTACTACAATGCTCTCCAATGTGTATCAGTCTATGTACTGACTTCGACGCTACAGCCTAGCCATTAGGTACTTTCTATGACAAATTTTAAAACGCTTGTCAGCTGTGGGAATTGGTTGAAAGAGTTTTCAACAGTCAGTCGCATCACTAGACTTGCGTTTATTCGGTTACGAGTCGATAATTTCTTTGACCTTCGACAAAGTTCTATTCTATAAGCAAATGCGCCGGTAAAATCTAAGGAATTAATCAGGTGACATTTCGACAGTGTTTGTCAATCCCATGTGTTTGGACTTTCTGACAATCCCCTTTGTCTCACTACCGCTGTCAGAATGTCATTTGTCTAGTAGTCCAGTCATCTTATTCAAAATTAGGTAAGGATCTCGGATTTTGAGATACCCAGCTATAAAATTGTATTTTGACATCCTAAAAGTTATCTCAAAACCTACTTAATTATGGTAGGGTGTACGCGACTGTCAAAATCTAGGGTCAAAGGTTACAAAAATCGGTTTTTGCACATATTTTGCAAATATCTCGTTTCCTAAGGGTTTTTCGCTATTTGTGTTGATAATCAATATTGTAGAGGATTAAATTCCTTATAACTTTTGTTTCAACATTTTTTTATACGTTGAATCGTTTTCAAAATAGAGGGCGGAGAGAGCGCGGTTGGAGCATCATTTAAGGTCAACAAGCCATATAAAGTTTCTTAATTATTGATAAATATATAATTACTAACAATTTTCATGTTTTATTAACTTATTACATTATCTATACTATTATATAAAGCTGAAGAGTTTGTTTGTTTGTTTGTTTGCTTGAACGCGCTAATCTCAGGAACTACTGGTCCGATTTGAAAAATTCTTTCAGTGTTAGATAGCCCATTTGTCGAGGAAGGCTATAGGCTATACGGGAATGGGAAATTCCTACGGGAACGGGAAAAAACGGGATATGCGCGTACGAAGTCGCGGGCAAAAGCTAGTGTACTATAAAGATTCTTTATTGTTTAACTGTACTATATATTTTTGGCGGAAAATGGGTACGTTTCGCAGCAAAAGCGAAGTAAGAGCGTGGCGTAGCAGTTTGTAATATTGTATTTTATTGGAAGATTGCAACTACACGATTTATCTATACTAATATATAAGCTGAAGAGTTTGTTTGTTTGCTTGAACGCGCTAATCTCAGGAATTGCTGGTCCGATTTGAAAAAGTCTTTCAGTGTTAGATAGCCCATTTATCGAGGAAGGCTATAGGCTATATATCATCATGCTAAGGCCAAAAAGAGCAGAGCTGTAATGAAGATTGTGACGCAGACGAAGTTGCGCGGGTCAGCTAGTATTTAATATTTGTTTTTGTTAATTAAATATCAATCTATTCAATAACACTTATAACCGATTCCTTTAATTACATTTTAATTATATTTTCATTTCCACTAATTACATTTTAAATAGAAAATAATTAAGTTCATCTTCTTTAAAATCCGTATACTCTTACATAACGTTAAAAATTATACTTGGGAATTATATCTGGAAATTAGAAACCCTATTATATAGTCTTACTAGCTGACTCGGCAAACGTTGTTTTGCCAAATAAAAAAAAATAGCCTAACACCTATTCTCATACCTACCGAAAAGACACAAAATATCATGAAAATCGGTCGAGCCGTTTCGGAGAAGTTCAGTAACAAACACCGTGACACAAGATTTTTGTATACTAGATTAGATATAATCAAAGTATATAGTACGAACCTTATATTTATAGCCAGTAGGGACAGATGTTCAATTGTATTGTATAGTTACGATCGTCTTCTTTTTCAAGGAACCAATTGAAAAGGAATCTTTTGAATCTTATCTTGGCAACTATTATTATTAATAATATATCTAGGTAACGGTAAGGTAACGATTATTAATAATGATGTATTTATCAATAATTAATAAACCTTATATGGCGTGATTTTGACCGGGACTACATATTGACTTTAAATGATGTTCTAACCGCGCGCTCTCCGCCCTCTATCTCGAAAACGATTCAACGTATAAAAGAATTTTTGAAACACAAGTTTTTTAAAACACAACTGCCTCCGTGGTCGAGTGGTTTAGGCGTTTGCCTTGTGACCCGGTGGTCGTGGGTTCGATTCCCGCGGGAAGCATACTTTGTAAAGTTGTTTCCAGTTTGCTAGGACATTGCAGGCTTGAATCACCTGATTGTCTGATATAAAGATGATTCCGTGCTTCGGAAGGCACGTATAAGCCGGTGGTCCCGGCCGCCAAATGGCGGTAGTCAAATAAACCACGTCAGAAGGCCCTTGAGGCGGTTTAGAAACTCTGACACTAGGATGTGTGGGGTCGTTAGACCTTACTGCCTACACGCTAAGAAGAAGAAGAAGAAGAAACACAAGTTGTAGGGAATTTAATCCTCTACAATATTAATTTTAAATACGAATAGCGAAAAACCCATAGGAAATTGAGATATTTGCAAAAAATGTGCAAAAACTCGATTTTTGTGACCTTTGACCTTAGATTTTTATAGTCGCGTACATCCTACCATATGTTGGTTTTGAGACAACTTTTAGGATGTCAAAATACAAGTTTATACAATAGCTTAGTTTAGTTTAGCTTAGCTTAGCTTAGTTTATCAAATTCCGAGGTGAACTTACTAAGATGACTGGACTATGTCAAGATGTCATTTGTTTTGAGCCTCTGGGTATTTGTTTAAGGAGTAGTGCTATGCTATATGATCAGTTAAAAAAAATGCTTTCGTTTTGTTTATTTATTGAATATGAAAAAAAAGAAAGAAAAAGAGTCTATTTGCGACAAGCATGACGTATACCATAAAAAAAAAACGAATAAAAAATATCGGGTTATGCAAGTTAGAAAGATATCCGCGCAAAACGGCCATTGCTCAGCATAATGCTGGACATAACACTGGTGTGTGAGACAGAGCCACATCGCTGGTTTTAAATGACAATCAGCCAAGCAACAGTTGTATATACTGGTAAATGTTACAATTTTAAGTTCTTCCAGGCCTTCCGAAGGTTGTCTGGTGGATATCGCTGATACCGAAAAGACAGCCACCACATCCATAAGAGTCAAGTTGTGTAACTATTTTTATTGTGCAATGAAGTATATTATATTATTTCTATCCATAACTAGAATGGCATCCTCGGCTATTTCAGTAAACAGACAATTGGAATAATATTAATAAAGTTGAATAACTCTAGGCAACACTCAAAATTTCTCGGCAATAATTCATGGTGAATTTCGTGGATGTCCCTAATTCAAGAAAAATATTTTCACTGTTGAAAAAAAAAATGCAAGATAAAAGCGACGAAAAAAAGTGGAAATCAATATTTAAGACCTCTTTAAATCTACACGTGACTGAAAAGTTTCAATTACATGGTAAAGAGAACTTAGGGCAGCCTGAGTTCTCTCTACCGTGATAATTACAAATCACATAATCTGGAGGAGATGGGTTAATTTTTTATTTATATAAAATCTCAGTTAAGTACTGTGGACGTTCCGTTTAGGGCTTCTGGAACGTCCCGGGATCGATGTGAATAAAAAAGACTTTAAGCGATTTAAGAGATCATTATATTAAGCGGGTGCTCTCAAGAAAAACTTTTACAGAACTGTCATAAAAACAAATCAATCATTGTATGTCAATATTTGAACCTATTCTAAATTCCTAATTCTTCTAAAGCTTTTTTATTATTAAATTGACGGAGGTCCCCGGAGGGTGAGAAATCCAAGGAGGTTGTATCACAGTACATACCTATGACTTTTACTGTCATGTAATTTAGTATTTTATTTTTCACTATCCAGTTTTTTTTGTTATAAGTTTCATCAATAAATAAAATATTGTTGCCTTACTTGGTAAGAGACTGGACCCCGACACAGGGCATCCTAGTGTGGGATCCAGAGAATTTGAAGAATCCTAGCACTTAAGGCTCTTATGTATCGTAATATTGTCTAACTATTGTACAATATGTTATTGAACTGAATTAAATTTTTATTTAACTATTTTTTTAATCAGATCTCTGGGAAAAATAAAGTACTTTTTGCTGCCTAATGATAGAATTGTTTAATTTTATTACCCGCTGGTTTTGGAATTTCTAGCAATGTTATTATAATACCAAGGATTTAGTTCAATAGGCTTCATATGGCTCGCTTTGATTGATGTTTTACATCAATTAAAACGGTTTCTTAATTTTTTTTCTTAAATGGAGTGGGTTAATTAGTACTTAAGTAAAATTGATATCGAATATTGGATTATAGATAGGCTAGTTTTGTAGCTCTCGTCCAAAAATATCTTTCTATTTTGCACTATATGTGCTTCAATATTCAATAAATGAGTTTTAAAATTAAGAATTTTCAGTGGATAACTTGTCGAACTCTACATTGTTGCTTAATTTTAAAAAGTATCCATGCTAAAATAGATTTGGATATTTTCTCAACTATTAACACTCAATTAAAAAATCGGGTTAATCCTAAATCCATCTTCTTAGAATATGTTTCGGTTGTATGGATGAACGAGGTCTTATCTAAAAACTGATAGTTTTTAACATAACAATTCAATTGTAATAAAAATATTTGACTCAATTAAATGATAAAATTAACGGTAACATTGCACTCCTTAAAATGTACTTATTTGAGTTAATACCCTGTTCATCTAAGCAGCCGATGTAGGTAGGTAAAAAAGTCCTCTAAAGCCAAGTTATGTTCTCATTAGCAAGTTTTATCTAAGAAAAATGCATGCATTCTTAGTAATTTTAACTAAAATTAATCAACATTTTAGAACCTTAAACATAGTTTATTATCATGACCATAAAATTTATACCACTGAGAAAATTCATTTGACTGCCAAAGTTGTATCCGTTAACTAAGTTGCGGATAGTTGCAATACCAATAGTGGGCTGTTTATAGCCTTACGTGCAATTTGCTCAAAGAAGCCGACACTCGCAGATAAATAGTACTCTCAGCTATATAAAGGTTTCATAGCTTCTAATTGGATGCCTAATATGGAGCCCTGTATGTTCTAAAGGGATAAAGGCATCGTTTAGAATAAAAAGTAACCCATAAAGCCAAAAATGAAATTAATAATGTTATATATTTTTATTACAAATGTGATAATTCTGAATTTGTAAAAAAAATACAGTAGAAATCAAATTCAGTTCTGCATTTATTAAAATAAGAATAGGATTTCTATCATATATTATAAAACTTTAAGATTATAACAAGAAGACCAAGTCATGTCTACTTTCCTTTATCACCGACTTGTACTAGCTTAAGCTAACTTTACGGCCTTCACTTAGGTCTGTAATGGATACAAAATAATCTCTCTCTAGCTCAAATCACCCATTAACTCGCAGCATACTTAATTACAGCACTAGTGGGCCACAGTTAGGCTTTTGACACGGCAGACAAACGCATATATCGTGACTCCGGCCAGTAAAGTCAGTTTGTTGATAAAGTCAATTAGCGGTATCGAAGTAGGGACCCGTATCAAGTGATTCAGCCCACCGTCGCGGCGGCGGTGATATCAGCGCGCCGCCATTGGCCGGGCGTGCCCAAGGGGAGTGGTCTCAGCCTGCTACTTTTTTGTTATACTTTTTCGAGCGGTGCGTAGGCGACCGTAGCCGGCTTTATTCTCTACCAGTCGATTGAAGGCGTTGGTGTGTTATAGTTTATTGCTCTGTTGTCGTTTGAGACGTCACGGGGTATCATGTAAATTGTGGCCTTTATTGACGGCAATTTATTCGTGTTCACTATCTTTCGTCTCGTGCTTAATAAGGACTTTATTTCGGAGTTCATCGGTGTGAATTGAGTGTGGTAAGTGTTTTTAAATTTTTTATTGCATACATTTAATTACCTTTTTATGTGAAGAAGTACAATCGGTTATTAGTATGTCACTGTAAAATAAACTGTTAATTGCATTCCTATGCATTTTTAATATTTGAAAAATAATTTTAATTTTGGGTGCAAATATTGAAATGAATATTATTTTAATTACCATGAAATGCGGTATAGTTTGTACTTTATTGATTGTATGTGTGTTGAACTTATTATTAATTAGTGGCCAGAAAATAATGAAAACATATTCCATAAAATATAATCATCTACCTACATTCCTAAATTGTAAATTCGTTAAATTAACAGCACTGTAACCACACATTATATTGTAATCTTTGCATGGAAGAATATAAAATGTAGGTAATTATTATAAAAATATAATCATTTAATAAAACTATAAAAAATCACATAAACTAAGGACATTTAATAAAAAGTCTGGAACATGTCTGTTTGTCTGTTGTATGTGTGTATGTATGTATGTGTATGGCTTCACTAAAAAAAAAACGGAGCAAAAACGCACTCAGTTGTAAAATGTACCTAAACCTTGGATTTGTTCAAAATTTAACACATTTCAAAGTGATTTTCACATAACATCCCTACAGTCCCAAAAAGTGAAATTATAAAACAAAGTTAATGATATAGTTAAAAATAATTAATGACAGTATCTGCATGACGCTTCCCATCTTTCTAATTATGCGTTACAACGATCTATTAAAATAATAACTTTACTCTAGCAAGTAGGACCGGCTTTCATTAATCAAAGCCCACTAGGATATTTGACGGCTCGCATCATATTTTTTGGGAGTCAAAAAAGGCATAATACCTGATATTTTAAAGGCATTTGCATAATTAGGTGAATTTTATTGCTTTATTGAATTAGGGCCGATGTCAGCCTCAAAATTGAAATCAGCAGGGTGCCTTGTGTTGTTAATTTTGTTTATTGCTTGTATTATGGTCAGCTTTGAATGTTATTCCCATATCTCAAGCTCTATAAAAGTTGTTAGATATTGTAAAGATGGACAACAATAGCGTATTTATGTTATTGATCTTGATTTTATTAGCCTCCACGGCGGGATGTGTGGGTCATTTCATATTTTTTATAAGCTTTAGCCCGTTTAGTGTCATTTATTTTATTGCTGTCGTGTTTGTGGACAAATATGTCGTGATCATAATTTGTCCAATTTACATGTATGTTAATTATAAAACTATAAAATCTATTTTTAATTGCTATTAAATCTGTAATAAAAATAAATATATTCATATTTTTGCCGACGGCAGCGACGGCTGGCGCACAATGTGGTAAAGATTTTTATTAAATGGTACAAACTTGAATATAAAACTTGGTTAAGACAAGGTTTTAAATAAAAATCAGAATAATTTTACATACTTACAAATTCACAAGCCAATGCTAATTTGCCTTTTTACAGAACAAATAGTACAACAATTCTTTAATATTAATGTTCATTACAATTGGCTTTTGTGTTAATTTAAAATAAATATAACTTTAATAAGGAAAAATGAACAAAAATGTTTGACGGAATGGAACGGAAAACTTAAATAAGTTGGTACATACATTTATTAAAGTTCCCAAAACTCAACACTTAATAATTTTGTAATTATCATGAACTTTCATAGTTGGTAACAATTGCTATGTGTTAAGATGTAATTACTTTTTCCTCATAGTCACATTTATTACTTCAGAAATGATTTGTAACTCACATACAGACGTTAGATATCTTTATTACCCTTTCAACTGATCTCACGTCTACATTGCTGCAATGTTGACTAAATTGAGTTCTCACATCACAATAGCCTTTGGAAAGAGTGATTTTAACCGATTTTTTACTAAAGGGTTGGCCGATCTCAATTCGATTAACATCACCAGTCACAAAGACCCGCGTCACTCCCCGACTCGATGAAAAATTGATCCGGAGATGAGCATCGCATCGAAGGTCAGAGATCTCTATAGACTAGATGATACGAAACCTTCGTGATGACTTGCGGATGCCTCCGGAACGCGAGCAGCATTGTTGATTGTATTAGACTTAATTAGATCTTAATTAACATTCTGGTTTCTCATTACACGCTACTCGATGCTACTAGCCGCGTTCGTAATAAGAATGTCCATTTACATCCATACCGCTTGTATCTTGATTATTTTTTTAATGTTCATATTATTAAAATTGAAGATTCTCCGTTGTTCGCTATGGGGTGATGAAATTGAATCGGATGTTATTGAGATTGTGATTACGATAAATAATATTAGCTTTGTGAATGTTATTAGACGTTCAGACGCTTTTTTCCCCAAGTTCTTCGAAGAAACGAATTATATAGAAATGTACGCTATTTCAATTGATAATAATTTAGCTGCCGACAATGGAATAACAAAGAATGTAATGGAAAAACTATGCAATGCGCTAATGCAGTTGGAACAAAGGAATAATTAAGTTGATCAAATAAATCTAGAACGGGGAAACCATACAATTATAAATTGTATTGCTTTGTGTTAAGTTCAGATAGAATTTTCCGAGTGATTAACACTGGTTGAGTGGGGGATGATGCGTTAGAGGAATTTGAACTTGTAGTAATAGCTTAAGCGTGATAATGTCAGGGTTATCAGGTAGCAGACAGACATCAGTCAGGGGACGGATGAGTCAGACGCTTGCAGCTCTTATCTGAAGCTCAGCGATATAATCCGAGACACCATTAACACTTAACTCCAGACCTAATGGACAAAAACGTTTAATCCCTCAATTCTTAGAGCTAACGATAAAGTGCAGAATGGAGATTCCAAAGTTTGAATAAATATTTGTTTTGTGTACGCTATTGATTGTGGGGTTTCAATAAATGGTGTAGAAGTGCAGGTTTTTATGCAAGGCACACTATGAAATGCTTTCAAAAGTTTATTTGAAAATTACAAAGGTGAATATAAAGCTATGAAAGTTCTGAAGCTAAGACTAAAGTATTCGATCTAAATAAATTCAACCATTTATAATTTAAAATCATTCTCATGAGCTTAAATAGATAACTTTACTAACAATAGCTAAAACAGTTGATTATCACCCAACTCTTGGTATAGACTCGAAAAAAATTAATCCAGCAGGCGCCTCATCGTTCCTATCGCCCCTAATCCTATTATATTATAATTCTTTCACTGTACCCCAGTACAAAGGAAATGTTATCTAATCTGAATATATTATAGGTCCATAATAGCTTATCGCTGGATCAACGCTACTAAATTGTTTTTCTTTGTATTTTTTTTCTATTCATTCCATTATTTTCTGCGAACATACTTTTTTCTGTGTCTAAACAGAAAATAGACGTTAATTTTGTAATTGAGTTAATAGAATCGTGATCTTGTGCCATAGAATCATGTATTTTATGGAGTTTATTTCACATTTCCATACTTAATCGAGCGGTGCGAAGATCTGATCAATATCTACCTAGTGTAACTGTGTAAGGTAACGCGAAGGATGTGGTAAAAACTTCGAAAATATTTGTAGTTAACCCCGCATTTCCTTACTTTTCTTCAATAGGTTGATTATTTTCAGATTTCAATAGGTCTTTTTTTTTCTCAACATAAAAAAATATATTTTAGTATAACAGTTAGTTCAATTAGTATTCATCAACGTAGTATTTCGCTTTTATGGTGTCCAATTAGCTTTAACTTATCGCTTCTCATTGATTATTCATTTTCTTGTGTTAATTAAGATTCAAGTTATGATTTAGGTGCAACGAATGAACATTGAATGTAAAGTATAGAGCAACGTCTTGCATAGTTTCTATAAATCATTCATCGCTAATTTCACACCGTATTGTTACCTCTATAAGTCTGCGTATAAATCAAATTATTACACTTTTTCTATATCACACAGGCATCGGCGATACAGAGTTTAATTTATTCTTACAAACATGGTCTACAATTATATCGCTACGTGAATCGAATAAGGTACAGCCATTTTAAGCCGTATAGCTTCACATTCAACATTAGCTATTCCAAAAGCATGTTCATTTACGGTACTAAACTCTGACATTACAAGTTTTTACATTCTTTATAACGACCAGTGTTATCCAATAGTGTATTAAATTATTACGATCTTTGCCAATATTTATTACCCGGGAATTAATTGAAACACTATATCGAACACAAGCGATACACGTCCAATCGTTAGTTAACTATATGCTAAAACTTGCGAGTACCTTATTCACACATTTTCAATTATAGATTGTATGTCGTATGTTACGGGTTTCTTTTATAAAAGGTCTTTATTGAAACGAAAGTTTTCTTCAAAATTGGCAGTAATGGAGCAAAAAGTCAAGGTTTATTTAGCAGTCGAGGGGCAAACGAACTCGGTACAGTCGGTACCGCTAGTTGTATATAAAAAATAGTCTAACAATGTGTCGATTACCCGCTCGGCAGAGCCAATCAGTGGATAATATTCGTCAATATTCACCGCGAGATCGCCGGAGCGTTAAAATTTACATCTTGATTGCTTTATTTAATTTACCCAAAGTATTTTTTTATTACTCCGCAAAGAGGAAACGCTGGACCGTATCGGTGGTTAATTTATTTTTTCGTTTGCTCTCTAAAAATTTGTTCGCAAATTTCACTGAGGCTTTTCAAAACTTTTGTGTTATTTGCCCGTAATTAGATTTTTTACGATGAAAATTTCAATTTCTCGGAGAAGCGGCTGTTTGATATAGTTAGCTATCTACTGCAAAATAATTACCTTGCTGAAAATGAATTCTATTACCCTGAACATCTGAGGATCATAGAAAAAATATCGAATGTGTCTACTACATGCATACCGCATACATACGAAAAAGTTATTATTTACGTTGTTCATAGATGACAGGTAAAATGTGTGACTAGAATTTTTTGCTGAAATAACTTAGCAAAGTAAATTGATAATAATTAGGAGCTGATAGACTCCTATTGCGTGTTCTAATCAATGGACAAGTTAGATAGACTGGGCTTAGTAGGTAACAAGCAGACCTATAAATTAAAGTACTACTTGAATTCTAAATAAACGAAATCAATTTTGCATAAGTTGATCGTAAATTTTGTTAAACTAAATCAGAGCAAATACCTTGTCAAGAAAAACTGTCATGGAGGACCACAAAGATGGCGGTTTGAACTTAACACCTATTAACGGAATTGAGATTGAAAGGACTGGGACGGAGAAAAGGAGGCATTTGCCCTGAATTGGGATAACAAAAGCTAACAATTAATAAACCTAAGTTGTAGTGCGCAATGAATCGCGATTACCGGCGCGTGCGACAGATGCTCCTGCGCAGGTGTCGTCACGCTCCATAGACACAGCAGATAGACAGTGACCATAGACAGTCGACGACTCCAAGCTAGCAGCTAATCATTCGTGAACTATCACTAATTCTATTGAGCATCCACTTCGCTGAATAACGGAAATTCATGAACATAAAATCTATGACGACCAAAGACAACGACCATATTATGACCATACACTTTAAATTGTATGTAAATAGTGGTTTATATTGACGCCAAATAACTATGGAAAATCCAACATTTGCCATGTATTGGGGAAAAATAGTTTTAAATCTCGTTAATTAAGTTTATTTGTGGTTATTCGAATAATCAACACAATTGTGATAAATTGCGATATTATTTTCCTTCCTCTAATGAGCATATGACGTTGTTAGAAAAATAAAAATTCCAGAATGTTCGCCTAGTTTTAGTTTATCCTTGAATTACAACATATTATGTGCGGTAGATGAAATATTAACCGAAATGGTGTAATTATCAACATTCTTTAGCCACTTTTCCAATTTATACGAGACGAGCACCCGCCTTTCATTTGGCCAAGTTATATTTATTTAACATGTAGCCCTATAATCATCTGGAATATTGCAGTTTTCAGATAGTGAAAAATTTTTTTTTCAAATACATGTAGACAAAAAAGATCTCCATACATTTGTGTTTGCATACCTCGACAATTATAGTACTGATTATTTTTCACGATTTCAGGTTTGGTTCCATAGTAGAAGTAGTTTGTAATGAAGAGTACAATGAAATATGTACGTATAACTATATAGCAAAGTTAAGTCTATAAAAATAAAACCAAGTAAAGGAAGTACTTGATCCACAGTTCTTTCGATACGAACTGTTGTGTTACTGTCACATATGACTTTCCTTTCCCACAAAAGAATAGTAAATCCGTTAATTGCGAATACACTACTACTAGATACACTTATATAAATTGATTTTACGACTATTGCGTGTCACTCACCGTGAGAAAACTTTCTTATTGTGTAAGTCTCACCTAATTTTACAATCTCTTAATCCATCCTAGAAGAGATAATGTTAATAACTTTCTGTTTCCTTCTCATTCAAGTGTTGTTATGTCATAACTTGTAATCTTTCCTTTGTTATTGGTACTGTGACAATCCATAGTATCTCTGGAATTACAGATTCTGAGAAAATCTTCTTGTCTTTTTCTACCATTTCTCAAATCTGTGGCTCATCTCCCTGAATTTCAAGTTCTGGTTCATTTAACTGATTAATTAATTAATTACGTGTGATGCCTATTTTCTTAATTGGCAAAAACACTACGTTTTTTAAATGTTTTTCTCTATAAATGTTACATGGTTAATTAACGTTTATTCGTCGTGTCTCGAATTTATTGGAGCGTTTCAATCATTTACAAAGTTATAATTACCTACTGCTCATAAATTATTTATCTAATCAGTGTCTCTCACAAATTCTATTTCGGAGATAATTTTGTCTGTAAAATTATTGGTTTCTTATTTATTGTATACCAATGGCTTAATCCCTACTTTGATAAAATCAACTGCATAAAATATATAAAATTGTGCTTTTAAATTAGAATTATCATCAAATGTGTTTAAACTAGTCCATAATAAAGTTCTGATTTATCTCATATATAAGTAATATGAACAAACCGGTGATTAAGAATGACTTAAAATACTATGTACTTGTAATTAAATATAATGTTTGTAGTTAAACGATGTGTTCGTCACTAGGAAAACGGAAATGAAAGAATAATATATAATGAGTAATATAATGTACGATTTCACATACCTATTAAATAACATTGTAGTCCCTGTACATGCCTACAGAAATTAGTTTAGACTAAAATATATTTTGTTTTCAATCTTTTGCTTTAATTTTAATACCTTAGAACTTATACCTACTTCATTTATCACATCATTGAATAATAAAAATCCTTTTTAAATTATTAGCCAAAGCAATTAGGAGTATATTTTTTTAGAAAATTTTAATACCAATGCAAAATTCACCATGAAAAATCCAGTCTCACTTCGTTATCAATGGGCATACAACGACAAAACAAAAGACGCTACTTATCAAACACAAAAGGCAGTTTAAATTAGTTTTTTGCACCATTTAACACCCACACAACAATCAACTCAATCACCAAGAATTAAAGCACATTTTCGAATTTAGCTGAATGCTGGAACAAAATATAGCGTTTAATTATTACTGAAATGTAATTAAACACTTGTTTAATTGGATCTCTCTAGTTGATTAACTGTGCTAATTGTTTCTCAGATATAACGAATCGCTGTCTTAGTCCGGTTAGAAAAGTATGCGGTAATTAATGACATTACGGTAATTCTCAGTTTTGTTCTCGTTTTTCATGATTAGCGTTGTTGACATTGTGTGCTACAGTTTGCTGTTTAATTACCATTACGGAGAAAACAGGAATTTTGTGTCAACCAGACAAAAACTCGCCAGTTCTTGCCTCGTGTCTGTCGGATAAACTAAACACAGTTACGATATCAGAGATCACGTTTTCGTCATCAGAATCGACACAACAGGAAATTACTCTACAAGTACTTTAGTTTTTATCTTCCTCTTCATAAATATTATCTTTACGCCGTATTTTATTGCTATCAATAAAAATGTTAAGTTAAAATATTCTAAGTTATAAACACTTTTTCTAACTAAATGGTGATAATTTCTGCAATACAATGCGGTAACTTCGTTAAGGGCTTCCAAGCGAAACGGTATTAAAAAGCATTTTATTTTACTGTTAGTACTAATTTTAAATGCAGCTCTAGGAGCCCTAGCCATTGTGTATTCCTTATTCGTAACATTCGTGAATATATTAAACTATAGGAAGCTTACCAATATTACGGACTATAACAAATTGTTTAGTATTATTGCTAGCTTCTCCGTTGTTTGGAATCATAAGATTAGCTGTTCGGTCATCATCATTATCATCACTAACTCTTGTCTGATCAGCATAGCATAGCATAGTCGGCCTTATATAATGTTCCCACTGTTGGGACTCAGGCCTCCTCTCTAGGAGAGGGAATGGGCCGTAATCCACCACGCGGGCCCAATGCGGGTTGGTGAATGTCACATGTCTTCGAATTTTTGGTTCAAGGACATGCCGGTTTCCTCACGATGTTTTCCTTCACCGTTTTGTCTGATCAGCAACTTTAAGTATTCTGATCATTTCTCTTTCAATATTTTTAAAGACCATCAAAGATATCATTTAATTATTCATTAAAGTTTCATCGTTAACTTTAACGCCATCTTAAAATTCGACATATTTTTATCACCAACCATTACTTTCTCAGTTGTCATTATGAACACGTCCAAAAGCGTTTCAGTGGCGGCTATCTCCATCGGTACTTACATTTTATTCTTCATCAACAATGGCGAATGAAGAAAGCGGATGTTTGGTATTGCAATTTAGATGGGCAATAATGATAGACGGTTAATTGTGCTTGACGTTTGATCACAAGGGCTCGAATGGCCCGAGTGTGCTCGACACAGCCCGTTGCATTGTAATAACTGGCAACATTATCTTTTAATATAATTATATCTTGTTCATAATCAACGTAAATAAAACTGTGAAAGGTTCACATGATAGTGCCTCCAGGTTTAATTACTGATAGCAATCCTTGTACATTTGTATGTCGATATTTAGTATCATTTTTTTGTTATTAAGGACATTTTTATACCCTTCTAGGCTCGTAGTTTTTGCTGGTGTATTATCTATGATGTTATCATCAGTTAACCTAGCTGTAATTTTCTTTCCGTGACTGACATGTCTGCACTATCTTTGTCGCCTTTCATAGTTTAGTTACGTTGATCTTCCATCTCACATTCCTCATCATATTCTCTATGGTATAACTTTGATCTAGTATACTTATATATAAGAAGATATGTTTTTTATTTTATTTAGTATAGATTTGAGTTTCAGGAAAAATTTCACCCTCATTGTGATATGTTTTTTGATTGCTAAACTAAGCAAGACCACTTTCTTTGTTACAGAACTCAATTCAAACTACCTCATCATTTTCTACTTCCCTCACTTTATCATGGGTGTCTCTGAGCCTGGTTCCTCCACCACCCCTGACCTTCCACCCATGGAACACGAGCGTCCAGGGTCTGGCAGTGGACTGGACGACGAGGATATTCCTCAGAGGAAGCAGAGGAGGTACAGGACTACCTTCACAAGCTACCAGCTTGATGAACTGGAAAAGGCATTTGGAAGGACTCATTATCCTGATGTTTTTACTAGGTGAGTTGATTTAGTTTTTGATTACAATGCCAATAATAGGAAAATTAATTCATATCGATATAATTTTCAAGTTAGCAGTTGATGCTATGCATGTTTTTGTCGCTTAACTTTACGGACAAATGAAAGTGCACTCTTGGCTAAAAAAGTAATGTTTATTATTCAAAGAATCCCCGAAATTGCATCTCGGTATAATGTTAGCGAGTAAAAAAAAATAAGTGTATCCATCTTTTGAAATATCAACAACTTTATTAAGTCGCAATTTTAATAAAACATTTTTATTGTTGCAGAGAAGAACTCGCTTTGAAAATCGGCCTCACCGAAGCTAGAATACAGGTAAGAACAAGATTGTTAATACAAATTAGACGTTCTTTTTCCGTTAAATTAGTAATTTTGTTCTCTGAGACTGTAATGAATTTTGGAATCATCCATTTATTCATTGGGACGATATTATTAAGTCAATCAAAACGTCGGTTAAGGTAAAGTAATAAAATCAAAGTGCGGTTTCTTGAGCGGTGCGACAAAAAGTCGCACGTTAGGCCCCCTACGGACGCGCGACAGGACGCCTGCTTCACAAGTCACGCTCAGTCGGATAGTTTACACATTCCATGCTCTATTAATATGGCACATAAAATTTAGTTGTAAGTACCGCTTTTAATAATTTACACTAGTTAATTTACTCAGCTGGATTCAATTATATGGATATTTAAGATAAGATATTTTCAATGTGATATTAATGGGATGTTTCTCATTGAATAATTGAATCTGAGGAGTTCTGTTCACTTCCCACGGAAAAGTCTGAATGAGGTTACGGGGTGAGAAGCGTAAAATTACGTTTTACTGAATACGTCAGTCCACTTGCTTATTACTTAGTTAGGTTAACTATTCCACCAATTCGCACTAAGCGTTTCCAAACGTCTTTTATAATGCGCACAGCAAAGGAGTGGAACTCTCTGCCTGCGTCTGTGTTTCCGAACGCTTACAACCCTGATCTCTTCAAAGTTAGAGTGAACAGGCTCCTTCTGGGTAAGCTCGCTCCATCGTAGACTTTGTCTCTGTCATCTCTGACCTAGACTAGAGTCAAGAGCAAACCCATCACAAATAAAAAAAAAGGTACACGATAATTACTCTTTTAGGGAAAAATCAGCTTACCATGTGTTATTACTTCCCAGAATTTGATCCTAATTAGCTACACTTTCAGATGGTGTAATAATACAGGATTGTTTTTTCAAAATCAACCGGTTCAATTCCCGGGAAGGAATAACGATTTTTCAAAAATCGAATGATGCAGCTGTACTTTTCTTCAAAATCGGGCTCGAGACTCCTGTCAAGGTTTTTCGATATTATTACGAGTACTCTTCATATACACTTTAAAAATTCACCCTGTATATTCTAGAATCTTCTTTTGTAGGTAGTCGTGTTTTCTAAATACTATCTAGGTATTAACAGTGTTATTTTATCGCGTAATTTTAATTAAATGCACTAATAAATAAAACACTTTAATTGCACTCTATAATCGAGTTTGCATAAAATACATAATTAATACAATTATTTACATTTTGTGAATAAAAACGTACTGATACTGATTGTGAATTATCGCTATTTCAAGCATATATGCGAGCACCCTTTGCTCAATAAATTAAAGATAGATAAGTATATAAGTGTAAAAATTCACACGTTATAATAAAAGTTATGACATACAGACAAACAGTCCCACGCGTGTTGCTCTAATCAAGCCATCGGTACGTTTGATTAACATTTATAACATTGTAATTACTTACTCATGATTTTATGGAACTCATTTCATTGATTAACCTAAAATAAGCTTGTTTGGGATAATTGTTTGATAACAGGAACACCAAAAATTAAAAAAAAAAATGAAATCTCTAACTTTATATTAACATAGGTACTTATGCAAATGTTTGTTCGTTGATTTAATTTGCTAAGCATTATCTTATAAAATGTTACTCCATTTTATCTAGAATCAGGCAGAAATCATAGAATTTACGTCCATTTTTAAGTACATCTTAAAAATTCACCCTGTATAACACATTATTAAATAAAACTTCTTAAAAAAGCAGTTCATTATTACTCACAATAAAATAAAACGCAATTAAGTAAACTATTTGTGTTGTAAAAATTAAATATTTTTCTCACGTACAAAAGTCCGCTTATAGGTACACATTTATTACATTGACCATATTTAACGTTACATTAAAAGGACAATTTCCATTATAAAATACTGGTGCATAATTGCAATAAACTTTATTAAATTGAGTGTTTTTCGCGTAAAAAAATGTTTAATTTCGCGTAAAAGATATTCTGACATTCCATTTTACTGTAATTGTATGAGCTTTTTGTATCGACAAACTCGGACGCATGTCACTGTATGATAAACTAGTGGACGTCACGTGGTTTCACCCGCGTAGCTCCCGTTCCCGTGGGAGCACGGGGATAAAATATAGCCTATGTTACTCCCTGATAATGTAGCTATCCATTGCTGAAAGAATTTTTTAAATCGGTCCAGTAGTTTCGGAGCCTATTCATTTCAAACAAACAAATCTTTCCTCTTTATAATATTAGTGTAGACTAACTATTATTAGCGGGTTTATCCTAGGAAAACCACTACATTAAAAATAATGGTTTTAAAAATGTCGTCCGCGTTTCTCCATCAGTCATTAGTTACATGCTGTTTCAGCCTATATTTGTGCCAAAATTCCACCTAAAGCTGTTCAGCCGTTTATGACTGTGATTGAGTAACAAACACTAAAAAAATCTCTCTAAAAATACTTATAACTGTACCAATAAGCAAAGGAATTCAATCACAATTGCTAATCTAGATGAACAGATAGTAGAAACAATAATACAATTACTCAGGAATTTGTTAAGTAACCAACTATTTACGATTTCATTCTGCAGTGATTTACAACGTTAATAATGCTCATTGTGTGTTAATATTGTAATAAATATGATTTAGATGGACTTATAATAAGTCAAGGCATTCTCAGTGTCTATAATGGAAGCTAACGAGTTCAATAAAGCATAATTAGCACATATTTTGTCTCGCTAAAGTCCATTTTAGTCCATATCGGTATTGCATTGGAATTCTCGTTTCCATATTCTCCATTTTGTATTTTTTTATATCAATTTGTTTGTCAATAAAAGCTTAATTCCTGTCACAACGCACTCAAAAATGAATACACATAACCACTTAAATTTTAAAATTTTCAAAAAGGTCACATCATGAAGAAGTTAGTTTTTTCATACTTTGCTTAAAGTGCACTATTAAAAGAGATTAAAACGATTAATATCTGTCATTACGACGTCGAAGTATGGTCACAGTACGAAATCAAGCTTCCATATATGACATGTGGGGAAACGCGGCTCCGCCCGTGCACATATCGGTGGAACGACACCTTAATGATCACTTAATCACGGCATACGAGACCGTCGGATGTTTTCATTAATGTCCGAGTCACTGCAAAATTGGAAATACGACTTTGTTGGAAATTGCCAATTACTTAGAAAACGTTGATCGTTTTTACCAGATAGACGTATGCAGGGATAATGGAAAGGCTGATTTTTTTGTTGTCACTGCGTTGTTATGTGAGACTTGATATTCTATTCGTTGATAAATTAATTTATATGTATCGGTCGCAATCTTTGCCATTGAAAGAAGACCTCCATTAGGAGTCAATGCACATTATGCAATGTAAATGCGACGCGTTGGTAAGCGGCACATTAATATTAAAATTGTACAATTAGTAACTCATTCTTTAAGGAATGGAATTTCTGTCAGCTTTACATAATAGTTGGTTTTGTAGAATATATTCTTTCGATTTAAATTTAGTGGACTTTACCAAAGATTCGGTGGAAACCGCAGCATCGATTGCATAATGTTTTCCAATAATTCTTCATAACCTACAATCGGCAAATTGATATATAGTTATTATATTACAACAAAATCTTAATTGACTGCCAGAAATAATAAATCACATACACATTTAAATCTATAACCTTCCTATTTCATAGACAGAAGTTACTAAACATGTACGGTTTTATATTATAACGTTTTTGTATATTAATCATCAAATTGATATAGTAATTAAAATGAAACACAATTTGTAGCATTAATCATTTGAATGAACAATTTAATCATGCTTAGAAAAAAAAAAACTGTTTCAACTCGTCACGAAGCAGAAAGCAGATCTTTCAACAATTTCTTTAATAGACGCAATAAAGTTGATTGTGGCGCCGATATAATTAAAATATAAATAGTTAACACTAAAATAATTATCAATTGATTATACTACTTATACAATAAATAAATATATAATGTAATAGTCGTGTCCGTGTAACATAGCTAGGCGTGTATTAATTAAAACCTTTTTTGCCTTCAATAGCGAACCCAGTTAATGAGTGGAAGTTCCAAGTATGTCCAAATTAGGCCTTTGCAAGCAACACGCACAGTGACTCTTAATTAACTTTGATTTATGTTACATTTCTTAGGTTTTTTTTTATATTATCTACTAATAATACTGTCCGTAGGTCGTAAACTTTCTACTTGATTGTTTAATTATGTTCTGAGAATTATTAAAAACTACTAGAACTAGAAAGCCAGCTTATAAATCTACGTGGAAATTGATTAGCCGTACATAATGAGTGTTGCCATCACATAATACGATAATTTTGGAATTGAGGAAAAAGCAGTATTTTGCTATGGTAGGCGCTAGATAAATGTGCAATAACGGTTACTGACCCACTTCATATATTGACTTTCTTAACATCTAAAACAGATATCTAAAGACACAGATATATAAAGCTGTCCTGAATCGACTTATTGACCGGGTATCTACGAAGGAATATTAGGGAAAGGTACTTTATTGCACGTTTATCTGGCGCCTACCACAGTTTAGAATTAAAATACATAAAAGTTTTGAATAAATCAATAATTATTTGCTCTACTGTTGGCACAGGCAGCAAACATGAAAGAGTTCAGAAAAAATAATAATTGAAGCTGTCGTCATCAATATCAAATGTCGACTGGTAGAAAATGCCAAGGCATAAAGTTTACCTTGGTAATGAATTTCTACTAGTGGATAAAATAAATATCACTGTCATCATCTTTCTTTCCTTTACAAATACGAGTACCATTTGATAAATGAAATGAAACTATAAACATATTTCTCTGAAAGAATAATCTTGCAATAAATGCAAGTTTAACTGGCGTCTACCATAGGTATATTGAAAGGAGTTAATTCGTCCGTTTTTAAAGTTCAACCGTAGCTTTCGTATAATGATGATTACATTAAACACAGACACAGGAATCTTATTGTGAGGATTAGTGTGAAGCCATTAAATTAATTCTGTTGCAAGAAGTGAATTGATTATTGACTGTTTTTTCTCTTGAAATAATATTTGATTGTCTTGTGCAATTAAGATGGCGAGTTGTGTTGTTTTGATGACAAACTGTTTAAAACGATTAGCGTTGTGAAATGAAAATTGTGAATTGATTATCCAGTTGTCTTGTGTGTTTTACTTGTGTTTTTAATTTAAGGTTTTTACTTCGATAACATCAACCATAAATTTAGTTTTATCAATGGCCCTTGAGGCGGTTTAGAAACTCTGACACTAGGGTGTGTGGGGTCGTTAGACCTTACTGGCCCACACGAGAAGAGGAAAATAAAGAGCCCTTAGGTCTGGGATGTGTGTTGTTCTGTACCCGGTTTGTGCAGGTCAAATAGTATCTCCATGCAAAATACCGGTATTTCAATGCGGTTAGACTGGAAGCCGATTACAACATAATTGAGAAAAGGATAGTTAGATTGAATAGTGAGCTCTTAACGTCAACGCATCCCATTCTTAACTTATTTGAATTCCCTTTTTCTTGTCACCAGGTCTGGTTCCAAAACCGTCGCGCCAAATGGCGTAAGCAGGAGAAGGTGGGCCCCCACGCTCACCCATACAGTGGCTACCTGGGAGGCTCCCAGCCACTGCCGACTTCAGCCACTCTACCGGGACCACCTCATCCGCTGTCACAGCTTGGCTTCGGTCTGAGGAAGCCTTTTGATGCTGCACTGGCCAGTTTTAGGTGAGCATTGAAACCATTTAGATTTTTAAATAAAAAAAAGTAATAATTTGTGGCTGTGAAAAACTTGCTCTACTTTTATGACTGAAACATTAGAATGTCATTTCAATCTTAAAGTTTACGCAAACTGAATTATTGACATAAAGTCGCATTTATCTCAGTGAATGATTGTATCCCCTGATTTCTGAATTATGAATTTGTAGTTGTCTACCTATATGTCAAACTTTATTTTAGCCTGAAAACCTGTTAACCTTTTGTCTTTCACGTTGGATTTGACAGTTCTTAACTCCAAATTTTTAATTCGGAAACGTCGTTTCGTTTTTTAAATTACCTACGTATCTAAATTTTCTTTCTCCCCCACAGATACGCAAGCACACCACTATTCGGCGCCCAGTACTTACCTCCGCTGTCGCGCCCGCCTCTATTCGGGGCACCGCTCTACGCAACATCGCCTGCGCATTTCCATTCCCTCTTCGCGAACTTGAACATTCCCGAGCCTCCCCGACTGTCCCCCGAGCAGCCCCGACCGGCACCCGAACTGTCCCACTCGTCTCCCGACCTCTCCCGACCGTCGTCCGATCATTCACGATTGTCGCCCGAGGTTACCCGATCCCCTGCGCCTTCCATGTCTCCTCCGATATCGCCCGGCAGTGAAAGCTTGCACATGCACCCAGTAATGGATGATGTACGTAGTTCTAGTATCGCTGCCTTGAGATTAGCGGCTAGGGAACATGAACTTAGACTTGAGTTACTTAGACAAAGAGCTGACATGATGTGTTAATAAGAAATATTTTGTTTTATAAAATCCTATTTTAATGTAAATATTTATCTAGCTGAATAGATTTAATTTAAAGTGAACATTGATTTGGTATCCAGACATGTATTTTTTTTATTATGTAAATAAGTTTAGCATAAGCATGTTATTTTAGTTTTAAGTTTTCATTTTCCAATCGTAATGCCGTCCTTTCTTATGTAATTAATTATTACTTTAGAAATAAATAAATACAGTTATTTTTATCATGGATGTTTCTTTGCCTATCACATAAACAAACTCTCTTACAAAAACTAAAACGCCTTGGACTATTTTCTCCAGCTCTACATGCTTACAAACAACACAACACAATTATATCTATATTCTGAAATTATTAAAAATCAAACCACACTATTCATATTAAAAGAAAAACAAGAAGAGCTGAAAAATTCCGAAAAGAAAGAAAAAACAAGTTAGCATCACCTACAAGACTTACATTTTCATCAGTGAAACGCCAAAATGTTGATGATAGACCACGTGTCATTTCGGTGGCGCATATCATTGTCATTTCTGGACATTCTGACAATAGTTATCACTAATACCTCTAGAATAACGCATGGAAACCTCTTATGAAAACGCCACTTTAGAAACTGAGGAACAACGTCTTACAATCCACCATAGTTCAATAGAAAAGGATGACTCAGGGGTCATCAATCGTACGTTTCCAGCCACGGATAATCATATTATGGTCTAAAGCTCACCATGACAACCTAATGTAATTAATATCAACGGTTTCATCCGCAAAATATGGCTACGACCAATTTGTTCGACTGAAAATTACCTACGTGGGGTTGTGGTCATATTGATAGCGTGTAGCGATTTTTAACCGACTTCCAAAAAAGGAGGAGGTTCTCAATTCAGTGGGTATTTTTTTATGTATGTACATCGATTACTCCGATTTATGTGATTCTTTTTTAGTTCGATGCAGTATACTTGCCATTTGGTCCCATAAAAATTTGATTCAGTAATTTTTATTTTATGAGTATTTTTGCTTATTTCAATTTCTGCGTTGACGAAGACGTCGTCCAACTATCACCACTTAAAAGTGAAAAATAAACACATAACCTTAATTTCGGAGGTCGGTATTAAAAAACAGAACCAAAAACACCGACTTCCGAAATTAAGGTTATTTTATTCTATGTAGTGTTTTGTTTGGAAGTCGGTTATATTTTTATTAAAAAGTTTTTTTAAGATAGTCAGTCAGGTGCGGGTGAAGGAAAATGATAATGACGAATTCTGGAAAACATGTTTTAAGTGTTTCTCGAATTCTATGAGCTTTTATCTTGGTTATATAAGTTCCTAAGTTGTTTTAAAGGAGTCACACTAAAGAAGAATAAGTCAATAGTGATATCAATCCATTCCGTTGGAAAGTCTCCCACAAGGTGGACCGATGACCTGGTGAAGGTCGCGGGTAGCCGATGGATGAGAGACGCACAGGACCGGTTGTTGTTGCGTCACTTAGGGGAGGCCTATGTTCAGCAGTGAACGTCTTTCGGCTGATATGATGATGATGATGATGATATCAATCCCACTGAAGAAAATTTCAAGAAACAGGGTCTTCCTAGTACAAAGGACTGGGATTGTATTGTATGTAACTAGCTTCTGCCCGCGACTTCGTACGAGCATATACCGTTTTTTCCTGTTCCCGTAAGAATTTTGGGAAATCCTCTCTTAGTGCTCCCCTACACTCTCCAAGGAACCAACTTGCCAATTTTCAGCTCTCTACGACTAGCAGTTTTGGCTGTGCGTTGTCTTTCAGTCACTCACTCAGTTAGTCAATTACTCAGTAACGTAAGAATTTTACATATATTGATGATTGATAGCCATAATTGATGTTAACAAGGTTTTCTGGTTAAACTTTGAATATGAGGAAAGACACATGTATGTGTTTCATAATGCTGCATGTTAGTTAGCCACAGAGCTGGCCAAAGCTTGAACAAGCTCGCATGAATGAAGCAAGTACCTTAAAAAAAGGTACAAGAAAATGACTGGTAGAAAAAACACAGGTCAAGGTTATGACAGCTTGGAGGCGTGAGATGAAAATAATGCACAGTTGAATGACCTCAATGCACTCTTGAACTGTTTAGCGGTCACCGTGACTCACGTTCTGAGAAGAAAATTCTTTTGTTTAGAGCTGTAGGTTCTTTTCAGGCTTGTAAATAGTTAGGTATCTATGATTTTCCACCGTACTTATCTGATGTACTACGGCGGTGGATGAAGCTTGTACCTAAATATGTACCGAAGTTGGTTCTGGTTATGAAGGAGATATACAAAACATATTGCCAACGTGCAAAATCAGGCTTCAAGAAAACCTATTTTATTTTACGAAGAAGAATCGGAAATGGTACATTTAGTATATTTTATCTTTGGGACGTAATCGTGTTCCTTTTATTCTACGAAGGTTCATATAACTTCTCAGAGGAGCCTTTGTAGAATAGTATACCAAATTTGGACTGAATCGGTCCAATACATTCTGAGCAAATTGGCTGTAACAGACGGACAGCCAGACGATCAGTGATCCTTTAAGAGGAATCCTTAAAGATCCTTTAAAAGTGATCCTTTAAGGGTTCCGTTTATTCATACGGTCTTCGGAACCCTACAAATACGTATAAATTGAAAAAGTTTAGTAACACTTGCCTAGATTCGAAGTTCGAACCCATATTCTCAGCATCAGACGCGAAAACTTTTTACCATCACGACACTCAGAAACACGCTTTTCAAAAAACGCTCCCCGCCAGTACTGATACCTCAACCCCTCACAATCTGACGCCGCAATGATTCTTCGCCTCGCCGTCAATCACACACAAACATCATCAGTATTGGTACTTGCCTGAATTCGAAGTTCGAACCCTCTGATGCTTCAGGATATCAAGTATCAAAGGCGAAACCTTCTGACCATCACGACATTTTAAAATATGCTCTTCGAAAACCGCTACCCGCCACCACTGGCGCCCCAACCCTCTTACAATCCGTCTCCGCAATGATTCACCGCCTCGCCGTCAATCACACACAATCATCACCAATTTGGCATTAGTCACCCAAGGCCGGGTGAAGGGACGGACTACGTGCCGCAATTAGGCCTGACCTCATACTGCTAGGGACGATCCTGCGGTTTTAGCTAAGTCTAGAATCCTAGTTTATACGTAAATATAGCCCGACTAAGTGTGATTTTCGGTAATTGTGCTGGTTTTAAGAATTTTGAATAGTTTTGTGATGATTTTAAGTGTTGGTAAGAATGATGATCAGTGAGGCCGGTGCTAATGAGTTTTAGGTCCTCTAAAGTACTATACATTCTTCGAATGTTTCATAAGTGCTGAGCTATGGTATAGTTAACGCATTAAAAGACGCATGGTAGATCGTTATTCTCACCTAGATTTATATAAAAAAAAAACAGTAATACGAGGAAACGACTAGAATAGGTTTCAAAAGCTCCCACTTTGCGGACAAAATGAAACACGTACCTTTATGTAAAATGAAATTCATTATGTAAGTGACATGTTATATTACAACTAGAGAAATAAAAACTTTCTGATTCTAGTAGATGTCACATGAAACAAGATTGTTTAAATCTTGTGGAAATTAATAGGCCGTCTTGGCAGACAGAGTTCTATGTCGAACTTCGTCCTCCTCAAGCCAAAAGGTGGTTGTCCTTAACCTTAACACACATGTAAGGTAAAACTCGAAGACAGCTGGGAGCTAGTAAGAAGACCGGGCAGGCTGGCCGATTGTCAGCCAAACTGATTTGAAATGAATTTCCCCATAACTGTGGAAAACCTTTGCTTCTTCAGAAACACCTTAAGGATGGGAAATCATCAAATGACTCCTTGGTCTCTGGGTGGTGCGAAAGGGAGAGTCAAACTCTTACTGACCGGCGTTCCAGGGCTGCTAAAATAAATTTTGCAACCCTTGCAGTTCGGAAACACCTGGAAGATGTAGAACCAAAATAAGTAGGAACAGTATTTGGCAAATACACCTATGAAGTCGGCGTTAATACCAAACCACAATTAATTTAATATTTATTCTTAACAAATCATATTATAACTGTCATTTGAATTATTAAATTACTAGCAAAGTGTTTGTTACTTATTGCGATTTTCAAGCATTCAGCCGAGTCTAAACTGTTACCAATTGTGATTTTCAAGTAGGTACCTACCTACCCATTAGTGATACATTACTCGCTTGATTGACCTTTCCATTTGAATTTCAAATTAAGGAAAATGTTAATAAAATTTATAGAAAGTCTGCAATTCGAATAAGGCGACTCGTATATGCTTTGAAATGGATGAAACCTTTTTTTTCAAGTTCACTCTTGGGCTCTTGGACAGCAGTGAGAACGTGAAAGGAAAGTCAGAATTTAACGTTCCCACTGCTGGGACCGCGCTGGGACACAGGCCTCCGTCCTGAGATAGAGAGAATGAGCCGTAATCCACCACACTGCCCCGCTGTATGTTGGTATGTTGGTGAATATCACACGTCTTCTCCGTAGCGCAACACGACGCCGTCACTTCGTGTACAATAGTTAATTTATGCTTTTAAGGTTTTTGAAAATATGCATGATAGTCCGTAAGGTATATACATGTTATGGGTCTTTGTTACCTGAATTAAATGATATATTATTATTCTCTTCTAACATTCCGGTTTCCAAACCGATATTTTCCTTCAACGTTTTGGCAGCGGGTGAAAAGCTCCCCACAATTCTTTGTTGATCTTAAGCTTTATACTACATAAGTGTACTTTTACGTTAGTAAGCTTGGTCTCGAGATACCTCATTTTAGTATTCTGTAGGTAGAACACACAGAACACGAGCTTTCCTAGAGGGGCCATATTTTTTAAGGATTATTTTCTAGTTCCTTCTCTAAGAATTCTACCTACATGGCTTACCTGTGCCCTTTGATTTTGTTGGGAAATCGTCATGATTCCGGATCACAAGAAAAACCACTAAGAACTGGATTTCCTAGCCAGAATTGCAGTTGATGTATCCTGACAGCTACAACCTGGAAGTCTTTAAGTCAAGAGTGGATACGTTAGTACCTCTCTAGGTTCTAACCTATTCACTCTTGACTGAAAATGAAAATGGTGACTTAGAGTAGAGTAGAGATTTTCCGCACTTAGACTCCCATTCGGCCCGTTGTGCTTAGGTGTCTTGGCAAAGTTAGCCAGCCTAACTCCGCCGAGAATCGAGTGAATAGGTTACTTCTAAGCAAACGTACTCCATCGCTGACCACACCAGCTCTTAACAGCAGGTAAGATAGTATAGAATCTAATTTAATCGACAATCTACTTCATCGTTTCAGCCAATTGCCGTCCACTGCTGAACGTAAGCCTCCTCAAAGAGCGCCAAACATCCCGGTTTTGAGCAGTCCGCATCCATCCGCTGCCAGCCACCTTTTTAAATAATCGATCCATCGTGCCGCAGGGCGTCCCACACTACGTTTGCCCATACGCGGTCTCCTCTCTAACACATGTCTGCTCCATCGACCATCTGGCCGTCTACAGACATGGCCGGCCCACTTCCACTTCAGCATGCTGATTCTACGCGCAATGTGGGTGACCTTAGTTCTCTGGCGAATGTGAAAAATCTACCAGAGAAACCCCGAGCATTGCTCTCTCCATTGCGCGCTGAGCAACTTTGAATTTGTGGACCAGGCCTATGGTGAGTGTCCACGTTTCGGCTCCGTAAGTCCGCACTGGTTAAGACCCCGGTCTTAAGAAATTGTGGGATCGACGATTCAAAGATATCACGCAGCTTCTCGAAGGCCGCCCAGCCCAAGCGAATTCTTCTGATCGCCTCCTTCTCAAAGTTGTGCCGCCCAAGTTGTATAACTCGGCCTAGATGCATATGAATTCTTGCACAACCTCGAGGGTAGCATCATTTACGATTACAGGTCTCGGGGTGACATGACTTTGGTTTTATCCAGATTCATCCCGAGACCCATCCGCCTTGAAGAATCGCTTAGGCTGTTCAGCATCACCTCCAGCTCCTGTAAAAATTCCGCTATGATGACAATGTCATCCGTAAATCGGAGGTGCGAGATGTACTGACCACTTTTGAAAATCTACTTAATCGTGGAATTTGAATACAATCATCATTCGTCATGATCGAAGATTTGATGGTTTCAAGTTTTCAAAATAAACAGGTAATTTACCAGTTTTTAATTACAAACAAAATTGGTTGATATATCCGTTGTATCTAACGTAATTATTATTTTAATTCGGATCGAAAATAATTGGAACTTCATCAAATAATTTTGTTTGAAGAAGTGAATTAAATTAGGAATCAAAAGCGTTCGAAACTGCAGTTTTTTTCTGAAAAACAATAACTTCCTTGTAGGTAACTGCTAAACATGTTTTATTTTACAGTGCAGTGATTTTTTATTTTTTATTTAAACATCTTAACGAGAATCTCTAAAAATGAAACCATATTTCATAATCACCCTTTCCAAATACCGATCATGATCTCATTATCTTTTAACTAAGCTTTTATAGTCATTTAAACATACCAACTCGTTCAGTCCCTCGACAATCCACTACGGAATCCCTAAAGCACTATTTTCTTTACGACAATCAAGAATGCATAAAAGGGTCTTTTTCAAAATTATATTTAATAAACATCAAAATTTTATTAGTATTTATTTGACAAACAATTACACGCATCCTTTGTGATGATAATGGCGCTTATCATAACATTTTATGAGCTTGCCGGCCAGCGGACCGCGATTAGTGATGAGAAGCACTATCGATATCAATTCGAGATGCTAATTCAGCTAATTGTTAGATACCATCTTGGGGAGGAGGTTCTAGTTGTAATCAAGCTTTGTAATTTAATTCTGAGTGTTAAGTAAAAGATGAAGATTGCTACAGTTGTTAATTAGGAGAATATAAGTACCAAATATGCAAATGTGACAGTACCTAAAAAATCTGATGATACAAAATGTACCTTAAGAGCAAAAGTCAAAAAATATATAATAAATTATTATAACAATTACGAATTCAAATTCTTAACGTCTAAAGTGAAATTGTGTTGCAATGTTAGACAGCAAAGAAACAGCTTCGTAAACTATTAAAAGATCAACTGAATAGGTATGCTAACAAACGAAAATTGCTCCAAAGGTCACACATACCTAGTTATACCAATTTCCTAAATTAAATTTAAAAAATCCTATTATTGCATTTGAATTTTCTAACATCGACAAATTAAATAAGTGGCGTGTCAAATCGATTTCCACGAGTATTCGTGGTATACAAATGTTTATCGATACAATTATCGATAATACCGCGCCATTGCTTTTGATTTTTTAGCGTTGGTTCCTCGGCTGGTGCAAGCGCCTGCGCCTGGCTAACTTTTATTCACCGATCTTTAGGTACCCGAGTTTATAGCTTGTCGTAAATTATACGAAGGAATAAAGACGTTTTGTGAACGTGCAACGATGCTGGGACGTTTCCATTTAAATTATTTTAAATACACTCACGGTTTAATGCGGCCGTATTTATAATAAGCTTTGTGTTGAATCAATTTCGCTTTAATATTTGGCATCGTTGTGTGTCACGCTCTAACTTATGAGTTTGTTTTCTTCCTCTGTCGTGCATAGCTGTCTCGATATCATTCCATTTTATTGATTTACATCACTAATTTCAATATTTTTTTCGATCACTTAAAAAAGAATTATGATTTTAGGTGACACCACCTCAATCAAAAGTTGAATTTTAAATAAATTAACTAAAACTAATTTCTAATTTTGAGTCATTAAACTATGGATACGTCACCATTTTCGCTTGAAAAAAGAATTTATAGTTATTATAAGTTTATCTTCTGCTTAACTGCTAATTAGATGAGTTTAATTTGAAATGGAATGAATATTTAATTTATTTAACGAGCCTGACGACGGCTTAGTATTACCAATTAGGTGTGAATAGCTAGTCCTGATGCTTATCTGATTCTGAACTACAAAGTTCAATTTTTAATTGGAAACCAATTCGATTGGCTTCAAGAGTCGATGTTAGGTCACGTCACCATAAATGTTTCTCAATAGGTCGTTACCCCAATCGGTACTTATGATAAATTGTGTTAGAAAAGTGCTTATTTAGTCTTATATAGAACAGGATTTTTTGAAACACTGTGTATGTTAAAAGTTTGCTCATTCTATGAAAATTCTCGTTATAGCAATTTTATAGACACGACAATCCTTTGTTCCGAAGTTACACTGATTGTGTTATATATTTATCCAAATAGGTTTTTATAGGATTTCACATTTTTCGAGTGTCATCAAGCACATATGCATACATCGTCCTACCAATTTTCCAAGTAGATCCCACGTCCATTCTTTTTATTTTTAACCCCTGACCAAAAAGAGGGGTGTTATAAGTTTTTATAGGCTCGCGTTTTACCACTATCTCGCTTGATGATAAGTGATGATGTAGTCGAGGATGGAGCACGCTTGCCCAGAAGGTTGTAGATATCAGAAATCACACACTCCGGCATGGAACTGCACTCTTTAGCCGAATTAAAGTATTCCAAAAACGTTTCGTGCATTTGAGTAGGATGTCCACCATGTGGCGCATTCAGTCATATTGCGCCAAAACATGTAACCGATTAAGTCATAATACATTTATAAACACTATAATAGGCAATTAACTTCACAACTAAAGTTTTAATACACAAGAACACTGGCCCGTCCCCAATTAGTCTTAAAATTATTTACAACGTACCCTAAACATAAATGTTTATAGCACTATACATAGATTAGTATAACGAGCCCGATACTGTTTGATGATCGAATTAACATTTTATAGAAATTAATCGATTCTCTATTTATATCGATTATTGTAGAGATGTGCCATAAACGTCTAGTTATCGCTAATGGTAACATATGGGGTTGTGGCAACTGTTATTGTTTCCTGTTTGTGTTTTAATCAGTTTTTTGGTGAATGGAAGAATATTGTACAGCTCATTAGTCCATGGAAACCATTTCTTTAGAGATGAAATGGTTTCTGATGTATCGTTAGTAACTTAAATAGCTTTTTTCTTCGTTTCCCTTATGGCCGAATGTTGTATGGTTGTGTGTTTATCTAATGCCATAAATTGGCCCGTGGCTGGCCCGTTAAATAAAGTAAAGCGATTTCACCACGCGGTCAGCGATCTACAGGATCGGTCGTGGACGCCCGATCGAGTGGACGACTAAGGGAGTACTCGCACTTTATCAGCTCTATTCAGCTTATGCCCATAGAAAACAACGATTTTGTATGGAGATGCGTCCGCATCCATTCAGCTTTCCGCGTCTTTTCAGCTTTCGCGGCAAAGAAGTATAAAATAAGGACAAATGTGTTTTTATCATGCGAGTGCTGTGTATGGAGTTCAGCGCTGTTCCGCCGCATTCAGCGTCGTACGCGGCCTTACGCGGCCTTACGCGGCCTTACGCGGCGGAATAGCGCGGTACACGGATGGTTCTCGACTCCTTGTGTGACTGACACTGGCATGGCCACCATCACAACAATCAAAATGTTGCTATTTAGTCGCCAAATACCAGAATTAGTCGATCACTGGTTCAAAAGTTATAAGGGTTTATAGGTGGCCAATCTGGGGTGCGCCTACCCCAGCTTGGTCTATTTGAATCTCAAAAGCTAGGGCACCTAGCGAAGATCTGTTTTCTCTCTCAATAGTCGCTAATTAGTCGCAAGTTTTCGCCAAGTCACAGGTTTAATCGGGTCTTAGTTTAGAAGATACAATGAGTTCAATTTTTAAGGTAGGTATAGTCCAAGAGCTACATCGAAGAAATTTCCAAGAAAAAATATTTCTCTTAATATGTGAATTACATTTCTACTTTTATCGGTCTAAAGTCCGTAGAATTGTCAGAGTGAGATAAATTCTCAATCCTTCGACCTAGTCCACTGTAATTTGCGTTTCAATTTTGTACGTTTAATTTTATCTATTTTTTTTTAAAGAAGCCGTACGATAAAAATATCGCACATAGATATGTCCATTTTCAGAGCACTAAATGAGTAAAGCGCGTGGCTACCGCCAGACCACCTTCAAAGTCGATTTTCTCGAAAACTACGAAGGTACCATTTTTTTATTGTTCGAGTACTAATAATACCAATTGAGTACTAACTATTTATTAAATATGGAAGCGATTGGCGGCGGTGGTCCTGCGGTAGTCACGAACATCTTACCGTCTTCGCCGCGTATTCAGCGCCTTTCTCATTCTTACGACGCCGTACGCGGCTGATAGAAGGAGTGCTGTATAAGTGTGACCAGAATCGTTCAGCGAAACGCGAATGGAGCTGAATAAATGTGAGTAGTCCCTAAAGTCGTGTTTCGTGTATGGTGGATGCGTTTATGCAAAAGTTTGGACGGCCCTCTTCTTTCTATTTAAGGCTGTTCTCTCCAAAAAGGCTTAAAAACAGCGTGCAGATGAAGCAACTTTTCGTCGGCACTAACAGAGAAATTACATCTGAAAAAAACTGTTATTGATCTACATGATATGATACTTACGTAATTTGTTTCAGCCAGAATTTATCTATCGGTATCACATAATAAGAAAAAAAAACCACCAAATCACCTGCAAATCGTTGCAATGAAACCATTTTACCCCTTCATTATTTATCAAAAGAGTTTAAAAATATATTTACTGCTTTGCAATACAAACGAAAATGATTTGGTTTTGTTACTTTTTTTGAAACATATTATTTTTATTATACAAAATTAAAAATATGGGTAGCGGAGTGGCGCATAGAGGCGTAGTTAGCTCCGTTTGTTTGCGCTCTGAATGTAACAATGATGAACGATTACAGGCTGCCTCAAACTGATGTCGGTCAACGTATTTATTTAAGTATTTCTATTAGCTTTAGTAAAGTTTAGTGAGCCTCAGATCTCACTAGAAGTGCTAGTATTATTGAAGTATATACCTTGGAAGTATGTATATACAAAGGGGTTCGTACATTTTTCTATGGGAGCTGGCATAACTCCCAACCGCTATTTTGTATTTTTTTTCACAGCGACAGGAATCTTACCAACTATACGTATAAATCTAAAATATAAGTAACTAAATAATTGTGAAAGACAATGTATTTAGAGTGTTGTTGCGTCTGCCTCGGTTCTGTAGAGCGTCAACTATGTTCGCTGAAGCACGTACCGACGGCTGCAATGCTGTACGGCGTAAGAGAGCGGCCTCGCTGCTAAACAGACTCCGGGGCAGCCCCAGCAGTGTTCTACGTGCTATAGCCTATAGGCATGACAGCCCGTTGGTGCGGTCGCTTGTCACCTTTACATTGGCGAAGTTATTAATTAAGTACTAACATAGATTTAAGACTATTGTTACTAACCCAACGGATCCGTGTTTTCTGAAATAAATGTTTTATTATAATGTACTTACTTAACATTGTTAATTTTCTTCGAGAGTTATTCAGAACACCAGTTAAACCCTTAATCCAATGGTAAGATTAAAAGAAACCACCGGGAAAACGATTTTAATATATTTATTTTTACATACTGCCGCTCCAGTCCTTGAAAGCGTAGGAAAAACATCGCAATGACGTACTTTAGCGTCAAAGGTTTAATACTATTTCATTGAATGAAGTTCCTAGTGCGTGTATGTGCAATGCTATTTTTATTCTAAAAGGTTACTATTTACGTTGGCAGTAAAATTTGGATTTCGATTGACGTAACGCTTTGTTAACGTTTTGAGTGTCTTGTTCCTGGAGGAAGACCTTGCCGCTCAACATTATCCATCCTTTTATTTATTTATGTACACACAATATACAGAACATTATGTACAGAGCAAAAGAGCACAAAGGTACTGCTTAATTCAACAGATTTTTTTTCCAGCAGACCTGCGACAGAAAAATGGGATAGGAAATGTAGACACAGTGTGTAAAGAAACAGAGAAGGAAACTTAAAATAGACTATACTAGCTTAACTCAAACTTATTATTATCTATTACAATAATTACATTAATTCAGCATTGCCATTCAACGCGGAAATGTTGCCAGTTTTATGGGCACTTTTGCCATTGACAGCGGTGGATTATTTTTTTATGCCCATTGATTTATTTTGTTTTTATACGCGTTTGTACATAATTTCATGTTAATGAGTGTATATAGTTACTTAAGTATTTATTAATGCAGCTGTAATTACAATAAACATACAAACAAATATACACAAAAAGATTTACCTAAATATATAACTTAATAAATTAATACGTACTTGAGGTGGGAGGAATAGTTTCAGCACGGGCCAAAGTATTCCTCCCACTTCACGGGATTATAGCTCTTCCTTGTTGGTTTTTAGGAAAAGAATAAAGGGAACATTTCCTTACAACATTACATAGGTACCTACGTGATAGTGATATTTATTTTATTGTATGTAGATAGGATTATTTTTGTTCCTTGTGTGCTGTACACGTATTTGTTTAGTTTTATGTTTAAATAGGATTTAATTGACGCAATTTTCAGTTATGTTTTGCACTAATTGGCGGTCCTCATCTATCGTAGTAAGGTTTGCTGTTGGTGAACTAATTCTCTGGGTTGAGTTCGCGTATGTACATCATGAGTATGACAAAGTGAAATGAAGGACGAGTCTTTGCTCAGCTCCGGGATAATAAAGGTCGTTAAAAAAAGTTGTTTACTTACATGAAGGAAGTGCATGTGCGTGTGCTTGGGTTTTACGAAAACCCAAGTTCATTAAGCGTTTAACCCCCGGTTTCGGAAAAAAAACATCGATCACAAAACAAACGTCACATTAATCAAGGCATTTGACAATCTGTCACAACAGTTTTGTGATTATTTTCATTCGAGAAGCTGGGCTTAAGCACGCTTCGGATTTGTCTGAATAGAACACTTTGTGACGGATTAGAAATTATATTATTACCCAAGTACTAATAATACAAGAACATTAAAATTAAATAGGCAAGTTAAACCAACAATTTCTTCACATAAAACGTCTACAAATTAACTATTACTAGTAATAACACATTAGAACATTGGCTATCACAACAATGTATTTTCAAAGAGCTTTTTCTTGTAGTAATTGCTAGCAATGTGCAAGTTTCGTAATTAATCGGCTAGGATTCGAACCCTGTACTTGAAAGGCACCGCCACCTTTACATAATTGTAGGTACAACATTTATTATCTACATGTGTGTATGGTAATAGCTTAGTGCTTTCTAACTTAGCAATGACTTGACCAAGATTGGGGTTGCGAGTTGTTTATATATTTGACGGCGCGCAGCTAAATTAAAGGAGAATCCAACATTTAAGTTACGTTAACAATTAACAAATTTCTGAACTAAAACTCATTGTGTAAATTTGTCGAATAGTATTAGTAGTAACTGTAAAAATTCTAAATTAAAATGGTGATTTATTTAAATTGGTCGAATATTAAAATATGAGCGGGTAACCCCGAATAGGGTAGCAATTGGGTAGTGCGCCTACGACGTGACAGCTGGCAATCTGGCATTCGTTTGACAGACAGCGCACGAGGTGCACGCGTGCTAACCTATTGGCTCGTAATCCAGTTTCATCGTGTATTCCACCGTATATTTTGTGTACAAGTGAAATCGAATAAAATAAGTGACTGTTATTAATCACAAACGTGGTATTATTTCAACGATCCTGATATAACACGCCCATGATGAATGACGATTATCATGACCACTCCGCTGCCTTCCCTGATATTCCGTTATATTTTAAACAATTATTCGACAAAAAAAAACTCCTAACTAAAGTCACCAAAATCTAAAAAGTCCGATTTCACAGCTGAGTAGATAGGGATAGAAGATTGCTTTACCACTAAGAGCGAAAGAGATTTATTTTTAAGTCTGTCATACTTACTAGTAAAGCAATGTTGTATCCTACTGTCAAAACGGGCCTTTTATTTTTTGACAACTATAATAGGCGTCAAAAAATTTTTCCGCTTCGGTCAATCGTCAAACAAAATATAAACGACTCGCAACTCGTAACTTTGTTCTTTATCCTCTGTCTGAGGTAAAAGCCAGCATAATTCGAAAACTATAACTTCTAAGGTCTCTTACCGTCTTTTTGCAGAATTTGTCCGAAAGTTCACTGCGGCCCTGGAACGCAAAAGGCATTTGGAGGAACACAGATACACAGAACTGGGCCTCATCAGAAGGCTAACAGTCACTTCCAGGGCAATGGAGAGGGCAATGCTTGGAGTTTCCTTGCGTGATCGAATCAGGAATGATGATATCCGCAAGAGAACCAAGTTTACTGACATAGCCCGAAGAATCGCCAAACTAAAGTGGCAGTGGGCAGGGCATATTGCTCGCAGAACAGATGGTCGATGGGGCTGAAAATTTCTAGAGTAGCTACCGCGTACCGGGAGGCGCAACGTTGGAAGGCCTCCCACAAGGTGGACCGATGACCTGGTGAAGGTCGCGGGTAGCCGATGGCTGAGAGACGCGCAGGACCGGTCGTTGTGGCGACGCTTGGAAGGCCTATGACCAGCAGTGGATGTCTTTCGGCTGATATAATGATGATGATGAAATACACAGATGGATTTTAGTCAGTAAGAGTCTGACACTCCCTTCCGCTCCGCCCAGAGCGGAAGGAGTCATTTCATGATTTTCCATCTTAAAAAAAGGCTAGTAATAAAGTGCGTTTCGCACTCGTGCGGAAATATGAGGTGTGCAGCTCCAACCTATTCAATGTATACTTTTTTCAATGTATAGTTATTTAATATCAGGTTGGTTGCCGAATAGTCCCCTCAATAATCGATTTTACCTCACAAAATTAAGGCTTGTTTACATGCAAATGACCTTGTGCATATAAACGGAGCTAACTACTCCTCTACGCGCCACTCCGCTACCCGCATTTTTAATTGTTATAAAAAATAACGTATTTAAAAAAAGTAACAAAACCAAATTATTTCGTTTGTACTGCAATGCAGTACGTATCATATCATGTAAATTACTACCTATCTTTTCAGATGTAATTTCTCAGTAAATGCCGACGAAAAGTTGCTTCATCTGCACGCTGTTTTTAAGCATTTCTCGAGAGATCAGCCTCAAATCCGCAAGCCATGTCTTGTGTTTATGAATATATTGCTTTTCAAGTGTGTGTTGAATAACGTCGTTTGGTACATGTAGGCTTTTGTCATTGGAGTTGCGAATCTTTATGCTTTGGTACGTCATAAAAGCAGGTCTGCGTACAACTTAAAGTTTATTGGAATATAGTTAGCTATATGCAATAACTAGCTGACTCATGCAACTTCGTCTGAGTCAAATTTTTCATTAATGCTCCGCTTTTTTTGGTCGTAGCGTTATATTATAGTTATATAGCCTGTAGCCTTCCTCGATAAATGGGCTATCCAAGTCTTCTTGAGATTAGCGCGTTCTACCAAAGAAACAATCAAACTCTCCAGCTTTATGATATTAGTATAGATTAAAATAATGATTTATTATTCACCGACATAGTTACACAACTCTTTACGGTTTAACTTATGCGTAGTGTTTAGGTACATTATGTAAGTATTACAGACATGGTAATTAATGCAAGGGGTCACATGAAAAGTGTTGCATATTTCCGCAAACGAAAGCGCTCAATTAATGGTTGAAATTAGCGTAATGTAGGTATATCATTTATTATTTAGGTTTTTCATTTTTTTCATGGGCAGCAGCGTTCTCTGTTAAAATCAACACCATACACTGCGATCGCTAAACCACTTGCCAAGTCTGGTGATTATGGCAAACCCCCCCCCCTTTTGTCCCCCCATGTCCAGCAGTGGACGTCTTACGGCTGATGATGAGGTATATCATTTTGTATACTTGGTTTGTACGGGTCTCAATGAGAGGTACTGAATAGAATAAATGTAATATACTCGTATTATAATTAATTCTAGTCAATTCAGTAGAAAGTTGATAAGAATGAATGAATTGTAGGAAATATGCCTTCAGATGTGATGTTCTAGAGCTAATTTGGAACAATTTTCACCCCTATAACTTGGGGATTCAAGTGTTTGTTTTTTTTTCCGGGAATAGAACTAGAACCCCTGAGAAAACTACCAAAAAAGTAAACAACGGAACCCCAATTACTGAATCTCTGCTGTTCCTCCACTGAGTGACTGACAGACAACAGGATTTATTATATTGATGATAAACAATCACGTTAAATAAAATCTTAGTGTAAAATGTAATGAATTTTAGTCGAATTTCAACCACTGCACTGTTCAGCTTTAAGTAATAATTTATTTATTAGAGTTATTTTATTTAAGTGAAAAATGAATAATAGTTAATTATGAAATAAATAATTTATTTACATATTATTGTTAAACCTTTAACACAATGTGTTTTCAAAACATTGTATGGTTGCAAAGCATTTCCTGTGTGAATCTTAATAATTTCTTTTTAACAAGTCTAAACGTAAAGTATTGCAAAACAAACCACAATTCTCTATTTGAATACAATACGTAGATATGATTTGCGTCAATTGCGTCCAATTAACTGTAGTTCAAAACCCTCGAATTTTGACATTAGACATCATGTTTACGTAACACATATATTATCTACTCAATTCCATTTATTTCGATACAAAATTATAAATAAACAAAAAAATTGATTACTCATAATCAACGTGGATTCACAAAAACGAATGATCGCGTTAAGGCGGGTGTACACAGGAGATGCAAGGTGACGCGAGTTTACGGAATATTTTGGAATGGATTAGTTCCGTGCTTTGGAAAACCATTTTGATCACTTTTTAGGGTTCCGTACCTCACGAGGAAAAACAGAACCCTTATCACTGTTGTCCGTCCGTCTGTCTGTCAAGACCCTTTATCTCAGGAACGTGTAACGAGTTTAAATTAAAACCATAGACTCAGGTCCACTGTCCCTTGAAGCTGTGAAATAATCGAGCTTCTATGTTAACGTAAAAAAAGATACGGCCGTTTATGGCACCAAAAACGTATATTTCGACACTCTCAAGGGAATGAAAATGTATAGGGTATTTCCCGTTGACTAGAACTATGAAATTTGGCAAATAATACCGTCTCATACTACAGGAATAGGGAAAAGTCTGAAAACTATACATTTGTAATTTAATCATAAAAAATATAGTCTTTATTTAAACAAATTTGTATGGAACCCTCGGTAGTCTGTCGAAGCCCGACTCGCACTTGGCCGGTTTTTTCTTCTGAGCGTGCGGAAACTACCAAGGTACTTATAATTCGATTTGTCTTTAACTCTATAATGCTTGTATATTAATGGCATAATTGGGCTAGAAGTTATAGCTCGAACCTTGAGTTTATGAATAACTAGTCTTCATAGAAAATTCTTATCGACGAAATTGTTGATTTGAGTGAATTTGTTCATTGACCTACGACTTTGACATCACTGTTACTTTGCTATAATAAAAAAAACGCGTTTCTAAACGTCTTTTATAATGCGCACAGCAAAGAAGTGTTACTCTCCACCTGCATCTGTGTTTCCGAACACATACAACCCTAATCTCTTCAAAGTTAGAGTGAACAGTCTTATTCTGGATAAGCTCACTCCATCGTCGACTTTGTCTCTGTCACCTCTGACCGACTAAAGTCAAGAGCAAACCAATCTCAAATAAAAAAAGGAACACATAGAGCACATGAGATAAAAAAAACTTGCGTCATCTCCAATGTGCACCCATCTTAACGCGCGGACAAGATGAATCCGTAGCCGAGTCGTCATCGGCCAAATTAAAACTAATTTATGTTGATTGAATTCATAATAGAAAACTATCAACACCGCTCGGAACGGCGCTTGTGCTGTTCCCAAATAAGCCACGGGTTTTTTATTAGTTCCACTAGCTAGCCTATTAGGTAATGTAGTTTTATGAATTTTGATACTCAAACTTGAAGCATTAATTTGTTTCAATAGAACAGTTGAAGCTATTGGCGTGCAAGATAGGTATAGATTTTTATGGAGTAAAATTCAAAGAATCAGAGTAAAAGTCAGAGTTAGAGTCCAGCTAGTCTATTCTGTAAATAACTATTTCGATATCGAGCTTCACCTGAGTGATAAAACTCACAAAGTGAGCTTTATTGCACACAACATAAAGGTCTCAATTTGAAACTCACCTCGGATTCCACTGTCGAGATACCAAAATGTTGTTACAGAATAGCACTACAGGTCAGAATAAGAGTGCAAGTTGCATTAAATACGGTATAAAAGATGATTTAGGTAGGTGCATTATAAATTGTTAAGGCAATGAAACATTTCGATTGTGGTGCTTATACTAAGCAAATTTCTATAGAGTTGGACACATAATTTATTATTTTCATCATCATCATATCAGCCGAAAGACGTCCACTGCTGGACATAGGCCTCCCCCAAGCGTCGCCACAACGACCGGTCCTGTGCGTCTCGCATCCATCGGCTACCCGCGATCTTCACCAGGTAATCGGTCCACCTTGTGGGAGGCTTTCCAACGTTACGTCTTCCGGTACGCGGTCGCCACTCCAGAACTTTTCGGCCCCATCGACCATCTGTTCTGCGAGCAATGTGCCCTGCCCACTGCCACTATAGTTTGACGATTCTTCGGGCCATGTCGGTAACCTTGGTTCTCTTGCGGATATCATCATTCCTGATTCGATCACGCAAGGAAACTCCAAGCATTGCCCTCTCCATTGCCCTTTGAGTGACTTTGAGCCTTCTGATGAGGCCCATTGTAAGCGACCACGTTTCAGTTCCGTATTTCATCATTTATTATTTTAACTATAATAATATTATAAAGCTGAAGAGTTTGTTTGAACGCGCTAATCCCGTTAACTACTGGTTCGAAGTGCAGTATAGCCCATTTATTGAGAAAGTCTATAGGCTATATAACATCACGCTACGACCAACACTAGCGGAGCATTAGGTAATGAAAAATTTGATGCAGACGAAGTTGTATGGGTCAGCTAGTACAATATGCAATAGTGCACCAAGTGTCCATTCACCTGTACTTTGAGGGATCTCCTGTACTCGAAAAAAGCTTAAAAACAGCGTGCAGATGAAGCAGCTTTTCGTCGGCACTAACAGAGAAATTACATCTGAAAAATAGTAAGTAACCCTTACTTATTATCCTTACTAATATGATAAATGCGAAAGTAATTCTGTATGTCTGTCTGTCGCGCTTTCACGCCAAAACTACTGAACCGATTTAAATGAAATTTGGTACACATTTAGTCTAGAGCCTAAGATAGGCTACTTTTATCCCGGGATTATGTTCCCTAAGGACCACGCGGGCGAAGCCGCTGGCAGAAGCTAGCCTATGATATGATTCATAATTTGGTTTAGGCAGAATTTATCTATCGGTAACACATAATAAGAAAAAAACCACCAAATCCTCCAGATGAAACCATTTGACACCTTATTTTTTTATCAAAAGAGTATGAAAAATATATTTACTGCTTTGCAATACAAACGAAAATGATTTGGTTTTGTTACTTTTTAAAACCATGTATTATTATTTTTTAATTAAAAATGTGAGTAGCGGAGTGGCGCATAGAGGGGTAGTTAGCTCCGTTTGTATGCACAAGGTCATTGGTATGAATACAAGGCTTAACCAATGCCACCGATGCTGTAATTAACGTAGGCATCAACTGGATCCAAAATAACTAGGGAGTCGCCAATCGACTCAAAAAAAAAAATTAAGAAAATATACCTAGAACTTTCACTATAGAACCAACTCATAAATATGATGGAATTAGTGCAAAATAGACTCGCGCGCAAAGGGTATCGAAAAAATAAACTATTTTCCCATATTAATTGTATTTGGGACTGAATTGATTTTAATTGCATTGAATTGTTAATTTTTTGTCTTATAATTGTGATTAGTGTTCCATCCATTTAAATTTTGCATGCCAATTCTTGGGCAGAATGTATGGCTCAACTTTTATACTTCACGACCTCATTTTTATACCTGCATTCTAGCAAATAAATAATTTGATTTGATTTTTTTGATTTGAAAAAAAAAACAACACGCGGTGCAGATCAAAAAATATTTTTTTTACATCTCTTTTGGATCCAGTCATGTGAATATTAAAAAAAATATGAATCCAGTAGATTCGGAGTAAATTGGCTATGACAGACGGAAAGACCTAATACGAAGATACGAGTGATCCTTTAAGGGTGCCATTTGGTCATAGGGAACGCCTAATTAGTCTCTTGGAAGGTTTCGCATTGATATCCATTACGGTAACATCAGGCTGCTCTGACGCGGTCTACTATGCTAGAATAGTACTTGGTATACATGGTGCCATTATAGTTGTCTTACTACGGCAGCCCACTACATCTATCCAGTGACTACTACTACACATTCAATAAAAATATATATATTTATGAACATTTGAATTATTTAAAAAAAAAATATTATTCATTATCATGTTACATTACGTAGTTTGAAACATCCTGTAGAGAGCGCAGTCCGAGCCTTGTGTTCCAAGGACCGCGCGGAATGGAACGGCTACATGGTTTTGATACGTAAACATGTTTTATATTTCTAATGCATTATTTATTTTTATTTTACCTTAATAGGTAAAATGAATAATTTGAAAATATTTTTATTAAATATTTTTAATATAATTAGGTAATGAATAATTTTAAAAAAATAAGCGTGCCTAGAGATAGTTTATGTCAGGTACACTAAGTGGGCTACCTTTGTAAGACGACTAAACTGGCACCGTGTAGTGTATACTGTTTCCTTATCTAATGCGATATGCAACCGGTTCCTTCTTTTACAACATTGAGAAATAATTCTCCATTCGGGAAATAGTGACTCCATTGTAAGCAATTAACAACTATTTTGTTTGTAATGTCAGTGTTACACGTGTTTTATTTGGAGTTGACGTCATTGTCGAAAAGTGACAATGATTTACATATAATTAAGCTAATGCGTTTAAACTTTTAGCCTTTTAACCATAGTCAATTTGAATTGAGTAGCTCGTGGTTAAGTAATAACAATTGCACGGGTCGATCTTCAAGGTTAAGACGACGACATACGCCAGCGACCTTGGAGGAACAAAACGCGCACACGTGTCAAACCCGCGCGACCCAAAATTCAGTAGTTTTCTGTACTTTCTTTATTATTCTATGACTTTAAAATAGCCGTTTATCAAAATATAGATGGTTAAATTTTCTTTGAGATAGTGCAAATTCCATTCAAATGCGCTCAGCGGTTTGGGTCCGATGGTCGTTTTTATGTCCGTGTTAAACATAACTTTAAAAATTAATAATGTAATTAATTTTTAAAGTTTTTTTTTTACTATATACAGGCATACGTTTGACCACAATCTCACCTGATGGTAAGCGATGATGCGGTCGAAGATGGAGCACGTTTGCCTAGAAGCAACTTATTCACTCTTGTCTTAAAGACTCCCAGGTTGTAGCTATCTGGAAACACAGACTCGGGCAGGGAATTCCACTCCTTAGCTATACGTACTATGAATGTGTTCCCATAACGTTTTGTGCGTGTGGGTGGGATGTCCACCATGTACCGGTGGCGCATCGCCGTTCGTCTTGTGGTCCGATGATGGAACGGGCTTGGCGAACGAATAAAACTCGAAAATTGTCATGTATCAAATAATAACATATTTTTTCTTTTTTTCAACAGGGGGGCTACTCTCTAACGAAATCCGTAGTTTCGGGCTTAGTTGCGGGCGGGCATTTTCTACTTCGTATCACCTAACCACTGAGAACTAATGATAACACGATTTGACAGTTACTGTGAAATCGTGTTGTCATTCATTCTCAGTTCGGGTTCGGGACTAATCGTAAGTCTGTAGGTGATACGGAGTAGAATACGCCCGCCCGCAACTAAGCCCGAAACTACGGATTTCGTTAGAGAGTAGCCCCCCTGGGCCTAGCGGTCGTGAACGGACCGTGGTTTGTCAAGAGCTCAAATAACATAGGTGCGTATTAGATTTATCTACATAATAACTAGCTTATGTCCGCGACTTCGTACGCATTCGTTTGTTCGTTTTTAGGGTTCCGTACCCAAAGAGTAACCAACGGAACCCTATTACTAAGCCTCCGCAGTCCGTCCGTCCGTCTGTCCGTCTGTAAACGGGCTGTATCTCAACAACTGTAATAAGTAGACAGTTTAAATTTTCACAGATTGTGTAGGTATTTCTATTACCGCTAAAACAACAAATAATACAAATTTAGTTAAAATTACCCCCTTAGGCTTCCTTTAATTTTTGAAATAATTTGTATTATTTCCCATACAAGATGCGTGTTTTTATGCTTTATAGTACGGAGCCAATTGTATGCGAGTCCGACTCGCATTTGACTTTCCCGATCCCGTATAGCCTCATGAATGTGGCTATCATATTCAAAAATAATTTTCCAAATCCGACTGGTAGTTCCAGAGATTAGCTCAAACAAACTCTTCAGCTTTGTTATATTACTACTAGCTGGCCTGCGCAACTTCGTCTGCGTCACATTTTTCAATAATGCTCCACTCCTATTGGTCTTAGCGTGATGTTATATAGCCCATAGCCTTCCTCGATAAATGGGCTATCTAACACTTTTCAAATCGGACCAGTAGTTCCTGAGATTAGCGCGTTCAAGCAAACAAACTCTTCAGCTTTATAGGTACATATATTAAATTAAAGTATAGATAGATACATAGGTAAGTAAGTTATGTACAGCCATGGGGTCCCAACACGAAGAGAGAAAATTTAGTTCTAATAAATTTTAATAGATGGCGTGATATGTCTCGATTTTTATTGAAGCTCGTGTAAAATTAAGCCTTTTCTTTTAAATGATCTTAAGAATGGTATGTTCTTATTTAATAACCTGGTCAGTGGGTCGTCTTAGGGGCCTCCCCTAAGCACTAAATGATGGAATAATGGGCTTCTTACTCAAATTTGGAAGATTATTGGAACGAATCATTTAAAATCCGTACATTATGTGGCAATAGACGGCGTTGTTAGAAAGTTTAGAGTTTGCTGTTCAACTCATTCGTTAAAATTAAATACTACTACTCGGGCGAGTTAGCATGATACCTGCCTCGAATATCATTTCCACAAAGTACAGTGTGCAAAAAGTTTTTGTTACCATTTCATATTTTTTTACGAGATACGGTACGCCAGTATTATATTATCTGTGGTACAGCTAAGCCAAACCAAAGTCAAAATGTTTATTGCGAACCAAGTGTATAAAGGTGTTATGTTTTGTTAGTAGGTACTTATGATTTAGCAGCCTTTAACAAGCATTGCAATAGGTGAAAAATTGGCATGCATTAAACATTATTATTCCTTAATTATTTTCATACCTTTGTCACAAAAATCTCTAACAGTCACCACAGGTCGTAATCGTAATGATCGTCATTATGCCACAGTTTCAGCCGGCCGAGTAGCCTAACCGCAGCTAATGGTCGCCTAACAACTGCGATCCAGCAATTTGGACGCAAACCACAGCCGTTGGCTTGTGCTCTCAGTTTACCTGATTAGGAGTTAGTATGCTGAATGAGACGTAACTGTGTCACGATTTTTTGGTAGGACCAGAAATAGGTGTATTTTTTTATTCTGGTATTTTTGTTTACTGTTGATTTTAAAGTGGTTTTTGTTGAGGTTAGATAATGTTCCGTTGAGACAGGTAAGTGAAGACTACGGGTACGCTATGGGGGATATAATTATTTTAGCACTTTTTTCAGTAATGCTCCGTTTCTATTTGTTAATGTTATTTGCATGATGTTATATAGCTTATAGCCCTGGCGTAGCGGGCTTGTCCCAATAAAAAAAAACCTATAGCCTTCCTCGATAAATGTTCTATCCAACATTCAGTAGCGTAGCGAGGGGGGGGGGGCGGGGGGTGCGGCGCGCACCGGGTGACACCCGCTGGGGGGTGACACCCGACCGCTCGTTAACTGGTTTTTGTCACTATTTGGTGGCACCCCTTAACGTTTGACGCAATGAAACCTGTCGGGAGTAGAGTGCAGAAATTTTTGAGCTCGCTTCGCTCACTCTTGCATTTTGCACTCTCTGACTTCCTGAGTTTTTTCATATAAATCAACAAAAACTTAAATTTCAGTATGAATGTTCAAAATACAATAAAACTCTTCCGAGGTGAGGTGCAAAAATTTCTTTAGTCCTTCAGGTTTTCTGCATTTAGAGGCGACACTCGTTCGTTGACTTTTTGTCAAGTTCGGGTGTCACCTCTTAACGGGCGACGTAATAAAACCCGTCCGTGGTGGGGTGTAAAAAATTTGGAGCTCGCTTCGCTCACTCTTACTTTCTGCACTCTCTTTTTTCTCGAGCGTTTCTGTAAGTCTCAATCAAATCACTATGTTTGTGTATGAAATGATCAAAAGAAAATCTAACCTATCCGAGGTGGGATGCGAAAATTTCCGAGCTCGCTTGGCTCGCTCTTGTGTTCTTGAGTTTACTTGCGTTACTCAACAAAGTTCGGTTTAGATAATGATGAAAATGAAATCAAAATAACCTTACTTTCGAGATTATCTTTTTAAGTAAGTATGTTGTAAGAACATTCCTGAAAATAAAAACCTGTATCGCAAATGGCACACCTTCCCCCCTCCCTTCCAAAAATGGCTTGCGATTGCTGTCACCAGAAAGAAAGGCCAAAGGTGCAACTCATAATTATTTGGGGGGGGGGTCATTTGTGGGGTGACACCACATTATCCGCCCCGGGTGTCACCCATGCTAGCTACGCTACTGCCAACATTAAAAGAATTTTTCAATTCGAACCAAACCAAAGCAGAAAACATGTGGCACACGGCACACCCAATTAAATTGTGACACAGGCAACAAATTGTGCAGTTTTTTAAATGCCTTTTTCTAGATTTTAAACAGTATATATATTTAATTATAATATTAATATATAATATTTCAAAGGAAAATAATAATAATCAAGCATGTGATTTGAAATTCAATATTGTAAAATGATTTTGTAAATGCATGGAATAAAAGGCTTTTTTATTTTATTTATGTTCAATTAATCTGCCAGGATTTTTTTTCCACGTATATTGTGTGATAGATATTTCCCCATACTTATAGTATAAGACGGTAGGTATTATTTGCCAAATTTCATAGTTCTAGTTCAGCGGGAAATACCCTATACATTTTGATTCCCTTGAGAGTGTTGAAATATACGTTTTTTGCGGCATTAACGACCGTTTCCTTTTTTACGTTAACTTAGAAGTTTGATTTTTTCACAGCTTTAAGGGACTGTAGACCTGAGTATATGGTTTTAATTTCAACTCGATACCTCCACGCATTCCCGAGATAAAGGGTCTTGACAGACAGACAGACGAACGGGCGGACGGACGGACAGACGGACGGACGGACGGACGGACAGACAACAAAGTGATCCTATAAGGGTTCCGTTTTTTCTTTTTGAGATACGGAACCCTAAAAATGCTTATTTCCAGTTCTTTATTTTTTATCTCTTCGTAGCGTTTCACATTTAACAGGCATAACAAAAAACAAATGGAAATAGAAAATATATGCCGGAATTGTCATAGGTCGGTACGTACTTATTATGGATAGAACATATAAATTTATATATTTTTATCTAAAATGAATATTTCATGAATGATTGATATGTCTTAAAAAAAAACATTTTAAAACAATAGAACACCTAATGGTAACGTTATCATTGATTTATGAACTGTGAAATAAGGTGGTAAAAATATTCCCACTGTGTTAAAAAGGGTAGCAGTGGAAATACCGTTTTCGGTTACTGCTTTTAATGAGGCCCATACACATGTACATAGAATTATCTTTGCACTTATCGTTCAAGGGTAATTCTTTATAGTTGTCTACAGAAAGCATGGTTCACCGCTGAATGGTAATACGAAAAAACTATTTGTCGATACCATTATTTACCGGTTTGACTGGAAGCCGACCCCAATGTAGTTGGGAAAAAGGGTAGGCAGAATATAATATATTATTTACCGAAAGCACGTTTCGCCAAAAAACGCTACAAATAATGAATTAATAACTGGAAATCAAACAATGGTGCTAAATTAAATGACTGAAACGAAAACGGTGTCGTCGTACTATTTGTCCAGAGTGTTACGATATTATATACAATTCTGCAGTATGCATTGTTTTGTAGAGGTATTTATTGGAAGGTATTCCTTATACGATAAGTTACGTTTAAGAGGTCACCAGGAAAACCCAGTCATTAAATGGAGTTAAAATATTCAATGACGTAGTTAGGTATATGCTACTTATCTACACACTTCAGAATCTGTAGGTAGGTACAATTTGTACTAAGGTTTCGGCATTTGTTCGAAAGAGTCACTGCAGCGCTGGAACGCAAAGGGCATTAGGAGGAACACGGATGGGTTTTAGTCAGTAAGAGTCTGACTCTCCCTTCTGCTTCATCCAGAGCGGAAGGAGTCTTTTGATGGTTTCCCGTTCTTAAGGCGGAGATACGATTTTAAAATGAGCATCACATCTAAAAGGCTAGTCATATTTTTGAAAAAAAAAACCGGTCAAGATCGAGTCGGACTCGCGTGCAAAGGGATCCGGACGATTTTTTTTTATCATGTTGTCTTAACGCTATAGACTTCTTTTAGGTTTTACTGTAATTAATAGGTAAAGATCAAAATTTTAGGCTCAGTGGTTTCGGAGATATGGGGGGTCAATTGTCATTTTTCGTATAATTTCTTAAATAAATTCAAAACCATTTATTTTAAAATTATAAAAAAAATATAATTAGAATCCTCACGGTAAGCCCTATCATTTGATATGTCACACAATATTTTTCAAAATACTTTTATTATTTATTTTCTAGTTTGACCCCCAAAAGTGACCCCCATTCTAAAAATTTAATGATTTACGTAACTCGTCCGTGTTTGGGTCACAGAAGTCCATATTTGTACCAAATTTCAACAGAATCGGTCCAGTGGATCCGGAGAAAACTGGCGGTGACAGACGTACAGACAGACAGACAGATACCCGAGCGATCCTATAAGAGTTCCGTTTTTTGTTCGGAACCCTTAAAATATATGTTACATTCGACTATTTTTTTTTTAATTTTATATATATAGTTTATGCGTACAGTATAGTGCATGTAGTGCTCTTCTTTAAGCGATGAGGCACTTAAATTTAAGTCTAGAATTATTTTTTTATAATGTTATGGTGTACTCATTGTTGAAGAGCCTAGTAAAATAAAATAAATAAATATGAAAATTTTGAGTTTTATTCGTTCAACATAGTGTAAAACGACCAACAAACAAAATCGCCGAGCGTATTTTGATGGAACTTACACTTTCTCCAAGACAATTTAATTATCTACATTTTGATATACGGCTTTTTTTAAAGTCATACCATAATAAGGAAAGTACAAAAACTACAGAATTTTGGGACGCGCGGGTGTGAAACTAGTGCGCATTTTGTTCCTCTCTCCTTCAAGGTCGCTGGTATGTCGTCGCCTTAAAAACAAAAGGTACTCTATACATTTGGTACGTACCTATAGAGTAACCTAACTACATACAGAAGAAAAATAGTTTAGTATAGAATAGTCTCCGTTGTGATTTGCCGTAATGCTTCAAATCAGTCCGAAGGACTTTAAGAAGTCCTTATAGTCAATTAGTATTATTTTCTTTTTAATCTGCTGTTTGTTCTGCGTTTTGTGCGATCTATGCTTTGTGTCGCAAACGGACACACAGATTTTCAGATTAATTAACTGGAGTTTATTATTGAAACAAGTGGATAAATTTTGAAGGGACTTTCACAGCAGATATCTGATGTTATAAAGGTAGGTACTTAATTTTTTAAAAGGAGTTAGGGTTCTACGGGATAAAAATAAACGCCATTAAATTGTGAACAGACGTGTATGAAGTATAAGTATCAAATGTTTTAAAAGCTTCGCAACAGGAAAAAAACAACTGTATTTTTAATTAGTGATAAAATAACAAAACGAAAAGTAGATTAATTAAAATTGTAATAAATGATTCCTCTTAATATCAGGTAAACAAATTGTGTAACTTTATACCTACCCACTCGATTTTCAAGTGGTCGCAAAGGCTATTGCTGAGTTATGGTCTAGGGTGCGATCCCCGGATCGTGCAAAGTTTTATTGGGTATCAAGAGTCTAGATTTTTCAGGATAGATTTTTATTTGAGATGGGTTTGCTTTTGACTCCAGTCTAGGTCAGAGGTGACAGAGACAAAATCGACATGTGCAACTTCGTCCGCGTTAGATTGTTCATGAATACTCGAATCCTGTCCTGTTGGTCGTAGCGTGTTATATAGCCTTCCTCGATAAATGGGCTATCCAGCACTAAAAGATTTTTTCAATTTGAATCAGTAGTTACTGAGATTAGCGCGTTCAACCAAACAAACAAACTCTTCAGCTTTGTAATATTATTAAGTACAGATGTTACAGTGCCCTTCCAGTCTACAGTACTTTCATTTCATTACTTGAAAATCAGCAACAGATTTTTTTTCTGTTAAGCGCCAATTCAATAAAAAACAGTGATAAAACTATAATCCGTTCTAGCAGAAAATTTCACAACTTCAAATTGCCATTTCAAATAATCCGTTTGCATAACGAAATAATTTTCTATAATAATTTTCATGTCTCAGCAATAATTCTTATTTCTAATGGCTGCCGATCGGCAATTGTTTCGCATCGGTACACAAACCGATATCATTGTGGTTTCATAAATGGTTTGCGTTACGTTCGAAATATTGGAAAAGGCATTTATTTGTTTATTTAGTAGATAAATAGATATTTTAGTATTTAACTATATTCTACAAAGGTGTATTTATTCTATATTCTGGTGTTTTTGATGTGCAACATCTATTGGCGCGACTTGGAAGTGAAACCAACTCGTATGCCGTGACGGAAACGACGCTGTCATGTCATGATGCCCCAACTACGCCGCCTGTTACGGACGGCGAACTTTAGAACTAAAATGTGCGAAATAATCAGTCCTAGAATAAACCTAGATGTTTCACATCTGTCTGACTGCTATTTTTTGTTAACAGGAGGTGATTTAAAGATGAAATAACTTCTGTTATTTGAAAAACAGTTCAAGCTAACTGCTGGATTTTGATATTAAAACATATTAATATTTATGTGTTTCACTTACAATAAGTGTTACTTCGAAATAATAGATTTACATTTAGTTTGTATGATTTAATCGTAGAATTCATTAAATAGTTCATGGAAATACAGCTTGGCAAAAAAGTCTAGGAACGGACGGATAGGTTTGGGATCTACCTCCTCGCGGTCCACCCCGGGCAAAGGCACCACAGGCTTGCCTGTGATACGGCAGAACGACCCCACTTAAGCGGTGGTAGACTCCGCAAGGAGCCGCCTGGCTCGAGACCACCATCCCGCCGAAGTCCGGTGCCAAGCAGCTTGCTGTGTTCCGTCGGTGTGCAGGAGAGCCAGTGCCTTTGGGGGAGAAGGAGGTTGTCAGTTGCGCTGTTCAGAACCAGTCTTGGACGCTGGGCTAGGCTTTACAAGTAACTCATTTTAGAGGCTAGCGGGATCCGAAGCACGGTGCCAGCCGTTGGCCGACTGCAGTCAGTAGCACGCCAGCCACGTGTCAAAGACTGCCCCGCCAACTTGCGAAAAATGCCGGTATGCTCCACCGTCCCAGCTGAAGACTGGATGGGAGGACCTGATGGCCATATCCGGGGGGGTTCGGGCGTCCCCGCAGTCTCCAAATGAGAGGTTCCCCAGAGGTTGGATTAGCACTAGTGTTCCACTTGGTTCACTGAGCAGCGCCTCGACAATTCGACTTTTGTTCCCCAATGACTTTTATCCTAACGTGACCAAAGCAAAGAAGAATAAGGTTAAACAACGGCTGCACTTCCTCCCACTAAAAGTGCACCTCACTAATATAGGGGGTTGCAATCCAATCTCGATCCGGTCCATCACCATCTTGAGACCGAGAAGCCGCACCTGAGAGATGACAGAGACAAATCCTAAATATTTATATTTAGGTACTTAGTAATCAGTTGCATGACGAAAACATGCCATTGTTAAATTAAGCAATTCATACTGATTTAAATAAATAATATATAAATATATCTAGCAAAAATACAGCTAGTATCAAGACTAGGTTGGTACGCTATTCGGGTTGTCATACGAACAGCACATTGGCGCCCCTATTATTTTCTACTATTTTTTGCCAACCTGTAGGAATGATTGCAAATTGGTGCAAAATAACACTTTTACGCGACAATCTTTCTTATCAATTTAAATTACATGGAAAAAAATACTTTCATAGCAAACTATTTGAGAAGAAATGCCACGATATTAATGTAGGTTTGACCTAATGGTCAAATCATAACATGATAACCATGTGGGTTAATGTCTGCAGTGGTCTTTTGTGGAAAGCACCACACAGTTTTGAGTGGACCTCTCCAGTTAGTGTCATTTTGTCAGTTTTCGCTTAATTTTCAAACTTCAGGCTGGATTCGATGAACAACATCAAAGTAAGGACATTTGGGTAGGCCACATAAAGTACTTAAACTGCCAGACAATCATGAACACAACAAATTCCTCATCATGAAAAGCTTTCATCTTTTAAATAACTTAAGAAAAAAATCCATCTTCAAATATCTATTCAATCGTAACATTTCGTAGCTCACGGTAACAATTACGATTGCGACCGCGATCAATTGCGATCGCACGCGACTTCCTCGGCGCGACCGCAATCTCGGCGCCAAATCGATCGGAGCCATCGAGATGTTTGCTTTTGCTCTTATCTGTCATTATCTGTGGTGTAAAGTGGTTCTACTCTATGACTATTGACTATGGGTAATCAAGTACAATGGGTTTGAATTTCTCTATTTTTGATCTTAGATAAACATGGTCTGAATTATAGGTAGGTAAGTATGGTAGATTTGATACGTGTGTGAAAATAATTGGCTGAGAGTGTAGGTAATCTTTTGGATCTTCCGGCTATTTGGTCATCTACTTTTGAGGCTTAGTCACTAAGGAAAACAAAAGACTACCTTTTTACAAGACTTCAATTTCGACATATTTCGCTAAAGTAATGAGCGCTGATAATAAATTACTTTATTTTTATTTTTATTTGTGATGGGTTTGCTCGTGACTCTAGTCTAGGTCAGAGATGACAGAGACAAAGTCTACGATGGAGCGAGCTTACCCAGAAGGAACCTGTGCACTCTAACTTTGAAGAGATTAGGGTTGTAAGCGTTTGGAAACACAGACGCAGGCAGAGAGTTCCACTCCTTTGCTGTGCGCATTATAAAAGACGTTTGGAAGCGCTTAGTGCGAATTGGTGGAATAGCAACAAGGTAGGGATGGTAAGATGCAGTGCGTCTGGATGTCCGATGGTAGAAGCGGGCCGGTGGGATGAGGTCGTGGAGTTCTTGGGCACACTCACCGAAGTACAATCTGTAGAAGACCGACAAGCAGGAAACCTTACGGCGATGAGCCAAGCTATGTAGCTTGGCATCCACCAGTTTTACGTCACCGATGAGCCTCTTAGCTCTGCGTTCCACCGAGTCAAGCGCGGCAAGCTGATACTTAGCTGAGCCATTCCAAAGGTGGCTACAATACTCCATGCAGGATCGGAGTTGTGCTTTGTATAGGGTTAAAAGCTGTCCAGGCCTGAAGCATCGCTTCACCCTATTTAGGATGCCCAGCTTTTTGGCCGCGGTTTGGGCTTTGTACTCGATGGTGGCGCCGAAGTTGAGACTAGACGTCAACTCCATGCCTAGGAGCTCTAGTCGATCAGTCACAGGAACAGATGCACCCCGAAAGATAGGAGTTTGGTCAAAACGACTCCTTTTTGCGGTAAAAAGACACGCCTGCGTTTTGGTGGCGTTAAAAGTGACCAGATTGTCATCACCCCACTAGGAGACAAGGCTTAAGGTCAAATTTGTCCGCTCTACCATGGCCTCTCTCAAGGAACGAACTTCATCCCCGCCGGTTGTTGCGCTGGACAAGTATCTCTCTGAAACCGTACTGTCATCTGCGTACCCAACAAGACCAGACTGAAGTAGGTCATTGATGTGCAGCAGGAAAAGAGTAACACACTCTTTTTAGGGTTCCGAACATCCGTACGGAACAAAGGAACCCTTATAGGATCACTCGGGTGTCTGTCTGTCTATCGGTCTGTCACAGCTAGTTTTTCTCCGGATCTACGGGACCAATTCTGTTGAAATTTGGTATACATATGGATATCTGTGTCGCAAACACGGACGCGTTACGTAAATAAATAAATTTTTAGCATGTGGGTCACTTTTGGGGTTCAAACTAGAAAAAAAATGAAATGTAAGTTAATTACATCTAATAATGAAAATAAAAATGATCAAAGTTCATCAGTCAGTTTCATGTTAAAACCGAAAGGATCACCGACTCGTTTCAAGTTCTCACAAGTTCTCATAAGTTCTCGTATGTTCTCCGCTCACGAGAACATTCTCGAACATTCTCGTTCCGAGAATATTCTCATTGAGAGAATGTTCCTTTTCCTCATCACTAGTCATAACATTGCTTTTGCAATTATCACAATTTCCGGAATTTAATTTAGTGTAAGGTAGAGTATTATGATGATGTTGATATTGTGACCATATCTCGCTAATGTCCCAACAACAATAATACTAAGCGCTTCGATCTATTTTCCTACCAGCGATAGCAGAATAATGTCGCTCCATCAGCATTATTTGAAACGCCTTAACCAGCAACACCAAAGCTATAGCGCCTAAAATACTACTACTCTAAGGCGATAGTCAACATGAGAATAACAGCCTCACTAGCATCGCATCGAGCCATAAAGTGACAAGTCAATTATCAAACATGGATAATTGTCAATCATGAAACCAGTGAGTTGGTCTCCACAGCAAAAACGTTTACTCGTAAACAAAATAGAAAATGTTAACTACTGAACGCCTGAGCTCCACTGCGATTACAAAATGAAAATAGCTCACCAGATTTTCGTGACGATCCTCGCACACCTGCACACACTTCTCCTTTAACTTCCTTGACCTGGCAGCTGTTGTGAAGTTTCTTGCCTCCGTTCCACTCTTGTTTTCTTTGTTCAGTTTGATGAGGGTAGCCGCATAAAACTCGACGAATAATAACTTGACCTTGGAATGTTCCTTGAATTGGCCCTACGTTGAACCAATATAGGTTATCTACGGCTGGCATACAGGCGCGAAGCTCTTCAGCGCCTTACTTGTAGCCAAAATAAACTGCACTGCACAACACTGCATCCTCGACAAAACATACGACCGCGGTGACGCACTATGATCGCACGTCGATCTTTGGTTTATCGGATTGAGTTTCACGGCACATCACGGCACACATCGAGTTTTTAGTGTCCGAATAAGCGCACGCGTTTTCCACCATCACTGTCACTACGTGTCCCGCATTTCAAAATGTAACCGCCACGTATTTCACTAGCATCGTCTCCGCATGTTAACTTTCCACAAAATAACATCTGTTCTGTGCTGAATACAAGTGTTTGCCAATATTCGTCAACGCAAGAACATGACGTCACTTAATTAGGATGCACAACAAACAATTAGCACCAGAAAAACAATACGGTTCACTTTTTCTCATTTGACGCGTCTGGCGGTAGTACGTCGTATGTTGTTGTACGACTCGAGCATCTACTCGCCTTTCACTGCCTGCCGCAGCTGCTCCGCTATCCACTTGGCTGGCACCACTTGCACTCGTCCGTCGGGCTGCAATATGTCCTGGCCTTCGACAGGCACGGCATACGAAGGACTTCGCTGCCAACTGCGATGCTGCTTGACTCGATACTTAAGGGGATGCAGATGTGGCACTTTCTCTGCTGTCGTGCACCATGATCTCGCATCCGCGTCAGCCTTATCTGGATCAACGCAAGCCAGTGCATTTCGCTTCCGCACTTATAGTGCTTCAATAAGCACTCGCATGATTTAAATTTTTAATTCAACGGTCTCATTTTTTTTTGCACAGTTACAATGATATAAACACACGAACTGTCACTTTTTTAAAAAATTTTTGAAGTTATTTATGGAATTAGACGAAAAATTACCAATTACCGCACTTGGCCAGTTTTTTGAAGTAAGAAAAACCTCAATTTACTTAAATAAATCATCCATCAGTGTTAAAAGTCCCGATATTTGTCATAAACAACAACAATAGGTATACATTTAAATGCAATCCATTTTAATTTTGTGGTTACGTGGCCAGCTTATCAAAAGTCTAGACGCCATTTGTAACGGCCGAGACGTTCCGATTTCAAACAAATTTCAAATCGACTTCTTTATAAATGTCATTTGTTTGTCGACTTCGGCGCGTGCCCGCTAATGGAAAGCTTTACCCAATGATTCGTTTTTGGAAAAAAAAATAAGAACTGTCACGAACTGCTGTAAGTAACCAATTTTGGAACTTAATCCACAAAAAAATAAGGTTAGAATTCGATTGTGGCTAATGTATAGTTTGGATGATCCGGCCCGGGTTCGTGCTAACGTTATCAGCCAGCATTATTTGCTTCGAGTTTCGATGTTTCTTTTAACCTTTTATCGAATTCTCAAAGAGTGTTTTGAATTAAAACATTATTTGCGTGTTGTGAGCGAATTTAAAGTGCTTCGCGATTAATCGAATCGAAACACAATCGTGTTTGATTTAATCGATATTTATTTAGAATTCGTTCTAAATTACTTCGGGGAAATGCTATACCAACTTACTTTTTAGGTTTAGGTATGTCTTTGAATATTTTAGTCAAAATCGGGGGCGTGCCTATCACCTTTTCCGTAAAAGTGGTCTTATAACAACCAGATTTTATGACAAAAGCAGTATCGGGATATATTAAGTTCTTGAGTGAGGGATCTCATTTTTCTTTTTTTACTATCGATAGGCATTCGTTTGACCACTGTCTCACTTGATGGTAAGCGATGATGCGGTCGAAGAACCTATTCTTCACTCTTGTCTTAAAGACTCCCAGATTGTAGCTATCTGGACACTGTAACTTGCCTGCCCAACCCAATGACTGCCAGTCTTTCTGAACATGTGGTTTCTAAAGGCGATAACGATGCCGATGATTTAAGGATCTAGGCAAACGGGCGAAGTAGATTAAAGGTTTTAAAGTTTATTTAATGATCAGTAAACTAAGTACAAACTAAAATATAGCATCAAAAAATTCGTCCTCAATGCTGTCAGCTGGTAATTTGCCCAAGAGACTAGCGGCATTGCACTTAGCCTCTGGCCAACGTAAAAGCAGCCCTTGGGTAACGAGAAGTGTCAACTAGCCTTTTCGAAGTTTCTTTGAAAAGGCTGTGAGCACATGGGCCCCATGGTCCAGAGGTTTCAACATCAAACGGCTCATTTTCGAGCTATAGTTTTCATGCCGCTTGAGGTTTTCCGCAGCCGGAGCGGCAGCGCCAACACAACACGATGAACTAGGAAGATGGGATGGCGCAAGAGTATCGACACAAGTTGCGTCCCACACTAAAGGCCTATCCATCTTCCATACAAACAAAGACATGCCATTCAGTCTTTCGCCATTAGTAGAAAGATTTTTTAATTTTTAACCGGAAGCCAGTCATTGAACGCAGTCTGTAAGAATCGATATATGATTCGAAAGCTTTGCAGCTATGATCTCACATCATAATCACAGGTTTCCAGATAGCTGATGTCATAAATTATCTTTAAACTTAGTTGACAAGATAATAATTTTCAATTGGATAATAATTCCAATCAAGTTTCTTAATTTACTATTTGAATTAATTATTGAGTGGGTAATAAATTGTTGTTACGAACAAGTTTCATTAAATTATTTGTTGATGCATTTTCACCCGCCAAACGAGGCTTTGAGAGTTAGACATCGGCTTTCATTGTATCACTATATGACATTTATCTACACTAATATTATAAAGAGGAAAGATTTGTTTGTTTGTTTGAAATGAATAGGCTCCGAAACTACTAGACCGATATCAAAAATTCTTTCAGCAATGGATAGCTACATTATCAGGGAGTAACATAGGCTATATTTTATCCCCGTACTCCCACGGGAACGGGAACTACGCGGGTGAAACCGCGTGATGTCCACTAGTATAGTATATTCCGTTTATTCATTTTCTTTCACAAACACCCAAAAGTAGGTGCTTACCCTGCCTACGGGGAGCGGGCTACAAGTTACCAGTGGTTAGAGCTCTAGAGAAAGGACCTTCTTACAATACGAGCCGTATCGAGGAGTACTGCCTTCTGCATCAGCTACTCCCTAAGTACAGGCGTATTCTACTCCGTATCACATTAACATGATTTGACAGTAACTGTCAAATCGTGTTGTCATTCATTCTTAGTTCGAGTTCGGGACTAATCGTAAGTCCGTAGGTGATACAGGATAGAAAACGCCCGTAATAAGGCCGCAACTACGGATTTCGGGCTCAGAGAGTAGACCCCCAGGCCCATGATCATTATCTCTGGCAATAGGGAATTGAATACATACTTAATATTATTTATACGAAATTAACTCTGCCTGTCTGCTACGTTTGCACGCCTTAACTGCTAGTGAAATCATAATGAATTTTAGTGTAGAGATATATTGTACCTTAGAGAAACACAAATGAGTGTTTAACCCGGGAATTCTTCCTTTTCGAGTAACCTCCTATTTTCACGCTGGAGTACAGCTTGCAAAAGCTAATTAATACCAAAGAATAAAATATTGGAAGGTTCATTAAGGACCCAAAAAATTGCAACAGATTTACATTAGAAACACTAATTTCATATAAATTACTTTTATTCGACAAAAGTTACACGTTGTAGGAATTTGGGACTCCCGGAGGACACGGTAGTACTGTGGAGGTCGGAATTTGTTCGAAAGAGTCACCGCGGCCCTGGAACGCAAAACGCATTAGGAGGAACACGGATGGGTTTTAGTTTTAGTCAGTAAAAGTCTGACACTTCCTTCTGTTCTGTCCAGAGTGGGAGGAGTCATTTCATGATTTCCCATACTTTAAAAAAAAAGTAGATAATTCTATTTTCGTCTGTCTCTAAAGTTTTCTTAATAACACCACGCATACATGAAACCAGGGGTGGATCCGGGATTGTCGTTGGGGAGGGGGGGTCCTTTACCCCGCTGAGGGTGAGTATGAGTGTGCTGGATAGGTTTTTAGCAAAGTAAACACTAAAGAAGCACAAAATATTTTGTTTTGCCTAACACATAACAAGCCTTAACATTTGGTAAATTCCTCAATGACTGCGTTAGGTTGTAGACTACCAAAGATATCTCGGCCTATTGAAGAGGGGGCGGCTTAAGCCCTTTAGACCCCTCCCCCTGGTTCTGCCAATGCATGAAACTTACAGAATGCTTTTGCCCATGGAGTTAAGCAGAAATTCCATTCTTAAACCTATGCAGAAAGTACCTATACCTACCAAAAAAACACTCCACATCACAAAAACCATATTACACAATTCAAAACATTAATATCTAAACAAAATTCAATCAGCGACGACTCAAGGCCAGGCTCAGAGTCATTAAACTTGATTCTTCAACAAAAAGCCGTACGACGAGCGATTCGATGCACAACCCTTGCCTTCTCGAGCGACCAGCAAAAAACATCAGATCCTCGATAACTCAATTTGGAGCAATTTATTGCTGGCTGGTAATAGGTGCAGCTACCTTGCTTTTTCTTAATTAGTTTTGGATGGACGTGACGATATGGTCGATTGTTAGGTGTAGGACGAATGGTGGGTCGTGTACCTTAATTTTGAGCGTGGGATAAAGGTGTCAGTTGTTCTATAAGTACTGTCATTCGTGACTTTCGTATGTCACCACGCGGTACTAAAACAAGAAAGTGAATCAAGTTTTTGACGGGACTGCAGCTTCTATGTCAGGTTTTGCATTAAATGACATCCTAATGGTAGATCCGACCCTACAAGATTCTCTTTTTGCTATATTAATACGTGCCAGACTATACAAGTTTCTGTTAACTGGGGACATTGAAAAGATGTACCGTCAGGTCCTAGTAAACAAAGGGGAATGTAGTTTACAACTTATTCTATGGCGAGTCACAACCCATCAAAACTTATGAGTTAAATACACTCACTTATGGTACCGCAAGTGCCAGTTTCCTTAGCACACGTTGCCTTTGGCAGCTTGGTGAGAAACAAACTGACGAACATATTAAAAATATAATCCAAAAAGATTTTTACGTCGATGACCTCATCACTGGTGTGGATGATGAGCAGGCATTGCCTTGCTAGTTTCGAGTTGCTTTCCGACATAACATAACGTCATTGGGTTCCCATTAGAACCGCTGCGCTGAGCGAAGAAAGGTAAACAAACGGAGTGATTCTATTGGTTCTCGAAAAACACATTCCACGCTACGTATCCTCGCACATCTATGGTGGAAACGCACCCTTATAGGATCAATCGTTTATCTGTCTGTCACAACCAATTTGCTTGCTGTAACCCAAAAAAGAACGCACACACAACGTAAATAAAAATTTTTTATTACTTACTCAAAACTTATTTATTTAAGAATGTAGCGCGCTAACCCATTATATAACGGATCTCACATGGCAGTTTGACAATGTCAATTATAAAATATCAAATAAAAATGTTTTTCGCACATACATAGACATATTACAGGCACATTTACATAGACAATGTACCATGGGCTTGATAAGAATAAAATCATTGTAAATGTTCTGCTAAAAATAATTTCCTCTAAAACTGCGCACACGAATTCAGAGGGCGCGGAGCGGTAGCGGCGGCGGCGCGGCGAGCAACGCGTTTGAATGCATAAAATATGGAACTGGCCACGAAGGCAGCTGCGCGGTGGCGGCGTACGAGCGGGTAACGGGTGTCTAGCGGTGCCTGCGCGTCTGCATCACGTTATTAAAAAGCAAAGTGCACAACACCGCATTTTATTTTTTGCTTTTTAACATTCGAAATGCGTAAAATTTGTATCAAAAAGTTGCGATGGTTTGTGTTTAGACATTTTGTTCGCAAACAAGACACTAATTTCTCATAGTAAAACACTACGCCGCTTTAGCGCCGCGCGATCTGCTCGCTGGCTTCGTGACCGGGTCCGCGCCGCCGCGCCGCTGCACGCTAACTTCTTGCCTGCGGCCTTACGGCCCATTCACGACCTTACCGCGGTGAGCGGCGGCGGCCTGCGGGGCGGCGAGCGATAAGAACAAATGTATGAAAATGTTTGAAGCACGCCACGAGTCGCCGCTCATAGCGAAAACGCGCGCGGTTTTGTCGGAGCGAATTGCTGCAGCGGCGCGCGGTGCGGGGAGCGGCGAGATCAAAAGTACATGCGAATGAGCGCGACGCCACGAAACAGAGCGGCGCGGATAGCGGTGTAGGTGTGACGGACTCGGCGGCGAACTCATATACAAAAAAAATTTGACCCTTTTGGATCTGATGTGCTGTTTTAAATGTACGTCTATGTGCTGCAGAATATAATCAAATGTTTCCACACTCACAATTCTTGTGTACTCATAAAACTTGTCTGGATATTTTCTGTTATCTTCGTATAGGTCACGAAATTCGCCATTTAAATATCGATCTTTATTCATTTCGTGCACTCCTTCTCTCATATTAAGAATATCTTGTTTTAAAAATATACTGCTTTCTAAACACAGAAGGGATAATTTTGATAACGCCATAATTTTGAGCACGTTCCGACTACCTAAATACGTCCACCTCGCCCGCTGCCGCTAGCCGCTACTGAGGGTACGTGGCGTGTAAAACGCACCGCTTGCCGCCTGCCGCGCCGCTCGCCGCTAAGACCGAAGTCGTGAATGGGCCGTTAAGGCTGCTCTCTCGAGAAATGCTCAAAAACAGCGTGCAGATGAAGCAAATTTTCGTCGGCATTTACTGAGAAATTAATTCTGAAAAAAATAAGTAGTAATTTACATGATATGATAAGTAATTTGGTTTAGCCAGAATGTATGTATCGGTATCACATAATAGGAAAAAAAAATCACCAAATCAGGTGATTTGGTTTTTTTTTTCCTGTCGTTGAGTTGAAACCATTTTACTCCTTAATTTTTTAACATAAGTTAAAAAATACTACTTATATCTATTTTGCAGTACAAAAAAAATATTTGGTTTTGTTACTTTTTTTAAATATGTATTTTTTCTTTTTTTATAAATTAAAAATGCGGGTAGCGGAGTGGCGCGTAAAGGAGTAGTTAGCTCCGTTTATATGCACAAGGTCATTGGCATGTATACAAGCCTTAAGATGCTCCCTCATCTAGAGCGATCGTCTGTTATGTAACATTTCAGATTCGATTTTGAGCATTACATCATCAAGTTGCGCACTGTAATTCTCAGTTCTCTTCCCTCACTAGTGTAATGCTTGACTTTGAAATGTTACATTACAGACGAAAGCTCCAAGTTGCTTCTTTGTTGCGAATATTCCATTACATTTTAAGATCTTCCAAAACTCGAATTAGAAATTGTAGCTACTTGATGAACGCAGCCAGTAGGTAGGCATAGGGCGGCGGCGCCGGGGACTCCAATAATTACCTTTTTCTTAATAGCGGCCAGCAGCCTCTTGTTTCGCAAATCATCGTTGCTCATTTATTCAAACATTGTACTGGTGGACACTCAAGTGCTTGGACGTTAGAGTTAGAAACACCGGATCATAATCAAAGGCTTTTTGTTCAAATTAGACCGACTTAAAGTTTTACCTATACACAACGACAGTCCCCCAAAATACCCACCCGTCACCACTTCCTAATATTTTAGCTGGGAATAAGAAGTAGCGCAACAAATTATGCAGCAAAACAATTTGAACTTGTAAAGAGAGTCCTAAAGCGAACAAAATAGCATGGAAGCCAGTGACATCATGATTTCGCTGCATGACAGAGACGAAGCTATGCACTGTCCCTTTTTCACGAAGGATTCATGATGACAATGTCTCGTCACTGTTGGGGGCTGGACACTACTATAGAATGATGATGAATGACATTTTGTTGTAGGTAGTGGGACCGACAGGAGTTGACCTAGTCGATAATCAAGTGGCCGACTATAGTCAGCCAATTAATGCCAAACTCCATTTCGGCTTTTGCAACTAGTTGACCATCTCTACCTTTTGGTTGATGGGATCTAGGACCCAAGAACTAAAAACTAAAAATTCAAAATACGACTCGATTCGATTCCTAAAACATGTCTAGCTGGAAAATTACCATAAAATCTACCTATCTCTTCGTGAAATAACAAACAGGAAAAGTCGTTTCAAAAAACGTATAGCACGTTCTGCCAAAGTAAGGAAATAGAAAATAACATAATCAGGTTTGTGATCTTCAACCTGACACGTCGCTCGAAGTCTGAAGCTTCTAACTGTGGTAAATTTTACAGTTTGCTATCTGTCCGGGTTTTGCGGTAATAACGTTTCAAACTCCAATTGACTTAAGGAAACTTTGATTTAAAGTAAATCAGTTCCTTAACACGACAGTCTTCGACTGTACAGTAACAGAGAGCGATGTAAATTGAATTAGGGGGCGTGTACACGGCGCGGCGGCGGCGCGGTGCTGCGTACCGGACCCATGTGAGGACACACGGAAGCAACCATTTATTAAAATTAATTGAAAATATACATGAGGTAATTAAATAGCTACTGCTTTTGCCTTAAAAAAATTGAGGTAACATTGATGTCAATTACAAAAGTTGCAGTGATTATTTTTCCGACTCAAATATCGACCAATAGAATTGCACCATTCGACGTCACGTGGTACAACCTACATGGTATTATACTGATAATTTTTTGAAAATTTGTAGGTTGTACCACGTGACGTCGAATGGTGCAATTCTATTGGCCGACATTTGGGACGGAAAAATAATCCCCCGAATACCACACGAGCTTCAAAATTATCTGGCATTTCCCTTAAGGTTCCCTGCAAACAAATAAAATCGTCAAGTTTTTCAGGAAAAATCACTCGCGCTTCGCGCTCGTGATTTTTTAACCTGAAAATCTTGACTCCTTCATTTGTTTGCAACGAACCTATCGGGAAATACCCGATAATTTTGAAGCTCTTGTGGTATTATAAGTGATTATATATTACTAGCTGACTCGGCAAACGTTGTTTTGCCAAATAAAAAAAATATATAAAATAGCCTAACACCTATTCTCATACCTACCGAATATACACACAAAATTTCATGAAAATTGATCGAACCGTTTCGGAGGAGTTCGGTAACAAACACCGTGACACGAGATTTTTATATATTAGCTATACGCACAACGGACCGAATGAGAGTCAAAGTGCGGAAATGGAGTCCCTTAATCTATATATTATACTAGTGGACGTCACGCGGTTTCACCCACGTAGTTCCCGTTCCCGTGGGAATACGGGGATAATATATAGCCTATGCTACTCCCTGATAATGTAGCTATCCAATGCTAAAAGAATTTTTCAAATCGGTCAGGTAGTTTCGGAGCCTATTCAATTCAAACAAACAAACAAACAAATCTTTCCTCTTTATAATATTAGCTAGTGTAGACTAGCTTTTCCCCGCGACTTCGTACGCGCATATTCCGTTTTTTCCTGTTCCCGTAGGAGTTTCGGGAAATATTCTTAGTGCTCCCCTACGGAGTGTAGAGATGCTACATGCCAAATTTTTAGCTTTCTACGACCAGTAGTTTCGGCTGTGCGTTGTCTGTCAGTCACTCACTCAGCAACGGAACAATTTTATATATTAGGATAGATGGGGCTCTGGAGACGGTTATACGCTACTTTACCTAGTGCTATTAACGATAGCAAAGCCTTGGCCAAAGCTACTCAAAACAATTTTCTGTAACTAAAAATTGTTGGATCTGGTTTCAACAATAGGCTATTTTACTAAATAGAAAAAAATATGACTCTATTTAGTCCGTCCGTTAGATTTCAAAAAATATTGGACACGTATTTTTTATCATATCAAATCGATAAAACATGATAAAGATATAGCCCATCAAAGTTTTAGAGAGGGGGCTGATGACGTCACATCGCTGGTACAAATTGTACCGTCGTAGTGACGTCACTTGTGTTTTCAACGCACTGTAATGTCTTCATGTTTTGTTAACGTGAAAAAAATAAAAAATACATGTCCAATATTTTTTGGAAATCTATCTGACGGATTTATTAGTTTTATTCAGTAAAATACTCTATTCCCTCCAATAGGATATCTAATATCAACTGTTGTTTGCTGCCATCATAATTATTATCCATGACAGCCCAAAATACTATCATAATCATGAAGAAACATTCGACAACATTATAATTATTATTCATGACAGCCCAAAATATTATCGTAATCATGAAGAAACATTCGACAACATTAATTGATATATAAAAAACCCAAGATGCACAGTCTCGAACAAATGCAACACTCGAAACTGTCGTCAAAAACTAACATGTATCAAGTGTCATGTGTGAGTTGTGTGTAGTTATACTATAATTTTTTTTTTTGCAAATTCAAACTTACACGGATCGCTTAAAGTGTTTTTTACAAAGCAGTGCAGTATGGCGAGCGATGCGAGACTGTTTGAAACTTGCGCACAATTATACATTGTGCGCTGGTTTTTTGCGGACGTTTTTGAGATGCTGAGTGTGAATCTTAGGTTTTTTATATATCAATGTCAACATTATAATTAATATCCATGACAGCCCAAAATATTATCATAATCATGAAGAAACATTCGACAACATTATAATTATTATCAATGACAGCCCAAAATATTATCATAATCATGAAGAAACATTCCACAACGTTACGGCACCATGTATTGATGTAAATTGAATTAGTGGGCGTATACACGACCCGGTGGCGGTACCCTATACATTACTATACATTATATTATATATATGTATAGGTACACGGAAGCCATCGTTAATAATACCGGGTGGATGTTTGTGGATGCTGAGATTAGCCACCTCTTTGGACAAGACAAGACACGACAAGACATTTATATATAGAACCATGAGTATACATAAAAGGAATGCAGGTTGTTTATAAACATAAAAGATCAGTCATGTTCGGCCGTTATGGCATATAAAATATTGGTAAAAAGTCATTATAAAATTGAAATTATTAATAATTATTATTAATTGAGATGAATCTTACGTAAGTATTTACTATGTTTTTTTTTACCTTTTTATTGTAGGTAATTCACAAAACTTAAGGTCAATTCTACTAAAAAGTGAATGGAAATCGAGACTTTGCAAGTTTGCGACAGACATGCGAATGCGAACGAAATTTAAAAATTAGTGGAATATGGTATTTTACTGGAAAAAAAAAACGATTAGGTCTCTCAGATAGATTTCCAAAAAATATTGGACACGTATTTTTTCTTTTTTACGTAAACAAAAAATGACGAAGATACAGTACGTTGAAAACTCGCGTGACGTCACTACGATAGTACAATTTTTACTAGCGACGTGACGTTACCAGCCCCCGAGTTTTGATGCTTTTTATCTTTGTAAATATTCATTGATTTACAAAAACAAAAAATACGTAGCCATTATTTTTCAATACTCTAACTGACGGACTAAATAGATTTGCAATATCTGATGGTGGAAACTAGCCTATTGGCACTCTGTTCTACAATCACACTTGCAATATTTTAAGTCACAACAAAATTATCTGATTGACATCTCTTAGATGTGAATCGAACATGCCTCTCGTGAAATAAGCAACGTACTGTTTAAAAATCTGATGATGTAAAAAAATATGTCAAGGACGAAAATACATTACAAATACCTAATTATAAAATTGAGCTTAGTTTTTGATCCAGCACATACATATTTCAGGCAAGAGTATTTCCTTTAGGAAATTCTCTGTAACAGCCCGGAGTTTGAAATTGGTGTGACACCACCATTACTCCGGTGATGTCGGATCGCCGTCGCATCAGACTATGAGAGTGATAGAAGAGGGAGCGCATCTATGTTCGCTCTCGCATCTCTTGCGTCGGCCATGGCTAGTCTCCGTTGAGTTTGGCCGCCATGGCCGAAATTGGCCAAAAATCTGTTATTATTTGCATCTAGCAGGTTACCAATTAAGGGTGCTATTACAAAATCGAGCGCTTGGCCCGGACTAAAGCTACAGACTGCGTTTTCCGAGATTTATAGTGATTGTAACGCTGTGTACAACAATTGTTTAAAAATATTGTTTTACATTTAAATAAACAGTTTTTTTTTTCAAGCAAGTTAACATAGTAACTTTAGTTGTTAGTTACTTTTTGTTTGAATTTGGATTATATTTTCAAAAAAAAAAATAATTTCGGACGAAAAATTATCAGTAATTCTCTGTTTTACGGAATTAATTTTGGTATATTATTGTATGAAACATAATAAGTTGATTATAGCACTCCAAAGTAGAAGATACACTTGTATCATAAACATTGTTTTGATTGATTAAATTGTTCCATGAACATTTTTATGAAAAATAATATCTTCGATATAAGAAAGCATCAAAAGATGCCTAAAGTAAAATTTTATGAAACATCCTTTGCAAAGACAAGGTTTTTACTAACTTCGTAAACAAATTTAAATATTTATTTAAAGCACTCCCAAGAAAAAGAATCAAACTTTCTTGCCCATATTTTTTTTTTAATTTGTGGCTATATATAAACCATAATCTCACATCAATACTCGAGTCAAACGCTCAAATCAAGAAAAAATATAATAGCCCTCTTAACGTGAAAGAAGACTTTTCAATCAGGATAAAATAAGACCTCGTAGAGGTTAAGGGCATTCGATTTCTTAGCACTAATAATCACAGAGAGAACAAATGAACTGAAGGACCATCATAGATTTAAGGCGACATCTACTCTATGAGAACTACTTTTCGCAAATCAGAAATTCATGATGTTACATTTGTAACTACGTTAGTACATAGCTTCTATCCGCGACTTCGTCTGCGTATACTTCAGATTGGGATAGATAAGCATTCTATATGTTACCTAATCTTGGTAACATATAGAACTAACTATATCTGCGCCACATCTAAATCCGTTTAGTACTTTTTGCATGAAAGAGTAATACACATCCATCTTGAGAGGCAAACTTACACATTCATGATATTATAAAGCAATAATAATTTAATTACTTATACGGAAAAGTAGGAAGTGGATAAGAACAAACTGATACAGCTTCAGATCTTCGCCGAATAACCGCAAATTAAACATGGAAAAAAATATATCTGTCTTTCTTTACACACTCACTAATATCGAGAAACCGTCCCGATCCCAATTACTCGCGCATATATTTTGACATGTCGTGTGATTTGAATTCGGAACACGTCTCAAGATAATGCAAAACATAAAGAATTCCTTTAAATGAAGCGTTAAACCATTTTATTTTGTTAATATATCGTTTGACAGTTAATTAATATTAACTATTGATTGTGTGTAGGAATTTATGTTGCCATGCTTTTGGATAATTTTTAAGAATTTAATAGGTGGGTTCGTTTTTTTTATTTCTTTTCGATTATTTAGACAGTATATTCTGAGCCACGTTAACCAACCTTCTTTTTACTTTCATGAACTCATATTTATTGGCACATTGGCTTAGGTCCTTCCTTAGGACCTTCCTACCTATGCATGTCTTTCTATACCTATCACTGTAAACTTTATACAGATATTGTGATAGCACGTATTGAATTGACTATCAAAACAATAACCGTAAGAAACAGAACAAAAGATAAAAAAAAACTAAACAGCTTCTGTTAAAGAAAAGATAATGAACACAAAATTAGTTTTGTCTATTAAAAATTTAAAATCTCATTCACGAACTTCCATTTTTCCCAATTACAAAATTCGCTACATCGTTACTGGCAACACAGAGCGGTTCAATATTTTGGCGCCAACTCGAGGCGGCGTTGTTTGAAACAAAGCGACGCGGGCGCAGTTGATTGCGCGCCAGTGACTTGCCAGTACCCGGGCGCCTGCGGCTTACCGTGAAATTGGGCACACCACATACACAAGGTTCCGTACCCATATCGATGCCGAAAACTCCAAATGTCTTAAGTGACACAAAAAACCCACATTTGGATTTAGAACGCTCGACTCAGTGTTGACAGATGAAAATCCAACGGGGCAATTTATGTCCCTATGACATTTTAAACTTCTAATGCCGTAAGGGACGTTAAAATACGCTTCTTGATTCTCAACCCTCAACTTAGTACAGACAGTTGAAAATCGAATAGTGTAATGTGTGGCTCTAACGACGTTTTGAAAATTTGCCGTCGATATAAGGGCGGAATAGGGATTAGAATAAAGAATGTTTCAATTTTCGAACGTGTAAAATTTTAAGGGTTCAGGGAAATTGATTTCTTCGGTCTTTGATAGGATAGAACGCAATTTGGTAAGCTCGTTTTGGAATTTAATTGGCAAAATGACGTTGAACAGCAATTCTATCACGCCGGATTACCGTCTCTAGTCTCCACTTTATTAGCGAAAATGATTGTCAAAAGTACAAAATGATATGGGAAACATTGGAGGATGTGGTAATTAAGTTTCTTTCTTTAGATAGCAAAAAAATAATAGACACAATCCGGAATAAAAACCAATTAAATCATTGATGACAAACACAGAGCTTTTCTTTTATTTGTTTCTTAAGAAAGTTCAAATCTTATTATTATTCTGGTTTCCGAACCCACACACCCCCAAAACTTAATCTAGTCGGCATATCGCTTACAAAGTACGCCTTCTTAATCTATTTATTGATTCAATAGTAGTTCTCTGCACCACAATGCTGACAAACAAACAACGGTAGTTCATTGTAACCGCGTCGGCTTCTTTGTGACTAACTAAACGTCGATGACTATACATTTCGGTTTAATATACACGATATAACGCCTTATATAAAAGACTACTTATATACTGAAGACAAAAAAGCGTTGACCTGCGGCGGGCCGTGGAACTACAATAAATGGATGGGGCCTTGACGTGCGTCTTGGAAAGTGGCGCGCTCATGATGTGTCATCTTATACTGGTGGTTTGAACTTCTAATGCATTGTGATACCGATTGATATTATAACTAGCGGTAGCATTTTTTTGGCCGCTATTTGATATTTGAAGTCGTATTTTTTTGTAGTATGGAAAATCGTTCATAAATTAGACTGGACATGAGATCGTATAAGAAATGTATTGGTTGTAAAATGGCGTTAAATTAGTTAAGTAAATATATGTTTAGAGTACGTATAGGACAATTAATTTATGGTATGACCGTTTACATTGAGCTATATACATCAAAAGTTATAACGGTAACTAAAATTATAAAATAATGTAGTCAGTTTAATATTTCGTAAAAAACATTTTCGAAACATTTAGTGCGTTAATAATTATTATATCTTTGATTTTAAAATTCTATAGTTTCCTATTGTAAACCTTTGGCTGAATAAGTCATCAAACACTCTGATTTACGACCTTCAATATCCATCATTCTCTGTTTAGTATTTACCTATATCAAAGTCCTTTTATGAAGGTGGGCCAAAGAAACATATTAGATCTATATACATGCGATACATTAGACACCACTTTGCGATTTCATTGACCATTATAGTTGATTATGCACTGAGGGAATAAAGCAGTGTCTTATGTCACGGGTATCATATTAAATCCCAAACCGCATGAAGGATCCGAAAGTTAACTCCCGAGCGTAGCGATCAATTTTACAGTTACACTCACGAGCAAAGCAAGAGAGTTAATACAAGAATCCTGAATGCAGGGGGGGATTCAAGCTAGCCCAAAGCAAAAACTCTTTTATCCCAGAGGAGCATAGGTACCCTACTTTTCACACCTACTGCGAGAAAATTGTTCGCAATTCATGAAGAGAGGTGGCCGCGAGCGGTTTCCGTCCGTCTTCAAGTTCCAATCACATTATTGACCTCCGCGAAATAATATTGTACTGAATTTCATTATAACCCGCCGGGCAATAATGACTTACTTTAGGTTGAGTTTGCACAACAGCACAACATATAATCTGACATTTTCGTGCAGGTGGTGTGAAAAAGTAAATGTCTTTGTCTGTCACCATTACTCCTGATTTCTGAACGAGAAAGACCCACCATGCAACAATTAATAACCACCCTATCACGAAACCAAGACATTACAATTCTAACCCTCTCTCTACATAAATCGGGACCTACCCTTTTTGTCTTCAGTAATGAGAACATTACCATACAAATAGAACCAGCATGGCCCAGCGTATAATTGGGTCCAGCACCCCGCTGGCACGAACTCTTTGACCAAGCCGAACGCACGGACAAACCGACTGCAATATATATGTGAATGTTGGATGCAATGATTGCTTCACAAATATTGGTAGATGGTGATTAAATGTGACCCTATTTTGTTTATTACGAAATGTAGATCGATAGCGCTTTTGTAAAAAATGTTGTTAGTCTTGTGTGTGGATGGACTGTGTAATTAAAGTGATATCAATTGAAATTGCCAGCGTTCTGGTCGGGGTTATTAAGTTTTTCTGTTTTTGTTTTTGTTACTTTGAATTGAATTTGATGAGCTTTGGTGACATTGTGGTAGACTTGCTGTCTGTGTCACTATACTAAGGGCGCCTCCAAATTTGTCGCAAAGTGCCGCGCTGCTTTGTTTGTGTCGCGCGACAGCAGCGCTGCAGCCGCGCTGCGGCCGCGTTTTTATTACTAGTATGGTTTAACAAAGCAGCGCGGCAGCAGCGCTGCAGCCGCGGCACTTTGCGACAAATTTGAAGGCGCCGCCCTTAAACATAGAAACATTCTGTTAACCGGAAACTCCATAACGGGTCTTCCCATAGCTTTTAATGACATTACAACACTCACATTTTCGTACAAAAAATGAATCAAAACCTTTACCGATACTTGTTCCTCTTAGAAACCCATTTTGCTATGGACTATTATAGAAAATATAGTTAAAACTTTTGCATTCTAATTCAGGGTCTATGTCGCTACTGAGTTGTGAGATGGTTATATGGCTGCTACGACGCTATTACGCGGAGTCTACGTCGATGTTAAGCAGGGTGTATGATGATCTCAAGTGAGGTAAACGCCCGTGCTACGCAGGATCTACGATATTCCTAAGTGGGACCTACGATCCTGCCTAGTAGGATCTACGACAATGCTACGCAGGATCTACGATGCTCCTAAGTGGGGTCTTCGAGCCTGCTAAGTGAGGTCTACGACAATGCTACGCAGGATCTATGATATTACTAAATGGGGTCTACGACGATGCTACGCAAGATCTACTACGACGTTGCTACGCAGGGTCTTCGACGCTACTATGCTTTGTCTAGAACCTTGCTATGCCATGTTTTCGAAGTCAGACATGAACGTTGATATAGACATGTAGTCTGTTATTAACACAGGGTTTATTCAAGAAAACGAAATCAATGTCATCAATGTAATATTCTTAATATTCTTCTTCGCACACAATTGACAGGAAACAACAATAGTCAAAGTACAAAGGGCGGTTTTAACGCTAATGTAATGTTATGCCTTAATCTATAACAATCAACTTGCACAATCAGACCCAGTTTTAAACAACAATAAATAATAGCTAATCAAATGCTGCAATTATCTGTATTTCCATTAACGCAGCTATAAATCTGGAACCGATCGAGCGACAGATTTAAGTAAAATCCGCGATTGCCTGCAGCGGTTCCATAGACGAGAGCCTAACTAGAATTTATGACTAGAGGACAAATTACAGAATGTTTAGGGCTTGGACAATCGTTTTAGTTTTGTGAGGGTTATCTGCTAACTTGTTCTCGCATGATGTGGTCTCCTGTAATTGAGGAATCACCTAGTTTTTTGTTCTGGTCCTCTATAATATAGCATGTTAGGTGTATTCTTTGTTGGAGATCCTAATAAAATAAAATAAAACTGAAGTTGCTGATTCGCTGGATACAAAAGCAAATGATCTGTCGATATTACTCGCAGAACAGATGGTCGAACTTTTCGGCCCGGAAGATGCAGCGTTTGAAGGCTTTCCACAAGGTGGACAGATGAACTGATGAGGGTCGTGGGTAGCCGATAGATCATAGATACGAGACGCTTTACGCTTTATCGGTTGTTGTGGTGGCACTTGTGGTCCGAGACGTATGTTCAGTGTGGACTTCTTTTAGCTGATATGATGATGATGATAATGGTCGATATGGCGACGCTGGGGGGGGAGGGAGGCATATGTCCAGCGTGGACATCTTTCGACGTAACGAGTAATAATAAGGAGTAAAGCTCCACAAATCCACATCATCATCATCATCATATCAGCCGAAAGACGTCCACTTTTGGACATAGGCCTCCCCCAAGCGTCGCCACAACGACTGGTCCTGCACGTCTCGCATCCATCGGCTACCCGCGACCTTCACCAGGTCATCGGTCCACCGTGGGCTTTCCAACGTTGCGTCTTCCGGTACGCCGTCACCGCGTCGCTACTCCAGAACTTTTGGCCCCATCGACCTTTGTTCTGCGAGCAATGTGCCCTGCCCACTGCCAAATTAGTTTGGTGATCCTTCGGGCTATGTCGGTAGCCTTGATTCTCTTGCGGTCCACAAGCAAGTCCACATAGTCAACTGTAATAAGTCGTCTCCAGGTTTTCTGCTGGATATTTATTTGCTCTTATTGTTAACCCAAGGCTGCAGTTTCCTGCCAGGGTTGCGGAATTTGTTCAAAAGAGTCACCGCGGCGCTGGAACGCAAAAGGCATTAGGAGGAACACGGATGAGTTTTAGTCAGTAGGTCTGAAACTCCCTTCCGCTCCGCCCAGAGAGGAAGGAGTCATTTGATGATTACCCATCCTAAAAAAAAGCTGCAGCTTGTCCATTACTAAAGTCTCTTAGTTCGAAAGCAATATTGATGTTTTACTCTCAAAAAATCTTGTTTGTGTCGCTGGCACGAGAGTAACTCAGTCTTTAGCACTTCCACGACATCGTCGGTGGCAGCACATAGGACTTTGGCTGCATGTTTCGGCCATGGCGCACCCATGGAAAGGCATGGACGGAAGCAATCGTCTACTACCTTTTTTCTATATATGTTTATGTATTTTGTACAGTAAGTGTTCTATGCTTTTATTATTATTAAATTATTTATATCGAGCAACAATGACTCATATAGTGTTAGTAACAATAAAAACTTACAACTATGTTAGTAACACAATAACAACAACAACTACATGAACACACAGCAAAATAATCACTGCTTCAGCATCTCAGCTGAGATACTGAAGCAACGACTCAATACAGCAGTCCAGCCTGTCAGCAATCATGCCTAGGATGCTATTGGAACTGGCTCGCACCCTGCGCACCAAGGAAAGGAGGCACATCTTTTACGCATTAATACATAAAAGCAATCAACACGCATTTTCGCAAACATCCCTGATGCGCTACAGAAGCGAGGCAGCCCCATCAACACCCTGAAAGCATTACTATACTGAACGCGAACGGCACTGTGGATCTTTGCGTAAACTGTACCCACAGGCTGCAGGTATAAAATGAGGAACAGAATTTTCTAAAAAGTGTTTTTTTAACCTCTGTGGAAACACGCTTAAACCTGCGGGCAATCAAATTAGCATCCGACAGCGCCCATCGCTCTCTCTCAATGTCGTCATCGTCCTTAAGGGTAGTGGTCAAGATTTTTCCAAAGTACTTAAACAAGTGCACTTTTGAAAACTGATGATTAAGGTACAGTTAAACATACTTTGACTACATTTTAGCAGAGTCGTGATGACGTCAAAATGGCTCTACCTAATATATTATTTATGTTTTTGCTGAGGCTCTTCCGGTTTTCCGATTTGAAAAACCTACTTGCTGTTGTTTTTCTTTATTTGAGATAGGTTTGCTCTTGACTCTAGTCTAGATCAGAGATGACAGAGACGAAGTCTACGATGGAGAGAGCTTACGCAGACAGTTCCACTCCTTTGCTGTGCGCATTATAAAAGACGTTTGGAAACGTTATGCGTTATGGACCAAAATGTGATGACTCGGAAATCTTTTCATAAACCAGCTATCTCACCTTTTTTCCAATAGTAGGTAGAGATGTGACAACCCTATCAAAATTTTGTTCATATTTCTACTTCATTGAGTGTCGAAGTTGATTTAGTTAGGGGTCCCACGCTATCTCAATTTATGTTGCTAAATTAAAATAAACGGAAAGCGATTTTGTTACCGATAATTGTGAATTGATACATTATTTATTGTTTTATTATCTAAGTTGTACCTAAGTAGGTTTGCATTGTGTTATTTGAATGAACGTAATTGATATTAGAACAGCCTTGTTATATTGTTATCTACTTTTCAATTAAGTTTAATGAAGAAAACGTTTCAGTAAATTAAAGAACTTAAGAAAATCAATAAGGTTTTAGTCTGCATGTGGCAATCATTTTCATGAAATAAATTGAGTTCAATGACTGTAGAATTAGAATAGACCTTATATTAGAATTAATAAGGTCTTAGTAGACATTAACATACCAGCACATAATAAACTTAGGCAGACTAAAAAATTACTTGACAGACATTCCATTGCTATTAACTAAGTATATTTTTACCTCTCCTCCTCAAGCCGGAGGTCGCGGCTTGTCTAATTATGTTAATTACAATGACACCTACTCGTACATTACAGCCGCCATAATTATGTCAATACAACTACAGCGCCTAATAAATAAAAGTAACACAAAAACAACACATTAAGAAAATAGCGTCAACCGGTGTCTTTTGTGAACTTAAGCACTGGCACTTATCAATAAACGCAATTAGAACTCATTAGAACAAATCGATCGAGCGGAAAAAATCGCGCAGTAATTGACGTCATTGACGACTAAAAAGTCGCTCGGTCGCAATTGTAGGCCGCTGAGGGGCGGTGAGGCCCCGCCTCCGGAGGCGTAGGGAGGGCCACGCGAGTGCGGCGCGCGAGGAGGACGGAGGACCAGTCGGCCTCACCACCGCGGAGTCACCGCGCGTTGCGCGCGACTGTCGCAAAAATTCGCGCAACTACCGCCGGGGAACATACGCGCCGCTAGTGCAACCTTACGCTCTTATCATTCACATCCCAGTGACTTCAGTGATTAGACTGTGGCAATCCTCATAATAAACAAATAAGCAATAAAAATAAAATTGCAAGTTACCAGCTGTGACTAAAACTTTAGTGGCCAGTGACTTAACAAGTGCAAAAATCTCGCGCTAAAAAAATTGCAATGAGTTCGAAATACGAATCATCTGTCAAACTTTCCCGCGCATGACCGAAGATGTCAAATAAAAACAAAAGTACTGTTCTGAATTTGTTTTGTGCCAAGGTAGCTGTCAAAAATGGACTTGACAACTCGTCGCGGGGACATGTTGGAAGGAACCGGGGACGTTTTATCTTTGAACGGGACTGAACAGGTGTGTCGAGAGCTAGTGAACGGAACGGAAAGCGGTTGTGACGTGAGCACCGTGACGCCCGAAGTGACGCCGGCGAGGAAGACCAGCTCGTTCAGCATCAGAAACCTCGTTGGGACCGGAGACTCGGATAGGCCTTCTGACAATACGCCTACTCCTAGCGATGGTAAGTGGAGCATTTTTTTTGTGTTGCCTAGGTATGTGATTTTGAGCAATGGATACCATAGAGATGTTAGTGACATTTATTTTTTAACGCAAATGTCAACATGACATGTCAGAATGTGTGCTGAAAACAAAACAGCTGATATAGAAACACACGAGTCTTCTAATAGATTCTCTAATTTATATAAACTTGCTAAATTAAATACAAAAAATAATCTTCCCAGGATCATTAATAAATTTTTGACATGTGAACTATTTAACATTCGAACTGAGAGACAGATTTAGTATTAAAAACTGGTATCAGCCCAACAATTTGATAAAGGCCCAAGGCCAGCGGCTAACTTTGCATTATTTTAAATATTTTTAAACAATTAAATTAAAATGTTTTTAAATTGTTGTTTCTCACGAGTCATGACATTTGGATTAATTTTAATTGTTTGATTACACAGATTAATTCTGACATTTGACACCAATGAATATTCTGATTAGTCGTAAACGACAGTGATTTGTAGTTAATTATATAATGAGAGCAGTTGTGGCACAGTGTGTAAATGGTTTCTACTTTGTGGAATGTATCTAGGCTAAAAAATTCATGTTTCTTTATTTATTTATTTTTATTTGATCAACGCTTGAAAAAGCTCTCTCAAGTGGGTGATAGACGTACGAGCAAGTACCTAGGCGTACTTACGGTTCGATGACCTTTTTCGCTCGTGTGTCACCCTAAGTACGCGTACTTAAAAACAAGACGTGTAGAGATAAAGTACGCGTACTTGCTCATACGTCTATCACCCACTTCAGAAATGAGGTTGGTGTCCTAGCAGTTAGGATTTCGTAGGCTGATTACAGTTTAAAACAGAGGAGGAAACCATCATAAGGAAACCTTAACTAACACTAGGACTTGCATTTTGAATACACACTCATTTGTACGTATTCATAAAACGTGTAACAGAATAAACGCAATACCTCTTAAGGTGTCATTGTACTCATAATTATAAAGCTTTTGGATCAACCCAGAAATGGCGAAAAATAATCAGCCATTCAGTACATTTTGTCGAGTTATGCGCACATAAATTCATGGGCAGTCGATTTATTTTCACGATTTCAGTGCTGGTCCCATAGTAAAAGTTGTTCATAACGATGAGTATGACGACCCCTTAAGAGGTATTGCGTTTTTTTTCATTTGTGATGGGTTTGCTCTTGACTAGTCTAGGTCAGACTTATTCTGTTACTCGTTATATATGTGAAATCCATCGAGCCGGATGAACCAGCTGTCTGAATATAAAATGAATGCAAAAGATTGAATACCTATGCTGTCATTGTGACATTGCAACCGTATTCATTGCGTGTTTTACGTCGTCGAGCAGACGAATTTTCAAACGTATGAAGCAATGGACCTCGAGTTCCTTTTGGTTATGAAAAAATTTGTGATTTTATGAGAAACCTTTTTGATTCCCTTGAGAGTGTCGAAATATACGTTTTTTGCGGCCTAAACGGCCGTATCTTTTTTTTACGTTAACTTAGAACTTTTTTGCACAGCTTCAAGAGACCGTAGAACGTATAATGGTTTTAATTTCAACTCTATACCTCCACGCATTCCCGAGATAAAGGGTCTTGACAGACAGACGGACGGACAACAAAGTGATCTTATAAGAGTTCCGTTTTTACCTTTTGATGTACGGAACCCTTAAAAAGAAGTTTGATATCAGCTATCAACCGTTTGTTGGATATTCTCAAAATCTCTCCCATTCAATAGGGTGTTTCAAAAGGCAAAATTTAAAAAGTAAACCTACATTGTATTATTCTGTTATTTTTCAATTCTTTAAATATGGAAGTAACAGTTAGGTACAAAACCACTTCAGATACTCAGGGGGATGATCTTACTATGACTCATTAAAACCATCATGATTTCAGTGTGTGAGAGAGATGGAGCTATACAGGTGAAATACAGGTGAATTAGCAGTAATAGAATTCTATTTTCACCACAGAATCATGTTTTTTAAGGACGCAAAAAAAAAATCAGCAATGGACTCCTTCCACTCTGGGCGGAGCGGAAGGGAGTGTCAGACTCTTACTGACTAAACCCCATCCGTGTTCCTCCTAATGCCCTTTGCGTTCCAGGGCCGCGGTGACTCTTTCGAACAAATTCCGCAACCCCGGCAGGCACACAATATCATGATGGCGGTGATATTTCGTACTATTTATTTGAATCTGAGGTGAATTATTTACGGAACAGTTTGTTTAGATTACCAACAATAAAATTTTGAAATGCTAAATATTTCGCTTTCAGAGGTCATTGACGTATATCGATATTTCCCTTTTATTTTATTTACCCTTCCATACGTCAGAACCGGCCTCCGCCGGTAAACAATAGGGATCGTACTGTTTGATTTCTTTGCACAAATGCCAATTTGCAAATGTTGGAAGACCGGCCACAAGGTGAATCGATGACCTGGTGAAGGCTGGATGCGAGGCACGCAGACCAGTCAGTCTGGTGACGCTTGGATGAGGCCTATGTTCATGCAGCAGTGGACAACTTTGGCTGACATGATGATAATAATGCACAAATCATAAGTCATCTTTTCCTACTTATGTTACAGATGCGAAATAATGTGAGCTGAGGCCTAGCACGAATGTTTTAACGTATAGTACAACCCCATAATATTTTGATTTTTTTTATCCGACACAGCTACACAATTTGTATCATACAAAAATATGAATATAGTATCCAAATTATATAAATATTGCGTGCTTAACGAGTATTATACCTAGTTATGGCGAAATGCGTTACGGTATTCTACGTAAAAAACGTTCGTGCTTGGCCCTCAGTTCATTTCACGTAAAAATATTATTTAATTCAAAACAATCGATGCTGCCTCGTTGTAAATTGTTATATTATATTATGTTACGTTTTTAATTTTATTGCGAGGCATTATTCGTCGCTCGCCTAATCACTGTCTATATTCGTAAAAACAATCACAGTTAATTTGCAGGGTTTTATTTTGAAGTCCTGCAAAATGGTGGAATTTTGCACTTTGCTTGTTAATATGGTTGGCTAACGAGACCTCGCTTAGCTGATAAACTCCAGCTGTTATCACTTAAAACAAGATCACGCTTTCCCCTTAAGGTATGTGAGTTTTAAGTTAGTACACATGGCAAAAGAGATAGCTCATCAGGCAGATAGCGAACATCAACCAACCTGCCTAGTTCCAATAACAGCCACACGAGTCGATCTTCAAAGTAAAGCAACGCTTGCTGAGGTTGATCCTTGAATCAGTGTCCAATGTGGCCATCTCAATATAGAAGGTATATCTAAGGCTCATCGTGCCTCGGAAAGCACGTTAAGCCGTTGGTCCCGGCTGTCATTTGTAGATTTTTGACTACCGTGACAGGTAGACAGAAGCCAAGATATCTGACACTTGTCTTGCCATGTCATGGGTATATCGTGTTATTCAGTTACTAGATTGTGGAGGTTAGACAGGCAGTCTCTCCAAGTAAAATACTGGTATTCAGCTACGGCCGGTTAGACTGGAAGCCGAACCAAACGTTGACCCAAATATACCATTAATTACATGATGTACAACCTCTATTTGTGCTAAAAAGGTTTTGGTTTCTTTTTGACCTTTTTGGGAAAAGTATAGGCAAACTTATTGACTGTAGGTGTAGACGTCCAATCTAACAGCATGAACCTAATACCAGTTTTTTACATGCAGCGACTGCCTATCTGATTTCTGCAACCCAAGGCTAAAACTGGGTAAAATGATAAACGGCGAACTGTTTGGCTAAGTTTTAGAGGATTATCTTTCGGTACCTTCATATCTTGGAGTTAGTTGTGTGACGCCATAATATATACAAATACTGTAGTGTTATCTAAATTTCATGGACGTTAACGTCATGATTCGTTAAAGAATAAGCAGCACAGCACTAAAACCCTTTAAAAATGGCGGCGCAGTTTAAAAATAGAGCTCAACTGCATACAAATCTCTTATGCCAACTGTACACATAGAAGTAGTTGCTAATTCTAAACTGCTACAACTTACAGGTTCCCACTTAGAATTAGAGCCACTCCCTAAGTAATGCAATAAGTGTAAATGTTATTTACGATGTTGTTTCTCAATAACTTGGCAACTTCTTGGCCAATCACGGTCTGGTTCTGACATATAAATGCACTAGCTGACCCGCGCAACTTCGTTTGCGTCACATTTTTCATTACTGCTCCGCTCCTATTGGCCTTAGCGTGATGATATATAGCCTATAGCTTTCCTCGATAAATGGGCTATCTAACACTGAAAGAATTTTCTAAATCGGACCAGTAGTTCCGGAGATTAGCGCGTTCAAGCAAACAAACAAACAAACAAACAAACTCTTCAGCTTTATATATTAGTATAGATAGGTCTATGTGGATTGAGAGGTTTTCGTTTTATTTTCCCAATGTTAATAGAAACTGAAGCATAAGTTACAATAAGACTACGTCAGCATATGAATTCAGAATCTTTGCATAGTATAAAACAAAGTCGCTTTTTCCGTCTGCACGCTTATATCTTTTATACTTCGCAACCGATTTTAATGCGATTTTCATCAATGGACAGAGTGATTGAATAGGAAAGTTTCTAAGTATAATTCGTCCCGAATTTCCTAGGGGAAAGGGAAAATGGGATATGCGCGTACGAAGTCGCGGGTTAAAGCTATTTTAATGATTATATAAGGTAGTTTAAATCCGGTTTCGGGAAAAAAATAAACGTAAATAAAGTGATGCTATTCGCCGTTGACTGTTCAAGCGAGAGACAAACTGTAGTGCTATTCTGTAACAACATTTTCGAGTCTCGAAAGCGAGATCCGAGGTGAGTGTAAACATAACTTTATGTTGTGTGTAATAAAGTTCACTTTGTGAGTTTTGTCACTCAGGTGAAGCTCGATATCGAAATGGTTACTTACAGAATAGACTAGCTGGTCCCACGTAGGTACGCAACGTATGCAACGCATTAAGATATCTGGACTCATGTTTTTATATGAAAAACTATGCAATAGAAACACACTATCGTATGCAACATACGATAAGTGTGTTTCTTGAACAAACATGAGTCTAGATATCATAATGCGTTGCATACGTTGCGTACGTAGGACCAGTCTCTCGCTTCATTCTACCAATCTCAGCTGCTAACGCTCGTTTGACATTTTGTCACATAAACGGGATTTTTGTCCAATAGCGGGGCCCTAGTTGCATAACTAGGGCCCAATAACTAAACTAAACTTAAAGTTTAGTTATTGGGACCTAGTTGCATAAGCATGGGGTACTACTGGGCTTGATTTTGTGACTTAACAAAAACCAAGTAGGATGGTTGTTGAATATCATATTCATAGTGATATAATGTATCTCGTTGTATGGGAAAAAACTAACGTCACTTTATACCCGACCTGGAGGTTTAGTTCTTTTTAGCCTTAGTGCGTAGGCTAAAAAGAACTAAACCTTTTGAATTAGTGTAGTGTAGTGTACAAAGTGAATGAATAATAGTAACAATGTTGTGCTATAAATATAACACATGAACATAGTGTTAAAATTTATAAATTATATCAGACTCTAAGAAAGTGCTACGGACTTGTGTAAAAGTGCAAATGGACGCTATTCTTAGTTTTAACAAAAACTATCACGTAACATATTAAGTTAGAATTAAATTGCTTATTAGTCTTTTAGGCTAGATCGTAATTAATTGTTAAGAATTTTTGTTCTTAGTAATAAAGTACAAATATATATATATATATATATATATCTGCGGTACCTACATATGTAGGCAATCGTATGTATAAATGACAGATACCTATGACAGCCTAGATGACGTATAACCAGGGGAATCTTGTCCCGCATGGCCTACAGACGTCTGTTTAACAATGATTGATTTGTTTTCTGTGACTATTAACACCTATAGTATCAGGGGGTCTTGAATGTAGTTATAAATTAAATAAAAAATGAATATTTACTCATGGGCAACTTTGACATATTTTTTTTTCTATTAGTACCTTAAATAGAATTTACAAAATATAAAGCAAACTTAAATATAGCACCAAAAAGTTACTAAACGCTGTCACCTACTAATAAAAAAAAACTGGCCAAGTGCGAGTCGGAATCGCGTGCAAAGGGTTCCGAATCAATTTCATTTTTTAACATGTTATTTTAACTCTACAAACAAGAAGTCTGTAATGTTAAAATATAGATTTTCCTGTAATTTTTAGTTATAGAACTATTATTTGCATTTTTTTTTTCAAAATTTTAGGCTCAGTACTTTCTGAGATAAGCTTGAAATGGTCATTTTTGATCTAATTACTTGAATAACTTCAAAAATATTTATTTTAAAATTATGAAAAATTTATAGCTAAAACCTTCGTAGTAAGCGCTTTCACTTGGTATGTCACACGATACAGTTTGATAAACTTATTTTTTTCAATTTTCTAGTTTGACCCCCAAAAGTGACCCCTATAATAAAAACTTTTTTATTTACGTAACGCGTCCGTGTTTGGGTCACATAAGTCCATATTTATACCAAATTTCAACAGAATCGGTCCAGTAGATCCGGAGAAAACTGGCTGTGACAGACGGACAGACAGACATCCGAGTGATCCTAAAAGGGTTCCGTTTTTACGGATGTTCGGAACCCTAAAAAACATTTTAGAATACAAAAGTGCTTATTAATTTGTTATGGATGCGAGACGGACAGGACCGGTTGTGGCGACACTTTTGGGGGAGCCTTAAGTCCGGCAGTGAATGTCTTTCGATGATATGATGATGATGATGAATTGATTTTTTTTCAAAGTTGCGGCGCACGATCTGACATGCATATATGCGTAGAAGACAATTCAGCACAAAAAAAAACACAATATTTAAGAGAAAAATGCAATGGGATTTTCCTGGAATTAGGTGCATTTTATTTTAAACTTGGATACCAATATGGCGTTCTCCCAAAGACTGAAGCAGACCAAATTATTTTTCATGCTATTGGGTATCAAATGAAAGAGTTTGCTGAAAGTGGTAGGTAATAGGTACGGATAATAATAAAAACGCTTGAGTTTTACAAGAATTTTTTTTTAATCAGAAATAATTTATTTTGCGACGAATGTGGGTATACAAAATAAGATGTCGATACTGTAAAAAATAGCAGTTCCAACACACTCTACCTTAACCGGCATGCAAAAGTAAAAAAATACTTATATCTATTAAAACAAAAACAAAAAACAATTTTACAGATATTTAGATCATTAATCACATATTTAAATTATTTAAAAAAAAAACAACAATCTTAAAGCATATTTCTACAAGTTATTGATTAAATTGACTATTTTGCTCAAAATATAATTAAATAATATAACATTATAATCTCTTATTATTCAAAATATCTTGTAATTAGATAAACTTTTGTATTTTTAGCGGTATCTCATTGTAAGTATTCGTTATAGTGCAAATATTCGGCTTAATTAATGTAAAACAATAATATAGTAAATGATTGATATAAATTAAGTTTGGGAATATCTAATAAATAAGTTTCGGATGTAAACTTTGAGACACCTATAGGTAATAATTAGTGTCATCACATGCCAGACGAATGTCAGTCTTTTTTCATCAAACATACAAAACCTAGTAAACAAATAAGTACTGAAATAAACAGAACACAAAACACAATAATAGCACAGAAATCAATTAACTTAATTATATACTTGTGTACTAGCTAATTATATGCTTAGAAAAAGTGACTTTACGACCATATAATATCGACATTGCCATCATAAAATCATGTCAGATGACGGATGACATCATGAGGTCCTTGTTTCAATGATTTTATTGTGTTTTTTATGGTCACAGAACTGACCATAAATTTACAATGTTGGCAACATATTTAGCAAATTACTTGTCGACATACTCAGCATACGCCACCTAACGTGATGTCATTTGCAATCACAAAGTATCATTTATAATAAATTACAAATTATAATTGCCTTATTTATTGATTATATTTTAATTATTTTATTATGTCGCTAAGTTGTTTTAATAAGTAGTACTTGATAAGCCTTGATTTACATATCTGTATTGAATAATGATAAATATATGACGCGTTTGCACAGCTCTATCTATCGATAAAACGTTTGCGACAATTTTCATTACAGTAAAAGCTTTAGATTATGCAAAGACTAATTGGCTTAGATTTAGGGTAGATAGTATTTAATATTGCCTTTTAGCGACACAATTTCATTATGCAGTTGAAATTGTTAAATCATTTCTAAAGTATCACATCGGGGTGAGAAAAAATAATATGGGTATATTTTATTAGTAGGATTATCCTATGTATTTTACTGATGTATTACTGTTAAGTTTCATCAAATTCCGGACAGTAGTTTTTGCATGAAAGAGCAATAAATATGTATCAATCCATTTATCCTCCATAAATTGGATAGATTAGAATATTGGGAACGATTGAACGTTAAAATTGTATCACAACTCTTGTTAAGATTATGTCCTAAAAATTACGACATCCTTATGGAGTAATTCGATATAGTATACCATTTTTTTATGGTTTTCCATGCTAAATCAGCATTATAAAAATTAAAATTAAATTAAACAAAACCTTAATTCAGACTACAGTCCATAATTTTGTTAGTATTTTGGTGTTATTAACAATGGTACTTATGCGAGTAGGTTAGTATTGTTAGTTTATATAAATGATTTATTTAATTATACCCATGGCTGTCCCCACCCAGTGTCCCTGAAAGGGACAGTCCAATCTGGCAGCTATCATTTCATTTTTTTTTTTCATATTTTGCTTCTGCGAATTTAAACTGAGTAAAGGTCATTGTGAAACTATATACAATCAATCTGCCTTCTTTTAGCTACGTTAGAGCCAGTATTTTATGAACCGTGAACGGTAAGGACTGTCAACGTGGGTCTACAAATGACAGCCAGCACGTTGGTCCCAGCTATCGTTTGCAGCTTAACGTGCTTTCCGAGTCTCGGTAAGGCAAGTATTGCTTAAAGTTGAAGATTAACCCTTATGACAGTTATAATATTTAGCCACGAGCGCTAAATATACAAAACCATATAAAGCGACATGATTAAGAATAATTCAGACATCTAGCACAATGCTAGATGAAATGTAACGCAAGCTGAATGTGTTTGGGTCTTAAATATAATTAGCTTGCACGTGCAAAAGGGCCTATTAAAGTATTCAATAAAATGCAATTTAGATATTTAACGATATGCGCATGGGCCACTTTATTAGCAATTTGCCGACGTCATTGAGTCAGGGACTTGACCTCGTTGCTCAAAACTGTTTAGTATATACGTTTATGAGTTTATTGATTTGCAATAAACTACAAATTATAATAACTATATTCATTAGCATGGTTGACCATTTTCTATATTAATTCGTAACTAGCTGTTGATGGATGTGCCTGCGTGTAAGGGTTTAAGGCGTTTTTAACCGACTTCCAATAAAGGAGGAGGTTCTCAATTCGGTGGGTATTTTTTTTTATGTATGTACACCGATTACTCAGAGGTTTCGATTGATCCGATTTCTGTGATTCTTTTTTAGTTCGATGCGGTATACTTGCCATTTGGTCCCGTAAAAATTTGATTCAGTTTGGTTCAGACGTTTTTATTTTATGAGCATTTTTGTTTATTTCAATTTCTGCGTAGACGAAACTTCGTCCAAGTATCACCATTTAAAAGTGAAATATAAAGAAGTCGGTTAAAAATAACCTTAATTTCGGAAGGTTTTGGTTTTGTTTCTTTCACACTGACTTTCGAAATTAAGGTTATTTTATACTTTGTAGTGTTTTGTTTGGAAGTCGGTTATATTTTTTGTAAAAAGTTTTTTACCAGAGGTATGCGAAGATGCGTAGAAAAGGATGGGTTTATTAATAGCCAATAGAAACGCTTCATTTGCCGCCTCGCTCAGCGCAAGCGATTATATGGGTTCTTAAGAGGAAATGCGGACGGATAGACTTTGTATGTAAAAAGTCATAATTCGAGGTTTGGCTCTCGCCTGTTTCCTCCTCCAATATTGAACCGATTTAAAAGATATTTCATAAACAGAATAAAAAGGACATATACTGTGTCCCTATGTTTTCCTTTTTTATGATATATAAACCGTATAAGCACTAGAACCCTCAAAAAATTCTTAAAAATTGTCCGATTGATAAACCGCTGTCAACAGAGCCCTAGTGTACAAATTTGGCAACTATTTATGAAAAAATGAAAATATAGGGACACAGTATGCATCCTTCTTATTCAGTTTATGAAATATCTTTTAAATCGTTCCAATATTGGAGGAAGAAACAGGCGAGAGCCAAACCTCGAATTATGACTTTTTACTCGCTACGCAACCTCGCACATCTCTGATGTGAGAGAAACGCAGCCTAAGTCCAAGAAGAAAACCGAGAACGTACCTACTTCTGGCATAAAATTATCCTATTTCTTATACAAACCTGATTTACCCGTGTACAAGTTTCGTCTAAATTCGTTTAGCCATTGATCCACTCACATAAACTTTCATTAAAACACGCAAACTATCATATCTACATATACTAATAATACAAAGAGGTAACGTTTGTGAGGTTGTACCCGTAATCCCTAGATCTACTGAACCGATTTTGAAAATTCTTTTACCAATAGAAAGCCACGTTATTTGTGAGTTCCATACGCTATATATTAACCCCAAAAATACCCCCCAACGAAAAGTGGGCACGGGTCAGCTAGTTGGTAATATAAATAGTGTTTTTGCTTACTGGTAGAATTTTCTGTGATTATTAATATGTTATGGATGCGAGACGCACAAGACTTTTTGTTGTGGCGACACTTGGAGGAGGCCTATGTCCAGCAGTGGACGCCTTTCGGCTGATATGATGACAGTGATGTTGATTATTTTACTAGCCAAATTTTTACCTACTAAGGTTTATCAACCTGGATGAGGCTGGCACAGGAACGTGGAGATAGACGCAAGAAAAAAGAGATTTATGCTTATTAGTGGGGGAAGTCGGGCTGTGGATGATGATGATGATGATGAAGGTTTATTCTGCTGCCTAACGTTCTAGCTTAGGGAAATACCTTTTGTATTGTCATGTTATATTTCCAGAAATATTTTGTTAATTTGTATAATCAACCACAATAAGGGAAAAATCCAATGGGATTTTCCTGGAATTTGGTACTTTCGTCATTTGTGGATAAAATTAAACTAAGAAGCTAACCACTAGGTTAATTTGTCATAGAAAATAAATGAGTAGGTGCACAAAACATGGGTTATGTAAATAATGTAGGTAATTATCCTACTTTGTAATCAATTGGTGGTGAAAAACATAATGTTTTCCTTATGATTATTTGATTAATAATAATTATTATTCCTTTATTTCAGGCAACAGTTGCCCATACAAAATACAATTCACTTATAGAACAAAATTTAAAATATACTAATCCATGTAAATATGAACGAAGACACACGAAGTGACAGCGTCGTGTTACGCTGCGCGGTGTCGCGTAGCATAATGTACCAAAGATGAGATTATATTAACTATTTATAAATAACTAAAAATAACAAATACACTTACTAAACTTACAACAAACTTAAGTATAGCACCAAAATTTTAAAATCTGTCAGCTGGTAATGTGCCCAAGAGACTGGCGGCATTGCACGTTGAATGGTAATACGTAGTCTCAGCCCAAAGTAAAAGCCAGCGCTGGGTCACGGGAAGTGTTAACCAGCCGTTTAGAAATTAACAATAATGTAAACCAAATGTTGATGAAAATGATAACGAAATAGTTCTCTTCTATCACAAATGCCATGCCTGTAGACGGACAGACGGTCGATGGAGCAGACATGTGTTAGAGTGGAGACCGCGTATGGGCAAACGTAGTGTGGGACGCCCTGCGGCACGATGGATCGATGATTTAATGAAGGTGGCTGGCAGCGGATGGATGCGGACTGCTCAGGACCGGGATGGTTGGCGCTCTTTGAGGAAGGCTTACGTTCAGCAGTGGACGGCAATTGGCTGAAATGGTGATGATAACAAATACTATAACAGTGATCTTAGGCCCTAGTGAGAGTTTTTAAAACGTTTGCTTATGCCAATCGTATGAAAAAAAAGGATTTCTGTTATTGTCTCCGGAATACGCTTATTAAGTTTTTAACCGACTTCCAAAAAAGGAGGAGGTTCTCAATTCGAGGTTTCTCATCCGATTTGTGTGATTATTTTTTAGTTGTGATACTTGCCATTTGATCCCGTAAAAATTTGATTCAGTTTGGTAAAGTAGTTTTTATTTTATAAACATGTTTGCTTATTTCTGCGTAGATTAAAATTTCGTCCAAGTAAGTATCACCATTAAAAGTGAATGAAAAATAAAAATATTTTACAAAAAAATATGAAATAACCTTAATTTTGGAAGTCGGTGTTAAAAAACGAAGATACAAACCCAAAAACACCGACTTCCGAAATTAAGGTTATTTTATACGTTGTAGTGTTTTTTTTTTGGAAGTCGGTTATATTTTTTTGTAAAAAGTTTTTTCTTACAAATTGTCGTTTCATCGCCTACCATCAAGATAAATAGTGGTATCTCACCTTATGTTCGGCTATAATGTAGTCGTCGATGAGGCACGTTTGCCTAGGCGTAACCTACACACTTGATTTAAAGAAGTGAAACACAAAGAAAGGGTGTTATTATGCAATCATGGGCTTGGCCGACCTTATCCTACAAAGAAACTGAGCCCAAAGACCATTAAAAGTTTACTTCAGTCCATAGTTAAGAGAATCTCATTCTTAAAAAGCCCATGTTCAATTCTTCTTACCAATTTAACAAGAATTAAACCAAAAAATCTACTCATAAAGTCCACAGACCTATTAGCACAAACTACCCTCGTCCCCCAGTGCCGGTACCATGGCATCGTGACGTCACTTCCCCTAACCAGACGCTTCCGGAACTAAATTGAACTCTCGACAGGTGAACTTCATGGAACAATCGATTCGTGTTGTTCCATGCTTTGTAATCATTTGTTGGTGTTGAAGTTAATTTTAATGGTTGATAAAGTCGCTATAAAAATAACTATGAACAATTAAAAGGACTTAGGACGCAGTATGCTGTTGAATATATTATTGTAGTTGCACGGATCCATCATCAAGGTTAAGCAAGGCTTGTAGAGGTTAGTTCGTGCATGGGGCTCGTCTTTAACATACCTTTGAAAGCAAGGCATTTGGATTGCAGAATTTGTTCGAAAGGGTCACCGCAGCCCTAGAACGCAAAGGGCATTTGAAGGAACACGGATGGTTTTAGCCTGAGTCTGACACTCTCTTTTGCTCCACCCAGAGTGGAAGGAGTCAAAGTGTTGTCATTTGGAGATTAGTCAGAGCTTGACAACCAGTCTTGCTAAGAGACATCATGGAACCTATTGGGGAGGTCGAATAGGCATTAAATCCATGTACTAGTATTCAGCTCCATAAGGTTAAACTAGAAATCGAACCCAACAAACATAGTTGAGAAAAGGCTATGTTAATTGATTAACAGAGATGGTGATTGACTTCGCCGAAGATATAGGGTCTGGAAGCTCTGGGTTTGTCCCTATCTCATTCATCAATAATGGTGTTATATCGATGAATGGGTCACCCTTTCTTGCCTATCCACACATTTCTTTTTAACCCTGCAAAAACGATGGGGTGTTACAAGTTCGACCTGTTTAAAAAATGGGAAATCATCAAATGACTCCTCTCGCTCTGGGCGGAGCAGAAGGGGGTGTCAGACTCTTACTGACTAAAGCCCATCCGTGTTCCTCCTAATGCCCTTTGTGTTCCAGGGCCGCGGTGACTTTTTCGAACGAACTCCGCAAATAGGCAGGAAGATGCTGCCTTGGTTTAGCAAGAGCCTTTTTCCTACTTATGGGAAAAAGGCTAGGTAAATTGATTAACACAGAAGGCGATTGCCGTCTGGAAATAAGCCTCTATAGGTCGCCGAGGAGATAGGGTCTAGAGGTTCTGGGTTTGTCCCTATCTCATTCATGAGTAATGGTGCTATGTCGGCGAATGGGTCACCCTTTCTAGCCTTCTTCTTTAAAGAATCATCTTTTTTAAAGAATGGGAAATCATCAAATGACTCCTTCCGCTCTGGGCGAAGCAGAAGGGAGTGTCAGACTCTTACTAACTAAAACCCATTCGTGTTCCACTTTGCCCTTTGCGTTCCAGGGCCGCGGTGACTCTTTCAAATTAAGTCCGCAACCCGTGCAGGCACTGGCCCTAGAGGGCTCCGATCCACACAAAGTAGTAGTTAGCACAGACTCCACAAAGCATTTCCAACACCTCCAAATTACATATGCTCTAGAATACTGTATTTAAAAAGAACAAAATGATGCCTTGTAATTCCCAAACGTGACAAAACTCTTAAAGGTATTAAAGTCTAAAGATATTGTCACGATTGAAGTTGCATTTGAAGTGATTTAGATTGTATCTTGTATGATCGTGTGACGTTATGGCCGTCTAAGTTTCACTTTATGTAAATCACAGAACAAAATATACTGATATTGACATATTTTTGACTGTATCACGCGTGGTGTCAACGGTTTGGAAAAGACATGGTCTAGTTATAAGTTAGAGCCAATGTAATAAGCTCAGCCTCAGAATGCCTGTCTGTCTTTTCTAGTCATCATCAATCATTGTGTAGATTTTCCATTCAAGCATTTAGATGTTAGACTAGCTTAGAAGGATCGGACATCGGACATGAGCCCGGAAGGTTCTGACCAGCCCACAGGACCAGCCCCCCTACAGTGACGTCCCAATGTTCTGCTATGACGCCGTTGTGAGAGACTGAAACGGAGTAATACAGGATGTACAGCACTATCCCCTTTTCACAAAGGATTTATGATGGCAATGACACATCATAGTAGAGGGGCTGATGTTTGGACATACCCTGGCAGCGAGTCCTGTTTTTTTTTTAACATTAGATGCAATGCATCATTTTTTCGTTAGCAAATGTATAGAGGGATTCTTAAGCACCACTTCAATACGCTAGCTTTACTTTCTGCTTATGTTAGCACTCCTCTATGTGTTTCATAAAAACTAAGTCTCTTTCCTTCTGAACTCTTTCTCGAAAAAGTTCTTGATCCCCGAGTTTAATTAAAATCGATTCATTCACGTTCAAGACTTCAAGAGTACTTTATACTTGAAGTTTGTATGAAACACGTGAAAAGTACACGATTTTAACAAAACATAAGCGGCATATTTTTTTATTCCACCTAACCTCCCACAATAGATCACAATTCGCAGCTGTTCCGCGAACGGACCCAACTAGTTAATCATGTTCGGCATTTTTTACACCATATTCATGATATCGGTAATTCAGTTCACCCGCTGAATATTAACTAAGTCTCTCTGTGGGTAGCCGTATTTCGCTGTAAGTTGGAGCAGCAATAATATTAAAGCAATTAGGACTTATTACTCACTTTGATGTACCGAGGATCGAGGCTAATTGGTAAGTTAAGGCGATCGATCAGGGGTGGTGCTGCTTCGAGTTGGTTAAAAACATCTAGCAATTATTTTTGTTATGGATGTATGACTTGAGCTAAAATAATAGGAACACAAATGGCGTACAGTCCTCTAATTACGTAGTACACTTTCTTTTTGTCACAATTCTTTTATAAATTAATTAAATTAGACTGAATAGGTTACTTCTAGGCAAGCGTGCTCCATTGTCGACTACATCATCGCTTACCATCAGGTGTGATAGTAGTAAAACGTGCGATTTAAAAAAAATATCTGCTAAGGTAAGGGTATCACAAGGAATGTTGTTCAATTATCAAAATGAAAAACATTGCTTTTGATTGTGTGCAAATACCTTGCAGTAATTATGGTGGTCGTTGTCTGCTAAAATTTCCATTTGGCGCGAGTCCCTGCAGTACCGGTCGAAATCCAGTTGTAACCCATGAGGTAACGATAACATAGGGCTATTCTCAACCGATTTTCCGCTCATCAGTGAAAAGAATTCTATTTCATTTTAAATTTGACTCGAAGTCGTATTTATTAGTAACTAGCTGGCCCGCGCAACTTCGTCTGCGTCACATTTTTCATTACTGCTCCGCTCCTATTGGTGTTAGCGTGATGATATATAGCCTATAGCCTTCCTCGATAAATGGGCTATCTAACACTGAAAGAATTTTTCAAATCGGACCGGTAGTTCCTGAGATTAGCGCGTTCAAGCAAACAAACAAACAAACTCTTCAGCTTTATATATTAGTATAGATGTATTTTTATAACACAGCAATGTTTGTAATTTTTTACCGATTTTCCCATTTAATGTGTTTACTATTAATCAATTATAGACCATCTAAATTAAAAACCAGATCCACCTTTTAAAACATCCCAAACGGTAGTACCCAACTGTGCTTATGTAGTACCTACAAACAAAAACACAAAAACGAAATAATTTCAGCTGTAATTTTAATAATATACTAGTTGTACGTGCGCCTGTTATTAAAGCCAGGTAACAATTCTTACATATACGACGGGCAGGTGCGTACGCGCAATCAATTAATGAGTATTTCGCTTGTACTTGTAGCATGTAGCATGTTTAGTTCCGTCACTTGTTCGTGTATTATTTTTTCAAGGCAACAATGGCTAGGTGAGGCTTTGGGCTGCCGAAAAGAGTTTGCGATCTCGAGGTTGGTATTGTTCTCTATTTTTAAAGTATTGTTGTGTAAAATTTTAAAACGTTTGCTAGCTTTATCCCATTCTTTACCTGTACGAAGTTCAAGATCAGCCTGTTTCGGACATACAATTCGAATTGCAAGTTCATCCGGTACATAACATTGATGATTTTTTTTGTTACATATTCACACTACACTATTAATGCCTTCATTTACTTGTTATTAAGAATTTCTTTATTAGGTACCCTATTAACACCATCAAATTCATTTCTATGCTAAAAATGCTAAAACACCTTTTTTTGCCAAATCTACAGGACAACAATGTGAGCAATAAATATATCTATACCTACATAAATTACTATTTTTTGTGAATGGATACAATGGACATACTCGCACATAAAAGCTATTAAAACTTACAATAGTGTTAATTTTAATTTGATATGAATAATTAAAATGATGTATGTACTCGAATATAATCATTAACATTTTAATAACGACCTCATATTAATGTAAGACGTTCTTATTTCAACGCCATTAAGAACGTTAACAACTTTATAATATTTTATTAAAATGTTACAAACTATAATACACGGTTTGAAGGTAACAACCTATAATTACAAAAATTCTTAGAAACATACATTCTTAAAAAGAAATACCTTTGTTCCAGTAAACTTTAATATTTAGAAAATATTGCGGAATAGCGACCGCTGTTATAAACTGACCTCTGCTTAACAGTTGATTTAATCTAAGTGGGGGTCTTGATAAAATGGTGGTTGGAAAAAATTGCACGATTTTGAAAGCGTATTCTGATATAATTCTAAAGAAAACTAATTATGAATGAAGTTATCGTGTAAAGGTGTTGTTTCAAACGTACGTTTTGTAATTACGCGCATTATGCATTTTCTAGCTGGTAATAATCCTAGTCATGCTCTATGATTATTAAAATGAGGATACGTTTGAAAAATATAATCGAATAACGTAATTTGTATGATAGGTAATAGATACTAAAATAGCCCTCACTCTTGCAGTTATTTTAAACTAAATATTAAAATAATTAAAAAGGAATATCTATTTGAAAAATCTAACTTAATTTAGCGCAGATGCTAAATAAAATTACCTTTGTGGATTACAATATTCTGTAATATTCACCGGTTTATAAAAAAAATCATTTTAATGTTTAATAAAAAAATAAACTTGTTTTATTATCATTTACCATACCGTAACTATTCAAGTTAACACTTCAAACTTTTAACATTTTCTCTTAATATTGTGAGTTGTGACGTAAGCGCTTGCAAAAGGGACTTAAATAAATTCAAATCTAATTTAAAAAATAAAGACTAAATACAGTAAGGCGCAGGTACAAAGGCTCGTATTAACCGTAAATATCACAAAGACAAGGGGACAACCCTCGAAAGACACCATGTCCGAACGTTTATGGTCTACAATCAAATTATTCAAAAACACGGCTCCTTAACTATCACCACAATAATTTACAACCAAAACGAAAACATTCTAAAAATCCAAAGCATGCGCACGGAATCGAAAAACAAACATTCTGATATTCAGAAAATCTTGACTCTAAATAAAGTGCTGATAACTTAACAAATGACTTATGTTTCTGGAATTTAAAGTACTGAACTAACGCAAAAAGATATCAACCCTTTCATGATTGAAATAGGGGTTAAAATCATTTGTTTTCAAAAAGGATTTTACACAGTGACATGGATTTAAAAGTGAGAGTTATCACGGGGTCCCATTTGAGGCGCACGCGCGGTCCCTTGCACTAAAAATAAATAAAAAAAGGATCACTTATGAAGCTCGTAAAAATAATGCCGTCTGACCATTACACAATGGTTGATGGAGGGACTCCCGTACTAGCTCCGTGATAAGGGATAGTGGCCAGCAGTTGAAGAATGTCAGGTTCGTAAAATAAAGTACCATAGAGCTGAAGTCACTCGTAAATACTCCTTGTAGGTGAGTAACTATATCTCTTGCAATTTTGTTGGGGCTTTAGATGCGGCCAACGATGTCCCGACAGGACAAAGACTTGAACCTCAGTGGCTTGAAGATCACTTGAATCCCAGTTGTCAATAGATTTTCTACGGCATTCGGGATCAGTCTTGGCAAGTTGTAGGTACTTACTATGTTACCCAATTGGTGGGTTGTGGAGGCAAAAAGGCACTTGCTCCGTAAAATAGTGGTACTCAGCTTTACCCCCTGTATTGGTTTAAACCACAACTGGACGAACTGGACGCCTAAATAAGTTGATAACAAAAGTTCCAGTTGTACTGGGAAATAATCCTGAAACAAAGGTTAGGCGGATGGAGCTTGTTACAGAAACTGTTATAAGACAACGGTTATTAGTAGACACAATGGAGAAAACCTTGTTTTGAACTGTAATGAATAGAGTATAGGAAGTAAGTACAACTGTTGGCCTAAAACCAATGATGCATGTAAGATTTTGATTTAATATAAGACTTTAGTTATTATTGCTAATGAAGAAACAGAAATGGTACAGGTAGCTCACAAATCATACATACCAACTTCTACGAATAGGGGTAAAATAAAATAACACTGCAACTTACAACACCTACCCTCAAGAAAAACTGAAGATCATACGTAATAACAACGTAACTAAACAAATAAAATCACATAACAACCACATCAGAATAATTTCCATCGCATACAGGAAATTAAATGATGTAAAAAATGTACACACAAACGTAATAGAATGTGTATAAAATATTGTAAAATGAATGCGTCTGATGACTGCCGCCGCCATCTTGGATTCTAGGTCTCATCGCAAGCGGGCGGAAATTGGCGGGAATCGTCAGTGCGATGCTTGATGACCATTTTCTTTGTCTTTGGAATATGTTTAATTAATGCTGTCTATGCATAAAATTGATAAACGTTTTTTGAGTGTTATTTAAGTCTGCATAGATTTAAATCAATAGATGATATTGATGACTTTGTGATCTTAGTCTTTCCATTTCCTGGATATTTATCGGCTGTCATTACTGTTGCCAATTTGGGGTGTCTGTTAGTCTCGAGATGGTCTATTAGTAAAATGACCCTAATTTAATTAAATAGAGACCACACAAAAAACATAGGCAACGAAAATAATACTGACGTTTATGTACTTAGTGCTTGTATCGATTGACTTGAATATGAATACAATTGTACTATTTCTAAAGTGAATTGAGCTTTCGAATAGGACTATTTTTTTTAGTAATGTAATGCAATTACATCCTCAATATCTATGGGTTCAAATTATTATTGCTTATTTGGAAATGGATCGTCCTATTGATATCTTTTGGTGCTATCGTTATTACTAGAAAATATACATAACATTATTGGTCACCAAAATTAGACAACATTTTCCTACAAATGTATTGGGTATTTTCGTTGCTCATTTCCTTGATGTAGGTTATATTCAATTCAATCACTATTTTTATATAAGTATGTCATCAATGTAGGCAAATTGCTTTCAATCCTTAATTTGTAAAGAACCATCATCATTGTTTCAACTGTATGGAAATGATAATCCATATCCTAGGGTCCACAGTTACTTCTAAAGGTCTCAGAATATGTCTATGGAAAATCTATATACTCAATGGGCATTTGGTAAAAGTTGTCGATGTAGACAAAGACTAACTAACTTTCGGCTCAAATTTTGATTGAAATTGTGATGTTCAAAAGATTTCAGCAAACTTCAAATAAAATCGCGGCATTAGTCCAAATCGCTGCCGCTGCCACCTCACTTGTTTTCCGGTAATTTAAAGTACAAGATGCAACATTAACAGATAAGCAGAAATAAAATAAAACAAACAGCTCTCCGGGTAATTTGCTAGCAAATGACGAGCCTTATCTACCTAATTAAAATGCGATTTGGCACAGACTACATGAACGTCGACTTACGTGATTGTCACACTGCTTCTGATAACAATCACTTGATTATTGTTCTTCTGTGCTGTGTCCTTTCCGTTGCGTTATGAATTATTATGAGTGTCAAGAGTGCACATAATGAGAGCTAGGCTTGTAATTAAATACAATTGCGATGTTAATAACGTCGCACATTTGTTTTGATTATTTACTGTAATTAACTTTTTATTGTCTTTTGTTGTGTTAACTAGAAGTGGCTTCTTTGGATATGTCTCGGTGATTTTACTGTCAATGCAAGAGTGAGCAGGCATCTTCTGACTCGCGCGCTCTTTCGTAGATCATTTTCTTTCCTTGGCTTGCCATCGGGCGAGATTGAGGTCAAGCAACAGCGGCTTATAAGCAAAATAAAACTATTTTTGAATTTATTTTATTTGCATTTCCGGAAAAATACAAACAGGTCATTAATATGTTTACAATTTAACCGATCTATTTCAGGAACATTAATCTGTCTAAATTGAACTAAATCAATTAAGTTTTTATTTCGATTCTTGGTGTTTTTACACCATTTAAATTTATTTTCGTTTGTTAGTATGCATTTCAAATAAATAGCAATTTAAAGCAACAATGCGTTATAAATAACCCAGTCTATTTAATTTAGAGACTGGGTTATGCTTACTAAAATATCTAACAATTCTAATGCTTTTGTTTAATGAGGTTTTTCTATATTTACTCTTGAGTTCTTGTAGCAGTAACAACATTGGTTCCTATAGTTTTAAAATAACTGTAAAATCTGAAGGCAAATTTAATACATACAAAAGGAACGTGATTTGATTCAACACGAATTGAAATTTCTAAACGAATGTTGAGGAACTATCACCACTAAAAATCTTATAAGATGAAAAAGCATCTATTTACATGTATATACATTTTTATTTGTTAGCCATACGTCTATGAATCGACATTTGTTGGACCACAAAAAACACATAATAAGCATAATCACGAAATCAACCCTAAAAACTTTCAACCCTTACTAATTCATGTACGGAACCCACAATAAGAATCAATTTGTGGCACCTCACTAAACGCATGGCCGTCGAATTACAGGCCTTTGTGTCGTTACATCACTATTAGTTCGGAATACATTAGATTTTGTTTTTTATTTTAGTTCGTAAGCAGTATGGTAGGTCTGGACAGATGGCTGAATATGAGCATGGCTGTAAAAGCGTGTTATCCTAATATATAAAATTCTTTCGTGACTGAGTGAGTGACTGACAGACAACGCACAACCGAAACTACTGGTCGTAAAAAGCTGAAATTTGGCATATAAGTTCCTTGAGAAGTGTAGGGGAGCACTAAGAGAGAATTTCCCGAAATTCCTACGGGAACGAGAAAAAACGGGATATGCGCGTACGCATTTGCGGGCATAACCTAGTTTCAATATAAAGCGATAAAGGTTGGTTTTGATTAACTTTGGATAGAATTTCTTTAAACACCCCATTCGGTCCTACGACTGAGTAAAAGCCTCCCCAAGTTCTTCAGGGAATTCTTTTCCCGCGTCACCAAGTACCAACGCTGACGGTACGCGTCCAGTGCGTCTACCATGAGTTTTATCAAACTATACTCGCTAGCGACTGTAGTTATAAAATTGTGTGAAAACTTTTAAAAAACAAGTTTCAAATTTTTTTTTTTAGTTGTTAACTAAAGTTTTAATTGCAACTTGATTGCTTGTTAGTTAACAACTTAAGCAAATAAATGAAACACTTGTTTTTTTTAAGTTTTCACACATATTTTTAACTACAGTCGCTAGCGTGTATAGATCGATAAAACTCATGGTAGACGTACAGGTCATCTCGCCACCTCCCTCTTCTACGGCACCGTCCGTCTTTAGGTACCCATCGTGTGTAGAATTTTGCCCAACGGTCACACTGCATGCGGCTAATGTGACCTGCCCAATCCCAATTGAGCCTACCAGCCTTCTTACTCACGTCAATTGTTCCCATTTTGGCACGCAGTTTCTTTATTTTCGAACTGGCGTCTTCTGAAGCCAATTTTTCACTTCAAAACTAATTAAATGGAACCAAATTATATTAAAGGCTTGCACATCCACTTGCAAATTAGAAAAAGTTGTTATGGTTGGCACCAAATAAATTTGCAATAATTACATTGCCCTTTCCTTAATTTCTCTGCGTAGGTACACGGACAATAAATTTTATGAATCGTTTTTCATTAGATACGATAAAAAGTAAAGGATCACGATAGATGTTGATTCAGGAGTTCAGGACAGCTTTATGTCATTATTTCAGTACAGTAGAATCCGTTTACTATGACTCCGCCTATACTGACCAACCGCTTAATATAAGTTAATACAGTGCGAAGTTTATTTCCATATAAAACTCTTAATAAAACTCGGGTAAAATGACTTCTTTATTGACATGTCGCTTGTTATGACGTATTTTTTTTAAAATATGTTCGGTTACATGGACTGTCATGATTCGTTTGGGCTCCTTATTTTGATTGATCTCTCGTTTTTGGTTGGATTTATATAAAGATACATACCATTTGTAGTATTTATCTCTATTACACCAAATACTTTAAAAAATGGAAGTTATTTATTTTCTAAGACTATGCTTTGTATGACGTCCGCTTAGTATGACGTCTTTGTCACTTCCCTTCAATTTCATTGTAAGCGGATTCTTCTGTACTTCTGTCAATAAATGTAGATGAGTCAATGACCGTTAGTGCATATTTATCTGGTTTCCACCATAGTACCCTTTGAAGGTAGCCGTCATTGCACTTAAAATTCATGAAACACACACAAATTGCCCTCAAAAAAACCTACACAATTGAATTGAAAACATGAGTTCAAAAACCACATTTATTTAACCCTTACATCAAAATGGCGACAAATAATTAGTAAGCCATTAAGCCCCCACGCTTTGGGAACCAAATGGCTTTTTTTCGCCAGCCAAATTGCCGTGCACTGAACTATCCAAGTATTAAAACCACATTAGTTACTGCTTAGCGTAACAGTTGACGATTATGCTCCCGTATGATCGAATTATGAAGGTTTTGGGAATGATTATGGTGTCAAGCTTAAGAGGGACGAAAAGGGGACTAAAGTTGTTATAAAATGTTATTAAGAGCCCTGACACAGAATTGCGTTTTCACTCACAAAACTGCTGACTTATCGCATTATGTAGAAATTAGGCAGTTGCAATCACGTATTAATTTATTTAATGAATATTTATTAAATTTTCATTTCTTATGAACTTATGGTTTATTTTGGTATACATTTTACGTAATAATATTAATGTATTAAGGAGAAATTTACAGTTAATTCTGAGCGTTATTGGTAGTTTTTATGGATTTGAATAGGATTTTTTTAAGGATATTCCATTCTTATTTCAATTTCTGAGGCCGCTATGCATGAAACCACTATATAAGGAATATTATAATATATTTTTCATTTCATTTCGTTACTACAGTAGTTCAATCCACGAGCTCAAAAAAGTGCCGTCGCGCTTTTAATGAGAAACTTACTACGGAATTTTGGCTTTTTACAAATAGAAAAAAGAAAAATGCGAAAAGTGAGGCTGCTATGTTCAATACTAATAACTATTCTCAACTACCCAATAAGCCAAAGTTGTTTAAATATTTCAGTTTCTGAGAATAAGAAAGCCAAAGTCATTTTACGCAATAAACACAGTCAAATTGTGGTGTTGTGTGTGTTGTGTTGTTGTTGTTGTTGTGTGTTGTATCTCTTGGTCTGATTTTTTTTTTAATTTGAATTTTGAATTTAATAGGCCTCTTAAGAGTCAGCAACAACTTGAACTGCTTTCATGTAATCTTATTATGTTTTCAAGTACTTGGGTGTCTTTCACCCTTTACTATTTGGGACCTCCTTACGTTCCCGTAGGCCAAGAGGGTCATGGCTCGAAAATTTTCAAACTCACTTAGCTAGCTCTTGCATTTTACACTGTCATAATAATTAGAGTTACATTTCTGCGTAAGTCGACAACGTACCCTACACGTGTTATAATTTTCGGATTAGTCCCATCTCATCTCCTTCCCATCTCTTCTTCTATGCCTATGTTATAGAGATGGGATTTTTTTTGTACGTATATACAATAGGAAAGAGATGGAAATGGTGGGACTAAGCCCTATTTTCGACCTGGCTTTTGCTCGCTATTACATCTTCTTTGTTTTTGTTGAGAAACGGCAGTTTGGTGTCATATTGAGCAAATAGAAGAAAATTGTACCCTTTACAGGAGAACTCTACTCGGTAACTCTTGGGCCCTTCTCCATACAAACGCATTACGCTGTTTTTTTCGTAGATAATGCTGCTAGAGCATTGATTTTTTCAAAAAAATCAAGATCAAATTAATACGTGCCTCTATCAGTTTCTTTTTTCAAAACATATTTACTTAAAGAATTATGACAATCCAAAAACCCGAAAAACCAGCCCGTTTTTACCGCCACGTTCAGACGACTATCAGACAAATTTGATAAGTTTATAACAAAAAAATTAAAAATAGAAGCATAGATCTAGTCTTTCTCTAAACTTTGATATCTAAGTTTTATAGATCAGTCCAGTTTTGAAGAAGAAAACAGCGGAGTACAAAACGTCTTTCGGTCAAGGTGGTGGTTTAATTGGCAAAATCAGTCTGCTGCAGTTGTCGCTTTCGCACTTTACTTGATAGGGCACAGTGCGACGCATCGGCAATAGTTTCTTCAAATACCTATTTTTCAAATTCCTCGGGACTAGAGTCCCCTCTTAAAGGGAAATCATATCCTCTCTGAAAATTATTTCATCAACAAACTGAACTCGAAAAGTCATCATTACACAAAATGGCGTCCGCTGATCCGATTCTAAAATAACGCTCTCTTCACACAATCATTGCGAAATTAGACCTCTTTCAGACGCTGTCGAAACAATACAATAATCACATAAAATTCGATCGAAAACCAATCCAATCTGGACTTATCATAACAATGATCGAAGAAATAACACTAATAACATCGTTATCAAATATATTATTACCCCTGTTATTGGATTAATGGCTCCCAAAATTGCTTAATAATGTACAACCATAGTAACTATTGTTTGAAAGTTTGTTATAGCCTATTGGCTTTCGTAATATCACTTTATTGGGGCTATAAAAATAGTTGGAAGATTAGGCATTCGAACTAGGTTTTTGATTGGCTGTATGAATATTGATCTATGATTTTTTGTATCTTATTATAGCGATGTTGCAATGTGGTAGGTATTTACCTATAGTGCCTAAAAGCTAATATGGTAGATGGACGCGAGTGATCGAGAAAATTCAAGGTTTTGTTATTAGAGACTAGCTGACCCGCGCAACTTCGTCTGCGTCGCAATTTTCATTACTGCTCCGCTCCTATTGGTCTTAGCGTGATGATATATAGTCTTTAGCCTTCCTCGATAAATGGGCTATCTAACACTGAAATAATTTTTCAAATCGGGCCAGTAGTTCCTGAGATTAGCGCGTTCAAGCAAACAAACAAACAAACTCTTCAGCTTTATATATTAATATAGATTAGCGACCTGACTCGGTTTTAACGACAAGGTATAACACAAAGATTTTTTGTTTATTTTTAAGTTCAATATTAATCCCTCCGGAATAAAATCCTCTAGCAAGATGATCGTGAGATCAGCATCAAATTGCTTGCGTTGTTTAGAAAATCACAAACCACGAATAGACACGAAAAGTGTCTGTAAAATTTTATTTTGTAAGTCACATTGATATAATTACTTACCACTGAAAGACCACGTTGTCTTAAAAGTCCTCTTTGAAACTGAGAAAGAAAAAAATGAAAAGTATAAAAAAGCTACGATCTGACCAAGAATTAAAGTTTATTTATTTATTTATATATTTATTCCTATGCAAATTCTTGGTCGGGTCGTAGTTTTTTTATACTTTTAGTTTTTTACGCAGACAACCTTTACTCCAGAATCTTAACTTTGGTAAAGTTTTGCCATTCATATAGAACGAGACGTTGCAATAGCTATAAAATATTATGTGTTTAATTTTATGTAGGCACTCTAGATTATATTAAAACTCGTAGTTATAAAGTCTGAAGGAAAACACATTTTTTCCATCCAATAATAAAATGTATCAATAACAAGGTACCTACTTTAATGTGCTTTTAACATTAGAGCATAGAAAAACTAAAACAGCAAGTAGGAAAAACTAAACGCAAAGCAAAATATTAAAAATACATTTATTATTTTTAATCTGTAACACAGTCACGTGCTCTCCGATATGTAATTTCAAATTTATGATTTTTATAAGTTACAACGACTATTAAAATGAAATGCCAACTCTTTTATTAAAACTACATGGTAAAAATTAACAACGAACATAATAATAAATAAATAGTTCGTGCCAGGAATTAAACGTAATTCACACTTTCTATCCCCAAGTGCTAAGTGCTTTTGAATAACTATGTTTTTAACACGAGTTTTCTATATCATACGTTGGTGAAAATGTTAAACCTGAAAGTGTCGCTTATTCGTGTAAAATCGTGTGAAAATGAAATATAGAAGACATTACAAGTAACACGAAGCTTAACTTAAAAAAACTGGCCAAGTGCGAGTCGGACTCGCGTGCAAAGGGTTCCGAACGAATATAATTTGAAAATGTTATTTTAACACTATAGTCTTCTTTTAGGTTTTCCTGTAATATATAGGTAAAGATCTACTATCTCCATTTTTTTCAACATTTTAGGCTCAGCAGCTTCGGAGGTAATGGGGGAGTAATGGTAATTTTTCGTCTAATTTCTTGAATAACTTCAAAACAATTTATTTTAAAATTATGAAAAAAAATATAATTAAAGCTTTCATTAAGCCCTTTCATTTGAAATGTTACACGATATTGTTCAAAAAACTTTTTTTTTTTAATTTTCTAGTTTGACCCCCAAAAGTGACCCCCATACTAAAAATTTAATAATTTACGTAAGACGTCCGTGTTTGGGTCACAGAAGTCCGTATGTCTTCCAAATTTCAAGAGAATCGGTCTAGTGAAGCCGGAGAAAACTAACTGTGACAGACAGACAGACACCCGAGTGATCCTATAAGGTTTCCCTACCTGTATTTAATTTTGGATTCTACGAACGGGTCTAGAAAACATACTGGTATTCAGCTCCATATGATTAGACTGGATGTCGACCGTAGCATAGGCAGGTGATGTCGAAAATAGGTAAATTTAGTTCTAGCAGCTTCCTTATATTCGTGGACTATTGGGTGAATATTTTGATGGACCTCTCAAAGCTTCCATAAATTAATTTTCCACAGAATTACCTTACCAATTACCTTACCAAAAAACACATTTTTATTGACGCAGCCTGAAGTCCATTACGTCTTAATTCAAAGCTTCTTCCTTTAAAGACCCCAAGTCGATAAAGAAGCTTTCCCCACGTTTCAGGCAAAGGAAACGAGGAAATAACAAATAGGAGTGTAAAAGTACAAATAGAAACAACAAAAGCTAATCGCGACTAATCCGTCCACACGTAATAACCTCATTTGATCGAGGACCCCAAAATAAGTCATTACTTCGCTGACCTCCGCAGGATTGTATTATACACAGAACACGGAATCGCCTAGAGATGCCATGACTTATAATAAACTAGCTGTCCCGCGCAACTTCGTCTGCGTCACAATTTTCATTACTGCTCCGTTCCTATTGGTCTTAGCGTGATGATATATAGCCTATAGCCTTCCTCGATAAATGAGCTATCTAACACTGAAAGAATTTTTCAAATCGAACTAGTAGTTCCTGAGATTAGCGCGTTCAAGCAAACAAACTAACTCTTCAGTTTTATATATTAGTAAGTATAGATAGTGCGTTAACCGGAAGATTGGGTTGGCTGTCATAGCCATAGTCTTATTGTGAATGTAGATCAAATTATAAGAAATACATACGAAGCTCAACTAAAAAACAATGTATTTATTATTCTATGAACAGGTCTAGAAAAATACTAGAGTTCAGCTGTATGCGGTAAGACTCGAAGTCGAGTCGATGATGTCGAAAATAAAAAAGCTGCTAAATGACCATATTTTGATGAAACTTAGGTACTTTTTCACAGCATTCTCTCAGCGAATGCGATTGTCGAAATGCCAAAATATAAGGAATAGATCACGTGAAATTTCGACAGCGTTTGTCAATCCCATATATTTTTGTCGTATTGACAACTGCCGTCGCCACGCTACCATTGACAGCATGTCACTTGTCTAAAGCCTCTGACCAAAAGTTTTGGTTGGCTGTCATAGCCATTGTCAGAATTATGGCCGTTAATTGAATGGAGTAAAAGTAGGGAATGTAACTCTGTCTGTCTGTCACGCTTTCACGCTAAAACAACTGCACCGATTTAAATTGATACACAGATAGTCTAGAGCCTGAGAAAGGACATAGGATACTTTTTATCCCTAGAGACTAAGCGGACGAAGCCGCTGGCAGAAGCTAGTTACTCATATTTGTGAAGCGAAAAGAGACAAGTATAGGCTGCAAAATCGCTTAATCTCTTTTAATTCTGTAAAAGCTTTGCTCCCATTGTAGTCCTAGTAAGTGCCGCCGTTTAGACGTGAAGTTACTTTCACATTTATAATATTAACTACAGATAAGGTATTTGTCTGGATGGATTTGACAATACCGTCTCTAGTAGGAACCACCGACATTATTCCCAACTCTATGGTAATACGTCTATGACTCTATAGTCTATGTTAATGGCCGCCAAGCACGGATACAGCGAGTGCCACAGCAATAACAATTTAATATTTATAGACATGTTACATGGTTGTGGACAAGAATTTCCAACTTGTGAAAAGGGAAGCAGAAAAGATGATGAACGATACTTCGTTAAGTAGAGTAGGACATGTTGTTAGCGGGGTAATGTTGTAGAACCATGTTGTGTTTAAATTTATGAAGTACATGTACATTATATTAAGTATAGAGGAAAATAGGACTGAAAATTCTCGTGTTTCAGCGATAGTCAACCCAGAATATGCTCAGTGCATTATAAAGCTTCTGCAAGCTTTCATCTGCAGCGATGATGACATTTTAAAAGATTTATTAGTTACAAAGTCTACTTATGTCTATGAGACATATTTCGATTCGTAAACTAGAGATATTTATGTTTCTGGCAAAACTCTATAATCAGAGTGACCTAACAACGGAAAGAGACAAAGATTCCGCTCAAACATTTAAGTAGAAACACAAGTTTCTGAATATAACTTAACTAGTTGATCCGCGCAACTTCGTCTGCTCCGCTCCTATTGGTCTTAGCATAATGATATATAGCCTATAGCCTTCCTCGATAAATGGGCTATCTAACACTGAAAGAATTTTTCAAATCGGACCAGTAGTTCCTGAGATTAGCGCGTTCAAGTAAGCAAACAAACAATCAAACTCTTCAGAGTATACATTCAAACTCAAAGCCTCAATTTCAACAAATATGTAGTTTCACAGGCCCTTCTAAATTGTTAGGGATACAATCAGTCATTCAGAAACTTTAAGTCATTTGCACGTTCCGAAACGGTATATCTACAGATATATCTATGCTTCTTGACAATATATCTATACTCTATACTAATATATAAAGCTGAAAAGTTTGTTTGTTTGCTTGAACGCGCTAATCTCAGGAACTACTGGTCCGATTTGAAAAAAATCATTCAGTGTTAGATAGCCCATTTATCGAGGAAGGCTATAGGCTATATATCATCACCCTAAGACCAAAAGGAGCGGAGCATTTATGAAAAATGACTCAGACGAAGTTGCGCGGGTCAGCTAGTGCAATCTGCTTTTATAACTCCCGTCCTTAGTGGCCAGTTACATACGACTTTCGTGAGAGGACAGGTACTCCAGAAATTTTATGCTTTTCGCTCCTAGCACTGAATCTAATAACTATAAACTTTAACTTTCATTATTAAGTTATTTTACTTCGACATTTACAGCTCGCGTGGGCTGATATTATTTCGCTCTTATACGCCTTTTATCTGTTTGCTATAAATTTTAATAAACGTTTCTATTATTAATTGCTATTGCGATGCCTCCTCTTTTACGCACACCTTATTCCTCATCAACGAAATAAAAAAATCGTCATTTATTTAAACTATGCAGAAAAATATGCACTTTTTAAACATAAAAAAAAACCACGAAGAGAGTCCTCCAAACACCCGCCTTCATCTCTTCCTAGTGATTTTTGTCTGGCCACTTAAATTACAGACACTTAAATTGCATAGGGAGTCCTATGCAATTTAAGTGTCTGTAAAATAAATGTTTTGATTTGAATAGGGTATTTTACTAAAAAAATGTAATTAGTCCGTCAGATAGATTTCCTAAAAATATTGGACACGTATTTTTTTCTTTTTTCACGTTTACAAAAGATGAAGACGATATAGTGCGTTGAAAACACGCGTGACGTCACTATGATGGTACAATTTTACCAAGCCACATGACGTCACGCGTGTCTTCAACGCGCTGTATCGTCTTCTGTTCTTCTTCTTTTTGTTTACGTGAAAAAAGAAAAAATACGTGTCCAATATTTTTTGAAAATCTATCTGACGGACTAATTACATTTTTTTAGTAAAATACCCTATTTGGAACAGAATGCATAAGTTGAATTTACATTCATTACCATGTCATTCGTAGACATCTTTCGTAAACAAAGGAGGATTTAAGTGCATGCTGGTCCTAAATCTTAAAAGTAGCAACCAGAGTTCAGAAGATAATTTTCCAAATGGATAATTTTACAATCTGAATGTAAGTACCACATGAATCTCACTGCGTCTTCTAAGATCACGACAAGATCTCGTATTTCTATCCCAAATTATGTCATCAAATGTAAAGCAAATCGCGCTAATGTTGATACAATTATAATGACATATATTATAAAGTTATTTAGCGAGCAATTAACTTGAAATTATATACACATTACGGGAAGACGTACTGCTTGGGCTACTTGAACCGCATCCGGCGCGAGCGCAACAAAAAGTGTGCCTATCTAGTGCGTACGCGCAGAACAAACCTCAAATGGTTTCTTTTGCTGCTTTCAATGTAAAATGTGTTTGTATTGCTAGTCGTTTGTGATTGTTGCAGAGGGGCGCAACATTTTATACGCACTGCACCTAATTTAGCGAAGTTTCCAATTCAATCCCGCAAAAACACAATAGTGGAAATTTAAAATGAAATAGCCTTTTTGATAAGTGTAACGACTATCCTAAATGTATGACGTGACGCTTTAAATTGGACCCCATTAAAATAGCGTGCCACACTTTTTACCGACCGCCGATTAAATAGCAACTTCGTATATTGCCAGTTAAATTCTTAATGGTCACGAAATAAATCACCTGAATGATTTACTGTATTTGTTTATTTATGCGTTATTTCAAAGAAATCGATATTTCATCCGATTTGCCATAGTTAATGCGCATCAAATGTGTCTTTAAGTAAATCGCGTTCTATGAAATGATTAATAGAGTAAAAAATGTTGCAAATCTCTGTCTGGTACGTGGCTCGTGTCACCGCGGCTGCGCGCGCGCCGCTCCATTTCACTCCGCTCAATGGACGACCATTCAAATTGCCCACAAACCGCCATCTTTGTTTTTATGTACCCTCGTTTTTCCGTTCTTTCAGTAATAGTTGATTAAACTTGAGTTCGATAAACTTTGTAATCACTTGAACTGGTGTTCTCAATTTTCGATCATTAGGTGACTCCACATTTTTCTTTCCACCGGAACACCCACATCACATCACCTGACGAAGGATACTTAACATATTGATGATCTATTTAGTTCCACCCCAACCCCTCCTCATTATATCAGAAATCTAATTTCAGCAAGTTGCCGGAACACATGCCCAAATTCGGGAAGGATTCGACTACGCCAATTTGGCGGACAAAGATGTTCATCAGAAACAATGCAGAACCGATTTGTACATAATGAATTTATGAGTTAACAGATTTCCACCGTTCGGCTGGGTCCTCTGGGAGCGGAGCGGAAACAATGAGACAGCGATTGCCGCTATAATTTCATAGTCGATCCGTTAACAATATCTCAGTGGTGATAAAAAAGTGATTTAGTATTATTAGGCGGACGATGCGGCGGAGATGCGAACGCGGAGAATCGATTTGGCGTCTCTGCGTGAAGTTTGTTTAGCGGAACGGTAGCGGGCGGCGAGGCAGGGGTGCGGCGCGCGGGCGACGCGACGTGCGCCCGCGCGCGGCACGCCCGCTCCAACCTGCATTACAGCCTATAGAATCTTTATTGGACTACATTTAGTGACGGTTTAGTAAATAGTTCAGCTTGTTTTTCACCGGCTTTTTAACACTGCATCGCTTCAGCACCGACTGTTTTAACGGTCCCACAATTTAGCCTCGTAACATTATTACCACTGTCGTTGTTCAAGATAAACATCTATAATGTAATTTGGAAAATGAAATTATCATGTCCGTAAATGACATTGAGGGGTTGGAAGTAAATGAGGTGGCGTTTCGTGTCTAAATTCACGTAGCGCGCGTTAACGACAGTAAAAATAACAATTATAAGGGTGAGATCCCTATCTGTGTAATCGTTTCAGACTAATTCCGGGCGATAGCTTCCCGTTAATATTCTGTTTACACTTGTAACATTACGAGACTACATTAAAAAGCTCAATTATATACCAACACTGAATCTGGGTTTAAATTATTGTAATTACAACGAACCCTTGATTTTAGATGTCGTAGATAAGTTTACATCCTGTTTTACAATCCATGTTATTTGTGTAGCTAATGTCAGCCTTTGCTAATTGTTAATATTAGGTATTCAACATACATCTAAGTGTAATTTAAAAAAATAATCTCACTCTTCACGGTAGGTAATTGTGGATAAATCATGAATTCACAAAATGAGTCTATAATTATATTCCCAGACTTTTACAACGCTAATGTACCAACAATTTGCACGATTTGAAATCTCAGTGAATCTAAATAATCAAAACTATATTATATTACATGCCGGTAACAATAATATCAGTAATAGAAAACGAATCTCCGGAAGAAGATAATAAAAATGTTCCCGAAATGTCTCATGATGACAATCTCGACTTCCGGACCACACCGACAGAGGTCTTCGCTCTGTTATTAAATGCCGACTGTGTGTTGACTCGCCGCCACGTGTCATCAACTTAGAAACCGCAAAATATAGACCAACATACTGATGCGATCGATAAACCCAAAGATTTTAACATCCTCATTGATATAAGGATGAAAATGGACCAAACTTTATTAGCTAATAATAAATACGAAGCAATCATAGCTCTAATTCACACCACAGACGAAAAAAAAACAACAAAGCTTCTGGCGCCTTATCATTAGCAACTTCCGAAAAGGGGCACAGTTTTTTCATCGTCTATCGGCTGAACCTCAAAAGGACAACAAACTGACAAATTGTACCAACAAACAATGCTCAAAGCAAAAAGGGAAGCTCCCTCGAAAATGAATTAGTGGTGCCAACAAAGAAAAAGCTTTACGTAAGCGAGTAATTGCCTACTGCAACTCTTTTGTTGTTCGCAATGACAATGAGGCATAATGATAAAGGATTCATTATTTGTCAGTGTCCTTAATGCCACCTTTCAAATATTTCACTCGAAATTGAAACTGCAATTGATAATGAAAGCTTCGCTTAACAATCGCGTGTGTAAGACGGTATGAATACAGGAAAGGAACGAAGCGGTCAGTTAAGCCTTTTTGTGCTTGTATCGAGCTTAATGCGGAGACATTGTGTAAGTTAAACAATCGAGGATGAATAATTATCCAGTCGAGGCATCAAAATCCTTTTAACCATTTCAATTTTCTTATCAACAAGGACTAAATCGAACGTCAGTCGTCAAGCAAAATCTCCGAAAATAAATTAGTTAATGTGCATAAAGTGGTCGAGCTCGTGACTGGCCCGCCAGTGAACCCGGAGTCGAGGCCACAATCCCATTTTTATCTTCGTGTCAATTCACCTTTGTAAAATATTGATACTGATAAAGCAATAACGCTTAGTAACCAAGAATTTCCTGTTTGATACGTCAAAACAAATCGCCGAATTCATTGGTATAATAGTAACGAAGTTCAAAGCCAAATTAGTTTTGCTACCGATCCACGTCGAGCATTTTTTACCAGTAGCAGTAACGATTCGAAATTGATTACCTATTTGGAAAAAATCAATCGAACGTTGTAATTGCTTTCTATCTTCTCAGAAATTCAATTTGTCAATTAAGACATTAAACATTACTCTTGTTATAGTCCAAAGACCGGCTCTGGTCGTGATCGTGGAAATCACGTTTGTTATTAATTGAATATTGCAAATAATCAATCGGCACCCACGAGCAATTACATCTGCGACGTTGGATACCGTCGGCTGCGGCGGGATGATATTATCGGCACGTATTAATTTATTGGCGAAATCGAATAGGGCTAATTTAAAATAGGAAAGGTGGGGAAATAAGTTTATAGCAGGCGGAGTTGCGGAGTGTGCTCAATGTGTAAGCTATTGGCCGGCGTACCGCAGGGGCGGGGTCTGGGCCCCATGTTTTATTTGAATTATGGATGAGGCATGCTGCGTTCGTTTCTTCAAACCAGTTGTGAGTGCCGCAGCCTCGCGCCCGCTCGCCTCTCCCCTTCTAATTAATTAATGTTTTCATTTAATTGCTTGTTCCTTAATTACTCGGTCATATCTGAAATTGAGTGTTTAACTTTATTAGATTTAGTGTTACAGCAAGAGAGACTATTGCCCGTCGTTTAACTGTGAGTGCGAAAAATATATCTTATACTTCTATTTCTAGTATTACCTCTCATTATTTTGTTTTATGTATATCCAGTTTTTCATAAGCTATTGCTATAATGCAATTAACGTTGTTAGTTATCAAGCAGCATACATAAAAACTGTTTAATTTATATTAATTGCGTTATATTGCATTAAAACATTGGCAAAGAACGTTTGGCTTTAATTAAATCTGTTGATAAATTAATTGTAATTGTTGGTAGTTAATCAGTCAAAATAATTATTGCTAAATTATGCCACAAACGGATGGTGATCTTTTCCTTATTATACTTTGGGTATTAATATTATTTGTTTGCCGACGGCAATGGTCTTATCCGAAACAGTTTCTATGAATATAACTAACAAAACATTATTACAAAATATTATATTCAGCAATAAATAACTTTATTTATCTTGAGATTTCTTATTCCCATTGTTACCAGTTATAATTTAACCCTTTATATCTACTTCACTAATTGTACCTATAACAGATTATAAATGTAAAATATAGATGTAATTATAAACTATTAACAATTTTTTTATGAATATAATTATTCTTATTGTGAATCCTTGTTTTAGTTATAATTGTTTTATTTCTTATTTAGATACGTCTGCATAAATTAAACATAATAACTTATGTTGGTTATTAAATGTATTTAATTATTTGAATTTTAAACTTTAATGGGCTGTATAATTTGTATTTGGTTTGATTTTTGTTTCTTTATTTTTTTGTGAGTGACGTTAGGTATAAAAATGAAATGTGCCAAAAAAAATATCTTCGTGAGAAAATAATCTACATTTGATTATTCGCAAACATACGGGCAATCAAAATGAGATATAAAGTGTATATCTACTTGTTCTCTTGCAAAAATACTGCTTTAAATTCATATTGTGAATGTGAAAACCTAATGTTTAAATGACTCCACAATGGAGCTCCCTTAAATACTATCATCAACACTAATTGCGCCTAACACATTCAAACATAGGCATATCCTAAAATCTTTAATAGCTTTCTTTTTTATTTCTGTAATGTCAGCACTTGCTACTTTAACTATTACAACACATTGCCTTATGGCATTAGTTTCAAGGCTGTATTATTTGTTTTTCCAACCCGCATTGGGACCGCGTGGTGGATTACGGCCCATTCCCTCTCCTAGAGAGGAGGCCTGAGTCCCAACAGTGGGAACATTATAAGGCCGACTATGCTATATGCTATTGTTTGTTTTTAACGAGTTCTTGTAGTACCTAGTAGAAACAAATAATAACCACCAGAACTGTCGACATCCGAGCATTAATACAACCTGTTACAGAATAAACGCAAAACCTCTTAAGGGGTCGTTGTACTCATCCTTATGAACAACTTTTACTATGGGCCCAACCCCGAAATCGCGAAAAAAAAATCAGCTGTTCAGTACATTTTGTCGAGTACACATAAAATGTAAGGGGGAGTCGATATTTTTTTTTTTCGCTATTTCAGTGTTGTTACAGGTTGTATAATGTTCCATTAAAATAGATGGTTTTTTTTTTAATTATTCAGACCAGCTAAATAAGGAACGCGGTAAAAAAAAGCAAGAAAAACGTGAGTGCCCATATTGAAAGTGTTTATTCTAGTGTGCCGGCAATTTATTATTTTAGATCAAAATAAAATCACTTTAATCAGTGTTGCTTGGATATCTTTAGTTAGACGTTGAAGAGACGAGAATTGTCCAACTTTTTTAAAGGATATAATATTAGTTCTTATTAACACTGTCTAAGCGATGCTGCTAAACTAATAGCCTTCTTCTTCCTTAATGTTGTAATGACACAATACTTTCATTTTTATACCAGATTGCTCGGATCTGGGGGGCTACTCCCTAAGCCCGAAGTTCGTAGTTTCGAAATTAGTTGCGAGCGTATTCTACTCCGTATCACCTACGGACTTACGATTAGTCTCGAACCCGAACAGCGATTTGACAGTAACTGTCAAATCGTGTTGTCATTTATTGGTTAGGTGATACGGTGTAGAATACGCCCGCAACTAAGCCCGAAACTACGGAATTCGGGCTTAGAGAGTAGCCTCCTGTATTACCTATTTGATTAGTAATCTACAAAACAAGCAACTCATAATAAACTTAGTTTTACATCATAAAGTTTGACAAACTTTCTTTATGGCTTGACGTCACACGTTTAAGTTATGACATATAACAGGTGGCTCCATCTACTGCCATTTTATTGCACTAACTCTAATAGCGCATAGTTGGGAGCCCAAAGCCTTGTTAAGAGATGAACTTTTCATTTTACAGTTCATTAAATTAGTAACAAATATACAAGATACTTATTTCTAAGAAAGCTACAATAAACAGTTTGATGTTATTAAGTTTTTCAATACATTCTTTGATCTATGATCTGGAAGAGGTAGAAAAAATGATGTTCTGTCTGTTTTTATGGCTACAGATGATACTAGGAATAACTAAAATGATGTAAACGCTATAAATACTGAAAATAATGCTAAAAGTAGAATTATTAGGCACTTGTCTCACCGCGGGCGATCAGCGAGTAGCCAGTAAAGCTTCAAACTCGAAACAGTTGACGATCAGCGAGTAGCGAGTGAAAAGTTTCGATAGTTTTGACGCTCGGCTTTCAGCAGGTGCTTTAGTGTGACGGGCTTTTACTCGCAATACTCGCTCCAGCCCGCACTATAGGTAGAAATTACCGCTGTTTGGTTGTTCTGACCGCGAGCATCACCGAGCGAGTGTCGCTGAGCGATTATAATCTTTAATAGCTCTTGTCGCTGCGATCAACTAGAGGTAAGAACCGCTCGCCGGCAGTGTGAACAACCACCTATCGACTATGAATGTATGTGTCTCTTTTACTCACACGAGCTCTATATCTTTTGTACCTTTCCTCAGCGAGCAAATGGTCGATAGCTACTCGCTTCCTCGCCGGCGGTGAGCCAAGTGCCTTAGGCTTGAGCACCTTCATCTTGCAAGTTATGCATTTGATCAAATAATATGAACTTGCTAACTGACCCCCGCAACTTCATTTGCGTCACATTTTTCATTAATGTTCCGCTCCTATTGGTAGTAGCCTGATGTTATATGCCTATAGCCTTCATCGATAAATGGGATTTCCCACAATTCAAACCAGTAGTTCCTGAGATTAGCACTTTTTTTTTTTTTACTGTTGATAGGCACGCGTTTGACCACTATCTCACCTGATGGTAAGCGATGATGTGGTCGAAGATGACTTTCAACCAAACAAACAAACTTTTACGATTGTTCACTGCTACTAAACCTTTTGCTAATGAGTAAAGTTTATAAGAGTTGATAGCAGGTGCACTATAACAAAAAAACCGGCCAAGTACGAGTCAGACCACCTATTATCTGCACTTTTTAGGGTTCCGTACCTCAAAAGGAAAAAACGGAACCCTTATAGGATCACTTTGTTGTCCGTCCGGCTGTCTGTCAAGAACGTTTATCTCGGGAACGCGTGGAGGTATCGAGTTGAAATTAAAACCATATACTCAAATCTATAACCCCTTGCAACTGTGAAAAATCAAACTTCTAAGTTAACGTAAAAAAAGATACGGTCGTTTATGCCGCAAAAAACGTATATTTCGACACCTTCCCACCGCTGACCTAGAACTACGAAATTTGGCAAGTAATAAATAAGCAAAAGTCTGAAAACTATACATTTATAATTATTATTTTTTTAAACAGAGCCGTTATTTAAAGTAATTTGTAGCTACAAATTTGTACGGAACCCTCAGGCGAGTCCGACTCGCACATGGCCGGTTTTTTGTAATGTTAGGTTCAGTAGTTTCGGAGATAAGGAGGGAATTTTATCAAGCATTTTTCATCTAATTTCTTGACTTCCAAACAATTTACGGTCTATGTACGGCACACGGTACAGTTTGAAAAACTTTTTTTTGCATTTTCTAATTCGTCCCCCAAAAGTGAACCCCATAATCAATTATCTTTATCATCACATTATTTATTTACGTAAAGCGTCTGTGACCCAAAGTCACAGAAGTTCATAATATGTGTACCGAATTTCAACAGATTCGGTGCAGTAGATTCGAAGAAAATTGGCTGTGATTGACGGACCGACAGACTCCTATCAAGGTTCCGTTTTTTGACGGATATTCGGAGCCTTAATGATGTATGTCTAGAAACGATTAAATTAAATAAATTGACTGATGCAGATACGTTAAAAAAAAATGGATTCTGGCTGTTATTATGAAAGGCAATGGTATCATGGTACCAAGAACACGAAACGCTGAAAGATCATGACAAAGTTCAACTATGAAAATTTTTGTTTCTGCAGTTCAAAATTATGGAAACCCTTTTACCAGTTGTTACCGTTAATCCGTATTCCGTTTCACTAGCACATAGATTGCATGTTACATTGGTTAACACAATAAATCACTCATTGGTTTTATCTCCGTAGTAAATGCAAAACGAACAGATAAATTATACTATACCGACAAGGTGTGTTTGGTCGTAGTCTGTACAGCCGTGTTTCGACCATATTGGGTTGCAAATATATTAATTTATTAAGTCGTTAGGTTGGTAATGATGGACGCACTTGCCTAGAAAAATGTTAATGGATACACAATGGACAAATGGAACTTCATTCTTTACGCATTTTTGTAAACAAAGATCAAGATTGCTAATTTGATCATTTGTTTCTTTGGAATAAATTACTGTCTTTTGTTGTTGGGCTTTGTTTTGTGAGTTTATTTTAGAGTTCCATTATATGCCAAAATATAATGAAAAGCCATTCTAAAACACAGATGAAAACTTCCGATAAACTTATTTTCAAGCATTCAGATTGAGACCGATGATTTCAGCTGCTGGAATTTATTTTGGTTCAATAACAGATTATAAGCCAACAAATGTATCAGAATGTTTGAACATTAACTTGTCATCATGTATTCTTCTTTTCAACCGACTTCCAAAAAAGGAGGTTCTCAATTCAGTTGGTACTTTTTTTATGTATGTACACCGATTACTCCGAGGTTTCTGATCCGATTTCTGTGATTCTTTTTTAGTTCGATACTTGCCATTTGGTCCCGTAAACGTTTAATTTAGTTAGCTCAACAGAAAAGTTTGACATTTTCGACATGCAATTCTGTGAGTTCTGTGACATTAAATTTTTTGTTAAATGTTTTATTTGTGAATCGGTTTGCTCTTGACTCTAGTCCAAGTCAGAGATGACAGAGACAAATTCTACGATAGAGCGAGCTTACCCAGAAGGAACTTTGAAGAGATTAGGGTTGTAAGCGTTTGGAAACACAGACGCGCCTGCGTCTGTGAGAGAGTTCCACTCCTTTGGTGTCTACATAATAAGCTTATTAGAACATTACAGCAGGTACATTACTCCATTAGCTTGGCCACGTTAAGACTGCTCTCTCGACAAAAGCTTAAAAACAGCGTGCAGATGAAGCAGCTTTTCGTCGGCACTAACAGAGAAATTACATCTGAAAAAAATAGTAATCTACATTATATACGTAATTTGGTTAAGCCAGAATTTATCTATCGGTATTTCAAATAATAAGAAAAAAAACCACCAAATCACCTCCAAATCGTTGAGATGAAACCATTTTACTCCTTCATTTTTTTATCAAAAGAATATAAAAAAAATCATTTTTACTGCTTTGCAATACAAACGAAAATGATTTAGTTTTGTTACTTTTTAAAACATGTAATATTTTTATTATAAAAATTAAAAATGCGGGTAGCGGAGTAGCGCGTAGAGGAATAGTTAGCTCCGTTTATATGCACAAGGTCATTGGCATGTATATGTGCCTTAAATTAAATAATTATACGTTCAGCCATCTTTAACGAGTTCTTAGTACAAGCTAATAATAGCCACTAGAACTTTCGACAGGTTTACTATATTAGTTCTTATTAACACTGTCTAAGTAATGTAGTTATATTAATACATAGTCGTATAGAATGTTTGCTCGTCTGTCATTTTAATAACGAATGGTATCATTAGTTACACTGTTAGCACCTTTAGAGAAACCCATAAGTCTTATTACAATAGTGTCTATATACTATTAAGTCATTATTTTTGTAACACGCGTATGTTCATTTATAACACATTTGGCTTACTATTCAGTAGGCAGTAGAGTTCAAAATCGAGCAAAACATCAAAAATTATGTTGCAAACATTATTATCATAAAAAGTGTAACACGTTAGTATTTCCAAGGTGGTCTAATCCAAATATAAAACTTATTAAAGGTTTATCTTCGGCATCATCTTGTCATAAAAGTCCCCTGCGTATGTCGGTAACTAGACCTGTCACTTTTTACGCACTTCGACCTTTAAATACAACACTAATTGCTAGCCTTCAAGTTAACCGGCGCACTTTATGTGCACATCACTAGCCGTCGCCCTCCCAACTAAATTACCGTCCACAAAGACCTTAACTGTCCGTCTGTCCGACCATACTTTATTCGACAACCTTTACAGAAGCGTGTATTGAACTATAAACATAAAATGTGACAAACAAACATTGCGACAAAACATGTTATAACACACTCCAATCAACACAAGCACTTATAAGCTCGGACAAAACTCCAAAAAGGACACCAGACGAAAATATGTGACAGAGGCATGCAGCCTTACCTACCGAGATAACCCTAAAATGAGGACATAACAAAAACTATACGGGCGAAATTAAAAGCAGCGACGTACAAGCAACTAACACACGCTCTAACGTTTTGTGATAAGCTCGTTGACTTTTTGGGGCCGACGTAATTTGTCGAAGGCGCCTAAGATAAAGGCGGCAATTTGGTCGCGGAGGCCCCAGGCACGCCGCCGGAATGTCAACCGGGGTAGCAGGCGCAGGGTTAACACGCAACACGATATGTACGAACACGTTTTAGAAATTGAAGTTGTAATTTATTTGGTGGCAATAAATTTTAACATTGATTTGTAAAAAAAATAAAATATGAGAGTTTAAATTGTTCAGTTTTTTTCGAAAAATTACGCTGCACCACAGGTGTAAAGGTGTGACGTCAAAATGTCATAGCGGTATTATGTCGTTTTGACAGAGAAAGGCGCGAAAACGCCATGTGCGCGCGGGCCCTTGGGCTTATTCTGCCATATTTTACCACGGACACACTCATCGACGGACCTCGCCACACGCGATCAGACCGGATAAAGGCGCGTGTAAACTATATGTCACGAAGTTCTGTATAAGCTTCACGGCAATATGTGTTCACTTATCGTGAATCGGCGATTTCATTACAAACCATCTCGGCTATACACCACTTATTACGTGTCACGCGATTCCGACATGACTGATCCCATTTGTATTGACGTATCATACAACAGGAAAGGGTTATTCAGCAAATTGTATGATGACAGCTGAGTTTATGTTGCAAATAACGATTGCAAAAATGACGAAACGTGACGTGATAATGACGAAACAATAATAAAAAAACACACTATAATAGAGAAGCTATGATAATTTTTCCACAATTTCACATTAAAAACACTGCATTTTCGCCCTAAAATTTTTTTGCAATGTTACAAATCACTTGAGTCAAAAAACCCCTATAAATAAACCAGTACGCAACCGTACAAGCCTTTAATCTACATTTCAGCTTCACCTATTTCCCTAAAAAAATCTCCTACCACACAATCTGTTAGTATTTCGTCCACGTCTCGGTGGTCGCGTGTCCCCACACTAATTATACGTAACTACTTATCGTACGGACTCTGTCTCAAACCTTTTAGCTGGTGACGCAGTCAATAAATCTCGACATATCTAAGTGACGGCGGCCGCTACGGCGACGACACACAAATATTAATTGCGAATATATTAATAAAACTGATAGTTTGAGACCTTATATTGATGAATAGTTTGAAGAAGGTTTTAGCGAATTTTTTGGTTCTTAATCCGGATGTGGTTTTAGGAATGTTTGGAATGCTTGTACGAAAGTAGACATTAGCACCGGTGTTAAAGATGGCATTAGCATCTCAGAGTTCGCCTTTTATGTAAATGAACCCCACTTTTTTGTCATCCAAATAAAAACATTTCGTATCGATCGTATTAACATAATTGATGCTTAATAACTTGTAGGCCTAGAGCGTGTTTTAATGTTCCAGTTCGGCATAAAATACTACAAAGATATGGCAATAGATCAAGCAAAAACACTAAGAAACAAGTACACAATTTAACACGGTCAAGTTCATACGATCGTAACATATTCATCGCAAAACGTGTAGGATATAGTCCAGTGCTTCCACTACATGACTTGACAAAGGTATTAATAAATCTCCTCATATCTCCCGGTACATGACGATTGCCAACAAAACACTTTCTGATTCGCGCATCCTTGATTCTATTAATTGGTTTTCATATCGCTGTACGCAATGCTACCGTTTCGTCCGTCAATTAATTCATTTCTTTGAAACCCAGTTATATGTAGTCTATATCGGTCGTTCAGAGAAGGACTCGCCCGCATTTCAATAAGAAATTATCAAATTAGTTTCATCGGAAATAAAAAAAGCTGCCGTGCGACCACAAAGGATGGCTGGCATTGTTCACAGATTTTAAAAATCATCCATAATTAAATGGAATTTGGTTTTTATAGGCGCGAGCGTTTCGCCATGATATAAATTCCTGCATTGACGATACAGGGCTATTGAAAAAGGAGTCATTTGCCACCCTGCTGGATGGGACTGTTCAATATTGAAAGGACATATCGCAATCCGGGTATAAACGACAAATCAATAATAATAATATTGTACTTAGGACCTTCTTTGAAATGAATAAGAACAGTATGAGGCCAGTCGCGGGTCTGCAAAAAGTGGTCAATCTGAAGTGACTGATTCCGCGAAGAATCCAGGGAGCCCAGCTCTGGTTATAGCACACAAAATAACAGATTATCGAGCATTCTTTATTAGGTACTCCAAACGAGCACATGTCCTTCTCGTCACTCCGGTGGTCTTGATCATGCAAATATTGAGAGACATGATTGAATGACTAAGTATCGTTTATCTTTCTTTGAATTTCTACTGTTTGCGTCTACACTAAGTGTTTATGAAATATTACCCATTATTCTCTCATATATCAAAGTCACAGACCAACGCTACTAGCCAATAAATTATAATTTCTATGGGAATAGGAGTGCCATTTGAGGTTAAATGGTTTTTGCATAAAATAACTTAAACGGACAAATACCCAAAGATACCAAGTAGGATTAATGACAACCAATTTGATATACACATTCAGACTGATAGATATGACTTATGACATTTAGAATTAAACTCCAATATTTAGTTTATATTGGTTTCTATAAATAAACCTTTCAAATGTAAGAATATCAAGTCATGGCAAAGCAAGGTAAACAATTTGATAAAAACAAATTATTTTCTATTAAATTCCATTACTACGAACGCAACTCAAGATATAAATATCTCAATTTTCTCAGAGTAAAAGGTAGAACCATATTTCCTGATAATTATAACAGTGAGAAGTCTAGATTAAATTGTGTCCTAGATGATACTTCAAAAAAGCTTATAAGTATCATGAATTCAATCACACGTTAATATTTATATAACATCTTCATCTGAACATTAATGAAATGGAAACATTATTTCCTTTTCTTGCATCACCAGCCATTCTCTCTAAATACCAGAACTGGTACAAAGCCCGGAAATTAATAGCAACGTTATTATACTCACACCTAAGCATTAGTAAGTGCCACACGTTTAGTCCTCATCTGTATAGAATACAAACATAAATTACAAAGATAAATAAGACATCTCGATGTAAACGCAATGATCATTACTGCCGACAAAAACAGCAGATTGTTCTAAGAAAAAGTGAAAATTCTAGATAGAAACATCATTGAAGACATTGGCGACATAAAATGGGAATTGCGGGGAGCATTCAATGCGATAGGTGAAAAAAGCAATATACACGGAGTTGTAGATCGGTATATCGTTCTCGGCTCAGCATGAGACTAATTATGCCATGGGATGATCGGAGGACAGTTTTTGTTGTGCCGCGGTCGCCATTACACCCGAGTTTCGAGTCAGAATTGAGTTTTTAGTTTGGCATAACTTAAATTGCATTTTTGTCACCCACCGCCGCCGAGTCGTGATTGTAAATTGTTTTTGCTTGTTGATTACGAGCCTCATGTTTATTCTGCTGTGTCTTCATTAGTACTGGTATTTTGTTGTTTTTTGTTCAAAAGATAAAATTGGAGATACGATGATAAACAATTTTGATTTTGATTCGATTACGTTATAAGTTTATCACGCCATTATTTGGTTTCCCACCGTATTGTAGTACCACGATTGTGGTAGTTTTTGCTGTCTGGAATTTTTTAGGTCGCAAGAAGAACTTTTTCCACTAGCTAAATGGTTGGTAGCCAATAAATTGTATGAGCATATTCTACAAGTTCTTTAACTCATTCTAGTTTCATTCTTGACCAAGCATACATTACTTCACAAAATTCTCCTGAATGATGATTATGACCATCAAAATTACTTATAAGAGATAACTTATAAGTGTTTCTAATAATTAGCACTCAATATGGCTCTTAACAGTAATAGTTATCGGGAAAATGTACTTGTGACTAATTAAACTTCTTGTGTAGCCCACTTTACCTTAATTGTCTTGTACGATATTAATAACAATGCTCACTGTCACTCTGTCTATTTACTTTATTACAAGGGACGACATCTGTGGACAAAACAGGCTCATTTCTTCCTCCACGTCTAAGGATACTTTACAGGCTCGAAAATTTATTGGTAAAACATATACCTTGAAAAATTAATGTTTCAAATTGTTTAGTGAATTGTAGTGCAGCCGTATAACCAATGACAGCAATGATTTCGGGCTTGAGATTTCCTCTCATTAATTTTGCTATCTTCGATCCAATTTTCGTCGCCGTCGATTTTCGTTCCAGAATCTGAGCCTACGTCTAGAAGTTACATTAGACGTTGAGTCTCATGCTTCAAACTCTGATTTTCCTTTAAACCTGAATCGGCTGTAAGTAATTACTTAGCTTTAAACTGCAACTCTAGGAATCTCATGATCCCTTACTCGTGATGCTATTAAGCATACGAGGCAGTTCTTGGAAGTGAAGTCCTGGGGAATAATGTACTAGTACACTAAAATTCAGACCACACACTGGTATAAGAAACACTGTAATAAAATGTCAACATTCTATAACGATATTTGGAAACTCAGAACATAAAAGAGCCTATCAATCTCTAATTCCCAAAAACTATCTTAAACACATTATTGTTTAAGATGGTCATGAGACCAATATTGTGCCTGGATTTCAAAAGAGACTGTGATTTTGGCTGTATATGAGTGTTCATCATAACAGCCGAAAGACGTCCACTGCTGCACATAGGCCTCTCCCAAAAGGGGGGATTTGCCATAATCGCCACTCTTGGCAGGCGGGTTGGCGATCGCAGTGTATGGTGTTTATTAAAATGACAGAATTACTATTTCAGTCAATCTGCCGAGCCTTTTCCCAACTTTGATGTGGTCTGCTTGATGAACCGGATGCAGATGCAGTGGAGCAGTATTTCACATGGAGGGACTGCCTATCTGACCCCAGTAGCTGGGTACCACAATACCCCTTAATAAGACTGGTTTTGATTTCCTAACTGGTTACCCGTAATGACTGTTAATGATCTACAAGTGACGTGCTTTCCGAGGCACGGAGGAGTCTGTGTGATGGTCATTCATCGACGGGTCGACTTTGGCAAGCGTTTTTTAACCTTGAAGATCGACCCGTGCGGCTGTTATTATTTAGCCACAAGCTCCTCTTAAGAATTACCATTTTCAGACAAAAATCCTCATTCTTCTTGAAATCATGGGAAATCATCAAATGACTCATTCCGCTCTGGGCGGAGCGGAAGGGAGTGTCGACTCTTACTGACTGAAACCTATCCGTGTTCCTCCAAATGCTCTTTGTGTTCCAGGGCCGCGGTGACTTTTTCGAACAAATTCCGCAGCCCTGGTAGGTGACAATAATTCTGGTATGACTATTCAGAAACGCGATGGTCGAGTACCATCGCGTTTCTGGTTTCATCATCCTCAAAACCGAATTTAACAAATATCCTAAATTGTGATCTTTCAAAACGGTTGCATTTTCAATTGACTTCAAATACGCTTCCAGCTTGAGATACAACAGGCTTACTACCAAATAGACGTACAAACACAAAGTATATAAAAGTGAGGTTTCGTGCGGTATCGTAACATCGGAGCGGCATGTTGATTGCACCCCGGCTTAATTAAATAAACCGTTTCTTAGTAAGTCTGTTTACTCGTTACTTGAAGGCTTAATGCTACAATCAGTTGTTGTGTATGTCGATGATGTTATTACTTGTTATTGTCTGTATATTTGAATCTATCAGAACTAATCGTATAGTTGTCAAGAACCATATTTCGGTCATTGGACGAAATTGTATTTCATCGGTCATTGGAATAATTTTTTTCGCAGTATAAATTATCTATGCATTATCTGAGCATCTTATTATCGATGTCATCTTTGTCATACTTACTCCTAATTTTTTTTCCCGTATTCCTATAAAGCTGAACACCGCTGTACAAAAAACGGATAGAAAATTATAGCTACACTTAATTGCTTTAAGAATTTTGTCGAAAAATCGTCAGAATTCTTCAACTTTATCCAAGGAATCTGTTTAAAAAACTGCTTGTTTCTTGTGACCTACCTTCGATACCATTCCCTCGCCGACTTCAGTTCTTGGAAGTTGTTCATGTTGGAACAGGACACCGTCTTGATGAGCCCAGTGCCGTGATCCGTTGAAACGTTCGTAGTCGCGTGCTAGGCGCGTCGGTGGCACCGTGGTGCAAGGGACAAGCGAAATGAATGAAATCGAATTGGTGCCTTTGTTGGTTGCCTGAAAATATTATACAGGCTGAAATTGTTTTCTTATAATTTAAGTCACCAAAAATTATCTTGCCCTTTTTTTCTGCCAGACTTCGTAATTGTCGCAACATTGTTTTCTGGTTCTATCCTTCTCTATTAGTTGTCATCACTGCAATAACTCTATTTAGTAACTTTTTATTTTTAATTTGTTTGTTCGTCTACCGGGCAAGCACCTTACCAAATCCTTCGAGGTATTCATTTCTCGAGCCACCTCGGACCAGCTCTTGCAGTAGACATATTTCTAGACAAATGGTCTCTACTGGTCTTGACCAGTAGAGACCATTTGTCTAGAAATATGTTCCATTGTGTACCATTTGACATGGAACTTTATCTTATTTTGTTTGTTAGTCAAACATAAAAGTGATTCAAAACATACGCAATTTATTCATTAGGTAAGGAAGATTTCTCCGAATTCAGGTCAAAATGTCCTTATCTTCGGTAGTGGTTTCATTTCTAAGAATTATTTTAGCTTTACCCATTAGGAGATAAACTGCTTGACCTTTTTCTTCTTCGTGTTCCTTACAAACTTTTAAGTGTCTTTAAGTTAAAACACAGTTTTGAAGTCGCTGTTTCTTCTGACTTGTGGCAACCATGTCAACTCTGTGTTCAGTGTAAGCGGCCGCGGAAACGAGCAATTTCCTCTTCCATTATAATTGATTGGCGTAATTGCGAGTGGATTCTTTCGCGAATGGCCCACTCCGAGTCGCTGCGTCGCCCAGTCCAACGTGATTACGCCTTTCGGCTAATAAGATAGCTAAAAAAGCTTAATTCCATTAGACACATGGGAAAATTGTGTCTAACGATCTTATTCTTGGCGATTAGGTATGCTATTTTAACTGTTCATGATTAATCTCACCCGCATACGTTTTTGCATCTTACAAATGCTTATGAGGGTGTGTATTTTATTAACTACGTTACATGTTGGTGTTATAGAGGCAGTTAAACACTTGATGTTGACAGTTATGCGCATTTAAATTAGGTTTTAACTTAACATTAGCTGCAGTTTTGCTTACAATGTAACGGTTTCTAGTATTGCAATGCATCCTGTCATTTTCTTGGTTTATTTTATGGACAATTTTGCTTAAGTACCTATTTATGCATCATTAGCTTCTTTCGTTCTGTTTCTCTCTTTTTCTTAGTACCTAAGTATTGATTGGATACTTTGTTATCTTCCACTTCTACTTATTAGTAGTTCAACGCCTCTTCGAGAATTTATTTCTTGAAAGATTTTTTTCTTTTCTTGTCCAGTGTCGTCTGTTTTTAACTGATTTTGCTTTCTTCAACTAAACTAGTCTTTTGCTATTGCCATGTTCATTAATTTTATTAAGATTGTCATATTACCTGGTAATACATTTTCTTGTATACCCTTGATTAAAACTCTGATCAGAAGGAAGTCAGCTTCCTTAATTTCTTCCTTTACTGCCGTCGATTGCACTTAATATCTTTAGAAAAATATCAGTTGCTGCAATTCTGTCCACTACCCTATTATAAAGTGCAGTTTCATTTACGTTATCAAGCTTAGTTAGAAAACAAAGTATGATTGTCAATAATTGTTCGTTAATTACCCAAAGGTATCAATCAATGAGAGAATTATCAACGTCAATGGTAAACAAGGAAAGACGAAAAATGTCAACACCTATTGTTAGAGCGCTGAGAGTAGCCTCTTCGTGGAAGCAGCGACACTAATTAGATCATTTTCTTCATTAACTAGTTATTGACGATTAAGCATTATATCTAGAAATATCAGTTTATAATTAACGTCGCGTCAGAGACGAGATAAGTGGTGCTAGGGTTCCGTTTAGAAATGAAATCGCTTTTGAAAATTACTCGTGAACATCGACAGTTGAATATGGATCTTTTAGTGATGAATTTGTGTCCTACTTATCCAGATATTTACTCAAGTCCAATACATATAAACCAGAACATGGCATCGGTAGAACTTTTGTAACTGATTTATTTATTGAGCTTGTCTTTTTCAGAGACCAACCCAAAAAAATAATACTAAGGCTTACAATAAAAAAATGTCAACGTCACCTTCATAAACTTAGTACCTGGTTAATCTTAGACAAAGCAACTACAGTTGTTTAATAAGATGTAGTTAAACCATTACAGGCATACGCCGACATAATAACTCTTCCCTCGAATTTCTGCCAGGCGTGGGAATATTATCATTTGATACAGTTTTTCCTCCATTCCCAGTATAGTGATATCAAAGTATGGATTTATTAAATACGGATTTTGGAACAATACCCCCCCTTGTGAGTCTAATTAAAAGAATAATGGAACAATAACTTTTATCGGTAATGGAACATGATGTACCGAAGATCCGACATTTCTTTTTTCAGTTTTTGTTGCATTGTATTGTTCTATTAATAGATACTTTGGTACTTAGCTACGAATGTAAGTCACCTGTGCGGTTTGAAGTTGGCTTTACCACTTTGTCGAAAAAGAAAGTAAATATTGCTCAAATATTTTTGCCAGGTGGTGAATGTTGCTCAAATATTTGTGCTAGCTGGTGAATGTTGCTCAAATATTTTGACCACTGGTAAATGTTGCTCAAATATTTTTACTAACTGGTGAATGTTGCTCAAATATTTTTGTTGTCTTATACGTACTAAAAAATATAAAGCAATTCGCTGCCTGGTTTCAGCTTCGAATATGAATGGGTTGTAGTTACAGCAATATTTTGAATCGAAAAATTACAACAACAGCACAAAACCAATACGTTTCTAAATGACCGTGTTGCCCTAGAAGTAAAATAGGTCACTAAAGGAAGCAAAAAAGCTTGGTGACAAGCAGTTTCTTATATAAAAAAAAAAAACTAACATTAAACAGCTTGCCAGCCTAACATTATGCTAGCTACAGTACCTAATTCTTTTAAAAGACTTTTTATGTGTCAAAACATTACTACCGAGAATTAATAAACTTAATAAAATAAAATTATGAGCGCATTTCTCAAGCCGCTATGTCCATGCTAAGGCGAGCGAGTTACTTGTTTAATTAACTACTATTAAAACGTTACAAACGTGTTTACAATAATTATAGAATGACATAAAAATAACTTAATGAATTGTGCGAATAACATACAAATGAGTATCGAGTGCTATTTTATAAAGGTACGTTCACACGAGGTGTGTTTTTGGTGTTAAGAGCGGCCAACCTGTCATACTTTTAATACAAACGCTCGTACGGTCGTACGTGATGATGTCGTTGAAACATCTCTATCTTTTATTTTTTTCAACTAATAGGTATCTCGTGCACTTTATCTAGGTTTCTATCAAAGCAAAAAATAAAAATTTGCAGAAACAAATTCAGCATAAGCCTCCAAAATCGGCTGTTTTGCACAAATTTTTCCTGAACTTTGGCCGTTCATAATGCTCTCATTAATTGTAAAAGTGAAGAAAATATCTTGATAGAAACCTTGCACATGTAATGGAGATTCTAAATCATAAATATTTATTTCACAAACTTGTAAGGCTTATTCAAAAATAAGTATTACCAGGAACATCTTTAACGAAATTTTTCGACCATGCTCGCATTTACGATAGACGAATTGGGAAGATCAATATAAGCTGCGAACCTGAAAACGTAAAACCATTTTAGGATACAAATGTTAGTTTTGATTTTTAACTACAAGTCGAAATACTCTTTCTTGATTATGTATGTTACGCCCAAAGACTGAAACCGCTCATTAAGCGAAAAAACAGCTTACAGGTCGTTGTGGCTTCTCTCAAACGGATACATCGCGAATTTCGCTTTGGGGCACTTATGCAACGGCGACAGCCACAACGCGTTGTGGCAATGAAGAAATGCCATGACGCGTTCTGAGCCCTAACGCGCTGCTGCAGAGCTGTGTTGGTCGCGATGCATAGATGTATAATGTAACTGCCCCTGCCGCCGCCGCGCCGCTCCTTGCCCGCTGAGTTCGTATCCGCAGCCTAACTGATGCAACCACATCGCGAAAAAAGTATGTTGTACAGACGTGATCAATCAGGCAATGTAACGTTGACGTTCCAGCGAGCAGTTTGTTGTTATCATTCTAGCTTTTCTGTGGAGTAGACCACTTCTTCTTTCTTTGCTTGACCATCTTTTGGTCCTGGGTATTTATATGTTATAAAAATAATTATCTGTAACATTATTCTTTACTAGCTTCTGCCAGCTCTTCCAAATTAGTATGGATTCTTCGCGAATACTTACTCCTAAGCTCCATAAGAACAATCGAAAAATAAAAGACAATCATCAAACTCATCACGACTCTTAATCCCTTGATAAGGCTCACCCAAGCAGCATTGTCTCGAAATATTTTCTTTATAATTCGCTAATCCTCTTACTCTCAAAGTGCATTAATTGCAACCAGTCAAAACACTGACTGTCATCCAGAATCTTAGCTTCAATAATAATTTATTGACTGACAAATCCCATCGCGAATAAAACCAACTTAACATACCACCCAAAAACAGCTCCTTAACCCTTATTCTCTAAGCTATAAGGTGTCAATCAGGTTGTGTTGACAGCAAATTAATTTTTGTCGCAGGATCAGTCCAGTTTAGCTAAGGGCTGTCAAAAGGACGTTTTTATTTAACTTTTTTTCTTTTTCAACGGGTACTGATTATTATTCTTTATAGTTTGTATGGACAATGTTGCGTGTGTTTTGAGAACCGGTTTCTTAAGGTATAAAAATATTATGAACTTGGAAAGGGTTTTATACATATTTCTGCATTAAAAATATTTGTTTGACATTGGGATCATATTAGAAGAGACTTTGTTTAAAACGACTTTGATTAAATTATTAAATATTAATAACGACTTCTTTTTTAATGTAAAGCTGAAAAAAGACATATAAAACTTTTAATCAAGAAACGAATAGTCCATACCATAGATACCATACCATTTAATAACTTAAGAAAATACTAATTAATTCGCTTAAGCAGTAGGTAAGTAACTATTCTTAATTCTTTATTACACACCAAACATGACAATCATGTAGGTACATAGATTATTAAATACTAGCTTCTGCCAGCGGCTTCGCCTGTTTGGTCCCTAGGGAACATACTTCCGGGATAAAAAGTAGACAATGTCCTTCCTCAGGCTCTAGACTATCTCCATAACAAATTCCATTTAAATCGGTTCAGGAGTTTTGGCGTGAAAGCGCGTCAGACAGACGGACAGACAGGCAGACAGACAGAGTTACTTTCGCATTTATCTATACTATGTAATATTTAAAGCTGAAGAGTTTGTTTGCTTGAACGCGTTAATCTCAGGAGCTACTGGTCCGATTTGAAAAATTCTTTCAGTGTTAGATAGCCCATTTATCGAGGAAGGCTATAGGCTATATTTATATCATCACGCTAAGACTCAATAGGAGCGGAGCATTCGTAAAAAATGTGACGCAAACGAAGTTGCGCGGGTCAGCGAGTTATTAGTATATATATATATGGATTCATGTGCAAAGGCGAGCTTTATTAAAGTTGAGTTTTCACCAAGCAAAGCTTTGAGTTTTTTTTCTAAGAAGTCAATCTAATCAAAATATTTAGTTTTAGCTCTGAACAAACCCTTAAAAGATTAATTCCAATCATAAACATACCAATTTATCATAATATCAATATAACTCATCAAATTACGACAAATTGCTCTTTCCTCGAACTAAATCAATCACTCTCTAATTAACCCTTAAATGATCGCGGCAATAAAATTATAAGTTAGTAATTATAAGTTAGTAATTATAATAATTATTTTAATCAGCCCATCAACCACAAGAAGTCTCAAGTGCACTAACTCAATTAGCTTTACAAGTTCTGCGAAATTATATTAAGTTCTTATAATAATAGGTTCAGTAACTGTTAATAGACTTATCCACGTCCACTGCTTTTGATGGCTCATTTAATAGTGAATTTTCTTGTCTTGATAGGCATACTCTTCTTCTCTTGCGTTACACTCTTGACAGAGTGGTCGTGGTCGTAACTCCAGGGGTAGTGGCTCGCTTCACAATCCTTCGCCACTCGTCACGCATCGCTGCCTTTCTGGAACATTCTTGGAGAGGTCCACCCAGTGCCGATTTTATCTGGTCCGTCCACCTCATGGGTGACCTGCCTCTGACCTGTACACCCTCAACTCGTCCCTGTACCACCAGGCGCACAGCACAACCATAATCAGACTATTAGTGCACGGCGAAGACTGCGCCATCTAGTGTTGCAAATCCGGAACTTTTTCCGTACAAATACTTGATATTGACGATTGTATGCTACCTACCCCAGTGAGTATCGGACTAGCGCGCAATGAATTTGAAACGAACTACATATGATTTTTTAACATAAAATCAGGTTTAAAAAACCGGCCAAGAGCGAGTCGGACTCGCGCGCAAAGGGTTCCGAGCCAAATTCATTTTTTTAACATGTTATTTTAACTCTATAGACTTCTTATAAGTTTTCCTGTAATCAATAGGTAAAGATATATTATCTCCATTTTTTTTCAAAATTTTAGGCTCAGTAGTTTCGGACATAAGGGGGGTATGGTAATTTTTCGTCTAATTTCTTAAATAACTTCAAAACCATTTATTTTAAAATTATGAAAAAAATGTAATTAAAACTCTCACAGTAAGCCTTTTCATTTGATATGTCACACAATATTATTCAAAAAACTTTTTTTTTAATTTTCTAGTTTAGCCCCTAAAAGTGACCCTCATACTAAAAATTTAATAATTTACGTAACACGTCCGTGTTTGGGTCACAGTATTTCATATATGTACCAAATTTCAACAGAATCGGTCCAGTGGATCCGGAGAAAACTGGCTGTGACAGACGGACAGACAGACAGACACCCGAGTGATCCTATAACGGTTCCGTTTCTTGTTCGGAACCCTAAAAATAGTTTCGTTTGATACCATAGACTTACCATAGGTTTTCGTCTAATGTAACAAGTAAAGATCAGTAATTTTTACTAGTACCAAAAGGCGTATCATGTAAATCGGTCCAGTAGATTCGTAGCGAACTGGCATTGATTGACAGGCGAGTGATCTTTTATGGGTTCCATTTTTCCACACGAGCGCTGAAAAAGACGTACCTAATATCTCAACAGCTGCAGTGACAGGGAAATAAATGTTGAAGCAAGGTTGAAGCAAGGCCTAGATAATAGAAAATGAGGCTAAATTACTAAACGGATGAATCGTCAAGTCGTTCAATAGAAAATTAACAATGTGCGATGACTCTACAAGTTACTAATAATTTTGCCTATGAATATTGCTATTTCCAATAACTGTCAAGGAAAATGTTTTTTATAAATTGGATTTCCTATCATTTCATTATAGTCCCAATTTCTGATTAAACAGATGTTTTTTTGGGACTGTAAAATATTTTAAACTTTTACTAATTTAGAAAAAAAAGTACTTTTGCCTAAACTCACAAATAAAGTAAAACTAATAGGAAAATAATACACTCATCCATTATTACGTGGGACTTAAACGTTGATTAAATTTCTCAGTCTCCTGTCTCTCACCTCTGCCTAGCCCCCTGTGAAAAACAAGTGTGATGTTATATCATGATGATGAAATATCATTTTACCTTCCTGGATGCCTACAGCGATTTTAAGTTGACTGGAAAAAAAGGAAAAATATTGCGTACAGCAAAGGAGTGGAACTCTCTGCCTGTATCTATTTTTAACCGACTCCCAAAATAGGAGGAGGTTCTCAATTCGGCGGGTATTTTTTTTTATTTTTTTATGTATGTACACCGATTACTCCGAGGTTTCTCATCCGATTTGTGTGATTCTTTTTTAGTTCGATGCGGCATACTTGCCATTTGGTCCCGTAAAAAATTGTTTTAGTTTGGTTCAGTAGCTTTTATTTTACGAGCATTTATGCTCATTTAAATTTTTCAGAACCCATACAACCCTAATATTTACAAAGTTAGAGTGAACAAGCTTCTTCTGGGTAAGCTCGCTCCATCGTCGAATTTGTCTCTGTCATCTCTTGCCTACAGTCAAGACAAAACTCATCTCAAATATTTATTTCGTCCCGGAATACTTGAAAACACTGAACGGAATCATCCTTAAACCACCCAACCTATCTTTCATGTCAAAGTCAGTCTTAAAAGCCTTATTAGCTCAACTAACACCCTACCAGTTACTTCCATGACATTGCAAAATGTCAGACATTTTATTTATAAGCTAATCATTTAATTAACATGCATAATTAAACGTGTTTAATCAACGTTGTATGAATCTATGATTAATAGGATTGATAACAGCTGATTGTACAGTCAGCAATGTAATAGGTTGTTACTAGAAAATATTATTAGAAGCTTAGGTAACTTTTGTGGACAAAATATAGGAAATTAGGTACTTAACTGACCAAAATTACCCAAATCTAAGCAAATGTTTTAAAATAAACTAAAGAGATATTTGGTGTTTTAACTATCACCCGGAAATTAATCTATAACAATACCTATTATCTGTACCCATCTACATTGTGCCCAATATATAAATAATTAAATCCATTTGGACCTGTTGAAATTATGGCCAAAGCCCTTAGCCTTAACAGCATCTCCTGAACTATTTTTTATAGCTGAAAGACTTGCATTATTGAAATCTTTTCATTATTTTCCATACCTAGGTTTTCATGGTTGTATTTGCTGCTTACAAATCTATATGTTTTAATAATATTAACGTTATTAACCCTTTCATCATCAGCTTACTTGTATTGTAATTATTTCGAAACTACCACACTCTCATATTCAATAGTCAGGATAATGATTTTCCTGTTCTTTGTCAATATAGCGTGATTATCTGTTCAACATCCTTGCTACATAATTAGGCTATTGTCACCTAAAATTATACGTATCAGAAACTAAATTGGTCGGCAAATTTCCAAAGCCAACGTCCTGTTCTGTCGTGGTGATTGTGAACATGTTTTTTCCTATCGAGCTATTTATATTTGGCAAGGAAAAGCAATTAACATCAATAATACTAAAATCAGTTATCAGAGTCATATCTATGCTATTATGTTCACGGGTTTTGGTTGTTTATGGCATTGCAACAAAAAATATTTTATCTTACCCTGTATTTGAATCTATATTTCTTTTCAATACACTATCCCTTACTCTTCTTATCTTTTGCCTATTTCTTCATGATGATCTTAGATATTACTAAGCATCGTTTCGGGTAGAGGAAAACATTAGATGGTTTTACTTCATTGTAACAGCCGAAAGACGTCCACTGCTGGACATAGGCCTTTTTTACTATTGATAGACACGCGTTTGACCACTATATCACCTGATAGACAGCGATGATGTGGTCGAAGATGGAACACCCTAGAAAAACTAGAAGTAATCCATATTTATGTTAATATTTTGACCTAGCCTTCCCCAAGTGTCGCATCAACAACCGGTCCTGTGCGTCTTGCATACATCGACTACCCGCAACCCTCACCAGGTTATCGGTCCTCCTTGTGGGAGATATTCCAACATTTCCAACGCTGCGTCTTCCAAGATAACCTTTCATAAAAAATATAACTGTCTTGCCCTTATTTTGATGTCTTTGGTCGACGCGTCATGTCCTCTTCTTCCACACCTCTCTCTATCAATCTTCATTTCAGTAGTAACCGTGTCCGTCCATTCATTGTTACTTTGGTCTTCTCCTCATTTTAAAGACACCCACACTTATCACTACAAACAAAAAATCCCACATCATTTTCCCCATTCCTCCACAACACATGATACGCATACTATGACAAATTATTCCTCCTAAAAATCATTTTACGTACTAAATCAGAACACTACGCTGTAAACCATCCCAAGTGAAAGTCTTGATCCTATTTCTAGCCCTGAACACACACACACATACAGACAACACACACACAAACGCCAATTACGTCAGCGAACGTTATTTAATTTATGCAAGTTGGGATTATTAATATGAAATACGGATGTTTGCAAATCAGTTGGTTGGCGAGGCAAAAGCGATTAACGTCTCGCCGGCCGATTAGACCGACCGGTCGCATTGCCAGTGTAAAGGGTTATGCGAGTATTCATTGTGAGAAATTAGATTTGCTTAAAGCTAATGCATTTATTACGAGATAAATAAGGGTTAATTGCCCTTTTGTATAGGTAAACGTTTTGTTGTAATTTAAATTGAGAGGAAGAAGAAGAGATTGAGAGATATGTATTTAATTTTTTTTATTTTTGAAGCCTCCTTCATGTATTCTTTACGTCCTTATTTTCATTAAGCTATCTAAACAATAATGGTCCTTCCATAAAAGTGGAATAATGGGAAGCCCTTAGAAATCAATTTCAAATGTCAGAGCACTTGAAAAATTATCTGTCAGGGTCACTTTGTATCAATCAATTAAATTAATAAATATTAATCTTACATAATAAATCACGTTTGCTGAGCGACCACGCAAACACAACACTATTCAACCCGTGAATGCCGGGCCACCTAGAGAGGCCCGAGTCGCCAATTCTCCGCGTCGCCGTTATCGGTCCTATCAGCCTCTCCCGCAAGATTTATGCGCGTCATAAACTTGACGCATATCGGCCGATAATACGCCCGTCACCGCTCGCATCGCCCCGGGAGCGTGACTAACACATCGCCTCACGCACAATATTGAAACAGCTCTACAACATCCACACTAAACATACTTATCACAGAAAACGTGATGGTTAGAAAAAAGTGGTGATTAACTTATTTTCCTCGTCAATTCAATTTGCTACAAAGGCTATGTAGATTAAACCGGTCGACCCCTCTTAGCGAACGGTTAACGCTCGAAGGCAAAAGTAAGTATCAATGTGAAGTCAGCGTGCGCATCTAATGTCCTTACACAAAGCTGCACTTACGTAGCGGGCAAACGATCCCATAATTACGGGTGTGGAGTACGCAGGCGCGAAGGGCGATATTTGTTTGCAATTAGTGCCCGCACGGGAAGGCGATGTCCGGACGTCGTCGGTAATTTATGGTTGCGCGAAAGTACCGAGTTGAAAGTGAGGCCGGGAGCGCCCGCAGCTGCCGCTACATCGACTGACATTTCCGCGCGCATTCTAGGGTTAAATTGCAGCGTCGGGTGCGCACAGTTCGTCAAAACTGATGAATTGATGATGATTGAAATAATTGTGATGAATGTATCGCTTGTCTAGTATCTTATTATATTGTCTTAAATTAAATCTTGAAGCAGGTTTTTTCTCGGACTCTAAAAATGAACCTAAGAGGTAGCTCTGGGTAGTTTTCTGACCAACTTTTTCACAATGTTAAACATTAAACCAGCTGTTCTGCTGCCTCTTGAAATGACGCACATAGCGCTAATTAAATGAGTTGGAATCTGTTAGGTAGTTGATCAAAAACAATGGACTTCCTCCTGAAATACGAGTGCCTACATGATAACAAACTATATGTTAGGGTAATTCCCCTTTTCATGAAGCAGTTTTACACTTCAGTTAGTTTAATGTTATTATCCTATGATTCACGCAGCCTTATGTACGTGTCTTCAGCTATGTCGAAGATTAATGGAATTAACATGTTTTTCTAGGAAATAGTTAGAGACATTAACGACCTATTACTTTTTAATTCGTAATATATCTTTTATTATGACTATAAGTAATTCGTGCTAAATGCCTAAGCAACAAATTAGCATTAAGTGAATTAAAAAAAATATCTATATCTATATTAATATATAAAGCTGAAGAGTTTGTTTGTTTGTTTGCTTGAACGCGCTAATCTCAGGAACTACTGGTCCGATTCGAAAAATTCTTTCAGTGTTAGATAGCCCATCTATCGAAGAAGGCTATATCATCACACTAAGACCAATAGGAGCGGAGCAGTAATGAAAATTGTGACGCAGACGAAGTTGCGCGGGTCAGCTAGTATATTATAAGCTAGTGGACGTCACGCGGTTTCACCCGCGTAGTTCCCGTTCCCGTGGGAGTACGGGGATAATATATAGCCTATGTTACTCCCTGATAATGTAGCTATCCAATGCTAAAAGAATTTTTCAAATCGGTCTAGTAGTTTCGGAGCCTATTCAAAGATTATTAAATGGTTCTTTATTTATTTTTTATTTTCAATAGATAGGTAAAGCTTAATTATTTAAAGTTTTGCTTTTATTACATTTGTAGCATTTTTTAATGAATACAAAGTTTAAAAAATAAATGACTTTAACACCACTCAGTACAATAATCGAAATGTGATAAAATGCAACGACTGACTATTACACAATCGACTAAGTAGTCGGCACTTAGTTTGAACACCTTAAATACTTTTGAACGACTTAATAATCACTTGTACCAGCCTTGTAAATATAAAAACAATCGTCGTATTTTTTAGAATATCTACTTGCCTAGCTACTTTATCATTGTTAAGTATCGAAAATAATTATCTAGCCTGTAATAACAATTAACTTTATCTATGAGCAAGCACTTTAGCGTGTTTTCCTTGCAGATCAGGCGAGCAGTGTTTTAAGCGCCAATATTTCGTGTCGCTTAAAACAATTAGCGGTCAGTTGTGGACATCCGTGAGAGTATATATTAATGGCTGCTTGAAATTGCAAATGTGTCCGTACCTTTGTCTGACCGCGTGTGGAACAAATAAAAATAATAATATGCGCCGTAATTGTCGATTAGCACGAACACTGGACGTGTGATCGAATTACTGTGAAACTATTTTATACGTGACACAACACTATCCGCCACTAATAATATAAGTGATTTAATGATGTTATTAATAACGGTTATGAGAGCAGCTTTAATAGTGACAGAATAATAATAGCACGCATTTAAGGGTTAATTGACTATTCATACGAGATTATCTTAGACAATATGTTCATTTTTCACTTTATTTATGCCAATGGTGTCCATCAACACCGCATTCTGTGGTTATAATTTATTTAAACTGAAGTGCTAAAACAAAAATAGATATTATATTTACATACATATGAGCATATGAGATGTACGACACATAGGTCGAAATTTGCATGCAACAAGTGTAATTTTGAACTGTTGTTATTTTACGCGTGTGTTTCAATTTTCTGTTTCGATTTTAATTTAATAAGAATTATCCGTCGCACACTCGCCAAAATGCAACCGGTAGAAAACCGACAGGCTAGCAACTCGTCGTCGATGCTCAAGACTTTGGAGCTTTGTCGCGACGAGCCTATCATCGCCGATGATCCTCTTGGCTCGTTTCTCAATTGACTCAAGGGCATCAAGCTGGTATCTGGCAGATCCGTCCCAAAGATGAGAGCAGTACTCCATACATGATCGAACTTGCGCTTGATAGAGTTTGAGCAGCTGTTCCGGCGTAAAGTACCGTCTCACCTTTGCTAAGATCCCCAACTTCTTTGCAGCCATGACGCAACGATGTCTATGATTATTTGTAACACGAGTGAACAGAACTATCGATCAATGTTTTTACCAACGAAGTGAAGATAAAATCAACCCTGCGCACGCCGCGCACCGCAATTAGAACTCATTGAATTATTTTTTAATTTAGTGCGACAACACACGCACTGGGGAATTTAATTTCCTTTCAAGTGAGTAGTATCAATTTTTTTACAAATTACTTTATGTGTTCATCTACGCCTGTTGCATTTCTATTTTGTTATTTTATAACTTTTATATTTTTAATCACAACTAACTGATGCACTTCAATTCATGATCAGTTTAGTGTATTTTATTCGATATAATTACAATTTACCGGATCGCATTCTCTAGCAAAAGCGACTTTAATTCGCTCGGTTAGTGGTACGCTTTCAAAACACTAAAATTTATATTAAAATTAGTCGATAGATACGTGTCTTAATTTACACCTATCTCTAATTTAGGACATTTAACAAAATTAATTAAGATCCCGTTATCAATTAATTAATTACAGGACATGTACATTTACTTTTATGAAAGTCGGCACATAAAAGAATATATTGAAATCGGTAGCTCGTTTGTACTCAGTAATTATTGTGCGATACAATCTTATCACCGAAATATCGTGATTGAAGTCTATTTAGATTTTAAAACAGATAAATATTGTGTAGTTGCATAAGGCAACACAGATAGATAACGTGTTTACTCTATGCGCAATGACTAGAAATATTTTTCTATTATACATGCGTATACTATAGTTTACAAGCGGTTATTAATCTTAATTAAGATTATATAAATGCGAAAATAACTATTTCTGTCAGTATGTTTGTTACGTTGCTACGCCTAAACCGCTGAACCAACTTTGATGATTTTCGGTAAAGAGAAAGATTGAATTGAGGAGATCATAGAATACTTTTATATCCCGGGTGTATGTTCCCGTGGGATATTTTCCGAGTTTCACACGGGCGTAGCCGCTAGCAAAAGCTTGTGTTAATATATTTGTACTGCTATCAGTTCTAGTCTACCATGAAATTAAATGGTGTACAAAAGCTTTAATATTGTTATCTACATGAATTATTTTAATTTTCATTTATTAATTGTTAGTTAATTCAAATGAGGTGCATTAAGTGCGTACGCGCAGAGTGGGTTAAAATTTACTAAAGAAAAAAAATTACACGGACTCATTAAAATGTTATTTTGTACAAGAAGTGCTTGAGTAGTTTGTGTACAAGTGAAAAAAAAAAAACAAAACATTTTTTGTTATCTCGAACGGTAATGGCGCCAGCAAGTACGCGGTATCTCTTTGTTACAATATTAATAAGATAAAACAATATGTAGCGCCGAAAGGTGTGTAATCCGAAGGTAACGCCTACATCTAGAGCCGGGCCATTGCGATAACTACCGTGTTTTAACACTTGTAGAAGGTCTTCTTGGTCCCGCTTATCTGTAATTAACATACTGGGTATCGCCTTAACAAGAACTTAACATGGAACAGCTGGTTACGAAAAATATGTTTTGAGAGGAATATCAATTTGCCTTGCAGATTACTAGATCAATATGTTGTCAGTCTACCATCATGCCTACCAATTAAACTGCATTTCCACTCTTCTTTATTTCTTTGCCACCTCTTCAGTGCACGCATTTTATAATATTAATAGCTTCTCCCAGCGACTTCGCCCGCGTGGTCCCTAGGGAACATACTCCTGGGATAAAAAGTAGCCTATATCCTTTCTCTGGCTTTAGACTATCTGTGTACCAAATTTCATTTAAATCGGTTCAGAAGTTTTTACGTGAAAGCGCGACAGACAGACAGACAGAGTTAGTTTCGCATTTATAATATTAGTAAGGACTAGTTGACCCGCGCAACTTCGTCTGCTTCGCTCCTATTAGTCTTAGCGTGATGATATATAGCCTTCCTCGATAAATGGGCTATCTAACACTGAAATAATTTTTCAAATCGAACCAGAGATTAGCGCGTTCAAACAAACAAACAAAAAAAACACACCCACACAAACTCTTCAGCTTTGTATATTAGTATAGATTTGCACAAAACAATTTAACAACACAAGCACTAACGGAAAAAAAAATGTTTAAAATAAATAATAAGCCAAGTTTACCTGTCAATTTGACCCCGCAAGTTAAGGGTTAACGCCGCCGCCATTTTGAAGCATGCGTAAGCGCACTATCTCTTCCTCGATCTATAATTGCATCGAGAAAGTCCCACTTTTCCCGCGTTTTTGCACACCCTACTACGTAGTTCGTAATGACTGATGTTGATATTGTTATATTTATTTTAAAAGAGGATGCACTCATTTTTAGTACTTAATTATTAAAATAAAGACTATTATTGAGTCAGTTTATAAAAGAACATAAAATGTTTTATGACAGTTCCTATTTGCTGTGAATCTGAAAGTTATTACTTGTTATGTTTTATGAAGTCGTTTAGTACTTCCAGTGTTATTTGAGCTGCTTCTAGTTTTTAGCCTGGCTTAACATGCCTATAAAGTCTTTTGAAAAGAATGAAAAAGGGTTATAAAAGTCTAAGGCTACACCGTGTTTCTATTGTTTTTTATCGTTGAACAACTGACGGTTTAAACTTGAAAACACCGACCAAGTGCGAGACGGACTCTCACATGCAGAATTCCGCACCATAAACCGAAAAAAAAATACGTTCCTTGAATGGATGCCCTTCAATTTTATTATTTGTTGTTACATCCGCAACACAAAAAATACACACTCTGTGAAAATTTCAATTGTCTTCCTATTACGGTTCTTGAGGTACAGCCCGCTGACAAACAAACGGACGATCGAACGGAGCGGAGGCTTAGTAATAGGGTTCCGTTGGTAACTCTTTGGGTACGGAACCCTCAAAACTATGCTGTAAAGTTCTTTCTGATGATAGTTCAACGGCTATCGTGATGTGGTCCTATTACGTGAACAGCTTCATTTACACGACACGATACTCCGAATAGGAAGACTATTTAGCGTCACGACTGAGACTGCCGTGCCTTAGTAATGCAACTCGCAAAATAAAATAATAACCAATTTTAAATCTAGCCAAATTAATCATAATTAGGTGTAGCGTCAATTAAGGCGCAAACCACCGCGGTGCACGCGGCGCCTTTTAGCAGCATGGGTTCATTTCTTTGACAACGTGGGTCTACGTTTCCACTGCAGTACACCCTACACACCCACGACAATGTACAAACGTAGCGTGGCCCATCGCGGCACGCGGAGAGGCTACACACGTTTTTTTTGCAAAAATATGGTTTCGATATAGTCGTGGGTTAATTCGTGTATAGCGTGTACCGCATGCACAGCGTGCATGGCATTGACAGCGTTGAGCTATATGAGTGCCATATTCGAGCAAGCCACGCGTGTACCAATGACGTGCGTAGCGTGTCCGTGGGTTGCAGTGGAGACAATCTGTATATGTCTGTCACTCTGACATTTCATGCAAATCGAAGCCTCACACACGTGCGTAGCCTCTCCGTACGCCGCGGTGGGTTTCCGCCTTTACAGTCTGAAACAAAAAGTAGCGAAAAACAAGCATTATTATTTAAGGTTTTCTTTTGGTAATTTTGCGTTTATGTCTCAGACCTATCGTTAAACTGATTGATATAAATAAAAGAACCATTATTTTAACACATTTCAATTACGAATTTCGCATAAAAACCTTATTACCTCTGCTTGCAAAAACATAGAAGGAACAAAAACGCTACGATAAAGCAAAAACGTATAAAAAGATCACGTTATTTGATTAGACCTAATTACATTTCTGGACGTAATTAACTTGCACGTATCATTCCCTTTGTTTTATTACAAACAGATACCAAGTTAGCCTCAAACCCCTATAAGTAAAAAACAATGAAATCTAAACCCTATTGTTATGTGCTTAGGAGTACAAGCGTATGTGTAGTCAGCAAAATAAGTTGGTGAACGGTAGATGTCTTAGGCCAAGATAAGCCTGTATATTATTAAGGCATAATTTACGATGGAAATTATAGCGATTTGTTAATTTTATATTCAGCAGTGTTACGAGATGGCGACGGCTCGTTTAGGTGTCTCGTAACACTATTTGTGGAGTAGTTAGGATTAATTTTTGGATCATTATAATATAGACTGGAATAGATGAGATGATGATTCATAATTTGATGCAGAATGCAAAGAGATTGTAATTGAGATCGTGTCATGAGTCGGTCTGGAGTTTAAAATTATGGCTGTATATCATCGTTATAAAATGCCACACTGATTTTACAATTGAATATAGTCATTGACCGTGGGGTCCGAGTGCTCATGCCTTATTTAACGATCTTTCTAAACGCTTAGTTGACACTTCGCGTGACCCAAGGGCTGGCTTTTACCTCGGACAGAGGATTAGCATTGCCATACAACGTGGCAATACCGCCAGTCTTTTGGGCTCACTTCCAGTGGACAGCGATGCGGACGAATTTTTTGACGCCTTATTTTAGTTAGGATTTTTTATTTGATTCATAATTTGATGCAGAATCCAAAGAGATTGTAATTGAGATCGTGTCATGAGTCGGTCTGCAGTTTAAAATTATGGCTGTATATCATCGTTATAAAATGCCACATTGATTTTACAATTGAATTCAGTCATTGACCGTGGGGTCCGAGTGCTCATGCCTTATTTAAAGATCTTTCTAAACGCTTAGTTGACACTTCTAAACGCGTGACCCAAGGGCTGGCTTTTACCTCGGACAGAGGATAAGCATTGCCATACAACGTGGCAATGCCGCCAGTCTTTTGGGCTCACTTCCAGTGGACAGCGATGCGGACGAATTTTTTGACGCCTTATTTTAGTTAGGATTTTTTATTTTGAGTGTATATATTTTGTTTTAAGTTCCTTTTTTGTTGTATTATGATTCAGTCATTTCAGATTAGAATAATACGAAACTTAAAGGGGACTCTAGTCGGTAACTCGTGGGCCTTTCTCCATACAAACGCATTCCGCTGTTTTCATCGTGGGTAATGCTGCTAGAGCAATGATTTTTTTCCAATAAATCTAGTACTAATTATTTAAAGAATTATGACAGTCCAAAAACCCGAAAAAAACAGCCCGTTTTTACCGCCATGTTCAGACGACTATCAGACAAATTTGATAAGTTTTTAACAAAATAGAAAACAATAAAAGCATAGAGTCTTCCTCTAAATTTTCATATATATTTTTTATAGATCAGTCCAGTTTTAAAGAAGAAAACAGCGGAATACAAAACGTCTTTTGGTCAAGGTTTTTATTGATAGAGCGCAGCGCGCGCCGGCATCGGCAATAGTTTCTTCAAAAACCTATTTTTCAAATTCCTCGGGACTGGAGTCCCCTCTTAATGACAGCGCATACACTTCTTTACAAAGTCAGTTGCGTTATATGACCACATTGTCATGTTACGCAACCGACTTTATATAGAACCGTGTTTTCAATGTTTGGGTACGTCTTTGAAATTTGATTAACCTTGTAATAACCATATTCTTCGAAAACGCCACAAAAAGAAGATAATTCATTGGAGAGTGAAATAAAACTAAATAATAAATATTCCAGACCTATTTACAAAACGAACTGAACGTGCTTCTAATTATAAAAAAGTCTCACAACTACGTAGACACAAGCTATTATGATTATAAAAACAATTTACCCTATGCGCACCATTTCAATAATTAAATTATATCAAATAAAGGAAAAATTTGCCAACAAACGTACAATCACTAGGAATAACTGCAATTATGTAAAAACCCAAAGGAAAATGGTGTTCGCGAGCCGGTGTCACGACCCGCACGCTGGCAATTAAATAATTATAAATAATTACTGCCCACGCGCATCTGAGTGAGACCCCAACGACTTGCTCGCGAAACTCGATATTAAATCATTATCTCGATTATTTGATACAATGATGTCGAATTGTTGCTGGGTGTGCTGATGACCTGGTGAAGGTCGGAAGAAGCTTTGTTATAATCGTTTGTTTATGGAAACTCTTGTCTCACTCGTGTCATCATCATCATCATCATATTAGCAGAAGGACGTGTACTGCTGGGCACAGGCCTCCCCCAAGTGTCGCCACAACAACCGGTCCTGTGCGTCTCGCATCCATCGGCTTCCCGCGGCTCTCACCAAGTCACACGGTCGAACACGTGTGTTAACTAAAAAATCCCCATTTCTATATTAATCCCAATAAGGGAATTATGGAATGCTGTAGTTTAAAATAAGTGACCAAATGACCTAATGACAGTCGAAATAAATCACGTGAAATAAACTTCCTTTCCAGATACGTACAATCTGACTGGGATTTATCTGTACGCAAAAATGCGGGATCTTTTCACTTTTGTCTAAAAAAATCAATGACAATGCTCAATTATGCATTTGTGTATCTATTTTAGAATAAGGTATTGCTTTTTTTCTAAAATAATTGTTAATTTTATATTTGCACCAAGTGCATCCCCATTTCGTGTCCAGGCTATCCCTATTCATTCCAGGTTGCCTGGAAGAGATCGCGGAATGCGATAAGGCCGCCCATTGTATATTCTTTAGTTTAAGGTTTCCTTAATGTATTTTAATTTTGGTGTACAATAAAGTACATATAAATAAATAACTGTGGAATATTATTCACTCCATTTTGCAAGAAGACTACGTCAATGGATAACCCTTTCGCTGCAGGCGGCTAACACCCAAGGTCACCACCATCCACGTGCACATTTGCAAAGTTGTACCATCACAACATAGTAGAAAAAAACCCCATGATTCACCCACGACAGAGTCAATTATTAATTACAGTAATAAAATACAGAGAACAAACAAGATTGCTCGATAGTACTCGATTGAGTCCAATACTAGGAATATAATCAAACATTAATTGTGGCGCTATTTGCCACAAATTGCCCCACATTATGTCAGGTGCATTATCAAGTTAATTGCATATATCTAAAATTGTAATCCTAATAGAGATAAATATCTATTTGAGGAATGAGGACAGGCTTTGACGTTTGTAATTGGGTTTTTATACCGCTTTTATTTTACTCCAGTTTTTCATATGACGGGTAAACGGGAGGGTTAGCAAGACAACATGTAAATTCATACTTTAATGTTCAACTCAAATAGGGCTTTTTGTTGTTTCTTCTTTACTCCTAAACTCATCATCCAAAACAAAAAACCGGCAAAACAAAAAAAAACAGCCAAGAAGAAAAATACTGGCCAAGTGCGAGTCGAGCTCTCACACGAAGGGTTCCGTACCATAAGCCGAAAAAACACATTTTCATTATTTGTTGTTATAGCGGCAATAGATATCTATACACTCTCTGAAAATTTCAAAAGGTTTACCTTTTACGGTTCTTGGTATACAGTCCGCTGATGGAAAGACGGACGGACGGACGGACAGCAGAGGCTTAGTAATAGGACTCCGTTAGTTACCCTTCAGTACGGAACTCTAGAAATGACACTTCTGTTGTGAAAACGTGTGTTGACAGGTGTAGCGTGGGACGCCCCTAGCTTGATCTTCATATCAGACGAAATACGTCCACTGCACTAGACAAGCGTCCCTCCAGCGTTGACACATCGGCCGATCCGGTGCTTCTCGTAGCCAGCAAACTCTCGCCCTCACCAGATCATCAGTCCAACTTGTGGGAAACCTTCAAAGGTGCAACGCTGTGTCTTTGTTCCCGCGCAAGTCTTCCCTGAATCCGTTCAGAGCGACGTTTATTGGTCATATCATAACACAGGAGTAACAACATCGTCTATGCTACTGCACCGATACCAACAAAATTCGCTGATAGGCTTTCGCATATAGGGGCATTTTAGCTGGGTTATTATAAGCGTAAAATTAGAATTTCCCCTCTAGGACACGGGTGAAACTGCCAACAAAATTTTGAATTTGCAAAGATTAAATCTGAATGACGTACATTCAGTAGGTACTGAATTCTTTATCACCTGATTACTACCAGTGATTTTGAGACTCCTTGTCGGTGAAATACAATCGTTGTGCAATTTAATGCATTTATGTATTACTTTATATTTATGTATTAAATGATGATATCCGCAAGAGAACCAAGGTTACCGACATAGCCCGAAGGATCGCCAAACTAAAGTGGCAGTGGGCAGGGCACATTGCTCGCAGAACAGATGGTCGATGGGGCTGAAAAGTTGGAAGGCCTCCCACAAGGTGGACCGATGAGAGCCAATGGATGCGGGACGCGCAGGACCGGTCGTTGTGGCGACGCTTGGGGGAGGCATATCTCCAGCAGTGGATGTCTTTCGGCTGATATGATGATGATGATGATGTATTACTTTCTGTGATCTTTTCTATCCATCTCTACCAAGTCAAAATGTTTAGATTTAAATGACCCACTTAACTATAAAATTACTTTACTGACTTTTTGGTCGAGCGGATGCAAGAGCTAAGCATGTAGTCTTGCCTGATTCCCGAGTCTGTCAAAGTGGTATTGAGTTTTTCCATCTGGGAATTTTTCAGTAGCAGCAAGGATAGAAAATCATCAAATGAATCCTTCCGCTCTGGGTGGAGCAGAAGGGAGTGTATCTTACTGACTAAAACCCATCCGTGTTCCGCCTAATGCCCTTTGCGTTCCAGGGCCACGGTGACTCTTTCTTCTTTATTTTCAGTATCCTATTTTTTTTTTTTTTTTTCCGTGTTCCTCCTAATGCCCTTTGCGTTCCAGGGCCGCGGTGAATTTTCAGTAACCTGGCGTCTGAATTTATGACCGGTTGATGCCTTTCATTTTCATGCATTTAGACTCGCCCTCTGTTATACCTTTGGCTTTGTAGCCTAAACATAACTGTCGAACTGTGGATTTACTAAGAGTACCTACATATCTGCTTAACCCGTCGAAAAATACAGGCATGATATATAAAATAATGCTCTAATTCTTGAAAATCATGCAGCCAACTTAGTAATAGATAACCGTCGACAGGTTTCAGTCATAACGGAAGTAGATATAATTTAACGATTATTCTAGGGAGGTAGATAACTAGGTTACCAGTTATGACTCATGGACAGCTATTAACTGAGACAGGCAGATTCTGTGCTAAGTTTTTATTACCTGAGTAGATTGTAACTTGTCTTGGTTATTATGAGCGCTTTTGCCAAGATAAGTTCAGTGGCGTAGCGAGGGTGATGGCCTCAGTATGGATAAATAGTGCACGTTGTCATTGGTGTCGCACCGGTGGGTAAAATATCGGCGGCACCATTGGTGACGTGCCCCCGAAATCATGGTTTGCGATCGTGCCTACTGTCATTAGCAATCGAGTCAAGGGGTACAGGTTGACGAGATTTTAAATTAAAATTATGATAAAACTAAAAGGTTATTTTTCTGGGGTGACAGCACTATATCGGTACCGGGTATCACCATCACCCATGCCAGCTACGCCACTGGACCTACCTACGAAGAGGCCTACTTTAAATAGGCCATCTCTAGTTTGACGCGACCGTAGTCGCAGGCAACAGTAAGTCTCCTGCCGGGGTTGCGGAATCTGTTTGAAAGAGTCACCGCGGCCCTGGAACGCAAAGGGCATTAGGAGGAACACGGATGGGTTTTAGTCAGTAAGAGTCTGACACTCCCTTCTGCTTCAACCAGAGCGGGAGGAGTCATTTGATGATTTCCCACCCTTAAAAAAAAGACAACAATAAGTCTACTATAAAACCTAATTATGTCGTATGTATTAAATCATTATCATTACCAATGATGAAATCTATCAGTCATTTCCACCGATTCCTAACAAATATCACAAGTTACTCATCACTCCTTATCTTTCCAATGACATCGATCAAGTCGGGGAAATGTTTTGCACACTCCGAATAAACTAAACCCGTCATTAATATTTTCCTTTAAAACACGTCATCGTACAATTAAAATAAGAAACAGGAAACTCGATAAAAATAGGTTTTTAATCAAAAGTTTTTAAGTTTAAATACTGGTTAAGTTTTTGTTGGTACATTGTTAACACTAAAATGCGATGCTATTGTTTGTCATGATGTCATAAATTGGTGGCACTTTGGTAAAGTAACGCCCCAACGATTTAACACGGTTGTTAGGACCTATGGTCATATTGTCAGGAAGTTGAGTACTTTTGAGCCGACATGGCCAGTCTGCCTATACCTCAATGCAGTGCCGGATTAAGACTTCTTGATGCCCTAAGCAATCCACGCCTGTGGTGCACTCTATCCATTAGGTGAAGAAAAGGTAAGATATGATAAGAACGTATACAGCAAGAGTTAGCAAAGCAATCTCGAACATTTTCGCCAACTCTGCCTTAGACTAAGATTTTCTTTAACTGGTGTCTTTAAAATCCACATCTGGTAGTTTTTAGACCAAAAATTACCATCACCCCTTATCTCCGAAACTACGGAGCCTAAAATTTTGAAAAACCTACAGATTACCGGGAAACTACCTATAAGAAGTCTCTAGTGTTAAAAAAACATGTTACGAAAATGAAGTTGGTTCGGAACCCTTTGCACGCGAGTCCGATTCGCACTTGGCCAGTTTTTGTAAGTGCATGTCTCTAAGAGTGACTTTTGGGTCTTGTAACTAACACCTTGCTGACTTTTCAGAAGGTTTGCGAAATTTCATCCCACTTGACCAGAATAAGTACCTAGGTACCTACGACCTCTAATTCCTGTAGTTTGTCTGTTTATGGTGCCCCCCAGACGTGATGCCTTAAGCAATTGCTTAATTTGCTTATGGATTGATCCGGCACCGCCTCAATGACTAAAAGTTCTGGCTGGTTCTGTAGATTTTTCCTTATCCTGACGTGTTTTTTTTTTCCATAAAACTGAATTTTATTTGCGTGTACCTGGTATGAAAATCCTTAAATATTGTAAGAGGCAGGACAGTTTAACAGTAGTTAGCGAATTTATTTGGTACTAGTGGACGTCACGCGGTTTCACCCGCGTAGTTCCCATTCCCGTGGGAGTACGGGAATAAAATATAGCCTATGTTACTCCCTGATAATGTAGCTATCCATTGCTGAAAGAATTTTTCAAATCGGTCGAGTAGTTTCGGAGCCTATTCATTTCAAACAAACAAACAAATCTTTCCTCTTTATAATATTAGTGTAGATGTAGATGACGCATTATCACATGTATATAGGTTATATTTTGATGATTGTTTTCTATGACTGTTATACATTCGGGGAAATGCCAAGTAAACTTGGATTTGGTATCCTCGGTTGGTACCTATCTATATATTACATATAAATTCACATATTCCTTTGAAATGGACAGACGGAAAAGTCCCGAGAAAATGTTTTCACTATATTTTCCGTATTATAACAACTTTCTATAATGTTAAACCCTAATGATAATATCGCAAATACACATTCAAGTTCTTACCATTATTAGATAGCTTCATTAAAATCTATTTAGCTGTTTTTGCATTACTTATGTATTGATGAACTTCACATACTAATCTCACTTTCTCCCTGTTATATAAATCGTATGAAAACTCATTTATATGTTACTTACAATTACGTACTTTTTGTGGTACATGGGAAATTACGATTATTCTTGAATGGTTTCTTCATGTCAGTGTAACTCAGTCGTAATAAAATGTAGTTACAATCTTTTGTATTAGAGCTCCGATGTCATAAATTCTATATTGATTTGACAGTAGTATGCAAAGGGTTAATAGAGATTTTATTCGTAGAAATACATGCTGCATGACGTTTAGGAATATTTTTCAGACATGATTCATGATAGGCAAAAACTTTTACACAGTTTCAACAGGAAATTCAGTTCATGCACTGATTAAAATCTGACATCAGCCACCGTAATTAGTTATCAAAAAGATTTTTCTTTTTAATTGATTTTTCTAATCGAGCCGATTCCCTGATGATATCACAAATGGAAACCGAAATACAAAATGTAAATTAAATAAAAATAAATGTTTTATTTCGTTATCGGCTCCCAATCTCTCTATCAGGAGTCGATTCTATTATTTTCGAGATCCAAACCGTCGGCAAATCGTGCGATATATCGAAATGTGTTATCACTGATTACTGTCGGTATTGCCATCTAATCAGAGGATCGAATCTTTCGGAACTTTTGTTGTTAGATCAGATTTTATTTGTAAACTTAATTAGATCGAATACTGCATTACCCAGATATGTATAATCTTATAATTTGATAATCTAGATTGATATCTTCTCGGTACCTAATTGGTTAATCAGTATCGTGATAATACGAACTTGGTTTTTTAGATAAATAAAAGTGCCGCTTGTTAGATAAAGGCTAGATCTCTTTGAGTTCCTTGTGTTGATTTAAACAAAAACTATTGTTAATGGATTATCGACAATGAATCTAAATTGGACAAGCATTGTAACCATGTTATGTATTAAATGGTCTATGTAATCTAATGTTAGCAAATCTATGATCTGTTTATTCATTGAATGTAATGGGATTAGTTTTAAGATTGATTAGAAGTATGATCGTGACTCTTTTTTTGATATTTTTATTTAATAAGTAGCATAATTACCTTTCTAGGTAAAGGCAAACTATATTACAATAGACACAGTAGATGATAGGTAAGGAATGACAATGGAAACGTAGCAATGCAGCCTTTTGTACTCACTTCCAGTCGATAGCAATGCGCAGGATTTTTTTTACGCCTTAATAATGTGTAAGGCGTAAAAAAATGACTTAAGTTAGTAGTTGTACGTTTAAAAATTAAAAATACAGATTATAAAACTCGATGAAATTTCGGCAAATAGCTTCAATAGAGTCCAACTTTGCTGACTCGCCCCATTGATTACCCCAAGAGATTATAAATTATCAATGATTCAGAAATTAAATGATAGGCAGTGTTGCGATCCGTCATCGACTTTTTTCATTTTTATTCAGTTCATTAATCCAATTACAACAACCAACGCGCATTTTACAATTTGTCGCATTCATTTTACGAAAATTTTCATCCATCATTAATGGACAACTGTATAACATATGATGTAGCTCAATCAGAAAAAGAAAATATCATTAGAAAACACATAATAACGATTACTATTTATGTAAACAGACGTCCTTAGCAAAACTTTAATGAATACGATAAACATATTATGCAAATGAGTCATTTTTTTTAATTACGTACAATACATGTGTTTTTTTACTTAACGCACAAAAATATTCTGAAGGTCTCTGTATCGAACTCACTTCAGATTCTGTATAAAGTGAGTGTAGAGAACTTTGGACTCTATGGGCCTCTCTTCTGTAGCTCAATGTCCCATAAATGCCACCCATAATTGGATTTGTTTAAAATCAAACTTCATCTCTTTAAAATCAGAGTGAACAGGCTCCTTCTGGGTAAGCTCGCTCCATCGTAGACTTTGTCTCTGTCATCTCTGACATAGACTAGAGTCAAGAGCAAGCCCATCACAAATAAAAAAAAAGATAGATCTGTCACTATTTTCTATGAATGATATGTATCGCCGGTTCGCAAACGGACCTGCAGTGTGATTCTGTAAGCATCGCACCGTGTAAACTTGGTGAAGTCAATATGTAGTCTTCTTTCTTCTTATCGTGTGGGCAAGTAAGGTCTAACGACCCCACACACCCTAGTGTCAGAGTTTCTACACCGCCTGAAGGGCCTCTGACATGGTTTATTTGACGACCGCCATATGGCGGCTGGGACCACCGGCTTATACGTACCTTCCGAAGCACGGAATCATCTTTTTATCAGACAATCAGGTGATTCAAGCCTGCAATGTCCTAGCCAAACTGGAAAACAACTTTACAAAGTATGTTTCTTCCCTTGGGAATCGAACCCACGACCACCGGGTCACAAGGCAGACGCCTAAACCACTCGACCACGGAGAATATGTAGTAAGCTGTCAATATCATCATCACCATCATCATCACCATATCAGCCGAAACACGTCCACTGCTGGGCATAGGCCTCCCCCAAGCGTCGCTACAACGACCTGTCCTGTGCGTCTCGCATCCATCGGCTACCCGCGACCCTCACCAGGTCATCGGTCCACCATGTGGGAGGCCTTCTAACGTTGCGTCTTCCGCTCGCCACTCCAGAACAACCATCTGTTCTGCGAGCAATGTGCCCTGCCCACTGCCACTTTAGTTTGGCGATCCTTCGGGCTATGTCGGTAACCTTGATTCTCTTGCGGATATCAACATTCCTGATTCGATCACGCAAGAAAACTCCAAGCATTGCCCTCTCCATTGCCCTTTGAGTGACTTTGAGCCTTCTGCTGAGCCCTTTGTGAGCTGTCAATATATACAAATAAAATGACATGACAGTTCACTTCACGCTCACTCCACCATAGTTTACACTGTGAGATGTTGGCAGAATAAACCGGCTGGACAAAGCTAATCATAATCATCATTTAAGCTGAAAGACGTCCACTGCTGGACATAGGCCGCCACGTTGACCAATCCTGTGCGTCTCGCGTCCAGCGGTTTCAAGAGGACAAAGCTAAATAACAAGTAAATCATATCTGGCTCTAATAAAAACTCAGCTTCAGGGCAATTGTGATTATCAAAACTTAAGGCACCACTCGTCAGAGACAACCAGAACTATCGTTCTCCGTAGCATAAAGCGCTATCTAATCTGTACATCTGGTCGAATGGTCACCGATCTGCAAACAACTGCGGCACGCGCAGCTGAACCCTCGTCACTTAAACGCGAATCCCACATTAAATAGTACAACCCAAAGATAAGCAATTAAAATTAAATTAATAGAACAACTACGTACATACGTAATCCATTCCGCTATGATAAAATCGGAATTGCAATATCAAGGCTTATCGCTACTTTGTTAGAACAAGCTCATTCAAACAGCGGCCATCATCTATGTGCTACGTCAGGAAAGAAAGTGCAGGAAAGAAAGAAATAAAGAAAGGAAACTGACATGGGAGTGAGTGAAAGTGAGTGATTAATGTGAAGCGGTTTTATTTGTGATTGACGTTTTTGTTGTTTTATATTGCAAAAAGGTTTAGTGATTTATAGTTTTGTTATTATAGTTAATTTGAGTGGTTTAGTGTGAGTAGGTAAAAGCCTGTGATATGACCTAATTATAATTATAATTACATAATTATTACTACTAAATACAGTATTTTTGGTGAGTCTTTTTCCATTTCTCTATCGCCTCAATTCGAGAATTAAAAATTATATTCTTTATCGCTACGATGCTCGCGCCCTTTGCGGTAAATCATTATTTTATTAAAATTATAGAATACGTGTCACACACAATCCAAACCCATTTTAACCATTATCCCCAACACATCCCAATCACTTTGATGTCCGTCCAACTGTTTGTCAAGACACTTTATCTAGGGAACGCGTGGAGGTATCGAGTTGAAATTAAAACCATATACTCAGGTCTACAATCCCTTGAAGCTGCGAAAAAATCAAAGTTCTAAGTTAACGTAAAAAAAAGATACGGCCGTATATACCGCAAAAACGTATTTTTCGACACACTCAAGGGAATCAAAATGTATAGAATATTGCCAAATTTCATTGTTCGGCCTAGAACTATAAAATTTGGCAATGAATACCGTCTAAGAAAAAAGTCTGAAAACTATACATTTGTAATTAAATCATAAAAATATAGTCTTAATTTAAAGTATAATGTAACTACAAATCTGTACGGAACCCTCGCTAGGCGAGTCCAACTCGCACTTGGCTGGTTTTTTTTATTAGTTTGAACTCTCCTGGGACAAAAGCCTCTAGGCTGTAAAGCCTCCTGCATTCTCCTCGTCCAACACGACCCCATTTCCCTGCAATTCATTTAAGAATTAAAATGAAAACATAAAAGTCTCACTTATTTTAATTAAAATAAATACTTCCGTGAATACGCGGTAATCTGCGAGTTTATTTCTGCAATTTGTTAATTTAATCGCACGCGATCTCTTTTGCTTGAATTTAGTTGTTTTGTATGACTTTTTAGTTGATTTCCGATGGTTTACGTCATTTTTTATGAAAGATTTGATAGTGGTGTTGCGTTATTAACAATTGTTCCTATTTCCTATAGTAGATTATTTAATTGGATAACATACTTACAATATTAATTGTATGTGTATTAGACTCGTAGTATGGAGTCAGCTGGTTAGGTTTTTTAACTAAGTAAGTTCTGGATAGTAAAGTAAGCGGCCATTAGTGACAGGTGCTTGTTTACCATAGAAATACGAATAAACTGGATTTGTCCTAATGTATAAAATTCTTCTGTTACTGGTGACTGTCTTCGGAACGGAGTAACTGACAAACAACGCACAGCTGAAACTATTGGTCGTAGAAAGCAGAAATGTATGCACGACATTCCTACGGGAACGGGAAAAACGGGATAGACACGTACGAAGTCACGGGCAAAAGCTAGTTCTAGTATAAATATTTAAAGTATAAAGCCAAACAAAAAACTTCAAGTTTCCTATACACTTGCATCTGGATCATTTATCAGGATTAGAATGCTACATAACGCATCAACTTCCCCATCTACTATCTAGTCACTGTTCTGTCCACTTACACCGATTGCTAAGAAAATACTCCACCCCACCAGATGTCACTAGTTGAATATGTATGATACATTTCTACACCCCAACAAAGTCGCAACTCAAAGACAAATACAAAGCGATCATCTCGAGAATACGCGATCGTCGCATTCATTTGTACGGCAAATACATCATCGCGCCGACAGAGGAATTCTTCCGATTTTACCGATCAATTAACGACGCCTAACATTTCTACACTTCAATAAAGTGACAGCTCAAAGACCAAAGACTAACTAACACTAACAAACAGAACAAAGACTAACACAATCACAAGCAAAATCATTACAAACAATTACAAACGTGTTGTTCTCTTCTAGCTCTATTAAAACTGATCAATTATAGACATAACACCATAATCAGTGAGCAATTAACTTAATGCCATTAACTGAATTAAATGACACAATTGATTACTGGAAACGGAGGTCGGAATTATCAGTAATCGGTTGAAATCACGATAGGTATTTTTTATGTAGGGTTTTTATAAATAGAACGGTTTGCTCGTGTGATGTTGAGGTTATGATGTGGCGCCTTTTGTGAGGAAATTGTTGATTTTAAACGACTTCAAAAACAGGAGCAGGTTCTCAATTCAGTTGTATTTTTTTAAAATGTTTGTTACCTCATAACTCCGTTATTTATGAACCGATTTGGAAAATCCTTATTTCATGTGAAAGGGTATATTTTCCGATTGTTCCCATAGAAATTTTACTAAAATCGGTTTGGTAGTTTCGCTTTTAAATCAAAATAGCTGGACATCGTTTACTTGGACGACGTATTTTTGTTATCCAAGTAAACAATTGTATTTTGCTTTCCTGCCACTTTCCAGTGGTGTTCTTAGGTTAGGGTACCACTAAAAGTGAAACATAAAAAAACCTTTTTTTACAAAAAAAATTCGAAATTTAAAAGAATACAACAAACTCCTTCTGGGTAAGCTCGCTCCATCGTAGACTTTGTCTCTGTCATCTCTGACCTAGACAAGAATCAAAAACAAACCCAACACAAATGAATTATTAAAGGTCGTGAAGGGGACAAGGAATATGTCACCCTGTATATGGACCAGACAGAAATGATAGATGGACTGTGTGAGCCATCTCCGTCTCTACGTCAACCCCTTTCTTGACAATTACAAATAAAATTTCGTCGTATTCGGTCGGTGGCGTGAAAGTGTAACAAACAAACCACGTAACTCACTTTAGCATTTGTAGTATCAGTTAGGATATTAATAAAAGCATGGCAAGCTAGACCAAGAAAGAGCCAAAAACCAAACTATTCTTAAAATTAACTCAATCGCATAGCATCTAACATGTATACGAATACAGTAATTTGTCATGTCAAGTCTAAAAACTGAATTAAATATCATTTACTTGCAAAATGAAAAGTCCCTACAAAACTGCCATTTACCTCAAGATTAACACGTCAATTTCACCGCAAACCTGATTTATAATTCATCGCTGCGTTTGTACTGATCGTGACACGCGGCGATGAAGCCGGCCAGCTGTAATTAGCAAACAAATTGATTTCATCGCTAACCTTACTGGTACACACGACAAAGAGTTTAGTGTGTAGGCAGGTAACGAACGTGACAAATACAATATGCAGGCAAGGGAAATTGAACTGAAATGAAAACATCAAAAGTAGAAAAGATTTGCACAATTAATTATAGGATTATATTTGTGTATGGAACTATATCTGTATTTTATTTTTAATTAAAAATAGCCTGAATGATTGCGGAATTTATTCGAAAGAGTTACCGTATCCCTGGAATGCAAAGGGTATTTGGAAGAACACGGGAGGATATTACTCAGTAAGAGTCTGAGACACTCCCTTCCGTTCCGCCCAGAGCGGAAGGAGTCATTTAGATGAATTTCCAACCAAAAAAAAAGCCTAAATAAAATTCACTTCAGACTCAGATCACGGCGTCAACTTTGCCATAATTAAATTAACTGCACACATAACTCATTTCCGTCATTACAAACCCATTTATATTTACTGCACGAGTGTGAAACGGTCCCTAAGGTATAATAAAACGCTTTAACGTTACTTCTTTATTTAAAAAAAAAACTTGACAGCTTAGAACTCTATACTCTATGGCCGGTTGTCAATACTTTTTTTGCTTGACAGTTTAAGTAAGCCGTAGCCTGTAGCTGTCGGTTCACAAGCCTAGGTTATTATCTGATGTAATTGCCTTCCTATAAATTACAGGGCTATTAGAAATAATGTAAAAACTGTCAATGTGACGTTAATCCACATTAATCTTGGTTTAGTTTTGCGTCATTTCTGTGTAAATTGTTAGAAAGATATTTGAAAACTTGTCGTTGGATTATTTATTAGTTTTAGTTCACTTTTCTTTCTAATAATTACCTTCAATTACAGGGTGCTTTTGACTAATCTAACGCAAACATACAAATAGCTATAATCTATAAATAGCGAATAGTTTGATTAGCTATCAATAGATCTGATCATAATAAATTCTCCATTGATAAAATAAGTCTATAAATTACTATAAGATAAGAACTACTTGTTCATTATATTTTTTATTATATTTTAAACAACAAGATGTTATTTTACGAAGAATATCTGTCTTCTTTTTCCAGACTACTTCACCCAAACCCAAGAGTACCAGAAGTACGCGTCCGCCATGGGGGTCTCCGAGCCCCCAAAGGACGACTCTCCGCGGACGACCCCCGAGTTGTCACGCGCTGACCAGTCACCCTCCGAGCGTCCACCTCCAGGGTCCGCAGACAGTGACGACGCTGACGAGTTCGCGCCTAAAAGAAAGCAGAGGCGGTATAGGACGACCTTCACCAGCTTCCAACTTGAGGAGTTGGAAAAGGCTTTCTCTAGAACACATTATCCAGATGTTTTTACGAGGTGAGTTCATATGAGATTAGGAGACTAAGAGAAGTTTTGTCTCTTATGTTGGTCCAACACTGTCTGGTTAAATGTTTAACTATAAAAAAACCAAATTGCGATGTGAAGAAGTGTCATATACCTACTTCACCTTCCTTGAAATGAAATTCTAAATAACTACAAAATACTAAGTATCAAAATTAAATCACCAAAGATTCTTAATCCGTTTAAATATTTATTTATTCAATGAATTCTTGAATGAAATCACAAAGGTGTGGTGAAAACATTTCTACTTATCAAGCATCTATCAATCAAATAATCCGACTTTTCCTTATTTCATAATAGGATAATGAAGATAAAATGGCCGCTTAGAAGGCATTAATTTCTTCAGCAAATTAATTGCTACAGGATTATCATAATCCATCGTATGATGAACTGAAGATTATAGCACTTTATCTTCCATTTCCGCAAAAACAATAGCAATAATAAATAGATTACACACGTATTAATAAAAAGGTCTATAGTTATTTTTTTATTTGTCTATGGTACAGAAAAAAACAACTGTCAACGGACTTTTCCCGCATTAATCGCAAGGATGACATTCTTGCACGACGAAATTAACTGGCAACATCAACTTGGTTAAGAATTTAGTTAACAATTTCATTAGTGGGTCGGTATGAGGCCGTAGTTCATAATTAATTAATTATGTACCAACATAATTACTTGGTCTACAGTGCATTTATACCTGTTTTTCTTTTTTGAGCAGATGTACCTATTTACTAGTATGTAGGTTGGTAGGTTCGTATTCTTTCAAACATAAGTATAGCCAACTTATTGAAAGTTTTGGTTAAAAATTGTACTTTGACTACTTCTGTAGTTAACTATAATAAGTTAATAACTTTATGCCCTTTTGTTTCAGGGAGGAGCTCGCTATGAAAATTGGCCTAACAGAAGCGCGAATACAGGTAACTGTCTTTTTTTTTATTATTTAATACTAGCTGTTGCCCGCGACTTCGTACGCGCATATCGCGTTTTTTTCCCATTCCCATAGGAATTTCTGGAAATCCTCTCTTAGTGTTCCTCTACACTCCCCAAGAAACCCACAATACATGCCAAATTTCAGCTTCCTACGACCAGTAGTCAGTAACTCACTCAATTAGTCAGTAACGGAAGTATTTTATATATGTATTAGGATTCATGGACTCGTGTTTAACCACAGGCTTACCTGATAAACCATAATAAATTTCTTTTTCGACGTAAAACCTGCAAATGTACCACAGAACAAAGACCACGTAGATACTCGTACATATGCCAGATGCCAGATAAACTTGCAATAAAGTACATTGATCTTTCGTTTACATCCCTTCATACACGAACAATAAATTATGAACCGTTTTAAAGGATCTCGATTCACTATAGAAGTCGATTCAGGACAGCTTTATGTCTTTACTAGTTGACCCGCGCAACTTCGTCTGTTCCGCTCCTATTGGTCTTAGCGTGATGATATATAGCCTATAGCCTTCCTCGATAAATGCTATCTAACACTGAAAGAATTTTTCAAATCGGACCAGTAGTCCCTGAGATTAGCGCGTTCAAGCAAACAAAAAACTCTTAAGCTTTATATATTAGTATATAGATTTCGATTTTTCTTTCATATTAAGAAACTCAATAAATGTATGTGGGACAATAACCGTTATTGCACATTTACCATACCTACTTCATCTCAGCTGGTCTTCTCAATTTAGTTAAGGTAACGCGATTATATATGCGTGAGGTTAATTTAATTAACTTAACCATTTCTTCAAAATATTCAGTCGTCATGGGCAACTAATTTCTTTTCAAAATATCTTCAAAAAAATAGTACCAACTAAGGGCAAGTCCCTTTCAATAAAAACATCAGACCTGTCATGTGTCTTCGTATAAAACAGCGAGTCACTCATAAACTTAAAAATATACTTGCCAGTCTCATAAAATTAAATGTGCCACAAAATTATTTAACACACAATAACATTCAGCTGGTATTTCATTACGACACAATAATTGACGCAGGACATGTTCGCAGTAATGATTATGTTTTTTTGTAAAAAGTTTTTTTATTTTTCACTTTTAAGTGGTGAAACTTGGACGACGTCTTCGTCTACGCAGGAATTGAAATTAGCAAATATGTTCATAAAATAAAAACTGCTGAACCAAACTGAATCAAATTTTTACGGGACCAAAGGGCAAGTATACCACATCGAACTAAAAAAGAATCACAGAAATCGAAGCAGAAACCTCGGAGTAATCGGTGTACAAACATAAAAAAAAATCATACCCACCAAATTGAGAACCTCCTCCTTTTCTGGAAGTCGGTTAATTACCTAGTCCGTTAATTATGTGGCGATGTAAGGGGTGCGACAGACTGACGCGATGACGTCAAAGTGACAAGGCTGAAAAAATTGTAGTTCGAGTTAATCTGTAATTAAAATGATGCTCTCTTCTCTGATCGCAATCAGAACTTCTTTTCTGTTCATTTCGAAAAAATCAAAATTCAGTAAACGTTTGTTTTTAAGGAAACTCAAAAACATTAAAATTAGGGTTGCTTAATTTTTTTCTAAAGTTCTAATTATTTGGATTATTTATACTCAATGTAGTTTTTTGGAAACTAAAAGCGGTGCGTCATCGTGAATTTCTTTTTTCTACGCAGTTGGACAGTAACCGCGCTTTGGGTCTTGCCAAAGCCTTAAGTAACATTTATTTTAGTATCTTATTATATGATAGACGTTTTTTTTCTTACTATTGATTGGCACGCGTTTAACCACTATCTCACCTTATTCTAAGAACGAAATTGAACATATCTTTCAATCTCATAGCACAAATCATTTGATATGCAAACAAAACTAATTGAATAAAATAAATAAACAACAAAATCAAGCACGCTTTTAAAGTCGCGGTAATCAGATCCAGATTTAGTGTCGCTGATCACTGGTCTCGACTAAAATGTAAGTAGTAGGAGAGGGCCGCCCAATCCTAAGCCCGCGGGTATCGAAGTTGCTCGCCATCGCATTTGGGTTTGCCCGTTCGACAACGGTCAACCGCTGGCGGTCACTTTTGGAGAGGAGAATTTTCCAAATCCTAAGATTATTCTCCTGTTTATGAACCGATTATCTTCTGCCAGGCGATTTCGCTTGCGGGAATATAAAAAATTATCCCGAGAATTCCCTCGGGTTTTTAACCCGAGAGTATGTTCATATTCTTGGGTCCCAGGACACAATCTATCCGTGAGCCAAGTTTTATACAAATCCGTTCAGCCGTTAAGACGTGAAGTCAAATTAAGTATGGATGCACAAGCATCCGATTGATATTTTTGACTCTAAGTTTTTTTTAATAGCTACGTAAGTATCTATTACCAAAACACTATTTATAAGTTTTACTCACTAGATGGCCCACAGCTAACAATAATAAATATTTTTATTTTCATCAAGGTAGATACAACAATTTCTTAATCTAGCAGACTCGGAAACTAAAATTATGGCCTACCTCTAAAGCAACTTGACCAGCCTAGCACTAGAATATTGAATCTAAGGCTCGGTTACCGCTTATTAACCTACACCTGCACCTGAGGCGAAGCCAGGAATACATTACCTCAATCAGCGTTGAGTAGATAATCAGTTACGTAAACATAGACTAGTTTCTTGTAAACAAGGGGCATTAAAACAGCTGATAGCTCTTTTTAATGGAATATATTTTTTACTTCTTAGTAAGGCGTAAGGCGAAGACAAAGGGAGCATATGTAGGCAGTTGCGGAAAGTAAAGGCAAGAGAAGGAACTCATTATGAATAGGCAATAGTTATTTAACAAAACCGGTCAAGTGCGGGTCGGTCTCGCCCACCAAGGGTTCCGTACAAAGTAGATACAAATTATTTTAAATAAAGTCTATATTTTTTATGATTTAATTACAAATGTAAAGTTTTCAGACTGTTCCCTATACTTGTAGTATAATACGGTGTTTCTTGCCAAATTTCATATATTTTGATTCCCTTGAGAGTGTCGAAATATAATATGTTATTTGCAGCATAAACGGCCGTATCTTCTTTTACGGTAACTTAGAAGTTTGATTTTTTCACAGCTGCAAGGGGCCATAGACTTGAGTATATGGTTTTAATTTCAACTCGATACTTCCACGCGTTCCCGAGATAAACGGTCTTGACAGACAGACTGACAGACAACAAAGTGATCCTATAAGGGTTCCTTTTTTGAGATACAGAACTCTAAAAATAATAACAACTAAAATTAAGAATACTAAACTTACAACAAACTAAAATAAAGCATCAAAAAATTCGTCCTCAACGCTGTCAGCCGGTAAATGGTCGGTAATGTGCCCAAGAGACTGGCAACATTGCCACGTTGAATGGCAATGTTTAGCCTCTGGCCAAAGTATAAGCCAGCTCTTGGTTCACGGTTTTTAGTATTTATGTTTTTTTATTAGGCTAGAAAATATTGATAAAAACAAACACATCAGCCTATGTGTTTGTTTTTATTCTCATACGTTCAGGGAAATTCACTGTTTATATATTATGTAAACCACTTTTGAAATCAATTTCCAGTAAATTGTGACATCGATACATATACCATCATTTTATTTTATGACGCGCAACTGATAATATTATGAAATCACCTTTAATTGACAAGCCGACTGTGTACAGTACAGTGAACAAATGCCTTTGTAGGCTTTTAGCAAAAAATTTTTCGAAACGTGCACCCTAAAGGCCGATTTTTAAATCACAGTCAGTCAGATAAGTTTGAACTGAGGAATAAAATTTAAGGCTTGACACTGTTGTGTAGAAAATACGTCAAGAGCAATATTTATGTATTTTTCTCTTAGGCGATTGGCACACTGCACCGCATCACGCAGCGTAGCGCGGGAGTGCGTGATCTTACGTTGCTTGAAAGTATCTCTCTGTGTATTAAAAACACGCGTAGTGCAACACACTGAAAACGCATTCACGCGCAGTTTTTGACTTCGTCGCCACGCACCCCGCAGCGTGTAGCGGGGCAGTGTGTGAATCGCCTTATGAGTAATCTGACGATTGAAAAATCAGACAGTCAAATAAAGTGAAGTCGCGCCAATCAGCACGAGCCCTTATGAAACGGTCTCGGATACCAGATACCAGTACCACTAATTCCTGTAGTTTCAAGGACCTGTCGCGAAACCTTCAATCAGACAGACCGAATCGAATGAGACACAGAAACGACTGCAATGATAACTATAATAAACTACTTCGGACGTGGAGTAGAGAAACCAAGTGTGCTCACGGATGGAAGTGGCATATTTTTTTTAAAGGTTCCCCATTCTAGGAATTTCTCCTGTATCGTGGTTGTGTTCACAAACATACAAACTCACATACATAAACAGCTAGACCCGGAACAACTATCTGTAGGTCATACAAATATTTGTTCAGTGCGGGAATAGAATCCACGACACGCAGCGCAGCAGTCAATCGCTCAACCACTGCGCCAACCGTGTCGTATATTAATGTACTCGTGATAAAAGACAGACTTTAATAATCGTGTGTTTAGACTCGTACTCGTTTTTTCAATTCTTAATTTTTTTTGGGTAAAAATGAAATAAAATAAATTATTAAAATGACATCTATGAATGAGAACCTAATGAAGATATCTTATAGTTAGTGCAAGTTCAGTAACTGCAAAAAAAGATTATACGTTTTGACTGGAATTGCCATTTGAGAAGAGGCGTTTGCCTAGATTTCGTGATGGTATTATTTCATTAGTATGTCATTTATTTATCTTCTTGACATATTATTTACATTTTTGAATATTTCTATAAAAAAAAAAATAGTTGTAGCCCACCGGTATCGGGAACCGGATCCAAGCTACCGGTGGTCAGGGCTCTCGAGAAAGGAACCTCCTCGCGCCGTGTCCAGGAATACTGCTTTCTGGATCAAGCCCTTGATCCAGCTACCTAACGAAAGCCTCTTGAACTGTTGGTCGAGGCTCTTGGCAATTATGCCATTGGTTGCTTTCTAAATCAAGCCTTATTTATTATTATTAGAAAAAAAGAAGCTTGATTGCGGAGTAATATGAGTACCTTACCACTATCATCAACACTTAGGTCATTCATGGTGCTTATTAATTACGTTGTAGTACCTATTCTAACCACATATTATGAATAATCATTAATTAATTCAATCTTTACACGTGTCATACTTTTTATCAGTTCCCTCTTGATGATTTCCATCATGGTATTATAAAATGAATCATATGTATAATTATGTAGATATACGCCACGTAATTAAAGAAAATCATCGCCAATCAGCCCGTATCTGGTAATACTGAAGGACTTGTATAGTCAATTATTTATTTAATTAAATATTTCATACGGTATCGCCTTTTAAAAGCTCTAAGATTGCAAAGTTTAGGAGTGTCCTTTGAATGAACCTACTTCTAAATTGAGTTAGATTATTTTTAATAGTATCAACACAAATAGCAATGTTTATGCAACTAAGGCTAACAAGGCGACAAAATTACAATTTAATCATCTAAGGTTCTATGTTAATAAATAACTTAATAACATTCTCGCTGTTATGTTATCTTCAATTATAAATGTAGATTCTGATATTATTGTTTGAATAAATGTTTATATATTAATTAATATTAATACAAAATGCCTTTTTATTCAATATTTAAGACTTTATCGTGTGACCCCCGCTGCGCCATTGGCTGATTTTTAATTTTTACGACATTTTACAATGTCGTTTGCATAGTTAATATTTTTTAATATTGCTTAACAAATTCGAAATAGAATTCACACAAGTTTCCAAAGTAATTGACGTGTTTTACTACCAATTAAAATAAATTTAAAGTAAATAGGTATTTAACATGCATCTGGGACGTCATAAAACTGAATGAACATTCCTGAATAGTTTTATTACTATTACTACATATTATAAAACAAAGTCCTCCACTGCATCTGTCTGTCTGTTTGAGATAAACTCAAAAACTACTGCACCGATTTTGATGGTGTTTCCACCAATGGACAGAGTTGTTCTCGAGGAAGGTTTTAGTATATAATTTGTATAGAAAAAAAATCGGGATCTTAAGAAAATTGCAGCGCGGGGGAAGTGGCGGGCTAAGTGCTAGTTTACTATAAAATTACCGCTTCTCATTAACCTCGTCAAATTAATTGATTCAGCACTATAAAACTCAGATAATTGAAATAAATTAATAATGTGGTCCACTTTTCTTTATTTTTTGGACAATCTGACTTCTGAATTAACAATTTGAAATTTAGTATTCGTCAAACTCTATTTTACCCTGAAGACCAGTCAAATTCTGGAATAAAAGCAAGGTTTGACAAGTTCTAAACTACATGATGTTCTCAATCCAAAATCCGACCGAAAATTGGTATAATCCAGAATACGATGTGGGGAATATAAATCACATTCCTTTACCTACAAACTCAACCAATAGTAATTAAAATACCTCCTCCATTTTAGTAACACTCGTTGTTGCCCGAGATCTTTTAATAATCGAGCGAAACCCACACTTATTTGTCTCAACGGTATATTTTGTTCACAGTCGATACGATTACTCCAATACACATTAATGGTGCACAGGATCAAATTATCGAGACATACAATGGATCGATATAATTCGCATTGTCAATAAAATGTTATGAAAAAACCGGCCAAGTGCGAGTCGGATTCTCACACGAAAGGTCCCGTACCATAAACTGAAAAAACAAACAGGTTTCTTGTACGGGAGCCATTTTTAATTTAGTTTTTATCGTTTGTTGTTATAGCGGGAATATTTCAACTGTCTACCAATAACGGTTCTTGAGATACAGCCCGCTGACAGACAGACAGACAGACGGACGGACGGACGGAGAATGGAGGCTTAGTAATAGGGTTCGTTTCGGGTACGGAACCATAAAAAGGCATCCACTTCTCACTGGCGCAAATGCTTGTGTTATACTTTCATTGTGCGTATCTAAGGAGTGTATGCCGTAGTCTGTTTTTCCTGATACCTAAAACCTAGGTGTCTTTAAGTCAACAGTAAAAAACTATCCATCCATCCATCGTTGACCATATCATTGGTTTTCGTCAGGTGAGATTGTGCTCAAACGCGAGCCAATTCAATTGATTAACAACAAAAAAAAAAAAACAAGCATGGCATAACAGCTAGTCTATTCTGTAAATAACCATTTCGATATCGAGCTTCACCAGAGTAATAATGCTCACAAACTGAGCTTTATTACACACACCATAAAGGTCTTATGTTTATACGAATTTGATACTCACCTCGGATTCCGCTGTCGAGACACGAAAATGTTACAGAATAGCACTACAGCTCATTTTGTATGGAACGTTTCTCACTAATTGGTATTACTTAAGATGAAATATAAAAAAAAACAGTTAGCAGCCCCTAAAACGACTGAACCAATTCGTATGAAATTATGTCTACACTAATATTATAAAGAGGAAAGATTTGTTTGTTTGTTTGTTTGAATTGAATAGGCTCCGAAACTACTGGACCGATTTGAAAAATTATTTTAGCATTGGATAGCTACATTATCAGGGAGTAACATAGGCTATATATTATCCCCATATTCCCACGGGAACGGGAACTACGCGGGTGAAACCGCGTGACGTCCACTAGTACCTAATAGGTAGAATGTATTCTTTATAATGAACTCGATATATAAGAACGAAGCCGCGGGGCAGTTCTTTAATAAAATGCTCAAACTACAAACTAGCCATCCCGTTTTGGTGTTTGACATTTTATTAACTACATAATTTAATAATGTTTTTGTAACCTCTTCGAATTACAATGGCGTGTGTTGTTTCATGTTTATTCTATGTAACAGCTGCTTATTGTACCTAGTTACTTTTGGGAAGACCTACCTTCCTCTTTTTTGACACCATTAAGGAAAGTAGTAAACCAAGTTACTCGTTAAAAGTGTGAGCGCATGAAGTATTTCGTACCATAAACTGAAAAAATCACAATTCTATAGTTGTCAAAAAATAAAAGGCCCGTTTTGACGGCAGGATACAACATTGCTTTACAAGTAAGTATGAAAGAGACAAAAATAAATCTCTTCGCACTTAGTCGTAAAGCAATCTTCTATCCCTCTCTACTCAGCTGTCAAATCGGACTTCTTAGATTTTGGTGACTTTAGTACAGTTTCATTTAGTTTTTATTATTTGTAGTTTTAGAGGCATTCAAACAAAACACTCTGAGAAAATTTCAACTGTCTACCTATTAAGATGCATTGATGAGATGCAGCTGGCTGACAGACGTGACTCACAACGAAGTTTTAGTAGTAGGCGACTTTGGTTACACAAAATGAAGTCTGGGTTCGAACCCTCAACTACTGGGCCACTGGCCATTGCACCCGATGCCGTCATGTGGGTGATCGTTGCCCACATGTCACTAGAGCCATATCCATAGCCCTGAATCGAAAATCAGATAATTTTCAGTCAATTATACTTTTAAATTGCGCTATTTATAACCACTAAAAGTAGATATTTATATTCATTGAATACATTGTTGCTTGTTGCATATTTTTATTTTTAGTACAGTGCGAAATATTAATTGGTCTTTAATTATGTAAAGTACCTTTGTTATTGGAGGAAAAACAACTGCCCACGTGTTTTATTGCCTTAAATTGTAATTTACTAATAATACAATAACTAATTAGCAGCATTATGACCACGATCTTTGTCCCGTCGTTTATTGCACATTTACCCATTTATTTACGTAGTATCTTTATCTGTCTATATTTCGTATACTTAACATTACTTGACACCGTATCAATCTACCTGAGGCTCTAAACAAAGTGCCATTCTATCGGCGAATGATAAATGAAAATAATTTTTGAAGCGCATCGAAGCGACTACGCGAGGATACGCGCTACTTCACGCGCATCCGCTTCCAGTCGTGCACGTTTTTGGACCCTGGAAAAATTGCAAATCGAATAACGACGGTGTGTCGAGTATGCGCAGTCTAGCTCGTACTCGCGCATCCACGCGCATTCTCGGGTAGTAATACGCCTAATGTGTCACGCGTCTGGAAAACTTCGCGGGCATGCTCTGCGCTGCGCTCCACCATCTGTGCGCCGGCCCTAAAAGGGATTGATCACGTGACATTACGACAGCGATTTTGAAACATTTTTGACGTTTTGAAAATCGCCTTCGACACGCGGTACCAGAATATCATTTGACTATAGAGCCTAGGCATTAACATAGTGCCTTACTATCAGCAAGGCCGTAGGGCCGCTAAAATACACTATCCATTTACCTAAATTAAAAAAAAAACATATTAAACTGAATTATTTTCAAAAACATCATTTCCATCTTACCCATCGCTTAATGTCCGCCGAACAAGGCGACATCTTTACATACCTTTACACTTTACACGAGACGACGCTCTTAAGATATTACGACGTCTTCAGACCAAACAGCTACCATCCATTTAACTAATAGGCGCGTATTTTTCAAACCCTTGTTTATTAAATGAGGTCATTAGCAATTTTCTTGTATTATTACCAGTTGATTCGATCATGATGCAGCTGGCGGCTAAGATTGCGCTTTGCCGGCTGTGAATGGGTGAATCGTACGAGCGAACAAAACATGGTGAACACGAACTTCGATCACCAAATTGGATCGCCACGAACATTTTTGACAAACAGTAATTGATGTTCGTTAGCGATACGCACGTGCGAACAAAATGTTCGATGTTCGTATTCACCGTGTTTTGTTCGCTCGTGCGTACACGGCTTTAAGCTGTTCTACACCGTATCAGCAAACCTTTGAATTCGTTTATTACTTCGAAATGAAGAAAGCCAGCTCTTTAAACGAGCGATGTCTTCAAAAAGTTCGCTTTTTGTAAAGAGCGTTGATTTATAAGTAGAAATATCTTGGTGTTGCAATGTTCGTTTCTTATTAGATATAGAAACTAAAAGAGAATGCATTTAGGTTTCCGGTGCTCATGTATGGATAGATAGACTAGAACTTCACGCAAAACGTTCTCGAAAAAATAGAATACGAAGTTGTAAGTGTAACCAAACCGTCACCGTACGTGTCCACAAATCGAGACCGCGAGCCCACGCTGGGCAGTCAGTTTATAGCCCAACGGCAACCAGCGCAGTTTTAGCGCTCCAGCGCATACGATCGCAGCGCCGAGCGGCCGACGTGGTCATTACCTTAATGCGCGACTCTGTTAAGCTATTAAACACGGCACCTGGGACGCAGTCGGTGCCTTTTTGCACCCACCGGGCCCGCATGCCGCCAGCCAGACCCACACCAATTACAACATTTATAAATTCGCGGCCTCAACGCCGTATGAAGTCATATCCGTAATGGCCATTGTAAACTTAATAGATCATACCATCACACACAAATTCCAACCATAAACACGACCCATTAGGGCACAATATTAACCACCGACCATCACCGTAAACATAAAACGTTTCTTGTTTATCACAGCATCCGCTAAAACCGCATCGACATTTACAGAAACGCGTTTAATTTTTTACAATACACCATTTATCATAAGTGAATTAATTTAAATTGCCATAAAAATAACAGTTTACATAATGGCTGTACGGTTCGTGACGATTTTTTTCGTGTCTCAACATTTTTGTACGTGCATAAATATTTCATGCTATGATAATCGACCTTTTACTAAAGTATTGAATTGTAAACTTTTTGCTGTAAAAAGCTGGATTTTGTTGCCAGTAAAATATGATGGCTGTCAGGTTGAATGCTGCAATTAAAATTTAATAACACCGTAGGGTATAATTCTACAAATTCTAGTTGATTGCGTCGATAGAGACATGATATTACGTTCCGACTTGCTCATTGAATGGGCTATAAATCTAGCGAGGCTCGCGACACGCAGCTTATGTCTTTATATTTATTAATCTATTTCTCGATAGAAAACCCATTTAACTTAGTTAATTCGCATTACGTTAAGGCTAGGTGTAGACACGAGTAAGAAACATTGTTTCTTTGGGTACATATTTCCTCGTTAAAACTCACTTATAACGCAGAGAACGAAGTTTTTCTTCTCAGGTCGAGCACATAAATAATTGTAAAAGACATCTGACGAAATTATAAAATAAACATGAGTTTGTTGAACAATAATTTACTGTTGTTATAATATAATAAATATTGGTTTGGGTTGCAATATTTTACGACACGTATGTCGAAGCTACAATGTAAGAGACAGTTTAAGGATCTGTTCAACATGTTTTAATACATTGTAATATAGAAATGTTCAATGATTCTATTAAATGATTGCATTGGTTTTGTGGTAGACAGTTTTTGTAAAACGTCATTTCATTCGTACAACACAAGAAACACAGGAGAGTGTGAATAAAACCGTGCTTATTGAAATTTCAAGGCGATGTAGGAAACATATTTTCCGAACACAATAGGGTAGATGACAAAAAAAATCTAAATAGTCTGCCAGACAGATTTCCAAAAAAATATTCGACACGTATTTTTTCTTCTTTCACGTAAAAAAAAAATACGACATAGTGCATTGAAAACTCGTCACTTAAAAGTACACTTTTCACCTGGTAGTGACGTCACAAGCTCTCGCCTCTCTCCCGATCTTTCATGATTTTTATTGATAAAGCAAAAAATACGTGACCAATATTTTTTGGAAATCTGTCTGGCTCTGGCAGATTACTTAGATTTTTTTAGACATCTACCCTATTGTATCTCGGCGAATTTTTTTTTTGCTCAGGGTTCATCCCTATTGTATGAATATAGGATTACATTTTGCTGTAAATCAGTCTTCCTAACCTTTTCCCAACTACATACGAGTACATCATAATGTTTGGATCGGTTTCTAGTATAACCGGATGCAGCTAACTACTGCCTATCCAACCTCCCAGGGAGAAACTGGGTATCCCTTGGCAAGACTGTCAGATTTTCTGCTCTCTGACCATAGAGATAGGACAGAGAGCAGCAGAGAGAGCACCGACTATCAAAGATCTACAAATGACAGCCGAGACCAACGGCTATCGCTTCTTTTCACACAGGCACGGAAGGGTCTCGGTAAGTAATAGATGCAGGTCTTGGACCTCGGCAAGAGCTGCTTAACCTCGCAGACCGAATCGTGCAGCTTTAACTATCTAGCCATGACCTCCTCCATATGTCGTATTTCGTAGATATTTATGGTATCCAAAAGAACGCCATGTTATCAAACCACCTTCTTGAACAACTCCTGTGTGCAATTTTGTATCCGATAAAAAATAGTTATTCCATAAAAAAAACACTACAACATGACTATGATGTATGAAGTGTGTACCTCATATCGTTATTTATCGAGTTAAGTATAACTGCGTGTTCGGTAACTGTGAGTTTAAAACATTTAACACCTATTACTGAACGTAACCACGCGTGGTTACTAACCAAGAGAAACTAAGTAGCTGGGTTAGCTTTGCTCACGTAACCAACTTAGGAAATGATAGTAGAGAGGTTTACTGCAGGCATCTGCGAAGATTTAATTACCGTCCAAGTGACAAAGATAGCTAGCCTAAAGTTATTTTACTTACCCACTCAATGGCATGGAATTATTCAAATTTGTCGCAGTGTCGCGCGGCAGCAGCACGGCGGCAGCGCTGCAGCCGCGCTGCGGCACTTTGAGACAAGTTTGAAGGCTCCCTTAATAAAACATTTACCTACTACCTAAATCAAAACAAGAGAAATTACTTTGAATATTTTCTTTTTGTAAAGTTGAAAAATAAACAAATTAAACACTTAAAAAATCATGCGCAATCTCGAGACCAAGACACAACTCATTCTGTAAAACACTTTTTCCTTTTAAGCTTCCTTGTAGACCTATTTTTGGAACACCCTTTAATCAAGATGATATAATAATATTGGATTTCAAAAACCTGAACGAAATTCAGTTACAAACGGATAATAACTAATGCGAATAAAAGACTTCAAAGTCATCAACTTTTTATTATACTTGCTCGTGATCTTAGCAGTTTCTCCTTTATAAAATACTAGCTTCTGCCAGCGATTTCGTCCGCGTGATCCCTAGGGAACATTTTCCTGGGATGAAAAGTAGCCTACGTATTATTCCAGACTATAATCTACCTCTGTGCCTAAGATCCTTTCAGGCGTTCTGACTTGAAAGAGTAACAAATATCCATCCATTCATCCTCACAAACTTTCGCATTTATAATATTAAGTAGCATAGGATTAGTATGATTACAGCCTATGTGATACTCTGTTATTAAGTTGCATCAAAATCTATCAGATTTTTTCGATTTTTGTATGAAAGAGTAACGAAACATCCACCCATTTATCTTCACAAACTTACGTTTTCAGCTGGATATAGCTGGATAGAAGATCAGCCCATACTGTTCTTCTACTAGGCAAAGGCCTCCTTCCACTCTATTCACTTCTCACAGCCCTAAAAATAAATAACTTGTCAATCAATGCTCAACCAATTATTAACCCTCACCATCTTTTCCAGGTCTGGTTCCAAAACCGTCGGGCAAAGTGGCGCAAACAAGAGAAGGTGGGTCCACAGGCGCACCCCTACAACCCATACCTGGGAGGCGCGGGAGGGGCTCCTCCGCCGTCCGTCGTGGCTTCCATGCCGAATCCCTTCTCACAGCTGGGCTTCGGCTTCCGGAAGCCGTTTGATACCAACGCCTTAGCTCAGTTTAGGTGAGTTTCAAATAATTTTGCTCTATAAGATTCCCCGAAAAAGTTCCCAGAGACATTCATTTTTTGCCTTTCAGTTATGTTCTGTGTGATACTGATGACGATGATACATTATTTTTGAAAATAACTTGTTTTGCAGTTAGGAGGTTCTCAACATATAAAAGGGGTGTAATGGGTTGTAAATTCTGTCAATGAACGCTGAGATTCTTTAGCCTGTTTTGAAAACACTGAATGTCAAGAATTTGGCCAAGACTAATACCTAAGAGAATAAGATTTGCGATAAACCGAAAAGTGTCCAACCTGAACTGCACCGTTACCTTTCAATAATAAAGATATTAAATTCACACTGTCCTAACTGTCTTCATTGTTCTGTCAACAGATACGCCACTGGCGCACCAGTCCTGGGCGCGCAGTACCTCGGGGGGCCACTCCCCCGCCCGCCACTCTTCAGCGCCCCGCTCTACAGCAGCCCCCCCTTCCCCTCCCTGCTCGCTGGCCTGGCAGCACACCCGCGACAGTCCCCGGACCCGCCCCAAGTCTCACCCCCAATCTCACCCGGAAGCGAGTCGCCCCCAACTCAGCCATCCGCCCCAGAAATAGAACGAAGAAGCTCAAGTATTGCTGCGTTACGAATGGCTGCAAGGGAACATGAATTGAGATTAGAAATTCTAAGACAGAGGCATCATACGGACTTGATTAGTTGAGCAGCGTTGCCCTCCGTTTCGGAGAACTCAAACCCGGTTTCCTAATTGAAGCTCGAACCTTCGGCAAGGCTGGTTGCGAATCTAGAGACGTTGAATGTTACTTATTTGTAAAATGTCGGGAATCAGGTTGTTATGATTATAAAGAATTAACGAAAATTGAATTTTTGCTTAGTTTTTGTCGCTTTATGTCGTCTGATATTTTTACTTTGGCTTTGTTTGACTGTATTTCTTGGAATTTATAAAGTGCAATTTATTTATCTCACACAATCTTGCCAGTTCGTGATTCAACTCAGTAGAAGAAAAATAGTGAACAAGTACTAGTAAAAAAATAACAAAACTAAGAACCAGTTAGATATCTTAATTGTAATTAAAAACTCGGTCGGCAGAGCAAGTATTTCTTCAAGATAATGACAAAAAGTGACAACAAAATTAAAAGGCTCAGTATCTACTTATTTTAATTACAATAGGTTTCATTTCTTTCTGCAAATTAATTGAATGTATAAAAAACCTGTTCCAGTGAGCTAAAAAATATTTTACATATACTATAATTTGGCTAAACGCCGTGTAAGATAACTACTGTAGTAAAAATTAGTACATTTATATGTTAATACTTTTAGTATAAGATGTAGTTACTTCAACTCCGTCCATTATAGGCCTTATTGTTATTTATTGTAGAATAAGTACTTATTAATTTTAAGTTTTTTCAAGTGATGATTGTGAACTCAAAAGTCGTCTCCATGCCTTTATTGTGCCTTTACACAAAAAGTATTGAACATCATTTTGTATACGTAAAAAGTAAGGACAGTAAAACAAGTTATTATAAACAGTTATTAATTTATAATGTAAATTTAAATTCCGGTAAAAAAATTAAGATCTATTTTTAAAAATGTTGATCTATGCTATAAAATCAAAAATTCTTTAAAGAACTTCAAAAAGAATTAGATCATCAAATTGATCTTTTTCTAACTAAAAAAAAACACTTTTTTTTACTTTTTTGAGTTTTGCGTGCGGATTGCATACGTAAGTTTTCGGTGTGGTGTCGGTTGCCATTTTAATCAATAACTATTCAAAATTGACACGTCTTTGTATTGTTTTGAAAAAAAAACCTTATATTAAGTTGCACCAAAGAGGATTGAATGTAAACCACAAAGTTCTGGTTGAAGAGAAAATTTTAATAGCTGCACAAACCACAGTGTCTTCGCTTCTACTGTTTGTTAAAAGTTTAAAAAAACATCATTATGGATTATCTTGTATAAAATAAAAGTATTGAAACCTTTTACGTATTTTTTTTACATAAGAACCCACATTGTAACAAGAACATTGATAAACTTATAATCTATAAATTCAAGATGGAAATTATTCTGAATAATGAATAAAACAAATCACTATCAAATGATTCATTGAACCCTTCGTACCAAAAACAGAAGCACAATCTATTAAACACAGAAGCTATTGCATAACTTTTTGAAACACCATTTCCTCTAATCAAACTTGAAAAATGAGTCAATAAACTATTCAAAATCTCCCATCAAATCAGCAATTACACCGCGTACTGTAGTAGTGCGCCAAAATCGATCAAACACACACACAGACAACCATTCAAAATATTCAATTAGTTCAATAAGCACTTTCGTTCAGAGAAATAATGTTCACCTTTCAACGTTCTCGATCATCAATCTCGGTCTTATTACACGTCAGAAGTTGAAAAATATGGCAGCTTACTGTTTGAGGGTCGAGTCATTCATCACGGAACGTTACAACAATGCCCGCACATTAATTACATAATCGAATTCAATTAAATTGTAATTCAATAACATGCAATTACATTGGATGCCGTCGTGGGTAGCTCAGTGCGTGGGACGTTTCCGATTGGCTCATGATTAACCATTAATCTAAAATTCAATTATCTTATGGTTTAACATCGTTTGATTGAAAGAAAGCCGTGACTCACGTTTATTAGTTTTTTTCTTAATTTCTACTAAAATTTTAATGGCGGCGTTCTGTTTGCTAGAGGGGAAATTGGCTGTGGTTAATTAAAAAATAATAGATGGCCATTTTGAATTACCCGGCGAAAATGCTAATGTTTTGATGGTGACAATTTGCAATGACATTTTGTAAAACAATTCTGTCTTTTGATCAGCTTATTGTTAATGCATTTTGTGCCCGCTCGTATCCAGTGGTTAAGGATATAACTGTCACTTGGTCAAATAGTTTACTCTAAGTGCGAGTTTTTTGATCCGTAGTTAACTCAACCATTGGTTAAAATCGTGATAAAAATTTCATTCAATTCTGTTTTGGTTCAATTGTTGGTAATAAACTAAAAGTTCTTTATTTGACCATTAGTCAAGCTAAATATTAATCGAGAAACGCACATTAACGAAATTTAGGTGCCGATAATAATTTTTAACCAATAGGTAACTACTCTAAAAACTGGCCTTAGCAGAACGCATGCCCGAAAGCTCATCGAAAAGCCCCGAGAAGGATGAACAGCATTGCGACAGTGTAACAAAGTATAGGTCATGGATACCAAAGTTAACAAAAACCATCAACAAAAGGTCAAAATAATAATTTGGTAGTCAGAAATGAATGCATATGGAATTTTGGTGAAACACCATAGCTAAGAATATTTATAGCCATATAAATAACATTCTACGAGTTCCAAAATCAGATATTAATGAAAAATAAATATGAGTTCGGTTAATTTAATTGTAATCGAATTTTTATCCTCCCGAACTCATCTGCAGGGAACGCCTCCCGACAGCCGCTTATTATCTGGTGGCCTGAGTAATGAGCGGTAGCGGTAGGAAAGAAGTGAAGTCTTTGACACATTGTCGCGTTGTACTAAAGTCACCAAAATATAAGAAGTCCGATTTAACAGCTGAGTAGAGAGGGATAGAAGATTACTTTACCACTAAGTACGAAAGAGATTTATTTTTATGTCTCTCTCATACTTACTAGTAAAGCAATGTTGTATCCTGCTGTTAAAACGGGCCTTTTATTTTTTGACAACTATAATGCTTCTACGAGTATGTATAATGTTCATTGAATGTCGCTGCATAGAGAAGATAGCAAACTGAAACGATTTACCTAAAGACTCAACAATTTCAATCTGGTGGATTAGGTACTGAATACTGAGATTATATAGGTTCGACTATAAAAGTGCGTACGATTAGGAGACCGCATACGATGACATAATATCTTGTTATCTTCATGGTTCTTATGTGACTGTTCTTAAAGCGAAAAAGACTTAATTGTTTAGAGATAAGTTGAAGCTACGATTTAACATTCGATCCCATCAAAAGCTCAAGTTTACAAGTCCTACAAAAGTGAAAGCTTGTCCCATTTCAAACGCTTATAACTTGAACCAAGTCGGGGTTGCCGTGCAGGGTGGGTCCTCGCCAAATCTAATTATGAAACCACACAAAAAGTAAGAGAGAAAACAACATTTTTGTATGTTTTGTGGGATCCTAGAATTCGCCCGCGTGAAACAGGCCTGCCTGTTGTGACAAGCCATTATCAATTTATGGGAGGATTTTGTAAAGGCACAAGATCCCTTACATGAGTGTCTTAATTATAAGTTGTACCCTGAATCTATGCCTAATAATTAATTGCATTTACGAAGAGACAGGAGCCTTTCTATCGTGAGTGTGAGATAATTTCATGGGTCTTTTTTTGGAATCAGCTAAATGAGTTACAAAATATTTACATCGTTGATGTTTTTCGTGACATATTAAAAGAACCAGAACATAAAATCAAATGGAATTATGAAAACTTATTTGAATCTACATATCACCCCATATTTGCTACCATAAGTCCTTCTGTAACACATAACTCGTACATGGATATAGTAACTAGTAACTACACATATCTACAGTAATTTATCTGAAGACCAGAAGCAAACATTCAGTTACAAAGTACCAGAGCAGCATACGACGCGGGAGGCGGAATCCCAAGTAATTAAACAAACACGAGATCGGCCGGTCTCGTTAGCTGAGCCACGCCCACACCTAATCAATTCTCATAATTAATCGATACGCCCGATCACGATACTAACATCCGAATATCGATTACAAATAACGGTCGGTAGAAATCCTCATACTGCACGCTTTGTTAGTAACCGGGTCACTCTACTGTTCGATGGACTTAACCTATTAACCTATCCCTGCGTACAAAAATAAAAAGGAAGTATGTTACTTTTATAAAATATATATATCCTTTTTAAGGTTATATGTACTAAGCCTCCGCTTTCCGTCCGTCTGACTGTCTGTCAGCGGGCTGTATCTCAAGAACCGTTAATAGTTAGACATTTGAAATTTTCACAGAGTCTATTGCCGCTATAACAAATAATAAAATTAAATTAAAGATTAAAGGAGGCTCCCATACAAGAAACGTGTTTTTTTTTTTCAGTTTATGGTACAGAACCCTTCGTGACGATTCGCACTTGGCCGGTTTTTAAATATTTAAAATGAAATACTTAACATATACTCGTATAAGGCATAATATATTAAGTCATTAATTTAATATAACTATTTTCGTATAAATTATGACCTAATTAATTCATTTCAGAATTAGTTGGTCTAAAAAACGTTCTTCTTTTTTAAGGGCAGTCGTTTTCCAGTACTTGCAAACTGTCCCTCGAAATGGAGAATCGCCCAACTTGTTCCAAATAAAGTACTAATTTATTTGCGCGTGCGTTTCGATTAAAATATTCCGAGTTTCCGACGTCGCGAATCCAAATAATTCGTATCGAATCGTTAACTAAACGATGGGTGATTTTATACAATAAAATTAATTCGAAATAATAGATTTTGTACGCTTCGTTATGACCGTGGCGAATCGGTGTAATAAAAATTTATTAACGATTAATAAGAATTACTGAAAAAATCGCCGATAAAAGTAAACGTTGTTGTAACAAAATGGTAAAGTTTAACTTTAGACTCGGTTCTGGTAATTTATAATCACGCGTGATTACTCAATTGCAAGTTTAATGCTAAGTATCAGCATTCGATTCAGACGAGTCAACACGATCTTCAGTGCTATCACTAGGTATCTAAATATTAAACGAAGTAAGACCAGAAGGCCAGAAGGCAATTCTTGTATAATTATCATCCCAGCGACAATAGAATAGAATACTCTTTATTATGTACACCGTACAAGTTGCAGAAAAGGTACATAAGGAAAATATAACATAGGGCAACTACGATGCGAATGCGAATGCTACTTAAAAATACGAAAATTGCTCCTGTGTTTAACTAACTCAAGAACTTAGGTCATTATAGAATGCGATGAGTGACGATGGTGGAACGAGCTCAACGATTTCTGGCTTGGCCTAAAACTTGTACTAAAGCTACTTACATAATCGTGAAATCTATTTTATTTATATTTTGATATCTACAGAAAATGAATTAAATCAGACATAAGCTTGCAATTGTAAACATTCACGACCCAGTGCACATAGGAAAGAGGCCTAATCCAGTAGCATTTTTACACAAACGTTTCAAAATGAGACCCACAGCAATGTCCATAAGACAGTGTCAAAGTCAAGAAGACTGCCTAACTAAAACTAAGAAACAACTAACTAACATTACTTAACGTCATCAGCGCTCACCATTACCGTGTTACGCGGCCCCTGGTCCCTAAACAGTCGATAAACTGGCCTTCTTGGCTCCATCAATCAAAGCTGGATCCAATGAGCATCAAGAAGCGCCACAATGATTTATCAGCGCAGAGCTGCGTCAGCGCAGGGCGCGTAATGGCGCTCACGACTTGGTTCTGAGATCTTTTTGAAAAATAAAAATGTAATTTGATTGGGAATCTAATTGTGGGAACTTTCTTTAAGTGGTTTTAGGAAGGACTTAATTAATTGTTTAATTTGAGTAGGTTATTAATAAAGTTCTAGTTGATGTGAGTTTAATAATTCTGGTTATGTGCACCAGGAGTCTACAAGTATTTATGAAAGAATAAGTTACAAACAGATTAGTGATTCACACAGGCAACAATAGGTAGGCAACCTACAAATAATATTCATGTGTTTTTATTTATTAATAAAATGCAGCAAAAGAGCCAGAGCAGCCTCTTTTCAGTAAAGTGAATATGTTTTGAGGTTAGAGCTTTTCAATTTTATCTAATCAATATTAATTGATCCCTAGTCCTATGCCTGAAAACACCTTAATCCATGTAAAAAGTCAACAATGGAAGTACAAACAAACCACTACCTACATAATGTACAAAGCATCCTTCAAATAAATCAAATCATCTATCCAAATATTAATACGAGAACATCACTAAATTAAAATAACAAATGGCCGCCAATATCTCATACCAGAGACAACGTAGACTTTAAAACAAAACTACCATAGACAAACAGTAACAAATGAGTTCGGTTGAAATTGAATGGGCCAGTTTTAAATGCGATATTTTTGTTTTAATATCCAATTATGGAGTTTTAAATTATTCGAGACTTTTTCATCGGTTCGAAGGCAAGTCGTGGACTAATTAATGATTTCCTCACAGCTGGGGATCCTTGGCGATTAGAGAACGCATCGGTATGTCGTTATGTTCTCAGTTTTGAAGAGTTGAGGATTAATGTTGAAAGGGAATTAGGAGTTTTTTTTTAGCTTCGTTGGTTTCAAAGGCTTTTTGAGTAAAAATAAATAAAATGTAGATCAATTCGAAGTAGTATTTAAATTAGAAAAGTAGTTAGAAATCAATAGTTAATCAGGGAGTTGATTTCAAAGTTTTACATTTTTTTACCCGAAATAAATTTTTGATTGTTCGGAAATTAAAAGCAAGTTAAATTGTTGTTATTTGCTTTTGATAATTTGGGACGTTTTTTTCGCGATGAATTTCGATACAAAATCTGGCTAAGACTATAAACCGACTTCACAAACTGTTATTTAGTTCAGTTATAGTCGTGCTTGCGCTGCTCTGTCCGAATATTTAATTGGCGAATCGCGCGGCTGTAGCCGCTGCTCGTTGTCCGTGCCGCTATAAGTTCACAACCGCTCATAGTCAACGAGTTTGTTGGCATTCGTCACGCATGCCATCGATTACATGGACGAAGTTTGCATCTTACAGAGAAGGAGGATGAGATAAGAACGGCCAAGTTGCTGCTTTTCCGAACGCTTGGCAAAGAAGACCAAATGCCGCCCCGCCGAAGAGATGGGACAGAAAAGAGTCTACAAGACATCGTCACTCTGATGAAGTCGATCGACCCAGACGACGTGCCAGATTTTGTGCCGAAGGATCTGCATAGGCTGCCTTCCGTCACATTCGATCACGTCGTCGTCGCCAGGTTTGCTGAAGGACATCACTTCCCTGAAAGCGAGCCTGGCCGAAGTACAGTCAAAGTTGGAGGTGTCGAATAACACCATAGGTGAACTACGTACAGAAGTAGCGTTGTTGCGCAACGCTGTTTCGGTAAATAGGTCACCTCTGACCAGCTCAACTGCGTCACCAGCTGCTAAAACTACTTGCGTTGCATCGTGTTCCGCCGCCGCCGTCTTTACGCCGCCACCGGTAGAGCAAACGATTCGTGTAGATACCTTGGCCCCCTAAACATCCTTACACAGACGTCGTCACCGCTTACAAACCTGTTGGGTCGCAAAATTCGCAGGTAAGACAAGCGGTCATAACAAAGGGGGTTAAACAGAGCCGCTGTACATCCAACACGGGTTCGAAACAGCGGGTTCCTGACAAGGAGACGTGTGATAAGAATGGCTTCAAAAAGGTGGAGAAGAGAAAGAAGAAGAAGCCTGCTTGTCGGAACCAATGCGGCACCGCGCTGGCAGGACCAAACATGCAGCTGCGTCCAACAATACCTACGACGCTTCTGTATGTGTCCCGGCTACACCAACCTCTCGACCCTCAAAGTCCAGCTGGTCTTCACTCTCATGTACTCCACGATCTCTTCAACCTTCGTGGAGTACATGAGAATGAAGACCAGCTGGACTTTGAGGGTCGAGAGGTTGGAGTCGCTCCACAACACACATTTCAAGTCGTTTATGGTGCGGGTTCCAACTCACCATCTCGAGAAGTTCCTCAAAGCAGAGTTGGCCGAAGGGTGTCTGTATCGACGTTTCTGCGGCCAGTTGCGCGACACCAGTCAGCGAAACACGACGCCGTAATTTCGTGTGCACTAGTTTATAGTGTCAATCAATTGTAATATGTATTAATTTATTTATAGCTGTTATTGTTTTATGTTTATGTATTTTATTTATGGGCCCTAGATGCCTGAAATAAGGGATTAAATTAAAATTAAATATTTATTTAATTAATAACTAAAACGGGACAAACAAAAGATCTATCTTTTAAAAATCTAAAGTAAAATAGGCCAACTATTTTTTGAGGTCGGGAAACGTTGTCACTTGGCAGTCGGTATCGGTATACCGTGCGGCCGCGCCTACCGCAGTTAGGCTGACCCCGAAAAACTTCTGAACTTGCACTGTTCCCTATGTTGGACTATACCAAGCCCAACTAAGTTTAGTTTTTGAGATATGCACTTACAAATCATACATACATAACTTATTAAATGAGGCACAATTGTTTAGAAGTTGGTCAGAGCCAGCTAGTACCCACGGCTTCTACGGGTATCCTGACCACCAGCATGTTGCGGCCGCGCATTCCTGGTCAGCATCCTAAGCCTCTATCATCCTCAACAGCGACCTTGGCAAGCACACTGCATCTTCGGCCAGTCACATGAAGAGCCATGAAGAACCTCTCCTGGTCGACCCCAGCAGTCACGTCACTACGTCGCACGTCATACAGCACCGCTCCAACTCACTGGAGCCAACAGCAGCACCACTCCGACTCACTGGAGCCTGCAGCATCATCCCGACTCACTGGGATCTCATCACCCCGACTTTCTGGGGCACCGCAGACAGTTCCGACTCGCCGTGAACTCTGCGACTTCCGGTTCCAACTCACTGGAACCAACCTTCCACTGGCCTGGCAAGCATCTCAAGATGTATGGCAACTCATCCACTATCGACCTCCGGTCTCCGAAGGGAAGTGATGTAGTGGCATCAATGCCGCCACAAGAAAAACCTACGGAGCAAATCTACATTGCAACAAAAAGAACCGCGACGCCATCTATCCAACTAGTAGCAAAGTACTACATCGAAATCTTGCATCGCGCAAGCAAAGTTTACCGTGCGATTTGAACATATACATCATCCCGAATATCAACTATCGGGCAGTTGCCCGCCAGGCACAACAACCGCCTGGTCGGAGGAACCGCACCGGGTGACACCCGTTTTGTTACCCGTCTGTCGCCAAAAAGGTGAAAAAAAATTTGAGCTCGCTTTGCTCGCTCTTGCATTTTGCACTCTCTATTTTCATGAGCTTTTCTGTATAAATGAACAAAACACTTCTATTTAAGTATGAATTGTTGAGTGTTTTATCACAAGACAATAAAACCCTTTCGAGATGAGATGCAAAAATTTGTTTATTTCTTGAGGTTTTCTACACTCGACCGTTGGTTGACTTTTTTTCACTGTCGAGTATCACCCCTAAACGGGTGACGTAATCAAACCCGTCCGAAGTGGGGTGTAAAATTTCGAGCTCGCTGCGCTCGCTCTTGCGTTCTACCCTCTCTTAGTTCTTGAGCTTGCATACGTCAGTCAACAAAATTGAGTTAGTTAATGATGAAGGTAAAGATGGAATTCCTGCCGAGTTACTCAAAAACCTGAAGTCCAATGGCGTGAAGCAGATTCTAAGTATCTGCAACTCCATCTGGAAGACCAAGAGATGGCCTGAAGAGTGGACAGAGTCGGTGGTTGTTCCGCTTTATAAAAAAGGCTCGACCAAAGACTGCAGCAACTACAGGACCCTGGCACTTATCCTACATGTCAACAAGATACTCCTGTACATTATTAACAACAGGCTAAAACACTTTCTCGGTTCACAAAATCCAGAAGAACAAGCAGGGCTTGCTAAAGGCAAAGGCACACAGGAACAGATCCTGAACGTTAGCCATATTATAGAAAAAAGCCGGAAATTTAACAGCCTTGTGCTGTTGTGTTTCATTGACTACAGTAAGGCCTTTGATTGTGTGCAGTATTAGGCTGTGGGAGGTTCTGAGAGACATGGGCACGCCTCAACACCTTATTGATCTATTCCGATGCCTTTACATCAACAACCGCTCTTTCGTCAAAATAGACACCGACTGTTCAAATGTGTTCTCCATCAAGAAAGGCGTTAGACAGGGATGCGTCCTCTCACCTTTGCTCTTTAATTTATATGGAGAGTATATAATCCGGAAAACTCTTGAGGGCTGGGAAAAGGGGTTTGCTGTTGGTGGAAAACGCATTTCCAATCTGCGATATGCAGGCGACACCGTTCTCCTTGCTAAAACTTTTGACGACATAAGGGAGATACTGCATAAATTGGAGGTGGAGAGTGGCAACTTAGGGCTTGCAACAAATAGGCAGAAAACCAAGCTTATGGTGATAGATCGTGCAGGAAAGCTAGCGGGTGCCAATGGCATCCAGGGCATCGATACCGTTGACAGTTTTATTTATCTGGGCTGTAATATTAATAGTGTAGGCAGCTGCGTCGGAAATAAAGCGACGGATAGCCATGGTTAAGGATGCTATGTCGCGCCTCCATTACATCTGGAAAAATCGTGGTATAGGTTTCAAGACCGAAGAAGGTCCGTTTGGTCAGAGCACTGGTTTTCCCGATTTTCCTCTATAAAGTTGAGACGTGGACAATCCGAGCAAAAGAAAGACAGAGAATTGACGCATTCGAAATGCGGTGTTGGAGGCGGATGTTCCGAATCCCATGGACAGCCAAACGCACGAATGTGTCTGTCCTTTCTCAACTTAACATCAAAACCCGATTGTCTACAGTTTGCTTACAGCGTATTTTGACCTATTTTGGCCACATAATGCGAAGGGGAGATAGCAGTCTTGAAAAACTGATAATTGTTGGCAAAACCGAAGGCAAGACAGCACGTGGCAGGTCGCCAACACGATGGTCTGACCAAGTGAAAGAAGCTACGTCCTCAAGCAAATTCCAGCAGGTTGTGATGGCAACTTTGGACCGGAATCTATGGAGACAGATGCTTGAAGGAGTCCAGTGACCACGATCCTCAGTAATGAGGGACCGTACTGAAGAAGAATGATGAAGAGAAAATCAAAATTATCCGAGGCGAGGTGCACAAATTTGCAAGATTTTGTTTGTAAGTGTGATTTAAGAACATTCCTGAGGGGGAGGTTCATTTGTGGGGTGACACCACATTGACCGCCGCGGGTGTCACCCATGCTAGCCACGCCACTGCACAGCTACTGTGTTACTATTTCGGCCTGGTGTTTCTGACCCATTGCGTTTTCACGAGACCAGCAAAGTGGCTGAACAGTGCGATATAATTAGAAAAAACATACGACTGTTCATCAAGGTCTGAAATAAAATTATTTTATTTTATTATCTTTTTTTTTATTTCTCCTTGGTGAACATTTGATGGAAATTCTCAAATGCCAGAAGTAAAAATCTGACTGTCCAGGCGTTCACTGTCCTTCGGCACTGACCGGCCACTGTCTAGTTGCGTTTGCGTGGAGCGAGTGACGACCCAGTAGCTGTCCTTGTGGGAGTGGGGGAAGGTCAGTAGACAGTAGAAACAAAACATTTTGAAGTGGCTAACCGACAGAAACTGACCGGTCAGTACTATCTCAACTTTGTTTTCACGGACCCAGTAGCTGCCAGACAGTAACTGCCCTTCACTGTCCGCCAGCTACTGACCCTGTGAAAACCAGGCTTTAGGTAGGGCCTAAAGGGCCTCGCAAAATGCCAATCTTGCCCACATCAAATTTTAGTCTTACTCCGCCACTGAAGCTGGTATATACTAACAAACATACGAGTCGAATGGATAACCTAATTTTTTTTAAATCGTTTAAAAAATGTCTATGTACCTAAATAAACAGTGGCGTGCGGTAGGTGCAAGCCAGCATAGACCAGCATAGGTAATAACTGGTTAAAACGAAAACACCATATAAATAGTCGCTATCGAGCCGACCCACTGCACGGTGCTGTTTCTGTACTGAATTCTGTGCTATAATTATATTAAATTGCTACGTGTTTATTTCTTATATCATTAATAACATCGAAATATAACAATGAAAATAACTAAAACAGTTGAGCAAGATCAAAACTTTTTTCAACCTATTAGTATTTTATAACGTGAATGGGTTTTTTATATATTAATGCGTGAATGTAATAAGAACCTAGAGAGACTAAAATGGCACCTTATATAGGGACTAGGGAGTCCTGCTGGCTTGCACCTACCGCACGCCACTGTAAATAAGGGTGCCTGTCCATTACAGCGGAGCGGAGAAATGGAGAAATATTAACCAATCATGTCATGTCAGTGACTCACGTGGTGTGGAGATTTTATGAAATTCCATTGGTTAAAATGTCTTCGTTTCTCCGCTCCGCTGCCTCGCTCCGCGCAAATGGATAGGCACCCTAAACCTGCAAAGATTTACAAGCTAACATAGAAGTGTTAAGTGTGTATATTTTATTAATATTGACACCTATAATATGTTTATAGTCTGCCAAGATGTAAATCTTAATTTACATCTGAGTGCAATGTTAATCGTAAAACTCCAGTAATGAATGTAAAATAGCGATTTCCTTTCCTTAATGTTATTATCCAACGTTTAGTGAAGATAGAGATTATGTAAATAAATGTACAAAATGGATGAAAATCGTTTGGAGAATTTGACCCCTATTAACCCTAGCCTTAATTTAGAACTTACTGAAGTTCTGTCATGAGTTAAGTATCGCCATGCGCAACGAGGCAGACAACCTTTTTAGGGTTCCGTACCCAACGACCAACGGAACCCTATTACTAAGCCTCCGCTGTCCGTCCGTCTGTCCGTCCGTCCGTCTGTCTCTCAGCGGGGTGTATCTCAAGAACCGTAATAGGTAGGTAGTTGAAATTTTCACAGATTATGTATTTCTATTGCCGCTATAACAACCAATAATAAAATTGAAGGTTTATGGTACGGAAACCTTCGTGTGCAAGTCCGACTCGCACTTGGCTGGTTTTTTTTAAACCGACGTCAAAAAAGGGGGATCTTTAAAACTCATCTGTTTATTTTTTTTCTCAAAAATGTTTTGTGGTTAAAACGCATTGTCGCATTGTTGCGACATGCCTGTCTTCGATCGGTTTAAATTCTAAAATAAATCATGGGTTATGGTCATCAAGTTATGGTCGCCATGGCACTAGATAAAGACACCAGGTAGGGAAACTTTTCATCAAAGGATTTTTTTATTAATTAGGTGCCCTACCTTGTTACTATTCCACCAATTCGCATTAAGCGTTTCCAAACGTCTTTTATAATGTGCAAAGCAAAGGAGTGGAACTCTCTACCTGCGTCTGTGTTTCCAAACGCTTACAACCCTTATCTCTTCAAAGTTAGAGTGAACAGGCTCCTTCTGGGTAAGCTAGCTCCATCGTAGACTTTGTCTCGGACCTAGACTAGAGTCAAGAGCAAGCCCATCACAAATAAAAAAAAGGTACTTACCTACCTACCAATGTTCCAATCAGGTCATGTTGAATAATTTCTGAAACTTATTTCAATTGACTAAATAGTAAATTGAAATAAGCTTTAGAAATCATTAAAGCACGGAAAGGCTAATTACGGTTTACATATTTATACATAATGAATTATCTCATCAGTAGAATATGAATAACATTATGGAAACTCACAAAAACGTGAGAGAGGAGAAATGCTCGGCTAACGGGGAAGGAATTACACAGAATGGAATGATGTGATGTGATTGCTCGAATCAACTTCTTGAGAAAATTAATATAAATTGCACGTATTGGACATCTTGATAGGAAAAAGCATTTGGAAGTACTCTGTGTAGTCTTAGGTAACCGACATTATTTCGGGTCGAGTAATTGGTCAAAACGTAAACCATTTGAAAGCAGGCACTTGTGAATTATCGAGGTCGGTCAGTGAAAAACATAAAGCTAGTTGCACGTTCCAATGCGTAGATCCTATGGAAAAGATCGTGCAATAAACTCAATGGACACTCTTTTAAATCATTAAATAGTTACATTGGAACTTCATAGTCATCAATTTCATCGTTTCAACCAAAAATGCCTGCTCCAAGCGATCCCCATGGATCGACCCTATGCTTCGCATCCAGCAGATCGTTCGAACTCCCGAGGCTTTCACCAGCTCTATAATCAAATTGAAACTTTCACCGTAAGTATTGAAAACACTGAAAATGAGTGATAATGCCTAGTTAGGAATTTTCCACGGGTTTTTAGGCAGAGTGCCGATTCATGCTTTTAACATTTTCACTACAGCAGTCCCCGTCTGAAACGAACCGGTCAGACTGTTTAGTTTCAATGATTTGCTTCTAAAAGCAACCGTTGCAACCGTTTTTCAGGATCGATCTGATTGTATCAAACCAAATTAATTTCAGAATTTGATCTGAAGGTAGAATTTAATGAACTGACTAATGTAATCTGGAATATGCTGAGCTCTTGAGGTCTATTCAAGGAGCTACTACATGGACAGCCTCAAATACGAATTGAAGAGCGTAGGCAACGCAACCGTTATACCCCTGGTCTTGCAGACTTCTTATAAATTGGCAATAAACACTTATCATTAGATGGGCAACCTGCTTGTTTATCAATCTATGTAAGGCATAAATGGAACTTGATCGTATATAGGCACTTTTTAAGGTCTCAAACGATCAACGCGAAGATGATAAGAAACCGTTTCTACAAAAACACCATGATCGAACACAAGTTACCCAACTACAACTAGATCATTAGGTCCTAATCACATCATCCTGGCATTTAGACAAGGACGTTTCGCGCCATACCACACAAGTCAGGCGTCCAAATGCTTATAATTGCAGTATCAGCCATAACTAGCAGGAAAGCTATTAGATACAAGTCACAAAAACTACGCTAAGTACTGAAGGGGTCATTATTTTGATATTATTATGAAGTAAATGAAGATGTCAGCTCGATTACGTGATGTGACTAGGCTTTCGAGGAAATAGTAGGAATGGGAAATAGAATCAATCATGTGCAGTAAGTAACTGGGCGAGAAGTCTCTACCGACTGAATTCGGACGCGATCCACGGATCAGATCATTGATTTTGATACTGGATCGCGTTCGAGATGGACTGCGTACGGGTGGCCTACCAAATTCGGTCGGTAGGCGATCTTCCCGCCGCGGGCCTGCGGACGGCGAGCATTGGGTGACTCGCCGTCTGATCAGAACCAGGGGGGCTACTCTCTAACGAAATCCGTAGTTTCGGGCTTAGTTGCGGGCGGGCGTATTCTACTCCGTATCACCTACAGACTTACGATTAATCCCGAACCCGAACTGAGAATGAATGACAACACGATTTCACAGTAACTGTCAAATCGTGTTATCATTAGTTCTCAGTGGTTAGATGATACGGAGTAGAAAATGCCCGCCCACAACTAAGCCCGAAACTACGGATTTCGTTAGAGAGTAGCCCCCCAGCCCCGGGTCAACGGCGCGCTGTGTTCCACTCGCGCCTCAAAGAGCTGTCAGCATAAAAGACGGGGCCCGCTAGGGCCAGTGCCTGCTGGGACTTTGTTCGAAAGAGTCACCGCGGCCCTGGAACGCAAAGGGCACTAAAAGAAACACGGATGGTTTTCAGTCAGTAAGAGTCTGACACTCCCTCCTGGTTCACCCAGAGCAGGAGGAGTCATTTGATGATTTCCCATCCTTAAAAAAAAGACGATCTTCCCGCCCCGGCAATTTGATGAACCTGACTATCCTCTTCTAGAAAGGTGGTTTCTAGAAAGAATTTATGAACGAGTTGCAAATTAAATGCAAGTCAAGTTGATCTTCATTCTTTAACCAAAGTACCTAACTAACGCTCGTTTGACCGTTAATCACATTCATTTGGCGATCAATTTGGCTACGGCTCGGACGAAGACTATTTTCGGTACAATATTAAGAACAGACTTAAGAAACGAGATTAATTTAACAAAGACCTACAGACAATGATATTGACACCTTTTTACTTACAATATCATTGCCTACAGAAGTAAAGCTTTAGTAGAAAATGAAGCTTTTAACATCAAGAAGGCTGCGTCGAAATTTTCTTTTAAGCGTAAAGTCCGAAATCATTACTTAAAAGCCTGTCATTCTTAGTTAGGTCTTCGTTATGAATATTGTGAGTTCTCTTGATCAGAAGGATTATTATAAAACATTATATTTATTAGTTTATTATTTTAGCTTATATATGTCTATTTTCACTACTAACGAAAATAATCTATTAACTATATACACTCATTAACACGAAATTATGTATAAACGCATTTAAAACAAAATAAATCATTGGGCATCAAAAAAAAATAATCCACATCGCTGTCAGTGGCAAAAGTGCCCAGAACACTGGCAGCATTGCCGCGTTGAATGGCAATGCTGATTCTTTGGCCGAAAAAAAGCCCAGCCCTCTGGTCACGTGAACAGTCGACAAGTTGTTTGCTAATGTCCCGAAAGACTCGATGCGCACTCGGACCCCATTGGCCTAGTGTTTCAACGCCAAACGGCTCAAGTATGTAACTCCCAATTATGTTATATTTGCGCCGTTTGAGGTTTTCTGCACCTGCAGCAGCCGCTCCAGCACAGCCCGCCGTGCTAAGAAGATGGGATCGCGCAAGGGTATCGACACATATTGCATCCCACACCAAAGGCCTACCCACCTTCCAAGGCATTATGGTCATCCCATCTGGCCTTTTCCCATCGTCGCGTGCCAAGCCGTTGGGTTCTAAAACAGCTGACACCCCGGCGGTGACAAAAGCCCGACGGATAATGTCATTAATGCTGGCGTGCCGTGCTAACCGTCCAGCGCTCCTACTACAGGACAGGCCATGGTGTCCGAGGCGGTCGACTGCTTCACCGCACTGACAGCGATGTGCAGCTCCGCTAGGAGCACCCAAACGCAGACACGTAGCGATCCGGAAAGTACTGTCACTCAGCATAGTACCTACGTTGGGTGACGATAGTGCCTGTAGCCAAAGACCCGACTCCCATTCACCCACAGCCAGCAGGCGGGCACACTCCGCAGTATTGGTGGTCGTATTTAAGAGGTTATTCCGTACCAATCTGCAGAGCGGCTCGTCCCATTGTCTTTGGGAGAATGGGTTATCGGGCAACGCCGTATTCGGGCAAGCCACTTTCCAGGCGTTGACTGCATCGGTCAAGCAAGGCACTTCACAGTTAACCAATGATGGAGTTAATATCCTTTTGGTTAACTTTTCAGTGCTGCCAAAAGATTCCATTTATTTTTATTTTTTTTGTTGCATACCCACCACAGTGTAGCCTTTTTAACCCAAAGGTTAACTGGTAGAAAATGCCTTGTTGCATTAAGTCCGCCCATGTACCACTATTGTACAAAAAGTTTAAATAAATAAATAAGCATTTGATTTACTACGAGTATGTCCATAGGTACTTATACCGATCCACGGGTCGATTCTGTAAACTACTCACCGTGCAAGCTTAGGTGAAGTGCACTGTCATTCCATCTAGATTACATCGATTGACAGCTCACTTCGTGATCAGTTCACCCAAGCCTTCACTTCGACATGTTTACAGAATCGCACTGTTGAACCAAACTCACGAGAGTCATTATAACATTTAAAAAAATAACAAATCATACCGGAAGGTAGGTAGTATGTCTCCAAACAATGGAAGTGATACAGAATATAAATACAAACTTCTTTCAATCTTTCCATAGTTCAGCTCTTACACCACACAATGAGGCGCCCGCCCACAGCAGACAGGATTTAAATAAATTCCTAATAACTTACCCTTCTGTCGATCATCAAAATTGAATATATTCCAACCTATGACCCGTACTTATATCAAACTTTAGAGCTCCATCCATAGCTCCATTTAATTTTATTACTGACATAAAAATACACTGTTTTACAACGTTTATAAGCATAAAGAAGAAAGTCTCCTTTATGGTCTATCATAGACAATAATAAAAGAAATGAAAAAGATTTACATTTCCGCTGTAATTAACTTTTTCTTAAGAATTTGTTAAATTGAAAAATAGAGCTTTTCTTTGAAATATATTTGGTTCATCATTAAATAATCGCAATTAATTTCATTGTCTTCCTCATCAGTGTAAATCTTCATTAAAATCAAAGGCGTAAGAAATAAAGACGCGCTTATTACAAGCAATCAAAGAGAATGTTGTCAACACTGATATCAAACAAACATTTTATGGCAACCCCACATGTTAATGACGAATAAAAAACTCTCCTATTACGTCATTTACATATGACGCGACTCAAACTATTATACCTCATGAAACGATCAAAAAAATTCAATTATCCAATATTTTTGGTACGCGCACACTTTTTTAAATTAAAAAAGAAAGGTAATCAGCTCTGGTACTAAATAATGCATGGAAAAAAAATCAACAAAAACATTTAGAAACAAGCAAACGAGCTTGATTAGGGCCGATGTCACGCCGATAAAGGCCGTAAAGCCGAAAATTGAAAAGGTTACTTCATTAAAAACGCTATATTTTACAATTTTTAAACGGGCAGGTGAACCCTATGGCGGTATGAAGGGTGACCATAATGTTGAGCGTGGAGAATTACTGTTTGTATGTCGACTATGTGGTTTAATATTGTGTAAATGAGTTTCGTTTTCTCGTTAGTTACCAAAGCCATCAACAATAATTAGTTTTTTGATATATTTCGGATGTGTAACGCGTTTATATTTCATCCTATACGTAACTGAAATTTAGATTGACATTTCAGCGCGTTGCTATAAGTCGTTTTTTTAAATAAAAACAGAATAATCAAGAAAAGTCATTTTCTCACTTTTAAATGTAATCTTTTAGTTAATTTTATTTTAAATTCTTCATACATTTTAAAACAATCTTTTTAACATTGACCTCTAGCTGAGCAAAGTCTTGCAGCAACCAACCTAGCCTCACTTATACTCACCCTACCGGCCGGCGTCGACTCCCGCGCACCCCGCTGTGTGGATCTAATGAAATAAACTGAAAATCAACACGCGTACCCGCGCCGCGCCTCCTTTGTGCCGCCGCACGACCCACTCACGATATAATTAACACCAGAATTTATTATAATACTGTCCCGAAATAATCTTACGATGCGTGGACACGCTATTGTTGTTTTTTAATCAATATTATTGGCAGTTTGTTTTCGCGCTCGGCATTTGAATTTGGAATGTTTGTATTGTTTGTGGTGAGGCGCCATTTGTTTTTAATTTTATTTCGTCTTATTTTAGTACGGCTTTCTAGATTAACCAATCGTTAGTATTGGTTTTAAAATAAATCGCATTTTCCCTGAAATCCTCTCGCTAAATTAGGCCTATGAAGAGAAAGATTTTCGGTACAAAACATCTAATTTGTCACTTAAAAGCTCTGCGTAGAATTGGCACTTTGTATTGAACATTTGAGGTTCCTAGATATCACAATTTATGACCAGAATGACGAACTCCGTAAATATCTCTTATCCACATCTATGCAACAGATTTGGTTGAGTTGCAAAGGGCTTTCAAAAAGCTACCAGCGATAGCGATAGTGATTTGGTCCTACCGTCACTCTTCTTTTACAATTTCGCTCCAAAACACAAACAGAAACAAACTCATACATTCACAATCCGAACAAAGACTGGTTAAGCCCCCAGCACACAGCCAGGTAAGGTCAGGGCCTCATTTAAATGATTGATCAGGCTAATTCAATCAGCCTGCGCTCATAGACTGTAGGTAGCCGATTGGCTCCCAGGCGGGTGATGAATTATACTTATTAAGTTAAGAAGTTCATACAAAAAATAGATTTGTATTATAATTTGAACGCTTTTTTGATGCGTGAGCGAGGAATTTGGTGGTTATGTAAGGTCAAATTCTATGTATCTTGGGACAACGACTGTCTAAAAGATTTTGGACTGTTTTGTAAGCAATTTAGAGATTCAGAGCGCCAATTCTACTAATTTTTAAGCAATACAACGTTCGCATTAGCAGTTCAGTCGTAATCTACCAAAAATTTATGAATTTGAGGCTTTTTTTAACAGATTGAGACTGAGATACGAATGCAAACGTTATTTAAAAATTAGTAAGACTGGGACTCAGGTTGTATAGAGACCTAGCTTGAACGCTAGGGCTCTAGGACTCCGAAGAGTGGGATTGACAAGCACTACCGAAATGTTACATCGACAATCTCTTACTTTTTGGCATTTCGACAATAGTAGTCCCTGGTAGAATGGCATTTAGTCTAGAGCCACTGGTCTACATTCTATTTGATTGTGACTGTAATATCATGTTCCTAAGACTCTCTCTTTCTCCTGATTTTTGTAATGTCACTATGTAGAGAAAGTATTGAGTAAGTAGGCAAAACTCTTCACCTATTTCAATATCTATACTAATATATTAAGCTGTAGAGTATGTTTGTTTGTTTGCTTGAACGCGCTAATCTCAGGAACTACTCGTACGATTTGAAAAATACTTCTCCCATTTATTGAGGAAGGCTATAGGCTATATATCACCATGCTAAGACCAATAGGAGCGGAGCTGTAATGAAAATTGTGACGCAGACGAAGTTGCGCGGGTCAGCTAGTGTAATATAAGACTAACAAATCATTCAATTAAAATTCACTTGATACAACATAAAAGACCAAGAATAAAATGATAATAACGAAACACCATACAAGCTTTTAAACGGTTCTACCACTGGTATGCGGACCAATAATTATTTTATTGTCATTTTTACATCAATAGAGAACCATTCATATTTCCATTACTCGATAATAAAAGGTAAATCGATACACTATCAATACGGTATTAATAAAGAACTAATATTCGTGTGTAACGGTAGGGGTGCGCCTGCGCAGCGTGACGTCTCCTGTCGCTACACATCCAAAGAGATGGCCCAGACGAAATCGATTATGATTCGCAGGTGCAAATAATGATATTTTTTATCAATAAAAAACTCACTCCAATACTTTTTCGGCCATTTTTTAGGCTTGATGATGTTATTAAATATTAATAGATTGAAATGATTATTTCATAAATATTGATAACTCGTTAATAAAATTATGATGACCATGTTTGAGGATTAAATTAATGTTGGTCAATAATGTTAGAAAAAGCTAATAACACAGCTTTCGATAAATTTTGCATGAATTATGATATCGATATCGACAAAATCCTGTGTTGTCCAATGTTAATGGCTATTTATAATTTGCAACATTAACGTCCTTAGGTACTAGAGAAATGTCAAGGGTTTAATAATAGGTACCTACTCATAAACTGCCATATCTGCGATTAAAAACAATAATTAGAGTGTGACAACTATTGTCATAAGTCCAAAATATTTGGGATTGACCACATGACATTTTGATAGCGCATGTCAATATCATTAATACAGCTATATATTCTGAGGCGCCACCAAAATGAAGCGTTGTGTAACTCGTGGCGTTTAATTTTGATAATGTTTCAAAGATACTGCAAAGGATGATACATTGTTATAAATTCATCAAACTAAGAGATAAGTGGTCACTTTCAAGTTTCTTTAGGTACATGCCTGTACGACGTACCTATGTATTAAGTCTTATCGTTTAAATATCAGTTTTCTGAAAATTACTGCCCGCCCATAAACATAAGACTGCCTGCCACAGGTATCCCAACCACTGCTCGCTACAGTTGATTCTGGCTCTCAAGTCCTGACATCCAGAATCAACTATGGCGACCACCAGTAGAACGAGTCAATGACGCTCGACAAGTCTCGGGGAAACGATTCATCTGCCTTGGATTCCGCAACGAAATTAATCAGAAAAGAACAGCAAAGGAGAAATAAAAACATAATTTCCACTAGTATGACAGAAATTCAAGTACCTAACGATTGTTCAAAATCCAAAATGTATGATATTGACTTGTGCTGGTAGGGCTAGCAGAATGTTACATGTTCAATCGCTTACGTGTTGAATTTTCATCAAGCGATAGATAATGATAATTTTATTCTTGACAGTGTCCATCCACTTACAAGAATTGACAGTTGGCTTGCTATTGTTGCCTCTTTTCATGATGTAGGCGCTCAAATACATAACCCAAAGTTCTCTTCTATGTATTCAAACGAACCCATAGACAGACTACCACGGCGGCAAAGATATTCATTTAATTTAACATTGTAATGAGACATGTCAAGCACTCGAATCCAGCGACGATGAAATATGACTTGTCTATGATTTATCGTAACATATTATCTTTTTTTTTCTCCATTCACATTCATCTGTAAATGTAAATAAAGTCTGGCGTTTGATTTAATAATAACATGATAGGGCGATCAATATATTGTTTGTTTGAATATTTGATTTGCTTTTGTTTTTTTTGTTATGCTTTTCCACTTACGGAACTTTTGATAACGTTACCTTAAATGAAAGGGTCAATTTCTTCCAGATTTAGAAGCTCTTCACACCCTTCCATATTCTCTATGAATCCAAACGAATGCCACTCTTAATGACAGTGGCGCTCACCAAGAAAGCGCTGAGAGTATTTCAATGTATCCCAGAGCAAAGATTCTACTGTCTTGGATACCACAAAGAAATTACGAAGAGAACAGTGGAGGAGAAATAACGAAAACATAATTTCCATTGCCCTTCTTGCGTAAGTTATTGTAAGTTTGCAATCTACTCGACACTTCATTCTGTTGAAGAGGAAAATGTTCCTTCTAGTTACCTTATCTTCTAAATTAAACCACCCAACGCCTGCCCGTGTGATGGGCACTTTCTCCATTGACAGCGATGCGGACGAATGCTGAATGCCCAATGAATGATTTCCATCGTCCTTTTTATGCCGCTGGAGGCCAAAACCATAAGTTTACGTGTTATTTCCAGAACTGAAACCTTTCACCATTGCGTACCCAGCGGTTCTCCTTATTCTGTCCAAAAAGAACTTAATCAAATCCTCTGTCAAACACAGATTCATCACTAAAACTTTGACCATCGGCCACACGTGCCAGCTAATGAGTTTACCAGAAAATTACACAATTAGTGCTGTCGGATATAAACAGGCATAACAGCAGTGAGCGATAGCCTGCCCCGGGCGTCAACCAATCACGAAAACCTCCCCCACGTATGCAAAGTAGCACTGAAGAAGGGTCTTAGTAAAACGGATGCGTTAAGTTCTATGCCCTATTCATTTGCGTTGTTAAAATGATTGACACATTCAATTAGTTGGGTGACCGGTAGACCTCCCAACTCGGTTCTTAACTATTAACTTCACCAGGCTGACATGACCCCTGCAAATCTACGTACTTTCCCCTGTAAGTTCTATTTAGTAGAACTTTGAAAGATGAAAGGGAGGTCTGGTAAAGATGGTCAGTTAAAAAGGGTAGGGTTATCGCATTGTCTTGTGGTTTCACTGTTGTTTTCTGCAATTAGTGAACGAATGGCGTGTCTCTGTTTAATAGGCCTTTCAGCGATACACATCGCTTCAACGGAGAATTTGGTTTTGACAGTGAAGTATTGTTTAAACGTTAATTAATATTAGATGAATTTAAGAGGTTATAATTTTAAAATACACCTGAAATGATTAAGGAAATTGAGGCAGTTATGCTAGCAGTAATCAAAGTGAAAGAGAATTTTTTAGAGCAATGAAATGTTGGTCATATTGCCTACAGGATGGTTTATTTTAGTGGTTGGGTTGGTTGATGTCGGTATGATTTAGGTTGATAAAGAGTATTGTGTCATGTTATGCCAATCAGATAGACGGCCACTCCGTGTAAAATACTGGTATTCGACGGTCACTCCTTGTAAAATATTGGTATTCGACGATCACTCCGTATAAAATACTGGTATTCAGCCGCATCCGATTAGACTGAACGCCAACTTCTGTATAGTCGGGAAAAGGCTTGGCAAATGATGATAAAATTGAGTTAAGTCTCAATTTCTTATAGAACCACGTATATCCAGGTTAGTTTCTAATAATTGCGTTTTAGTTTCAAGTAAATTATGCCACAAATCGATGACAATCCCAATAGTTGACATGTTCAATTTCCTTTAGGCCTTTAAGTAAATGATTAAAAATTTCCTGCAAAAAAAATGGGTGCAATATCTTGCTGAATATTTATATCTAGTTATAACTGTAACTTGCTTCTAATTGTTACCTATTAGAACTTCCTTTCAATATTATTAAACGACTTTCATCAATTTTACTTATATATTTTTATGCATGCAGCATATAATGCATTTCTTGGAACAACGGAACTTCGAAAACTTAAAAAAGGTCTGAAAACTATTTTCTTGTTGTAAAAGAGCTTATATAATTTTTAAATTATTGCAATTATTGTAAATGTTGCCAGATTATTTTTAAAAAGTTTACCGTAGAAATAAGTTATTTGATCAGTTTTTTTACATCTTGGTAATGGATAGCTAGTCAGTATCTATTGTGACGAAGGTTACAGTCATTTTGTCTCTCGAAAACCAAAAATCTTTGCTATTACGTGATGAAAATTCCGTGTATCGCCTCGTCCGTTCTTATACCTACAAATATCAATTTACTTACACTATACGAGCACTACGCAATTACACAGCTAAAGATATCAAGACATCTACATAACATTTTAAATTAGATCATGACTTTCGACGGTTTTTTTATTTGATTTATACGCACAATGGCGTCTCGTGGCGACCAATCAAAACCTCAGGCGGGTTGTAATGAAGTTGTATCGTGTTCAAGCCGCTTTCTGCTACTTTTTATAAGTAGGTATATTTCAATTAGGAATCATAATAGCAAAGGGTAGGCTGCCGTTGGATCATAGATTATGTAACGTAGTAGATGGAATCGTTTGGAAATCTTGATGGTAGGCAATATGCATGCGTTTTTTTTATTTGCAAAATGAAATACTTATTCTATTATTTTCTTTGTAATAAAGCTTTGCATACTATTGTATAAATGCGAGTTCTTCTAACTCAACAGACAGATGTGTTGCGGGGGAGTTTGTTGGCCACTTCTTCTCCACAGCTAAAACACTAGGAAGTGGTGACGGGCGGGCGTTTTGGGGAACTGACAATATGTAAACGTTGACGTTCAAAAAGTGCTGGTACTCAGCATAATTTGAATAAATGACTTTTGACTTTAGCTCCAGTTAACAAACATGAAATTATTTTTAAAAAACTTTATCAGCGATGAAGTTATTAAAATTCAGATTACAATTACAAAGAGAAGGCCGATATGAACTTTGACGTCAAAGTCCATGACGCCTATACAGCTGTTATAGAAAACAGCGTTTTCGTGAGAGGGACAGATATATTTTTTTAATAATAATATAGTACTTTTGATTCTATTTTCACTGTTCAGAAAATTAATTTTTTGTATGCATATTTCTCCTCTTAAAAAGCGTTCAAATTCATGTCGCAATATCATCTCAAAGACAATCAATGTCAAAAAAATTGTAGGGAAACTAGAGGTATTTTTGACAATTTGCAACTGCGATACGAATGCTGACGCTCTTTAAAATACGCGAATTCCCACTTTGAAGTGAATGCTATGGATTTTCATCATCATTCCTTAACCCTTATACCAATGGGGTCGGCGCAAACTGTCTTGTACAAGAAAAACATTGCTCTCTATGTCCTTGGGGGTGTATAAATCTAAGCAAGTGTAGTACAGCTAAAAAAATAGAGAAGTATTGAAAAGGAGATTTCATATGTTGAGTTTTTTCTAAACAATGATTGAAAGCCTTATTTAAACCTCCGTTATCATCATCATCATATTAGCCGAAGGACGTCCACTGCTGGGCATAGGCCTACCCCAAGTGTCGCCACAACAACCGGTTCTGTGCTTCTCGCATCCATCGGCTACCCGCGAACCTCACCAGGCCATCGGTCCACCTTGTGGGAGGCCTTCCAAAGTTGCGTCTTCCGGACGCGATCACCACTCCAGAACTTTTCGGCCCCATTGACCATCCCTTCTGCGAGCAAAGTGCCCTGCCCACTGCCATTTCAGTTTGGCGATCCTTCGGACTCTGTCGGTTACATTGGTTTTCTTGCGGATTTAAACCTAATTATGGCTATATATGGTATAGCCTATGATAATTGATGGATAGTTAATGTTAATGAACGTAAAACTTCACACATAATTATGCCAGGAGTGGAAGTTAGGTCAGCTACAAATAATAAAAAACCTCATGTAAACTGTCATAATTCTCTGTGCAGACTTAAAACAGCGGTAACAATTTGCCGACTAAGTATGTTAATCTATGACAGTATAAGACAGTATCAAGTGAGACATTGTCAGTGTCAGCGCGGGCGCATCCCAGCGGGAGCAGATTGCGCGCGCATGACACAGCGCCGAAGTTATACGAACGCTCCCGATTGACGCTCGTGCCTTCAATACGAAGGCATTATATTGGCAATGGATCAAAGCTTCCTTTCTTCACAAAGCTTTGTAAAAAAGCTTTGATACTTTTTCAATTTGATACGGTTTTACCGCCGCCAATGTTATCCATAGCTACAAAGGTTTTTTATCAACTGGAAACATCAAAATATTTGATTCATCACCCCTGAGTATTCAATTATTTGTTTTAAGACCTTAACCTCTCTTAACAAGTTCACTCAACAATCAGCGCAGACCATATCTGGTAGGTGCATGGGACCGTAAACCGGTTAAATCCCTCTGTCTCGCACAGAGAAGTCTAATTTCTCTAAATTAAAAATAAAGAATCGCCCAGCCTTAAAGCTTGTCGCTGAAAAAGCTCATCAAGCCTACAGCGTCATCATCTACAGCAGTTTCCCACCATAAACATATTTTCCAGAAATTTGTCCACTCCGATAAACGTCGAAAAAACAAAAGAATAACGACATCAATATCATCATAAATACGTCACCGGCCGAACACGGTCACATCATAAAACTCATCAGTGGGCATAAACCGCGGCCATATTGGAAACTGGCGGCATTTAATAATCTCATTGAAAATGTTGATTAAAGCGAGAAGACGCCTCTGCCACAAGCTTTATTAATAGGCTTATGATTGCGGGCTCTATTAAAAGTTATCACAACACCACTGGACAGGTTGAACAAGATGAAAGTCGATCCCGTATGGCCAAAGAATCGATAAACGAACCAGTGTTGTACCTCTCGTACCGTTTTAAAACGGCTTTTGTTTTTCGAATGTGGCGTGTATAATTCAATTACCTGGCCATCAATTACGGTTTATTATACAGTTGCAATTTTATATGGATTCAAGGTTGAAAAAATTATAATGTAGGTATCTGATCGCTATCTTCCACTATCGGCACAACATTTTGTTTTTGTTTTAATTCTCACTGTTACAAACAAGTACCTACGACATCCTCGACCAAAAAAAAAACAAAACGTTTTTGCAAACTGGCACTGACGTTTAAAACTCAGCCACAAAGGTTTTACACTTCGTAAACTCCTAGTCTATGGCTTGACGCGCCTCCTGTGCCTGAGTGATTGAATGCGAGAGCAAATTATAGGCTGTATGGACACCTTATTACTGCTCTCGGACTGTTAAAGCAATTTAGCTGACATTTAAATAATTTCGCACCGAATGAGGGCACCGAGTAATGACGGTTTACTTAATGTTACCTCGGCAAAACCATGGAAGCTTCGTTCTTTAAAAATTGTCGCGTGCCGCGAGGTTTTGACGTTACAAGAGTTTTAATTTTGAGGTCTTCTTTAGAAAGTGACATTAAAAGCCAGTTATTCTATTTTAGAATTAGTTTTTAGAAAAATGGCGACTAAGCGCATACGTTCTCGATGCAAGATAAATAATCTTGAATTTATCAACATCGTTAGTGTAAATCAGATAGATATTTAGATCTGAATAATGATGATTTACCTTATGGCACTATCTAAGTATGATTTACATCTTCCTTGTCAAGATGATGCCGGAAGGCAATCCTTTCAATAGCTACCTTATTGATGTCATACGAAGAAAAACTGTAAATAAATATTCATGGCACTAAAATGTCAAAGATTTTAATAAAAACTTTACCCAATTTTAACACGACAACAATTAAGAAAGAATACCGTTTCACAAAAACCGCCACCGGTTGACGCTCATCAAAAAATTTCTCCGACCAAAAAAAAACACAAATCAAAGGAGCCGTTAATCAAAGCTTCGCAGCGATTACACACCATGTAAATTAAACACTTACGATTCCCACCAAAACACGAGATCGGCAAACTAAACAAATTCTGAGGCAATTACAAGTTCTCCCTTGTATTAGCAACAAAATGAACTTGGAGCTAATGATAGTGGTAGCGGCATGTTATGGGGGGCAATTACGTTGTGGGTAGCACAACAAAATCCGGTAGTTAATTAGGCTAAATTGTATAATGTTGGTGCGGCAGTTTGCGACGAGTAATTGCGGGCCCCTGGGCCCCGGCGCGGCCCGGGCTCCGCTAGTGACGAGCGACGGCAAGTCTGATGGTAATTCCCTGATTTATTAACTAGTTCTCTCTGGGATACTGACGGTTGAGGATTTAAGGTTGAAAGTTGTGGACTGTCAGGTGAAGCTATGCTGTTATTGACGTGCGGAATTAGCCATGCTTTGTTTTCTTTTTGATGTATCTTAAAAGAACTATGTACCTATGTTTGATTTTAATAGTACCTAGCTATCACTTTAAATAAACTCACTTTTTCATTGACTATATTACTTAGGATTATCCACTAGACCACAAGGACCAAAAAACCGTTTTCACCATAGAGAAGAACTTTTATTATATGGAGAAAATGGTTTGTAAGCCATATTATTATGAGAAGCACCTCTATAATTTCATCAATCTACTCCTTCAACATTCTAAATAATGGACATCATACTTCACACGTAACGATATCAATAAAAAGGTGTCGTTATTCCTCTTAAATGAATGCTTCACATCAAGGAGTCGCGAAAGATACCCAAACCAGTTATATCTCTATAGCTCGTAAGTTCTTCACATAACGTATAATTAACTATCAAATCACTCAGCTGACAGCCAATTAATAACGGTCGTAGGACTTGTCTTTCATAATTTGAATTATTACCTGATGGTGTGCGGATAAATAAAAACAAAATCAAATTATGGGCCATTTATATAAACCAATTTGCATGGCAAACTGTTACGACCTGGCGACACCGGGACATTATCTGAGGCCGGCCCATTTGAGGCCAAACTAGTATAGGTTGATGATCGACTACATGTCATAATGGCCATCACTTGTTTTCGTAAGCATTGGTTTCAATTAAAAATATGACTGTCAAAATATTTGAATTTAGAATGAGGATTAATGTCGGCGCAGTTTGTTTTTAGAATTGATGGATCACGATTGCGCGAAACTAGTCACGACTCACGACCTTGTTGGAAACTGAATTTAAGCGCAATACTATTTCAAAGCTATTTAAAGCTTTTTTAATAACACTGACGTGATGACGTCAAATAATAATCATTCACTTTCCAAGTAACCACTGACTAATTTTGCAACAAAATCACAGTATCTATACAAATAACAAGACCACCAGAAAAAGATAAAATAATCCTGGGAATGTTGCCTATTACAATTTTTTTATCTCTCTAAATAAAACAAAAAAGGTCGAGTTTGTATAAAGACTTAAGTTAAGTCAAAACAATTTATCGCGAAAAGATCAAACCTCCTTTCAACAAACTAATAGAAATTAATTGAAAGCAATAGCAAGTGTCACACACTTGCGACACGAATAAACGCAGTCGCAATCAGCGGTTTAATCGAGCGACTATCGCCTAAGGGCATTTGCGGTCACTTGACATACGATGTGCGAACTCAGCAATTACCGAAGTCACTGATTACACGGTTCGGACGGTGATAGCCGACTGTTCTCGCGATTGACGGCTGACAATCGCAAGTGTGTAACCAGCCTATTATGAAATATGGATGAGATGTAAATTAAGGTCGGGGATTGTGACAAAAATTGCTGTCAACACCTTTGAATATCGATGCCTTGTTATATTTATGGTTAATTCAAGAAACTGTATTTTACAAGAAATAAAACTATGTTAAAACAGTCTTAGTAAATTTTTTGACCCGCTACGCTCACAGAATTTACTGTTCTTAAACAATGACATTTAAAAATATAGACTAATGTCTACGTTTTAAATTTCATTGTTTTCACATCCGGTACGTTTATTGACGACATTAGCAAATTGGACGGCATTATGATATCAGCCAAAATTCCACGATATTTGAAGTCCCGCTTCTATACTGAGTGTTTTTGCAGACAGATGGGAGTCCCCCATGCTGCAAAGATGGGTGCGGCTTCATGTCGTAGTTTAATTAGTGTTGTCAATACTAACATTAGCTCTTAAGTATATTGTTACTAACAAAATATGGACCTGGTCTGAAATAAATGTTTATTATTATTATTATTCTCGTTTATTTTTTTTTACATATACTTTATATTTTTAAACATTTCAATAGAAACATAAAAAAAAAAACGTAAAAATATTAAAATAGTAGCCCACCGGTATCGGGAACAGGGTCCAAGCTACCGGCGGTCAGGGCTCTAGAGAGAGGAACCTTCTAACAATACGAGCCGTGTCCAGAAGTACCGCTTTCTGAATCAAGCCCTTGACCCAGCTGCCTAACGAGAGCCTCCTGAGGTGTTGGTCGAGGCTCGTGGCTATTAAGCCGTTGGCTGTCACAACTATCGGTACAATGACTGCGGAGTCCACTTCCCACATGTCGACAACCTCGCGAGCCAAGTCAATATACTTGATTTGTTTATCTTTCTCGACTTTCACGAGGTTCTCGTCATGCGGGATGGTTATGTCTACAATCATTGCACGCCTCACTATTCGGTCCACCACCACTATATCAGACTTATTGGCAACAATAGTCCTGTCAGTGATGATGGACCGATCCCAGTACAATGTGATATTGCCATTATCGAGAACTGGGTCGGGCGCATACCTACCTATAGTACGGCACCTCCGACTCCACAAGAGAGTATTTCAGAGCAAGTTGTTATTATTGTTGTTATTATTATTATAACCAATGTGTTTTGCCGACCATGACTTACGGTGCTGAGACGAAGACCCTCATGCGAGAGGCTGTATACAGGCTGAGAGTTACACAAACATACAGGACTCTGGGCAAGGTGCTGTGATTTAGGTGGAGTACGGCGATGACCGAGTTGCATCTGCGGAAGAAGTGTCGGTCGTCTGATGGTGAGTTAGGTAGACGACATTGTTGCCAGCGCGTGTAAAACCTGGACGACTATGGCTCTGGAACTTCGAAGACGAGCTCTAGATGATGATGAGCCACAGCATTCAGGTTTTCAAGAACAATGTTTTCAGAGTATGTATGGATACTACTACTAACATCAGATAGTATGCATTATTTTTTTTCTGATAATATCCTTGTTCTTATGAGAGTCTAATGATACGCTGGTATTTCGTTTAGTTGACAATACAATTTTTATTTTTTTTTCAAAAACGTTGCCCCACGCTAGGAATTTCTCCTGTATCGTGGGTGCGTTTACAAACATATAAAAACACATGCACAAATAGCCAGACCCGGAACAACTACCTGTAGGCCATACAAATATTTGTTCCGTGCGGGAATCGAACCCGCGACACGCAGCGCAGCAGTCAATCGCTCAACCACTGCGCCAACCGTGCCGTCAAATATTCAAATTTTGGTGAAGCGATTTTTAGTGAAAACTTTCAAAGGCGTTGAAATCAGCGACCACAAGTCGTGTGTTTTTAATCGCACGTTCATTGATACCCCTTAGAGTGTTATTGATGATGTTCCAAAAACAAAAATCGTGAGCGATCATTAAGTCATTAGTGGTAATAATAAAGTGATCAAGCTTGCCCAGTTACGGGAAAAAACAAATTAAGGACACTCCTTAACAATATTTTTTTCTCTTAAAATTACGAAACTGACCCCATAATCACCTGAATATATCTACAGTACAATCCGATTATAACGACGGCCAAGGGACCGGTGATATTACGTCGTACTAACTGGAAGTCACACTAAACGAACTGACAATTTCATAGTGGTTCATATTAAAACCAAACATATATCTATATTTACGTCGCTAAAAACGGATGTTTTTTATATGCGAAGTCGTACTAAACGGACTACACTGTATTTATGTAAGAAACATAATATACGATACTGAAAAGAACAGTAAAATTAATCATTAAAAACCGTATAAGCATCCGACTCGAAGGACCCTAAATAAAACAAATTAAGCACATAATAACAGTAGGTATATATATCGTATATCAATATTGTATATCTCCACGTTTAGCTTCTGCAACCGAAATCATACTAGGTATATTATAAGTATATTTAATTAAGCTACAATGGCAGGTTACTTCAAAATTAAAGACAGACACCGCAAAAAGTCTTCGCAAATTCCACGCTGGACGTTGTCGAATGGAAACGGTATACAGCACAAAATCGTGATGAATTACGACGTGCTAACACCGAATTACCCACAACGATGATTACACGGTTAACACAAAAATGATACCGCCACAACATCGATAGAACTGTGAGAAATTAGTGAGGCGAATCGCAAAACTGCACTCAGCCGGACCGAATAATAATTGCCGATATCAATCGATGTAAATCGCTAATTCGGAACTGTTGTTTAAGAATGAAGGATTTTCATAATACGATTAATAAGTAATAATTAAGTTTATTGGAGAAGTCTATTGATGCAATTCGAAAATTGCATGAGCTATCATAGACTAGATAATTTTGTGTTGTGGCAACACTATTCTTATTTTGAAAATATAATGACGCATTTTGTTCAAATAAGTAATATAACCTTAGACCGTGTCATTATGTGGCCTTTTAATTGATTTAAGGACAACCGCATAACATCGATAGAACAATAACCGATATCAATCGATGTAAATCGCTAATTTTGAGACTGTTGTTTAAGAATGAAGGAGTAATCATCATAATACGATGTGATACGTTGAGTTTTTAAATATAGAATTTGAAAATTTTACCAGCATAAACTAGAACCATGCAGCAAGACAGCACTAAAGTACTAATAATAAAAATAATTAATAAAAATAATATCATATCGGACAAAAAGCAGACAAGTATGCATATGTATGGCCCAAGAATTGAATGTTCTAGCAACACTTTCTAGACAATAAAATGGTGGGATTTTTATGTGTTAGTAAAATAATCCGAATCCATTTTAGTATGAGCGTGGTCTTTAAAAATATTTTCACAATTGCACAGTCAAATAAAAACTGTAAAGATGCAAAGGTATTTAACGAAAAACAAATTCATTTAGAAACAACTTTTACACCCAGAAAAATTAAACTTAAAACAAACAAAGAAAAAACAAAATTAGTTGCCCAGCAAAACAGAAATGGAAATAACAAAATAGCCTTTCATTACCTATACCTACCCATCTTCGTCCATTTTTCTTAACTGAAGGTCTTTAACGCAAAACAAATTCATTCAGACTTTTACACCCAGATAAATTAAAACTTAAAACAAAACAATGTTACTTGCACAGTAAAACAGAAAGGACTAGACACTGGGATTAACAAAATAACCGATATAATTTTAATTAGAATAGGTAGGCAGGCTCCTCTTGATCATTTTTTCTTAACTCAAGGTCTTTAACGCAAAACAAATTCATTCAGACTTTTACACCCAGATAAATTAAACTTAAAACAAACAAAGAAAAAACAATATTAGTTGCACAATAAAACAGAAAGGACTAGACACTGGGAATAACAAAATAACCGATATAATTTTTATTAGAATAGGTAGGTAGGCTCATCTTCATCAATTTTTCTTAACTCAAGGTCTTTAACGCAAAACAAATTCATTCAGACTTTTACACCCAGATAAATTAAACATAAAACAAAACAAAGAAAAATCAAAATTAGTTGCCCAGCAACACAGAAAAGCCTAGCCACTGGAAATAACAAAATAACCGATATAATTTCATTACCTGCGCTCATCTTCGTCCATTTTTGTTAACCAACATAGTTACAAGATTGGTGTTGCAATGTACTGCATTACGGAGCCCATAAAACCTTATAGCATTGTGTACCATTATCCCTCATAAGCCTTCGTCCTTACGTAGCGAGTGCCAGTAAGCTGTACCATGGTTTATTACCACTTAACTTTAAACTGAGGTTGCGTTCAGTAAGTACTCGTAATTGGTCAAATAGTCGCACTGAAAATGTTTTTTTGAGATTATTGATACTTGGATAGGTTTAATGGTTGATTAGAAATGTTTATTATGAAGAAAAAACAGCTTTTGAAAACACATTGTTATTTAAAAGTGTGTTTAGGTCGTTGATGTCTTTTACTAGAAGAAAACTACTTCTTAACTTTTTGTAGTTTAGGGCCATTTTTCAATAATTCGATATTATTTGCAGGCATTTAAAGAATAAATATGGCGGATAGACATTTATTTATACAAAAGTGAACAAACTGCATTTTTTAACAATCAAATAAAAGTTTTCTTAGTATTGATACTCAGTCCTAAATAAACTTCTATCTATATACAAGACAATTTTAACCACGTTATTACAATTAGATAGGTATCTGCCTACGCTAGTAGTTACATGCATGAATCCTATTCACATATCTCAAGCTGAAAAGTTGCCAACCTACCTCGATTTGAAGCAGATACTATCAGGCGAGTACAAAGTGAGCAGATAAGCCTAGAATTATTACATTACGTGCACTTACCGTGAAATATGCGCCTGCGCCGGTGTTTATCACTACTCACTACCCGAGTATCCGCCAAGCAGTCGTAGTAACTAGATTTATAACGTGTTTGCACTTTCTCTGGATTTCAATTTGAAATGTTTTTTGATAAGTCTTGTTTGACTTTTAACCTAATGGTGGCACTTGACTTGGCGTATTTGGCCAAATATTCGCATAACTTTAGAAATAAAAATTTACCCTTATTTGAAAAGCAAAAAGGTATATTTTGTACTGTGAGTGACGCAAATATTTGGCCAAATACGCCAAGTGGAGTCCCATCAGATCGCGTTTTCTACTATTTATCTGTGGTGATGTTTAGGTACTAATTCTGATTAATTTAATTGTAATGATAAAAAAAAACTTCTAAGTACAAGTTATTTTATCCGTAGTTAACTCGACCAATTAAAATTGTGGTTAAATTTATTTTTTTGATTAATTGTTAACTTTACCGATACCCAAATAAAAACTAAATTAGTTAACCACTAATTTTTTTACAAAAAACGCGTTTATAAATTTTTTTCACAACTTTTGCCTGTTGGTTGAGTTAACTGCGGTTCGAAAAACTCGGCCTAAGTAAATCATAATTGAATGAAGCGTTTCAAAATCAAAGGATTAAAGAAGTAATGTCATAATAAGCGAATAACAATTAACACACAACACCAAAACACATCTCAATTTACGATTATAAACCAAATAAAATTCAACAACAATAAAATTAATGTGAGCATCTTTCTGAGGTCAGGGTGTCCGCACAATCTTGCCCATCAGCCCATCAACTTTACAGCATCTGGCTCGTAATTTAATTAAAAAATTCACAGAAAAACGGGCACTGTCGGCAGCCGCGCAATCTACCAAATTGCGCACCACCACACATCGGGAGCCCTAATTCCCTTAAATATTATTTTTGCATCCTTTTTCGTATATTTTGAAATTAACCCGACCCCAGTAATAACTGTTATGCCAACGTTTTTGATTAAATTCGCCCAAAACCAATACTTAAATGTTATCAAAGTGTTATCGTTTGTGAGGACAATTTGCGCGCGACCACGTTGCCCATTAGTGGTTGTAGGAGATAAAATGACGTAAGGAATCGTGAGGACCTCCTCTTTTGTGTTCCTGTAACGAAGTTTTGGTCTAGAGCTGCTTTTATGCTAAACATGTGGATCTTTTATGACACTAATCACACTTAATTTGGGACGAAATAACTATCTATAATCTCCAAAGCTACTAAGGACACTTATCCAAAGTGGGATTATTCAAAATTAGTGGCCAAATTAGCTAGAAAAGTTATGATGATCCAATGCATTAAGATCCTGAAATAGAAGTAAAGGTACACTGCGAAGAAAAAAACAAACAATAGAAACTTAATAAAACTATCAATTTATGTAGTTAATCTCTTTCCTACTTAATTACTTTATCAAATAAATAAATAGGTACAGAAAATATCTACGAAATTAATTTAAGTGCAGCAAAAGGACCTAACTAGTTTTCAACGCGTCTTTCAATAAACATTAAATATTCCTGAAACTATCATGGATATTACTTACAGAAAACAATTTATAATCCTTCTATTTTTAGCTTCATAATTTTCCCGCGCTCTTGTCTCTGGCTAATAGTTTTGAGCGATTATGTATGGCAACACTTTATGCTGCATTTGCATAATGAAATTACGGCACGGTCCTCGGACATCGCACTTATAAAAAATAGGTACGGAGCCATCGTTTACCGTATAAATACAAAATTGATTCAATCAACGGTTATTAATCGAATTTTCCGTACCCGACTGTAATCGATTGATTATTTTGGTAGTTTTCAACAGTACTACCAACATTTTAGAAGATAATTGCAACTAATCGCAAAAGAAATGTTACAAGAATTTGAACACATTTTACGGCGTCCATGAATAGATTTACTAAATATAGATTTTCTTAGAATGAAATAAAACTTTTTTCGATCTAGAAAAGATCGTGAAAAGACGAGACGCCACAAAAAAGATTCTCGTGATTGCTATCCGAATATTTTTTAATTACTTCGTAATTACTAGTATTTATTACAATAAATTAACTTGGGATGATCACGATACATCTATTTTCAAGAAATTAAAAACATAATTACGGAATAATATCACTAAGAAAGAAATAATTAGTAATGTTTCATAATTATTAATTTGAGGCAACGCTTTCCTTGACCGTTATTACGGAGCGCCCATATTTTAGAAGAGTTTAATACCACACGAACTAAATCTATGTTAATGTATTTACCGTATTAGGTACATTGCGTTTTATGTGCAATTACATATGAATGCATTGAAATGTTAGCAAGCGTTGGATTTTACTTATCTGGACTTATTAATGAAGTGGAATTATTAGAGTTGTTTGACTTTTCTATAAACAGAGGTCCTGTTTTGACAGTTTTTTATTAACTATATCTATACTAATAAATAAAGCTGAAGAGTTTGTTTGTTTGCTTGAACGCGCTAATCTCAGGAACTACTGGTCCAAATTGGAAAATTCTTTCAGTGTCAGATATGCGTTTATCGAGGAAGGCTATAGGCTATATAACATCACGCTACGACCAATTGGAGCGGAGTATTAATGCAAAATGAGACGTAGACGAAGTTGCGCGGGTCAGCTAGTGATGATATATTTCTTCTCGTTTGTCAAAGCATTTTTTTGAAATAAACAAGGCACTTTTGATATTTTAATGTTTTATCTAAAATCATGGGCCTCATCAAAACGCTTAAAGTTACTCAAAGGGCAATGGAGTGGGCAATGCTTGGAGTTTCCTTGCGTGATCGAATCAGGAATGATGATATCCGCAAGAGAACCAAGGTTACCGACATAGCCCGAAGGATCGCCAAACTGGAAGTGGCAGTGGGCAGGGCACATTGCTCGCAGAACGGATGGTCGATGGGGCCTAAAAGTTCTGGAGTGGCGACCGCGTACCGGAAGACGCAACGTTGGAAGGCCTCCCACAAGGTGGACCGATGACCTGGTGAAGGTCGCGGGTAGCCGATGGATGCGAGACGCGCAGGACTGGTGTCCAGCAGTGGACGTCTTTCGGCTGATATGATGATAATGATGATGATGATGATCTAATAACATGAAGCTAGTTGCGCGTTCCGAAGCGTAGGATCCCCATGGAGCACCTGCATGAAAAACTCCACGGCCATGCTTTTAAATCATATGATGTATTACAAAAATCCTGGTAACATTATTCTTGTTGCACGTCTAAATCTGCAACTTCTAGATAAGCTGTGGGTTTCCCAGAAACATATTTTGACATATAAGTGTCGATTGTACTTTCAGCCTAAAATGGGCAAGAGTAATAACGGATCAATTATGTCCAAATCTTATTGGAAATCAATTAATAAAATCGTTATTAATTGCTCGTGGCTAAACAATGACAGCCGCACGGTTCTTCTTCTTGGTTGAGCAGCACTTGCCAAGGTCTGACTGTGGATAGGTGATCCATAAAATACCGAGACTCCTCCGCGCTTTGGATTCACTTAAAGCCGTTGGTCCCGGTGGCAGTCTGTATATCTTTTACAGTCGTTACGGTTAGTCAGAAGTCAGTAAATCTGTCACCAGTCTTGCCAAGGCGCAAGTCTTGGTATGGCCCAGTTACCGTCGCTCCATGTAAAAAAAACTTTTTACAAAAAAATATAACCGACTTCCAAACACAACACTACAAAGAATAAAATAACCTTAATTTCAGAAGTCGGTGTTTTGGTTTTGTTTCTTTGTTTTTTAACACTGAATTCCGAAATTAAGGTTATTTTATTCTTTGTAGTGTTTTATTTTTCACTTTTAAGTGGTGATACTTGGACGACGTCTTCGTCAACGCAGAAATTGAAATGAGCAAAAATGCTCATAAAATAAAAACTACTGAACTAAACTGAATCAAATTTTTATGGGAGTATACTGCATCGAACTAAAAAAGAATCAAAGAAATCGGATCAGAAACCCCGGAGTAATCGGTGTACATACATTAAAAAAAATACCCGCTGAATTGAGAACCTCCTCCTGTTTTGGAAGTCGTTTAAATACTGGTACTCAGCTGCATCAGGGGGGCTATTCTCTAAGCCCGAAGTCCGTAGTTTCGGGCTTAGTAGCGGGCGTATTCTACTTCGTATCACCTAACCACTAAGAATTAATGGCAACACGATCTGATAGTTACTGTCAAATCGTGTTGTCATTCATTCTTAGTTCGGGTCCGGGACTAACCGAAAGTCCGTAGGTGATACGGAGTAGAATACGCCCGCGACTAAGCCCGAAACTACGGACTTCGGGCTTAGAGAGTAGCCCCCCAGGTTGTACTGGAAGAAAACAACATATCTAGTTAGTAAAAGGCTAGGCAGGTTGAATGACGTAGTCAACGCCAAATATATTTCTGGGATTAATATCCAAATCAGAGAGAAGTGAAGCTTTGCATGATCATCTGATTCCGCCTTAAGATTTTGGACATCAGGTCGTTGGCCTTCCCAAACCGTCGCCATATTATCCGTGCCTGTTCAACCAGCTGATTCCCGCAACTTCACCAAGTCATCTTTCCAGTTTTTGGAAGACCTGTCAACGTTACACATTACGAGTTATAGTATGCGGTCGTCCCTTCAGAACCCTTCGAACCTTTATCTCGGCCACTGCTTGCCGTACACTAACATAATTCAAACTACAAACATAGATTTATACGCAAATTAAAGTGCTATATTCTTGTTTTCATCCATTTACCAGCCCTGTATGATGTGTAATAACAAGACAAGCTAATGAGTAAACGATTTAGCAAGTACCTGTGTCACTGGCCACTCTAACAAGGCACTTAGGGCCATACGCATCGCTTGCGGCCATTACGTTATAAAGTACAGCACTAGCTCGCTCCTCCCACTTACATATAACTGGAGATTTCCTTAATTGGCAACATTTTTAAGTAGACCAGTACGTGTAAACTGCCAGTGTGATAAGCTTTGCTAATGTTCTAAATTCAAATACATATTACCATTTTCAGCACGAGGACAGATGGACCAAGATCGTCTCGCGGAAGGTCTGAAGACGAATGTCACAACCAAAGCAGGCCTAAAAACGCTTGCGTGACTATTTGGACTCATTCCTGACGGATAGACTGGAGAAGGCAACAGATAAAGTTAGCTGGGAAAATATGGGAAAGGCCTTTACCCAGCAGTGGGACAGCATAAGCTAATTCAAAAAATAAAAATAAGTACTTACTACTTATTACATAGTAAAAAACCTTTTCCTTTTGAATAACCACGCCAAGTATAAAAAACGATGTCGAATTATAACGCAATAAGTCACAACATAATGAACCTATCGCATTAGTTAATGTATGTTATAAACAGACAAAACAAACGCTTTTTCTTTCTTCTTCTTTTCTTTACATTTTTCCCATGGAGGTAAACAGAAACTACGGAATGTCACCTGCTCCGATACTTACATATTCCTTTAGCTTCGTTTATTTTTGAGTGTAATAGACAAACTTATAGTGTTGCTTGCATATTCATCGTAACTAACATTAACTAGTTTTGACAAATTCAAATCTGGGTTTTACAAAAACCTTCAGACGTCTGCGTTGCTTTTTCAGCGAGATATCGGCGAAAATGTGTTTTTCACCGTTTCAATGGCGCGGCCACGGCGTATTAGTCTTACAGCTCCTAAAATATAAGCCCAGGATTTTTTTCTATATTTTTACAATTTTTTTACAAATTTAATCTGTTACTTACCAAAATTTACAAAATTTTAAAAATAATTTTAAAAAAAAAAAACGTCATGGCCGCGCGGTCGAAACGGACACGGCTTCTTTTGGGTTAACTCGTTCCATCCCAGATCTCATTCATCGCTTACCATTAGGTGAGATCGAGGTCAAAAGCGGGCTCATAAGAAGTAAAAAGGTATTAATAGCCGATGACACGTCAATTTAGCAACAGGTGGAAAAGAATTCTTAGCACTAACAACTCTACTGCTTCTGAAAAATAAAACTCACGCGTTCGACAATTTGTAACAGTAATATTGACAAAGTTTTCGTTCGAGAAGTGGGCCTAATATGACAGTATGGAGTTTTAAACCCTTTAAGAAGCGCCTTGAACACAGATTTTCCATACAATGTTATCTAAACTACACAGCATATTCAACGCTCACCTAACCTATCTATGTAAGAATACAAGCAATTAGCCATACTATTCACACAGACCGTATTAACTATAATCACACATCTAATAAAACGTTGTCAAAGTATTCAGACGGCGCGCTTCAAATCGTCAGTGAAAAGAACAATGTAGCCAGCGTTTGTTAATAAACTCCCACAAATGACACTCGGGTATAATTTATTTTTTACGGGCAACACAATTAGCGGCCGTTCCTCCGCGCGATTGTTTTACAATATAAAATTGATGAACGATGCCCAGTTCATCTCTGTGGGTAAAACGTGCTCACTGGGTTGTTTTACGTATTTTGTGATTGCTGTTAATAATCTTTAGTATGATTTGTTTACTTTGTATTGTTTATTTATTTATGTACACACAAATTTCTTGTAGGAAAGAGCACAAAGGTGCTGCTTATTTCGAAAGAAATTCCTTCTAGGAGACCTGCGACAGAAGTGTAGGATGTGAAATGCGGACATGATGTTTCTCTCATGGTGACTCTTGTGGTTTCTTTTGCTCGATCGATCGAGATAAGGAGGAAAGCTTAAGAATTAAGATAATGTAGGTTGCAAGAGAGGTGCTAATAATGGATTAATTTTTGTTTTGATTATTTATAAAGAAACATCTGCCAGCGGCTGCATCTGTGTGAAAATTGAGAATTATCCCAAGGTAACATACTCCCAGGATAAAAAGTTTCCTCTGTCCTATTCCTGGTAGTATCTGCCATGGTCTAGCTGTCTGCCAAGTTTCATCCAAATCCGATTAAAGCCGTAACACACGCTCGAGTTTGGTCCGGCGTACCAAATCCGTTCTCGCTACAGACGATAGGATCGGATATTTGCTTCACGTACGCCTTCAAGTGCACACGGTTGTCATCATGTCGTTGGACACAAAAACCGGCCAAGTGCGTGTCGGACTCGCACACGAAGGGTTCCATACCATAAACCTTAATTTATATTATTTTATTGTTTTAGCGTAAATAGAAATATCTGTGAAAATATCAACTGTCTACCTACTGACAGGCAGACAGACAGACCAACGTTCCGTTCCGTTGGATACCCTTTCGATACGGAACCCTAAAAATTCGAACACGCCTAGTCGTAGTCAAGTGCCATTGATTTGGGATACTGTCGATTCATTAACCCGTCGATGGAACGTTTTCGATACAGCGACCGTCGATGTAGTGACTGTCGATATTATGAACTAGACCCAGTTTGTTCGGACTACCGTCCACATGTCCGGATTCGGTACGGAGTAAACCAAATCCGCTGTGCAGACTAGCGGACCGAAGCGGACTCAATTAATAATAATTTTGTTCGCCGGACTACTCTACAGACGGTCAGATTTGGTTCGGAAGCGAACCAAATTTGTGGTCCGGTCGTACCAAATCCGAGCGGGTGTTAGGTACGGCTATTAGCCTTTAAGATGTGAAGATGTAACAAGCAAACTCATGTCGGCGAAGTGCTAGTTTATAATATACTTACTAGCTTTTGCCCGCGACTTTGTACGCGCATATTCCGTTTTTTCCCGTTCCCGTAGGAATTTCGGAAAATCCTCTCTTAGTGCTCCCTTGCACTCCCCAAGGTACCTTTTTTTTTAGGTTGGGAAATCATCAAATGACTCCTCCCGCTCTGGGGGAAGCAGAAGGGAGTGTCAGACTCTTACTAACTAAAACCCATCCGTGTTCGTCCTAGTGCCCTTTGCGTTCCAGGGCCACGGTGACTCTTTTGAATAAATTCCGCAACCCTGGCAGGCAGTGGCCCTAGCGGACCCCTTCTTCTATGCTGACATCTCTTTGAGGCGCGCGCGGATCACAACGCGCCGTCGACCCGGGCCTGGTTCTGATCGGACAGCGAGCCACCCAACGCTCGCCGTCCGCAGGCCCGTGCCTACAGTGGCCGGGAATCGCCTGCGACTCCCGACGCCCGGGGCGTCTTCCTCTGTTGCGGCGGCTGGGGCATGAGGTTTCCCTCTCTCTCACGCGTTCGGCTTCCTCCTTCGCTAGAATTACTGCTTCGCAGAATTGACACCCGGCGTATCCTCCCGCCGAATTCGAAACAGGTATCTCCCGAAACAACCGTGTCCGGTGAGTACCTGCGTCAAGCGGAAGATGAGGACGCCGTGGCGCCGCTCTAGCCACTCCTCAAAGAGGGGACTTATCGCCTGGATTTCAGCCTACACCAAATACCTACATGAAAATTTCAGTTTTTACGACCAGTGGTTTCAGCTGTGCATTGCCTGACAGTCACTCAGTAACGGAAGAATTTTATATATTAGGATTACAAGTAAATTGACTACAACTAAGTATAAACTTATCTACCTTACTGCATAAATAGAAAAACAACAAATAGCAAATACCTAATTAATTTTCCTAATTATTTTGTAACACCAACATTCCTAAAATTTCCTAAACCGTTAAATATTTTGCCTGCAATTACCTATTAAAAAAAATACGTCTCATTTTGCAACAGACAAACTACCACTATTACCTTGTATTAAGCAATTAACCACAAAGGTTGTAATGAACAATTTAAACCTAAAACAACACTATAATATCTCCACATAATGTAAATAAAATGTAAGAAGGGAAAGGTGAAATTTAATTGCGTGCCTACATTTTAACGGTAGAAAATTATCGCATAAATTCAAGGCAATCGACTTTATTTATTGTTCGATCACGACACAAATTTTAATCATCCTAACAAGTTCACAGCCTTACATAATTATTCTACGAGTGCCTGTAGCAGTGGCGTAGCTAGTCTCAAAGGGGCCCTGTATCAAACATTTTTAGGGGCCCCATTTTTAGGGGTACTTATTGATTTTTTAGGGTTCCGAAAAAAAAAAGAACCCTTATAGGATCACTCGGGTGTCTGTCTGTCCGTCTGTCACAGCCAGTTTTCTCCGGATCCACTGAACCGATTCTGTTGAAATTTGGTACATATATAGACTTCTATGACCCAAACACGGACGCGTTACTTAAATTATTAAATTTTTAGTATGGGGGTCACTAATGAGGATCAAACTAGAAAATTAAAAAAAAAGTTTTTTGAACAATATCGTGTGATATATCAAATGAAAGGGCTTATTGTGAGGGTTTTAATTATATTTTTTTCATAATTTTAAAATATTTTTTTTTGAAGTTATTCAAGAAATTAGACAAAAAATTACCATTCCCATTCCCCCCTTATCTCCGAAACAACTGAGCCTAACATTTTGAAAAAAAATGGAGATAAAGATAACATTATCTAAAGATTACAGGAAAACCTATTAGAAGTCTGTAGTGTTAAAATAACATGTTAAAAAAATTAAATTCGTTCGGAACCCTTTGCACGCGAGTCCGACTCGCACTTGGCCAGTTTTTTAAACATAATAAGCTCTACTATCTCAGAAGTGTCTCGGCAGGCCACGAAGGTGACGGCGGGACTAAATGTAGGAGCTTTCTGTCCTCACGTCGGGGCCCTTGCGTTCCGGGGGCCACGTATCGTCGATACGGCGGTAGCTACGCCCCTGGCCTGTAGGTAATTTGTGGAACTGTCATGCAAACCAACCTGAGTACCAATTCTACTAGGTAATAAAATTTTCAAACAACGTTTGCATTCACATCTCAAACGCAATCTGTCAAAAAGGTATGAAAATTAAGGCTCTTTTGACAGTTTGCCACTGATATGCGAAAGCTAAGGCTGGCCAAATTGAAACTCCGAGTAGGGTAAGGTGTTCAAGAATGAACCACCTGAATTTCTTACTACTTAACTCAAAAGTTTACTTTCGAAATTACTAAACTCAAAAGTTTACTTTCGAAATTATTTTTTATCTGAAATACTGGATAGGTAGGTTAATTGACTACCTATTTTTACACGACTGCCCAAAAAAGAGTGTTATGTTTTTAGGGTTCATGTATGTACCTATGTTTGTTTGTGAGTTTCTTTATTCCATCATAACTTCTAAATGCCTTAACCGATTTCGATGTACGTGACATCGTTAGAAGCGTTGCGTTATCCCGGGTAAGGTTGTGAAAACTAAAAAAAATATAATGGGGTAGCCATGGATCATGAAAAAAACGGAAAAAAAAAAATTATGAAAATTTGCCGAAATATGCTATCATCGTCTAGAGCTTGCTTAGTACATTACAAAAATATATAACAGTAGTATTCAATATGCATTCGTTCGCTTATAATTAAAATTTAAAAAATGACATTAGGTCAGGAACGGTCAAAAACGGTAAATTTTTTTTTTATGTATGTGCGGTGCTGATGACTGAACGATGAACAAGATGGGTCATTCTGTTGAAGTTTCCGAAGTGTGCATACACCTGAACTGTATTAAATCACCTCAGTATGTATTTTATTAATATTAAATATATTATTTGTATAATGTTCCCCAAAAGATTCCATTTATTTTTATATTTTTGTTGTACACCTACCACAGTGTAGTCTTTTTAACCCAAAGGTTGACTAGTAGAGAATGCCTTGTTGCATTAAGTCCGCCCATTTACCACTAATGTACATAAAGTTTAAATAAATAAATAAAAACATTTTTTTTTATTGCAGTCGGGGGACAGTAGGTACTCTGTAACATTTCTTTAATGGTAGAAATGTGACTTTTAGTGATACTATTCATAGAACAAGCGTCTTTTTCGAAAATGATATTTGGCTCATTGTGTCCACCCCCTGGTACGCAATATACCAGGGGGTCTTTTACAGTTAACCATGAGGTACACACTGAACCAATAAAAGTCAAAATGTTATTGATTCAGAAATAATTACACATAATGTTAGAAAATCAGTCTTTAATAAACAAATGTAACAAAACTTGTTTTTTATGACCGATATTATTTTTGTTTAACGATAAATTACCAGAAAAATAAATAATTTGTTTTCAATCAGTGAGAAATTAAAAAATAGAACGCTTTGTTTATGATTAATAAATGTGAGATAGGCTTTTTAAAACTTAAAATAATGTTTTCTAATATAATACTTATTACTTATACCAACATTATCCAACAAACAAAAATATTCAACATATTCAAAACTTCTAAAACGAATTATAAATCTTACTAAACGTGCACAAAACAATTACAAAATAAAAACATCGACTAATAAAAGTAAAACGACATGGCAAATTATAAATAATAATAAATTAAATATTCCAAAAGAATCAATAACTGAATTAAAAATTGACGATAAATTAACTACAAATCCTACAGAAATTGCAAATGCGTTTAATAATTACTTCATTGAAAAAGTAAAACCTATTCCGGGTGCTGGAAAAGAATCCACAGCCCTAATTAACTCCCACCCAAACTCAATGTTTTTATCACCCTGTTTGCCTTATCATATACAAAAAATTATAAGAAATCTTAAAAATACTAGCAGTGTAGGGAATGATGGTATTTCGACTAAAGTAGTCAAAGCAATAAATGAAGACATCTGTCATCACTTAAGCCATATTCTGAATCTGTGTATACAAAGTGGGACATTTCCAAAAGACCTCAAATTGACAATTATCAAACCAATATTTAAAAAAGATAGTAAATACTAATGGAGAACTATAGACCTATTGCGCTTATTTCTGTATTCTCAAAAATCTTTGAGAAATATATTTACAGTGAAATCAATAGCTACTTAGACAAAAATGAAATCCTATGTGATGAGCAAAAAGGCTTCAGAAAAAATAATAACATCAATATGGCGGTCTATGACTTTTTACACGTAGTTTCTTCACAAGTTGACAAATCTTTACCTGTTTGTTCTATTTATTGTGACATGTCACAAGCTTTCGATTGTGTAGACCACAATATTCTGCTAAAAAAACTTGAGACTCATGGTATAAGAGGTAATGTCCTGGAATTGGTAAAATCATATTTATCAGACCGCCAACAATTAACCCAAATATCAAAATTTAATATAAAAACTAAAAGGGAACTGATTTTCTCCTCTGAAAAGCGATACATCACTTATGGTGTTCCACAGGGAAGTGTATTAGGCCCTCCGTTGTTTTTATTATACATAAATGATCTACCAAAGGCAACCAAGGAACCCATGTCATTGTTCGCTGACGACAGTACAGTAACTATAGCACCTAAAAATATAATTGACTACCATTCTGTTGCTAATGATTCATTGAATTCTATAATTACCTGGCTTAATGATAATAATTTGAAAATTAATCTTAATAAAACAAACGTAATGCATTTTAGACAACGAGAAAAATTACGTAATACATCAAATTTTAATTTAGTATACAAAGATAACATAATACAAGAGGTTGAAACAGCCCGATTTTTAGGATTAATCATTGACAAACAATTAAATCGGAAAACTCACATTAATGAACTTTGTAAAAAAATTAGTACTTCGTCATATGCTCTTTATAAGTTGGCGCCGACTGTCAACTCAAATGCTTTACTTACAGCATATTACGGGCTTGCTGAATCAGTGTTAAGATTTGGAATAATATTCTGGGGTAACTCTACTCTGAAGGACACTGCGTTCAAAGTACAAAAGCGTTGTATACGGGCTATGTTTGGGTTACAAACTACTGACAGTTGCAAACCAATGTTTATACAGCACAGAATTCTAACACTTCCGTCACTTTACATTTTAGAAATATCGATATTTGTAAAAAACAATCCTCATTTGTTCCCCCTTCTGAATAATAATGCAGGAAGAAATAGACGTGAGAAGTACAGACTTTGGGTGCAATCACTCCCCGCCAAAACAGCATTTCTAAAAAAAAGTGTAATATGCATGGCCCCGTTAATATATAATAAAATTCCTAATTCCCTTAAGATAATGAATACTAAATCATTCAAGAGAGAACTAGTAAGGGATATTATAATGTTACAGATTTTCTGAATGACAAATTATGAATTTAGATACATGAATAATATTAAAAAAAGAAAGAATTTAATTTAATTATTTTAAGTATTTTTTGACTATATTCTTGTATTGACTATAATAATGTATTTGAATTGTATTTTGACTATATTTTAATGATTTCCTAATTCCAAAAAAGTTTTATAATTCCATATTTTGTACGCCGAATATGGCAAAACATGTTGAACCTTAAACTTGATTCCATCCATATGTGCATATATCTATGTATCATGTTACACATGTTTATACAAATAAATGCATCTTTATCTTTATCTCGTACATAATCATCGTATAAACACCATAGCTACTGGAAACAAGATCAATTTGTATATTAAGCTTAACATATTGGCACTTAAAATCAGTCTCAAGTTTTTGTTAAAAATATAATCCTTTATTTTGTCATTTTATGGCAATAATGCTGAAATATTATACTTTACTAGCTTCTGCCAGCGGCTTAGCCCGCGTGGTCGGGAACATACTCCTGGTATAAAAATAGCTTATGTCCTTTCTCAGGCTCTAGACTATCTCTGTACCAAATTTCATTTAAATCGGTTCAGTAGTTTTGGCGTGATGACGACAGACAGGGTTACTTTCGCATTTATAATATTAGTAAGGATAGGTATAGTAATATGGATATGGATTAAATCTTTTACTTAATTTCAGTTGCGTTAGTATTTTATTTGTTTATTTGCTGTATTGGGTACCACAGGCTCACAAAATTTTTCCGTATGACCCTTTTAATCCGCATCTAAAAAACAAAAAAATATTACTTAACTTTATTTCGCTACATCTACACAATTAACTAGGTACAAAGTTATCAAACATGAAGAACACACAGAATCATGGCTCATTGTTAAACATAGCAAGTCGGTTGACTTGTTTTAGGTTAGATAACTTTTTCAGTACAAATATACAGTTAATACGTAAAAATAAGCACAACAAGACTATCTACGGAGCTAACACAATAGCATACTTGTAATATTGAACGGAAACATATAAAACGAAAAATTACTTACTTTTTTTTCTCTAGTTTTTACACGAATAAACACAAGGTACCTCGCCACGCGGCCGACACGAGTGCGAGCTCGCTGCAAACTCGTAAAACGGATGGGAGGCCGTTGTGGGGTCTATCTTGCTAGGTATCATCGGAAGTGCAACGCCGCATTTCCGAAATATAGGCATGGTTAACTGTGTACATATGGTTAACTGTTGAACATCTGACCCTATAGTATTTTTTTTTCATAATTTTAAAATATTGTATTCAAAATCTTTCCAGAAACTGGGCTTTATTAGATGGATTTATCAGCGCAGTTTCATGTTGGCGGGTGTGACATTTCTTCAAAAATTTAGGTAATCAGTTAATCACTGCATCCATTCAACAAGTTAAGTAATCAGTAACTCGCGTTTGAAAATCTGTCAAATTCCTTTTGCGACGGTTTGGGCCAAGCCATCCTTCGGGTTTTGAGTTAAACGCATCATTATAATCTAATGTTACCACAATACGGCTGCACAAAACCATCATGCCAATCAAACCGTCCACATTATTTCGAAATATTACAAGGAAATTATCTTAAATTAGTGTAACATACAGATGTTGCGGTTAAACTTAATACCACGATCCTTGAGTCCGTCTAATCTTTACCCAAATTACGCCATTTTAGAAACGACATCTCTATATTTTTGATGGCTTTATTAAATGAAAATATTGTCAGGAAACAACTTAATGATTGAACGGTTGCACGCGAATACTCAATTTATAATATAATTTTTTGCCTAAGAATAAAAAATTGTGGTATCACGCAAAATTATTATGATTCGTGACATTTTTTATGCCTACTGAGTTCGAGCACGCATCTGGCAGGCTTGAATCTACAAAAGGGTCCAATTTAAAATCCATCCGATATCTTTCGGTTGGTAAGCAGATTTCTTTTCTCAGAACTTCAACTGCTCAATAAAGCAAAGGACGATTGATTTGCAGTTGACGATGGCTAATTTTCACTATGATGAACGGTCAAATGGTCATTAGGTAGATAACTAACATAATCAAATGGCCTCATCAACGCAGTTGGTTGCTGACGTGGGTAAGCAACCCTAAAAAGCTTCACGAGTCACGACACACCCGTAGAGGAAAGTGACCAAGTATGGAATACTATTTTGTTTTTGACGCATAATTTGCATAAATATTACAAATAAATAAAAAATTGTAGTAATTATTAAAATTCATATATTTGTGCTTTATTTTGTAACAAGTTTTGGTTACATTGATTACTTTTAAATGGGATTAAAAATAAATAACGAAATAATGATGAAGGTTCCTAAATATGGAACATGTACCCCAATTATGGAATACTATAAACACCATCAAAAATTAACCCTAACTTACATGAGACTCCTTGGAAACTGGTATAATATTGAAAGGAACACAATTTTTTTGCAAAAATCACAAATCCAGGCGTCAAACTCTGGTCCTGTGCAATCATTATGTGCCCAGAGTCCACACATGCGGCACTTGACCCATGTTTCCCCATGAGCATCATTCGAAAACAGCATGCCACAGAAAATATACTCCGAATCTTCAGAGTATGGACCTGTATTTCCAATCAGGCTCACTGTCTGTATCAAACAATACAATAACAATAGTCCATATTTGGATTTTTCAACGACTTCAAACTGACATGCATATTTTTATACATACGAAAGTAATGCAATCAAATGCCGCTCAAACCTACAAAAGAACATCGAAACTATCTCGAGCGATTATAAAAAACAATACTGTGTCCACTTTTTGTACGAAAAATACGTATTTTTTACATACCTTAGAAAGTTATGCGGAAGCGACAAAACAAAATACTGCGACATTGACGAAAGGGCTCGCTCTACTGGCGTGTTACAACTTGTACGCGCGAATGGGGATAGAAAGAAAGAGACAAACACTGTTTATTGTGTGTGTGAGTTTCCGTTTGAGAGAATTGCCGGTATTCCATTTTAGGGATACTATCCCATATTTGGTCACCTTCCTCTATGCGGAAACGGATAAGAAAGCCTGAATGAGTTTTCCTGTAAACATGTATTTTGCCAAAAAAGCAGTGAACATACCTACCTACTTAACCATGTCATTACTCAAGTAGACCTACATACGTGTTGACCTATTCTGCTACTTCAAAAGCGAAGATATTTTTTTGACTTCACTATTTACTAAGTTCCTAATAAATAAAACGAATTTAATTACTCAACATTAGTAGGCAGAGACAAGGCAGCTGTTATTTTTATTCAGTTATTATAACTTCTTGTCATGACGGTCCTTTGCCCAGCAGGTAGCCGGTGGGCGCGACGGTGGGCACAGCCTTATTAAGACCTCTTTAAGCAGGTGAATGGGCATTTGGAGCATTCAAACAACTGCGGTGTTTAGTCACAATAGCATGATAAATTTATTAATTAATAAGAAATTTACAGCCCATTTTATTAATTATTTGCAATAGGTAGGTAGGTACCTACTAAATTATTTATGGAATTGGCAGGTACCTACGGCAAAGGTACTGGCAAACTACATTTTTCAGAAAATTCGCCATAGTTTTAGTCCGTATAATTGGACGAAGTTACGAGACCTAGTTGACATTACTAGAGCTAAAATCTAGACTTAGGATAGGAAGGTACTGGCCAACTCCCTATTAGAAACGAAAAATGGGGTTTTGTAACTCAATAGGTACAATGAATTTCCCTAACAATGACCGATACCTGTGAATCAAACTCACGTCCCTACGCTCCCTAGTCGCACTCGCGAGACAGTGAAACAGAATATTTTCAAGTCTAAGATGCGAGCGAAGTCACACAGCAAGTCTAGCTTAAAAGCTAAATTATTAATCTGACATTTAAAATAAATGACAAGATCATCCATCTATATGATTAACTCGGTTTATACAGAGACAGATACCCCAATTACGGGCGGGAGACGTCGGGACGAAAATGAAGCAATTTGTGGCAATTCAGGGACAATCTCAATTTATCACTATTATCCTTTGGCGGTTAATCAAATGCACTGCCTTTATGAAGCTTGGCCGGTGGTAGGCTAATGGGAGGAAATAATCGAATTATGTAATTAATCTAAATTGAGATGCAGATGTTTATTAGCGCTGTATAACAAATTGAGTAGAAATAAATAATTTGAAATTTTTATTAGGTACTTTATTGTAAAATTACCTACTTGCTTTAGGTTATGGGTTTACGCATTAAGTATAATAACTTCTAAGGAGCAGTGCCGTAAATAGAGCGGTGCCACCGGTCCCCAGGCACAGGGCATAGACTCCGAGGGGCGCAAGAATGGCCAGACCAGGCAGGACTATTATTTTTGCGGTTTGCTCCTGATAAGTTCCCGCTGCGCTCCTAGTGCTTGGTTCCAACACAAACGTACCTACATGCCAGTATCATCAAAAACGTCTGTAAAATAAGACAAAACATCGTATTCATTTTTTTGGCAGGCACAAAACACAAATACGCTCGTGTGGCGTATTTGTGTTTAGTGTTTATCGGAGTCAAGCGGCCGCGGCTACTAAGGGGGACCCTTAGTAGCCGCGGCCGCACACGGGCCCACGGGCCACCGGCCACAACCACAAAACGACGCCACCGGCATATTTCCTGTAGTTTTCATACATTTTATATGGACTCGCCGCACACAGTTGACGCCGGTGGCCGCCACATGCTACAAGCATCTTGCTTTAGATGGCGGCATTTGTGGCTGTGGCGTGAAGCCCGTGTGCGGCGACCCTAAGCCTACTAAGCGGCGGGCGGGTACGGGCGGCGCCGTGGCCAGTGCAGCTGTGCGGATAGGTCAGTGTTGCCAACTGGGATTTTTTAAAAAAGCGTAGACGATGTTAAAAAAATACGTAGAATTTGTAAAATTTGCTTATAAAGTAGGCCTATACATGGCATTGTTGCTCTAGCTAGGGTACCTATAATATCTAAAAAAAGAACAAGGGCGCAGTTATAGAAGCTCGCACGCGGCGCAGAATAAAGCTATTTACGGCACTGCTTAGGAGTAGGTTGGCAGCGATGGCGTCGCTGACTGACGAGACGAGACTTTCCCGCGGTCGACGGCAACAGCAGTGCGATTTTGTAAACATGTCGAAGTTTACGACAAGTTAGCTGTCAAACCATACAAACAAGATGGAATGACAGTTCACTTGTCGTTCACTCCACCCGAGGCTCAAATCACACCAAAGAGTTGAATCACACCGAGATGGCACACCGTGTCGCTGCGAGCGCTCCGAACGCGCGACCGTTTCAAGTTTTTCAAGCGAGTGATTTGGAGACTCCCCATCATCACATGCCATACAAAACTCAACCAACATTGGATTTTTCCCAAATTTTTGCCGTTTGGAGTTATCAATCTCAAGGCTCAAAGAAACAGCAGATACAGCTCTTCTACCCATAACCCACTTAATATTACAAGAAAACCGATTTCTGTGACACGCAATAAAAAAAAACACCCATAATTATGTGACAATCAATTTAATACAAATACAAAACTAGTTGTTCTGCTTCGACTCCTTAGCATTTTGGAGCGCTTGCGTCAAGTACAGCTTAGCAAGACTCTGGGAGCAGAACTGGCTTATATGTTGGCTGTAAGTGTTGATCTGTCCAGCGACGATCATAGGGTTGAGCCTAGGCGGAACGGGGTGGGGCTTGAACAGTTTGTTGACGTCTTCCTCGGGTAGGGGAGGCTCATCCTTGGCGGCTCTGGCGAGGTTCTCCTGCGTCCTCTTGGCCAACCAGCGGTGCTTGTCCTGTTGCTGACGGACCACCAGCTGTTGGTATCTGTTGAACTTGATAGCCTCTTGGTTGAGTTCGTCGACGCGTTCCATAAGGCTGCGGAGTTGGCCTGAAGAAAAAAAAAAATATTTTAATCACTTTTTTTTTTCAACTTTATGTACAGCTTCTGCCAGCGGCTTCGCCCGCGTGGGCCCTTGGGAACATACACCCGGGATAAAAAGTAGCCTATGTCCTTTCTCAGGCTCTAGACTATCTCTGTACCAAATTTCATTTAAATCGGGTCAGAAGTTTTGGCGTGAAAGCGTGACAGACAGACAGAGTTACTTTCACATTTACAATATTAAATTTGTAAGGAATAGTAAGGAATATTAGTAAGGAATAGTAAAGATAGTGGTACATAGACGGACTTAATGCAACAAGGCATTATCTACCAGTAACCTTTTTTTTATTGTTTTTTTTTCTACTGCACACAGCCTATACTGTCCCAATGCTGGGCAAAGGCCAAGTCCTTCCAGATGTTTTGTTCCGGGCCAGCTCGAACCAACCCGAGCAATAGGCGTTTCGTTCGTCTCGCCACCTCTTCTTCCTCGGCCGACTTTTACCGATTATTTATTGTTCTTAGGAATCGTTTTTATTTACGTGTTCTCTAGATAACGATAAAAATTAACGGGACTCTCGATGACCAATATTAAAAATTCTTTCACCACTGCTACATTATCTCTGAGTAACATAGACTATAATTTGTTTTCGAAACAAATAGAGATCCTACGAAAATTGCAATACTCAACCCACGCGAACGAATTCGCGGGCGAAGTGGTAGTCCACAATAAAATGCAAGAATAATTACCTTCCAATACTGAAGCAGTTCCCAGATCCAGGAACTTAGATCCCTCCTCCTCAGGGATCATCTCAGACAGCTCTGACATCATGATGTTAGTCAGGGGAGAGTTGCGGATCACGATGGGCACCTCAATGAACAGGCTCTCGTAGCCTATCTTCAGGTTACGCAGAGCTTCCGGGGTATAGTCACCTTCCTTGTACATGGCGATGGCCTGATGAAGAAATTGATTAATTTAATATTGAGTTTTCAAGGTTGAGCATAATTTTAGCTACTAACGTTGATACGCCCAATACAAACGGAATGTCACTGGCTCTTTCTCTACAAAACGTAGTAGGCGCGCGTGGCACGGCTTGCCGGGCGGCGCTTGATAGCGCGAACCGGCGCGAGATAGCGAGAGTCGACGCGTGACATCGCGAGACAGCGCTGGCCATCGCGAGACGGCGCGGTATTGCGATGGACGTCTTTCAGTGTAAAAGGGTAAGCATGATTTTAATTCTCGCCCGTTCCGTCGACGCCTCGCCTCGCTAGTGTAAAACCACCTTCACAGTGATCTTAATTAGCATTCTTAAGACAGATGATTTGCTCTCATACTTGCACAGTAATTTTATTTGAATGCTCATTTACTGAGACAGCGTTATGTATGACAGTGGCGGTACCTTCATATAAGCCCAAAAGCCCGGCATGCCTTACTAAAATGCTCGATAGAGAATCAATATCAAACCAGAACTATTTCAAAAATCGCACGCTTAATTCTTATCAAAATAACACAAAGTATCTACCTATACCACATTACTACATAACTACACATCGCGATTGTTCGCGCGCAGAGTTTCGCATTTGCAGCATCTACATATAGCTATCTCGCTTACACTCCGTCACTTTCGCACTTATAGCGATGTGCCGTATAACGAGTTCTAAACCTTGTGCGTCTACAAATCGATCAGTATGGAAGATTAAGCCGTGCATGCATATGAAGTTGCACGCGTATGCGTGACCTTGTCACCTTGCCAACTCTGCAGTGTTGCCGTTTTAATGACGTTGTGAGATCTTGGACATTTTTAACGAGTTTGGGGACTTTTTTTAAGATTTAGCAACAATAAAAACTAGCGACTTTTTAAAATAACGAATATAAATATTCAAGCAATATCTTAAAAATAAAAAATTTGCGACATCTAGCTAGATTTTTCATATACCTGCGACTTTTTTTGCCTAAATGACAACACTGCAACTCTGCGTAAGTAGTTCTTGACACCGGAGTGCAACTCACTTCAGTTTTATTTGCTTGAGAGTTGAAAAGTTATGTTGTTAAAGTTTTTTGTGTGTTTTCTCAGAGTTTCTCAGTGATACAATTGTTTTGGTGACTTACCTACAACAATGGAGGTAATTGTACCTTGTGAGGATTTAAAATGCGTTCAAGTTTTGATTGGCGAAGATAAGATAAAATCTTTAAATTTGCTCAGAAAAAACAGTTAATTTCTTCATTAAAACCGACGCCTAATCTGTGTTTTTCTCAGACTAGTAAATCGCATAAACGAAAATTTAATAGATCAGTGTATAAAACTAGTTGGATTGTTGGCTGTTCGCACACTAATAAGTTGTGTTCGTGGTGCTGCCTATTTTTTTCGAATGAAGATTCCGTTTGGAATACATCTGGTTATAATGATTTAAATAACATATCTGGCGCCATTAAAAGGCACGCAAATTCCCATAAACACCTGTGTGCAATGGTTTCTTTCGGTAATTTTGGTAAACAACGAATTGAGACATCTATATCAGTTTATGAGAAAATTGCGATGATACATACGAAGGTACCTACATACTCAATCGAAAACTGAACTTTCTTTTTTTGAAATCGGTTAAAATTTTATTGGGCTTGCCTTATTTTGAAACCCTAGGCACGCCACTGATGTATGACTAATCTTTTGTTTACTTTTCTATTTAAAAAGGTGATCTAAAAAAGTAAAAAAAACCTGAGGAGTCAAGCGGTAAGCCTTAAGGGTCAGGAACCCTCGAGCAGACTTCTTGGTGTCATAGATGACTACCACACTCTCCTCAATGGAGGTTTGGTAGTGGTACTGCGACTCCAGCAGCGACTGGCTCAAGAAGTTGCCGACATCGGCGCTCTGGTACCTGAAAGAAGAACATGTTATTTGTTAGGTTTTTATGCATTAGTTAAACTTAGTTTTTTCACTGTCACTACTGAGGGAAAGCAGTGTTTTGCGTCGTTCTAATACAAAGTTGCCGTCGCGGGAATGCGCAATCGTTGAGTTCGGACGACGCGATCGGGTTTGCCATACAAATAAACGTGACGATCGCGTATTATGGTAAGCGCCAGATAAACTTGCAATAAAGTACATTGACCTTTCCAAAATATCCCTTCGTAGATATCCTAACAATAAATTATGAACCGTTTTTTATAACTAGAACGTTAAGGATCAAGATAAAAGTCAATTCAAGACAGCTTTGTCTTTATTTCTGTTTTGTAAGAAAGTCAATAAATGTATGTGGGTCAATGACTGTTATTGCACATTTATCTGGTGTCTACCATAGGAAGACGACTAACACTTCGCTTGACGCCTTAGTATGTATTTTTCTTTGCCTAGCGACACCTTAGTATGTTGCACCTTAATGTTTCCACTACTAGGACTCATGCCTCCCTGTGAAGAGAACTAGTCTAATCAAACACATTGCAATCATTGCGAGCCCAGTGTAAATTAGTTGATGCCGAAAAGTTCAAAAATGTCTGTCCTTAAATTTTGCACAAAACAGCAAGACTGAATCACACTATATCTTGATTAGTTAACAAGAGCAATGAAACATTTAGCAAGTGGTGACCTGCTTAATTCTCTTTATAATAGACTCGACCCGAGTCGTGGCTTAGGTCAAGACCTAAGCCACCAAGATGCTTAAACAGATTATTTGCAACAGACTAAAGTAAGCTAGCATATTAGAACATTAATATTAATCTGCAATGCTTGTGTGATTAAAATTTCCCCTTACCATCCAACATGAAAATGATCAACATTAACACGACGAAGCCTCCTCATCATATCAAGCTGATACTCCTCCTCGTCCATGGTGTCATCGTGCTTCGGGAATGGGAAGCAGTTGGTGATTTCCAGACGGTTCTCCACAACGAGACCGAGCAGGGCTCCCTGGGCCACCTCCATGTTGCTGCATGATTCTTCATGGCAGTGTTTCACTATTTTCATAACAGCCTAGAAATCATGAAATAAAGAGGAATTAAAACCTCGAGAATACACATCAGTTAAATTTGAGTTTCAAGTTTTAGAACTGTGAACTGTGACAGTAAATGGATGACCAAATTTTTGTCAAGAGACATAATACTCATGCTTATGAGAATTTTGATTAACAGAGAACAAAGATTGCGTAACATTTATGTAATACAGGGCTACATTTTAATTTCATTTTGGTGCAGCACAGACACACATTTGGTGCGATCGAGTCTGTGGCGCACAAAATGTCTGCATGGCATGCAAAAAGTCCGCCGCGGATTTTACGCAGACCTAACGCACACGACGCACATCTATCATTCTGTCGGCGCGTCCGTCCCACTATCGAGTGCAGATTGCATACTAAAAGTGTGCGGCGTCTGCGTTAGCGCGTGTTGAAGCAAACGTTCTATTTTTTTCGCGGACTTTTTGGCGGCGCGGCGCAGTCTGCCAGAATGACACAGATTTTTTGTGCGCCGGACTTTTTGCGCGTCGTATGCGTTACTGCTTGTAATTGCTTAGGTTCTATTTTGACAGAATAAAAAGTGCGTCACGGATAGTCTGTTGTCTGTGCAGAACCTTATTCAAGTTTTTTTCTGGAGTATAAATATATAATGTACATGTATGTTGTTACTCTTTAATAAAACTAATAATGCATGAAATTCTGTGAAAACACTGCAATAAAAATGTTTTAATGCTCTGATTAAAGTTATCACATCACCTACAAAGGCATCTGTTTGTCTGTGTCTTTGACTTATCGTGACCACAATTTAATTTATTCAAACAAAACAATAACAGCCCACCCACAGGCTAAGTATGCTTGTAAACATTGCAAAGCTTAACATTCTTAACCCGAGGGTAGAAGCAAGAATGTAATAAAAAAAATATTTAAATCTTGAGCAAAAAGCACACAAGACAAAAAAAAAACAATACCATTTGGCCCCTATTGGGGCTTATGGTCATTGAGAAGTTAAAAAACTTTCTGAGATTAAAGGTCTTCTGTCCTCAAAACAGCCCTTTGAGGTTAAATATTTCTTTTCTTTGTTTGATCACTGTATCTATTACTTACATGTCTTTCTCAATAAATTTTTCCTATCTATTTTGACACTATGCTAAATGTGACTTGAAGCTAAAACAAGCGATGAACAATGAACAAAGAATGTTGTTTTTCATTTCCAGTTGACTCTCACAGATTAATCAACAGTTAAAGTGAGCCAAATACAGCTGCCATCATTAAATCCAGTCAACAAGTGTGTCATTGCTATTTAAATTAGTGATGATCATCTTCATGATCTGCATACATTTCATTCTTATGCAAAAATCTCGATGTTATCATTGTTTACAAAACATGGAGCTTTTTATAGTCGTCTTGTTATGCAAACATCCTAATGAACACAGCATAAAACATGCAAAATACAGTTTTCAGATGCTAATGTATCCTGCCAAAGTTACTCAATGTCACACAGTGAGATCATCTCTGTAACCGTCTGCCGGCAGTCGGGTCACCGAGGTAAATGTCCGAAAAGAGTGCATGACTCACGCTTATTAAACTTTCACATTGTAAACAAATGACTTTTAATAACACGGTACCACCAAAAATGTCTAAAACATCTTCAATAGACGAAATTTAAGTTCCTAGTCGGAATGATGGGGTAAACAGTGAGGGTAGTCTGATTAATATTTGTTTTTTTTTTGAAGTTATCAGGAAGCGAATGAAAGAGTTTATGTTCACAACATAACCTATATGGTCGATCATAAACTAATTAAAAATTTGACTCTACATATATAATACGCTTCATAATAATAAGTAACACTTCAGAAACACAAATAGCAGGACAAATAGCGCGTTATCGCTACACAAATAGTTAAAACAGAGAATACATGACGTGTCGACGAGGGACAGCTTTTCGACTATTAGTAACATTCCAAGTACAGATTTAATGAAAAGATGGTAAATGAATGCTATTAATTGTGTACATACCAATCCATCGCACTGAACGTACGTAATTGTAGCTTCAGTTTCAGGAACGCGCCTAGCAGGCCCACTACGGTTCGCCATTTTTATGAAAGGTTTTGTACTTAGATTGATTTAGGTAATATTGACATTTATAATCGTAGTGTTACCATTATGAAATAAAAAAACAACCGTTTTAGGCCGGCCGCATACGTACGGTTTCCTGATTAGGTTTCCTAATAAGGAATTCAGATTCGGAGACCTGAATGCTCGCCTTACATACAAAATGTTCCACTAGGCGCATACGCCAGCCTTAGGCCGGCCGCATACGTACGGTTTCCTGATTAGGTTTTCCGATCAGGAATTCAGATTCGGAATTCCGTGAGACGTTCAATTTTCTGTTCTTTTGACCCGATCACACGGCTCGTTTTTGAAAGGAACGTCATCTGTTTTTCCCATTCGGAAAATAAACGAACGTATGCGCCTAGTTGAACATTTTGTATGTAAGGCGAGCATTCAGGTCTCCGAATCTGAATTCCTTATTAGGAAACCTAATCAGGAAACCGTACGTATGCGACCGGCCTTAGACACAGGCTTGCTGGAGAAGTAGAGATGCTACGCGATCATGGAGAATAGCGTCTCTATCTATACTCCATTCAGCGTTGACTTTTCTTGTCTATGACTGGTATTTCATATTGTCTTTGAAATAATCAAGTGTCAAATGTCAATTTTATTATTTGTCAGTCGCAAGCAGTCAAAAGTTGTATTAAAAAAATCTTATCAAACAAAGATAAATAAATCAGTGTTTTCTTAGTTAACTAAAATAATTAGTGGTCAATGTATCTAGTAGTGAACTGTTCCATTCAACAACGAATTACGTGCGACTACGACTTAAGACAGTATTCATTAGTTCTTCCGCCCTGATTTAAATCGATGATACTCCTACTTTCAATCCAATGAAGATAGGAATAGTGACCATTGAATTATGAGTCAGCATAATTTCTGGAGAGGACTAACACCGTTGATCGTGCCATCGTCACAGCAAGTACCTGATAAAATTGTAAAACTATGTGCTCTGGGCACAGACTTCATTGTGTTAGGAAATGACCATGGGCTTTATCACTGCGAAACTGCGGACGACTCCTTAAACTTTAGAAAAATCAGTGGCATTTCTGCAATAGACATATCATATCATAATGATATCCTTTATATTATAGATGTTCATGGGCGACTTTATAAGACAAATGCTAGTTTTAAAAATAAAGAAGAAATTATTGTTAAGGAGGATGCCAAATGTTGCCCTCATGGTTTTAAAAGTTCCAGTTACAAAGTGAAGTTTAGAAATGTAGTCACAAGTGATTTTGGACAGCTGTTCATAAGTAGTGATGGGCAGCTGTGGGGCTCCGGTGCTATGCCCCAACTGTCAATAGACACCAGTAGTGTTAAGAAAATTCCATTTTTTGAAGGGAGGACTGTGTATAGTGCTTCAGTGGGTCAGAACTTTGCTGCAGTAATAGCTAGAAAAAATGTCAGACGATCTGGCAACTGTGATACAGAAAGTGATAATGATGATGAGGAGGTATTTGCCTCAAACTGCTCACAATGTCAGACAATAATAGGCCTAGCTTCCCCTGCGTCCGTGCCATCCCTATCAGAAACCTGCCCTTTAGGTGTTCAAATTAGCAAGTCTAGTGAAGATTCAAGTAGTACTACAGCTCCCCAAACTGATGTTCATGTTGATGCTCATAGTCTAACAGAGGATTCTAGTCCCTCATCAGAGGAATCAAAAATTGCAAGAACAAACTCACAAAAAAACACAAACTCGGAAGTAGATCATAATTATCATGATGCTAAATCAACAGAAGATGGTGATGACCCGACAGATAAGGAAAGTGAGACCGGTGAGGCATCTGGAGACAAAATAAATAATATATTTATAAACACTGATGCTGCCAGACAGTTTCTGAGTAGACAGCTCTCTTGGGTATCAGCCGGTGAGGATTATTTAGTAGAATATACAGAGAAACCTACTAGAATAATAAAAGAGAATGTATCAAACCTTACCAACTTTGTTTATGAAGGAGTCAAAACTGTTGGAGACAAAGTGGCGACATTATCACGACATGTCAGTGGTAGCAGTGATAATAATGATACTGTGGAGTTACAAATGAGAAGTCACCATGAGGAAATTAATTCTCTAATGTATAGCTGTACCTCTAACTGCAACCTGGAGGATTTGCATTTTTCCACAAGCACACTAAGCAGTGAAAAGGAGTTTGAAGCTGCAAGGAAAACAGAGAACCTCAAAAACATGTCTAAACTTGGTAAGAATATTTTAGCTACAGAATTATGGACCTGGGGCGACATATCATATGGGCAATTGGGTGTAGGCGACACAATGAAAAGGATAAAACCAATGGTGGTCATGACTTTATCTGGTTTTGGACTTCAGAAAGTATCTTGTGGTAAGTGGCACTGTGCAGCTTTAACCCTAGATGGAAGACTGTTCATGTGGGGTTACAACCAATTCCATCAGGTCAGTTTTGATAGCAGAGAAGACAAAAGTGGTCCTAAACAGTTTACAGAAAATTCTGACAGTGATAGAGTAAGAGATATGATAGCTACTGACCACCACACCCTGGCATACACCCACAATGAAAATATATTCTACATGGGGAAGCATACTGAGGGGTACACAGACTCTATTGTTAACCTAAATGTCAAGAAAGAGCAAGAAGAAGCTGAAAACCAAACAGATATGACTGTAAAAATGACTGATTCACATAATTATGCAACCAAACCCCAAAACATGTGCTACCATTGGAGAATATTATCTTCTGGCAACATCAGCTATTGCTCAATAGAAGAGACATCCATTTGTCCAGAATTCCAAGATCTGTCTATTGCTCAAAGATATCTAGAGGAAATGCTTTTGATATATCATAATCTAGTTAAACCTTTTCTAAAGAAAAGTAAAGCTGTAACTACACATTCCAATATTTACGAAACAGTTTGTGATATTTTTGGTGACATATTAAACATTACTGCTCTGAATGTTCTCTCGATGTGGCAATACGCCGAGAAACATATAAACGAATGTGATATTTCTTTGATAAAAAATTTAGAAGAGTTTATTTATTTGTACAGAAAGTATTACGTAGCTGTAAGCAATTTGATAGTTATCGGCGGTTTCGCGCAGATTAACAGTGTAGTTGATGTCCCGTCTGCTGTTTATAGTTTGTTTAGCGACCAGCTGCCGACCAACAAGCAGAAGAATAATAAAAAGACTTTGGAAGCCATAGTAGGCCTCGCGTTCGTACAACCTTTAACAAGATTGAGCTCTTATAAATGCATAGCTCAATCACTATTAAGATACAAAACAAAAAGAAAAAAAGTAGACACTAAGTCGAATATAGATGAGAGATTGAATAAAGTTATAGCTTCCCTGGACGCTTTGATCGACGAACAGGAGAAGAAACGAAAGGAAGCCGACGTCACAAAGTTGTTTTGGGAGACAGTAGGGAAGAGTCTAGAGCAGTACCGAACGCCTGAACGACGGCTGGTAAGAGAATCGAAATCTCGGCAGCTGAATTTAGTGAATCCAGGACGTTTTTCGTCGCACTGGTTCGTTCTGTTCAACGATCTTTTCGTGCACGTTAGCGGGAGCACACCTAACTTGCATCCTTTGGAAACCTTATGGGTCGAACCGATACCTAACACAGATTCTCTTCAAAACGTCATTCAGCTGACGACGCCCGAAGAAATTATATCAGTTGCAACAACTACGGAACAGGAGAAAACGGAGTGGACGCATGCGTTGAACACTTCAATCAGGCTGGTATTAAACAAGGACAATTTCAAACCACCTGCTGTCCGGACGGCCAGTCACACGTTTTCAAATAGAAATGCTTTTTACAAAGAAGCGAAATATACTGGAAGATGGTTGGACGGTAAAATCCACGGAAGTGGTAAGGTGGAATGGCCCGATGGAAAACTATATGTGGGACAGTTTCAGCTGAATGCGTTATGTGGACATGGAAAGATGGAAATGCCAAGTGTAGGTAAGAATTGTGAATGTATTTACTTGATTAATTTACTATGCGCCTATCCTATATTAACGGAAACCAGTGAATATGTGATTACAACTAGGCTAGGTACAGCATGACTGCGAAATGCGCCAAAAGCGAGATCTTACTCTCAGTGTTTGACAAAGTCAAAAAGTGTCACAAAGGGGTTCGAACTTTTTTCTATGGGAGCTGGCATAGACCCCCCAGGCGCCGCCATTTTATTAATTTCTTCTCAAAGTTGCGGCGCACGATCTAACATGCAGTTAAGGGTAAAGGGCAGTTAAACAAACGAAAAATGTTAGCAACATGGTGCCCTAAAGTTTTACGTTGCCGAGATATTTGAAGGTAAAGTCGCCGTGTGAGAATAATGAAAATCATTAAAAATTTACTTATATGCAGTAGATTGTATTCTAATAATAGTTCTCGTGTTGTTTGGAACTACTGGTTCGAATTGAAAAATTCTTTTAGTGTTGGGTAGTCCATTTATCGAGAAAAGCTATAGACTAAATAACATCACGCTACGATCAAAGGAGCGAAGCATTAATAAAAAATTTGATGCAGACGAAGTTGTTAGTTTTTTAAGAAGTGCCTAATCTAGATCTAGCATTCAACCTTTCTATACTAGGCATTCCCAAAACGTACGCTCTCGACTTTCGCTCGCTCGATTTCGCCGAGGGAAAGCCAGTCTGCCATAGAAGGAATCTATCGCCCATTCAATCTAGTATTGGTTTATTAAGCTTGGCATTTCAATATGAACATTTTTTCTTTTATTTCAACGTCATTCATTCATGCTGACCGCTTTATGACTACGAATTCTTTACTTGAATTACTGCGTCACTGCGTCAATCATTTCGAGGGTGCGAATTCTTGTATTTATATGACTTATGATAATGATAGCTAAAAAATGAATCATAGTTATATGAATGGTAATACGTGTTAACACAGTATGTAATATTTACGCATGATAAACAAATAGCACAATAGGTACCTACCCAACATTAATTTTCAACTTAAACTTAGTTACCTGCGATACTACCAAATCGGTATTCCAGTTTGAAGGAAGATAAATTTATATTTTTAAGTGTTCCTATATTACCTACCTACTAATAATAATTTTGAGCAAATACTAATAAGGAACATCGACAGCAGATGTGCTACATCAACATAACTACATTGAGGAAATATCAATTCATGTCGATTGCCTCCAATGAGGGATCATTTAAATGTTATTTCTACGTCTATTACAAGTACTTAGGGAGGTAGTCAAACATCTCAAAGAATTGTTCTAAAGAAGTGTTTTTTTTTTCATATAAAATCGTACAGAACATAGCTACTCAATCTTTACTAATATTATAAAGCCGAAGAGTTCGTTTGTCGTTTGGTTCAACGCTAATCTCAAGAAATACTGGTTCGAATTGAAAAAGTCTTATTCTATCTAAAGTGTTGGATAGCTCGTTTATCGAGGAAGGCAACACAACAACCTGTAATAGAATAAACGCAATACCTCTTAAGGGGTCATTGAACTCATCATTATCAACAACTTTCACTATGGGACCAACACTGAAATCACGAAAACAAAATCGACTCCTCCATACATTTCTGTGCGCATAACTCTACAAAATGTACTGAAAGCTGAGGGCTTAGTGTAAGTTTTTTAACGCACTCGATCGCGTTAACGTTAACGTTCGCTTATATCAAAATGTATAGAAAAATAAAAGTTTTCCTTTATTCTCACCAGACGGCACTTATTCAGTTTCAATACAAAGTATAATACCTATTGTACCTAAGTTTGTACGTACCTACGCACTAGGTACATTATATAAATATTAGTGTCAAGGTCCTATTGCGAAATTTTTACAAACCTTCACGAATGTGCTAACGTTTTAAATACATATATCGTAGGTGTATGTTTTATCTGTATTCAGGTCACAAAAATATCTCCTTATTGATAAGTCTGTGTTGTAAATGTTATCCGTCTTAGTTTCGAAAGGATACTCGTTTGCTACGAGTTTCTAGGGTATTGTAAAATGTAACAAAAGGAATTTGATTTACATTAGGACAACTGACGTGGCAGTATCATCCTTCTGAAAACATAGGAACTCTGTACTCATAATAACACAACATTATGGTGATCGCAAACTCTGCCGCAGAGGTCCAGTGTTCGATTCCTGGGTTAGGCAAAGAGTTAACCAAACGTTTTTCCATCTGTAATTTCGTAGAAGCGTAGAGATTAGTCTTCGCTTGATGAAAATAGGCTTGCTCCCAATTACAGGGGACTAGAAAAATGATTGTCTAAATGTGGTTGTTCGGTAGGCTAACCTACGCCTGAGCCTTCGGGGAATATAAACCTGACTAACTTTCCGCGACTTCGTATCCCGTGTTTCCCGTCCCAGGTTAATATCAGGAAATCCTGATATTAACCTGGGACGGGAATTTCGGCTGTGCGTTTTCTGTCAGTCATCAGTAACGGAAGATGTTTATATATTAGGATTGATTTAATGTCAAGTAAGCCGAATGAACGTAACGTCCCATCCGCTTGCCGAATATAGTTACGAGTATATCTATATATATAAAAATGAATTGCTGTTCGTTAGTCTCGCTAAAACTCGAGAACGGCTGGACCGATTTTAATCATTCTTTTTTTGTTAGATGTGTCAAAATACAAGGAAGGTTTAAAAGCAAAAAAAAATGGATAGGTAGATAGGGTAGGTAGGTAGGGTAGAAGTTATATTATAGATGAAAATTGTGACGCAGACGAAGTTGCGCGGGTCAGCTAGTTTTCATTAAAAAATCCCTCTTTGACCGTGTATTGTAGGTAGAGGTACCGACATGACCGCCGTATACAACCTGTAACAGAACAAACGCAATACCTCCTAAGAGGTTATTGAATTCATCATTATGAACAACTTTCACTAAGGGAACAAAACTGAAATCGCGAAAAAAAAATCGACTCTCCCATACATTTATGTGCGCATAACTCGACAAAATGTACTGAACAGCTGATTTTTTTTTTCGCGGTGCGTTATTGGTCCTATAGTAAAAGTTGTTCATAATGATGAGTACAAGTACCACAAGTACAATTCTGTTACACGTTGTATAGACCGCTCAATCTATCTACGGCTGAAATTCGGACAAGTCAGGTATTTATTTTTTTTATAATTGAACGGGAAATGGCAAACAAGGATAATTGAAAAAAAATCCTTTATTTGGGTTTGTTTAATTTTCCTACGTCACGGGTACTTTACGCAGTCGCGATATCGAACGAATGAAGTCTGGCTTAGATAAATATTTATACTCATAAATAAAACTATTGTTATTATCAATTGTACAATGGTTTCTGTGAAGTCCCCCCCTCCCACCAGTAGTTCCCCATTGGTTTATCATCTATACTAATATTATAAAGAGGAAAGATTCGTTTGTTTGTGTGTTTGAAATGAATAGGCTCCGAAACTACTGGACCGATTTGAAAAATTCTTTCAGCATTGGATAGCTACATTATCAGGGAGTAACATAGGCCATATTATATCCCGTACTCCCACGGGAACGGGAACTACGCGGGTGAAACCGCGTGACGTCCACTAGTTGTTTATAACTACAAGACATTTTTATTTAGTTTCTCGCCAGGAATCTCAACATTTTCGGACCGAGTTTTTAAGGGGATAGAACCTTTGTGGCATAGTAGCTACACAGCCGCCATTTTAATATTAGTCATTGCTCTCACATGACGAATTTACCTCCGAATATCTCGGCAACGTGACACTTGAGGGCACTATGTTGCTTATATTTTTTGTAAATTTAAGTGTGCTCTACACATATATACCTACATGTTTCATTGTGCGCCGCAGTTTTGAAAAATAAAATACAAAAAGGCTACTCCTGTAGCCATGCCAGCTCCCATAGAAAAATCATCGAATCCTTTTACGTTTTAGCCCTGCTAGAAATCTCTTCAACTTTGATGTTTTTTCAGACACAAAGCCATCATCATCATCATTTCAGACAATTTCCGTCCACTGCTGAACGTAAGCCTCACCCAAAGAGCGCCAAAGCCAGAGCAAAGCATAATAGGCCATAATAATGTTTTTCATTCATAAACCCAAACTGCGTAGTAGTCTTGTGTAGTTCGCGAACGACCTGGGGGGCTACTCTCTAACAAAATCCGTAGTTTCGGGCTTAGTTGCGGGCGGGCGTATTCTACTCCGTATCACCTACAGACTTACGATTAGTCCCGAACCCGAACTGAGAATGAATGACAACACGATTTCACAGTAACTGTCAAATCGTGTTATCATTAGTTCTCAGTAGTTAGGAGATACGGAGTAGAAAATGCCCGCCCGCAACTAAGCCCGAAACTACGAATTTCGTTAGAGAGTAGCCCCCCTAGTGCGGAAGACCGCTCTTTCGTACGAACTACGCGAACTAGGTCGCAGAGAGACCGCTCCTTAGTTCACTAGTTCCGACGCGGCGCGCGGAGCGCGGATTTGTTGTGAGCGAGAGCGGGCACTGACTGAACTATCGTTCGTTCATTTTCGCTCTTTAGCTCAGTCAGTCAGCGGTGCGCGCGTGGCGAATGTTTTGTTATGGAAAACTTAATGAATATTAAAACGTTGATTATTTGCAAAATAATGTATTTTTATTTATTCATTATCTATCATAAATAAACACATTCGTAATATTAATACAGCTAATATAATTTTCTTTTCTGCAATCAACTAATAAACGAATCCATTTGCAATATTCATCCACTATATTTTATTAATATACTGAAATAGTAAGTAATTTACTACTGCAAGCTGATTGATGAACATTATAATAATAAACAAAACAGCGCGACGAAGCGAACGCCGAACGACTGATCTATTTAACCGGAATTTGTGAAAGGAGCGGACGAACTAAAAGAACGACCTAGTTCGCCAAAGACCGGCGAACTAAATTGATCGCTCCCGGTCGCGAACTAAAATGCGCAAGACTACTGCGTAGCGCAGAAGCAAATCACTCGACCACTTCGCTAACCGCATCTATACTTTAATATATAAAGCTGAAGAGTTTGTTTGTTTGTTTGCTTGCTTGAACGCGCTAATCTTAGGAACTACTGGTCCGATTTGAAAAATTATTTCAGTGTTAGATAGCCTATTTATCGAGGAAGGCTATAGGCTATATATCATCACGCTAAGACCAATAGGAGCGGAGCAGACGAAGTTGCGCTGGTCAACTAGTGTTAGATAAAGGAGCTAGTACTGCCAACTAAAAAAAAACAATAAACAGCCACTCATTAAAACAAAACATCGTTGTGCCTACAAAAATCGCTATGAGTTTTATTTTCGTTTTTGTGATTTTCTGCCCTCTTTCGATTGTTGTTTTGTTTGTTGTTGTTGTTGTTTTGTTGTTTAACTTAATAGGCACAGACTAGTAAAGCCGCCATGTGATAACTTCAATGATAACATAACTATACATATAATGTTTATACATTTTGTAATATTATGTTACGAGTACCTAAACTAGTTTTATGCATTTTCTATAAAGCTGATCCAAAAAAATAACGATTTTTGTAAGAGCAGCGACGAAGAATAGCTTTCACTATACAAAACAACGTATTCGATCAAATTACAGGAATCTACGAAGGTCAATGGAAGGACAACCTCCAAAACGGATACGGCGTCATGAAATACACAACTGGCGACATTTATGAAGGATATTTCAAGGATGGCAACCCCCACGGCCATGGGATCAAGAAGCAAGGAGACTTTACTTCATCGTCAGCCACTATTTACACGGGAGAGTGGGTCAATGGGGTCAAACAAGGATATGGGGTCATGGATGATATTGGAAAAGGGGAGAAGTACTTGGGTAATTGGAGTGACAATAAGAAGAATGGCTGTGGGCTCATCGTGACTTTAGACGGGATTTATTATGAAGGAATATTCATGCAGGATGTTTTGACGGTTAGTAGATTTTTTTTTATTATTAATGAATTTTTGTATCGCACTCTTGGGCAAAGGCCTCTCCTCCCAAATATGCTTTTCAAAGATATCTATACAGATTAAATCGAGAACTCCTGTAGCCCTTTTTAGGGTGCCGAACAAAAAACGGAACCCTTATAGGATCACTCAGGTGTCTGTCTGTCTTTCTGTCCGTCTGTCACAGTCAGTTTTCTCCGGATCCACTGGACCGATTCTGTTGAAATTTGGTACACATGGACTACTGTGACCCAAACACGGACATGTTACGTAAATTATATTTTTTTTAGAATGGGGGTCACTTTTGGGGGTCAAACTAGAAAATTTTAAAAAAAAGTTTTTGAATAATTTTGTGGGACATATCAAATAAAAGGGCTTACTATGATGGTTTTAATTTTTCATAATTTTAAAATAAATGGTTTTGAAGTTATTCTAGAAATTAGACGAAAAACGACCATTCCCCTCCTTATCTTCGAAACTACTGAACCTAAAATTTTGAATAAAAAAAATGGAGATAATAGATGTATACCTAAAGATTACAGGAAAACCTATAAGAAGTCTATAGTGTTAAAATAACATGTTAAAAAAAAAATTCGTTCGGAACCCTTTGCACGCGAGTCCGACTCGAACTTGTGACTGATATTCCAGCTAGAGCATAAAAGCAAAAAGCTTCTCTTGTTAGCAATCAGGCACAATCACACATAAGTTAATATTCTCCACATGAACACTTACTCCTGAAATATTTGAATCTATACAAATATAATAAGCTGGAGTGTATTTGTTTTTGTATATGCATATGTATTTAGTTAGGATTTATTGCTTATTTAATAAGCTGGAGAGTTTGTTTGTTTGGTTAAACGCACTAATCTCAGGAACTACAGATTCCAATAGGGAAGATACAAATACAGAATTTATGAGAATGTTGTTAACAAAATGATAAAAAAGTATAAAATAATGGCCATTGCAACGTTTTTATTTTTCAATATCGATTTTTAACAAAAATAATGAATTATAGTAACGTGAAACTGAACATACATATATAAAAACAACAATCAGCCTTTAGTGACGTACCTACTGTTACGACAGCGAAAAGGCAACCTTATGTCTTTGAGTTAGGACAGTTCTTGACCAGTGGCAGATAGGAGTGACTCAACTTCCTTTTTCGGGCGAATTATCAAACTGTCAGTTTAAAACCGCAATTTTGAAAAGAAATTAAAGCGATTTTTTTTTTTATTTAAGTGTGGTCTGTTTTATATATAATTCCCTATTGAAAAATTATTTAAGTGTTGGATAACCCATTTATCTAGAAAGGTTATATAACATCATGCTACGACCAAAAGGAGCGAAGCAGTAATGAAAAATGTAACGCAGACGAACTTGCACGGGGCAGCGTGCAACTTGACAATCATATTCCCGCCTTTCTCTAAATCACCTGTAATCTTTCAGGGTCTCGGAGTAATGGTATTCGAAGACGGTACCCACTATGAAGGAGAATTCCGATCAGCTGGTGTATTCTCGGGCAAAGGAATTCTAACCTTCTCCAGCGGAGATAAGATCGAAGGTTCCCTGAGTGGAGCGTGGACTGAGGGTGTCAAGATATCAAATGCTACCATGCATTTGAACGTGTCCAATCCAGTCCTGCCAACGAATTCTAAACCTAAGTGAGTTTAAATTAAGGTTGATTTATCTGTGTCATTGACGAATTATGAGGCGGCTAAATTGTGTACTCTATTGAATTAAAAACAAGCCATCATTCGCAAATAGTAGTCAAACACATATGTTTACTGAATTCTTTAAGAATTATTTGTGTGAACAGTTGCTCTGAAAACATATTTACTTCCTTATTTCAATAGTCTCAAGGTCGACTTTATACAATCGATGCTTCCAAGGACCTTGAGCTGATTCTGAAGCAGAATGGCCTGAAGCTTATAATAATTATGTACCTACAGTTATGAGAAAGGGGAGAGAATGAACTCATTGGGCGTAAAAATAATCATTTTTTTTATGTAGCCGTTGCTCCCCCAATGCTGAGCAAGGGCCTCTCCCAAGTCCTTCCAAGAATTCTTCTCCAAAAATACTTGTATGCTCTAATATTATCTTTTCAGCTCATTCGGAAAACGAAGCGTAAAACCAGACCAAAAATGGAACGCCCTATTCCGTCAATGTTTCCAATGCTTAGGCGTCTCTGACTCCATCCTGACCCCATCTGGCAACCATTTGACGAATGGCACATCTGCCAACACCATAGACAACGCCAAAATCTGGCAGAATGTAGCTGTTGCCATATCGTGTTCGCACAAAGAGAGGAATAAAATGTCTATGAGGAAAAGAGGCAGTGATTTGGAGAAGTCTGTTGATTGTTTAGAAGTTATACCGCAATTTGGACAGAAGACACTCAGTTTAGAAAGTTATGCGGAGTTGCAACAATATTTGTATAATGTGAGTACACATTTGTTTTTTTTTTCCTTTGTTTCTGCCTGGCCTGATCGAAAAGTCTATAGTCTATGTATGGATGTGTCAAAATAAAATGTCACTTATTGACTGAGAATCAGTACTTTTTGGACTCCAAAAATTACCCTAAAAGTTCCACCAGTTACCATTTCATAGCGTGAAATGGCGCAACAAACTCCAAGCCCACATCTTCTGTCGTATAAAGTTTGATATTTTGTGTTTTGTAAAAGCCAGTCTTTATCCAAGTATGGAAATTGCTGGTCGACCAGTATATTATCATATCTTCTGAGAATCGGTCTCAAAGAAAAATCAAATAACACAAGAAAAAGGCAGGCCGAATATAATATTGGGTTTAAAAAAAAAGCCTGACTTCCGAGCATCTTAAGTCCTTATAAATAAAACCGGCCAAGTGCGAGTCGGACTCCCACACGAAGGGTTCCGTACCATAAACTGAAAAAAAAATACGTTTCTTGTATCGGAGCCCCCTTTCATTTTTAATTTAATTAAGATATTTTTTATTATTTGTGGTTTTACTGGCACAGTCTGTAAAAATTTCAACTGTCTACCTATTACAGTTCTTAAGATAAAGCTCGCTGACAAACAGACGGACGGACGGACAGCGGAGGCTTAATATTAGGGATCCGTTGGTTACCTTTCGTACGGAACTTGACATTTGGAAAATTTTAATGAACACTTGTGAACCACCACACTCGTATCCGTACCAAGACTTCTAAAACCTACACCTAAAGCTTTTACTAACCTTGCATTTATCTTACTTTCTCCTTTCTTATCTTACTACAGCTTGCTCCATATCCACAGGCCTGCGAGTCTAGCCACCACCCTCTAGGCCAGTTAGTCTTGGGGGTAACAAACGCCTTTAACACCACATACGGTGGGGTAAGAGTGCACCCCCTGTTACTAAGTCACGCGGTCAAGGAGCTGAAGAGTATAACGGCTAGGTTGTATCAAGTTGTGCGGCTGTTGTTCCCGGCTTTGCCGCCAGAGGGAACTGATGCTGTACTGCCTTATAAGAAGAGGGAGGATGGTCAGGAAGTGGAGCATGAGGATAGTAATCCTATTGACGGGTGAGTGGATTTATTCTTGAGTTGTGGGCATCGACTTGGGTTTTCCCTGGCTCTCCCATGTTCAGCAGAGTACTTTAGTTTCTTGTTTTAGTAGGGTCTAAAAAAACGTATTTTTTTAAATTTCGTAACGTCATATACTAAGATGATAAAAAAGAATAGACAAAAAACCGGCCACGAAGGGTGCCTTACAATAAACCTAAAATATCATGTTTCTTGTTTGGGCACACGTTCCTGTAATTAAAATAATATTGACCTGAAAGTTGAAAGTAAAATTTGTTATTACAGCATCAAAACAGATTCCCACATTGTCTGTGAAAATTTCAACTGTCTACCTATTACGGTTCATGATAATATACATCCCGGTGAAAGACAGACGGACTACAGGGCAGGCTTAGTAATAGGATCCCGCTGGCACCCTGTGGTTACAGAATCCACGTTCACATGTCATGTTTTTTTTTAACATAAACATTTTTTATATTATTTTCCAGTGAAGTAGTATCAGCTGCAGCCCTCCTCCAACCAACGTTGCTACCTCGAGTGCACCCGGCACTGTTCGTGCTTTACGCCCTCCATAACAAGAGGGAAGATGACTTGTACTGGAGGAGGCTCCTCAAGTGGAACAGGCAGCCTGATCTCACGCTCATGGCGTTCTTGGGTATTGATCAGTAAGTACTATCCTATTTTTCTAGGATATCCTAATATAAAATTCTTCCTTTACTGAGTGACTGGCAGACAACGCACAGCCGAAACTACTGGTCGTTGAAAGCTGAAATTTGGTATGAAGGTTCCTTGGGGAGTGTAGGGGAGGATTCCCCGAAATTTGGGGAACGGGAAAAATCGGGATAGGCGCGTACAATGTCGCGGGAAAAATTTACTTCGTCGAAGTCGCTGTTAGAAGAGGGCCTACCATTATCCTTGAAGCACAAAGAGATGACATATACAGACATGCATTCTACCCATCCTAACCAACCGTGCTCCAACTTGGTCCTTGGACGAATTACAAAATGTAGAAGTGGGTTGGGAGCCCTTTTTTTTAGCGCTAGTGCCGTCCATGAGGTCCTGTGTTCGATTCCTGGGTCAGGCAGTGTTATTGTGTTTTTCCTAGTGAAACTTATCAGACGCAGCCCGGAATCTGGATTTGTGGCCAATGGATGGCAATAAGCTCGCCTTCTATCATTGAAATTTACGTTGCGCCCCTTGCCAACCCCTAGCTACGAAGCTGAGTCTTCCTGTATATTGATTTTACTTAATAATTCCATTTCTATTCCAGAAAATTCTGGGTAGGCTACACTTGCCCCAACAACCAGATGTCCCCAACATCCCCCCTCAAAGAGCAGCTGTTCCAAGAAGCGGTGGAGACACTGCAGCAACTGAAGACCACCTTCTCGCCGATAGAGAAGCTTCTTGTTATCAGAAGCACCTTCCAGAAGATGACTATTGCTGTTCAACAGGAGTTGGGTAAGTTTCTTTTTATGAAGAGTTTATTTTGCTGTCTGTTTTTTTTAGGACCTTGATAAGCGAGCAATTAGATTCATTCTTCATTCATTCAACTCATTGATCATTTGAACGCCGGAGCATAACGCATCGGCACAGTCCACGCGCGTGAGTTTCGCGCGTTAAGGTAAACGTCAAGTTTTATTAAAAGTGGATAAGCATCGTTGATGGCGGTATTGAAAGCCTTTTATTTTTCTATGCTAATAAGTAAACATTCACTTTGACATGAACGAATACGTTTAAAAGCTCGCACTAAAGCCACAGAAGTAATAAATCTGAGGACTATTATTACAGTTCGCGTCAGCGTAGTTTGCCCCTCCGAAGTTAGGTTTTAGTGACGACCGCGCAGGTGCAATCGTGTAAAAAACTGTAACGTTCCTAGAATATTTTTTGTTTATACGTATTATATTATAAACAAGTAACAAAGACTACACAGTAACAAAAAGTAACACCACAAACACATACACCACAAAAACACACTAAAAACAAATCAAATGATAAGAAATAACCAAAATAATTAATTAAAAACAATAACAACGTGTAACACTTTTCGCATCAACAGTCGTATTGCATTGAGCAAGCGGGTCAAACGTCTGCATCGAATGTATACGAGCGAGTGAGATGCCATTACACCCGCCACCTTGCGCGAAAACGCGCATGCGCGACCTACCCACTCAGTCTACTGAGAGCTTTGGTGACAATAGGGATGATTACTGAGTAAAAAATATGATTTTATTTAGTCCGTCCGTTTGTTAGAGTATCTAAAAATATTGGACACGTATTTTATGCTTTATCAAATCAATAAAAATTGACGAAGATAAAACGTATCAATGATCAGGAGTGGGGGGTTATGACGTCACTATTCTGTAAAAAGTGTACTTACAAGTGACGTCAAACGAGTTTTCAACGCACAGTGCGTTGAAAACTCGTTTTATCGTCTTAATATTTGTTAACGTAAAAAAAGAAAAAGACTAATTAGATTTTTAAGTCTTGTACCCTATTGTGTCGAATTCTGAGTTTAAATATGGACAACAGTCCCAGAAAGAGCCGATTGTAGCAGTCAATAGACAGTAACCCATATTTTTTTTATTTGCCAGGTTCAAACTACCTCTGGAGTATGGACGAGTTGTTCCCGGTATTCCATTTCGTGGTGGTCCGCGCTCGAATCCTACAACTGGGCTCTGAGATACACTTCATTGAAGACTTCCTGGAGCCTAACATGCAGCATGGAGAGCTGGGGCTTATGTTCACCACGCTCAAGGTAATGTGAACTTTATTGTGGAAGTATTGAGTAGAAAATTGAATGAATGTTATGCAGTATAAAGGCATTCTTGTATGGTTTGTTTGTAATTACGTTCTTTAATATTAATCTTATTGAGTAGATGACAGAGTTACATATTGAATGGTAATTTGGATTTGAAGAATGAAAGGTTCTAATTTAGGTCAGAAAAACTCAAACTGCAAGAGAATTTCAACTTAATGCCATTGCGTTTAGCAATGACATTAAAGTAATAATCCCTAATCTATACAAAGTTAGAATGAACAGGCTCCTTCTGAGTAAGCTCGCTCCATCGTCGACTTTGTCTCGGTCATCTCTGGCCTAGACTAGAGTCAAGAGTAAACCCATCATAAATAAAAAAATACAAAGCTAATTTATTACATGTCCAACGCCATTACAAAATCGCAGCCAATTTAAACCTTATTGCAACCCACTAAACTATAAATTCCCTCTTTCCAGGCGTGCTACTTCCAAATCCTTCAAGAAAAGATGTCGATGAACTAAGCAACTGTATAATAACGAATGATCTCGCAAAAAGAATGGTGCGTACCGTTTAGTTGTAGCTTGCGCAATAATTTGCCATGTAAGTCCATGCTAGATGTTCTGTTAGCTTCTAGGTGTTCTAAGACGTATACAATTTGTACTAAGAAACTTGAAATCACGCCTGTTTACAGTTCGCATCACCGTTGTTTACTCCTCCGAAGTTAGGTTTTACGACCGCGCAGGTGCAATCGCGTAAACCAGTGTTACGTTCCTAGAATATTTTTTTGTTTATACGTATTATATTATAAATGAGTAACAAAAACTACCAGTAACAATAACAATATCAAAAAGTAACACCGCAAATACATACACCACAAAAACACACAAAAAACAAATCAAATAGTAAGAAATAACCAAAATAATTAATTAAAAACAATAATAACGTGTAACACTTTTCGCATCAACAGTCGTATTGCATTGAGCAAGCGGGTCACACGTATGCAAAACACGCGCATGCACGACCTACCCGCGCATGCGCTGCCATGTTGACATGTTTTTGTCAAATTGACATCCTGCGCAGTCGATTGCGACGTACTTCGGGGAGGTAAACTTGCGTAACGGTAACTGTAATTGACGACGCAATTGGCGCAGTGGTTTGAGCGATTGGCTGCGGGATTCCCGCACGGAACAAATATTTGTTTGACCTACAGATAGTTGTTCCAGGTCTGGCTCTTTGTGTAAAGTGTAATAAGTTTGTATGTTTGTGAACGCACCCACGATACAGGAGAAATTAAGTGTTAAAAATTGTGGGTAAGCAGGGGTGTATAGTTCTATCCTCTTTAGCAAAAAAGGGGATAGGGATTCTGAGTTAAGACGCCACTTTATGGCTAATGAAGGCAGAGTAGACACAGTAAGTGACAGAGCTTACAATGCACAAGCAACTTCGTGTCGTATAAATACCTGATACACAGCTCTCAAACCCAGGACCTCATGGTTTCTCTTGCGACCACTAGACCAGCAGTTTGCTATAATCATCTTGAAAATGTAAAGGGCAATTTTCGTACTTAAAAAACGTTCGTACTCAGGTCGCAATATCATCCCATTTCTAGGCAATGCTGCAAGTCCAGGCGAGCATATTTGTTTTTTTTTTCTAATACAATTGCAAATTGTATACGTCCCTAACCATGATATTGTTATGAAATTCATCTTGTTATATAATTGTAAAATGTCTATTAATTAGGATGGAGAGGTACAGAGTCCCTTTAAAAATAGACTTGCGTGATCTTTCGTGTGATTTTTATTAAAATACACTCATAATAATTGAATCTGATGGCATGATATTAATATAATTTATGAAGAATTAAAGAACAATAATTAATTATGTACTTTATGCGGTAGCATTTTTTTGTTAATTTATTTAAACAATGTAATGTTATTTCAACTAAAAGACACTATAAAAAGTCTTATATTATAATTCATATTATGATAGCCTCTTATGTCCTTAAATAGTAGTTAGATAAATCAAGTTGTATTTGATTTTTAGTGTAAATTAGTTACAAAACGTTTCTTACTAGAACGAAAACTTATAATGAATTAAGTGGTGTCATTAATAAAATGTCACAATGATTTTAGTTTTACCTCATATATTGGTATTGTGTAAAAAAGATGTATTTTTTTAAAAGTGTGTTTTAAGCTGTGTTGCTGTTTTACCAACAATGTTGTTTGTAAGGTTTGTCGATTAGAAAACCCATATTCGGATAAATACGGGCCGAAATTTATGTATAAGTATTGGTAATCATGCAATATCATGTGCCTACGAGTGTTTATGTGTCCAAGATTCATATAGAGCGTAACACACCAAAACCGCCTACCCGGCGACACAGCCCCGCGGAGATATAAGAATAAGAAAAAAATTATGTCGGCGACAAGCACCCGTGCGTGTAGCCGCCAACATGGCGCCAACATGCGGTGTTGCGTTGCGCACGCCCGGACACTCAAGCTGTAGTGACATGCTGGATTTATTAGTTCCTCATGTCGAGCTGCCGACATGTCGCCGACAAATTTTTCCGACTTGTAATGAGTAAAGCCGACGACTAACCCGCCGACAAAAAGTTGCCGACATAGGTCGGTGGGTTGGCGGCTTTGGTGTGTATTGCGCTTAAAAGTCCTTTTCATAAAAGAAGTCCCCTGACGAAAGAGACAGTTGTACTAAAATATTTGAGGCTGTTTTTGTGGGACTTCCATGGAAAGCACTATTTATTATTGATCCCCCACCTTTAGAAGACTTAAAATAACACACCATTGAATGCATTAAATACTCCTGTAGACTTATTTAATTACAAAAGTATTTATTTTTAAAGTATTAGGCAACTAATATTTTGTTTTAGTTGTTGTACTATTTGATTGTATTGCATATGTTTTAGTTTAGTTTTGTTGAGTGCCAAAATTGTTTATACACCGTTTAGCCTTAGTATTTGAAACGTAGTGAGTGAACGAAACATTATGCGGTCGAAATAAGAAAATTTATCCAATTTTTCAATGCACAGAGAACTTTTACCAGATAAATAAAAATGGCGGTTTGATGTCGTTTATTTGTGTAAAAAAAACTAGCGGTCCTTCGCACAGGTGGACATTTATACAGCTATGTTACTCAGGGATAATGTAGCATTCTAATGGTGAAAGAATTTTTTAAATCGGTCCAGTAGTTTTTGAGTTTATTTGTTACAAAAACATACAAAAATACTAATCTTTCCTCTTTATAATATTAGCGCAGATATGTCAAACAATTCATATTTATCCTTCAAAAAAAAAATGTGAAAACCATTCCTAAAACGAATAAAATTTCATTTGGATAAATTATTTTTACATGTGTATCCTACTCTTATCTTGACCGCATATCGCAACAAATTTTAGAAGTAAAAAGATACGGTATGCAGAGACTTATAGCTAAATTGTAGAATTTTGATCTCTTCCTAGTGAAAAATTATGGAAAACTCGTCCCCTCACTATGTTTTCAACCATTCCATTAATTAATGTTTAATTAGGTTAACAATGCTAAGCAATAATCCAAAGGTCTGGTAGTACAAAAGAGAATTGTTATGTAGCGAACAAATTGTTATTTTTTTATTTGACTATTTTCTCTTGCCTTCCGTTAAAACTCATAGTAGTGAAGACCAAGCGAACGAACGCTACCGAACCATAATCATTTATTCATATAAAATGTGGTAGGTAGTCCGCAATTCAGTGATGGGATGCAAATATTAAATCACTAAAGTTGTTCACTTATAGCCCGTACGCATTAACCTGGCACCCGGCTCGAATTACGTTTTGACGTTTAATTCGAATTGAACAATTCGATTACGATGAAAATATTTAAACGCAACGGTAACAGTGATGTTAACGCGTTTATATTGTTTTCAACGAAATCAAATCGCTGCTTTCCCGGTGTGAATTGAGCCTTAGTTTGTATCCGGCGTGAGACGGTGCCGGTACGTCGGTGCGGTGCGGGGGGGGGTTGACGTTCGGCAGCGAGCCAGTGACGTCACCACACCTCTGCCGCCTGAGCAGCTACCGAAGTAATTATTTGCCTGTAGCGCTTTTGTGGGCAACCCAAGTCACTGTAATTTATTTTAACTTCAATAAATTTTAGTGAAGAAATCAACACCAACAGTGTGCTCTTGTACAGAATAACTCACAGCTCAAATAAATTACTTTCATTTCAGAAATTAACACCCATAGTGTGATCTTGTACAGAATAGCCCACAGACTTGTCTGTCGCTTAAAGTTCTCATGTATTTCTGTGTGTGATTTTGAACGCAGTTTTTTATCAACCTATCTACCGACACGTTCCAATCATTGACGGCGAAAAGGGGTTACCATTTGATAACGAAATTGTTTTTATCGCAGCACCTCTGGATTATTAATAAAATTAATCGTACAATAAATTGACAATTAATACCAGTATCTGTCCCACTGTTGAGAAAATGCCTCTTCTCACACAGAGAAGACACCAGTATTGAACATCGAAAACAAACTTGAAACTTTAATAATATTGGCTGCCGGGGGCGCAACCTTCTGGGGGTGCACTTTGCAGACTGACAACCTACGCTAGGGAATAGGCATAGGCACATAACTAAAACATTATGCTAAAAAAAAACTTAATACGCACTTAATTAGGATAGGCGGCCCCCACAGATTGCAAAGATGCTCACTTAAAAAATAATTATATAAGAATAAAAGAAAAACAGTAAAAAAAACTCGTGTCACAGTGTTTGTTATCGAACTCCTCCGAAACGGCTTGACTATCTTTTTTTTTGGGTCTGAGAATAGTTGTAGTCTATTTTTTTATTTTTGACAAAATTATTTTATTTTATATGGCAAAACAACGTTTGCCGGATCAGCTAGTATTCTTATAAATGGTAACCCCGCCGTTTATCAACCTTAGATAACCCGAAGAGAGTTACTCATTGTTACAAAATGCCATGAAATGAACTATGAATGTAGATTGTTATTTAAGTAATGATCAAAACGATTGTTGAATGCAACTGATAAGTACCATATCATTAATGTTACATAAATATGTTAATTACTATATTTATATCTTTGTCCTATGTGAAGTGTGTGTTTAAATATTTGAAAAATATATATTTAACATTTAATAAAAATTCGCAGTAAAATATTGACTTTTATTTTATCATACGGCTAATCTTTGAAAATTGAGGGGCGTGTGAAGTACAACGCGCCGTAGATCCGGACTTATCGGACGGCGAGCCACCCATCGCTCTATGTCCGCAGGCCCGCGCCTACGGTGGCCGGGAATCGCCCTGCGACTCCCGACGCGTCTTCTTTTGCGGCAGCCGGGGCGTGAGGTTTGCCTCCCTAACGCGCCCCCCTCCTTAACTTGCATTACTGCTTCGCAGTAGGTGACTGCTTCCCATGCCCCTTGCTCCGGACCATGGATAGAACCAGAGCTGGCCGCGAGAGGTGGCCGCCACCGACCGCTTCTACGAGGCAGACCTCCACCGTGTCCTCCGGGCGAACAACACAGTGGTGACACCCAGGCGTGTCCTCCCGCCGGAACCCAATATCGCCAGAATAGTGAAGTGCCCAGTGCTGGGTTACGACAGCCGCTCTCTCCATGCCATGAGATCTAGCCAGAGCTGTGCCCGCCATGCTGCGATTTGCGCGGCAGCAGTTTCGCACGAAATATGTCCTTAATAATTATGAAACCCCGTATACGTCCGTACTCAAGTGACTTGCGAGCGTGAATCTATTATTTTACCCTACCCTTGAAAAATTACCTCTATCTTCTACTGCTCGCTACAAAAACTCGCGATGCATTATCGTTTTACGCGCCGGTCACTCTTGGCAATGCTGAAAAGCGAGCTGTAGGGTAACCAAGGCTCGGCTCATTGCCGAGTTTGTGATGCACTAGCTGTGTAAGAGAAATGACCATTTTACCCATCCATGCTACAGCTAAACAACTTATAGTTAAACTGATTGGGGTGTAAATTAAAACACATATAATTTATTAAGGCTATTTATTTCATTCCTATAAAATAACATACCAAATGTCTCTTTTGTACAACGTCATATCAAAAATGTACACCATTATATAAATTTCGTCTCAGGTAAATGTTACCTAGCTACTCTCGTGTCTCCCCTATTATTTTCATGGCTATTATTACATAAATATAATTATAGTCCTCTCACGTGCCTAGTCTGATAGGTACAAAATGTTCACAATACCGAATCGGACGCAACTTTATAAAAATACATAACTCACCAGGATTACAACCGCCTTGTATTTCTATAAAACAAGTCCCCCGTAATGCTGTACAATATATCTACAATATGCCAACTTCTATTTACTGTTAAAATTCATTGTTACGTGAAATTGAATCTTAATCATAAAGCTTTTAAATCCAGAATACATTTCATGTATTAATTTTTTAAAGGAAGAATATTGCACTGTTACTGTTTATAAGCTGGAAGTTACATCCGTTAAGCATATTGAAACTCTGGGATATATTATAAAATCTCAAATAAATAATATAAAATATGTATGGGGAAGAGCGGTAAATTGACATACGTAACATTTTTACGCGAGGCTAAAAATTACAAACTATCACATAAATTAGCTTCACAAAATTACATAGGCACAAAATAATTCTGAAACTAAAATAAAAAATACTATTCGACACCAATCTTTTCACCGCCACGGACGTGAATGGACATCAGCGTCAAACATTTTAATAGTTTGTTAAGAAATAAGATTAAAACTAAATAAGGTTTTGAGTATTAGAAATGTATCAGGTGTCTGGGTGACAATTTATTTGCGTAGCGAGGCGGTAAAGAGATCAAAAGAGGCGATGTGATGCGGTGCGTTGAAGGAACATATACTTAGCAGGAAAACTAGCAAGATTAGCTACCTTTTCTTCCTCCCTCCATCGCAACTCATAATAAAATCACCAAAATAAACTTACGCGTGCCTCGCGTGAAAATGTTTAAAATACACATACATATATAAATTTTTCTATTACCAGTTACACGGTAAGAGGAAGTCTAATATTGCAGAACATATAATGCAATATAATATAATATTTCTTTAGAATATAAACTTGATAAATACCGCTCTAAGTAATTAAAATTTTGGGGCAATCTCATCGTATAAGGCAGTGACGGATGGGTAGCTATTGTTTATCATGTGTATAAAAATTCGAGAGTATTTTTTTACATAATTTACTTCCTAGAGGCAAGAATTGATGACCGATCGACTCGAATACAAAAGATATGTGGAACAGCATAAGCACAACCTTATTATTAAGAATCGTATCAACTGACTCATACATTTTGTTCGTAATGTTAACCAGCAATGCTGTTGTATTTTGTACTTTGTTTTCAAGCAATTAAAGTTGAGAGTGCAAGTGAATAGAGTGAAATGATTCGATGCAAATTCTTGTCGCGTGTTGACAATGGGTGTAAACACCTTGAATTAGTAATCGTTATCTTGTGAATTACGAAACTTAGTACGCGACTCAAATTGCATACGTTTCAAAATACTGACCAGCCATTACAACTGCAAACAATTTTACTAAATCGTAAGTGATACTCGACCTTCACTTTAGTCTTAGCGAAGTATTTGGAACTAGAATTGGGTGTAATAAAATTTCGAGAAAACCGAGTATCCCTTACGTCAAAATACTCATAAAAGCACCGATAGAAACAATCTCAAACAATTTCTTCAACAAATAAGCTCATTCAGAAATATTACAAGAAAAAAACAAGTTATTGCATACTTATACATTTTCATTTCATAAGTCCCTTATACATCAATGTTAAATTACATAAAAAATCCAAATTAATGATACAACAACGATACCAAATCTCGCTATAAATGTTAGACATAAAGTATTATTTTATACCCATTATTAAAAAATACGATATTATTAGCAAAATATCAATCGAAGTTTATTGCATGCAATTTTAAATAAACGTTAACAATTATTCTCCTAAATAACATTGTTGGACGATAAAAAAAATACGATAATAATAAAAAATTGATAATAAAAGTTTTTTAAATTAGATGGTCACAGGGAGGTGTTTCCTATCAAGCTAAAGTCACCAAAATCTAAGAAGTCCGATTTGACAGCTGAGTAGAGAGGTAGAAGATTGCTTTACCACTAAGTGCGAAAGAGATTTACTTTATGTCTCATTCATACTTACTAGTAAAGCAATGTTGTATCCTGCTGTCAAAACGGGCCTTTTATTTTTTGACAACTATAAATATATTTATAAGAAAACGCGTCATTTAAAACAACAGAATACTTAAGTCTATAGAAATCAACGTATATATTACTATAACATCCTAGGTCTATGTTAATGCTTACAAATAAATGCTGTCTACGTGGGGCTATGGTGTCGAGTGACGAGTGAATATGTGATTATATTAAACGTGTAATCCACAAAGCGTAAGATGAAAATACCGCGTCCACAATTAATGCAAGAACACTAAGATTATTTTTAAAGTTTTAATATGCTTATCGAATGTAGATTTTAATATTTAAAGCTCATTTTCAATTAAGTAAATTGCACGTGATTTGAAAACGGGCGCACAAGGAGGTTTTCTTTAAGAATTTGTAAGATCCAATCATTTTATCTTCTTAGATAGTGTTCTAACAACACTACGAATAACTCGATTCGATCTTGATGAAACTAGCTGACTAACAAGACCTTTATTTCCAATTCGTTATGCGTACGCGCATATTACTGGTTTTAGAATAGGGTATTTTACTGAAAAAATCTAATTTAGTCCGTCAGATTTCTAAAAAATATTTAACACGTATTTTTCTTTTTTACTTAAACAAAAAATTAAGACGATACAGTGCGCTGAAAGCACGCGTGACGTCACGTCGCTGGTAAAAACTGTACCATCGTAGTGACGTCACGCGTACTTTTGGAAATCTACCTGACGTGGTAAGTAGTTTTTTTTTTCAGTAAAATACCTTATTGGAGATGTAAGACAGACAAAAACTGCCTCAGCTTACGATATTATTTTTAACTACGTATAAAACTTCTACTTTAATAAGTGCGCCCGTTGTTTCAAATATGAGTTTTTCAGTTCAGGACGTAACGGAACTTCGGAGGACTATAATTGTCTAACTTATATGGCCTCTGTCGACGTGGATTACAAGCGCACTGTGTGAATCTGCCTATATCAAAGATACACCTAGCGTTAAGCGTACACATACCTAAACATATGTATAAGATATATACATACACCTGTGTAGTCACTAAATAACAAACTAACGCGTATATTAAGAGAAAGTGATAACCTACACTGATATCCTTAAAAAATCATCCATTTTCAATCAGTTAAGTTAATAAAAATCTTATTTACAAGCTCCTACAAAACAATAATAGTTCGACATCAAAAGATAATACAAAAAACAATAAAACCGTTTTGCTAAGCAATTAAAACAAATAAATACATGGCGTGAATGAGCCAAGGAGTTTTTTAATATACGATACTTTTTGTCCGCAAATTTTGATATTCTCAGTATGTATTTTTTTTTTGTATACCAATCGTATTAACCGAATGTGCGTAGTTTACTTAACAGTCAATAATTTCGAGCTGCTTAATCAACTAATACTGAAAGCACCATTTAGTATTACCTAATTTAATCAATAAGCTAGTTTCCACCATCAATAAATTGCAAATCTATTTAGTCCGTCAGTTAGAGTATTGAAAAACAATGGACACACATTTTTTGTTTTTGTAAATCAATGACAAAGATAAAACGCATCAAAACTCGGGAGTGGGGGCTCGTGACGTCAGAACGCACTAAAAATTATACCACGGCGTGACGTATTGAGAATTTTAAAAGCGTCGTATCTTCGTTTACGTACCTACGTCAATTTTGGCTTACGTAACAAAAGAAAAAAAAACGGGTCAAATATTTTTTGATAATCTAACTAACGGACTAATTATGAAGATCTTTTCAGTGGACAAGCCTATTCTTACGTAAATCAGTTAGAAAATTTTGAAATTTTAGTATGTATTTAGATTTCGACCACACTTGAGGCAAGGATATGCGATAAGATTATACACGATATTCGATAAGGTAGACGGAAATATTGAGCTTCACCGACACATATTCTGGACATTCCGCTTTAATGCAAAATAAACGCATTACTAACCCAATTTCACGATATAATAAATGCAAATTTTGGACTGAAATAAAAGGTTTATTTATCCAATTGTTTGATTTAAATAACTTTTAAAAATCCTTCGTCCGTTGTACACGTTCCATAATATCGCTACGCCTCGCGTGTGCAGTCGCAACTTTACGTTGGTAATACATGACACCCAATAATTTAACATACAAAAATATTGCCATCATAAAAATATTTCGTTAAAATTCATAGAGATATATTCATTTTAGTTTTTTTTTGTATAAATGGCATCAAATACTACAAAGCTAGGTTAATACTGAGATGACGAATTTTATCATAATTATTTTAAGCATGCATTGATTTCTGCTCGTATAGAAAAAGGAACTGTAAAACGGGATAGTTTATTAACGATATTCATGCACATTTCCGATCTTAATTTTAACCCCGTTGGAGAAAATATCCCCCAGATGTTGGCCAGTTCCATTACATTCTTACAGGAGCAGAAACAACATAAAGAACACGTTTTAGATGCCAAGTTGATCTGATACTAAGTTCACCCGTGTGTAACATACAATTAAAAGTATTTTAATCATAATTAATCAATAAAAAAAACACTAATTTATGACACTGTCACGATTGACTTCTTATTGTCACCAATAACTATTTAGGGGGGGGAGGGTTATACCGTAAAAACACAAAGGTATGTACACACTAAAGTTAATAATATGTTACATAAAGTGGGATAATGCAATACTTAATCTGTCTAATGTGCACAAACCTTGAAGTGACCCGTATTACATCACTTCTTAATAATTGACAATTATCTATCATCCATCTTTTATTCATATCATAAGTTTACAAATCATTACAATAAACCGTAAATAAGTATTTTCGCTTAGAAATTAGATACAAAATGTAAATCCATATTTAATAAAGTAATATTTTGTAGAATAAATAATTCGCGTACTTCTCGATAATTTTATAAAATTAATTAGTTCATTAGGTCTCGTATATATTAAGAGTTCGAATGTAACACGAGTCACGGATCAGCGCGACACAATTCACCTTAAGTGCTATTGTTCTGCCGCGAGCGCATCTCTTACAATTCAATTGTTTATGTATAATATAAATGTATGTACATTATCATACTTATTCTAACCATGATTCAAGCGGCGACCACCTTTACTCTCTTATAAAAATATTTACACATTTCACTAGTGCTGGATACTAATGCTTAAATCCCAGTCGAATTTTAGAATCCGTGATTATGTTACAAGTCTATCAATTTAAAGTTAAACATCAATATGTAGTCAAAGACGAAGGCAAATCATAGAGATGCGACATGTCGTATTTATCGATTCCTATCAATTCTGACAAAACACCAGAAATGAGCGACACATAATAGACTGCAACCACGTCGGTAAAATATCCTAACTTATCTGTATTTGATCCCAAGCACGATATAAGTTGTCGAATAGTTATGAAAATGAAATTCAATGAACGACGATTGCATTTTAAAAATACAAGTTAACATACGTTAGTCAGCCCGAAAAATATCGATAGAATTACGTCCAAATATATACGAACACTTCGTTTGCAAGCTCACCAGAGAGTGGAAATGTTAAATAAAGATATCATCACAAATCCATCATACAGACCACTTACGCACTAAGAAATACCTAATATGTAAAATAGGTAGAAATAATGTCCTCACTATCCAGAAGGCAAAATTGGCACTTAAGACGAAGTTCGCTCCTTTCTTGAGAGTTCGGAGGAGAGTGGCGGCCGGGGCTGGTCGGGCAGCTTCGGGTACACTCAGGCGCGCTCGGGCAGCTTCGGGCGCACTCGGGCGCGCTCGGGCGGGCTCGGGCGCGCTCGCGCCGGCCGGCGGCGGCGAGTGCGCGCGCTATGTGCCGGGCGAGCTGTTCGCCGTGGGGTTGTAGGGGTGGTTCGAGTTCCGCAACACTGTGTATACACTGTCCACCTTTGCAAGTTTCTCGAAAAACGGTATCAAGTCCAATAGTTCTGAATCTGTCATGTCGTCGAACCATGACGCGACAGGTACCTGTAACGATAAACTTGAGTTAGCTACAGATTCTACTGATAACATAATCTGCTTTGTTCAAAATATTATCTCGATGAGGCATTTGCATTTGTCATAAGTCATAACACAGAATTTGGTATTTCTATTTACTCATGGGCATTACTCATTTTATAAGAAACTTTTACAATAAAAAATACATTTGTTGGTGCTCTCAGACAGCATAAAAGATACCAAGGAGTATTATCAGTCATTTCAATAAGTATCGCCTTCCAGCCCTTGTAACTTAACAGTGCTCAAATCTCTAATTAACTTACAAAACTGACTAAAGAACAAGAATATCGATATCAGTATTTGTCCAAAATTATACCTATTTAGTAATAAAAACAGATAATGTAATAACGAGAAGAATTGCGTCATGCGTTAGAATTATTAACTTATTGATATGATCATATCTATTTCTATGGAATGTCGTGTGATGACAGGTCGGAACTCAAGACTATTATGGAGATTGGATCATAGGTTTATTGAGTAATTGAATCTTTGTTTATTATTATTTTATTATCTTATCCAAGGAATCTATTACCTCAATAAACTGCAGCAATGTGATACTAAGTTTTAGACTTTCCTGTAACGAATTGCTTTATAAATGCAGAAGACTTGGAATCATCATATAAAATCAAAAACCTCTAACAGACAGACATGAGAAAGAAATCTTATCTCAGTCCAGTGTGGTTATTAATTATGATGACAACATCTTCCAACAAAACTAATAATAACCACACTTGACCAAAACTGGTAATTAACCCTTAAATGCATGAATTAATAAATTGTACTGAAAAAAATGGTTTCAATTCTTTAGAAGCTGTGAAAAACGGGAAAAATAATGAAAAAAATAACAATTAATATTTTATAGGTTTTTAATAAAAAAATCAAGTTGATGCATTTTTGGGACATTATGCAAAATAGACTTAAAAAATGCTTTTATTAATTAACTGTGGAATAAATTGAAACAATCGTTTCCTCTCTTTGCACAAAGGAATACATTGCACTTTGTGCATTTTATAAAGCTCTGTAGCTTACAGCCAGGTCTCTTGCACCTCATGCGTTGGTCGGTTTTAATTTGGCTATGACCAAGATTGTCTAACCGAACGTCAGACGGTGGAAGAACCTGGCACCCTTTCTTTCTTTTTGCCTTTATGGTTTCAGTGATGCTGCTGTTGCTAGGACGTCCTCTTGTTGGCTGAGTCGTAGTACCATAGGTACATAAGACATCAGCCAGCTCTGACCTGAATTCAGACAGATTTTTCAGTTTCTTTGGATCTGCTCCTTTTCTTGTCTCTACAGTTTTGTATAGAACCCAAGAGTTTATAATAGTTAAATCTAAAAGGTGGTAAAAAATCCTCATATACCATTTCCTGGTCTTGACTTTTATTCTATATCTGCCCAAAAATGAATCCATGAGGTCAACGCCCCCCATATGGGCGTTGTATTCTTTGACTATTTTTGGGCAGTCTATAATTATTTTTTTCTTTTCTGTTTTGTCATACCGTTCGATGGACTGTATTGGTTCAGCTCCTACGTAGGTCGAGAGCAGAACTACTTGTTTGTTATCTTTCCAGCTCACTGAAGACATGTCGACCCCATCAATATGTGTAGTATATTCCACATACGACCCTCTTGGCACTTGTTTTTTCATTACATCCTGCTTTGAGGGTAATTTACATTTCTTACCTAGGCGGTTTCTTTGAACAGTTCCTACACATTGTATTCCTTCTTTAGCAAAATAATACATCAAGGGCAATGTGGTATAGAAATTATCATGGTATATAATGTGATTAGCATGTCTGGGAATTATTCTAGCAAGTTTTATCACTGTTTGTGATACAACCCCTATATCAGGCTCGTTAGGCAAACGATCATCTTTTTCTTTGCCAGCGTAAATTATAAAGCGATAAGCAAAACCTGTCAGAGAACACAATACAAATAATTTAAAACCCCATTTATGGGGTTTATTAGGCAAATATTGTTTTAAAAAATGGCCCATCTTGGTGGCACACATTTGCTCATCGATGGATAAGCGCTGACTGATTGGAATGCTGGAGAACTTGGTATTGAGATGTTCAATTACAGGGCGTAGCTTGTGAAGTCGGTCATGCTGGGGATGATCTATTGGTAGGTGTTTATTGTTATCGTTGAAGTGAAGTACTCTTCTTATTTTTTCAAATTTATTGACAGGCATCGCTTTTATAATTGCCTCAAACCCGTGCTTGTTAGCCCAGTAACCACGTACACTTGGATAGTGGTAGACACTCATATAAATCAAGATTCCCAGATATTTTCGCAGTTCTCCTAATGTTATGACGTCAGGTCTATCAGGTTTCTTTTGTACAGCATAATTATTTGTTTCAGTAACAATTTGTGAAAGAAATTCTTCAGTAAAAAAGTAGGAAAAAAATTGGAAAGGTGTCTGAAGGTTCATCAAACTTTCAGGGTATTCTTCAGTTCCATTAAATTTTATGGCATTTTCGTTGAATGGCAGAGGTTGGTTTTTCCATATCAACCTCTGAATGTCTAAAGAATGTACCGGTGCATCATTATTATTTGAAGGAACAGCATCCGCTATTACAATAGGAGGATCGGGTATAATTTCTTCGTTATTATCATTAGACCTAGCCTCACCGTCGTCATCATCATTTTCTAAAACATCTAATAAATCTTGCTGGGTAGGATAAAAATCAAGTTCGTCACCGTCCGACTCGAAATCGTCTTCAGAAATGGCGCCATCTTCTAGCTGGCGCAACCAAAACTCAATGTCACCATCTCTCCTATTATTTTCTGCCATTTCTAAAACAAAATAACCAACCACATGCATACCTCACCAAAGCAAAATAAATAAAATCACAAAATGTATAGCTTCAAATAGCAGTAGTAATTTTTACCAATAGTGCATGCTGTCCCATTTTTGCATCAAAACAAAAAAGCTTCCTGTTCATATTACAATTATGGTAAATTGAAAAAAAGCTTAAGTTATTGTATAAATAATAGTCATTACCTTTGGAAAACAATTTTTTTTTCTCCAAAATCAGCAAATAACTTCGTGATATATGTCGCCAAAGTGCACTCAACTCAAACCTATTTGAGAAACGCGCGCCAAAAAGTGAAATGTCAATCAGCCACAGATAACAACACAAAATGTCACTAGTTGAGTTATTCTATGGTTAGAGAAGGAGCAAAAGAAACATTTCATACAGCCTAATGTATCAAACACAAATATTATGGACGGATATTGGTGGTTTAATCTGGTGATTCAATTTTGGGACACTATGCGTTTAAGGGTTAAAGCCGACACGCATCGAAGAAACCATCCTAAATATTCATTTGATCGTGAAAATCCACTTGGCTTGGTTGCTCCAAGACTAAGGCTGATTCCTAACCATTTCAAAGATAAAGATACAAATGCTAAATCATTTGGTAGATACCTAATGCCTGAGATTTTAACAGGTTCACTGTCCGCACAGCAGACACAACAGTTAAACAAACAGCGCAGACCACGGGACTGTGAACCAGTTAAGTTCGTTTCTCCAATACTAGCTTCCGCAAGTAGTTTTCGCCACACTATTCTCAACCACCTCGCCTCCTGAGAGCTAGAATCAACAGTGGCGACCATCAGACATACGCCGAGTCACTAAAGCTCGACGATTCCTAGATAAACGATTCTTTGGTCTTGGATACCGCAACAAAATCGATCAGAAAGGAACAGCGGAGGATTGAGAAACTCGCTTGAAAGACGAAAACTATCCGATCATACTTCTGGGATATCCTATGTCTAAAACCTGATCTACCCGCGAACTAAGTAGCATGCAAATCCGTTAAGTCCTTGCGGCGTCATTCGCGGCACAAACTCTCAAGATTATAAATGCGTGAGTTTGTTACGGTTCACGCCAAAATCACTGAACCGATTTGGATAAATTCTAGTACAGAGATAGATGGGACGCTGGAGTCGGTTATAGGCTACTTTTATTTGCGAAAATAAAACGAATGCAATTGTAGCGACATCAATGCAGCCACAAAAATAATGAAAATTGGTACAGCAACAAAAAGAACCACAGCGCCATCTAATCATCCGCCAGCAGCAGAACTGAACGAAATCCTGCATCGCAGTATCAAATCTGAAATTCTGAATATCATCGTCTGATTGAAGGATCCTCCCTTTTTATGGAGGTTTGCGGGACTTAACACCCTGTTCCACATACCTCACAATCAAAGCCGCGGTCAGTAGCTCTTTTATAATTTTATTGGGATAATATATAATAAATAGTGGTGTATACTCACAGCATTATCAGGATGGAATATATAAGAGGCGGGCGAGTTGTCGACGATGACGACGCGCCGCAGGTCGCGGCCCAGGCTGTTGAGGTCCTTCACGTAATTGCCGCGGTGGAACACGCAGCTGTCGCGGAACAGGCGCGCGCGGAACACGCCCCATCTGGAACAACACGACACACTTCACTTAGACTATGAAGCCGAGAAACATTTTGAAAGAAAGAAATATCTATTGATACCAACACACCATAACAATGGAATGATGCACGTTTCAATGTCTAACGAGGCCTCTCCGAGTTGCTTTCGGCCCTTCGTACTCCTACAAAAGATCCGAATCCCCAGGGTTCCAAAATTGTCAAAGATTCCTTATAAAGCACCGGATTCCAGTGTGGCAATAGGAGCGCGCTCAGCAAATGTTGAGTGAACAGCGTCATAATAACGCTGGTCAACAGCCCGCACTCTTTCACATTATATTTTGATAATGAAATAGCCCATAGATGGTTGTGGCCAGAGCATGCCTAGTGCAACCATTCTATTCTAGTACCACATAAATATGAACCTACCTAGTAAAACATTGGTAATGGAGGATTGTTAGGTCTGGCATAGCATTAGATCCATTGCCACAACAATATGAACCTTATGTAAGTTAAGATGTCTACATTCGATTCCATTACCACACCAATATAAACCTTATGTACGTTAAGGTTAAGTCTAAAATAAATAACTACTCCCGTGGCTGTTATTCTTTTGTTTTGATTTTATAGTTTATTTCTATACAGAAAACAATAAAATATATCAAATACCTAAAGGGAAAGTAAAAGTTACAATTTCCCTCACCCTCTCAACCTCACTACTTAAAGTAAAGCATAAATTATGGAATTTTCTACCCAAACATGTCCAATTAATCTTCCAATCCAATCGGCCTAGTGCAGTACAATAGATGATCAAAGATAGTACAAATAGCGTTATAATCGCGAGCATTACTCTGATTCACACGCAAGGCACTCACGCACCATATCATTTTCTAACTACACTATATAATTATATGCCTTGTTACCGTTTAAAGCTAACTAATTAACATAATTGAATTATCTTTTATGTAGCTATGTGTGTCATACATGCTGGTATGACATATTGTTTATGATTGTTTTTCAACACAAGTTATTTTAGACTTTCTGGGTTTTCTTTTCGGGTTTTCAGTCTTACCCAGAGGCATTGTTTTACCCAGTAACTGGGTTGTTGATGCTGTCACTCCATGTAACTTGTCCACTGTCCTTAAAAATTCAAAAATGCCTGTAACTGTTCTATCCTAATATATACAATTCTTCCGTTTCTGAGTGACTGACAACGCACAGCCGAAACTGCTGGTCGTAGTAAGCTGAAGTTTGGCATGTTGGTTCCTTGGGGAGTGTAGGGGAGCACTAAGAGAAGATTTCTCGAAATTCCTATGGCAACGGGAAACAACGGGATATGCCCGTACGAAGCCGCGGGCTAAAGCTATTTGAATTAAATAATAGCATCACGCAGGGTCTTTGCGTTTGCGGAATATATTCCAAAGAGTCACCGCGACCCTAGAACGCAAAGGGCATTTAGAAGAAACACGGATGTGTTTATCAGTAAGAGTCTGACAGTCCCTTCTGCTCTGCCCAGAGCGGGAGGAGTCATTTGACGATTTAACATCATTAATAAAAGATCTTTGCCTGCAAGGGAAAAATCAGGTTTGGCATCAGTATCATCAAAGCTTCAACCATCGTCCATTGTAGAAATTGCCTTCTACAAACGTTGACACACTGACATAAGTATAAAAAAATGTTTATTTAACACAACGATCTATTGTAATAATGCACTAAATGCGAAGAAGAAAGAACGAGGATAAGTTCTTAGATCATTTTGCATCGTTTCATGGCCACATTTTTGCATAATAAAGACAGAGAACAATGAAGTATTGAAAATATTAATGAATTCCAAACAAGTATAACATCTAGGTAAATTAGCATCAACCTATTTAATTTACAATTGTTCACTACAAATTGTAATCAAGAACGGCTTATACCTAATTAAAATAAATAATTAAAAATCTCAGTAAGTCAAAGTTCGTACTTACTACCATACACAACCGTATTCTGATACATAATTGAGTTTATCCGCAACCACAACATTGTGAAGTTACAAACTAGAAACAGTTGGGCCAAGTTTCACCATTGTTCTTCCATAGTAGGTTAATTTTGGAAAGACTTCTTGTAACGTCACGTCACTCTAAGAACTGTTATGGCTAACGAAAGCATAACTATTTAATTGGAAGGGAAAGCATGACTACACAATAGCAGATGCGATAAATTTCTTGGACTGATGACAGATAACCTATCTAGGCTTTCCCCTACTATGTTGGGGACGGCTTCCAGTCAAAGCCGAATGTAGCTGAATATCAGTACTTTCCATAGAGCAATTGCCAATTCTACTATGGTATGATATACGCTGCTGATAAATTCCGGGCTCAGAGTATTGCCCTGTAGCACACCTACCTCACTCCTGTTAGTTTGGCGTTCCAAAGTCCTGGATCGCCAAGAACAATCCTCTAAGGACCCATGTTACGCGACATCAGAAAACACGGCCCGGGGAATCAAAATCATCAAGAGGCAGTGAGAATGCAGATGAGAACGCATTACCTCCTGAAAGCATAACTACACAATAGCAAAAGCATTTGGCCACTTTTAAACCTATGTCTGTTCACTTAAATCCCTTTTAAATCAGTTTTTCTTGATCTAATGACGCTGCTTTCCAGGCTCATAGCACCTATGCCCTGGGACATACTAAGCCCAATCTTGCTTGTTTCGCCGTTACACCTAGATAAAACAACTCTCTACTGCCCCAAATTACGCGACAATCATCAGGAGGCAGTGAAGATGATGATGATGAGTAAAGCTGACAAACGACGAGCTGCTGCTGATGATGACTCATTGGGAGGTCGTAAAACAGGCCAACACACTTTCACAGTCACAAATTTTACTCACTCATTAACGGTACTTGTTCATAGTAATGAGTATTTTGATGACCAATAGCAACTCACCTGTCCAAGAGGTCAGCAACGGGGTCGGCGTATTTAGCGAGCGAGGCGGTGAAGAGCACGCACTCATATAGTTCGCCACAGCGTCGAAGGAACTCGTCGACGTGCGGTCGCTTGAGGACGTACACCTGATGGACGGCGCCGTCAATCTCGACAGGCACCACGAAGTCTGCGTTGTTTATCGGCTGGAAAGATAGGAAAAGAAATTTTGAATTTGTGTTGTGGCTTGCAATAGGCTAGGTTTTCTCTGGCTACAATTTTGGGTGGGTTGGAATCACAAAGCATGGAACACCGTTGCTAATAGCAAAAGCCAACGCTTGTGCTCAGTGCGCACGAGCGTTGCCATAGTCAAATTGACAATTTTTATGAGTAAACTTTGACACTCATTGAGGCTGGTATCACAGCTGTCCGGGACACTCGTACGGGCCATCCGTACAACGGAGACCCGCTGAAGACAATGCTTTAGCGCTTCACGTGTGTCTCCGTTCCGGGAGCCCGAACGGGCGGCACGTACGGGTCTCCCGGACAGTTTTGAAACCAGCCTGATAATCTTGGTTTATATTGCAAGTTTTGACCATGCCGTCTCTAGCAGGCTGTCTCGGTACGGGATTAAATACACACTTCTGGGAAACATGTTTGTTTTCGGTAAAGTCCTTAATTAAAACAATCAGTCAGCAAGCATTTATTTGATGACATTTGTACATCTCTAAATGCTCATAAACATTTCGGGGAACTTGTCACATGGTGACAAGCTGAAATCACACGCACGGCCAATTATGTTTCAGGCACTTGTGTCAACAATTCATGAAGAAATTAAATTATTCATTGTCTGCAGCCGTAGAATGTAATGATATACTGACTGCTGACTGCCGCATAACAAACGATCTTTATCGACCTTATTTTAGACTCAAATTTCCCAAAAAGGTTTTAAGGTTCAAGCTTGCTGGTAATAAAAAAAGTAAGTTTCGTTTTCATTGAACTTCGCACGCAATACCTCGTGAATGCATGACTCATGGTGCAACGGATTACTCATCAGTATTGTCTTATACTATTGTAGTTTATTATCTCTCCCAAAAGGTGATATCTATAAATTCGGATGATTAGTTTCGAGATTGTGCTATTGTATTGGTTTAGTCGTGCCAGAATCTTTATGTACCGAAATACCGAATCACACATAATCAATGAAATCAGTAACTGCCGAACACGGCCCCTCTATCAACAAAACTTAACGCCATACTTTTCAAAAGGATCGGTAATATGTCAACAATGAAGAAATCTATGCAAAGCCAAGTCGGCTCCATTACATAACAGATAAACCTTCACATAATTTAAGTAAGGATACTTATAATACTTTTAAAACGACAGCTAACTGACAGGCTAAACATGTAACTTTAGAATTTTAATCTGTAACTTAAGCAACATAAGCATAAGCATGTAACTAATATGGTAAGAGAACGATTTCATTCAAAGTTTTCTTCGTCTCAAATATCAAAGAGAACCGATTTTGGTTATGGTCTGTGTACCTAACATGGTTTGGTTGGTTATGCGCATGCGTTGTACTACTGTGTTTGTACAGACGAGCTTTGTTTAAACATAGGATTTATTAATGCCCAATTTTATTGATGTACTGGAGGTAGCATGACATAAAGACGAGTAACACAAAAATCTGGTGAGTCGGAATCGGAAACGAAGGGTTCCGTACCATAAACCTTAATTTTTATTATTTGTTGTTATAGCGGCAATAGAAATACACAATCTGTGAAAATTTCAACTGTCTACCTATTATGGTTCTTGAGATACAGTCCCCCGGCACGCAGACGGACGGACAGCGGAGTCTTAGTAATAGGGTTCCGTTGGTTACCCTTTTAGTAAGGAACCCTAAAAAGCGAGCTGTACTGTGACTGAAAACTGCTACTTATACCAAATTGCGATAAGACATTAAATAACGACGAGTCCTAAGCCAAAGAGGAGCAGTCTGTATAATCTGACAACGTGTCACCGTGTAAACTTAAGTGGAGTAAGCGTGAAGTGATCTGTCATTCCATCTTGTTTGTATAGATTGACAGCTCACTTCGTTTTCAATTCACCTAAGCCTACACGGGAGATGTTTATAGAAGCGCACTATTGATAGCATGCAGGACGCAGCACATAGAGAGCCGCTCTGAACGAAATTAATATTTTGACACAAGGTTCTGCTTCATTTTTTCCCCGCGTGTTAAAGACGGATTTTTACTCATTAGGTAGAGATATACATACATGAGAAACATGACTTCTTCCGAATATAAGACTAGTCCAGTAAGAGGTCAAAAGCCTGGACTTTCGCATAAAAGCAAAAACTTGGCGTATCAAGAACGCGTACAGGAACTGGTTGTGCATTTGTTAATTAGCGCAAGACATCCATAGAGCAAAACTGAGGACCAAAACGAACCAAGAAGACAATCGCAAAAATTAACTCAAGAAGGTGAAATAACCCACATGAGTACAAAGTATGATATTGTTCTCTATGTAACTACTAACGTCTGCAAAGGCAGCAAAGTACCTCCATTGTTAAGTATAACATAAAGAGAAAACACAAAATGGTTCACATAAAAACATTAATAAAGTTGATGTATGAGGTTTTGAACTTCGACCTACAGGTAAAAGGGTTATTATATTCTAATACCAGCAAATACGTGACAAAAAGTAATTCCACTCAAGTACTGATGACGTGTTCACACAAAAACCACCTGTATAAATAACTCTGCTTTTTAACCGAGCCATTAAACAGAGAACGAACAAACATAATATAAATCTTATCACGTCAAAACGAAACGGATTAATTAAAGCACGAAAGGGTAACATAGATAGGGGAAACCAATCACAAAACAATGGAAAATACACTATTACTCATAATGAACATAAACTGTATAACCAAGAATGCCATCGTAAGTATTTACAATGAAGATATAAACAGTAGTATTAATTGATAATTTGCATAAACCTAATACGTAGTAGCCGTAGAGGTCGCTCAGACATGTTATTTGCGTGACACGAGGCAACTTCGTTTTATTTATATTGCGTCCAAGAAAGCTCCAAGGAAAAGTATACTACATACTTACTACTTATTAGCTTTACAACAACGTTTTTATAAAGCAGTTACATTGCGTGACCGATATTTTCTTTCCGTATTCGTATATTAGAGACTGAAAGCAGAATTTCTAAAGCGACGAAGCCGTAAAACGTCCAAATGGAGGTGTTTGCGGTAAACATTCAATGGATAAGTGACCAGAAAACAAACACAAACAACCCACCGCAGCGAAATAAAGCCAGTTGTGAGTCGATCAGTCCAATATAAAAGTGATCTTGGTAAATTACTCAATCACACATTAAACACCACTTCATTGACAATGATTACTTTATCGCGGCGTTTGTGCACTCGATTAGACACTTACCCTGGCAGGGTTTCCAGATAAAGGGAATAAAGATAGGTTTCAACGATGAAGAATTGATTAGCTCGCTTACTTCAAACATTGGCGTGGTCATTTCAATTCAGACAGTGGGGCGTCAGACTGTAAGAACTCGTGTGAAGCGGTTTGGACAAAAACAAGTCAATCCACCAAAATTACGTCTGAGGTTGCAAACCCCAAATCCAAAAATAAAATTTATCACCTACATGAAAACCAACGACTTCTTAGCGTGTTACAACTCACAAACTCAAATCTATACATATAATAAATATGTTGAAGAGTCGTTTTTGTACATTCAAAATAATAATAAAAAAAATAGCTAGGGAGATAAAGGGTAACTTACACAACCCATTTCCATCATTTTTGGAATTTTTGTCTGTTTGTCTGTTTATCTGTTTGGATGTGCAGGCATCACGTAAAAAGTAAAGAAATAACGAAGATAACTTTCACGCATTAAATTTGTACGTAACTGGAGGTATAACTTAGTCTTTGTTTCATCGCAATCGGTTCACTCTATCAAAAAATATTTGTATTTAAAGATTTCGTTTAAAGTTTCATTACGTGAAGCACATACATGCACCGCCATCTATTGAGATTAAAAAGTAACAGTTTAGAATTGTTTAATGATTGAATGCGTAAAAAAAAAAACATTTAGTCATAATTATCGTTTCAGCTTCTAAGTTTGAACTTATATTTTGACAGTTTAACTACATTGTCGATTGATGGCGATGTACTGATGATGCGTTTTTCTGAATTGCGGTGTTATCAGCAGATTGGTCCATGTGTGACAAATAAAGTTTGGATACCTATGCTATGAATTTTATTGTGATTCGAAACGACATAATTAATCTATATCAGCCGCACGGGTCGATCTTCAGGGTTAAGCAACGCTTGCCAAGGTATGCATGTTGATGGGAGACCATCATAACATACCGACATTCCTCCGTGCCTCGGAAAGCACGTTAAGCCGTTGGTCCCGGCTGTCATTTGAAGATCTTTGGCAGTCGTTACGGATTGTCAGAAGCCAGTAAATCTGGCTCCAGTCTTGCCAAGAACTACCGTGTTACCCAATTAATGGGTTGTGGAGGTCTGGTAGGCAGCCGCACGTAAAATACTGGTATTCAGCTAAATCCGGTTTGACTGGAAGCCGACCCAATATAGTTGGGAAAAGATTAGGCAGATGATGAGTTGCACGAGTCCATCTTCAAGATTAAGCTACGCTTTCCGAGATCGGTCTGTGGATGGGTGACCATTTTAACATACCGAGATTCCTACGTACCTCGGCATATAATAGCCGCCCGGGTCGATCTTCAAGGTTAAGCAACGCTTGCCAAGGTCAGTCTGTGGATGGGTGACCATTTTAACATACCGAGATTCCTACGTACCACGGAATATAATAGCCGCCCGGGTCGATCTTCAAGGTTAAGCAACGCTTGCCAAGGTCAGTCTGTGGATGGGTGACCATTTTAACATACAGATATTCCTACGTACCACGGAATATAATAGCCGCTCGGGTCGATCTTCAAGGTTAAGCAACGCTTGCCAAGGTCAGTCTGTGGATGGGTGACCATTTTAACATACAGATATTCCTACGTACCACGGAGTATAATAGCCGCCCGGGTCGAACTTCAAGGTTAAGCAACGCTTGCCAAGGTCAATCTGTGGATGGGTGACCATTTTAACATACCTACCGAGAAGAGATCTCAGGCAGTCTTTACGGATTGTCAGAAGCCGACAAATCTGACACCTACAGTCTTGCCAAGAAGTATCGTGTTACCCAGTATTGTAGTGTTGTAGAGGTCTGGTAGGCAGCCGCTCCAATCCCGTTTGACTGGAAGCTGACTCCAATATAGCTGGGAAAAGGCTAGGCAGATGATGCTTCATGGTAAAAAACTGAAATTATTTGCGAAAAAAAACTTAATCTACATTAGGCAAAACTGGGCACAGATTACAAACGTAATTTTGTTTCAATTTCCTTTATCCACTAGGGAGACGGTCTAAGTTACATCCTTTAATAGAATTTAGGATTCCCAAAAAATAAATAAATTCATAATTATATTTTCGTCACACATTTACCTACCCTATTCATAGACGGCCTAAGCATCTGCCAGCCTGTTCATTAAATATTGTCACGTGACAGACCCATTCGCCACTTTGACACATTTGCTTATTGGGGATTAACCGCCATTCAATGAAAAGGACAATAAAACGGCAGAGGTACTCTCTCAAGGACCGTCAGCCCAAATTGGGGCCAAATGGTATTGTCTGTCTTTTTTAATATATGCTTAACCTTTTCCCAACTATATTCGGATCAGGGGGGCTGCTCTCTAACGAAATCCGTAGTTTCGGGCTTAGTTGCGGGCGGGCGTATTCTACTCCGTATCACCTACAGACTTACGATTAGTCCCGAACCCGAACTGAGAATGAATGACAACACGATTTCACAGTAACTGTCTAATCGTGTTATCATTAGTTCTCAGTGGTTAGGTGATACGGAGTAGAAAATGCCCGTCCGCAACTAAGCCCGAAACTACGGATTTCGTTAGAGAGTAGCCCCCCAGCTTCCGATCAACACGGCGAAGTCGCGGTATGTTAAATAATATGGTCACCTATTCACAGAGCCACCTAGGCAAGAGTTGGTAAACCATGAAGATCGACCCGTGCGACTGTTATTATTTAGCTACGAGCTCCTCATTTAATAAGTCTCCTCTTTCAGTACCTACTAAATATAGATTTAGAAAAATTGGATTATTCTTACACAGTAAGTCGATTCTATAAACCCGGTAGAACTGTTTAACATAAAATGTAAAAATTAATCGGTGTTCCGTAATCTGCAATTGTCAGGGAAAATCAAAGAAGTTGTTTCTTTTTGCTGGCTGGACAAAATTCAGAACCAACTTTATTCATCAGTGCCCTGCAATAGGTACCCTCTTCCTATTATCTTAATTTTAGAGAGATCAGGATACGCAAGGTATTAACTTAAAGTAGATTTTATCCATGCAACAGATATTTTTCGACATCCACGCGAACGAAGTCGCGGGCACAGCTAGTTATACCTAAGATCATTAGCCATTGACGAAGTTATCAATACGGATGAACTGCGTAATCACCACGCCTGCGTCGGTGATCTCACGGCCTAGCTAGCTAGTCACAAAATAAACCTAAATTATGTTCCCTCAGAGCACGTAATATTACCAACGTGACGGTTAACATAACTTGAAGATAATTTATTTGTGTAACATAACCCCAGAAGCCGATAGCTCAAATATTATAGTTGCGGAAGCCAGGATTTTGATGTGTGAGCGTAAGATAAACATGGAGTAGCAAGAATTAGCTGCGCAGGTATTAATAATATGCCACGGGTTAATATTATAAACTTCCGAAATTCTCGTCCAACTTGCTCGACTATATACTACGATCAGTTGAGGACGCAGACTTTAAGTTCTTCAGAAGTTAACTTAGCAGTAGTTTGATTGACCTTTAGGCAAGTTCTATGCAATCAATGCTGGCTTCAATTTGAATAGTAATATCTAGATTGCATTTTGGAGAACTTAATTGTGGTCATAGTTTTCTAGATTCCTTTGGTAGATGAAGACTAAACCTTGCATGGACACTGTACTTATAGTAAAAGCCCCATTTTCAATATCGTTAAAGACATCAATTTAAGCTAACAAAAAATATCATTTCACTAGCTAGATACACCGATCCGAAGGCGACTTTATGCGTTTTGGTATAGAATGGCTGAGAGAGTTATCTTCCCAGCTTTTAGGACGAACGTTTTATTGTTTCTGCAACATAAAACAGCCGTACGAACGACCATGTAGCTCCGCTAGACCATACCATTTCGCATTTCGTTTAATTGTCCTTTTAGGGCCACCAATGTCTTAAAAAGACAAGAAATAATGTTAATTTATCAACGTAATATGAGTGACATCTAAAATCCATTATCAAGTGTCCCAATCTTAGAATCGAATCCAATTCAATTCATAATCCTCATGTCAAAACTTTGTCAGTCCTTTTGTCTTTTCGTTACATCATCATGTCAAATCCAATTAAATTAATTTAGTTCAATCACCTTCAAGCAAATCTGAATGGATGTCCGTGTGTCCTACATCCATATATTACTGACACAATTAAAACATTTAGATTATTAATTAACCGTTATAGTGTTGACCAGATACAGGTCAATATTCATATTAGATCCGTTCGGTTTTAACGGTAGGTCGTGATAAAGGAAGCTTGCCTGACAACTGTCGTTCTAAAAAACTGGATATCTTGAAGATATTTTGTTGCCAAATTTTTTACAGTTTTTTTCTTTACGTATCAATCAATACTATTATTACAGTTGTGAAATATTGGCAACACATCTGTTTCGTTCATATTACAACGAGAATAAAGTTAAAGCTAGGTTAACCGAAAATAGGTACTGAGACAAAAAACCCATCGCATCCTGGCAAACACTACTATAAAGTAAAGCATGTGTAACCAAGCCGAAGTTAAAACAAATAATCAAACCCCAACAGTACATATTGCCCTTCAACAACTTTCAAGGTCCACATTGAACTATCGGTTAGACATTGTGGATGAGAATTGATTCCCGATTGTGTGGCCAAACATATCCAAGGCCGAAGCCTTGACACGGCCGAGCCAACCAAAAGTGAACTTACAATGGCAGCTAACATATGGCATAGTAGAACACAAATCGTGCTAACAATGCAACATTTGCGGTTTTATTAACTGTTGGATCAGTTTGCCAATTTGGCCTTGTAGACCTCACGACAAATCTTGCTCTGTAAGCCTAAGAGATTAGGACAGAATCTGTGCGTGATTTTTTACTTATGAAGATTAACTGCTTGGATTAGATCAAAATATGGCGGAAGCCATTTGAGTTAGTAAATACAAGACAATGTTGACCAACATTTTCGGTTGATATGTTTGCACTCAATCAAGTTTTCATAGAAATATTCATGCAGTATTTTTTACGAAAGCGCACTTGTCTTGTTAGTTAAAGAAGCGAAAAACTTTCTACATTACGCGCCGGTCTGGATTATAAAGTGATTAAAAACTTCGTTTTATTTGATCCATCAAGATTGCATTTCTAAAGAGAAGGCAGTGTTTTTGCGTTTTCTAAGCAACTGCACGTAACAGCGAGTGCTCCATTAGGGATCGGAAGTGAAGGGTGTCTGTCGGTCACCTCATTTTCTATACCACGTTCGCCGTACTCGCACACTTATCTACAGACAAAGTCGCCAGCTCTAGTAAACGTATGCACGATCACATTTTTGCTTGGTTACTGCCCACAAGTTTAGATATTAGCGCTCATAGAAACGATTGGACGGCGTGTGAAGTGTACCAATCAGTCTATTTACGTAGGAGTCAAAGTTCAGTGCACACCCTACCCGTGTTCCGTTAAAAATAGTCCAGTCAGTTCAATAGAGCAAAAATTGAGCTTGAGAATCTTTATACTCAACCCACATTATCTCATCTCTGGCCGCTAGATATAGATTGACTGATGTTTAGTCTCTTAATACCATGCTATATGTAGCAGTGAACAGATAGAATTGAAGACACGATGGACGACACTAGGACATAAGGTGGTGTCTGAAAGTGGTAGTGCTGACTCATAAACTTTTTAATTGCACTGTTTATGGCGTCTACATTTAAATTGATTTCGAAAATGGTATCGCTCCATAAGAATGAGTGGACAGCTATAGAATATAAATAAACTCTTAGACAAGCGCACTAAAGTATTCGCCTATATGACAAAGAAAATTCTACAGACATCAAGTAAAGAATTGGGTCAACAATGTTAAATTATTTATACAATGTCTAGATTTGCGAGTAATAATGACATCTGATTTATTGCATTCTGGTAAAGAACAGTGTAGATAAATTGCCGAAATTAAATCACGAAAACAATACTAGAAATAAATTCAGGAATGCATCGTGACAAGAGACAGTTATGGAACAAATCGTTGACATAGACAATAAGAACCGTAACCAAAAATGAAAGCAATAGAATATTATAGGGCTGATTCCTCCCAACATTACAGTCTCAGTGTTCAAATAAAGATAAAATATTCGACAGATCGACAAATTCTTTAAGCGAGGACCAGATTACTAAGAACTTCTTGAATCGCATTGCTGTCTGTGCAATTTTGAACGGGCATACCGACCGAAGCGATCAAGTCTTGCTTAAATAACGACGTATTGAGAAATTGGCAACCATTCGAAAATGCTTGACTAGTCGACGAAGGCAATGATGCCTGAGATTCGAATTTTAAGAATCTGATCATTGACAAGCAACGATATTATAGAATGTTTAGCGATATTGCAATGTTAGACGCTAACATCTAAATTAACAAAGACGCTAAAGACATTTTTGAATTAACTTCTTATATCTGTAGAGTTTACTAATCAGCTAACATCCCAACCGTGTTCATTATGGAAATAGTATCTAAACTAATCGCGTCAAACTCGTTCATAGCTAATATCGTCACTTCGTACTTGAGCCAGGTAGTAGGAAGTATTTTTAGTGCCGCGTACATTTGAAAGGCTTCCATCCATAGCCACGGACTACGAGAAATTGCTATAATTTTGAAAGAATTGAACTTTCTGTTTTATTTCATCGTAGCTGTTATGATGTTTATGATCACGATCTATCTAAGTTATTATTAGATTGAAAGTATGACTGATATATTTTATTTGGCGCCATGATTATTGTAGATGTTATAATTTTAGTCAGAGAAGACCCGTGCCATTCGAAAACTTGTGTGGTAATCGGTTCGGCCGGAATCGGCGATACGGAAGAATGAGGAACACGACGTGAAGAAAAATTTTGAGTAGATATGTGGCATGGTGGACGGTTGTAAGAGAAGAGGAAGGTCGAAGAAACGATGGATGAATTGTGTGAAAGAAGATATAGCTAGAAGGAGATGACTACCGGGAAATAGACATGACTGTATGGAAGAAGACTCTACGCGGAACCTACTTGGGTTAAGGGCAGGAAAAAGAAGACCAAGTGCTTTTCACTGGTAACATTTACTCTGCAGGATTCATAGCTGCATCTGGTACTCTCTGTAGCCAACACGTCATTCTATGTTTACTTTTCCCTTACACCAGTATAGGAGCTATGCTATCTATTTTCATATTCAATCATAACAATTTTACTCATGCGACTTGACACATTTATAATGGACTAGCTTTTGCCCGCGGCTTCGCTCGCGTTAAGAAGTTTAAAATTGACAAATTTTCATACAAACTTTCATTCCCTATTTTATCCCTTTGGGGGTAGAATTGATCAAAATCCTTTCTTAGCGGATGCCTACGTCATAACATCTACCTGCATGCCAAATTTCAGCCCGATCCGTCCAGTGGTTTGGGCTGTGCGTTGATAGATCACTATGTCAGTCAGTCAATCAGTCACCTTTGAGTTATAATATATATTTAGATTTTCCTGTTTTCTGTTTACACCTATCATAGTATACAAAGCATTTTCTCTATTGATGCATGTTACGTAGTCGAGGAGCGACGATGTAAAGACCGACAATAGATGGGTGTGGGTGTACTGGCGATCGGAAGTTAGCAGCCGACCTATTGATCTATTATGGTCTACCCACTCAATGTTTATAGATATGAAGTTGTTTTAAAGTACCTTTAAGACCCCATATGTTTATTGGCAATTAAAGCGTAATGTTGCCATAATAATAGACGGCAATGGCATACTTGCATATTATTTCTAACGTACCTATCATCTTTGTTTTGAGATTGTAGCAAAAGATCGTCTGTATAGAGAAGTGATGATGACTGGGAGAGTAAGATACATAGACGTATTCTTTGATTGCCTGCGTATTCTGACATGAGTAGGTACATCGCCCGCAAGTTAAAACAAGCAATATTTTGCTCAACCAAACTCTATACCACAATGTTTGTATTTTTACATCCACAATATTTTTAAACAAAGTGCATTTCATTCTTCGGTTACAAAATAATGACAAGCGCTGATAGACCGCGTTCTCATTAATCTAATAACATTGTCGTAACCGATATGTTGCAGTCATTCCGCCTAAATGTAACATTCAATCAACGATGATGACCGTTTTTTATCATGCACTACGCTATTGGCAAAGCTTCAAATTAAATCACGTCTTGGAGAGAAATGGAAGACAGACTTTCACATTATCTCAACGCTGTTTTACAATATTAATCTGACAATTTCCCGTTTCGCTGCGAGCCCTTGGTCGCCGGCACGCTCTAGTTCCCAAACTGAAATGTTAAAAAGAGCAAGTCTTTTGGAACGGGAACAAACCGGTCAAATGCGAATCAACTCACGTGGTACACATTCCTAACCAATGTAATTATTTGGGATACCGAGCGCTAAAAACGTAAAACGTTTGTTTTTACTAGCTGTTGATTTAACTTGGCTGTCGTAATTGGGTTTTTAGGGTCATCGCTAGTAGAGTTGGGATCGCGTCAGCGCCGCATTCAATTGGCATGTCCATTTCTTTATACTTCTAACTAAACAATCGATGTTAGCGAATGGCCTGGCTCGGCACAACAACTGTTGGCATTCTACAAATATTAGCAGTGATGCTACGTAATCGTCATTTTGACTGGCCGCAAGTCGCAGGTCATTTATTTGTTGACCATATTGTGCAATTATCAACGCAATTAGTGACGAATATGAGGAAACAAGCATCGTTAAAAGCGAAACATTAAGCTATTAACGAACGTACTACAGCAAATTGATGACACATATCCATTGAGACTAAGCTGAACCGTTCGAAGACGGTTCATCTTTATCATCATATCAGCCGAAAGATACCCACTGCTGGACATAGGCCTCCCCAAGCGTCGCCACAACGATCGGACGCCGAAGACGGTTAAACCTTTGATATTTTTAAAAGAGGAAACTACAAAATATTCGGTTCCGATACTAAATTGATCGTTACCTGTGTTATCTCCATTTCCTTTACGCAACCTGTTGCCACTTAAAATACATGTGCTGATTGCTTAGGCACTTGTAACATTCCAAATATGGGAAAGCAAGGATGCCATAAGGCGTTATGAACAAGCGCAAGTTACAGATTAGAGCAGCCAATATGCGTCACGCAGATTTCGTTTCCCACACTCGTAACTTAAAAAACCAATGACTGGGGGATTTGCGTCAGAATTATACGGGGAACCGAAAATACTACGTAATATATAGTGTCGCGGTTGTGTGATTACCTTACAAATTATTCAATTCGTTCATTACCGTGTCTAGCGTTTACACGATAATTTCATGAAGGTTGTTATGCGAACTCGGAATGTTTCGTAGGCGCAGCTATGAGGCGCCCTTGGCTTAAGATTATGACATCATAAAATATGCCGTCTCGTCTCCGAAGTAGTCAGGTGTCGCCAATATGGAGATTCGGTTTTATTGCAGTTTGGGTACCTACTTAAACGGCGGTGGCGCGTCACGCGACGGTGTGCCCCCGTTACGAATCAGTGATTGATCAGTGTTCAGTTTAGCACACCGAAGTTTGTTTTATAGCCGACATGATTATTGCAAAAAACTCTTAAGCGTTCTTCAGTATTTTAATAGTTTTGAGAAGAATCTATAACAATTGCACATTGCACTATTTTACAACGATAGAGACTTCCGCCTTGTTATCTCGTACGGCAAAACTGATAATTAGTTGCATAAGTAATATTGTTGATCTTGTAAATAGAATTAATATCAATATATTTACATTGTGAATAAAACACAATGGAATACATGCCTGTATATTTGTCATTCTTATGTATGAACGTTTTATTAGCACCAGACGTGATCCAAACATTAAATATTCCATGATAAAAACAGTCAATTAAGATAGAAAAATCAAAACAATATTGCTACAGCAATAATCTGATGCACCAGCCCTCAAGGTTATCAAACACGATATGAATGAATTAGGTGTGATAAAAGATACATTATCTGCAATGTTGGAACGAAAAAGTGATAATGTAGCGATAAATATTTATATCAATAAGATATGGCTAACGATATAGGTGAGTTCGGATTGGCCAGATCGAAAACAAAGCAATGTCATTTTTTGAGTAGGTACTGCACTTTTTGCTGGAACTATGATCACTTGAATGATTTGCAGTATAATAATACACGCGAGACAAATGCTAGTTTGGAACATCACACAAATGATCGGCTATCATTTCCCACCGTCGTCATCAGACATCACAATATTTTTGTACATAAAACAAGATAATGACTACGTATTTTGTGTTAACTTTAAAATAACATTGACCGACCAAAAATTCGTTTTCGTCGTTTTCCGGAAGAATAATGTGTCAAATTGAGCGATTAATTAAGACAAATCCATTGAAAAAGTTAGTTACAAACAGTTAACGAGCCGCCGAATACTGAATCATTTTAAAATAGTAAAAAGTAGGCCAGGGAACAGGTTTTATGATTATTGTCCGAACGTTTTGTCGCTGCGACCAAAACCATGGCCGATTTTGGAGAAAACTTTCACTTGCTTATGATAAAAATGGCATTGTGTTATAGCGAGCCGACAAGTTTACAAACTAATTTAACATCGGCTATTTTTCCTGTTTGTCGTACAAAATTTGACGAAAGCAGTTACTTAATAAAATAACAAATACAACTTACAAAAATCCTAGTAAATAATTACGTGATGTCAATTAGCATTTAGCTCATAATCGCAATGATAACGTAAAGTAAAAAATTGAAGTTTTAATTTAGTGTAGCAAAAATAATCACACTTCCTGTTTATAAGATAACACTGTTAGAATTTGTTATGATTTGACAAGTGTATTGTGAACATTCTGTTTATATTATAAACACAAAAATTCATGCAAAACTGAGTTGGTCCTGTCTAAGATGGTTAGACTATTTGAAGAGACCAAAAGAATATGCCAACTATAATGATTTCCTTCCAGGTTTATATTATAACTATCTTTAACTATCTAATGGAAGGATTTTATAAAATAGAATTGATTGATAAATCCTAATATATAACTTTCTTCCTGTACGGGGGTATCGTTGTACCCAGTTACTGAGTTGTGGAGGTCAAGTAGATAGATAGTCAGTAGCTAGTAACATCTGAATTGATGGGAAAACAACAGCAAAATATTTGGGAAAAGGCTCGGCAGATTCTTTTAAGTTCTTTGAGATTTATTTCCTCAAAACTATATCAAATAAGCTTTTCAGTACTTGAAATAAAATATGGTACTGAATTTTCTCAACCATGTCTTCTGCATGTTATCCTAATTTTAAAATCATAAAATGTTTAAGTACTAACAATTAAACTACTAGACATTATAAAGAAAAACATTATCTATGATTATTTTTTCCTTGATTACAACTTTTTATAAGAAATACCTACTTACATAGAATCGCTAGCTATAATTGGAGATATAAAAAGAGTGGAGCATTTGAGCTTGGAATTTAATCACATAATTGCTGCATTGTCTGTCTGTTTAAACTACTTACATGAGTCATAGATTAGGTACTCAGTTATGAAGATCCCACTTTTGTATAAGTATAAAAAACTTGGGATTTGTTCACAACTGGCATGAAATTGCCTCTTTGCGAAAGGGGAAATACAGTAAATATTCTTCAAGTTTATATACATCTTAGATATCTTAAAAATGGTATTCCCTTTTTTCGCAGACAGAAATTTGATAGAATTTCATTTCGCAGAAAATGTTTCATATAGTATTTGATCCTTATAATTTTATGTCGAATATTATTGTTTCAACAACTATTTACTTGAATGAAACATATTTCACAGAAACACAATTCAATGAATTTCTATTCACATTTTTTTATTTAACAAATTTATCAAACTGTAGAATTCTTTTTTAACGAATATTATTTGTTAGTTATATTTTTCCATGGTATTGTATTTCAATGAAAATGTAATTAATACCTAATATTATTGTTTTATATGTCCAAATTTACAATGGTATACTTTGAAGATGGCAGATTTTTTTTTGAATAATTTTACTAGGCACAGTGCCATTTTTATAAAATAGCATTTTTAACCCTACTTTAAAATTAAAATACGTCTTACAAAGTCAATATTTTGTGCTACAGAACTTAGTGACAGAAACGAATCGCTGTAAAACCGACCCCACGTAGTCTTGTCTGCCCTACCCCTAGAGTGTAATTTAAGCCCGCGAAGGCGCGGAGGGGCGAGGCGGCCCGCGAGCTGAGGAGCAGGTATTATGCGGTGCGGTGGTGAGCGTTAAAACCGTCTGCGACGATAAGTTCGCGTGGGATCGCCGAAGCCCCGCAGCGCCGGAGCCGTGACAGAAACCATGCATGCTGCATGTTGCATGCTTGCTCGTATGCTGCATTGTATGCTTGTATGCTTGCTTGCATGCTGTATGCTTGCTGCATGCTTGCTTGCATGCTGCATGCTTACTGCATGCATGGTGTATGCTTGTTTGTATGTTTGCATAGTTTTGTGTTTTATCCCCATCGCCATTTCCCGCCACCATCGCTTCGAGGGGCTCCGTCGACTGGGCCAGAATGAAAAGTTTTGGCTTGACTAGAATTTACCTGCTGTTTTTGTGAACGCAGTGTAGGAGGGTATGCACATTGACAAAGCGGGGAATTGAAACGTTTAGAAACTGACACTTGATAAAATGTTTTTCTTGGTAACAAGTTTTATATTAACTAATCAATATGTGGACAAAGAATATTTGACTTGTTATTCTATGATATAACGAATATCGAAACAAAGTTTATTTGTAACAAAAATCTATGATTTAATTTATTCAAAGTGAGTATTTTGCGTATTCAGTATTCTATGAAATGATAATACGAGTAAAATTTTATGTGAAACGAAATTCTATTAAACTATTTTCTAACCCTTAAAAATATTGCACAAAACTATGTTTACATGTAACCATAATTTCATTTAATTATCAAAAATATGACTCTTGTATTGGCCTCATTTTCACTTCTACAATTCTTTAAAAGTTTTAATTTCTTAGATTGGCCATGATTCAGCAGCCAATACAGTGCAGTGTTATGTGTTGGTGAATTTAGGGTAATAACTGGCAGCACCCATTGACCTACTCTACATGAGCAGTACACACATGTAGTACTTCATTTGTTCTAAGAACACCCAATTTAAAATTTTATAAATCCGTCAGGGCCCGCCATCCCACATGTGGGGTTACCTTTTCAAATGTTTTACTTTATTTTGCCAAAGTGCAGTATGTAACCATCATGCTTTTTAAAGCAAATGTGAAGAGGATATCATTAAAGCGTTTAATCTTAAGTAATATGTTTTGTTAACACAAGAAATGACATAATTACATTTTGATAAGTTCTTTTGATAAATTATGAAACACATTACTATTACACATAATAAATACTACCCACATCATTAAGATAACAAGATAAGTACCAATTTTTAGAATAATAAGCTTATTATGCTTATGATACCGAGAAATTGATGTATACTACAGTCAACATACAATACACAATGAATTAATTAGCTACGCAAGTTACCAAAAACCTGTTTTTGCCAAGATTTTATAACTAAGTTCATGACCGAGGCAGATTTTTTTAGTTTTAGTTAGCAATAACACTATCTGCAAAAAATAAACAATCGAGGTGTATTTATAAAAACATGGGCACATACCTTGAATGAGCTGTGAACTAATGTCTCGTCAAGATCAATGACCATACACTTTTTATGCATGTCTTGGTGTCTCACTGGTGGTAGCAGCGGCCGGGGGGCATGCTCGGCCATGACCAGCAGCCCCCGCTCCTGTGGGAGCGGCGAAGCCCGACCGTCGATGCTGTTCGCGCCATTGCTACCAGGCGGGCCCTTGCCGCGCCCGCCACGCCAGCAGCACAGTAGCGACCGCAGGAACCCACCGCCGCCGCTCGACTTCTTACTGCCGATCGGGGCAGAGCCCGACACCGGCGTAACATCCCCCTCATTGTGCTGGCCGCCAGGGGATGGCCCTAAAACAACCATTGCACATCAGAACACTTTAACACAGTAACACTCACGCGGAAGCCCCAATAAATATCACCAGTGGAACCGTAAGGTAAGAGAAGTTCTCAAGGTTGCTGTAAATGTTATCGCGTCCACACTATCCAATTGTTTACCTCACAGCACACGCACGCGAAACGGAACCCAGGGAATACAAAACATTCACTAATCCACTGATCCAACATCGATCACGATCAGCAAATATTTACGAGTCGTGAGGAGGTAACACTATACGCTCTAATTTGATGCTAGTAGGTAACAGGTGTAATTCGGTTGGGATTTACCTCTGTCGGATCCATAATTGTTTAATTGCTCGTCATCCCGTGACACCTGAGTTATAATGGACGATGCGTCCATTTAAACATTTGTTTTTGGCCCTAAGACAAATGGCAACGGAGTTTTTGTAAAATTTTAACACCATAAAACTATTTTTTATCTCCCTTCTATCTTACAAAATGGCAGGCTCTGGGCAAATACCAACTTCAAATGTAGCCAACACATAAAAATTACACAATCTTATTACTCTTTCTACCACACACAGACTTAGAAAGAAAGAGTGAAGCGACAATACTTCACATTTCATATTTTGTAAAGTTGCTACTTCTGTCAACAGCCAAAAATAGTTTAGCTGTCGTTCAAAACCTGAATGCCTGAAAATAAGTGCTCATTTTTTTTTCCATTGACTTAGTGCATTTTACTATGAAACATTATAGAAATGTATCTAATTGTTTTCATTTTATTATTGGTTTTATAAAAAAAAAACTTTACTTAAGCAGTTAAATTAAAACGATTGTATTGAAAAATATTTGGTATTTGAACACATTAAACATTGATGAAAATAGAAGATGAAATAAAGAATTAAATTTAAAAATTGGTGTTTATTTTACGTTAAAAATCTTAATTATTCTTGCACGTTATTAAAAAATTATACTATTACTACATGTATCGCAGGTCGCATTTATTATCTGTTGGAATTTCAAACTGTGTAGTGATGTATTTTTAGTATTTTTTTTCCTTTTATGAGTATCGAAAGAACGTGAAAAACTAATTAGTATTATTAATTAATTTTGTTTGAAAAGGGTGATTTTTTTATTACAGCTTGGCAAAAAAGTCTAGAAACGGAACTAATTGTTGTGTCCGTTGGCAACATTCCCAAATTAATGACGTTTCATAGTAAACAAAGTTCACAACTACTTAGAATTTTAATTTCGACCTTCAAACGGTAATTAAAATAGGTTAAACGTGACAAAACATCAAAAGAATCATTCGAGGTGCTGGCCGGGAAGTTATTTAAAAGGTGTACAAACTTTGTTTGCTGGAAAATGAGGCTCAAACTATTCTTTCGGACCTCGACAATGTTTTCCAAAAAACCGCTGATATGACAGGTATGCAAGAGTTTGTTTTGGTGTTTTTAGTTCAGTCAAGTGTTAATTGACGAACCCAAAGCGGTTTTGAATTATTTGCATACGGACAACCCTCGAAAATTGTAGGCACGCATCTGGTAAAAACTTGATATTCGTGTGTATATCGGGTGATACTACAAAACAATGAAGGTTTGGATCAGACCTGACGATGGAGACGACAGAGAATCAAGTGAACTCCACATTGGTATGTAGGAACTACCAAGTGTTTGGGCTTATTTCATTCGTATTGATAGCATTTAGTAAGTTTTTTTTCATAACATAACATCACGCGCATCCGGTACGCTGTGAATGGGTACGCAGGTACCACTAAAAAGTGCCAAATAAAAAACTTTTTTCCAAAACACATAACCTACTTCCAAAACAAAACACTACAAAGTATAAAATAACTTTAATTTCGGAAGTCGGTGTCAAAAACGAAATAACCAAAAACGCCGATGAAATTTCGATTATAACTTTAACTTTGAGTATGATAACAAGATAATAATGTATTTGTTGTAACATTTGCATTAGAAACTTTGTTTTTTTTTATAATTCCTATAAAATGTTGTAAACACATCCTAAGTAAATATTTAGGATGTGTTTACAATAGTTAGGTACTTAGTAACCAGTTGCATAACAAGAACACTTCTTTGTTAAATTAAACAATGCTTACTGATTTAAATAAATAATACATAAAATATTTAACAAAAATACGGCTAGTATCAAGACTAGGTTGGCGCCCCTATTATTTTCTACTCTTTTTTGGCAACCTGTAGATTACGAACTTCTTTGAAGTAAAATATAAACTCGACTAAAACAAAAGAAAATCGACTACGATGTCCAATCGATAAAACTACATCATTTTAAATGTTCTTGCAACACTAGTGTCGAAGATGCTGTGTCGACTTGTCAAAGACAGATTTGTTTAGTTTTTTCGTAAGAAAAACCTTAAAATCGTGTTTATTTATAACCAATGTGTGGCAAACAAAAACTGCATTAGTTTTGAAGCATATTGACCCCTAAAACTGGTCAGAATGTCGCAAAGAGATCCTGGACCTATACCCAATAGGTGGTTGAGATGTCCACGAAAGGCAACGGGACTGGTTGCTGATAAGTTTATGGCTTTTAAGACCCCTTTAGGAGCTCAATTCAATGATAAAGTACCTGAAGAAAACCGTTTCACACCATCCATGTTATTTGTTTACATGAAAAGTATGAAAGTGAGTCACATTTTTAATGTCAGCTTTTTTCACATTTGTTTTGTTCTAAATAATCATTTGCTCCCGTAATCAATCGTATTCTACTTCCTTATACATTTTCCTACAGTGCAATAACTGGGTCATGTACTCAATGAATTACTCACTTGACCTATAAATACCATGACAGAAATTATGATTGTTTTCTTACATGAATTTCTATTTTTAGTGGGATTAGAGAATGTCCACACGCTTCACAAATGAGTTTACACTACATAGTTGATTACCCTTTCTTTTGTTCATTGATTTCTTTTGTAGTTAGATGTGGAAATGGTAATAGAAGTAAAATTCTAGTTGAAAGCAATGTTATTAAATGATGGAATTTAAAGGGATATGTTATTCCAGATAAAGCTTGGTCTATGGATTGACCTCACAAACACTAGTCGGTTTTATAACAAAGCAGAGGTAGAAGAAACAGGCTGTAAGTATGTGAAAATGCAGTGCCGAGGTCATGGTGAGACACCATCACCTGATCAGACTAGGTAAGGAATAATAGAGGTTGAAATATTATGTTACCACACAACACATTTCTTGATAAGTTGTAATTTTTATGATAAAATGATAATGAATGTCTAAAATAGTGACAAATGACAAAAAATGTACTTACATGTGTGTTGATGACGTAAAACCTGCCAACAAAAATGTTTAATTATTAACAATTGAAGTAGATATGTATATAAATGCAAAAGTATTTCCATCTATTAAGTTTCATGTCCAAATTGGCAAATAGATTTTCATGGAATTGAAAAAAGATAGAGCACAACACAAAAGAGTTGTCTAACTATTTTGGTGTACAATAAAGTATATTCTATCTATCCATGTAATACAGTGCCGTAAATAGACTGGGGGCGCAAGAATGTCCAGATCAGGCAGGACTATTATTTTTTCGGTTTGCTCCTGATAAGTTCCCGGTGCGCCCCTAGTGCTCGATTCCAAAACATATGTACCTACATGCCAGTATCATTAAAAACATCTGTTAAATTAGACAAAACATCGCGCTCATGCAGCGCTCTGGCGTATTTGTGTTTATCGGAGTCCAATAGCCGGCCGGCTACACGGTTGGTGTAGTTCTTAAAAAAAAAATAGATTTTTCCAAAATATTAGATAATTGTTCCACCAACACCAAGGTCCTTGTGCTTTATCACCCTGAATGAAATAAAGTAGGCCTATACATAGCACTGCTCTAGCTAGGGTACCTATAATATCTCAAAAAAAACAAGGGCACAGTTATAGAAGCTCGCACAGGGTGCAAAAAAAGGCTATTTACGGCACTGATGTAATGTAACACACAACAAATTGAGGACATAGGGTACATTAACCCGAGTATATTCTTGTCATTATAAAACACTAAAATTTGTGTAGAAGGTAGTTGTAGTTATTGAAGCCATGTAGAAAAAATGCTTGTTATTTAACAATGAAAAATAATATCCTTCAGAACAATTCTCACTTTGTAAACTGTTATTTTCATTCATTTTATATGAAATTAATGGTAAAACAAAAGTTCTCTCCCAATCACATGAAAAATTTGAGACAATTTCACTATTTACACTTCCCTATTACTCAATCATCATCTATATATCTTTATTTATGTATTTTCACTAAATCTCTTTTTTTTCACTATTCTGTTATTTATTATAGCAAGTAATTAATTTTCAGGGAATTCATCTCATTAGTTAGCAAATTTGTGAGCCAGAAACCGCTGGAGCTGATTGGGGTACACTGTACCCATGGCTTCAATAGGACAGGGTTCCTCCTTGTTTCATACATGGTGGAGCATTTGGACTGCAGTGTTCAGGCAGCTATCAACGAATTTGCTAGGATGAGGTAACTTATATCACACTTTAATAAAAACACATATAGACGGATGCGTTACGAAAAATAAATACATTTTGAGCATTGTGGTCACTTTTGGGGGTCAAACAAGAAAATTAAAAAAATAATAATTTAAAACTGTATCGCGTGACATCAAATGAAAGGGCTTACTGTGAGAGTTTTAATTATATTTTTTTCATAATTTTAAAATAAATAGTGTTTACCACTTATACGTGCCTTCTGAAGTACGGAATCATCTTTTTATCAGACAATCAGGTGATTCAAGCCTGCAATGTCATAGCCAAAATGGAAACAACTTTACAAAGAATGCTTCCCGTGGGAATCGAACCCACGACGACCGGGTCACAAGGCAAACGCCTAAACCACTCGACCACGGAGGCAGTTAATATATAAATGTACATTTTACAGGCCTCCTGGGATATACAAACAAGATTATTTGCAAGAGTTGTTCCGTCGCTATGATGAGGTGGAATTGACACCAGCTGCCCCCATACTGCCTGATTGGTGTCATGGTAAGTTGTCAGTCATAGTGGTAGCCTTGAAGTGTTAGGGTTCCGTACCTAAGAAAGATCTATTGCCTGGCTTGTGTGAGACGCCATGACTTATGTGGATAAGCCATGGCGTCTCTGTCACTGCAACTTAAGCTCTTCAGTTAATTTGCTTTCCCACGAAAATTCGGTTCACGCAAGTTGCGCGCCATTATCGGCTGTCATCGACCATGTCTGTAGACAGACAGACGGTCGATGGAGCAGACATGTGTTAGAGTGGAGACCGCGTATGCGCAAACGTAGTGTGGGACGCCCTGCGGCATAATGCATTGATGATTTAAAGAAGGTGGCTGGCAGCGGATGGATGCGGACTGCTCAGGACCGGGATGGTTGGCGTTCTTTGAGGGAGGCTTACGTTCAGTAGTGGATGGAAATGATGATGATCGGCTGTCATTGCTTTAGTCAGAATTATCACATGCAGTTTCTATGAGAAAGCTCACACTGACTGACACAGTTGACTTTTATGGGAAGTGATGTCTCTTCGTCGGCATCTGGGGCTTCTTTGTCCTCTGTGCTGTTTACTAACTAATGCTCCAATCTAGTAAGATTGTTTCTCTCTTTCTTCTCATAGCATGTCAAAAAATATATAAAAAATACGAGCAGAAGTATCTTCAAAGATGTACTTACAGAAATAGGAAACATTTATCCAACCACAATCCTACTACTGCTAATGAAGAATTGATTCTGATAATCTGTTTTATTAACTCGATGAATTTTCTCTTACTTTCAGAGGAAGAAGAAGATTTTGACGATGATGTTCCTAGCAATTCCCAAAATTCATCATCTTCTACGTAAGTTTTAAATTATATAGTCAACAAAACATAAATATAAGCCGTACTCCATGAAATTAACACCTTTACACACTTTTTTTTTTCAACATAGACAAAATTAATTTATAATTGAGTGCATAATAACTTTTTCAACAGAATCACACTTAAAAAAACAATGTCAAAGATTTTACTACAAAGCACAAACATGATTTCAATTTGTAGTTCGTTGTCTGATTAACAATCAGGGAATCGTGATAACTTATCACTTTTTTTTGATTGAACAACAAGTTAACAAGTTATTGTATAAGAAAAATGTATCACTCAAAAACTAAAAAATACTTTTGCACGCAGTTCTTTGTATGTCAATTATAATTATTGTGAGAAGGAGATACTGCACTGGCAAAAATAGATTACATTGATAAACAGTGCGTAAATATTTTCAAACTTGTGATATGAACAGATAATGAATGAAGAATGTTTGAATTGCTTTATTATTTTAATAAAATGATGCTATAATAATGATAAAATGAAGTTTTGTAGCACACTAGCTGACACGCGCAACTTCGTGCGACACATGTTTCATTAACGCTCCGCTCCTATTGACCGTAGCGTGATGCTATAGCCGCCTTCCTCGATAAATGGTCTATCCAACACTAGAATATTTTTTCAATATGAACCCTGCTGGTTCATATTGAAAAAATATTTTAGTGTTCCTGAGATTAGCGCGTTCAACCAACTAAACAAATAAACTCTTCAACTTTTTAAATATTACTATAGAAAATATTAGTATATATTAATTTCGTTCGCGATGCTGTTAAGGCTTATTGGTTCTTACAAAAAGTATGAAAACGGCCTGTACCGACCAGCGACGACGTTGGCGCTTTTAGGCCGCGTTGTCACCTGCGAGCAGTTTAATTACATTGAGGGTCACGATGGAGCAATTGATCACATTCCACGTCGGTAGCCCACAATGAAATGCAATATAGTTGCCGGGGAAAAAGTGGCGTAAGTGCAAGCAAACCAGCAACCAGAATGCACTCTATCTATGGTAAAATATAGGACTACAATCTCAAGTTCTCTACAGATCGTTTCGATCGTTTGCTCAGTTTCAATTCTTTATGGAATATTGTGTACTTTTATATTGCTCTACCTATCAAATGCAGTGATACCATTCTCAACTAAAGGACAAACAACTCGGAAGTGCCTAATAATGAATTTCTCTCTCTGTGTTGTTTTAAACGCACCCATTTGCTTCCATTGCAGCCCCCGCAAACACAAAGGCAAGGGTAGAAAAGAAACCACCCACAAGAAGGCTACGTTTATGCCAGGCGTTCGAGGCGTGGAGCCGTTTGACACTCAACCACGGCTCAGTGAGGTCCAGAAGAAAGCGCAGCACTTCTGCGAATGGCAGACCACTGGGTTCCCGGGCTCGCAGCCTGTGTCTATGGATACGGCGAATTTGAGGAAGTTACACGAGAAACCTTATAGGGTCTCGTGGAAGGCTGATGGTGTAAGGTATGTTTATTGTGTAGTTTATTTTTACCAAAATTTTGCACCACTTTAAGGCTTGTAATGCAGTGAATTTTGCGTGTTCTTTTCTACATACTAGTACGAAAGAGTGCCTGTTTAGTTCAAAAGGCTGGCTGACGGCTAGGCCCCTCCCCCACTCCATCCACAAAATTTCGATTTTCAGCCAGTACATAATAAACACATAATATCAAATTATTTGTCTTCAGATATATGATGCTAATCGACGGAGAAGGCGAAGTGTACATGTTGGATCGAGACAACTGCGTGTTCAAAGTTTTCGGCCTGAGGTTCCTACACAGAAAAGACCTTAGAAGGCATCTGAAAAATACTCTAATTGATGGTGTAAGTTTGTGTGCTTATACAACATTATCAAAAGCCTTAAATATCAATTTTCACTGTATTATAATACTAGCTGCTACTGTCCCATCGGAGAAATCCTTTTACACGGCGCGCGTTATTGCAGCCTACCTGGAAGAATATGAATAGAATTCGCACTCAGGTCGGCCGCAGTAAAGACAACCTCCACAGGGTCTGCTCGGTGGTTTCGTTCTTCAGTGTTTGTGCGGTGTCTCTCCACATTTCATGGCCCACCATTCGTCTTGGGCCGTATACCTTGTTACCTGTGCATGTGAGGACTATATGGCTTCATCAGCAAGCGGTGTCACCGTAGCTTACCCAGGTTCGAAAGAGTAACCGCGGCCCTGGAACGCAAAGGGCATTAGGAGGAACATGGATGGGTTTTAGTCTGTAAGATTGCGAGACACTCCTTCCCATCCTTAAAAAAACACTAGCTGAATTCTGAAAAACTATATTTGGGATCGACACGCTGAGATTCTTCTCAGAATTCGCTGTTGTGCAAAAGCCTATCTTCATTCCTTCTACCGGCATAATCCTGCGCTATCTCTACTATCCAATTCACAAGGAAGACATACAGTTTGTCCCGCCAGCAAAACGCCTTTATATTTTTACTAGTTGACCCGCGCAACTTCGTCTCCGTCACAATTTTCATTACTGCTCCACTCCTATTGGTCTTAGCGTGATGTTATATAGCCTATAGCCTTCCTCGATAAATGAGCTATCCAAAACTGAAAGAATTTTTCAAATCGGACCAGTAGTTCCTGAGATTAGCGCGTTCAAGCAAACAAACAAACAAACAAACTCTTCAGCTTTATATATTAGTATAGATTTCATCTTCATTTTCAGGAAATGGTGATTGACAAAGTGGACAACCAAGACATACCTCGGTACTTATGTTATGACATAATTAGCTTCGAAGGCACCGACACGGGCAAAATGGAGTTCTACCCGACTAGACTGAATTACATCGAAAGTGAAATCGTTAATCCTAGGTAAGCTATGGATTTTGTTTTTGTAAATCGGAATACTTTGGAAGAAAACAAAACAAGGTCTTTGTAGTTCTCTTTTCTTAGCATTATGTTTTTATAATCAGGGTTTCTGCAGTTCTAGCTAGAAAAAGTGGACAGATTTCATTAGGACAGACCATAATTGTAAAATTATGTTGAACGAAATAAACTTTTTAGAATCTGTCTCAAGCGCACGTTAATCATTTCCATAATTATTACACACTCGCGTTGCCCGCGTGAATGTCAGATATTATTCCAAGAGAACAAGAACAAAATAAAAAGATCCACACTATAATCTATCGCTGTGCCAAATTTTATCCAAATCCGTTCGGCTGTTCTGGCGTGATTGAGTAACAAACATCTATCATCCAAACTTGCATTTTTAAATAATAAGATAATTACAAAACTACGAATTTTCAATCACTTTTCGCTCAAAATTCAAATAAAAAGGAATATTCTCCACTTATGCCGTTCCAGGCATCAAGCAATGAAAGAAGGCATCATAAAGAAAGACCGAGAACCGTTCAGCATACGACTCAAGCAGTTCTGGGAGCTCCCCATGGCGCGGCAGCTGTTGGGCGAGAAGTTCGCCAAGACGCTGTCGCATGAGCCTGACGGTCTTATATTCCAGCCTTCTAAGGAGGTTAGTACTTGAAAATTTTAAGATTTTTCCCGCGTTTTCGCTCTCACGACCTATTTCACAGGAATCGTGCATTTTTTTCAGGATAAAAGTAGCGTATGGCACTCAGTAATATTGTAGCTGTCTATTAAAGAATTCTGGAAATTTGCCAGAAATTACCTCCTACAAACAGTTCTATCACTTTATAATATTACTCAACTACCTAATATTATCTATACTAATATATAAAGCTGAAGAGTTTGTTTGTTTGCTTGCTTGATCGTGCTAATCTCAGGAAGTACTGGTCCGATTTGAAAAATTATTTCAGTGTTAGATAGTCCATTTATCGAGGAAGGCTATAGGCTATATGTCATCACGCTAAGACCAATAGGAGCGGAGCAGACGAAGTTGCGCAGTTCAACTAGTAAAGTGATAGAATAGGGCTAGCTTCCCCAAACATGACGTAAATGATCTAACATCCGACGGTATCAAAAGAGATTATTTAATAGTTCTCCAAAAGGTAAGGTAACTATCCTTTGGGTGAGCTATGAAACAACTAGCTGCCGCTTGCGTGGAATTATCACGTCTCATCATCATCATATCAGCCGAAAGACGTCCACTGCTGGACATAGGCCTCCCCCAAGCGTCGCCACAACGACCGATCCTGCGCGTCTCGCATCCATCGGCTACCATTGTAGCCTTTGTGTTATTGTGATGTATTACTAAAGTTTCATCAAAATCTGTTCAGCATTTTTTTCTTAAATGAGTAACAAAAATACTTCCAATCATCTTTACAAACTTTCACATCAACAATATTAAGTGTAGGATCTCTTTACTGGACGGATGTCTGATTTATTTGACTTTTTCCTTTTTAGAGATACATACCTGGACCATGTGAGGACGTGCTAAAGTGGAAGCCAAGCAATATGAACAGTGTAGACTTTAAGTTAAAAATCGTCACTCAGGGCGGACAAGGGTGAGTTCATAGACTTCTGTACTTATACTTGACGCCTGATTATTCGAAGAATCAAGATCCCATATATGAACACGCATACCTAAAACACCCTGTATAGTTAACACGCATTTTACTTGTGTAAATCCGTAATCAAGCCGCCAAGCTTCTACCGGAATCTTTCTATAGAAAAAAATACCAAGAACATTGCAGGGTCGCAAGGGTCATCGCGCTTACAGAAGAACGTACAGCGACGACCGCGTATTCGAGCGATCATCGCGTTTCATTACGACGACGCAGCTATACACTACTTATAACTAAACAAGCAATTTTATTTCAGCATCCTGCCTACAAAAGTCGGGTACTTGTACGTGGGTAAAATGGACCAGCCTTTCGCGTCGATGAAGGTGACAAAGGATATCAAACACCTTGACAATAAAATCATTGAGTGTACCTTTGAGAATGGACGATGGGTTTTCATGAGGGAGCGGACGGACAAATCTTTTCCTAACAGCTATAACACTGCCACTTGTAAGTATTTTGAGGAATAATTAATTGTCTGTGGCCTAAGTGAGTTTGTCAATTTGTATAGGAAAAAAAAAAGCTTTTCTGTTACTGCCACCCATTGGCGCTTATCCAGATCAAATACAAATTGACGTTTAAGTTAACGCAATCGTTACTAATTAAGTATAAACTTGAATTAAAGCGAGTGAATATAGAAATGTGCTGACTTCGCGGGTTCACTAGAGAGCGATTATTTTCGGTCCGTGTGCATCTTTGAGGAACGAAACTACGAACTAACGGTGAAGGAAAACATCGTGAGGAAACCGGCATGTCCTAGAACCAAAAATTCGAAGACATGTGACATTCATCAACCCGCATTGGGCCCGCGTGGTGGATTACGGCCCATTCCCTCTCCTAGAGAGGAGGCCTGAGTCCCAACAGTGGGAACATTATAGAAGGCCGACTATGCTATGCATCTTTGAGGAAACGATCCAAACACTCGTAGTTGATTATTTTATACGTTAAGGCAACAGGCATAAAGTATAAATTCCGAAAACTGAGCTGCTCAAATGGGCTCGGCTTCCAGTCAAACCGGGTTCAGCTGAATACCAGTATTTTACGTGGAGTGACTGCCTGCCTGCCTGCCTGGTCTCGACATAGTCCTCTAGCAATAATAGGTTATTTAGTTTGTAGTTAGTTTTTAAGTTATTTCCTTTTAATTTTGTGTTTTGTGCGTCGCTTTCGGTGAAATAAACGTCTTTCTTCTTCTTCTTCTTCCGCAACACAGTAACAGGGTAACACGGTACTGCTTGGCAAGACTGGTGTCAGATTTACTGTCTTCTGACAATCCCTAACGACTGCCAAAGATTTACAAATGACAGCCGGGATCGACGGATTAACGTGTTTTCGATACGAAAGTCTATAGATTGGTATCTATGAAAGATCGACTCGTGCTGTTGCTATTATCGTGTCACAACTGTCGCCACTAACCATATTTATTTCTATCCCCAGCGGTCTGCGAAAGCATAAAGGACCCAGTAACCAAGGAGATCCTGCTCGACTACATCGACAACCACCGGTTTCATGACGACTCGGACATGATGCCGCCGCCCAAGCGCATGCGCCGATAACGGCCTCTGTACTTTGACGACACGTAATAAACGATGGCGCGATTGTCCGTGTTATTTCTTTGTTGAACATTAACTAGAGTTTTTATTTTGAGGTTGCAGGAAGTTTTATAACAATTCAGGGCCACTTTGGCTCGATTGCACCAAAAATTTAACTCGAGGTTAAATAAAAAGGATTTCATACTCAATGGCCCCTAGTTAGGAACTAACTGGGAGTTAAAAATATTACTTTAGTTGGTGCAAGCGGGCCTTAGTGGAATTACAAAAAAATAATGTTATAATAATCCCATTGATCAAACATTATACACTACATTTAAAAGAATAAAAATTCCAAACTATATAAACCACTTTTAGAACGAAGTTCCTTTACGCGGCTTGATTTGGAAGAAAATGTAACCTCACGTCATACTTTTGCCTTCAAATTTGTCGAAAGTATCGTACGGCACTTTGCGACAAATTTGAAAGCGCCCTAATACCCCTTCCATATGCGTTTTTCAATTTCTTTTAGTGTTTCTTTCAATAAGCAGGCATAAGCACACCGCGCGCTCTCTTTCTGTCTCTTTCTAGGTGTTCAAAACTGTGTCAGGAACTTCGTTCCTGAAGGGGGTGTCAAGGTCGTACACGTTTTTTTTTTTGTTAGCCTTTATGGCCCCACTGTTTTGCAACGAGTACACTCACATCACTAGTTCAACGAAATTCTTAGCTGGATTATGTTTTGTTGTTTCATTGTTTATCAAGTGATCAGACCCATCATTGTAGTTACTCTTGCGCGTACGCAGTAAAATAAATTGAAAAATCATGATGAAAATGTGACGACGGCATTGCGATAACCATAATAAAAGAGAAAGTGCTGCAAAGCGGTTCAGTGCATCAGGCATATCAAAATGTTTCATAATGGGGTGAACCTAAAACAGATTCTAAAGTAGAAGCTATAAGCATGACAATCGAGCTATCTCTTCACTCATTGTTGTTGTTAATACCAACTTAATAAATTAAGTTACTTAATTGTAATATTATAGTATAAGATCTTTTAATGTCAAGGGCTTATTCACAAGGCTTTGTTTTTTTGAATTCACATAATGTGATTTATATTTTTTGTGTAATATGGAATGTTACGTTGTATTAAACATTATGAAATAAAATGTATGGATAGTTAATTTATAAAAATCAAATTTTTATTTTCTGTGAGCTGAAGAAAAAGCGGAACAACGGATATGAACCTAATAAAAAGATATTCTGGAACAAACCCGTGTCGAACCATTATACAAAAACTCAATTTAAAATCCTAGAAATATAGAAGATCCACATACCTCATTTTCATTTCACTGGTTGGTAAAAAAACCTATAGTCCCCGTCACGAGAAGCTATAAATTTTGTAAACAAAGAACTTCTACTAAGCTACGTAGCGACAACAAATAATCCCAAAATCAATCAACTCGAAGTAACATACATGTAATACGGAAGTAACGAGCATTTTCACTTAGTAGGGTTATATTTTATCGATATAAAGAGCTGTCGTCTAATGTTTTGTGGTACAGGAACGCGTCTGACACTTGGAAAAAACATTTGAAACAATTGAATGTGTTTACAAAATTTATAGATTCTCGTGGCGGGGACTATATGTAACTCGATGATCAGCCCCAAGGCTATAAGAAATATAATGCAGGCAGCTATTCTGTTCAGGACTTCTAGGGTCTTTGGTTCGCCAAACCGAACCGTAAACGTACGCCTTATTCTGTTAGTAATTTGTATGAATAAGGGCTGATTTTTCAATCGTCTGGTAATTTTTAACTGAAGAATAAATATGGCTGTTTGATACATTTTCAATGCAAAAGCTGTCAAACCGCCATTTTTATTCCTCTGATATCATTTATCTGACTATTGAAAAATCGGCCCTTAATGCAAGAAAAGCGTACCTTATCCAGAAAATAATATAAGGTTTTGTTGTGATCTAAAATAAAAAAGAAATATTTAAACAAACAAGACTTTCTTTCTGATACGTTTCTAACACCTACAAGAATAAAAAAAAGCAGTAAAAACGTAACAAACTATATAATATAACGGTATCATATAACAGCCATAATAAATGTAAAAAAATAAAATACCCTTTCCAGTATAACAAGACAATAAAAAAATATTCTACAAATTGCTCTCAAGTTTATCAATATGCTGCCATTTCAAGTCTCCATCAACACTGGTACAAAGTATCTTCTTCTCTATGGTCAACTTCGTCAAATGGTGGTTAACATTGTACGCGGCTGCGGGCCACAATTGTTCAGGTGTGTCAGTATAAATGAGTTTAACTAAGTCCATCGCATTTAGTTGTGAATCCTTGTTCAACTTCAATGCTTTAAGTATTTGTGCCTCCCTTTGGTTCCTATGATTTATGTAGTATGTAATTATTTCAATCGGTTTCTGAAAATATTATGTATTAAATTATGTAAGACTAAAATTAATACATCACAATAGTTAACACTAAAAATGAGTAGATATGCTTCAATCCTTGCTATCTTTACTAATATTATAAATGTATAAGTAACTCTGTCTGTCTGTCGCTCTTTCACGCCAAAACTACTGAACCGATTTAAATGAAATTTGGTACACAGATAGTCTAGAGCCTGAGAAAGGACATAGGCTACTTTTTATCCCGGGAAGTATGTTCCCTAGGAACCACGCTAGCGAAGCCGCTGGCAGAAGCTAGTATTAGTTATAAAAAGCGTTTCCAAAAGTCTTTTATAATGCACACAGCAAAGGAGTGGAACTCTTTGCTTACAACTCTAATCTCTTCAAAGTTAGAGTGAACAAGCTCCTTCTGGGTATACTCGCTCCATTGTAGACTTTCTCTCTGTCATCTCTGACCTAGACTAGACTAGAGTCAAGAGCAAACCCATCTCAAATTTAAAAAAAAAATCATTCATTTCTGACAAGTATACATTTTAGTAATGCACCTAAAAACATACTTGTCAGGAACTTATTACTAAAGGCCAAAAAAAGAATAATTATAAAAAAATAACTACCTCCACAATATTGCCATGTCCTGGATAAATAACTTTTGGATTTAGATTAGAGATTTTGTGCAAACTCTTCATATAAGAGTGGAGATCTTCAAACACAGCAGTTCCTTCGCCCAAGATGCAGTCTCCACTGAACAGAGTATCTTCTTCTAAGAGGGTAAGCACCACATGGTCGGTGGTATGCCCTGGAGTATGATGGACCTTGACAGTGGCCCCTTCTACCTTAAACTCTTGGCCATCTGATAACCAGTTGATTGGAACATTAAGTGGTAGCTCATCAGGGTCATCATCTTCACTTCTTTCAAACTTCCATACCTTTGGCTCTTCTGAAATACATTCAAAATGGTTTCAGTAAATTACTGTTTTGAATATACAACGAAATTTATAAAAAGGGTATTACTCAAGTTTCTAGATTGTATATGTATATGCAAATGCATTGGAAGTGTAGTTAAAAAAAATGGGTAAATAGTAAGTTTAAGATGCAAATCTTCTGCCAGGGTCGCGGAATTTGATCGCAAGAGTCACTGTGGCCCTGGAACACAAAGGGCACAAGGAGGAGCAGGGAACAGTTTTAGTCAGGAAGAGTCTGACACTCCCTTCAGTTCCGCCCAGAGCGGGAGTCATTTGATGATTTCCCATCCTTAAAAAAACAAATTCAACCTAAAGAATTCTACTGCTAGCCATGAGACGTGTAAGTTACCCCAACAGGAAAGTGTCTCCTAGAGTGATATGAGTGGAACGTATATTTAGTGTGTAATCTGCTATAAATGTGCGCTACTTATAGAATTTGTGCGCCTTGCCGTTTTGTAAAAAAATGGAAAAAACGATTCCTGCTAGGGTAACGTTTTTCTAGCAGGAAAATTCTAAACGAATGATCGGAGAAAAATATTGTGCATGGGCAGAGAGCTTATATTTGTGCAAAAATGTGCCCCGAAAATATAATTTGTGTGTCTTCAGGTTTTTGAGATATAGCATTTCCTGCTGGAGTAACGTTTTGCAGAATCGTATATCTATAAAACCATCGTAAGTGCGCCTGTAGAATAAACGTACACGAGTAGCTCTTATATTGTGCGTATTTGTGTCAGAATTAGATTTCGGAAAATATTTATAACTTTCAAGTAATCGCACTTTCTCGAAAACCCGAAAAAAATCGTCGTAAATGAGAAAACGTATAAGCTCACTGAAAAATTTACTCGGTCCTTCTTGACGCTTTTAATAACCATTAAAAGTTTCAAAAGTGTACATGCATGCGTTATTGAATAATATTGCTAAAACTCAAAACGACGATGTCATAACTTTGACGGCAAAATATAAGAAACCGGCTCAACCCAAGATGTGTGGCTTTAAACCAAGATTTAGTGCTTTAAGTCAAAAATATATAGTGAAAATATTCAGCTTGGAATGTTTCGCATTAAGTAAATATAAACAAAAAACAAAACATGTAAACAACGGCTGGTTATCCGACCAAATACGAATGACTACAAAAAAGCGGTGGACTCATACATTACGGTGACCATCTTTATTGGACGTATTAAACCTTAGCGGTTGTCCGTACTGTCGCGTTCAAACGTTTGTAGGTAATTATACTATTATTCTAGACCTCAGAATGACTTCGCCTCAGGAGACCGCAAATCTTTCTATGCACTAAGTATAATTAGCGGTCTCGCGACGCAATGACGCTTGGCCCAAAGAATCGTATCTATATTAAATCAGAAGAATCGTATCTATATTAAATCAAAAGAATCAATAGAAATTATTTTTAACGTTATAAAGGTGTTTTTTGTCGGGGTTTTTTTTAATTTTTTAATTTAATTATTATTTCATGCTTTTTAACCTCTTCAGCACGAAGTGGAACCAATTGGTTCCACTTGAATCCCATTCCGTTGAGTCCGGGTGGAACCAATTGGTTCCACCAAACACAACTGATTTAAAACTTTATTTTTATGTAGAATCGCGTTTATTTTGGCTTCGGATCGATTTAACTCTATAGCTGATAATATTTTACAACCATAAACAAAGGCAGAAAAAATAATAACGAAGGCAAAATTATGAAAAATATATTTGAAATCACATCAAAGTCTACGGCGGGCGATTGAGACGTGCGTGCCTTTTTTGTGTGTTTGAGAGTTTTACGGAGAAATCATACAGTAAGTGGATGAATATTCATTTATAAGTGTTTTTAGCAACTTTGTGGATAGTTTTTTGCATAAAATATTGTCACAAAACTAGTTTTTTTTGAGCTAACAAAACAAAACAAATTTGTTCCCTCCTCTTGGTTATTTTGATATTTTACAATTATAGTGGCATATTTTAACGATTTATAATTTATAATGAGTCGATGAATATATAAGTAGTAATCTAGAAACATTTCTAATTGGAATCTGTTTGTTATCACTCTGATGATCGTTAACAAAATAGTGCATTTTGATTCATGAAAATGGCACCGCGCGGTATGAAGTTTGAGTTTGAATATTGCAAACATCCGATATAAAACTCGTAAAATAACATTGTAATTAGATTACTTGTCTTTTCATGAGCTAGTTCCCAAAATTTCGTGTAAATTGGTCCAACAGTTTTTTCACAAATCAATATAATACAACACAAAGCTACTTTCAACAAGTTCGTCTCATTACAATACGAAATGTTTATATTTAGACTTGTAATAAGAATCATGTTTACATTGTATTTCGTAGCGTCGTGTTCCAAGAACCCATAACCGTTTCAAGTGGGTCACTAGGCGCTGTAGAACGCCCGCAATATGGGTTTTTTGTGGGCGGTGTAATCTGACACTGCGATAAGCGCGCGCCCGCCACGTCACTTTCGTACGTCACGGAGTTAGTACAACAAACGTTCGGGACTCAAAGGTTAAACTTATATTCATTTCGTTAGTTAATATTCCTCATTCCCTTTCAATATAGTATACATGTACATTATTCTACTAGTCAAGCCCTTTCATTTGATACCCATATTGAGGGATATGTGAAAAAATAAATGTAAATAATATGTCATTTGCCATTTTGTGGCGGCGGCCATCTTGGACCGATTTTGATCAAACATAGCTAAGAACATTCCCGACATATTCACCTTTCAAATACAAAAATCTAAATCAAAATCGGTTCATCCGTTACGTTCGGGAGCTACGATGCTACAGACAGACAAAGACACACACAGACACGTCAAACTTATAACACCCCGTCGTTTTTGCGTCGGGGGTTAAAAATATTCAGCTTGGAATGTCTCGCATTAAGTAAATATAAACAAAAAACAAAACTTGTAAACAACGGCTGGCTATCCGACCAAATTCGAATGACTACAAAAAAGCGGCGGACTCATACATAGCGGTGACCTTCTTAACTTTACTCACGAATCGGTAAAACGTGTTGTGCCCGAGTACACTGAAGTAGAAAAGTGTAGTGCTTAGCCATAAGCCCCTCAAAGGAAGAAAAAAAGTAGGTGCTATAAAGAACAAAACTACGAATGGTGATTGTTTTTAAAAAAATCATTGATTTTAAAATTATGAAAAAAATATAATTAAAATCCCTACAGTAAGCCCTTTCATTTGATATGTCACACGATATTGTTCAAAAAACTTTTTTTTAATTTTCTAGTTTGGCCCCCAAAAGTGACCCCCATACTAAAAAAATATAATTTACGTAACGCGTTCGTATTTGGGTCATAAAAGTCCATATGTGTACCAAATTTCAACAGAATCGGTCCAGTGGATCCGGAGAAAACAGGCTGTGACAGACGGACAGACAGACAGACAGACTGACAGACAGACAGACACCCGAGTGATCCTATAAGGGTTCCTTTTTTTTTCGGAACCCTAAAAATATTTATATAGATCAAGAAATGTGTGTAAAAGAGCCTGCAGATACATTTTAATAACAAAAAGCTAATTAACACAACAGTTAAGAAGACATGAAGTATCTAAATACATTTATTTAAGCCGTAGGTTAGATAAATTAATGAAAGTTTTTAATCATCAATACAAGATCCCTTTTTACGCCTCGCCACCGCAGACGTTAGACTTACCTTCTAGCCCCGCGCCATCCACTGACATCACGTCGCAAGGAGGCGCTAGGTGTCTAGCTAGGAGAATGCGAGATAGCTAGGAAGCGTACGGTATTAGTGGGACAGAGACAGATACATAAACGTCGCTCTATCATCAATTATGCAAAATGCTTTTTTTACTAGGAAGTGCGTTTGGGTTATTATCTGTTGGTAAACAGTTGTAATTATGACGCCAAGGACACCTTTGAGTCACGCGGTTGCACTGTGACTGTTTGTTTACAATTTTTTTTAAGTTGGTTGTAAGTGGCGTAGTAATTATATTTTTGGACATTTTAACAACTTTAACCCATATACTACCGGGTTAAGTCGCAACTTGAAAAATAAAGCAGCAATTTAATTATGGGTCAATGTAATGAGCTCAAAAACTCAATTTACAGTAGTAATATTTTACGACATTATTTTGTAGTGCTGAGCTCTCACAACGTGACGCACGTCGACCTAGCAACATGATTCGCCACGCACTGAATTTGTGGACGAATGCGAGGGTGATTATAGACGTGGAATTTTAACGGTCGCATTTTTATTATAATAAAAATAACACATATTTTAAAAAAGAAACAACACCAAATTATTTTCGTTTGTATTGCAATGCAGTTTTTTTTTAAAATAAGGTGTAAAATAGTTTCATCTCAACGATTTGGTGATTTTTTTCTTATTATGTGATACCGATACATAAATTCTGGCTAAACCAAATAACGTACCATATCATGTAGATAGTAATGTAAATGATATGGTACGACATGAGTGGTGGTCTATATGATATGGTACGTAATTTGGTTTTATTATCCTATTTTTTTTTTTCAGATGTAATTTCTCCGTAATTGCCGACGAAAAACTGCTTCATCTGCACGCTGTTTTTAGCTTTTTTCGAGAGAGCGGCCTTAAGGGGTGGAATTCCCAACCAGAGTCTGTTTCCTGATAGCTACAACCCGGGAGCCTTTAAGTCATAGAGTGAATAGGTTACTTCTAGGCAAGCATACTCCATCTCATCGTCGATCACATCATAGCTTATCATCAAGTGAGATAGTGGTCAAGCGTGTGCCTACAAAATATTAAAAAAAAAAATTGGTTCAATAGAAATTAGTAGAGTAAAGCAAACTAGTAGAGTCAAAAACTCATTCGTACATAAATTCAAACTATGCTGCTCGTAAAACGGACTTATTGCATTTATAACGATTAGTCTTGGTTGTTACGACCAAATAATTAAAATCACGAGGTTGGGAATTGCCTTTTGGGACGTTACTATTGTATGTTATGCTAAAGGGAAAGGTATTCAACTTGACTTCGTTAAGTAAAAGTCATTCTGAGGTCTAGAATAATAGTATAATTGCCTACAAACGTTTGAACGCGACTGTACGGACAACCGCTTAGGTTTAATACGTCCAATAAAGATGGTCACCGTAATGTATGAGTCCACCGCTTTTTTGTAGTCATTCGTATTTGGTCGGATAACCAGTCGTTGTTTACATGTTTTGTTTTTTTTTTATATTTACTTAATGCGAAACATTCCAAGCTGAATATTTTCACTATATATTTTTGACTTAAAGCACTAAATCTTGGTTTAAAGCCACACATCTTGGGTTGAGCCGGTTTCTTATATTTTGCCGTCAAAGTTATGATACCGTTGTTTTAATTTTTAGCAATATTATTCAATAACGCATGCATGTACACTTTTGAAACTTTTAATGGTTATTAAAAGCGTCAAGAAGGACCGAGTAAATTTTTCAGTGAGCTTATACGTTTTCTCATTTACGACGATTTTTTTCGGGTTTTCGAGAAAGTGCGTTTACTTGAAAGTTATAAATATTTTCCGAAATCTAATTCTGACACAAATACGCACAATATAAGAGCTACTCGTGTACGTTTATTCTACAGGCGCACATACGATGGTTTTATAGATATACGATTCTGCAAAACGTTACTCCAGCAGGAAATGCTATATCTCGAAAACCTGAAGACACACAAATTATATTTTACGTTCCACTCATACGTTCACTCACCACTCACACACGGACACACTCACTCGTTCATTACTCTAGGAGACACTTTCCTGTTTGGGTAACCTACACCCATGGGTGTAGGTTACCCAAACAGGTGGTGGTGAGCTTGGCTTGGCTTGGTTGGGCTCACCACATACATTAAATGAGTATTGGTATTCAAATTACTGTTCCATTCCAATTCCCAAGTAATAAACGCAATGGTAACAATTTCTTACTAGCTATTGTGCCATAAAGATCCTCCACTCCACCAAGATGGTCATGATGCCAATGAGTGACAATAATATGCTCAATGTTCGCTTGTTCCGACATCAACACCTGGGCCAAGTTATTTTGGTAATCAGGCACATTTCTATCACCAGTGTCTATAAGGATCCGGCTGAAAAACAAAAAAAAAGTAATTTAAAACGTGAAACATAAGTGGAAGGATTGTGGGAAGCCTTTGATGAGTGATTGGGACAGCTTAATCAGTAAAAAAGGGTGTACCCTTGTTTCGCAGACAGAAATTTCATAGAATTTCGTTTTGCAGAAAATGTTTCACATAATATTTGGTCCTTGTAATTTTATGTCGAATATTATTTTTCAAAGACTTTTTGAATGCAACCTGTTTCACAGAAACATAATTCAATGAATTTCATGATCTCATTTTTTTATTTAACAAACATCAAACAGCAGAATTATTTTTAACGAATATTGTTCGCCCGGTGTATTTTTCCATGGTATTTTATATTTCAGTACAAATGTAATTATAATTAAATATTAATGTTTTTAATATCGATGCCTTAGTTCACAAATGCACTAACTACAAAATTTTCAATTTTTCCTTTTTGAATGCCAATCACATGTACATTTGCAATATCTGCTCATACTTTTTAGCAGTGTATTATGTGTTGGTAGTACAAAAACATCAAGAAAGTTTGATGTACATTTTTAAAGGGGTTTGACAATTTTTGAAGTGCACAAATGCATTAGATCGTTTTGAGTTATATTCCCAGTGTACATCATTGTGTACATGTGAAATAAATAGAAAAGCGGAAGTAAACTAAGCCCACTTAATTCAATGTTTATTACGTACCTACTGTAAATACTTACTCTACCTCAAGGCGGTGTGGAAACTAGTTATTCAGCGAAAACGCGTGTTGAATTACACTTTGCGGCGCTCGTACGCCGAAACTATTATTTTTTACGAAAAAGTTGTTGCGACAAATGGTAGGAATTTTTTTTTGTTTAATTTTGTACAAAATGTTGTTTTTATCGTAGAATGAGTCGAAAAGGAGATATCGTCAAAAAACTTATTTTTCCAATATGACGAGGTGGCAGAGTACGGAGACTAGAAACAGGTCAAAGTATTTCTTCGGCAGGAATTGTAAGCGCTCAAGATTCGCTAATACCAGGAGACCAGAAACACATCGAATCTTTTTCGGGGATGGAATTATGAGCGCTAAAGATTCACAAGTAGATACTAAAAGACCACAAACATGTCGAAGCTTTTTCGGGGATGCAATTTTGAGCGCTAAAGATTCACAATTCCAAGAAGACCAAGAAACATTTCAAAGTATTTCCAGGGCAGAAATTATGAGCACTAAAGATTTGCAAGTACCTTTCTGGAGTTGGTCAAAGTATTTTTGGGCTGGAATTGAGAGCGCTAAAGATTAAGAAGTACCAAAAGATAAGAGATGTGTCAAAGTATTTCCGGAGCTGGAATATGAGCGCCAAAGATTCAAAATTACCGGGATACCAGAAACATATCAAGTATTTTCGGGGCTAGAATTGTAAATTGCCAAGATTCACACGCGGCCAGCTTGGAAATTACTGAAACGTCGGAGCAGGCGAATTATTGGCTACAACAACTGAGCCCACCCAGTAAGCAACTGAGATACCAGTACGATTAAACATTTTTATTTTATCTCTGGAACCAGTACGTCTACCATGAGTTTTATCAATCTATACTCGCTAGCGACTGTAGTTAAAAACATGTATGAAAACTTTAAAAAAGCAAGTTTCTAATTTGTTTGTTTAGTTGTTAACTAAAGTTTTACTTGCAACTTGCTTGCTTCTTAGTAAACAACTAAAAATAATAATTAGAATCTTGATTTTTTCTAAGTTTTCATACATTTTTTTAACTACAGTCGCTAGCGAGTATAGATTGATAAAACTCATGGTAGACGTACAGCTCTAAAGTTTACGCTGACGAAGTTACGGGTAGAAGCTAGTTAGTAATCTGAAACTGAAGACAGAATTTATTCATTTTCTTATTTGTAATGATTCAGAAAACAATTGTTTTGGGAAATAACTAAAGATTGATGGTCCTTTTAATATTTTTATTGTGAGTTCGAAAAATATTTTGTTTGATTGTAGTTTGAAAAACTGTTTTTTAATAAAAATAAACATTTTGAATATGGATCACTGGTATCTTATATGTTCTATTTAATGCAATACCCATACATATTATTATTTTTCTTCTTGAACTTTCAACCAGTCTGGTAATGCTGTTAAATATTTTTGAGTTTTTCACTAAATGCCTGTCAACATAATCAATCTTAGTGCACAAATGTATTAAATGGGGGTTTTATATATATTTAGCCATTTTGAAAAGGTTACGTATGTACCAATATTGCAATATTGAGATATGATGGAGTTAAAGGTCTAGTCTTAGGAATAGATGCATTTTTGTTTTGTTATCTTACTTGGTTTTTGTACTATTCTTGTTTAAACTTTAAAAAACTTTAAAGCTCTCTCCTCAAAAATGTAATTTTTGTAGTTAGTGCAATTGTGAAATGAGGCATCAATATATTATGTCCATGGCATATTAAGATGGCAGAATTGTATTCGGAGTAATTTTATTACACATATTGTCATTTCTATAAAATAGCATTTTAACCTTAAATTAAAATATGATTTCAAAAAATCAATGTGTGCTAAAAAATTTGTGACAGAAACGAATCGCTGTAAAACCGACCCCTGCCCTATCCCTAGAGTGTAATTTAAGCCCGCGTAGGCGCAGAGATGGTTTTAACGCACACCACCGCAGCTTCGGCTAGCTGGCCGGCTCGGCCGGCCAGCCTCAGCCGCCTCGGCGGGCGTTATAACACCTGTTCCTCAGCTCGCGGGCCGCCTCGCCGGAGCCCCGTAGTGCCGGAGCCGTGACAGAAACCATGCCTGCTGCATGTTGTATGCTCGCCTGAATACTGTATGCTTGCTTGCATTCTGCATGTTGCATGCTCGTTTGCGTGCTACATGCTTGCTAGCAGCATGTTGCATGCCGCATGCTTGCTGTGCCCATGTTGCATACCGCATGCTTGCTGTGCCCATGTTGCATACCGCATGCTTGCTGCATGTTGCATGCTCGCCTGCATACTGCATGCTTGCTTGCATTCTGCATGTTGCATGCTCGTTTACATGCTGCATGCCGCATGCTTGCTGCATTCATGGTGTATCCTTGTTTGCATAGTTTTGTCTTTTATTCTCATGGCTATTTTCCACTGTTGCCGCTTCGCGGGGTTCCGTCGAGTGGGTCCGAATGAGGGTATGCATTTTGTCAAAAGTTTAGAAACTGTCACTCAATATTTTTTTTTTCTTTGGTAACAAGTTTTATATTAACTAATCAATATGGGGATAAAGAATATTTGATTTGTTATTCTACGATATAATGAATATCGAAACAAAGTTTATTTGTAACAAAAATCTATAATTTAAATTTATTCAAAGTAAGTATTCTGCGTATTGGTTATTCCATGAAATGATAACACAAGAAAAAAATTATGTGAAACGAAATTCTATGAAACTGTCTTCTATAAACAAAGTACAACCATAAAAAAGTATACAATGGTCAATTAGTTAGCATTAAATATTTATTTCTATTCCACAAACTAAATATAGTAAATTATCATTATTTTGATGCACTCTTTGTGGGAGATTTTTGAAAATTGTGTGTGGACTAACAAATAACCTTTGGTAAAACAACAAAAAATAGAAATTAAAGTAAAAGTTATGATTACAAAACATAGAGGGACAATATTCAGGGGCAAGGTCAACAATAATTAATTTGCTTATAGAAGCTAACTACTAAACATTTAAGTACTCACTTCTTTCCACTTCCTAACAGATATGTGTTGGTGCCTTGAAGAGTCATAATGCCAGGGTTACATCCTAGAATCCTAAGCACCCTACTTGTAAGCCTTGACACCGCTGGAATAACATCTGCCATGGTTGACTATAGTTTATAACTTTAAAAAATGTGATGAAGAAGATAATTCTTCAGCAGTTTATTGATGGCACTACACAAAAATGTTTCGAAATAACAAAAAAATATTGTTTTTATGGGCCGTTGTCAACTGGTTGAGTCTCAAAAGTATCTGTAATTGTGTCTATTTACATAATTGGCTTTAATAAAAATAATATTCGTTCAAATGGAGAATAAGTAGCTATTTACGAGAACTATACTACTGCAAAAAGTTATAAAATAAATACAAACTGTAAGGCAGAATGGAAGATTGAAATAAATAAAATATCTATCATTCAAGTCTCCTCAGAAGGTTCACTAACCAAATAATACCATTTTGTTTGTATAATATTAGGTCAAAAAGGATATGCTTGTAACCAATACAGAATACTGTTTATATATATAAAATAATGTTATGCAAAATGGTGCAAAGTTAATGAATAGTTCATTTGCATAAAAACAGATATAAAATTAGACTTTTACGAATTCTGAAATCGAATCGGTGGACTTGGACTTTGACAGAGTGTTTATCTTACAATTGTCTATCTATTTTTTAAATTTATTTTTATCTAAATACTTTTTCAATATTACAACGCCACAAAAGACAATTTTCTGTCTGAAGCACCACAAACACACACTGGTGTAAATACCACGAAAATACTCTAATAGCTCTAGAATAATCGTGAAAAATATCTATAAACTAATATCTATCAATCGCATATCAACTATGTAAAAAAAGAAAAACATCAATTTTGAAACAGAAACACAGATCAAATTCTAGAGGTGAGGCGTATATACTGGACTAGATCCAGGTACTAGGTATTTGAAGAGACTAGGTCGCACCTATTCCAATTATAAAAATACTCGATCCACCTAGTCTCTATAAAGTCTCACCGTGCGTACGCGGCGCACGACACACGCGCGGCCTGCCCGATTCGAACAATGTAGTTACCAGTGCGGCGTAGCGAGATGGCGAGTCTGCTTTGCCGCTCACACGTGTTTGCCTAAATCATTCGTGAATCGTGTGTCAGCCATTTGAGTTTGAACCATATTTTCAATAGATAAAGCGACACGCAATCGTGTTCCGCAAGTATATATACTGTCCTTTTTTAATTACACTATGCCGCAGTCTTTCCATCTTTGTCTGCCAATACTTGACACTAGGTAGGTACTTGCAAATACTCGATGCTTAAGAAGACTTTGGACTAGGACTAGATGCAATGTGCAGTCAAGTCTCAAGTGCGGACTCGAGCGAATATGATCTCGGAGGACGCCCCGCCGCCCGTCTTGACGTTTTGTGATATTCTACCTACTCGAAGCCGCAGTCTGATACGCGATAGTTTGGTTAAAAAACTTTTGATTTTATTTTGTACAACGATTTTAATTTATTGTTTTAAAAAAGGGTCCCCAAAGGCATTAGTATCGCTTGGGATCATTTTACGGTAAAAGGGCAACAAAAGCATGAAGGGAAGATTACAATTCATTACTACTACGTACGGTGCGCAAAGCCCAAGCAAACTTTAAAGTATGCGTACTAGGTCAGACTAGGTGGAATAGGTATATGGATCGAGTATTTGTACGGACTAGGAATAGGTACACCTAGTATGACTCATCTCTATCAAATTCAACAAAAGTTGAGTTGACTACGTTGACACTTCACAGAGCACAGTGCAGCGTGAAGTCGATAAAAATGTCGATTTATGGTATCAATATAGTTTCATATTTTTTGTTTATAAGTTTTAGTCCTGTTTACAAATTCAAGCGTTTTATTTATATTAGATGAATACATGTACGAATCCAATCTCTTGAATGTGATTAAAGAAGGTGATTTTTTTGGGTTCCGTACCTGAATGGTCGCCGATTACTAAACCTCCGCTATATATCCGCCCGTCCGTCCGTCCGTCCGTCTGTTAACGGGCTGTGTCTCAAGAACCGTAATAGGAAGACAGTTAAAATTTTCACAGGGTGTGTTCACAGGGTGGGTTCTATTGCCGCTATAACAACATATAATAACAATTTATAAAAATATATAAACGGGCTTCCATACAAGAAACTTGTTTTTTTCGGCCAAATGTGAGTCGGACTCGCGTATGATTGGTTCCGTTGGTTACCCTTTTTAAAAAAAGCATTGGATTAAGGCAAAAATATCGAATCGATCTGCACCGTTTCTTTTCATTGCGCTTTGCACCGTGAGTCCGCTCACTTTACTTATGAGGATTCACAAGGGGACAACACATTCTTTGATGGCTTTTAATTTACTAAAAATTTTAAATAACGCGGTGCCCAATGAAACTTATAAAGTCACTATGATATATGAATAAAAATGTAACTCTGGACTGCTAGGTTGATTGAAGCGATTCAGACGCGCTCTTTTTTTGTTGTTGTTCCATATGCCCGCGCTCTTGACAATAAGCGGTGGATGAGGCCTATGTTGGCGCGAGTGAGCCCAGATCAAAGAGTATAGTAATAAGCCCAGATGATGCCTGTTCATTTTTCCAGCGAGTTGTCTAAATTATGCTGCCTTCAAACGCTTGACAAACAGTGGCAAACAGCGAACACCAAACAACAAACACGAACGTGTGGATAGGTGTTTGCTGTTTGCGTATGTGTTTGGAAAGTGTTTGGCAGTGATCGGCATCGGTGTCGGTTTTTGTGCACAAATCAAAGGGTTTTCGACAAACGTGTTTGCGATGTATCCACACGCTTGTTCAGTTCTATTCTGCCGTCATAAGAGAAAGGACGTATCTACATAAAACGAATTAACCGATTTCCGACTTTTATAAAACAACGTAAGGTCGGAAGTCGATTACTTTGTTTTGTATAGATACGTTATTTTTTTTTTACTGCGGTAGTACTATTAACCCGAAAGTAATCCGGAATATACTAGCACGTTCGCCAAGCATGTGGATGCCGTGTTTGTGGTCGGTGTTCGGGACGTGTTCGGTGTTTGTCCTGTTTGTGGCAAATACCAAGCGTGTGGAGGCAGCATTACCTGCGCCGCCTGCGCGTTGTCCTAGCGATACAAAACTCATTATGAATGAAAGCGGGAAAGTCAGTTGACGCCATTGATGAAGTTGCCCGTTGGTCTGTCCTGTGATCCTGTCCTTCACATGAAGCACCGTCGCATCGTCGTTGAATGCGAATTTCCCGCTCCACATCGAGTCAATAAAAATAAGTACCTAATGATTATACGATGTTAAAAAAAGGTCTATGGAATTTGTCTATTGACTGACTGTTTGACTTTGACACATTCGTATTGACATCTCCAGAAAAATGGCTGGTGTGCTGGCGAGAGTAATTCAAAGGACAAAACCACAATTGGGTACATAATTGGTATCATAATACGCCCCATATTATTTAATCTTAATTCATAGATTGAGTTCCTAATACAATAAAAGTCTTATCAAGTACACAAGTAATTGTTGTTGTTGGGGTGCGTAGTGTGTGACTTACATAATTTTTACGTCTCGTTTTAGGCATTGTTGGCCCGCTGGTGACCATCAGCAGCAGCAATGTGCCAGTTCGTTACCAAGGTACGCAGCAACAGCCAGTGGGCAAGGAAAGGGGCGGACCTTTGGCGGACGCCGACAGAATCTTCACGAACCTGTATGGCCGACATGACTGGAGACTCAAGGGTGCGCTGGCACGCGGCGACTGGTACAAGACCAAGGAAATATTGTTGAAGGGCTCTGACTGGATTGTCAGTGAGTACCATTCCTTATAACTACACCTGAATATTGGTGGGCTTCTTTCTTTTGGGAAAGTATTTAGAAGATAATAATATTGTGCAACTGACCTACAAAAAAGAAAGCACTAATGATCTGAATGTAGCTCAAAAGAATTTAATTTATTAAAACACTAATTAAAAGTGTGCAGCATGTCCTGTCACTGTCACCAACACTGTGACATTTATGCACATCAAAGATCTAGAGACCCCTGGTGACGCCTACATTGGATACGGACAGCACAACCCGTTCCTAACTAATACTAGACTAGGTGGAATCAACTATTTACCTAAAAAAAGACAGGAGTCGGCTGCTCAGCAAGCGAACAACCGCTCCACATCCCCATAAATTGTTATTAGCTGTAAATAGGATAGGACAATGTAAAACAGCATTATAAGCTTACAGCACACACTACACATCACTTATACAGATCTCTTTTAGACAAACATAGGTAGACTTAGCTGACACACCCACAGGCTGAATACACCACTAACCTGTAGACATAATGTAACATATGAACTAGGGAAATAACCATCTTTCTATTCTATTTTTAACCCCCGATCAAAACAGAGGGGTGTTATAAGTTTGACCGCTATGTGTGTCTGTCTGTGGTACCGTAGCTCTTAAATGGGTGAACCGATTTGGATGCGGTTTTTTTTATTTGAAAGCAGGTTTTCCAGCGATGGTTCTTCGACAAGTTTTAGATCATCAGCTCTTTTCTAGTTGATGAAGGCATTTAACCAGCTTTAATGGGTCAGATCGAGGCAAAATTTGGCATTATGTTACTTCAATGCAATGTGCAAAAACATGGTAATATTGACCCGATACTGTAGCATAACCTGAGCTCAGCAGAATACCCAACTCCTCACCAAGTTACAGCAGAGGTTTCGTGTTTGAACTCACTGGAATGGTTTCAATGGACAGATTATATTTAGATCAGTAACCTTAACCTGATGCTGAAGAATGTCCTGAAATCTGCAAGATACCAACTCCTCACTTACAGCAGACCTTCCGTTTTCGTATTCATTTAAATGGTCGTAATAAATATTAATAGATTGTGATCAGGGGCTGATAATGAAGCAGAAAAGAGAATAAGTATTCACATTGGTGAGAGATGCAAAGCTACTTTCCAAGCTTGTAGGATGTACTGCCGTTTAGGTGAGTGTTGATCATATGTGGATCGATGGAGAGGGAGAGGAAGGCCAAAAAAAGATGGATGGATTGTGTGATGAGCAATATGTAAGAAAAGGGACAGTGATAGCGTGACAAAGGTGAGTGATAGCGTGATGGCTGTTAAGACAGAATGGAATTAAAAAACGTGTTGCGCCGACCCCAAGTAGCATGGAATAAGGGCAGGAAGATGATGATGAATTTAAAACCCCTGACTAAAAAATAACTTTAAAAAGTGAAAAATAATACGTATTGGTCCTTTTAATTTAATATAGGTACGATTCTTTGGGCCAAGCGTCATCGCGTCGGGGGACCTCTAATAATATAAAGGTACTTAACAAATACAAAAATTTGCGGTCTCCCGAGGCGAAGACGCTTGGCCCAAAGAATCTTACCTATATTTAAAAGGATCAATACGTATTATTTTTCACTTTTAAAGTTATTTTTTAGACAAGGGTTTTTTAAATTTATAATTTAATTTTTATATTTAAAGTGCAATCAATCAAAAATTTACAGATGAAATGAAAACATCTGGTATTCGTGGTCGTGGCGGTGCTGGTTTCCCTGCCGGCATGAAATGGTCATTCATGAAGAAGCCCTCGGACGGACGGCCCCACTACCTCGTAGTTAACGCTGATGAAGGAGAACCTGGCACCTGCAAGGACAGGGAGATCATGAGGCATGACCCTCATAAGTTGGTGGAAGGCTGCCTTATTGCCGGTCGGGCTATCAACGCCATTGCCGCCTATATCTATATTAGAGGAGAGTTTTATAATGAGGCCAGTAATCTGCAGGTGGCCATTGCTGAGGTAAGATAACATATATTAGTTTTTTATTAAACACTGATTTTAGTGATCATAAAAAGCTGCTTTTTAGTAGTATAATTCAAACCTTGTGTACTACACACTTGCTCTATGTGCTCAAATACTGCTTGGAAGCCAACCCCAATATAGTTGGGAAAAGGCTAGGCAGATAATGTAAATCCAAACAAAGCCCATAATTATGCAAATCAACTTTCAGAATGCTCTTTATTGGTGTTTCAAAACAAGTTGCCACCTTGTTGAATATCTGGTAACATATTTGTTTTGTTCTCTTGTATAATCTTGAAACAATCTTTTATGATGGATGGTAATCTTGTACAGTATGGAGCTGCTGACTCCTGACTGGTTTCATTACGTAGATCTTGGGATGCTTTCAAAGAAGTCAAAGAAGTCCATTTGTGCACCAAATTTCTACAGAATCGGTCCAGTGGATCCGGGGAAAACTGGCTGTGACAGATGGACAGACAGACAGACACCAGAGTGATCCTATAAGGGTTCCGTTTTTTTTTCGGAACCCTAAAAATGTGACGCAGACTAAGTTGCGCGGGTCAGCTAGTTAACAATAACATTTTCTTCAATCTCAGGCCTACCAAGCTGGCCTTCTGGGCAAGAACGCGTGTGGTTCTGGATATTCGTTCGACGTGTACGTCCACCGCGGCGCCGGCGCGTACATTTGCGGCGAGGAGACCGCGCTCATCGAGTCTATTGAGGGCAAACAAGGCAAGCCCCGCCTGAAGCCCCCCTTCCCCGCTGACATCGGCCTTTTCGGATGCCCCACTACCGTCAACAATGTGGAGACTATTTCTGTTTCGCCGGTAAGTGTCTGAGGAGCATAGTTTGTTACTAGCACATTTTGGAGGATTTGGAAAGAAAAGTGGTTAATTCAAAGACAAAAAATACATTAAACTAGAAAAAAAAAAACGACTCAAAATATACAAAGCATTTTATTTCAAATAAGGTATTTACGGACACTTTTGAAATGTCAAGGTTGGTCAGTCAAAAACATGAAGCTATTTGCACGTTCCAAAGCGTAGATCTCTATGAAGAAGAACATGCGAAAAAGTAATAGAAAAATCTAATAGTTATTTACTTTCCTTAAAAATAACTTTAATTTCGGAAGTCGGTTTCAAAAAACAAAATAACCAAAAACACCGACTTCCGAAATTAAAGTTATTTTATACTTTGGAGTGTTTGTTTCTGGAAGTCGGTTATATATTTTTTATTCAAGAATTTACTCCTGAGATGGAGCCGTTTCAATTTTACACCATCTTGAGGTTCAATCAACAGGAAATTAAATAACTATTAGATTTTTTGTAAAAAAGTATTTTATTTTTCACTTTTTAGTCGTACCTGCGTACCATTCACAGCGTACCGGCGTGATGTTATGTTATGCACTGGGGCCTATTTAATAAAAGTTACTTAGTGCTTTCGGTGTAAAGGTCTCGTCAATACGAATGAAATAAGCCCAAACACTTGGTAGTTCCTACATACCGATGTGGAGTTCCCTTGACTCTCTGTCGCCTCCATCATCAGGTCTGATCCAAACCTTCATTGTTTTGTAGTATCACCCGATATACACACGAATATCAAGTTTTTACCAGATGCGTGCGTACAATTTTCGAGAGTTGCCCTCGGCAACGGCAGGGTTTCCATCATCAGATCCTGACGTGGTGGCAATGGGACCACGTCAGGATCTGATGATGGCAGCATACTCATTCATATAAAAAAAAAATCATCGAAATCGGATCACAAACGACGAAGTCATGCGCGAAAACACATAAAAAAATATATATATCGTCGAATGGAAAACCTTTTTTTTGAAGTCGGTTAAAAAAAGATTTATGAAAATCAGTCAACTTTATGTGAAGAAATCGGTGAACATACATAATAAATTAAAAAAACAGAATTCCACTTTTTTATGTCGGTTAAAATTACTGGTAATCAGCTACATGCCAATAAATCAGTTCTAGTTTAACTCCGCTTCAAGTGACCTCTTTCTGTACAGACAATCTGCCGTCGCGGCGGCGCATGGTTCGCGTCGTTCGGGCGCACGCGCAACCATGGCACCAAGCTGTACAACATCTCCGGCCACGTCAAGACGCCCTGCACCGTGGAGGAGGAGATGAGCATCCCGCTCAGGGAGCTCATCGAGAGGCACGCCGGCGGCGTCATCGGAGGATGGGACAATCTCCTCGCTATCATCCCTGGAGGATCCTCTACCCCGCTTCTACCTAAACAGTGAGTGATCCTGGATTTATGGAAAATTAGCAGCCTGCGTCTATTTCGCACGGATATTTCAACTTGAAAAAATAGTGATATGTCTTCAGTATAGGTATTGCGTAAAAAAAATAGAGGGACCTTATAATATATTAATCACAGGACAGCTTTGGTATTTATTACATAAAATAATATTAATAGATAAATCAATAAATAAAAACAATTACAATTTACAAAAATAGACATGTCTTTATTAATTAAATACTAAGTGGTTGTCTGAGTCCGCCCATGTACCACTATAATACATAAAGTTTAAATAAATAAAGAAAACTCTGTTTTAATATTAAATTGAATACAGAAAACGTGAAAAGAATTCTGACAAGTGATTTATTTCAAGGGAGAAGATATAAATTTTGTTCTGCAAAGTTTAATCTATGCAAACACAAAAAAGTTAACAATAAAATTGATATTCTGTCTTTAAAAGTCCAGACATTCTAAAAAGGAAAGAAACGTTGTTTATAATATTATAGTATTCTGATGTGTTTTTTTTTAAAATACGTATTTACAATATTTGATGTACCTACATGTTACCTAAAGTTACTACTAAATCTAATAAAAGAAATCATTGGGCATTAAAAATTTCATCAACATCTGATGATTAACATTCCACCTTCCACAGCGTGTGCGACACCGTCCTAATGGACTTCGACGCGCTGGTAGCCGCACAGTCCGCGTTCGGCACCGCAGCCGTCATCGTGATGGACCGCTCCACCGACATCGTGAAGGCCATCGCGCGCCTCATCATGTTCTACAAGCACGAGTCGTGCGGCCAGTGCACGCCGTGCCGCGAGGGCGTCGGCTGGATGAATAAGATCATTTACAGGTGGGTTTCATGATATTTTTTTTTGGGTGGGTGGGTGCTCTTGACTCTAGTTTAAGTAAGTAAGGTAACAGAGACAGAATCTACGATGGAGCGAGCTTACCCAGAAGAAGCTTGTTCACTCTAACTTTGAAGAGATTAGGGTTGTATGCGTTCGGAAATACAGACACAGGCAGAAAGTTCCACTCCTTTGCTGTTAAAGACGTTTGGGAACGATTTTTATTTTATGAGCATTTTCGCTTATTTAAATTTCTGCGTAGAAGATGACGTCGTCCAAGTATCACCACTTGAAAAGAGAAAGAAAAGTAAAAAACATTAAAAAAAATATAACAGACTTCCAAAAAAAAACACTACAAAGTATAAAATAACTTTAATTTCGGAAGTCGGTGTTAGAAAACATAGAAACAAAAACACCTTATTTTATACTTTGTAGTGTATTTTTTTGGAGGTCGGTTAAATAAATAATAATAAATTTATTTATAAGGAGGAACGTAAAGGATCACGATAGAAGTCGATTCAGGACAACTTTGTCTTTATATCTATTCTTGATATTAAGAAAGTCAATAAGTGTATGTGGGTCAATTACCGTTATTGCACATTTATCTGGCGCCTACCATAGCGATCGATAGGGTCAAAAGATTCTGGACTGGCGATTGCGTACCGTAAAACGCAGCGTTGGCGCAGCGCAGGCTCCTACAAGGTGGACCGATAACCTAGTGAAGGCTGGTGATGTCGAGATGACATAGTAGGAATGCAGAATAAGCAGGGTAACGTCTATAATATTATCCATAGAACTGATCACTGGTTTATCGAGTATGCTAAGTTGATCTTCGCAGTGTGGTTTGATATTATGGAGAGAGGAATGTCTAGCAGTAGATGAATGCGATTATACAATAAGTATCAGTACAGAGGTTTATGTGGTACAGAGAGTAAAGTCCCGCAAACCTCCATTGAAAAGGGAGGATCCTCCGATCGGACGGTTGTTGTGTCCGGTGGGCAACTGCCCGGTAGTGACTGACATTCGGACTGTTGTATGTGTTCAAATCGCACGGAAAACTCTGGTACCGCGATGCAGGATATCGTAAGTAGTTTTCTGCTGGCGGGATAGGTAGCGTTGCGGTTATTTCTGTTGCGATGTATATTTAAAAAAAAAAACTTGAGAGGTGTCAAGGGACACCCGGATGGAACGAAGTTCGGAGAAGTAATTAGTGAAGGAATTGTATTTTTTTTTTAAGTTATAATAATATATTTTTTTATTATTAACAAATATAATGTAATATAAACTTAATCAGTAGGCTCAATTTTAGACCCTAAATACCTACCCTACCCACCGTACCTACCTTACCTACCCTGCCTACCCTGCCTATTCTGCTTACCCTGCACTCCCACCTACCCTGCCTATTCTGCCTACCCTGCCTATTCTGCCTACCCTGCCTACCCTGCCTACCCTGCCTACCCTGCGTACCCAGCTACCCTGCCTACCCACTTAACCCTGCCTATCCTGCCTATCCTGCCTACCCTGCCTACCCTGCCTACCCTGCCTACCTTACAAATATAATGTAAACAGAAATAGAAAGACGAAACGAAATTAACTGGCTTGCTTTCTATAAGAGAGAGAGAGAGAGACAGACAGAGAAACACGCGCACATCGCACGGCTTACAACTATAGCAAAAAGTGTCGTTACAACTTTTCGTGAGAAGTTTTTCCGTCTAGCCCCCTTTCACAACGCGCTATAAGGAACTTCGTTCCAAAACCAACGCACGTAACGTTGGTTTTTTGTGGCGGCATTGATTCTGCTATAACATAATAAACGCAATACCTTCGATGGGATCATTGAACTCATCATTAGGAACAAATTTCACTATTCCCAAAACTGATATCGCGAGAAGAAGATCCGACTGCCCCATTCATTTTTGCGTCCAACTCGACAAAATGTACTGAACAGCTGATTTTTTTTTCGCGATTATTGACTTTGTCCTTAGTAACTGTTGTTCATAATGATGATTCCGATGACACATTTTAAGGTAATGCGCTGATTATGTTGCACGTTGTATAGGTGGGTTAAATGAAATTTAGCTTAAATCAAATCAAATCAAATCGTATATTTCAAATAAACCATTTACAGGCACTTTTGAATTGTCAAGGTCGGTCAGTCCAAAAAGATGAAGCTATTTGCACGTTCCAAAGCGTAGATCTCTATGGAGAAGAACGTGCAAGAAACTCCACGGACACTCTTTTAATAAATAATAAATTGTTACAAATTTTTGTTTACATCAAGTTGAAATTATGCAAACATGTGAGAACGATGTAAAAGACGAGCAGGATAAAAGCGTCCGGGAAAAAAGAAACAATTCAAAGAAATATTTAAAATAAACCATGGCAACTGAGAAATGACCAGTCCCAACTGACAGCGCCCGTTCACGAACATGACGCATGCGCTAGCACCATTCGGCTCAACCATTTTGAAGGGAGCCAAATGATCCAACGCATACGCCACCATCAGCCAGACTTTTGTGTGAGCATGACACTCCCAACCGCCAGGGTACATTCAAGTCAAAAACAAACCTAAAACTGATAGCTATAGCTTAAGGTTAAGGTACACAGTACTCACACTTAAACTTAGACAGAAAATAGTTGACACAGTCTGAATAAGCACGGACACCTGCTATACTAACAGTAGAACAGCTGACCGTGCTCTTAAGTCTAGGTTGCGAATCGGTAAACTTAAGGTGGGACTAGGATGTCCTCGGGCTAGGTAGAGCGACGATTTTCACAGTTTGGCTGGGTAGCAACGGGATGGATAGTAGTTGCGGAAAAATGTTTTGCTATTGGTCCAGCAGTAACTAAGGCGGATCCCTGCAAAATAAGTCTTAGATTAAAATAAACTGTAGACATAATAACTTTTTTTCTTTGAAATATTTAATTTCTGTGTAACCCTGGCTTCGCATTGGTGCTATTTAATTTCCGGTGGATTTACAAAAGAAAATATTTTAATCAAAATACAAACCATGTTAATTACAACACAACAAAAAAAACAGCTATATTGGTGGGGCGTTTCTATTTTTTCACTACTTGGAAATCGAATTCTTGTTTTTGTATAAAAGATTGATTACCAGCATTTTCACAATCGTAAGTTACTGCTATAGTTCGATTCAAACTTAATGACGTCTATGAAGTTTTTGCCACGCAGTGCCCCAACCCTCATCCCCGCAATACGTTTGAATCTACCTGCTCATAACCGTCAATGTAAATCACGCCCGCGTTATATGATATTTATTTCATTGACATAAGTTTCAAATTGCAAATATTGACATGCTCTTGTGAAATACATATTCAAAGGATTACATTGGGATTAACCCAGAATTTAATGTTACCATGATGCCTAATATCTAGTGATATTAGGCATCAGTTCTTTTCACATTGTGGAATGCAAAAATTTTAAGTTATGACTAAGTCAATTAAGTGTACCATAGATGAATGGTAGACGTACTATAAAATGAGTTGTAGTATTTAATTGAGTAATATACCAATTAAATATTACAACTTATTGTAATGGTAATGTATAACGATTTCTGACAAGTAGAAAACTGCGGCCGAATTGTGTAACGTATTTCGGCAAATGCAATGCGATTTCTTTAGGGCCTGTCCGCACTGCAATATTTCATCACGCGATTTATATTCTCGCGCATTAAATTCCGTGATCGAAATTACATCTTGTACGCGCTGCGAATAAAATTTCGTTAGATTTTTGTCAATTTGATGCAGTTCCCGGCTGAGATTAACGTCTAAAATGATCATCTGACAGCGAAACGCGCGAATTTTATTTCGCAGTGCGGAAATACCTATAACTACTTGATACTTTACAAAACATTCGCGCGGAAATAATCCGCACCGCATCGCGTTCAATTTGCATCAAATCACATATTTTTTCTACCGCCAGTGCGGCTACTCGTATAGGATTGAATGTGTTACAGAATTGCGAGAAAAAAATCGCGCGGTGAAATATCGCAGTGCGGACAGGGCCTTGCGCGATTCCAATCTACGATAACAACTTCTTAATTGTGAAATGCGCCTAATGTCAAATCACATTCACAGTTTTTTTGACGCATTTAGGTTGTGGTTACATCACACAATTAGGCCACTGGTGACCTGTAATACACGCCTACTCATGCACCAGATATTCAGAGCAACAGTACTGTGTACATTCCAATGGATAAATTTTATCAACTAGACTCCATCCGAGTAGGTAGTTAACTAAAGGCAAACAATGTTGATATTTCTTTTTAGTTAATAACACGGTTCAAAAATAAAATGCAGCTGAAAATAAATTTAAATACAACAAAAACGATTACATAATCAATTAAACAATATATAATATCTATACTAATATATAAAGCTGAAGAGTTTGTTTGTTTGCTTGAACGCGCTAATCTCAGGAACTGCGGGTCAGATTTGAAGAATTCTTTCAGTGTTGGATAGTCCATTTATCGAGGAAGGCTATAGGCTATATATCATCACGCTAAGACCAACAGGAGCGGAGCAGTAATGAAAATTGTGACGCAGGCGACGTTGCGCGGGTCCGCTAGTAATATATATAACTAGATGACCCGCCGATTTTTCAAATCCGACCCGTAGTTCCTGAGACTAGCGCGTTCAAGCAAACAAACAAACAAACAAACTCTTCAGCTTTATATTTTAGTATAGATAAGCTATAATAAGCTTTTATGTAAAAAGACATGTCAAAATGTCAATATTTTGTTTACCTTTAACTACCTACTCGGATGGAGTACAGTGACCCGCCGCGCCTCGCACTTAGGCACAATTTAATTTCCGGTGTCTTTCCCAAAACAAAGTCATACCTACACGAGGTACTCGTATGTACCATGACTGCTATAATTATTATAACTGATTTTTTTTTTTGTTTACAGAATGGTCGACGGAAACGCGTCACCCAAAGAAATTGACATGCTGTGGGAGATCTCCAAACAAATTGAAGGTAAATATTAAACCCTGGGATTCTGAAAAGAAATCGTCGACGCGTTACAAATTAAATGCAAATCAAGTTATACGATTGGCGGTCGAAATTTTATCCGACATTTCTGTTTTCCGTTTTTTATTAATAGTTGCCAAATTTGTACACTAGGACTCTGTTGACAGCGATTTATCGGTCAATTTTAAGCATTTTGTGAGAGGTCTAGTGCTTATACGGTTAATAAATCATCAAAAAGGAAAACATAGGGACACAGTATACATCCTTCTTATTTAGTTTGTGAAATATCTCGTAAATCGGTTCAATATTGGAGGAGAAAACAGTCGAGAGCCAAACCTCGAATTATGACTTTTTGCGAAAATTTTCGTTCTAGAAAGTTCTAGAGCGATACCCTCATTTTCATGATTACAATAGTGGTGCAACAATTTTGCAATAATATTTTATTTGCCTTGCTGGCAACACTGCATGCAGTCTGAGTGTGACGTCACGACACGTGTACTATTATTTCATCATATTATGTTATACAGTGCGTTCGCAGTTATTTTACCTGGATTATAACATGTTAAAATCATAGTGACCTCTATTTCATTACAATAAGGTTGCTAACGGGTTGCTGTCAAAGGTAAAATAATGGATTGGACTAATAAGAAATATTTGATTAGTCCTTAAATTAGCGAGCAGGATTCCAATACAGCAATGGATTTTTTGAATCCAAATTCTCAAAGGTATTTCGATACTGTCAGAAATAAACATGTATGCACACTTATTTAAAGAAAGCTAACGCACTTTTACTTTAACTTGCAAGAATTTTCGTTCCTGTTCCATTGCCTCATTTTCATTATTAACAAGAGTTATGTAATATTGTTGCAATAATATTTTTTCTTGTATTGCTGGCAACACTGCATGCAGTCTGAGTGTACTATAATTTTATCATATTACTAGCTGACTCGGCAAATTTTTTTATGCCAAATAAAACATTTAAATAAATAGCCTACCACCTATTCTCATACCCACCGAATATACACACAAAATTTCATGAAAATCGATCGAGCCATTTCGGAGGAGTTCGGTAACAAACACCGTGACACGAGATTTTTATATATTAGATATGTTATATGTTTGCAGTTATTTTTCCTGTGATTTTGCATTTTCTGTTAAAAATCACAGTGATCTTTATCCTCGTTGCAAAAGGTTTCTTATGGGTTACTGTTTGGGTTGCATTCGTAGGTATAATGACTGTGACCTCCAGACTAATAAATAGTAAATTCGTCACCTTCAAATCTTTTGTGGATTACCTTTCTTTTCAGCTTTTATTTGTATTAAATTGTGCAGCAAAACTCTATAACAGTAATGAGTTTTATCTCAATTCAAGTTAAATGGTATTTAACTACTATCAAAAATGTATGCAATCACACTTTTTTAAAAATGAGAGAGAAGAGAAAATTAAAATGGAGAAGTAAAAGCGTCGAAGTCGTTTCTTTTCTAATCTAGCTTATGATAAATCGATTTAAAAATTCCACTGAAATACCCTTTTTAATGTAACCTTGTATATTTCCATAACAAGAATTGCACATGGTAACTCACGATTTTCCGTCCACAGGCCACACTATCTGCGCCCTAGGTGACGGCGCCGCGTGGCCCGTGCAAGGCCTCATCCGGCACTTCCGGCCCGAGCTGGAGAGACGCATGAAGGAGTACGAGAGCACGCACGGGCCCAGCAAGGCTGAGCGCCTCTACTAGACCACACTAACTTGTATCACGATGCCTTGTTGCTATGCGTTGCGAGATGGGACGAGTAACAGAGCCGTTACATGAATTGTCAAGATGGCCGAACTGATGTACGGTCGGCCAAGAAACTGGTATCTTTATGGTTAAAAATTTAAAAAAGGAATGATTTTTTCAATGTCTTTTGACTTGTAAGCGAATTTCGACCTTAGAGTGGTAGACTGTTTTTGGTCTTTAATGTTCTATAATGTGCAAAGGTTTTTCAAACTTATAGACCACTCTTTTGGCCGACTGTTACTATTATTTGTACAAACTTTTTAGCTTTTGTCTCCCTCTTACTTGTTTTATAAAATGGGTGAGGTTGAGGGAGGTACAAAGTTATAAACGCTCTCGCTAACTCCAGAACCATATCAGTTCGTCGTGATGACCATAAACATAGATAAATTACTGGCATTATCTATCTATTATTAAATATTTTTTAATAACTTATTTACTTTATTAGTTTACTGGAATTGCTTCCTAAAATCTTTGTATTTCGTCATAAAAACAATGAGAAGTCAAATTTAATCAAAATAAAGGAGGTTCTATTTCACAACACATTGCAACGGAAAATTAAACGTAGTCATTATGACGTCACGATAATGTGTCACTATCGTTATTTATTGTTTTAATCATTTTCCCGGGACTCATTTCTTACAAGGATTTTGATGTTATTTTCCTCTTGTATCTCTTAGAAATGCATTTGACGAATCCTCGTCACAGTAGGAAAAACTAAAAGTTAGGCACCTTAAAATTTCACAGAGTTGCGTATCCAATGGCCAAGTCTTGGCTATATAATGTGTCTCGAGCATAAAACACTATTAAATAAAAGCAACCTTTGTGTAAATATGCAAGTTTCTTGCGTACTTAACGTTTTTGCGTCTTGTAAAATATCAATGTATATAAATGATTCCTCGCAATAAAATTCCCGTATAATGCAATAATTTGCCTGGTATCTGAACAATATGTGACTCGTTGAAACAACAGCGTTATTAATCGCATACGGGTGATCAAGTGTTTTAGTTAATTTTTGTATAATATTGTAATTAGAAATAAATGTTCTGAGATTTACAGCCATTTGTTTTGTTTATTACCCATTTTTTCCTGTGTACGATTTTATTCAAAATATTCAAATCATTGCCTAGCTTTAAGGCCGGCCGCATACGTACGGTTTCCTGATTAGGTTTCCTAATAAGGAATTCAGATTCGGAGACCTGAATGCTCGCCTTACATACAAAATGTTCAACTAGGCGCATACGTTCGTTTATTTTCCGAATGGGAAAAACAGATGAAGTTCCTTTCAAAAACGAGCCGTGTGATCGGGTCAGAAGAACAGAAAATTGAACGTCTCGCGGAATTCCGAATCAGGGGGGCTACTCTCTAACGAAATCCGTAGTTTCGGGCTTAGTTTCGGGCGGGCATTTTCTACTTCGTATCACCTAACCACTGAGAACTAATGATAACACGATTTAACAGTTACTGTGAAATCGTGTTGTCATTCATTCTCAGTTCGGGTTCGGGACTAATCGTAAGTCTGTAGTTGATACATCGAGATATAAGTACAAGTACTTATATCTCGATGAGGTGATACGGAGTAGAATACGAACGCCCGCAACTAAGCCCGAAACTACGGATTTCGTTAGAGAGTAGCCCCCCTGAATTCCTGATCGGAATACCCAATCAGAAAACCGTACGTATGCGGCCGGCCTAAACAATGAAAAACTGGTCGCGCGTCTTTCGAAGAGTTATCTCGCATCCACGGGAATTCCCACACTTAACAGCTTGAATCTTATTTGTACGGAACAAAATATTAACCGATTTTTTTCTTCTAATTCTTTGCATAAATTCGCTTCCATTCCGATCCGCAGCAATAAGAACTGAGGCTTATCAAAACAGTATTTAAGCTCTTAAGAATCAGGAAATGGCAAGATATCATCATATCAGCCGAAAGACGTCCACTGCTGGACATAGGCCTCCCCCAAAATGGGGGGGGGGGGGTTGCCATAATCGCCACGCTTGGCAGGCGGGTTGGCGATCGCGGTGAATATGGCAAGATATATTAATTTATTATTCTTCGTCGAATTAGTTGCGTGAATTTCTGGTATTTTATGTAAACCAAATGTGGGTAGTTGAAAATAACATCAGAGACCGCAGTATCTATTGGCTGTACCTTTACGGCTGTCGGCTAGAGATGATCAAGATAAGGCATATTCAATCATTGTTTCAAACTGATGTGATTTCTGTTACAGTGGTACCCAACTGATAAGGCGCGTCGAGAATCTTCGTTGGCACAGAAAAGGAAGTATGGCCCCGAAGATTAACGAAAGAATGCTTAAAAGAAGCGCGGTGCGTGGAGCGTGCCGATTGGTCAATAACATTTCCCTCGCTTTGAAAATTCATCTTCTGCGCAGGTACATCGGTAAACCATATCAGTTGGGTACTACTGTAAACAAATATCAAATGTAAGCAGTGGTAATAAAGTTGACTTTAGAATGAATAATTTACAACCGAAAAAGGTCGAATAAATAAATCAATGAAAAGGTAGAAGAGATCTAACCCATAACCCTACTATGACGCCACGTGCCAATGCCATCATGATTCTGTTGTGAAATAGAGATGGAGCTACTCTAGACGAATAGCACTGTCTCTTTTACACAACGGATTTATGGTGGGAAGCCGATACCAAAATAGTTGGAAAAAGGGTTGGCACTGTGAGCAGGTTGGTTCATGATGGCAATGACGCGTCAGAGTAGGGGGGGGGGCAGATGTTGCAGAATTTGATGGAAAGAGCCACCGCGTCCCTGAAATGCAAACGGCATTAGGAGGAAAACGGATGGGTTTTAGAGTCAGTAAGAGTCTGGTAGTCTTCCACTCCGCCCAGAGCGGAAGGAGTCATTTGATATCCATACTAAATTGTCGGGGTATCTTCGTCCGGTCAAGGCATTACAGCAATATTTCGTAACATTGCACTAATTCTTCACCTTTGAACGAGTTGGAACGCGTTTTGCGTCATGACCTGCAATGTCATGCATGAACAATACGTTTTATCTGTAGGATTTGTGAGCTAAACTAATCAGCCGGTTATCTTTTTCGCAAAAATGACAGTCATTCTGAATTGACAGAATTGTCCTGGCTGATGTCACCAGAATATCGTCACGTAGGCGTATCCAAATGATATTATTATTAATTTCGTATTCAAATTGTATTCGATTCCTTTCCATCGGAAAGAGGAGAGGGGCAGGGTAAGTCAGAATCAAACTATTGATTTAAACTTCATCTCATGATAATTTGAATCGACTCTGGGATGTCCCCAGTTCGATACTTGGTGATAATTAGGAAGTCTAGTCAAGAAGTTTTTTTAAGTAGGTACAAATTCCGGATTCGGGTGCCTATACCTATCTAGAAACCTAATTACCTTTCATCACAGGCTTTGACCGAGGCGTAAAATAGCTGACGAACTGTCGCCGACTATGAAAAAGCGCTTGATCGTGTGAAATCGTCTCCCCTTGCACCTCCATATACTTTATCTTACTTACTAGAGAACATTAGGTACCTATGTGTATTGGACAAGCCCACCACACTATTCCCAACCACTACAACTCCTGAAAGCCAGAATCAACAGTGGCGACCACCAGAAAAGGTGACTGTCTTTCGTCAGCCTGTACAGTGCTTCGGTGTTCCATAAGTATGGGTGCTTGGACCACTGATATTTGTCATACCTATATTTCTCATCTGTCGAATTGCAACATGTTCTGGCCATCACATCGGAGACGTAAACGGATATAATTTGCAAGATAATTGAAAAAGGTAGGGAAGTCCTACGTACGTGTAAACATTTCAATGGCAATACCGTACTGTCTCTAGGAGCCATTCATCAATTTGTCTTGTTATCATAATTATCATGATCGATAAGACGTCGATGGATACAAATAAGTAGACAAATATTACGTAAGATAGATTATGTTGGACGAATTGGATAGATCCAAGTTCAAAGCTGACAGAAGTCACGTTTTTCATCTAGGTATGCGATAATAATATTGGATTTTCGCCGAAATTATTAGCACGAAGTTACTATGGCGTTTATATCTTGTGGCGTCGGATTTAATCTGATGGTAGCAGTTCAGTTTTTTGCCACGGATGAAGATTTTTAGCTTAACTTGAGACATTTACTGTTTTTGAGCAACTCATTTAGTCCCGAGACGGCGTTTGGCCAATAGTTCGAATGACTAAATAAGTCTTTCACGCGAGGTACATAAACACTGTGCTTTTCATTACGAATACAAGGAAAGTAAAAATAAAAACACGAATAAGCCAAAGAAAAAAATCCATATCCGAATCTGATGAACTCATCCTGTTAATACCAATCTCAATACGAAAACTGTATCAATAAAAAAAACTACAACTCGAAAAAACAAAAAAGAAGATCGGAGTACCGCTTTCCCGCCTATTTTGTTTTTTTTTTTCTGTGACCGGCCAGGTAGCTTTCAGCCATTATTTACATTTTCATTGAAAAATGGTAAATATTTTGCCCAAATCTTATAGACAGTTGAAAGTACTTTATAATAAAGTAATTTAAAAAATATAATCTTTAATTAATAGGCTCATTTTTATGTTATTTTAATTTTACATCGCGCTGTAATTGAGTGGCTGTTTATGTACATAGGGACATGGTTCAATAGAAATGTGAAAATAAAACAAGTTTTTTTTTAATAATTTGACGGCTGTCAGTTGAAAACGATTCTTCCTAGGGCTGAAAAGTAATACTTTCAACCCGCTCCTCAGGTAACTTCAGGCCTACTTTCCGATACCTTATGAAAACATTTTTACTATGGCTATCCTTTTTCAACATTTCGATAGGTAAATCAAATTGATTAGCGATAGGTACATGATTATCGATTGACAGCGTTTGATGATTAATTAAAATTTAATTATCGAGTCCTTACATGTAGGTTAAAACTTAGGACTTAGGCAAACTAGATTTGTTTTATCGGAGAAACAATGATAACGAATGTGTCGTTAGGTATCATTGTTATCAACATCGTACGCTATCACTTGTTACATCTCTACTTATCCATAAACTCAAAGCATTTATTATAATTTGGTAAACCTACAAGTACTTTTTAGTTGCCAAGGCAAGGAGTTGGTCAGTGACAAAAGCATAGGCATATATAGGGGGGGGGGGGGGGGCTGGTGGTCCGTACCCGCAAAGATAAAGTGTGCGTGCGTCTCTATGGAAAAGGACGTGTAAGAAACCACGGACACTCTTTTAAATTAATAAATAGTTTCAAAGGGAAATACTATGAAGCAACGGATAAATTATTGCTTGTAATTTGATCTGCTTTAGGTATATAATATAACTATAAGTACCTACCTATCATACATAAAATGGAATCATTGCGAGTAATGTCAATATTCGAATGTCCGTGACCCTGCATTGGCCCAAAGAGTCAGTTGTTTTGAAGCCACTTTAATGAATTATGTAGGTGCCTACACGTATTTCATTTATAATGTAGTGATCTCGCACCGTCTGGTTTGTTCTTTCTAATCTATCGATACCTACCAAGCAACGGTGATTACCCCTTCGGAAAATTTACTGTACCTACTTACAGGCCTAAATAATATGGATGTTGACTAATCCTAATATATAAAATTCTTCCGTTACTGACTGATTGAGTGACTGACAGACAACGCACAGCCGAAACTACTGGTCGTAGCAAGCTGCAATTTGACATGTAGGTTTCTTGGGGAGTGTAAGGGAGCACTAAGAGAGGACTTCCCGAAATTTCTACGGGAACGGGAAAAAACGGGATATGCGCGTACGAAGTCGCGGGCAACAGCTAGTTGGGAATAAATTCTTAGGTAGTTACTAAAATATCTAGATTTATAACCTAGTATCCCTTCTATTTACAACTTCCACCAGTCCATTTTTTTTTAACTCAGTCTTTAAACTTAACATGAAGACACAAACTAGAAAGTAGAACCTGAGGTAGAACTGTCTCTCGTTCTAATAAAACAGTGTAATAACATTGCATCGACTTTGTACATAATACATGATGTAACGCACCTACTTCTGAGTTACGTCAAATAGATTCCTCGAATAAAATTGGAATTGGAAGTCGATGTTCACTTGTTATGCACTCCATTGTATTACTTACTAGCTGCCGCCGCGCAACTTTGTCTGCGTCAATTTTTTTTACTAATGCTCCGGTCCTATTGGTCCTAGCGTGATGTTATATAGCCCGTTTTTTTCCTATTCCCGTAAGAATTTCGGGAAATCCTCTCTTAGTGCTCCCCAACGGAGTGTAGGGATGCTACATGCCAAATTTCAGCTTTCTACGACCAGTAGTTTCGGCTGTCCGTTGTCTGTCAGTCACTCAAACAGTCAGTAACGGAAGAATTTTATATATTAGGATCGCCTTCCTCGATAAATGGGCTTATCCAAAACTAGAATAATTTTTCGATTCGAACCAGTAATGCCTGAGTTTAGCGCGTTCAACCAAACAAACAAATTCTTCAGCTTTATACTATTAGTATCTACCTATAGATTTCAATCTTCAAACGAAACCATAGGTCGGGATTTCGTATCTAGTACTATGAGTTAAGAATGTGTCAAAACCTACCTCCTAAAATCCTTTTGATAGGTTTTCAGCTAAACTATCAAAAGCAGCTCAAGTAGAGTTTGAGAAATACTCAACTTCAAACACTTCATTTATAAATAGGGAGTTACCTGTTACCTAGGTACTAGACTAGAATCTAGATAGTTTTAAACGTTACTAAATAGCATCAAATTATAAAATTACGCAATGGTAAAATACTCTTCGTCATCTACTGTACGTCGTGTACTGTTCTTCCCCACAAACATGCGAATAAATTACTTACGTAACTACGTTTTAATTAGGTAGGTACATACAGAGTCAACCGATAATTACGCCAAATGGCGTGATTTATTTACGTAGTCTTTTAATTTTAAACCTTACAAAAAATGAGTCAATTAGACTACTGTTTTAATCGAAACTTGGCAGTAGTCACTTACTTCTAATAGGCGCCTATAAAAAAAAATATAAATAAACTGTAATTAATTTTACCTAACAGGAAAATACGACAGAGATCGTGAATCGGGCCTGTGACACATTGTTTGGATAGACATTAGGCCTAGGTACTTTCCAAATTGAACAGAATTTAAGTGAAATTATCTGCCAAATAAGTCAAGAATCCCTGACTTTATTCATAGGGACCAGGCCGTATTCCTAATCCTAAAACTTTGTAAAAAATAATCCTTTAGAGGCATGCAGAACAGAGAGTAAAGTCCCGCAAACCTCCATTGTAAAGGGAGGATCCTCCGACTAGGCGGTTGTTGTGACTGGTGGGCAACTGCTCGATAGTTGATATTCGGGCTGATGTATATGTTTAAATCGCACGGTAAACTCTGCTTGCGCGATGCAGGATTTCGATGTAGTAGTTCGCTGGTAGTTGGATAGATGGCGTCGCGGTTCTTGTTTTTGTTGCGATGTAGATTTGCTCCGTTGGTTTTTTTTTGTGGTGGCACTGATGCCGCTTCAAACCTAACGAACCTATTCTATCGTAAACAAAAACAAATGTAACCCCTATAAGGCCTAATATTTTATTTTATTGATTCCAGGTACCAGAACAATGAGCGGAAGGTAAAAAGTTTAGCCACCTACTAAGCCACTTCATATAGTTACTGCAAACATTGTCCTTAGTAATAGTCTTGGCGGAATTTACGCGTTGACGTGACCGAAGACTGTAGTGACGCGTCTTCTTATCTCTACTACCGCACGTCTATAGTAAGGAGAATCCTGCATATTGCTATGAAATTATGCGAAAACCACAATTTCTGCGACGAAATATTTCTCGAAACGCCCTCGCTACTGCCAGTACCGCGGCTTCTGCTACGTAATACTACAAAAAGTGCCCTTATTGAATAGATTTATTAATACTAAATAATAAAAATATTACTCTCCCGCTGTTTCTGCTAAGAAATACTACACGAACGACTTTTCCTACGAAGAACCGCTTTTTCAGCTAGGAAAAACTACGCGAGCTACTATTAGATACAAAATACTACGCGAACCGCCCTTACTGCTACAAAATACTACACCAACCACCCGCCCCGTCGTCGTTTACGTAATGCTACGCGAACCGACTGTTCCGTTCCGCTACAAACTGCTAAGATCACCGCTGTTGCTACATCGAACTACCTCGCGTTCGCGTGCTGAATGCTGCACTTACTGCTACGAGATGCTACGCTAGCCACTCTTACTGCTACGAAATGCTACGCTAGCCACCCTTACTTCTACGAAATGCTACGCTAGCCACCCTTCTGCTACGAAATGCTACGCTAGCCACCCTTATTGCTACGAAGTACTTCGCGAACCGCAATAACCGCTACAAAATACTACGAGGAAGACTTTTGCATTAAATTTTAAGTGTTGAACATGTTTAATGATCTGTGTATTTTGCATTCATAATCGAATACTAAATCACAGTAGGAATTAGCCCATTTTTGCATCTAGATACTTCCTAGTAAGGTTCGCCTTAAATATACTACACTATCCGACAGTATGGCACCACTGCTAATCTATAAAATACTTTTGTGACGCAGATCGATATTATGATAATCTTATCAACTTCCTGTCGCGTATTATAATGTTTATAACTGAAACTGTTTTCCTTATCTGTGTTTTAAGGTGGGGATTTACCGTTTTCATCTTAAAATACTTGCTGAATTTCAACTTAATATTGCTTACCCTTATCACCTAAAGCTCTAAGCAGGCTTTACGTGTTTTCAGATGCCAGAAAATAAGACAGCAGTCTTGTCAAGGGGTATCGTGTTACCCAGTTTCTGAGTTATGGAGTTGAGATAGACTGTTACACTTTCGTTGCTCAAAACTCAGCATATGGGTCGAACAATAATTTGTTCGCGTCAACTCGCATCCGAGTCTTCGTTATATGTAGCGTCGACTCGGATGCGAGTTGTGGGCACCGAAAGTGTCCCATGTAAAATACTGGCATTCAGATGTATCTGATCAGTCAGACTGGAAGCCGACACCAAAACAATTGAGAAGAGGCAGATTGATTGGTCAGCCAAAGCCCGTATTCTGTACGGCTTGAGTTAGGATGTCAAACTGATGTGTACGACAATCTTAAGAATGTGCGAGGGATGTGTAATAGGGGAATGGACTAAACTCGTGTGACGTCACATATCATTTGACTAGTTGACCCGCGCAACTTCGTCTACTCCGTTCCTATTGGTCTTAGCGTGATGTTATATAGCCCATAGCCTTCTCTTCTTAGAATCATACCAGAAGTTCCTGAGATTAGCGCGTTCAAGCAAACAAACTCTTCAGCTTTATATATTAATATAGACTAGCTGACCCGCGCAACTTCGTCTGCGTCACAATTTTCATTACTGCTCCGCTCCTATTAGTCTTAGCGTGATGTTGTATAGCCCATAGCCTTCCTAGACAAATGGGCTATCTAAGACTGAAATAATTTTTCAAATCGGACCAGAAGTTCCTGAGATTAGCGCGTTCAACTAAACAAACAAACTCTTCCGCTTTAATATTAGTATAGATATAGATTTCAGTACACTTTTTTACCACAAGTGACGACACACGAGTTTTTAACACACTCTATCGTCTTAATTTTTTGTTTACGTAAAAAAAGAAAAAATCGAATATTTTTTTGGAAATTTGACGGACTAATTAGATTTGTTTAGTCCACTCCCCTATTGCGTATGTTGAAAACCAATAGAATCGCTTAAGCTAAACAAAGCTAGGTAAATGATATTTATTTTGCAAATAGGTTACAAGTAACTCTTTTACACGTCAATTTTTTTTGACGTATTTATCTAGATGAGGCCGGATGTTTCCTAGATGACTACCCTGAGAAGAAACACCGAAACAAACTCAGAGAGAATGAAACGATTTTATTGGTTTTTAACAACACATCCCTCGCACATCTCGTGTGGAAACGCAGCCTTAGTGACAGACTCGTACTTGGCCGGTTTCTTAAATTAATTTAATTAAATAAAATATTAATAAATAATAATAATATAATTAAACCCTGTTCCTGATACAGGTGGGCTACTATTTTTAATATTTTTAAATGTTTTTTTTTTAATATTTTTAAATGAAATATTTAAAAATGTAATTTATAGGAATATTTATTGAATAAAGGATATAATTAATAATAATTTTTAATGATTTTTTTATGTTGTAATTAAAATATTTAAAAATATAATTTATATATAAAAAATAAATAAACGACAATTAATTAGGAACAATAATAATATTATTTTTTATTTTTATTTCATTCTGATTTTTATTTTAATGATGAAATTATAGTTATATGATTTTCAGTTAAAATTTAATTTCAATTTTATTTTTATGTATTTTTTTATACATTTTTTAAGTTGACATGTGTGCGAATTTTAAATATGGATTATTGATATCTGAAGTAAATAAATTATTATTATTAAATGTTTCGTTCTTCTTTGACTTGCTTTAAGAAAGAGAAGATTATATGTCTTCCATCTCCAGAACCCATTTTATTTACAAGCACCGAAAAATGAATGGCTTTCTCAGTCGCGGAAGGCGGCAAAGTCCTATCTATATACTTACTGGTTTTCTTTGTTCCTTTATCTTTATCATCAATGAAATAACGCCGATTGTAATTTAGGCGAATGAAAAGTAGATATACTACCTGTGTTTATCTTGTTTTTCAAAAATATTTCTGTTATCGTAAGCTTAATTTTATCTCTTATCCAAAACAGTATCGTCCGATTTCCGAGAATTGAGGATGTACTCAAAATAGAAATAAAATATTAGCGTGTTTTGTTTTGTTTCCATTGTACGTGTGTAAGGAAGGTCAAATTAAAGGATTGTATATTTTTTCTAAATTATTTTATTCCCTCTATCTCTTTCTTTTTTTCATAATCCTTATGATATCTTAGCGCTATTTACAGTTTGTATAAATTAAAGTAGTAATAGTTTATTTTACACAGTAAGCTACTATTGTACAACACACTTTCATTGATCATGAAAGACTTGACTACTTCAACAGTACCATTCAACATAAATCCAAAAATTAAACAAAATGATTTTGCAAATAAAAAGACAAGTGATTGATACAACTCAACAATTTTGACATGGTAACACTACCCTTTGATTCGAACAGATTAATTACAAAACAAACTTAAAATTGATCTCATTTAGATCAAAAATAAAAACTCAACACCAAGTACCAAATGGACAAATAATTTAGTAATAGGAAGAGAGTGCCGACATCACGCCGTCAGTTACAACAATAAATAACGTTTAAATTAAATAAATGGCACACCAAATTCTACAACCATTTTCGGTACATGGTGAAGTGAATATATTTCTTTATCAAACATAATTTCGGTTGAATATAATAACAAAATAATAATTTCGTTTGTTGATTAGCCGAATAATCACGATTTAATATAACCAAAAATAATATAATCAAAATAACTCTATGATGGAAGCAACTGATCGTTGAGAACAAAAGAACTATCACTTCTGTAACAACGTAATGGCAATAAGTAATCGCTAAATAACATCGGTGGAGATCACATTACACGATATATCTTTATATAAATACAAAATATACATAGGTCATTTACCTAACACTACAGCAACAACTTCAATGCAATATACCATCTATATTGATGTGAAATTGATATGATTACATTAGGCTCATGAGGAATTAACGTAGTAGTTAACTGAATGCTTCATATAAATAAGTCATTCGTGACGCGGACGCGGACGTGGAGTGACGTCCCCTGCACACACGCGGAGCGACGTCCCCTGCACACACGCGGAGCGACGTCCCCTGCACACACGCGGAGCGACGTCCCCTGCACAGATGGGGAGCGCGGGAGTTCATCACGAGAACGCGATATCAGTCTCACTTATTCTGTCATTATGAACGTTACGACTATACCACAGCTCGTAAAAGCTAGAACGAAATAGTGCCAATAAAAGCCGCATAAACCTGTAGCAGCATTGTAACAGTGCTTGTTTAGCGTCGCCGTCGGTGGACTTATGCGATTCTTATTGTTGTTCAGTCCGAGCTTCTACGTTTATAAATTAGTAGCGCGAGTCCGGGACGGGCCAGCCGCCCGGCCGCGAGATCCCGAGGATCCTAATCACTAAATTAAAATCTCGACAGAGACTAAATATTTGGCTTGGGGTACTTCTTACTGAAAGTTGGACATTCGGACGAACAGCTTAGGACTATTTCAGTGAGGACGACCGCAAGCCTTAGGAGGCCGGAATAACTTAAGTTAAATTCATAAATAAGGAAATCCAGGGCGCGTCGCGGACGGAGCCGGGAGCGACGCGATGCGCCAAGTGGAGCCCGGCGCCAGCGCCGAGCGAGCTGAGCGAGCAGAGCGAGCAGGGCTACAGGCAGTCGTCCATGTCCACGTCGGGCACGAGGCGGTCGTGGCCGGCGGCGGCGCGCGGCGGCAGCTCGTTGCGCGGGTCGCGCGCCAGCCAGGGGTGGCGCAGCACGTCGCGCGCGCTCAGGCGCTCGCACGCCTCGCGCCGCAGCAGCGAGCGGATGAGGCACTTGCCGCGCGACGACAGGCACTCCGGCACCACGAAGTAGCCGCGCGATATCTTGGCGAACAGCGACGCGTGCTCCGAGTCGTTGAACGGATACCTACGACAAAAAAAACACATCAGGTTAATCATCGGTTATCAATAGTCCACAGTGATCGATGGGATTTCCTGGATAGCTTACTAATCTATTGAATCTGTCCCACTAACTAGCAAAAAAGTCAGCAAAAGGTGCTTATCGCATTTTGAGAGATAGGTCCAAACCATAAAACATCGCGTCGGCCGAGAGTAGGGCCCCTAATCGCTAAGTTTTTACAAAACGCGGTCCCAATTAATAGCGATCCGATTGTCATTTAGAAAGGGCAGCTGCAAACCAAACCCAAAACTCAGGTACGATGGAACCCTTCCGGCGACAGGTGAGGCGGCGATTGCAGCCAAATCCCGAATTTCGTATATAAATTACGGGTGCGAGTCCAAAAAAAGGTAGAAAACAAAGGCTCGCGAACGGCAGGTGCCTGCGGAGGCGGTGCCCGGGGCGCGGGGGGCAACGTCTTCGCCACATGACCGCGGCAGGTGCGGCGAAGATTTCACGAGCCTCATTTATATGTGGGTGATATAATTGTTAGCCGTTGGCGCGTAACGGCCGACAGGTGATCATCCCCACGGCTCCGTCGCCAACGGTCGCCGCGACCCTCGCTTGTGATCTCGACAAACGGTAAGTCCCACGCCTCGCAGGTGAAGACGCCCACCCCGCGCCCTTTGCATTCATTATGCGTGTTTAATTGCTGCTAACCTACATTTTGTTTTCGTACCGGATCCTTACTCTTTAGATGGGGAGGTAAGCGAAGGGTGAAGTTTCGGTATTAGATACGCACCTTCCAACGAGCATGGTGTACAGTATGACGCCGAGGGACCACATGTCTGCCGCTCTGCCGGAGTACGTCCGGTGAGCGCGGAGGATCTCGGGCGACACGTAGGCGGGACAGCCTCGCTTGTCCTGAAGTAGGTCCTCCTCAGGATCGTCGAGAACTACTGCGTCTTCTAACGACTCTAGTTTTAACGTCGTTCTGAAACAAAAACAATCTGAGTTTAGTCTTGTGTTCCAGGAAGCTTTGGAGCGGAACATATGAGAGAGATGTGCGTTTACATAATGAATCTTGCCCATTTAGCCGGCTACATTGTCAGTTGGCGTGCGTTTGACGTGCATGGCCAGTGACCCATATAAATCGCGATCGTTTGCCTATATTACACAGGCGCGATACGCACTCGTCCGAAATGGATCCCTTTGTGCACAAAGCTTTGTCGGCTCACTATTAACGATTCGAGCGCTGCTAATTATTATTAAAGCGTCATACATTAAATGTGTTCGCGTTCAGTCGTTCACGTTGCAAAATAGTTTCGGGGATACGGCGGTGTATCGGTGCGTATGCAACAATAATGTCATGTAAATAATTACATAGCGAACCATAAAGCTGTTCGGTGATGCAATAGGTTTTGTTTCATCACGTCGGGCTTTAGGCTCACCGTGCGCGACCTCGTATTTCACAGAGCGGCCGCATCGTTTCGAAATGCATTATTAAATGCACAGTTGGAAACATTACACCGGCTGCGTCGCGTATGATTGAATGTAAACTAACTCCAATCGGGCGACAAACGGGACTTTTCGATCTTCGGTTTCATGGGAACGCATCGAGCGCGAGCCTACTGGCTCTGCTGAGTCAAACGAATTGCGCGTTTGTTCCAATGCCAGGTTGTGTAAACGCATGGAAACCGAGTCGGTTGCTAACATTTTATTTTAATAACTACGTCAAAGGTAAAACAGGACAGGTGCGCGAAAATAAACATATTATTCATTAAACGCACACATGCACCAGGTATTTTTATCCGTCTTAGTAATAATAAAAAGGGGAATGAAGAGCTTAACCGATTTGAAGAGCAGCTCCTGTACTATTTATACACCAAGAACCTTACAATTGTCTAGTAGGAATGTCGAAACGAATTGTAACATTCGATCGTGAGGAAATGTGTAAGTTTCGATTGGCCGTGCGTATTCCGAAAGCTGAAGGCAATAAATATCAAGTTTGCTCAGAGCGCTGTTACAAAACCTACGAGTTGCGGTCTCAGCTGTTTGACAAATAGTCTGCGGACGTACGCAAGACTCGCTGGAGCTGACGGCTCGAGGAGATCGCTCTGCCAATAGATGCCAGCGAGGCATATTAGACCGTAGGCCGGTATTAATAACGCGTTGCGATACTTCTAGATGTTAGATAAACGATTGCTATTTATTATGAGCACATTTTACCAAGTGATCGTGTCGTGACAATATGGAGGGGCTGGCTCCCGTTAAAGGTTACTCTCGTTAAGACTGTCGCAACAGCAGCGGTCGGTTATCAAGTGAAATATTATGCGCTGGGCCAGCGAGGCAGCTCGCGAATTAGTTGTGCGGTGCACGCGTCCGTTATGTAAAGTCCAGATGATTGTTGTAATGATGTGGATGCGCGGAGGATGCGCTGCAGTGGTCGTGCGTGGCCGCGCACGTGCGCCGCAGCGCCGCAGTGTAGCAACAGATCCACTGTGGGAACTAGTTGACGAAACGCCTGACGTCAGCCTGCAACTGCACTCCGGCCCTTTTTTGTAATCCATCAGTGAGCGGAGCCGAGTCTGGAGGGCGTCCTCGTATCCGTTTAGGTCTCGCGACTGCGCAACTGATCCTAATTAAATCCCTACAACGGCAAGGCTAAAGTGCGATGTCTGCAGTTGCAATCGATTCGAATTTCGCAACGTGTAAATAAGTTATACGGTGTCGTAACGCGGTCGGAAGGTTGGCCGGATTTCCGAGCGTGTTCCGAGCGGTGGCCTCCAAGGATTCTCGCGGTGTCTCGGACGCGGGCGGCTGCGGAGCGCGGCCCGCAGGCGAAAGGACACCTCGGCTTTACGCAACGCGCACGCACTCGCGGGCCTGCACAGACCAGCACTGCTCTGCACCGCCCCCATATCTAACGCGGTCGTGATCTCGTGACGTACCCACCCAAACTTAACAGTCTCTATTACTAAATTGACTCACGTTTACAACTTCGCAACGGTGTTAACGAAATCTTTCGTTAAACTTACACGTTTATAAGTGAGTAACGTTCTCCTTAACATTTCTTGGTCAAGTTTGTCTACAGGTGGGTCGTCAATTTCATGTATCGAACTCTATTATGTTGGTTTAATGTGTCGGTACATTACAATGTCGCGCGTAAAATATTAAGATTGATCGTGATATGAGCGCCGTAGTATCGGTATCGCGTCGCATGTGGAGCGTGTCGGCCGGTGCGCGCGGTGTGGGAGATCGCCCACAATTAGCGGGATGCGCCGGCGCGCGTTTCGCAACCGCCGCCATTGCTCAACTCAACCCTGACAGTTTCGTAACAAACAATGGCAGTCATCGAGACACAGATGCACCACACATGCATGCACTTCCTGCTCGAGTTTGTATCGCCGCGGCATGACGAATACTTGCGCAAGCGCTAGGAAACGCTTCATAACCGAGTGTACACAAATCGGAGCCGATGTGTCAGTTGCACAGATTGCGAAAGGCTCTATTTTAATAGCCGAGTCAACAATGTCGAATTATTCAAATTTGACGCTCGATATCAGCCGTTTCCGAGCCGACAGCCGTACGGTGCGGCCCGGCGGCGGTTAGTCACAGGTTTTCGTAACCCGCATTGTAGGGACATGTGATGTCGAAAGCGATGCCAGTTGCCTCACCGCGAGATGCCGCCGGGATACGTTGGGAAACCATCCCGACCATGCCCAATTATATGTCGGCTGTCGTGACGCAATCGCGCGGATGTTTCATGAAACCTGATTGATAAAAGCATCGGAACGAAATCAGACCTCAACTTCTCGCTCGTCTTATCTCGCACGGCGAAGCGTGATTCACACGTTTTATGCCGATTTTTATTTATGTAGATACCTACTTATAGGAGTCACCACCCGCTATCGCTTGACAACTGTGTACACTCATAGTGTACATTCCAGAATTTAGGTCTCAAAACCGCGCTGGCAGCGACACAGTTCACTTTATCAGAGCGCCGATAACGAAAGTCGAACTGAGTTTTGAAACCGAGCGCTGGGCCGCTTGCGAAAACGCTAATGTGAACATCGGTTGCAAAATTGTTTTAGTTTAAAAATCGAATGCAGTGACAATGGTGGCTCGGGATCTAGCTCGAGGATCGCTGGCGGGCTGGGGGGCGGCGAGATGTCACACCCGTGACATTTCATCGCGCGTCTGTCGGTGAAGTAAGGAGATCGAGTAGCGCAACTGCGGCGGCCGTATTTGGCAGGCGGGCGGCGTCCGCGCACCGCTCGTGTCACAATGGCGTGGATTATGAGCCGCTTGCGATATGGCATGTTGCAAGTCCGGGCGGCGGTCCAAGCGCCTCCGCCGAAATAATCCCGTGTTGCAACGCGCGGACTGCGGAACGGGCGCCACTCCAGTGCCCGTTGCGCAAACGCACTACCGCACGCAATTGGCCAATTGCGCACCATCTCCCGAGTGCTCGTCGCGCGACGTTTACGAAACGTACGATACCGTTCGATGACCCGCGCGCTTCTATTACGTGACGATTGTGTAATGGAAGAAAGCGGCTGGAATGCGTGCGCAAAAAGTATCCAAAATCTCGTCGAATTCCGTCTCGAATCGTTGCAATTACACCGTTACGCGACGTCGTGTTAAATCCGGTGAGCGGTCGACTTTCTAACGCGGGGTCGGTGTACGCGCGCCGTGTCGCAACAATTTCTCCGAGCGGCCGTCGCGAACGAAGAAAGCGCGACCTCAGCGGCGTTTTGCAATCGCACGCCCGCACCGCTGCGCTGGGGAAAGACACGCTGAGCGCCGTAGAAAGCGTACATCGACCCGCGCCTGAGCGCCACCAGCACCACCCGCTAACCGCAGGGAGGCTTGCGACAGTGCTGTTAACAAGATTCCTGCAGCCTCCTGCGACCGCAGTAGCACGAGCCGCTTAGCATAACAGTAGTGTTCCGCGTATGCGCGATTGGGCAAGTGAGTCCCGCGTTACGCAAGTCGCGATAAAGCGCCGCATGTCACACTCGTGAAACACTTCCGTTCATTGACTCCTTCCCGATATAACTGCGTTGTCCGTGTCGAAATACTTTCGCCGGCCGTCGTGGCACACGTGTGAGGACACCGGGCCACCGAAAAACAGCGAGTTGCATCAGTACCCTTTATCTTTAAGGGCCATTTGTTGGACACGCTTGAGACTCGTCGTCGAGACCCTGGCACCGGGGTCCCGCCGCTGTGCACAACCCACATGTCGCAACAGCTCGCGTAACGCTGCTCATGTCTAATTTAAAGTAAGGAATTCTGTCGTGCAGGATATTACACGAAGAATCAACGGGTAACCGGCTCACTAGCACGTTTGCGTATTCACTTTCATAACTCGTTGTTACGTTTTAAACCGACTTTTCCAAGTGTTGGGAAACGTGCGAGTAAAAAGCTGGTGCTCCCACATCGCGGACGAGTAATCATCGTCATTACACCACTATTACGTGAAGGCAGAAAAAATAAGATTATCGTGCGACAGGCTGTGATTAGTTACGACGATAGCTTTCACGCTAACGATGACACGTAACTATACAAAAAGTAATGTCTCGTTTCACCGTGCAGCGGACTGCAATCATGTGAGGCCACCTGTCGCCAGGTGCGCGTGGCGGGCTCGGAGGCTGTATAACGAGTACCAGTACCTCCATAAAGGGCAGCTGTGCGCATGTCGCCGACAGATGCGGTCTAGATCGCTCGATAAATAAAAAGAGCAAATCCGCATCCGTATGCGTCCGCGCAGCTTCCGCCGCACGCAGCCGGAATCGCCGATTGTTTCACTCGCCATCGCTTCCTCCTCATCACAAAGAGTCGGAAGTGCTAAAGGTGCGAGATGAATGCTCGCCCGCACACATGTTGTTCTATATGGGTTAGAGCAGTTGGCACATTGTAAGGGTTGCGATACAGGCAATGGAAATTAGAACGACGATTAATCATGAAAGCTATGCCCGCTGCCGTTGGTCGGACGACGCAAGAGCTTGCGATATGTAGCGAACGGAGTAGAGTATTGCGAACTGGCGAGGCAATGCCGAGCATTACTGAAACTGTTGGTTAACTATTGGATCTGGTGAGTGGCGCAAATGTATGGAAAAATTGAACGAGACAATGCTTCGTTGACTTTACGGCTGATTTATATGCGCGGAGCAGAGCATCCTAAAACCTTTGGTAATCCGACGTTTTGTAACGGCGCCGCTTAGGCACAAAACGTTTCGCATAGTTATCGCAATGTATTAAACGGTTGGTCCTTACGCTCCATTTCATAATGTGCTTTGCACAACAGTCGAAACAAGCGCGCGTCTGTCGCTCGAACACGTCGATTGGCTTGTTCCAGCTAACTTGTTACTAATACTCATTACATTTAGACTAAAAACTAGTCAGTATCAGAAATTAACGTGTTTCTGTAGAAGCGAAACAGAAACAGCGAAATGTAATGAAGCGTAAATAATAAACAAAATGATAATGAAACGTCAGACATTAACATGGGTACGAGGAGGTATGGCGACATTTTGACACCAATAAACCGTTTTAACATTTCATATAAAGACAATAAACACAATGTAATCGTACATAAGTACAAAGCAGGAATGAATGACGCAGGATGATTTCGAAAACGCGAAATAAGCGATGTTGCGATTTCGCCTTGTGAAATACATTTACTTCGTGATTGCAGAAATGCGTGGGACGACAAATAGGATTAATCTCCGTCGATTCCTAACTATTACGAGGTAAAAATAGCTTTTTATACTTGCCGATACACAATTCAGTCATTTCTAGTGAAATTATAAGGAAAATCTGTCGAGAATACTCTGATTTGCGACGGTTCAAGTTGTTTTCCTATAAAAAATCCTCAGCTTCATGAATAAGGTATAAAATGAGGTAACGACCTGACAAGCTCGGTTATCGCGATTCTTATCAGCATTTCACTGGTATCTTATCTTCAGAAAAACCTTAAAATTTTCACCAGTTGTTTATTTGTTTAGTTGGCAACGTGAGTGATAAGCAAATATTTTGTAATCTAATGAGTGAACTGTTTGAGTTACACAATCTAGTTTAACTTATTTATTGGACGCTCGTTGCGAAAATGTGTAACATATAACATGCACTTATTGTGATGCCATTGGTATGGAAATTAGTTGCGTTGCACGAGCGCTGCTGGGTATATTATAAGCCGAGCTTTGACGTGATGTAGGTGGGTTTCTGCGAACATATACACATGATTTGAATTCGATTCGAGCTGAACGCCGCCATTATTCACCATCGACGTCAATATAAAAAATGCGTAAACAAAAAAACTTGTTTGCAAACAGAACTACTCGTGGCTCCGGTACCGCTAAGCCTCTCGCCGAGTGCTCGCTAACATACCGCGGTCCACGATCATTATCTGAACTCCATCGAGCAGGAACAATAGCTATAGTACTGGGGTCCGTACGACCCCAATGTTGTCGCAGGTACTGTCGATGTCGGCTCACCGCGATAAGACACGCAAAACCATTTACTACATTCCCCTACAAGTTGAACAGAATTCTTCGCGGCACTCGACATACATCTCTACGTGTGCTATAGTTAGCGTGTTTTATAGAAAGCAAACGCGGCAATGTACTCGTAATGCTTATTGATTAAATTACTAGTCGGGAAACTAGAACAAAGGTTGTGCTCGTGCTCGTTCCAGTACAACAACGAAAGAGTAAAACGTGTGCTCCACGTTGACAATACAAGGAAATTTTATGCCGACCGCAGCTTGATAAAAATATTGTTTTGGTCAAAAGTTTGTAAATAAATACTTATCTTTACGGGATAAAAATCGCGAGTAGAGAACTCGTTTCTACCGTTAAGCATTGCTGAAAACGACGCGTAAACATGGCTAATGAGAACCAGTCCAGAACGGGTTTGCATATTAAAATTTATTGATTACCAAGAAAAGGTGCGATTGTAAGAGACAACTCAGAATTATTCTTTACTATCAAATATTCTCACATATCGCTAATCGAAAGCGTAAAAGTACGTAGGGCTGTACGACGAAGAATTTCAAACACCGTACGATTGTGTGAATCGAGAACGTGGATCGAATACGCTTCGAGTGATCGTGGTTGATAAATAAACAGGCTTCTAGGATTCGCGGACAATGCCCTTTGTGTTTTCATACTTATTGGAAGATGTTTGGAGACGTGGCGAACTGGCCAAGTCAGCGGCAGTAATATTTCTGAAGTTTACAGCTACGGTTCGAATGTGGCACGCCAAACAGCGGTACTTTCTGATTGGTACGCCTCGCCTCGGCGAAATGGTACTAGGCCGATGAAAGTATTGATGCCAGCGCCACGATATCGCGATAGATAACACCCGCTACTTCTATATAAATGACTAATACAGAGTGACCAAACATTTTGTTTCACGTAGTATTTTCTAAACAGTGGCATCATTTCTATTATTATAGCTCAATAGAAATGATGCCACTCCAATCCGAATCCACAAAAAGCAGGTGTTCACTTCTCATTAGTAAGCACAAAAACTTATAAGGCTCATAGGAGTATTTTTTTGTTATCCTCGAAAGTACATCGAACTATGAGATCACGTAAGGATCAACGCTCCCTCGAATCGAAGAAGCAATGATCAACAGCATTAAATTAAGATGGCCGGTGTATTCGGGCGTTCACCCCGCGGTTACTTTTTTCTAGACGCAATGATGTAACTTGGAAAGTGCGGAAATGGTAATTTCTAAACACCAACAGAATTACACGGAGACTTATTATATCACTATTCCGGGCATCTCGTTCGCGGATGCAACGCGGAGCGGGGGGAGGTCACTGAACTTGCGAAACTTCACCTGTCATATCCGAGGGGAGCGAAACAAAGCCGTGTGATGTAACCGAAGAAAGTACGGAAATCTATCAAATACAAAATAAATCGTGCGAACTGACAATTGTATTAATTGCATCGGTGGCGACAGACTGACAAAACGATTCAGATTTTGAAATATTGGAAGTGGTCGCATTCTGAATTCACATTAGATGCGGTGCGATGGTCGCTTGCACAATGTTGGCGGCTTGGCGGCGCAGCGGAAGAGAGTGCGGCGAAACGGCACACGCTGGTGATGCAATAAAGAAAGTGCGGAACTGAAGTAGGTTTTCTAACGCGGTGAATGTACTCTATCCATTAACATTTTATCATTCGCGTCCGAGTCCGCAGGCTGTGCCGCCGAGGCTCGCGGCCGACGACCTCGGTGATGTCAGAGGAGCCGATGTGTTATTCGCGTTCGCCAACAAACTGATATAATGTGTAATGCCTTCGGGATGGAAAATTACGATGCGAAATCACGAAGCCTACCGCGAGGAGGTTACACAGAGCGTTACATCAAACTCTTGCTGTATCGGAGACTGCAATGAGTTAAGTAACGAGTGTTGTCACACTTGTTTGTTGCAATTACTGAGCTGACGTAATGCGTGCACTGTGCAACTGAAGGAAACATTATTTATATCATAGAGGAAACATTTTACATACATATGCAACACCCAACGACACCAGTGTTAACACTGAATTTGCAACAAGCTCTTCAAGTCTAACGATTGCAATATTCATAACAAAGCACATGTGAAAAAGAAACGCTTGCAGAAATATAAGTAACCTACTTATGTTAGCACTGACATGAATAATTGGCAAAAAATATGTTAAAAAGCGATATGTCAAGTTCAGTGGGCGCGAGGCCGATGCGCGAGCGCAGCGCTGCTGGCGGGGCGTGCGCCGGCGCGGGGGGGGGACGCCGGTGACAATGAATGGCAAAGCACCGTTGTACTTGACCCAGTATTCCGGCCGTCACGCCCGCCGGTGCAGCGCTGACGTTCGATTGATGACATGCGTGAGACACGACCACAGCCACTAACAAACGCTACCATTTCTCACATTAGCACTATAATTAACCAGTATGTAGCACAGCGATGGCTTTATGATAAGCCCGACATTGGCGCACTGACCCACTTGGCACCGGCCGTCAGATTTCTTTACGTCAATCAAAGAATATTTCCATCTAGCCGCAGTCATTAGCGGGACCGCTCGATCGCCTGCCATGGATGATGTCACCGTTTTGGAACGTGCATATTAGTTCAACAATTGAATCATTCCACTAACGATATTTATTAAGAATTCTATCTCGACACGTTTAGGGCACTGAACATAAACAGTCGATGTCGAAACGCATACAAAGTATCTCGCAAGCGGTTCCGATATACATTTGTTAGCGGCTAGATATGTACCCAGTATATGTGCCATTGCGCAAGGTCGCCAGCGCACCTGCGTGCGGCCGGCCACTGCAGCGACCGTTGCAGCTCCCACGACATAGTACTTCATGAATATTAACCAACTCCAGAAACTCAAAGGGTAACTTCAGGAATTCGGTGTCATCTGCACCTGCTAATCGACCTTTTGTATGCGTAGATTAATGATATGAAGTTAATATTATGTCAATTGATGTTGCAGCAACATGTATTGGTGCAGAAGCAAATGACAAAGTGTACCAAAAAGCGTTTGCAGCGCTGCCGGCGGCGCGGGCGTCCGGCGCGGGTGCGCGGCAAGCGCACTCGTAATCATCCAAGTGGGTTAAGGTTCCATCAAGGATTTATTGCGGCAAGTCTCCGCTCCAAAACGCCGAGCGTTGGTTACTATGAGCTAACTGCACGCCGGTTCCGCTGCATTTGTCCATTACAACCTTTTGTTATTCCGCTGTTTTAATGTTCGTTCTCAATTAACGTCGACGTTCGGTCTGTCAATGTCTGGATGATGAACAAGGGCAATTTTTTTTCCCGACGGCCACTATTTGAAATACGCTCAGAATAGTCCATTTCATTCACCTGTCCGCGACAGTTACAACGGCCAGACACAAAGGGAACCTGGACATCTTTTGTTTAATTAGTGTCGGACAAACAAAAGTAACTTGATCGTTAGGGTCCCTTTGTGCCAGCACTTAGAGAGCGTAACTGTAGGAATAATGAAAACGTCCTTTGAGAAGCTTTTGAAACTCAAGTGTAGTACAATTGAGCGCAAAATAAACAGGTTAATAAGTTTCAAAACGATCCAGATGTATTACAAAATTTGAAAAGCGGTAGCACACAACTGTTTAGCAACTGCATGGCCGATTCTTTCGCAACTGGCATCGCAGCGTCCGGACCACTCGATTAATTGTTCCTATCCTACAACATCGAACATTCCAACTCTTTTGTTTTATACAACAACCATTGTAATTCACTTAAGGGTACTTCAGCTTTAAAATTATTGTTAAATACTTTTAAACTGCTCGGACATATTGTAAATCACAGAACAAAATCGCCCTTTCGATTTGAAAAGGTTTATTATTTAGTGAATGGACAGCTTTTGGTGTTTATAATTAAACGTACCCTTACTTATGTGAGAAGTCGACCTCGCATTTAGTAAACTAAGTTGGATTTATAACATCTCTCTAAAGCGGTTAGCAATTATTGAGCAAACGGTAGACCTCGAAATTCGCAGGCCTATAAATGGTATTTATAAAGCAAGTCCACCGCTTAATTTGTTCCACTATTTCGCCTCTATTTAGTTCAAATATTCCTTTGGCAATTTTAAATTCAAGTTTGTGAAGGAACTTAAATGAATAAATAAAGTACTTAAAGGTATGTGCACATTTGGCAATTCAGTGTGGATGACACGAAAATAATTGATGACAGAATTTTAAATAAGCATTAGAAGCATAAAGGTGCAGGGAGTAGAGATCGCGGGCGGCACCGGCAGATGTGCGCGCACGCATTGTGTTGTGTGTGTAACAAAGGCAGGTAGAAACCTGGAGGACGTTATCGTGCCATGTGCTACGTGTCACTTTTTCATATCAATATGTTTTACGTAAAAATCCAAAAAAACTTTAATCTGACCGAACAGATGGCCGAGCACATGTCGATACAAAAAATCCGAACGCGAGATTAAAAGACCATACTACAACAACGAATTTAATCAATCAATAATACACTGCCTCGTATATTGCCCACTTTTACGGGAAACTACTCAAAATTTAATTTCGGCGCCAATCGAGAACGCTTTTGTTTTGCTGCGTAACTATATTAAATTAATTACGATGGTTTCCCTTTGTTACAAAAGAGAGAAACGAATTGAATCCCAGTTATCAAAATTAATAACGGCAAAAGCAATTTACTGTGATCGCGTAATATCCTGTCCGGCGCATTTATTGAACTCCGCAGAGTTTTCAATGAAATTGTTTTCCGTGCAAATGTTGGACGCCATTTAGTCTAGCTGGCATCTGCCGCCGACTCGTACAGGCCTCAAAAACAAAAGCTAGTAATGAAAAGACCAACCGAGGGGACTCGGAATACTATGAAGAAAGGAACGTTCGAAAAAACGGCAAATATTGACCTCGTGGCAGATGTCGAAATCCAAACTTGGAGCTGTAAGTGCATTTGAATAAACATCGCCTCTCGATAGTAACTAAACTCTGTTGACCTTCCGTTGTATCGAATATCGGGCCGTGTGCATGCATTTCAACAGATAGAGTTGTCATCACGTGTCCAAACAGACTGTTTATGAACGTCCATTGTTTCTTTAACACGGTTCTGTTATAGAGCAAAGGTGATACAGCGAGTAGCAACAAAGGAATGCTTTACTTCTAATTGCTTTTGTTAATGACTGAGCACCAATGTGCCATCAAGCCAAGCAAGATCTGAGGACCCTGCCAGCAAAATAACATACGTATACCAAGTATAGACGCAGGGCTATAAAGCCGAGAAAATGTTGGCTATTAAAGTCCTTTACGAGATGGCAGATTTACTGAGCTAGTACCTTATCAACCTGAGGCAGACGAATTACGACCCTGTATTTAATTCCTGAGGATTCTTTTGAAATGACAGGTTAGGGAGAAAAATAATTCATTATTGTCTGTGCGGAATGCGAATATATCGAACACGTGCGTGCAGGTAACTTCTCCTTACATGTGCAACTCATTGTCTGCTCCAAAAAGGTGTTTTCTTAGTGTTGAATAGGACGAATCCTTGCACAATGGTCGGTAGTTTTCTGTAGTTCCATCATCGATTCAGCGAAGATATGGAACGGATAAATCATGCGTAGGAGAGTAGTATAATAGCCGTATTTGTTTACTGGAACATCTGTTCGTGTTGGATCGTGACGAGGGTATAGAATTGGCAAAGTCGACAAAAAGTCGGCATTGTAACGTCGTTCGGGCAATTGTTGGAAGATTAACCCGATACGAGTGACTACAATACAATTTGGAACACCTTGACTTTTTTTCTCCAAAGTCCTGAATGAACGTCAAGGTACTGATCCCACCGTAAGGTTGTGCTACACGGCGCGGAGCACATTGCGGCATACCGCGACCTTACCACGTTATCTGCCCCTGATAACAGATTGCTGTGACCTCTAAAATGATTAGGTGTCTCGTAGATAAGGCCGAAGTACAATGACCGTGTCACAATCCCAAATATTACTTTCAATAGCAATTACGGTACAGTCCCGTTTCCCAGGGTACTTGAAGATTTTTTCATCATTAGGGGAGCGTATGCGCATGAGTTTGATTCTCAAGCACTCTCGACTACCGGATGTAACGGGACCGGAAACGGACTTTAAATAAAATAGAACTGCACAGTTTATACGGCAGATGGCTGACATTGTATCAGGAGAGACAAAAGAAAAAGTTAAATGTATTAAAAATAAGTGTGCTGTGTCCGGCCACATGGCTCAGGTATTAACTTAATTATCTTAGAGGCGGCCAAGCTCCGGGGATTTTAAATTGGATGGTGTCTAGTTGGACTCGAAATGGATGCGCTGCAATTACGAAGATGCAATTTTTTGACATTAATAAATTATAAAACAACTTTTATGTTGAATAATTACATCATAAATAATGCTTATTATTAGTTCGGAATGTTAACTAGTTAACAAGTCGATACATTGGAAGAATATGCGCAGTTTTTCAATAGGCGACATGTTTTGTTTATTTAATTACATAAGTCTAATATAATATTCAATTGCAATGTCATCATGACATCCCAGTGAGAATGATCAAAGAAAACTAGAAGGCAATATGAATCAATATTGCATAAGAACGTGATATTCACACGCGCAAAAAGAACTACATCTTCGAATTTATTACGATTTTCCAGTGTCTTATCACGTTTGTCACGCGTTCACGCTTGCACGCACGTTGGGAATTAGCATATACACATACAATATCGAATATTACTCATTATACAGAAATACTACAAGATACACGTACAAGAAACGTTACGATTTAAATTTGAATAGTGTTCGCTCGTTCCTGTTTGGGCGCGCAGCCGAAGCCGAATGGAAGGCGGAAGAGTGGCGCTTGCGCAACTGACATTGAATCGAGGCGGTCTTCGGACCGAGGCCACCCGCCCGATTTGTATATATGTAGTTTAACGAACATTTAATCACCGCTTTATCTTTTCGTATCGACAGAAATTTTTCCTTATTTATTAATGAAGTACTTATTTTAAAGCGAATTAGAGGGATGCGTAAGAGGAAAACCGCAAATCGTGTACTATAAACATTTCCATTATATGAAAGATTTCTTGGTAACAGGATGTGATGTGTAACAACACGTTTCGAACGCGGAAATCTTACACGAGAGCATATCATGAGAGCGATACGTTTTGTTTGTTTTCATGAGTGTTTTCCGCCATCCTGTTGTTAATTACAGCCGTGTCGTCACCCCTGTTTACCTCCACGTGATCGATACTAAACAGTCTGATGTAAAAAAACTTTGCCAACGCGTCATTCGTAAACAATTCAACTTTTCAATGAATGTTGAAACAAAGTACGTTTCTACGTCATTCAAGTAACGAATTCGCAAGTGTGGTGCTAATTTCAACAGACGAGCGGCGGCAAAGTCACCGTCACGTGTCATTCACCAGCTAGAAGGTGAATAAAGTCAATCATGTTATAAAGCTATGGATGAACTAGCTGATGTAATGCTATATGTGCGGGCTGAGTAATTGGGAACTTTATTAGAGATCTTTGTTCAATGAATGTATTGACTTGACAGAAAATTACAATCAACTATGAACGTGTGCAAGTTGAAGAGATGTGGTGAATGTGTGCCGCGTGGTGCGTTGCGTGCCGGTGCATCGGCGCCGCATCGCTGTCGCAAGCGCGGCCGTGTGCGGGGTCCGCGCGTCCTTGGCCACGGCTACCTCGCCGACACAACGGGCCGGCCGCGGGCGACCGTGCGCGACCGCTTCCGTGTACCGCTCACGTCACAACACTCACACCGAACAAACACTATCGGAACCCATACAATTAATTACCTACACATCTAATCGATAGCACGCGCCGGAATTATTAGGTGCGTCACCTCACTACAGGATCCCACTCGCGGGGTAATTTTGCCGCTCTGACGTCAATGCTACGTAGCCTCGTAGCGGTTGCTACGGGTCACGTGGTATGGCCTATAAAGCCCCCGCACAACCCTCGCGTGGGAAGGTCGCTACTTCAAAAATGGAGCCGAATAACTGGGTGGGCGCTCACGTTTCTACAAGTTCGTAACAATTTTCTTCGGGGAGATTGGATGAATTTAAACAGCTTCGTTTTGTATATAAATTGTTTATTAACCCCTAAAGTATCTGCTTACGTCAGTGCGACTATTATTCTGCGACATTCGGGAGAGAAATTAAATTAGTTACGCACAGGACTTGTACGTACAACATTCAAGTTGATTAAATGAATTCAGTACACAAAAGGTTTGATTGACACAATCTGTCGCGACTTCGCGAGGCAAGCGAGTTCATCGCAAGCGCGTGAAAGGGTTAATCGGTGCACGTGAACTTAATGTGTTTTGATCACGTCGCAGTTCGTACTAGGTACGTACATATACATACATATACTGATTACATCAGAGCCATCAGAACGTCGCAAATGTGCGGACTGCGGGGACTCGACTAACTGCGCAAATTCTCATGAAATCTGTACAAACATATCGATTGTACAAAGAAAAACAAGAGTGGGTATACAATAGTGTCGCTAATGACGCCAGTCTTATTGTCGTACGTTTATACACGACGATGACTTCACGTCGATACGGGATCATCACTCTGACAATGTCACGACCCGCTCTCGGCTATCAATGTAAATTACACTTTAATATAAATGATATTAAGATTCCAAATCGCTTTGTGATAGCTCGCGCGTGTACGTGATATGTGTTTAATGGCACGTCACACGCAGACACAGCGGTCAATTGTTTTTAAATTGATTAAAATATCGCCTTTGTCTCTTTCTCTTAATTAACAGATTTTGGGTACAAATAAGGCAGCAAATTAATTTGTTTAACCTCGCGATAACAGAGGTCTGCTTACGAAAATATCGCACACAATAATTGATTTGGCATTGTCTATTGAATATGCATGTGCAATTACAATTTATATCGAATGTGTCAATAAAAATCAAGTTCTATTCTGTCAAGCGACAATCAAATGCAAATTCTAAAGTTACGTCAGCTCCAAAATCACAGTATTGTTTGTCGCTTTCGGTTACACAACTAGTGACCGCGAACGGAGGTCGGATCCGTTCAGTTCTCATATTTATTATACGTATTCTTCAATCTCGAACGCGGCGCGGCGCGGCGAGGCCAGAACCACGAAAAGAGTACCGTTTCGCAACGCAGCTCAATTCAATGTCATTGTAAACGTTCCTGATGATAGCTGAACGCTGCTCAATAGTCGGATTGGATACACGTACAGTAAGAACTCCAGGACTGTTTTAGCTCGCCTTGTTGATAACAAATCTCATTAGCTTATCATAATCTTACGATAACAACTTCCATTTATAAAGTAGGCATAGCATTTTTTTTTCAATTTAATGAAGACCACGTTATTGCATTGGTCTGTGAACAAAACGTGTTTTTTATTTATAAATAAACTGTCAATGTCAGGAGTGTCGCAATTACAAACCGAAGTTATGAGGTCTCGTTAGCGGTTCGCTAACAACCCTAAACGTGTCTTTGCTTACGTCGACTCCACCGAAAAAAGTTTCATTACGATCCCATGACGTAGGAAAATCACGAAAATCTGACGTAGATCCTGAAACCTTAAAAAACACCGAAAGTTTGGAGTTTATTTTTTTCGTGTATTTTCGTCACGTGAATCGTTTTTGGCAAGTTCGTGTTCGGCAAGGTGTTGTAACTGCCTGGCTGTGTGTGCAACGCTACGGTTGCGCTTGCGTCATTTCCTCTTGTTGACCGTGAACCGAGTTACGTCAGCGGCAGAGTTTCGGAACGAGATTAGGATGCTCCTACACTTCGTATCTAGAGAACGATCGCCCCGGACGCTCCCACAACACTTTTATAATTAGAACCTATGAGAACACGAACAATCATTCAATTCTATATTTAGGTTGACGGACTCTAGCTTGGTATTTACCAAGCATAGTCATTAAGGTTAGACTGACACGTCTTCGTAGTAACAAGATAAACGTAAGTAAATGACAGCATTTAGGGGAATTTGTGAGTGACATCATGCAAGCCTAATTAGGTACCATATTAGTAGCTTATCTAGGCGAGTACCATAAGTGCGCCACTGGAATTGTGTAAACGATAAATGAAGGAAGTTTTTGTTGCGAATTTATATAAATAAGGAAAACGTGCAATAACAGAACTCGTGCCAAAAGGAAAATAGATTTGTTTACACAAAATCTTACCAGCGTTTTGGTATAAAAATAAGTACCTTGTTATTTAAGAATTTGAGGTGTAACAAAAACTCTTCGTGTAATTATATGGATGAATGAAATGGTATTGTAGGCTAGAGTTATTTTGTAACCAATGAATGAGGCTACGGCTAAAACGGTAATTTAACAATATACGGTCGAGGTTAATGTATCAAAAAATCGTGCCAGTGCAACTAAACAGGAAGCCCGTAGGACAAACGCCCGTGACCGGCAAGCTAATAGCAATAATTACTATTGTTTTTAAGCACATAACGCACCTTAAATATATACCAACTGACATCGTGCAGACAGAACCTAGTTGCAGTTATTTGAGTGAACAAAATAACTAACGAAAATGTATAAGCAAGCGCGCATCCCGACGAACGGCAAGTATTTTTAGTGGGAGACGCATCACAACTGCAGATTGAGGGTTAATCGTAATTCTGGCCAGCGCCCGACCGGTTTGGACTTACTTTTTATTCCGACGCGCGACGCTCGCATCGCCAGATTCGCAAGGTAAACGTTCCGAACACAGGGAAATAAGCAAACGAATAAATCACAAGCTTGTCAACTTATTCATCGGTAAACATGGCAACGCAAAGGTTATGAACTTACAAATAACTCGGGATTATTTTAGGAAAGCGTGGGCGTCGGTTTACGCGAAGGTCAAATATATTTTGTAAGGACATAATATTCCTGTATCTCTTTGTATGTTTGGCTGTTCGCCCCCGCTTTTAAATATTTTGCGCACTAACCGCTCGACGATGTACTATGTAGGTGGCAAATGAATGATACTGGATTAAAAATAAGGAGCATCCAAATTACTGACGCCTCCGTTTTAAGTTTAATGGAACGAACAATATTTTATTTTAGCAAGTTCGTCGTAAACGTGTTTGATCCACGCGAGCCAGCCCACGCGCTGTGGAATCAATGTGTTTGGCAAAAAATAAAAACAAAAACACACAAATACTGGCAGCTACCGCACAGCGCACTACAAGTCTGATGGCTCGCTAAATTGAGTGTCGTCTGCAGAATATCGAAAGTTGTTGAACTTTGAAGCGAAACAGGAAAGCGCTGACAGTAAGGGGCAAGAACATCTCAGAAGATTTACGATATTGGATCGGCAGCCGGGGTCAGTCGCCTGCACCTCACTACAGCAGGAACTCGCCTAGAATGTTTTTTTTCCATTTCCAAGTAACTTATGTTCGCTTTCTCTCGATGACCGTTTAATATTTTTATTATTGCGGACTCGTTTCCTTTGCATGCACAAGTAGGCCCCGGTGCTCGAACCATGTCTTGGTGTTGTTTTTATTTTTGTTCGTGCGTTGGCGAGTGTAAAAGGACTCCGGCAATTAATGCACCTTCAGGTTTTGTATGTTTTTGTAGCGCAACTCGATGTTATACAGTTGGCTGCCAGAAGAATAGCAAACTTGAATTTATGTATATTATAGACCATGTATAGCAACCACGCCTCAACCTCAACTCAGAAATTATAAATAGACTTTATTTTAACTCCCAACTCACTTTGTACATAAATCTCCACAAACGAGTCTAAAATTATCACCAATTTACAAAGGCCTTTATAGGTATGTTCACCTATTTATAAAAGGTATCCATGGAGTTTATATTTAGGAGCCATTTTAGGGTACGTATATTTAGCTGCGTAGGGTGCGAGGCTAGTGACCCGATAGAAATGTCCTATGATTCATCCCTGCACCCTCATTGTTACCCTAACATTTTTAACTTCCCTCTTAGGTGACGTCACCGAGTGCACGGCTGTTATGTGGAATTCATCATCGCTCTGTCACGTCTGATTCACTGCTACATATACTGAGATTTTTATTTTTATGACGAAGGTGGAAAGTATTTTTAAATTCCTCATCCATTGTGTATTGAAAATAGGTAAGCTTCGTGTAGTATCGAGAACCGTTCTTGAATTGAACAGGTTCATCGAACTCATTACCGTTTCGTGCCGATAATGTGTTATCGGTAAGGGTGACGCTTTTCTTGTACAAAAGCATTAATTGTGTGTATCTACGTATTTTACTCGGTGAAATACAAAATCGATTTCGCAAAGCCAATCCCGAATTGTGACGAATAAAGCGCTGCGATTATAACAATAGCGTGTCGAGTGACTCGGGTGATGGTCGTGTTGTATCTGTGTTGTTTACGCTGGATGATTTCGGCGGTCAGCGACCTTCGCGACGCGGATAGCGAAGGTGGCTGCGACGCCTCCGAAACGACGTAACACACGCCCCGAGCAGGTTTTAAATGCAACCGACACAATAAAAATTGCAGCGCTGAATAAAATCCCCGCTTCAGAGCAGTACCAGTGGCTTACAGTGTTGCTACCTCGTTAAAAACTAATCTCAACTCGTATGGAACGGGACGGAACGACGGAAAATGGAAATACAGTCCCGGCGCGTGTGTCGACGGTCAGTGATTCCACCTTCGACATAACTCGGTTCTCCCTGACCGGCCATGTGAGACGGTATTCAAGAGAGGGCGCAATTATACTGTCTCGTCCCTATTTAATTGCTGGCACGTGCATATTTTTTGCCTGTAGTGCGAAGTGAATGCACCCATCTCTTGCAGGGAGCGGTCGCGTGCGCCCGAGCACCGTGGAACTTTTTGCAGAGCTTTTTAATGGCCGTGCCTTATGGTCCCGACAGAGAAGGTTAAGTCAGTTCAAGTTGCCTTTATCCGGCGGTCTCTGGCTGGAGTCACGACGCCGTGAGTCATCCGGTGATATCATGACATGACACCACCGTTGTTTTCCATGAGCTATGTGGAAGGCGAGCTAGATCACAAGCAGAAATGGAACGCCATTTTAGTTAAAAATTAATTAAGAACAAGGTGGTCGGGCGGAAGCTACACTTGAAATGGGATGTTGTAGAGCTGGTCAATGTCAAATTAATTTGCATTGTCCTTGACATTGAACGAAGCTATTTTGCATGACTGACGCTTTTTGTTCTTGTTCAGAAAACGGGCAGGAAAAGACGTAGAGCTTGAGGTTATTTTTATGAATTGTATTTTCTGACAAGTGGCATAATGTATTTTTAAATATAGGCTGCGCAGATGTAGGCAAACGGAGCGTGTCACAACACACGGGCGTCGTATCGGCGGATAAGTGCGCGGTTACGCAAATCCGCAGATATGTCGGCGCTGCGCGGGCGCGCCGCTTGCACAAGGTTTCGCAGACCTTTGTTTTACGCAACCGGATCGATTTAATAGCTAGTCGTGCGTTTTCTCAGCTGTGTACCCGATAGCAAAATTAACGACGCCGAATTGAGAAATTGTACAAAATTATTCTAATAGCGACAAAAGGATCAAGTCGATATTGACAAAGAAATTGTAACAAAAACTGGGAAGGAAGAGCGGGTTTCCGCCCTTTAGATAACAATAAACCTGTTGTGGATGTGCCCTCGGTTTAGCAAGGTGTACGTCAACAGATCCATCGTCGCTTTGAATTCCACTAACAATCGGATTTACTTTTGTATGGATGACACCTATGTCCGGTAATTTATTATTGAGGACGTCGCTTACACATTATGTTCTGTTCTGCGAGCAAGTAAAGGCTACTTTCGCTTGAGAGCATTGCACTATCGCCTGCGTCCGGTAGTCGCATCCGGTGTTTTCGTACCACCAAAAAAGGTGCGAACACGCGTTATTTATAGCCATGACGAATGCTTGCGTCGTCCTCGCCGATCCATTTATTTTCAGAATGAGGGAAAAGTGTAGGCGTCATGAACTCGAAAGCATTCCGGGTTATTTCACGGTTGAGAGGCGGTCGGCTGGCGGAGGAGCAGCAACCGAAGTAATCTGAGCGGGGTTGTCTTGCTCGTTGAAGGTGAGCGATGACTCGATGAGTCACTTTCATAAGACTCGATATGGCATCACTTTTTGAAACGCAGCAGCATCGGTTCCGCACGATCGCGTCGGTGCGGGCGGCGCGGCGCGGCGTCGGCGGCGGCCGCGCGACATTGGCACAGTTGCGCGCGACCTCACCGCGCCGCGCTAGTCGCGAGCGAGGCCGCGAATAAACGCCCCAAAACAAGAATCAACAGTGCGCTTGAATTCCGGCACGCCTGAATCACGCCGTACAAATTAGCACTCGATGCGCGCTCGTTTATCTAACACGAGCGGCCAGCGGCCGGCGGCCACACCCGCGCGAAACATACCAGCAGCGATGCCAACTACGCAGTGCAGTCAGCCACTTAGCGAAATAAAAGGTCCGTTACACAAACTAGACAATAATGGCAAAGTACAACTGCACCAAAAGTTATACAACTGGTGAAACTGACGTATTACCGAGCGCCCAGTATTATGCAAATACATCGCTGTAATGTGGAGGTCTCTTGCACCACGAGGCTTTAGCAACTCAGTTTCAAAATGTTTTCAAAACAGTCGGCGTAGGCGCGCAGGTACCGCGGCGCTGATCGACCGCTGCTGAGATATCGGCAACTACCTCGACGCGTTATTTGGGTTATCGTGTTGCACATCTTTTTTTTAAATTATAGAGCGGTTGCGTGTTGGTTCAATAATCACACGAATCGGTCGTAAATTAGTTTCAGATTTGGAAGGAAATGTGAGGCGGTGGCTCGGCCGGCATGCGACGCAGCGGCGTCTGCCGGGTGGCGAGGCGGCCGTCTATCGCGGACCAATTTGGCACATCCGCTGGCGAGCGCCGGCTCAGCCCGCACCGTAAATATCCCGTCCCGTTAAACACGACAGACGTGCGAATACACCATCCACATGTGTTCGTGGTGAAACAAGAGTCCGCTTCAATTTTTTCCAGTGCACCCGTTGGCAAAATAAATATCTTCGGGTGATATCATGCGGGCAGTCTAAAAAGCTCGTTTCTATGTGGACGCACCAGCAGATTATAGACAGTAAATATGAAGTTGCGTAATCGAATGCCGTTGGCTCGTCGTCATTGTTTGCTATACATTCGATCATCCGATCCGTCTTCTGTGCACCGTGTTACGCAAAAAACCTGGGTTGTGTTTTGTTACCTGGTGGACTGATCCGTCGAAGTTATTATTTTGGCGGGGGTGGGCGGGATGCACCCGAACAATGAGTCTGGGACAATTTTTGTACCTGAGCTTATTTACAAAGGACCGAGATTTTGCCGACCGAAATTGGGCTCCGGTCTGTCTGGTACGTTATGAGATTTAGTTAATGCTGTACAACAAACTTGCGAAGCAAATTAGATTTTTAGAGACACCATGCGGACAGCGGACAAAGGCTATTTTTGTCACGCGAATGTGTTTCCGCTTTGTTACATCCTGTCGGCAATGCCAAAATTAAGAATGCATTATTCGTATAAAGGTAGTTTACAGTCAAACATCCGGCTTTCTGTCGTCAGGTCCGTGATGTCACCGGCAAGGTGATTTATTTTTATACACTTAGTGTCTTGTTATTGTGATGGGCATAAGACATCCTTCCAGGAAGTATCCAGTATTAATTACGTGTCGTCATAATAATTGGACGAGTGTGACGCGGAGCGTGCGTCTTGTCGTAGGGCATGAGGATCTCTACCTGCGTTATCGCGCGACCTCGTTTTCCTCCCCCAAGGCCTGCGCCCGGATACACCGCCCGAGATTTCTCTTGATAGTTTCTAGTTACACACGAACTTCTCATTTGTTATCTATTGTAACACTTGATATCGGATAAAGTCGAAACCGCCCCTGCAGCTGTGATCCCTTTGAGGTACGTTATGGAAATCGGCTTTTTGGGCCTGAAATTAACGCCAGCTAAGTTTTCTTCTTTTATCTTTTTAAAACTTCGCAGTTTCTTTCTTAATTTTCATCTCAAAGAAGACCAAGCAGAAATCTGTTTCCATCTCAAAGGACAAGAAAAACTACGGGCGAGTGTTAAGAAAATCCACTTCAAAGCGTCAAAGAGAGTGCGGAATCAATATTAATGTTCTTGTTTATGTTTGAGACGGGCCGCGACGGTATCGCGGGATGTTGATCGTGGCGTCCCGCCGGATGACTCGAATTTATAATCAGGGGTGCCTTTATATCGCGAGGAGACGTGAGAACGGAGGTCGAAGGGCGAAGGGCGGGACACTTGATCAAGTTGCACCTTCACCGATACGCCATTCTCACGATTGCGAACAACAGCTGGGGAATAGTGACCGACGCGACATGTGCAATCATTAGAATTTATTAGGGCTGGACAAGGTCAGCTGCCCGATTATGTTAATAAGGGTTTGTTTGACCATCTGAATAATCTGATACGTTAACTCTGCATAAAAGATGTCCTCTGGGAAAAAGTGGCACACATGGTCGTTAACTAAACGAAAGCCTCGGGTCACGGATTGCTAAAACAGCTGTCTACCTGCTTGACCTACACGCAAAGGTCCGTTATCATTAAGTAGAACAAAAAGCTATATTTCCGCTCCGACACCGGCACATGGCAAAACTGGAAACACATCTGCAATATCCTGCTTAATTTATATTAACGGTCAGACAAAACAGACGCCAGCGAGCAATCGCGTCCCGTTTTGCCCAATAACTAGCGTCTTTTGTACACGCCATGTCCAGCGGACATTATCGACGCTATTGCAAACTGACCATTCAATGAGGTCTTCTACATTTTTGCTGAATTCAACCACATTTCTGAATCAGACGGTCGCGGGTCGGTGCGGTAAAAGTTTATCTGTACTGTTTAGAGGTTCTGTGTAATAACCAAAAGTAAAACATTCCGGCTTTGTGAGGCAAGTTCGGAAAAGGCTTCTCAAGTCTCGCGTACTCTGCTATTACGCAAAGGGTAAAGCAAAAGTTTTTACATTAGAGGCACGGTCGCGGTGCTTCCCGTTCCGCATCGCGAACCGACGCTTTTGACAACACTCGCTTTGATGAACGGCACGCTGAAAAGAGTATTAAATTTTACCTTTTCCACTGTCTGTCTGTCCACTCGAAAGCGGACTGAATTAATACTGTTGCGCAAATACACAGATGGAGTTCGTTTTGTTCGCGTTTGTACCGTATATTGCGTTTCGAACATGTCTGCGGCTAGGCGGTCATGTCAAAGGCATATTCGGATTCGCAACGTGAATGTCACTAGGGACGGGTGCAAAAGGTCAAAGAAACCATCATAGCAAAGTTTCAAGTTCGGGTGGGCGCACTGAATATTGTCTCAGAGAGGACGACAAAGATAATCCAATACACAAAAGGTTGGCTGTTGCCCCCGTCGTGGGAGGAGGAGGATCCGACGGAATTATAACTACAATAGGCGAGATTCTTATGATGACTTACAGTGGCTTTATAACGTTTTTTGATATTTTTTATTAGCCTTAGAATAGATGTTATCTAATGAAAATAAAGAATCAAATTAATGAATCTTATTAAACGGGCAAATGCCAAGGGTCGGAATACGGGCAGGTGAATAGAATTCATTTGAAATCTCGAAGGAATGTGGTCGTTAAAATTACATGTTGAGGGGTGCATAAAATCATTTCTTTTTCTAGGGAGTTTCTCAGGATCACCTGATCGCATAAGGGCAGGTACGGGTGTATGAAGATTGACAACAACATAAGGGTGCGGAGGGTTGCGTTGCACACGTCGAGCGCGCGGTGCGGGCGGTGCGCAAGCGCATTGCCGCGGACCCTTGACCCGATTGCGGCGCGCGCAGTATTGTACGCAGCAATGACACCGTTCGCCTTGAGCCGCTAGCATTGCCGGAGATATTCGCAACAATGGAGGCCAGATAACATTTCAAAAGTTTGAAAATCCGCTGGTTCCTACCGGCCGACGCGAGACCGGCGTAATTAATAAACGCGTTGAGTAATCCTATTGTACGATTGTCCTTTTATAATATTCAACTTTTTCAATAGTCGTGAGTAAACCTTTAACTTGTTTTGTTCGTCATACGAATGATTAAGCGTAGAAGGGAGCTGTCCGATATCTTAAAGTAGATGCGTCTTTGGCGCCAGTGGCGCAACGTGCCTGCAATATCTACTTCAGTTTTATCGAGAACGACAACTAACATTTCTAGAGCGACACATAGCGCATGTGAATCGTCATAATGAATGACTTGATAACAGTTCATAGCAGTAGCACAGGGCGATTGACTCACGGAGGAAACGACTCGCTACTTAAAACACAAAGAGCATTTCCGTTTCCCTTCCGACTTTTTTTATTAACTCATCTGTTTTCTCACGATCGATCTCTACAGTGGGCGTCAGCAGTAAAAAATACCGAGGAAGTATTCGATCGATCAAATTGAAGCGGCTCGATTGTCGCCGATATCAGTTGTTAGGGAACACCTGCTTTTAAACTTTACCATTTCCAGAATATCTTATATTCTGGCAATGGTAAATTTTAGCGACAATAAGCACTGACTTTGTAACAGACTGGGGCTTACAAAACAATAAAAATATCAAATCTAACAGCTTCAAATACACAGTAAAATAAAAAGAAGACTCACCTTTGAGGATCGGCGAAGACAAATTTTCTCAGCTTTAGATCCCGCAAAACGATGCCTTGTTCGTGACACGCGGCCACAGTTTCTGCCATTTGTCTAAACAGTCTCCGAGCTTCGTGTTCCCTTAGCCGTTTCCTCGCCCTCACGTAAGAGTGGAGGTCTGAGTGCGATCGGGGGAAGATAAGGTACACCCTCTTATCACCGACTAGGACTTCGTGTATGGGGTTGACGTGCGGATGGCCATCGAGCCGATAGTGAGCTTGGAGTAAGCTGCTGCAGTCTCGTGACACCACCTAGAGGAAAACATTAAAATTAACACTCCCATTCCACAAACTAGTTTTGTGAAAGATAATGCAGTAGATAGTTCTGAATGTGCTGTCGTGCTAACGCTACCGTTGTACGGTATTGATTCGAAGGTGCTTTCCGGGAAAATTTACATGTTTCCTCTAAATCCGGTCGGCTCCTTGCATTATTCAATTAGTGACGTAATGTTATTGGGGTCGTAACTATTTTCCTTTTATCGTCGACCTAGTTTTTTCTGTGCGTGTCACTGTAAGCTTATTGATTCATCATTTTCGATATCTACCTAAATTCATATTTAGTTGTTTGTTTAAAATGAACATCTTTACAAAAACATAACAGATCTCTCTATATATTTATAAATTGTGTAGCTAAAATTCCCGTCCATGTTTGTACATTCAAAGGGGTCCTATTTCAAAGCGGCCATGATTTAAAAGGGCTTAGTCTAATGTGAATAACGAGGTTGAAACATTTAGTGAATAGTCTGCAAGCTAACCCTCCTTTGCAAATCTAGCCCGGTCGACATCAAACAGAATTCTTGGGTGACGACAAAGTAGAAATCAAACGAAACGGACAAGATAATTGTTGCAATACATTTTTCAATAGTGAATAGCCAAGAGTTGTCGGCAACGGCCACGTTAAGCTTTCTAGAACCGCTAACGGGTCGGCTACATGGAATTGTACAGTTATTTTTAAATGAGCGATTGCTGCGATCCGCGTGTGCCAGTGTGCACGGGGCTCGGTGCGATCGCCCACCAAATGTCAACGACATTGTGAACGCAAATTCCAAATCTGATTTCCCGACTCACGAATGATGAATCACGTCGCGTGCGTCAAACCATTTCTTTTTGACTCGTACTGTAAATAGTTTGTTGGTTATTTCAGCGCAGTCAGCCAGTCACCCTAGACACGACGTCGCGCTTTTTCGATTTCTATTAATGTTGGGCGTTGTACGAAAATAAAACATGACCCATTTGTGGACGTGTTTGCGAAAACATGAGGTATTGATAAGAATTCGAAATGTTGACAGAACACTTGATAATATTTGACATCGAACGTATTTTACGGGAGCTAACCTACTTAGCTGTTATCAATATTTGTATAATCACAAGGTATGTATATCTATTGCAAAATATTTGTAGAGCGCACTCGACTGCGATGTAGCCAGAATTCGGCTCGACTCTCCCATTAACGATAACCTAGCTCTAAATCAATCCAATTACAATGGCGATATATAAAATAGGAATACTTAGATGAATTTCCTGTTCCATTGTATCAATCTAAGTCAAGTTGTTTATGTTTAAGGAGCATAACAAATTCGCGAGCCTTCATCCGTTCTAGGCTAAATTACAATAGCAGATTACCGTATAGGTATACGGCGCTGTCTCGATTGTTTGCAGATTGATTGCAGTAGGCAATGATATGATCCGATTTAAGTACTACATTCTCAGAGTTACGGCGCATGCCAGGCTATGTTTGATAAACTCGTTTTAATGGACCTGTTAAAGCGGCAATGAATAAGCGCTTCGCTGTTAATACCGCTAGAGCTGTTGTTTCGTGGAGGGGGGAAAAGAGGGGGGCCCCTAGCCTCGCTTTGACATTCGGCGATCGGCGCGTTATCAAATCGTCTATTTCACAATGTCAATGAGAAGGTCAAGCCTATTTTCGACTCGACCTGATGCGATCACATGTGACGCTACGAGTTCGAATTGTCTATGGATGGTAATTTACTTTTTATAAAAACAAATAGGTGTACAGTGAGACGGTATCACACATGATGAATGTGAAACAAACGTGGCAGTCGTGTCGGCAATAGTCGGTGTTGTAAATACGCTCGGCGTTTAGCAACGATAACGTTGCCACACTTTAACCTTGCCAAGTTCTCACGAGGGAAGTGCCTATTCTGTGCCTTGACAATACTCGTATAGGCCTTTGTTAGTACTCCTATGTATCCTGTATTGCCTAAATTAAGTAGGCAGAAGCTTAGACTTGAAATATGTTATAAATAACGAGTTTATAAACGAGTTTCCATGGCCTGTTTCATGATTCACAAAAGCCAATAAGGATGGTTCTAAAACGTAAAAATGAGTAGGTAAGGGAGAATGTTAGCCTCGCCCAACGATAGTTGACGAGCCGCGATAGCTTGCCTAGTGTAGTGCAACAATTAGCGTGTTGTTAGCGTTATAATTGCCGTTATTGTTAGGTTATCGATTGCGAAAGTCGACACATGACATTGTAAAAACGGCGATGGCTGTGGCCTACAAGTGCGATCGAGCAGCGCGGGGCCATGACATATAAAGTTTGACATCGGCGTTCAACAAGATGCTATGAACAATGCACGCGAGACTCATGAAAAACTACCATTGAAAGTTAATTATTGAATTATTTACTTAGAGCCGAGCCATTACTTACAAGGAGTGATTAAGAAATACCTACATGATTGAGATTCAAATGATCTCTTCATGGGATGATATTATCTACATTTATTTTTATTAACAACAAGGCTAATGTTTTATGATACGTGTGACGAAATAAATTGCCAAATAAAAGTGGTTGTCAGAAGTCAGTAATGGTTAATTTTGGTAAAGTTAAATAATTGCATTGAAGGGACACGACATGTGGGCATATTTATTGAGTACTCGGCTTATCTCTACATGGGGTCCAATCCCGTGGGATAGTGAGAACCCTTTACTAAATATTTTGCTAGATATCGCTTGTGAGTAATTACACCAATATGGTGTTTGAAGTTTGTTATTTCTTATTTATATTGTTCAAATGGTTTTCAATTACGAGTTTAACAGATGTTTGATCTTGAGTTTATCGTTAACAAAGAGAGCAGATGTAGGTGGATTTTAACCAATAGCTAATTAGATTTGTGTACTAGGTCGAACTAAAACAAGAGATTACGCACTATATCAATCAAACAAAGCCACGCAATGGCTGTTGAAACCCGGCACAATTTCGACATGGCACACCTTACGCATCCTAGCGACTTAGCCGCGTCGCGAGAAATAAAGATTGTTCTCTTTGGCATTCGAATTTTGAAAAAATAAAAGGTTACATGCGAAAAGACTAATGAGTTCGAAACTTCCTCGGTTACATTTGCCAAGTTTTTTATTTAGACTTTACTTTGTTTGCATCATAAAATGCTGAACGAATGAAAACATAAATAGATTCAAAGTGAATATCAACATCGCTGCCATATTTGCATAAACTTTTGCAAGTTCGTTCGATAAAGTTGTTGGACCCGAGAGCCAAGTTGATAGCTAGGTACTATAGGTATTTATAGCGCAAGTTTACTGTGGCAAACAAACTCGATCTCCTCTATAGCATCTAGGTGTATGTGTAGGTAGGTAGGTATGCTATAACTCGTCGCGGTTCCGGGAGTCATTGCACTTACGTCAGTATCTAACTTATGTCTTGGAACAGTTAGAATGAAGTCTATCTATATTACAACTAGAGTCAGATTAGATAGTACTCACCTTGCAAACATACTCCTCTTGCGTTCGCACGTCCACACACCGACAAAGCGAGGAGCCCTCAACTTGTTCCAGTAGGAGATATTTTTCCGCGACGAGCGCCGCTTGGAACTGGTGTTGAGGAGGCGCTGGGCTGGACGGCGCCGGTGGGCTGGCTGGCGAGGGCGCCGCCGTCAACCGGTCCGTCAGCACCGGCGACTGTGCCCTGTCCTCCGCTTTGCTGTCCCCGCTGCCCGGCACCGGCACAGTCACGGCAGGCTTGCTCAGGCGCAGCGGCCACAGCAATGATGGTGATCCTGGTTCCATCACTAACACTTATCACTGTCACGTTACACTTATGTTCACAAACACACACAAACACTTATTAACGATGAAGGAACTACGATGAGATGAACATGATCTGCAACAAAACGAAAACCACCTATTAGCAATTTCCCGTCTGTGACACTTGCAAATTCACTGCACCGACGATGTTACAAAATTTGAAACAAAACGAGACAATCGACACGATTTAGTAACGTTATTTAGTAAGGGGAAATTACGAATAAAGTACGAACCTTGAAATGATTCGCCCTGAGTGGATATCGTACCAAAATTTGACTGTCCGTGGTCACGAACAACTCGCTTTATTATGTGAGGAATTACAGGAAGTATCTTCAAGTAATTCATGCACTGATAGACGGCCAATATTTTGGGCCGGTGTCCGCTCGGGTTGTTGTGAAACTAAACGAACACACGTCCTATTCTCACTAACGCCATTGCGAGACTGACGACGACGCTCGCTGCGAAGCCTCGGACCGGCAACCGATCCAACGTCCAATGTCGACACACCATCAGCTTGCGTAGTACGCTACAATACGCCACGCGTTACAGAGACGGAGCTATAAGTGTATGCCTATCTCTTTCTACAATACCGCAAAGGCACTTCAAAGAAAAGGAAAGATTGCGACCATTCATTTACTACATTTGGCAATGCAATCGCAAACGTTTGTTTCAATATTTTTCACAAGAGCCAGGTAATATTATTTCACATTTACCTTCAAGTTTTAATTAAATTAATAAAATACACCTATGTTTTAATTCTACAATATTATTTTGATGTCAAATTGAGAATGTTCTTTATGTCTATGTATGATAACTGATAATTATTTATCACTGCGGTAGTTGGCGCCGGACTTTTTTTGTTAATGATTATGTAGGTAGGTAATGATGAGTTCACATTGTGGACTAGCAAGCTAATTAACAAAGGTGAGGTGATATTTGACATCTCATGAGCTCAGTTTAATGATTATGTAGGTAGGTAATGATGAGTTCACATTGTGGACTAGCAAGCTAATTAACAAAGGTGAGGTGATATTTGACATCTCATGAGCTCAGTTTAATGATTATGTAGGTAGGTAATGATGAGTTCACATTGTGGACTAGCAAGCTAATTAACAAAGGTGAGGTGATATTTGACATCTCATGAGCTCAGTTTATTACATTACGTGATCAAAATCATGTTAGTTTTCTTATGTTTATTCGCGAAGTATTTCATCATTTTCAGTCCGTGTCATTAGGTACTTAAATGCTACAAATTGCGATCTATTTATTTATATAGCTACTTATGTGTTTACGGGTAGATAATGAAGTGTTATGACTTTATACAAGTCTTGTATTGATCGACATTCGATATCTCTCAAGTTCCCGCGGTCTGCTGGTTAGACTTAGGCACTGAAGTGTAACCAAAGTTTGTCCTTAACTTAAATTACAGGCGTTGTCTAAAGGCGATAGGTAATTAATTTGATACCACCTTCTTGCTTATTTGAAGAGGCAGTTTTTTTTTTATTCATGACCATAGTTGAAGAGGCAGAATTATTTTGGTGTGGCCACGTAAAATTTGTCGAATGTGAAAATTGGTGAAATGGGTTACTTAAGACGCTCATGAAAAATAATGTCTAAAAGCTTTCTTTCATATTACGAAATTGGCTTAGGTAGGTAATTAATTAATGAAACCTATTCAGTTCGGTAACAATACCTAACGACGGCAGTGACGAGTCAGAACAGAACTAGTAGTCTTGTAGTAGTTTTATTAATTAAATACGATTTCCGGTTTCGAACTGCGCAGTTTTATCAACATGCAAACACCCGGAATGAAATAAATTATTGATTGATTTTTATATCGGACTGTGATTCAACTCTAACGTAAGATTGGCTCATATACTTTATCACAATTTAATGCAAAGTAGGTCGCAATTTAAACGTAGGTAACTATAATTCTCAAGGTTATACAATATATTCGAGTAGCACTATGGGGATATTTTTTTTAAATTATCTTTTCAGAGGTATGTAGTAAAGAGGTTTAAAGACAGTACCTATAACATTTTATTATAAAGCCCTAGATATTTTAAAATATATCTTACCTACCTACCGAGATACTGGCGCAATCAATCATTCGACTATGCCTTTTTTATCAAAAACATTGTATTTTATACAGTATTGTAGGATTACTCATTGTAGGTACCTATTACCGTGTTGTGGTGAAATATGTCCTGGAACACCATTAAATTACTTTTTACGTCATATTTATTTACATTTTAAAATCACGTTTATTTATCACGATGCGGAAGTCAAATAACACCTTTGTTAGTATTTAATTCAAATAATCTGATGAAGCAATATTTTTAAATGTTACAAATAAGCTGAAATGAAACGTATTTTTTTTTGGTATTTTAAAATAAAAAAAGAAGCATTGCGAAATAAACTTTTTTCTTGCGCAAGAAAACATCATGATTATGACGATGATGATCAATCCTGCATCCTTGCATCTTTGACAATTTTAAAGGATTGTCACTAGACAGTAAGCATGAAAATAGTATGCATGTACTTTTTCCAGACCTACTCTAAGACATTAATAAAAAAAACCTTTCCAACTAAAGTCTATTGTCTACATATAGCCAACTAATGCAATGTTTCGCGCCATCATCGGTTGCTTAGCAACGTCGATTACGCTGTGATATTGTTTATTTATTTTTTCTGACCTCGGTCTTACTTGAGAGCACCTCTGGCTGATTCTTATTAGCAGATAGGTCAGTAGTGTTATTCACCGCCCGCGTAGGTACATTAAACTTTTAACTTTATGAAAAGGTCACAAGACTCAATGTCTTCAGTAAGAACCTACGACTCAGACGAAACAAAACGGGAGACCTCGGAATTCTAACTAGGTATCTGCTAACACCTAGGGGAGTTTATTCAAGAGACATCACTGTACACAAATACTTACAAACAAACAAATACACGAACCCTACGTGACCTCGATATCGTTCCTTGAATTGATGTCTCACTTTATCAGAAAAAAAAAACAATTACTTTTATCTTGTCTCATCCAATGCGTTGTAGATTCAGGGAAGTCCGTTCCATCTGTTACAAAGGATTCAATGGAAGGCGGATAATGCTAACGCATCGTCAGATCCTCATGTTTGCACACGTCTGGTTAACTTGATGATTCAACAGCCAGCGATTCGAGCGATCCTTTGTCCGCTCAACTTAGTCAGGGTTCACGCATTCCCGATCAATGAAGCACGGGATGATGATTTAAGGAGGGTCTTAGCTCTTGTGAACGAATTACATTAGAGGCTGCTTGCTATTTCCGGGGTTAAACTGGTATTTACACCACTAGAACGTATTTGTTTAGATTTTAACAGGGACAGCTCATCCCGAAGCGTCCCGAAATTTTTAGATAGTTATTCCAATTTCGAAATGTGGAACAGAATAAAGAATAATACAAGACGCAGTGCAGAGAAAAGCATTTTTTTTTCCTCGTTTTATCTTGCAATAAGTAGTAAACGTACTGAAGATCTGGGATTTGTTTTTATGGTGATCGCAATTCGCAATAACACGGTCAGACGAAATACGATTTGTTTAGCTATAAACTTCTCAATAGCCAGATTTCTAAAAATATCCGTTGATAATACCAACAATATTAAATACCAACCTACTTAGCTTTTCGAATTTAGTAGGAGGAAAAGTTTTTAAGATTGAGGAAATCGGAAAAGATATTTTGATATTTGAGTTTTCCTAGCGACCGAGGTGATTCATTGATGATAAACAGTAACTGGAGTAGATTCATTCAGAATGATCAATTTTAATCAATCAAAAAGATAAAATTGGCAACACATGAATCGAAAATTCCAGTTCAGGTGAAAGTTCAATTCGAGCAAAAGTCGTAAGGAGTTATTCCAATAATACCACAGATAAAATAAAAATAAACGCTGCGCACTTACTGCATTTTCCTTAGAATTTAAACAGGACATTTGCGCATAATTTTAAAGTTTCTGGAAATATGATGAAGTCAGAAGAAGGGTTTAGTAATTAAATGTGTGATATTTTCTGGAACGAGGAAACTAGGTACCTACTTGTAAGTACTTACCTACTTAGGAAATTTATTTCAATCTTGGTCTTCTTTAATTTTTCCTACTGAAATCCTGAGTAGGCTTCGACAAGAAGTTATCTACAAGTATCAACTACAAGTATCCATTTTTTTAAAATTATATCTAAACATGCCTTTCATATTACTTATATAGGTAGGTACCTACTTCCATAAAAAGTAAAACAGAAATAAAACTAAGTTATTATGACTTCGTAAGATGAACCTATGTCTTTCGAAGTCATATTTAATTTTAGCTGCCAGTGCCCGAGAATGCTGTTTTCCCTCACCATGACAAACAAAGAAGTCGAGAAATGCTTGCTGCCAACCGGCTATAAAACTCTTCCTGAAAACGATTTCTATCTTTACTTCAAGTTCTAAGGAAAATTGTGAAATAATGCTCAAAATGGTTCCCAGCAGACTAGTCATGATTGAGCATTATTCACAAATTATATTAGTCAGCAGGTATGAGACCACATTGACCATGTTTCTGAAACCTTGTGTCATCTCACTGCCTCCGGTTGTTTCTAACATTGACTAAAGAATTAGTAATTGTGTTGCAATGGCCAATGTGTAACGTCTACCTACTCAAATAACTCCTTTTACTACGTGTATTTCAATTACTTACATAACGGCCAGCAAAAAAGTAAGTTTTCAGTGAAAGTGTTTTTTTTTGCGACACTGTACCTACTTAAGAGGTTGTATATATAAATAGTACATCTAAGACTACCTGCAGTACTGTCACTCCTCTCTTTAAAATCCATCCAAAGGTTGTCTTTAAAAGATCGCTTTTAGCGATAAGGCCGCCCATTGTGTCACCCTATGTAATGTTTTCTTCATCTATTTTTTTTTTCTGTAACTTATATGGTGTATACAATAAAGAGTATTCTATTTTATTTTATTCTATTCTAATGCTGGCGGAGAGACTTTGTATGTAAAAAGTCATAATTCGAGGTTTGGCTCTCGACTGTTTTCTCCTCCAATATTGAACCGATTTAAGAAATATTTCACAAACTACACTAGCACTTCGCCCGCGACTTAGTCCGCGCTGCATTTTTCTTAAGGATCCCAAATTTTTTTCTAGACAAGTTATATACTTTCTTCGAGAACCACTCTCAATTTTCTGATTTTCAAGCTGTTTTTACCAATACAATGGTGTGGACCATTGCATTGGTGAAAACAGCATGAAAAACGGTGCAGTAGTTTTTGAGGTTATCGGCAACAGACAGACAGACGCGGCGAAGGACTTTGTTTTATAATATGTAGTGATTTATTAAATGAATATTTATTAAATTTTCAGTTCTTATGAACTATGGTTTATTTTGGTACAAATTATACGTAATAATATTAATGTATTAAGGAGAAATTCACAGTTCATTCTGAGTATTTTTAGTAGTTTTTATGGATTTGAATGAGATTTTTTTTCCAGATTTTCCATTCACGGAATATTATGATATATTTTTCATTTCATTTGGTTGCCTAGTGCTGTAGTTCAATCCACGAGCTCGAAAAAGTGGCGCCGCGCATTTCATGAGGAACTTACTTCGGAATTTTACATTTTACAAAAAGATAAGAGAAAATTTGCGAAAAGTGAGATCGCTACGAACTATACTAATAAGTATGTTCTCCACAATAAGTCAAATTTGTCTAAATATTTTAGTTTCTAAGAATAAGAAAGCCAAAATTGGCCATTTTACGTAAAAAACACAGTGTAAAATGCCTCTTAAAGAGAGATAAAAAAAATCTATCACATCCATTGATCTATCTTCTTCTTAGTCGTTATCTTCATTAATGAAGGTCGTGTCTAGTCTGAGGTATTGATCACTCGGTGCACGGCTATTGACAGGCCAGTGAGCGTCTTTACTCGGTCTGCCCAACGAAAGAAAAAGAAAGAAAGAAAATTGTGTTTATTGGCATTAAATAAATAAAACACCTTAAAAATTCACCACCCACTCGGTCATCTACTTGGTCAACTACCATAAGCTTCTCGAGGCTGTCAGGGTTTCTACGAGCGACATGTCCAAAATATTTAAGAATTCGCTGGAAACAGACAGCGGATAGTCTTGTGTTTATTTGGAGCTCCTTAAGAATGGACAAGTTGGTCCGGCGTGCAGTCCATGGGATTCGCAGTAACCGCCTCTAAACCCACATTTCGAAAGCGTCAATTTTTGCCCTTTCCTTGACGCTGAGTGTGTATCTTGGGTACATACACCGACATTAATTGTCTGCGTAGACATTGCTGTGAGTCTGAGAAGACATTTTTTGTACAGAGTTCAAAGTCTGCTCAGACACAAGTCGGTGTCGTGTGGACGCACTACAAATAGTCAGATTCCAGAAAATTTGACACCAGTTTTGCCAAGTGGTATCGTGTTATCCAGTTACTGGACTAGGTACCTATACTGTTTAACTTTTTTTTTTATTAACAACTTATGCGAACTCAAGAGTCGGTTGGTTAAATCGGTACCTACACTACCTACCGTGTCCCGAATAGAGCTTTCAAATACTGTATTTTAATGGTTTTATTATTTATGTCCTAATTGAACTTGCATTCAATACCGGTATTAATGCCGTGATCACGGTTTTGGGGTATCAATACCGGTTTTGAAAAAGGACCATATTAAATCCGTGATCACGGTATTACGGGATCCCGGAATACCGGTATTAAAAGCCCTAGTCCGGAATGTTTTTAAAACTGTGCCTCAGTACCTAAATTGAAGAAAAAAACCAAATGCTAACCAACTTTTGTTGCTGCCTGTATTTATTGCAAGCATCTCAGCTTTTCTTATTCCGGTTTTTACCCGACAATTCTACAGTTTGGGGAAGAACACACTTTCAGTGAGCATTTGATGAAAACAGTGCAGGAATTTACTAATAGTTAGGTACAGTATACTGATAGACCGATACCAAGTAACCGAAGTAATGACGAAATAGCATTGTTGCACGTTGTTTTTACATTTCGCGATAATTTAGGAATTGAATGACATGGTTAAAGCCTTATTTATTACCAGCAGTGGAATACTATACATAATGGCAATGTTCATTTGGGTGGGTTGAACAAGATCCTATCAAAGGTAAAAAAGTCCCCGCTATCAATCGATCTGCGCGATTAATCTGAGCTCGATAACTCCTAACTTTTAATCATAAATATCAAGGTCGTGTCAACTAGAATAATTATAATATAGTAACACGTCATCGAGGAATTAATACTTCGGTATTATTACTTACCTACAGACTAGGGACCTAGTTTTTTCCCGCGCCTTCCTTCATTTTTTGGGATTAAAAGCAACATGTGACACTCAACGGTAAGGAAGGCGTAGTTTTCCATTTAAGTAATATATTTAGTCTGCCTCTCCCTTTTCCATACCACTCTGCCCTTTGCTAGTTCGAGTTAATCTTATCGGTAAGAGTCCAACTCTTTCCACTATCTTCGCTCTGTCCATCAGTGTAATAATTGTCGAAATCCGATCAGCACTTCCGGAGATTATCATGTTCTGCAAATAAACAATTTAATTCAATTTTCAAAATTCTTCTTATAGGTAGGTATGTAAGTAACTAGGTAAGTACATATTTTTACACATAAAAAAACCCATTTGCAATGTATTTTACATTTAGATGACGCAAGCACGACTTCCGCAAACCATCCCAATCAGGATACCGCAATATGACGAAACTGTTAAAGTTATTACTGTGTTTATGTTGTTATGTTATCATTTATTATTATTATTACAACAGCCATCTGATGCTCGTTGATAGGAACACCGCAAGCCGCAAGTAGGCGTGGATTGATAACAACGATAACACGTCCTGGGTCATTATGTGGCTAAAGGTGCAATAAAATATTCATGTGTGACAATTTTGAGTACCTACAACGTTTAAGTCAAGATTTTGCGATTTGTAACCTATTTAGTTACAAATCGCTTACCATCAGGTGAGGTTGTGGCCAAACGAGATCTTTTAAAAATAAAACTGACGCCCGAGGGTAGAATAATGAAAACCGCCAAGAACAACAGGCACCTGAAATATATATTTTTTTTCCTACTCCTCTGCTGTACTTTTCTGATTAATTTCGTTGCAGGATCCAAGACAGTTGAATCGTTTCTCCGGGACTCGTCGGGCTTCATTGGCTCGGCGTTTTTCTGGTGGTCGCTACTGTTGGCGACCACCTGAATTCTGGCTTTCAGGAGTTGCAGTGGTTGGGAAGTTGTGGCGGGCTTGTCCCAATTAAAAAAAAGACACCTGAAATATCGATCATCGTCATTCTACTGTTAAGACGACGACATACGCCAGCGACCTTGAGGGAACAAAACGCGCACTCGTTTCACACCCGCACGCAACCCAAAATTCAGTAGTTTTTTTAACTTACCTTATTATTCTAACACTTTAAAAAAATAGTCGTAGGTATATCAAAATTTCTTAGTTTAATTGTCTTTGAGATAGTGCAAATCCCATTAAAACACGCCCGGGGATTTTGGTCAGATTGTCGTTTTTATATCCGAATTAGACATAACTTTACAAATTAATTACACTATGTTGAACGAATAAAACTCAACATTTATCATTTATTTAATTATTAAGAAAATAGTCTAATGTAACATATATTTTTTCCAAAAAATTACGACTAGCCGTTTAGACGTGATTCTCATTTTAAAATCAGCTACTCTCAGGTTTCGAAATTTAAACAACAGTGACATTCTACAAGCGATAAGTATTGCCAAAAATAAAAATTGTGATACACGCAATGTGAGATTTCGGTTGCGTTTATCAATCTCATACATTTTGTATAGAATGTCTCTTTGTCTGGCTTGGGCCCTCATAATACAATTTATAGGGCTACCTTTTTTTCTGCCAAACTTTTATTTTCATCGTCATCTCTGTAATCGTAGATATAATCTTTAACACCTGTCCATACATAATTATCCTTTTTTTTAGTGTTCTTCTACTCTAAAACTTTCCTCACAACGATAATTTTCCTTGTTCCTTCGCAGCACAAATACGAAATTGTAGTGCTATTCTGTAACAACATTTTCGTATCTCGAATTCTCGACAGCGGAATCCGAGGTGAGTATCAAATTAAGACCTTTATGTGTGTGCAATAAAGTTCACTTAGTGAGTTTTGTCACTCAGGTGAAGCTCGATATCGAAATAGTTATTTACAGAATGGACTAGCAGATTTCAAACAAGCACGCGAAAGGCTGAGAACCTATATATAAAATTTCACACACGGATATAAAATCAAAATCAAATCAGGTTGACGTGGTCGTGAAGTGTTGTTTACAGATGTCAATCTTCAAACACTTAGGTAATTGTTAATTAATTAAGAGATAAGTAAATAGTTTTTCCCGTATTAGGCATTATCAGTAATTTTATAATCTATTCCGTGTTAGTTAATTAAACATTTCTTACAAAGTATCTGTCAGTTTATCATTCCTAATTTTCCCCGTGTTAATGTTACCAAGTAAACTATAACAAATTCGCAACTTATCAGGCCTTTTGCGTTCCAATTCAAACTGAATAGCAAAAAAAGAATTGTGTTACATCATTCAACGAGATGATAATCCTGCAATTACCCGATAAGCCGGCACGTGGCAGTATTTTAGTGGCTTTACCACGCATTATTTTATTATCTTATCAATCTATCGTACGAGACTTTTCTTTTAGATAAATGTCACTTTTCAGTCATTCACTATACGTGTTCCATACCCGAAGGGTAACCAACGGAACCCTATTACTAAGTTCCGAGGTTCCGTCCGTCTGTCTGTCTGTCTGTCAGCGGACTGTATCTCAAGAACTAATATAGGTAGACACTTGACATTTTCACAGTGTGTTGTCGCTTTATCTACAAATAATAAAAATTAAAGGTTAATGGTATTGGTATGGAACCCTTCGTGAAGAGAGTCTGACTCGCATTTGGCCAGTTTTATTTTCAAATTGTGTGTGAAATCATCTGTCAATGGAACATTTTTCTACATCATTTTTACTGTTTTTCACCCCTGTATAAAAAGGAACCGATTTTTTCATACGGGCCGTTCAGAATCCTAAAAATAGTCGATATGTAGGAGATGAGGCAGAAACAAAGTTGGACCTGTCAGGATCGGATCTACGATCGCCCTTCATGGATGCTATTTTAATACATCCCCAGTCCCCAAGCTGAGGACAGGATATTTGAGGATATTAATGTTGATCATCGTTCTACCTCTTTTCTTTGTTCAATTAATTACACAACTATAAGAAATCTGTAAAACGGCACGTTATAACAACAACAAATAATAAAACTGTCAAGTTATACTGTCACGTTTGCCTTCGTTTGCAAAAACGTCTTGTTCCTCGACCTTACGACTTACCAGTAAGTTTGTCATCGCATAAGGAAGTGTGTGTGACTGCACAGGCCTTAAAGGTGACACTTCTGATGAAGGCCACTGATTAAGACCTAGCAACGTTGCCTGACGTCAGCTGAGGTCAAACCTAGGTCCTTTTTCCTGATATTAATATGTAAAACACATGTTATGCGTGTTGGAATTGGTAGGTAATTAAGAGCTCATCATAAAATTGCGTTTTCACTCACAAACCTGCTGACTCATCGCATTATGTAGAAATTAGACAGTTGCATTTATTTAGTGAATATTTATTAAATTTTCATTTCTTATGAACTATGGTTTATTTTGGTATGAATTGTATGTGATAAGTGATAATATTAATTTATTGAGGAAAAATTTAAATTTCATTCTGAGCATTTTTTGGTAGTTTTTAAGGATTTCAATGGGATTTTTTTACGGATTTTCTATTCTTATTTCAAATTTCTGAGGCCGCTACGAACTAATTTACTAAATAAGGAATAATTTATGATATATTTTTCATTTCATTTGGTTAGCAGTAGTTCAATCCACGAAAAGTGCCATCGCGCATTTCATGAGATATTACTTCGGAATTTTGTCTTTTTACAAATAGATAATAGAAAAATGCGAAAAGTGAGGCCGCTGTGAACTATACTAATATCTAATCTCGACTACCCAATAAGTCAAAGTTTTCTAAATATTTCAGTTTCTAAGAATGAGAAGGCCATTTTAGGCAAAAACACAGTCAAAATTTTAATAGGCCTGTTAATATTCATTCAACTATGAGCCATTAAAAATGTCAATTTTGCCTAATTTTTTCATACCTCGACTGTACCTGTTGTCCTCAAGCTATTTGGCTTGGTCTGTACTTGTTTTGCTCAAATCCATAGAATCGTTTGCAACCTGTTCGCTCCTGTTTGACTGATCCTGTAAAGTGCCACTCCTGATGAAGGTCACTGATTAAGATTTAGCAATGCTGTTCTCAAGCTGTTCAGGTTGGTTTGTACGCAAACTGCCCGCGTTCAAATCCACAGAATTATTTGCTCCTGTTTGACTGATCCTATAAAGGTGCCATTTCATTTTATTAAGACCTAGCAACCTCCTATGTCATCATTTGAGGTTAATGTCAGGTCCGTTTTCCTGCATTCATAATTTTCATTCCACGAACGTGCCTGTACTCAGGCTCTTCGGATTGGTTTGTACGAGTTTTATCCCCAGGCTACACGCATTCGTAGGCGCGGGCCTGCGGACGGCGAGCATTGGGTGGCTCGCCGTCTGATCAGAACCAGGCCCGGGTCGACGGCGCGCTGTGTTCCACGCGGGCTTCAAAGAGCTGTCAGCATAAAAGAGAGAGGGGAGAGAGAGGGGCCCGCTAGGGCCAGTGCCTGCCGGAGTTGCGGAATTTATTCGAAAGAGTCACCGCAGCCCTTGAACGCAAAGGGCATTAGGAGGAACACGGATGGGTTTTTGTCGGTAAGAGTCTGACACTCCCTTCTGCTTCACCCAGAGCGGGAGGAGTCATTTGATGAATTCCCATCCTTAAAAAAAAGGCTACACGCATTCGAATCCATAAAATCGTCTGCAACATGTCTGCTCCTGTTTGATTGATCCTATTAGGTGACCTAATAAAGTGAAAGTGAATGTTCTAATGAAGGTCACTGATAGGTAAATGCCTACTTAAGTCATACTCATATGTCATCATCTGAGGTCAAACCCAGGTCCTTTTTCTGCGTCCTGTTTTGTATGGAGTACTTGGTTATCACCTGTGAACGTTAAAAATGGCCCTAAAGGTGTTTAATCACATTCGAATCCACAGAATTTTCTGCAACATGTCTGATCATGTTTGATTGATCCTGGAAAGTACCTACCACTCCTGATGAAGGTCATTGAGTAAGACCTATGACACTCCCTTCCGCTCCGTCAAGAGCGGAAGGGAGTGTCAGACTCTTACTGACTAAAACCCATCCATGTTTCTCTTACTAGTGCCTTTTTTGTGTTCCAGGGCCGCGGTAACTCTTTCGAACAAATTCCGCAACCCTGGTAACTGATTAAGGCCTAGCAACGTCATATGACGTCACCTAAGGTCAAACCCAGGTCCTTTTTCCTGCATTGATATGCGTAAAACTGTTATCCGTGTTCGGAATTGTATGGAGTAATTGGTAGTACGGAGTTAATTATCCAAATTGGCTTTTATTGACGTCTGTAGATTGTAGTAATTCAAGCAGCTTGATACATTGAGCCCGGTAGGTAGTTTTGATGTGGAGAATTAACTGGTGAGTCGTGTACTCTTCTGTTATTCTAAGGGATTTTTAACCGACTTCCAAAAAAGGAGGAGGTTTTCGATTCGGTGGGTATTTTTTTGTATAAAATAACCTTAATTTCGGAAGTCGGTGTTAAAAAACAAAATTAAAAACACCGACTTCCGATATTAAGGTTATTTTATTCTTTGTAGTGTTTTGTTTGGAAGTCGGTTATATTTTTTTGTTTTTTGTGAATCTCCATTCGTACCTACTTATTCATGATGCGAACATTATAAAAATTATATTCCGTTTCTTACACGAATCAAAAACGTGTAAGTGCACTAACTTCTTGTTAGGGTATTCTCGTCGGTTTTTATCCGGAAGTAGGTCGACCGGTCATTAGAAGAGATATCCCTACAAATTCTGGGTACCTCTACCGGCCATGGATTAAGGATTTTCCGAACAGGAAAATAAGTATTTTTCGGCTTCAAATTATTTCAAAATCTAGCAGTTTGGGATTTCGAAGAAACAACACATTTACGTATCCATATACATAGGTACATATATAGTTACCTACCTAATTGTTTTGTTTTGTTAAGTAAATCATGATGTGCTTAATTCTGTGCTGTAATTTGCGATTTAAATGCAGAAAAAAAAGGCATGCAATAAATAATGTTTTTCCTGCTTGACAACCAATTACCTAGGTACAGAAAGCGATGACGCGCTTATGGGATTCACTCATCATCATACCTTGTTAGCAACAAACGTTAGCGACGTACCTATGTAGATTTTAATTTGAGGTCGGGCTCATGTAATTTTCCTCTGGCTCAGCCGTTGTAGAAGCTAATGATTTAATAATGGATTAAATCATTAGCTTCTGCCAGCGGATTCACCCGCGTGATTCCTAGGGAACATACTCCCGGGATATATATATTCCAGACTATAATCTACCTCTGTGCCAAATTTCATGAAGATCCTTTCAGGCGTTCTGACGTGAAAGAGTAACAAACATCCATCCATCGTCACTAACTTTCGTGTTTATAATATTAAGTAGGATTAGTAGGAATAAGTAGGATATTAGTAGGAATAAGAAGGATATTAGTAGGAATAAGTAGGATATTAGTAGGATTTAGTTAGGAGAATCTTAAAGTTTTTTGGTAAGATTCTAGAGAAGAAATTATATCTGAAGTGTAATTACGTGTACTAGAAAAGCTTTCAAATTAAAGTAGCAATATTATCTCAGAGAAAATCAAAGGCAGAAATTAGTCACAATGTAGTAAATTAGAGGTTTCAATGATTATAGTTTCGACTGAAAAATATTTATTATCCATGTAGTTTATCTAAAAATATCCAAAAATATAATACTAACAGTGAAAATAGAATCAAAATTGCTCGAAAAACAAACGAGATATACCTAATTATTTTAAACAAATATACCTGTCCCTGTCGCGAAAACGCTGTTTTATATGGCAGCTGTTTAGGCGTCATGTACTTTGACGTCAAAGTTCATATCGGACTTCTCTTTCTAATGGTCATCTTTATAACGTCATCACTGATGAAGGTATTTAAAAAATAATTTCATGATTGTTTACTGGAGCTAATAAGTATTTCATTTTGCAAATAAAAAAACGCATGCATTTTCCCACATTTTCTTTTCAAATATCGGACAATTTTTTTGGCAGCTTGCTTTCTACCACTATCAGTGAAAATATTGCGTATTATTACTTAATTCAGGAAAAAACACTTAGATATTTAATTAAACACAGTATTTACTTTTGACGTGTCCATTTTTTTCATAAATTACATAAGTATTTGTAGATCGTTGCGCCATTGTTGCGTACTGGGAAGCTGATAGAGCCCACAGCAACCGACACCGTGACGTATTTCAAAGTCAAATGCATGTCCTTTTTCCTGTATTAACACGTAATAAGATTCCATAAACGAATTCCTATTAAATTACTGGGAATTACCAACTTAACTTTTAATTTCAGAGTTCGAATAGCAAGAGGAAATACAGTTAATTTAATATTATTTTATTAGTGGCCATTGTTCTTTATAGAGAAAGTTCGAGACTTTCTCCTTTAATTACGGTTTTGTTTGATAATTTCAGTCAACAAACGCCGGTAAAGCCGCCGTAGGGAAAAAGGGCGCACTTAACTAATGTGCAAAGTGCAAAAAAAAAAATATTGCGGAACATTTGTTTGGTAAAACTAGACTTTACACTATCAAGTTCAAGTGTGCTCAAGAAGGAAAACTCGTAGAAAAGTAATATTAAAAAAAATATGACTATATGCGCCTTGTTTTCTTGTTTTGTATTTTAAGTAGGATTCTTTACTTGCCGGGCCTTATTATCAAAGCGTCCGTCTGTCTGTCTGTCAGCGGGCTTTGTCGGTTCAGCGGTTTTTGGTGTGGGAATAAAATACCTACATAAGTAGGTAAGTATTTTATTTTCACTCTATCGTTAAACTGGAAAAACATGGAGGCATCAATTTTGTATGCATGGTAGGTAATATGATAGGTGATAGATAACAGTAAAGAATAACAACAAATCACAAAAACCGGTCAAGTGCGAATCGGAGAAGCGCACCAAAGTTTCGCAACGCCCCATATTTCGATACACTCCTATGTTATATAGGGCACTTCGTCGGTGCGCTTGCTAAATCTGATATGTGATTTTCATCAAGTCAAGGGAGACAATAATCTGTTTTATTTAATGACTAGTTGACTCGCGCAACTTCGTCTGCTCCACTCCTATTTGTCTTAGCGTGATGATATATATATATGATGCCTCCCTCGATAAATGGGCTATCTAACAGTGAAATAATTTTTCAAATCGGACCAGATGTTCCTGAGATTAGCGCGTTCAAGCAAACAAACAAACAAACTCTTCAGTTTTATGTATTAGTATAGATAAATTGATGATTAATTGACAAATTCATAATTTCAAAATGCCGTATGAACTGAGATACAAGTGAAAATGATAAAATGTAAGTAGGTAGGTTAAAGTACTTGATTTTAAGGATATTTAGTATAAAGAAAAATATCATAGAAATGGTCATATCTGTAGTCTATTCCGTAACAACATTTTCGTATCTCGACAGTCGAATCCGAGGTGAGTTCCAAATTGAGACCTTTATGTTGTGTGCAATAATGCTCATTTTGTGAGTTTTGTCACTCAGGTGAAGCTCGATATCGAAATAGTTGTTTACAGAATAGACTAGCAGATTTGGCAAGCGTACTTACGTACGACGCCTTAGAATCATGAAATTTCGCAATAAGCAAAGTCTCTTAATGGTAGGGAACCTTTGGATATGGATCCGACTCGTACTTGAACCGGTTTTTCTTTGTATTTCAAGATACCCTGTCAAATTAATGCTACTGAAATCTATAAAAAACCATTGCTTATCTAAATTAAGCACCCAAAATCCTGCTAAAATACCTGATAGGTATAGTGATTAACAATGACTGATTAGCCAAATCCAAAATGATATGTATTGCCAAAGGAAATCCTAATCAGGCAAAAGAAAAGGCAAAAATTCATTGTAATTCATCAAACATTAAAAATCAGCATTTTAGTACGAGAATCTGGATTAAAACCCACCCGTGTTCCTCCAAATGCCCTATGCGTTCCATGGCAGCGGGAACTCTTTCGAACAATTCCGCAACCCTGGCCTGTCCCCTTAGGGATTTCTCAAAAACTGGCACAGAACAATGGAAGGAACGGAGGGCCCTTTGCTCAGATATGATAGCAAAATTATTGGCAAAATAATTATCTACATCTACACTAATATTATAAAGAGGAAAGATTTGTTTGTTTGTTGTATGTTTGCTTGTTTGAAATGAATAGGCTCCAAAACTACTGGACCGATTTGAAAAATCTTTCACCATTACAATCTTACGCTATCCCTGATGAACATAGGCTATAGAATATTTTGAAAAAGTTAGGGATCCGTATGAAAACTTCGATAATGCAACCCAAAGTTGAAAACAAATGCCAAAAAAGATCCTTACACCGTGTACGCTGCGGAAACAATTGAAAATAGAGCAAAGTAATGTACCATAGTTTTATAGAGATACCTACAAAAAACAACCGCTAAGGTTTATATCTAACTATTATGGTTAAGTCACAATGACCGCTTTTTATTCAAATTAATCAAATAAAACCCGGGTGAAATGGAACAGTAGTGATTTTAGTATCATGATATTAATCCTTATCTATTTAAATTAAACGACATAGTTATTTAATAATTGTTAAAGTACTAAATATATACACTTAAAATAAAATATCCTAACTAAGATAAGGCGTCAAAAAATTCGTCCGCATCGCTGTCCACCGGAAGTGAGCCCAAAAGACTGGCGGCATTGCCACGTTGTATGGCAATGCTTATGCTTATCTGTGTCTTAGCCTTTAGTGTGGGACGCTACTTGTGTCGATACTCTTGCGCCATCCCATCTTCCTAGCTCGTCGTGCTGTGCTGGTACTGCTGCTGCGGCTGCTGAGAACCTCAAGCGGCGGAAATATAATAACCTTGTTGGCAATTATATTTTTGAGCCGTTTGGGGTTGAAACTCTTGGACCGTGGGGCCGAGTGCTCATGCCTTATTTAAAGATCTTTCTAAACGCTTAGTTGACACTTCGCGTGACCCAAGGGCTGGCTTTTACCTCGGACTGAGGATAAGCATTGCCATACAACGTGGCAATGCCGCCAGTCTTTTGGGCTCACTTCCGGTGGACAGCGATGCGGACGAATTTTTTGACGCCTTATCTTAGTTAGGATATTTTATTTTAAGTGTATATATTTAAATTGTTTAATAATTAAGGTTAGTTATGTAGATGTAAATTACACTTTAAATTATTCAAATTGGACCTTTTGTTTAAAAATAACGAAGAAACTAAACCCGCGCGAACGAAGTCGCGGGCGAAGTGCTAGTTGTAAAATAATCTGAACTTTTGAGCTACCTATCTACTTCAGATTCTAAAAAACATTCCCTAGCAAACAGTTATCAAAATCAAGTAGTTAAGTACCTAAAGTACGGTATTTTTCTACAACATTGATCTAGGAACTCACCTACAAAATAAATTGTACTAGCGACGACGGAGATTTTTCCCGCAGTACAAACAAATCTTTTAAGTTTCATTTACTTTTGATTATCACGTCACTGTGTACTCAGACAGTGACGCGTACTCGTGAGGTAGCTAGTAAATACCTAGAATAAAACAGTAAGTCGTTAAACCTAGGAATCATGATTCTATCGTTAGTGATTCATCATAACCTATTGAATATGCAACAGTAGTCTGTGTCATCTATTTATATTCCAGACATTTCTTGTAAGATTTCCTCTGAGTAGGAGACAAAATTTTCCTTTACTTACTATTGTTTACGTAACTTGTCAACCATGGGCCACCCTAGCGGATCATGCGAATAATGTAGACTCATACCGGTGCAATCTCGTTCCTTTGTCGAAAAAGCATTAACATTTCTTGTATTAACCCACGAATATTTCCCAAAGCTCTACAAGTGTGGCACAACGATTAAAATGATATACAATTTAAATAAACCAGCTACAACAGTCTCAATAAATATGTTTTGTAAGTTATTGGGAATGTAATATGGCGATTAGTATTCAATAGACTATTGTTCAAACCAGTTTCGACCGGTTATGTGTCAATAACAGATAAGCAAAGGCGGCCCACGAACTGTCACCGCCAAATCTTTATATTGTTTAATTAATTTAGCAATTAAAACGGGCTTTGTATAGTTAATGTTAATTTATTAAAACTACGAAATAATGTTTCACTATTTCTTAAATGTAATGAAGTCAAATAACTAAACGCAAACGTCATTACGCGTATTATGTAACGTTGCCGCGTTGTTCTAATGTCGCCCAACAAAATTGGGCAAAAAACTTTTTTTAAGTATTTTTTATGTTCTCGTTTACAATGAAAAGTTCCGTGAAGTCGTAACCATCAAGCGACAAAGGGTTGAGCAAAATTTCACCCTAACGAAACGTTCTCGAACAATTTTTAACGTAAGACACCCATTTCATCGACAACGTCACGTCACCCGACGTCTTACGTCAGCATCATTGTTCTTCACGAAGCCACTGAAAGTCTTACGACGTCAGACAACTTTCAGCGATTGTACACACGACAAGAGTTGCCTAACGTTTCTTGCACGTTAGTGAGCAAGGCTTCCTGTAAAGTAACTTATGTAGGTACACGTAACACCTAGGTACTTACTCCAATTAAGACAGTGGATTTCACACATGAGTGTCTGTCTCTCTGTCGAGTTTTCACGTCTTAACCGCTCAACAGATTTTGATGAAACCTTGAACATGGATAGACTATGATCAAGATACTTTTCATTAAAACACTAAAGTCACCCAACATCTAAGAAGTCCGATTTGACATCTTCTATCCCTCTCTACTCAGCAGAGAGGGATTCTTCAATTGGAACAGACCAGGGGTTGGCAATGGGTTATTTCCTAGAAATAAAAAGTTCTATTTAATCCTTCAGTTAGATTACCTGTATAAAAAATATTGTAAGCATATTTTTTGCTTTATCTAGTGAATAAAAAAAGAACTGGCCAAGTGCGAGTCGGACTCGCATTTCGAATAAATTTCAGTTTTTTTTTTACATTTTAGTACCATAGACTTCTTATAGATTTTCCTTTTCAAAATTTAAGGCTCAGTAGTTTTGGAGATAATCATAATAATAAAATAATGGTCATTTTTAGCCTAATTTCTTGAATAACTTCAAAACCATTTATTTTAAAATTATGAAAAAAAAATAATTAAAACCTTCACAGTAAGCCCTTTCATTTGATATTTCACACGATATTGTTCAAAAATCTTTTAATTTTCTAGTTTGACCCCCAAAAGTGACCCCCATACTAAAAAAAATATAATTTACGTAACACGTAAAAGAAAAGTCCATATGTGTACCAAATTTCAACAGAATCGGTTCAGTGGATCCGGAGAAAACTGGCTGTGACAGACGGACAGACAGATAGACAGACACCCGAGTGATCCCATAAGGGTTCCGTTTTTTGTTCGGAACCCTAAAACTGGCTAAGTGCGAGTCGGACTCGCGTGCAAAGGGTTCCGAACGAATTTAAATTTTTTAACATGTTATTTTAACACTACAGACTTCTAATAGTTTTCCTGTAATCTTTAGGTAAAGATCTATTATCTCGATTTTTTTCAAAATTTTAGGCTCAGTAGTTTCGGAGATAAGGGGGGGAATGGTAATTTTTAATCTTATTTCTTGAATTACTTCTAAACCATTTATTTTAAAATTATGAAAAAAATATAATCTAAACCCTCACAGTAAGCCCTTTGATGTAATATGTCACACAATATTGTTTAAAAAACCTTTTTTTTTAAATTTTCTAGTTCGACCCCCAAAAGTGACCCTCATCCTATAAATTGAATGATTTACGTAACGCGCCCGTGTGTGGGTAACAGAAGTCCATCCCTACGTGTACCAAATTTCAACAGAATCGGTCCAGTGGATCCGGAGAAAACTGGCTGTGACAGATGGACAGACAGACATAGAGACAGACACCCGAGTGATCCTATAAGGGTTCCGTGTTTTGTTCGGAACCCTAAAAATTGGCAAAGATTAAGAATTTATGGATAGTGACGATAGTCATAGCTTCATAGTCATTGACCAAGAGTGTTATATCACTTCTTCTATGTAAAAGCGCCTTTTTACGTAGGCGTGACGTCACACGAAATTTCAAAGCACTGTATCGTCTTAACATTTTATTTACGTGGCAAAAGAAAAAATAGGTAGGTACATGTCCAGTACTTTTTGTACTAAATAGATTTTTAGGCATCTACCCTTTTTACGTATAATAATAATTGAGTTCCAGGGCCGTGGCTCTTTCGAACAAATTCCGCAACCCTGGCAGGATTCCACAACCCTGGCAGAGGTTACGTTACATACCAAAGTACCAAAGTTGTCGTTTAAGTAATTCTGTTTATTTGGAGTTTCTTTCCTTCCTCTTGCCAAGCTATAAGCGAAGAATTCTCCAAACTGCATATAGGTAAATATATACGTACGTTGACCAATGGCCATTGTCTGAAGGTAAGTCATCCATAGGTGACTAAAATCTGCACGTCACCTGAGGCCATGATGTCATTTGGAACAATATCCATTCCTTTCTCGTGACTTGGGACTATGGCTTACAATACAATTTACAATAGAGGCACATGTTTGGCTGCTTACGTTATACTGTTTTATCAGAATCGAAGTAACTTAAAATAGGGGTGGCACAAATCTGCCCATAAAGAAGAAGAATAGAAAACATTTATTCAGCATAGACACAAACTCACAGCAACATAGACAAAGTGAACATGGCTGCCGATCATTCGAAAGAGTGGAACTCAAAGGTCAATTGAAGGAACATGGATGGGTTTTAGTAAGTCTCTGACACTCTCTCACGCCGCCCAGAGCGGGAGGAGTAAGTTTGATGATTTTCTACCATAAAGTGGGTGATAGACGAACGAGCAAGTACGCGTACTTATGGCTCGACGATCTTTTTCGCTCGTGTGTCACCCTACGTACGCGTACTTAAAAACAAGACACATAGAGAAAAAGTTCGTCGAGCTACAAAGGTCAATTGAAGGAACATGGATGGGTTTTAGTAAGTCTCTGACACTCTCTCACGCCGTACCGCCGCGCGTACTTGCTACCCACTTAAGAAAGGGGCAAATCTGAGCGGAAAAGCTCAGCGGAGAAACGAAATTTTGCTCCACATAGCAAATAGTTTAAATCCGAAAATGTGAGCGGAAAAATAGCGCGCCTGCAATGTGACGTAGCAGTGCTACGCTTGTAGCTACGCACGTAGCACGTTATGCTGATGCGTTTTCCGCATTTTCCGCTAAGCTTAGTCTAGAGTTGTACCTTCCTGGCCCAAATGCCAAGTACCAAAACAAGCGTGATGCAAAAAAAAAACTGGCCAAGTGCGAGTCGGACTCGCGTGCAAAGGGTTCCGAACTATTTACATTTTTTTAACATGTTATTTTAACACTTCAGGTTTCTAATAGGTTTTCCTGTAATCTTTAGGTATAGAATTTATAATCTGCATTTTTTTTGTGGGGGTATTTATTTACGTAAAACAACCGTGTCTGGGTCACAGAAGTTCATATGTATATCAAATTTCAACAGAATCGGTCCAGAATATCCGAAGAAAACTAGCTGTGACACACGAACAGACAGACAGACAGACGGACAGACAGGCAGACAGACAAACAGACACCCGAGTGATCCTTAAGGGTCCCGTTTTTTACCGATGTTCGGAACCGTAAAAGAACATAAAGTCAATATTACTATTACAACTACTATTACGTGGTCAAGAGCAATTTAAGTATAAGGTCTTTGGTCAAGAGTGCTAAGTACCTTTTTTTCTGTTTTTAATTTATGGTCAGCTATTAAAACTCAATTGCGTTGGTCCCTATTTCAGAAGAAGTGGATGGGTTTGTTTAGAAGAGCGAGAGAATGAAAACAATGAATTCAACCGTTATGGGCTGAATATGAATAATTAGTTTATTTCGAGTTTCGCTTGCGTTATTTATTTATGACGTGACGCACTAAAAGTTATTCTATTATAATGTAACAATAACTTGGTTTTCATTGGAACTCGAGCCAAGCGAAGCCGCGCGTTCAAAATGTTCAAATTATACAGTTATCTATTGACGTGAACAGAACAACTAAATTATATATAGACTTCGTAGTTATATTTAGAACAGTTTTGGTTCTTAAATGAGAAAAGTTTCGTTAATGTTACAAATTGAATGCTTGCTGAAAATTACAGGTAGTAAAACGATAATTAGCTACCCTATATTAGGCAGGTTACACACTGGTCGACAAAACCCTAGTCGGAAAAGGCAGTGCATACTATCAGCCCATAGTTTGATTTGCGGTTTTTGATCGGTAAGACAAAATTTCTTTAAAAAATAGAGGTACACTCAAACCGACTAAAAATCTCAGTGTGTGCCAGCCCTAAAGTGTAGAATGAGCTAGAAGCTCGTTTAATTCATAAAACTCCCCCTTTATTTTGTAACTTTACCACAAAGATCTTTTCTAATCGAAAAAACAAAGCCTTCATTTGCGAATTTATTATGTAACAAAGTCCGAACGTTTTTCGGCATTCATAACAACCCCAAAAGTTAGCGAAAGTAAGAAAATGTGATATTTTTTTCTCTCGTAACACGGCTGACGTTACCCCGACAATGTCTTACGTAATGAAACAGCCCTTTTTTAAAACTTGCGGTTTTCCTTAACGTTCTGGAATGATTTCAATTACGTCATTATTTTTTTCATGATCTCCCGCGTTTTCCGCACGTAGGATGGTTGGCAGAAGCTACAATACAACATGTCAGTGGGTTTTGGGGTCTGTTCACGTCGTAATAGGGTGAAGTGCATCTTTCATCTAGTCTACAGTAATATTATAAAGAGGAAATAAGTATTTGTATTTTTGTATGTGCGAGCAAACTTAAAAAGTATTGGACCGATTCAATTTTTTTTCACCAATAGAAAGCTAATTTATCAGGAAGTAACATAGGCTATAACTTATTTTCGAAAAAAAAAATAGAGAGCCCTTCGAAAACTGCAATACTTAGCCTGCGCGAACGAAGTCGCGGGCGAAGATCTCCCTTCGAAAACTGCAATACTTAGCTAGCGCGAACGAAGTCGCGGGCGAAGATCTCCCTTCGAAAACTGCAATACTTAGCCAGCGCGTACGAAATCGCGGGCGAAGTGAAAGTTTTTTGTATAGGTAGGTGTATCTAGGTAGATTTGAGTAGATATTAGGGGTAGTGTTAAATTAAATTCGTTTTTGTATGGTTGAAAAACAAAGCAGGCGGACTGGTCTGATGGTCAGTGGTTAGGAATATATAAATTATCCCGAATTATTGCAACTCCTGAAAGCCAGAACGAAGTTCTTGCCCAGACAAGTTCTTCATAAAATCTTCTACTAAGATCTAAATTGGTTTCTAAATAGAAATTATGAATGTATCTACCAATGTGTATAGTATTCAAACTGTTTCTTTGAGGCGTCCCTCAGCGCGTCCATCACAGCATCTATATCACCCGAATTAAATAGATTAATATCTTCGTTCGACAAATCTATTTAGAATCCGATCGATACGTCTAGTCTTGCCAATTAATCTAATAAGACGTTTACATAAGTGAGGCTGTAGTAGATCATTGAATAGAAGAGACATGTATGTATTGATTAAAATTAATTATCTTTACATAGTGTTAAATCTTTTAAAACTATGCAACGGATTTTAATGCGGTTTTCATCAATAGACAGAGTGATTCAAGAGGATGGTTTATATGTATAATTCCTACGGGAACGGGACAAATGGGCAAAAGCTAGTTATCGAAGTTTCATTAGAAATCTTTGTAGGGTTTTGCTTGTAAACTTTTTACTTAGAATCCCAACTAAGCTAAGATTCACAAGCTCACAAGCGCATTATTGGAATATTTTTATCATCACACAGCCACTTTTATTTAATTACCTATATCAATCTAAGACACACAAAAAATCTCTTTGAAAATAAAATTAAAGCAGCTGTTTACTAGTACTACATGTTGTCTCGTTATGCGAGCAAAAATGTATTGAACAGCATTTTTTTTTCGTTTTTTAGTCAAAGAAGAAACTCTTTGTAAAAGATTAACACTACCTACGTTCAATACTTATATTATGTAACCAAAACTTTCCTACTCAAAAAAGGAAAGATTTTTACAATCTCGCAAATTATTGAGCTCGATCCCGCAAGCCGGCGGGGTTAATATTTGATCCCGTAATAGCTATAGACTCGCCTTCTAGATACTATACCTACCCTTATCCGCCATACAAGCGTGACGTCACGTTATAGTTTCTAACACATCTGTCTGGGACGGCCCGTCAGTACGTAAACCCCTTAAAACAAATGAGCACAGTAATTAACCGATGACGTCGTTCGCCCACGATGGATCGTAAACAATAGAGTAGTGACAGTTTCTACGTAACAGCGTGTAAGGGTTTGCTCACACTGCGACGCGACGTTGAGCGCACTTTTTAAGATAGCGATACATTTTAGAACTTTTTTTTGCTACACAAAAAGGTACATTTAAAAAAAAATACGAATAAGCCCCGCGTAATTTAAAAACTCAAAAATTTGTTCCAACTCTCTCTGAAATGTGTATGAACATCTACATAGGTATTTTAAAAAACCGTTCAAGAGTGAGTCGGACTCGGGCACCAAGGGCTCCGTACCATCATAATAAAAAGTGAAATGTTTTAAAATTTTCATTGGCGAAGCCTATATTCGTCATTTTAATACCACAGTATTAAAATTCCTTGACTGACTGTATTGTGTATTGCAGTTTTAGATCAGCGCCATCTCTAGACCGATAGTGGAACTAATATATATATATATTTATTTCTGAAAAATTTAGAGACATCGTATTATTTTTCCTGTAATCTTTACATAAACTTCTATCACATAGAATAATTTCAGATTTTTCTTTATGCAAACTTCGGAGATAAAGGGGGGCATGGTCAATTTTTAATTTTTCGTCGAAAGGCGAAAACTATACCTACGTCCTAAAAAAAACTGGCCAAGTGCGAGTCGGACTCGCGTGCAAAGGGTTCCGAACCAATTGAATTTTTTTAACATGTTATTTTAACACGTTTTCCTGTAATCTATACTTAAAGATGTATTATCTCCATTTTTTTCAAGATGTGATTATGTGGGGAAAGTTTGTCATTGCAGCCGATTCGGAATAGATACCGGAAGATTCTCTACTTGCATAAATGTATTATTTTTCTTCAACGATGGCATTATTACACTCATACATATGTGTACGCGCGTGTACTAGCTAAATAGTCTAGCAGCTCTGCTCCATGCTTTACAAAGCTAGCTTTAAGCCATAGGTCAAATCCTTAGCATACATCTGCCGTCACTTTAATTAGTACCTATGGAAAAAACTTAGCTTCGTTGAACCCTGTTCAAGAAGAGCAACGCTAAGCTAGGCTTTGAAAATTGAGCAGTCGTATTGATATCACTCGCACATATTCATAGCTAAGCAGCTTAGCACAACTCTAGAACTGGAGCCTTATAGTAGACGGAAAATCACAACACTCCGATACTCGTATAGGTGCCTACTACCCTTATTTATTATATCTATGCTACTACCACTACATAGTTCTTCTTGTTATGAACAGTTGTCACACTACATTACCTAAACGTTAATGAAAACTTGACTTGCTTGATAGAAATATAGGTATATTGCATAATGCAGGAGATTCGTAGGAAATGTTGTTGAAATCCTTAGGATTGTACCGGAACAGAGAAGCGTTCTTGGGTTCAGAAATAAGTATGGTTGGAGTACTTCCCCGCAACGCGCTACTCCTCAAGGAGTTAGATCGACGTAATCAAGTATGGCAGTAGTAGGTACTTTCCCTGACGAACTCCTTCGCATATATGTAGTTCTATTGAAATACACTACCGCTCAAAGTATTTGGCCACCTACACTTTGTGTGGCCAAACCTTTGTGACTTCATTAAATACAAAGGTAGACACACAGATGAGTAGGTAAAGAATTTAAAAACAGTAGGTTGGTTTTGTTATTGAGGCTTATTCATAAAAAAACTCTAACCTTACAAATTAAACAAGAATTTTCGAATCGGTTTAAATACATGACGGAGTTCTAGTAACCAACGTAAAAAAAAAATACGACCGCACGAGAACATATTCCTTTTTTTGAAGTCTGTTAAAAACAAAGTTTAAAGTCAGTAACACGGTAAACATATTCAGTAATTTGTCAAATAAAAGTATTACCAATACTCTTTATCCTTTACGTGCACAATGGGACAACATTTCGTCACAATGCTTCGTCGAAAAGCAGCCATAACAAACAAACTTTATACCTACTTTACACAATATTGTTTGTTAGTGGTTTTAATCACGTTTTAATACTGCTTGTGGCGTTACGTAATTTAATCCACTGAAAACCGTGCTTACAGCTCAGAACGATGTATTGCGTAATACAGGAGGATAGTACATGATGTAGTAGGTACATTATGCACTCGTGGAAAGGCTTGTGTTATATAACGTTTTAGTTTAGATGTAGTTATGTATATTTTGATCATGTTTGACGAGCGTTGCGTGGTATTATAATGTACATCCTAGTATTATATTTCCCAACAAACAAGAATCTATTTGACTAATAGATGCGATTTTCATATTTTTCAAGTGGAGTAGAGTATTTATTCTGTATATTGATGCAACATAATGAGTTCCAGTTCACGAATAAATTAATTCTTCATCCTCATTTCAACCGAAAGACATAATCCCGGTCATAAGCCCGACTGCCGTGGTCTTGCCTTGCCTCCTGGCTGCTCTCTCGAGAAATGCTTAAAAACAGCGTGCAGATGAAGCAACTTTTCGTCGGCATTTACTGAGAAATTACATCTGAAAAAATAGGTAGTAATCTACATGATATGATACGTAATTTGGTTTAGCCAGAATTTATGTATCGGTAATTCGGTACCTATCACATAATAAGAAAAAAAAAACACCAAATCACCTCCAAATCGTTGAGATGAAACCATTTTACTCCTTCATTTTTTAACAAGTCTAAATAAAAAAAATATTCCTACTCCTTCGCTGTACTTTTCTGATTAAATTCGTTGCAGGATCCAAGACAGTTGAATCGTTTCTCCGGTACTCGTCGGGCTTCATTGGCTCGGCGTTTTTCTGGTGGTCGCCAATGTTGATTCTGGCTTTCAGGAGTTGCAGTGGTTGGGAATGTGTGGCGAGCTTGTCCCAAAAAAAAGTCTAAATAAAAAATATCTACTTTTTTGCAATACAAAGGAAAATAATTTGGTTTTGTTACTTTTTTAAAATATGTGTTATTTTTTTATAATAAACTAGCTGACCCGCGCAACTTCTTCTGCGTCACAATTTTCACTTACTGCTCCGCTCCTATTGGTCTTAGCGTGATGATATATAGCCTATAGCCTTCCTCGATAAATGGGCTATCTAACACTGAAATAATTTTTCAAATAGGACCAGTAGTTCCTGATATTAGCGCGTTCAAGCAAACAAACAAACAAACTCTTCAGCTTTATATATTAGTATAGATTAAAAATGCGGGTAGTGGAGTGGCGCGTGGTGGAGTAGTTAGCTCCGTTTATATGCACAAGGTCATTGGCTTGTACACAAGCCTTAAAATAGATCCTCTCGTTTCTAGTTTTGCCCACCACATCAAGTAGCGCAAACTAAGAAGAACAAACTATGCCAATTGATGTACTTATTGACCAAAAGTTTTCGCAAGACTTTTACAGGTTTTAATCTAAATACCTTGTATTGGCCTATTGCTTAAATCCGTTTACTTTTAAGGGCACAGCGCGTGTGCCTAGAATAGTGTAGGACTAGGTCCACCGGTTGCCCTTGGCTCATAAGGGACGGCTTTTAGATACGCTCATAAACTTTAATAATACCTTCGCGCTGCTTTTGCGATATTTTTGAGTTACCTACAACTTTTAAGACGATAATGTTGTAGATCGTTTTGTGCAGAAAAAAACAAACTGATATTCAACAGCGAAAACAATTGATAATAAGTAGACCAAAATAAAGAAGATGGATAGAATATATGCGGATAAGCGCAACCAAAATGTCGTGTGGTCAAATCTACACAATTTGGCATTTCGAAAAACTTTTCAACAAAAATATTAAACCTCCGTAAAAACTGAAAAGCAATTTTTTAATTTTACTTTCAAAGCATAGTTTTTGCTTTTCAGTTTTTTCGGAGGTTTATTTTTTTGTTAAAAGATTTTGTTTTATAATTTTTTGTGGCTATAATCTACTAATTAATATATGCTTATTTTTTATTACTTTTAAAATAGCTACCTATCTTACTTTAGCTATTAATTATTCTATAATCCTACTTTAACTATTACTTGTTGTATAATAAAATACCTAGGCCATTTTTTGTAGGCCTACCCATGTGGGGTAGGCCTACAAAAAATGCTACACAACTCTGCACTGAAATATGTGAGTGAACAATAAATCACCCCTATTTTCCCCCCCTTAGGATAGGATATTTCTTACAAATTTATATGGGACCACTTTTGAGGTATACTCTAAACAATAAAAAAAGAATTATCAAAATCGGACTCCTCTGTAAAAAGTTATGCGTGTCCATACCTACATAAAAAAAAAATACGCGTCGACTTGAGAACCTCCTCTGTTTTCTCGTCGGTTAGTAAAAATAGCTATGGCTGATAGAAAGTCATTTTGTTTGAGTCCAATAGTGCGTCGTCCATACGACTCCGACGTTTGTCTGTACAGACTTTGAAATCTGAAGAAAAAAAGATATCACACCGACTTTTGTCTGCGCAGACTTAGAACTTGAAGAAAAAAAAATATCACACCGACTTTTGTCTGCGCAGACTTAGAAATCTGAAGAAAAAAATATCAAACCGACTTTTGTCTGCGCAGACTTAGAACTCTGAAGAAAAAAAAAAATCTTACCGACTTTTGTCTACGCAGACTTAGAACTCTGAAGAAAAAAAAATATCACACCGACTTTTGTCTGCGCAGACTTAGAACTCTGAAGAAAAAAAAATATTACACCGACTTTTGTCTGCGCAGACTTAGAACTCTGAAGAAAAAAAAATATCACACCGACTTTTGTCTGCGCAGACTAACTCTGAAGAAAAAAAAAATGTAACTGTTGTGAGTTGGTGCAGACATACAATACCTACCGTTTTCATTCAGAGTTCAAAGTCTGCGCAGACAAAAGTCGGAGTCGTGTTGACCCAACTTCATCATCATATCATAACAGCCGAAAAACGTCCACTGCTGGAAATGGGCCCACCCAGAAGGGGGGGGTTGCCATAATCGCCACGCTTGGCAGGCGGGTTGGCGATCGCAGTGTATGGTGTTGCGTTTTACAGAGAACGCTGCTGCCCATTCTCTGGCAAGTCCCTTAGTCGCCTCTTACCACACCCACGGGAAGTGATGGGATGGTATTACTCTTTTAAGGCACCATACGGCACCGGCCGACACCATACGGCTTACTGACCCTACTTAAGCCCAGAAAGATGACAGGATTCGCTGGGAAAATTGGAAAAAAGGAATGGAGGTATTTAATCAGTGGGACACCAAGTCAAGATAGATGACGATAGCAATTAACTAATTCGTAGTGGATTTGCGGTAAGGAAGATATAAAAGGACAGATACAGTAACACTTATCGTGAAGAAACATCCCGATTCATTTAGATAGCAAAATAATTGTAAAGAGTAAATGACAAAAAATACATACAGAGAATGGGCAGCAGCGTTCTCTGTAAAACTCAACACCATACACTGCGATCGCCAACCCGCCTGCCAAGCGTGGCAATTATGGCACCCCCCCCCCCTTTGTGGGAGGCCTAAGTCCAGTAGAGGACGCCTTCCGGCTGTTATGATGATGATGATGACATACAGCCGAACATAGAACCTCCTCCTTTTGAAGTCGGTTAAAAATACCTATGGAATATTCTCAAACACAAAATAGGTTGTTGAGCCAGTAAAATCACGCACAGTTGTGCTAGTAAATTAAACACTGAATTAATTTGTATACGATTAAAATTCCGACACTAAATTCCGTATTAATGACGTAAACATTCGATTTAATATTATTTAATTGGATTTAACGCTTGTTATTGAGTCATAAAAGATAAAAATATTTATTATTTTGTTCGACACCTGTCAATTGTTAAATTATTAAGGTTAAAATTGACGTATTTAGGTAGAACGTGTGATCAATATTTTGTTCAAAATTATTGTTTGTTCTAAACATAGAAACTTTTTGGAGTTCTTTGAATAAGTTTGCAAATGGCAAACCCTGCTTGAGTTGGCTTAGTAGGTGATTCGGCCGCTGAGTTTCGTCGGATGCGGTCGAAACAGGAATTTCATTATTATTAATATTTTTGAGTGGTGCTTCAGCCGAATCATTTTTACCTACCCTACTTTGAGGCCACGAAAAAAAAAAATTACAAATTAAATAAACATAAATGAGTGATCTCTCACGGGTCGGTTTGTTTTCTTCTTGTTGATCGAAGTTTGTTTTCGACTTTTTGCATGTTGTACGCACATTGACACACAAACACAACAAAACAAAAACTATAATTAAAAACTCTTGCTGTGTCTTTCTTACACGTGTACTATACTACTGTAAACTTTATCATTTTCCAACAATTCCCTGACTTTTATTTAATAAAATATATCCCTACTATAAGGATAAGGTTCATTCTGACTGTACAAAATTTGTTTAAAAAATGTATCGTCAGAAACACCACTCAAAAAAAATAATAATAAAGAAATTCCTGTTTCGACCGGATCGGGCGAAACTCAGCAGCCGAATCGCGTACTAAGCCCTTGAGTTGATTAGCCCGCATCGCAAACCTAGTATGTATTGAATCTACCTATATACATTTTCGAACTCAATTTTAATATGGCCTTATCATCATTTCAGCCAATTTCCATCCACTGCTGAAATTAAGCCTCTCCCAAAGAGCGCCAACCATCCCGGTCCTGAGCAGTCCGCATCCATCCTCTGCCAGCCACCTTCTTTAAATCATCGCTCCATCGTGCCGCAGGTCGTCCCACACTAAACCACACACGTAAACAATAAAAAAAAAAACACTACGTTTGCCGATGCGTGGTCTCCACTCTAACACATGTCTACTTCATTGACCGTCTGTCCGTTTGCAGACATGGTCGGCCCACTTCCACATCAGCATGCTGATTCTACGCGCAATTTCGGTGACTTTTGTTCTCTGGCGAATTACTTCGTTGCGAATTCTATCCACCAGAGAAACCCCGAGCATTGCTCTCTCCATTGCACGCTGAGCAACCTTGAATTTGTGGACCAGGCCTGTGGTGGGTGTCCACGTTTCATCTCCGTAAGTCATTACGGGTAGGGCGCACTGGTTATAGACCTTAGTATTAAGGGATTGTGGGATCGCAGAGAGCGTCCGTAGTACGTCACCAGGTCAATTTTTCGGGATTTTAGCACCCCCCACCACACCGTTACCGTGGCCGGTACCATGGCCAGGAATAGTGCAGCTACCGGGAACTGCGGGCCGTGAATCTGGGTTGCTTCTCATTTAGGGGGATTTGCCATAGTCACCACGCTTGGCAGGCGGGTTGGTGAACGCAGTTCCTGGAATGCTTTCTGTTATAGTGCTGCTGCCCACTATGGCCACTATAAGTAAGGTTTGGCATTTGGGAGCATTCAAGCATGGTTCATGGATATACCGCCATGTATCGGTTACCGGAGCCAAAAAACGGATGCGATGTTCTCAGCTTTTCCGGCTAATATCCCTTAGTCGCCTCATACGCCACCCACGGGAGGAGATGGGTTTGTCTATTCTTTTTACTTGCCGGATACCACACGGCAAAGGCCTTATAATAAATTCCAAGTATTGCTAAGTGACGGAAATTACTTCGAAAGGTAAGCACTCATTGGGTGCCTACTGCTTGAAAAACCTGAAAATTATTTGTTATTATGGTAATAAACAAGCAAAAAACCAAGTCGGTGACGTGACGTGACACGATGACGATTTTAAATATTATTTCATACATTAACAAGAATTTTATTTTCAATTAAGGTCAAGACTTTGTCTCGGTCATCTTTGACCTAGACTGGAGTCAAGAGCAAACCCATCACAAATAAAAAAAAAAAAAAAACGATCTTGTTATAAACAGGTAAAAGTGAAGCGAAAACAATTCTATTGAATCAAAACAACTTATACCTACCTATTTATTTAAATAAAGTAGACAAAAAATACCCGCGATGTCTATACCTCTTTTTTTTGTCTTTTAAAAAGAGATGTAGGTAAGAGATGTAGATATAGTGATGCTGGAAGAGATTTCTGTAGAAATAAGCATCACCTTTGGACCTATTTTTCTTTTCTTCTTATTAAATGTGTGTACATAAATTGTTAAATAAATAATAAGGTAAATAGGTATTAATCAGACCTACCTACCTGCTGGTTTAATGATTTTAAAATAATTATTTAAATAAAGCCACAGAATAGATTATAGCACTAACGAAACTATTTCCTGCTTTGATATTTTTAGAATAGTTGAGAATTAAAATCTTAATTAATATGTAGGTATATTAAAGAGTTTTTTTTTGTTTTTACGTTGGTTAAATTGATCTTTGGAAAAAAATTGCGAAATTTGTTTCACTGGCACAAAGCTGCACTGTCGCTGAGTGTCGAACTTTATAAAAAAAAAGAATGTTCCCTAAGTGATACTCTACCTATTTCACTACCATCCTAAACAAGTATTCCTGTTATAGGAGTGGAAGCAACATTGGAAGGCCTCCTACAAGGTGGACCGATGACCTGGCGAAGGTCGCGGGTAGCCGATGGATGCGAGACGCGCAGTACCGGTCGTTGTGGCGACGCTTGGGGGAGGCCTATGTCCAGCAGTGGACGTCTTTCGGCTGATATGATGATGATGATGATGATTATAGGAATGTAAGTGTGTAGGACACGGAAGCGAAGTCGTGGGGGAAAATATAGTGATTCACACAAACCCATGATTCGACCTTCTAAAAATGAAATAATTGGATTCGATACCTTTGGAAAACTTTGAAAACAACATTTTACGGTAAATCCTAAATGCTTAAAAGGGAATTAAAAATGTTGATACTTACAAAACGTCACAGTCAATAAAGTATAAATCCGGTATTTCCTGCTAGGTAATTTCCCATTCGAGTAGTATTACATCGCATCAATAAAGGCTCATTCGTTTTCTAGATTGTCTGGGATATACCTACCTATTAATATTTCCATATCTGAATGAGTCATGTACTGAGTAATTATAGTTAGGTAGTTATTATTATTGCGTTACAATGTGGGCATACAATTATTGAGATATCCAAAATGAGGGATCCGAGGGATCAATGACATTTTAAATGGCTTTCTTGTTTATGGATAGAGCGATGGACGCTGAAGTGTGCCCATGCTGGGCCATTGTGTAAATAAGTCATCATTAGGTATTCGAACGAAAATAATGAATGAGGCTTTTGATTTTACTATGGTGTAAGTGTTTGCGTGAGTATTCAAAAATTGCGTAATTTTAGAAAAAAATATTGAGTTACTTAACTCTTTCATTTCTGTCTTGAGATGAGTCGAAGAAAGAAATCACGTTATTGCACTTGTACTTATTGTAAACAAGAGGCGTAGGTACGTACGTAATATAAAAAAAACCCTGTGTCATGGAAACTCAACATTTTATCGTATAACCTGCCACAATATTAAAACCCATAAAAGTATTATTACTCAACTAAACATCACATTAAATGATAACACGCCCCCGACTCATCAGAAGCCCCTACATGGATGACTCGATGAAATTGTAAACAAACCTTATCTAAGTGTTATTGATAACGAGGAAGTGACTCAGTTACAGACAACGCCGGCGTTTAAAACATGACTAACTTTTTAAAACTTTCGCATCGTCATCATAACGGGACTAACGGGAACCGATGACGTATACCCAAGTCTTGGAATACTTCAAAGGATTTATTTTTATTTCAGCACAAATTAAATTTCACACTATTGAATGATCAATTAGCAACATGAAGCCAATTAAAATAATTACGCAACATTCACAGTTTACCCCTGGGCTACACTATTTTAAAACAATTTGTGTAACTCATACCAAAATAACCATTTAGTAAATTCGATAACAACAAAGCAAGCATTGAAATGTTTAAAAAGGTTTCGTGAAGGCATTTCCTAATGCCAAGGTCTCGGATGTAATATTAATAAAAACTTGATATTACTTTTAAAAGAACTGGCCATTGATCCTCGAAAAAAATGTTGTGACAGCCATAAGGCTGCAAAGAAAAAAAGTGCTTTAGTTTTTTGTGACTCATATGTCATCCCAAAAACTTTTTGTGATATTCTGGCCATGATGAAAAATATTAAACCTTTTTAAGTCGATGTCTATCAGCAGGAAGATAAAATTAGTCACCGACTTGATAAAGATACGTATTAGAAATTATATAACTTTTTGTGCATAGGTATATCGTCACCCGCTTTTTGTTTACCTAATGGCAAATATTCATACAGAGATAAAGATTCAGAGAGATAGTGGAAAATTAATTGTTACTTTTATAATGACTTAATTAGTCATTATTTTTGCGTACCTAACACTAATTTATGCTTTTAATTCCTCTTTTTTTCCTATAAAAGCGTTGATATACAAAAAACCCGTCCAGCAGACGTCCTTATTCAGTTTACGCTCGCGCTAACAGTTGTCACTTTGAAAACAAGATAAAAGTCACGTATACAGGCATGCCAAGGCACAAGCGTACATACATAATAATGGTAGATACTGTAACTAATAATAACTGTGTTAACAATAACAGCACATCGAGACGTAGATAAGTGTTAGCACAATTCAAAGCAATGTCATTTCTGGGTTGCTAGCAAACAGTTAGGTTGACTAACAATTTACGCAGCATTTAGATCAAAATAACGATTTGTCTGAATAATTAATAACAGGGTTTCCACAATCAATCAAAATAATAGTGTGTATGACAGCTTTTCTTCAGAATAATGTTCCAAGCGAGGTAAATAGGCAATTAGTAATTACCGTATGGCTTGCGCAATTTAAAAATAAAACAATTTTGATGACACAATATTTTCCTATTTGCGCCATGAATGACGCCATGATTCTGTTCTGAAGATGAGCATACGAACTTGTCATATATAATTAAACAGATCAATAAGTAGGTGTAGGTCAAATGGCAAACCGAAATTTTGATTTTTAATTACCAATTCCTCTTTCTTATGGAAACTTCGAAGCAAATTAACAATAATAATTAAAATTAACAAATACACTCCACTGCCACTGTTAATTCTGGCTTTCAGGAGTTGCAGTGGTTGGGAATGTGTGGCGGGCTTGTCCCAAAAAAAATACACTAAACTTACAACAAACTAAAATATAGCATAAAAAAATTCGTCCTCAACGCTGTCATCTGGTAATGAGCCCAAGAGACTGCTGGCATTACCACGTTGAATGGCCTCTGGCCAAAGTAAAAGCCAGCACTTGGGTCACGGGAAGTTCAAATTAAATTAGGGGTAGTATTTAAACGCAAATCAAGAAATATCCTTTTTCTATGCAATAAGATTCCGAATTCCCATCAAAATTACTGATTGCACAGCAAAATATTCAACTCAAAATATCACTAAACACACTACAATGTATTTTCGCAGCGTACAGCGATTCTTCCTAAAGCAAAAATTTTCATCAATGCACAGCTAATAATCTTAATGCACGACAAAACTGTACTGCGACTCACCATAGTTCAGGGTGGTTTAAAAAAAAAAAATAACCACGAAGGTTAAGGCGGGAGCTGCGCTCCGCTTCGCTCCCGCCTTAGCCTTCTAACCTAACCTATCCGAGTCGGGGTAGTCTGAGTCGGGGTGTTGTCCATAAATATGGAAAATTTGCTGTGCAGTCAGTATTTATGCTATGTATGTAGTATTTTTGTACAAAAATAAATTTAACTGTATTGCATTATGAGGAAAAAAGTAATGTCATATTGATGTATGATTTTAAATTATCTGCAGTTTGAGTTTTGTTAAACATTTAGTTTATTTGTAGTGAAGTAAGTTATTTGATGTAAAAAATAATATAAATGATGAGTATGTATTGATAGGCGATAATTTATTTGATATGCTGTTTATAATTTCCCTTTAATTAGATAAGAAAAGTCTACAATGTCCTTTGTTTTTAATTACCTATGAAAGAAAAACCGTCCAAGTGCGAGTCGAACTCGTACGCTTATTTTGTAACATTTTATTTAAAAACCATAAATCATACACTTCAAGGAGTTTCTGTAATGTGCAAGCAAAAAAAAATATTTGTTCTGTATTTTTTTTTTCAAAATTGTTGGCTTTTAAGTTTAGGAGTAGGTAGTCCTACGCAAACAGGTAAAAAATCATTCAAATTGCGTTACCTATTTGCCTGTGCAATTTTAATCAAAATGAATGGTTAATTCATTTGTATGAAACTAGGTTTTGCCCGCGACTTCGTGCGCACATATCCCGGTTTTTTCCGGTTCCCGTAGGAATTTCGAGAAATCCATTCTTAGTCCTCTCCTACAAAGTGTGGGGAAGCTACATGCCAAATTTCAGATTTCTGCGACCAGTAGTTTCGTCTGTGCGTTGTCAATCAGTCAGTAACGGAAGAATTTTATACATAGAAATATAAAAAAAAACACATGTACAAAACTTCTTTATTATATTTATCTACACTAATATTATAAAGAGGAAAGATTTGTTTGTTTGAATTGAATAGGCTCCGAAACTACTGGACCGATTTGAAAAATTCTTTTAGCATATGATAGCTACATTATCAGGGAGTAACATAGGCTATATATTATCCCCGTACTCCCACGGGAACGGGAACTACGCGAGTGAAACCGCGTGACGTCCACTAGTGATTTTATATATTAGAAAGGATTATGAAAAAACATAACAGTTACAGTAACCTCTTTCATTTGCTACGGCACACAAATTCTACTAATTTGTCCCCCAAAAGAGCACGTATTTCAAATGTACCTATTTATTTTTTACGTTTCTCCGTTACGCATCTGTTTGGCTCACAGACGTTCTTGTGTATACCTACCAAATTTTAACTGAATCCATACTATTGTAGTCTTTGACTGAATCACACCAGTAGATTGGCTGTGACAAACGGGCAGGCAGACACACAAGTGATCTTTTAAGGGTATCGTTTTTATATATAGAGTTACCTACGGAACGCAAAATACAAAGGACATAGTGTCAAAACAATAATTATTAATCTGGGGCCATCCCAAAACAAGATTTGTCGGGGACTATTAATACCCAGTAATTATAACTAAGAATTTCCTTAAGGAAAAATCTATGTACACTCACCCACTTTTAAAATATAGCGCCAGTGTTGTGTTTTGGGTGTAAAGTTCTCGGTTTTTATTATTTTCTATGAGTCATATTGTTATCTTACAGGTGACACATAATAAATATGAATCCGAATTATTTTACGCAGCAGAATTATGTACTTATGCGTAATAAAGGAACACGTTTTTGTGTACACGCGCAAATTCGTCCAACTCGACCATAGAGAATACACGACTATTAGGTACCTACTTGTGCATACCCAGGTGACTGATCAACTAGCGTAACTAGCGTCATTTCTTCTTGATGATGACCGCAAATAAAATGTTACTTTATCTGGATAGAGCCTATAGAGCGTGTGAAAACAGAAAACCGTTTACGATCTAAGCTTTGTCAACTGCGAGCGAAAACGGTTGAAAACTGAAAACAAAATTCAGTTGCACTCCCTCCAGCAATGAGGTAACACGATTGATTTATTTCCACCTCTATAAAAAAATAAAAAAAAGATTGCGCCTGAATCTCGGTGTCTTTGGATCGACGCAATATTTCTTTGGCAATACGTAGTTTCAGTAACGCAATGTTTCATAACAGTGAAATTCATAATAATCGCCACGCCAGATGGCAATGCCAAGTTACCGGTAGTCAAGGTTGAGTCAACTGCATGCAACTAGATAAGTATTTTTTTTAAACATCTATAACGTAGTATCTACCTAATAAAGTTAAGATATTTTTTTCTGATTTTTTTAGGGTTCCGACCAAAAAACGCGAACCCTTATAGGATCACTCGGGTGTCTGTCTGTCTGTCCGTCTGTCACAGCCAGTTTTCTCTGGATCCACTGGACCGATTCTGTTGAAATTTGGTACACATATGGACTTTTGTGACCCAAACACGGACGTATTACGTAAATTATAAAATGTTTAGTATGGGTGTCACTTTTGGGGTCAAACTATAAAATTAAAAAATAGTTTCTTGAACAATATCGTGTGTCATATCAAATAAAAGGACTTCCTGTGAGGGTTTCAATTATATTTTTTCATCATTTTTAAATAAATGGTTTTGAAGGTATTCAAGAAATTAGACGAAAAATTACCATTCCCCCCCCTTATCTCCGAAACTACTGAGCCTAAAATTTTGAAAAAATGGAGATAATAGATCTTTACCTAAAGATTACAGACAAATTTATAAGAAGTCTATAGTGTAAAATAATATGTTAAAAAATATTCGTTCGGAACCCTTTGCACGCGAGTCCGACTCGCACTTGTTTTATTTGAGATTAGTTGACCCGCGCAACTCCGTCTGCTCCGTTCCTATTGGTCTTAGCGTGATGATATATAGCCTTCGTTATCCTCGATAAATGGGCTATCTAACACAGAATTTTTCAAATCGGACCAGTAGTTCCTGAGATTAGCGCGTTCAAGCAAGCAAGCAAACAAACAGACAAACTCTTCAGCTTTATATATTAACTAGCTGACCCGCGCAACTCCGTCTGCTCCGTTCCTATTGGTCTTAGCGTGACGATATATATATAGCCTTCGTTATCCTCGATAAATGGGCTATCTAACACTGAAAGAATTTTTCAAATCGGACCAGTAGTTTCTGAGATTAGCGCGTTCAAGCAAACAAATAAACTCTTCAGTTTTATATATTAGTATAGATTAAAGTATAGATGGGTTTGCTCTTGACTCTAGTCTAGGTCAAAGGCGACAGAGACAGTCGACAATCGAGATGGACGGTTCGCTCTAAAGAGATTTGTTCTTTTGTGAACGAAAGAAAAATATTTTTTTGAATTCAGAACACGTTGAAAGTTTGAAATGTGATACAATATCACCTATTATTCACACACATAGTATCATATTGGCACATAGACACGGAGCTAGTAAATCTTTTGTTTTATTTTGTGCAGCGCGCGTTAGTTTTTAATTCCAAATTATGTATTTTCTTTACAGACGTTTCATGAAAGGAAAAACCATCAACCATGCCCAGTCTGTCGTAATCATATAAACATTGAATCATTGAATGGACTATTTTTATTGTAGGTACCTATTCTTAGATTCTTAGTACCATTCATGAAGGGACGCCGAACTTGAAGCCTATCGGCAGGATTGGTCCACACTTACCCAGAGACAAGAGGAAAGGAAGCAAGGAAGGCCTTCGCCCAGCAGTGGAAGAGAACAGGCTGCAAGTAAATAAATAATTCATGGTTTCCAAACGTGACATTGGCTAAATGCACAAACCGTGCGAAGCCAAAAAAAAATCATTGCTTCAAATTACGAATACGTACCTTTTATGGGAGATTCACATTTTATAAGTTATTTTATATTGGTACCTACTAAGATATAAAAATAAAAACGAGCTGCGAGCTATTTTTTTAACCTAGATATTTTTCATGCGATGCTCATTTGTTTTTAAATGAAGTAATTTTCTAACTAGATATCATAATTAATTTCCCAAGACTATTGTGTTTATTTCAATGTAAAACGTAATAAAAGTTTTTATTTTCGTATTTTGCCTTATTTACATATTTAAAAATGTTTTACTTAGATCTTAGATAGCGACTAATACTATAACAATGAGTTTTTTGGCAAGCAAGAAAAATATACCTAAATATTCAAATAGTAGGTACATTTTGACTGAGTCCATTCCCAATACGGCTGAGCGTTTTCATTTTATGGTAGTCTTATTTATTACCTGTAAACAACAATTTATTGAATAAACTATAACAATTAAAACCACTTTGAAAGTAAATTTTCCGTTTACCACGGCCTTCGGCTGTTCTCACGAAATGATGTAGTCCCGGACTTAAATAAAATAAAACAACAAACAAAATACACCGGCTTAAACCATCAAAGTACTGCGTCATAGGCTACTAAGTAATTACAAAGTTAGATTTTGCAAAACACTGTTTAAAAATACCTATCTCCGAAGTTCCACAAAACCTACGTCATAGGTAAGTATACCCTTATTGATGTAACCTTTGTCCTTAAGGTTATAAATAGCGACATAAACATTTCGCAGATAACCTATTAGACTCTTTGGATTTTAATCTTATCAAATTGATTTACGTATATGTAGTTCTGAATGACCTACTCGAACACTGCAATACTGCAGTCATTTCGCATACCTAGGAAATTGTATAGGGCATAGGGACTAGGTGACGCCAACAGCATTGCCCGCGTGAAAGTAGAAATTATTCCAAGGAAACATTATACGCCCGGGATGAAATGTACACTACCCGTGTGTCGAGTTTCACCCACAGCCCTTAAGTGAAGAAGCAACACAAGCAAACAAACTAATTCACTTTGACATTTATAATATTAGTTAAGATTGTCAGTTTTATTACTAAAAATACTTGTTTTCTATGACGTCAAGCGCAAAGCTACGTCTTCATAATAGGTATACTCACGGACTTTTTCCACGTGGGTAGGCAGAAACTACAGAATACCATCTGCTACGATCTTTGCATGGGTACTTCTTTTGCTTCCACACATCAGCATCATCAAACGCGAAGTGCGCGCGAATTGAACTGTCATTATACATAAGTGCCAAGAATAATTAATAATTAACCGAAGTGAGCTGTCAGCTCACTTCGGTTAAGATAAGATCGCTGTGAGATTTTTGCAGAATCGACCGGCTGGTTATACTCGCACGCCGCGCCGTTCGTAGGAACGCACGCTCGTACTACGCAGTACCTACGCATCTAACCTTTATGAAGAACATTACTACGTTGTTGTGCATCTACTTAGCTACTTATTCAATAGGTACATACAGCCAAACGTAGGCTTTGGCTTATTGATGTAACCTTTGTCCTTAAGGTTATAAATAGCGACATAAACATTTCGCAGATTACCTATTATACTCTTTGGATTTTAATCTTATCAAATTGATTTACGTATGGGTAGTTCTGAATGACCTACTCGAACACTGCAGTGTTGCAGTCATTTTGCATACCTACCTAGGAAATTGTATAGGGTATAGGGACTAGGTGACGCCAACAGCATTGCCCGCGTGAATACAGAAATTATTTCAAGGAAACATTATACGCCCGGGATGAAAAGTACACTACCCGTGTGTCGAGTTTCACCCAAAGCCGTTCAGCCGTTAAGTGAAGAAGCAACACACAAGCAAACAAACTAACACACTTTGACATCTATACTAATATGTAAAGCTGAAGAGTTTGTTTGCTTGAACGCGCTAATCTCAGGAACAACTGGTCCGATTTGAACAATTCTTTCAGTTTCAGGAGCGGAGCAGACGAAGTTGCGCGGGTCAACTAGTTTATAATATTAGTTAGGATTATCGGTTTTATTACTAAAAATACTTGTTTTCTATGACGTCAAGCAAAGTTACGTCTTCATAATAGGTACACTCACGGCCTTTTTCCACGTGGGTAGGCAGAAACTACAGAACACCATCTGCTACGATCTTTGCAGACTTCTTTTGCTTCCACACATCATTAGTGCTATTCTGCAAAAATCGCAAAGTGAAAATTTAGGCGAAGTGCGCGCGAATTGAACTGTCATCATATTATACATAGGTGCTAAGAATTGACAGCTAACTTCGATTACGATAAGATCACTGTCAGATTTTTGCAGAATCGACCGGCTGGTTATACCTACTCGCACGCCACGCCGTTCGTAGGTACGCAGTTACGCACGCTCGTACTACGCAGCAGAGATGTTACGGAGCTTCGACTCCGACTCCGATATGCACCTCCGGTTTCGACTTCGGTTTCGATACTTTTAAATCGGAGGTTTATCTACACTAATATTAATATTATAAAGAGGAAGGATTTGTTTGTTTGAATTGAATAGGCTCCGAAACTACTGGGCCGACTTGAAAAAATCTTTCACCATTAGAATCCTACATTATCCCTAATGAACATAGGCTATTATGAACATAGAATATTTTCAAAAAAGTTAGGGATCCGTATGAAAACTTCGATAATGTAACCCAAGGTGTGAAAAAAATACCGAAATAGATCCTTATATCGCGTACGCTGCGGAAACTTTTGACAATAGAGCAAAGTGATGTACTACAGTTTTATAGAAGGCATAAATATCTGCAAAAAAGTCCGCAAAGGTATGTATCTAACTATTATGGTTAAGTCACAATTTCCGCTTTTTGTTCAAATTATTCAATCAAAACCCGGGTGAAATGAAATAGTGGTAATTTTAGTATCATGATATTAATCCTTATCTATTTAAATTGGTTAATAATTAAGGTTGGTTATGTGCATATAAATTACACTTTAAATTATTCAAATCGGACCTTTCGTTTAAAAGTTACGACGGTTTTAAAAATACTCTAAGTAAGATAAATGTTTCGAGTGAACCGCCCTACGTTTAGTCTGTTAATAAGTAATTAACACATACCCTTGAAGAGGTTAGATGGGAGATAAAGTTCGTGGAGTACCAACTAAATCCGCGCGAACGAAGTCGCGGGCGAAGTGCTAGTTAAATATAATTAGCTACTTATGGAGACGATTAATTTGATTTAATTATCTAACTGTTATAAAAATGTGGTTATATGTATTTTTGTGACACCTATGTCATATAGCCTTATTATTTTTTAACTAAAATTAAAGAGGCTGTCTGATTAATGCTACTACAGTATTATTTTATTGCGTGCTCTTAACACATATTTCTTATGCCACCATCTCCGACTCCGTCTCCGACTCCGACTGCGATTCCGCCTCCGACTCCGATTCCGACTCCGAAAAGCCAAATTTAAAAACTCCGATTCCGACTTCGGTTCCGATATAACCACCTCCGTAACATCCCTCCTACGCAGTACCTACACATTACGAAGAACATCACTACGTTGTTGTACTACTTATTCAATAGGTACCTGAAGCCAAACGTAGGCTTTGCCTTCCTACTTACTCAGGTATCTAATAGGTAGATAAAATGCTAAAATTACCAAACGTACGCACTACGCGCGTAGGCACTGAGGCAGTGCCTGCCGGCGTAGTAAGTTCCCTAACCACTACCGTTTCGTCAATCGTTTCTCATTAGGCAATTTTTTTTTTTTCTTTGGCTTCGCACGGTTTGTGCATTTAGCCAATGTCACGTTTCATTAGGCTATTAACTAGTACTCTAATATTTTTGGCACTTGTCTATGGTTATTTTTTACCTAAATACCCCGGAAGGAGGAGTTATATTTTGGATTCGTAGGTAAATCTTAAAAAAAGAGAATTGCTAAAAAATTTTGCTTACTCTTCGACTACATTTTTTTATCAAGAATCTGGTCTCGAATATGAAGTATTCGGTAGTATAGGCTAGGCCATTACGGTATTGACACTTTTCGCCTGGAGCAGATTTATTTCTAAGTTACAACAAACTGAATGAATTACAATTTCCATAGTTTTGAAGAAACAATGGTCGCCGTCCCGCTCGCGTGGTCTTTATTGCTAATAAACCCTTTTCCATTAATATTCTACCTGCGCGATAATCCTGATATTGTTTATACATAAGGCGTATTTAGTTTCCAGTCAAAGATGAGATGAATCTTAAAAAAAAATAGTCTGTAGAGAAACGAACCTAGGTTACCTAGGTAAATTATTTCTTTTCTCTGTATAAAATTTTGATTTGCAAGTCAATGTGTGCCTATAGTACCTAAATATATATTGTAACGAGCGTTTTCGTCTCGCTACATGTTCGGTAAATCTTGGTCGATTTTCGAACGTCACATCTCTAGTTTTTTTTTTCTTTTGTCTATGGAAGCATGATGGCGTCACTTTTCGACCCTTTCGCAATGAGTGAACATTAATTTTTGCCTATCGTCAGAATTCTATTTAAATCCTGTGAAATCTCGATTGTTTCGGGACAGATTATTGCTCTGAATGTTTTGAGCAGGATATTCCAATTGATGCAATGAAGAATTTGCCGTAATTCGTGGTAAGAAACCATTCTTCTAGACGGAATGTCTTTATCAAATCATATCGGAAAATTTACGCATAAGTTCATATTTTCAGGTTTAGTTGTTTTTATAGCAACACCCACAACCCCTAAATGGAGTCGCGTGGCGATTACCTGATGATTTTATAAAGAAACGGTAAGTTTTTGTCCAAAGGACACCCGAAGCCACGTGTTCGTACAGTTTTTTTTTATTGTAAAATTAACCTAATTATTGTGTTTGTTACAGCCAGCAATATCAATTCACGGTTGGCGTTTTTTTCTTTTTTTCGACTTTTAGTTTAAAATTCTTGGGTTTTCTCACATTCAAAGGACTTTCCTCATTTTTATTGGATTTTCAAGACATGAACGGAGACCGTGCTGTTTTGCCAAAGTAATTTTTATTGGATTTTCAAGACATGAACGGAGACGTGCTGTCTTGCCAATGAGGAATCCTGCCTACATAATTCCTGTGGTTAACTTGTTAATTTATTTTTAAAGCAAGCAATCTGGTAGGAAATTCAAATCTATCTTACTAACTCAAAATAATATCAAAATAATATCATAATAATAACTGATCTTTAGAATCCCTATTTTAAGTTAATTTTAGAAACTTTTCAAGTGTTCGAAGCTACTGGCCTATAAATAGAGAAAAGACAAAAAGGGTTTCAATTGTTTTATTTCTCTATTTAGCCACCCACCTGCAGATTAAAGGTCTAATTCTCTCCAGTTATTTTCTTTCCGGTTTAATTTATTATATAGTGGTCTCCAAGGCGCCCGAAATACATTCTTAATTTAATTTAATTTTTTTTATTAGGAGAACACACCCTCATTTTACATTTTATTTTGTTAGTCTACCTCACCAGAGAGAAGCCAACATAAATAATATTCTTATTCTCTCTCTCACCCAATTTTTTTATTATTACAATATCTACCCATTAAATAGGTACCCAATGAAGGTAAACCTGTTCATTCTTAGTTCGGGTTCGGGACTAATCGTAAGTTCGTAGGTGATACGGAGTAGAATACGCCCGCAACCATAGATATCGCAACTAAGCCCGAAACTACGGACTTCGGGCTTAGAGAGTAGCTCCCATAGATATAATAAATAAGTATAAATATAATGTTTTTTATATTTGTATAATGTTTTTTATATTTCTATGGTAGCCCCCCAGGTTTTCCAGGTAAAACGTTATTTTAGGCAAGGAAAACTTTAAAAAAATCCTGGTGAATAATTTATTGACATAGGTACCTATTGAAATTAAGTACATATAGGTATTAACTTTCACCCTGCCAACCCTGATTATATTATATTCTTTTTCCTAGCCTAAGGGTGATCCTTGAAAAGTCGATTGAGGTACCTACATCTGTTCCTATCAAACTGTGCAAAACAACGGTTGTCTTAGTCTATTAATTGTAAAAAATCGATTAATCGAATTTGCGAAACCGCAAAACTTACTTCATACTTTCGTAAATTTGCAGAATGAGTTTCAGTCTAAAGCACATGTAACCTGTTAGATTATTTTATAACAGAAGTGGGCGCAGAGACCAAAAATCATTCGTCAACTATCATTTAGATTTTGAAGGATGTAGGTACCTATCTAAGTAGATATTCTCGAATCTTTTCTTTTTAGACGGTCCCTAATTTTACCCGACCTTCAAATAAACAAATTCATATAATCCAAAGCGTGCAGCAATCAAAGAATTTCATCCCAATTAATACAAGATACAATAAACTTAATTGTTGATAGCAGATCTACAATTCCACTTCTCCGATGTCAACATAAAAATGTCGCGATCTTAATGAATGAGTCGTTGAGTCGAGGTCTTGACTCGTGAGGAATTAATGTGCGAAAAATTATGAAACTTGTTGATAAACCTTTACATCATCAGTTTAGCGGATAATTTGCATGTATGGCTTTTTATGCACGTGATGAAATTAACAATATAAAATTGTACAATGCCAGTGTGATTTTAACGTCAAAACTACGTTGTACCTACCTACTTAATTACATTCCTGAAAAACAATGAACTGAGTGTTCTCTTTGTCTATGGGTGTTTAATTTGGCGGAAAAACTATGGCATGGTTGGGTTTTGGGTTGAAGTGCAGACGTCAGTACGGTCTACACTGTTATACCTAGGTACACCTAATCACTTAAGTGGATCGACACCACCTTAATAAAATTTAGATAATAAGCCGACTAGCTTGCCTATGTGAAAAGATAAATCTATGACTATAGAGCCCACAAATAAAAGTTTAAAAGTTTTGCGCTTGTGCCTTTGATAGATGCTGTAAATAAATTGGAAAAAAAATGGGATAAAAGCTATAAAAGAAACACGAGCACGGGATACATTTGTAAATCCGTAACTTTAAGATCGGGTAAAATCTTACGAGTTACGAGTACACCATATGTATAATTTATGTAGCAGTGTAGTAGGTATAATCATAGTGACCGTCGATTTTGCAAATTTTCACATATTTGCACGTAGCTACGTGCAGATAAATATCAATTATTATAAGCGATTATATTATTTGATGATGACTTGGTCAGTCCGAGTACCTATCTGCAAAAAATGCAAAGCCAAAACAGTAACTGTGGTGAAACGAAGCTCTGATATGCAGTTTCTAAAGCTGTTATATTTTAGATAGAGGTACGCTAACACTATGGTGTTCTATGCACATCACAGATACCCAGACTTGCCCGGAAAGCTGAGTGGGATCGGACCGGACATGTCTACCGCATATCAGATGACGTGTCCTGTGTGCCGTGTCCTGTCCTGTCCTGTCCTAAATGGACATCTCAGATATTGGGTCCCATTAAACGCTTGACGACATCGCGGCAGATCAAGACGAAGATGGAGTGATGAGTTTCATTCTTACCTACCAGAAGGACAGGCCCGCAATGTTAGAGGACAGACGTGCGTGTGTGGAAAAGGGAGCGGGAGACTTTTGCCCAGCAGTGGGACTTAACGGGCTAATCAAAAAGGTAGTTACTCTAATAGTTCGTTATCTTTATCTTGACACAGGATTTCTTTACACTCAGTTTGAAGAAATTTTCTTAAAAATGCAACTAAACCACTGTCTAGTTGTACACTTACAACTTCTGTTCTTTCTTTCTCAAATCGAAAACTGTCGAGCTTAAGAGGAAATGCTGGCGGCGAGACTTTGTATGTAAAAAGTAATAATTCGAGGTTTGGCTCTCGACTGTTTTCTCCTCCAATTTTGGACCGATTTAAGAGATATTTCACAAACTGAATAAGAAGGATATAAACTGTGTCCCTTATGTTTTCTTTTTTAACCGACTTCAAAAAAAGGAGGAGGTTCACAATTCGACCGCTGAAAAATCGTGTTGTCATTCATTATTAGTGGTTAGGTGATACGGAGTAGAATACGATCGCAACTAAGCCCGAAACTACGGACTTCGGGCTTAGAGAGTAGCCCCCCTGAACCGATTTCGATGAATCTTTTTTATATGAAAGGGTATGCTGCCGAGGTTTTCCCATAGCCACCACGTCAGGATCTGATGGAAACTGAGAAATCGAGGGCAACTCTCGAAAATTGTAGGCACGCATCTGATAAAACTTGATATTGGTTTGTATATCGGGTGATACTACAAAACAATGAAGGTTTGGATCAGACCTGATGATGGAGACGACAGAGAGTCAAGGGAACTCCACATCGGTATGTAGAAACTACCAAGTGTTTGGGCTTATTTCATTCGTATTGACAAGACCTTTACACCGAAAGCACTTAGTAAGTTTATTTTCATAACATAACATCACGCCAGTACGCTGTGAATGGGTACGCAGGTACCACTAAAAAGCGAAAAATAAAAACTTTTTTATAAAAAATATAACCGACTTCCAAAACCAGAACTTTAATACCAGCCAAAACTTTAATTTCGGAAGTCGGTGTCAAAAAACGAAATATTCAAAAACACCGACTTCCGAAGTTAAAGTTATTTTATACTTTGTAGTGTTTCGGTTTTGGAAGTCGGTTATATTTTTTGTATAAAACCAAACGGTTAATAAATCAAAATGCTCAAAATTGTCCGATAAATCGCTGTAAACAGAGCCCTGGTGTATAAATTTTGCAACTACTAATCAAAAAAGGAAAACATAGGGACGCAGTATATATCCTTCTTATTTAGTTTGTGAAATATCTCTTAAATCGGTCCAATATTGGAGGAGAAAACAGTTGAGAGCCAAACCTTGAATTATGACTTTTACATACAAAGTCTCGCCGCCAGCATTTCCTCTTAAGACTTGATCCGAGGACCTTAGAAGCCAGCCACAAGTGCCCGAGTTAACCGCCCAAATATACAAATTCCTCTCTAATTGAACTAACAGCCAGTTTTCCTTGGTGCTAACTGTGTTTACGTTCGGTATGTCTACTTAAATGACCTTACTTCAACTGCAATCGTTGATGCAAGTTAACATTTTTGCAATGCAATGCCGCTAGTCGGCGCTAGTGCAAGAAACGTACGAAACTGTGACGAAATTAATTGGATGATGCGACGTTAAGGATGAAAGTGATGTAATTGTGTGTGTTAGGTAGTGGCAATGAATCACACAGCGATGCTGATGGTGTCTATCCACTGCTACTATGATGGACGTGGAGGTTTTTCTATAGTGCTCAATTGAGTCAGCATTCTGGATTTATGTTGATTCAAAAAAATGTGCTGGAGCCAGACCAAAGATTTAATTTTATTAAACGACGCCTTGTTTGTCCTGTGTTCGTAAGTCTTGGTTCTGAGTTAGATTTCTAGGTCTGACAATTATTGTTATCAGGTTTTTCGATTCGTGGGAGATCTCTGAATCAGCTCCGAACTTGGAAAATTTTAGGTACATGACAATAATAGGTAGCAAAGTAGCCTCTTGGGCTTTAACAAAACTGGCGAAATGTGCCTGCCTTCTAGCCTAACTGAGCATGTCAGGCGTGATAATAAATCATTAAATAAATTACTACACCTATGTAGATATTACATGCTTGTCAAAAACAAGGATAACTGTAGATATATATAGTTATAGTTGGCCTTATTATGCAAAAATCTTGACCTTATTATAAATACGTAGCACATAATTTCAACGACTAAGGTTACCAATAACGCTCAAAATGCTATATTACTCATTGACCCACTGCCTTAGAAAGAAACGTGTCAGAGACAGAAATCGCTGTGCATTTTTTTTTCGTTCGAATTTTGAAATAACGATGTTCAATTGTTACGTTATCTGTTGACATCAAGTTATCGTTAGTATGTTGGTAAAGATACTCGTTTACCAAGTGTGTGGTTAATTTATTAATTACAATCAATCTAATGTGCTGGTAATTACAACATCGCATTACGTATTAAGGTCTTACGTTAGACTAGTAACGTGTTGTGTTAAGCGTTATGTCAGTAAACAGACTTGTTAATTACCTAAATATTACTGTGTGGGATAATAAAACTAGTCGAATATGTAGGATCCTATTGTCCAATTTAAGAAACCTACAATATTCGGATTCGAAATCACGATTTACGACGTCGGGGCCCTATTTCAGACTTGCTCATTTCTAAATTTGCTCTTACATAGGCACCTAAGTATTAATTAGGTAGAGACTACATTATTTACCAATAAAATCATTCTGGCGGTTACCGCCTTGGTAGCGCATCGTGCATCTTGAGAAATTCTCATATAAATAGTTGGTGAAATATTCAAAGACAAAAATCTACATACAAAGGCACCGAACTGTATGACGTTCACAAATACATAATTTGATGGCCATATTTCCGAACACGGAAAAGGTATTGAAAAACCGCTTTTCAAATCCAATGTTGCTTCCGTTAGCCAATGACAAGACTTCGCGCAGAATTGGCACTGAAGGTGAAATTGAAATAATTTAATTCATTTAAAATGCTCTTTTTTGCTAGGATTTAAAGCGAAATTCACAGGTTTCTATATAAAAAAACGAAACACTGAACAATAAAATAAATCATTGATATTACCTAACATTATCATTTATCGAATTACAACTTATAAGGGGCTTAAGACATAACCAGTTAAAGATAGGGGTCCTAGACAAGTCACCTTACTCCTTCGCGAAAACAGGCGTGATGTTACAGTGCGCCCTGTATATTTTGGCAGGTAAAATGCGTGAATGGGCGTGAATGAGCCGAGATGTGCCTAAGTAGGTACCGAGTCTCTCTGTATGTGTAATGCGTTGAACAATGTCAATTCCAGGATGATTGTAACACAAAATACCCACGTTTTGCGGTTTAAACCTTACCAACAAATTATTTTGCAAGCTATCCTTGTATTACCACTAAATTAACGCGATGACCATGAATGGCTATGATTAAGGAACCTTGATTTTCGATGGCAGATGCGAGTATTTTCCTGTCATTATGTAAGGTGCCTCTAATGTAAGGTAGTTTTTACGAATTAATCACAGTTGCTGGTTAACAAAGTTTATAAAACCAAAATAAAAAATATTATAAAATCCACCAAAGAAGAAAATAAAAGTCAAAAGCTACTTTGCGTACACGTTTAAGTGCGATACTTAGAGCATTTAGTCTAAATGCTCTAAGGTTCCATATGAGGTATAGTCTTGTGTGTTATGAACGACGACGCTATTGCAACACCTGCACAACATAAAATTAAGTAACTTGTATTCATGATTACAGTTTTTAATTAAAAACATTATTCATCAAGTATATAAAAAAAAACAAGTGTAAAATTTAACGTATCGAGAATGTCTTCCAATGAAGTTTGTCTATGGACAAAGCAAGTATCCAGTGCCAAGTTTACAAACTCATGAAAAAAGTTCTACAATTGTTCATGGTATCTACTTGACAATCAATCATGGCGAGCACGTCGAGGTCTGTTTTTCTAATTTATTTTATTCCTGTTTCGTTATTAACGGTGATATTTATGTATTGTACAGCCGAATATCATAAATATTTACTATGATATTACGTAAGTTTACGATGGTGCTAATAAAGTGTAGCCAGGAACCACGGCAAAGTTGTTTCCCAAAGATTTGATTTCTACTTGTTGATGAATGATGAGCCTACTTTCTTTTGTGGTTTTAGGATTGAGGCGAATAAGGTGGTGTGCTATGCGCACCCAGATGCACCGCTTATCGAGGATTACAGGGCTGGTGACATGATATGCTCGGAATGCGGGCTCGTAGTTGGCGACAGGTTTGTAACAAATTGTTTGTTTGGCAATATTTACGAAACGCACTGAGCTTTCCATCACTAATGCAGTGTCGTAATAATAACAAAGTTGCTGAACTAATGCGAGTGATGTATTTGATTTCTATTATTTCGAGGTCAATAAATAATTGACTAATTGTGCAATGTGGAAACTTGAGAATTGCGCATAGGAACTGACAATTAAAGCTGTTTATTTAACACACACACATTAAAACGCAAATGAAGATAATTTGCATCTTAACCCAATGTTAGAATTTTAAGATTTTTATGTCCTTTGAATGCCACATGTCACATTTTAGTGAAGCAACTGCTTGTCAAAGTAAAGTAATACATAATAATATACTATCTACAATTAAATAGAGGATCATATTCAGCACACCCTATGTTAACTTATTATTGAGCTTATCTATCCATAATTGTATTGCTAGTTTGTGTGCTGGAATTAGGATGCAATGTTATTGTGTATATATGTCAATTTAAAATTTAATCATAGTAATAATATTTAATAATAATTGTGATGAATTTAATGTTAATGTCAATTCAAGATTTAATGTTAAATAATTAAATATTGCATATAATAATAATATTATGAGCCCATATTTTCATAATAATGTTACTATACATCTGTGTTAAAAAAAGAGTATTTTAATAATCAAGGTTTTGTATCCTAATTTCTTCCAGAGTCATTGATGTGGGATCAGAATGGCGTACATTCAGCAACGAGAAGTCTGGAGTGGACCCATCTCGTGTTGGTGGGCCAGAAAACCCACTTCTCTCGGGTGGAGACTTGTCCACAATCATCGGGCCAGGCCGAGGCGATGCATCATTTGACAGCTTTGGAGTATCAAAATACCAGAACAGGAGAAACATTAGCAGCACAGACAGGGCTCTGATTAATGCCTTCAGGGAAATTAGCACTATGGCCGACAGGATAAACTTACCAAAAACTATTGTGGATCGTGCCAACAATTTGTTCAAACAGGTATGGCAACAGCAAATATTATTAAAAAATACTAAAAAATTTTCTTCGTAAACTAGAGTAAAAATAATTTTGATTTTAGTGGGTTGTGAAAAATGAAAAGTAAACTGTTTCTGCAAGTGTTGTTCTCTTTCACATGCGCTACCAAGGTCACGTTTGTGAAACAAATTGAATCATGTTTGTAAGATATTGCTGAATCAGTTTGATAATTAAATACATTTAGTCAACATCAGTGCATATTAGTTTTATGTCTCGTTTATAATGCAGAAAAAGATGACCTTATTCATGGATTTCAAAAGCACAAAAAATGGGATGCGTATTAAATCGAAAATAAGAAAAAATATATTCAATAACAATGTCTTTCATGTTTGCATTATATTGTTTCAATAGTCATACAATTTGTCACGGACACTGCCAATTTTCAAGAATACTTATTGGGTTATGAAATACATGCTATGTAATTTCCATCATAATGTTAAATTTCCACATGTAATTGTTGACCTTACCTGCCTGACACATAACACAAATTAGCATACAGTTGAAGGGTACCAACAATGCATTTTGAGATAAATAAAGGTTTGAAATTGTAGGTCATAATATTTGTTTCTCCTTCCTTGGGGAGTGTAAGGGAGCACTATGCACATACAAAGTCGCGGGCAAAAGCTAGTTTAAAATAGAATGTGGAAAGGTTAGACTTTTGGATTATTCAAAACATAACAGTTACATTGTAAGTTTTAACACTGAAAAGATAGAGTGTACTTATAAAACTTTTACTTTCTTAACAACAATTGTAAAATTTATGGCTCCATAATCAAAAGTCAGTGAGAAATAAAGGGTGGTTTTCTTATTTCAATTGTTATCGGTATCTTCTTCTTCTTTTCGTGTTGATTGACTCTAACTAAATTTTGTCTGACCAGTATTGAGCAACTTTTACAGCTCTATCATTGGCCTCGTTTAAATCTTGGATGGTACAGGTAGAAGTGCATGAAGGGCAATTAACGAGGTGATGGGTGTCCTGTGAAGCGGCTCTGCATTGGCACTTCGTTTGGGATGGGTGGAGAATGCCCCATTTAGCTAGGTTATGTTTACAGCGGCCTCCACAGAGCACATCTCTCATCTGTCGCACTGTCCTTTGACGAGGTCGTACATTTCATGAAACTTACGGCTTTAAAGGCATGCAGGTATTGGTTGTTGACCATACAGGGGGTGACGCCCATCTTTTTCCTGTTTCCCCTTCTCAATACGTGTTGCTAATTCGCGGCGGACATCTGGTGGAGCTATTCCTGCCAATGGGTACAACATCATGAGAGGGGTTGGTTAGTTACGATGCGACAAGTATCATTTAGGGCTACGTCTACTTCTTTGACATGGGCGGAACGATGCCACACTAGGCTTGCGAACTCCATAGCTTGAAACGCAAGACATAGACCAGTTGTGCGAAGGACCTGTGGTGACGCTCCCCAGCTAGTGGATGTCAGGCGGCCCAGGATGTTGTTTCTAGTTCCGACTTTTTGTTTGGTTTTTAAACAGTGGAACTTATATGTATACCTATCCAAAGTAATGCCCAGGTAGCGAGGTTGAGAACAGTGCTCTATGTCAACGCCTAGCCATGAGATACTGAAAGTCTTATTTAAATGACGGTTGCGGAGAGGGAAAATACAGGACTGGGTCTTAGAAGGGTTTGGCCGTAGTGCATTTTCATCGTAAAATTTTCCAAGCGTTTCCAGAGTTCCCGTCAGTTTTACTTCGGCATCTTCGAAAGTAGATGTCTGGGCCGCTAAAGCAAGGTCGTTCGTGTAAATATTGAACAGGACTGAGGCAAGCACGCTACCTTGGGATGTCCAAGTTTTGAGAGCGCCACCTACTTTTGCTATTGGCAAGATGAACCTGAAAGCGCCGATTATTCAGAATACTGAAAGGCACAGTTTGAGGTTTTATGGCGGACTCAACGCGGCACCCAATTGGCCTATGTTGGGTTCTTGGCTGGTGCACTGTCACAGCGCAAAGAGGGCTGACATTACCGCTGGCAATGATCAGGTCAGGGTTATAGCCACGGCGCCATCGGCCGCTGTTAAATGATGCTGGTAGTTTGGCGTTGTGTATTAACACATTTAGTGCCAAGAACTCAGCGTATGGGTCGAGCGTAATTCGTTCATCTGCCTACAACCCGTATCTGAGTCGTCGTTTTAAGTAGCTATATGTGACTTGTGTTCATGCGCGGATTGTGGGCACACGAACGAATTGTTGTTCGGTCCATGTGTTGAGTGCTTGGCTCTAAAAATGTAAAAACACTTTTGCACTTGGCACTGAAAGTGTTAAGGTGAGGTTCTCTGCCTCTGCCCATTCTTCTACAGCATCTCCGTCCGTATTGTTGATGGTATAGCCCCATGCGGTGTTGTGGCTATTGAAATCTATTACGATTTTAATTGGCCTATTGTGAAAATTACTCGTGCAGTAGAAATGGAACGGCTTATTTGGAGGTTTTTACATAGAAGTTACTGTGCAGCTGCCTGTATTAATTGTGATTACCTCGACAGAGTCGTCAGATTTGCAGCCCGTGGACTGAACAGTAATGTTTGGTCTTACAAAAGCAGCGCTCCCGTACTTTGCATGGGGAATTTCGGCTGTAAGAAACATGCCAGTTGTTTGAGGCCTGGGTAGTTCATTGTCGCGGTGGGTTTCTTGAACGCTAAGAGTATCGCAACGTAAGTCCTGGCATAGATTGCCACGAAACTGTGCCTCGTTGGTTGAAAAGCCTTCTACATTAATAGAGACAACGTTCAAAGCTGGTTTAGTCATTGGGAAACCAGAGTTAGCGGATGAAGATGCCGTTAAGGTTGGCGCTGATAAGTGCCTTAGTGGTCGAGTTTGAGTCATCGTGGTGAAAGAATTAGTCAGCTAGACTCTGCGTTACCGAGTGCTAGCTGTCCAGATTGCGCTAGGCGTTTAGAATAGCAATACGATGTTTTTATAGCCGCTCGGGGAGGCTCCTTTCATGCACCAATCCGTTTCATTCTCCTTTCAATGCATGTTGTCGGAATTATAACATTTAGCAAATTTTTCCTAAGACCTTCATCGTCACTTCTGCAGGTGCACGATGGCAAAAACTTGAAGGGCCGAGCAAATGACGCCATCGCGTCTGCTTGCCTCTACATCGCCTGTCGTCAAGAGGGAGTCCCGCGAACATTCAAAGAAATCTGCGCTGTCAGCAAAATTAGCAAGAAGGAAATTGGCCGATGCTTCAAACTCATCCTGAAGGCGCTGGAGACTTCAGTCGAGCTTATCACTACGGCGGACTTCATGTCTCGGTTCTGCTCGAACTTGGGACTTCCTAACTCCGTGCAGAGGGCAGCTACGCACATTGCGAGGAAAGCCGGGGAGCTGGATATTGTGTCCGGTCGTAGTCCGATTTCGGTGGCCGCTGCTGCTATTTACATGGCTTCGCAGGTTGGTTTTGAAGTATTTTTGAACATAATTATGTGAACTGGCATTTAGTTAGTAAGAAGTGTAACATAGCACATTAGTTGCAAAAGATCTAATGGCGACCTTGCCTTAAAAAGTAGAGAAATTAATATCAAAAGATAATGAAAAGCAAAGAATTTGGTTCCACCTTGAAATATTTATAACTTAAAAAAATTGAAATAATAATAGTAGACGCCAGTTATTATCAAATGAATATTTGAATACAATAATGAAAGGATTTATTGGCTAGAAACAATCACATAGAATTTCTAGCTACTACTTAAAAGGCAGTTGAATCAGTACAAATGCATAAAATTCAATAGCTGTATAAATAAAATAAGTTGTCGCTTCGGCTTCCTCAGAAATGATACCCGGTGAACGTACTGTCGGTATCAAGAGTATCCTAATGTCCTTCTCCAAGGTACAATCCTCATATATTAAATTCTTCCGTTACTGACTGAGTGACTGATAGACAGACAGCACACAGCTGAAGGTTCCTTGGGGAGAGTAGGAGAGCACTAAGGAAGGATTTTCCGAAATTCCCACGGGAACGGGAAAAAAACGGGATGGCGCGTACGAAGTCGCCTGCTAAAGCTAGTCCATATATATAAAATTCTTCCGTTACTGACTGAGTGACTGACGGAACGCAAGCCGAAATTACTGGTCGTAGAAAGCTAAAATTTGGCATGTAGCTTCCCTGCACTTCGTAGGGGAGCACTAAGAATGGATTTCTCGAAATTCCTACGGGAACGGGAAAAAACGGGATATGCGCGTACGAAGTTGCGAGCAAAAGCTAGTCTATTATAAAATTGGTGCGGCGGTTTAGGCGTTGTCAGAAAGACTTAAGTTCTCTTACCATTGTCCATTGTGAAAAAGATTATGACCATACATTTCATCAAAAGGCTGACAATGTATGTAAAACTTATTGCAACAAGAAAAATATGGCCTTCACACGTCAGTGGTAATTGCACATACTCAGTACCTACGAACGCAGCATAAAACAAATATTTGAAAATAAATATATCTCAAAGTAAATATATACTTGACCGTGACGTTACCTTTGATATAACGTTTATAAGGACAAGGATAGATAAATAAATCAAAGATAAACAACGATAATAATACAGTTGTAGTAATAAAAACTCACTTCAATGAATTCAGTAATTGTCTTTAGACTTCAAAATCGTGTTTTAAAAATGGTTGACGGCAGATGTCTGTAGTATCTTTATCTAATCGCGTATTTACCTTTTAGGTTTTTCAGATAATTTATTTGCTTACCCGCAGATTTATTTGCTGATAAAATCAACAACATATTCATTAAATAGACATTCATAAATTGGGTGGGTCGTAAAAGACCGAAAGTCTATACCGGGATCCCAATTGCAAAGTCTTTTAAGTGGTAGGCGTACAGCGAGCTCCTTGATTTTGGACACTTAACACCTCTAACCGTGTTCAAGAGCTGTCAGTGTCTTCATTGTTACAGAATTAATCAGAGTTAAGTTTATTTGGTGACATTTGTCGATCGATCATCCAAGAAAAATGCCCTTTCCATGATTCCTTACCGTTACCGTTCGTAACTAACGAAATCATAGGGTTTTGTAACGCGTGGAGCCTAAGTAATAGTACTTAGGCTCCACTGTTCGACCGTATGTCTGTCGGTCAGCGGGGGCTCCAATGACGAGATACATCTCGTCATTGGAGCTCTCCTCCTCCTCAAATCATCAAATGATTCCTCCCGCTCTGGGCGGAGCAGAAGGGAGTGTCAGACTCTTAAGCATGTTCCACACGCATGTAATCCAGCCTACCATCTAAGGTGACCTCGCTTGTTGCCATCCGTGTAGATGGCAGATGCAATCCAAATTCAAACACAATTCGCGCATGGAAACCAAGCTCCCACCAAGGTCACCTTGGATGGGACGCTGGATTACATCCGTGAAGAACATGCGTTACTGACTAAAACCCATCCGTGTTCCTCCCAATGCCTTTTGCTTTCCAGGGCCGCGGTGACTCTTACGAAAAAATTCCGCAACCCTGGCAGGTCGTGCTCATACCTACGACATTATAAATCGGCAGTATATTTTTTACAGAGCGTATAGTTTCTTTTTATTTTTAAAAAAACGATGCCCCACACTAGGGATTTCTCCTGTATCGTGGGTGCGTTTACAAACATACAATTTCACATATACAAACAGCCAGACCCGGAACAACTATCTGTAGGCCATACAAATATTTGTTCCGTGCGGCAATAGAACCCGCAACACGCCGCGCAGCAGTTGATCGCTCCACCACTGCGCCAACCGTGTCGTCTATTTCTCAGTGTGTGCCGCTTTAGCATTATGTATGAAAAAAAAAATACCATGTACCGCGTAACACAAACCTTAACATACCCAAAAAACTGATACACATAATTCTAAATTCCAGGCATCGGAAGACAAGCGTAGCCAAAAGGAGATCGGCGACATAGCCGGCGTGGCTGACGTCACCATCCGGCAGGCGTACAAGCTCATGTACCCCTTCGCCGCGAAGCTGTTCCCCGAAGACTTTAAGTTCTCCACTCCCATTGAGTTCCTGCCGCAGATGTAGACGAAGGTACCACGGTTATGTGCTTTTAGATAGTAACTTTTTAGAAATGATTATTTGCAGTACCCGGTTTATATGGCTCATCAAGTTTTGGAAGATGTCTAAACATACAAGGGTGAATAAAAATAACGAGATTTGTGGTCTGAACTCAGCCTGATTACAGTCCTTACTGTATTCAGGCTGAATACAGTCCTTACTGTATTCAGGCTGAATACAGTCCTTACTGTATTCAGGCTCAGAAACCAGAGGGCATAGTGCGAGTTTTTTTAACTTCGAGTATGTTAACTTAACGTTCACTTATGTCAAATAGGGTATTTGACTGGATTTTTTAAATTACATTTTGAAACCTAAAGAGCAGACAAGACATAGTTAAAAAATATTGCTTAAAAGTTACAAGAAAAACTTAAAAAGTGTATAACTTCTCTGTTTTTCGATCATATTTATTTATTTTTTAAAGTTTAAGGTTTTCTGTCATTGTCAGCAGACGGCGTTTATTCAGTTGCAATACAAATTGACGTTTACTCTAACGTGATCGAGCACGTTGAAAACTCACACTAAATCCAATTTTTAACTGTAGAGTTAGATGCTAACGCAAGGTTATCTCTGTTTATATCTGACCTAGACTAGAGTCAAGAGCAAACCCATCACAAATAAAAAAAAAGGTTAAATAACAAATATTTCACAATGGTCCAGGGTTAGCAACTAATTTGGAGTTAAAGATAACTAAAGTGTACCTAACATTCGAGGATGAACCTTATCTGCGTGAAGTTAAAGTTCATATTCGAATGAAACTTTGTGTACTTAGCTTGAGTAAAGTCTTAAGGATGCGTTAGACAGGATATCATGTAATTCATTGGCAATTTTCAGGAGATAAATGCGGCCATTTAATATAAACGACATTGTACTGTGGGATCAATTCCAAAATATGAAAAAAAAAGCATGAAGTGGCGAAATGCAGGCATGAGCAGTATTTTTCCATATTTCTATCTAAATATTCACGCTTACAGAAATCGCCCTGTATTATCTCAGCCAAAATTTCGATGGGTTATGTTAAGGGTATTGTACGAAAAATGACGGGTCAGTATTGGCTGACTACAGTTGAAAAAAAAAATGTACGCGCCAAAAGGCGGACTTTTTGACGTACGGCTTCCTATTGTTTATGGTCGTGATTGTAATCTTGTGAAGGTCATATAGCTCATTTGTTATCACTTTAGGACACAGTAGATAGCTAATGGAATACATTTTATAATTATGTGTATGTATGGTACGATTCAAACTTAATGCCATCTTGGAACCTGATGCGAGTCGCTGCGCAGTAGCAAATTCATGTGTTAACGGGGGTTCTGCGCAGCTTGAATTAACATAAAGTTTGAATTGAACTATACCCAAGGGTCTGTCATAAAAATCCACTTATCCATTCTAATCTGTGCTTTAGTTTTTAAAAGAATTTAAATAACCTACAAATAGATTGTATAAAAATATTTCATTAAATATTTTTTGCTCAGAACGTTTAAAAAATATCTATGAACCCTAACTATCTAACTAAACGAGCTCATAATTCAAATACACCTAAATTGTTAATTTTTTTCGCCATTTGTTCATCATGCATCTTTCACTATTAATATAGCACTAAAAAACCTGTTTTTGAAAGAACTGAAACTTAATAATAGAAGATTTTTGATTTATTAAATAATTTTGAGAAAGTTATTTAATAAATCATATATTGTACATTGCAGACGGTTTCCGCTTACCATTCAATCCATTTTAGTCCAGCCAAATTAGCCATTATAAATGAAAAATAACTGAAAAAAGTAATTCGAGAAGCCGAAAAAATCTAAATCAACCCAATTTGGGCCACAAGTTATCGGGGTCAAAAATAAATTTCTAGGTTAACTACCCATACTACAAGCTACGTAGTTTTCATGAAAGTAACCTAAAAGTACTGCCACAAAAATGGGTAAACTTTTTATCTTACTGTACTTAAAAATTCAATAATCTGGGGGTTGCTTTCCAAGACCGAAGTCCGAGGTTTCGGCCTTATTTACGGCCGTTTTCTACTTCGTATCACCTAACCACTAAGGGCTGATTTCAATCTTTGGATAAAACTTATCCGTCTAATAAAGTATTACACAATAATACAAAAATGTCACCTGTAAAATAACAAAAGACGGGCAATTAGAACACATTTTTGAAATAGTTGTTTAGTACGATATTCGACGAATAACTTTTATCTAAGTATTGAAAAATCGGGCCTTAGAATGACTGACAACACGATTTGACAGTGTTCTCATTCATTCTTAGTTCGGGTTCGGGACTAATCGTAAGTCCGTAGGCCTAAACTACGGACTTTGGTCTTAGAGAGTAACCCCCCAGAGAAACATTCAAACCCAACCAAGAGTGAATAGGTTACTTCTAGGCAAGCGTGCTCCATCTTCGACCGTATCATCGTATCAGGTGAGATAGTGGTCAAACGTATGACTATCAGTCTGTTATCAGTGGTAAAATAAAAATAAACATTATAGCTGGGTTCGAGGTATAAATCTAATTTGTCTGGACTAATTGTTGAAAATGCAATGTATATTGTAGAATAAAAGGATGCCTGATTTCACGAATACAGAATACATAGAAAATACATAGGTATATTTATTTGTGACACTCAGATATCAAGGTCAAACTAAATTAATGAAACTCAGCTGGCGAAGTTTCTCTAATGATGATTCGTGATCATCATCTTCTTGCTTTTATACCATGTTTCATGTGTTCGGCGCACAATATGAGTGCGGTGCCACACGTTGGAGAGCCCCAAGTGCTGATATACCTGTACTTTGGAGGATTTGACCTATGCCACCGATGCTGCAATTGACGTGGCCACACAATGGGCCCAAAAAATCTAAGGAGTTAAACATCGACTCGAATAAAAGAAGGGGTCGGCGTAACGTGTTTTTTCTTCCATTCTGTCCTGTCAGCCGTCACGCTATCAATAACTCCCTTTTCTTTCATATCACTCCTCACACAATCCATCCATATTTTCTTTGGCCTCTCTCTCCCTCTCCATCCATCCGCATTTCTATTCATAATTCGGTAAATAACGTGACGACGATAAAAAAACAAGTAACTACACAACCAGTGGTCGTTGACCCCATAGTTGGCCGAGTAAAAACAAAAGTTTAGTTTTTTTTTCGTCCTTATATAAAGGTACCTTGCGGAGTTTCGCTTATTAAGTTTGATCCAATAGAAAGAATCTTTAATTTTTTTCAAATTATGGCATTGGAAATAAGTTAAACTAGATCAACAATAAAATATGCTTGAAGAGCATCTACCACTTGCAAGCGCTATAGATGGCGTTCATACCTATATTTTTGTCATAAAATGTTCAATTCTAAATGCACTGACACGCACTATGCCCGCGTGGTGGATTACTGTCTCACAGAGGGAAGGTGCAAGGGCAATGGCAACATTATGGGCTGATAATGCATGTTTGAAAATTTCAGTGAAATCAGGTTAACCTAAAAAAATAGGCGTAGATACGCGTGAACAACGTTGTATTTTTATATTATTAAACATAGCATAAGTATTACTTTGATTTTATGAAGACGAATGCTGGTTCCTGTCACTAACTAATGGAAATATTCTTTATTTATTTATTTATGGCTCCCAAACAAATACTACTACTTGTTTAAGAGCTGACTTTTAACTAGTAAGATATTTTTGAACTGAAGAATAAAATGGCTGTTTGACATTTTTCTGTACAGAAGCTGTCGCCATTTTTAATTCTTCAGGTAAAGGTCTTGAATAATCAGCCCTAAAATAAGCACTGAAGGTAATGGGAATAAAAAATATATTCGCTTTGTGTATAAAGACCTTGTTTGAAATGTGGGTATGTCAAAACGGGCGCATTTGCCCTTTCAGACAAAACTTATTTATTTACATAAAATCAGAAAAACAAGACGCATCTTGTAATCTATTTAATTAAAAGTTAAAAGTGGTAGTTTCGCCGAACAAATGTTTTACATTTCAGGTTTTGTGCATTAGTCAAATGCACCCTTTTTCTTAAAAAAGCAGAATATTCTGCAATACCTTTTACTAAAAAAAAATATGACGTTTTTTTTCTGATTGGCTGCAATATGCAAGCGTAAAGGTGCTGTCATCCTATAGGGAACGTGCACGGCGTACACTGTGCCACCTGGTGTTGTAAATTAAAAAAACTTTTAGCTAATAAATACTTGAAACTGACACTTCTGTTCCTTCAGTTCCTGCACGTTCCCTGAAGATGCGATTATACTTATTTGAATTCTAGTTACCTATCTACAACCACTGGCGGATCCAGGGGGGGGGGGGGCTGGCTAAGGGTCTCAAACCACCCCAAAATACCGAGATATCTTTGGTAGTCTGTAACCTAACGAAGTCATTGAGGTGGCTTGTTATGCGTTAAGATAAATAAATGTTATGTTTTTTTAAGTGTTTACTTTGCTAAAACCTATTCTCAGCGTGGTCAAGCTCCAAACGACAATCCTGGATCTGCCACTGTCTACAACTAAAGCTCTTTTTACGACAAGGCCATCTGTGCACATGTTAAGTGACAGGACGTTATGTGATTTATAAGTATCTTTTGCTGTAGGTGTCAGTTGTATTTATAATTAATTTAATATTATGTCTTGTATAGGTTCACGGTAGGTCGGTACACTGTCTTTATTTTTCTTTTCTGATAGATTCACGTTAGTTTTATAGACAGTGTAAGGGCAAACATATCTGTAAAGTAGGGTCCGGAAAAAAATATAGAAACTTTAAAAATGAAATATTTTTATTTTCTTTTAGCCTAATAAATTATTATCTTTACATCACATGCTTAAAAACAACTTTTACATGATAAATTTATGTCATTATATATATATGATGGGCGTATTTTATTGCTAAATAAATATCAACGCTGTCTTTTTTGGAATAAAGTCGAAAATGCCCTAATTCACTTCTTTTAATTTACTCCAATACTTGATTTAATGTAACAAAGAGCAAGAACAGCTCGGTATATTATTTGTTAAGTAATATAGCTATAAATAGTATGAACTCGTTGACAAAACAGATATAACAAATCATTAAGACTAAGTTTGTTCAATGTGTCACTGTAGGTATACGCCAACGTTCGTGGTAGCGGCGCTCAGACGCGGGAGCGAGATGGCAAGATTCTAAATATTCCCCGTCCTACTCGCTCGTTTAATGACCGCGACTGTCACGAGTGTTTGCAATTAGTAGGTATATTTATTCAGTTGTATTAATTACATTTTGGAAATTACAGTTAAATTATAATTTCTTAGGATTTAGGCCCTGTTCACACGACAGTACGATATTTTACGGTAAAAAGTTTGAGGAAAAATGCAGTGCACTGCTATGTTATCCCAAAATTATGCAGTAAAATATGGTAGGTACTGCGGGTCTAAAAACGCTACTTTAGCAGAATCCCAAAGCAACTCCCGCTACCTGTCACTGTCAAATTTTCCCAATCAACCTTGAACCTAATGCGTTAGCGATAAAGATGAAAATGAAATTTGACAGATTATTGTGTGATTCATATTATAGTTCTAATATGATTCTCCTAAAGTGACCTTTTTAGCCCCCCTGACCAGAACGAGGCCTTACTATGTGATGCCCGTACGAAGTGTAAAATGTTACTAATACATCGACCATATTTTATATATAAAGTTGATATACAAATTCATATTGCCTTAATGTTGTACTTTATAAAATGTATCAGTTTTAAATCCAGACATTTTATATGACTATCTTCGTTTCTTCAAAAAAATGTACCTCTATTTTACAATAGGATTTTTTCTTCTGACTATTGTGATAACCTGGCAACTATATAAGAATGTCGTTTGTGGATTAAAAGACTCGTATTTAACCGTAGTTCTATAAAATATATTTGGGCATAATCTGATACTATATCCCTTCAAGAATATATTTATAGAGTTTAAAAAAGAACTTGTATGTGTTCTGCCTTTTTATTGTAATGATCTCTTTCTTCTTGATTCGAATCTTTTGGTCTCGAGTGTTGCCAGTTATTCCACATGATAGCCGACTGTAACTTTTTGTAAAGATGTATTGTTGATTTTTTAATGTATGTGTAATGTAACTAGCCTTAATTAGTAATTATGAATAACGCCACAAAATAAATGTATATTAAGAGAAACTGTTTTTGTAATTATTCCACCCAGAAGAATCAGATGCGGCCTTTGGCCTTTTTTTGTAGGAATTTCAACAAATGATTCCTCCCGCTCTGGGCGGAGCAGAAGGGAGTGTCAGACTCTTACTGACTAAAACCCATCCGTGTTCCTTATAATGCCCTTTGCGTTCCTGGGCCGCGGTTACTTTTCCGAATAAATTCCGTATCCTGGATACCCATTGCGAAAATTGTGATCACTAAATGTAAACTTGCAACATCGACTGATCTGACCGAGTTAATATCATATCCTATGACACTCAATAACGTGGCTTTCTATTGGTAAAAGAATTTTCAAAATCGGTTCAGTAGATCCAGAGATTACCCCGTACAACCTCACAAACTTTACTTCTTTATAATATTAGTATAGATTACGGTACTATAAGCGTTAAAGAGATTGGTCGAAGCAAAATATCCAGAAGAATGGAAGGGTAAGGGCAGAGCTAGCCCAGCAAGTGGGACGATACAGGTTGGTTAAAAAGGTTGCTATCAAGACGATCGAAGCTAACTGAGACATGTCGACGTTTATGGACGCGACAATGAACATGTAGCCTTAAATGTCCCTTGGTGCCTATTGGCCTAGGTCTATTCTGTCTCCTGCTTGATAAGGAGGGAAATGGAAATTATAGATTTTTTTTTCCTACTCCTCCGCTGTATTTTTCTGATTAAATTCGTTGCAAGATCCAAGACAGTTGAATCGTTTCTCCGGGACTCGCTGGGCTTCATTGGCTCGGCTTTTTTCTTGTGGTCGCTACTGTTGATTCTGGCTTTCAGGAGTTGCAGTGGTTGGGAATGTGTGGCGAGCTTGTCCCAATAAAAAATAAAAATGTGTACCTAGCCTTAAACAAACTTATTAGGTCGCGGACACGAACTCAGCGGGCAAGGAGCGGCGCGGCGGCGGCGCGGGCAGTTACATTATACATCTATGCGTTTGACGCGACTAGCGCTGTAGCGGCACGTTCAAATGCATAGATGTATAATGTAACTGCCCGCGCCGCCGTCGCGTCGCTCCTTGCCCGCCGAGTTCGTGTTTGCGGCCTTATACATAGTTTCACAGGTGTCTAACTAGGAACAGAACTGTATTCCTTCTCAACTTTATTTTTTCCTGGGTCACATAGCGCTTCTACTATTATCATGATGTATAGTTCTATTGAACTATAGTTGTCAAAAAATAAAATGCCCGTTTTGACAGCAGGATACAACATTGCTTTACTAGTAAGTATGAAAGAGACATAAAAATAAATCTCTCGCACTTAGTGGTAAAGCAATCTTCTATCCCTCTCTACTCAGCTGTCAAATCGGACTTCTTAGATTTTGGTGACTTTAGTAACTTTGTTGACTAACGGAAGTAAACTGAAGAAATTGGAAAGTGCCTGCAGAGTGTAAAAGCGACCAAAGCGAGCTCAAAAATGTTTGCACACCACTTCCGACAGGTTTCATTGCGTCTAGCGTTTAGGGGTGACTCCCGACAGCAACAAAAAACAGTCAACGACCGGTCGGGTGTCACCCGGGGCAGGTTGGAGAGCCTACCTGACCTGGTGAAGTGAAGGCCATCGATCCGCCTTGGTCAAGGCGCACGGGACCGGCCGTTAGGTCGATGGGGTGACACTTGGGGGAGGCCTATGTCCAGCAGTGTAGGTACGTCATTCGGCTATAATGACAATGAAACGGTCGACACTTTGCATAGAAACTAGCTTTTTCCCGCAACTTCGTACGCTCATATCCCGTTTTTTTCCCGTTCCCGTTGGAATTTTGGGAAATCCTCCCTTACACTCCCCAAGGAACCTTCATGCCAAATTTCAGCTTTCTACGACCAGTAGTTTCAGCTGCGCGTTGTCTGTCAGTCACTCAGTCAATAACGGAAGAATTTTATATATTAGGATTTGACAACGCCGCGTCTAGCCGACAAGGAGTCTCGGGTCTGTAGGTAGGTATATAAATTTAGCTACAGCCTTAGAGAATATAAGTATGACCCGTTTACTACAAGTCATACATAAGGAATGTACCAACTCGAGCCTACTTGCCTTTTACATCGCCCAGCGAGAATGAATTTATATCACAGGACATAAGCAACGTGACGGGAATGCTCAGGCCCTTTCGTGTTCTCATTTACGTACAAAATAGAAACGAATTTCGTAGCCTAAGGGACTCACAACGCACTCGACGTTTTTATCACGCACGTGTAATGGCTAGTTTACACAGTGCGAGCTAGCGTATGAGTCAGCCTGCCGAGTAGCTGCAGTGCAGTAACTCGCATCGTATGGACGTATCTTACAAGTTAATGCCACGTGCGAGTTGGATAGTAGCTCGAATCCGAGTAACATCATTTTTTTTTGTTTTTACTCGCCTGCTCTCCTGACAGTAACTCGCACATGCTAGCAGCTCGGATATCACTTGCATCGTTCGGACGCATTCGGCAGTAGCCCGCCAGTGTCAGCCAGACTTGCGAGCGGGACCTGTATTTTTGTGTGCTGCGCCTTGCAAGAGATTTCGCAGCTACTATCATCATGAACACATGTAAGGCGAGCCGAACTATTGGCATACGAGTAGGCAATCCGAGTAGCTGTCCGCTGTCTATTCAGCAGATCGCACTGTGTAAACGAGCCGTTAGTCTCACTCGAATGCGCTGTTAAAACCTCAATCTGCTTAGCTGATTGAGATTATGTAAACGCTACTATTGCAGTTTTGTTAAGTCAACTTCTCACTGAAAACAGTGCGGGCGTTTTGTGGCCTATAGGTACCTACCTATTTTGATATTTGGTTTTCTAAAGCGGTTGACTTTAAGTCCAATTATTATTTATTTTGAGACTGTACTGTCCCACTACAGGGTAAAGGCCTCCCTTCCCTCCTTTCACTTTCTCCAGTCTTCTGCAATGTTTTCCAGTCTTTTGAGAAGGAATCTAGCCTGTCTCGCCATCTCTTTCTGGGCCTTTTGTTTTAAGGGTTGGAAATCATCAAATGACTCCTCCCGCTCTGGGTGAAGCAGGAGGGAGTGTCAGACTCTTACTGACTAAAACCCATCCGTGTTCTTCCTAGTGCCCTTTGCGTTTCAGGGCCGCGGTGACTCTTTCGAACGAAGTCCGCAGTCCCAGCAGGCACTTTTTATGCTGAATCTCTCTCTTTCTGGGCCTGCCGCGTTGTCGTTTCCTTGCATTTGGGATCTACTGCGTGGTAATCTTTGCCCATTGCTCCTCCGACATCTGGCAGATATGACCAGCCCAGTTCCATTTTAACCTTGCAGCTTGAGTCCAATTAAAACAAACTAGCGACCCGCCCCGGCTTTGCACGGGTGCAAATGTTTATTTAGCCCAAACTAACAAAGTGAACATCTAATTACCAGAGTCAATAATATTGTGGTTCAGGCTGAAATAAAAAGTGCAATAGACAACCGTCAACGACGTCTGCTCTCAGGTGTCTATCAGTTCGGGACATCTCTACCTCCGTTATAATTATTTGGTTGCGGGACTTACTTTAATTTTGAGATATCTCCAAATTATATGGTGTGAACGGCAATTTTGCTCTAAATGAAACACTCAAGATGACTAACATATTTATTAAGATAAGATTTGTTCTATACTGGTGAAAACAACTCGGCAAATGAAGCAGTATTTCAGATCAAATTTGAATATCATAAAAATGGTTATTGTGAGTCAACCATAAACGATAGACATATGCTATCGCGGACTTTTTCGTAGGTAAAACTAAAACTGTAGTAGGTATATCGTTTTATTCTATCATCAATAGTTTTCGCAGCGCACGCGATGTAATTAATTTTTTAGATCATTTTTTCCGACCTCTTCAGTAATAATCTTCATATATTAGCCAATTTACACAAAACCTTGACAAATACTGAAACCTTCCTCGAGAACCACTCTATCTACTAAAAAACCCGCATCAAAATCCGTTGCGTAGTTTTAAAGATCTAATCACACATAGGGACAGACACAGCGGGAAGCGACTTTGTTTTACACTATGTAGTGATTAATTTTTGATTTCCAAGGACAGAAAAATTGATTGTTTTGACTGACTGACTTCCAGAAAATGCCACATTGTGTTCGTGAATACTGACCCTAACGAGTGGAACTATGATGGAGTTCTACTAAGAAGAGTAAGAGTAACTAAGAGAGAGTCTGTTTCTCATAATCTAATATTGTCACATCTCGATTGAATAGAATAGTATCTAACTGTTCTACTTCTGCGCAGCGTAAGCTTCTGGAATGAAGAAGCCCTGTATGTTTCTATACCTACCTACTAACAGTATTCATATCAGGGACTGAAAGCGGTTTCGGTAAGAGGTTAAGATACCTCAAAAATATATCGGTACCAGTTTACGATAAAGGTTGAGCTTTACCGAAACCTTTATAAATAAAGGTTGCACTATACCGTTATTTAACCTTTATCCGATTTCGGTACCGAAAAACATGCGTAAAACACGCGGCGAGAGTGCCTGGAGTCGATGCAGGTGGCTCGAACGCGTTAGAACTAGTGCATTTTGTATATTTTGTGTGTCGTAGGTACTCTTTTACTTATTTCTTAGTTTCTTGCAGACTGCGTGCCGCGTAATACGTTATTATTTTGTCGACCGCTGATCGTTCATCAACGTAATAAATAAGTATAGTAAATACTATATACGAATACAAATTTTAAAAGTAGAAACTACGAGCACAGATAGACAGCCTGAAGATGAAACTCCGAGCACATCGCAACTAGTTTCTGAAGCTGTGGATGAAATAGAATCAATTCTAGCCGAAACCGTAAGAATGAAAAGCCGTGACCGCCGTGACCATTACGTCCAGACTCTGGCAAATATAACAGCTCTTTTAGAGAACTTTTCTTGCCATCCACGTATACCGCCAACAGAAGATATATTAACATTCTGGAAAAATAAAGTCACGTGTGAACTTCAATTATTTCGTTTGGCAAATACGGTTCTGGCTACCCCGGCTACTCAAGTTAGTGTGGAGCGTTTTTTTTAATCCTTAAAATTCATATTAAATGATTTACGTTACAATTTAAACGACAACATAGTCGAGGACATTTTAATGTTAAGAAAAAACAATTCATGCTTGTTTTTTTCGTTTCTGTTTTATGGGTAAATAAAAGTCAAAATAAAATAAACGTTTGCTTTTATTTATATTCTTTCAGTGATAACGAATATTATGAATTATAGTTAAACAAATAATATTATAAGATTTTACTTTTTCATTTCATATAGTTCGAAACAATGTGATAATTGGTGAATAAAATCTTCACTTCTATCTTTTGACATCTTAGTCATTGCTTTTCTAACGATTAGTCCCAATGTGTAACATTTTTCAATAGTCTCTGCATCTGAATCGTTCGTAGTCCTACAATTCATGAAAGGATCCGTATCTCTGTTATGTCTGAAAGTTAAGTTTGAGGGCGTCGTGTTTTTATGCAATAAAAAATATCTTACATATAATATTTTAACCAATTTATTTATAATTAATTCAACTTATTTCAGACAGAACCATACAAGGGAATAGAAATTGAAAATATGTATTTCAGACCAAGCACACAGTCGTTAATACAGGTTCATATTATGTTAGTACGTAGACTTATAGCTATGTTAGTAAAATTTAAAATAATTATAATTTTGGACATGCATGAGCGACCACTGTCTCAGGATTTGGCTGTCCACTCTGTCCGACACCACGCTCAGAAGCGTGTTCGTGCTACCCTTTACGGGGGAACATAGTGAGGCCGTTCTTTTGCGAAGTACTGCAAGGGAGTGGTTCGTGTAAAGTTCGACAAACATGCCGGAGGCACTGCTTCGCCATGGCAGCCCCAACAAACCCCTTAACGCGTGTGTAACGTTTGGCAAAAGCTTTTTAATAGAGTGACTTTAACGTCACGTTATATCACGGCATCTTGCAAACCTGCGAGAAAGCATATTACCTATCCATGTTCATATCATCACTTAGTTCCCAGTGACCCAAGTACTTAAATTTGGACACTTGCTGTAGGACGACTCCACTCAATGTACCTAATCGGAGGAACAAGGTTTTTTTTTACTGTAGATAGGCATACGTTTGACCACTATCTCACCTGACGGTAAGCGATGATGCGGTCGAAGATGAATGATGTCTTAAAGACTCCCAGGTTGTAGCTATCTGGAAACACAGACTCTGGCAGGGAATTCCACTCCTTAGCTGTACGCACTCTGAATGTGTTCCCAAAACGTTTTGTGCGTGTGGGTGGGATGTCCACCATGTACCGGTGGCGCATCGCCTTTTGTCTTGTGGTCCGATAGTGGAACGGGCTTGGCGGAATTAAATCATGCAATTCCGTCGCACACTCAAAATGCAACCGATAGAAAACCTACAGGCCAGCAACTCGGCGTCGATGGCCAAGACTTTAGAGCTTCGATTCGACGAGCCTGTCATTACCAATGATCCTTTTGGCTCGTTTCTCAATTGACTCAAGGTCATCAAGCTGGTATTTGGCAGATCCGTCCCATAGATGAGAGCAGTACTCCATACACGATCGAACTTGCGCTTGATAGAGCTTGAGCAGCTGTTCCAGCGTGAAGTACCGTCTCACCTTTGCTAGGACCCCCAACTTTCTGGCAGCCGCTTGAGCCTTTGCCTCTATGAAAGGGCCAAAATTGAGGGTAGATGTTAACACCAAGAAGCTCAAGTCAGTTGGTTATCGGCACAGTTACACCTCGAAAAGAGAACTCGGAAAAAGACAAGATTGAGTCCTAGCAGCATTGAACTTGACAAGATTGGCGTCGCCCCCATTCAGAGACAGCCTGTAGGGACAAGTTCAAGCGCTTAACCATAGCCTCCCGGAGAGACCGGATCTGCGACCCACCAGCTCGTGCGTCGGACACGTATCTCTCAGCAACAGTGCTGTCGTCTGCATACCCAAAGGTACCGGGTTTTAGCAGATCATTAATATGTAGCAATGCAATCCAACACACAATCCGGCGGGCAGACCGAAGGAAGGAAGCTTACTATTAAGGTTATCGTGCCAGACCCTGTCGAAGGCCTTCGATATATCAAGGGAGACCGCAAGTGCCTCCCCGTTCTTCTCTATGGCCTCACTCCAGATGTGAATGGCATACGCTAGAAGATCCCCAGTAGACCGATTTCGGCGGAAACCGTATTGTCGGTCGCTAAGGATATCATTCGCTTCTAGGTATGCTAGGAGCTTACGATTCAGCACGCGTTCCATACTCTTACAGAGTATGGACGTTACCGAGATGGGTCTGTAATTCGACGGGTCAGCTCGACTACCCTTCTTGGGCACGGGCTGCACGTTAGCTTGCTTCCAAGCATTCGGTACGTTTCCAGTCTCAAACGAAAGGCGAAATAGGCGTGTCAAGATTGGAGACAACTCAGGCGCACAAGTCCTCAAAACAATTGCCGGTATCCCGTCGGGGCCACTAGCCTTATACACGTCTAGGTTACGCAGTACCCGAAGAACGTCCTTCTGATGAATGCGAATGTTCGACATACTCGACTCGCATCCATCAGGAGAAGCAGGGGGCCTCGCGCCACCAGGATCCAGATGCGACGATTCCGAAAACATAGAAGCAAATAAGTTTGCTTTGTGCTCAGCGGAGTGGGCCAGCGACCCATCGGGTCTCAGCAGTGGTGATAGTGAAGGGCGGCAGAAGTTCGATTCGACCGACTTAGCCAGGGACCAAAAAGCTTTACTGCCTGCTGGGTATGAAGCATTTTTGTTCCCTATTCGGCTAATGTGGTCAAACCGAGCTCTCTGCAACACCTTCTTGCAGGACTTGGCAGCCCTGTTGAAATCTCTCTTCTTCTGATTCACGTCATTTGCTTTGCGCGCACGGGCGTCGACCCTTGCTACGTCTGAGAACAGAATATTGTACTCCATTCCCTTCCGCAACATTTCCGTCACGGCGTCAGCGCACGACGAAGCATCAGTTGAAGGAAAGCAAGTAGGCTACCAAGGGTAACACGCGAAAAATGATCGCATGCCATCCTAATCTGCTGACCTGTATCGCCATACCCGCCGGGTGCCTCTTGGGCTAGGATCGGGCGGGGAGTAGACGGACACAGACTTCACCAGACAGTGGTCGGAACTACCCAGTGGAGAAGAAATCGACACCGAGTAGCGTCTGGATCTGTTGTCAGCAGAAGGTCCAAGCAATTGGCTGTATGCGATTCAACATCCGGCACCCTCGTTGCCCCCTGGACCAGCTGGGTGAGATTTAACGCAAGCGCTAGCTTTCGCGCCTCTCGTCTAGCATGGTCTGTGTGCTGGTATGGGAAAAGCCACTCCTGATGGCTGACGCCCAATTGGTGTTGTAGTCCCCCAGCAACACCAATTGGGCGGAAGGGTACCACTGCTGAGCCGCATCCGCCGCCTCACTGAGGTGCTGTATTAGCCCAGTTGTCTCCAGATCACCGCCGTGCAAACGGTAGACACAGGCGTAGATAATTTTATCCAGGCCGGTGTCCACTAAAGCCCACAGCGTTGAGAACCTGGAGTTCTCAAGATTGCGGAGACGCTGATAGCAGATGTCGTCCCGGGCGTACATACATACGCGTGGTCTGAAGTGGTGCTCCAGGCTAAACCCTAGGTATGTAAGATACGACACGTCTGATGGACATCCGATATGCGTCTCCGACAGAAACAAGAGCGCTGGTTTCTCAATCTCTAGGTGGTGATGGACTGCGGCGAGATTTGAGTGCAGACCTCGTATGTTAGAGAGGTGCACTTTGAGCGAGAGGACGTGCTGTCGCTGTACAGCTTTTCACTTTTTGTTCCTGGTCATATTAAGTGAGTAAGGTAGAGGAAAAGGAAGTGAAATGAGGTTTCATGCTGCTAACCCTCAGGCGCGCTCTGACAGGACGACATCATTGGGGGACTAGTCTAGAGGCTGCGGGGATGCCCGAGCCCCACCCGGAAATGTCCATCGGGCCCTCTCGTCTGGTCGCCAACCAGCACGATGGTGCATTCCGGGATTTTTCGACAGTTGGCGAGGCAGACTTTCATTTCTAGTACACTACTTGGGCCCCCAACTACCTGCGGTCGGCCAGCGGCGCACCGTGCCTCGGATCCCGCTACCCTCCGTGACTAGTCTCCCGATACGCCTATATCAACGCGAGCCTGGTCGGTCTGCCTGCATTGGAACAACCATTTCGACCCAACTCCTCTGGATTGGCTACACTGAGCATCGTGCCGGAACGCGGCTAGGCCACTTGGCGGTACGTCGTGGTCGCAAGCCATCGGCCGAAGCCTACCACCAGTTAGTGTCACCTGATTAACACCACCCGGGGACCACGTGTAGGGACTAGCAATGGGTATTCTTCTACGGACGCGGGTGACTCGGTCCCCAAAAGGTAGGTTTTAGTCCCAGCCTCAAAAACTAGCACCCCGCTTTTCTGAACATTGTACTTAAGCCCATGGGCCATTGCGTAACGTTCACACATGCTCAATAGTGATGTCAAGGAACTGATTGAGGGGCCCAGCAGCAACACCATATCATCAGCATAGCTAATATTATTCGTAATAAAAACACCGTCCACTCAACAACCGACACCAGCACTGCTGAGCTCCTCGATCAGTCCATTAATAGAATAGGTGAGGTTGATCCCCCTTGTCTTACTCCATCCTATATTCATCCGAGCATTCGCCCATCCATTTGACAAAATCGCTTTGGTTATCATACCAGTATCTAAAAAATTGATGTTCTCAACAGGCAGCCTGCGGGTCTAAAAAGGCCACTTTAGCAGAATCAGAAAGCACATCACGCTACCCGTCACTGTCAAATTTTCCCAATCAACCTTGAACCTAATGCGTTAGCGATAAAGATGAAAATTAAATTTTGATAGGAAAATTTTGATAATTAAATTTTGACAGAATCCAGAAGACCCTGGGCAGAACACCAGCGTGTTGCAGATGCTCGATGCTGAGAACACCGTGCCCCGGTGACTTCCCTCTGGTCATCTGTTTTATAACCTTATCGACCTCCGCATTAGTTATTTTAACTGGAGGGTCACTGATACCGCATTTCCCAGCATCATCATTTCGCCCTCTTCCGGTTTCAAAAGAGGTTCAACTCTAAAGTCATTTCTAATAACCCACATCACGGGGAACACTTATCCCCTCCACACGGGCTGGCAGACTCATCTTTGGCTTCAGCTTGTTAGTGGACTTCCAAAACTGGTTGAAATTTTTAGACTTATGGTCATCCATAAGTCTAAAAATTTCAACCAGTGATCGGCAATTCTATCTATTTTTAACCCCCGACGCAAAAACGACGGGGTGTTATAAGTTTGACGTGTCTGTGTGTGTGTGTGTGTGTGTGTGTCTGTGGCATCGTAGCTCCCGAACGGATGAACCGATTTTGATTTTGATTTTTTTGTTTGAAAGGTGAATTAGGCGAGAGTGTTCTTAGCTATGTTTGATGAAAATCGGTCCAAGATGGCCGCTGCCACAAAATGGCGGATGACATATTTTTTCACAACTACCTCAATATAGGTATCAAATGAAAGGGCTTGACAAGAAAATAATGTACTATATTGAAAGAATGAGGAATAGTAACTAACGAAAAGTTTAAAAAGCATGAAATAAACATTAAATAAAAAATTAAAAAAACCCCCGACAAAAAGCATGAAATAAAAATAAAAATTTAAAAAAACCCCGACTAAAAAATAACTTTAAAAAGTGAATAAATAATACGTAATGAAATGATCCTTTTAATTTAATATAGGTACTATTCTTTGGGCAAAGCGTCTTCGCTTCGGTGGCTAGTTGGGGTTTTTTTTATTTTTTTTATTTGATCTCTGTGATAAAGGCAATATTTCAGTCGGCGGCATAGGTACCTATGTTACTGACGAGATATTATGACACATAGGTAATACGTGAAAACATTACAAAAGTTTACTTACTTCGTCGGGCTCAAATAGGTCCGGTGAACTTGGGGAATCCAGTTCTAGAGTTGTGCTTTCGGGGTGTACTTCATAATTATTATATTTATCAGACTGAGAGACTAGGTTTAATTCTTTGTCATCTATGATATGTGCACCTGCAATTTTACAATTTACTTACATTTAATGTAAATAATGTAACTGTACCTACTAAATGATACTTCACAGACTTCTATGTAGGTACTTACGGTTACGTTTCAGCTCTTGACGTTTACGAGGAAACATTTCTTCCACAAATCAGTCAGATATGTACTAAAAACTGGCCAAGTGCGAGTCGGACTCGCGTGCAAAGGGTTCCGAACGAATTTAATTTTTCTATCATGTTATTTTAACACTACAGACTTCTAATAGGTTTTCCTGTAATCTTTAGGTAAAGATCTATTATATCCATTTTTTTCAAAATTTTAGGCTTGGTAGTTTCGGAGATAAGGGGGGGGAATGGTCATTTTTCGTCTAATTTCTTGAATAACTTCTAAATCATTTATTTTAAAATTATGAAAAAAATATAATTTAAACCCTCATAGTAAGCCCTTTCATTTGATATGTCACACGATATTGTTCAAAAATCTTTTTTTTTAATTTTCTAGTTTGACCCCCAAAAGTGACCCCCATACTAAAAATTTAATAATTTACGTAACGCCTCCGTGTTTGGGTCATAAAAGTCCATATGTGTACCAAATTTCAACTGAATCGGTCCAGTGGATCCGGAGAAAACTGGCTGTGACAGACGGACAGACAGACAGACACCCGAGTGATCCTATAAGGGTTCCTTTTTTTTTCGGAACCCTAAAAACGGAAGAAAACTTAAATAAGAAAGATAAGAATAGCTTAGGTAGGCACTCGTCTTTCCGGCTTATACTGTCGCGTCCTTCCGATCGGAAATAAAAACCAAAACTGAGTCATAATAATGTGCAATCAGGGCCTCTCCAGTGAACGACAGAGCGGTGCGTCAAAGAAAACCCCTATATTAAGGTTTAGCTACTGCTACCGATACATTTATAAAGGTTAAGGTACTGCTACCGAAAAATTTATAAAGGTTATTGGACTTCTACCGAAATTATTCCGGTATACATAGAAATGCATACCGGTACCCTCAAAATTCCGCTACTGAAAATTAAAGCGGTATCGAAATATTTCGGTAACCTTTATTTAACGGTATGACGTCATACCGAAATTTAAAGGTACCTTAATTTTTGGGTAATTCAGTCCCTGATTCATATTCTAAGTATACCAGTCTATTCTATAGGATCTGACGATTAATGCAAAACCAATATGGTTGAACAGACAACCGTTGCGCTTTGGTCACTACCATATTTTCGTGGCAGTTACCGAGTCAACTATACCTTTACAAAACAGAATGGCCCTTTTATCCATACCAATATCGTTTGACACTGATTCCCCGATAGTTGACGACTTAAAAGTGTTTGGGTTAATTTGATGCATGCAATAAAATGTATGTTAATCAAGAATGTTGTCGGACCACCTTGGTGAGAGCTACTTACCCATTTGTTTTAAAAAGAGCGACGATCGTCACCGTTCGTGTTCCCGCTGTATTGATTACTGCTTTAGTAGAAGCTGGGAATTCAGACGCCCCTCATAAAGGGATACTTAGTACCTATTCAAGAGTTCTAAAACACAGTTATTTCAACCATTAGGTAACCTGCTTTATAGAGGTTGAATTTTTAAAGTGTGCGTGGATGATCAAGTCCGGAATTATGAGTATTATCGAAAAACATTGAAAAGAGTCTCGAGCCCGATTTTGATGAAAACTAAAACTGCATCATTGGATTTTAGATAAATCTGTATTCCTAGTTAGGAATCGAACCGGTTGATTTTGAAAATCTGATAATTCAATTCAATTCATTTCATTTTATCTACAATAATAATATTATAAAGTGGAAAGATTTGTTTGTTTGTTTGAAATGAAAAGGCTCCGAAATTACTGGACCGATTTGAAAAATTCTTTCACCATTAGAATCCTACACTGTCCCTGATAAACATAGTCTATAGAAAATTTTCAAAATAGTTAGGGATCCGTATGAAAACTTCGATAATGTAACCTAAAGGTGTGAAAAAAATGCCAAAGAAGATCCAAGAAAGATTCTTACATCGCGTACGCTGCGGAAACTATTGAAAATAGAGCAAAGTGATGTAGGTACTACAGTTTTATAGAGGACATCAATATCTACAAAAAAGTCCGCAAGGGTATATATCTACCTAACTATTATGGTTAAGTCACAATGACCGCTTTTTGTTCAAATTATTCAATCAAAACCCGGGTGAAATGGAATAGTAGTGATTTTAGTTTCATGATGTTAATACTTATCTCTTTAAATTGTTTAATAATTAAGGTTAGTTATGTAGATGTAAATTACACTTTAAATTATTCAAATTGGACCTTTCGTTTAAAAGTAACGACCGGTGTAAAAATACTCTAAGTAAGAAAAATGTTGCGGTTTGAGCGAACTGCCCTACGTTTAGTCTATTAATTAATTTACACATTACCCGAGGGTAGAAGGGAGATGAAGTTCGTGGAATACCAACTAAACCCGCGCAAACGAAGTCGCGGACGAAGTGCTAGTTTCAGATAAATTACAATCACATATAGATATCATCATAATAAACATCGTAATAGACATCATGACAATAGATATTATGTATCGTAAAGATGGCTGTAGGAATTTCATGCAGAAAACGATTCCAGGCTTCGGTCTGTTTCGTCGAAATTTCAGGTGGAAAAATCCAATAACATTTTGCCCGAACTGGGAATCGAACTCAGAACCTCTCGCTTATTACTGGACCACTGGACTAACAACGCTTCTTACTGCCTCTATTACAAAAGGGATAAGTGTCAACGACCTCTGTTTATTGTACAAAGGGAAATATAAATTTAATTCCAGTTGGTAGAAAGGTACTCTATTTGGTAATTACACGTTACGGCTTGAATATTAAATTCTAATGCTCGCAGGACACATTGCTGTGTCGTTTGTAGATAAATGAAATTCTATTTAATTTCATAAACTGAAAAGTTTTGGTAAAAAGTCTATTTCAAACATCTAACCTTTAGAACTTGGTGATATTCACCAAGTTTTAACGGTGAGGATATCACTATTTTTTAACCGACTTCAAAAAAGGAGGAGTTTCTCAATTCGAATGTTTATATATTTTTATATGTATGTTTGGGCATAACACCGCGCCTGTCATATATAGACTGATTTACAAAATTATTTTTTTTTCGAAAGGGGTTTATTCCGAAATGGTCCCATTTAATCGTTTATCTTGTTTGTCATCTAAGTAAGTAAATGAAATTGCGTATTTTGCTTTCCTGCGACTTTCCAGTGCTGTTTTTAGGTGTGGGGTACCACTAAAAAGTGAAATTTTAAAGTTATTTCATACTTTGTAGTGTTTTTTAGGGTTCCGAAAAAAAAGGAACCCTTATAGGATCACTCGGGTGTCTGTCTATCTGTCTGTCTGTCTGTCTGTCTGTCTGTCTGTCTGTCCGTCTGTCACAGCCTGTTTTCTCCGGATCCACTGGACCGATCCTGTTGAAATGTGGTACACATATGGACTTCTATGACCCAAACACGGACGCGTTACGTAAATTATTAAATTTTTAGTATGGGGGTCACTTTTGGGGGTCAAACTAGAAAATTAAAAAAAAAAGTTTTTTGAACAATTTCGTGTGACATATCAAATGAAAGGGCTTACTGTGAGGGTTTTAATTATATTTTTTTCATAATTTTAAAATAAATGGTTTAGAAGTTATTCAAGAAATTAGACGAAAAATGACCATTCCCCCCCCCTTATCTCCGAAACTAATGAGCCTAAAATTTTGGAAAAAATGGAGATAATAGATCTTTACCTAAAGATTACAGGAAAACCTATTAGAAGTCTGTAGCGATAAATTAACATGTTAAAAAAAATTAAATTCGTTCGGAACCCTTTGCACGCGAGTCCGACTCGCACTTGGCCAGTTTTTTTTTATTCGGTAGTCGGTTGTACTTTTTGAAAGAAAGTTTTTTTTTAACGTACTTACGTAGGTACTTAAAAACTGTCCTCTTATGGCCCCTATATAGTACGCGCCAGATAAATGTGCAATATCGGTCACTGACCTATATGAATTTATTTACCTTCTTAATATATATAAAAAAAAACAGAAAAAATGATATAAAGCTGTTCTGAATCGACTTCTATCATGATTCTTTACGTTCTCTAGTCATGAAAAACGGTTCATAATTTATTGTTCGGGTATCTACGAAGAGGTAATTTGAATGTACTTTATTCAAAGTTTATCTGGCGCCTATCATTGGGTCGGAATCATGTTAATTTCACTGAAAGTATTTTTTCGTGAGCGAAGCGGTGCAAACGATATGAGACGTGGTAGTTTTGTGAATATTTGGAACAATTGGTTAATAAATTGAACGTCAGTAGTAAATACTATATTTATCAGATTATTTACTCAAGTATTCACCAAATATTATATCTATGTGTTCTAAATATAAAAAAACTGTTTTGTTTTTTAATTATTATAGTCGGTTGTTTGGTAGTTTGCGTCTCCTTCAAAAAACGAACACGTCGCACAAAAAAAGTCGTCTGCGAGCTACGAGTATGAAGCTACTTCTCACAAATATTTTGAAACAAAATATTACTTCAACGAAATTTTGTTTGCATTTTCCAAGTAATTAACACTTACTTACTAAAATTACGTTGATACAAACCGCCTCTAGGCGGCCACTACAAAAAGCTGCTTAAGTTTGGGTACGCATAATTGAATACCAAAATATGCTAATTTAGTCCAAACTAAAAAGTAATTTATTACCCGATAAACTGTCCTTTTATAATCTGGCTACTTAATCAAACGTGCGCTTCGAATAAAGACATCTATTAAAATTAGCCCAACGAAGGGTATAAAATGAAAAACGGATCAATTTGTAGAGCGGGCTTTCCCAAGCGCTACGACAAGCTACGACGATTGCTACGAACTGTCTACGGGTAATTCTGCAAAAACACCGCTCGACCATTCAGTACCGCGTGAGCTTTCGAACGGGATACCCGTGTCGCTCATCCGTTCATTCCCCGCGCGTATTTACGCACGCTGCCATTCAACCCTAAATCCAATTAAAAAACAATGTGTCAGTGACCGTTAAGCGCTTATAATGGGATAATCGTGTGTTAGGTAATAAGTTCAAAGCTTTTTGTAAGTGGAAAATGTTTGTGAAGGATGTGATTTCGGAAAAATGTTGAGGGCGTCCCGCGCGCGATGTGTGCACGTAGGATTGCTATGGTTCATTTTGTGCCTAGGCGATGTGGATGGACTTATAGGTATGCTTACCAAATACTTTATTAGCTATGTGTTCCTATACAACATGATCCAAAGCTCTAACATGAAAAGTTACAGATTTAAAACTGGAAATCCAAGTTACAGACTCTTGTATTATTTCTTTCGATTCCCCCTCGGTTCTCTCTGAATAAACATCCAGTTATGCTTTCCCTTTGTTATAACAAAAAACAACCTTACAGGAAAGTACCAGTAGGAACTGTAGAAAACGCTAACAGCACCTGAATTTTCCTGAAAGCATTCTCTATCAAACAAAAAGCATTCACCTCCCAAACATTTATAATTCAGGGGTGCAATTTTAACGCAAGTGAGATATCAACCCCTTATGACCCGTCTCTATATTTATCTATGCTAATAAGGACTTAGTGGTACGAGTGGGAATATATGGAGAAATAATTTATGCACATGCTCGCCCGTGATAATGGATTGCGCTCGTTTTATTCGGATGGAATTAGATTTATTTCTATTGGTCTCTAGTTTAAGGCTTCCAGAAACACGACATAGTGACAAGGGTGCGACGATTATTTTTCATAGAACTTGTTCTACACATTAAATGATGTATCGCTATTGCATTATCGCGTCGCACCTGTCTGTGGAAGCCTTTACCTTGTGAGATCGTTCTCGTTTTTTGAAATATAATTGTACCTTTGAGCTGATATTTTGCTTGGTATAAGAGGCATTAATATTCTGCAGCTGGTATAATGCTAAGTGCCCATAGCTAACCGCAAGTTGCCAGCATCTGTAATACATTTATCTCCAATTCACAGTTGCCTTATTTTCAATCTTGCCAAGTATTTTGTTACTTTCATGTAGGTAAGCACTGTATGATTTTCCCAAAGAGCTTTTGACAGTATATCTACCTATGGTAGACGTCAGATACCCGTGCAATAACGGTCATTGACCGTCAACAGTCAGTAAATGTAAAATAATGACATAAAGCGGTCCTGAATCGACTTCTATCGTGATCCTTTACGTTCTCTAGTAATGAAAAATGGTTCATAATTTATTGTTCGAGTATCTACGAAGGGGCATCAGGGAAAGGTCAATGTACTTTATTGCACGTTTATCTGGCGCCCAGCATCATCATCATCATATCAGCCGTAAAAAGTCCACTGCTTAGTCGCCTCTTACGACGCCCACGGGAAGTGATGGGATGGTATTATTCATTTACGGCACCATACGGCACCGGCCGACACCACACGGCGCCCAGCATAGTGAATCAAAAACTCTATTTTGACGTGATTGCGTGCTTTTGTTTTTAATCTTAATTGAATTACCAACAAGGGCTTTGATGTATTTCTATCAATAAAGCTTGATATCATTAATGTTGGTCTGATTTCGTGACTCGGTTTCGCAAACCGCCACACCTAGGCGCACGCAACGATTCGATAATCAAATGGCCTTTTTTAGGTATTGCCGGCTATTGCTGTACCTAGCTTTTAAGTCTAGCTTTTTTTCCTTAAGTAATAATATTACAATTGTGGCTTATAAACTTGGTCATATTCAGTAGCTGTGAAGCATTAAATTTTGCACTCTTTTAATCTAATTCTTGACCAAAATAATGCTGACAGGTAATGATTTCTTCATCCTCATCATATCAGCCTAAAGACGTCCCCTGCTGGAGATAGGCCTCCCCCAAGCGTCGCCACAACGACCGGTCCTGCGCGTCTCGCATCCATCGGCTACCCGCATTTGATTGATTTCTTCAACACACACTCAAAATTTTTAAATGTTAAACCGTTCAATTATTAGGTACAAATTAGGTATATCTCCGACTGTCACTTGTCCAATTATGTTTTTCGAATAATTAAATTATTTACTAATGACTTTTTTTAAATGCAAACAAATTCAAAATGTTGCAAATCATCGTGACTTTAAATTCGAGCTAGCGACGACGTGTCTGACAAATAGCTTGTCAGGGTAACCCCTCAAAGCTAAAGTCCCCGTTATAATTTCGTACGAATTTCGCGCAGATGATTATTTCAAACACAATTATGACAGCCTGCCATTAATCCGGCGAGGGTTATATTTTTTTATATCCCGTACGATTCGGCAATCGATATTGGTAGGGAGGAATCTATTGTGTAGCGTGAATAGTCGTAGTTCGGCTCACGAGCTCATTGACAAAGTCCTACAAACATTCGACTATTCATCTAGTTTTGTTTGTGCACATTTTTCGTAAAACTCTTCATAACAATGCACATTCTGGTATCGAGTTTTAAGGAATAAATGCGAGGTTATTCTGAAACCAGAAGGCGAATCCTTTTTTATTTTTTTTATTCGTGATAGGTTTGCTCTTGACTCTATTCTAGGTCAGAGATGACAGAGACAAAGTCTACGATGGAGCGAGCTTACCCAGAAGGAGCCTGTGCACTCTAACTTTGAAGAGATGAGGGTTGTAAGCGTTTGGAAACAGACGCAGGCAGAGAGTTCCACTCGTTTACTGTGCGCATTATAAAAGACGTTTGGAAACGCAACTTCTCGACTTGTACTTTAAAAACGTTTAAATACAAGTTAAGAACGAATCATGATCATCATGATCGAATCTGATTGCCAATGGACAGCGATGCGGAAAAATTGTTTGACGATATATTTTAGATTATTTTTTTTAGTATTACTCAGTTAAGATTTTTATGGTTAAGAAGTTTTAGTTAGTCAAAAAAGTTAAAAAACTTGTTAAAAAGCAAGAGATATGTTCAACCTAGATTAAAATGCGATCGTTTCTAGTTAATTATGGGAATTGCTCAATGAAAATTAAGCTATAATGGTGCCAGACGTACCCACTGAAACAGATTCGAGAATAAACTTAGTGGTTTATAAGCTTAGCCACAAAAACACTAATACAGCTATCGTTACCATTAAAATCGATGTAAAATCCATGGCTTACGTAAAAACGTCATCGTTTGCCGGTCGACTTTCCTCGGAATAATCTCGGTTAACGATATGACATAACTTTCGTTTTTGTCGTCACTGGTTTAAGAATAACCCGTCCTTGGCTGAAACATTCTTCTGTAAATATTTTGTTGTTCGTTTTCACCTTTTTCCTGTTTTCTCTGAAGGTATATGTTTCTTTTCTTATTTAAAAATTAAACTTTATGTTATTTTATAATAGTTACTGCTTATATTTGATTATGGTGTTATTGATTCTTTTTTCAATTGAAGATGTATGAGAAGAGCAAGTAAAACATGTCTAAAAAAAATATATGTTTTTTTTTATGATGACGTAAACAAAGAAAGCTGAACATAATATCTGCCTAAAACCTGGCAAGTTTGAGGCAGTTATTGATTTCAGCATTCTTAGGATTGGTAACGGTTTCAATTTCAACTGTCGTTTTGGTTGTCGCCTCGAAATTGAGAATAAGCCCCCATTTCTTAAGTCCCCGGTGACATGGAACGCATATTATACAGTCATTGACAGAAACTGGCCGTGAGACGATCCCCTTCGTCGAATCTGGCGTGAAAGTGTCATTATTAATTCATGTAGCTTCAAATTCGTCCTAGTATCTACTATTTTCGTCCCAAAGGACGTGAAGAGGTCTTGGGTCGCAACAAGGCGAAAAACAGCAGAAATGTTGAACTTTTTTTTACTTTATGTAAAGTAGTTTTATGCAACAAGTGGTTTTATACTGTTTAATTTCAGTTTTATAGCAAAGTTGTTTACATTTAAAAAAACTGGCCAAGTGCGAGTCGGACTCGCGTGCAAAGGGTTCCGAACGAATTTAATTTTTTTAACATGTTATTTTAACACTACAGACTTCTAATAAGTTTTCCTGTAATCTTTAGGTAAAGATCTATTATCTCCATTTTTTTCAAAATTTTAGGCTTAGTAGTTTCGGAGATAAAGGGGGGGTTTCGTCTAATTTCTTGAATAACTTCAAAACCATTGATTTTAAAATTATGAAAAAAATATAATTAAAACCCCTACAGTAAGCCCTTTCATTTGATATGTCACACAATATTGTTCAAAAAACTTTTTTTATTAATTTTCTAGTTTGACCCCCAAAAGTGACCCCCATACAAAAAAAATATGATTTACGTAACGCGTCCGTGTTTGGGTCATAGAAGTCCATATGTGTACCAAATTTCAACAGAATCGGTCCAGTGGATCCGGAGTAAACTGGCTGTGACAGACGGACAGACAGACAGACAGACAGACACCCGAGTGATCCTATAAGGGTTCCTTTTTTTTCGGAACCCTAAAAATATAAAGTAAGACTTAGAAAAATAACGAGTACTTGCAAAAAATGTACTCAATAAAATTAAGTATGTATGAATTATAATTAAACGTCGGTCTTCTACACAGAGTACTTCGGTGAGTGTGCCCAAGAACTCCACGACCTCATCCCACCGGCCCCCTTCTACCATCGGACATCCAGACGCACTGCATCTTACCATCCCTACCTTGTTGCTATTCCATCAATTTGCATTAAGCGTTTCAAAACGTCTTTTATACTACCTCGAAACTCATACTAGAATGCCACAATGCGCTAGAACGGGTCACGGTGACCAACCGCAACACTGTGACGCTGCAGTGGATCAAAGGACACAGCGGATCACTAGGAAACGATGCGGCCGATGAGCTGGCCAGGAGGGGTTCTGGTGCTGTGGCTGTTGGACCCGAACCCATAGTACCACTCCCCTTCGTCCAGCTGCGCACATGGATACAAGAACACACCCACAAACAAGCGGAACGCTGGTGGGCCTTGGCACCAGGCTGCAGGCAGTCCAGGGAGGCTATGCCATCCCTAAATAGGAAACTGACCAGACGCCTTTTGCGACTGGATAGGGGTAGCCTGCGAATGGTGGCGGGGACTATCACCGGGCACTGCTCATTGAATAAACACTTACACACGATAGGTATTACGGACAGTCCTTTATGCAGAGCATGCATGGAGAAGGAGGAAACGGTATCGCACGTACTCCTTGAGTGCGCAGGCGTTACGGAAATACGGAGTCAAACAATAGGGACACAGAACTCGCTTACAGATGTTCTCAACACACCAGGAAAACTAATCTGCTTCTGGAGGGAGGTTGGCTGGTTGGAATGACGGCCACCATGGCTCACGCACAATGGTCCAACATCAGGACTAAGTGCGGAAACCAAATCTTAATAGATAGATAGAAACGTCTTTTATAATGCGCACAGCAAAGGAGTGGAACTCTCTGCCTGCGTCTGTGTTTCCAAACGCTTACAACCCTAATCTCTGCAATGTTAGAGTGCACAGGCTCCTTTTGGGTAAGCTCGCTCCATCGTAGACTTTGTCTGTCATCTCTGACCTAGACTAGAGTCAAGAGCAAACCCATCACAAATAAAAAAATAAAAAAAACAAATACTAAAAAAAAGTAAAAGTGTATTAGTAAAAGTGACGTATCTTTCAAAAACATTTCCAACAAAAGTAACTACACTTTTCAAACCGATGACATGTCAGTTAACGCATCATTTATCATTTCATTGCAGAATAACGCTGTTAAGGTGATGTTACACACCTTGATGTGTTGCCATTAGCTCCCGATTTTAGGGTGCGATGATTAATGGTTTATTCGATTCCCTCTCGATATCCGATTCCAAATACTTAGAACTGGACTAAGCTTTAGGCTGCCTGTCCATAGAACGGAGAAATATTAACCAATGGAATTGCTTAAAAGTTCAGTCACTGACGCAATTTTATGCAATTCCATTGGTTAATATTTCTCCGTTTCTCCGCTCCGCTGCTTCGCTCCGTGTCAATGGACAAAATACAAATAGGTAGCCTTACCGTCACAAAATTGACTTATCTGTAGAAAGAGACGAAGCGAATGTGTGGCTACTAACTGCAGTGTTATTCTGTGAAAATCACACAATGAAAACTTGGGTTTTGTGAGCCTGAAGTAAACTGTCATTTCACCTTGAATTTTATTTGATGGATTGACAGCTTACTCCATGTTCACTTCAACTAACTTTCTACGGTGATATTTTTATAAAATAGCATCACTGTTTTATTCCTATATGACGTAGTAATGACACTGACAGCCTGTGACGTAGACCAATCACCATTTTAGAAAAGACAACAGCTGGTTGCAAAATCGCTTTGTCTCTCTCACACTTGACGGAGGGAACGCTTAGTCCAGTTCTACATGTCTATGTTCGAATCGGTGGCACGGGCCACCACTTAATTTTATTCGAAATCGAACTCTTCGATTTAACTTTATAGCCATTAATTATGAATGCGTTTTATTTTCCGTCGGATCTCGAGTTTTACTTGCTAGTGGTAAAATAATTAAGGCACAGATACGGCTCAGTAGCTGATTTTAAAACGAGCATCACGTCTATACTACTAGAAGTATTAAATATATATATATATATATGTTACATAAAACTATTGGCTTAGTAATAATTAGATATATGAAAATTTTGAGTTTTATTCGTTCAACATAGTGTAATTAATTTATAAAGTTTTGTCTAACACGGACATAAAAATGACCATATCGGACCAAAACGACCGAGCGTATTTTAATGGCAATTGCACTACCTCAAAGACAATTTCATTATATACATTTTGATATACGGCTATTTTTTTGAAGTCAGTTTTTTTAATAATAAGGAAAGTACAAAAAACTACTGATTTTTGGGTCGCGCGGGTGTGAAACGATTGCGCGTTTTGTTCCTCCAAGGTCGCCGGCGTATGTCGTCGTCTAAGTCGTTACTCGTGACGACTTGTCGCGGCGGCGTACTAACTTACACTACATGCGTTTTTGACGGTTTGCGTCTGCCATGTGAATTCGAAAGTTCCGCAAAAATACTTAAGATAACCCTGAAAAATCGTAAAACGCTTACTAACCACATTACTTCTAAGAAATGCTCAGATTGTCAGATTAAAAATCGAAGAACAAGCAATATCTATAATAGCGTTCATGTTTATCAGGAAGTTCTAGAGAAGTGGGTCACTCTTGCCTGGAGGTATACACAGTTGCACACGGCACGACATTGTGCACGGTCAACTTTGACAGCGTATGTATTGACTTTACCCTATGAGTTTTCTTGAGAGAGGAATTGTTCATTGTATTGTGACTGTTTGTAGTGAGGTAAGTATAATGTAAAAAAACCGGTCAAGAGCGAGTTGGACTTGCGTGCAAAGGGTTCCGAACGATTTTTTTTAATATGTTATTTTAACACTACAGACTTCTTATAGTTTTTCCTGTAATCTATAGGTAAAGATCTACTATCTCCGTTTTTTTTCAAAATTTTAGGCTCAGTAGTTTCGGAGATTAGTGGGGGGAAATGGTCATTTTTTCTCTAATTTCTTGAATAACTTCAAAACTATTTCTTTTAAAATTATGAAAAAAATATAATTAAAACCCTCACAGTATGTCCTTTCATTTGATATGTCACACGATATTGTTAAAAAAACTTATTTTTTTAATTTTCTAGTTTGACCCCCAAAAGTGACCCCCATACTAAGAATTTAATAATTTACGTAACACGTTCGTGTTTGGGTCACAGAAGTCCATATGTGTACCAAATTTCAATAGAATCGGTCCAGTGGATCCGGAGAAAACTGGCTGTGACAGACGGACAGACGGACAGACGGACAGACTGACAGACAGACACTCGAGTGATCCTAATAAGGGTTCCGTTTTTTGTTTGGAATCCTAAATATAGTTAAGTCAATGTGAAAAGTAAGGTGAAGTGTTAATTTCCAAATGGCATGCTTATAGCAACACTATCAGTAAGAGGCCTATTACAATTTGACTGTGTTTTTGCACAAAATGGCCAACTTTGGCTTTCTTATTCTCAGAAAGTGAAATATTTGGACAACTTTGACTTATTGGGTAATTGAGAATAATCATTAGTATTAAATACAGCGGCCTGGCTTTTCGCATTTTTCTCTTATTTATTTGTAAAAAGCCAAAATTCCGAAGTAAGTTTCTCTTGAAAAGCGCGACGGCACTTATTCGAGCTCGTGGATTGAACTACTGTACAAACCAAATGAAATGGAAAATATATCATAATATTCCTTATGTAGTGGTTTCGGTCATAGCGACCTCAGAAATTTGAAATAAGGAATATCCGTCAAAAAATCCCATTCAAATTCATTAAAAATGCTCAGAATGAACTGTTAAGGGCTTAGAACTATTGTGGCATAGCCCTCCCGGCGCCATTTTTTTTTTCAAAGTTGCGGCGCACTATCTAACATGCATATATGGGTAGAGGACACTTCAACAAACAAAAAAATGTTAGGAATATGGTGGCCTAAAGTGTACGTTACCGAGATATTTCGAGGTAAAGTCACCATGTCACATCATGACTATAATTAAAAATTACTTAATTATGTGATTTTAGCATTAGATTAAATTCAAATAATAGTTCCCAGCTTAATTTAATCATTTTTTGGAAGAAAGTAAAAATAAAAACATGTGAAAACCACTTTATTAAAACTTCGCAAAATAATAGTGTATAATTTATATAAATGGTTAAATCAAGCCTAGAAATATTATTAGAATACAATATACTGCAAATAAACGCATGATAAGTAAATTTTTAAAGATTTTCATTGTTCTTATACATTACTTTCAAATATCTCGGCAACGTGACACTTTACGGCACCAAGTTGCTAACATTTTTTGTTGTTTAAAATGTCCTATACCCGTGCATGCATGTTATATCGTGCGCCGTGTTGCCAGCTCCCATACAAAAAAGTTCGAACCCCTTTCTCCTTAATACATTAAAATTATTACGTAAAATTTATATCAAAATAAACTATATTTCATAAGAAATGAAAATTTAATAAGTATTCATTAAATAAATTAATTATAAACCCTAAAATAAACGTAATTGCAACTGCATAATATCTACATAATGCGGTGAGTCAGAAGTTTTGTGAGTGAAAATGCAATTTTGCCATAGGGCTATGGACAAAAAAGTTTGGTTCTTTTTCTTGGGAGTGCTTTAAATGAATATTTCAATTTGTTTACATAAATTGTAAAAACCTAGTCTCTGCACAAGATGTTTCATGAAATTTTACTTTAGTTTCTTTCTCTTTCTTTTGCTTTGTTACATCGAAGATATAATAATTTAATCATTAGTAAAAATGTTTATGGTACAACTGTATTTTCTACTTTAGAATGCTTAATTCAGTTCATTATGTTTCATACAGTTACACACCAAAAACCATTCCGTAAAATAGAGAGTTACTTATAATTTTTCGTCCCAAATTATATTTTTTATCTATGAAAAAAGTAACTAATAACTAGGGTTTAGATGTTACCTTACATACTGGCCATGCTCATGACGTCAATATGGCGTCGGATTCATGACGATAAGAGCATTGGTCAGTATACTAGGAACACGCATAGTAAACTCATATCTGTCGTGTAATTTAAAAATGGAACGATCTTTTACTCTAAAACATGGCAACCAAGGAGGTAACTTATCACAGGTTTTATTTAAATTTCGAACTGGCTTGCAAATAGAAAGCTGTTTGTTGAAAAACAGAAAACTAAATGAACAGTTCAACGCGAGAAAAATTAGTGTTGTTCGTTGTTCGACAATGATTTTGAAAGTAATTGTGTTTCAATTTCCTAGCATTATTTGAGGAAATTACTATATAAGCCTTGGTCACAACTAGGCATTAATAGACTTACGTATGTACGTTACACGTTCGTCCATTAATGCATCTTTTGCTGGCCGCTGCAGTACTATTACAGCATGTACCATTTCTTACTTTTGCTTTTGTTCTACAATCCGAAAATATTTAAACTTAAGATAAAGTTACAAAGCAATGTCGGCTATAACAATTTGACTAACCCAGATTAGTATTTGTCACCCTATTTAATCACCAAGCTTAGGATAAATCCCTATTTTAATTTATAACATTGATATTCGGGAACTAATCCCATGGAAGGCTACTAATTTACACTAAAAACTATTCGTTACCGAGTTTAAGCGAAGCGTTACGCGTCTAATTCAGTGTTAAAACAGAAGTCAGGCGTAAAATTATAATTGATGTCGTTTTGAAATTAAAATGGTTGGAGAACGAGGAAGGTGTCTCTAATTAGATGGTTTGTTTTAAGATTAAATCTATTTGTATAAATAAAACCGGCCTAGTGCCACGTTTCTTGTATGAGGCATTTAATTAAAAAAACACTTTTTTCCAAAAAAATATAACCGACTTCCAAATAAAAACACTACAAAGTATAAAATTATTTTAATTTCGGAAGTCAGTTTTTTTTTTTTGTTGTTTGGCACCTAATTTGACATTATTCCCATAATGAGTGGTTGTGCTATTTACCGTTAAGGAAATACTTTCTGTGCCTTCGCAGCTTCGCAATCAAAGTCCAGACCAGTAGTGCTATTCTGTAACAATATTTTCGTATCTCGACAGCGGAATCCGAAGTGAGTTTAAAATTAAGACCTTTATGTTGTTTGCAATACAGTTCTCTTTGTGAGTTTTATCACTCAGGTGAAGCTCGATATCGAAATATTTATTTACAGAATAGACTAGCTGCTCATAGTTCAATATCTGGTAAACAACAAAATGTCACTTTACTTGATTTTAAGTTGATGAGGTCACTGGTATCTTTAAACCCAACGCAAAAAGATCAAAATCAGTTAATAAACAATAAAGTGATGCCCGAATAGAAACCCAAAAATATGTAAATTCAGGTTGGCTTGGTTTGCGTCTGTGTACCCCACACATGTGGGGTGTTGTTATTTTATGAACTGGTGTAAATAATAAACAAACATGCGATTTCAGCAAACCCGGAAGGTTTGCTATCATTTATTGAAGAATTGCTTACCTCCGAAGTTCTTCATCAGATATTCACCAAATTGAAATGGGACCAGTCCGGGAAAATACTCTTCCAAACAAAAATTAATCATTCAAATCGGTTGACGATTGGCGAAAACATCGCTGAACAAACATTTTTCTTGGGATCCCATCGAAAGATCCTGAATTATACCTTCCTTCATCAGCTCAGCAACATGAGATGATGATTATACACAAATGTCTGAATTTCGTAAGAAAGTATACTATACCTATAGTATATACAACCTGTAACAGAGTAAACGCAATACCTCTTAAGGGGGCATTGTACTCATCATTTTGAACATTTTTCTCTATGGGACCAACGCTGAAATCGCGAAAAAAAAATCGACTCCCCCATACATTTATGTGCGCACAACTCGACAAAATATTCTGAACAGCTGATTTTTTTTCGCGATCTCGGGATTGGTCCCATAGCAAAAGTTGTTCATAATAATGAGTACAATGACCCCTTAAGAGATATTGTGTTTATTCTGTTACACGTTGTATAGACAGGCAAATTTATTGTATGTTTTACTAGCTGACCCGCGCAACTTCGTCAGCGTCACATTTTTCATTAACGTGATGTTATATGTAGGTGCAGCGTAGATTAAGACAGGAGAGTCTATCATGTCAGCTAATATTTTTCTGTACATTTACTCCATTGATATATAAAAAGCCACACACACACACTCACACACACACACACTCTGTATACACACTCAGCATCTCAAAAACGTCCGCAAAAAACAAGCGCAATATGTATAATTGTGCGCAAGTTTCAAACAGTCTCGCATCGCTCGCCATACTGCACTGCTTTGTAAAAACAACTTTAAGCGATCCGTGTAAGGTTGAATTTGCAAAAACATTGCGCATCACTCGCCATATTGAACTGCTTTGTAAAAACAACTTTAAGCAATCCGTATAAGGTTGAATTTGCAAAAAAAATTGTTTAGGTATAGTATAACTACACACAACTCAAACATGACACTTGATACATGTCATGTTTTGACGACAGTTTCGAGTGTTGCATTTGTTCGAGACTGTGCATCTTGGGTTTTTTTATATATCAATGATTTGAGGCATTATAGCAAAATATACAATGACACAGTTTTACTTAAAACTTTTAGAAAAAAATACAATGGAAACATACGCAATCCGAAATGCTGTCTCGACCCTAGTCTAGAGGGTTGCACCCTTACGAAAGTATTTGTTGTACTTACAGCTATACATTTCTAGTATAAGTCGACCTCGAATTCAATAGGACTCTCTTAATATTAGAGGTCAGGTTTTACTGGATATGTGGCACCTTATGTCGTGCGTACACTGAATTGATTTCTCTAAGCATCCCTTCAGATTTTTCGTCGGAATAAGAGCCTGGTTTGACGTGTATTGTTCCTAAAGTGCTTCGGGAACGACAGGTTGTCGTTATTAGGCAATATATATGTATGTGTGTGTACTTACAATAGGTTGGAGCATGCACTGAAAGGTGAGTTTGATTGTTTTTGATGAAGCTTGTAAGTGAGTATCTTCGTAAGCTGGCTTTTTCGTAGTAATTGGACAAAACATTATAAACAAGATTCTTATTTTGGTGGTGCAATTTTGGTGGGTATTTTACCATCCACCGAAATTCAAAGTAAAATTCAAAGTTGATGTTGCTTGGAGGGGAAAGAGATGGCAGAAAGGAAAAGAAAAAAAAAACAGGAATGTTCTAATCAAACTAGAGGAATTGCGAAGAAAAGAAAGAGATAAGGCCGCCCATTGTATATATGTATAATGTCCCTTTTACCAGATTAAAACCAATACTTCTAATTTTGGTGTCAGATGTCAATGTTGGTGTCGACAATATATTAAAAGCTTTCAGGAATAAATAAATTTATCTTACATTTTATGCACCTGAATACGTATGTCTTGCTTATCAACATCTTAGATTTAGAAAATTAGGTAAAAAATCATATTTGTTGAAACCCTGTCAGTCAGTCACTCACTCAGTTACCAGTAACGCAAGAGTTTTATATATAATACAGTTTTTACCCGCGACTTCGTACGCGCATATCCCGTTTTTCCCGTTCCCGTAGGAATTTCGGGAAATCCTTATTTCTCTTAGTGCTCCCTTACGAAGTGTAGGGAAGCTTCATGCCAAAGGACCACGGGCAATTATGTATGGAGACTGGACCAATTACTCAAGTGATAAAACCGATCTGACCGACCCGACCGAAACCGAGGCGATCGGCGGCGGCGATCTCTCGCGTTCGACCCTGTTTCAATCCATGGTCTAGAGCGAGGAGGTATGGGAAGCGGTTACCTCCTTCTGCGAAGCAGTAATGCTAGCAAATGAGGTTAAACGAATGCGTGAGAAACCTCACGATCCGGCCGCTGCAACAGAAGAAGATACTTCGGGCGTCGAGAGTGGCGATTTCTGGCCAGCGGAGGCGTAGGCGTGCGGTGCCGTCCGATCTTAACCAAGCCTGGGACGACGGCGCGTTGTGTTCCACGCGCGCCTCAAAGATGTCAGCATAGAAGACGGGGTCCGCTAGGACCAGTGCCTGCCAGGGTTTTGGAATTTGTTCGAAAGAGTCACCGCGGTCCTAGAACGCAAAGAGCATTCAGAGGAACACGGCTGGGTTTTAGTTGGTAAGAGTCTGACACTCCCTTCTACTCCGCCCAGAGCAGTGGGAGTCCTTCGATGATTTTCCATACTTAAAAAAAAGGTAGGGGGGTGAGATCTCGCTACCGCTTCCGTGAATGGCGTATACAAAAATGTCAGGAAAAACAGTTTTGATACTATGAAGTTTGATGGTTTCTCAGTATTGAAAACGTTTCATTCGATTCGATTTTTTTTTTAATTCGATGTAGCTGCCATAATAAGAAATTAATAATACCCTAAAAGCTTTCATATGAGATAGGTTTTATTACTGTTGAGTAATTGGTCCAAAATGACTCATAGTCCTTTCAGCTTTCTACGACCAGTAGTTTCGGCTGTGCGTTGAATGTCAGTCACTCAATCAGTCAGTAAGGAAAGAATTTTATATATATTGGTTGATGACCATTATTTTGCTTGTGCATAATAATTTGTGCTTTTACCTTACAATGAATTACGAAGTCAATACCCGTATCATGTTAGCAACTATTTTAAGATGTGTTCTGGTTTAGATGGCTAGTCTGTATTTCTTTTATTCCCACTAAGATTTTAAAAACAAGCTTGTCGTTAGACCTTACTGCCCACACGATAAGAAGAAGAAGAAGAAGAAGAGATCTTTATTTAATGATTAGTCGTATCTTTTCTTCATTTGTGTTCCTATTATCACTATTCTAATCGATTTGTTCAGTCGTGCTCAGGAGACATAATTATGTCTCCTTTAGGCGTGTCAAATAAAATAAATTACCGACAGATTACACTTTTATTCCCCATTTGTCAAAAACGTTTTGGGAATACTTTTATTGGACTCATGAGTGGATAGGCTCCTTCTATGCGAGCGTGATCTATCGTTCACACACGACTACATTATCGCTTATCGTCAGGTGGTCAAACGCGACTCTATTTTTTTGTCCAGCTGATTGTCCCACTCCTGGGAAACGGTGGACTTTTAACCAGGAGTGGGACAAATGGGAGTGAGAGAAATGGGGGTAGCCCCATTTCTCTGTTTGTTGCGCTTCTTCACAATAATAAAAAAAAGTTTTCTTATTTAGTGACTTTTTATTTATTTTAAATGGCTGGGTTTGCTCTTGACTCTAGTCTAGGTCAGAGATGACAGAGGCAAAGTCTACGATGGATTGAGCTTACTTAGAAGAAGACTGTTCACTCTAACTTTGAAGAGATTGAAATCATTAATAATATATCCAGGGGTTAACAATCCTGCATGGGTTCGGAAGAGTTACCCGGCCCTGGGGGGCTACTCTAACGAAATCCGTAGTTTCGGGCTTAGTTGCGGGCGGGCATTTTCTACTCCGTATCACCTTACCACTGAGAACTAATGATAACACGATTTGACAGTTACTGTGAAATCGTGTTGTCATTCATTCTCAGTTCGGGTTCGGGACTAATCGTAAGTCTGTAGGTGATACGGAGTAGAATACGCCCGCCCGCAACTAAGCCCGAAACTACGGATTTCGTTAGAGAGGAGCCCTCCAGGGCCGGGTAACTGCCCTGGAACGCAAAGCGCATTTGGAGAAATGCGGATGGGTTTTCGTTCCTTTCGCTCCGCCCATAGGGAAAGGAGTCAAATAAAAAGGGAGTAACAGTAGTAGTACATATTTCTCAAAGGTGTGGGAAAAGCCAAGAGAAAAACGCGCAAAGTCAAATGCATGTCGGCTCGCATATGAAGCGTTCCGTACCGTACTGATTCTAGGTCGACGGCGAGTGGTCCTATAGGGTTTGCGACCATCAATTTAATAGAATAGTAAATGTTTGTTCGAAACAGACACAACACAACAGCAACAAACACATTATAAAAAACTGGCCAAGTGCGAGTCGGACTTGCGTGCAAAGGGTTTCGAACGAATTTTTATTTTTTTTCAACATGTGTTTTTACACTATAGACTTACAGTTATGTTATGAACTGGTATAAACAAGAAACAGGCATGCAATTTCAGAAATCCCGGGAGGTTTGCTATCATTTAATTAAGAGTTCCGTTGCCTACCTCCGAAGTTCTTCATCGGATCTTCACCAAATTGAAAGGGTCCGGGAAAATATTCTTTCAAACAAAAAAAGAATCATCCAAATCGGTTGATATTTGGCGAAAATATCGCTCTACAAACATTTATCCTGGGATCCCATCATCAGATCCTGACTTGACTTATACCTTCCATCATCAGCTTAGCCGAGAATAACACCGTTTTTGTAGATATGGGATGGAGATCACTTTATTTTTAACTTTTTTGTATAAATAATATATACCGGTCATAGTAGCACTTGGTACTCATCTATTTTGTGAAATTTTAAGTGTCTACCTATAACACTTCCAAAAATACCTTTTTGCAGACGGACGGACAGCGGAGGCGCAGTAACAGGGTTCCGATTTTCACCTTACGGGACCCTAAAATGTAAAGTTTATATAGTTACCGCTTTTTTTCATTATTTTCCTGCCAAATTGCATAGATTTCTTAGGGTATTCCCGGTGAAAAATGAAGTATAATAAGTATGCTCGAAGCCATGCTATCATTTAATAATGTAATTGTAATTATAGCATGTTTATTTCAAGAAATAGTCAAAATGTGTGTGTAAATTAATCAATTTCACGTAAAAGACTTTGTAATTTGAAACACAAGACAATCTATTACATCTCCTTTCCTTGTAATAAAACCAATTATCTTCTCGAAAAGGGTCCAAAACTCAGCAGCAATGAGCAACCTGCTCCCTTGTCGATAAACAGGAACATAATATCGAGTCTCCCCAAAACGGAAAACGTGGTCTATCACACCTCCAATAAGTAATTAACTCAAATTGCACTTTCATTCGTCCACTTAAAGTTTCATTTGCAGTAATCAGAATTGATTGGTGACCACTTTACGTTGAGCTCTGTTTGTTTGTTAATCCCTTCTGATTTGCAATAATTTGAGTGGTTCGTCAGGTCAATATTAACTGGTGTTGTAGAAACAGCGTTGTTTTGAATCGTTGTCATGGCAACGCATGATCCGAATTCGTGACGCGATGGGGTGCTGCGTGGGAAAGGGACGGAAATACGGGAGTAGGTGTGTTTGAAAGAGAAGAAGAATAAGGGTTGGATGATGCAGTGCGCAGTTAGTCTGTGCATGGTTAAATTGCATTAGTTTCGTACGTTTGTGTACGTTTGCAATCTGTTAGATTTGAGAATTTTAGCAATCCGGGGTTCCTTTACTATAAAGTTCCAATTTAGTTTTCTTTAGACACATATTCGTTTGTGATGATGGCGTACATTATAAAAAATGAATGAGGGCTACCGTTTTTGTACTCACCAGTTGGCGCCACTGTAGAGTGAGGTCCTTAGTCGTAGCATTAAAGTAGTTATTACGCGCATGTGAACAAAATTACAAGGAAAATAATTTATGATGCCGTGAACGTGCGATTAATACAACATAGATATCGTCGCAGTGTTACGTGGACTCATCATAATGGAAAAAAAGCAGGACATGAACATATTTTCGATAAAAAAAAGTTCAATGCAGTGGTCGGGAGAACCGTAACTTAATCTGCCATATTCAGGCTTTTTTAGTAAAGAAATCACAAAAAAACAAAACAAAGAAGTAAATAAACTCTTGTCAAAAGCCAACCAACAATGAAAGGACATGGACAAAAAAGTACATTCCATTTACACAAACATAGTCAATAATATTATATATTAAAAAAAGAAAAATGAATTAATACGTAGTTTTTGACCTCTCTGAACTCGTCAGTTTTTATTTCAAAATAATAGTAATGCAAGATGAATTCAAGGTACCATTTGTCAACGTTCGCCATATTGGACCATAGAGAAAGATAAATATAATAATGGGCGTTCCATACCAAGCATACTACTTGTAGACATGTGATATGGACGCCAAAATGCTTTTATTAAGAACATTTTATTCATATGAAACTGTCTTCATTAGTATTTTTTGCATTTAATAAAATTATCTATTCATAATGTTGATCTTTAAGATAGTTTTTTTATATATTTCACACAATAAAATATCTTAAAACGGAACGCGTTTAATTGTTTGACCATGTGTCATTGTCTATGTCAAATGTCAATGTCATTATTGCGTAGTTTGTGTTTTTGCGATTATTTTCTAATATTTTTGACCCCTGCTTATTTCTACGGACTGATACCTTCTATCGCTCGATTACCTATTAGCTATTAACACTGGACTCTGATTTGCATTACGTTTCGGATTTGTTTTGTGGATCAAAGTGGATGCAAAGGTTGCAGAGACATCTCATATCCTCGCTTTCTGCACACCATCAAACAAAACTTTCGCATTGGATAACCAATTCTCAAACCCAGGTAAGAAGTTGGACTAGAAAAAACTTAACCTGATTTGTTTTTATGTAATTCTGGTATGCGAAATTAACTTACAGTGCATCTTATTTTCAGTTTCCTCTGGATACATTTATTTGTCATCCATGCTTATTATTATTAAATGCCGAAGCTGGGGAACACGAGAGACTACGGGGCATAACATGGTTTGCCTTGGTTGTGGCAAATCTGAGAGGACAATAAGACACCATAATGTCAGAATGGAGTGTCCATTGCTGGCTGTCCTAATATCACAAAATACTAATTATGTGGTAAGCATTTTGGTTTTCATTACTATAAATGAAGATGATGATGATGATGTGATGTGGTGTACATAATAAAGAGTATTCTATTCTATTCTATTCTATTCTAATACCTATTTGTATTCATTTATTAAAATACGAGTTTTCATACTATGTATGTATGATTGTTATATCTGTATTTTCCATCTTAAACATATGCTTGCCTAAAGTAGGCATGTGTAACATAGTACTGCCTTTTAGAATAACATAATACTTGAAAACATAAAGAGATGTATATAAAAGATACCCCTGTTACTAAAAATTATATAAACATAAGCATTTATCAGTGTTTATTCTGTGGTTTATTTTCAGCCCTCAAGAAACAACTATGTTTGCCATGTGTGTTGGATGCGAGAAAATAGACAGGCAGTGCATGACTCATCATGAGACATGCAGGAATTGGCTTCGGACAACGATGCAGCAGTCCCTAATGTTCAAGTTGTCAGCCCACCAGAGCCACCACTACAAAGGGAAAATAATACCATATCATTACCTAATTATAAGCGAGCTTCGATCACATCTGTTCATTGTATATTTCAACAATGCAGAAACAGAATGTTGCATTTGGTCCCGCAATTCATTAAAAGACTGCTTTTGCAAGAACACAGTTTCTATGTTCCTTGGAGCTGTAGAGTGTATGAAACACACTTGTACAGCGATCAGTGGCATTTATTGCCTCAAATGAATGAGACACATTCTACATTTAGTGCCATCCATATAGAAGACATAATTAATATTATGAAGACAAAAGCTAATATTTTGAACTTTGAAAATGTCTCAGAAATGCCAAACCATTTTTGCCATTATTGGACGGGTCTTACAGTACCCCAGTTTTTAATTCTGTATAATCTTTTAACTCCTGTAAATGTTAAGTAAACTAATAGGGTACTATTGTAATTGCTTTGTAGGGAACCGGACTGTTGGTTGTTGTTGTCATGTTATTATGACAATAATTTGGTACCTTGGTTGGGCAAGACACCAAAACAATATCCAGCAGGATTTTTAGACAACATACTATTAACAATTCAAGAATATTAAAATGTTCTAACAAAGGCTAATATTTCTTGAAAACCATAATCACAATTTAAAATAATAATATATAAATCAACTAGCTTTTGCCCGCGACTTCGTACGCGCATATCCCGTTTTTTCCCATTACAAAAAACTATCCTATCTTTTAAGTTGGATCAAATAACAGATAGTTACAAAGTTTCATCAAAATCGGTCCAGTAGTTTAGGGAGTCCATCGCGGACAAACAAGGTGACACGTGATTTATATATATTAAGATGGTTGTATTTTTTTACATGTCTGGTTATGTTTAAAGCAGTTATTTATGTAATTACTGAAGCCCTATACTTACACTTTATCCAGATTTTTATTTGTGAAATAAAAAAAAAAGCTGGTTGATTGTCCTCTCTCGGTCTCTTTATTAATACTATCGCTGCATTGCTGTAATGTATGTTATCTAGGTAGGCACTTAAGATATAATCATTATAATACAGCAAAATATTTTTATTTATTTTCTCTAATAAAAAACTAATTATTTTTACTTTTTGTTTTATTTTGTGCTTCCCTTGTTTATTGAACTATTTTTAAAAAAATATAAGGGTAACCTGTAAAAATGTACTTTAATGAAAAACATTGGTTTTGAATATATACTTTGTTAATATTGTTATTATGACTGCCTCGTTGGTCTAGTGGTCGCAAGCGCTACTGCTGAGCATGAGGTCCTGAGTTCGATTCCCAGGTCGAGCAAAGTGATATTGGGTTTATTCATCAGGAATTTCTCAGTAGCAGCCCGGATTCTGGATTTGTGCCCGGTTGATGGCAATAGACTCGCCCCCTATTACATGGTATTCAAAATAACTGGTGAAATGTGGGTGTACTGTAGGTACACCTCTGCCCAACCCTTCGTGGAATACAGACATGATGTTATGTTTGTTATTATTGTCACATTTTTTGAGACTATTTCCCAGTTTAATAAATGTTAATCAATATGCAGTTTAAAATCCTTCATTTAGCTGGCCAGTACTTTGTTTAAATGCTTAATAATACTAAAACCATATACCTAAGTAATACCTAAACGTAATAATTCACAACTGTTCGCTATTTTAAAGCGCCTATAAGTTTTTTAATAGCGAAATTATAATCTAACACCTTATTGCTAGCAATCTGATTAAAAGGTTTTATGAAACTGTTTTTGTCTAGTCTGTTGTAATGACAAGTTCTCTGAGTTTTTTATTTATAGCAATTTAATGAGCCAATATTCACGAATATAAAACACCAAAAATCATTGGTGTAAACCAAATTCAATAACTATGCCGACGTCCATACAAAAGTTGGCCATGTCCTTTGACATATCGATACACTAGCGCCTCTTGCGGCGAATTCAAACGCGATATCCCTCATTTTGAAGACCCTGTTCTTTTTAATCGACTTCAAAAAAGGTGGAGGTTCTCAATTCGACTGAATGTTTTTTTTCGGATAGTTGTTTAGCGATATCTTTGCCAATTATCAACCTATTTTGATAATTATTTTTTACTAGTGGACGTCACGCGGTTTCACCCGCGTAGTTCCCGTTCCCGTGGGAGTACGGGGATAATATATAGCCTATGTTACTCCCTGATAATGTAGCTATCCAATGCTAAAAGAATTTTTCTAATCGGTCCAGTAGTTTCGGAGCCTATTCAATTCAAACAAACAAACAAATCTTTCTTCTTTATAAAATTATATATATTATTAGTGTAGATTAGTAAGAATATTTCTCGGAGTAGCCCCGTTCGTTTCAAAAATATATTATGGAAATAGAGGTTTTTTTTGACAGATTGCAACTGAAATGCGAATGCGAACGTTACTTGGAAATTAGTATAACAGCCGGTCAATTCTGCAAACATGCCGAAGTGAAAAGGCTTGGGTGAAGTGATCACGTCTAAACTGTCATTCCATCTTGATTACATGTATTGACAACTCACTTCGTGAACACTTCACCCAAACCTTCGACATGTTTACAGCAGTGCGATTCTGTAAACATATCGAAGTGAAAACTTAGGTGAAGTGAACGACAGGTGAGCTGTCAAACCATACAAACAAGATGGCGTGACAACTCACTTGTCGTTCACTCCACTTATGTGGTCACGGTGAGACATCGACAGAATCGACCGGCAGAATCGTACTGCTGGCTCTCTGGTGAGCAGCTTCAGAAATAGGCAATAGATATAAATTAGGTTACGAAACAAAAATTCAAATATTAAATCATCACTAAAGACCCGTCAATTTATAGGCCTTAATACGTTCATTGCTTACAAAATGAAGTCGAAAAATGGTGGTAAGTGTACACAGCAGTATACCGGCACACATTAACAATATAAAGGGCTATCCGTGAGGGAATGCCGCCTCAATGAATTATGCAAGGAAGGGAACAATAAGGATTTACGAACAAACGTGGACTTCTTTTGATACATTATTAAAACCTTGGGTTTGTGTTAAATCCTTTTACTAGGATTAAGCAGCAGTAAGGCAAGCAATAACGAAATATTTTTGAACAAACAAAGTTTTCTCAGCGTTTTGTTTCGCTCAAATTGTTGCTTTGTTAAAAATAACCAATGGATATCACAACGGTGCGTTTTATATGGTTTTTATTCACTATATGCATTTGAAAGAGAGATCTAATAGAAAATACTGGTTCGAATTGAAAAATTCTTTTAATGTTCGATAGCCAATGATATAGAAAAAACCCAAGATACACACTCAGCATCTCAAAAACGACGGCAAAAAACAAGCGCACAATGTATAATTGTGCGCTAGTTTCAAACAGTCTCGCATCGCTCGCCATAATGCACTGCTTTGTAAAAACAACTTTAAGGGATCCGTGTAAGGTTGAATTTGCAAAGAAAATTGCGCATCACTCGCCATACTGCTCTGCTTTGTAAAAACAACTTTAAGCGATCCGTGTAAGGTTGAATTTGCAAAACAAATTGTTTATAGTATAACTACACACAACTCACACATGACACTTGATACATGTCAGTTTTTGACGACAGTTTCGAGTGTTGCATTTGTTCGAGACTGTGCATCTTGGGTTTTTTATATAATCAATGTCGATAGCCCATTTATCGAGGAAGGTTATATAAATGGTGCTCTGTATAACGTCACGCTCCGACTAATAGGATCGGAGCATTAATGAAAATGTGACGCAGACGAATTTGCGCGGGTCAACTAGTAAATCAATAAAAATCTGGTGAAAATATTTTTAATTATTCTCTTCAACGACTCTGTTTTTTATATATTTTTATACCGTATTTCACTATCATATCAACTGATGGGCAAATCTCATAATTTAAGGATCTTTCGTTTTCGCATCGCAGCCGCGCAGTCGGACGGAAACTGACAAAATACCTCTGAGTTCTGTACTTACATTTTGACAAGTCTTTTCATATTGATTGTCGTTGAGTTGCCTACCTACAACCACCACTACCATCACCACCACCCCCACCTACGATACCTACGACCTATAGCCTGCTGTTGCGTCGCTGTAAGAGATGGTAAAAAGATGCCACATACTCTTATATACGTACCTAGCAGTCCTAAACCTTATTTTCACGAGACTCCCTTAGGTATATAGCTATCGATAAACATAATTATATTACAGCAAGGTGTGTGTAATGTGCAGGTATGAATAAATTACAAATGGCGTTGGCGCACTTGAGTTAGCAGAAAATGAGTGGCGCCACTTATCACTTTGAGCACGAACTAATGCCAGCGTAACGTCAATCATACTCGATTTTGAATGACATGCATGTTCAGACAGACAGCTACCTGTCTGTACTGGGTAGCTGGACATGTTCGCAGAGACCTATTTAATATAACTGATATAGTGACATTGTCAAAGAAACCCGGCCAAGTGCGAATCGGACTCGCGTCCAAAGGGTTCTAAATGAATAATTTATTTTTCACACATTGCTTTAAGATCATAGATTACTTATAGGTTTTCCTATAAACTATAAATAAAAAAAGTTGAAGATGTAGTATCATCTGTAATTACTTAAAAAAATAGGCTCAGTAGTTTCGGAGATAAGGAAGGGGTGTAACTTTTCATCTATTTTCTTAAGTAACTTTCATGTCATGACGTTTCCTGGTAAACTAGTAGGTATGCCTTCGTAAGCGACATTAAGAAAGAAAGAAAACTCCTTTATTCCGCACGAAATGATGAACAAAAATTTTGAAAAAGAAAAGAAAAATAACTGATTAAAAACTAAATGGTCATTATTTAGTTTTTAATCACTTATTTTTCTTTTCTTTTTCAAAATTTTTGTTCATCATTTCGTGCGGAATAAAGGAGATTTCTTTCTTTCTTAATGTCGCTTACTAAAATTTTTTCCCGTTTCTGCCAAGCTATGTTAGGGCTGGACATTGGCTACCATGTATCTCTGGTCACATACACACACCATAGCAGAACAGAAAATACTGAAATACAAGTGTACCAAACCACATACAAGAGTCAAAGGGCATTGTCATGAGAAAAAAGCAATAAATTATTAGTGTCTACTACAAGTAAAGTGATCATTTTATTTATCAGCTGTTTATCAGTCATTAATATCACGAAGATTTTTACGACTGTGAGCTATTTTCGTTGGGCCTATCGTTTTTACGACATCAAGCTTTGCTTGGGACTTCGACCAGGTGGATTTTGAGTGTTAAAATACAAGTTTTTTTAACTTTAGAAGTCTATACGCGCCACAGTTAACAAACTTATAAACAAGCCAGATGATGCGAAAGGCTGCACCAGCCATATTCGCTCATATTCCCATGCACAAAACGTTTTGGGAACACATTCATTGTGCTTACAGCCAAGGAGTAGAATTCCCTGCCGGAGTCTGTGTTTTCTGATAGCTACAACCTGGGAGTCTTTAAATTAAGAGTGAATAGGTTAGTTCTAGGCAAGCGTACTCCATCTACGACCACATTATCGCTTACCATCAGGTGAGATAGAGGTCTAACGTGTGCCTACTAATGGTAAAAAAAACAAACAGCGGCTAATGTGCGCTTGATAGGTATATAATTTGTGACATTACTTTTTAGATAATCAGGTCCTCTAAAAGATACCGTGTGACAGACGGACAAACAAAAGCCAGTGCGTCCTTTGAAAACGGAACCCTAAGCATTGCATTATCTATGAATGTTTCATTTTATAATTCTCCAAAACAACAGTTGATAAATAAATCGTTTGAAACGTGTAACGATCGATCACCCTACTATCAAATTTTATAAAAGCTTAAAAATCATTGACAGCGCCATTAGCATTGATATGGCATCGCTGATTGGCTATAAAATAAACTCGCTAAGGGCATCTGTTACCGGTCCGTTACTTATGAATATTTATAAAGACTGTAGAAACACCGAAACGCCTCAGCGGTTACTGCTTAAGATTGTCTACGTCCTTCATGGTGCAGTTGTGAGGGCACTTGGGGCTCTCCAGCAAGTGGGTCAAGTTTTGGACAAGGGTTTTTTTTCATAATGATGATATCTCCTCCGGCTTTGGGCGGAGCAAAAGTGAGTGTCAGACTCTTATTAACTAAAACCCATCCGTGTTCCTCCTAATAAATAAAAAAATAATAATCTTTAATTCGGATAAGCAACATCCATGTGGGTTAGTAAACAAAAAGATAACTTATTCCTGTCAGTTAACTTATAATCTACTAGTGGACGTCACGCGGTTTCACCCGCGTAGTTCCCGTTCCCGTGGGAGTACTGGGATAATATATAGCCTATGTTACTCCCTGATAATGTAGCTATCCAATGCTAAAAGAATTTTACAAATCGGTCCAGTAGTTTCGGGGCCTATTCAATTCAAACAAACAAATCTTTCTTCTTTATAACATTAGTATAGAAGTATAGATTTAGAGACAAGGATGTTGTTCGAGATACAACATCCCCTAAAAAAGGAAAGTCGTACCTCCGATGGTAAATCGTCAATTGACTTCAGCTAGTCTATTCTGTAAGAAACTATTTCGATATCGAGCTTCACCTGATTGATCAAACTCACAAAGTGAGCTTTATTGCACACAACATAAAGGTCTTCATTTGAAACTCACCTCGAATTCTACTGTCGAGATACGAAAATGTTGTTAGAGAAAAGCACTACAGGATCCAGAGTAACCGCCGATTTCGACAATTCTGGCTCCGTAGTCAGAATTGTCGTAGCCGTCTACGACAGTCGAAAATTATTCTCAATGCACAAAACAATTATACTTATTCGTTGCCAGTTCGATGTTTCCGTTCTCCGTGATTTAGACAGTAGGTATATGATCATGTCCACTGTATGTTATTTTATGCACCAGAGCAGTTCAGGGTTCATAAGATTTAAAAATTAAAATTGCAGATTCTATGAGTCTGATAGAAAAAGCATTCGTTATATAAGTACAAACTTTATTACTTTATCAGTATTCATCAAGACCAATCTCAGTATTGTATTACTTTTAAAATATAAGTACTATGTCATATAATTTCCTATCTATATACATACATAACACTTTATTTAAAGGAAATCATAAGTGGATTTGTACTTATTGAAATGAAAAAAGCTACGAAAGGAAATACATAGTTTTACAGAAAAACCTACAAAATCCGTAAATTGTATTTTTAATTTATGGAAAAATGCCTCTGTGGTCGAGTGGTTTGGGCGTTTGCCTTGTGACCCGGTGGTCGTGGGTTCGATTCCCACGGGAAGCATACTTTGTAAAGTTGTTTCCAGTTTGGCTAGGACATTGCAGGCTTGAATCACCTGATTGTCTGATAAAAAGATAATTCCGTGCTTCGGAAGGTACGTATAAGCCGGTGGTCCCGGCGGCCAAATGGCGGTCGTCAAATATACCATGTCAGAAGCCCTTGAGACGGTTTAGAAACTCTGACACTAGGGTGTGTGGGGTCGTTAGACCTTACTGCCCACACGATAAGAAGAAAGAAACCTTTTCTCGTGGCTGGCACGGTCTACTCTCTAAGTCCGAAGTCCGTAGTTTCGGCCTTAGTTACGCGCGTTTTCTATTCTCGAGCCCGAACTAAGAATGAATGTCCCCACAAGAATGAATCGTGTTGTCATTCATTCTTAGTGGTAAGGTGATACGGAATAGAAAACGCCCGTAACTAAGGCCGAAATTAAGGACTTTTGTTATTAAACTTGTTTGACATGAACGAGCGTGGCAGTTGAGAGCTTGTCATGCTCACACAAATTTTAATGGTGGCGCGTCTGTTGGATCAGCTAGATGGTGCTGATACACGCGTCATGTTCATGAACGAACGCCGTCCTGCCACTGGCTTATTTTAATCTGTACATTTTGAATGTATACTAATCTATACATATAATAAAATCGTAGACTAACCGTGTCTGTACATTGAATATTTTTGCATGAAAATTACACAAAAAACTCAGGAAAAAGGTATAAAACACAAAAATGCAATTTTTGAAATTTTTGTCTGTTTGTCTGTTTATCTGTTTGTCTGTGCGTTTGTGGGAGCATCACGCATAAACCACAGATTGGATTGCAAATCTAAGTACTTAAAAATATTTAGTGATACCCCGAGCAAAACTTAGCGTTTATTTCATCAAAATCGACCCACAAAATCAAAAGATATTGAATTTTTAAGTTTAGGAAGAAACTTCCTAATGTATTCTGATGAGTCAGAGCGCCATCTATTGACAAAAAAATAAAATGCATGAAAGCATTCAAAATTGTTGAGTTATTTGTGAAACTTTTAATACGTGGAAAAATAAAAGTGATCATTTTTATACCTTTTCGTTATTTATTGTTACAATCGATCCACAAAATCAAAATATGTTGAATTTTTAGTTTAGTAAGAAACTTCCTAATGTATTCTGATCAGTCAGAGCGCCATCTATTGAGGAACCAAAAAATGCATGAAAGCATGAATGTTACACCAAAACACATTGATTGAGTTATTTGTGAAACTTTTAATACGTAGACGTAGCAAAATAAAAGTAAACATTTTAATACCTTATCGTTATTTATCGTTACACTTCTTTTTTAACGTCTTCCGCTGCCAAATATTTTGTCAGTTTACAAGGTCGATAGATGGCGTTGCACTGATGACGCGTTTTTCTGAACTGCGGTGTTAAGATTTTCCGCTGGAGAATGACCTCTCACGATTTTTGAACACAGTCGTGTTCGTAGGAATTTCGGTTTGGTCTCTGAAAGGTTTTAAACTGTTAGGGACCAAAATTGCTTAAATCTCCGAGTTGTGCTGGTTTCGTTTAAAGTGCATTTATCGTAGTTTTGCGATGTACTGGACGGTTCGACTTGCGGATCAGGCCTGTAGGGTCCCGTACCACAGGTGCTGTGCTGACGGGACCCTACTGCTAAGCCTCCGCGATTGATTCCGTTTAGAGCGCAGCAACGAACGGTTCGATTTGCTAATAATAATAAGGTATCGTACCAAAGGTGGTCCCGGTGACGGGAACGATCGATTTTGGGGGGCTACTCTCTAAGTCCGAAGTCCGTAGTTTCGGGCTTAGTTGCGGACGGGCGTATTCTACTCCGTATCACCTACAGACTTACGATTAGTCCCGAACCCGAACTAAGAATGAATGACAACACGATTTCACAGTAACTGTCAATTCGTGTTATCATTAGTTCTCAGTGGTTAGGTGATACGGAGTAGAATATTTTTTTTTTTCTTCTTAATATGTAAAACAAAGTCGGGTTTGTTCGAACACTTTTCTAACTAACTCGAGCGATTTTCATAGTTTTTGTGTTTTTGGATTAGTCCGGAATAGCATAATAAGAATTAAAATACAAAAAAAATGAGTATGTAGGTAGGAAGGGTAGGTAGGTAGGCAGGTAGGTAGGTAGGCAGGTAGGTAGGGTAGGTAGGTAGGGTAGGTAGGTAGGGTAGGTAGGTAGGGTAGGTGAGTGGAGTAGGTAAGTAGGTAGGTAGGTTAGGGTCGGTAGGTAGAGTAGCCAGTTGACGGGAGCGAAGCCGCGCGGGTCAGCTAGTAATATATAAAGCTGAAGAGTTTGTTTGTTTCCTTGAACACGCTAATCTCAGGAACTTACTGATCTGATTTGAAAAATTCTTTCAGTGCTAGATAGCCTTTTTATCGAGGAAGGCTATAGGCTATATATAATCGCTACGCTAAGACCAATAGGAGCGGAGCAGTAATGAAAATTGTGACGCAGACGAAGTTTCGCGGGTCAGCTAGTTGTTTAATATGCTTACTTGTTCTTTGCATTGTCCTCAGATATAGAAGCAATCAAAGATAATGTTACCGAGATTTTCGTAATACATCACATGATTTAAAAGAGTGTCCGTGGAGTTTCTTGCACGTTCTTCTCCAAAGAGATCTACGCTTTGGAACGTGCAAATAGCTTCATGTTTTTCACTGACCGCCTTTGACAATTCAAAAGATTCTGTAAATGTTTTATTTGAAATATATGCTTTAAGAGGACCCATACACCTACAATAATATTGCACAATGTTGATGATTGCACAATATGATTGATGAGCTCCGAAACCCACACGGTACAATTAAATTGAGACAATAAAATTGAACAAGCATTCTCGTCATAACTTTCTTCAGTGCACCATGTCTGATAAAGATTTGGCTGCAGCTATCGTGTGTTTAATTGTAGCGAAACGGCAAAAACGAAAACGCCGAATCTGAACTAAGGGCTGGTTGATGTAAAGGCCAATCTACAATAACGAACGCCTGTTAAAGGATTTAGAATTAACTGAATTGAAAGATTTCAAGAATTATATGAGAATGGATCCTTTCAAATTTAGGCAATTCAATTCAATTTCATCTTTATTTGCTTTAGGAAACATCTCTTGGTACTTGCTAAGCAACAAATCATAAGCCGTACTCTTTTTGTCCCGGTCATGGTACAATTTACTTTTAACATTCCACAAAGCAGGTAAATCACGATATAATTGAATGCACTCGATAATGAATTCTCGTTCCTTTTCTTTCGCTGAAATTTTTTGTGCCCTTTTCGCTGCAAAAATACACGCGTGCGTGCGCGACCGCTCCGAACTGTAGACTAAAAAAAAATATTGGGCAATATACCATACACAAGACACAATAAATAAATATTGTGCAATAAAATTTAAAAGTCCTCAATCTTTTGCTCAATCATTGCGCAATCTTCAATACTACCCCTATATGTTCAATAATATTGTGCAATCATCAACATTGCGCAATATTATTGAAGGTGTATGGGTCCTCTAAGTTTGAGTTTGTGATTGAAGGTGGAGTGAGCATGAAGCAAACCCTTCTAGTTTGTACGGATTGACAGCTCATTTCATGTTCACTTCACCTATGCTTACACGTGTGAGGTTTACAGAATCGCACTGCAGGTATAATCCTGGTGCACGGTGGACGGAGCTCCGGCAGGATCTCATGGCGGTATGGAGATAGCGACTGTCGCAACCCAGCGCTGGGCACGCCACAATCGAGGCGATAAGTCCCCTCCCCGGCCACCGTAGGCGCGGGCCTGGGGACGGCGAGCGTTGGGTGGCTCGCTGTCCGATCAGAACCAGACCCGGGTCGACGGTGCGTTGTGTTTCCACACGCGCCTTAAAAAGATGTCAGCAAAGAAGGGGTCCGCTAGGGCCAGTGCCTGCCAGGACTGCGGAATTTGTTCGAAAGAGTTACCGCGGCCCTGGAACGCAAAGGGCACTAGGAGGAACACGGATGGGTTTTAGTCAGTAAAAGTCTGACACACCCTCCTGCTTCGCCCAGAGCGGGAGGAACCAATTGATGATTTCTCATAAGGATAATCCCGGTACGCCAATTACGTTGAAATATATAGTACAGGTCGGTCACGTCTCAGCCGTAGATTAGGCTCGGCCATTATACCGGATCGTCTTAATTCTTCTATTAATAGCTGGTACGTGATGGGATTAATTATAGTTTTTAGTGAATATTTGAAGGAGTTGTTAAAGAAACCGGTCGTTGGCGTAGGAGTTCGGTCGTCTCCTGCCGTATCCATTGTGAAGATACTAAAAAAAGTTACCTAATGATAACGGTAAAAGTCGTTATTGCAAAAAAGTTACTATAACAACGACTTCCGAAATTAGGGTTATTTTATATTTTGTAGTGTTTTTTTTGGAAGTCGATTATATTTTTTTGTAAAAAAGTTTTTTATTTTTCATTTTTAAGTGGTGATGCTTAGACGACGTCTTCGTCTACGCAAAAATTGAAATAAGCAAAAACGCTCTTAAAATAAAACTTTTGAGCCAAACTGAATTACATTTTTACGGGACCAAATGGTAAGTATGCCATCGAACTAAAAAAGAATCACATGAATCGGATCATGGGGGCTACTCTCTAAGCCCGAATTCCGTAGTTCCGGGCTTAGTTGCGGGCGTGTGACATTACCCGCCGAATTGAGAACCTCCTCCTTTTTTGTTTGGAAGCCGGTTAGAAATGGTGGTCTACAGTACGTCTACCGTGAGATTTATCAATCTAAACTCGCTAGCGACTGTGGTTAAAAAAATGTATGAAAACTGTTAAAAAACAAGTTTCTAATTTATTTGTTTAAGTTGTTAACTAACAAGTAAGCAAGTTGCAAGTAAAACTTTAGTGAACAACTAAAAAAATAAGTAAGAAACTTGTTTTTTTTTTAAGTTTTACACATTTTTTAAACTACAGTCGCTAGACCGCTAAACCAATCTATACTCGATTGGTTTTACTCATGGTAGACGTACAGTTGTCGATGAAAAAGTACATTCAGTTACCACAGTGAAATTATTTATTATTTATTTATTCATTCATTAATTATTATTATAACACCCTAACAGACACATCCAATGCGATGTTATAACGTACATATAAAACGTTACAAGACATTACAATACAACAATAATTGTTTAAACGGTCAGACCTCTTTCAATTAAACTTTGCGCTACTTGAAAAAATCTCGGCAGGTTTTGGCAAAATATGTCTTCCGATAACGTTATACCATTTATCAAACGTATGGCTCGTGTCATAGGGGTAAACTTAAGCAAATTAGTCCTTGCCAACGGTACTTCTAACAGTGCGGGGCGACGGCGCGCGCCCACGTACCCGTCTGGCGCGCGCAGCCGCAGCGCCTCCAGCACCTCTGGGTGGTCCAGCAAACCTAGCAGTACGCTAGCTACATACTTGACTAGCGCCACGTCTCTTCTAACTGCCAGTCTGGTATATCCGACCATGCCCAGGACGAACAGACTCGGGTACATGAGAGGATAAAAAGGATAAACCCCATATTCCTTCAAGTACAGAAACCTCGCAAACTTGTTTTGATTTTTTTCCAACATGAGGCTGTACTTTCCCTCATGAGGATTCCAAATAATGGCACTGGTTTCCAGATGACTCCGTACCAGTGCATTATACAAAACTTTCACAGCCGCCGTATCGCTAAAATCCTTACAGAGTTACTTGAGACAATTCAAGATGAATCCGAGATTTCTGAAAGCCCTGCCGCACACCTCAACTATATGTTTGCGGAACGTCAACTCTGGTACCATCTGCACGCCCAGGTCCTGCACCTGTGCGACGCGCGGCGTTACCTCCGTGTCCATTAAGTACTGATGCTGTAATGGAGCACGTGCACGGCTGTAACTCATCACACAGCATTTCTTAAAATTAAAATTAAGTTTATTACATATGCTCCATTGGACTACATTATTAATGTCTGACTGAAGCCGATTATAATCTGACTCATCCTTAACAGCTAAAAATAACTTTAAGTCATCAGCAAACAGCAGACATTTCGCCTCTTTGACTACTGTTGGCAGATCGTTGACAACCAATATAAATTCCAATGGCCCGATATTACTCCCTTGACTCACCCCCGAGAACGTGTAGTAAGGGTTGGAGTCATGTCCTGCATACTCGACGTACTGACGGCGTCCGCCAAGGTAACTAGCAAAGAATTTAAGCAAGTGCGGCGTGAACCCCACAGCAGCGTACGAAACACAAACATTTTGATCTTGATCATCACATCAAAATGATAATTTTTACATAGCGTTTGGCAGAAAGTAAGAACCCCTTGTGTTTATGAATCCTTTTGCTTCGTCCGCATTTATACACCCGTTCATTTAGACACCCCGGTTGTAAGTAAAATGCACATTTTAGTTGAAATGTAGAAGAATAAAATACTAGGAAGTGGTGGCGAACGGTCGTTTCGGGGACTATCTTTTGTCATTTTAGACGTTCTAAAAGTCGGCTTCCAGTCAAACCAAATTTAGCTGAATACCAGTATTTTACGTGGAGCGGCTGCCTACCAAACCTCCACAACCCATTAACTGGGTAACACGGTACTTCATGGCAAGACTGGAGTCTAATTTACTGGCTTCTCACTATCCGTAACGACTACCAAAGATCTACAAATGATAGCCGGGACCAACGGCTTAACGTGCTTTCCGACTTAACCTTGAAGATCGACGCGTGCCGCTGTTATTGTCTAGCCACGAGCTCCTCAACGACTTTCTAAAAGTGCTGACACAAAATTTACATAACATCCTTTCCATTGTTCCAGAAATAGTGGAAGAGCAGCAATGTCACTCGAGCGAGTTCCGCCTCACCTGCCGAGAGCTGGACTCGCACATCGCCGTGCTAGAGGCCTGGTACACCTCCGCAGAAGACTACCAGCTCAACACCACCCACGAGAGCCTCCGAATTAAAACCGAGAACGATTCCGAGCTCAACCGAGTTTACGTGTATTCTAGTCCAAAACACAACGGGGTTTACACACCCTCAAACCATTCCATGTTAGAGAACACCTCAAATGTTAATTTAACCTACGATTTTAATGATCTTCTTAATGACACCTTGTTCTTCAATGATACCGTGGATGTGTCAGTGGATTTCGTGAATGTGTCTGGTTGTGGTGTGCCGACGTTCTCGAGGAGTTACGCTAGCTGGCGGGAAGGGGATAAGAGGAGACGGCTGCAGTCAAGGGCGAGCTCTGTCAATCTGAGGGCGCCTGTTAGTTACCGGTGAGTCGATATTGAATATCTTCTTCTTGAATTTAAAATGTTTCTTCGTTCGTATTTTATGCGCGGCCTTGCTGTTTATCCGATTGCGATAACACTTTGTCAACTTATTGCTTTTATTTCCGCGAAGGTTACAGGATAGTGCAACTGTGGCACAACGTACCGGGTATCAGCTAGTGGTAATAAAACATTTCGTGATACACTCGGTTGGGACGAAGTTCCCATCGCTACAGCTGAGAGTGTAAAGTACTAGTAAACACTTTTTCTCGACGTTCGAAGTCTAGGTATTTTTCGGCCTAGCTTTTATTCGCAAAGTGACTTCAGGAATTTTGTTCTAAAACTAAGACACAATTTAAAATATCTTTAGCAGTGTTGCGTCTGGTAACATACCTTAATGGTCAATTTAATAACAGTCTTCGAAAGAAGATATTCTGATGTCAATCAAATAACAAATCTACTTAACTCTGGCCTCAGGGCTAATGGTTCAATCAAGGGTGATTTGGAATACGGTTCCCAAATTTTCGATCTGCGTTCAAATTGTGTCGTCCGTTTTGAGTCACATTTGAATGTAATGTTGAGAATTCATTTTATTTGGACCCGATTGATACGGTCGCGACCTCTGGAAATAAAGTTTTGTCAAGTTTATTATTCAGGTTTTTGACCAACATGTCTACTATTACTTTTGTCAGATTAAGCAGACTCTGCAGTCTTTACTATTACTACAAAATAAATGCTTAACGTAACTTAGGTTAGACAGCAGCGATTGAATCGCTATGCCTAGCCTAGGTTCGCGTGATATGGAACGATATGGTTACCTACATATTACCGCACAATAAACTCGTTGAGTTACGCGAACCGCTAACAAGAACTCTATTTGCGCTTTATAGAGCTCTTGTTTTTTCTATCCATGAGAATAAAGCTGATTAGCTTGACAAGTAACAGGGAAATATTGGTGCTTTGTATTGATGTCCCTACAACTTACGAAATAAACAAAGTAATAAATGGTTCCTGTTTGTACACGTAGGTAGTCAATAAAAAATACTAGGTACATATCTATGTGCCTATAAATTGACCAAAAGTAGGGATGTCCTGGATATGAATTTTCGGATGTGGATACAGATATAGATATAAAATAATATTATACCATTTTTAGATACGACTTAGAAAACAATTCGGATTATTCGTTAGTTCCGGTTACGGATATTAGATTTTAGACTGAGGAAGGCTACATGGGAACGGGAAAAAACGGGATATGCGCGTACCAAGTGGCGAGCAAAAGCTAGTGCAAAATAAAGTACGTTAGCAGTATCAATCGTTTAGACTTTCCTACTTCGTGTGACGAAATCGGGTAACTTTACGTACATGTATGTTAGGAGATATTATGTAAAAACCTTGTGATATTGAAAATTTTGTAGAGCGTAAAGGTTTTATAATTATGATCAAATCTAAAAATACTATCGAAAGAGTTAAGGGCGCTATAACAAAATCGAGCGCTTGGCCCAGACTAAAGCTACATACCGCGTTTCCCGAGATTTATAGTGATTGTAGCGCTGTATACAACAATAAATTGTACATTTAAACTAGACATTTTTTTTTCAAGCAAGGTATCATACCAACCTTAGTTGATAGTAACTTTTTGTTTGAATTTGGATAATATTTTCATAGAAAAAAATATAACCAAAAAATTGCGATTGCCAGCAACATGTTGACAGCAACCTTGATACAACTTTGTTGCTAAACAAATGTTTGCCATGAATACGAAGCTTTAGACAACACGTTCGTAATTTCGTTCCGGCTGTCATTTGTAGAACTCTGTCAGTTTTTCCAAGCAGTTCTGCTAAATGGCACCGTGTTACTTAATTGTGCAGCCCAGATAGGCAGTCACTCCATATAAAATACTGGTATTTAGCCGCATCAGGGGGGCTACTCTCGAAGTCCGCTCATTTCCAAAAAAAATGTAATAGCCCTCTTAAAAGTAAACAAATTATCCAATTTGGTATATAGATGTTAGAGTCGGTCGCCATCTTTGATACGTTAGCGTGTTGCTACTATTAAATTATCCAATTACGTAGTTGTGAATGTTAAGACACCAATTTATTTGTAGAAGATGTAATTTGATGGATGTCTAACATGTGTGTAATTAGTTTAAGCTGGTCGGAATATTAAGATTTATTTCGTCAACATGCGTTAGTTAGGATTATTTTGAAGTTGAAATAGGCAAAAGATTGAAGTTTATATTTTCTTTTTGTGATTTTTGCTTGCTAAGATATTGATATCTAATTAAAAAAAACAGTACCTACCTTTTGTGCCCTTCATGTACGTAGTACCTATATAAATGAATAAACGGTTCTATCTAGCAGTTTTTTTAGAAATAAGCATTAACGCATTCCAAACAAACCCAATTGAGCTATAATAAAAATAATAAAATTTATTTATTAGGGCACTAAGTCCCAATAGTATAATTAAATTAAAAATACAAAATATAAAAACACAAAATTACCAAAAAAAAGAAATTAAAAAATGAAACTATTTAATATTTTTGCAAGTTATATTACGGAATCCTCTGTGCGCGAGTTTGACTCGTTACGTTTCGATTTTCATAATTTCTGTCATTTTTAGGGTTTCGTATCCAAAAGGTAACCAACGGAACCCTATTACTAAGCCGCCGCTGTCCGTCCGTCCGTCCTTCCGTGTGTCTGTCTGTCAGCGGGCTATATCTCATGAACCGTAATAGCTCAACAGTTGAAATTTTCACAGATTGTGTATTTATGTTGCTGCTATAACAACAAATAATAAAAATACGATGGTACGGAACCCTCCTTGCGTGTTTCCGACTCGCACTTGGCTGGTTCTTTTCATTTTTTTTATTTGTAAATGTATTGCGTGTCTCGTGCTAAATAAATATATATTTTTTCTTTGTATTTATTTTCTTTGCCTATACTATTTCTTCACAAAGATCGACGGCCCCTTTAATAGCCGTTCTTCGAAAGACTATAATTCCCTGATAGGCTGTACGTGTCAGGCCTCCCATATGGATATGTGTATTTTATTATTTATGCAGAGCACAGAAGTACACACACGCAACGATGTCAATGATACCTTTCCCATGGGAATGCCCTATGGAACCGACTTTGTATTGTTATGTTACTAATTAACAGCCTTTTAGAATAACAATTGATGTAGCAATGGTTTTTAGTTTAACTATAGTATAAACACAGTGTAATTTTAGTTGTCATACAAAGCCCACTAAATGTACTCGACATAAACTACTTCTAGGCGCGACTTTTTTTTTTAATAATGCATTAAGGTAATCAATATTATGTAAAATTCTTTCGTTACTGACTGATTGAGTGACTGACAGACAACACACAGCTGAAATTTGGTATGTAACTTCCCTGCACTCCGTAGGGGAGCACTCAGAGTGGATTTCCCGAAATTCCTACAGAAACGGGAAAAAACGGTATATGCGCGTACGAAGTCGCGGGCGAAAGCTAATCTATACTAATATATAAAGCTGAAGAGTTTGTTTGTTTGTTTGCTTGAACGCGCTAATCTCGAGAACTACTGGTCCGATTTGAAAAATTCTTTCAGTGTTAGATAGCCTATTTATCGAGGAAGGCTATAGGCTATATATCATCACGCTAAGACCAATAGGAGCGGAGCAGTAATGAAAATTGTGACGCAGACGAAGTTGCGCGGGTCAGCTAGTGGTACAATAAAATAAGTAATGCATTACAACTGTGAAACAACTTGTTAATAATATTTACGGAGGCGATTATCAAAACGTCAAAAATGTACCCATACATTTTGCCTTTGGGATTGACAAACGTTGTTGAAATGTCACGTGATCAATTCCTTACATTTTGGCATTTCGACATTTGCTGATAGAAAGGCACTAACTATGTTTAGAGTCTCACGCAGAGTTATCACCTTGTATTTTAGTATTTTTTTTCAATTAAGGCGGACCTACCTGAGATTAGCTGATTTTAAAATGAGAATCACGTCTAAACGGCTAGTCGTAATTATTTCGAAAAAATAATTTTTGTAATAGACTATTTTTTTAATAATTTGGTACATGAAAATTGAGTTTTATTCGTTCAACATAGTGTAATTAATTTGTAAATTTATGTCTAACACGGACATAAACACGACAGTCGAACCAAAACCGCCGGCCGTATTTTAATGGATTTTTAACTATCTCAAAGACAACATAATTATCTACGTTTTGTATATCAAAATGTAGATAATTATACGGTTATTTTTTAACCCTTAGAATTATAAGGTAAGTACAAAAAACGACTGAATTTTGGGTCGCGTGCATGAGTTTTGCAGGATATTAGATTACAGAATACATTTCATTTTGTATAGGTACTTGATAGACTTTTTTTTGAATTATGTTCACCCACTCTATATAAAACAACGCAGTTTTTTATTCAACTAGACTCGGTCTATACTTTTGAGCTTGTTAATTTATAAAAACTAAAAGTATATCTTATTTGAATGTAGCAATCCTGTAAGTCGTGTTTATTTTTACCTGTAAAACTCTGTTTTATGCAGTTCCACAACTGTTGCGGTTCGTCAGTTTATTTACTTGCGATGTTAAAATAAGCTGTTCGTTATGTTGTGATTTCGTGTTTTAAAATTATCCATGTTTCTATTATGGGAGTTGAGGAAAGTGGGGCAAATGCTTCGTTCTTATGGTTCCGAACGTTGGTATAAAAAATCGGACAAGTGCGAGACGGACTCGCCCACCGAGGGTTCCGTACTTTGTAGGTTCATATTACTTTAAATGAAGACTATATTTTTTTGTGATTTAATTACAAATGTAGAGTTTTCAGACTTTTCCCTATACTTGTAGTATAAGACGACATTACTTGCCAAAATTCATAGTTCTAGGTCAACGGAAACTGCCCTATACATTTTGATTCCCTTGAGTGTCGTGTTTTTTTTTTTTTTTTTTAAGAAAACCTTGCCCCACTCTAGGAATTTCTCCTGTATCGTGGGTGCGTTCACAAACATACAAACTCACATACACAAACAGCCAGATCCGGAACAACTATCTGTAGGCCATACAAATATTTTTTCCGTGCGGAAATCGAACCCGCGACACGCAGTGCAGCAGCCGATCGCTCAATCACTGCGCCAACCGTGTCGTCAAAAACAAACATAAACGCGGCATAAACGGCCTTATCTTTTTTAGCGTTAACTTACAAGTTTAATTTTTTCACAGCTTCAAGAGACTGTAGACCTGAGTAAATGGTTTTAATTTTAACTCGACACTCCAAAGTGCGTTGCTCCTCCACGCGTTGCCGAGATAAAGGCTCTGGACAGACAGACGGACGGACGGAAGGACAACAAAGTGATCCTATAAGGGTTCCATTTTTTCCTTTTGGGATACGGAACCCGCATTATTAATTTATTATAAAAAAACACATATTTAAAAAAAGTAACAGAACCAAATTATTTTCGTTTGTATTGCAAAGCAGTAGATATATTTTTTTAGACTTGTTAAAAAATGAAGGAGTAAAATAGTTTCATCTCAACGATTTGGAGGTGATTTGGTGATTATTTTTCTTATAATGTGATACCGATACATAAATTCTGGCTAAAATAAATTACGTATCATATCATGTAGATTACTACCTATTTTTTTCAGATGTAATTTCTCAGTAATTGCCGACGAAAAGTTGCTTCATCTGCAAGCTGTTTTTAAGCATTTCTCGAGAGAGCAGCCTTAAACGCGACTCTTTTAATATTGAAAAAATACCAAATAAGTTGAAATTTGGTACACATATAAACGTTTATATTCCCTTATTTCATCCGTGTTTGTTCACGAACGTGTGAACAAACACGGATGAGTAACGTAAGTAAACATTTTTTTTTGTTTAATTTTGAGAGGACAAACTATAACTACTACTAGGTACTACTGCTACTTATATAACTATAAGATCATACAAATCATATTTTCTAGATCTAATTACTTAATATTAGCTGTTCGAACTTCAATTGTAATTTAAATCAATCGTCGAGCATCAACAAATAGAATAGTCGAGCATTTGGAATGCACATTAATTTTAACGTCTATACATTCAAGATTAAACTTTAACCCAAGGTGCTAAAGTTTAAAGTTAACTGTTATATTTAGGGTCTGTCTGTAGGTACATATGGATGGGTGTTAGACAATTGATGCGTCTCTAAATGGTGACTTGGAGTCAAGGGTTATCAGTTATTGAGGGCGCGATAACCGATAACGCAAGGTAATTGATCTTGGTTACTGCTCACGTGCCAACCCTATTACGTACTTACCTACTTGCTTTTGTATTATTATACAGTAGGTATTACGGCTCTTTTAGTATACATACTTTATTTATTTATTTATTTGGTAACTCAACAGCTTATAATATATTTTACATGAAATTATAAATATTCATCTCACTATCAATGAGCAGCCCAGTGCAGTTTCGTCAAAGTTACCACTGATACCAGCATCCTCCATAAAGTCCGCACACACTGCTCAGTGACAGCGAGATGATGACAACCATCTCTTAAGCCAATTACAGAGCTACACGGCACCGGCAAAACTAGATTAGCTCAAAAGTGGCGAAACAAAAAAAAAAAAAAAGAATAAAACAAAAATTATACAAGTGCACGTATCAGCAACAATGCGATTGTGGATCACATTAAATAGACATTAAAATAGACTTAAGCAAAATCAAATACAAATTGAATTTTGAAAGGTCTAACAGCGTGATTTTCCGTGTGAATGAGTTGAGTTATGGCACAATACTAAACAAAATCTGCTTGATTTGTCTCCGGTATGATTGCTTTGACAAATGAAATATATACACATCAGTTGCGTTTCGGTAAGCGACGATTGTCTGTAACGAGTAGTAGAAACAGTGGCGTAGAAGCGTGGGTGACACCAGGGGCGGACATTTCCCATCAGGAAATACCCATTAACACTTGGCCCGCCCCGGAAATCAAATCCTGGACCTCATCTTCAGCAGTAGCGCTGGCGCTCATTATACCAAAGAAGCAATAAAATGAAGTTTTATTAATAAAATGAATGACATTGCCGATATTTCCTGCCTTTAACAGCGACATCTACATTCTCGTCGGCTTCTACAGACTTTTTAATCCTGGATTCCTGATTTGATGACCACTTAATGACACGTTCCACATTTTATGGCCATTCTAAAATTAGTAGGATCTACAAGTATTTTGTCGCTAAGATCTGAGGTGTTGACATAAATTTTTACAAAGAAAATATAAAGCTGCAATAAAAAGGAGAATATGCGGGGTTGTGAATACTTTTCCGTTGTAAGTTAACTCATAAATTGTAGTTGTAATGCTTAAGATCCCGACTTAAGTAACGTTGAGAGTCGTATGTTTTAAACATAGTCTGGAATTTTTGTAATTAGTTTTTCTGTTGCGGAATTCTCAGTATTTGTGTTCTCTTAGTAATTGTAACCTTTCTTTATCTGTTTGTGTGTTAACCTAATACTCTGTTTCGCATACCTAGAAAAGTCACCAAAATCTAAGAAGTCTGATTTGACAGCTGAGTAGAGAGGGATAGAAGATTGCTTTTGCCACTAAGTGCGAAGAGATTTATTTTTATGTCTCTTTCGTACTTACTAGTGAAGCAATGTTGTATCCTGCTGTTGAAACGGGCTTTTTATTTTTTGACAACTATAGTACTAGTATGGTGAAAAATCTTATAACTTCTTCCGATAGATTTCCAAAAAAACATTGGTCCCGTATTTTTTCTTTTTCACGTTAACCGTTTTCGCTGAAAGAATGACACTTTGTCTAGATTTCAAGGTAGATATACAATTAATTTATTCTATTCAATCAATTTGAAACAAACTAAAGTGGCAGTGGGCAGGGCACATTGCTCGCAGAACAGATGGTCGATGGAGCCAAAAAGTTCTGCAGTGGGGACCGCGTACCGGAAGACTCAACGTTGGAAGGCCTCCCCACAAGGTGGACCGATGACCTGGTGAAGGTCGCGGGTAGCCGATGGATGCGAGACGCACAGGACCGGTTGTTGTGGCGACACTTGGGGGAGGCCTATGTCCAGCAGTGGACGTCTTTCGGCTGATATGATGATGAATTTGAGTTTAGCAGTTTATCACACCTCTGAATAAATTAAATAAAATCTCGATATTAACAATCAGTCTCGTTAACAATAGAAGATTTTATAAGACAGGATGAGATTGGTATGAACAATCCTCTATCAAAACTAAGAAACTAAATTTCTACTTTCCGAAATGTTACTAGATTAGCCAAGTTTTGTCTTAGTCTTTCTAGTTTGTGATTGTTAGTTTTAAATGGCTTTAAGAAGTCAAGAACTAAATCTAGGATTTAATAAAGGTACCTTTTTTAAGGATGGGCAATCATTAAATGACTCCTGTAGTGCTATTCTGTAACAACATTTTCGTATCTCGACAGTGAAATCCGAGGTGAGTTTCAAATTAAGACCTTTATGTTGTGTGCAATAAAGCTCATTTTGTGAGTTTTGTCACTCAGGTGAAGATCGATATCGAAATCGTTATTTACAGAATAGACTAGCTGCTCTTGGCGGTGCTGAGTAAAAACCCATCCGTGTTCTTCTAATGCCTTAATGCCTGAGAGGTTAAGGTACCTACGTCAATTACTTTATGTCTAGATGTCGTCCAATTACTACTCTTTATAAATTCAGTTTTGATTTTTTTTTAATGTGAAAGATATCCTTTACTCACTTAATAGAAGACCATGAAACGAGTGCGTGGAAAACGAGTCAATGTCAAAATCAAATAATTTAGTTCAATAACACAATTAAAAGCACTTTTGAAAAAAAAAAAGATTCTAGTTGCTCATTCGCAATGGTAAAATCTATACATACATAAGCGGTGCACACTGTGTAACTTGCATACAGTATACCTATCTGTAATGGTGGGTCAACACGATACATACATTTGTATGTATCTCTGCAGATACAGACAATACACAGACACAGACAGGTCAGGTACAGACTATGAAGACTGAATAAAAATATTTCGCCAGAATGTTTGAGCAGAAAATTCATTAATGTCGTTTTTTCAAAACCTGCAGTTTTGGATCCCATAAACACTCTGATAAAGACTCATAGTGGGTCCACACGGTCCTTTCGTCTGTGTAGACCATGAATTCTGAATAGAAAAATTCTCTGTTTTGTTTCATTGCTCTGTTGCACTGAGAAAATTCTATAGAAGTTTATGGAATTCTGTATCGTGTGGTGTGGACCCATCATAAAGCTTAAAAACTCACACTGCATGTACGGAACTATTGTTCTTTCTTTCTCTGAAATCCAAACTGACCTTGTAAAGCCCAATCCCGTAATCTCACCTAAAATAAACAACGTCTTTCAACTAATTCTCTCTTAAATCTCTTGTGGTTTTACGGTAGAAGTAGGTAGTACTAACAAATGTATTAGAGCCAAGATAAGCTTGAAGATAAAATATCTAGGTTTATTTCATTTAAAATATTTGTTCTGTATCCACAATAATGTCTGAGGAATGGGTAGGTAAATGAAAAGAAGTTCAATCCTACAATTTTAGCAGACTGTACGATGCCGCTTTCGGTAAAATATTGGTATTCAGCTGAATTCGGTTTGACTGGAAGCCGACCGCAATAAATGTATTTCGAAAAAGGCAAGGCGGGTGATGATTATACGTTGCCACTTTTTTCGATAAATCCTCTTCATCCAACAATGTTTAGCCAGCGTGAAGAAAGTCTAAGACGAACATCAATGGGTCCATTATAATAAAATTAGATCGCAGATCGCCTAATCACTGCCAAGAGCCACATCTCAACGGAATCATCTAAACTATTTGACATCGACTTTTTGGGTAATCTAACGACTGCCAACTGTTTTATGAGCTTTCCGAGGCACGGGGATGTCACACCACCATCATTATCATCATAATATCAGACGAAAGACGTCCAGTGCTGGACATAGGCCTTCCCCACAGGAGGGGGGGGGTTGCCATAATCGCCTAGTTTGGCAGGCGGATTGGCGATCGCAGTGTATGGTGTTGCGTTTTACAGAGAACGCTGCTGACCATTCTCTGGTGAGTCCCTTAGTCCTCACACCACCAAACCAAGCAATTTTTTTACTGCATTATTGGTCATAGCCCGAAGGATCGCTAAACTAAAGCGACAATGGGCAGGGCACATTGCTCGCAGAACAGATGGTCGATGGGGCCGAAAAGTTCTGGAGTGGCGACCGCGTACCGGAAGACGTCACGTTGGAAGGCCTCCAACAAGGTGGACCGATTACCTGGTGAAGGTCGCGGTTAGCCGATGGATGCGAGACGCACAGGACCGGTCGTTGTGGCAACGCTTGGGGGAGGCCTATGTCCAGCAGTGGACGTCTTTCGGCTGATATGATGATGATGATGATGATTATTGATCAGATAATCTGCCTAGTCTTTTCCCAACTATATTGGGGTCAGCTTCCAGTCGAACCACATGCAGCTAAATACCGGTATTTTACATGGAGGGACCGTCTATCTGGTCTCAACAACTCATTTACGGCGTAAGTACCTAACATATGTATTACACCTGGGCAACTGAGGCTACTGACCTAAGACTGGTGTCAGATTTTCTGACTTCTGTCTCTCTGTAACGAGACTGTCAGCAAAGATATTTGAATTGCATTGGTACCAACGGCTTAACGTGTTTTCCAAAGCGCGGAGGAGTCTCGGTATGTAATGGACCCATCTACGGACCTTGGCAAGCGTTGCTTAACCTCAAAGAACGACTCGTGCTGCTGTTATTATTAAGGCACAAGCTGTTTACAAGAATCAGCTTATACGCTGTAAATGCGAAAAAAAAAATCCACTCCCCCATACATTTATGTGCGCACAACTCGACAAAATGTACTGAACAGCTGATTTTTTTTTCGCTATTTCTGGATTGGTGCCATAGTAAAAGTTGTTCATAATGATGAGTACAATGACCCCTTAAGAGGTATTACGTTTATTCTGTTACAGGTTGTATAAACAGGCTACTCCACTTTTATTAATGATCTTTCCACGGTTACGGACGAAATATCTCTATAATTATTTACACATTACTCCCATTTAATTAGGACGCAGATGCACAAATAAAAGAGAACTAACATACACATACAACTAAAAAAAATCTCCATACACTGATGCGTAACTCATCAGCAGTGGAGTACAGGTAAATTATATTATTTATAGGTCACGATATTTTGATAGTTCCGGTTCTACTGTGTTGCTTTTGATGTTATTTATAGAGAAGTAATTGATTCAGATGTAGTGGTGATAGTGAAGTCAATACTGAGTGTAAGTATGTTAAATATTAGGGTTCCATACCTCAGTCTGGAAAAACGAAATCCTTATACGATTATTTTTTTGTTCGTCAGTCCGTCTGTCAATACCCTTTTTCTCAGGTACGCGTGTATCAATCTGAAATATCAAAGTCTCAGGCCTGCCAGCCCCTGGAGTAGTGAAAAATTTTTAAGTCCACTCAATCTAAAGGGCCATTTATGGTCCGTTTATGGTGCATGTTTCCACACTTCCAAAACCTATAGGGAACTTCCCGTTGACATAGAGTCATGAAATTTGGCAAGAAGATAGATCTTACAGTTACAAGTACAGGAATAAACCTGAAAATTGGGAGTTTGTAGTCTTATGATAAAAAAAAAAAAAAAATTGCGATAACAAACTTATATTTTCGGTTGAAAAATTGATCGTGACGTGCATTGATTGGTTGTTCTTCAATCTTACCATTTTTATTTCATAATTTCCGTAGGTAATGCATACTTAGAATAAAACAAGAGTCGATCGGAACCCTCGGTGCGCGAGTGTGACTCACACTTGTCCTGTTTTTAGGGTTCCGTACCCTATGGGTAACCAACGGAACCCTATTACTAAGTTTCCGCTGTCCGTCCGTCCGTCCGTCTGTATGACAGCGGGATGTATCTCAAGAACCATAATAGGTAGACAGTTGAAATTTTCATTGAGTGTGCATTTCTATTGCCGCTATAACAAAAAACTGGCCAAGTGCGAGTCGGACTCGCATGCATAGGGTTCCGAACCAATTTCATTTTTTTAACGTGTATGTTTAACACTATAGACTTCTTATAGGTTTTCCTGAAATCTATAGGTAAATATCTATTATCTCCATTTTTTTTCTAAGTTTTAGGCTCAGTAGTTTCGCAGATAATGGGGAATGGTCATTTTTCGTCTAATTTCTTGAATAACTTCAAAACCATTTATTTTATAATGTTGGTTGTTGATGATTTACGTAGTTTTGCTGCGTTGAAATGCCTAGTTTTATGTGACAGTTCAGCGGGCTTAATTCGAGTATATACACGATGCCATTTTAGCCGTCTTACAAAGGCGGCTCACTTAAAGTACCCGAGATAAACTACCTCTAGACGCGATTTTTTAATAATTCATAAAGATGAAAAGTAAAATAAAAATAAATAATGCATTAGAATTATGAAACGCCCTGTTAATAATGTTTTCATATCAAAATAATGTAGCCGTTCCATTTCGCGCCGTTCTTAGAACAGAAGACTCGGACTGCGCTCGCGGCTATATATTTAAACTACGTCATGCGTCATGATAATGAATATTTTTTTAAATAGAATAGAATACTCTTTATTACGTACACCATATAAGTTACAGAAAAAAATAGATGAAGAAAACATTACATAGGGTGACACAATGGGCGGCCTTATCGCTAAAAGCGATCTTTTAAAGACAACCTTTGGATGGATTTTAAAGAGAGGAGTGACAGTACTGCAGGTAGTCTTAGGTGTACTATTTATATATACAATAATTACATATAAGATAAATACATATAAACAATATAGCAGAGAACCCAAGTAAAGTTTACCATAGTTTTAAAAGCAGACAAAGACTGAGCACGCCTTACCGACACCGGCAAGGCATTCCATAACCGCACCGCCTGAATTGTAAAAGATTTGTCATAGAAGCTGGTGGAATGCATCGGCATCTCTAGTCTCAAGTTTTTAAATAATTCAAATGTTAATAAATATATTTTTTTAAATGAATGTGTAGTAGTCATTGGATAGATCAAGTGGGCTGCGGCGTGTAAGACCACTAAAATTGTGTCGTGTATACGTACTTGATCGCATTTGCATTGCGGCACTTATAAGAAAAGGTATGCGAAGCTAGTACTATTTTTGTGTGTTTTTGAATACCCCATCACTTTTCTTGTTTTCCCAACTCTGGACGTGTTTATAGCATTTTTATCGAACAAACACATTAAATCGATATACTTGTGTACCATTTATCTTGTTGCATATTTCCAGATGTTTGTTTATGATTCTTTAGCCAGAATCGACTCGTAGAGTATTGAGTATTATAAATTACTAGTGGACGTCATGCGGTTTCACCCGCGTGGTTCCCGTTCCCGTGGGAGTACGGAGATAATATATAGCCTATGATACTCCCTGATAATGTAGCTATCCAATGCTAAAAGAATTTTTCAAATCGGTCCAGGAGTTTCGGAGCCTATTCAATTCAAACAAACAAACAAATATTTCTTCTTTATAATATTAGTATAGATATAGAAGTATAGATTTATCCACGCGTTTTGCACCAACATCATGGTTCTATAAATCAGCGCAAGCTCTAATCGGGAGCAAGATAGGTAGCTACGTATACACGCGCGTAGGATATAGAATAGCGGTAGTTATGTACCAGGAGGCACACTACTACCGCCATCCTATATAACCCTGAAAAGGCGACATAAAAATAATTTTAGGTCGCCTTTACAGGGCTCCGTACCAAAATGATAAAAAGGAACCCTTGTGTGACTAAGTCTGTCCGTCTGTCACAGCTGGATATCTCAAGAACTACTAATGCTATCAACTTGAAATTGGAACAGTTTTAGATGACGTTTGCTCAACAATTTTTTATCTGTTTTTTTTTTATACTTTGCCCCACACTAGGAATTTCTCCTGTATCGTGGGTGCGTTTACAAACATAAAATTTCACATACATAAACAGCCAGACCCGGAACAACTATCTTTAGGTATTTATATTTGTTCCGTGCGGGAATCGAACCCGCGACACGCAGCGCAGCAGTCAATCGCTCAACCACTGCGCCAACCGTGTCGTCGAACAGTGTATTATATATATGTGACAGAAGTTTATGTAAAGATTACAGGCAATATAAAACGATGTTTCTAAATAGTATTTTTTTTTCAGAAATCATCAACAAAAATTACATTAGTTCCACTATCGGTCAAGAGATGACGCTGATCTTAAACTACAATATGTACACCGCAGTGTTAACATTTTTTGACGAATCTATATTCGTCGTTCGGCCTATGCCCCGCTGATGAAAATTTAAAAATATTTCACGTTTTATATGATGATACGGAAACCTCGATGCGCGAGTCCGACTCGCTCTTGACCGGTTTTTTGAGTACGGATAACTCATTTATAGTATAAATACGAGTATCATTGTTTGAAAAGTATTGAGTTGGCATATATTTGCTTGAGTGAATTACTCGTCCCAAATATTTGCGTCTATCAAAGAGCTATTCTCTTAGGAGAGAGCAAACAAATCACCCTCTATGTGAGATATATTTTTAGATACATTTTTTGTAGTTTTATTTGATTAGGAAGGGACAACGATTTGGGCGTTTAATTGCATGAAAATTGAATTAGGGAGACTCAATCTTTTTAACAAGTACCTACGGGAAGACTTTTTTTATGTTTAGTAGATGACGCATGTTCACAATACGTCATGAATATTAATAACATCACTTATGAATTATTTTGATTTGACTTAAGATCCTATGTCCCCTAGCTTGGGCAGAGGGCGTCCACAGTAGACTTCCATCGCGAACGGTCTTGAGCTTTAAGCTTCACCTCGCTTCACGTCAGTCCGATGCTCGACGCTTCTGCCATTACGGTGCGTCGCCAGGTTTGACGGGGACGGCCACGTTTCCTTTTCCCTTGAGGATTCCAGCCCATAGCCTGTTTGGGAATGTGATCGGGATCCCCCGGAGCGTGTGACCAATCCAACTCCACTTACGACGCTTGATCTGGCGGTCGATTGGGCCCTCGTGGCATTTCTCTAACAGCTCTGCGTTAGAGATGCTCTCAGGCCAGTAAATTCCGAGTATGTGACGAAGACATCGGTTGACAAAGACCTGGATTTGGCGTGAGATTTCCTTTGTCACCTTCCACGTTTCACACCCGTAGAGCAGCACGGATTTGACATTAGGCCCGAAAATTTTGAGTTTAAGTTTTCGTGACGGCCAAACAGGACTGCCTTCCGTGACTGCCTTAGCTGCGCGAAGATAGCTCGCACCACGTACCGGCACCGCTCCGTATAAAATATTAAAATTATATTCTGTACATTTTTATATTTGAGTATGAATGTGTCACCGGCGAATTGCAAACGCCGTAAGATTGTAAAATATCGCGTGAAATTATAAATTATTTTTCTCTAAATAAGACAAGGATATATTGGACACTTTTGAATTTGGATGGGTTTTATTGTATACTAGTGGATAGTGGACGTCACGCGGTTTCACCCGCGTAGTTCCCGTTCCCGTGGGAGTACGGGGATAATATATAGCCTATGTTACTCCCTGATAATGTAGTTATCCAATGCTAAACGAATTTTACAAATTGGTCCAGTTGTTTCGGAGCCTATTCAATTCAAACAGACAAACAAATCTTTCTTCTTTATAATATTAGTGTAGAGAAAACGATTTTTTCATAATATGTCAAGAAATTATCTATACATATAATAAATTTGTAGAAGAATCGTTTTTGTACATTATAAAAAATAAAAAATGGCCAGGGAGATAAAGGATAAATAACAGAATAGCTACGAGCTCCTCATTCAATAACTCTCCTCGTTCAATACCTCCTAAATATCGATTTTAAAAATTCGATTATTCTTACACAGTAAATCGATTCTATGAACCCGGTTGAACTGTTTAACATAAAATGTAAAAATTAATCGGTGTTCTGTAATCTGCAATTGTCAGTGAAAATCAAAGGAACTGTGTTTCTTTTTGGTCTGGATAACATTAAGAATCAACTTTATTCATCAGTTTTTTTGTTTTGTAGTTTGAAGACTGCCTACCACTGTTCTTTCGATAGTCGGTTTTGTTGATTTTGATACCTACCTCGAGGTAGATATGTACCAGGAGATTACCTGGGCTAATCGGCATTTCAACCGGAAGAGATGATAGAGTGCCCCGTATTAGGTACCCTCTTACTATTTTCTTAATTTTGAGAGAGATCAGGATACGCAAAGTATTAACTTAAAGTAGATTTTATCTATGCAACAGATATTTTTCGATATCCACGCGAACGAAGTCGCGGGCACAGATAGTAATCTAATTAAGATTTATTACAATCTAACGGAGTCTGCGATTTTCCGGTGACAAATACAATTCAGCAATTAGGTAACACGATGCAGTGTCGGATTTTGCTAGCTTTTGACAGCTCGTTAAAACTGTCAAATATCTTTCAAATTACAGACGGGACCACGACTACCAACCCATGGACCGAATTCAAAAAATGTTGCTTAACCTTATAGATCAAATCTTGCGGCTGTTATTAATTAGCGACAACCTTCATCAATTATAAATCGACTAGCTGACCCGCGTAACTTCGTCTGCGTCACATTTTTCATTAATGCCCCGCTCCTATTGGTCGTAGCGTGATGGTATATAGCCTATAGGTTTCTTCAATACTTTTATTTATTTATTAAGGATCTCCAACAAAGAATATACACAACTCATGGCTCTTAACTTACAAGTAATAAAGAGTATCTCGTAGGTGTACTCCTTCACTTATAGGAGACCACAGCATGCACAGTTAACAACTAGGCTAACAAAGTTACTTAATTACAAAGAAAAGGTAAAATTAATACATAATAAAAATAAAAAAGTAAAACAACAAAATGCACAGACAGTGTAAAAAGGATAAACACAAGATACAAATAAATCACATTACAAGGGGCATTAAATTAATTCCTTCAAATAGGTTTTAAATATTGGCAAAGACCTACAGATGTCTAAATCTGTCGTTTTAGCTAGAGCATTATATTGCCTACAAAGTCATGGCACAGCAGCGTAATGACCGAGGTTAGTTTTGGAACTAGGGATACAAAATAAGTCATACGTATTATGCCTGGGAATCCGAATTGGAATTTTGATGGCAAATAAGCTCAAAAGCTCGTTGCTAACAATTGTTCCACTCAATATCTTGTGTAGGATGATGCAGTCAAGTTTCTTTCTACGACTGGCTAGGGTCTATGTCTAATATATGGACTATCCGATACTAAAATATTTTTCAATTCGAACGTGTAGTTCCTGAGATAAGCGCGATCAAACAATCATAGAAACTTTTCTGCTTTATAATATTAGTAAAGTATACGTATAGAAATTATTTATGTACACAATATGACTAAAGATCTTCGACAAAGGGCAATGAATTAGGGTAACTGTACCGGTACAAATATAACCAAAGTAATTATGTATCGTTTAGTCTGTCAATCCTTCGGTAATTGTCTTAATTGGCTTCTACGGTTACTTGGGGAAGGTAATGAATGATTTGTGGACAGGTTCAGTAATTATAGAGTAGATGGGTTAAGAAAAAATTGGGAGCAGTTTGTTTCCGGAATAGTTTAAGAGGAATTGCTGGCGGCGAGACTTTGTATGTAAAAAGTCATAATTCGGGGTTTGGCTCTCGCCTGTTTTCTCCTCCAATATTGGACCGACATAAGAGATATTTCACAAACTGACAAAGAGGTGTACTGTGTCCCTATGTTTTCCTTTTTTGATTAATAGTTGCCAAATTTGTACACTAGGGCTCTGATGATAGCGATTTATCAGACAATTTTCAGCATTTTGTGAGAGTTCTAGTGCTTATACGGTTAATAAATCATCAAAAAGGAAAACATATGGATACAGTTTATATCCTTCTTATTCAGTTTGTGAAATATCTTTTAAATCGGTCCAATATTGGAGGAGAAAACAGTCGAGAGCCAAACCTCGACTTATGACCTTTTACATACAAAGTCTCGCCGCCAGCATTTCCTCTTAAGCTATAGTAACTTTCTCTTTGTAAGTTTCGCGATTATTTTCAACAAGTATAGTTGTACTATTGATGAGGTAATAGGTACTATGGCAGGCGCCAGATAAACTTGCAATAAAGTACATGACCTTTCCCTAATATCCCCTCTTAGATACCAGAACAATAAATTATGAATCGTTTTTCATTACAAGAGAACGTAAAGGATCACGATGGAAGTCGATTTAGGACAGCTTTATGTCTTCATTTGTGTTTTTGATATTAAGAAAGTCAATAAATGTTTGTGCGTCAATAACCGTTATTTCACATTTACCTGACGCCTCTCTGCATGCATATGCATGCCGGGAGGCGGAGCGGAGGAGGAACATTTATTGACCTTTAGAGAAAAAAACTGGCCAAGTGCGAGTCGGACTCGCGTGCAAAGGGTTCCGAACGAATTTAATTTTATTGACATGTTATTTTAACACTACAGACTTCTAATAGGTTTTCCTGTAAACTTTAAGTAAAGATCTATTATCTCCATTTTTTTCAAAATTTTAGGCTTAGTAGTTTCGGAGATAAGGGGGGGGAATGGTCATTTTTCGTCTAATTTCTTGAATAACTTCAAAACCATTTATTTTAAAATTATGAAAAAAATATAATTGAAACCCTCACAGTAAGCCCTTTCATTTGATATGTCACACGGTATTGTTCAAAATACTTTTTTTTTAATTTTCTAGTTTGACCCCCAAAAGTGACCCCCATACTAAAAAAATAATAATTTACGTAACGCGTTCGTGTTTGGGTCACAGAAGTCCATATGCGTACCAAATTTCAACAGAATCGGTCCAGTGGATCCGGAGAAAACTGGCTGTGACAGACGGACAGACAGACAGACAGACAGACAGACAGACAGACAGACAGACACCCGAGTGATCCTATAAGGGTTCCTTTTTTTTCGGAACCCTAATTATAATATTTATTTCGCTAAATCAATGTGATAGATTGTCAAACAAGCAATCGGTTCAATAAATCAACAGCTAAGTTGAGCTTGTCTGCGGGGACCTTTAGAGATTCTCTTTGACAAGCTTGAGCAAACGATGTTTGGTTTTGATGAAGACCAGAAAGGTGATGATGTTTAAATGGGTGATAGACGTACGAGCAAGTACGCGTACTTATGGCTCGACGACCTTTTTCTCTTCGCGTCTTGTTTTTAAGTACGCGTATGGGGTGAAACACGAGCGAAAGGTCGTCGAGCCGTAAGTACGCGTACTTGCTCGTACGTCTATCACCTATTTAAGTCAATCACAGTTAGCTTTCTGTCACCATGAACGAGGTGACTCCGCCCAAAAATAGCAAAAAGAAACAAAATGTAAGTCCAAGCATTCTATAATTAAACACAGTCTTAATCCACTTCAGAAATTCTTTTAGAGATGATTATTTTTACTGGACGCGTCACTAAAAATGGCGTCTGAAGCTATTAAAGTTCACTCACAGACATAACTAATAGTTTACAAATGTTACGCGGTTAAGTTTATGTTTGTTTAACTGTGGCGACATAGGGTTGTAAATCAGGTGCTGTCCTGTCGAGATTAGGGTACGGGAAATAATGCTTCTTGATTTTTTGAGATGTTATTGATATTTGCAACTTTTAAGGCAGTCTCGGAGAAAGCTATGTTTAGTAAATCCTCAAATTCTGGCAACTTCATAAAGCACTGATAAACTAAGTTTCTACTACTGTACACTTCAGTGCTCAGACCAATAATTGGTCTGAGCTTTAGTGGTCTCACGAGGTATTTTGGTGTTAAGGCCCCTGCAGACAGGTCATCATCATCATTTTAGCCAATATGTGTCCACTGCTGAACGTAAGCCTCCCCCAAAGACCGTCCCGTCCCGGTCCTGAGTAGTCCGCATCCATCCGCTGCCAGCCACTTTCTTTAAATCAACGATCCATCGTGCCGCAGGGCGTCCAACACTTCGTTTCCCATACGCGGTCTCCAGTCCAACACATGTGCCTGCTGCAGACAGGTGCGACGCGACAATCAGGCGACGAACATTTATGTTACATACCTGCTAAATTAGAACAAAGTTTACCGGTATAGCCCGAATAATTGTTAAAAATATGTGGTGGTGACCAGGCACATTGACGAAAGGCTCGAAAGGCTGAATGGTTCTGGACTGGCCACCGCGAATCGGAAGACGGAGCTCCACAAGCTGGAGCGATGACCTGGTGAATGCCACGGGAATCGTCTGGATGAGTTTCGCATAGTACAGGTCGATGTGGGGATAATGGGGGGGGGGTATTTCGCCTGAAATGGTGATGGTGATGATGTAACTCATGATAATGACATAGCTCGCTCTGTGGTTGTTTGTGCCACTCGTACTTTCTCCTGACGACGACATGACGACGACGACACGACGACGACGACACGACGACGACGACACGACGACACCGGTACGACTACTACTACTACAGTACTATGGGCGTCCACGTTATCGATTGTATTTTCTTTAAACTGTTTGAGTACGAAATTGTTTTGTAGCATAAATTGTACCAGAAGGATACAATGTTTTCCGTCAAACAATGTAGGTAAATGAATCACAGGAAAAATAAGCATTTACATCCGAAATTACTCGTCGTGTTTCGCAGAAGTTGGATCGGGAGCGCTTCATAAAGCGCACGCTTCAGATTCTTTCGATTCGAGCATTCTATAACACGGACAGACCAATATAGATGTTCGGACCAGTTTTTTGGGAATGTATTCAGATAAATATTTGCTTTGTTAGCGTTAATTAAAGTTAAAAAGCGTATAATTCTGCTTTCCGATGGCCAGTTCAATTTGTTGTTTTAATTGAGTAGGTTTAAAAAAAAAGTTGAGGTCGTCAGTAAAGTTATAAAAAAGGATACGTATTTTTTCTTTAATCGAGTAGACAAAAATTAAGACGGTCCAGTCGCGTTACGTCACGTTTACTTAAAAATTGTACCACCTAGAAGTGACATAACAAGCCCCCATTTCATTATATGCGTCATCTGCTAAGACTTTTCCCAACTATATTGAGGTCGGTTTCCAGTCAAACCGGATTCAGCTGAACACCAGTATTGTACATGCAGCGGCTGCCTACCAGACCTCCACAACCCATTAAATCGGTAACACGGTAATTCTTTGGCAAGATTGGATGTAATAAAGCAAAAAAAGCCTAATATTATAAAGCTGAAAAGTTTTTTTGTTTGTTTGGTTGAACGCGCTAATCTCAGGAATAACTGTTTCGAATTGAAAAAATATTTTAGTGTTGGATAGTCTATTTATCGAGAAAGACTACAACATCACGCTACGACCAATAGGAGCGGAGCATTTAAAGAAAAATGTGACGCAAACGAAGTTGCGCGAGTCAGCTGGTAAAGATATAAATTCCAACTTTCACGCTAGCGTAACCGTGGCAGAAGTTAATCTAAACTAAATTAGTCCTTATCAAAGTTTTGCTTACCCAGTAAATGTACAGCTACTTACCGCTAAGAAATATTTCCCTCTCATCTCAACGATTTCACGGAATATTACGTCAAAGGAAGCTCGTTAATGCTAAAGTTGAGAAAACTGTGCAACTACTCAGATACTGTCTAGAGTATCTGAGCCTTGATTTTTATGAAAAGAGAAATCCTTTGCGTTCTATCTGAGCTTGGTTTCTATCTCCGTGGTTGAAAATATTATCTGGTGTGTTTGCTTCTGTTGCATTAGGTATTAGCCAGTTTCAACATGTCCAGCTGTTTGAAACACACGATTCAATCAAAATCAAATCAAAATCGAAAATCGTTTATTCAAATTAGACTGAGTGTCAGCACTTTTTGAACGTCAATGTTCTACATAAAGACAGTCCCCCGAAAACGCCCGCCCGTCACCACTTCCTAGTGTTTTAGCTGCGCAACAAACTCCCAAGCAACACAGTTTAAAAAACTTGAACAATTAGTGAATGTGCAACTAGCGTGACTTACTAAATAATAATAATCATCATTATTTCAGCCTAGGCGCGGATCTAGGTCCTGGCAAAGTACCAAAAAAAGAAGCGGTATCTGCATTTCAGTTTTGATTATTTAATTACTTGGTTTTGGTTTACAAAGTAATATTCAACTATTTTGTTTAATCCGCCCCTGCTTCGGCCTCTAAACGTCTACTGCTCGATAAAGGCTTCTTCCAAGCCTCGTCACATTTGACGGGCCTACTGAAAAAAAAAAACTGAAAGCCCTAAAACGTTTTTTAGAAGTTTCTACCCTGATTTTAATTAATTAGTTCACTGTAGCAACTTCTCCCATTATTGGGCTCCACAAATGAACTGGTATCGTAAAAAAGTTTGTAACTCTTCAACTAGGGCATTTTTGCATTGTTGAATGACTCTATACAATTTCAATTTAGAGTTGGCAAAAAGGGAATTCGGGAGTTTGCCGTATCAAAAGTTATTTTTAGGTTCTATTTAGGATAAGCATTCCATGAATTCATTTTTTAAGGATGGGAAATCATCAAATGACTCCTCCCGCTCTGAGCGGAGCAGAAGGACACTGAAACCCTGTGTATTGTGTTGTGTTTTATAATTATTTTAGCTTTTCTACAAAAACATGTCTGAAGTTAAAGTGTCTAGTTTTAATGAAAGTTTAGGTTACTACAACTGCCCGGTTGCGGAATTTGTTCGAAAGAGTCACCGCGGCCCTGGAACGCAAAGGGCATTAGGAGGTACACGGATGGGTTTTAGTCTGTAAGAGTCTGACACTCCCTTCTGCTTCACCCAGAGCGGGAGGATTCATTTGATGAATTCCCATCCTTAAAAAAAAGGGTATACTACAAGGCGGCCCCTCGACATTGTCGGCTATATTACCAACTTTATTTAGCTACTACATATTATTATTTTTTCACAACTGCATCTATGCAAAGAAATGCTTATTAAAATTAAACACGTAAGTCACACTCAAGCAAAACGACGACATGCTAGGGTTGCGGAATTGTTCGCAAGAGTTACCGCAGCCCTGGAACGCAAAAGGCATTTAGAGGACCACGAGTGGGTCAGGCCAAGAGTCAGTAAGAGTCTTACACTCCCTTCCCCCCCGCCCAGACTGGAAGAAGTCGTTTGATGCTTTCTCATAAAATAGCATAATGATAAATACCTCACATACCAAACACAAAATAAACAATCTACGAACTAAAATTGATCGCCCAAATCACACCCAAGAAAAATGACAAAAACGTCACATACCAACACACAGTAATAAACATTTAGGTACTAGGATCCCAGCGGTTAATAGCAACAAGAGTTTTCTGTTTACCACCGCATAATGAAGAAAGCGAATTAAAATGTCTTACCAACCAAGTTACACCGAAGAAAAATTACAAAAACCTCACTTACCGACCTAGGTACCAGTATCGCAGCGCTAGCAGCAAGACTTTTTCTATGAATTATTATAATGAATCGCCTACCAATCACACCCAAGAATAAAAAAATCCTCACATACCAATACAAAATATGTATAAACTTTTAGGTAGGTACCAGGATCGCAGCGGCTAATAGCAGCAAGAATTTTCTATTTACCACCGCATAATGAAGAAAGCGAATTAAAATTGATCGTCCAAGACACACCCAAGCAAGGTGACAAAAACGTCACATAGCAACACAGAATATAAATATTTAGGTACCAGGATCGCAGCGGTCAATAGGAACGTGTCATTTCCGTAATCCAGTAACACGCAGGTCATACGACGGTCACAACTGGGTCACAGCCGACTGACCGAATCGTATCCGTGTCACCGGGCTAATTGTGACGGTGTAATACTGCGATTAATTAATTAGAAGACCATTGTTTTTGTTATTCCTATGATAATACAGGGTTTGGTGAAATCCAGAAAAACAAAACTGGCCAAGTGCGAGTCGGACTCGCGTGCAAAGGGTTCCGAACCGATTTCATTTTTGTAACATGTTATTTTAACACTATAGACTTCTTATAGGTTTTCCTGTAATCTGTGGGTAAAGAACTATTTATCTGCATTTGTTTTCAAGATTTTAGCCTTAGTAGTGTCGGAGACGAGGGGGGGAATGTTCATTTTTGGTCTAAATACATGAATAACTTAAAAACTACATTTTTAAATTATGAAAAAAAAAATTAGAACCCTCACAGTAAGCCCTTTCATTTAATATGGCACACGATACAGTTTGAAAAACATTTTTTTGATTTTTTCTAGTTTGATCCCAAAAGTGACTCCCATACTCAAAATTTATTTATTTACGTAACGCGTCCGTGTTTGAGTCACAGAAGTCCATATGTGTACTAAATTTCAACAGAATTGGTCCTGTAGATCCGGAGAAAACTGACTGCGACAGACGGACAGACAGACAGACACCCGAGTGATCTTATAAGGGACCTTACGGATGTTTGAAACCCTAAAAATAGCGAAAAATAGTGGCATGTCACAGACAATTTGCATCATTTTCTGAGCCAGCGTCATGCCATTTCTATACTAATATTATAAAGAGTTTGTTTAATTGTTTCTGTCTCGTTGAACGCGCTAATCTCAGTAACTTCTGGGTCGAATTGAAAATTGTTTTAGTGTCAGAAATGGGCTATTATCGAAGAAGGCTATAGGGTAGATAATATCATGCTGCGACTAAGAGGAGCGGAGCACTAGGTAATGAAAAATGTGACGCAGACGAATTTTCGCAGGTCAGCTACTCGTAGTTACTTAGAATCGACACGAGTCTTCTTTTCCTTCTTGACAGCTCTTTGGTCGCCTTATGAGAGTTTATTGTCTTTTAGGCCATATCATGTTTTACATAAGCCATCTATATTTTATTTTTCATATCCCTTGACCCTTTTCTTTTTTTTCATTTAGAATCGGCGCAGCATGTGTTTTTTGGCGTGATCATCATCATTATATCAGCCGAAAGATGTCCACTACTGGACATAGGCCTCCCCCAAGCGCCGCCACAACGCGGTCCTGTGCGTCTCGTATCCATCGGCTACCCGTGACCGTCATCGGTCCACCTTGTGGGAGGCCTTCGAACGTTGCGCCTTCCGGTACGCGGTCGCCAGAACTTTTCGGCCCCATTCGCCATCTGTTCTGTGGGCAACGTGCCCTGCCCACTACCACTACAGTTTGGTGATCCTTCAGGCTATGTCGGTAACCTTGGTTCTCTTGCGGATATCATCATTCCTGATTCGATCACGCAAGGAAACTCCAAGCATTTCCCTCTCCATTGCCCTTTGAGTGACTTTGAGCATTTTGATGAGGCTCATTGTGAGCGAACGTCATTTGGCGTGATAACGTCTTATAAATTGATGAAAGCTGGCTGCGCGCACGAAAAAGATTCACGTTCCGCAAGCGAGAGCGCGCTACAAGCGATAGAGAGGCACGATCGGCCTAAGCGTTCGGCTTGTATGTTAATAATTCAATTGTTTTCTTATGACGTTATTACGTAAAATTATCATCCGTAAATCGTCTTTACAGACAACCAAATTTTTGGAACGAAGTTCCTTATCGCGCGTTGCGAATGGGGGCTAGACGGAAAAAATTAAGACCAAAAGTTGTAACGACACTTTTTGCTAGTAAAAAAATATTATTATAACGTAAAAAAAATAAAATGAATAATTTTTTATTAATATTTTTTTATTCTTAATTTTTTTTTTTACAATTCCTTCACTAATTAATCGAAAGGACCTTCGTTCCATCGGGGTGTCCCTTGACACCTCTCAAGTTTTTATTCTATTTTTCTCCGCCGCTATGTCGGAGATCACCTTTCAGCCATCTTGTTTCAGATAACATAAACTACCTTATTCTATTCTAAGGTCTTCTTCCAAGTAATATTATCAATGTCTTAAATTAATTAATCTACATAGCTTACAAAATGTTTCATCAATATTTATCGATATTGAAATCCATTCAGAGGCATTTCAACTTTAGATTCGCCTATTACTCGTTATTAATATGACCAACTTTACCAACAAATTGGAACTGCCGACATGAAGTTATGTTATCAAGTGAAATATCAATAAAAGTAAATGAATTCGTAATAGAGAAAAAAGATAGTTTTTATCAAAGGTAGTTGGAACAAAGCCCTTCAGATATTGCTATGAAGAGCGGTTTATATTGCGCCATTGCTGAGTATAGGGTTGTCTGATATGTTTAAGTTATTTCTGGTTTGGTTTGTAGGAAGAAAAATTCTTTGAAACAATACTGGGCAGTAGTTCCTGTAAACGCTTTCTAAGATGAAATTGATGGAAGGCTATGCGTGACGGCAGACCACCTATGATTTTTCGATGCACACGGGTGTGCCATTGGGCGTCAACTGAAATTGACGCATAATGGCATCCCACATGACATACCGAATCACGCGGTTTCTAAACTTCTTTTTTTTTAAAAAACACAGTGTTTAATATCCTATGGCCCCCGATCGACCAAAAAACATGGCGGCCGCCGATTTTTTTACAATAAAACTATTCAATTGTTATTGCGTCGCGACGGCTACTGCGCCCGGGTGACCGCAGGTTAAATTATGGTTACAGATAGGATCTACAATGCCTAAACCTTCTGGGTAAACAGGCGTGATTTGACCTAACTTGAACTTATGTGATTAGTAAAGATCCAAGATGTACTGGCTTTCACGGGCACCAGCAAGGCTATTTTCAGGGGGTCTTGCGTGTTCAAAACCCCGCCTCGAATAGGATTGATTTTATTTTTTTCCATTCATACAGAAATAGAACTAAAGCAGTCGGGTGCAGGGCCGAGCGAAGGGAGCTGGAAGTACCTACTTCGCCTCGGATTTGCTAGGTTCTCTTTTACTGCATTCCGCTTCTCAAATATATTATTTTATTTTTTATATTTCTTTATTTTTTCGCATGTTTTATTGAAAGTCGCACCGGAGGAGTTACCCGGAGAAATTACCTGCAACGGGTGCACCCCCTTGCACCCGCTCCGGGTAATTTTTTCACACTGTCAGAAACCCTATAAATTTCGTCATTTCCGTGGTCACGCCGTTGTCATTTAATGAACTAATTGTACTACTAATAAACATCCTAATTTGTCGTGGTAGCCCTGACAATTAATGTAGATGACCAGTAGTAATTATATTCACAGCGGCGCGTTGTCTTATTTCAATTGAATGTAATTGTTGAGCGTGGGCTTCCAGATTGTTTTGACGGTGTTCGTTGCAACACTGGTTATTTTATTGGTTGGTGAGAGAGTTAGATCCTTACATCATTTTTATGGGGTTGCAAGATTGCTTGCATGTGCTTCTTGGACACGAACGGCAGGGGCCAATCTGAAAATCTCTTCACCGATTGCGAGCCAGAGTTGTCGGGCAGGTGTAAAATTATTATTGCTAAATGGGAGATTATCGACAATTAGTGGACATAGTACCAGTGTGGAATTCCCTTAAAATAGGATAGACAACTACGCCTACGTTTACATGATGGTTATAACCTTACAAGCTTAACCAACAGGCAAGCCCTAGCGTGTATGTTATAAAACTGTACAGTTTTCCTTTTTATGTAACTCTGTTATGCCAGTCGGTCATGCCCGCAAGGGTAAAACCATCATAAATACCCTAAGCATGTATGACCACCTTAAGATGACTATGAGTGAAAAATTGCCACCACCTTTTCACGAAGAAAGTACACACGAAAAACTTGCTATTAAAATAGTATTTCTGCTGTCTTTAACCGTCCCATTCTTCCCTCGTTCCGGGCACCCATCCATCCATCGACACTGCTGTTATATGCATAACTGTGCCTCGTAAAATATGACGTTTATGAAGCATCGCTCAATGAACTCGTCTTTCTATGTCTTTACGAGGTTTTATATTTGGAGAGATTTTTACGAGAGCCCCGCCATTAGACACCTTGGGGAATTCTAATAGTGATGTAAGAGTCAGTATTGTGAAAAGGAATGATGTTGGGTTTTTTTGGTTGTTAAATAAGAAATGTTTTGGGAATAGAGCTGTCATTTGAAGGCTACTTTAAAAGTCGTTTTCGGGTTTTTCATGAGATAATCCATTTTGAAAAAAACCTTTACCATATTTGTGGTCGGCCTTTTTTATTGGGTTTTCAACAGAAATTTCCCATTCGCAAAAACTATCTTCCATATTTGCGTTGAACGAGGAGGATATTTATTTTTTTAAAGTTTATGCAAAACAAAAGTACAACGGTGGAAAAACTATGTAAGTATTTGCTTTTTTTTGGACTATATTAGTACATTTCACCGTTCTTCGTCAACCAGTCCAAAAAATAACGTCTTTACCTGCAAAACAAAAGATATGAAAGTTTTATTAAAATAATATATGAATACCAAAAAGGTTCGAGAAATAAGTTTGGATACACAAACTCGACCAAATTGGGTACGTAAATATATTGGATCCGTCTCGTTGGACAGTATCCGAAATAGGAAAGCGGCGGATAAAAATATCCGACTTTCGTGACGTCATATTTCTTTGTGCAAAGTTCCGATGTCATCGGCTACTCGCGTCTGTCGTTACGTCCAGATGAAAAACAACGAGTATCCTCTCAAAAGATATATATTTTTGGGACATTATATTACGCCTGTGTTTTTAAAGGGGCAGAAGGAACCTTAATTTTGCCAGTTATGTCTAAAGTAATTGTTTGGTTCTAGAAGGCAATTCCAGTATTATAATAAAGAGCGTTTGCATTCGCATCGCAGTTGCAATCTGTCAAAAACACCTCGTAACTAATTGCCCTTCATTTTGGCCGGTTTTGACATTGACACTAGGATGCTATTGCGAATGAATTTTTTTTTTTTAGGTACGTGTTTCGATAGAAACCTATCGCTGATTGTTATGTGGCCTACGAGTTATGAGGCTTATTTTGAAGACGTAAGAAAAAGTTAGTAACTATCTAATTATTTAATTAATAACGTTCCTATTTTTTGTAACCGAGATAATAGAGAAACAAAAGAAAGCCAGTCAAATTTAATTAGTTCTACTTAATCTAGTTATCAAGGGGCCTGTTGACAAATCATGTTAACGGAACAGATTGCCATAAATCAGTTCTGTCATTTTAATTAAACTATGAAGCTCTTGTTCCCATCATCAAAGTCTTGCATTTGACATCCCTATTACGCAATGAACCGAAACTATTCAAACTCAGAACTTACCTTACGGTTTCACAAATAAGATACAATTTCGAATGAGAAAGCTTCATTTATTTCACGGACAAAGCGATTCGAATTTCGAACAAATTGTTACGTCACAGGACTGACGGTTCACGTAGTTACACCGTATCGAATGGTTTTAAGTACATTGCTGTATCACTTAGAAGAAGTTAAGGAGTGCTCTTAAAAAAATGATTAATGGATTACTTAAGAATTAAGTGCTGTATTGAGTAGTGTGTTCACCTGGGTTTGAATTCAGTATTCGATATAATGACTAATTTTTGGTACAAAAAACTGTATTCCTTACAAAACAAAGTTTTAACTCCATTGCAACACATCCTTTTTAAGGCCTTTTTAAATACAAATTATCACTTGAAAGTCAACTTAAAATACACAACATTAAAGTCGATACTTGATTAAAGTTGTTGATTATAGATTGAAAATATCTGGAATTATGAACCAAGTATGCGTTGATTTATGGTTGCTTGTAAGATTAAAGGGATATTATCTGTGTGTGTTTAGCGGTGTTTTTAGAACCGAATGGGCATTGAACATCAATTAGAAAAGGAATTTCATTCATATCTAGTTTAATTATGTTCGACTTTTGATGTAATTTGGTAACGAGATAGTTTTGTCGATGATGGATGATGTCAGATGTGGCTTAAATATATATGAATCTGTTATTTTGTAGGGAGTTGATTTCGAAATACCTTCTACAAAATGAATCTTTTACATGGTCTTTAAATCATTCATGTACAAACTCTTTAAACGAAACACGTTTCTGCCAGCGGCTTCACCCGTGTTATTGTCAAAAAATTTCACAAGGTACATAATCTCGAATAATAAGTATCCTAAATACTATTCCGGGACATGGTCTAACCGTTTGTTAAGTTCCATCCATATCCGTTCAGTTGTTAAGACTTGAAGAGGTTTTAAACAGACGGACAGCATCACTTTCACATTTACACTTATTATGAAGAAGAAAGATTTGTATGTTGTAACGAATAAATTCAAAAGTTCAGGACCGATTTCAAAAATTCTTTCTTTATTAGAATACTACATTATCATTGAGTAACAAAGGCTATAATTTATTTTCGACAAATAAATAGAGATTCCTACGAAAATTGCAATGCTAAACCCGCGCGAACAAAGTCGCGGATGACGAGCTAGTTTTTAATATTAAGTAAGAATGGATTACAATACATTGCCTAATCAAATGATCAGAAGGTACAAAAACGCAAAATCCGAGTCAAAACAACTTTTTCATCTGATTTTCACAAATCTGTCGAAAAAACAGGCTTTCCAAATTGACCTATTAACCTGTCGCTTCCCACGACGCCGACGTATTAAAAAAATAAAAAAAAACGAGATCAAGGGAAATTGATACTTATTACTTAAAAATATCGATTACAGCAACTTCGATCTTCAAAAGATTGACCGTCACGACTCGGTATCCCGTTATGGGATCAACAGTAACTGTTACGAAATGAACTAAACGGAAATAGAACATTAATGGATAAAAGTAGATATTAGAAGTAGCCTGCTATATGAATGGTTGGTAATTATTATAATCCATACTAATATTATCTTCTAATATATAAAAATCGCTTGTCAAAGTGTTTGTTATCGAACTCCTCCGTTACGACTTGAAATTTTTTGTGTATATTTGGTAGGTCTGAGAATAGGCGACCTCTCGCGTCCGGTTCTGATTCAGTCTATGGTCCGGAGCAAGTAGGCATGGAATGCGGTCACGTCTTTCTGCGAAGCAGTAATGCTAGCGAAGGAGGAGGCCGAACGCGTGAGATAGAGGGAAACCTCACGCCCCAGCCGCCGCAACAGGAGAAGACGGCCCGGGCGTCGGGAGTCGCAGGGCGATTCCCGGCCACCGTAGGCACGGGCCTACGGTGGCTGTGTCGACGGCGCGCTGTGTTCCACGCGCGCCTCAAAGAGCTGTCAGCATAGAAAACGGGGCCCGCTAGGGCCAGTGCCTGCCGGGGTTGCGGAATCTGTTTGAAAGAGTCACCGCGGCCCTGGAACGCAAAGGGCACTAGGAGGAACACGGATGGGTTTTAGTCAGTAAGAGTCTGACACTGCCTTCTGCTTCACCCAGAGCGGGAGGACTCATTTGATGATTTCCTATCCTTAAAAAAAAAGGTCTGAGAATAGGTCGTAGGCTATTTTTTATTTATATGGCAAAACAACGTTTGCCCGGTTAGCTAGTAATCTATACAAGGTAATATTATAAAGCTGACGATTTTGTTTGTTTGGTTGAACGCGTTGCTAATCTCACGAACTACTGGTTCGAATTGAAAAATTATGTTAGTGTTGGATAGCCCATTTATCGAGGAAGGCTACAACATCACGCTCCGACCAATAGGAGTGGAGCATTCATGAAAAATGTGACGCAGACGAAGTTGCGCGGGTCAGTTAGTAAAATGTAGCATTTTTAGCAATCTTTTTATTAACAGTCGCTATATTTTTATCTCTTGCTAATCTACTTGATGGCAGCACATTGCTCGCAGAACGGATGGTCGATGGAAGGGAGAGTCAGACTCTTACTTCTACTTACGACTAGAACTTACCCGTGTTCCTCCAAATGCTTTCCAGGGCCGCAGTGACTCTTTCAAATAATTCTGGGTGGCGACACTTGCGGGAGGCCCATTATATCCAACAATAGTCGTCTTTTGGTGAATGGTGATGATGGCAGCTCTGGGCCTATGGCCTTTCGGCTGTGACTGGCAAAGTGGCAACACCAAAAAACGAGGATCAGATTATGCAGTTTTTATTAAAAACTCTGATAGAGTGGAAATTACTTCAATTTTGTAGTTTTAACTTAGACGTAATTCGTCATTTTAGTTCCTGTGAGTTTCCCACAGCTGAAAACTTTAATTTTGTGAAAAAAATTGCCTTTTCTGCTCATGCCATCTATACAGCTTGCATTGATGAGTAACAATCAACCGCCACTTGTATATTTTTTTAGTTTCCTGAATGTATTTTAAATTTGGTGTACAATAAAGAATTATATAAATAAATCAAATCATGCTTAGCTTTCTATAACTAAATAACTTTCAGAATCTGGTAGTGTCGGAGTGGAAGCCCGAGCGTCGTCGCTGAAGAAGGCCTATGAAACGCGTGACGACTTAGAGGCGTTCGGAAGTCTATTGGGGAGATCTTTGCCCAGCAGTGGGACAGTATAGATTGAAAAAAAAAAGACATTATTCCTCACTCACAAGCATGTTAACAAACAAAACAAAATTGCCTCTTTATAAAACAAATTTAGAACGCAAGAAACGTGATGTATTATATTTCTTAACCAACAAACCATGTGGTCCAAAACCTTTAAAACTTCCCATGCCAATCATTGCATTCTAAAAAATAGATATCGCTCCAAATATCCCAGAATGCACCAAATATAGGCACAATTAGTGCGATAGTCCCTTTAAATCGTACCCGTATAAGGCAGAGAATGTTCCTTTTAAATCAATCTGACATCTGTCATGGATTACAGAACTGTCAACTGGGATCAACCACAGAGCATCGAAACGCTTTGGCGGCCATTGCTAGAAACGGCACTGTCAAAATGCTCCATACGAACCAAGCGTGTTAGCGTGACCGTTTAGTTCAAGAAATTGACAGCGCGTGACAATAGGGTATTTCACTAGGAACTATAAAAAATGTACATGAATTATACCTATTTGAACGATGTTACTAAAGTAGGAAGACTTAATAAATAATTTTTGCGGAAAAATAGAAGAAGCTTTTGATAACTTCGGAAGCGTGTTACTTCTCTATCTTCGTCTTGCAAAATGTATTGGATAACGCAATTTCACTTTAACGTGAATGTCCAGTGACGTCAAACGCAATTAATGCTGTCAATGTTTATTATAGATTCTAAAATGCTTACAACACCTTTAATATAAGAGATTAAAAAAGTCGAAATTTATCTTTTCTGTACGTTTTGAGAAATGTAATTAAAGGTCCAGTCAAATCCCTATTCTGATTATGCGTATGAAAACCGAAACTGTTGCCTAGAGCGCATGCGTCACAAATATTAAGAAATGGCATCTCTAGTCGCTGCCATTGCTTTCCATACTCTGTGGGATCAGCAGTTCTCGATAACACGACGCACAAACATACAGACAGTCCCGTTGGGTTGATACCCAATACACTCGCTCAAATGTAATGGCTTACCTATATGTCTTGCATCAGCAAGACATATAGTCATATCAGTGTAACAGTAAAAACCGGTTGATATTAATTTGTTTTTATAGTAAAGTGTAAATCCGCTTAAAAGCGTGATATTGATGTTTGTTTAAGTGTGATTTGTGTCTAAACTTATCTTCAAATTCAGTCTTAACTGGTCTTAATGAGAAAATATCGAATTGTACCAAGTGAAACACAGTGAAGTGATGCGGATGACTGTTGAAAACTCATTTAACCTAGCACAGCTAGATAACGCGCTTTAGACAATTTGCCATAATATTTATGTGACAACTATCGTTGAAGAAACTAGCGAGTTCTAAGCGTATTAGTGTTTTTTTTTTTAATATGAGATGGGTTTGCTCTTGACTCTAGTCTAGGTAGTTGCAAAAGAATGTGGATACTAGAACTAACCAACTAATCAATCAATCCATTTCTTTTGCCGATACAGATATAAAATAAAAGTAGGTAAATACATTTATTTATTTAACAATTTATGTACACACATTAAATAGAAAGATAAAAAGAAGGAAACAGAAAAATAGGTACAAAGGTAATGCTTATTTCAAAAGAAATCTCTTCCAGCATACCTGCGAAAGGAGAGTTGTATAAAAGATATGTAGACACCGTGTGTAAAAGGTATAAGTACTTACAAATAAAACAATAAACTTTAATATAACATACAATACATAAATATTACTAAAATAAATATATACTAATACATACTAAACAATATTATAAGATAAATAATAACACATACTTATATGCAACTATGACGGTAAAGAAAGGTAGTGTACATTGTAGATGTACTGGCAGCTTTCTTTTCATGGAAAAATAGTCCTTAAATGTAAGCAATTCAAACGTTTACCTACAAATATGCTCTTACATACAACTTACCTAGAAATATCGTTTCTACTAGCAATAAACTAGGTACAAACTGCTCACTAGGGTATACACCATTGAACGCTACCAAAATACTTGACACACTGTTAGCCCGCTGATTTACTGAACTATTTTAGTCGAAAAACAAAACAATTTCGAATAGTGTTGATTCGGACGTAAATAGCGCTGGGAAAAGGGGATTTATTTCGAGTTCACAAGCCGTGGCAAAAACGTGAATGGTCGTGGAAGCTTACGTGAATGTCGGAGATACCTGAGAGTAACTGATTTTAAAATGAGAATCACGACTAAACGGCTAGTAATTTTTTGGAAAAAATATCTGTTAATTTAGACTATTTTCTTAATAATTTGAAATATGGAAATTTTGTTTTCCTTTTTTTTTATTTGTGATGGGTTTGCTCTTGACTCTAGTCTAGGGCAGAGATGACAGAGACAAAGTCTACGATGGTGCGAGCTTACCCAGAAGGAGCCTGTGCACTCTAACTTTGAAAAGATTAGGGTTGTAAGCGTTTGGAAACACAGACGCAGGCAGAGAGTTCCACTCCTTTGCTGTGCGCATTATAAAAGACGTTTGGAAGCGCTTAGTGCGAATTGGTGGAATAGCAACAAGGTAGGGATGGTAAGATGCAGTGCGTCTGGATGTCCGATGGTAGAAGGGGGCCGGTGGGATGAGGTCGTGTAGTTCTTGGGCACACTCACCGAAGTACAATCTGTAGAAGACCGACAAGCAGGCAACCTTACGGCGATGAGCCAAGCTATGTAGCTTGGCATCCACCAGTTTTAGGCCAGTTTTATTCGTTCAACATAGTGTAATTAATTTGTAAAGTTATGTCTAACACGGACATAAAAAAGGCAATCGCACCAAAACTGCCGGGCGTATTTTAATGCAATTGACACAATCTCAAACACAATTAAATTATATTTAATTTAATTATATATTATACATTTTAATATACAGCAATTTTTTTTTTAAATCTTAGAATACAAAGGTAAGTACAAAAAACTGCTGAATTTTGGGTCGCGCGGGTGTTAAACGAGCGCGTTTTGTTCTCCCAAGGTCGCTGGCGTATGTTGTCGCCTTAAGTATCGATTTTGACGACGTAAGTATATATTTTTGATTATTAGTAAGCTCGAGTTTGATCGCTATCTCATCTGAGGGTGAACGATAATGTGGAGGATAGAGCACGCTTTCTTAGAAGTAACCTATTCAGTCTTGACTTAAAGACACTCAGAGCTTATGACGACACGGTTGGCGCAGAGGTTGAGCGATTGACTGCTGCGCTGCGTGTCGCGGGTTCGATACCCGCACGGAAAAAATATTTATATGGCGTAGAAATAGATACATAGGACATACTCAAACAGCTAGACCCGGATCTAGCTGTTTGAGTATGTGAGTTTATATGTCTGTGAACGCACCCATGACCCATAATACTGGAGAAATTCCTAGTGTGGGGGCAACGTTTCTTTTTTTTAAATATCACCAAACACAGACTCCGACAAGGAAAACAAACATTTTGTGCATTTGAGTAGGATGTCACATCCTACCCAACTGGTAGGATGTCCACAAGGTAGCAGTGCCACATCGCCGTACTTCTTGTTCTTCAAAGATGGAAAATCTGGTCAAGCAGTTAAGAAGACTAATAAATATACAGAAAGAGTCCCTTTTGCATTACCATTACTACTTACTTTGTGTTTCTGTCCATTTAAACAGGTAGTTACTTGTGCTACGTGGTCCGATGATCTCTTTGGATTGGTCTGCTAATCGGTCCTTAGGTAGATAGGGTTAGCATACTGCAATTTCAGCTAGTAAGCAAGGATGGAAAAAAAAAATCGGACAGCGACTATCGCTGTCCGAATTTTATTTTTATTCATAAGTTTTAAGGCGGACTTAATGCTACGAAATAAACTAGACAAAGTAACATTATTTCTCACAATTGTCGAAAATTCGCAATGTGTGGACGTTCATATTCGTGGTGAGGCATGGCTACGCAGGGTTTACATCGAATCGTGTGCGTTGCGAGGCGTGCGCGGCGCATGCCTCGCAATGTCTGTATCCACCTTTGGGATTATGTTAAATGTAATTACCCCCCGTCTCCCGCAGGACATTTCAGTAACGCATGTTAATAATAGCAATAGCTTTTGACAATCGTTATCACTCATACTCACAGAATGTCGCTAAGTTCAAGCCTTGGGCATTCTCTGTCAATCGACCTTTCATATACAACGTGTTACAGAATAAACGCAATACCTCTTAAGGGGTAATTGTACATGAGTACAATGTCTCCTTAACATATATTGCGTTTGTTGTTGTAGCTGTTCATAATGTCAAAGTTTGTTGTAGTTGTTCCTAATGATGACATTATGAACAACTTTCACTATCGGACCAACACTGAAATCGCAAAAAATACAAGTTCCCCATATATTTATGTGCGCATAACTCGTACTGATTTTTATCGCGATTTCCGGGTTGGTCCCATAGTAAAAGTTGGTCATAACTATGAGTACAACTACCCCTTAAGAGGTATTACGTTTATTCTGTTACATGTTGTATAACGTCTATATATTTCAATAAACTCCGAAAACACGAATATTTTGACGTATAGTAACGTTAACTTAAGTGAATTTTGAATGTGAAAAACTACAACCCCATAGTATTTTGGTTTAATAATATGGGACATACACAAATTATATCATTCAAAAATATGAATATAGTATCTAATTCAAATAAATATTACGTGCGAAGCGAGTATTGTAGCTATGGTAAAATTTTTCGTTACGTTACTATACGTCAGAAATATTTGTGCTAGGCCCACAGTATACCTATTCTATAGCTCGCTGAATGGCTTGCATTATTTATTACACAACCACTTAATTCTAATCTAACAGATATCGACGTTTTAGTGGCCAACCATTTCGTATCAAGCCCTTTATAGCAATCGTAGCACAAACTTCAATGGTAACATTCATATCAATAACATGTCCTTTGAAGTATCAATCGACATTGACTGCCAGGAGCTGCTCAATACGTCCGTCCAATTGTGGCGTCCATTCAATATCTTGGGAATTACAAGAACACTTAACAAACCAACCATATTTTAATAGTCATAAAGTTTGAATTCCTTCGCTGAAACTGTAAAAGCAATTTGGAGATACCATCGCTGCAACTTTTCGTTTGCTGTTCCAGAACTTTATGTCATCTCTTATTTAGAGGAGGTAGAGTTTGAAATGGTTTGGCTGGCAGACATTTGAACGCATTCGTATGTGGTCGGTCTGAGCACCTTATTGTCAGAATTTCTTAAAGACCGTTCCAGTGAAAACTTGGTATTGAAAACGATATTTTTAATCTTTAATATTTCTTTGCGGGAGTTTGTTCAAGTAACGTTGAAAAGCAACCGTTGGACGATCAGGTATTCAGAAACATGGAAAAACGGTAGGAAATTACAAAAATGTACTTATGTAACTTACTTGGAAATTGGCATATAGAGAGAGCCAGTAGGAACACGCTGCTTCTTGGAATATAAAGTTATTGTACTCCACCATTGGAAAAACGAACAGTTTGTTTACAATAAAAATGAATGTACTTGTACCTGGGTGCAAAGTAATATTACCAGGTTCTCAACACTGATCAAAGTATCATTAGGACCTTTTGAAAAGGAACATTAAAGTCCATAAAAACCAGTCATTCCGATTTGCAGCCACTGTTAACACAAACGCGTTTAGGAAGTGCTTGGGGCCTTTTTGACCCAACTACTGATGGCAACACACTGGCAACTTTTATGTGTCGCTCGAATTTGACATATATTTCATCTAAAGAGGTTGAATCTTTTTAACTATTGCTTCGCTTATCGTTGAAAGTATCATTAAGTTTCTGTAAGAAAATGTTGGGCCATCAGAAATTAACCGCAAGTCAAGTTATTGGCTGTTGAAAATTCATTCAACCAATCACAACTAGATGGTTTCGCAATGTGAACATTTTCGTTAAATTATTGTGACAAATGATTATCAAAGTCACAATAATTTTCGATCGAGAATCTGTGCATTACTCTTGCCCCAGTGTATTTTTTTCTTTATACTATTAATAGGCACACGTTAGACCACTATCTCACCTGTTGGTAAGCGATAATGCGGTCGAAGATGGAGCACACTTGCCTAGAAGTAACCTATTCACTCGTGACTTAAAGACTGCCAGGTTGTAGCTATCAGAAAACACAGACTCTGGCAGGGAGTTCCACTCCTTAGCTGTACGCACTATGAATAATGGTTTTCTTATTAAACTAAATTACTCGACTTTGACTGCGTCTTTGTAAGAGACTAAATTACTGCTACACAGATCGATCAAAATCGACCACTTGATAGTCAAAGTTTGATCGAACGGTAGTCAATAAATGTCAATACGCCACCGAGCCTTTAAGCTGTCTATCGGTATGACAGTTATCCCTATCAGGAGCTCAAAAGTTGGTTAAGTCTTTCGTCATTGGAATTTCTGTCATAGTAGATTCTGTTTAGGTCTCTTTTAGGTTTATCTAGCAGATTTTTTCTATCTTTTTCTTATTTTTAGGGTTCCGAACAAAAAAACGGAACCCTTACAGGATCACTCGGGTGTCTGTCCGTCTGTCTGTCTGTCTGTCCGTCTGTAACAGCCAATTTTCTCCAGATCCACTGTATCGATTATGTTGAAATTTGGCACTTATATGGACGTCTATGATCCAAACACGGACGCGTTACGTAAATCATTAAATTTTTAGTATGGGTGTCACTTTTGGCGTCAAACTAGAAAATTTTCAAAAAAAAAAGATTTTTGAACAATATCGTGTGACATAACAAACTGAAAGGGCTTACTGTAAGGATTTTAACAAGAAGTCTGTAGTGTAAAAATAACGTTAAAAAAATGAAATTGGTTCGGAACCCTTTGCACGCAAGTCCGACTCGCACTTGGCCAGTTTTTTTTCTTCAATCTTCATTTTACTGCCTGTAACAAGTGTTAGTTGGCTGGTATTTTCCTTTTTATCCATTATGGGTGAGCACAGTTTGAAGTGATGTTAACGTTAATTGAGTCGGCATCGAGCCAACATAATCCAATCATGTGAAACTCGAGGTAATGACTTTGACACCTTCTCCAATTTCGAAATATATCGCTCCATTTCAAATGTGGCCAGCAGATGATGACGTTAATAGTTCTGTGGAGAAAAAAAAGGTACCACCTTATAAATAAAAAAAAAAAACATAACCGACTTCCAAACAAAACACTACAAATAATAAAATAACCTTAATTTCGGAAGTCGGTGTTAAAAAACAAAGACACAAAACCAAAAACACCAACTTCCGAAATTAAGATTATTTTTTCACTTTTAAATGGTGATACTTGGACGACGTCTTCGTCTACGCAGAAATTGAAATAAGCAAAAATGCTCATAAATTAAAAACTACTGAACCAAACCGAATCAAATTTGTATGGGACCAAATGGCAAGTATACTGCATCGAACTAAAAATCACAGAAATCGGATCAGAAACCTGGGAGTAATCGGTGTACATACATAAAAAAAATACCCGCCGAATTGAGAACCTCCTCCTTTCTTGGAGTCGGTTAATACGCTCCTTCAAAGTCGGTCCTCCTATCATCCGACTGGTTAGTAAAACCAGAGATGATTTTGGCAAGCATTGGTTCCACGCAGGAATCATTCCTTGAGAGAGGGAGATAGAGTGAGCAGGCTCTCTCTATCTCCTACCTTTCATTCTTAACTGAAAATTTCTCAGTAATTGCTAAATCTGTTCAGATAAACATGTTCACATTATCTGAACGTTTTTACCACGATTAATGTGTAATCTGAACCTTATAATCTACTTACCAAGCCACAATTTCCCTGACAATATGGCAATGCCTGCGTTGTGCAATCATAAAGTGAGGTGCGACTCGTGTCAGGTCGATTCGACCGCAGCGCTGCGGTTTAGGGTTCGATACCTGCTTGACGCTCTCATTGCCTGTGTGTTCGCATATATATATATTGGGGATTTCAGGTTCATGTGCTGTTTTTCTGCATTACTAGGAGTTAGCTTCTGTCAGCGTCCCGTGTGGAAGTCGAAAAGTCTAATTTGTACTATTTCAATGCGTGCCCATGGTCTATTCGTCCAGCTTGAAGACGTGAAGAGTAACAGGTGGACAACCAGAGTTACTTTCGTATTAGTATGTTTTTTTTTCATAGCTTATTTTTTTACTAGCTGACTCGGCAAACGTTGTTTTGTCAAATAACAAAAAAAATAGCTTACCTATAGCTACTTACCTATTCTCATACCTACCGAATATACACACAAAATTTTATGAAAATCGGTAAAGTCGTTTCGGAGGAGTTCGGTAACAAACACCGTGACACGAGATTTGTATATATTAGAAGATTATGGGCGACCAAATCTTGCAACTAGCGACAAAGTCAACTGGTGGCTGACCCAATCACTTGTTTTACTTTGATCCGTTTGAACCTCTTTTATTTTACTTCGTACCATAAGAACATCGGGGAGCTAAGCAAGCTTTCAGTAGAATTCTGCTCATCATTTTTTACTCCATTACTTCTTACATATCCATCCACTTGTTGACCCGCGCAACTTTGTCTGCTCCGCTCCTATTGGTCTAAGCATGATGATATATAGCCTATAGCCGTTCTTGATAAATGGGATATCTAACACTGAAATAATTTTTCAAATCGGACCAGTAGTTCTTGAGATTAGCGCGTTCAACCAAACAAACTCTTCAGGTTTATACATTAGTACCTATAGATTAAAGTAATTTCAACCACAATCTAGACAACGTTAGTAGAATTTTATCTATACTTAAAAGGTAACTAAATAAAAGTAAACAATCTTGATGTGTCTTTTTAATCTTTTTTGTTTAAATCTCAGTTTAAAAATAAAATGCAACTAGAAACCAATGCCAATACAACAATAACGATTACTAAATCAACAGAACTATTAGTTTAAGCAGTACTTTCATCATCATCATCATTTTTTTTTTTTTTTTTTTTACTATATATAGGCATACGTTTGACCACAATCTCACCTGATGGTAAGCGATGATGCGGTCGAACATGGAGCACGTTTGCCTAGAAGCAACCTATTCACTCTTGTCTTAAAGACTCCCAGGTTGTAGCTATCTGGAAACACAGACTCTGGCAGGGAATTCCACTCCTTAGCTGTACGCACTATGAATGTGTTCCCATAACGTTTAGTGCGTGTGGGTGGGATGTCCACCATGTACCGGTGGCGCATCGCCGTTCGTCTTGTGGTTCGATGATGGAACGGGCTTGGCGGAATTAAATCATGCAATTCATCATATCAGCCGAAAGACGTCCACTGCTGGACATAGGCCTCCCCCCAAAAGGGGGGGGGGTTTGCCATAATCGCCACGCTTGGCAGGCGGGTTGGCGATCGCAGTGTATGGTGTTGAGTTTTACAGAGAACGCTGCTGCCCATTCTCTGGCAAGTCCCTTAGTCGCCTCTTACGATACCCACGGGAAGTGATGGGATGATATTATTCTTTTATGGCACCGTAAGGCAGCGGCCGACACCATACGGCAGTAGTTTATTTGTATAATATGTGTTTGTGTAAAAAGTCATACCAAGATTATTTACCTACCTAAATATTTCTGGTATAGTTTCAAATACCTTGGAAACAACCTTTGAATCTTCACTTAGCTCAAAATGAAAGAGCAGGGTATGTCATTTTCTTTAACCTCACTGAAATTACAAAGGTTGCTCGTGGTCTTTTAGAGGTAATGCAATTTTTGTGATTGCGGTTCTCAAAGAGGGAAAGAGGAACGGAATGTCTCTGAAAAAGGTCGTGTGTCCTCTGTGACTGTTCATTATTCGCCTTTGAGAATTTTCTAGTTTATGGTTAGTAGCTAGGAACGTGGGTTAGCTAACGACAAATAGTCCTACTTCCTACCTTTTCCACAAAATTCTGACTCCCATACTTGTTTACTCAATATTATTAATGAGAAAGTAATTCGGTTTGTTACCACTTTACGTTTTTTTTTAGGGTTCCGTACCCGAAGGATGACCAACGGAACCCTGTTACTAAGCCTCCGCTAACCGTCCGTCCATCCGTCCGTCTGTCTGTCTGACAGCGGGTTATATCTCAAGAACCGTAACAGGTAGACAGTTGAGATTTTCACGTGTGTATTTCTATTGCCGCTATAACATAAATAAAAGTATTTTATGCATGACATCATTAATCTATAATAAATTGCCTGATGACATTAAACAATTACCAATCCTCCAGTTTAAAAAGAAACTACATTCATTATTAATAGACAAATGTTATTATGATGTCAAAGATTACTTGTGTGACAAAAATATTGTATTCCAATGACAAGAAAGGAAAAATAAGTATCATTTTTTCTCACATATGTTGTTGTTGTTGTTGTTTAATATTTATGTAAGAATATAATTTGCAATGTTGTAATAATGAATTATGACTAATATGACTTGGAATTGAATTTGTATGTATTTATAATTTGGAATATTTTAATAATGTATCGAGACTAATATGACTAATTGTGTTTTAACTTCTGATTTGTATTTTATTATTGTATGCCTCAACGGCGGGACATAGCTGAACTTATTTTAATTATTTAAGACCTGTATTTATGATGTATACCTATAGTCCACAATAGAGATGATTTGATTTGAAAAAAACAACAAATAATAAAAACACGATGGTACGGAACACTTCATGCGCGAGGCTGACTCGCACTTGGCCGCTTTTTTACTATTGATCGGCACGCGTGAAAATTTCATGATGTGGTTGAAGGTGGAGCACGCATGCCTAGAAGTAATCTATTCACTCTTGACTTAAAAACTACCAGGTTGTAGCTATCAGGAAACAGACTATGGCAGGGAATTCCACTCCTAAGCTGCATGTACTCTGTACCTTTACACCTGTTCCAATTTGGATGACACTTGGCATAGATAACATTTTGGAACGCAAGCGTAGCTACGGTAAGAACCTAGTCGCATTAGGTTAAGGCGTGTAATGAAAGTTGTAAAGAGATAAATAAATAAATGTCGAAGTCTGTATGTCTGACAATTTTAAGGCTTAACACTAGCTAAGATAGTAACAAATAAGACTTGGATTATTTCACTCCCATGAAAAGAAACCTGAGCTAGGAAACTATCATAACTAAAACCACAAAAGAATACAAAATGAACAACACTTCTGATTCTCCAAATCACAACCTTCTACAAGCACAGTTAATAGCAGCCATAAAGAAGCCCGTAGTCCAAAACATACAGCAAGCCATATTAACATTCTAGGGATCCAACCGTCAAAGTCCCAAACGTGATCGAATCATCTCCTGCGCAAACACAGATAAACGTTAACAATGGGACTGAACTAACCGATATGAATGGGACTAATGCCAATAATTATACGACTGGTACGGGTTACCAGCTTGAGGAATATGGGCTTGACAATTATTGTGCCGATATTCGTGTCAGTAGGTATACCACCTATTTAAGTATGAACAGGGTTATTTGTCAAACACTACCAAACTCTATAGGGAGTGAAAGTACTGCCAGGGCTGCGGAATTTGTTCAGAAGAATCAACGCGGCCCTGGAACAAAGGGCATTAGGAGGAACACGGATGGGTTTTAGTCAGTAAGAGTCTGACACTCCCTTCTGCTCCGCCCAGAGCGAGAGGAGTCATTTGATGATTTCCCATCCTTACAAAAATTGGTGAAAGTACACATGATTACAACAACTATTACTTTGAGACCAACCCTGAAAACACGAAAAAAATGTCAGCTGTTTTAAAAAAAATGCAATATTTAGCCAAAAATGTATGAAACAGCTGATGTAAGTCAATTTCGCAAATTAACTCATCAAATTGACAACTTAAGCGTTCAAGACTTAGAGTTTTCCTTAACTTAACAATAAATACAACGTTTTCCAGAATTATCGCAATACCTCTATGGGGTCACTGTACTCATCATCATGAACAACTTTTACTATGAGACCAGCCTTGAAATCGAGAAAAAAGTCAGGCATTCAGTATATTTTGTCGAATTATGCGGTCAAAAATGTATAGCGATGTCGATGTTTTTCGCGATTTCAGTGTTGGTCCCAGTGTGAAGATTGTTCATGACGATGAGCTCAGTGATCCCTTAAGATGTATTTAGTTTATTGTTACAGGTTGTACAAATTTTGCTACCTAAAGCTTAAGAGCTGGGTTGGGAGTCAAACGCAGTCTGCTCCTTGTTCATGACATATATTGTGAGGTCCCAAAACTCTGGAGCCATAGCCTCCATGAGCTTTGGTTTTACCAAGCAGAAATAAATAATGCTGAGAAATATAAGTCTAGTTTCGATTGCACATTACTAAGGTTTCTGCAGTCGTAACCGGGTCTCTAGTAATTGCATTTATGTTGTAATCAGTGCGTTGACACTGACTCGGGAAGTGGCGCATTGCATCGCAGGATAAAGGGTTATATTGTGATCTCTGATAGTTATGTTTAAAGGGTTGGAGTGTTTGAGGGTCGATTACGAAGCGACAGTGATTGCCGAAAAAACAGTCTGGCCAAATGGGGCATTTTTCACAATCCCAAACGCAGTGCCAGGGTAGAGCCTCTTCACAGAACACGCTTCACCTCCTTAGTTGCCCGTCGTTTTATTTGGTAGAGCTGTGCAGGTTGCTCAACCGACAAATTTAATATGAGTCATTCGATACGAAAAGAAGAAGTCAAAATAAAGTTAGGGGTTGGATAGAGTTAGTGTTGAATTATCAAACCCATACCATTTTGGATATCTTGCAATCGTTGAATCGCATATAGAACGTCACTTTTCGTAGCCCAAGAGCAGAGATCTACACATTGCGAACAGAAGATGATATGTATGACGGAATTTGAGTTCTGTTATTTCTATTGTTGCAACACACCACCTCAATCTAAGTTGATGTGCAACAACAACACGTCATTTTATGGTTTCTGTGAGATAAATTGCTCACTATTACCTATTGCTTGGGAAAAGTATTATCACCTATCAACCTAAGTATTTAACTAAGCCTTACAAACTGAGTTGGTTCATCCTTGGTGGATATTTATCTTTAATCGTAACGTAACAATTCCCACTTGGGTCTTGCCTGAATCAGTTTTATAAGACTCTTGCGGAGTTCTTACCTTACAAAGTCCTATCATCCCACCGGCCCCCTTCTACCATCGGACATCCAGACGCACTGCATCTTACCATCCCTACCTTGTTGCTATTCCACCTATTCGCACTAAGCGTTTCCAAACCTCTTTTATAATGCGCACAGCAAAGGAGTGGAACCCTCTGCCTGCGTCTGTGTTTCCAAACGCTTACAATGGCTTTACAGGCTTCTTCTGGGTAAGCTGGCTCCATTGTAGACTTTGTCTCTGTCATCTCTGGTCCTAGACTAGAGTCCAGAGCAAACCCATCACAAATAAAAAAAAGTCAACCACAATTCCTTTCATCTTGCAAGTGTCAAGTACCCGTTGTGATCAAGAATTAGTCCATTGTCATTATCGCAATACGCTTCAAGCTTCAATGGTGAGTCATTGTGGTGAATGGCTGGCGGAGTTGGCACCCAGTCTGCGCCCATTGCGTCCAAATTGCGCCAGTTACCAAACGGCGCCAAAACATCAGGCGTTGGCACCGGCTGAGTGGACTTGTAAGTGGACACATATTGCTACAGTTGTGGCGTTGTAGCTTGGCAATAGCGGTCAATGACCTTTTTCTATTGTTATGTTTTATTGTTAGTTCATCTTTTATTTTGATTTCTTGTTTGTCCTGTGCGAGTCCCAAGTAAACATTTTAAGGGGTTCCGAATAAACCCTTATAGGATCACTCGGGTGTCTTGTCTGTCTGTCTGTCCGTCTGTCACAGCCAGTTTTCTCCGGATTCACTGGATCAATTCTGTTGAAATTTGGTAAACATATGGACTTCTGTGACCCAAACACGGACGCGTCACGTAAATTATCAAATTTTTTGTATACTAGTGTAGGGGTCACTTTTGGGGGTCAAACTAGAAAATTAAAAAAAAAATTGTTTTGAACAATATCGTGTGACAATCAAATGAAAGGGGCTTACTATGAGGGTTTTAATGATATTTTTTTCATAATTTAAAAATAAATGGTTTTGAAGTTATTCAAGAAATTAGACGAAAAATTACCATTCCCTCCTTATCTCTAAAACTACTGAGCCTAATAAAATAAATAGATTACAGGAAAACCTATAAGAAGTCTTCAGTGTTAAAGAAAAACCAAATTCGTTCGGAACCCTTTGCACGCGAGTCCGACTCGCACTTTGCCAGTTTCTTTCTTTCTTTGTATATGTATGTATTTACTTGCTGTAGTGGTATTCTGCAACAACTTTTTCGAGTCTCGTTAGCGGAATCTGCGGTTAGGTATCAAATTCGTATTAATATAAGTGAGTCTTGTCACTCAAGTGCAGCTCGATATCGAAATAGTTAGATACAGAATATTATTCACAGAATAGCACTGCTGTTCCCCGTGGCGTCGCTTCCATGGCCTATCCCACTGAATCTGCGATAAAAATGAAGTATTCTTGAGATCAGTTCAGTACTTCTAGATTATTACACAAATAAATAAACAAATAATCTTTGAAAAGGACATAAGCAAAAAATGTAACTCTTCATAAGATTAGGAAGTTAAGATTTTCGTTTTTGATATGAAGAATGTCTATAATAAAAATAGGAGGGTCAATGATCGCTTTTGTCATGCTATAGTAAAACAACTATAGTGCAGAGATTACGCAGGCAAACGTGGCTAATGTATGAGTGCCAATACTACTATTTTTTAAACAACGTTCGCTGCCGCATGTCAGTCGCAATCTATCCTCTTAATTTCCTCGCTCTGCGGTAGGGTTGCCAACATTTCTTCGACGAAATATAGTATTTCTCAAAATAAGCTACAAAGAAATATAGTACACTTCAAAATAATATAGTATTTTATGGAAAAAGCAAAAAATCGACAAACATGTTATTTAATTATTAATTTATTTAAAAACTATAATTTGTTTGCATTTCTTGCATTTTTTAACATGTTCACAATAAAAGTGTCATCTTTATCAGTAATCATTTTCAATTTAAAAATTAAAGTAGGTAAATCAAAAGCTTAGCCTATAACTTATTTTTTTAGGATTCGGAATTCAACTTCTCAAAAGAAAGATCAATTTGAAAATAATTACCAAAATCCCAAAACAAAAATAAAGCAGACCAAACATTGTTTTGACATTCAGAACGCAGTAAGCAGATTAAGCAGTAAGAGTAAAAACTGAACCGGAGAAAGAGTCGTTTTCTATTTAGTGGTGGTGGTGAAGGACATAGATAGAAAATATAGTATTTTGCGTACTATAGATTTCTTCAACAGTATATAGTACGCAGACCCGAAATATAGTACAATACTATATATTATAGTACGGTTGGCAACCCTACTCTGCGGGTCTAAAAATACCACTTTAGTAGAACCATATTACAGACAACAATCTGTCAAATTTCATTTTCATCTTTATCACTAAAGCATCAGAGTGCCTTTTTTTTAAATAAGAATGGGAAATCATCAAATGATTCCTCCCGCTCTGGGTGAAGCAGGAGGGAGTGTCACACTCTTACTGACTAAAACCCGTCCGTGTGTCCGTGTGTCCTTTGCGTTCCAGGGCCACGGTGACTCTTTCGAACAAAGTCCGCAGCCCCAGCAGGCACTGGCCCCGCCTTTAATGCTGACAGCTCTTTGAGGCGCGCGTGGAACACAGCGCGCCGTCGACCCGGGCCTGGGGGGCTACTCTCTAACGAAATCCGTAGTTTCGGGCTTAGTTGCGGGCGGGCATTTTCTACTTCGTATCACCTAACCACTGAGAACTAATAACACGATTTGACAGTTACTGTGAAATCGTATTGTCATTCATTCTCAGTTCGGGTTCGGGACTAATCGTAAGTCTGTAGGTGATACGGAGTAGAATACGCCCGCCCGCAACTAAGCCCGAAACTACGGATTTCGTTAGAGAGTAGCCCCCCAGGTTCTGATCAGACGGCGAGCCACCCAATGCTTGCCGTCCGCAGGCCCAGCATCAGAGGGCCTAGAACAAATATTTTGACGTATAGTAACGTTAACGTAAGTGAATTTTGAATGTGAAAAACTACAACCCCATAGTAGAGATGACAGAGACAAAGTCTACGATGGAGCGAGCTAACCCAGAAGGAGCCTGTGCACTCTAACTTTGAATTGATTAGGGTTGTAAGCGTTTGGAAACACAGACGCAGGCAGAGAGTTCCACTCCTTTGCTGTGCGCATTATAAAAGACGTTTGGAAACGCTTAGTGCGAATTGGTGGAATAGCAACAAGGTAGGGATGGTAAGATGCAGTGCGTCTGGATGTCCGATGGTAGAAGGGGGCCGGTGGGATGTGGTCGTGGAGTTCTTGGGCACACTCACCGAAGTAAAATCTGTGGAAAACCGACAAGCAGGCAACCTTACGGCGCTATACCAAGCTATGTAGCTTGGTATCCACCAGTTTTACGTCACCGATGAGCCTCTTAGCTCTGCGTTCCACCGAGTCAAGCGCGGCAAGCTGATACTTAGCTGAGCCATCCCAAAGGTGGCTACAATACTCCATGCAGGATCGGACTTGTGCTTTGTATAGGGTTAAAAGCTGTCCAGGCCTGAAGTATCTAATTCAAATAAATATTATGTGCGAAACGAGTATTGTAGCTATGGTAAAATTTTACGTTACGTTCGTACGTACATACTATACGTCATACATATTCGTGCTAGGCCCTTAGGTTCAAGATTGATTGGGAAAATTTGACAGTGACGAGTAGCGTGATGTGCTTTCTGATTCTGCTATATCAAACCAAATATAACTATCCTAAAATGTTACTTGGGGTATAGAAAAAGTTGGATGTAAATTAGATCTGGGGAAATTATGTTAAAACTTTCACATAGTTTTACGACACTTTTATTATATCGCTGAAAATTTCGAACATTAATATAACAACTAGATTAATAGCTTTATCATCTTTCATAACCATTAAGTTTTAATAGAGATTTGTATTTCAAAGGCGAACTTCAAACTTTTATGCAATGACCGGTTTCTAAACATGGAACAAAGTCAGAAAAACAAAATGTTCATTGAAGGTCAAACTTGGTCAAACTAAAAAAAACGCAGTCTCGATGGATACACAAACTCAATTTTCTAAGAAGCATCTATTCCAATGTACCATTAAAATACGAGTCGATTCTAGAAAGAAATTTCATCCGATAGAATTTTCCGATAGCGATCAGAGATCGAAATAGAGAACGCGAACGAAGATAGGGGTCGTGCGTACGGGACAGCTGCATAGGTCGATCTTCAAGGTGAATTAAACAAAGCTTGACCTCTACCAGCGTTGTTTAATTCACCTTGAAGCCTTGAAGCCTTCGGATGGGTGAAAATCCATCACATATCGAGATTTCTCCGTGCCTGTCATTTGCCAATCTACCATTTGCCATTTGATACTATACCTAGGTGGCAGCATATAAGCGTCAACGTCAAGTATTTTTAAGAGGAAACATAGGCGGCGAGACTTTGTATGTAAAAAGTCATAATTCGAGGTTTGGCTCTCGCCTGTATTCTCCTCCAATATTGGACCGATTTAAGAGATATTTCACAAACTGAATAAGAAGGATATATACTGTGTGTCCTTATGATTTCCTTTTTGATGATTTATTTACAGTATAAGCACAAGAACCCTCAAAAACTGCTCAAAATGGTCCGATAAATCGCTGTCAACAGAGCCCTAGTGTATAAATTTGCCAACTACTTATCAAAAAAGGAAAAAATAAGGACACAGTATACACCCTTCTTACTCAGTTTGTGAAATATCTTTTAAATCGGTATAATATTGGAAGAGAAAACAGGCGAGAGCCAAACCTCGAATGATGATTTTATAAATACAAAGTTTATCCGCCCGTATTTCCTCTTAACGTTCAAGTTTCGAATATGCAACACTAGATGGCATAGTCACGCCGTGCATATTCCCAATATGGATAGTCTTACACAGTAACTGGATTGTGGAGGTTAGACAGGCAGTCTCTTCGAGTCAAATACTGGTATTCAGCTGCAACATGTTAGACTGGAAGCCGACCTCAATCATCACCTGCCTAACCTTTTCCCAACTATATTGGGGTCGGCTTTCAGTCAAACCGGATTCAGCTGAATACCAGTATTTTACGTGGAGCGGCTGCCTACCAGACCTCCACAACCCATTAACTGGGTAACACGGTACTTCTTGCCGACCTCAGTATAGTAGGATAATACCTGGCAAAATTATTTACCGAGACATTCTGAAGTTACCCTGTATGCTATTCATCTTTAGTTTACCGATTGCTGTTAGCTATTTCGATTGATTTACCATGAAAATCAATCTCTCTAGTTTCCGAAAGATATTTTATGATGATTTTTATTGGTAAATAAGTTCATAAATCTTATATCTGCTTTCTGCTTAGCTTTGTAAGCGTTGGAATGGAGCCAATCTACTAAATAAATTTTATATGTATGTTGACATTGTGTGTTTGTTTATCAATAATGGTAGTGGAAAAGATATTGCTTTTTTATGCTCATGTTTTTGTGTTATTTTGGTTTCAGTTGTCATGATTCGACACACAAATTGTGTTCGTTTATTTTGTAATTTCCTTTCGTCAATTTGTTTTTGTTTGTTGGCTTTAACGCCTTGTGTTTACATTGTCTTTGTTCGTTACAATTTGTGGCGGTAACAACATTTTCTTTAGAATATAGGTCCCTTGTGGAATTAACAAAAAGATCTTATCGTTAATATTGGTTACATTTTCGTGCTCCTTCCAATTTTCTTGAGCATCTTCATAATATGTTTTCTTTTTCAGACTGATATATAATCTTTATTAGTTCTAAGTGCCATTACGGTTAAGGCTTAAATTCTAAGCTTCTTTTTAGGGTTTCGTACCCGAAGGGTAACCAACGGAACCCTATTACTAAGCCTCCGCTGTCCGTCCGTCCTACAGTCTGTCTGTCAGCGGGCATTATCAAAGAACCGTTCTAGGAAGACAGTTGAAATTTTCACAGAATGTGTATTTCTATTGCCGCTATAACAAAAAAATAATAAAAATTAAATTAAACTAAAAATTAAAGGGGCTCCCATACAAGAAACCGTGTTTTTTTTTCGGTTTATGGAACGGAACCCTTCTTGTGAGAGTCCGACTCGCACTTGACCTGTTTTCCACTGTATTTTAGTCCATTTATATTGTCTTTCTGTGACCTCTAGAACGTTTTTATAACAGTTTCATTCAACTCGATTCTGAGGGCTTAGTAAAAGTGTTATTGGCACTTTTAGTTTAGCTTTTTAGATAACGAATAGATATAGTAGAAGTTTATTTAGTTTTGAGCAGTAACTTAGACAACAGTAATGTTCAAAATCAACGAACTCTGCGTCTGCGTCTATGACCTTTTGTCCTTAGTGAGCTATCTAAAGTGTCTATTTTGGTCTAAAAGATGAACATTCACCTAATACATTGAACGACTTTCTATTTCTATTTATTTTTTTAATATTGATAGGCACGCGTTTGACCACTATCTCACCTGATGGTAAGCGATGATGTGGTCGATGATGGAGCACGCTTGCCTAGAAGTAACCTATTCACTCTTGTCTTAAAGACACCCAGGTTGTAGCTATTTTGTTTGTTTTATTGGGTTTCAACGGAAGAACGGAAGTCATAGAGCCAAGTAGCTCCTTGTACGATGAAAAAAAAAATGTAGAATTATTTCGCCTTATATTGAAAGTCTTTTTTCAAACTGTATGTACTTTGACGGAACATATGCAGACTTAGTGCATTTTTTTAGGATGGGTAATCATCAAATGACCGCTCTCTTACTGACTAGAACCTATCCCTGTACTGCCTAATGCCCTTTGCGTTCCAGGGCCGTGGTGACTCTCTCGAACAAACTCCGCAATAGTTTTAATGCGACAAGGCATTGTCTTGCAACATGTGAGACTATAATGTAGAAGGTGTTCCCAATTGTTTTAAAGAATTGTAAGTTTGTTTAACAGAATTCAGTTTTTTTTTTTGAGAGCATATTTTAATGGAAAACATATGAGATCATTCTTCGCCATGTTTCTAGAAATACTGGTACAAAAACAAAAATTTACAGCACTACTCGGATTCCACCGAAAAATGTTTTGTTTTCTTCAGTATTTTTAAGAAATATCGAATCGTAGTGAAACAGTTCGAAGATTGCATTTAGTTTGGGGCTATATGTATCTTTGAGGTAACCTTGCCAAAAGCGCGGTTTATTTTAAGACTCATAAATAATGTTTCCGTTGTTTTGGTGTTGTCTTTTTATTAGTTCAAGGTCTTCTTTAGATTAGTATTTTATGGACAAAGGCAGGGGGTATGATTTCCTCGTAAAAAAATAATCTTTTTCAGTGCAAGGTAGAGTAAGTTACTAAATATATTTATTTTTTACACACTTTTTTGTACACTAAACGTAAAAGACTGGAACCTTAAAAATAAAAAAAAACAAACAATGGGCGGCCTTATCGCATTCCGCGATCTCTTCCAGGCAAACTGGAATGGACATTATTTGCCTAAAAAATTGGAAATAATAATATAACATAATAGATACATAGATACATACATAATACGTTACATAATAGATACATAAATACCTATCGTATCCTACTTTCGGTGGTAAAATGGTCAATGTTAACCACAGTAAAATACTATTTCGAATAGAATTCTTAATTTGTGATAAAAATCATCAATATTTTCTAACGAAATCTGTCAACATTTTCACCTTCGAAGAAAGATACATAAAATCTTGATAAAACTCCACCTTGTACGAAAATAAAATAATTGAACAAAAGTTGTGCTGTGTTTCGGGAAGTTTTTAATTCAATAATAATATTCCGAAGGCGTGTCATGCTAAGAATTCGGCTAGTGAGGTACCTACTGAGTTACCGAAGTTCCGTTTTCCGGTATTTTTTTAATAACTTTTATTAAATTCATGTCACAATTTTTACTTTCCAAGTCAGGAGACTTTTGAAAAGTACTTAACTTTTCAAGAGTATTGTAATTCATTGTTCTATTGGTATATTATTATCTAATCTAATATACAAAAATTTCGTGTCACGGTGTTTGTTATCTAACTCCTCCGAAACGTCTTGACCGATTTACATGATTTTTTTCGTGTATATTTGGTAGATCTGAGGTTATTTTTGGTCGTAGGCTTTTTTTTTATTAATCTATACATATAATAAATCTGTTGAAGAGTCGTTTTTGTACATTCAAAATAAAAAATAAAAAAATACCTAGGGAGATAAAGGGTAACTTACAGAACCCATTTCCATCATTTTTGGAATTTTTGTCTGTTTATCTGTTTGTCTGTTTGGATGTGCAGGCATCACGTAAAAAGTACAGAAATAACGTAGATAACTTTCACGCAATAAATTTGTACGTAACTGGAGGTATAACTTAGTTTTTGTTTCATCGCAATCGGTTCACTCTATCAAAAGATATTTGTATTTAGAGGTTTCGTTTAAAGTTTCATTACGTGAAGCACATACATGCACCGCCATCTATTGAGATTAAATAGTAACAGTTTAGAACTGTTTCATGAATGAATGCGTATATTATTTGTGAAACTCTTAATACCAAAGGAAAAAAAAATAACATTTAGTCATATCGTTTTATTTATCGTAACATTTGAGCATCTAAGTTTGAACTTATATTTTGACAGTTCAATTACATTGTCGTTTGATGGCGATGTACTGTGTGTAAGTAATTGCGGTGTTATCAGCAGATTGGTCCATGTCTGACAAATAAAGTTTGGATACCTATGCTATGTAGCTAATAAGAAGGTGATAACGATATGTTTGACCGAAAAAGATAAAAGAGAAGAGTAGTGATTCATGAATTTTATGGTGATTCGAATCGACATAATCAATCTATATCAGCCGCACGGATCGATCTTCAGGGTTTAGCAACGCTTGCCAAGGTTGGTACGTTGATGGGAGACCATCATAACATACCGAGTTTCCTCCGTGCCTCGGAAAGCACGTTAAGCCGTTGGTCCCGGCTGTCATTTGAAGATCTTTGGCAGTCGTTACGGATTGTCAGAAGCCAGTAAATCTGGCTCCAGTCTTGCCAAGAACTACCGTGTTACCCAATTAATGGGTTGTGGAGGTCTGGTAGGCAGCCGCTTCACGTAAAATACTGGTATTCAGCTAAATACGGTTTGACTGGAAGCCGACCCCAATATAGTTGGGAAAAGGTTAGGCAGATGATGAGTTGCACGAGTCCATCTTCAAGATTAAGCTACGCTTTCCGAGATCGGTCTGTGGATAGGTGACCATTTTAACATACCGAGATTCCTACGTACCTCGGAATATAATAGCCACCCGGGTCGATCTTCAAGGTTAAGCAACGCTTGCCAAGGTCAGTCTGTGGAAGAGTGACCATTTTAACATACCGAGATTCCTACGTACCACGGAATATAATAGACACCCGGGTCGATCTTCAAGGTTAAGCAACTCTTGCCAAGGTCAGTCCGTGGATGGGTGACCATGTTAACATACCGAGATTCCTACGTACCTCGAAATATAATAGCCGCCCGGGTCGATCTTCAAAGTTAAGCAACGCTAGCCAAGGTCAGTCTGTGGATGGGTGACCATTTTAACATACCGAGATTCCTACGTACCACGGAATATAATAGCCACCCGGGTCAATCTTCAAGGTTAAGCAACGCTTGCCAAGGTCAGTCTGTGGATGGGTGACCATTTTAACATACCGAGATTCCTACGTACCACGGAATATAATAGCCGCCCGGGTCGATCTTCAAGGTTAAGCAACGCTAGCCAAGGTCAGTCTGTGGAAGAGTGACCATTTCAACATACCGAGATTTCTACGTACCACGGAATATAATAGACACCCGGGTCGATCTTCAAGGTTAAGCAACGCTTGCCAAGGTCAGTCCGTAGATGGGTGACCATTTTAACCTCGAAATATAATAGCCGCCCGGGTCGATCTTCAAGGTTAAGCAACGATTGCCAAGGTCAGTCTGTGGATGGGTGACCATTTTAACATACCGAGATTCCTACGTACCACGGAATATCATAGCCGCCCGGGTCGATCTTCAAGGTTAAGCAACGCTTGCCAAGGTCAGTCTGTGGATGGGTGACCAGTTTAACATACCAAGATTCCTACGTACCACGGAATATAATAGCCGCCCGGGTCGATTTTCAAGGCTAAGCAACGCTTGCCAAGGTCAGTCTGTGGATGGGTGACCAGTTTAACATACCTACCGAGAAGAGATCTCAGGTAGTCTTTACGGATTGTCAGAAGCCGACAAATCTGACACCTACAGTCTTGCCAAGAAGTATCGTGTTACCCAGTATTGTAGGGTTGTAGAGGTCTGGTAGGCAGCCGCTCCAATCCCGTTTGACTGGAAGCTGACTCCAATATAGCTGGGAAAAGGCTAGGCAGATGATGCTTCATGGTAAAAAATTGAAATGATTTGCGAAAAACACATAGTCTACAGTTGGCAAAACTGGGCACAGATTACAAAGGTAATTTTGTTTCAATTTCCTTTATCCACTAGGGAGACGGTCTAAGTGATATGAATTTAATAGAATTTAGGATTCCCAAAAAATAAATAAATTCATAATTATATTTTCGTCACAAATTTACCTACCCTATTCATAAACGGCCTAAGCATCTGCCAGCCTGTTCATTAAATATTGTCACATGACAGACCCATTCGCCACTTTGACACATTTGCGCATTTGGGATCATTTAGGCCGCTGATTAACCGCCATTCAATAAAAAGGACAATAAAACGTCAGAGTTACTCTGTCAAGGACCGTCAGCCCCAATTGGGGCCAAATGGTATTGTTTGTATTTTTTAATATATGCTTAACCTTTTCCCAACTATATTCGGATCAGCTTCCGATCAACACGGCGAAGTCGCAGTATGTTAAATAATATGGTCACCTATTCACAGAGCCACCTAGGCAAGAGTTGGTAAACCATGAAGATCGACTCGTGCGACTGTTATTATTTAGCTACGAGCTCCTCTTTTTATAAGTCTCCTCTATCAGTACCTACTAAATATCGATTAAAAAAATTCGATTATTCTTACACAGTAAATCGATTCTATAAACCCGGTAGAACTGTTTAACATAAAATGTAAAATTAATCGGTGTTCTGTAATCTGTTTTGATACCTACCTCGAGGTAGGCATGTACCCGGGTAATCTCCTGAGATTATCCGGGCTAAGCGGTATTTCAACCGGAAGAGATGATAGAGTGCCCTGCATTAGGTACCCTCTTCCTATTATCTTAATTTTGAGATCAGGATACGCAAGGTATATATATTTTTCGACATCCACGCGAACGAAGTCGCGGGCACAGCTAGTATGGTAATAAAACGTTTGCCCGGTCAGCTAACCTAATTTATAGAAATTTTGTGTCTGTGTTTGTTATCGAACTCCTCTGAAACGGCTTAACCGATTTTTATGTCTTTTTTTGTGTATATTTGGTAGGTCTGAGAATAGGTCGTAGGCAATTTTTTTATTGATGTGGCAAAACAACGTTTGCCAGATCAGCTAGTATCTATAGTATGTAAATGGATTTATTATTTATAATGATGCTGTCCGAATTTTTGTTTTCAAAGGATGCTTGTATTTTATTCCTCTATCCCTTTCTTTACTTCAATATTGAATTAATTACTTACCTTTACATAATTACTTTGAAGACGTAGAATAGGTTAGCATCACTATTTTTTTTTTCTCGGATTGGCCCGTTATTTTTAGGGTTCCGAACAAAAAACGGAACCCTTATAGGATCACTCGGTTGTCTGTCCGTCTGTCACAGCCAGTTTTCACCGGATCCACTGGAACGAAATCTGTTGAAATTTGGTACACATATGGAATTCTGTGACCCAAACACGGACGCATTACGTAAATTATTAAATTTTTAGTACTCACTTTTGGGGGTCAAACTAGAAAATAAAAAAAAAAATGTTTTTTGAACAATATCGTGTGACATATCAAATGTAAGAGCTTACTGTGAGGGTTTTAATTATATTTTTTTCATAATTTTAAAATAAATGGTTTTGAAGTTATTCAAGAAATTAGACGTAAAATGTCCATCCCCCCCTTATCTCCAAAACTACTCAGCCCAAAATTTTGAAAAAAAAAATGGAAATAATAGATATTTACCTATAGATTACAGGAAAACCTATAAGAAGTCTATAGTGTTAAAATAACATGTTAAAAAACAGAATTCGTTCGGAACCCTTTGCACGCGAGTCCGACTCGCACTTGAACAGTTTTTTTTGTTGTTGAGTCTTAATTGAGACTTCATTTTCAGATTCTCGGTTCTGTATCCCGGTATAATTGTATTGTGTCTGGCAGCACTATTCTCGTCTAGGTCCAAGTTTCGAACTTGTGTCATCAGAGAACTTGCTAAGTGTAAGACAAAGTGTTTTCCTCGAGAAATGTGGAACAAGGTATGTAGTGATATAAATAATTATGATTCTATAGTGATATGATATCTACACTAATATTATAAAGAGGAAAGATTTGTTTGTTTGTTTGTATGTTTGTTTGTTTGAATTGAATAGGCTCCGAAACTACTGGACCGATTTGAAAAATTCTTTCAGCATTGGTTAGCTACATTATCAGGGAGTAACATAGGCTATATATTATCCCCGTATTCCCACGGGAACGGGAACTACGCGGGTGAAACCGCGTGACGTCCACTAGTAAGTTATAATCTCATTCAAAAGGACCATTTAGTGTTATAGAACTTTCTGTTTAGTGAAAACTGTGGGGTTTCAATTTACTAGAAGTGGTAATTTACACTGGTTGCCTCGTTGGTCTTTTGGTAAGACATCACTAATGCTGAACTCTAGGTCTTGGATTCGACTACTGGGTCGGGCAATATGTTATTGCGTTTAACCATCTGAAATATCTTAGAAGGTAGTAGCCCCGAGTGTATTTGAGAACAATAGAGTTATCTCCTTTCACAGATGTGTTATCAATCAATCAAATTTCTTTATTAAGGCACCAATTACCAAAATTAAAATTACACATGCTAAAATACAAAACATTTTTGACAATTACTTAAATACTAAAATATGATAATCATCAAATTCATAAGTAAATAATTTAAAAACATAGATACAACAAAAATCGACAAATTCACTAGAGTAAAATCTTCAAAATATACAATTGTAAATATATCCATCAGTAAATAAAAAAATAAATTAATGAAATACATAAAAACATAAAATTCCAAAAAAAATCTAAGTACACCTCTGCTTTATCTTTAGGGCAAAGCAAGCGTGAAGTTTACGTCACATTTACGTTATCTATACATACACTTATACTTAATATATAAAGCTGAATAGTTTGTTTGAACGCGCTAATCTCAGGAACTACTGGTCCGATTTGAAAAATTCTTTCAGTGTTAGATAGCCCATTTATCGAGAAAGGCTATATCATCACACTAAGACCAATAGGAGCGGAGCGGACGAAGTTGCGCGGGTCAACTAGTAAGTACGTCATAGATGTTGAAAGTTATTGTTGTATAATGTCTGCCTTTTATTATCTATACTTCTATACTAATATTATAAAGAGTTAAAGTTTGTGAGTTTGTAATGTTGTGAGTTTTTAAGGTTGCAATCTCTGGATCTACAGAACCGATTTTGAAAATTCTTTTACCAATAGAAAGCCACGATATTTGTGAGTGTCACAGACTATATATTAACCCGAAAAATACCGCGCAACCAAGTGGGCACGGGTCAGTTAGTTGTTTATTATAATTTTGTTTTTTTTTTTTCAATACCTACTTACCCTTTCTTGTTGAGCGCAATATGTATTTTACTTTTTGAAAGCCAAGTAAATAAGCCTAGCCCTCTCGGAAAGGATGCTTTATCTAAAATATTAATAAAGGACGGATCTATCTAAGCCTCCCAGTCTTGGGGACCCGTTCAAATGAACTTGATGGTATTGAACGACCGATATTAGGGTACGTTCTTATATGAATAACAAATATTTGTTCCTTTTCGGTATTTGGTTCGAAATTTATTTATTATTATTTATTATATACTTTATTGTACACCAAAAATTAAATACAAAAGGAAACTTAAAACTAAAACATACAATGGGCGGCCTTATCGCATTCCGCGATCTCTTCCAGGCAACCTGGGAAAAAATGTTCCTAATTAGAAGATGTTTTATGATTGGTTATGGAATTTGGAATCTAATTAGCTGTTTTGTTTTCAGTTTAAATAGTTTAAATTGGTTTATTAGATTAATAAAGTACGCTTAGCATAGCTTTCATCTACACTAATATTATAAAGAGGAAAGATTTGCTTGTTTGTTTGTTTGAAATGAATAGGCTCCGAAACTACTGGACCGATTTGAAAAATTCTTTCAGCTATGGATAGCTACATTATCAGGGAGTAACATTTTATCCCCGTACTCCCACGGGAACGGGAACTACGCGGGTGAAACCGCGTGACGTCCACTAGTTGCTGATATAAACATACGAAAGGTTTTGTAAATTCCGGATAACGTAAGCGATTCAAATATTATGAGATCTTTTAATTGTGATGGTCATAATATTGACTATTTTAGCAAATATTCAATTTGTATTTTATTAGTAGAGGTAATCTTTACAAAAAAATATCCGGTTTATTATTAGTTATACACCTACCAAAGTGAAGATTAATTAACCCAAAGATTGACTGGTCCTCCTAACTACTGTACATAAAGTTTAAATGAAAAAAAAATATTTTAATAAATATCTTAAGCTTTTGATGTCATATTAAATAAATAATATACCTACTGTAATCAGTAACGTACTCCACGTTGTATCTCCCAAGAGAAACATAAAAAATACGCTTACAAAACTACCTTACCCGTGTTGTTCCAATTTCAAATGATTTAGTAATCGACACAGTAAAAGAAATAAACCGGGAACCGATTCGCAATATCCCGGAATTAATGAATCCCGGATAAAACCGGAATACGGGAATTAACCGAATAATTAACTAGTTGTGTTATACCGGATAATTGCAGCAGATTTTGCCTGAAAATTTTGTTTGTACAATAATACGGTACAATATGGCTTAGTAAACTCTGTAGGGTAACATTGCGGGATTGTACCTCTCTCATTAAAGGGGATTTAGCTTGCCGAACTATTGCATGACATGGGATAAAGCAATGGTAAGTTGTGTATTTGGAGTGTTTTACTGTTGCTGTTGTTTTACTTTTGTTGTTGTTATTGTGTTTTATTGAAATACAATTCTCAAAAGATTAATGATTTTTATTCAGTTTATTGAAAATATATGTCACTTAGGCAAGTCATTTTTTTTTTGTGGAGGTATTGTTATGATAACTGTGACATTTTTTATTAACCTATTGTGACTTTTGCGCCACCAACCAACCAGTTACAACTTAATTGTAAGTTTACTTGACAAAAACCTTGTTAAAATGCATCTTTGATTCAAAATCTGAGCTTAGAATGAAAGAGTTTTTTTTTCAATAGAAAAAGTAAATATAGAAAAACGTCACACAAAAATATTCTCACTTCACTGAGTCTAACAAAAATATGAGCAATTTTTTACGAAAACCGAACTTAAAAAAAACCGTCTATTATTAAAACTACCGAATGTTGAAGTAAGAAGGCACTTCTCTACAAATCGGTGCTTCGGTAGCCATCAAAGAGGTTGTAAAAAGTTTACCGCGTCTTTATGTGAAACCCATCAAGTATGAACAGACCATTGAATGTTATAAACTTATAACATAATCGTAGGCCCGTAGTAAATTGAAGAGCTTCGTTGAAAGAAGGCGATTTTTATAGGTACTTGCTTTGTTACATTTTAGGAGATGTAGCAAAAACTTGTCAATGAAGCGAACATTTTAAAAAGTCATAGTTACCGAAGTTTTATGGTTTTGATTTTTTTTAAAAAAAGAAAGAAAAAACAAAACACCACAAAGTATAAAATAACCTTAATTTCGGCAGTCGGTGTTTTTGGTTTTGTTTCTTTGGTTTTAACACTGATTTCCGAAATTAAGGTTATTTTATACTTTGTAGTGTTTTGTTTGGAAGTTGGTTATATTTTTATGTTTTTTTTTATTTTTCACTTTTAAGTGGCAATATGTACTTGGACGACGTCTTCGTCTACGCAGAAATTGAAAAAGCAAAAATGCTCATAAATAAAAACTTCTAAGGTAAACTTAATTAAATACCAACCGAATTGAGAACTTCCTCCTTTTTTGGAAGTTGGTTAAAAATAAAGAATAATTTAGCACATACATGAAACACGCACGGTACATAGAAATAACAAAAAACGGTATGCCAGAAACGCTAGAAACTAGAGTGTGTCTCACAGCTGCACTAAAAAGGTCCATTTCAGCGATATGACAGACAGACTAATGCTGGCTGTCTGAAGCTGGTTTTCAAATGAACGTTTCAAAGGACGAGCAGCGGTTTATTTTTTACAATATTAGACAGGGTTATTTGTAAAACACCAAAAACCTCTTAGGCAGTGAAAGTACACATGATTATAAACAACTTTTACTTGAGAACAACCCCGAAAACTCACCGAAAAGTATCAGCTGTTTCATACAAAATACAATATTTATCCAATGAAAATGTATGAAACAGCTGATATTTTTTTAATCCATATGGATTGACAGTTCACTTCATGACCACTTCACCTAAGCTTGCAGGGTGAGAATTCTACAGTATCGCACTATAGTACTTCGACACAACCAGTCGAGGAAGACAGGAATGATGATACGTTACTTGAATCCTTTATTATATGCACCTGCGGCAATGGAACGCAAAGGGCAATAGGAAGAACACGGGTGAGTTTTAGTCAGTAAGAGTCTGACATTCCCGGTTCTGCTCCGGCCAGAGCGGGAGGAGTCATTTGATGATATCCCATCCTTAAAAAGAAAAAGTATCATATGCACCACATACCTGTTTGAATAAAAAAAGTTGTATTTTATCCGTGTTTTTACCGCATAAAACTTACAGGCCGTAAGTTAAAGCTAAATTGAGCCAAATAAAACCACAAGTTCAAGTTTACTAACGAACTTGACCTTACATAAAAAACGTTTTACAACTCCTTAACCAAAATACAAATTGATTACTATTTAATCTACCCGAGTAATCGCGTAATCTACCGAAAATAGAGGCCATTTCCTTACCAACCAAAAACAATATGGCTAGTACTGGCGGGAAATGACGTCATAAAAACGATAAACCGGAAACCGGCACTCACGGCTTGGGATTTAATTTTCCTGTGTTAGAAATAAGGTCGAATTTATTTACAGGTAGGGCAACAAGATTACCTATAAAAAGGATTTTTTGATGGTCGATAAAATATGCCTAGTAAATTAGCTTCGCCCGCATGAAAGTGCAGCGACCCTAGCGATGCGATTTGCGCGGACGCGTTACGTAAATGATTAAATTTTTAGTATGGGGGTCACTTTTGGGGGTAAAACTAGAAATTAAAAAAATAAAAGTTTTTGAACAATATCGTGTGACATATCAAATGAAAGGGCTTACTGTGAGGGTTTTAAATGTATTTTTCCATAATTTTAAAATAAATGGTTTAGAAGTTATTCAACAAATTAGACGAAAAATTACCATTCTCCTCCTTATCTCCGAAACTACTGAGCCTAAAATTTTGAAAAAAAAAATGGAGATAATAGATCTTTACCTATAGATTACCGGAAAACCTATAAGAAGTCTATAGTTTTAAAATAACATGTTAAAAAATAAAATTCGTTCGGAACCCTTTGCCGACTCGCACTTGGCCAGTTTTTTTTTATTGAGGAATGGGCTTGCTCTTGACCACAATCACGCCTGATGGAAAGGGATGGATGAGGTCTATGATGGAGCGAGCGTGCCCAGAAGATGTCTGTTCACTCTTGCTTTGAAGGCAGACGGGTTATATGTGGACGGGAAAACAGACACTGGCAGAGAGTTCCACACTTTAGCTGTGCGCATAATAAATGTGGAGGAGAAGCGCTGGGTTCGACTACGATACCCCAAGTTGGCAAGACTGGCCTCAGATTTTGGGGCGTCTAACTACCTGTATTTAGGTAAATAAAAAGAAAATTTTAATATTTTTCATCATTAACTAAAAGCTGGCTAAATGGTCGATGGTTATCATAGAGATTTGCTCGTTTTCTCCTTGTTAATTTTCGCTAATGAGCGGTAACTAACTTCTTGACAGTTTAATTAATTATCTACAAAGGTCATTAACAGGTAAACGACCTGACCCCTGACCTTTTATATTGGCTACCTACGTTAAATCCTTAACTAAACAAAATCTCCGTCTGCCTGTCCGTTATTTTTTTTTTTTTTTTTTTTTTTTTGGGACAAGCCCGCCACACATTCCCAACCACTGCAACTCCTGAAAGCCAGAATCAACAGTGGCGACCACCAGAAAAACGCCGAGCCAATGAAGCCCGACGAGTCCCGGAGAAACGATTTAACTGTCTTGGATCCTGCAACGAATTTAATCAGAAAAGTACAGCGGAGGAGTAGGAAAATAAATATATGTATAATTTCCACTTCCCTCCTTTTCAAGCAGGAGACAGAATAGAGCTAGGCCAATAGGCACCAAGGGACATATACAACTGGGTTAAGCCCAGTTGTCAAGCACCACGGATTATATATTAATTAAAAACGAATGGGTCCTAAATTGTGAGCTACTTTTGATTCCAGTAATAGGTATGGCAAAATCGCCTGAAAGCACGGAAATTTGTTCTGGTTTCTACAAGGTCCGTGTAGTAAACTACTCCAGATGTAACCTGAATACTATCTAACATAATATTGCGTTCAGTTTGCCAAAGAATACACTCCCATAAGATGTGGTGTGCGGATTGTTCGTATTCATAGTCGGCTGTAGAACATTGACATAAAGGCGAGGCCACAAGCCTAAAGGAAAATAATTTACTCTTAAAGTTGCCATGACCTGTGAGAAATTGGGCAACACAATGATCCACCTCCAGCCATGTCCTATCCAGCCGCTCACGAACGGATGGAAAAAACTGGTGGAGGTGTCGGCCTTTAATGGAATTTTCCCACCTACATTGCCATTCGGATAAAAGTTCCTCCCAGACGTCAGTCTGGGGTTTTAGTAATCTACAGATCTTAGCACGGTCGCGTTGCGGTAAAAACTCTGGGTCCGTGATCTTTCTAGCGTAGTAGTACATTGCAGCACGCCGCTGCACCTCTAGATCGACTGGGAGAACACCCGCCAGCACCGGTAAGGCTTCAGTACTAACCGTCCTATACGCCTTGCATAAGAATATCAAAGCCAAACGCTGGCTTTGCAGCAATTTACGGCGTACCGCCCCTATGGTGGCCCTGTCAGCCCAGACAGGTGCCCCGTAGCACATACAACCCAAGTAAGTAGCCCCATAGATAGTTTTTAAGGTTTGAAATGAGAGACCCCAAGTAGCTTTGGATATTCTCGTCAAGGCGTAGAAGTTCTTTTTTGCTTTTTCACCTACTGTTTTTATATGATCAATAAATGAAAAGTTCCTTTCTAGTAGCATACCGAGGTAGCACACGGATTCTTTTCTTTTAACGGGTACGTTATTAAATTTAATACTAGGCCAGGATTTTAGGTTCCCTTTTAAAATAAGTTGATAGGTTTTATGCGGTGCAAAGGTCAGACGGTTTCGATCGCCCCACTGTGATATTAAACGTAGACATGTGTCAGCCAAGTTCTCGAGTCCCGCCCGAGTGCTTGCCTCAATGAGCAGTAAGCCATCGTCCGCGTAACCGGTTAATGAACAGCCGCATGGGAGCGGAAGCGCGAGGAAATCATCGTAGCCAAAATTCCATACATATGGACCGATAACTGAGCCCTGAGGACATCCCATGGTTAGAGACTTAGAAATGGAATGATGTCCAAGTTTGAGTTTCGCGGAGCCGTTTAGAAAATACGAAAGAATCAGATTATAGATATTTTTGTAGCAACCACGGGTTTTCATTTTAAGTAGTAGCATCGGCCACCATGCGTTATCAAAAGCGCCAGATATGTCGAGAAAGATTCCAACCACGTATTTATGTTCCGATAAGTTAACAATTTTACGGACAGAGAGAGCCGCGTCGACTGTGGATTTACCAATAGTGAAACCAAATTGATTAATATGAAATTTAGGTCCATTCGGTAGCAAGCGCGGAACGATTAGTCGCTCTAAGAGTTTCCCCAAAGATGGAAGTAGTGTTATGGGCCGGTAGGACTTAGGGTCATCCGGGGGCTTATCGCCACTCTTCGGAATAATGCGTATAAAGCCTTGTCGCCATATTCGAGGAAAAATACCTTCTGCAATGCATCGGTTATATACGGATAAGATCGCGTCGCCCGCTGTTTTACACGCTTCTATAATCATTCTATTAGATATTTTATCTTCACCGGATGATTTTTTGAGAGGTAGTCTCTTGACAACGTTTATAAATTCGTCAGTGGATGGAAGGTCTGACTCCGGTGATTCAGGTGACACCGCGGCCCACGCTCTAATCTGTTGGTGGTATTCATTATCATTTACTGATGAATCGTCTGGTATTAGAGAATTAAGCAAAACATCAGTTGTTTCTTCAACGCCGGCGGTATGTTTATTATTTACTTTAATGTTCTGAACGTACGCAAGGTCGACAGATCTATTAGCCTTGAACTCGTGGTACAAAGGAGACCACGGACCCTCCTTATCAAGTTTATCAACAATTTTCCGGAGTAAATTACCCTTAGATTTTTCAACCGATGCTCTGTAGCGCGACTTGGCAACTCTAAAAGTACTTAAAGCAAGATTAAGGGGGTCCCCGATAACCTTACGTTTTTTAAGCTTATTAAGTTGTCTGCGCGCTCTGCGATAGCTTTTACGTTGTTCAACAAGGTAGTCATTCCACCAATCACATCTACGAATATTGGTCATAGATGCGCGACCAATAGCAATGTCAGCACAGTAAGTGAAGGTGTCTGACATTATCTCAGCACTTTCCTCAGCTGACAGTCCATCGCGAGTGAAGTCTTTGGCATGACAAGCAAAAAGTGAGCTAAAGAATTCCCAATTCGCGCCCCTACTTTTATATCTAAAATTCCCAATTAAGTGTGACGAACCTTGAGTAAACATAGGAACAAATTCGTACACGATCAGGCGATGATCACTACAAGACGCGTCAGGAAGGACACGCCACCTATCCAAGCGTACGTCTGCACTGGAAAGTGTGACGTCAATACAAGATTCGCCCATTTGGCTACAAAAAGTAGGCGGTGCGTCTGGGGTGTTATGAATTGATAAGTTCATCTCAGCAATAAAATCTTCAACGGCACAACGTCGTTCGTAATCAGTGGCCCGAACTTTGCCATACCACAGGGAAGAAGATGCATTCACGTCAGCACCCACTATAACTTTGCAGCCCGCGAGCGACCGCAAGACGTGACGGAGATTATGTATATGTGGAGTAACTGGGTCTGAATATTGAAAGTAGCAGCTCACAACGTAAACCTTAAAGGTAGGTGATGATACTTCCGCCACAGCGCAATGGGGCGTCATGAGATTACATATAGATGTTACAGTAAAGCTCGAAGAAGGCGCAACATAAATTCCGGCTCGCGCCTTGCAATCCAGCTGAACTACCTTGTGACGTAAGCGCGCGTTTTGATATTGTTCCTGAACAAGTACTATGTCAAGGTTATAATCCACAATCAATTTATCCAGCTCAGATGTCGCCACCCTATCGTTATGGAGATTTAATTGTCCTATGGTTAAACTATCCATTTTTAGTAATTAGTGTTTAGGATTAATTGTTCGAGTTTCAGTTTGTAAGTAGTACACTCTTGAGATCCACAGCGATGATCACACGGTTTTTTAAAGCGTTTACACGCCACGCAAGTCGGCTTGAAATTTACGTCGTCCTTATGCGGGCAATCATTTGTTTCGTGTGCCTCCGAACAATTAGCACAAGTCGGTTCTTTATTAACGCAGTGTTTCTTAACGTGACCGAACTGTTGACAATGTAAGCACCGAACGACTTCAACATCGTCAATAAAGCGGCAGGTAGCCCAATCAATAAATAATTTATCCTTGGTAGAAACTAAGTGTTTACGTACTGCGGAATCTAACTCGATGCCTATCCACTTACGACCGTTGTCTAACGAGCGCCTACGGATAATTTTAGTAGACTTAATAAAGTCATCCTCTTTCATTTGAAGCTCATCTTTAATATTTTGGCGGTATAGCGCGATCAGAAAAGCGCCATCATCCATTGAAGATGGTACATCCTTAACTAATACTCGAGGGCGTCTACCTTTTGGTTTTTCTAGTCGTAAACCAGCGGCCTTAATTGCGTCCACGGATTCCAATTTTTTAAGCTGATGTTCACTAGCGACACGTAGAACAACACCGGATTTCGCGGTTTTTTTCACGCCTACAATTTGAAAACCGTCATCACAGGGCTTAATTGCTTTCATAAGCGCTTGTTTTGTTGCGGACGAAGTGCTATAATCAGCTGATCGAGCTGCGGTCGGATAAGCCACCACACACGGCAATGGTGGACGGGATTCCATAATTGCTGGAGCTACTTTTGGCAAGCGTAGTTTCAACGAGTCCGCATACGAAATTTTACAATTGTTATTATTATTATTGACAGGATTGGGATTGACATAGTTATTCGACTTGATTTTTTCTAATTCGCGTTCCGTATTGGCTAACTTCGTTTCGTTGCATGATGATTTTATGGCCAGCATAGAAACGATGGCCGTGACACGCTGTGTCATATCCATAATGGCAGATTTATTTGCTACGTTAATGCGAGAGCCCTGATCATTGACTAAGTCGTTAATTTTTGACAGGTAGGCTGACGCCTCGGAAACTAAGTCGCAGTAATCGGTATTGCTCACATTACTGATATTTAAAATCGGCGAGGATTTTTCCACGGTTTCGAAAGTTTGATGAACCCGTTTTGATCTATCATCGGGCGAAATGTATGATGGAGACATTTCGCTGAACAAGCGTTTCGAATTAGCGGAGGTCGCCACGGGCGACCTTTGGGTTTTTGTATTTCGACGAAATATATCTCCGCCACGATCTGGAGGGTCATCATTTGTTGACATCATGAATTACTTTATAACAACACGGATGAATTAAAAATATCAAAAGAACTAAACAAATAGATATCAATCGATTAAGTTATTTCGCGTTACCCACACACAAGAAAAAATAAATGCACTTACCGAAAGCTGGAGAAATTAACTAATTACCAGTAAATAAATGAACAGACACTTTGAAAAACTTACAAAACACGCACTTACTACACTATAGCACCGCTAGGAACAATTCACAAGCCTTAAAATAAACACACAACGCGAATTCCGAATTTACAATACGCAGCGATATAATTAAACACCGCAGTGCGCGCGAGTGGGGAGGGAAGTTTTTTTTCGTTAGTTAACTTGTAACACTAGTAAGAAATACTACTGGAGTTACAAGCTAACTAACAAACTGTTGAATAGAGTTCAAATGAACTTTATAACCAATTTTTATTTAAATAACAAACTATTTACACTTAAAATACAAAATAAAACTCCTAACTATAATATGGCGTTAAAAAATTCGTCCGCATCGCTATCGACTGGAAGTGAGCCCAAAAGACTGGCGGCATTGCCACGTTGTATGGCAATGCTTGTCCTCTGTCCGAGGTAAAAGCCAGCCCTTGGGTCACGCGACGTGTCAACTAAGCGTTTAGAAAGATCTTTAAATAAGGCATGAGCACTCGGACCCCACGGTCCAAGAGTTTCAACCCCAAACGGCTCAAAAACATAATTGCCAACAAGGCTACTATATTTCCGCCGTTTGAGGTTCTCAGCAACCGCAGCGGCAGAACCAGCTCAGCACGACGGGCTAGGAAGAAATAATTTTATATAAACAGGCTTAGAATACCTACATTGTCGGTCTTACAGAGGTTGAAAAAATCCGGCCAAGTGCGAGTTGGACTTTCACACGAGGGGTTCCGTACCATAAACCGAAAAAAAAAACACATTTCTTGTAAATTATATTAAAAATTAAAGGGGGCTATAATTTTATATTTATTTTAATTTTTATTATTTGTTGTTAAAGCAGCAATAGGAATACACACTGAAAATTTCAACTGTCTACCTATTACGGTTCTTGAGATACAGCCCGCTGACAGACAGACGGTCGGACGGATAGCGGAGGCTTAGTAATAGGGTTCCGTTGGTTACCGTTTGGGTACAGAATCCTAAATAAACGACGAAGTTATCCGCGAACACACATAAAAAAAAAATATACGCGGTCGAATTGAGAACCTCATCCTTGTTTTGAAGTCGGTTAAAAATAAGAAAACCGCGAGTGCAAGTACCTATACAATTTTTTTTTTTGCGTGTATGTCTATGATTAGACGTACTGAACGCTGTGTTATCTAAAATTTGTCCATTTATTTTAATGAGACTTTATATATTTTGTAGGTAACATACGATACCATGGAGAAAAACGTTCATACTATTGCATCATACATCTTGCCTTCAAACCTCTCCAGAGTACTTACATAGCAGAACATTTCTATATAAAAATCTCCCGCATGTTATTTGATATCATAAGAGCTAACATATAAATCATCACGCTCTGACGTAAAGGAGCTCGGTAATAAAATATCGAAGTCGGGAGCTACATATAATACTAGTACATACTATACCAATGTCAAATAGTAGGGCAAACGTAAAAGATAAGTGTGTTTCTCAATACCTCTAATGTATGTACCGAGTTTATTTTTCTGCGAAGATCTATGTACTTGGTTTTATTACAATACCTAAACCTGTAACCAGTAATGGTTGCGATCGATTAATATTCTTTTATTTTGTTATTAAAATAGTAGTACTTGAGACTAAAAATGCCGATGCATTCCACTAGCTTTTACGACAAATCCTTTACTGTTCAGAGGCGGTGCGGTAATGGAAGGCCTTGCCCGTGTCGGTAAGGCGTGCTCAATCTTTTTCCACTTTTAAAACTTTGGTCAAAAACCACTGCCTCACTCTTTAATCGTTGTTACTAGAGTTCCCTGCTTTTGTTTTTGTATTATTATTATTGTATACATTTATCTATTATGTATTTATTTGTATAAATGTTTAAATAGTACACCTAAAACTGCCTACAGTGTCTTTCCTTTTTCTCTTTAAAATCCATCCAAAAGTTATCTTGAAAAGATCGCTTTTAGCGATAAGGCCGCCCATTGTGTCACCCTATGTTATATTTTCCTCATGTATCTTTTCTGTAACTTGTATGGTGTACATAATCATTGGTATAGTCATTGGCAGTTACCTTTTTGACTTTTCTTTGTTTACACAAATTAAAAATTCCATGTGCAATTTTTGTATTTGCGGACAAGTATCACCAATATTCAAGGGGAAATTGAAGTTTTTTTCTGATGCCAAGCCATTTCTGTATTCCGGTTTTGGACGCTAAGAGATTACACTGTCTCTAATGTTGACTTGACAACAAACTTACGCAAACTGCTATAGAAGGTAGTATAAGGTCCTCGTACTCTGTTCAATATGAGATAACGATAAAATCTTTATTGCGAGTAATAATGAGACTCATGAAGAAAGAAACAACTCACAACTACGTTAGTTAGTGATATCCTACTATCCTACTATTCTACTATCCAACTATCCTACTTATATTATAAATGCGAAAGTTTGTGAGGACGGATGGATCTTTGTTACTCTTTCACGTAGGGCCTAGCACAAATATTTTTGACGTATAGTAACGTAACGTAAAATTTTACCATAGCTACAATACTCGCTTCACACATGATATTTATTTGAGTGAGATACTATATTCATATTTTTGAATGATATTAATTGTGTATGTCCCATATTATTAAATCAAAATACTATGGGGTTGTAGTTTTTCACATTGAAAATTCACTTCATCATCATCATTTCATTCGAAAGATGTCCACTACTGGACATAGGCCTCCTCCAAGATGGGGGGGTTTGCCATAATCGCCACGCTTGGCAGGCGGGTTGGCGATCGCAGTGTATGGTGTTGAGTTTTGCAGAGAACGCTGCTGCCCATTCTCTGGCGAGTCCCTTAGTCGCCTCTTACACCCACGGGAAGTGATGGGATGGTATTATTCTTTTACGGCACCCTACGGCACCGGCCGACACCATACGGCATAAAATTCACTTCTGTTAACGTTACTATACGTCAAAATATTCGTGCTAGGCCTTCAGAACGCCTGAAAGGATCTTCATGAAATTTGGCACAGAGGTCTGGGAAAACACATAGGACCTTTTTTTTTCGTCATTCACGCGGGCGGAGCTGCGAACGATAGCTATAGTAATCATATAACTGGGACAGCATCACACAAACACACACACCATGATAATCAAAATACATATATCCTTTGCTTAGCTGATAAATTGCCAGTTAGTTTTTGACATTCCAATAATTTGGTCAACTTCTACGATCACGTCAATTTCCTATAACTATCATTTAATACTACGTCACAATAAAAATCTGTAAAATATTGCAAAGATCAAAGCAGTGTGAAAAGAGTCATTTTCTGCTACAGAAAGAAAATAACTAATTTAACTAACGAGCTCCTTTGAAGCGGTTTCTTAGTTAAAAGATATGTCTTTTCGCAGTTCATTTAAAAGTTTAAATGGGAGTCAAATAGAGAAGAACTTTAGATCGGTTTGACCTGGAAATATGAGGTTAGAGTGCTAAGGTTATACATTTTGTTGCGGAATTCGTTCGAAAGACTCACCGTGGTCCTGGAACGCAAAGGGCATCAGGAGGAACTCGAATGGGTTTAAAGTCAATAAGAGTCTGACACTCCCGTCCGCTCCGCTCCAGAGCGGAAGGAGTCATTTGATGATTTCCCATCCTTTAAAAAAAAGGTTATGCGTATTGTTAAAGAATATGTGATTGTGTGTTGTGTATTGTGTGATTGTGGTGACTGTGTGAATATGTGTGACTCTGTGATTTTAGTTATGAACAAAACATCACATCTAATTAACCGTATTGTTAAGGACAATTTGGCGGCCATTTTAGGGTTCCGTACCAAAATGGTAAATAGGAACCCTTATGGTGCGACTAAGTCTGTCTGTCGGTCTATCTGTGGAATCTATCTTAAGAACCGTAATAGGTAGACAGTTGAAATTTTCACAGATTATGTATGTCTATTGTCTCTATAGTAATCAAATTAAATTACGAATTAAAAGGCGCGCTCATACACGAAACGTGTTTTTTTTTCGGTTTATGGTACGGAACCGTTCGTGTGAGAGTCTGACTCGCACTTGGTCGGTTTTCCAATTTTACCTACCCGAGATAAGTGCGACGCAACAATGGGACGACTCTTGTTTATATTTTTTACACAGGAATATACATAGTGCCATTTTAGTCGTCCTACAAAGGCGGCCCACTTAATGTACTCGACATAAACTACCTCTAGGCATATTTTTTAAAATAATTTATTAAGATAATAGTACAATAAAAATAAATTATGCATTAGAATTGTGAAACACCCTGTTATTAATGTTTACGTATCAAAACAATGTCGCCGTTCCATTCCACGCCGTCCTTGGAACACAAGCCTCGGACTGCGCTCGCTCCTGGATGTTTCAAACTACGTCATGATAATTAATAATATTTTAATTTTTTAAATAGTTTTAATATTCATAAATACCATTTTTTATAAATATATTCACCCTTAGGCCTTACTAATTCCATACAGACGCCCACGTTCAAGTATCCCAATACTTGACGCCGCTATAGATATAATCCATAGCAAAAAATACACGTACTTACCCTAAATCAATTTATTTCCCTGCCATAAATGTAATTTGCTTCTCCAAAAACTGTGGTAGACACTTTTACATTTGTACCATATAACCTACCAGATTAATATCAGTGTTAAACCAAATTGGGACCATGATTACACAAAAAGGTCCTTTCAACCGACTGGGGAAGTCGAAAAAGAGGGTAATGTTTTTAGGGACGATTTCAGCGGGATTTTATCTCCGATCTCCAGTGTTCGAGTGATTGGGTTCTGTGATTAATTAAATGAGGGTATTTTGTGACCTTTTTGCTATCGATTGCGGGTAGTATTGTTTGGTACGTGAATAATGTGATGGCTTTGAAATTGCGGTTGATAAAATTGTGTGAATAATTCAGTGTTTCAGAGGTTCGGGATGGGATTTATTTTGAATGTTATAAGGCCATTTTTTAAATAAATTTAACTAGCTTTAACCCGCGACTTCGTACGCGAATATCCCGTTTCTTCCCGTTCACGAAGGAATTTCGGAAAATCCTCCAACCCAAACCTACATGCCAAATTTCAGCGTTCTGCCTGTGCCGTGAATAGTTGACCTGTTAGTCAACTGTTTGCTAGGCGACAATAAACGATTTCGATCATAGCTAAATCAAGCGGAACTACATATTAAACAACATACATACTTTTAGCGACAACCAGGAATATTTTGACGTACAGTAACGTTACAGTATCGTTAACATAAGTGAATTTTGAATATAAAAAAATACAACCCATAATATTTTTGTTTAATTTTAAGCGACATATATAATTTACATTATACAAAAATACAAAAAAACGAGTATGCTTTAATAAAATTTTACGTAATGTTACGTACTTCAAAAAATTTTTGCTAGGTCCTCTGTTGTGGCAAACTTTTCACTTCAAGCCTGATTTGTGATAAAATAAAAACTTTTCAGCATGAAATTGTCTTTAGTAATCAGAAGCAGTCTACACGTGACACATTCCAAAGTTCAAAATCGCTTAAACTTTGTTCAATAAAAACAACTTTAATATTAAAGTTGCCACATCAAATGTCTGTAGATGTTGCCAGTGACAAAAACTATAAACTCTTCTGAATTACACGTTCTCATTGTTAAAATAGACTTGGTTACGAGCCTAGAATTTTATTAAAGTCTAGGCAACTAGGCGCACTAAAATAAATTGCCAGCAATAATGATAACTTTCTCTATTTCTGTGAAAATAACATTTCTTTAAGGCGCTAACGTAACGTGTTCTATACGTTTAGGGTGGAATTTCGAGTAAAAATGGGTCTGGGGAAATAATAGTATTTTAAAACTAAAAAACAAAACAAATTAATTAAAACAAACAAATTAATTAATTAAACTTGAAAGTGAATTGTTTTTTTGTTTATTTTATTTTACCTTTATTCTACGGCATAACCAAAAGGAAGGTTTATGATTTTAGCAGTCTATGCATGTATCTGAAAAATATACGAGTATTTCTATTTATTTTTGCGTATGTTCCACCGTAGCGTCTAAACTATTGAACCGATTTTGACGAATGAGGTGGAAATCGATTTGTTGTTATATCCAGGTGGTATATTATGTAACCCACTACATTATGTACAAAAAAAACGATATGATGGATGTAAAATTAAAAACAGTGAGGCCTCTTTTTTGGTGACGTATCGAGTGAGATATACAAGGAGAAAATTATGAGTCCAAGAAATAGGTAGGCGTACATAGCGCCTTAAAAGATATCCATAATGTTATCAGTTTCATGCGAAGAATCATGCATTTAAAATTACTATGTTGTGGAGGAAATAAGCTTGACTCATGGGCATGCAAAAAGGAGTAATTATTTTCCGGAATTGTGACAAAAATACCAATATAGAGCGATTACTTTAAAATTTTCAAGCAAAAATAGATTATTAACATTTGTCCCAACGTTAATCTAGATAGATTCAAATCCCATCTAGATAGGCTAAGCAGTCTTGCTTAATCAGCAGAATCTAGCTGTCTAGCTAGATTCTAGCAGATCAAAGCGCACCTCACGTCGACTCATCCGTCAGCTGTTGTCACTAATGTGGCGTGACATGTCCCGTCGACGTGACAAAGTCACAGATATGGGACACACGTAATCCCGGCACACTTCCACGTGTCCATTAACCTACTAATAGTTTCAGGAGGATAGTTAAAAAGTGAGGTCTTCCGACTTCCGCAATCATTTGGGAGTAGGAAAATTGTCTGTTTTTCTTTTGTTCTACCTACTTTTCTCGCCTTGTCAATAATTAGAAAATGACTAACTGCCGTCGGTGGTTTTTCCTGCTTGATATGTATTCTGGGATGAAGATTATCAGCCGCTACGACGTGAAGAGGTTACAAACCAACAAATAAACTCACTTTTGCATTTAGGTGTAATATTAGTTAATAATAATAATAATAACGTTTATTGGACAAAATCAGAACTTAGCCTACTACAGTTTCAATACTAAAAACATAACATATAAGAGGCTTCTAACCGAAATGAACTCCTGATTGCCAAACTAGGTAAAGACCTGTATCTTGGAAATCAGTGCTCTTCCAATGAACATAACAAGGACTCTTACTTAGATTAGGAGTAACTAAGAAACTAAGTTAGTCGGAGGATTAATGGCGAATATATATATTCATAACGAAGGTGTTTTGTTGACAACTTTTTGACTAGCTCTGAGCTTCTATAATATTTAGCGCACAGTGAAGAATAACCCATTAAATTTTATGAGAAGTCTGTGTCCAAAACCCGTTTAGGCAGATCTGTTAATATCACATATTCTGAAATCTGTGTATGGATTTTGTTATAAAGCCCTTAGCAAGAGACCGGAACGCTTAAATATAATCCAAAAAATTGTACTTTACATAAGTCTACTAGTCTACTCTTATAAAACATTGGAAGATAGTGTAAAATAAATGCACTTTACTTGTGAAAATTACTGTCAAATCTATACTAATACTAGCTGACTCGGCAAACGTTATTTTGCCATACAAAAAAAAATACTCTACCACCTATTCTCATACCTACCGAATATACTCACAAAATTTCATGAATATCGGTCGAGCCGTTTCGGAGGAGTTCGGTAACAAACACCGTGACACGAGATTTTTATATTTCTTATATATAAAAATCTCGTGTCACGGTGCAGCTTGCCGTGTCATTATAAAGCTGAAGAGTTTGTTTGGTTGAACGCGCTAATCTCATAAACTCATGGCTGGCTATAAAACATCACGCTACGACCAACAGGAGCGCAGCGTTTATGAAAAATGTGACGCAGATAAATTTGCGCGGGTCAGCTAGTGTCCAATATGCTTGGCCACGTATCGTATCAGATGTCAATACATTTTGAGCTGCCTGCTAACCGTTTTCGCTTGATAGAATATCACAAGTCTAAAGCTCTCTTTGGAATGTCTTTTTTCTTCCCTTAGCAGCAAACCCTCGAACCTTCCATGCAATACAAGCTTTTATTTACCCAACAAATACAAATGGTTCTCAAACACGAGCAGTCGATATCGACACGACATCCGCCAGTCCCGCCTCGAGGCACGTTCGGCAATCATGTTGCGAACAATATACTACCCTGTGTTGATAGTAGTTGAAAGTTACATCTATTATGTAGAGAAGAATGGAAGAAAAATTACGCTTACTGTGAAAATAGGTGGACAACTATAAAACCTTTTGATGTGACAGCATGGAATAAAAGAAATAAAGAATAACATGCATCAGGCATGCCGCAAAACAGTTGCTTTTATAGGAATTACCCATTTTTTTTTTGGTCTTGATGAAAGTAATAGATGAGGCCTGATGAAAAACGATAGAAGAGGTCTGTTTTAGGGTTCCGCACAAAACTCGCAACCCTTATAGGATCCCTCGGGTGTCTGTCTGTCTGTCCGTCTGTCACAGCCAGTTTTCTACGGATCCACAGGACCGATTCTGTTTAAAATTGGTACACATATGGACTTCTGTGACCCAAACACGGATGTGTTACGTAAATGATTAAATTTTTAGTATCGGGTCACTTTCCGGGGTCAAACTAGAAATAAAAAAAAAGTTTTTTGAACAATACCGTGTGACATATCAAATGAAAGGGATTATTGTCAAGGTTTTAATTATGTATTTTTCATAATTTTAAAATAAATGGTTTTGAAGTTATTCAAGAAATTAGACGAAAAATGACCATTCCCCCCTTATCTCCAAAACTACTGAGCCTAAAATTTTGAAAATTGGAGATAATAGATCTTTACCTATAGCTTACATGAATTCTGTAGAAGAAGTCTGTAGTGTTAAACAAACATGTTAAAAAAAAAATTCGTTCGGAACCCTTTGCACGCGAGTCGGACTCGCTCTTGACCGGTTTTTTTTAGGATGGTGAACCATCAAATGACTCCTTCTGCTTTGGGCAGAGTGGAAGAGAGTGACAGACTCTTACTGACTATAACCCATCCAACCTCAGCCCAGGTGACTCTTTCGAACAAATTCCGCAACCCTGGTACAATGGATAAGGTCTACGATATGGAGCGAACGGACTCAGAAGATGCCTGTCCACTATTGCTTTGAAGACTGATGGGATATGAAGTGGTAGAAAACTGGTAGGAAGAGAATAATGTCGCCGGTAGAGATTTCCAAACCATTAAATAGGATATCATAGGTACATGCTCCAATTCTAAATGAATAATTGAGTGCGAAAATATATTTTAAAGCGTATTGAATAATTAAGTTGAACATTATTATGTATGTATAAGGGCTATATAGGTAAGTAAGTCAGCATTAATTTACGTAAAGTTTTATCAAAATCACATTTACCTTTATGTTTCGTAGTAAAAGATCGCTCACTGTTTAATAATTTAGATAAAAGGCAATTTCGCAAGTCATTTTAGAAAATAGACATGAATATAATAATATTGGGTTTCAATTTTTCCTTTGAAGTAGCTCGAAGTTGCAGACATTTTTGTTTCATTTCTGTCGACGGTCTCTCAGTAAGTTTTCTCAATTCGATTCTCAATTCTTTATTGCGTTCCATAATGTATTAATTATTATTATTTTCGGTTATTCATTTTCTTTACATTTACATTATATTTTTAAATATTTCATTAAAAAAAAAACATTTAAAATATTAAATGTAGCCCACCGGTATCGGGAACAGGGTCCAAGCTACCGGCGGTCAGGGCTCCAGAGAGAGGAACTTCCTAACAATATGAGCCGTGTCCAGAAGTACCGCTTTCTGAATCAAGCCCTTGATCCAGCTGCCTAACAAGAGGTGTTGGTCGAGGCTCGTGGCTATTACGCCATTGGCTGATACGACTATCGGTACAATGATTGCGGAATCTACATCCCACATGTCGACAACCTGGCGAGCCAAGTCAAAATACTTGATTTGTTTATATAATACTTGATTTGCTTTCACGAGGTTCTTATAATTATTTACAATGTATTTAGTTGGTAAATTATTATTATTATTATTATTTAGGGCTGGCTTTCACCTCGGACAGAGGATAAGCATTGCCATACAACATGGCAATGCCGCCACTCGCCAGTCTTTTGGGCTCACTTCCAGTGGACAGCGGACCAATTTTTTGACGCCTTATTTTAGTGAGATTTTTTTTGTTTTATATACGTATATATTTTGTTTTAATAAAGATGTCATTTAAAAATGTTGTTGGTAGGTAAATAATTATACATATTAGTTACAATTATGGACCCTGTCGGGCACAGCATTTTTGGGCATAGTTTTGTTCAATATCTTTTTTCTATACTTCATATAGTCGTCATGGCTGAGACTACGGAGGACCTCAGTACAATGCTCGATGACCTCAGTAGAGCTTCCGAAAGAGTGGGTCTCTAAATCAACATGGACTAAACCAAGATCATGGTATGTAGCACCCACACTCCCATCAAGATCGGAAACTCTACACTCGAAGTTGTAGACGAGTACGTCTACCTAGGACAAACGGTCCAGTTAGGTAGGGCCAACTTTGAGAAAGAGGTCAACCGTCGAATCAGATTCGGCTGGGCAGCGTTCGGGAAGTTGCGCGGTATCTTGTCGTCCCACATACCACAGTGTCTCAAGACGAAAGTCTATGATCAGTGATGACATACGGAACTGAAACGTGGCCGCTTACAATGGGCCTCATCAGAACGCTCAAAGTCACTCAAAGGGCAATGGAGAGGGCAACGCTTGGAGTTTCCTTGCGTGATCGAATCAGGAATGATGATATCCGCAAGAGAATCAAGGTTACCGACATAGCCCGAAGGATCGCCAAACTTAAGTGGCAGTGGCAGGGCACATTGCTCGCAGAACAGATGGTCGATGGGGCCGAAAAGTTCTGGAGTGGCGACCGCGTACCGGAAGCCGTAACGTTGGAAGGCCTAACGCGGGTAGCCGATGTATGCGAGACGCACAGAACCGGTCTTTGCGGCGACGCTTGGGGGAGGCCTATGTCCAGTAGTGGACGTCTTTCGGCTGATATGATGATGATGATGATGATACTTCATAGATGTTTACGTAACGACATACATAGTTATTTACTAAAAACAACGTCACTGTAATATGCGTATTGCACATATATTAAGTAGGTAATATGTTTCAATTCGGTTTATGTCTTATGAATCAGACAACTCAATCACACTTGACTTATAAATTGTGCATTATAAAGTTTAAATCATCGATGAAGTCCATGACTTAAACAATACATAGATGACAGGCAAATGTAAAAAGCTTACGCGACGCGACAAAGTCACAAAGTTTCCACAGATTTTAAACCTACGAAAAATATATTCTTTGCACAATTTCTTTAAAAAATCTTAATTGCATCGCATTTTTGCGACGATAGTTCCTATTACACTATTGATTACTCTTGAAATCCTGATCACAGAATCCCATCTGCAAATTGACCACGCACGACACTATTTGACTTCGCATCCATTGACCCAATTCTACCAAAAAACACGTGCGCTCTTTCGCTCCCTATTATCAAAAACTGCGTCTTACCCGACCTACACAAAAGAGGGATATAAACGAGATGCTGATATAATTTGTGGGAACCCTGATATGGGGCAAGGGGCCTCTGATGGGCCCTTCAATGGCCACGTGGACATGTTGCGCAGTTTATTTTTATGTACTCGGCGTTATGGTAGCTGATTTAGTACAGATATTGTTTATGGCTGGCGATTTAGATATGAAGCACTATCCATCGCATGGTATGGTCGTGCGGCTTCTTTGTAAAGGGACGTTGTTAAAAATATGATCTGTCAAATGTACTGGACATTTTATTGTAGTACTTTATCTACGCAAAAACTGAAGACTTTGTAATGTTGTTGGCTTATTATAAGAAAGGTGATGAAAATACAAATCCAAAAATGTCTTAGAAAGGTTTATGAGATGTCTTAAGAGAAGATTTAAGAATTTAAGATAGAGATTGACATACCATTATAAAATATCATTGTCAAATAAAAAATATTCTTTAAACGGTCCATTAACTTCATTACAGTATTAACAAGGACAGACACGTCGATTTTTTTTTTAATTGCGTGGGTTTGCTCTTGACTCTAGACTAGGTCAGAGCTGACAGAGACAATATAGACGATAGAGTGAGCTTACCCAGAAAAAAAAAAGGTAGACAGTTCCACACCTTAGCTGTGCGTGTTATATAAGACGTTTGGAAACGCTTAGTGCAAAATATAATCGAATACAACAGTTTTCAGAAACAGTGTAAGACAATACCGCCAATTTATTTTCGTAAACTTTTTGGCACACTTACCTACGAAAAACTTCACCTCAAAGAACTCGAGTATCGCTCAATTAAAATTGTAAATTGCCTTCGAAACTCAAGGGAAAACTGTCTGAACAAGATCTCAAGTTTTAACAATGAAAACTGATATTCTTTTGTCTCTTCTCTTAATTTTAGTTTCCAACAAAAATATCGTTTTTAAAAACTTTTAACGGTAGACAATCGATTGTGAACGGGTGTAGGAAAGTTGCTGGGGAACAATCGGTCTCTTTTGTTATCGTTTTAAAACCCATTTTTATGGAGGAGTCTATCTATGCTTTTAGAGCTTTAGTTTTTTAAAATTATGTTATGTTTAAGATCAAAGAGTCATACTTAACTAAGTTAATGACTTACTTGACTTAAGTTCCTGTGTCCCCAAGATGGGGCAGAGGGCGTCCACAGTGCGCTGCCATCCCGAACGGTCTTGAGCTTCGCGCTTGATTAGGTCTTTCCTAATTGCTTCGCTTCTGCAATGATCGTCCGACGCCAGGTCTGCTTGGGGCGACCACGTTTACGCTTTCCTTGGGGATTCCAGCCTAGGGCTTGCCTCGGTATGTGTTCAGGATCCCTTCGGAGCGTGTGGCCGATCCAGTTCCACTTGCGGCGTTTGATTTGCTGGTGGACCGGAGTCTCACCGCAGCGACTAAGGATTGTTAAATAAGTGACTTTAAACAAGATTTTAAGAATTTCAATATTTTGCTAAGGTTTCCACTGTTTACAATTTCGAATATCACCCAGCAGAATAGAAGTTGCGACAGAGCAAATCAGCAGTGTTTTGTTCTATTTTTATTGACGTGTCGCATCGGAATCGAACAGTTTGTTTTCAAAACAACGACTGTGGAAAACTAGTAAATACACTGGATTTGAGCGTGTCATGTTTACAGAATCAATTTGTGGTTTCAAGGTAGTCGGTGATTTTTCTTGGATGATCTAAAAAGCGAGTTTAGATGCCTTGAGAGTGTTAATTCTACTATTTTTTAGCCGACTTACAAAAAAGGAGGAGGTTATCAATTCGGCGGGTATTTTTTAGGGTTCCGAACAAAAAACGGAACACTTATAGGATCACTCGGGTGTCTGTCTGTCTGTTTGTCCGTCTGTCACAGCCAATTTTCTCCGGATCCACTGGACCGATTCTGTTGAAATTTGGTACACATATGGACTTCTGTGACCCAAACACGGACGCGTTACGTAAATCATTCAATTTTTAGTATGGGGTATGGGGGTCACTTTTCAGGATCAAACTAGAAAATTAAAAAATAAAGTTTTTTGAACAATATCGTGTGACATATCAAATGAAAGGGCTTACTTTGAGGGTTTTAATTATATTTTTCTCCTATTTTTAAAATAAATGGTTTAGAAGTTATTCAAGAAATTAGACGAAAAATGCCCATCCCCCCTTGTCTCCGAAACTACTGAGCCTAAAATTTTGAAAAAATAATGGAGATAATAGATCTTTATCTAAAGATTACAGGAATTCTGTAGAAGAAGTCTGTAGTGTTAAAATAACAAGTTAAAAAAATGAAATTCGTTCGGAACCCTTTACACGCGAGTCCGACTCGCACTTGGCTAGTTTTATTTTATTGAATTTCTGCGTAGATGAAGACGTCGTCCAAGATTTACCACTTAAAAGTAAAAATAAAAAAAAAAATACAAAAAAATATAACCGACTTCCAAAAAAAAACAGATTGCGACTGAGATGCGAATGCAAACGTTGTTTAAATATTAGTAGAATTTGCCCTTAAATTGTAGATGTGGGTGCAAAGTCTTGAATGAGGATTTCTGTTTCAATTAAAGATGATTTTTTAATTTCACAGGAATTACTTGTTATACTATTGGGGTTTAGATTAAAACCACTCAATTAACAGTAAGGAGTGTGCACCTCGAAGGTATCGTCTAGTCGCCCGAAGGGCTAGTTCAAGACTGCTTAACAGTCTTACGACGTAGCCGTCGAGATAAATGCTACGTTTCAGAATCAGAATCAACTTTATTTGTGAAACATAGGTATTTACATAAAGGTCTTAGGTTAAAACATATGAGCGCTTATTCTAATATTTCACAGTTTAAACAACCTGTAACAGAATAAACGCAATACCTCTTAAAGGGTCATTTAACTCATCGTTATGAACAACTTTCACTTTGGGACCAACACAGAAATCGCGAAAAAAAAATCGATTGCCCCATACATTTATGTGCGCATAACTCGACAAAATGTACTGAATAAATGATTTTTTTTCGCGTTTTCGGGATTTGTCCCACAGTAAAAGTTTTTCATTATGATGAGTACAATGACCCCTTAAGAGGTATTGCGTATTATTCTGTTACACGTTGTATTGTGTTAGGTACTGTAAGTCTTGATATCGCCGATGTAGCGTAAATCAGAAACTACCCAGACTTGGCCTCCACAGTTTTGCGTTGACGCGCAATGTGGCCGCCACTGCTGACCGGATATGAGTTATCGACAGTACTCAATGCATTAGATAAAATAGCCAGTGGGACATTTAAAAAAATCCGTGTACCCATTTTGTTTTCTTTGTTTTGTAGAATTAATAAAGCCACAATAATGTATTTTCAAACAATTTCTCTCATCCTGTTTTTCTTTTGTTTTCTTTGCAAAACATGTTTCTTTTTATTTCCATTTTCCGGTATATTGTGGCCTCTATCTCTATAACGAGACAGCTACAAAATGTACTAACAAGTGTAGTTTTTTGTTCATTACCATTGCTTTCCTGTGGCTTCCTTTTCCTTGTTTATACCTGTGGGAAATTCTTTAGTTGGAACGGAAAAAGGTGGGTTCGTTTTTTAGGACGTATTTCTTTGTAACAAAGGAAATGAATTTATCGATGGTTTTGCATTTTGTCGCTAGTTTCGGAAAACAAAATGAAGTATTTTCCAAACTTTAGAGCATTTGTTCTGGTATTTATTTGTTTAAAATTTATATACAATAGTGGTACATGGGCGAATTTAATGCAGCAAGACATTCTCCACCAGTCAACCTCTGTAGCCCAGTGGAAATTAACATTAAATCCGCAGCGAGCACAAGTTTTTCGAAGTTGAAAATTTGGATTCACACTATTCTAACGGGTCCACACGACATACCAAAAAATCAGAACTACATCCAGCTTTGCGAATTTAGCCTTTTTAGCGTCAATTTCTACTGGGCTATTGGGATAAAAAGTCAACACTGTGGTAGGTGTACAACAGAACGAAATAATAAAAAAATAAGATTTAATATTTAGTTTTAGATTTTTGTTTTTTTTTTCTTTTCTTTTATTGTAGGTAAACTTAAAACACTGATTCTTCTTTGTTTAAAGATGACAGTAAATTACCAAGACAATATAAGGTTTCAAATACCTTTATTCCCATATCTTTTCATGCAAACAGGATACAATTTCAGAGCAGTTTTTGGGTTTTATAAAATTGATTTATTTTCATAAAATGGTTTACGAACAGGATTTAATAACAATTGATCGTTTTTGAGAAAGAATAATACACTTTTTTTATTTTTAGGGTTCCGAACATACGTAAGAAACGGAGCTCCGTTTCTTACTTAGGATCACTCGAGTGTCTGTCTGTCTGTCCGTCTGTCACAGTCAATTTTCTCCGGATCTACTGGACCGAGTCTGTTGAAATTTGGTACACGTATGGAGTTCAGTGACCCAATCACGGACGCATTACGTAAATTAATAAGTTGAATATGGGGGTCACTTTTGGGGGGCAAACTAGAAAAATTAAAAATAAAGTTTTTCAAACTGTACAGTGTGGCATATCATATGAAAGGGCTTATTTTGAGGGTTTTAATTATGTTTTTTTTCATCATTTTAAATTAAATAGGTTTGAAGTTCTTCAAGTAATTAGACGAAAAATAACCTATAAGAAGTGTGTTAAAATAACATGAAAAATAAAATAACATTAAAATAAAATTACAAAAAATGAAATTCGTTCGGAACCCTTTGCACGCGAGTCCGACTCGCACTTGGCCAGTTTTTTTACTTATTTTCCAAAATCTTTTAGAAGAACTTTTGGATCTTCCCAATAAAAAAATGGTTTATTAACACACCATAAAGTTTTAGAATCCAACTGTTCATACCTAACAATAAAATAATATTCGTTGTTTTTTCCCTGTTCATCGACCATTAAAAATAAATGATCTCCTTCGCTATTACAATACTATCGAGACTAAAATAACAGGATCGTATATCATCAGAGTCTTTCATAATAGCTGTCGGTAATCTCACACCAACATTTGGCGGGGCCGTCTATGGGAACTGTGGTGACGTCACAACTATGATGTAGTTCATTGTCACGCTTGACTTGTTAGTGGCTTACAGCTCTTTTGTTTTTGTGATGAGTTCTATTTGGAATTTAGTAAAAGATATGTTTAAAGATATTTTTTTTTTGGAAATTATCCCAAAGGGACATACTTCCGGGATGAAAAGCCTATGTGCTATTCCAGATTATAGTAATTTTATCTCTGTGTCATAATTCTTACAGATCCATTCTGCCATTCTGGCATGATTAATTACAAACATCCATCCAAAATTTCACATTATGATAGTATAAGTAAGTTATGGTAGGCGCCCGTTAAATCTATATTAATATTATAAAGCTGAAGAATTTGTTTGTTTGTTTGCTTGAATGCGCTAGTCTCAGGAACTACTGGTCTGGTTTTAAAAATTCTTTCAGTGTTCGATAGCCCATTTATCGAGGAAGGCTATAGGCTATATATCATCACGCTAAGACCAATAGGAGCGGAGCAGACGAAGTTGCGCGGGTCAACTAGTTTGCAATAAAGAACATTGCAATAAAGAACATAAAGAACACCTTTCCCTAATGTCCCTTCGTAGATACCCGAAAAAAAATTATGAACCGTTTTTCATTACTAGAGAACGTAAAGGTCCACGATAGAAGTCGATCCAGGACAGCTTTATGTCTTTATTTCTGTTTTTGATATTAAGAAAGTCAATAAATGTATGTCATTTTATAACTTAGGCCTATTAAAGTAGAGGATGACCAAAATCTCGACAGACAGAGAATAACATAACAAGCTTTTTAAATAAACAGGGTTTTAGAAACGATGGTTGGATTGTGTGATAAATGATTATGTGGCTAAACAAATACAGATTAGAGATGATATTACCTTGCTCGCCAGGCCTTCTAGGGCGTCCTCTCCTGGTGTTTCCACTCATTTTTGTCTTGTGAGTCGCCTTTCTTTCATTCCTTTCCTTCTTGTTTTTTTAAACACCAATTTAACCCTGGAACCACTAAAACTGTGTTTTACGTAACCCTATTTTTCGGGTGGGGAAATCATCAAATTTAATTCCTTTTAATGTGCAATTCTTGTATTATGTATGTATATATAACGTGTAACAGAATAAACGCAATACCTCTTAAGGGGTCATTGTACTCATCATTATGAACAACTTTTACTGTGGGACAAATCCCGAAATCGAAAAAAAATCAGCTGTTCAGTACATTTTGTCGAGTTGTGCGCACATAAATGTATGGGGGAGTCGATTTTTTTTTCGCGATTTGAGTTTTGGTCCCATAGTGAAAGTTGTTCATAATGAAAAGTACGATGACCCCTTAAGAGATATTGCGTTTATTCTGTTACAGGTTGTATATATAATCGGAATCTCGGAAACGACTCCAACAATTTTCAACAAATTTTGCATGCAGGGGGTTTCGGGGGCGATAAATCGATCTAGCTATGTTTCATTTCTAGAAAACGTCGTAAATAAAAAACCATCTAGGTACTGACTTCTGAAGCCGGATGTCAGTCTCGTACTGCCTAAAATCCACCCGTGTTTCTACACTTTTAGTGCCAAGCACTCAACATATGGGTCGAACAATAATTCGTTCGTGTGCCCACAACCCGCATCTGAGTCGTCGTTTTATTCTTATGTTGAGTGCTTAGCACTAAAAGTGTTAAATGCCCTTTGCGTTCTAGGGCTGCGGTAACTATAAAAAATCCGTAATTCTGGCGTTTGACGTAACACCGGAATGACGTCCCCAGTTCAATGTCAGGCTTCCGAAGTTCCGATGTAACTGTTTGTTTATAAAAGCACGGTTTATCTCGCTTTTCATGATGTGTTTGCGTTAGATTTCTTGTGAAATTCGCCGATCGGTTTTATAGGTTTATTCGGGAATTGGTACCTTCTGGATATTTATGAGTTATTTGTAATGCTTGGGTAATGTATTTTTGTGTGTTGGGTGAGTGCTATTTTTACTTTTTTATAGTTTTTTGGATGTAACTGTCAGCGTAGCATTGGACGCTGTGCACCTTTATCCTTACTTAATATTATACATGCGAAAGTAACTCTTGTCTGTCTGTCTGTCGCGCTTTTACGCCAAAACCACTGAACCGATTAAAATGAAATTTGGTACACAGATAATCTAGAGCCTGAGAAAGGACATACGAGGAGGCTACTTTTTATCCCGGGAGTATGTTCCCTAGGGCCACGCGGGCGAAGCCGCTGGCAGAAGCTAGTTTATTATAAAAAACCCTTCGATTCGTGTTTTCGTCAATGATCTTCTTAGCGTATCGATGACTTATATACCTACTCATCCCCATATTTAAATTGTATGTTTGGCCTGGTTTGGCCCAATATTCAGCTACGTTAACACCGTTAGCTGGCGGAGTCATGAGGTCCTCACGCGTGCAAGTGACTGGGCATGCGGCAAAAGATGGGCCATGGTCTTATGAAAATCGCTACATGAGGACTGTAGATCGTTACCGCCCGTGAAAACTGTCTTTACTGCGGCCGACGTGAGTGCGGAATCAGGTAGTAAACTAGTTCTATGCAACGTGTAACAGAACAATACAATATCTTTTAAGGGGTCATTGTACTCATCACTACGAACAACTTTAACTATGGGACCGACTCAAAAATCGCTAAAAATAACAGCTGTTCAGTACATTTTATCGAGTTATGCGCACAGAAATGTATGGGGCACTCGATCTTTTTTTCGCGATTTCAGTTTTGGTCCCATAGTGAAAGTTGTTCGTAATGATGAGTACAACGACCCCTTAAGAGGGATTGCGTTTATTCTGTTACACATTGTAAAGTATCGCTATTGTAAAAAGTGCACAGTGGGATCTTTGAAGACCATCTCAGGATACGAGTAGCCCCAGGGTTGCAGAATTTTTTCGTAAGAGTCCCCGCGGCACTGGAACGCATAGGGCACTAGGAGGAACACGGATTAGTTTTAGTCAGTAAGAGTCTGACAATCCTTTCTGCTCCGCCCAGAGCGGGAGGAGTCATTTGATCATTTCCCATCCTTAAAAAACTGGCCAAGTGCGAGTCGGACTCGCGTGCAAAGGGTTCCGAACGAATTAATTTTTTTAAACATGTTATTTTAACACTACAGACTTCTAATAGGTTTTCCTGTAATCTTTAGGTAAAGATCTATTATCCCCATTTTTTTCAAAATTTTAGGCTCAGTAGTTTCGGAGATAAGGGGGGGGGGAATGGTCATTTTTCGTCTAATTTCTTGAATAACTTCAAAACCATTTATTTTAAAATTATGAAAAAAATGTAATTAAAACCCTCACAGTAAATCCTTTCTTTTGATATGTCACACGATATTATTCAAAAAACTTTTTTTTTTTAATTTTCTAGTTTGACCCCCAAAAGTGACCCCCATACTAAAAATTTAATGATTTACGTAACGCGTTCGTGTTTGGGTCACAGAAGTCCATATGTGTACCAAATTTCAACAGAATCGGTCTAGTAGATCCGGAGAAAACTGGCTGTGACAGACGGACAGACAGACAGACAGACAGACAGACAGACAGACAGACAGACAGACAGACAGACACCCGAGTGATCCTATAAGGGTTCCTTTTTTTTTTCGGAACCCTAAAAAAAGATACGAGTAGCTACTAATCGGATCTCTTTAACTTGGGATATCAGGTACCTTTGTAGATCGATCACATGGGACAAACCATAACTTTTCCAACATTCAGGGATCCGACACGTATTTTACCAGCGATATAAAAAAAAACCTTTTTTTGACAAAAATAAGTTAAGGCGCAGGCACGGCTCAGTAGCTGATTTTAAAATGAGCATAACGTAAAACGGCTAGTCGTAATTTTTTGAAAAAAGTATATGTTACATTAGACTATTTTCTTAATAATTTGATATATGAAAATTTTGAGGTTTATTCGTTCAACATAGTGTAATTAATTTGTGAAGTTATGTCTAACACGGACATAAAAACGACCATCGTACTAAAACCACAGAGCGTATTTTAATGAAATTTGCACTATCTCAAAGACAATTTATCTACATTTTGATTTACGTCTTTTTTTTTAAAGTTTGTTCCCCCAAGGCTTATGTCGTCTTAAGACCAACCGAAAGAGCAAAATTCTCTTTTTATTTATACCATAAAAACTGCACACACTCCATCTTGTCTGCCGCATAATAATAAAAAAAAACATTTATCAAACTAGTTTTAAAATACTTCTTTACGACTTTTTACTTTATGCATGAGCATTTACTACTAAAAATATGTAGTAGTGATAAAACAGTTTTATGAACCGGAATAGAGTAGTTGCACTTAAAAAACACGTGTCTCTGCTTGACCCAGAAATAAAAAATGCATGTGTTAGGAGTGATAAGGGTCAACGCTAACTGCTTCGATGGGAGCTTCTATAAAAGATTCAACGATTATAAGCTTTTTTTAGATGTTAGGTAAAATTGGTCTTGCGATTGGATCTAAGAGAAGGTAATTGCTATTACGTGGGTAGGAAGGTACTGAGGCTTTTTTCTCTAAGGAACTAGTAAACGGATTGAATTTCTTTTGGATAAGTAAGTATCCACTGGCTTTTACCAACAGCTAAAAATACACTCTTGTAAATGTCAACATATAGCATTTTACATTATCTAAATGTGTGTATTTCTTCATACACGTAAACACATTTTCATTATAATAGGAAATATGGTTCATTTTACTTATTTTGATAGTGATTGTATACGATATCGAGAAAAGCGTAATCCGGTACAGAGAAAAATGAAAATTGCCCGGAATATACAGTGGCACTTACGAAAAAAAATAGACACCTAATTCTATGAAATTCAAACGCCGTAGTTACGCCTCCCGTTACACGTCCATTAAATGTTACACATCAGTGAACACAAACCACAAAACATCACACATTGCTGCCGCTGAGATTATGAATGTGTGGCGCCTAATTAAGAAGCGGACTACAGTAAACGTTCATTAGATGACATTCATTAATGAATTGTTGGGTGTTATACCGGTATCCGTCGTCGACACTTTCATGTTATCTGATTTGCCGAGATTATCTCTTAAAAATGTGAACTGGATATTAATGAGAGAGTTTTAATAGGTTATTTTACTAGATATAAAAACTATGATTCTATTTATATCGTTCGTTAGATTTTCAAAAAAAACACCGGTAGCACTCCGGGAGTGCCGGCAGAAGTGAAAACTTTAGTATTAACGTTGTGTTTAATTGTAAGTACAAAAATACTATCATTTATGAGGTAGAATACAATGTTTATTTATTGCGCTATCGTACACAAATATGACAATTTACATGTTATTATTCATAATATTATATCGTTATTTATTTATTTATATATTACATTAATTTTTATCTCTTAGAAAAATCAACTTTCATCCATAATTTCGGAATTCCGTAATTTCGTATCCTTGGATACGCGTGGCACGCTGTACATAAACACAGACGGACATTCGCGCAAGCGCCCTGTGCCGCCTAAGCGGAGCAGCACACTCAGGCACGGTAGAAAGAGTGGGAGATACTAGTTCCTCTCCCTTCCCCTCGATCTTACGCTTTTTCGATCAGCATCACGTGACCCTGACGCGAGTCCGTCTTACGCTTTTTCGATCAGGTCACGTGTCCTGACGCGAGTTTAAGATTTTATACCCATTACAGAAAAAGTGCTCAACGCCGCTAAAGAAGTTTTCACTTCAAAATATTGGACACGTATTTTTTACCATATCAAATCGATAAAAAATGATAAAGATATAGCCCATATAAGTTTTAGAGAGGAAGCTGGTGGCTTCACATCATTCTGGTACAAATTGTACCATCGTAGTGACGTCACTTGTGTTTTCAACGCGCTTTATCGTCTTCATGTTTAGATTACGTGAAAAAATAAAAAATACGTGTTCAATATTTTTGGAAATCTATCTGACGTAGTAATTAGATTTAATCAGTAAAATACCCTATTGTGTTCATTAGAATTGGAGTATTTTAAGGTTACTATCGATCTGTAACTGCCGTTACAGGTAAACAGAATTCAGAAAATCTGACACCAGTCTTGTATAAGGATATACTGTAATCCGGTTACCGGCCTGTGAAGGTCAGAGAGGCTGCTTGGCTCCACATAAAATACTAGTAATCAGCTCCATCCGTCGCATGGTGTCGGCCGGTGCCGTATGGAACCGTAAAAGAATAATACCATCCCATCACTTCCCGTGGGTGTCGTAAGAGGCGACTAAGGGACTCGCCAGAGAATGGGCAGCAGCGTTCTCTGTAAAACGCAAGACCATACACTGCGATCGCCAACCCGCCTGCCAAGCGTTGCGATTATGGCAAACCCCCTCCCTTTGGGGAAGGCTTATGTTCAGCAGTGGACGTATTCGGCTGTTATGCCTGACTGAATCAGCTCCATCCGGCTAGAAGGGAATCTGACCTCAACTGTATTCAGGAAGGCTAGGCAGATTGATTAAAGTAATCTTTATGAGTGGTGGTAGCTGTTTATGGACGTAAGATGAACCCTTTTATTTTGGATAGGATATCATCAAACGACTCCTTCCACTCTGGGCGGAGCAGAAGGGAGTGTCAGACTCTTACTGACTAAAGCCCATCCGTGTTTCTCCTAGTACCCTTTGCGTTCCAGGGCCGCGGTGACTCTTTCGAACAAATACCGCATCCCTGGCTGTCAAGATAAACCCTGCACAGTCAATCCGTTGGCTCTAGAGAAAGGGTTATTCTATCAGCAAAAGAAACTATCAAAAATTCGAAATTTGATTGAATCTGCTCAGTAGTACGTCAAATTGCAGTAGCGCATGTCATTGCCCGCTGGCTTCGTGAACGGGTCTGCGTAGCCGCGCCGTTGCCGCCGCCGCCGCCGCTGAGTTCTTGTCCGTGACCTTATACCGCGGGCCTACGGACGGCGAGCGTTGGATTGCTCGCCGTCGGATCAGGACCAGGATATAAAAATGTACTCTGTGGGACCAGGTCGCGCGTTGTGTTCCACGCGCGCCTCAAAGAGATGTCAGCATAGTTGACGGGGCCCGCTAGGGTCAGTGCCTGCCAGGGTTGCGGAATTTATTTGAAGGAGTCACCGCAGCCCTGGAACGCAAAAGGCATTAGGAGGAACACGGATGGGTTTTACTCAGTACGAGTTTGACACTCCCTTCCACTTCGTCCAGAGCGGAAGGAGTAATTTGATGATTTCTTATCCTTAAAAAAAGGAGTTTTGACAGTTGTTTTGGCTGATAGAATTTTCACTTTTGCCTAACCCTTTTTAGGGTTCCGTACTAAAATGGTAAAAAGGAACCCTTATAGTGCGACTAAGTCTGTCCGGCTGTAACAGCTGGATATCTCAAGATATAGTGATGCTAGCAACTTGAAATTTGGAATAGTTTTAGATGTCATTTGCTCAACTATTTTGCAAATAAGAAAGAAATAAAAAAGTATATAATTTTTTTTACAACAGTGACTGAAAGGGGTTCTTAAAAAATCGAAATGGAGCACCTAGGGCATGTGGGGTATCATACGAAAGAGTGCTATTTGCACATTCTCAAACATTATATCTTTTTTTTTAGGCCGCATATTTTTCGACTTTTGACGAAAAATTACAAAAATTTGACCATTCTCCTCCCACTATCTCCGAAGTTTGCATAGAGAAAGATCTGAAATTAGTCTCGAATAAATGCAACACTCGAAACTGTCGTCAAAAACTGACATGTATCAAGTGTCATGTGTGAGTTGTGTGTAGTTATATTATAAACAATTTTTTTTGTAAATTCAACCTTACATGGATCGCTTAAAGTTGTTTTTACAAAGCAGTTCAGTATGGCGAGTGATGCGCAATTTTTTTTGCAAATTCAACCTTACATGGATCACTTAAAGTTGTTTTTACAAAGAGTGCAATATGGCGAGTGATGCGAGATTGTTTGAAACTTGCGCATAATTATATATATTGCGCTTAATTTTTGCGGACGTTTTTGCTGAGTGTGTATCTTGGGTTATTTTATAAATCAATTTTGTGATAGAAGTTTATATAAAGATTACAGATTACATTAGATTTCACGATTTTAATCTTATGTAAAGATTACATTTCACGTTTTATATGATAGCACGATCCCCTCGGTGCGCAAGTCCGACTCGCTCTTGACCGGTTTTTTTTCTGCTGACATTATTGTTACATGAGGAAAATTATTGCGAGTGGTATTGATTTTATTTTATTAGTAGGTTGTTTGTCTTTAATTCTTTATTGTACAACAAAGCAGTATTGATGAAAGTTTAATTTCTGATCTTCTCGTAGGCTTAGTGCTTAGTTCATTAATTTAACCGAGTCAGTAGTTAGGCTTATTGCGTTATCCGCGGTCTAATTAGAGCAATTTGTGGTGTAACACGAAGCATCGGTAGACAGGGCCAAATTTAATTATTAATTACATTACATAATTAGTATTTACGTGTCGGATAAATTATAAACGTTGAAGAGGATGACCATTTAAATATAAAATATATAAATTTTGATGGGGGTGTGTAAGTTTGTTACAATGAATAGAAAAGAGGTGTCTTTTGGGATGCTGGCTAATAGATTCATTTAAGTATTTAAATAGATATGTATGGAAGAAGACACGCTGCGCCGACCTCAAGTAAATAGAGAAATGCAGATGTGTGTGTGTGTTTATTTAATTTTTAGGGTTCCGAAAAAAAAGGAACCCTTATAGGATCACTCGGGTGTCTGTCTGTCTGTCTGTCTGTCCGTCTGTCACAGCCAGTTTTCTCCGGATCCACCGGACCGATTCTGTTGAAATTTGGTACACATTTGGACTTCTATGACCCAAACACGAACGCGTTACGTAAATGATTAAATTTTTAGTATGGGGGTCACTTTTTGAGGTCAAACTAGAAATTAAAAAAAAAGTTTTTTGTACAATATCGTGTGACATATCAAATGAAAGGGCTTACTGTGAGGGTTTTAATTATATTTTTTTCATAATTTTAAAATAAATGATTTAGAAGTTATTCAAGAAATTAGACGAAAAATGACCATTCCCCCCCCTTATCTCCGAAACTACTGAGCCTAAAATTTTGAAAAAAATGGAGATAATAGATCTTAACCTAAAGATTACAGGAAAACCTATTAGAAGTCTGTAGTGTTAAAATAACATGTTAAAAAAATTAAATTCGTTCGGAACCCTTTGCACGCGAGTCCGACTCGCACTTGTTTTTTTTGGTATGTGTCATGCTTGGCGCAAATAAATGCTTTTTCTTTCTTCTTTTTTCTTTCTATGTATGGATGTTTTGTTTGATATTATTGTGTTCCTGACGACCCGCGCAACTTTGTCTGCGTCACATTTTTAATTAATGGTCCGCTCCTATTGATCATTGCGTGATGTTATATAGCCTATAGCCATTTTTTTTAAGCGTGGGAAGTCATCAAATGATTCCTCTCGCTCTGGGCGGAGCAGAAGGGAGTGTCAGACTCTTACTGACTAAAACCCATCCGTGTTCCTCTTAGTGCCCTTTGCGTTCCAGAGTCACGGTGACTCTTTCGAATAAATTTTGCAACTCTGGCAGATATAGCCTACCTGTATAGCCTATCTCGATAAATGGGCTATCCAACACTACAGATGTTTTTAGGGTTCCGAAAAAAAAGGAACCCTTATAGGAACACTCGGGTGTCTGTCTGTCTGTCTGTCCGTCTGTCACAGCCTGTTTTCTCCGGATTCACTGTACCGATCCTGTATAAATGTGGTACACATATGGACTTCTATGACCCCAACACGGACGCGTTACGTAAATTATTAAATTTTTAGTATGGGGGTCACTTTTGGGGGTCAAACGAGAAAATTAAAAAAAAAAGTTTTTTGAACAATATCGTGTTACATATCAAATGAAAGGGCTTACTGTAAGGGTTTTAATTATATTTTTTCCATAATTTTAAAATAAATGGTTTAGAAGTTATTCAAGAAATTAGACGAAAAATGACCATTCCCCCCCCCCCTTATCTCCGAAACTAATGAGCCTAAAATTTTGAAAAAAATGGAGATAATAGATCTTTACCTAAACATTACAGGAAAACCTATAAGAAGTCTGTAGTGTTAAAATAACATGTTAAAAAAAAATCGTTCGGAACCCTTTGCACGCGAGTCCGACTCGCACTTGGCCAGTTTTTTTTAATTCGAACCAGTATTTCCAGAGGTTATCGCATTCAAACTAATAAACTCTTCAGTTTTTTAGATTTTAAGCAACAATTGATGAGGTTGCTTTGTTAACGGTTGCCATCCGGTTTGACTGGAAGCCGACTTCCACATAGTTTGAAAAAAACCTCGGTAGGTTAATTGAAGTAGTATTCACTAGTGGCGATAGGTTAGTAAAAAAAAGAAAGAAAGAAAAATAAATAAAGAAAGAAAGTGTTTATTTGCGCAAAGTAGGCGTATACGAGAGCAAGGCAAAAAGGCTAGGTAGATGAATTATTGTGTGTGCAGACTGTACAGCCAGCCACACGTCAGATACAAAAATACGCTGTTCTCTGATACTCTGTTGATGTTACTTGCGTTCCCTTGTCATTAACTCGACATTGTTTAACATTAATAACTTCTTGAACCGTCAACATGACAACTTAGAGTGCTTTATGTTTGTACTTTAATCGAGTTCATTAAAGTAATTATAAATGCAACTGACGGGCATTGAACTGTGGTCAATGTATCACAGGATCAACATTTTTGGACACGTGTATCTTGATCTAATAGTGAAAAAACAGATGCAGAGGTTAATCACTTTCTGGAACGTTAAATTCTCGAAAAAATATTTGACAAATTCCGAGGCGCGTATAAATTACTGTGACTGACTCATTGATATATAAAAAAACCAAGATACACACTCAGCATCTCAAAAACGTCCGCAAAAAACAAGCGCAATATGTATAATTGTGCGCAAGTTTCGAACAGTCTCGCATCGCTCGCCATACTGCACTGCTTTGTAAAAACAACTTTAAGCGATCCGTGTAAGGTTGAATTTGCAAAAAAATTGTTTATAGTATAACTACACAACTCACACATGACACTTGATACATGTCAGTTTTTGACGACAGTTTCGAGTGTTGCACGACAGTTTCGAGACTGTGCATCTTGGGTTTTTTATATATCAATGGACTGACTGAAAGAATCGTCATTTACTAGAAGCACTTGACGTGCGTTTGACACTTTGTCATAATTATCTTAGCACAACACACTGCATATTGGGAGTGGCTCTGATCTTGCCAGGAAGTTAAAGAGACCGGGAACGACTTTCTTTGGCATGGTGGACCAGTAAGACGAAAAACTTCCTGACCCAACCACGATCGACAACACGTATTGGCGAGTGAGATAAGGAAACCTATCCTAAAGTGGGAAAAGAATAGGAACAAGAAGTAGATTAGTCTTCCAGAACTGCGGGTAGGTAAGTGGTCAAACGTATGCCTCCCGATATTAAAAAATAACCGGCTAAGTGGACTCGCCCTGCGAGGGTTCCGTACAAATTTATGCTTACAAATTACTTTAAATAAAGATATTTTTTTTATGATTTAATTACAAATGTATTGTTTTCAGACAATTTCCCTAAACAAGTAGTATAAGACGGTATTATTTACCAAATTTCATAGTTCTAGATCAACAGAAAATACATTTTGATTCCATTGAGAGTGTCGAAATATACGTTTTTTGCGGCTTAACCGATCGTAACTTTTTTTTACGTTAACTTAGAAGTCTGATTTTTTCACAGCTTCAAGGGGCTGTAGATTTGAGCATATGGTTTTAATTTCAACTCGATACCTCCACGTGTTCCCGAGATAAAGGGTCTTGACAGACAGACGGACGAACAACAAAGTGATCCTATAAGGGTTCCGTTTTTTTCTTTTGAGGTACGGAACCCTAAAAAAGGCGAAATGATCATTTATGAAGATAAAGTGCGACATATCTATGTTAGTACGTTTATAGAGGTAAAGATCAGACGGTGCATGGGGCATAAGTATTATGTCAATTAAAACTCTTCTGAAACATCTCCTTTCCTTCAGGACATCCAGGAAGGTCGTATTTAAGTGTGATTTTCTGTATACAGTAAAGAAACAATAAGACAGCACAACTGTAAAAAGAAAAAAAAAAACCTGTATCGAACGCCGAAAGCGAAACGACTAAGAATTAAAAAAAAAACACTTTACAGGCAGTCTGATACACTTCTGAAAAATACACTTTAAAATTTCCGCAACACATATTACGATTGCCCCAGTGCGGACCAAGCATTAGATCTCATTCATCATTCAGTCTAAATGGAAACTTAATACTGGACAGCTATTAGTAATGTATGAGTCTGTCTTGCTTACGTCTTGTTCAACGAGTAGGAAGAAAAAAGGTAAATGGTAAGCTGCTAGCCCACTTTCGAACTGTCGGAAAGGTCTATGAGATGTACGTACTTGTCTCCTCCCGATAACGATGCCGCTGAGCCGAGGCCCGAACCCCACAGGGGGTGCCCCCAGCGAGCAGAGTTGTAGGTTTTAAGTAGTTTTTAGTTGCCTTGGCTGGGGGCTTTAGAATCATTCTGAGGCCACCACAGGCTAGCCCGGTTAAGTAGTTACCACCCGTCTAGAGGTGAACTACGAGTGGTCATTGTCAAAAAAAAAAAAAAAAACGTACTTGTCTCTGGTACGTAGTTATTATCAGATTCCATAGCGATTGCGATCGCTCTTTTAGATAAAGTCGTGCGTAATGTAATTATAGAACTAGGTACTTCAGTTTGATAATTGCGTTAGATATTAAGAAATAGGTCCATTTGTTTTAAGGGTTTCGAACAAAAAACGGATCCCTTATAGGATCACTCGGGTGTCTGTCTGTCTGTCCGTCTGTCACAGCCTGTTTTCGCCGGATCCACTGGGCCGATTCTGTTGAAATTTGGTACACATATATTATGGACTTCTGTGACCCAACCACGAACGCGTTACGTAAATTATTAAGTTTTTAGTATGGGTCCACATTTGGGGGTGAAACTAGAAAAATAAAAAGAAACTTATTTTTAACAATATTGTGTAACATATCAAATGAAAGGGCTTACTGTAAGGGTTTTAATTAATTTTTTTTCATAATTTTAAAATAAATGGTTTTGAAGTTATCCATGAAGTTAGACGAAAAATGACCTATAAGATGTCTTATAGTGTTAAAACAACATGTTAAAAAAATAAAATTCGTTCGGAACCCTTTGCACGCGAGTCCGACTCGCACTTGGCCAATTTTTTCTAAAAAGGTAATTTTTGAGGGCCTTATTTGGAGTACCCTAATTTTCAAGCCTATTACAAACACGACCAATGGGTGCCACATTGTTAAAGGAGAAGCACTGAGCATGGAAACGCTTAGATCTCCGGCTAATGGAACTTAAGCCTTTTGCCCCCTCCCCCCCAGGATCTGTAGCGGCATCAATGCCGCCACAAGTAAAATCAACGGAGCAAATCTACATCGCAACAAAAAAGAACCGCGACGCCATCTATCCAACTAGCAGCGAACTACTAGGTGGAAATCCTGCATCGCGCAGGCAGAGTTTACCGTGCGGTTTGAACATATACATCAGCCCGAATATCAACTATCGGGCAGTTGCCCGCCAGGCACAACAACTGTCTGGTCGGAGGATCCTCCCTTTACAACGGAGGTTTGCAGGACTTTATTCTCTGTTCCGCATACCTCCAAAAATCCATCAGCAATAGGTTACAGTTAATACTGGAAGATTTATTATCATCCAATTTTTTTCAGCCAATAAGTATTAACAGAACAACAATTTACTAAAAAAAACAGCACTTCTATATATTTTTGCTCCAGTACTCGCAAATGTAGGAACGGCTGATTTCTTCTCTTTTTGAGAGTTTATTTTTTATTCAAACTTCATAGAAGGTACAACGGCGGACTTAATGCCTTTTAGAAAAAAAAGATTTTTAGTAAAATAGGAAATGATTTTTGCATAATTATTAAAAGTACAGTTGGTAGAAAAAAAATACTTGCTAAGTGCGAGTCGGACTCGCGTGCAAAGGGTTCCGAACGAATTTCATTTTTTTTACATGTTATTTTAACACTATAGCCTTCTTATAGGTTTTCCTGTAATCTATAGGTTAAGATCTATTATCTCCATTTTTTTTCAAAATTTTAGGCTCAGTAGTTTCGGAGATGGTAATTTTTCGTCTAATTTCTTGAATAACTTCAAAACCATTTATTTTAAAATTATGAAAAAAATAAATAATTAAAACCCCTTAAGCCCGCCCTTAAGCCCTTTCATTTGATAAATCACACGATATTGTTCAAAAAACATTTTTGGCCTCCAAAAGTGACCCCCATACTAAAAATTTAATAATTTACGTAACGCGTCTGTGTTTGGGTCACAGAAGTCCATATCTGTACCAAATTTCAACATAATCGGTCCAGTGAATCCGGAGAAAACTGGCTGTGACAGACGGACAGACAGACAGACACCCGAATGATCCTATAAGGGTTCCGTTTTTTGTTCGGATCCCTAAAACACATGTTTTATTTACCTTTTGTTTGTATTTTCATTAAAAACTCGAAAAACAAAAAAACCTAAATAACGGAAGCATTCTAAACAAAACACTGCCAACAAACTTTCTTTATTCGCTGTACTATGCAAATGTAGACCATTGTAACTTTAAGTTAGTTCCAGTGAATCTTAACGAACTGGGTTCCTTCGTCGTGTGTTGTATCTAGTCTAGTAGATACCTAAGTTCTGTGTTGAAACTGCCCCGAGCTCCTTCGAAAACTTCACGATTGTTTTAACATGTTCTCAGTCTACAACAGATGTTACAAACTGTGTTGTTTTATCTTCGTATTGTTTTCGTTTGGATACTTTGGGTTGGTTTTTAAGAATCTGAGTTGTGTAGTAAGGTGGTAAATTAAAAGTTTTGCTCTATAAAACAGAATCCTCATAAAGTTTACAATGATTCAGCTGCAATAGAATTCAAGCCATTATGATGGTTCCTTTCTCATGTATTGAAACACTTATTTGTGTAACATTTGATCTTTTTCGCACTTTTTAAGTGGCGTTATACATGCAACTATAAGCTTTGCCGTCCATGTAAACGTAAGCCTCCCCCAAAGAGCGCCATTCATCCCAGTCTTGTGCAGTCCTCATCCATCCGCTGCCAGCCACCTTCTTCAAATCATCGGTCCATTGTGCTGCAGGGCGTCCCACACTACATTTGCCCATAAGCGGTCTCCACTCTAACACAAGACTGCCCCATCGACCGTCTGTCCTTTAACAGACACGGCCGGCCCACTTCCACTTCAGCATGCTGATTCTACGCGCAAGGTGACTTTAGTTCTCTGAAATGCGAATTCTATCGACCAGAGAAACCCCGAGCATTGCTTGAGAGCAATGGAGAGCTATTGCAAGTTGAGCAACCTTGAATTTGTGGACCAGGCCTACTATGTTACGTTTCGGCTCCGTAAGTCTGATTAGTACTGATTTATAGACCCTGGTCTTAAGGGATTGTGGGGTCGACGATTCAAAGATAGCACGCCAAGATAACAGCTCTGTTATCGGCCTCATTTAAATGCTAGAAGGTGCAGGTGGTTAAGTACGACGGACAGCAAAGGAGTTTACGCATATCCTATCCGAAGGGTATTCGGGATCAAATCATTTAGATTCAACGTTACTGCCGTTTGAAATTAACCACTAGCATTGTAGGTAAACTAACGCTACCAACACAAAAAAAAACAAGATAAAAGAATCTCTACCACAGGATGTACCACACGCGTATCTTACAAAACCATTTTATTTCCCCTATGTTCTGTAAACAACTGTGTTTATTTGAACACAAACACACAGATATACAAAGACAAATATTATACATTATGCTATAGTGGAGCAATACATTCAGATCCGCCGCGAGAATTATTTCGCGCGTGGAAATGATTGTGTGTGGTCCAATTTACAAGCGGTAGCGTTTTCAAAACGAAATCTTTTTATATTTTGTAGCTAGTTTATCAGTTATCTGTGGCCTTTACCTAAAAATGGGTTGTGGCATCGTTGTCGCGGTGTATCGCCGATCTGCATGATCCCGTAATAAAAACATAAATTTTTAAATAATATAAAATTTTGTATTTGTTTTGTGTCTCCATTTCCATTTTGTGATATGCGTATGACAAAATGCATTCTCTGCCTAAAAGGCAATTGTGTAAAAGAAAAACGGTGGCGGTGAAACTTTGTTTCTGCTCCAACATGAACCAACCCTTATGACATACAGAATTAACAGCAATATTTCCAATGAAAACGGTTTCATTTGCATGATAATTATGTTATTTGGTATTTATCGTTAAAATTACATTACATTATTTATATTCGGTATTTATATTGCATACAAATATTTGTAGATAAATACTCAGTTGGTATCGAATTCGTTACGTACGTGACAATTATTATTTAATGTTAATTTGAGCAATACTACAAATAATGCCGACAGGATAGGGTTGTCCTTGTCCGACTTGTTGGGAAAGCTTACTATCAGGCTACATTTTTATAGCCAGCGACAAATAGGTGATTACTAGGCCTACTAGTAGCTATAAGAACACCAGAAAAAAAAATATAAATGGCCAGTACTTACATTCCAAGTACTGTGGTAAATACCGATTAGCTAAGGTGGGCAGTCGCTCCACGCAAAATACTGGTATTCAGGTAATCCGGGTTGTTTGGAAGCCGAGAGGTCCAATATAATTGAGAAAAGGCTAGGCAGATGATGACTTAAAATACGTTTTTCTCATTGTTTTTAAGAACAGTTCTAAATATTAAACCGTTATTTGCAATAACGTCAACGATACATTCATCATCATCATCATATCAGCCGAAAGACGTCCACTGCTGGACATAGGCCTACCCCAAGCGTCGCCACAACGACCGGTACTGCGCGTCTCAATAATGATACATTATACAACTAAAAATGCCGATGAATCGGCTACTTGGCCAAATCCGTAGTCGACTATAGAATATTTGCACGTAACAATTTATGAAAGGAGACGGTACAAACACAATGTATCCGAAAAATAATGTCTTTTTAATGTAAACACATTAATACATTGAATAATTTCAAGTTATTAAGTCACAAATTCCACCAAATGTAACCAAAAATGTTATTCCTATTTACAATGACATCTCAGTAATATATTAAAGGGAACATGAAGTGTGGCGTCGGATTTATGGCTACACGTAAATTATTTTGTTAGCGGTCACCGTGCGCTCTTGAACGATGATCATGTGTGGTGTGAATCATAGGAGAAAGTAGATTTTTAGAAATAATATTAGAGATACGTTATTAAAGCACAAACAATTATGCATACACTTAAAACGTCCTTAAAAAGAAAGATGAAGAGTTTGCCACTTAAAATGTAGTTTCGAAGCAAAAAAGATCTTTTCGTATTTTTCAGTATTTCGGGATATACCGTTATGAAATTGCTATAAAAGTACAAAACTCTGTATGCTGGGGCGCTAAAAAACTAAGAACAGAACTTGATTCGAAAATATAGCTGTAAATAATACGCGAATTACACGAGGCTAATAGTTTAAAAAGGATCGCAATATTGTGCTAGTAAGCTAGCCAGCTAGGTAGCGGAATTTGTTCAAAAGAGTCACCGCGGCCCTGGAGCGCAAAGGGCATAAGGTAGAACACGGATGGGTTTTACTCAGTAAGAGTCTGACACTCCCTTCCGCTCCGCCCAGAGCGGAAGGAGACATTCGAAGACTTTCCATCGTTAAAAAAAAACTAGCCATCTAGAAACTATCGATTTTTCTAAAAGAAAGAAATACTAGTCGCGTGTAACTATGGCGTAAGTATTTATCCGATTGAGACTCTCAACTTATTGTTACAGTTAACACAAAAGAAAAGCTATAAAATTTTAAGTATTTCTTGGCACCACTTGTAGTTAACTTGAACCCATAAAATAAGTACATACCGACCCATATACATTACAGTCTCTAGACAGCATATTAAGTCCAAGCGTACCCCGATGACATTGTTGGCAGATTTAACTCACAAGTTGTTACATTTTTAACTAAAACACGTGCCAATTGCATTTTTGCTGTGTCGTCCGCAATTTGGACGAATGCCAGTCCTTCCTGAGCGTATTTACATCCTCCACTTCGGCCAAATGGTTTCGGGAAGTGCGATGGATGATACGCATATAAATTTTAAATTTTATGTGCTATTTGGGGTTTAAGAACTGTTTTGTATAGCAATCTTGAATTTGAATGTTTGATTTGTTTTGTCGTTTTAAATGAAGAGTGGAAAAACAACTATAAGTTTTTATTAAAATTTTTTTTTTTTAAATTTATTCGGAAGGACCAACAATTACACATTATGTACAACAAAAAAAAAATAGAATATAAGTAAATATACAAATGTGCAACCAACAACGTTCTCCACAGATACTTTAATTAAGTATGCGATTTTAAAAATAAATCTCAGAAAGTCATCATCCTCTTAGCCTTGTCTCTATTATTGTTTTTATTTTAATGATGTTGTATCATCAAATGACTCCTTCGGCTCTGAGCAGAGCGGAAGGGAGTGTCAGACTCTTACTGACTAAAACCCATCCGTGTTCCTACAAATGCACTTTTCGTTCCCCGCGGTGACTCTCTCGAACAAATTCCGCAACGTCTTAATAATTATGGTGGGGTTGGCTTCTAGTCCAATTCAACCATTAAGAAAATGGAGTTTAAACACTGATATTCAGCTATCAGCTGAAGTGACTGAGTATATGTAGTATAGTATACTTCCTATACTTCCACAACCAAGTTACTATGTAACAAACGAAAAATGTCAGAAAGGCAAATCTAAAACTTTTCCAGACTACGAGTATGTTGGGGGTAGCTCTCAATTGAATTAAACGGAACTCCCTGTTGAACATTGATATATAAAAAACCCAAGATGCACAGTCTCGAACAATGCAACACTCGAAACTGTCGTCAAAAACTGACATGTATCAAGTGTCATGTGTTAGTTGTGTGTAGTTATACTATTAATATTTTTTTTTGCAAATTCAACTTTACACGGATCGCTTAAAGTTGTTATTACAAAGCAGTGCAGTATGGCGAGCGATGCGAGACTGTTTGAAACTAGCGCACAATTACACATTGTGCGCTTGTTTTTTGCGGACGTTTTTTAAATGATGCTGAGTGTGTATCTTGAGTTTTTTATGTATCAATGCTGTTGAACAAAAAAATTTTATAAAGTACAGAACCAAAACGTTCTTATTTCAAATCATGTACCACACGTTGACGCACGCTCCATTACGTCACAGTTGTCAAACTGATGCAGTAACTCATGGTATGATTAAAACGCATGTTTATCCGTCTGTTAGTCTGGAAACATTTTCATCGTTAAATTGGGTATGTATGTAGGGATATTTTATCTGTTAACTTGTCAAAAACATAATGGCCCAAAAATAACCTTTAACCTTTTTTTTTAGAACATCATAGGCTGAGTTCGTTTCGATTTCAATGCTTTTTTAAGCCTCTTTGTAACACAACCGTTTATTTGTTAAAATAAAGTCCCAAATACATAGAAATTATTTCAACATTCGTGGTGAAATATAAGTAAACCCGATCATATCCAAAAATCCAGACCAGAATTTAAGCTGTCAAACCACGAACTGGCAACGCTTTTTATTGAAAAAAAAAATTAGGTCGATTTTATTTCAAGCTTTTAAAGAACTTAAAAAAAAGTAACTAGTAAACATTTTTCCGATAACGTTATTCTTTTAAAAGCTATTCATGAGGTCAGTGCCCTTCTATAAAATAAGTAAAAGCACTACGTTTTATAGCCCTAGAGTTAATAATGAAACTTCACACGAAGTTTAGACTATAAACAAAGCAAGTTCTGAAAGGTTTTTACATTGAAATACGTAAACTTTTTAAAATATCTAAATAAATATAAAAGTAACCCCATAAGGACCTCTAAGTGTGTTTATGAGAAAATAGTAATTTTAATTTAGTTTAGATAAGGGTTAGTATTATGCACAGGACCGTTTGTTGTGGCGACACTTGGGGCAGGCCTATGTTCAGCGTTCGTGCTATGGTCGACGTCGAGGAGTCCTGGGACGCGGTGGTCTCCTTCTGCGAAATAGTTATCGCGCAGACGGGCGCACCGGGTGTCGGAGGGGGGCATACGCTGCCCTCTTCTGGCCCCCCCTTCCTGGGTCCAGGGGCAGCGGTCTTGGGGATGGCCGTCGCCCCCCATTCATCCGGACCCGAGGAGGCGGCGCGTGGTGTTCCCGTGCGCCCCTTTTTGACGTCTCGGGGGGAGTCAAACACTTCACTCCCCCCGCTGACTCGAGGTGGCTCGCAGAGGCGGGCCGGCACCAGCCGGGGATTACGGAAGCCAAATAAGTTCTCGCGATCCCCGGCGTAGGTGAGAATGGAAATGGAATACCGGGGTGGTTTTAGTCAGTAAGAGTCTGACAGACACCTCCGCCCGCCCCAGGGCGGAGAACATCCAAGAGCATTTCCCCCGTTAAAAAAAAATGCCTATGTTCAGCAGTGGACGTCTTTCGGCTGATATGATGATTTTTTTTTTTTTGAGGAATGGGCTTGCTGACCACAATCACGCCTGATGAAAGGCGATAAATGTGATCTATGATGGAGTGAGCGTGCCCAGAAGATGCCCGTTCACTCTTGCTTTGAAGGCAGACGGGTTATATGTGGACGGGAACACAGACGCAGGCCTGAGATGATTATGAAGAGTTAGTATTGATAAAAATTTAACATTATATTTTTCCAGTCTAATCTGATGTAACTGAGTACCAGTATTTAACATGGAGCACTGCCTATCTGATCTCCAAAGAAAACTAACCCTGGTTTTCCGATCCCAGCCCTGGTTGGGATTGATGCGTTTCCGCATATCTACTGTGAACCTTCTTGGTTGGATTGGCCAGTCGATAAAGCTTTGTAAGGTTTTATGAAAAAGATAGAATAGAATTTTAACTAATTAGAACGTGAAAAAGTAGATTAGTTTTTAAATAGGCAGGCAGCCATCTTTTAAGCCCAATCGCTTGATCTTATCAAGATCTCTTATCGACTTATCGACTTAACATTAAGTGATGCTGCGGCGGTGGTAACCTGCGGCATCACACTACTTCCTCACTGCAATTAAACTTTTATTGTTAAAATAAAAAAAAATCAGATAAATACTCATATTCAATTTATAGAAGAACATATACGTAAAATTATGAATTTGTCATCTTAATTCTAAGTATGAAAATTATTACATTCAAATTAATTTAAAAAGTCAAAAGTAAATCATCATCTGCCCAGCCTTTTTCGGTCGGCTTCCAGTCAAACCGGATTCAGCTGAATACCAGTATTTTACGTGGAGCGGCTGCCTACCAGATCTCCACAACCCATTATCTGGGTTGTAAAAAGTTAAAAGTAAATGTCAAATTAAAAAAAGAAAACTTTTATGTCAACTACATTAAATGTCATAAAGAACTTTCAAAAGTCAACTACAATAAATTAGGTAAAAAAATAATAATAACGGCAAAACACGGAGTTGATATAGAACAGAAATAAAGACATGCCTGCCACAACAGTGCCTAATGTAGAGACAATCAAAGCGCTTGACAACCAAAGCCAGGGGGGTTACTCTCTAAGCCCGAAGGCCGTAGTTTCGGGCTTAGTTGCGTATCACCTGTGGACTTACGATTAGTTCCGAACGCAAACTAAGAATGAATGACAACACGATTTGACAGTAACTGTCAAATTGTGTTGTCATTAATTCTAAGTGGTTAGGTGATACGGAGTAGAATACGCTCGCAACTAAGCCCGAAACTACGGACTTCGGGTTAAGAGAGTAGTCCCCCTCGACAGTGTTGGAGCTAGTCCGTAGCCTGCGCACCGCTTCCGCATGGTAGCGTGGCAAGTCTAAGTAACACACAACGCAGTATGTTGTGTTTATTTCTTCTTGTTAAAAAGTAATATTGTGCCTGCATTTTTATGTTAATTACCCCATGCATGAAGCTTAAAGAACGTCAAGATCACTCATTACCGCTTTTTTACACAGTAGGTAAGGGTTTTAAGGTCAAACCAACTTCAAAGTCAAAACCTTTACGCTGTCAACTCATCAACCAGAAAGATGCCATGCCGCAGTCTAGCTTTTAAACAACCGGTGAAATGTTTGAAAGTCAAAATGTCACATACCTTAACCTGGGACCACAGAACATCGAAGAGACCTCGGCGGACATTTCTAGAGACTGCATTGTCAACACTTTCCATACAAACCAAGAGTGTCACTGAGTGCCACTGTTTCCGTAAAGAAATTGACGGTTATTGTAATTCTGAAAAATGCTTGTGACAGCTGAAACTTGCGCTTAGCGGCATTGGGAATAATATTTTATTCCCAATACCGAACCTTTAAATTCGAAATATTTTTTTAAATAAGCGACAAAGTTATAAAGTTTCAAAGTTCATAATTAAAAAGAGAAGTCCTACATAGACTCTAACGTCAAAATCTAGCACTGCTAAACACTAGCACCCATACATCCTGCCATAGAAAACCACGTAGTCGCGAGGGGGTCACATAAATATATTTTTTTTTTAATTTTTATAACTTGTTAGTTTTTAGATACATTTTCATTCTGTTTTCACTGTTATTAGTTTTTAACCGACTTCCAAAAAAGGAGGAGGTTCTCAGTTCGTTGGGTATTATTTTTTGATGTATGTACACCGATTAATCCGAGGTTTCTGATCCGATTTTTGTGATTCTTTCTTAGTTCGATGCGGTATACTTGCCATTTGGTCTCGTAAAAATTTGATTCAGTTTGGATCAGCAGTTTTTATTTTATGAGCATATTTGCTTATTTTAATTTCTGCGTAGACGAAGACATCGTCAAAGTATCACCACTTAAAAGTGAAAAATAAAAAAACTTTTTACAAAAAAGCATAACCGACTTCCAAACAAAACACTACAAAGTATAAAATAACTTTAATTTCGGAAGTCGGTGTTAAAAAGCAAACAAACATAACCAAAAACACCGACTTCCTAAAGTTATTTTATAATTTGTAGTGTTTTGTTTGGATGTCGGTTATACTTTTTGTAAAAAGTTTTGTGTATTTACTGATATATTGGCTTCAACATTTTATTTGCCAAACGTATGGGCCATTGCGCGACCACTTATCAATGGCTAGCCACTTCTGGCGTGGTGGGCGTTCCGTGGTCTGTGCCAGGGACTTTTGTGTTAAAAGTTATAGCTGGATATACGCGCCATTGCTTTTTTAACTATGCCATAGATACGTGATAAGAGTTTTACCACATATTGCTTGAAAGTTATTACTTTTTACGAGGAATTTATTGCTAGCGCGCATAAAAGCTATTGTAGGTCATATTTATTGACAGTTTGGGTACATTTATTTAAAAACTTTTCTGATTGAAACTTTTTGATTGGTTTGTTGAAGTTGTGGTTGAAGTGTATTCAATATTAATTGGTACATTAACCGACTGCGACTAAACACAAAAATAGACCAATCAATACTAATATTATTAAGCTGAAGAGTTTATTTGTTTGGTTGGAATGTCAGGAACTACTGGTTCAAATTTAAAAATATTTTTGTGTTGGATAGCCCATTTATCGAGGAAGGCCATCGGATATATACCACCACGCTACGACCAAAAGGAGCGGAGCATTCATGAAAAATGTGACGCAGACGAAGTTCCGTGGGTCAGCTAGTGTTTTTACAACGAGCAAAGAAAAGCCTTTTTGTGAATAGCTTCGTTTGGGAAATTGTTTTTTCAGGCTTATTTAGAGCAGTGCGCATTTGTGTTGGTTGGTTCGAATTGGACACAAAAACTCGCACAAAATTCTGAAGCTCTGAAAAATACTTAGAATTTTAACAAGGCTTTAGAAAAATGACTGGGACTCGACGAGCTTCATCAACTCAGTGTTTTTCTTGTGGTCGCCACTGTTAGTTCAGGTTCGCAGGAGTTGCAGTGGTTGTAAATAGTATGACGGGCTTTGTTAAGCGTTAACTTTTTTGTCCGATTTTGGCCATGGCGGCCAATCTCTAGACTAGCCATCGGCGCGGGACATATTATAGTGCACAAGTGTGTGCGCAAACACAGGTGCACTCCCTGTTCCATCACTCTCAAAGTCCAATGAGACGGCAACCCGACACGATCGGAGAAACATAAATAAAAGAAAAAAATACTGAGTATGTAGGACCGTAGGCGTATGATGATATTATTCTTCGCAGAATTATTTTGCGAACTTGATATTGATACAAAAACAGATCCAATCAACTGCCAGAACCAATAATTACTTTCACGCATACATCCTCCAGTACATAACTGTGAATCACCTTCAAGACATGTCATTACTGAATCAGATGTGGTCATCGTGCCCAGAATAAGTCGCATGATCTGGTTTGAGGTCGGGAGAGTTGAGTAAGGAGCTATATCTGGTGGATGAGCAATATCTTGGGAATAAAGCATTACAGTATTCCAGTGTCAAATTTCTGATTACGGGTTTAAGCTTGACTCGCATAGTTGAGGCATCAATTCTGCCACAAGGAAAAACAACGTAGAAATCTACATCGCAACAGTAAGAACCGCAACGCCATCTATGCTACCAGCAGCGAACTACTAACGAAATCCTGCATCGCGGTATCGGATTTTTCCATACGATTTGAACATATACAATAGTCCAAATATCAAGTATCGAGTAGTTGCCCACCGGACATAACACCCGTCTGGTCGGACGATCCTCCCTTTTCAATGGAGGTTTGTGGGAATTTACTCTCTGACCTGCATATCCTTCATACATACAAGACCTGTGTGCAGATTGTAAACTAAGCTACTTAAAATAAGTTTGAAAAATTACTTCAGCTAAATTAATCATTATGTGGGTCCCAGAAAATGTCCGGCGACATCGCAGCAGACTCAAGTGAAGATGGCGGAACGAGCTTGACGCCTATCGACTCGATATTGATGGATCCACACATTCCCAAAGCCGGGAAGAATGGAGGAAAAACAGAACAGGCTGGAAAATAATAATAGGATAAGATCTGTGGTGTTCTAGACAAAGTGACATTCTGTTACGGGCATCTCTATTTTGCGATTTTGAAAAAAAAAGCAAGTGCGAGTCGGAGCGTGCAAAGGGTTCCGAACCAATTTCATTTTTTAACGTGTTATTTTCCTGCAATCTATAGGTAAAGATCTATTATCTCCATTTTTTCAAAATTTTATGCTCAGTAGTTTCGGTGATAATGGTCATTTTTCGTCTAATTTCTTGAATAAATTCAAAAACATTTATTTAAAAATTATGAAAAAAATATATTTAAAACCCTTTCAGTAAGCCCATTTGATATGTCACACGATATTGTTCAAAAAATATTTTTTTGAAATTTTCTAGTTTGACCCCAAAAGTGACCTCCATACTAAAAATTTACGAAACGCGTCTGCGTTTGGGTCATAGAAGTCTATATGTGTACCAAATTTCAGCAGAATCGGTCCAGTGCATCCGGAGAAAACTGGCTGTGACAGACGGACAGACAGACACCCAAGTGATCCTATAAGGGTTCAGTTTTTTGTTCGGAACCCTAAAAAAACAAAATGGCGAGGGCGCTATACCAGTTCCCATAAAAAATTGTTCGAACCCCTTTCAAAAATGTTTGGGATTGACAACATAATATTTTGATAGTATTCGTCAATCCCAATGTCGAATTGTTTTTTTTCGTACTCCTTCGCCGTACTTCTCTGATTTATTTCGTTGCGGGATCCAAGACAGTTGAATCGTTTCTCCGGGACTCGTCGGGCTTCATTGGCTCGGCGTTTTTCTGGTGGTCGCCACTGTTGATTCTGGCTTTCAGGAGTTGCAGTGGTTGCGAATGTGTGGCAGGCTAGTCCCAAAAAAAGAATCCCAATGTCGAACTTTTCGAGTATCGTCATCGCTGATTGAACATCAATAAGTCTGGGTCCTTCGGAAATAGCGTAGCTAGGCACTTTGTCTGCACGCCCTTCGCTATAAACATATCAAGCGTTTATCTGATAAATTTCAAGCCTGAAACAAATATTGGAATCTCAAATATTTTATTTTGGAATGGAATCTTCACTTACCACGTAAATCACATGACTTTATTTTTTATCTTATTATACAATAATCACTACATATATAAAACAAAGTCCTCCGCCGCGTCTGTCTATCTGTCTGTTCGCGATAAACTCAAAAACTACTGCACCGATTTTCATGCTGTTTTTACCAATGGATTTGGTGGGTGGTTCGCGAGGTGGGTTTTAGTATATAATTCGTCTAGAAAAAAATTAGGCATCCTTAAGAAATTTTCAGCGCGGACGACGTCGCGGGCGAAGTGCTAGTTAAAAAAAAACTAAACTAACAACAAACTAAAACATACCATCAAAAAATACGCCCTCAACGCTGTCAGTTGGTAATGTGCCCAAGAGACTGGCAGCATTGTCACGTTGAATGGCAATGCCTCTGACCAAAGTAAAAACTAGCCCTTGTCTCACGAGAAGTGTCAACTAGCCTTTTCAAAATAAGTAAGTGCATCCAACATACAAAGAAAATTAAGGTCGAAACACGTAGTTACAACTTTGGATACCTAAGTAGCAAAGAAGCATAGAACAAAGAAAAAGATAACACGATAATATCCATTATACGTGTGCTATCACCGTGTCAAGAACAATAAATTGAACAATAGATTGTCTCCCAAAGCTATTATTTATTATATTAGTTCACCATTTCTTTCGCAAAACACGAATAAAAGACCTTAGTACATATAAACGAGTAGCATTATGTTGTCCTCAAAAGCTCTATCTTTTCGGACCACTCCATTTTGCTAATCCCACTTCATTCAAGTCTAGTGAGCTTCTGAAATGAGCCAAGTAGCATTTGATTTGTAATACCTAACCATTTTTATTCGAGGGATAGGTTAGGTACAGGCAAAAATATTAATTTTTCCATAGCACTGCATCATTTCTAATGTGTGCATTATAATTTTTTATCTTTTGACATACGAGTGTGTTGTACAATAATTGTCTACTCAGCACACTCACAACATTGTTTATAAAAGTAGTTGCAAGTTAGTTGCCTGCATACCCAATAGCTTTGTTGACTGTATATACATAGACTTTTTTTCTATGAAAGAATGTTTACTAATGAAGTGACTAAGATCCTCCGGTATTTTGGTAAAAATGGATGAAAATGGAGTGTTATACATAATATAATTTTCAAATTCATCATCATCATCACCATTCTCACCCCTACTTTGCCCACTGCTGGGCACGGGCCTCCCTTTCTTGTGCCATTCCTCACGTTCCTGTGCCGACACCTCATCCAGGTGCTAACCGCGATGGTTACAATGTCGTCTGCACAATCTAGACTTTTATAATATTATAATGTTGAAGAATTTGCTTGATGGTTTGTTTGGTTGAACGCGCTAATCTCAAGAACGAATCGAATTGAAAAAACATTCGAATCACGCTACGAGCAAAACCGGAGCGGGGCATTAATGAAAAATGTGACGCAAACGAAGTGGCGCGGGTCAGATATTCCTAGAATAAATAGATTTGATTTGATTCGTATATATATATATATCTCTATTTATTTATTGGTAAGCTCCTTGTGTTGGGAAATTAATGCATTAGCTTTTGTGTGCATTCGCATAACAAAACTACATTGCCTATGCGATGACTTTTGTGTTGTTCAATTCACTATCTAAGGCACGTGAACACGAAACTATTCGTCTCGCGATATGTTGTATCATGTATGCAAGACGCTGCTTTAGAAGTCAATCTTCGTGTGAATACGCGATCGTCGCGTTAACTTTTTTGCGCGATGATCGCTATGTATTGTGACGATAACTGAGACATTGCGACTCTTTACTTAGTCGCATCGATAGAAAATCAAGTGAATAGCCATCGTAACACGCCATGTCGCATGTTTGTTGTCAACCTGCTATATATTTGGACACCATAACCTTCGCAGAAGATATTTTTATGACACTATCAAAGACAGAATTGTCTATAAACAGATAATATGCCTCCCTCTCAATAAAAACATAACCATTACATTTTATCTTTATGATATAGATTTAATCTTCAACTTCCATTCACAAAAACTTGCTAGAAAACACATAATTTTCTAGGCAAGGCTCGCGAATAGGTAAACTTTATCCCGTTCGGTAAACAAGGGTGCCACTTTAGTGCCACGGTAGTTTTTGTGACGAACATTCTTTCATGTGATCGCACATTTGTTTACATAAACCACAGAGCACCGAGACGCTTTCGCGGCCACTATTAGAAATGGCATTGCCGAAACTTCTCGCTCTTTTCACAAAATCCTAGCGTGTCAGTAAGTCTCATCGTTTAGGTTTTTATTGTCTTGTATATTTTTATATAGCTTTTATTTTATACGATTTTTTAGGGTTCCGTACCCATTAAGGTAACCAATGGAACCCTATTGCTAAGTCTCCGCTGTCCGTCCGTTTGTCTGTCAGTGGCCTATATCTCAAGAACTGAAATAGGTAGACAGTTGAAATTTTCACAGAGTGTGTATTTCTATTGCCGCTATAACAACAATGAATATAAACTAAATGAAATTTAAAGGGGCTCCCACACGCATCGTGTGAGAGTCCGAGTCGCACATGGCAGGTTTTAATGTGATTCATGTGATTGTGAGAACACTGTAGACCTTACAGATTCTCTGCCATTTCGATCCACGTTTTTATTATGTACCTACTTACTTCCTATTGGTATTATGTTGATCAGGTCCTCTCACACATATTACTAACTTCTGGAAATTGGCTGGCCGAGGCGATTCAAACTATAGATGTGACAGCCAAAACTTGTGCTCAGCGCACATTTCGCGGACACGAATGGCGTCTCGTTTCGAGTCGTTGCCGCCGCGGCGATTCTCTGGTCTGTGGCAAAAACTTTTGCAGGAAACTCCTTATAAATATGATAGTTTTGGGAAATTCCTTCCGTAATATTTTCTTTTATACGTTTTTGTTATGGGACCCTTTGACGTTTATATGGGAATTGAGCACCATGTACGCGGAATAATTTATTTTTGATTCGGTCAGTGTGGAATTTGATTAGATTCGTGGCAATCTTTAGCAATATTGATTTGTTGATTTTGTATTTGCCTAACATTATTTCACCTTTACTGCTGTTTTGAAATTCATAGATATTAAGTTTGTTCATGTTACTCGCCTTGATCAACTGCTCAGCATCAGGCCCTGGATACGATTCCCGGGTCGGACCAAGAGTTATTGCTATTTTCATCTGAAAATTATCAGTATCAGCTCGGTGTTTGGTTTCTGCCCGGTTGATGGTATAAGGTGGACTGGACTTAAACATTGCTGTCGATAGGTATGTGGGTATACATTAGATACACCTCTGCCTTACCTTTTAGGAAATAAAGGCGTTAGTAATACTAGCTTTCGCCCCTGAATTTGTACGCGCATATCCCGTGTTTTCCCATTCCTGTAAGAATTTCGGGAAATCCTGTCTTAGTGCTTCCCTACACTCCGCAAGGAACCTACATGCCAAGTTTCAAATCTCTACGATCAGTAGTTGTGGCTGTGCGTTGTCTGTCAGACACTCACTCAGTCAATCAGTAACGGAAGAATTTTATGTATATTGATTTTTCCATTCCTGCGGGAATTTCGGGAAATTCTGTCTTAGTGCTCCCCTACACTCCGCATAGAACCTACATGCCAAGTTTCAGCTCTCTACGATTAGTAGTTTCGGCTGTGCGTTTTCTATCAGTCACTCACTCACTCAGTCAGTCAGTAACGGAAGAATCTATATCTATACTAATATATAAAGCCGAAGAGTTTGTTTGTTTGCTTGAACGCGCTAATCTCAGGAACAACTGGTCCGATTTGAAAATATCTTTGAGTGTTAGATAGCCCATTTATCGAGGAAGGCTATATATAGGCTATCTATATATCATCACGCTAAGACCAACAGGAACGTAGCAAACGAAGTTACGCGGGTTCACTAGTTTTATACATATTGATTAGTTAGGCAAGTAACAAAGGATAGTCATGTCGATACGATTCATCTGATCCCAAAATTCCAAACATTGTCTTCAATAACTTAATCAAAGGTCCCGCTTTTATATCGATGAGTCAATAAATATTTATGTTTCATTTCCCAAAACCAAGCATTCTTCATTAATATTCAGTTCGTCATAATATTTGATAGAAGCCGACGATAAGTATGTCTTCGAGTACGTGTATTAATGTGTTCGTAAACAAAGACGCGGTATGAACATAGTAACACGCTTTCAATCATTTGAAAAGCCGTCTTGACAATATTGTGTGAGGCGTTAACGATGTGTTTGATATATTAATTTGGTATTCATAGATAAATTATGTTTATTTAATATATGACTGCAGTTATATTCTAGCTGTAATAGTGTCGAAAGTGGAACGGCCAAGATTTTAGTAGCGCTGTATCAGTTAATCCAGTCTTTAAGAAGCGTCGGTTATTTTTTTCTTAATAGACAGAACCCGACTAATGGCGGATGAGCTCAAACTTACGTAAGTAGGAAAAAATCGTGACAACACCGTCCATGTCCTCGACAAAGATTCAAAGACGTGTTATATCCAAGAACCAATAGTGGGCCCGCATGAATTACATACACACCTTCCGAGAGCTGACCTACACCCGGTCTGGGAACACTATGGGCTGAATATTTTGCTCCCCTACACTCCCCAAGGAACCTACATGCCAAATTTCAGCTAGGAGTTTCGTCTGTGCATTGTCTGTCAGCCACTTAGTAACGGAAGCGCTTTATATACCTATTGATGCTGTATAAGTTCATCCCAACCTTAATTTCTATAAAATAACATGAATGTATCACACAGAGCCAAGCGATCATTACTCATCCACATTACAAACAGCGTTTAATCTTCACGACTGTAACGTTTGCGGTTCGCAGGAAAACGTCTTCTTCTCCGAATTTACTTTGTGCTAGGGTTGTGTCGAGAACTTTCTGAAAAATAAATCGTAAATCCAGGATGTGCTTACTGGGTTGCGGAATTTGTTCGTAAGAGTCACCGCGGCCCTGGAACGCAAAGGGCATTAGGAGGAACACGGATGGGTTTTAGTCAGTAAGACTGACACTCCCTTCTGCTCCGCCCAGAGCGGGAGAAGTCATTTGATGATTTCCCATCCTTAACAAGGATATTATGTGCTTACTAGCAATGTTAGGGCTGAGTGGCTTCTGGTTGCCTCGTAAACACTTATCCTTATCCTCGCACACTTCCCATCCGGAGTCAAGTTTTCCAGATAGCTAAAACCTGGGGTATTTAAGTCGAGAGTAAATAGGTTACTTCTAGGCAAGCTTCCTCCATCGTCGTCCACATTACTTCCAGCAGGTGAGACTGTGGTAAAAAAATTACAATAAAAAAAAACCGGACAAGTGCGAGTCGGACCCGCCCACCGAGGGTTCCGTACAAGTTTGTAGGTTATGATTTTATTTCAGTTTTCAGATTTTTCCCTATACTTGTAGTATGAGACGGTACTACTTACCAAATTTCATGGTTCTAGGTCAACGGAAAATACCCTATAAATTTTTGATTCCTTCGAGAGTGTCAAAATTCGTTTATTGCGGCATAAACGGCGGTATCTTTTTTTTTACGTTAACTTAGAAGTTTGTTTTTGTCACTGCTTCAAGAGACTATAGACCTGAGTATAAAGTTTTAATTTCAACTGGATACGTCCACGCGTTTCTGAGATACAGGTTCTTGACAGACAGACGGACGAACAACAAAGTGATCCTATAAGAGTTTCGTTTTCCCTTTAGAGATACCTCTAAAGGAAAAACGAACCCTAAAAATATTCAAGTGAGTAGCGAGCAGAATTTTTGTTCACCTTCGCAGAAAACTTGATAGCCCTAAATCCAAATCATATGCGAAGTCTAAGCTTAATAAGTAAAGGAAACTTAGTTAATGAGGTCGTCGCGTGCCTGAAGTCTAATGACTCATTGTTTTAATGATATCAAGGACAGAAGGTAGATCGTTGAATAGAACGTAGACCGTTAAACAGAAATAGTTAATCTTTTGCGCGGTCGTGTAAGAAGCCTTGGTGATAGGGAAAGCGGGGTATATGACGTCAAACTATTTGTTGAACTGGTGACTAAGTTCAAGGTTACTGAAGTATTGTTTCGGGAGATACCTGTTTCGTATTCGGCAGGAGGATACGCCCGAGTGTAAACACTGTGAGGATCGCCGGAGGACACGGTGGAGCATACGGTGGAGGTCTGCCCTGCTTGAGCGGAACACCGCCGTGTCTTCGTCGAGGCGATCGGCGGCGGCGACCTGTCGCGTCCGGCCCTGTTTCAATCCATGGTCCGGAGCGAGAAGGCTTGGGAAGCGGTCACCTCCTTCTGCGAAGCAGTAATGCTAGCAAAGGAGGAGGCCGAACGCGTGAGAGAGAGGGAAACCTCACGCCCCAGCCGCCGCAACAGGAGAAGGCCCGGGCGTCGGGAGTCGCAGGGCGATTCCCGGCCACAGTAGGCGCGGGCCTGCGGACGGCGAGCATTGGGTGGCTCGCCGTCTGATCAGAACCAGGCCCGGGTCGACGACGTGCTGTGTTCCACGCGCGCCTCAAAGAGCTGTCAGCATAAAAGACGGGACCCGCTAGGGCCATTGCCTGCCGGGTTTGCGGAATTTATTCGAAAGAGTCACCGCGGCCCTGGAACGCAAAGGGCAGTAGGAGGAACACGGATCGGTTTTAGTCAGTAAGAGTCTGACACTCCCTTCTGCTTCACCCAGAGTGGGAGGAGTCATTTGATGATTTCCCATCCTTAAAAAAAAGGTCACTGAAGTATGTTCCGCGATACATTTATCGAGAAAATGTGACCTGAGGTTCTAAGCAAGTGACATTCTATCACCAATAACTTGGTGTAGGCGACCGTCAAAACATCAACAATGTGTGGGACCCACAGACGCTGTCGAAATGTCACGTAATCAATCCCTTGAGATTTGTTATTTCGACAATCGCATTTTGCTAATGGAATTACACTATCATTTCCTGACGAATGTGTTTCATTAAAAGTTATTTTAAATACCTTGACTGTGTATTTAAGCTCTCTAAGCAGGCAGGTTCTTTATGAAACCTTGACAGATCTGAGGGGCAATTCCTGACCATTTAAGGAACGATTTCGTATTCATACTATAGGTAGTCGCAATCAGTCATAAACACCTCTAATTTCCTCACAATGTGACATTGATTTTCGCCGAGATGATATTGCAACCTGAATTTGAACGTTTTTGAAATGCAGCAATTGGACTTCAGTTGTTTTAGGATTGGTCATTTTCCATCAGGTACACAAATCGACCCACTTCCTCACTAACCCTCACCATACACACAGCTTGCATTTCACCCGGGTCACGCGTTTCACCCAGTACCCGGGTATTAATCCGGTTGGAACGTTGCCAACTGATAGTGCGGTCGGTCACTGTACACTGTGTACCGGAGTGTTGACCCACATGAGCGACATGTTAATAGCATGAATATGGGACCGATACATGCATGTGTAACTTCGTTACTTAGATTGATAGTGTTTGAGCTTAATCTTAAGCTTTAGCTTACGTCTAGTATCTTTTATATTCCAAATACTAATCATCATCAATCAATTAATCATCAAAATATGTAAAATTCTTCCGTTACTGACTGATTGAGTGACTGACAGACAACGCACAGCCGAAAGTACTGGTCGCAGAAAGCAGAAATTTGGCGTGTAGATTCCTTGGGGAGTGTAGGGGAGCACTAAGAGAGCACTAAGGATTTCACGAAATTCTCACGGAAACGGGAAAAAACGGGATATGCGCGTACGAAGTTGCGGGCGAAAGCAAGACTAACTTTATAGCCTAAAAATAAAAACTCCTTACTAAAATATAAAGTCAAAAATTCGTCCGCATCGCTGTCGACTGGAAGTGAGCCCAAAAGACTGACGGCATTGCAACGTTGAATGGCAATGTTTATCCTCTGTCCGAGGTAAAAGCCAACCCTTGAGTCACGCGAAGTGTCAACTAAGCGTTCAAATTCAAATTATTTATTTGCAAAACTTAGGTACAATAATAGAATCTTATTCTAATGTTAGGATTGCTATGTTAAAACTCATAGGCGTACAAACTTTGGATATATTAAATTATTAAGTTCAAGTTCTTTAAATGACGCATGAACACTCGATTCCCACGGTCCAAGAGTTTCATATATATGTTTTGTATTAAATATTATGTGGCTGCTCCATTGGTTGAGCTAAGTGCCAGTCTTTTATTACTTGGGTAAAATTATAGTGCATAACCAGGCTTTCATAGATGCACGAAGGCTGCGCTGACGTTCTTTGTTGAGGGTCACTAGTTTGGGTATGCGGACAGAGAGTAAAGTCCCGCACACCTCCATTGAATAGGGAGGATCCTCCGACCAGACAGTTGTTGTGCCTGGCAGGCAACTGCCCGATAGTTGATATTCGGGCTGATGTATTATGTTCAAATCGCACGGTAAACTCTGCTTGCACGATGCAGGATTTCGATGTAGTAGTACGCTGCTAGTTGGATAGATGGCGTTGTGGTTCTTTTTGTTGCGATGTAGATTTGCTCCGTTGGTTTTTCTTGTGGCGGCATTGATGCCGCTACATTACAAGTTTTATCTTCTTATTTAAAGACACAACATAAGACACATAAATAACATAAGTTAGTCTGCGAAGAATTTCAGAACGGACGGACGGACGATCGGTCAGCGGAGACTTAGTAATAGGGTTCCGTTGGTTACCATTTAGATATGGAACCCTTAAAATAATATGGCACCAGTCTTTCCAAGGGTAGTTTTTACCCAGTTACTGAGTTGAGGAGGTTAGAAAGGCAGTTGCTCCATGTAAAATACTGGTACTCAGCTACTGCAAGTCTACTCCAACATATTTGGGAAAAGGCAGATTGTTTTCTGCTTCTCGCTATCAAAGAAACCTCGTCCTTATAGCAAATAGTTGGGCTTTAAATAAAAGGTTTCTCATGAAAAAAGCGATTTTACTCTGTAGAAACGCAATTACTGTGAATTAAGCCTTTTTGACTCGACTTGTGTTATTTTCAGCTCTCCCCCAATTGGTGACCTGACTTCGCAAACGTTTTAAATTATTTTGTACCTTAGTGGGGGGAGATAAGGTTAGATATTGGAAGGATTAAAAGTTATTTATCTAGGTTACAATCAAGGATCTGTTTATTTACCATTTTTTTTTTAATTGGTGTAGTTTTTGGTGAGATTTACCAAAATAATTGAGAATCCGCTGTATCTCTTTTTGTTAGGTTTTTTCCTTATATTTGAACTACTTCGCTTATACCTTATACTGGTACTTAAAAAAAAAACACAGATTTTTCGTTAGTCGTTAACTTTTGAGATATAAATAAATTTATGAAAAAAAAAAACAGTGGTTCACTATGGGACCATGAAAAAATTAAAACAGCTGTTCCCTAGACAGCCCTTTTCTCATATTTATTTTAGAATTTATCTCACCAGTAACACACCTTTACTCAGAAAAAAATGGGTTTCGACAGAACGCTTAAGTCACCCAAAGTCACAAGAGAATTAGCTCGGAATTAATTTGCGTGATCGAATCAGAAACCTGGTGGATCCTGCGGAAGGCTCCACTCGATGCGAGACACACAGGACCGGTCCATGTGGTGATACTTGGTGGAGGCCCATGTCCAGCAATGTACGTCTTTCGTCTGAAATCTATATTAATACTAGCTCTTCCAGCAAACGTTGTTTTGCCATATATAAAAAAAAAATAGCCTACGATCTATTCTCAGACCTACCATATATAGGTATACAAAAAAAAAACATGAAAATCGGTCGAGCCGTTTCGGAGAGTTCGGTAACAAAGACCGTGACACGAGATTTGTATATATTAGAAGATTACTAGCTCACACGGCAAACGATGTATTGCAAAAAAAATAGCCATCCACCTATTTTCATACCTACCGAATATATACACAAAATTTCATGAAAATCGGTCGAGCCGTTTCGGAGGAGTTCGGTAACTAACACCGTGACACAAGATTTTATATACTAGAAGAAGAAGATAAAGCTGAAGAGTTTGTTTGTTTGTTTCAACGCGCTAATCTCAGGATGTACTAGTTCGAATTGAAGAATTCTTTGAGTGTTGGATAGCCCATTTGTCGAGGAAGGCTATAGGCTATATAACATCACGCTACGACCAATAGGAGCAGAGCAATCATGAAAAATGTGACGCAGACGAAGTTGCGCGGGTCAGCTAGTTATAAAAAAACTGGCCAAGTGCGAGTCGGACTCGCGTGCAAAGGGTTCCGAACGAATTAAATTTTTTAAACATGTTATTTTAACACTACATACTTCTAATAGGTTTTCCTGTAATCTTTAGGTAAAGATCTATTATCTCCTTTTTTTTCAAAATTTTAGGCTCTGTAGTTTCTGAGATAAGGGGGGGAATGGTCATTTTTCGTCTAATTTCTTGAATAACTTCAAAACCATTAATTTTAAAATTATGAAAAAAATATAATTAAAACCCTCACAGTAAGCCCTTTCTTTTGATATGTCACACGATATTATTCAAAAAATTTTTTATTTTAATTTTCTAGTTTGACCCCCAAAAGTGACGCCCATACTAAAAATTTAATGATTTACGTAACGTGTCCGTGTTTGGGTCACAGAAGTCCATATGTGTACCAAATTTCAACAGAATCGGTCTAGTAGATCCGGAGAAAACTAGGTGTGACAGACGGACAGACAGACAGACAGACAGACAGGCAGACACCTGAGTGATCCTATAAGGGTTTCCTTTTTTTTTCGGAACCCTAAAAATTGAGTAACTGACGTATGAAACTTTCAGTGTTGCAATACACAAGCATTAAAATAGGCTTTACGATCGATGCACAGTACATGGCGATTGAAAGCTCATAAACCTAATTTTTTTATAGATTTGCAATTTATTTCTTTGATGTTTTATTTTCAGAACAAACTGTATTTATTAACAGTATGACAGTTGCCGAATCAAAGTTGATTTTGTAAAAAAATTATATGAATTGGGAAAAAGAAATCTGGCGAATAAAGTGCTTATGGACCGGTCAGTCAGATGTAGTGACTATAGTCTGTTTTTTTAACAAACGAGTACCGAAAATTTTTCACTGCGTTTCTATTGGTCCACGTTATCAACATAAAGTCCGTTCCATTCATTGATATATAAAAAACCCAAGATGCACAGTCTCGAACAAATGCAACACTCGAAACTGTCGTCAAAAACTGACATGTATCCAGTGTCATGTGTGAGTTGTGTGTAGTTATACTATAAACATTTTTTTTGCAAATTCAACCTTACACGGATCGCTTACAGTTGTTTTTACAAAGCAGTTCAGTATGGCGAGTGATGCGCAATTTTGTTTGCAAATTCAACCTTACACGGATCGCTTAAAGTTGTTTTTACAAAGCAGTGCAGTATGGCGAGCGGTGCGAGACTGTTTGAAACTTGCGCACAATTATACATATTGCCCATGTTTTTTGCGGACGTTTTTGAGATGTTGAGTGTGTATCTTGGGTTTTTTCTATATCAATGATGCACAGTCTCGAACAAATGCAAAACTCAACTGTCGTCAAAAAGTGACATGTATCAAGTGTCATGTGAGACTTGTGTGTAGTTATACTATAAACATTTTTTTTTGCAAATTCAATCTTACACGGATCGCTTAAAGTTGTTTTTACAAAGCAGTGCGGTATGGCGAGTGATGCGCATTTTTTATTTGCAAATTCAGCCTTACACGGATCGCTTAAAGTTGTTTTTACAAAGCAGTGCAGTATGGCGAGCGATGCGAGACTGTTTGAAATTAGCGCACAATTATACATTGTGCGCTTGTTTTTTGCGGACGTTTTTGAGATGCTGAGTGTGTATCTTGGCTTTTCTATATATAAATGGTTCCATTCAATTTGCCTTTGTTCAAAACAAGAACAACGGCGTTCGTCCCACCCCGACCAATGACCCATCTCACTCTGTCAATATTGGAAATGTGCGAGAGATATACTCAGTACTCGTTTGTTAAAACACAGACTATAGATAGGTACCTGTCGTTCGATTCTGTATATACGTCGAAGTGAAAACTTAGGCGAAGTGAACGATAAGTGAGCTGTCAAACCATACAAACAAGATTGAATTGCTCACTTGTCGTTCACTCCACCTAAGTGTACACGGCGAGATGTGTACAGAATAGACCGGCTGTATACACGTTGAAGTGAAGACTTTACGGATTGACAGCTCACTCCGTGATCACTTCACTCAAGCCTTCACTTCGACATGTTTACAGAATGAACTGCTGGAACAGATAGAATATAGTTTATTGTACACCAAACACTTTTCCCAAACTTGAATCTATAGGGTACAGGGGTGGTCTTATCTCTGACAGCGATATCTGCTAGACATTTTTCGAATGGACTGTAATAACTTAAAATGAAAAGGTAAGTAGAAGTTAGTAAGAAGAATCTTTTTTTTTGGATTCCTCAAATGACTGGAGTCATTTGAGTTGAGGAGTCAGGAGCTTTTTCCGCTCTGGGCGGAGCGGAAAGTAGTGTCAGACTCTTACTGACTTAAACCCTCCCGTGTTCCTTCTAATGCCCTTTGCGTTCTAGACCCGCACTAACTCTTTCGAACAATTTCGCAACAGAAAGAAGTAGCTGGCAACAGAAATGAAAATAGCTCGCACAGGCAGGCGGAATACGACAGCGCGCAAACATTGAATTTGTTACAAAATTATTCTATGAAAACGCGTTGTCGCATTGTTGTGTCACGCCCGTCTATGAGAGCCTAAATATAAACATTTTTTTATGTTGCCTACAATGGTTGCCTACTAAATACTCAGAATGACAGTAATTTTCCTTAACTAATTTTTACACTAATGAAAAACCATCAAATGGCATTTATTATATGCGTGACGTGTGTGGTCCTTAGTTACGAAATTTGTATTTCAAAGATAGATATTTCATTATCATAAGTAATAATACAAATGTGGAAGTGATGTTTCTTTGTCACGCTTTCACGCTTAAATAGCCGATCTGATTTTGATACAGAGATAGATGGAATTCTGAAGACGTTTTTGGAAAACTTTCAACGCGAGCGCAGCTTCGGGTAATAGCTCATTATTACATACATCATCATACTCATCGGTACATTATTCTTACTACTTTTCAGAGATCCGTACCTTCCCATAGGGCCCTAACGGAGCTCTATTGCTCGCTCCTCCTGACTGTCCCTTTGTCACAAGGTTCTAGCAGCTAAATCGTTGAAGCAACAAAAAAAAAATACTCTATTTATGCCATTGATACAAAACCAAAAATACTATACTAATAATAAGCAAGCATAAATCATTTTGTCATTTTTGTGTGGTAAAAGGAGGGTGAGTTAAGGGGGACGTGAAAAAAATACTGTTTTACTCCAGCAATAAAAATTAAAATTTGGAAATAGTAATAAAATCCCAAATATTTTTTACTTTCTACAATCGTTTTTGGTAATAGTGTGATCTAATATTATAAAGTACATATGCAAAACTTGCCATTCACATACTTTACCTGCTTTTCATCATACTTCGACTACTTACATAAATATTAAGCCGTTACACACGAACAAACAAAAACATGGTGAACACGAACATCGAACACTTTGTTAGTACGTGCGTACCACTCACGAATATCAAAAACTGTTCGTGGCGATCCAATTTGGTTGTTCTGTGCGGACGGTGCAGTGTTCGGAGAACTTTTTTGGCTTCTTCAGTGTCGGCCACTTCCAATGGTTAATCCATGGTTATGGAGGGAAGGGTGGAGCGCGAACACAAATAGAACTGTGTTTGGAAGGTGTTCGTGTTAACTTTGCTAATTTACGTCCACACGTACGAACCAAATGTTCCGTGATCGATGTTCGTGTTCAGCATGTTTTGTTCCTTCGTGCATACAATGCTTTAGATATTGTACCCGCAAGTGCCATACCGGAGCAATCAGTCGCAGTTCACATGGAGTTGTCAAACAAAATCCATTGTTTTGCCGTCGACTACAATACAGTTCTGCTGGTAACGCGCGGCCAATAATAACCATAAAAATGTGGAGTTGCTATCTTTAAATGAAATTGCATGTATTGTTAGCTTTCAGCAAGAGTTGTTAGGAATTGAAATTTAACAAAATAATATCCTACTCGTATTATAAATTTGACTGTTTAGGTATTAGTTAGGTATGTAGCTATAGACTGAGATTCCACAGCTGCCAGATCTCCTTTATTTTCTCACTAACAAAATGTGTGGGATAGAGTAGTGTTAGTATGTGCAAATAAATAGTATTCTTATTCATACGTATACCTACTAGTTTGGGCTGACGTGTCAGACTCTTAATGACTTAAACCCATCCGTGTTCTTCCTAATGCCCATTGCGTTCCAGGGCCGCGGTGGCTCTTTCGAACAAATACCGTAACCCTGGCAGGCACTGGCCTTAGCCGGTCCCGTCTGTATTATGCTGACATCGCACGGATCTAGGACAAAAAGCAGCAAAATACGAGAAGAGTTTGCTAACTAAGTAAAGTCACAGTAAAAATAGGTCATCTTCTCTTGATTCGTTTACGACGGAAATCATTTTATATTCGTGACAATCTAAGTCTGATTTGACAGCAGGATTCAAAACTGCTTTACTAGTAAGTATGAAAGAGATATGAAATAAATCTCTTTCGCACTTAGTGGTAACAACGTAACACTGAAAATTAAATAACGTTTTAATATCGTAGTATATTTTAGACTCAGAGTATTTCGCACTATTTTGTGTATAAAAGTAAAAAAACATATGCCTCAATTGTCTCCTAAAATACGCATCAGAACTGGGATATCACTGTAAAAAAAAACTTTCTAATTTGATCCAAAAAAATAAACAATTATACCAGAGGTAGTATATTGACATTCTGTTAGATTTAACAGTGGACATAATCACAAAAGAAAAAATACCTACAATGACAAAGCCATTTTGTCCTGACACTTCCAATTCAAACAGTTTGCTGAGTTACAAAAATAAAAGACATTTGTTTCAGCAACACTTGACACACAAGACACTCGAGATTCGTTTCCGACACTCCGCTTTGGACACTACAAAGACTAATGAGTCGAGTTTGTGTGTATTTTTGAAATTTTCTTTTGTGAAAGGTTTTTTTAAAGAATATAGAGAAATTGTTGCAGTAATACTGGAATTGAGAAAGAGGATATTTGGAAGGCAAATTCTCGTACTTAAAAAATCGTACCTACAAACAATTATAAACCCTTGTCGAAATGTGGTAGGATTACAGGTGTTTCTTTCAGCTTGCGTCTGCGATGCAAATGCGGACGCGCCTTATTAATACGAAAATTGCCCTCTGTTCTTTGATATCATGTTTTTTTATATATATTATTTTACCAACATTTACTTATGTAATTGTATACCGAAAATAACATTAAATAAAACTACAAACTAAAACACATAATATGTACAATGGGTTAACCAGGAATGGACAATAATTGCCTGGAAATAAAACGGGGTAGTCATTGGTGTCAATTTATAAAATAATCACGAAAACATAAATACAAAATTACACTTGTTAACAAAATCATTTTTGCAGAGGAGTTAACAACAGCACTGTTGCACAGATCTGTGTTACATATTGTGAAGGAAGTACGGGGTTCGCCATCATCAGCGTCATTCTCCTCGACAATTCTGTCATCTAAGCCATCTCCATCCTTGGGCAAATCAACTTTTGTATTTTTTATGAGACACGAGCGTTTAATGTAAGCCACCCCAGTAACTGCAAATAATAAAATCATGAACAATTACATTGTTTGATCACCACACCATCTCATGTAATTTTCAATGTTTGATTTGGCCAAAAATTTTGACTTCGTATCGCAAAATAGTTACAATATTCGCCACTAGAGGCGCTGATAGCCAGTTGTTGACATTTTGAAGTGTTCTCCGTATGAAACATCTAGGTCGCAGTAAACAAAACTCTTGCTTTAAAAGTGAATAATAATGTGATGATAGTGGAAGAATGTAAAGTGGATTACAGTTACCAATTGCGTTAAAAAAATCGACTAACTATTTTCTTAATGTTCTTCGGCAAACTTAGCGTTTCGTCGGTCGTTGGATTTCTATCAGTTGGCCTTTGCATTTGGTGCAAACTGGACACTCTCAACCTTGGAAGTATATAGACTTGTTAATACTATTTTAACTTAATGTAACGTATTTTAAAAATAGGAAGAAATTCGTTTGTATTCAGACTTGCCGAGGGACATTAAAAAATAGTTTTACTTTAAAGGGCAGTCGATTTTTTTTGGATGGAAATAGGCTAGTTTCCACCATCAATAAATTGCAAATTTAATAAGTCCGTCAGTTAGAGTATTAAAAAATAATGGACACGTATTTTTTGTTTTTGAAAAGCAATGAATATTGACAAAGATAAAACGCATCAAAACTCGGGAGAGGGGGCTGGTGACGTCACGTCGCTAGTAAAATTGTACTATCGTAGTGACGTTACGCGAGTTTTCAACGTACTGTATCTTCATCATTTTTTGTTTACGTGAAAAAAGAAAAAATATGTATCGGATATTTTTTGGAAATCTATCTGACGGACTAATTCGTTTTTTTCAGTAATATACCCTATTATGGATGGATGGATGGATATTTTTTATTTAATCACGCCAGAACTGCTGAACGGATTGGGATGAAATTTGGAATATGGATAGATTATAGTCTAGGCTTTCATCCCGGGAGTAACCCTAGGGATAATTTTCGACTATCACGCGGGCGAAGCCGCTGGCAGAAGCTAGTAGTTTGGAATTGGTATATACTCACTGTCGGCCTTAGAAATGCTACACAACGTCGCTTCTGCTGAGCATATTTTGATCATGCTGGAGTCTAGCCTATTACTGCAGGCTGAATTAATAGTGTAACTTTCGCACTCGTAGCATTTAAGAGAACTGGCTGAAAAAAATCAGATCTTGTTTAAGACAATCTCTTTTTTTCAGTCAGGCAGGCGCCCGAAAAAAAGAGAAAAAAAAAATAGAAATTCCGTTAAATAGTTTGCGATTTTGAATTTAAAAATAACGGTACGTATACAGGGTGAATTTTTAAAGTGTGCCTGGATGGTCAAATCCGAAACCATGAGGAATATCGAAAAACACTGAAAGGAGTCTCAAGCTCGATTTTGATGAAAAGTAAAACTGCAACATTGGATTTCAAATCGAACCGGTTGATTTAAAAAAAAACCACGCGCACCCTGTATTTTTACACCATCCGAGTGTCACTACTAAGGATCAAATTCTGGTATAATAAATAACACGTGGCAAACCAAAAAAAGCGCTCATCTTTTATAGACGTTGCTTAAAAATGAGTAGAATGAGGGCTACCGTTTTTGTACTCACTAGTTGGCGCCACTGTCGAGTATGGTCCTTAATCACGGCATTAAAGTTATTATTACGCGCATGTGAACAAAGTTAGAAGAAAAAGTATGTATGAATCCGTAAACGTGCGATTGAATACACCATAAATAGTGTCGCAGTGTTACGTGGACTCATCACAATGGAAAAAGAAGGAGATAATTTACATATTTCCAAAAAAGAAAGTTCAATGCTGTGGTCGGTAGAAATGTAACTTAATCTGCTATAGTCAGGCTGCTTTAGTACAATATTCACAAAAATCGAAACAAATAAGTGAATAAACTCGAGTCAATAGCCAACCAACAGTGAAATTTGACATTACGACGACCTCACGCTACACTAGCGCCTCTAGCGATGAATTCAAAGAGATAGCCCTCATTGGCGCTCATTCTACTGATTTATGACTTCTACATTCGCATCTTAGTTGCAATCCTTAAACATGAATGGAAACTAGAGGTATTTTTGAGAGATGGCGACTGAGTAGCGAATGCGAGCAAGACTTCACTACATATTATAAAACAAAGTCCTCTGCCGCGTCTGCGTGTCTGTGTGTCTGTTCGTGATAACCTCAAAAACTCCTACACCGTTTTTCATACTGTTTTCACCAATGGATAGAGTAGTTCTCGAGAAAAATTTTAGTTTATAATTTGTCTTGAAAAAAATTAGGGATCCTTAAGAAAATTGGCGAAGTGCTAGTAAAAAATTAATTACTTTTTTGATGTCCTTAAAACTCACCATATTGGATACTGAAAACAACGAACAAACTCGTCACAATCATATAGGAATTTAAATGCGTCATGATAATTAACGCACCTACACTGCACGACAACTAAATAACAAATATTCTAAATAGGAAAGGATATTTATTTATTTAATACTTCATGCACACAAATGTACAGAGGCGGACTTAATGCTTGATGATATCTTGAACAGGAAAACTTACAGAAAGTTATCCTGTTTGCTTTAAATAATTGGCGTCTGTGTTAGATGGGTATATTACGTCATGAATAATTTATTTGACCTATGCCCGGTTTCTGTAGTACTTTATCTGTTCGTTAAGGCAACGACTTACGCCAGCGACCTTGAGGGAACGAAACGCGCAATCGTTTTACACCCGCATTACTCAAAATTCAGTAGTTTTTTGTACTTACCTTATTATTCTAAGACTTAAAAAAACAGCCGTATATCAAAATGTAGATTAAATTGTCTTTGAGATAGTGTTAATTCCATTTAAATAAGCCCCGGTGGTTTTGGTCGGTTATGATCGTTTTTATGGCCGTGTTAGCCCTTCACTGCATTTTTGTTTTCTTCAGAAAAAAAAATACCTAATCGTATTTGTGGTCTAGAACCTTGGAAATATAGTTATAATGAAAAAAAACAAATAATACACGGACACAGACAATACCAAATCAATGCCTGTAGAGGGAGGTCATCTAAAGCTTCATCGGTGTGCTGTCCAAAACGACCCCTGTTTCTCGATCGCTAGAAGAAGAAAGAAGGTAAAACAGTTTATTCTGCCGGAGAAGACGCTTAAAATAACAAGACTTATTTACTGAACAAAAACTATATAATAAAAAAAAAAACTAAATCTCGGCCAAGCTATGTTAGGGACGAATTTTAGCGTCTCCATGGTGACATCACAGACATGTCAACTAAAAACTTTTCGATGAATATCTCTACCTATGTGCTGAATTTCATCATATACATAATTCGCCAATGCGAAAACAAATGCAACCGTCCCGAGTCTATTTTCAACGAGACATGACCTTGGATTAAAGAATGTGGCGGCAAATAAGAAATTAGAACGTTCTTATTTTTTCTCTACTTTCAAAATGAATTATAACTGGCCAGTGTCTCGTGCATAAAAACTTGTTCTCGCAAAACTTCCTGAGTGATCTTGTATTTTTATTTAGAGTGTTCGTATCTATACTAATATATAAAGCTGAAGAGTTTGTTTGTTTGTTTGTTTGCTTGAACGCGCTAATCTCAGAATCTACTGGTCCGATTTGAAAAATTCTTTCAGTGTTAGATAGCCCATTTGACAAGGAAGGCTATAGGCTATACGGGAATGGGAAATTCCTACGGGAACGTGAAAAAACGGGATATGCGCGTACGAAGTCGCGGGCAAAAGCTAGTAAAAATATATAATAGAAGACAAAAAGAATCGTCGAAATAGACAAATCAGCCAGTCATTCACATCCCTACAATATGTTTTCTGTAATTAGGTACGTTAACGAACCAAAATAAAAAATAAGTTTGATACGTTTGAGTGGATTGAGAAAGGTTTTTTTTTATCGGGACCACTCGCAGTTCACCTCGCTAAGGGTGGTCACTGCTCAACCGGGCTAGCCTGTGGTGGCCTCAGATATGACTCTAAAGCCCCCAGCCAAGGCATTGAGAAAGGAGCCAAGAAGTTTATCAGCAATAATGCAATGATCGAGTCAACGCTCCAAAGCTCTAACATCAACGCCGGCCTGTCGGTTTTCTATCAATAAGACTTCGGGGAGGTTAATATCCTAGATATAAAAAAATAACTAATAAATAACTCTAATTAGTTCGTCCGTTAGATTTAAAAAATATTGTACACTTTTTTGCCGTTTCAAATCGATAAACATAAATGATAAAGCGATTGACAAATCGATAAAGCGCATGAAAGCTCAAGAAGATTTTAATAAAAACCATGTACCATCTCGTGACGTCACGCGAGTTTGCAATACACTGCGTCGTCTTTATTTTTTTTATTCACGTGAAAAAAAAGACGTGTCCAATATTTTTCGGAATCTTGCGGTCTTTTTGGTTTATTGCTTGTTCCATCATCGGACTACAATACGTACGCTAGGCAATGCCTCATCGTCGACATGGTCGACAATATGGACAATGTAGACATTTGTCCGATTTGCACAGAGTTTTGGGAACAATATAATAATAATCTACTAATATAAAGTTATGTACTGGCTTTGAAACCCCGACTTACAACTTGCAAGTATTATTTGGACCAAATAACAAACAATATTTTTGTTCAGATATGACGCTTTACTTACAGATATTTTGTGATGGGTTTTCAAATATACTTATCTTAAAGACTGTTCAGTAACATAGGTCCAAACCACCCAAACTATATATAATTTTGTGACCAATGGCCTTTGATATCAATGAGGAAAGATTGATAAAAAAATTAGGGCAAATTATGAACGCATTAAGATTTTAACATGGATTTAATAAAAAAACAACTTGTATTTACTAACCACCTCTATTATAGTCGATTAACTTTCATTTCATTAATATCCATCTTTAAAGAAAAATAAAGACATCATGAAAGCACTTATGAATAACACCATTGTCGTGGTAGGCACACCCACGGCTGTGTTGCACAGTTCTGTGCTACAATACATTACGGTTGTCTGCGGAGTCTTGAAGACGACCCTACGGCTTGTCATCGTGGCGTTTATACATGCACGGCGTATGTATGTTACGTTTCTCCCGAACAACTCTATGGAAAGAAAATTAGACATTTAATTTCTGACAAAGTTTTGATTTCGTGTTCATAATCATTTATTTATTTTCTCGTAAATTGTACCTACGCTTTATTGAAAAAGTTTGAAAATGGGAGACAGTAGCCCATACTATGTAAAACCGGGTAACATTAAAGGCTACTTTAAATTATTGTAGCAGTTTCGGGCCGCAAAAAGCTCAATGTGGCCCAACTGGGCACCTGCAATTGATGTCTAATCACTTTCGTTCTTGTTTCAATATAAAACAAGAACGAAGGTCATTAGACTCATTTTGATATGTTTTGTGAGAAAGGGAATAAATATTAAGAACTGTTTTATTAAATTGATGAAAATTATGCGGGTTTTCGAGCACTGAATGAGCCACTTCGGCTTGCAGCGCAACGCATCTCTGCAATAACTGCATTGCGGCCCACCTCTAGTGTGCGATGACACAGATGACTCATGTATAATGGTAAATCGGCGGCGGTCGGTGGTAGTGGCTCGGTAGTGGTGTGGAAGGGCTTTTGCGTTGCATTATGGTCCTGGTCGCCCAAAACTGCATCAGCCTTTAGGGAGAATTCACATGTACGAGAATCACATCATATCGCAGAGAAAAAAGTAGTCAAGGTGTGGTTAAGTGTGAATAGTATCACTGCAGTTACAGTTACGTTGGCGCTAGTAGTTGCAATATGGTTATGTCGTGATTAGTGTTTGCGGGCAAACAGGGCTTAGTGAGAGTTTGTCAACGTAACCGGTCGCGTTAACGTAAACGTTCGCTTATGTCAAATTGTATAGAAAAAAGGTTTTCCGTTACTGTCACCAGACGGCTCTTACTCAATTTCAATACAATTGGGCAAATTGGTTTTTACGCTAACGCGACGTAAAAAAAAAACTCGCACTTAGGCCGTTTGTCCACCGCCACCGTCACCGGGACGTCACCGACAACGAGATGAAGGCGCCGATTTAGCGATACATACATTTACTATGGCCGTGTGTTCACCGTACGCCCGTCAGTCAAGCGCCGTCATTCCGTCCGCCGATATATCGCTTAGATCGGCGGTACTGCTAGAACTCGGCCCGAGATTGTGACGGGCTGAAGTGGCAATACAAAACACATTTAAAGTGTCCATCTACGCCGGCGCCGTGACGTTGTCGTCACACCTCCATAGCTTTTGAATATTTATATAAAAAATATATTAGGTACAATAAATAAAACTTGTAGAAAGTAAAGAATGTTTGTGGGATAAAAGTAAGGATGCGTCTAAAGATAAAATTTTACGAAGAACTGCATGGCATGAAATTTGTGTTTTGTACAAAAGCAGAAGGAGAATATTGTCGGTTGAACGCAGCCATTCCCTACGTTGGTTTATTTCTATGCACTACCATGCACGACAACTACAACAAACTAACTGAACCACCGAGATTGTTGCGGTGGACAAACGATCGCCGTCACGTCAACTTGATCTCGGCCAGAAATAATCTCGTTCTCGGTGACGTCCCGGTGACGGTGGCGGTGGACAAACGGCCTAAGGCTACAGAATGACAACCGACAATATTGTCCGTAGAGTTTCTTGCACGTTATTGTTCATAAAGATCTAAGCTTTCGAACGTGCAACTAGCTAGCTTCAAGTTTTCACTGACCGATCTCGACAGTTAAAAAGTTGAGTTTTGAGTGCTTGAGTTTTTGGGTGTTGTGTAGTAGTTGTGATAAGTGTGAATCAAGCCTTAATTAAAACTAAAACGATAAAGAATTGGTACATACTATCAAAACTCCACTCAGCGGTGCATATGTGATCTTTGTTTCCGCAATTTTTGATCATTTTCGAAGTCATATTTTTGCAGGGCGTTGTCGCGATATGATCATTGCACTCGTAGCATGACAGGCCGGAACCTGGAATAAGAAATCATAAATAAATAATGCCGTTTGAATCAAATTAAAAATGTTTTGATAGCATAGATACTAAAAATACATAAAGCATTTGTAACGATACCAATAATAATAGTTTATTTTTAAACAAAAAAGCGGCCATGTGTGAGTCGGACATGCGCACATAGAGTTTCGAACGAATCATACCTATTTGCTAGATGTTACTACAAGCTTCTAATATGTGAGAACAGGGATGTTATCTATTAGTAAAGATTTTTTATATTTACAAAATAGGCTCAGTAGTTTCGGATATGAGTTCAGTCAATTACCATGTATTCATTTCAATTAAAAATATTCACTTGATATGTACAGACAGAACTTTAATTAATCGATTAGAAAGTATTTCAAACGTGACCCTGTCCTCGAAATTTATTTATTTACGCCAAGCGTCCATACTTGGGTCACAGAAGTTCATATTATGTTTACCAGACTTAAACTGAATTGGGAACTGTCCCAATTCAGTTTAAGATTCGAAACATATTGGCTGTGACAAACGGACATTCAAACAGATAAACTGATACACGATTGATTTTGTAGGGGTTCCGGTTTTTCATACGGACATTCGGAACCCCTTATAATTTTTCAAATTACGTTTCTAGCCAGAGCTACTACTTTCGGTGAAAACAGTTAAAAACTCCGAAAATCGATTGCAAATTATTTAGAATGTAGTGAGCTATTAGTGTAGTGTGTTATTTTTTATTCTGTATTGTTTTTTATTTATTTATTGCAAATTGGCAAACTGTGTAGACACAATAAGCCAATTTGTTGAACTAATTTATTTCATGTCGGTAGTAGCAGAAAGAGCTGTTGGAAGTTCCTTTTAATTTAATTTTAATGATAATTTTATTAAATAGAAATGAATTGTAATTTGTAATTTTATGACTTAATATTTTTTATTGTAAGTTTTAATTTAATTTTAATATTGGGATTTGGTGCCCTAATAAATCAATTTGATTTGATTGATTAATCGAATTTAGTGTATTAATGATAATATTAAATCTATCTTTTGGGAAAATGGGCTGGCAGTGGATGGATAGGGACTGCTAAGACCGGAATGGTTGGCGCTCTTTGAAAGAGGCTTACGTTCAGCAGTAGACCTCAATTGGCTGATATGATGATGATGATGATTGGGCAAATACGTAGTCGTTAATTTATCACCGATACATTAGGTATTTTCAAAACTCACCATATTGAACAGACAAGCAGAAGAACAATGCCACCACAAACAAATTAAATAATAACGACTTCATTATATTTTTCTTCAACTGTCCGTGCACTTGAAACTAGGAAAACTGGAACCTATATATAGTAAGTGCGCGTTATCATAATTTACATAAAACTGGCGACGTGCGCAACCCGGCGCGCGCGCAGATCACTAAGCGGTGGCCGGCCAACATATTTATAACTACGGAACAGATAGATATCTACACTTTTTAGTATTTTAATATAATTCACATAACATTGCTCGTTTTTGGATGGTCGTCAGTATATTGGATTTATTGTACAAATGTTGTGATTGTGACTCATAAAAAACACAGGTACAGCTCCCAAATTGTGCACTTAACTAGGAACTAAGTGTAAATAAAACATTCCCCTGCCATACAATGAGAGTAAACTCTATCTGAGAAAGTAAATGCGATTTTTAGTAAAAACGCCTTAAGTTTTTGTATCTATTTTACAGAAGTTAGCACCAAGCTACCCGACTCTATCAAATTTTTCCGATCAGCCTTGAACCTAAAGCTTTAGCAATAAAGTTGAAAATCTATTAAAGAAATTCGACAGATTGTTGCAGTTTGATGTGCTGGCGTCTGTACAAAATATTAAGACCAATCCAAAATGTTGAAATGCAATGAAAAATCCCACTGTAGAACAAAGGCCGCTCTTTCTTCTTTCCTTTACTCTTGGCTTTAGGCAACTCTGGGAAATCCTTCTAATACGCGTCAAGCTCCAATCCTCATTCCATCTTTACCCGGGGTCTCCCGCGATGTTACCAGGTAATGCCCTGCTGTGGGATAGAACAGGCTGAAACTGATGAATCCTATTTTCCCTATTCAGAACATGAGCCACATGTTGGAGCGCCCCAAGTGTCCACGCACCTGTACTTTGGGGGATTTAAGGCGCAAATACGGCTCAGTAGCTTATTTTAAAATGAGCATTACGTCTAAAAGGAGTCGTAATTTTTTGTAAAAAGTACATGTCACATTAGACTATTTTTTTTTTAAATTGTGAGTTTTACTCGTTCAACATAGTGTAATTAAAGGGATACATTTAAGTACACATGTGGATACAGCCTTAATTTGTAAAGTTACGTCTAACACGGACATAAAAACGACCATAGCACCAAAACCGCCTAGCGTATATTAATGGAATTTGCACTATCCCAAAGACAATTTAATTATATACATTTTGATATACGGCTATTTTTTTTTAAGTTATAGAATAATAAGAAAAGTACAAAAAACTACTGAATTGGGTCGCCCGGGTGTAGAGCAGAGTAGGGACTCCATTTTCCGCACTTAGACTCTCATTCGGTCCGTTATGCGTAGGAGTCCTGGCTAAGTTAGCCAGCCTGGCTCCGCGCAGAAGCACAGAAGTTTCCTGGAAGCTTCATAGGCTTCGCGGAGCGACCTCACCGTTCCGAGGATTCATTGAGATTGGGTGGCCACGGCCTTGCATTCCAGAACGACGTGAGCGACTGATTCTTTGGCGTCGAAGCAGCTCCTGCAGAGTGTTCTTACTGTGGCGCCTACGTTAAATATATGTTTTTTTATTTTGATGTTGGGGCAATGGCCCGTGATTGTCCGTATTGTTATTCTGAGGTTATTCCTACTTAGGCTGAGTAGTCGTTTTGTTAGTATAGGGGATGTAAACTTGGCACTGCCATTTTTGACTGTCTGCAGTCTGTAGTCCGTGACCATTTGTTATTAAAAAGTTCAGTTGATCTCTGGCGAATCCATGAACGAAATTGCGAGAAAGGTAGGGGGAGGAGTGGGTGCGGGCATAGTACAGCCGCCTCTCTGTGCAAGTTCGTCTGCGGCATCGTTGATTCTGTTAGACAGTGATATAGTCTCCAGGGCGAGGTGACATTCAAAGTTTAATTTACTGTTTTTTGTTTGTTTTGTAGAGTTTTGAGCACAGCTAGGATGTCAGATACGAATCTTTTTGGGGTAGCTGTGTATCCCTTGACGCTTTACGGTGCGGCGGCGGTTGCGGCTTGTGTTAGGGCGACACACTGGCATTGGAAAATCGAGCTGTGTTCGCCTAGTGATAGGTGAAAGTTATTGTTGAGGTCTAGGGAGTGCACGCCAGCCCCTGAACCGTTTTGAGTTTTTGAGCCCCCTGTGTAGACGAAAACAGAGAGTAAGAGGGTATGCGGAACAGAAAGTAATGTCCCACACACCTACATTGAAAAGGGAGGTTCCTCCGACCAGACGGTTGTTGTGTCTGGTGTGGGCAACTGCCCGATAGTTGATATTCGGCTGATGTATATGTTCAAATCGCACGGTAAACTCTGCTTGCGCGATGCAGTATTTCGACGTAGTTGTTCGCTGCTAGTTGGATAATTGGCGGCGCGGTTCTTTTTGTTGCGATGTACATTTGGTTCGTTGGTTTTTCTTGTGGGGCGGTATTGATGCCGCTACACTTTATTGACTTCTGACTGTCGCGCGGGTGTAAAAGGAGTGCGCGTTTTGATCCTCCAAGTTCGTTAGCGTATGTCATTGTCTCAATTAATGCCACCGACGCTGGAGTAAGCATAGCCACCTACTCTTTTTTTATCGAGTAATGGGCATGTTCTTGGCCTCGATCACGCCTGATGGAAACCCATGGATTAGGTTGATAGAGCGTGCGTGCTCAAAAGATGCCAGTTCACTCTTGCTTACACCCTAGCTGTTCACGCTTACTTGGCCTTAAAAATCTAAGTGGTATACCATCGACTCGAAAAGATAAATAATTAAATAAGTGTAGTGATAATGGGATAATGGGACTTAAGGATTAAGTTATAGATATAAATCAGCTTGATTTATGCCAAGTCCCGCGACGTTGAGGGATTATGATACTTCGTGTACTTAATGAAGTGATTTATGGTCTTCCAACGCGGTGCGTTTAGTGTGGGACTATTTTAATTGTTATGCCCAAATGAACATTTGTTTAAGAGCTGATTTTTCGAGAGTCAGATAACTTTTTATAAAAACTGATAAAAATCGACTTCACAAAAAGGAGGAGGTTCTCAATTCAGTTGTATTTTTTTCTATACAAAAGTTTACAAAATGTTACGTATTAGTGAAATAAAAGTAATCTGACCGTTGAAAATTTCCTATATAAAAAATACCTTTATTTGTTGTTCTAGCGGCAATGTAAATGCACGCTCTGTGAAAATTTCAACTATCTGTTTTATATACTGGTTCATAAGATGTAGCCCGCTGACAGTCATACGGACGGAAGACTCAGATCGGAGGCTTAGTAATGAGATTCCGTTGATTACCTTTCCATTACAGAACCCTAAAAAAAAACAAATCATTGGAATAAGCCACTTATATCTAAAAAAAATTCAATCCATTTATATCTCAAAAGAAACAATTTTCTTGATTATTCATCTATAACAATACCTATAAGAAGATACAGACAACATAGCAGTGATGAATACAATCAGTTTTGTTTGAGGGTCAGTTCTGTGCTACAATATATTATGGTTATCTGCGTAATCTTGAAGAAGACCATACCAGCGGCTGCCAGTCATCGTGACGTTTGCACATGCACGGCGGAGTCTATCAATTAATAATAAAACAGTCGTGTAATAAAAAAAAACTAGTGTTTACTAACCACTTGTAATATATTCCATTACATTTTCATTTCATCAATATCCATTCTTAAAGAATAAAGAAAAATAAAGACATCATTGCACTTACGAACAACATCAGTCTCGTGGACGACACTCCCACGGCTGCGTTGCACAGTTCTGTGCTACAATACATTATGGTTATCTGCTTACTCTTGAAGAAGACCTTACGGCTGTCAGTCATCGTGCCAGTCTTTGCACATGCAGGGCGGAGTCTATCAGGATCTCATGGCAGTATGGAGACAACGACTGTCGCAACCCAGCGCTGGGCACGCCACAATTGCGGCGATAAGTCCCCTCTTTGAGGAGTGGCTAGAGCGGCGCCACGGCGTCCTCACCTTCCGCCTGACGCAGGTACTCACCGGGCACGGCTGTTTTGGGAGGTACCTGTTTCGAATTCGGCGGGAGGATACGCCCGGGTGTCAACACTGTGAGGATCGCCCGGAGGACACGGTGGAGCATACGGTGGAGGTCTGCCCTGCTTGGGCGGAACACCGCCGCGTCCTCGTCGAGGCGATTGGCGGCGGCGACCTCTCGCGTCCGGCCCTTGTCCAATCCATGGTCCGCAGCGAGGAGGCATGGGAAGCGATCACCTCCTTCTGCGAAGCAGTAATGCTAGCAAAGGAGGAGGCCGAACGCGTGAGAGAGAGGGAAACCTCACGCCCCAGCCGCCGCAACAGAAGAAGACGCCCCGGGCGTCGGGAGTCGCAGGGCGATTCTCGGCCACCGTAGGCGCGGGCCTGCGGACGGCGAGCATTGGGTGGCTCGCCGTCTGATCAGAACCAGGCCCGGGTCGACGGCGCGCTGTGTTCCACGCGCGCCTCAAGGAGCTGTCAGCATAAAGGACGGGGCCCGCTAGGGCCAGTGCCTGCCGGGGTTGCGGGATTTGTTCGAGAGAGTCGCCGCGGCCCTGGAACGCGAAGGGCATTGGGAGGAACACGGATGGGTTTTAGTCAGTAAGAGTCTGACACTCCCTTCTGCTTCACCCAGAGCGGGAGGAGTCATTTGATGATTTCCCATCCTTAAAAAAAAAAAAAAAAGGGCGGAGTCTATCAAATAACAATAAAACAGTCGTGTTAAAAAAGACTTGTATTTACTACCCACCACTATTACAAACGATTAAATTTAATTTCATTAATATCCATTTTTAAAGAAAAATAAAGACATCACTGCACTTATGAACAACACCATTTTCATGGTAGGCACCCTCACGGCTGTGTTGCACAGTTCTGTGCTACAATACATTACGGTTCTTTGCGGAGTCTTGAGGAAGACCTTACGGCTGCCTGTCATCGTGGCGTTTGCACATTCACGGCGTATGTATGTTATGTTTCTCCCGAACGAAGCTGTGGAAATAAAAAAAAAGAAATTTGAGTTTTGACAAAGTTTTGATTTCGTGTTCATACACATTTATTTATTTTCTCGTAAATTGTACCTACGTTTTATTGTATAAAAGTTTGAAAATGGGAGACAGGAGTTTCTAAGAAAAACCGGGTAACATTTAAGGCTACTTAAATAATGATTGCAACGGTTTCGGGCCGCAAAGCCCAATGTGGCCTAATTGGGCACCTGCAATTGATGTTTATATTGAAATAAGAACGAAAGTGATTAGACTCATTTTGATACGTTTTGTGAGAAAGAGAATAAATATTAACAACTGTTTTATTAAATTGATGAAAAGAAGGCAGGTATTCGAGCACTGAATGAGCCACTTCGGCTTACAACGCAAGCAAAAACTGCGGGGCGGCCCACCTCTAGTGCGCGATGACACAGATGACTCATGTATAACGTGACCATTTATTTTTTGACTCAAAACAGGACATTTGTTTGTTTAGATCAATTAACAGGTAATCAATGAAAAAAACACTTTTTAAAGTTATTTATTCAGAAAAAGTCAGTAAGTTTAAAAATATATATATATATATATATACTCGAAACGTTTAGTTATATTTATATTTATCAGAGGAACAAATTTGCTATAATATAGCTGGTGATGATTATAAGAATGAAACTCTTGGCACGTTTTTAGGGTTCCGAACATCTTTAAAAAAACGGAACCCTTATAAGATCACTCGAGTGTGTTTTTGCTTGTAAGTTAACATTGAATGAATACTTGCGTTTCAGCATTTTAACTTATGATTCGAAAACAAAAGAAGTTTAAGTTATTTACTAGGTACGTAAACGAGCATCAAACATCAACAAAACAAATATCGAGAAGTGGGCGAACGAAAAATCTATTAAAAAATAAAATTAGTCAACATAGCGCGAGCGCTGACGTCTGGGCCACTCTCGGCTATCATCGTGTCGACCGACCACGCGGTCTCTCTCTCGCACATGGCTCGCGTCCGGCTCAACGACTACTGATATTTTCGCGCGGTTTCAGAAAGCGGGACAATGTTGCGCCCCAGAGTTCATTTCGGGGACACCGGGACTCGTAATCATAAAAAGGGACAGTCCCGTTCAAAACGGGACGTGTGGTCACGTTACTCTTGTATAATCGTAGATCGGCAGCGGTCGGAGGTAGTGGCTCGGTAGTGGTGTGGAAGGGTTTTTGCGTTGCATTATGGCCCTGGTCGCCCAAATCTGCATCAGCCTTTAGGGAGAATTCACATGTACGAGAATCACACCATATCGCAGAGAAAAAAGTAGTCAAGGTGTGGTTAAGGGCATAGTGACAGTTTTTCAACGTAACCGATCGCGTTAACGTAAACGTTCGCTTATGTCAAATTGTATAGAAAAAAGGTTTTCCGTTACTGTCACCAGACGGCTCTTACTCAATTTCAATACAAATTGGGCAGTTTGGCGTTTACGCTAACGCGACGTAAAAAAACTCGCACCAAGGCCGTTTGTCCACCGCCACCGTCACCGGGACGTCACCGACAACGCGCCGATTATGTACCGAGTACGTCAACTTGATCTCGGCCAGAAATAATCTCGTTCTCGGTGATGTCCCGGTGTAGGTGGCGGTGGACAAACGGCCTAAGGCTACAGATCGACGGCCGACTGCGAGAGGCGCCTTTGTGTCGATGCTACGTTATGCTTGCGAAGCGGCTGGCTGATAGTTCGCTGGTGGTGATTATGTTCATACAAATAAGTGCCAGCCTACGTGTTGTGGTTGTGTTTTCTTGTTTTGGTGTCCACTCAAATGTGCTCCACTTTCCTCAGAAGATCATCTCAGACATTAACCTAAATGGTTCTTAAGACTTGGCATTTGCATTGTTTAGATTTAATTTCCTATCTCGTATTGAAATTGCGAAAAAACTCTTACATACAGGGTTACTTGTAAAACACTCATCATTATGAATAACTTTTACTACGGGACTAACCCCGAAATTACACAAAAAATACAACTGTTCAGTACATTTTGCTGTGCGCTCATATACAGGGTTATTTGTAAAATACCAACAACGTCTTAGGCAGTGAAAGTACAAATGATTATAAACAACTTTTACGTTTAGAACAACCCCGAAAACTCGAAAAAAACATCAGCTGTTTCATACATTTTCATTAGCTGAATATTGCATCTTGTATGAAACAGCTGATATTTTTTTCGAGTTTTCGGGCTTGTTTATAATCATTTGTATTTTCACTGCCTAAGACGTTGTTGGTGTTTTACAAATAACCCTGTATATGACCGCATAGCAAAATGTACTGAACAGTTGTATTTTTTTGTGCAATTTCGGGGTTCGTCCCATAGTAAAAGTTATTCATAATGATGAGTATTATGACCCCTGTTTACTACCGAAGTAGTAATGTTGACCTTGTGTTAACACGAGTAAGGTTTAAAATAAAACTGCAACCTTATGTGATGAACTGATCTGGTTTTTGCTGGTTATTTTATTGCAGAAAATGCATTGATCCCCTTAAACGGCGGTAACGAAACCATACCGCCATCTAACTCGACGCCAACGCTATCTATCGTGCTTTGTCGTACTAAAAATAATATAAATATAAATGACAATGATTTCATCTTAAACAACCCCTTTTCAGGTATTGCATTAATTACGCACTTACACGTTGTATAATTGTATATGCATCAATAATTTCGACATGTAACCATTATTTTGTAACAATTTATTGAGTTACAATATTGTCCGTAGAGTTTCTTGCACGTTCTTGTTCACGGAGATCTAAGCTTTGGAACGTGCAACTAGCGAACGTGCTAGCTTGAAGTTTTCACTGACTGATCTCGACACTCAAAAAGTGCCTATAAATGGTTTATTTAAAATAAATGCTTTGAGTTTTTGGGTTTTGTGTAGTAGTTGTGATGAGTGTGAATCAAGCTTTAATTAAAACTAAAACAAAAAAGATTTGGTACATACTATCAAGAGTCCAATCGGCGGTGCATATGTGATCTTTGTTTCCACAATGTTTGATCATATTGGAAGTCATATTTTTGCAGGGCGTTTTCGCGATATAATCGTTGCACTCGTAGCATGACAGGCCGGAACCTGGAATAAGAAATTATAAAATAAATATCGACGTTTGAACCAAATTAAAAATTTATTGATAGATAGGATAGATACTAAAAATACATAAAGCATTTGTAACGATAGCAAAAATAATAGTTATTTTTAACAAAAAAGCGGCCATGTATGAGTCAGACATGCGCACTAAGAGTTTCGAACGAATCATACCTATTTGCTATAACGTCATGTTACTATAAGCTTCTTATAATATGTGGGAACAGGGATGTTATGTATAAGTTAAGATTTTTTTATTACTCGTACTCGGAAAGTAGGCCTGAAGTTGCCCAAGGAGCGGGTTGAAAGTATTACTTTTCAGCCCTAGGGAGAATCGTTTTCAACTGACAGCCGTCAAATTATAAAAAAAATACTTTTATACGACTTTCTATACAGCCTCTCAATTATAGCGCGATGTAAAATTGAAATAACATAAAGATGGGTAATAATTAAAGACTATAATTTTTTCAATGACTTTATTATAATTTACTTTCAACTATTTATTTAAAATAACATAGATTTGGGTAAAATATTGATCCTTTTTGAAAATGTAACATAATGGCTGGATAGCTGGCTGGTCACATAAAAAATAAACAAAATAGGCGCGAAAGCGGCAATCCGATCTAAATTTGTTTTTTTTCGCTTTGTAGTGTTTAGTTCTCATGCTTTCGTGTAGCAGAGATTTGTATTAACACGATGAGCTCATCAGATTCAGAAATGGATTTTTTCTTAATCTGATTCGTGTTTTTATTTCTACTTTCCTTGTATTCGTAATGAAAAGCAAAGTGTTTACCTCGGGTGAAAAACTTATTTAGTCTCTCGAACTATTGGCACTCTCGCCGTCTCGGGACTAAATCAGTTACTTTTACCCCTACGATAACAATGTACTATTATACCTATGTATGTTGTTTTTATGTGTGTGCGAATCATACCATTTGTTATTATTATTTGCATTATTGATTTATATAATATTGTTCTGAATTTCATTATAACCCACCGGGCAATAATGACCTACCTTAGATTGACTTAGCGTGGCATATAATCTGACGTTTTCGTGTAGGTGGTATAATTTTTTTGCACTACACGACATGTTACTATAAGCTTCTTATGTGGGAACATATTATAAGAAGCTAATAATATGTGGGAACAGTGATAATATACATAAGTAAAGAATTTTTTTATATGTACATATTAACAAAATAGGCTCAGTAATTTCGGAGATGAGTTCAGTCAATTACCATGTATTCATTTCAATTAAAAATATTCACTTGATATGTCACACAGTACAGTTAGAACTTTAATTAATTGATTAGCGAGTATTTCAAACGTGACCTTGTCCTCGAAATGTATTCATTTACGCCTAGCGTCCATATTTGGGTCACAGAAGTTTATAATATGTTTACCAGACTTAAACTGAATTGGGACATTAGATTCGAAACAAATTAGCTGTGACAAACGGACATTCAAACAGATAAATTGATACACGATTGATTTTATAGGGGTTCCGGTTTTTCATACGGACATTCGGAACCCTTTATAATTTTTCAAATTACGTTTCTTGCGAGAGTTACCACTATCGGTGAAAACAGTTAAAAACTCCGAAAAACGATTGCAAATGATTTAGAATGTAGTGAGCTATTAGTGTAGTGTGTTATTTTTTATTCTATATTGTTTTTTTTTATTGCATATTGGCAAACTGTGTAGACATAATAAGCCAATCTGTTGAACTAATTTATTTCATGTCGGTAGTAGCAGAAAGAGCTGTTGGAAATTCCTTTTAATTTAATTTTAATGATAATTTTATTAAATTGAATTGTAATTTGTATTTTGTAATTTCATGATTTTATATTTATTATTGTAAGTTTCAATTTAATTTAAATATTGGGACTTGGTGCCCTAATAAATAAATTTGATTGATTAATTGATTAATCGAATTTAGTATATTAACGTTGATATTAAATCTATCTTTTGGGAAAATGGGCTGGCAGTGGATGGATAGGGACTGCTAAGACTTAAGACTAAGGTTGGCGCTCTTTGAAAGAGGCTTACGTTCAGCAGTGGACCTCAATTGGCTGATATGATGATGATAATGGTTGGGCAAATGCGTAGTCGTTAATTTACCACCGAAACATTAGGTACTTTCAAAACTCACCATATTGAACAGACAAGCAGAAGAACAATGCCACCGCAAACAAACTAAAAAACGACTTCATTATATTTTTCTTCAACTCTCAGTGCACTCGAAACTATGAAAACTGGAAACTATATGTAGTAAGTGCGCGTTATCATAATTTACATAAAACTGGCGACGTGCGCAACCCGGCGCGCGCGCAGATCACTAAGCGGCGCCTGTGGCCGGCGAAAATATTTATAACTACGGAGCTGGAACAGATAGATATCAACATTTTTTAGAATCTTAATATAATTCACATAACGTTGCTTGTTTCTGGATGGTCGTCAGTATATTGGATTTATTGTACGAGTCTTGTGATTGTGACTCATAAAAAAAACTATTTAGGTACTGTTCCAAACTAGGAACTAACTGTAAATAAAACATTGCCCTGCCGTGCAATGAGAATAAACTCTATCTGAGTAAGTAAATGCGATTTTCGGTATAAGTGCTTTAAGTTTTTTATCTTCTCTACAGAAGTCACTTCAAGCTATCCGAAACTATAAAATTTTTCCAATCTACCTTGAACCGAAAACTTTAGCAGTAAAGTTGAAAATCTATTAAAGAAATTTGACAGATTGTTGCAGCTTGATGTGCTGGCGTCTGTACAAAATATTTAGACCAATCAAAAATGTTGAAATGCAATGAAAAATCCCACTGCAGGGCAAAGGCCGCTCTTTCCTTTACTCTTGGCTTTAAGCAACTCTGGGAAATCCTCCTAATACGCGTCAAGCTCCATTCCTCATTCCATCTGTACCCGGGGTCTCCCGCGATGGCACCAGGTAATGCCCTGCTGTGGGATAGAACAGGCTGAAAATGATGAATCCTATTTTCCCTGTTCAGAACATGAGCCACATGTTGGAGTGCCACAAGTGCCCATGCATCTGTACTTTATTCTGCTCATTTTTAAATATTTTTTGGAAAAAGAAAATATTATATTAGACAATTTTTTTAATAATTTGCTATATGAAAATGTTGAGTAGGTATTATTCGTTCAACATGGTGTAATTAATTTGTAAATTTATGTCTTACACGGACATAAAAATGACCATCGTACCAAAACCGCCTAGCGTATTTTAATGGAATTTGCAATATCCCAAAGACAATTAATTTAATTATATACATTTTGAAATACGGCTATTTTTGTTTAAGCTATAGAATAATAAGGAAAGTACAAAAAACTACTGAATTGGGTCGCGCGGGTGTAGAGCAGAGTAGTGACTCCATTTTCCGCACTTGGACTCCCATTCGGTCCGTTGTGCGTAGGTGTCCTGGCTAAGTTAGCCGGCCTAGCTCCACCCAGAAGCACAGAAGTTTCCTGGGAGCTTCAAAGGCTGCGGGGTGCGAACTCACCTTTCCGAGTTGTTGACGTTGGGTAGGCACGGCCTCGCATTCCAGGATGATGTGGGCGGCTGATTCTTTGGCATCAAAGCAGCTCCTGCAGAGTGATCTGTCTCTGGCGTCTATGTAAAATAGATGTTTGTTTAGGGGGCAATGGCCCGTGATTGTTCGTATTATTATTCTGTGGTTATTCCTAATTAGGCTGAGTAGTCGTTTTGTTAGTAAAGAGGATGTAGACTTGGCACTGCCATTTTTGACTGTCTGCAGTCTGTAGCCCGTGGCCATTTGTTATTATGAAGTTCAGTTTATCTCTCGGGAATCCATGAATGAAACTGCGAGAAAGGTAGGGGGAGGAGTGAAGCACAACCATCTCGGAACCTCTCTTTGCAAGTTCATCTGCGGCATCGTTGATTCTGTTACACAGTGATATACTCTCCAGGGCGAGGTGATATTCAGAGATTAATTTACTGTTGGTTTGTTTGTTTTCCAGGGCTTTGAGCACAGCTACGCTATCAGATACAAATCTTATTGCGTAGCTGTGTATCTCTAGACGCTTTACGGCGCGGCGGCGGTTGCGGCTTGTGTTAGGGCGACACACTGTCATTGGAAAATCGAGCTGTGTTAGCCTAGTGATAGGTGAAAGTTAATGTTGAGGTCTAGGGAGTGTACGCCAGTCCCTGAACCGTTTTGAGTTTTTGAGCCCTCTGTGTAGATGAGAACAGAGAGTAAGAGGGTATGCAGAACAGAGATGAATGTCCCGCTCACCTACATTGAAAAGGGAGGATCCTCCGACGGTTGTGTCTGGTGTGGGCAACTGCGCGATAGTTGATATTTGGGCTGATGTATATGTTCAAATCGCACGGTAAACTCTGCTTGCGCGATGCTGGATTTCGAAGTAGTTGTTCGCTGCTAGTTGGATAGATGGCGTCGCGGTTCTTTTTGTTGCGATGCAGATTTGCTTCGTTGGTTTTTTTGTGACGGTATTGATGCCGCTACACTTTATTGACTTCTGACTGACGCGCGGGTGTAAAAGGAGTGCGCGTTTTGATCCTCCAAGGTCGCTGGCGTATGTCATCGTCTCAATTAATGCCACCACTCCGACGCTGCAATTAACGTAGCCACCTACTCTTTTTTATCGAGTAATGGGCATGCTCTTGACCTCGATCACGCCTGATGGAAAGCCATGGATTAGGTTGATAGAGCGAGCGTGCTCAAAAGATGCCACTTTTGCTTACACCCTAGCTGTTCACGCTTACTTGGCCCTAAAAATTTTAGGAGTTAACCGTCGACTCGAAAAGATAAATAATAAAATTAGTGTAGTGATAATGGGCATAAGATTAGTATATAGGTACTTCAGGATTAAGTTATAGATATAAATCAGCTTGATTTATGCCAAGTCCCGCGACGTTGAGGGATTATGATACTTCGTGTACGTTCTCCAACGCGGTGCGTTTAGTGTGGGAACATTTTAATTGTTATGCCCAAATGAACTTTTGTTTAAGAGCTGATTATTCAATAGTCAGATAACTTTCATCTGAAGAAACTGATGAATAAATAAAAATAACTGCTATAGTTTCAATCGCCTTCAAAAAAAAAAGAGGGGGTTCTCAATTCATTTGTATTTTTTTTCTATACAAAAGTTGTCAAACTGTTACGTGTTACTGAGATAAAAGTAATCTGACCGATGAAGAATTCTTGTATGAAAAATTTCTTTACTTGTTGTTCTAGCTGCAATGTAAATGCACACTCTGTGAAAATTTCAATTGTCTATATTATATAGGGAAATTGAAAAAATACCCAAAACCTCTTAATCCGGACATGAAGTCATCATGACCCTGAACGACATTTGTTCTACGATTTTGACCTCAATGAACAATGTAGCCAAATATTTTTTTTTCACTTATTTAAAGTCTGTAAAATTCGTGTATACTACACGCGCGCACCAAGTGCCGCGCCGCCGCGCCGGCCGGGCGGTGGCCTTCGTCGGCCGCCTCATAAAGAATGTGCAAAATTTAAACTGTTTATATTTTATGTATGAAAAATAAAAATGTTTAGAATTTTGAAAAGTCGTAGAACAAATGTTGTTCAAGGTCATGATACGAAGTCAGGATTAAAAGGTTTCGGGTATTTTTCCAATTTCCCTGTATACTGGTTTATCAGATGCTGACAGTCAGGCAGACGGAAGACGCAGAACGGAGGCTTAGTAATGAGGTTCCGTTGATTACTTTTCCAGTACGGGACCCTAAAAAAAAACAAATCTTTGGAATAAGCCACTTATATTTAAAAAAAAAATGCAATCCATTTATATATCAAAAGAAACAATCTTCTTGATTATTATTCATCAATGACAATACCTATAGGAGAAGCAGACAACAGCAGTGATGAATACAATCAGTTTTGTTTGAGGGTTATCTGCTGCTGTGTTGCACAGATCTGTGTTACAAATTATGGAGGAGGCCGGCGTTCCATCTGCAAGCTCCCGTAGATCGTTTTTTGCTCCGTAAAAATCTTTAATATTTTCTCTCTGCAGTTTTCCACACGAACGTCTAATGTAGGTGATATCCGTATCTGTGCAAAGAAAAAGGTATTATTAACGATATTTATTTTGCACAAACACATTTATTTGGAAAGAGTAACTGCGAAGTTTCTTGTCCATTCTTTTCAATTCATTACCTTTCCGAATTGACAGTAGGGGTAGTGACCCCTACCGTCAATTCGGTTACATTTAAAATAATATAACATAGTGATGTTATATTATTTTAAATGTAAATGATGACAATAAATGTTTTGAATTTGATTTTGACATTGCACATTGACAATCTAATTTGACAATCTTTGTTGGCAAATTAGTCTAGATGAGGCCGGTTTTTAGGGTTCCGTACCCAAAGGGTAACCAGCGGAACACTATTACTAAGCCTCCGCTGTCCGTCCGTCCGTCTGTCTGTCAGCGGGCTGTATTTCAAGAACCGTAATAGGTAGACAGTTGAAATTTTAACAGATTGTGTAATAACAACAAATAATAAAAACTTGCCAAATGCGAGTCGGACTCGCATATGAAGGTAAATACGGACCTGTTTCGTAAACTATTAAATTGGTACGATTTAATAGTTTACGTAACACGTCCGTATTTGGGTCGCAAAAGTCCATATGTTTACAAAATTTCAACAGAATCGGTCCAGTGGATCCGGATATAACTGGCAGTGACAGACGGACAAACAGACAGACAGACACCCGAGTGATCCTATAAGAGTTCCGTTTTTTGTTCGGAACCCTAAAAATTAAGGTTTATGGTACAGAACCCTTTATACGCTAGTCTGTTTTCCTGGTTGACGATCCAGTTTTATGTTTATTTTCGAAGTTCATGCAGACAAACCCTCAGGCAAAAGCTAGTTTAATAAAAGAGTGTGTGATGAATATGGCTGCCATTTTCTTAAGGAGTTGTTAAACTAGCATCTGCCGGTGTCTCCGCTTACATGAAAGTTGGAAGTCAGCCCAAGGACAATACAAGTAGAGATTGAAAGTGAGAGTGGGAGGGAGTGGAGTGGTAGTGGTAGTAATGAATATCCAAGTTGTTCGAAGTTTCGTGCATTTAAATTTGTAGAAAATTTAAATAATATCTGCTAACCAGTACATATCATTATTGTTAGATTAATTTAATGAATACTTAAGGGTTTTGTACTTACGTTGCTTTTTAAACATGAATGTACGGCAAACAGTTTCGTATTTATTCCCCGTGTCAGACTCTGGGCATTGTTTGATCATGCTGGCCATGGTGGGGTTTACCTTTTCACATTTTGAATCATCGTTGCCATCCGAGGATCCATCCTCCGAGGGAAAATTGTGACATTCGTAACATCTCAGAGAGGAAGCTGAAAAGAAGGATCTTACTTTAAATTCTTGGATTTAAAGGAACTAAAAATTTACATACATTTTGTAGCGAAAATTGCTACAGTATGTATGTTAGGCAGAGGACACATATGTAAACACCAGTTATTTCATGTCCTATGTAATAGGGCGCGATTCTATCGCCATGAACCATGCAAACGTTGGCATTTGCATTACTCTAGATTTTAGTTATTGCACACAAAAAACTGAAATAACAAAATTATGAGTTCAAGTGCAGCTGTTTTGGGTTAACGGATGTAACCCGCGGCACAAACTATAGAAACATATTTTTTTTTTATGTGAGCACTAAATCCAAAAAAGGATCGCGATGTTACATAAAAATAAAGTGAGAAAAATACTGTAGCGAAAAACGCTACAATATGTGTGTAATATCACGACTGTATTTCCCGATGGGTTTGGCAGAGACACACCGCGCACTCCTGTTGGTACACCAGTTACGTTTTTTTCAATTCCTATGTAGCAGGGAGCCATTCTATCACCATCAACCATGCAAACGTTGATGCATTTGCATGGTTACTTTAGCTTTTTAGTAATTGCACACAAAAAAATTAAATGACAAAATTATGAGTACGTGCAGCCGTTAGGGTAAACGGATGTAGCCTGCGGAACAAACTATGGAAAAATTATGCTTTTATGTAAGTACTAAATCCAAAAAAGGATGTCCAAATCGGATTTTTCAAAAATCATTGTTTCTAGTTGATTTAGGGAAAAAAACATTGTATTATTACATCATCCTATACATATAAAATATAGATATAATCTTCTAATATAAAAAATTCTCGTGTCACAGTTTTCGTTGCCATACTCATCCGAAACGGCTTGACCAATTTTGATGAAATTTTTTGTGCTTATCCGGTTTCTATGAGAATCGGCCAACATCTATTTTTCATAATAAAAAAAAAAAATAGGCGGTAGGAGTAGGGTAGGAGTAGGGTAGGAGTAGGGTAGGAGTAGGGTAGGAGTAGGGTAGGAGTAGGGTAGGAGTAGGGTAGGAGTAGGGTAGGAGTAGGGTAGGAGTAGGGTTGGAGTAGGGTAGGAGTTATATTATAGATGAAAATTGTGACGCAGACGAAGTTGCGCGGGTCAGCTGATATACTGATTCTCATTTTACTTCAAAATAAGAATAATTTTTTGAAAAATCAAATGAGTTTCCATTCAAATCGGCTTCGACACTCCTTCGAGTGTTGTTCGTAATTTCTCATACTTTCGCATTAGGCTTTTTTTTAAATGCTACTGGACCCAGCTTACTAGCAATGAATGAAATAATTTAAAATTTGTAAAAGTATAATCATTCTCAAAACATACCAAGTTTTACAGAAAAACAGACTACCAACGTCACCACAATGAAATTAGATATTAAAGACTTCATATTAATTTTCGCCGACGCTACAAACACTTACAATGACAGAGGTAAACTAAATGATATACAAATACATGGATGTTTCCATAACGCATTCACGCAAGCATAAGGAAAACAATCTGTTACATTTATTGTCTAATTACCTGAAGTTTCATTAGGTATTTCCTTAATAATGAACTAGATTTTTCCTTTAGCACTAATGATTTAAACCTACAGGAATCGTTAAAATTGTCTGTTATACTCGGAATATTCAGAACGGTAACTTTAAAAAGTATTTCCGTCAAATAAGACAAAAACTGGACAAGTACGAGTTGGGATCTCACACGAAGGGTTCTGTATCATAAACTGTAAAAACACGTTCCTTTATGTTTTAATTTATTTTAATTTTTATTATTTGTTGTTACAGCGGCAATAGAAATACACACACACTCTGTGAACGGTTTACGGTTCTTGAGATACTGCCCGCTGACACACAGACGGACGGACGGATGGACGGACAGTAATAGTAATAGGGTTTAATAGTAATGGAGCTTCTTGTCCGTTCTTCTCCATAAAAATCTACCTTTTGCGAACGGATGACTAGAGGCACTTTTTAATTTCATTTGACGTTCAAAAGTGTCTTTATTGCTCTAGTTGAAATAAGATAGATAGATAGATAGATATATTTATTTTGTAAAACATGAGTACAGCGTACAGGTCTTATAAATTATGATGAGGTTGCTACATGTTTTGCCGTTTAAAAAAATTAATAAATAAAAATGATTTGACTTAGACTTTGGTTATGTTGGTTACCCTTTGGGTACGGAATCCTAAAACGGGTAAATTTCGCATCTTAGGATATTTATGTATGATCAAAGCTCAGATAGGACACTTTTTATCTTCGGACGATTTTCCTTTGGGATAATTTTCAACATTCACGCGGACGAATCCGCTGTCTGAAGCTAATTTAATATTATTTTTCTACTTATGTATGCTCCTTTTTAACTCATTACACATTTATAGGTCACATCAGCCCTTAACAGGTGTAGGACAGACAGGAAGTGACGGACGCGTGACGTGACTAGCCGGAAGCGGCGCCATGTTTGATAAACGCCGCGTTCCGGCGACCTGCGCACGCGCTTAACAGCCGCTAATTTGAATACTGTCGGCAATTTTAAATTATGACATGTTAATAAATGGTGTCGGTTATGGTCATTTGTTGAAAGCGTGTTTAAAATGTTGATGTCTATAGAAATATACGAGTTGGGGTAAAATTATTGAAATGTAGATTGGTAAAAAAAAATCTTGTGAAATCTCCCGTATTTATTTGCCAGGTAAATTAAAAGTCGGCCACAGTAATAACTTCTGAAAAAGATGCTTCTTTGTAATAAAACTTTGCATACTATTGTACAAATGCGAGTTCTTTTATCTCAACAGACAGATGTGTTGCTGGGGAGTTTTTTGGCCACTTCTTCTCCACAGCTAAAACACTTGGAAGTGGTGACGGGCGGGCGTTTTGGGGGACTGTCTATTTGTAAACGTTAACGTTCAAAAAGTGCTGGTACTCAGCCTATTTTGAATAAATGACTTTTTTGACATACAGATCACTAAAAGATTTACTTAGATTGTTCAGTAAATTTTTGAGTTCTTATAGATGTCATCGGATTATTGAAAACACCGTCAGATTGTAATAAATCTTTATTACACAGACGAACGGTGATGCGCCACCGCGGTACATGGTGGACATCTCAACCACACGCATAAAACATTTTAGGAACACCTTCATAGTACGTACAGCTAAGGAGTGGAATACCCTGCCAGAGTCTGTGTTTCCTGATAGCTACAACCTGGGAGCCTTTAAGTCAAGAGTGAATAGGTTGCTTCTTGGCAAGTGTGCTCCATCTTCGACCACATCATCGCTTACCATCAGATGAGATAGTGGTCAAACGCGTGCCTATCAAAAGTAAAAAAAAACATTATAAACTCTCTATATATTGTGAACCGATCATTTTGTATACAACGCATCCCATCCAAATTCGATAGTACAATATATCTGTGTCTTATCACGAAGTAAGAGTTACTATCCTACGCGATTTATTTGAAACTTACGTGATAATCCGGTGACATCGATATCGCTTACTCTTGATAGAAACCTAGAGTTAGCGCCAGGTAAATGTGTAATAACGGTCATTGATCCACACATATTCATTGCCTTTCTTAATTTCAAAAACAGAAATAATAAAGACTGTCCTGAATCGACTTCTTTCGTAAACATTCTCTAGTAATTATAAAAACGGTTCATAATTTATTGTTCGGGTATCTACGAAGGGATATTAGGGAAAGTTTATTTGGCGCCTACTAAAGCGTAACCATTATAATTCCATCACAAAAAATCTTAATACTTAAGTAGTAACTTTGAGTAATTTCCAGAAGATTAATCTCAGAGTCCCTATCGCAAATAACGCCGGGGGCTACAATTTGTATCACTCAAACGAAATAATAATCTCGAAATACCCTCCAATTATCCTTAACAAGCTTGACAGGACACCAAACTATTTAGCGAACTTTATGGCATCAAACAGTAACGTTTGTTTGACCAATAGAGCGTAACATTGAATAATTCAGATTATTTTTCCGACCCAAATATCGACCAATAGAATTGCACCATTCGACGTCACGTGGTACAACCTACATGGTATTATACTGATAATTTTTTGAAAATTTGTAGGTTGTACCACGTGACGTCGAATGGTGCAATTCTATTGGCCGACATTTGGGACGGAAAAATAATCCCCCGAATACCACACGAGCTTCAAAATTATCTGGCATTTCCCTCAAGGTTCCCTGCAAACAAATAAAATCGTCAAGTTTTTCAGGAAAAATCACTCACATTTTTAACCTGAAAAACTTGACTCCTTCATTTGTTTGCAACGAACCTATCGGGATAATACCCGATAATTTTGAAGCTCTTGTGGTATTATAAGTGAGTATTATAATAATTTCTTTTAAAGCCAGGTGTACAGGGCTGTATGCAGATGTTATCAACTATATTGAATTGTTGATTGACAGTATAAAAGGTACTGATCCCACTTTTATTGGATATGTTTGAGTTTGGGTAGCAAATAAATTAATGTGTATAAAAGTGTCACGGTATTTTTGTCAGTAAAAGCATATTTATACTTGGGTTTTGCGGGCGAGGAGTTTAAAAACAAATGAGAAAAATCTGTGACAGCCTTCAAAAATTACAATTTTAATTGTAAAATTACAATTTTAATATAAAATTATAATTTTAATTGTAAAATTACAATTTTAATTTACAAATTACAATTTTAATTGTTATTTTTGAAGGCTGTTACATATATTTTTGCAGTATGCATGTAAAAATTACGGTGATTTTCACAAAAGTGATACATATGAGGTTTTAAATTTACGACTAAATAGGATCTACTAAAAGAGAGTAAGTGTTCTGTGGTCGAGTCTACATAACCGAGACCTCCAGTCGGTGAAAACATACGATTGTTTCTTTGTTTACTTACTAAATTGTCTAATGGATATAGATAAATCTTCGATCACCCATCCAGGTTGGTGTGCTGTCAAATATTTAAAGCATGTAATCGCTCTAAACGTCATTAATCACAGAAAGCACTCGCCAGTCATTTCCTACTTCAAAATGGTGCACAGTCGGCAGGTACGGTTATCGAGTACCTACTAGTGATGTGCGCGCACTTCCTCTAACCAATCGATGTTTTGTTTAGATATTAGATAGTAACTATTATTTATTTGAGATTCATTTACTTAATTTACTTCGCTCAAATAAGCGTAATATGTTGAAGAAAGTATCCAACAATGTGTTTTGTTTGTAATTGCCACCTCCCTCCATATCAAGCTGGTAATATAACAGGTTGAGGAAAATATGCAGATGTTTGCATCAAAACAATAGAATATGGAATTCCCAACATTCGATTTCTGCTATGACAGAGCTACAGTATTATGCATGTGACTATACAACCAAATCTTTCCTACACAGGATACAAAAGACACCTAATTAGCATAGGACGCCGTCCTAAGGCCAGTACCTGTCAGGGTTGCGGAATTTGTTAGAAAGAGTCACCGTTGTCCTGGCCTCGGTGACTCTTTCTGTAGTAGTAAGAGTAGGAGCAACACGGGTGAGTTTTATTCAGTGAGAGTCTGAAACTCTCTGACGTCATTTGATGATTTCCCACCCTGAACAAAAAAGCTATACTAAAACCCCCTAAGATCTATGGACAATATGTTGTACTCTTCTATATCTATACTAATATTATAAAGAGGAAAGATTTGTTTGTTTGTTTGAATTGAATAGGCTCCGAAACTACGGGACCGATTTGAAAATTCTTTTAGCATTGGATAGATACATTATCAGGGAGTAACATAGGCTATAAATTATCCCCGTACTCCCACGGGAACGGGAACTACGCGGGTGAAACCGCGTGACGTTCACTAGTCTATTATAAAGAGTTATAGAGGGTAACAGGTACCTACTCGAAAATTTATATCGATCGAAAAACTAGCGTGTCCCCTCACTACGCTTAGCAGGGGCGAAGGTGGATATTACCTGATCTTATCAGCTATGCATGATGTAATTTGAATGCAGTTTTCGTTGGCAACATTAAATGGGGGTACCTAAAGTGTGAGTATTGATCAAATATATACTTAGTAGAGAATTTAAAGGCAGGAAGGAAAGAGTGATGGAAAGAGAGGGTCGCGTGTTTATGTGGAAAGGGGAATGTGTGGATGGAAGTGCTTATCATTCCATTTGAGTGTACCTTTGTCGATTGAAAGCGATGGGTCAAAATTAACGTAGATATAGGTACATTCTTACCGACGTATTATCTAGAAGCCAGATAGTCGAGCTGGCATAGTTTTTTTTTTACTATTTATAGGCGCGCGTTTGACCATTATCTCACCTGATGGTAAGCGATGATGTGGTCGAAGATGGAGCACGCTTGCCTAGAAGTAACCTATTCACTCTTGACTTAAAGACTCCCAGGTTGTAGCTATCAGGAAACACAGATTCCGGCAGGGAATTCCACTCCTTAGCTGTATGCACTATGAATGTGTTCCCAAAACGTTTTGTGCGTGTGGGTGGGATGTCCACCATGTGCCGGTGGCGCATCGCCGTTCGTCTTGTGGTCTGATGATGGAACGGGCTTAGCGGAATTAAATTATGCAATTCCGTCGCACATTCCCCAAAATGCAACCAGTAGTTTTAAAGAATTGATTCAACAAAAAACTAGAAAAATAGTAAGTTGATAAGAATAGACGGGTAAATTGAAGTAACGTGAATTAAATTGTAGCGATGAATTTATTTATTTTTATTTATTATACACTTTTTTTTGCACCAAAAATAAAAGAAAAAGAAAACTTATACACGTAATGTAAATGTTCTTAAAATGCGCCATTATTTACACAGCCCATCTTTGCCTAATGAATCATTAAAGTATAAATCCAAAAGATTAAACAATGTTCATAAATATCGTTGTCGGGAAGGATTCCCTCCATACCACTAAGTCCTAGAATAATAATGTTGCCCGAGCACAAGAATAATTAGTGATCTCATAACTCATGGGTTTAAATCTTTAGCCCTCCTACTATAAACTTTCATTGCCAGCATGAATCCGTTGTGAGAAAACGATAGTGCTATTTCTGTTGTATAGCTCCATCTTTCTCTCACAACAGAATCATTATGACATTGGAATGTTTTAGTAGAGGGAGCTGCTCTCATCAACCAAAAAAGAATCAGCCAAATCAGTCGCACGGCTCATGGTCAGGTAATGATTCCCCGTACATCCGCTGATTGATATTTTTAATAAAGGCTGCTTGATGAATTTAAATATCATCACTAAAAGCCCTGCGAGTTCCCACCTAAAATTTGTAACTTTATAATTTACTAAACGTTCAACATGAAAAATCACTGTTCGCAAAGCATTAATTTCCTTTCAACGTGCTATTTAATTAAAAATAAAATAAATTTAACATTTAATTATGTTCAAACACGAGATTCTAGTTAGCAGTACATGTCACATAATGTAGAAATACAGAAGGCCAAGTCTATGCAAAAGGTAAGAGCTGGCGGACTTAACTTCTGCTTCCTCACTATAACGTGCCAATGCCAATGTCATCATGACTCCTAGTTAGAAGGGAGACGGAGCTATATAGCACGAGTAGCACTATCTCTTTTTCTCAATGTGGCGATGACTGAAGAGGCCGGTGAATGCATTTCTGTTGCATCCATGGCGACTACCAGAAAAGCGCCGAGGCAATGAAGTTTGACATGACTAGGAGAAAACGAATGAAGTCTTGAATCCCTTATTGAAATTAATCAGTTAAAGTGGAGGCTATGAAATCGTCAGCACCAAACAAAAGTTGAAGATACTCCACTTTTTCATACTCTAATCAAAAAGGAGTATCTTGAACTTTTGCTTCTGTCAACGCATCCATGGTACCCCAATATTATAAAACTGAAAGTTTGTTTGTTTGGTTGAATGCGCTAATCTTAGGAACTACTGGTTTGAATTGAATCAATATTTTAGTGTTAGATAACCCATTTGTCGAGGAAGGCTATAGACTATATAACATCTCGCTACGACGAATAGGAGCGAAACATTAATGAAAAACGTGACGCTGACAAAGTTGTGCGGTTCAACTAGTTAACTATAAAAAAATTTGATGTTGCAGTTGCCATGAAAAAATGTAAGTATATATTACGACTCTGATGTAATACGAGTGAAGGATATCTGTCTAGACCTGCTTAATTTAAATGTTTGTTAGATAGATTGAGTCTGATGAATTTAACGATTTAGCCTTGGTTCATCAATCAATTAATTCTCTCGAGGAATGTTTTCGTTAGTTCAGCTTTGATAATATCCACGAATAGGATTCCTAGATCGCATGGATGGAATTCACGATTTCGTCACTCATTTTTGTTTACGGGAAAACGGTTTAGTTTGCAATGTTTAATTCAAAGCTGAAATAATACTCGCTGAACTAAAAATAAGTAAAATTCTTTGTTTATATGTTTGCAAAAGGTTATTCTATCTCTAGGAGCACTGAAACGATTTTGAAAATTCTTTTATTGATAGAAAGGTACAATGTTGTTAATAGGTTATTCTGAAAAAAATGACAGTTTCTGGAAGAAGCAAGGAGCGGGCAAATTTTAGCTATTCATACGTTATTAGTGGGCATAAATGGCATAGCATAAAAGTAACGCCAAGCCACAATCTCGCCGTATTGTTTGTCATATTGTCATATGAAACGTTGGCGTACAGGGTAAGCTTACGTTTGTCACATATATGCGATAGTGGTGTTCAAAAAGTTGATAAGAAAATGAATGACCTTTCTGGTTCACAAAGTTCCGTTCCGTTCTTGGTTCATACGCTTTTGTTAGTACCGGAATAAAGTTAAACTTCTGAATATTTCTTTCTGCCTGTACCCTAGTTACTAACAAAGGAGAATTAACACGAAAATTAGACAGAATTTTACTAACACATACGTGTTGGAAATTCATAACAAAAGCGTCTTTATGGTGCCGTAGATTTTTATGACTACCCTCGTCATGTCGCTTTTGAAAGAGTGTTATTATCTATTGTTTTACTTTTGGAAGTAGGTACTTTTGATCAAAGTGATAGGGAAATACGTTACGCGAGTAACTTAAGCTTTAGACAAAACACATAATTAAATCGTCGGAGGTTATAAAAAAACTAAGTTGATTTAATGTTGCCAAGTTATAGTATCATGTGTATTTACTTGACATTAGAACTGCCTTTAATATAAGTAGATACCTATACATTTTATGTACAAGATTGACAAGAACTTTTGAAATGCCACGTGGTCAATCCTAAACATTTCGCACAGGACAACCTGCAAAATAAAACTACGTGAAAAGACCTGTGCGAGGCCAAAAAGGCTCCTATCCCAGCAAGACATATGTTGCGATAAACATTTATCACTGATAATCCTTATAATACATGCACTATCGCTGAAAAACCGGGGTTGACACATAGAGGCACAGTATACATCCTTCTTATTCAGTTTGTGAAATATCTCTTATCGGTCCAATATTGGAGGAGAAAACAGTCTAGAGCCAAACCTCGAATTATGACGTTCTACATACTAAGTCTCGCCGCCAGCATTTCCTCTTAACAATGCAATTAAAAGGTTTTTCTCAACGTAATCTTCTAATTAATTATGGAACAATAAATTCTAGTCAAGCACTTGTAACTAAGTTGTAATGAAACTTCATCAAGATCTTTATGTAGGGGATTAAAGTACTTACAGAGCAATAGACAGATACGTCGTATGGAACTTAGAGTTAATGCTGAGTGCTTTAATATAGGAGACTTACATACTTGAAGATTTACAAAGGGTGTTTTAATTCATTGGAAATCTTTTAGGTTTTTTTTTTAAAAACTTTGCTCCACACGAAAGATTTCTCCTGTATCGTGGGTGCGTTTACAAACTCACATACACAAAAAGTCAGACCTGGTCCAACTATCTGTAGACCAGACAAATATTTGTTCCGTGCGGTAATCGAAACCGCGACAGGCAGTGCAGCAGCCAATCGCTCAACCACTGCCCCAACCGTGTCGTTGTGTTTAGTTTTTATCCTTTCTGTTACTATAAGTAACAGAAAAGATAAAAACTAAACATTAAGATTAAGAGTATTCTATAATATTCTATACTAGTTGACCCGCGCAACTTCGTCTGCTCCGCTCCAGTTGGTCTTAGCGTGATGATATGTAACCTTCCTGGATAAACGGGCTATCCAACACTGAAAGATTTTTTCAGATCGGATCAGTAGTTCCTGAGATTAGCGCGTTCAAGCAAACAAACAAACTCTTCAGCTTTATATATTAAGTAATATATAAATTACATTTTGACTCTGTGTTACCCAATGGATGCCAGTGCCGGTTTTTGAGAATAAAGCGTCAAAATAAATAAGGTGCAGGTAGCCAGCTGTTCTTCCTTTTAGATAACAACATGTTAAATCATGTATTTTCATTGGTTACAGATGTACGGGCGTGAATCTCTGCAACTTCGTGCTGTTCGAAGATTTCCCGCCCTCAAAGAGGTGGTCTCCAGGAGTTGTGTTCATAAAATATGCTTGTTTTGATGGTAAGTTTTTAATAAAATAACTTAGGTAGCTAAGTAAACTCATGCATACGCCCGATTCATAAATCATTTTCAGGCTTAAATATAAAATAGAAGTAACATGTTTAGTTTAAATATTAAGTAGCAGTTCCTTTTTTAATTTTCTCGGGAGAATTTGAATTTAGAATCCACTGATCAGTATTTAAAGTAATCATAAGATTATTTAAAATACAAATCAGATTTTTATAAGTCAGCCTGAAAGTTTTACATGATGATGTGATCCAAATGTTACTTTAAAAATGTTTTTAGACAACCTCGAACCTCGTAAATTTATATTATTTATTTAGATAATGTATAAACGTTTACATTTTAATCGTCTTACAAAGCCCACTTAATGTACCCGACATAAACTACCTCTTGGTGCGATCTTTTTTTTTAAATAATTCGTTAAGATAATAGAGCAATACAAATAAATAATGCATTGGAATTATGAAACGCCCTGTTAATTGTGTTTACCTAACAAAACAATGTCGCCGTTCCATTCCGCGCCGTCCTTGGAATACAAGACTCGGGCTGCGCTCGCTCCTGAATGTTTTAATCATTTAAATGAACATATATTTTTTTTAATGAATGTGATGTCATTGGATAGATGAAGTGGACTGCTAAAATGGCACCGTGAATAGTCAATATTGGCACATTGCTCGCAAAACAGATGGTCGATGGGGCCGAAAAGTTCAGGGGGGCTACTCTCTAACGAAATCCGTAGTTTCGGGCTTAGTTACGGGCGGACATTTTCTACTCCGTATCACCTAACCACTGAGAACTAATGATAACACGATTTGACAGTTACTGTGAAATCGTGTTGTCATTCATTCTCAGCTCGGGTTCGGGACTAATCGTAAATCTGTAGGTGATACGGAGTAGAATACGAATGCCCGCAACTAAGCCCGAAACTACGGATTTCGTTAGAGAGTAGCCCCCCTGGAGTGGCGACCGCGTATCGGAAGACGTAACATTGGAAGGCCTCCCACAAGGTGGACCGATGACCCGATGAAGGTCGCGGGTAGCCGATGGATGCGAGATGCACAGGACCGGTCGTTGTGGCGACGCTTGGGGGAGCCTATGTCCAGCAGTGGACGTCTTTCGGCTGATATGATGATGATAGTAAATATTGAGTTGTTCTTATATAAAAAGGCTTTATGAAATAAGCCTTCCATACACTTAATTGAAATTCAGAGAAACCTTTTTGGCGTTAATTTCGTAAAGTGAAATTGTTTGCGTTTCATATTTTTGTGACAACTCTCCAAGCTACAGTAAAGTTAATTAAAATACTGCGTCAAATACCGGGAAACAGGATGGTTTTAACATTTTCAGGTAGGTAATTACCAGTCCAATTAGCTGTGAAGCGAAAGTAGTCAGGATTTTTATTCACAATATTGCAGAGCTACTATCTATTTTAGGATGTATTCTGTTAAGCAATTGAACTCATAGATTTTTTAACAGACTAAAAAAAGGAGGAGGTTTCTAATTCGACAAGATTTTTTTTCCTATGTTTTTTTTAGCGATATTTTTGCCAATTGTCAACCGATTTGGATGTTTCTTTTTTCTATGGAAATGTATTTTCCCAGACTAGTCTCATTTCAATTTGGTGAAGATCTGATGAAGATTTCGGACATAGGCAACGGAACTCTTCAATAAATGATAGCAAATCTCCGGGAATTGCTGAAATCGCATGTCAGTTCATTGTTTACATCAGTTCATAACAATACATCACGCCGGTACGCAGTTGTACAAGTCAACCATGTTTTTGAAATTATCTGTCCGGGCATAATTTTATTGTTAATGAACCGATCTTGATTATTCTTTTTACGTTTGATTTAGTTTCTTTTATTTTATATATAAGTTTTATTTTACTCGAATCTTTCTTCATAAATACCGGTTTTAGGATTGTTATAAGTACCTCCAACATTTTAGTCACTTTTTAGGATTCCGTACCCAAAGGGTAACCAACGGATTACTTAGGCTCCACTGTCCATCCGTCTGTCTGTCAGTGCGCTGTATCTCAAGACCCGTCATTGGTAGACAGAAGAAATAGTGTATATTTCTGTTGCCGCTATAACAACAAATTAAGTTAAATTAAAAGGGACTTCCTTACAATAAAACGTGTTTTTTTTTTCGGTTTATGGTACGGAACTTTTCGTGTGAGAGTCCTACTCGCACTTGGCCGTTTTTAGGGTTCCGTACCTCATAAGAAAAAAACGGAACCCTTATAGAATTACTTTGTTGTCCGTCCATCTGTCTGTCAAGACTGTTTACCTCAGGAACGCGAGGAGGTATCAAGTTGAAATTATCATATACTCAAGCGTACAGCCCCCTGAAGCTGTGAAAAAATCAAACTGCTAAGTTAACGTAAAAAAAAGATACGGTCGTTTATGCCGCAAAAAACGTATATTTCGACACTCTCAAGGGAATCAAATGTATAGGGTATTTCCAGTTGATCTAGAACCATAAAATTTGGCAAGTAATACCGTCTTATACTACAAGTATAGGGAAAAGTCTGAAAACTATACATTTGTTATTAAATCATAAAAAATAGTCTTTATTTAAAGTAATTTGTAGCTGCAAATGTATACGGAACCCCTGGGTGGGCGAGTCTGAGTCGCACTTGGCCTGTTTTTTTTACCACATCACCCTTTCTCAACCCATAATGACTTCATTTAGATAAAGTGCTACCAAATTAATTAATTGTCGCTGCCATAAAAATATTAAAACTGCCACTACATATCGAACACATGGCGCTTCAAGGCGTGAAATTGATTTATCATTACTATGGGACAGATGTAGGGACATCACGCCTTTAAATTGTGGTAGAGCTAGCCATATGTGATATAGTGTCATATTGGGGTGTAAATTGCTCATTTTAATTGTTACTTTGTGTGTTGGGCTGGATGTTATTGAATGTAATTGAGAAGAACATGCATAGTGATACTTAATACATTAAGACTTCGTCGTACATTATGCATGAACAAAGTTCCATGCTATCATTTTATTCATTGACATTCGCTCGTGGCTTAAGAGGAAATGCTGGCGGCGAGAAAAAAAATACATGTAAAAGTCATAATTCGAGGTATGGCTCTCGACTGCTTTGTCCTCCAATATTGGACCGATATAAGAGATATTTCACAAACTGAATAAGAAGGATGTATACTGTGTCTCTATATTTTCCTTTTTTGATTAATAGTTGCCAAATTTGTACACTAGGGCTCTGTTGACTGGGATTGGGATTTATCGGACAATTTTGAGCATTTTGTGAGGGTTGTGCTTATACGGTTAATAAATCATCAAAAAGGAAAACATAGGGACACAATCTTCATTCTTATTCAGTTTGTGAAATTCTGTCAGCATTTCCTCTTAAGCTTACCAACGTCACTTTTTGGATGGGTGTCCAACAAATCGAGCAGTGCAGTATTTTTTCCCGGCTGCCTGGGTTTTGGAGAACAGGTCACATTTAAGATAGATATTAGATGTATATTTTTGATTCTACAGTATTATTTAATGAGTTCATAGTTGACATCCGAATTGTCCGATACGACAACATAAATATCGTCAGCAAATTAAGTATCAGATGTTAAATTCGATCGATGAAAAAAAGAAAACAAGAGTCGAGTAACTTTACTTATCAACACTACGTGACTATAATTCCGAAGCTATAGACCATTGAAACACTGTAGAACTCCCCTTTGGGAATCCCATGCGCTTGCTTCCCATTGTGTCATGTAACCAATTTACGTAGACCTCTGACAACTGCTCATTTATCCTTGCATCACCGGCTTTTGTTGGACACTAGCAGGGGGTGGTAGCTCAAGTTGAATTAGTGAATGTGTTTGCCATAGAATTGACACATTTACCCCGAAATGTGTAAAATATCAGTGAGTTGGGGTGCAGTTAATGGAGTATGGCAACACAAAGTTATCGTCACGTGCGCGCGATTTCAAATGAATTGTACAATTTATGTGGTTTATGTAAACTATTGGTGAAGGGAGTTCTGTATTGTATTTTCGGGTGGGAATTTGTGTGAAATTTCAAACATGATTTTAAATTAATGGTTTCCCAAAGGGCATAAATGAGTGTGTTCGTATTTCTATACGAGCTTGGCATACTTCTTCAAAAATGCAAAGAACGGGAACGGTGATAAAACTGCATAGGAATACCTTTGCTATAAATGCTTTTAATAACTAAAATCGGAGTTAGTAGAATACGGGATGAGTTGAATTCTTGTTCGAGAGAAGTGGGAAGACAGTAGAGAGGATTTTGCCCAACTATGAGACAAAACGAGCTAAAAAAAACTGGCCAAGTGCGAGTCGGACTCGCCTGCAAAGGGTTCCGAACGAATTTATTTTTTTAACATGTTATTTTAACACTACAAACTTTTAATAGGTTTTCCTGTAATCTTTAAGTAAAGATCTACTATCTCCATTTTTTTCAACATTTTAGGCTCAGTAGTTTCGGAGAAAACTTCAAAACCATTTACTTTAAAATTATGAAAAAATATAATTAAATCCCTCACTGTAAGCCCTTTCATTTGATATGTCACACAATATTGTTAAAAAAACTTTTTCTTTTAATTTTCTAGTTAGACCCCCAAAAGTGACCCCCATACTAAAAGTTTAATGATTTACGTAACGCGTCCGTGTGTGGGTCACAGAAGTCCATATGTGTACCAAATTTCAACAGAATCGATCCAGTGGACCCGGAGAAAATTGGCTGTGACAGACGGACAGACAGACAGACACCCGAGTGAACTTATAAGGGTTCCGTTTTTTTTCGGAACCTTAAAAAGTAGAGTTATATTAAGGTGGAGATACCGAGAGTAGCTGATTTTAAAATGAGAATCACGTCTAAACGGCTAGTCGTAATTTTTTGGAAAAAAAATATGTGTATGTTACATAAGACTATTTTTAGAGTAATTTAAAATATGAACATTTGTGATTTTTATTCGTATAATGTAGTGTACTAACTACTAATTACTTTGTTATGTCTCACTACTTTGTATGACACGGACATAAAAATGACAATCGGACCAAAACGGCGTATTTTAATGGAATTTACAATCAAGAACATTTAACTATCTTTACATTTACATATACGGCAATTTTTGAAAATCTTAAATCAATACGGTAAGTACAAAAAAATACTGAATTTTGGGTCACACGGGTGTTAAACGAGTGCACGTTTTGTCCCTCAAGGTCGCTGGCGTATGTCGTCGCCTTAATTTGATAAGGATCTTCATTACACAAATCTATCAAACATACCTTACCGTCCTAACCAATGATATATAAAACATGTGTTGCCTGCACTCTGAAATGCAACATATACAATACCTGTGCGCGTATACGTAGTTATCTTGCTACTGATAATGCTTGTTTTTTAGATGTGTGTGGTGTATGACACGTTTATAATTAGTTTTTGGTCCTAATCTAAATCAAAATCAAAAGTCGTTTATTCAAATTAGGCTGAGAGCCAGCACTTTTTGAACGTCAAGTTTTACAAAAGACGGTCCCCCAAAACGCCCGCCCGTCACCACTTCCTAGTGTTTTAGCTGTGGAGAAGAAGTGGCCAAAAAGCTCCCCAGCAACACATCTGTCTATTACGTTTTAAGAACTTGAGTCTATATAAAAGTATGCTAAGTAATTAATACATGACACGAAATTTACTTGTTAGCTAGCACACTATGATACTGATAATAATAGAAATGTATATAAAAAGAAAAACAACGAATTGACCTACATACTCAGATAAATAAAAAAATAATAATAAATAATTAAAAACAAAAAAAAAACAATATTATATGAATACATAGCTAATTATCATCATCATCATATCAGCCGAAAGACGTCCACTGCTGGACATAGGCCTCCCCCAAGCGCCGCCACAACGACCGGTCCTGTGCGTCTCGAATCCATCGGCTACCCGCGACCTTCAGGTCAGCCGTCCACCTTGTTCCCGGGAGGCCTTCCAACGTTCCTAATTTAATACTAAAACTATTTATAATTAAATGTAGAGGATTAAATTAATCAGGAATAATGTTTACTTGACGAAATAGGTAAGTATTTCTCACACACAAGCTACCTTAAAGCCATGTAGATCAACTAAGACTAATGTAGAAAGTTTTGACCGTAATGCACCTTGCTAGTTCATGTTAACCAAACTGCAGTTTGAGCTAGGAACTTGTTTGAAAGATACTTTGCATAGATACAGCGGTTTAAATGTTTCGGTAGCAAATTACCAGGCAATGTGAACTATATCTATTCACACACAGCTTTGCTCTTTCTGGTCTGACTTACAAATACCGGGATACCTACCTAACCGACCCTACTAACATATAAAAATGTTACCTTTTTGTAATCCCATTTTTTTCCCGTTTCCCTAGGAATTTCGGGAAATCCTATCTTAATATATGCCATGTTTCAGCTTTCTACGACCAGTAGTTTCGGCTGTGCATTGTCTGATAGTCACTCAGTCACTCAATCAGTCAGTAAAGGAAGAATTTTATGTATAAGGGTATTCTCTTGCAGGTCGTAATTTAGCTATATTAAATTTTACAGGGTGGCTAATCTCATCTCAAAACTGTTTAAAAACAATTGCGGACACTTATCTAAAAAATAGATATCTAAAAATTACGAATAATTCTGGCGTTTAAGTCGAAATTACTGCAAAACAAAGCTTTTTATGTCCGTTTTTGCCACCCTGTATCTTAAAGTTCCATTGCACTATTTTTCAATAAGGCAAGACCATAATCAACTATGTCAGCTACATCCTTTGACCCATTTTGGAAAACTCTTGCAAAATTCAAAAACTCTGTACCGGTTTTAAAGCGAGTTCCCCGCGGCGCTAGACCTCTAGTAGCGCAACACTTGGCAGGACTCGTTCGCCTTGCCGCCCGGGAGAACTCGCAAAGTGCCTGGGAACATCTTCTCACTTTTCCCTACAGAGTTTTACATGTTAATAAGAATTTGGCAACCAAAAAGACTTTAACATCACAAATTAAAGAAAACTGTAACGTTTCGGCTCTAAATTTCGAATCTAAATTGTCGACACAGAGGTTTACCTCCTTAAGAGGTATTTCCCATCTGGTCGAATCTAAATTAGGGGAAGGTGACATTAGCGGAGCAGCCAGGATTCTTTTCAGTAGTGATGTGGTGGCTCCGTGTTCTCCAGATACTCTCGCAGCTCTGGAGAGCAAACATCCTCCCCCAGCGGATGGTCTTTCTTTTCCCGACCCCCCTGATTCGGATATTCACACCCTCACCATTACAGGTCGAGAGGTGATCACAGCCATTTGCTCCTTCCGGAGTGGCTCTGCTGGCGGCCTCGACGCCCTTAGTCCGCAACATCTAAAGGATCTTATCTGTTCAGGCGCCGGGGAAGCTGGTGAGTTGCTTTTGAAGGAGCTCACGGCTCTGATTAACCTCATGCTCTCCGGCAAGGTAAACGAGGCCGTCGTCGACGTCTTGTACGGGGCCAACTTATGTGCCCTACGCAAGAGAGATGGCGGTATTCGTCCCATTGCCGTCGGAACTACTTACCGTCGTATGGCAGCCAAGATTTGTTGTAAATTTTATGGTGAGGTAGTTTCGGAAAAATTTCAGCCCCTGCAGTTGGGTTACGGCTCCAAAGGGGGTTGTGAGGCTGCCGTACACGCACTGTCGACCTACGCAAATTCTGGCAAAGGAGAGGTCATCCTGAAGGTTGACATCAAAAATGCATTTAAAAATAGGGACACCTTGTTGGCAGAATCTAAGAAAGAAATACCTCAAATTTTCAGTTTTCTCTGGCAATGTTATAGACAACCATCTAAATTACTTTATCGGGACAACCTTTTGGAATCCGCTGTTGGCTGTCAACAAGGTGATCTCCTCGGGCCAGTGATCTTTAGTTTAGCTATTCACCCTATTATTCGACAGCTAAATTCTAAATTTAATGTTTGGTATTTCGATGATGGTACCCTTGGAGGCGATGTAAATTTGGTATTAAATGATCTACAATTTTTAAAAAATCGACTTCATTCCATTGGACTTGATCTGAACTTTTCCAAATGCGAATTATTTTTGTCTGACAGTACTGACCGACAATTCACACTTTCAAAATTCAACGCAATAGCCCCTGGAATCAAAATTATGGACAAAAGCTCTCTTCACCTCCTTGGGTCACCAATCTTTGAGAATTCCTTTCCCAATTTTGTCGAAGAAAAAATTCAAAATTTCAAAGACGTTTCGGAAAGACTGTTAAAAATTAACATGCATTCGGCTATCACCATAATTCGTTACTGCTGTTTCGGTCCTAAATTGACATATTTCCTTCGTGCTTCCCATATGTGGAAGCACCCTCACCTTTTAGAAAAAAATGGACCAAATTATCAAGCATACACTTTCTTCAATTTTAAATGTGGCCATGGACGACCGAGCTTGGGCTCAAGCTACTCTTCCCATTCGTATGGGATGCCTCGGCGTCCGCAAAATTACCAGTATTAGTTTACCGGCTTTTATATCTTCGGTTCATGGCACTGATAAATTAATCAGGAATATCCTAGCTTCCACACTGATTGATTTTGATGTGCCGTGCTTCACCGAGGCTGTGAATGCCTGGAAACTCGCTTGCCCGAATGTAAATCTACCCGACAACCCATCATACCAGAGACAGTGGGATGAGCCGGTCTGCAGAGAAGTTCAGAGGAACCTTATAGCCACTTCTACTTCTACTGCGGAGCGTGCGCGCCTGCTGGCTGTGTGTGAGTGGGAGTCGGGCCTCTGGCTTCACGCACTACCGTCGTCGAACTTAGGCACCTTGTTCGACGATACAACTTTCCGCCTCGCTGCTTCCCTTCGCTTAGGCGCATCGTGTTGTTCTCCTCATCGTTGTCATTGTGGCGAAGCTGTCAACAGCCTCGGGCACCACGGTCTCTCATGCAGTCGAAGTGCGGGTCGCTTTGCACGGCACGCAAACATCAACGACATTATCCGACGCGCTCTTGTCGCCGTCGGCGTTCCAGCCGTACTAGAACCCAATGGCCTGGCACGCGACGACGGCAAGCGACCGGACGGTATGTCTTTGTTTCCATGGAAGATGGGTAGGCCTTTAGTGTGGGACGCTACTTGTGTCGATACTCTTGCGCCATCCCATCTTCCTAGCTCGTCGTGCCGTGCTGGTACTGCCGCTGCGGCTGCTGAGAACCTCAAGCGGCGGAAATATAATAACCTTGTTGGCAATTATATTTTTGAGCCGTTTGGGGTTGAAACTCTTGGACCGTGGGGTCCGAGTGCTCATGCCTTATTTAAAGATCTTTCCCAACGCTTAGTTGACACTTCGCGTGACCCAAGGGCTGGCTTTTACCTCGGACAGAGGATAAGCATTGCCATACAACGTGGCAATGCCGCCAGTCTTTTGGGCTCATTTCCGGTGGACAGTGATGTGGACGAATTTTTTGACGCCTTATCTTAGTTAGGATATTTTATTTTAAGTGTATATATTTAGTACTTTAATGCTGTACCTAGATTATACTATGTCAGGTTCACAAATTTAATCATTATAGCATTTAATTCTTGTCCCCCAAAATGTTTCTATTTTTTCTTCAAGTAGTTTTCCTACCTACCTAAATAAAATACCAATTCGTAAGTATACAATATAGGCCATAACCTATTATAACTAGGTCAAATCGCACATTCGTTATTCAGTCGATTCCCAAAGCGTGGTCGTTTTGCTACCAGTGTATAATAAGGCCATTATTTGTGGTCACAATGGATATTACCATAAAGTGATTGATATAGTTCAGTTATTACGAATAATATCGAAATAATGGACAATTATATTTATTTTAGGGGAGAGGAATAGTTGGAATAATAATGTTTTGGATATTAGCGACTGTTGCCTTTATATATTGGTTCATTTTCATACAAATTATATTTCTTTTTATATTTATACGGTACGGTTAACTATAAGCATTTATGTCAATTTTAAACCTACAATGAGGAACTCGTGGTTAAATAATACCAGCCGCACAGGTTGATCTTCAAGGGTAAGCAACGCTAACAAGTTGGTACACGGATGGATGAACATCCATTCAACACCTCGAAAAGCACGTTAAGCCATAGCCCCCGGCTATCATTTGAACATCTTTGACAGTCGTTACGGGTAGTCTAAGCCAGAAAATCTGACACTAGTCTTGCTAGGACATATCGTGTTAATCCGTTACTGGGGCGGAGTGGAGTTCAAGAAACAGACGCTTCATGTAAAAATCTGGTATTCAGCTGCGTCTGATCAGACAGAAGACCCCAATATCGTTACGAAAAGGCTGGGCAGACTAATTGTGTGTGAACGAACTCACTTCAAAATGTACTGATTCTTGAATGAGATGTGCTCTTTAATTTGTCAGATTTCAGAGTTATACCGCACTGTCACATCCTAAAAAATGAATGAATGAATAAGTCATACTGTGTAGCCACATTATTATCCGCGTCATGTGCAATTGTGCACGTCGCACCCGCGTACGCTAGTGATGCACCCTTACCGAAAATCATATCGACATGTTGTGTGTGTCGAATTCGGAACACGTGCGTTGCAGTGCCAACCCTGATTGGCAGCACAATGCTTTGATCGCACCCCTATTTTTGGCTTACAGCGAAAAATCAATGAACTATTTTTTTTTGTTTTTTTTATATCGAAAAGTGTGCTAGGATTTTGTATTGTTACGTAAATATTTTGGGGGACAAAGGGATGTTTTATAATAGTGTGGTGTAGTTTTTTGGTTTTTGATATAGGGTAGTTAATTGCTTAGTCATGCAGGTGCTTACTTTAGTGAAGTTCTTGAAGTGCTATCAGGTTTTAGCAAAATTAATGGTTATTATGTGTGAGCACGCAAGGTCAATGGCGGATGTCTGACTTGATTAGACAGGCGCATGGTTCCACCTATATCTGTGGTGGTTTTGTTCATTTTCTTTAGTGACAGTTTAAAAAAAAATAGTATTAATATGATTGGGTAGGGGGATTAGTAGTCTTTTAACCCAAAGGTTGCCTGGTAGAGAATGTCTTGCATTAAGTCCTCCTATGTACCACTACTGTACAATGTACATAATGATTAAACAATTTTGATATACAACGTGTTCCTTTTTTATATCCGATGACTCTAGGGTATAACAGAATAAACGCAATAAGGAATATGCATGTGATCTTTTTATTTACTAAATTAAATACTTATTAGTTTTAGTAAACAACCATGAAATTATTTTTTAAATACCTTCATCAGCGATGAAGTTATAAAGCTTCAAAGATTACAATTAGAAAGAAAAGTCCGATATGAACTTTGACGTCAAAGTCCATGACGCCTATACAGCTGCCATATAAAACAGCGTTATTGCGAGAGAGACAGATACATTTGTTTAAAATAATTATATCTCGTTTGTTTTTCGAGCAATTTTGATTCTATTTTCATTGTTAGTATTATATTTTTGGATAAACTGTACAGATTATAAATATTTTTTTCATGCATATTCCCTATTCCTCTTTAAGGGTCGTTGTACTCATCCTTATGAACAATGTTTACTATGAGACCAACACCGAAATACATTTATTTTATTTTATTTAAATAAGTACAGTGACAGACTACAGACTAAGACAATTCAGCACAGCTATGACAATATACAATACATAAATCTGAAGTCCAATTATTACTGTACACAGCGTTCAATATCTAATATGCTTCATTAATGACAATAGTGATAGTTAAAGTTACATAATATGGAAAAGTTACTAAATGATACTGTTTTAATTACAATTTATAATTTATACAAAGAATTTCTAAATTCGATTAAACTGTTAAAAAACAAGTCTATTTGACGAATTACGCGCACAGAAATGTATGGAGCAGTCGTATTTTTCGCGATTTCAATGTTTTTTCAAAGGTCTCATAGTAAAAGTTGTTCATTATGATGAGTACAATGCAATACCCCTAGAGGTTTTGCGTATATATGTATTATATTACCCATCAGCTATATGTGCATTAAAATACAAGGACACCAAAACATAAATAGTTACATCAATAACAGGAAAACATTATTTAGACGTATTTTTCATCATTCAGTATTTAAGTGCGGCGGAATTGGATGGCTAGATCAGCAAATCGTGTTCGGTAGCAATTATTGCATCGAACAGCTAAACAGGGTGGCTACTCTCTAAGACCGAAATCCGTAGTTTCGGGCTTAGTTGCGCACGTATTCTACTCTGTGTATCACACGGACTAACGATAAGTCCCGAACCCGAACTAAGAATGAATGATCACACAATTTGACAGTAACTGTCAAATCGTGTTATCTTTATTTCTTAGTGGTTAGGTGATACGGAGTAGAATACGCCCGCAACCATGCCCGAAACTACGGACTTCGGGCTTATAGAGTAGCCCCCCAGATACAGAAGCTCTAAAAGTTCCTAGTCACACGCCCTCACATGTTAAACTTCATTGATTGAAACTTTGCAGCTTGATAACGTATGTAGGTACCTCATGTAATTGTCCGAGAAACTGTTCACTGGTGAGGGTTGTAACGATAATTGGTTTTCTACCCACCCCCAAACATACCAAATGGCCATTATATTCGTATTATCTCAGGACTGTTTGATCCCACGCTGATTTGGGAAACGATAAACATGATATAAAATGTTTCACCATGTTTGTGCCTATCATAATATAAGCTACACTAAACATTTTCTGGATGTAGTTAGCAACAGTGACTATTTTTCATCGAACGAGCTATTTACTTGTTTCCCAATCAATGTCATAAAAAAGATTGGTTGCCTGTAAAGTCGGTTTATGGACGATAATTTTACGTAATAACGTCATAAGAAAACAATTGAATTCTTAACAAACAAGCCGATCGCTTAGGCCGATCGTGCCTCTATATCGCTTGTTCCGCGCTCTCGCTTGCACGCCCGGCTTAGGTGGAACGTGACACTTTTTCATGCGTGCAGCCGGCGTTCATTGATATATAAGACATTAGTTAATATCAAACAAAGTGGCATTCTGTATCTTTGCGTTTTCGTTAAAAGATTGTCGACAGTCCAAAATGTATGGACGGGATTGACATACGCTGCTGATATGTCACGTGGTTTTTCGAACAATAAACCATTGGTTAACAGTCGATTTCGCTGATAGACTATCACTGTGCCTTTAGGCCCTCTAGTGTAGTGTGAATTTTCTGTGGCACATCCGTTTTACATAATAATCTCTTAGTAGTTTTAATGAAACACGTGTCAAGCAATATTTTCAGTTATCGCCGCCACGCCGATGAAAAGCCTTAAGTTCATAAAAGTTTGCATATTCTGTTGCATTTTTATGAATTTTGACTGTTCGATAAAAAACCAGCCAAAAAAACCCGCTAATCAACAGAAACGAACATAGGAACTCACCTTTAGCAAGCGTGATGAATTTCTCTCGAAGTTTTTATCTAAAAGAAGAGGCTTTTACCCAGCAGTGCGATATAGCAAGGCTGAAACAAACCAGCACTTGTTGAAGGTCAAAACTATCACCAAACAATCTTCCAAAACGGTACACTCGTCACAACTTCTTTGTGTTTTAACTGGCAAGAAGAAGATGCGCGGCGAACACCCCAGCAACACAACTGTCTGTTACTGCTATTTTAACTCGAACGAAACCGCGAGCAAGCCCTGGTAATCATCATATCATTCCGCGCGCGCCGCCCGACCGTGACGGACGTCTGCTCCGTGACTCATCGCTGCTCGCTCGCTCGCTGCTCGTCCCGCTCGCCGTGACGTCACTGTGGTCGCTGACTACACATTTTGATCCGACGCTGCCTTTTTCAAGGCAGCCGAGAGATATCTTGTTTCCGTTTCGGGTACTGTCAAAAACGTGGTGACCCCTTCAGGGTAAATCCACGTTTCTCGTGGTCACTCGGTGGAAACCTTTCGGTGCCAACGAAGCCGAGTGGGTGTTGACCCGACACACCGACCTAGCCCCTTCAGGGCCTAGGTCAAGTCGGAAGGGTATTGGACCCGCGGCCTTGGGGGGCCTCCTAGTCGCGACCAATCACTTAACCCCGCTCTCTTCCAGCTTCGTCGGTCGGTCGCAAGACCCATAGGGACTCGCTGCACAATAAGATTGGCAGCGAGATCACAAGCTTAGGGCACACCCTAGGTACTCACCTCCCTGTCTACACCCGACAGGGAGGGTACACATCCCCGGGAACTCCCACCCGGGGAGTTAGGTTGATAGGAGTTTAGGATTAGGTTCCCCCCCCTGCCCCTAAGGCATATGATTTCCCCTCCCTAAACTTCAAAATGCCTCCCCCTAAGGAGGTGGACGCGATCCTTTGGGATCTCGTCCAAAGACTGATTGAGGACCACCCCAATCAGGAGTTGGTCCGTATCGTCAATTATAGGCTACATAGGCTGGAGAGCCTTAAAAACTCCCAGCCCAGTAGGACTAGCTCACCTCCGCCGCGTGAGTCACTCTCCCCCGTGCCCCCTCAGGGCCCCTCCCCCCCCTCTCCAACTCACGATGACGTCACTGATTTCAGTGACGTACTCGAGAGTGCCCCGCTCACATTAGAGCCTGACTCCCCCACTCCCCCCCCCATGGACTACGAGTCCGGTTCGGATAATAACGACTCGGGTACCTCAGACTCTTCCGCCGAATTTACCCTTGTGGGTAAAGGTAAGCGGAAGAAGAAAAGCTCTGCCGCTCAGGAGTCCGCCCCCAAAGCCAGGAAGACAGTAGTCCCAACTGTCTCCCCTCCCTCCCCCGCTGCCACGACCTCCGCAGCCCCCAAAGCCAGCACCTCCCAGCAGGCGTCTCGTCCCCCCAGCCCGATGGCCACTGCCCCCCCGGCCACCCAGTCCGACCCGGCGCTCGCCAAGAAGTCGAAGCCTCCGCCACCCCTCTTCATTCATGAAGCGGCGAAGTGGACGGAGGTTTCGGGCGCTTGTAACGAGCGCCGAATTCAATTCTCCCACGCCCGTGCTGTGGGAAATGGAATTAAGGTCCAGGTGCCTTCTGCCCAGGACTACAGGGAGTTGCATAAACTCCTTGTAGCGAGGAAGGTACCTTTCCACTCGTTCGCCTTCGAGGAGGAACGCCTAGTCCGCGTGGTAGTGAGGAACGTCCCTCACGCCATATCCCCTGAAGAGATCAGTAATGATCTCAAACGTCAAGAAATCCCAGTCGCTGCGGTCCACCGCATGCACCGCCGTGGTGGAGCACCATATAATATGGTGATCATCGTCTGTAATCCAACAGACGATAAATACCACCCCATCTTCAAAATCTCGAAGATTTGTTTCCTAGAGGGCTTGAAGATGGAAAAGCCCCGTCGTAGCGGTATAGTTGGCCAGTGTCACAACTGCCAACTATACGGCCATTCTCAGCGCAATTGCTTCGGCAAGCCGCGCTGCGTCAAGTGCCTGGGCGACCACGGCACCCCTGACTGTCCCCGTCCTAAGGACCACACACAATGCGCCGACCCGCCCAGCTGTGTGCTGTGCGGGGAGGCTGGGCACCCGGCTAACTACCGTGGTTGTCCCAAGGCCCCCAAATCGTCTGCGCCCAAACTGGCAAAGCGTGCAAACGCTCGCCAGCAGAGGGAAGCCCCCACGACCCAACCCCCAGTGGCCCTATACCCTCAGCGCCCCAGCCCTTGGAACGCGCTGAACCATAGGGCTCACTTCCCGGCGCTCGGACCCGCGCCTACCCAGACCCAGGCCCCTACGGCCCAAAAGCCCTCCCCGGCCATCCCGGCCCTCATGGATGTAGCCATACCTCCATTCCCCCGACCATCGGTCGCCGTCGTCGGAGCAGCCGCCCCTCAGGCAGCCACTCCTCCCCCCCCACCACCAAAGGCTACTTCCAAAGTCCCAACCCACCCTATTCCCGCGAATGCGCCTGAAATGGCCATCCATATCAACATGGCCTTCTACAAGGCCTTCTACTCCCCCAGAGCTGTGGCTATGACCGAAGCTCTGAAGGCCTCTAACATCACTGAGCACGGTGCCGTATACCGTGAATTCAGTGATGTAGTTCACTTCATTAGCCTTTACGAACGTCTCCATGGCTAAGTCCCCCGCAATAACATGTAGGTTTAGGCCGAAGTCCCTCCGGATAGGGTACTTCAACTCCAACAGCCTCTCAGGCCAACGTGATGAGATCGCCAATTTCCTCCGCGACCATCGCATAGATCTGCTTCTGGTACAGGAGACGTTCCTCAAGCCCCATCTTCGGGATCCTAAAATTGCGAACTATCGGTTAGTTCGCAACGACAGGACCCGATGTCATGGGGGAGGAACTCTCATATATTACAAATCGTCCCTATACTGCATCCCCATGGATCCGCCCGCCACCCTAACCGAGCTTGAGGTCTCTGTCTGTCGGCTCGGCATGACAGGCCACCAACCCCTCACGGTCATTTCTGTCTACGACCCTCCCACCACCACTCCCATAGGCCCCTCCCTCAGAAATGACCTCACAACTCTTCTTGGCTTGAGTGACTCCGTCCTTCTGGCGGGGGACCTCAACGCCAAACACCCCTCATGGAATAGCCACACGGCTAATCCCAGAGGCAGAGCTCTGTTCGAGCTCAGCAGTCCCCTCAACTTCGATGTCATCGCTCCGATGCATCCTACTCATTACCCTCACCAACCTAACTGGCGACCCGACGTGCTCGACATCGCTCTCCTCAAGAATGTAAACTTACGTTTGCATTCTGTGGAGGCGGTGGACGAGCTCAACTCGGATCACCGACCGGTTATTCTGGAGCTCACTCCCAGATTCGGTCATCCCGACCCCTCCCAACCTCCTCCCACCAGAGTGATCACTGACTGGCGCAAAGTAAGTGAAAAACTGAAAGTCACCACGTCACATCACCTGGATAAAATCCCAGATCACATAGAGTCAGCTGCCGACACGGCGGCCGCGATCGGCTCGCTCACGGAACATGTACAGTCAGTCCTGGACGAATGTTCAAGGGAGGCTCCGGCGACGGACGACCGTCGCTGGAAACTCCCGGACGATGTGCGTGAAATGTTGACCGAGAAGAATGCGGCCGTCCGTGCCTACAGCTCTTTTCCCTGTGCTAGTAACAAGGCTTTTATGCGTTACTTACAGCGTAAAGTAAGCAATCGCATCAAAGAGTTTCGTGACAAGCAATGGGATCAGATGCTCAGTGATCTCCATCCCAATCACCTCGCATTTTGGGAACTTCAGAGGAAGTTACGCGCCTCCGAGGTTACCACTATGCCCCCCCTCACCCGCCCCGATAACACTCTCGCGTTTAACGACGACGAGAAGGCCGAATGCCTGGCTGACAGCCTAGAGGCCCAGTGTTCCCCAAGCTCGAACCCAGTCGACCCGGCCCACCTCGCCGAGGTGGACGCCGAGGTCGAACGTAGGACCTCCCTCCCTCCCGTCGAGGACCCCGACGACCCTCTCCCTCCCGTCACTCCGGACGAGGTGGAGAAGATCATCGGCCAACTCAGACCCAGGAAAGCCCCTGGGCGCGACGGCATTACCAACAGGGTAGTTCGACTCTTTCCCAAGACTCTGATCGTGTTGATGACCGCCATCTTCAATGGCGCTCTGTCCAACAACATGTTTCCGCAGCAGTGGAAAGAGGCTATCGTGATTGGCATTCCCAAGCCGGGTAAGCCCAAATCCTCCCCGTCCTCCTACCGCCCCATCAGTCTGCTCAGCTCGCTCGGCAAGATCTACGAGAGGCTTATCTATAAGCGTCTCAAGGATTACGTCGAGCGAAAGAGTCTCATCCCCAACGAGCAGTTTGGCTTTAGAGCCACTCACTCGTGCGTCCAACAGGTCTACCGCATCGTTGAGCATATCAACGGCCGCTATCAACGCGGCTTGATGACGGGAGCCCTGTTCTTCGACATAGCGAAAGCCTTCGACAAGGTCTGGCACAACGGTCTGATATACAAGCTATATCAACTCGGGGTGCCAGATCGTCTCGTGCTCATCCTTCGAGACTATTTGTCGAACCGCACCTTTCGATTCCGTATCGAAGGTGCGCTTTCCACCCCCCGCCCCATCCGCGCCGGCGTACCGCAAGGCGGTGTGCTGTCGCCTCTTATTTTCACGCTGTTCACCAGCGATATTCCCCCCGATCCCCAGTCGCAATTAGCGCTCTTTGCCGACGACACGGCCGTTTACTACTCTGGCAAGAGTGGTAAATCCATATCTCATCACCTCCAAAGATCCGCCAACCGCCTAGGCGGTTGGTTTCGGAAGTGGAGGATTGAGGTAAATCCCGAGAAAAGTCAGGCGGTCCTGTTCCGCAGGCCGCGGGCTAGACTCCCCCCGATCCTTCCACCGATCAAGATGTTTGGCAAGCCGATCCCTTGGGAAGAGCGAGCCAAATATCTAGGAGTGATCTTGGACAAAAACCTCAGTTTTATGGAGCACATTAAGGCGGTGCGCTCGCGCGCCGCCTTCGCTCTCGGTAGGCTCCACTCGATGCTGAACCACAACAGCAAATTATCCCTAAAATGCAAGCTGCGTATCTACACCACTTGCATTCGCCCCATCATGACCTATGCGTGTGCTACATTCGCCCACGTAAAGTCATACCGGATCCATAGGTTGCAGTCCCTCCAAAACCGTTTTCTCCGAAAGGCCACGGGTGCCCCGTGGTTCGTTCGGAATGAGCGACTCCATGTCGATCTCAAAATCCCGACCATCAAGCAGTTCATGAAACGCCTCACGAAGCGTTTCATCGAATCTGCTGAGAGGCACCAGAACCCTCTTATCGCATCGGCTACCCGATACGCTCCCTCCCAGATTAGTAAGGTCCGCCGTCCACGGCATACCTTACTAGAACCCGATGACCCAATCACCCTTGTACAAGAGAGCTGTAGGGAAACCAGTACTCTTAAACAAGCACACAAACCGCGACCCGCCGCCTTCCGGCCTCGCCGCCGAGGCCCCGCGCGACGTCCCAGTAATAATAGCAATGTTGTTGTTGCTCCCCGTCTTTTGCCTAACGAGCCAGCCCGCGTCGCTGAGCCATTAGCTTTAAACCCCCTAAATAATGTCATGACCCAGCCTGTCCCTTGCTGCCCTCCCGATAACGATGCCACTGAGCCGAGGCCCGAACCCCACAGGGGGTGCCCCCAGTGAGCAGAGTTGTAGGTTAAGTATTTTTAGTTGCCTTGGCTGGGGGCTTTAGAGTCATTCTGAGGCCACCACAGGCTAGCCCGGTTAAGTAGTAACCACCCGTCTAGAGGTGAACTACGAGTGGTCCAAATCAAAAAAAAAAAAAAAAAAAAAAAAAAAAAGCGAGCAAGCCCTAGTTGTCCAAATTAATCCAGTACATATAAAGCTGAATATTTTCTGTATTGATTGGACGGATACGTAATCTCCGAACGTGGACCATTAATCTATCGGGGGGATCTCCGGAGCGAATCTGTCGATGAGATTAATTCTGTGGAGCAGATTTGGTTTCTGATAACAGAAAGATTATAATTAGATACAGGGATTTTGTGGTGAAATTTAAGTTGGAATATTTGATTTGCTATTTAAAGTCAGGGAATTTATTTGTAAACCAGTTTGGTCAATAATTCGCAGTGAATTAAAACTGCCTAAAAATTGAAACTATCTTACTGTTGCATAGACAAATAGACCTTTTTTTAAGGTGGGGATATCATCAAATGATTCCTTCAGCTCTGGGCGGAGCGGAAGGGAGTATCTGGCTCTTAAACCCATCCGTGTTCCTACTAGTGCCTTTGCGTTCCAGGGGGGCTACTCTCTAACGAAATCCGTAGTTTCGGGCTTAGTTGCGGGTGGGCATTTTCTACTCCGTATCACCTAACCACTGAGAACTAATGATAACACGATTTGACAGTTACTGTGAAATCGTGTTGACATTCATTCTCAGTTCGGGTTCGGGATTAATCGTAAGTCTGTAGGTGATACGGAGTAGAATACGCCCGCCCGCAACTAAGCCCGAAACTACGGATTTCGTTAGAGAGTAGCCCCCCAGGGCCGCGGTGACTCTTTCGAAGAAATTCCGCAACCACAACACAACCTTGGGCTCTAGATAAAGTCTTTCTTCTTATTTTTATTTGATCACATGACATTTCAGGAGCGCTTGTTAATCCCATATAAGGAGGGTATAATTTAAGAGATTTTTACTCATTTAATTTAATTTAGTTTAAGATTTAAATCTTCTGGCCTTGGGCAGTGGTAAGTTTCTAAAAAATACATAATTTTGAGGTCTCCTTATATGCTGCTTATTACTATTAACACTATCGTGAGTCCTAATAGTAGTGAGGTCTAATAGTAGGTTTTTCAGTAAAAGTGACATTCTCTTAACATCTGAATATGTATAAAATTCTTCCTTTATTGATGAGTGACTGACTGACAGATAACGCACAGCCGAAACTACTCGTCGTAGAAAGTTGAAATTTGGCATGTCGGTTCCTTTGGGAGTGTAGGGGTGCACTAAGAGAGGATTTTCCAAAATTCTTGCGGGCAAGGGAAAAAACGGGATATGCGCGCACGAAGTCGCGGCTATAAGCTAGTCTAATTATATACCCAGATGATTCCCTAAACACTTCAGTCACTTAGAAAGATTCACTCCCTACAATAACAAAATAAAAATCTTTTTCTTGTATACCCTAAGTCCTAAATCCACAGAAGTAAAAGCTGTAATGATACATTAGGTGGTATTAAAAGTAAAGAAAATGTTTTATTATGTCTTTGTTTCAAGCTTGCCAAAAACAGACAGTAATTTGTCTGTAATTTAGATTTTATGTTAAAACTTAGCAAATTGCTGTAGTTAAACTTTGAAACATAAAAATGAAATATAATGAATATGCTGCACGAATGCTAATTTTATGTGCGAAGACAACTTTTAAAGAAGTTGTACCTAATTGTAATAATTTTATTCAATTTGACTACAATTTCTTGGCACAATGGGCTAATTCTTTTTGCTATGAGCTAGTAGATAAAGGAAAATAATTTGCTGCGACATCCATTCGTGTCATATAACTATAAAATTGGTTGTCTGTAAAGTCAGTTTACGGACGATAATTTTACGCGATAACGTCATAAGAAAACAATTGAATTCTCAACAAACAAGCCGAACGCTTAGGCCGATCGTGCCTCTCTATCCCTTGTTCAGCGCTCTCGCTTGCACGCTCGGCTCAGGCGGATCGTGACACTTTTTCGTGCGTGCAGCCGGCGTTCATCGATTTATAAGACGTTACCACGTCAAAAAAACACTTATTATAATACTAAAAGCAATTGTAATAATTGTAAGTTTTAGTAGGATAATCTTGAAAGCCTCTATACAATAGTTGCAATACTGTAAAGAGATCAGTAAACATTTTGGTGTACAAAATAGGGTACCTAGATGACTAAGTTAAAAAATATTCGACACGTATTTTTTGCTTAACCTATCAAATCAATAAAACTCAAGAAGATAAAACACATTAAAGATCATAATTCTAATTATTTGTGAATATCAGAAGGCACCCAAACCTCTTAGCAAAATTGTTTAGGCCAGTGACACTATTAGTATATATCATGATTAGTACTTTCCTGGTTTCTAAAACCTGGTGACGTCAGTTCAAGTTACTGGTGGTGTGTTTCTAGACCTAATAAATGCCTCATTTATTTATCTATACTAATATATAAAGCTGAAAAGTTTGTTTGTTTGTTTGCTTGAACGCGCTAATCTCGGGAACTACTGGCCCGATTTGAAAAATTCTTTCAGTGTTAGATAGTCCATTTATTGAGGAAGGCTATAGGATATATATCATAACGCTAAGATCAATAGGAGCGGAGCAGTAATGAAAATTGTGACGCAGACGAAGTTGCGCGGGTCAACTATAGGCCGACCATTTATCCGAGTCCTCGCCTGCGCGGTACAGGGGCGCGGGGGTATGACGACATAGGGGACTGAGACAGGTGCGGGCGGCGGGGGCGCTTAGTATAGTGTATATCTCACTAAGCGCCCCCGCCGCCTGTCTCAGTCTCCTTTGTCGTCATATCCCCGCAACTTCGTCTGCGACACATTTTTCATGAATGCTCCGCTCCTATTGGTCGTAGCGTGATTATAGCCTCCCCAAATAAAATGGGTTAACCAAGACAAAATTTTTTTTTCAATTCGAACATGGAATTTATTTTTTATTTATTTTTGCTGGTATAACCTAGCATATCGCCCCGTACCCGGTTGACGTTGAGTTTCGGAACACCCTGTATATGCTACTGGTTCTAATATATACCAGTATGTATTAGAGATTAGCGCGTTCATCCAGACAAACAAACTCTTCAGCTTTATAATATCATATCACTAGTTGACCCGCGCAACTTTGTCTGCTCTGCTCCTATTGGTCTTAGCGTTATGATATATAGCCTTCCTCAATAAATGGGCTATCTAACACTGAAATAATTTTTCAAATCTAGCCAGTAGTTCTTGAAATTAGCGCGTTCAAGCAAACAAACAAACAAATTCTTTAGCTTTATGTACTAGTATAAATAGCAGTGAGATAGTGGTCAAACGTGTGCCTATCAATAGTAAAAAAAAATTATATAGATGTCCAACAGATTATTATCCTTTTAAGAGCGAACCATGTTGTAGATACCTATAAAATCTAGTAATTTTATGGCAAGACTTATCACTATTTCTAAGCACTAACGTATAATTTATTTTGAGCACGATCGAAGTTTATTGCTAGAACGACACGGGTCCGATACAACGAGGTTTGACGCGCCTTTTTCTGAAGTTCTAGGTCACAATATCGACGATATTTCCTAAAAAAACGTACGCAGTGCGGTATGGAAAGTTAAGCTTATATGAAGACAGCTATAGTTGCGAATTTTCATGTTTTCTTCTACTTAAAATTTAAATATTTATCACGCTCCTGCTGTTACGGGTATGTATTAGTACGTCGACAAAATGGTTTCTATCAGAGGTCCCGAGGCCCCTCTGCTTGTGCAAGGATGGTCACCGAGAGCTCTGCTCATTTTGGTCGCAGCGTGATGTTATTATATCCTATAGCCTTCCTAGATAAATGAGCTATACAACCGCAAATATTGTTTTTCAATTCGAATCAGCAGTTCCTAAGATTAGCGCGTTGAACCAAACAAACAAACTCTTTTACTTTATAATATTAGTATAGATTTTCCGAAGGTACTACGTTTGGCATATATAGAGTTTATTTCTCTATCATCGTGAAAGCCTCACCAAAATCTTCTGGCATGTAAGGTAATCGATGTCGTTCTAGATTCCGAATCTTCTAGTCATGCCCTTGAATTCGATGCCTATATCAGAATAATACAAAAGCTGACAGCTTACTACGATTTGTCATCGAAGCATTGTGTATATCTATTGTGCGGTATTGTTTCGTCTTTGTTCCTTTTCTATAGTTTCGTAGAACCAGTAACAATATACGCGTTTTTTGCGGAAAAGAATAATGAACGATTTTAGGTTATCACGTTGTCCTGTTTTCCAATATCCTATCTATTATCTTATACTTACGAAAATTATAGATATAACCCAGTAACTGATCCGTGCCCACTTTGCTGAGCATCATCTTTCTAATATATATAAAAATCTCGTGTCACGGTGTTTGTTACCGAACTCCTCCGAAACGGCTCGATCGAATTTCGAGATCGAATTTCGAAATTTTGTGTGTATATTCGGTAGGTATGAGAATAGGTGGCAGGGTATTTTTTTTTAGGGTTCCGAACAAGAATCGGAACCCTTATAGGATCACTCGGGTGTCTGTCTGTCTGTCACAGCCTGTTTTCTCCGGATTCACTGGACCGACTCTGTTGAAATTTGGTACACATATGGACTTTTGTGACCCAAACATGGACGTGTTACGTAAATTATTAAATTTTTAGTATGGGCGACAATTTTGGGGGTCAAACAAGAAAAATAAAAATAAAAAGTTTTTTGAACTATATCGTATAACATATCAAATGAAAGGGCTTACTCTGAGGGTTTTAACTGTATTTTTTTAATAATTTTAAAACAAACAGTTTTGAAGTTATTTAAGAAATTAGCCGAGAAATGACCATTCGCCCACTTATCTCCGAATCTACTGAGCCTAAAATTAAAAAAAAAATGGAAATAATAGATCTTTACCTAAAGATTACAGGAAAACTTATAAAAAGTCTGTAGTGTTAAAATAACATGTTAAAAAAATTAAATTGGTTCGGAACCCTTTTCACGCGAGTCCGACTCGCACTTGGCCAGTTTTTTTATTTGTGGTTGTTTTGCTCTTGACTCTAGCCTAGGTCAGAGATGACAAAGTCTACGATGGAGCGAGCTTCTTCTTTCCTTGTCGATTGATCGACCGAATATGTGTTACTTTGAGACCGACCCTAAAAACCCGAAAAAAATATCAGCTATTTCATACATTTTCATAGGCTAACACTTATAAAATGTGAAGAATCCGTCAGGTAAAAATTTCATGAACTTTATAGAAAATGAATTAAAACTGTGTATATTTGTCACCGAAACGGGTAACTTCGGAAACCTATACTGAGCAAAAAAAAAGTTGAAAAAAAAGTTTGTTTGTGTGCATAATAAAGAGTATTTTATTCTATTCTGTGCGTGGCCTGATACGCATATGGCCGAGTTTTTTTTTAAACAGATACTTCCGTGCTGTTACTGTGTTGCCATTTAGCTTACCAACTCATTTGTTAAAAATGAGCGCTTTCCTATAGTTTACCATATGCTATTAGCTCCCAGAATTTTACCTTTATTAGTGACACTTTCGGATGGTGTAATGATACAAGTGGTTTTTTTTTTCAAAATCTACCGATTCGATTCCTGGCTAGAAATACAGATTTTTCAAAAACCCAATGACGCAGTGTTAGTTTTCATCAAAATCGGGCGCGAGACTCCTTTGAGCACTTTTGGCTGTTCCTCATAGTTTCGAATTTGGCAACACTAAAAAAATATCTTGCATAAATATAGCCTTCTTTTTTATATAAAACGTTTCCCCACATTAGGAATTTCTCCTGTATCGTAGGATCTTCATTTCATTGTCAAGCACAGGCAATAACTCACGAGCTTGCCTCGTTATCGACCCACTTCAACAGAATAGGCACGAGACACGAGATGATTTGCTTGAAAGATTAACTGTATCCAATATCTGTGGGCTTGTATACTCGTAAGTGTACCTATACAAGCCCACAGATATTGGAAACAGTGATGCTGCAGGTCACTGCCGCTGCTGCATCACCTTATATTAAGAGGAAATGCTGGCGGAGAGACTTTGTGTGTAAAAAACATAATTCGAGGTTTGGCTCTCGACTGTTTTCTCCTCCAATATTGAAGCGATTTATCTAAGAAGGATCTCCAATAATTATCCCTTGAACCCAATCTTTGTTTCATTTATACTTAAGAGGAAATACTAGCGGAGAGACTGTATGTAAAAAGTCATAATTCGAGGTTTGGCTCTCGACTGTTTTCTCTTCCAATATTGAACCAATTTAAGAGGTATTTCTCAAACTGAATAAAAAGAATATATATAGTGTCCCTATGTTTTCTGTTTATACTTTTTTTTTGTAAAACAGTACTTAAAATGTAGTTTCCGCTACTTAAATACATAAACAACAAAAAAGTTTTCGTTAATGCCTGCCTTTCCAGAAGAACAATAGAGTTGATATGGATCGCTTGACAATTTGATATAATATGGTGGACCTATTAGTACCCACAGCAAACAAACATTGACATTTACTTGTTATTTGGATTAATGAAGACATTAAGATGGTCAGTACACTCTTCACCAAAGTTATATGTGAGGTACAACTTTGTTGTGCAGTATTTACTTTTACGTGTGATAGTTTTAGCTGAACCTCAAGCACTTAAAGTTCCACATTACCTAAATTCTCTTACATCACACGTTACCCTCTTAGTTCTAAACTCAGGTAGACTAGGCTAAGTCTTAAATTGTTGGGTAAGTTGTATATCATCGTGAGTGAATGTCTGTTGTGGAGGGGGAGCCTCCCCTTTCCTCCTCTCACCCCCTAAAAATTGAGATAGCAACCGGACACTGTAAAGTTATTCAAAAGGTACAGTCAGTCAAACATATAAGTGGTAACAATTTAACATTGTCGCAGCAGTAACATTAATTTTCGTAGAGAAAGTGATATGCGGTGGATTGTACCATAATATTTTGTTTTCTAGAATTTATATACGACTGCAAATAAAAGTCAAAACATATGGATGTTTTGGATTCCCTTTTCCATGCAATAAAATGAATGATAGATTCAGCGAGATAAAACATTATTGATCAAGGGACTGAAACATAAATCTAGCGGTCGCATAAGCGTCCAAGCTTAGCAGTAGTGCTTGCGATCTGGTGAAGATATAAATTTAAAAATTCCCCACAAAAAAAAAAAAGTAAAAAATAATTTCTATTGGTCCTTTAAGTTTAATATGTACGATTCTTCGGGCCAAGCACCTCGGGAGTACGTTTCTCTAAAGTTTTATTTTGTCCGGGTTTTTTTAAGTTTTTGATTTAATTTTTATTTGAAGCTTTTTAAATTTAATTTTCATTTCTTTCAATATTCCGCATTCCCTTTCAATGTAGTGTACATTATTCTACTAGTCAAGCCCTTTCATTTGATACCCATATTGAGGGAGTTATGAAAAAATATGTAATCCGCCATTTTATGGCAGCGGCCATCTTGGACCGATTTTCATCAAACATAGCTAAGAATACTCCCGACTAATTCACATTTCCCCCAAAAAAAACAAAGTCGGTTCATTCGTTTGGGAGCTACGATGCCACAGACAGACACACATACACACACACAGACACGTCAAACTTATAACAACCCGTCCTTTTTGCGTCGGGGGCTAAAAACACGATCTGCTGCTAGATAATGACTGCTTTAATACGACTGTAGGGTATAATCCAGGGTTGCGGAATTTGTTCGAAAGAGTCACCGCGGCCTTAGAACGCAAAGGGCATTAGAGGAATACGGATCGGGTTAGTCAGTAAGAGTCTGACACTCTCTTCCGCTCCGTGTTCTATTCCTTGACTGAACCAAATGTTGTTGACGTCTTACATTAGGAATTTGTCAGTTTCCAAAGTCTAGCCATGTACATTTGTGCCGAACCTTTCGGGAAATATAGCCTTAATTTTACGTTATGGTAACTGACAGACAACGCACAGCCGAAACTACTGGTCGCGCAGAGAGCTGAAATTTGGCATGTGGGTTTCTCGGGGAGTGTAGGGGAGCACTAAAATTACCCGATAATCCTACGTGAACGGGAAAAAACGGGACATGCTCATATGAAGTCACGGGTGAAACTTAGTATATTATAGTATAACTAGCTGATCCGGCAAACGTTGTTTTGCAGAAAAAAAATAGCCTAAGACCTATTCTCATACCTACCGAATACACACAAGAGCCGTTTCGGAGGAGTTCGGTAACAAACACCGTGAAACGAGATTTTTATATATTGGATAATAGACTACCCAAAAAAACACAATGTTAAAAGAGACGTAACCAACCATAATGTTATCATAGTAGCAATAATGGCTACGGCCTGTTGCTCGTAGACATGCTACGAAACGCTACGAAAGCTACGCAAATCGTATGAGTTGCTACGCCACTGTGTTTATTTTGCGAAAATGTTGTCATTTGGTTTAGGTATCATGTTCTCAGATTTATACTCAAAGTTATTTTTATTTTCTTTCTATGACCTCCATCTCACATGATGGGAAGTGATGGATGAGGTACGAGTATACGGTACACGGCAGAGCCCAGAAGACGTGCATTATCGTCTGCCTTTATGTAACTTTGATTTAGATAAAAATAGTTACACAAATCTTTTACACAAACTTAATTCTATGAGTGTAATGGTGGTCTTATCGTTGACAGCGATATCTGCTAGACAAGTTTTGGATAGACTGAGAGAACTTCAAATAGTCAGCCACTTTCATTAAACTAATGAAACAAAAATTTAAGTAAATAAATACTTACATTTATAATACAATACATAAACTAAAAAAAAAATTATATAAATATGTAAAAAAAAATACAAAAGTAAAACATTTTAAATATTTTTTCCTTGGTTTAGAATATTATTATTATCTTACTGCTGAGTTGAGCCCTCTCGAATATCTTTCTAGATTCTCTTTATTTACGCCACTACCAACCTGCTTTCGTGGTGCGCGTTCGGGTATCATCTCCGCTTCTTGCGCCAGCCTCGGGGTAAAAATAAATACTTAGTTTAATTTTTCAAATTTTTTCCTCGGCAAATGCATAAGTTTGGCGTCAACCACTTAAAAACATCTAGGGTAGAAGATTTCAAAAGTTTTATTCTTTTTTATAATTTTTTGATGGTCCAAAAACAGACAGCCCCAAGGATTCTCGGTAAAATTGATCGTAAAACGTCGGTTGTACGCAAGTTTAATTTTCTTCAAGCTTATTATAAACAACTTATGCTATAAAATTTTCAGCGCCTGAAATAAACTTGCATTGAAATAAACCGCAATGCGCATGTTACGTTTTCTGGCTCAGGGCTGTATACATCCCAAAAATATTACACAGTACAGTGTACAGTTTACCGAATAAGAAGGTAAAATATATTAAGTTTTTTTTTGTTTAAAAAAAGTTTCAAAACTAAGGCAAACGAAGATTGCATGTCAAGTTGTTAAAAAGAAAGTCACTTAGGCAAAGTGACATTCTATTAGCGATACCGATTTTAAAAAGTTCTAAATACTGTCTGGGATTTACCAATCACGTGATATTTCGTTAACACATAAATATTACAAATGTAATGGAATTCTTTAAAATATTATCGTTGCTTTTAATCGCCAAGCCACCAGAAAAGCTTCGATATGTTCACCAAAAATATGTAAATAATTATTTATATTATCCCGCTTGCCGCCCCTAGATAGTCTATGTCAGTGGGGCGGTAGGTTCAAGGTCTTCTGCCGTCTGCCGGCAATGGGGCGGAACGATATTACAATATGTATCAAGCAATGTGTCTTAGTTTACTTTCTCGTAGCTGCAGTGCCTACCTCTGGGATTACACTGGCAATTTAACTGTACATAAGTATATGGGAATATATTCATAAAAATATCTTTGTTGTGGCCCCTGAACAGTCTCCGTCAGTGGGGCGGAGGGTTCAAGGTCGAGTTACCGTCTGCCGGCAATGGGGCGGAACAATCTCAAAATACCTAGAGATGTATGACTTAGGTTAAGCTTTTTCATAACCCTAATAGCAAGTTTTTAAAGAACCTAGGTTAGTTTTTTTGTTTTAAGTTTTGGCGTCTTAGTCTTACATAAATTATTATTGGTCTTATCTTTTCATTTGATGAATGAGAAATAACAATAAAATATTTTTGTATGTAGATCGTTGACAATAATCATCAACAGATACTTGTGACATAGAGTGAATATCTGTCTTTTTAATTGTATTTTCTAGTTTATATATATTACTAGCTAACTCGGCTAAAGTTGTTGTGCCATACAAAAAAAATACCCTGCCACCTATTCTCATACCTACCGAATATACACATAAAATTTCATGAAAATCGGTCGAGCTGTTTCTGAGGAGTTCGGTAACAAACACAGTGACACAAGATTTTTATATATTAGAATTTTATTTTGTTGTTATTGTTAAGGTAACGGTTCTTTTGTATTTATCTATCTAACTACATATTTATTTATTAATCGAAAACATACACAAGCGACATAGGAACAGTTGAACGCTACGGCTTCACCAGCTTATTCCCAAAATATACCTTACTCGGTCATTACGTGAAAGTATCTTAGTTATCGCAAAGGTGTATTCTTCTTTCTATATTGATTCAGGAAGTACTGGTCCGATTTGAAAAATTCTTTCAGTGTTAGATAGCCCATTTATCGAGGAAGGCTATAGGCTATATATCATCACGCCAAGACCAATAGGAGCGGAGCAGACGAATTTGCGCGGGTCAACTAGTTATTTTATAAAAAACATGTTTGTTTTTTACCTATACCTACTGTTATATTCTACTAAACCATTAACCTAGATGGGCTGAGGTTTTCATTTCAAGGTTGTTGTCGGGCGGGACCAAATACATAATACAGAAACAGTTATGACGCGTTTTAGGTATGCACAAGACTCCACAAAAGTGAATGAATTTTAAGTAGAAGATTTTTATTTGGGTAGCAATTCTTTCTACGACGATCAATACAAAGAAAAACATGTTTAATTCTGCACAGAAGTGTGAAGTATTACTGAGTAATACACTTCCGCCGTATAGTCTGTGTTTAGCTATAACCTCGTGAATTTTTAGTCAAGAGTAACTTTCAAGCAAGCGCCACAAAGAGATCTCGGCATAGAAGAAGGGGTCCGCTAGGGCCAGTGCCTGCCAGTGTTGCGGAATTTATTCGAAAGAGTCACCGCGGCCCTGGAACGCAAAGGGCGCTAGGAGTAACATGGATGGGTTTTAGTCAGTAAGAGTCTGACACTCCCTTCTGCTTCGCCCAGAGCGGGAGGAGTCTTTTGATGATTTCCCATCGATAGAAAAGGCAAGCGTGCTCCATCGTCGATCACATCATCGCTTATCATCAGTTGAAATGGTGCTTAAACGTGAGCCCAAACTAAAACGTAAAATATTTATAAATATAAAATGCAACGTTGACAACTATTCACCAGCAGAACAGTATTCGAAATTAATTTTTAACCCCCAACGCAAAAACGACGGGAAGTTATAAGTTTGACGTGTGTGTGTGTGTAGGTGTGTGTGTGTGTGTTTGTGTGTGTGTGTCTGTCTGTGGCATCGTAGCTCCCGAACGGATGAATCGATTTTGATTTTGATTCTTTTGTTTGAAAGGTAAATTAGTCGGGATTGTTCTTAGCTATGTTTGATCAAAATCGGTCCAAGATGGCCGCCACCACAAAATGCCAGATGACATTTTTTTTCACAACTGCCTCAATATGGGTATCAAACGAAAGGGCTTGACTAGTAAAATACTATACACTATGACAAATTTCAAACCAAGATTGCCGCCACCACAAAATGGCGAATTGCATATTTTTTTTCACAAATCCGTCAATAAGGGTATCAAATGAAAGGGCTTGACTAGTAGAATAATGTACACTATATTGAAAGGGAATGATGAATATAAACTAACGAAATGAAAATAAGATAAGTTGAAAAAGCATGAAATTAAAATTAAATAAAAAATTTAAAAACCCCCGACAAAGAACATATAAAAAGTTAAAAGTAGTTTCTATTGATCCTTTTTGTTTAATATAGGTACGATTCTTTGGGCCAAGCGTCATCGCGTTGGGAGACCGCTAATAATACTTATACTTAGTGCATAAAAAAGATTTGCGGTCTCCTGAGGCGAAATTTTTAATTTAATTTTCATTATTTTCAAAAACAAAATCATCATCAGCCTAGCCTTTTCCCAACTAGATTGGGGTCGACTCCCAGTCAAACCGGATTCAGCTGAATACTAGTATATTTTCAAGAAGAAAATAAAGTCTAGAAATTAATTAATACGGGTTATTTTATTGCCTTGTTATACATGCACAAATTACAACAGAAATGGTAGTAATTCCGTGTAGTTTATGTTATTAGGGGCGGTCAAAACAGCTCCTTTGTTGTGCGGCTTTGGGCGGTTTTGGGCGGCGTAGGGCGGGCGGGACGAGTTGTCATAACATTAAATTACAAGAACATTACATAATACAGCTTGATTTTTTTGTAATATTAATATGGTATTTAAAGCGTAATGTCCTGTGGCTTTATCGTTTGTTTTGTTATTTTGTAACTTCGAAATCACTGCTACGGTATGGGTACAAGTTGTACGCAGATTTTAATAACGTTAAGCGGACAATCCGCTTTAATTTTGAGTAAACTGAAATAAGACTTCGGTCAGGCTAAAATACATCTTCTTACTAATAAGCACTATGCACCTTGTGCCACGTTGTGTAGGTTTTAACCTAAAGAATGGTTGGTAAAGATTAATCATTAGTAATAGACTACGTACAGTCATTGATATATCGTACAGTACTGTCTTTCCTTTTCTCTTTAAAATCCATCCAAAGGTTGGCTTGAAAACATCGTTTTTAGGGTTCGGTATCCAAAGGGTAACCAACGGAACCCTATTACTAAGCCTTCGCTGTCCGTCCGTCCGTCCGTCCGTCTGTCTGTCTATCAGCAGGTTTGCCATAATCGCCACGCTTGGCGGGTTGGCAATCGCAGTGTATGCTTCTAAAATTATTCGCTGGTAAAAACTCTCTTTTCATAGAGCAGACAATAAATATAAAATTATTCCGTTACTGACTGATTGAGTGATTGAGAGACTGAGTGACTGACAGACAACGCACAGCCGAAACTACTGGTCGTAACTAAAATTTGGCATGTAGGTTTCTTGGGGAGTGTAGAAGAGCACTAAGAGAGGATTTCCCAAAATTCCTACGGGAACGGGAAAAAACGGGATATGTACGGGAACGGGAAGTCGCGGGCAAAACTTAGTTATTATTATTAATATTACATTGACAAGGTTTTCAACCAAGTGTTACTATGCCTTAAGGTCATGTAAAATATGATAGCTTAAATAGGACAGGTTATTAGAACATCGCTTACGGCCATTTTTTATTAAACGATAAATAACGTGCTGGCGTCCTACTTACCTGAAAAATATGAGTTTTTATAAATTAACGTATTACGTAAGGTAGCCTTCAGGGCAGAATTTGCGTAAAATTAATACTCGTAGAGAAAAAATATGGTTTCGCCTTCGTTTGGCATTAAAGTTAATGAATAGATGTTTTCATTATAAACGTTAATTTCGCTACTAATTTTAAGAACAGATTCAGATAACTAGCTTTTGTCTGCGACTTCGTACGCGCAGTTCCCGTTCTTTTCCCGTATAGCCTATACCTACCCTTCTTCGTGAATGTGGCTGTCATGTTCAATAATAATTTTCCAAATCTAACTGGCAGTTCCTGAGATTAGCGCGATCAATCAACCAAACAAACAAACAATCAAACAAATAGAAGTATAGATTTATATGATTGAGACTACTTTCATTGTGCGTTCAGATAAGGGGGGCTACTCTCTAAGTCCGCAGTTTCGGGCTTAGTTGCATTCTACTCCGTATCACCTAACCACTAAGAATTAATGACAACAAGATTTGAAATTTACTATCAAATCGTGTTGTCATCGGTTTCGGGACTAATCGTAAGTCCGTAGGTGATACGGAGTACAATACGTCTGCAACTAAGCCCGAAACTACGGACTTCAGGCTTATAGAGTAGCCCCTAAGGAGTGGAATTTCCTTAGGCAAGCGTTGTCCATCATCGACCACATCATCGCTTTCCATCAGGACTCAGGAGAGATTGCGATCGAATACGAGCCTACCTTAAGGAACAAAAAAACCGCTGTGAAACGGTCGAGGCAGTGCCGGACTCTTACCGGCTAAAACCCACTCCTGCCATACTAGTTGTCCTCCGACTAAATCAGAGCCATTTCTGAAGCGATTTTTGTTTGAAATGGTCAGTAAACTTAATTTCATAATCATAGACCCCTTTATTTTGCATTAAAAAATATATATATTTCAGTCCATCATTAAAATACTTTTGATAAAGCTCGTATTTGAAGTTGTTCGAGTAATGTGGATGGGTTTTAGTCAGTAAGAGTCTGACACTCCCTTCTGCTTCGCCCAGAGCGGGAGGAGTCTTTTGATGATTTCCCATCGATAGAAAAGGCAAGCGTGCTCCATCGTCGATCACATCATCGCTTATCATCAGTTGAAATGGTGCTTAAACGTGAGCCCAAACTAAAACGTAAAATATTTATAAATATAAAATGCAACGTTGACAACTATTCACCAGCAGAACAGTATTCGAAATTAATTTTTAACCCCCAACGCAAAAACGACGGGAAGTTATAAGTTTGACGTGTGTGTGTGTGTAGGTGTGTGTGTGTGTGTTTGTGTGTGTGTGTCTGTCTGTGGCATCGTAGCTCCCGAACGGATGAATCGATTTTGATTTTGATTCTTTTGTTTGAAAGGTAAATTAGTCGGGATTGTTCTTAGCTATGTTTGATCAAAATCGGTCCAAGATGGCCGCCACCACAAAATGCCAGATGACATTTTTTTTCACAACTGCCTCAATATGGGTATCAAACGAAAGGGCTTGACTAGTAAAATACTATACACTATGACAAATTTCAAACCAAGATTGCCGCCACCACAAAATGGCGAATTGCATATTTTTTTTCACAAATCCGTCAATAAGGGTATCAAATGAAAGGGCTTGACTAGTAGAATAATGTACACTATATTGAAAGGGAATGATGAATATAAACTAACGAAATGAAAATAAGATAAGTTGAAAAAGCATGAAATTAAAATTAAATAAAAAATTTAAAAACCCCCGACAAAGAACATATAAAAAGTTAAAAGTAGTTTCTATTGATCCTTTTTGTTTAATATAGGTACGATTCTTTGGGCCAAGCGTCATCGCGTTGGGAGACCGCTAATAATACTTATACTTAGTGCATAAAAAAGATTTGCGGTCTCCTGAGGCGAAATTTTTAATTTAATTTTCATTATTTTCAAAAACAAAATCATCATCAGCCTAGCCTTTTCCCAACTAGATTGGGGTCGACTCCCAGTCAAACCGGATTCAGCTGAATACTAGTATATTTTCAAGAAGAAAATAAAGTCTAGAAATTAATTAATACGGGTTATTTTATTGCCTTGTTATACATGCACAAATTACAACAGAAATGGTAGTAATTCCGTGTAGTTTATGTTATTAGGGGCGGTCAAAACAGCTCCTTTGTTGTGCGGCTTTGGGCGGTTTTGGGCGGCGTAGGGCGGGCGGGACGAGTTGTCATAACATTAAATTACAAGAACATTACATAATACAGCTTGATTTTTTTGTAATATTAATATGGTATTTAAAGCGTAATGTCCTGTGGCTTTATCGTTTGTTTTGTTATTTTGTAACTTCGAAATCACTGCTACGGTATGGGTACAAGTTGTACGCAGATTTTAATAACGTTAAGCGGACAATCCGCTTTAATTTTGAGTAAACTGAAATAAGACTTCGGTCAGGCTAAAATACATCTTCTTACTAATAAGCACTATGCACCTTGTGCCACGTTGTGTAGGTTTTAACCTAAAGAATGGTTGGTAAAGATTAATCATTAGTAATAGACTACGTACAGTCATTGATATATCGTACAGTACTGTCTTTCCTTTTCTCTTTAAAATCCATCCAAAGGTTGGCTTGAAAACATCGTTTTTAGGGTTCGGTATCCAAAGGGTAACCAACGGAACCCTATTACTAAGCCTTCGCTGTCCGTCCGTCCGTCCGTCCGTCTGTCTGTCTATCAGCAGGTTTGCCATAATCGCCACGCTTGGCGGGTTGGCAATCGCAGTGTATGCTTCTAAAATTATTCGCTGGTAAAAACTCTCTTTTCATAGAGCAGACAATAAATATAAAATTATTCCGTTACTGACTGATTGAGTGATTGAGAGACTGAGTGACTGACAGACAACGCACAGCCGAAACTACTGGTCGTAACTAAAATTTGGCATGTAGGTTTCTTGGGGAGTGTAGAAGAGCACTAAGAGAGGATTTCCCAAAATTCCTACGGGAACGGGAAAAAACGGGATATGTACGGGAACGGGAAGTCGCGGGCAAAACTTAGTTATTATTATTAATATTACATTGACAAGGTTTTCAACCAAGTGTTACTATGCCTTAAGGTCATGTAAAATATGATAGCTTAAATAGGACAGGTTATTAGAACATCGCTTACGGCCATTTTTTATTAAACGATAAATAACGTGCTGGCGTCCTACTTACCTGAAAAATATGAGTTTTTATAAATTAACGTATTACGTAAGGTAGCCTTCAGGGCAGAATTTGCGTAAAATTAATACTCGTAGAGAAAAAATATGGTTTCGCCTTCGTTTGGCATTAAAGTTAATGAATAGATGTTTTCATTATAAACGTTAATTTCGCTACTAATTTTAAGAACAGATTCAGATAACTAGCTTTTGTCTGCGACTTCGTACGCGCAGTTCCCGTTCTTTTCCCGTATAGCCTATACCTACCCTTCTTCGTGAATGTGGCTGTCATGTTCAATAATAATTTTCCAAATCTAACTGGCAGTTCCTGAGATTAGCGCGATCAATCAACCAAACAAACAAACAATCAAACAAATAGAAGTATAGATTTATATGATTGAGACTACTTTCATTGTGCGTTCAGATAAGGGGGGCTACTCTCTAAGTCCGCAGTTTCGGGCTTAGTTGCATTCTACTCCGTATCACCTAACCACTAAGAATTAATGACAACAAGATTTGAAATTTACTATCAAATCGTGTTGTCATCGGTTTCGGGACTAATCGTAAGTCCGTAGGTGATACGGAGTACAATACGTCTGCAACTAAGCCCGAAACTACGGACTTCAGGCTTATAGAGTAGCCCCTAAGGAGTGGAATTTCCTTAGGCAAGCGTTGTCCATCATCGACCACATCATCGCTTTCCATCAGGACTCAGGAGAGATTGCGATCGAATACGAGCCTACCTTAAGGAACAAAAAAACCGCTGTGAAACGGTCGAGGCAGTGCCGGACTCTTACCGGCTAAAACCCACTCCTGCCATACTAGTTGTCCTCCGACTAAATCAGAGCCATTTCTGAAGCGATTTTTGTTTGAAATGGTCAGTAAACTTAATTTCATAATCATAGACCCCTTTATTTTGCATTAAAAAATATATATATTTCAGTCCATCATTAAAATACTTTTGATAAAGCTCGTATTTGAAGTTGTTCGAGTAATGTACGTTTTATGAATATTTAACATTAGCACGGGAGAAATTCTTTGAATTTTATAATATAATGTCGTCGACTGTATCTAAGCCTTAAAAACCGGCCAAGTCCGAGTCGGATTCACGCACGAAGAGTTCCGTACCATAAATCGAAAAAACAAATGATGTTTTATGTATGGAAGCTCTCTTTAATTTTAACAAAATTGTTGTTATAGCGGCAATAGAAATACACAATCTGTGAATTTCTATTGCCGCTACCTATTACGGTTTTTGAGATACAGCCCGCTGACAGACGGACGGACGAACAGCGGAGGCTTATTAATAGGGTTCCTTTGGATGCCTTTCGGGTACGGAACCCTAAAAAGTAATAATATTGTGGTAAAATAGTGAAATAACGACAGTCTTGTTACCCGTATGAGCGGCAGCGGGTTAATGTCTTTATTTTTTAGCCAGATTACTATGGCCTTGTGTGTAATAGAACGTTTTATATACCTCATGACTGCTCGTTAAATTTTATGATGAAAAGTTTACTTGCTGAGTAAAGTAATAACATTACTTTTGTTGAACTCCGGCTCCTGAATTACAGGTTCTGTAAAATCTGTAACCTAGCTCTGGAGTCAAACATTTTTGGGACCCAGTTTATCCCAGAAATTAAACTTCATATTATATTTTCCCCATCTAGCAAATAAACTGTTGTTAACCTTATCCTTACTTAATATTATAAATGTGAAAGTAACTCTGTCTGTCTGTCTGTCGCGCTTTCACGCCAATACTACTGAACCGATTAAAGCGAAATTTACAGAGATAGTCTAGAGCCTGAAAAAGGACATAGGCTACTTTTTATCCCGGGAGTATGTTCCCTAGGTACCACGCGGGCGAAGCCTCTGGCAGAAGCTAGTCAATATATAAAACTCTTCCGTTATTAAGTGATTGACTGACTGAGTGACTGACAGACGACGCACAGTCGAAACTACTGGTCATAGAAAGCTGAAATTTGGCATGAAGCTGTCCTTGGGAAGTGTTAGTATTTCCCGAAATTTAAACGAGAACGGAAAAAACCCGATATATTACGCGCGCACGAAGTCGCGAGCAAAAGTTAGTTAGATATAAAAAAGTATGTACGATTTTAGTTCAAAGGAAAAAGCCTACGTAGCCTAAAATCAAGGCTACGTAAGCTTTTTTCTTTCTTATAAAATGAGCATGGAAAACTAGAAATATCGTAAGAACTCTTGAAAATAAAATCCAAGATAGCACCAACAAAAAAGTTGCAATTAATTCGTCATGGGTGGCTTTTTCTTGGTTATGGGAACCCTATGCTATGCATATGGCCCGACACACACTGCATCATTATCATCAAAATCATCATCATCCACAACCCGATTTCGCCCACTGCTAGGCCGCCACTTCTTGAGCCAATCCTCACGTTCCTGTGCTAGCCTCGTCCAGGTTCTACTTGCGATGGCAACAATGTCATCCGTCCATCTCGCCGCCGGCCGACCAGCACTTCTTCTCCCAGTCCTCGGACGCCACTCGGTCACAGCTTACTCCACCTATCATCACCGCGCCTTGCCAGGTGTCCTGCCCAGCTACATTTTAGTTCCGCAAATCGTTTTTTGATGTCAAAACCTTTGTAAGTCTTCGGATCTTAACTCGATCTACATGACACGTTTACACGCTTGCCATGGCTTGCCAAACGTCCACCAAACACAAGCGTGTGAACGGGGTGTTTGACTTGACTTGCGTGAGCTTTTCGCCGATCAGGGCCCCAAGTCTGACACTGCATTGAAAGAAATGGCATAGAATCTTGTCAAAAATAACCACTATGAAATCAATGATAAGTACACCATTCTGACACTATTGTAATAGCAAACTTGGGGCCCTGGACTAGGGTCGATTTTGAACACAGATCAAAGGAACACTAACGCACTCGCAAGCGTGTAAATGGCATACATAATAGCGTTTGTAAAGGCTTGGAGCTTGTGGACGTGTGGGAAGCCTCGGCAAGCGTGTAAACGTGCCATTAGACGTATGCCAAGCATGCACTTGGCCAGCTTTTTTTTCTCAATAGGCACCTTGCATGCCAGTTAACTACCTACTTTCATTTAATTTTGACCTTCCCTAGGTATTCTGTATACAGCTTTACCAAAACAAAAATAGAACAGTTTTACCAAACTCTAAAGTCTCTTTAAGGAAAATCGTCTAAGAAGCAACAGGCGTACAACTTTTGCCTCATTTATTTAGTCGTAAATTTTATTTTATAGCTAAAACATTTTGACCATTAGATAGCAGTCAGCAACACGCCTATTTAATGTGTTTCTTGTATAATTATGTTGATTCAGTTAGTTTGACAACGGAAATTAAGTGTCTTGTCTTTATTTTATGGAAAATAAGTCGTTAAAGTAAGATAGAACAACACGAATAGGTAAAGTATTTAGGGATGTCACTCTTTCGACACTGTCTCAACTTTACGTTGACTTTTTTATTTGTCTTTGACAAAGGTAAAAATCGAGAAAGGTTTTATAACTTCACGCTACGACCAATACGAGCGGAGCATGTGACGCAGACGACGCTGTGCGGGTGAGCTAGTATTGAAATAAAATTATTCTTTATCGTGTGCTCATATTTATCGACTGCAATTTTCAGGTAAACGACCTTTCGCTTCGCCATTATTATAGATTACGGTAACTCATTTCCGACAATTCTGTTTTTATGTGCATGGCAATACAAAATGATATGCAAATTATTAGTTGCTGCGCCAGTAAATTATGTGCAGCTGCCACATGCTATTTCATTTGTTATTTTTATGCTTAAAATGGACTGTGCAAGCTATTTAAAGATATGTTACGGCTCTGAAATCGTAATAAGTAATGTTTAGTATGGTAGTTTTAGTAGTAGTTAAGTATGATAAAGTTTCGCGTTCATATTTATTTCCATAACATGTTTGACGTCGAGGTTTGGCAGAAAATTTTGGTGGAAAACCTTTGTGCTAACGAGTTATTACGGTTTTGATACCCACAGAACAAAATAATAAGGGGTGATCCATTGGCGAGCCGGTGGTTTATTATACCGCGGTCTTAACTCGCTTCGCTAGCGAGCCGGCGAGCCATAGGTATAGGCCGCCAATGGATCGCCTACAAAACCGCGGTTGTAAAATCAAATCAAATCAAATCGTATATTTCAAATAAACCTTTTACAGGCACTTTTGAATTGTCAAGGTCGGTCAGTCCAAAAAGATGAAGCTATTTGCACGTTCCAGAACGTAGATCTCTATGGAGAAGAACGTGCAAGAAATTCCACGGACACTCTTTTAAAAAAAAACTGGCCAAGTGCGAGTCGGACTCGCGTGCAAAGGGTTCCGAACGAATTTAATTTTTTTAACATGTTATTTTAACACTACAGACTTCTAATAGGTTTTCCTGTAATCTTTAGGTAAAGATCTATTATCTCCATTTTTTTCCAAATTTTAGGCTCAGTAGTTCCGGAGTTAAGGGGGGGGAATGGTCATTTTTCGTCTAATTTCTTGAATAACTTCTAAATCATTTATTTTAAAATTATGAAAAAAAATATAATTTAAACCCTCACAGTAAGCCCTTTCATTTGATATGTCACACGATATTGATCAAAAATCTTTTTTTTTAAATTTTCTAGTTTGACCCCCAAAAGTGACCCCCATACTAAAAATTTAATAATTTACGTAACGCTTCCGTGTTTGGGTCATAGAAGTCCATATGTGTACTAAATTTCAACAGAATCGGTCCAGTGGATCCGGAGAAAACTGGCTGTGACAGACGGACAGACAGACAGACAGACAGACACCCGAGTGATCCTATAAGGGTTCCTTTTTTTTCGGAACCCTAATAATAAATTGTTACAAATTTTTGTTTACATCAAGTTGAAATTATACAAACATGTGAGAACGATGTAAAATACGAGCAGGATAAAAGCGTCCGGGAAAAAAGGAACAATTCAAAGAAATATTTAAAATAAACCATGGCAACTGAGAAATGACCAGTCCCAACTGACAGCGCCCGTTCACGAACATGACGCATGCGCTAGCACCATTCGGCTCAACCATTTTGAAGGGAGCCAAATGATCCAACGCATACGCCACCATCAGCCAGACTTTTGTGTGAGCTTGACACTCCCAACCGCAAGTGTACATTCCTAAATCCTTAGACCGCGGTATAATAAACCGCTGCTCGCCAATGGATCACCCCATATACAGTCTGTCTTAAATCAAAAGCAGTGATTTTCATTAAATCCAAGTTGCTGCACCTGAGTAATATCTCAGCAATGAGAAATCTATCAATCAGCAATGAGAAATCTCTACAAACTAAAATAAATAAACTTCAGTTTCAGGCTGCAACTCGTATGTTCCAGTTAATTACAAAAAGCGGTATCGCATTTGTAGATTCGTATTGCATAAATCCATAAACTAAAAAAAAACAAAATTCTTTTACCACTATGTCAAAATATTTTCATTGGTTATCATTATCAGGTAGCACCCTACTACCGGGAAAGCGATGATTTTTTTCGTCAGTCTAGTTGTTCCGGGTAATCTCCGAAACGAATGGACTGATTTTGACAGAATTTTCTCTGGCAGATAGGTGATGTTGTAAGGAGTACAACTACTCCTATTTTATAGAAGAACTAGCTTCGCCCACGACTTTGTACGCGCATATCCCGGTTTTTTCCCGTTCCCGTGGGAATTTCGGGAAATCCTCTTAGTCCTCCCCCTACACTCCCCAAGGAACCTACATGCCAAATGTCAGTTTCCTACGACTAGTAGTTTCGGCTGTGCGTCGTCTGTCAGTCACTCAATCAGCCAGTAACGGAAGAATTTTATATATATTGATGATTAGGGTGCGGTGCAAAAAATAAAAACCCTTGAAATTGTTCATAGACGAGTCGAAGTTGCGGGCTAGTTGGTTAAAATAATAGTCTAGCTCGTCTTTTTTTTGCGAATGGGTTACCATCAAATGATTCCTCCCGCTCTGGGCGGAATAGAAGGGAGTGTCAGACTCTTACTGTCTAAAATCCATCCGTGTTCCTTCTAATACCCTTTGCGTTCCAGGGCTGCGGTGACTCTTTCGAACAAATTCTGCAACCCTGGCAAGTCTAGCTCGTCCTACCACCATCTTTTGCGTAGTCAAGGCTCCATACTGGTTCTTTCTATTAACTTCAAACATTGTCTTCTTTCCAGACACATCAACAGTCCATTACTGTGACAGAGAGGTGCAGGTGGCAGAAGTGGGTGAAGACAGTGAGGGGTACATCCGTACCCCAGGGTACCCCCACTACTACATCGGTGACGAATGCGGCTGGCGATTGAGGGTTAACCCTGAGCAAAGGGTTAGGATCACGCTCATGGATGTGAGTTTAAGAGGTAAGAGGAAATGTATAATAATTTGTTTGAAATGAAATTAGAAATGTGCAGTCGAGAAGTAAAAAAAATCAAAGCTTCCAATCTGCTCCATTTCAAGCAGGAGACAGAAAACGTGAATGACAAAGGCAATACGTTTTATGTTAACAATACGACAGCATTCATTGCGCTATTTAGACCGGGGTCGATATTTTTTGGTAAATCGAACACCGATTATAAATCGTTTTTTTAACCTTAAAAACTCACCCCCATCCACTTCGCGACCTCAGATCACCTGTAAATTATTTTTTTCTTTCATTTTTGTTATATTCTCTTCCTATTCCAATGGGTTTCATCCTACTATTTTTTTGCACTATTTACCATTTTCAAAGGCTTCAGCCCTGGTCTAATTTACGTTGCTAAGCTTACGAAGTTGACAGAGGAAAAAGGAGGTTGTTAAGGAATCTATTTCCATCAACATCCTTAGAATGAAGAAGAAGTGCAAATAACGTTTGCATGGCAAAGTAATGTCGCATTCTGGATGTAAACTTAGAGACGCTTTCTCATTATTTTTAACTACTACTGCACCTCTTAGGTCCGAGCCGAGTTGTGATAACCGGCGCGAGTCGTGAGCACACTCTCCATTCATTGGTCGGTTCGACGACGACTGCTCTGGCGCTTCACGTTATTGGTTCGTCACCGTCGAACGCTCACCGTGCATTGGTGAGATCACCCTTTTTTTAACGAAAGGAAATCATCAAATGACTCCTCCCGCTCTGGGCGAAGCAGAAAGGAGCGTCAGACTCTTACTGACTAAAACCCATCCGTGTTCCTCCTAGTGCTCTTTGCGTTCCAGGGCCGCGGTGACCCCTTCGAACAAATTCCGCAACCCTGGCAGGGCGAGATCATGCTGCGGCATACATCTGTGCTCACGACTCGTGCCGGCTACTATACTTGCTAACTCGGGGCCATTATGTATGAAATTAACCTTGTGTCAGCAACTAAATCGGTGTTAACAGATGACAAGCGTTTGCGCAAGTGAGCTTTAGCATCCACAATTAATGTAAATATGCAGCTTCATTTTCCCGAAGTCCACAACCAAATTCTTCAAAAATGTTATAGTTATAAAAAAAACTGGCCAAGTGCGAGTCGGACTCGCGTGCAAAGGGTCCGAACGAATTTTTTTTAACATGTTTTTTTACACTATAGACTTCTTATAGATTTTCCTGTAATCTATTATCTCCATTTTTTTCAAAATTTTAGGCTCAGTGATTTCGGAGATAAGGGTGGAGTGGTAATTTTTCGCTTAATTTCTTAAATAACTTCGAAACCGTTTATTTTAAAACTATGAAAGAAATATAATTAAAACCCTCACAGTAAGCCCTTTCATTTGATATGTCACACGATATTTTTCAAAAAACTTTTTTTTAATTTTCTAGTTTGACCCCCAAAAGTGACCCCCATAGTAAAAATTTAATGCTTAACGTAACACGTCAGTGTTTGGGTCACAAAGTCCATATGTGTACCAAATTTCAACAGAATCGGTCCAGTGGATCCGGAGAAAACTGGCTGTGGCAGACGGACAGACAGACAGACAGACAGACTGACAGGCAGACAGACGCTCGAGTGATCTTATAAGGGTTCCGTTTTTTGTTCGGAAACCTAATTATCTTTTAGGGTTCCGTACCTAAAGGGTAACCAAGGAAACCTTGTTACTAAGCCTCCACTGTCCGTCCGTCTGTCTGTCAGCGGGCTGTGCCTCAAAAACCGTATTAGGCAGACAGTTGAAATTTTCAGAGAGTGTGTGTTTCTATTGCCGCTTTAACAAAATATAAACTAAATTAAAAGTGCAAGGTAAAAAACGTAAGGTAAGGTATGATAAATAAAGTGAAAGGGCTCCAATACAAGAACCGTGTTTTTTTCGGTTTACGGTACGGAACCCGCTGTGAGAGTCTGATTCGCACTTGGTCGGTTTTTCCGAGTCACCAAGTCTCGCTGGCGATTTAGTTTCAAACTTGTTATGACTTTAACTCTGACAGTAACAATTCAATGTAACTGGCAGTTATAATTTGATACTGCATATTGCATGGACGCGGGAGATATTAAATTAGGAGACGCTTTGAAATGGAAACGCTACTCTCACAAGTATTTTTCTATAGTGTCTGGATAAAAATATGTGGGATTTTTTTGTATTTTGTTTGTTCCTAAAAATCTATACTAATTTTATAAAGTGGAAAGATTTTTTTTACCAACAGAAAGCTAAATTATCAGGAAGTAAGTACCACAGGCTATAATTTATTTTCGAAAAAAAAAAACAGAGATTCCTACGAAAATTGCAATACTTAACCGGCGCGAACGAAGTCGCGGTCGAATTGGTAGTGTTTATTATTTTTACAAGCTTTGTATTAACTTGCTTTCGTAATGTGTACAGTCGGATTTTAGTAATCCATATTTCAAGCACTTCCTGACATCCGATTAAGCCATAACTTAGCATACCTACATAAGTAACTTTTAGAAGCACCATTCTTGTAGGTCAATACTGGTGCTATTTAAAAGTGAAGAATATTAGCTTGCTTAATTTGGTATACAAACGTACCCCGATTTTTTTTAAGGATGAAGAAATTTATAATTTTATTTTTCCTTCTCCACAGGCATAGAACCCTTCAAAGACAGCTGTATAGACTACGTTTCAGTTCAAGATCAGAATGGAGACGCTCTCCTGTCTTCCTGTGAGCAAGTGGAACTTCCCTTGAGGCTGACCTCCGTTACCAATGTTGTAAATGTCTCGGTGGTAGCCAGGTCAAAGGGAGCTTACCCAAAGAGGGGGGTGCTGCTGCATTATAAAAGTAAGTCGTAATTTCATAATTAATTTATCGTGCAAAATTTTCAGAAAGTGTAAAATGGTCGGCTTGCTTAGTCACTTTTCGACTTTTTTGTGGGTCAACCATGTAAATTATATCGTTGCTATATGTTTAGGTATTCTTTTTGAGACACCCTGCGCCATCTAACCCTACTTTTTCCTGCTAACTGTGAAATATACAACAGCGCCATCTAACGAAACTTTCTCTCACCAACAGGTATAGGTTGTGTTACTCTACCAGCGCCATCTAACGGCTACCTTGTGTACCGCAACGAGGACGTAGCTCACTACATGTGCAACGTGAATTTTGTTTTCGTGGATACGCAACAGAAGGCGCGCTTCATTTGGTGCTATGATGACAATAGGTGGAATGACACCGTGCCTTTGTGTGTCGGTAAGTTTTTGTATTAATCATCGTTGTTTTATTTTTGGACGGGAAGTTTAGTACATTGGATTTCTCGGAACTGAAGTCAATGAAATTACTTTATATGGAATAGAGCACATTGGATCTCAACCATGGATCATCATGAGGGTCTGCAGGATTTTCTACTGTATGTAGGTATCTGTAAGAGTTGTTAAGCTATATGATGCCCTAAATGATTAGGTAATCTTTGCATAATTCGAATTACAAGACATTTTGCGTGACTCTATCGGTGTTCAAATTATAGGCAAAATATGGTATGAAGTTAAAATGCAATATTTTTGCAGACTATACCTTGAAACTAAATAAGTTTTTTCATGTTATATAGCAAGCTTTCATAAAAAAATATTTATAGCAAGAAATATACCATAAATCAGTTTGGAAGAACTTCCTATAGCCTTGCCAATCTTGCCATAAAGCAGAGCACATAGCTCATAAAATATCATGGCGTAGCGCAAAACTTGTCGATAACAATAAACGCTCCCCATAAAAACTTCTTTGAATCATTTCAAAGTCTTCATGGGGTAGCTTGGCACATGCGCGAATTCTCCATCTCCCCTTCCTTTCACACAACCCATATCCCATAAGAGCAAAAGAGACAGTAGCATTAACTTCAGGTAGGCCACGATTATTTACATTAAAAAGTTTTATGTCAACTTTTGACTTTAACACGTTGGTGATAAAGATCAAATTTGATTGATGTGCGTTGTTATTATTTTCATCGTCAAGCAAAGGGCTTCTCCACATCACTTCAGTGATCAGTCGCTCGCGTTCCAGTAAATAGGATATTCGGTCTTCGGTCGCCGTCGAGTGCGTTCGGCAAGTTCGAAATTCGAAATACGAATATTGTCAGTTCTCGTGACGAGGGAAACACGTGTTTCTGCCAAAGTGAGTTTATAATATTTCTTGCGGTTTTTACTAGAAATGTTTAAATAGATTGTGACTTTTAGGTGTGTTTCAGTTTTATAAATTTTTCAGTGATTATTGTGGAATTTTCAGGAAAGTCGCGGTAAGCTAGTGTGGGGATATTTGGTTAGGTTTAGCGTGCACGTTATTTTTATTTATTTTCCTTAATGTTGCAATACTAATACTAATACTCAATATGAACAATATTTCATTGTTACAATACAAATACATGCCACTTGTTTCTATATTTTCCTCAGCTCTTAATTTCCCTCCAAAACTCCGACTTTTCCAAACTTCAAAGCATAATGATAGGTAATTTTTACGCATTTTACTTGTATACTTTCATAGCCAGGTTCGTAATTGTTTATTAATAAGACGGGCTTCCAAATAAGTACGACTGCGGATATTATACGGTTTGAATTTTTAATAAGTTGTGTGAACATACCAAATTACTATCGTATTCTTTCATAATCATTTGTGGAAGGAAATTAATGTGTGTTTATATTAAGCTTGAACAATAATTTCAAATATTGGTCATTATATTGCTTCAATTATTCTTCTTAAAACTCCAGTTATCGGTATTTGTAGAACTGTAGGTCCGTAATGCCCGTTTCATTCGATCTATTTTATTTTAATTTTTAAAATCTTTAAATACATATAGGTACAATTTTCCCTTTACAGTTGCAAGTATCCATAAGCACAATGTTTTGTGTGTAATTGTTTAAAAGTACAAATAGTTTAAGTCTGGAACAATTGCATTCTTGTTTAGATGGGCGTTGATAGCTGCGACAAAGTTTTAAACTTTTGTAGCTATTATCGTTTTTATTTGTGTTGAGCCAACTGTCTATGTTCCAAATACCAAAAATATGAGTCGTTTTCCGGCATTTATTTAAAAGATATTTACTTTGTGGAACAGAATGCGTTAATGACAGCTTTATGATTGTTCTTTTTACACTCTATATTTGATATACACATGCAAGTAGCTTGCACAAAATGACTAAAGAAGCTTGCATGCCATAGCATTGCATTGCATTGCTTGCATGAGAGCTTGTTAGGGCACAATGCCATGCAAGATACAGGCATGTCTGTTACGGCCCAGCCTATATTTTGACTAACTCATCACTTCGTATCGAATTGCTTTGTCAACTATCGGGTGTACAAATATACAACGACGCACCAACACTGAAATTGAAAAAAAAAAATACTGCCCCAAACAGTTATGTGCGCATAACTCGACAAAATGTATTTGCTTGATCAAGATGCTGATTTTTTTTAGCGATTTCAGGGATTGATCCCATAATAAAAGTAATTGTTCCTGATGATCAGTATAATGGCTCATTTTTAGGTATTGCATTTATTCGATTACACGTCGTTTAATAAGGTCTTAAGAGGAAATGCTGGTGGCGAGATTTTGTATGTAAAAAGTCATAATTCAAGGTTTGGCTCTCCACTGTCTATATCAATGTATTGGACCGATTTCATTGGAAATATTTCATAAACTGAAAAAGAAGAATATATACTGTGTCTCTATGTTTTCCTTTTGATGATTTATTAAAGGTATTTTGTGATGATTTATTAAAGGTATTTTGTGAGAGTTCTAATGCTTATAGCATTAGAACTCTCACAAAATACTCAAAATTGTCCGATAAATCGCTGTCAACAGAGCCCTAGTGAATAAATTTGGCAACTATTAATCAAAATAGGAAAACATAGAGACAGTAGGTATACATCCTTCTTATCCAGCTTGTGAAAAATCTCTTATATCGGTCAAATATTGGAGGAGAAAACAGTCGAGAGCCAAACCTCGAATTACAACTTTTTATATACAAAGTCTCGCCGCCAGCATTTCCTCTTAATAGCTAGTTATTCAGAATTTATCTGAGGAACACACAAACCAGCTATTTGACGTAACACAGCTACAGAAACTTTTTATCGGGTACACGCGTCCGATATCTTATCGGTATTTGAGATTTGTACTGTTATTAAACATCGATAAGACCTTTTGTATCGGTTGTTTAATTTTTATTTTAATTGTGTTTGGAGACTAAGAACAGGTAAGGTTCTCTCCTGGCATGACCACTAACCGCTTTCTGGGATATAGGGGGGCTAAAAAGGCAATTTTAGGAGAATCATATTAGAATCATAATATTATTAATCACACAACAATCTGTCAAATTTAATTTTCATCTTTATCGCTAAGGCATTAGGTTCAAGATTGATTGAGAAAATTTGACAGTGATAGGTAGCGTGATTTGCTTTCTGATTCTGGCCTTTTTAGAGCCGCAGGTGTATCCCGTGCAATAAAACATTTTTTCTGGCCGCTTGGAGTGCAATGACTAATGTTGCTCACTTGTATCTAAATATATCAATTATTAAACAAATACGCTGTGAGCATTACAAAGAGCGTTTAGGAAACTATTGGGCCTGTCTCCATACAAACGCATTCTTCTGGCTCTTCGTGGATAATGCTTCTAGAACAATGATTTTTTTCCAAAACATCTAAGTCTAATTAATACCTACGTGACATTAACATTTTCTTTTTTCCAAAACATAATTGCTTAAAGAATTATGACAATCCAAAAACCCGAAATAACAGCCCAGCCTGAGCTGCAGTTGTCGCTTACGCACTTTACTTGATAGGGCGCATCGTGACGGCATCGGCAATAGTTTCTTCAATCTTCAAATACATATTTTTCAAATTCCTCGGGACTAGAGTCCTCTTAGTCATTGTCTCAGTGATTAACAACAACTTCTTTTCTATTCTTGAAAGGCTCGTGTTTGACCACTATCTCACCTGATGGTAGGGGATGATGTGGTCGATGATGGTACACGCTTGCGTAGAAGTGCCTTTCCCAGTTCCCACCACACATTCACTCTTGTCTTGACTTCGTTATGTGTACTTTGTTTATGAAGTGAAAAGTCAAAGTCAAAACGTTTATTTCAATTAGGCCATTAAATGGCACTTTTGAACGTCATAATTTACATTTAAAATAATTAAGTGACTCTACTGTCCATTCGGAAAGGTAGATTCTTATGCAGAAGAACGGAAATAGAAACTCCATAGTTACTCTTTATAAAGTAGAAGAAGCATGGTAGTACCTAATAACGACGAACAAATACTTGCATACGGTTTTGTCTGTCAAAACGGACGGCATACAATTTAACAAAGTAAAATACACACAATAGTTTTTTACAAAAAAATCTGCCTTTTTGTGTGAACCAGACTCAATTGTTTGGTTTATCCGTAGTTTGCGTCATCCCTCAGGCATGCCCGTAGATTTTTATTTATACAAGTTGTATGGAAAGTGTTGTGTGGAAATGCACCAACTGTTTAATGTTGCATTTTATGCAAAACCAATTATTTTATTTTATAAATTTTTGGAAAACTCACAGCTAAACATAACACTAATAAACATTTAAATAAAATAAGGCAAATTATAAGCTCTGGCAAATAAATAAATTAAAAAAAAACTGGCAAATTGCAAGGTTCGGTATATTGTATACTTACTTTTAGTTACTGGCCAGCAATGGCAGATGTCAGACGAACGGACAGTGTGTGGAGAAAAGAGACAGAAGCCTTTGTCCTATTTAGATTAGTTTGATTCTAGTAACTAAAACACTAGGTATATTTGCATTTAATTAATAGAAGGTCTGTCCGTGACCCCGTGATTGTCTGCGTAGACTTCAGATGGGGTTAAAAATAAAATTTTAAGTGTAAATCCAGAGAAACTTTATTTGTGTCAAATTTCATACAAATCCTTTCAGCAGATGTTGCGTAAAAAGGAAAAAACATTACATCCTCTGAAACTTTCACATATTTTATGATATTAATATAGAAAGAGAATTGGCAGCAGCGTTCTCTGTATAACTCAAAACCATACACTGCGATCGCCAACCCGCCTTGCAAGCGTGGCGATTATGGCAAACCCCCCCATCTTGGGGGAGGCCTGTGTCCAGCAATGGACGTCTTTCGGCTGATATGATGATGATGATTATGAATATAGAAAGAATTAAAGCACGATAGGTTAGGATTTGTACAGTAAAACGTATACCAATAAATACAGTTATTTCTAATTCAACGTTCTATGGTAGATACATACATACCTATACTCTATTTTTCTTTTGTTTTTATTATAAAACAAAGGAAAGTCTATTTGAATCATAATATAACGTGAAAATACACGTACAATGTGAATGAGTCATTATGTAATTAGATACTAGTGCACATGGAAACAAAGGTAGACTTGGGCAAAATGTTTATTGTTTCCACTTTTTTATTAGGGTTCCGTACCTCAAAAGGAAAAAACGGAACTCTTATAAGATCACTTTGTTGTCCGTCCGTCTGTCTGTCAAGACCGTTTATCTCGGGAACGCGTGGAGGTATTGTGTTGAAATTAAAACACACAATATACTCAGGTATATGGCCCCTTGCAGCTGTAAAAAAATTATATCTTAGTTTACGTAAAAAAAGAAACGGTCGTTTATGCCGTAAAAAACATATATTTCGACACTCTCGAGGGAATCCAAATGTATAGGATATTTCCCGTTGACCTAGAACTATGAAATTTGGCAAGTAATACCGTCTTATACTACAAATATAGGGAAAAGTTTGAAAACTATACATATGTAATTAAATCATAAAAAATGTAGCATGTATGTATGTGTATGTGTGTGTGTGTGCCTATGGCATTAAGCTCGCCTCTGTACATTTGTGTGCTGAAAGTGTTAAATAAATAAATTAATTTAGTCTCTATTTAAAGTAATTTGTAGCCACAAATTTGTAAGGAACCTCGGTGGGCGATTCCGATTGGCCGGTTTTATATTGATGGTCTCGCGTTTGACCACTATCTCACCTGATGGGAAGTGTTGATGTGGTCGACAATGGAGTTCGCTTTCCTGAAAGTAACCCATTCACTCTTGACTTTAAGACCCCCAGGTATGTAGTAGCGCATAGAACTATAACAAAGTTTCAGTTTGATTAGATCGTCAAAAACTATTTCCAATTATTTGTACGATCCCAAACCTACCTGCATCACATAACCTATAATGTAAGATAATGCGAATTTCGATTTTATAAACCTTAAAATAAATCAGTCTGCCTATAATACACAAACAAATGTACAAATGAATCTAAAAGACTGGAATCACAGATTAATCGTGTTTATCTATCACTTTGATAAAGGTTCGTGTAGTGGTGGCGCCATCTGAGATCAGCTTTCACTTGCCACCCCATTTTAATCACTTCCGATTAGAAATTCTAATTCTAACCCTTACAGCCTTCAACAGTTTCGGCAGTAGGTGCTTATTTCTTATTTACCTTTCTTGTGGTCACTGTGAAAATATAATTCCTGAATAATGTAGGAAGTCTCTTCTTACGAACAAACAGGGCTAGGGCAACAATACACTACTTTAAATTTTGAAAGGTTTTCTGGCTAAAATAGAGTTTGAGAAACAATGTGTGAGAAAAAGTCTGTACTCTTTTCATACTTATATATCAGAAGTCATTATCATCATATCAGCCGAAAGACGTCCACTGCTGGACATAGGCCTCCCGCAATGGGGGGGTTTGCCATAATCGCCACGCTTGGCAGGCGGGTTGGCGACCGCAGTGCATGGTGTTGAGTTTTACAGAGAACGCTGCTGCCCATTCTCCGACGAGAATGGGCAGCAGCGATGATCATTCTCTATCAGAAGTAATGTTCTGTAATTTACATACTTTAAAAATAACTATCTTTTCTTGTCAGATGTTTTAATAAATTTTATATAGACCTAATAATGTAGGTTCCAACAAATTTCAAACTTGACCACTTCATTGGCTTTGTAGCACAATGTGGTATAATAAAGCTATTTTTAGGGTTCCGAAAAAAAAAAGGAACCCTTATAGGATCACTCGGGTGTCTGTCTGTCTGTCTGTCTGTCTGTCTGTCTGTCTGTCTGTCTGTCCGTCTGTCACAGCCAGTTTTCTCCGGATCCACTGAACCGATTCTGTTGAAATTTTGTACACATATGGACTTCTATGACCCAAACACGGATGCGTTACGAAAATTATTAAATTTTTTTGTATGGGGGTCACTTTTGGGGGTCAAACAAGAAAATTAAAAAAAAAAGTTTTTTGAACAATATCGTGTGACATATCAAATGAAAGGGCTTACTGTGAGGATTTTAATTATATTTTTTTCATAATTTTAAAATAAATGATTTAGAAGTTATTCAAGAAATTAGACGAAAAATGACCATTCCCCCCCCCTTATTTCCGAAACTACTAAGCCTAAAATTTTGAAAAAAAAATGGAGATAATAGATCTTTACCTAAAGATTACAAGAAAACCTATTAGAAGTCTGTAGTGTTAATATAACATGTTAAAAAAATTAAATTCGTTCGGAACCCTTTGCACGCGAGTCCGACTCGCACTTGGCCAGTTTTTAAGTACATTTAGGTACTGATAATTAACGTTCCTAGATAACTTAAGATATAATTATAGTATACTCTTAAATAAGTTTAATTTATTGAGCGTATGTTTTTGCAGACAGAGAAAAAAAAACTTTTCACATGAAATAGTGACGTAGGTACTTATGAGATCTTTGGCAGATGTTCCAATGTATTTAATTAGATCTGCAGACTTATGATGCGATGACGAATAAGAAAGAGCATTAAAGCTCATTGCAGGAATTACCTCTAGACAAAAAAAAAAAAACATTCATTCATCGATAAAGATGTTAAAAAATAACCGGCAAGTGCGAGTCTTACTCTCACACCGAAAAACAATCACATTTCTTGTATGGAAGCCACCTTAATTTTTAATTTAATTTAATTTTTATATTTTTTTGTAATAGCGGCAATAGAAATACACACTGTGAAAACTTCAACAGCCAACCTATTACGGTTCTTGAGATACAGCCCGTTGACAGATAGACGGACGGATGGACGGACCGACAACGGATGCCTAGTAATTGGATTCCGTTGGTTACCCATCGGGTACGGAACCCTTAAAAGGCCAAAAGAATGGGATTGATATATGCAAATCAAATCAAAATCAAATCAAAAATATTTATTTGCTAGAAAATACATACAAATCACAAGGAAAGATCTTATATCCTAAAAGTCATTGTATTCTGCCTGCAAACTAGCGTGCAAATTATGTCTATGTCGATTTTGACATTATTATTATTATCATGCAATTCAAATTATTATTATAAAATCTAATATTCATATTTATGCAATATTAACATTCATTTTTAAATTCCTTATATTCCTTTATACTATAGAAACATTTAATTTGTATCCACTCTGTCAATTTTTTCTTAAATAAAATACCCTGCAACAATTTCAATTCATTGGGAATATTATTACAAATCAGTACACACATATTAAACACATTTTTTTTATAAATATCTTTATGACCAGGTGGGTGATATAATAGGTTGAGAAACTTAGCCCTTTTTTGCACTATCGATCTTTCACGTGTGCAATCCCTAAGATTTATTTAATTAGTTCTTGAAGGGCTTACAGATAATAAAGACAAACTAAAAAGGAAACCATAGACACCAGAAAAACATTGCAAAGATTGCATTCCGACAGTTACAATCACTGGTAGAAATGTCACTTTCCCTCCTTCCCTCTTTCCCCCTTTCTTGACCCAGGACAGCTGTTTCCTTTACAGACAAGTTTTCTTACATCTTTATCCGATGGACGATATTGGCGGCATTCCAATAGAGGTAGGTAGGTGCTCGTTAACGGGTGTTAGGTTTTCTTTGAATTTCTTATAAAGCAGTTGGAAGTTACGAACAATTGCCAATTTTGAATCGACTTCCAAGAATAGCAGGTCGTCAATACGGATGAATGTTTTCGTCAATAAGTTCAGCTATATAAGAAAGAAAAAGAAAGAAAAATTGTTTATTCCGCCCAAACAGTTTTTAAAATAAAACATTACAATGATATTGTTTTTAAAATACACAAATAAAAACAACTATAAAACCAAATAAGAGAAACATTCATCCGTAAAACCACTGCCAGCCCGTGTCAGGGGGGCTACTCTCTAACGAAATCCGTAGTTTTGGGCTTAGTTGCGGGCGGGCGTATTCTACTCCGTATCATCTAACCACTGAGAACTAATGATAACACGATTTGACAGTTACTGTGAAATCGTGTTGTCATTCATTCTCAGTTCGGGTTCGGGACTAATCGTAAGTCTGTAGGTGATACGGAGTAGAATACGCCCGCCCGCAACTAAGCCCGAAACTACGGATTTCGTTAGAGAGTAGCCCCCCAGGGACGGGCATTATAGAAAAAAAAGTCATTACTGTCGCGGTTATGTCATAGACAAACCATGTCTAACAAAAAAAATAAAAAAGATACTGAAATGTGTGGCCGCGACAGTGACTACCTATCAGTGACAGATGTCAATCCTGACACAAACAAAACAAACCATAAAAACAAAACTACAAACAAAAAAAACTTAATTTAATTAAACCTATAACTAAAAAGTTACATATAATAAGTTAAGCTGTGCGTCGCATCTGAGCAGGAGTAGGTGGTTGCTCGGCCAAAATGCCGTGATTTTAGATGAACCAAACTCATCGGCGCCGGTTTTCAGAAACCACCATTGTCGAGTGACGCAATGGCGTCCCCCTGTGAGATTCAACCCATTTTTATGCATGTAAGTACTCAATACAGACACAAAACTGCTGTACAGTATGCACTCATAATATATACTTAAATAAAACGAATAAAATTATAAATACACAGGTACCCAAGTCTTTGTAATTGTTTAAAAAAAAACGTAAATACAATTAAAAGATAGTAAATTGAAACGAAAAATTCCTAACAGTGTTTCCATCTACTCTAATTAACGAAACTCCCCCAACCTATGCTTTTTATACTATCTTTGTCTATTGTTGTTGAGGTAGGGATAGAGTAGCTCGTGGCTAAAGAATACTAACCGCATGGATGAATCTTTAAGGTTCAGCAACGCTTGCCACGGTTGGTCTGTGGATGGGTGACATACCGAGTTTCCTCTTAAGCCGTTAGTCCCGGCTGTAATTTGTAGATCTTTGGCAGTCGTTACGGATTGTCAGAAGCCAGTAAATCTGACGTCCAGTCTTGCCAAGAACTGCCGAATTACCCAGTTAATAGGTTGTGAAGGTCTGGTAGGCAGCCGCTCCACGTAAAATACTGGTATTCAGCTGAATCCGATTTGACTGGAAGCCGACCCCAATATAGCTGGGAAAAAGCCAGGCAGATGATGATTGTTGCTGTGGTAGATTTTAATGGTACTTTTTTGTTGAAACGCTATTGATCATACAATTACACGAAAATGTTTACTTACAACGACCTATTAAAAAAAAAACATTTTACTTTCACTCGAAAATGAGGTTAATTCATTCTATACCAACCTCATTTCATACAATACTTTATCTACGTGTTTAACAGCAATTACGCGTCTGTATGTATTATACGCAATCGATGCGTAACGTCACGCACCCGTCACGCTCCCGTCACGCTCACGCTCCGCGCAAACTAATCTATTAATAAAAAAGAAAATAAAAACTCTCTATTAAAATGCTTGGACGTTTTCCAAAACGACCAAGAAACAAGCGGACGGAATCTTTTCGTTGGTTAGAAGAAATGAGTCCGTAGGTACCTACTATTGATTCGTTTTTTGACTGCGTTTTTACATATTCGCAAAAGGAATTAGGAGAATACGCAGGCGGAGAGACTTTGTATGTAAAAAGTCATAATTCGAGATTTGGTTCTCGCCTGCTTCTTCCAATATTGGACCTTTGCATGCACTGGTTTCAAATAACATACAATGGATATGTAAAAGCCTCCTGCTATGTACTTTTTTGCTATACATTTTCTCTTTTTCATATGTGCTTGTTATAACCACTTCAATTTTGTTGATCTTAAGAGGAAATGCTGGCGGTGAGACTTTGTATGTAAAAAGTCATAATTCGAAGTTTGGTTCTCGCCTGCTTCTTCCTCCAATATTGGACCGATTTAAAAGATATTATATAAACTGAATAAGAAGGATATATACTGTTTCCCATGTTTTTTTTTATGTTTTCCTTTTTTTTTGTATTTTTTTTTACTATGTTTTTTATGTTAACCATTTATGCACTAGAACCCTCAAAAAATGCTCAAAATTTGTCCGATAAACCGCAGTCAACAGAGCCCTAGTGCACATATTTGGCAACTATTAATGAAAAAAGAAAAGAACTGAAACTTTGAACCAATAAGCTTGTTTCTTCCTTCAATTAATTGCAAATATAATTTAGTCCGCCAGGTAGAGTATTGAAACAGGACACGTATTTTTTGATTTTGTAAATCAATGAATATTGACAAAGATAAAACGCATCAAAACTCGAGAGTAGGGGCTCGTGACGTCAGAACGCACTAAAAATTATACCACGGCGTGACGTATTGAGAATTTTAAAATCGTCGTATTTTCGTCAATTTTCGTTAACGTAACAAAAGAAAAAAGACTAGTCAAATATTTTTTGATAATCTAACTGACGGACTAATCCTAAACCAATTGATTGATGTTGGCGCTGAGCGTAGCTGCATAATCGTAATAGCAATTCATATTTAGCTGTTTATCAGCTTACGGTAGAACGAATTGTTTACAACAGCTGTTAAACGAGTTATTGATCCATTTCTTGTTCGAACGGTTTTATTACCCTTCATCTTTTGTTCGCGACTTCGTCCGCGTCGAATTCGTAAAACAGGTCAAAGTGATTTTCATTTTTAGCGTTCCGTACCTCAAAAGGAAAAACATAACTCTTATAGAATCACTTTGTTGTCCGTCTGTCTGTCAAGAACCTTTATCTTGTGAACGCGTAGAGGTATCGAGTTGAAATTAAAACCATATACTCAGGTTTACAATCCCTTGAAGCTGTGATAAAATAAAACTTCTAATTTAACGTAACAAAACGATACAGCCGTTTATGCCGCAAGAAATGTATATTTCGACAAGATTTCGACACTCAAGAATCAAAATTTATAAAGTATTTCCCGTTGACATGAAATTTGGCAAGTAAAATTTTCGTGAACTACAAGTTTAGGGAAAAGTCTGAAAACTATATTGTTCAAAAACCTTTATTTTTATTTTTCTAGTCTAGTCTGTCCAAATCAAATCAAATCAAATCGTATATTTCAAATAAACCATTTACAGGCACTTTTGAATTGTCAAAGTCGGTCAGTCAAAAACATGAAGCTATTTGCACGTTCCAAAGCGTAGATCTCTATGGAGAAGAACGTGCAAGAAACTCCACGGACACTCTTTTAAACCATGTGATGTGTTACAAAAATCTTGTTAACATTAACATTGATTGCTTCTATATGTGAGGACAATGCAAAGAACAAGAAAACATATAAACAATTCAAAATGCAGGTACAGATTAAAATAAGCCAGTGGCAGGTAAGAGATGACCAGTTTCAACTGACGGCGCCCGTTCACGAACATGACGCGTGCATCAGCACCATCTAACTCAACCATTTTGAAGGGAATTAAATGATCCAAAACACGCGCCACCATCAGCAAAACATTTGTGTGAGCATGACAAGCTCTCAACTGCCACGCTCGTTCATGTCAAACTAATTTAATAACGAAATCTATAATTACATATGTAAATGGTTCCATAGTGCTCACATTTACAAAAAATTGAAAATATGCTTCTACGTTATACAAAACTATGGTTTCAAGTAAATAAGAAAAGAAAAAAAAAAAGAAGGCTGCTTTATTGTGTATACTTTGCTGATACAATAATGCAAAGAAATGATAAATAAATGATTGTATAGGAGAACAAAAAAAGGGTAAGCATTTCTTCCAATTATCGAAAACCTAACAAGTGGACCCATGCTGCTGTGGCTGTGGAGCAGGACCGGCATTTAGCCAAGCATTTTTATCAAGGACATAATCTTCCAGTTTATAATATGCTTGTCTACATAATGTGCGTTTTATACATGTTTTAAATTTTCTCTCATTCAGTTCGAGAATATTAAGTGGTATTTTATTATAAAATTTAACACAGTACCCCATAAAAGAAGTGTGTACTTTAGCTAATCTGAATCGGGGTTGATCTAATTTGTTCCGATTTCTAGTATTAAAATTATGCCTATCACTAATTTTACTAAAAAGATGAAGATTTTTCCGAACATACATAATGTTTTCATATATGTATTGACAAGGTACCGTCATGATGATAATATCCTTAAACAGTTCCCTTAGGGAATCGCGCCGGCGGAGATTGTAAATGGCTCTGATAGCTCTTTTCTGCAGAATAAATATAGACTCGATGTCTGCAGCACGTCCCCATAATAAGATACCGTAAGACATGATACTATGAAAGTAACTACAGTCCGTCTGCCACAGCCAGTTTTCTCCGGATCCACTGGACCGATTTTGTTGAAATTTGGTACACATATGGATTTCTGTAACCCAAACACGAACACGTTACGTGTCACTTTTGGGGGTCAAACTAGAAAATTAAAAAAAAAAGTTTTTTGAACAATATTGTGTGACATATCAAATGAAAGAGCTTACTGTAGGGGTTTGAATTATATTTTTTTCATAATTTTAAAATCAATGGTTTTGAAATTATTCAAGAAATTAAGACGAAAAATGACCATTCCCCCCTTATCTCCGAAACCACGGAGCCTAAAATTTTGAAAAAAAAAAATGGAGATAATAGATCTTTACCTAAAGATTACAGGAAAACCTATTAGAAGTCTGTAGTGTTAAAATAACATGTTAAAAAAACTAAATTCGTTCGGAACCCTTTGCACGCGAGTCCGACTCGCACTTGGCCAGTTTTTTTTTGATTTTACGTGTCGTGTATACTTTCCCATGCAATTAGTAAAAAGCTGTATTTTAACATTACAAATAGAAGCTTCCATTTTACTTATTTGTAAGTATGTTAAGTTAAAAGAATTTTCCCTAAATCCAAGATTTGTGACTCATTGTTGGATTAAAAGTCACTTTTCAGTTTCAGTCTATTTTCGTTTCTTACATGTCATTCCAAACATTGTTTGAATGTCTTTGAAATATTCAGGAGAACATTTCGAAAGTTAAATAAAGTTAAGCCTGGAGTTCTGAAATAGCTTGGTTCCCTTTTGGATAGAAATTAGGAAAATCGAAGAAAGGTTTGGATAAATTCTACTAATATTATAAATGCGAATGTTTGTGAGAATGGATGGATAGATGTTTGTTACTGTTTCACGTCAGAACGCCTGAAAGGATCTTCATAACATTTGGCACAGAGGTAGATTATAGTCTGGAATAACACATAAGCCATATATATCCCAAGAGTATGTTTCCTAGGGTTCCCGCGGGCGAAGCCGCTGGCAGAAGCTAGTACAAATATATTTTCGTTTTTTTTTATTTTCGATATCAAAACTCACTAATTCGTCATTCAAACACGGTTAGAATGTTAAAATTGTATATATCACCGGAAAATTGCAAACTCCGTTAGGTTGTAATAAATCTATATTACCTCTAGATTATAATTTCTCGATATATTATGAACAAATCATTTTGTTTACGATAAATCCTATCCAAATTCAAATACATTCGTTCAGTTTCCAATACATTCGTGTCTTATGGAGAAACATGAGTTTGCTATTCCACAGTTTCTCGGAATGACTTCGAGAGATTATAGACTATCAAATTTTCATGCGTAAAAAAGAATTCCAAATGTTCAGTTGACAATTATCGAGAGTTTACGATCTCTCAAGATATTTTATAATCTTACAGAGTTTGCCATTTTTCGGTGACAGATATAATGGGTCTTATATTTAAAAAAAATCTGTATAATTATGAGTAGTTTAATAACTAATAGGCAGATTATAAATTTAAAGAGAATTTGAATTTCATCAGAATCTACTTATCGGTTTTTAAACTTACTGTGCGGTTAAAAAGTTTTTATAGATATGGCTGTATGTTTACATAAGTTCTTAGTACATGTTTAAACATGTATTTAGACACTTGTAACACGAAATGTCGCTCCTAGTCCCTAGTCACGGAACACGGAAGTGTTAGCCCGTCCCGTGTGGACATGTTCCGTCAACAAGGTTATCTCGCTTTAGCGAAGGGTTTTCTCTAACGTAACCTTATCACACCATTAATCAGACATTAGTTTTACTCCGTCTAGCAAGTTCATTAATTTTCTTATTACTCTTGGTTTTGTTGGTATTGATTCTAAAGCTGATTAATAGGTAGAGGAGTTCATGGCGGCTGTGGCAGAAAGGGTTTCATTACTCCCCATTCTTTCATTCTATTGCTCATTAGCTTCTGCCAGCGGCTGCACTCGCGTGAAAGTAGAGAATTATCCCAAGAAGACGACGTTCTCCCGGGATAAAATGGTATCCTATGTCTTGTTCAGGACATTGTATAACCGTGAGCCAAGTTGCATCTAAATCAATTCAGCCGTTATTTATTATATACTTTTTTGTACACATCGTAACAAGCACAGAAAAAACAGTAAAGTTGTGAAGAAGTAAGACAGATACGAGTTAAAGACAGACAGAGAAGTAAGACAAGTAAGACAGACAGATAGAGTTTTTTTTTGTTTTTTTACTATTGACAGGCACGCGTTTGACCACTATCTCACCTGTTGGTAAGCAATGATGTGGTCGAAGACGGAGCACGCTTACTTTCGCATTTACAGGTATGGATGTCTCATGTGATTAGGTGCTATTGCTATGAACTTATAATATGTATATTTAATCAGACTTTAACCTGCGGTCTTCTTCCCAGCTAAAACACTAGGAAGTGGTAACGGGCTGGGCGATTTGGGGGACTGTCATCAAGTAAATTTTGACGTTCAAAAAGTGCTGATTTTCAGCGTAGTTTGAACATTCATGTATAAAAAGTTTGAATAAATGCCTTTTGATTTTGATTATGGTCACCCGGTCGCAATAGCCGTCGCGACGCAACAACAATGAAATAGTTTTATTGTAAAAAAATCGGCGGCCGCCATGTTTTTTGGTCGATCGGGGGCCATAGGATATTAACCACAACGTTTAAAAAAAAGATGTTAAACCGCGTGTTTTGGTATGTCATGTGGGATGCCATTATGCGTCAATTTCAGTTGACGTCCAATGGCACACCCGTGTGCCATCGAAAAATCACAGGGGTGCTACTAGTTACGTTCTGTCTATTGGATAAAGTCACAAATAAAAACGTTGGCCAATTCTCAACAGTGGCATTTGCGACTACTAGTTCCTTCTTCTAGTTCACAAGTCAGTCTATGCATGTAGTAGATGTCAAAGGAGATCATTGACATAATGTTGAATTTTAAATTCTATCCTGTTTAGGAATAAAACAGTTGTGGTCACAAATAAACTGTAACTACGCGATATTGCCATTTGAATAACTAACAGCGTAACTCATTGATAGGGTTTATTCAATACTAGCTTCTGCCAGCGGCTTCGCCCGCGTGGTCCCTAGGGAACATACTCCCGGGATAAAAAGTAGCCTATGTCCTTTCTCAGGCTCTAGACTATCTCTGTACCAAATTTTATTTAAATCGGTTCAGTAGTTTTGGCGTGAAAGCGAGACAGACAATTAGACAGAAAGAGTTACTTTCGCATTTATAATATTAGTAAGGAAAGTAAGGAATGTTAGTAAGGGTGAACATTTTCCGGTATATCCGCAATATGACGAGACGTGGGTTTCATTGAATTACCTCTTGACTCTCTTTGACCTCTGAGCTTATTTCAGTGTATCTTTTTAGGGTAGTCAGACAGAAAACAGCGAGCTTATCTAGATTAATTTGCAAAAAAATATTATCGTGGTAATGAGTTATTTGTAAACGACTTACACAGTAAAAATATTTTTTTAATTTTATTTATTTATTTTTGGTTTACCAACGATTATTTGCACTGAATTCGTATGAGAAACACATGCCTTAAAATAAATTTACAGTGTAATAATTACTTAAAGGTAAACACCACATGCATAAGATAAGACATTCAAAAGTTAAGCTAACTTACATAAGTAATAAGCGCTTATCAATGTAATTTTTTTTTTAATGAAATTAAGAATCAAATTGAAATTGGTAACATTCACATAAATAGATAATATCTTTGGACAACTGAAATTAAAATGAGTAAAAATAACATAACATTTAAATCTAATACGATTAATATTTTGAAAAAGATATAAAAATTATAATAAAATTCATAACATTGATTAAATCGATTGATTGACATTGATACAATTTGACAAAATTGATAAAAAAATGTATAAATTGAAAAAAAAAAACATGTCAAAAATGTAGTAAAAAATTGATAGAAATTTAACAATAAAAAATAAAAACAATAATGTGTAATTTAAATAATTATTATGATTAGGGGTTACTCATTAATGTGTTATCACTAAATCAGTTAAACTTATGTCTTTACATTTTAAAATAATAATTATTATGAGAAGAACTCCCAATGCAATTAATGAGACTAAAATGGCAATATAAGGCCTATACTGATAACAGTATGATAAGATTATCGATTTATTGTAATACTCGTGGAGAGGTTATCAGTATCGTAATCGAGTACTGATAACCTGGCCTCATTATGTTATTATTCTATGTAAGTGCATTTAATTTCGCTTATTAAAAACCCGAAAAAATAAAAACAAAACGGTCGTGATACTTTTAAGTAGGTATTCATGTCATACTACTTTTTAATATTTTTTGTTTACTTAAATTAAATTCGCTTATCTAAAGGCTAAGAACTCGTAGTTATCTAAATAATAACAACCACACAGTTTGATCTTCGAGGGTAACCAACTCTTCCCGAGGGCGGTCTGTAGACCGGTGAATTGGGTGTCCATCCATTATACGTTACGTAATTGTTAAGAATAGTCGGAAGTTAGAAACTGACACCAGTTATGCCAAGAATTACCGTGTTATCCAGTTACTGGATTATCGAGCTTAGATAGGCAGTCGCCCGATGTAAAATACTGGTATTCAGCTGAATCCAGATCGACTGGAAGCCGACCCTAATATAGTTGGAAAACAGCTAAGCAAATTGATCTAACAGGGCAACCGGACATACATTACTTGTGACTGTCTAGTGCATTTCCAATTCCAAATTTTCTCACTAGTTACCACGATTCGTGAGTGCTCGATTTAATAATGCTGTTTGCCCACATGTATTATCAATTTAGTGAATTGATAAGCTGAACTGTGACGTCCTATCAATGTCCGGTGGCAACAGAGTAAATTAGAATAGGCGTCTTTAATGTTGTATGTAAATGTGTCAATGTTTATAATTTTTATCTGCGACCTCTACCGTGGCATAAAAATATGAATACGTTGAATAAGTTTTGAATTTAATGCAAAAACTGCCGTTGAAGTCACACAATTGCAAAGTGACCAATGAGTCCAAACTATGTACTTTCTAAAAGTAATGTTATGAAACTATGTAACATTACATACATACGTAGTTAGTAGAATACATAAGTAGTTGTAGTTTCTTGTAGTTTGGCAAAAACGATCCAACGGAATATTATATATTCTTGCTACGACCTATTTTGGCCTCTGTTTTCAAATGATTTAATGTAGTTTTCTATGCAGTAGGTAGTCTTATATCTGTACCCGTTGCCTTAAAATATCGTCTCTTGATTATGAAAATCATTTGAAAAGTAACGTTTAACTGTCAGACACTCTCTAACGTCAAAGTAATCAATTCTAGTTATGACAAGAGAGTAAAATAACAATAAAGAAAACGTGAAAGTTAACATATATGCAAATCCCCTCTTCAGTGAAAATCTTCCCTCGAAAGGGTGTCTAGAGTCCAGACACCCTTTCTCTATTCAGTATTCACCCTTATAACCCGACTATGGCGGAGCACAAAAAGAGGGTACTTAATGTTTTTCCATTGAATAGCTACGCTTACAGAGAAATCCCAGACACCGACAAAATTGAAAACACCAAGATGCAACTATCTAGATAAAAACTAGATACAGTACAGTCTCCGACAGTGTAATTAAACTCATTAAGTCGCCCTCGGCTGCTGTGCACGACTGTACGTGCAGTTGAGTGTACACTTTCCCTCGTACCAAGCTATACACCGTACATTTCCAGTAAAAACTGACCTTCCATTGCTCGGAAAGTCTGTTCAAAGTGAGGTTAATTTATTCTGGAATGTGTAGCTTATAATTTCGTTGTGTGTACTTTCACGCTGTGGGGAAAGGGCTGACGTCACTACTTTAAAGTGTTAGGGACTTAGGGTTGGTAAAATAATAGGCCTATAAATAGACTACTGGGGTCTGTATTTCGCTGAAGTATTACAAAATAAAACGAATAGGGAGGTAACATCAGAGGAAACTTTCGGAAATCGGTGTTAAAAAAAAAAACACGACTTCCGAAATTAAGGTTATTTTATTCTTTGTAGTGTTTGGTTTTTTTCCAGATACGTATTCTTTATTTGCAAATAAAATTATTTACTTTATCGTAGCAAACTATACACACCTAATTACATTATGTAACACCGTACACACCATACACCTCACACACACATACACCATAATTTAAATTATGTTTCTATACGTGAGGATTTATTATTGGCTTGCTGGTGACTACGGTTTCCTATTTTGTTTGTCTTTATTAGCTGTGAGTCCTCCATGTACTAAATAAAATAAAATCTCCTAAATAAAATATGGCGTCAAAAAATTTGTCGACTGGAAGTGAACCGAAAAGACTGGCGCCATTGCCACGTTGTATAGCAATGCTTATCTTCTGTCCGAGGAAGAAGCCAGCCCTTGGGTCACGCAAAGTATCAACTAAGCGTTTAGCTAGTTCTTTAAATAATATATTATTTTTCCAGATAGTTTAATTAATATGTTGTACTTCAAAAGTTCAAAGGACCAATGCCCATTTCCCAAGTTTCGTCGATTCCAATTTAAATCGATGTTCGTAGTTGTGAATGAATATTTCCACTAGGGAAACTATGTCCAATTCCCATTTCTCGTCGATTCCAATACTCGTATTTGTGAAAAAATATGTCTATCTGTGACAAGTAATTCAGCTCGGTACAGCACCCTTACAAATAAATCGCTTTCTTAATTTTATTCAACCTTGATCCTGGTCTTTTGGCCCAAGCAAAACAGAACAGATAATAAAAACAAAAACACACTGAATATTTAAAAGACCCTTACCTAAAAGAGTCTCTTTAAAAGTCCTTGAATTTTCTTCAAACAAAGAAAAACTTATTTTTAAATACAGTTGGTAGGTATTGTAGAAGATAATAAGGGATTTTAGTGAATTTGCAAGCGTTTTGAGAACCCTTAGAGTTAAGTGAAGATTTTTTTTGCCATCTTGCGTGGGAGGATTAGCAAACTTTTATTCTTGAGTCGATGTCGGAGTTTTCAAGTAACTTTAATTAGCGAAAATGCCCGGAAAATCGATGACCTTTTTTAGAGACCAAAATAGAATGGAAAGTATTGTTTGTGCCAAAAGATGCATAATTTGTTAACGATATAAATCTTTTTTGTTCCGTTTTGCATTGTGAATTTAAAATGAGAGATGACTGAAATACTTTCAAGAAAGTTAAAAATTTCGAGTCTTTTAAATATCTGTTTTTTTATATTGACTCTTTATTATATTTATCTAAACTTTAATATAATATTATAAAGAAGAAGGATTTGTTTGTTTGTTTGAATTGAATAGGCTCCGAAACTACTGGACCGATTTGAAAAATTATTTTAGCATTGGTTAGCTACATTATCAGGGAGTAACATAGGCGTAATATATATACAGGGAGTAATATATTATCCCCGTACTCCCACGGGAACGAGAACTACGCGGGTGAAACCGCGTGACGTCCACTAGTTCTTTATTATGTTGACTCTTCATTATTTTATACTCTTTATTATATTTACTCGACTGCCCTAGAAGTAGTTAAATCATTATTCTTGTGCCAACATGTCTTTTTTTACCCCACTGCACCAGTAAGAGGGTTTTTTTATATACATATCTATAATTGTTATTTCGTTATTAAAAAATCTGAAAGTCTTTAGTTATTGGCACATGTTTACATCTGTTTACTGTTTTTATATTATAAATTTACGATGCATCGATAGAAACAATGGAAACACTGTGATTTACGATTTCATTGTATCTGGAATTCTGTATGTTTGTGTTTGTATTTTACCTGTCTGCTGAATACCCTTGTGGCATAATTCCTTTTGGGGTAATTTCGACTGTCACGCGGCCGAAGCCGTTTCGTTAACAAAATTATAATAACCCCTTTCTGGCAATGTCATGCTTCACACAGTTAGTACGTAATTACATCCAATATATCTTTGGTCCTTGTGTCTTTGCAGGATATTGCATTTTTTGGAAAAATAATTTATTTATTTATTTAACACCTTCAGTACCCAAATGTACAGGGGCGGACTTAATGTCATAGGCAATTATTTATTAATCAATACCTATACCTGGCGTATTTTATTGTCAATTTAATGACAAAATATTAAAAAACAACTCTCTCTATTACAATAATTATACACAAGCAACCTACAACATACGTACATTAATACGCTAAAAAGGCGGAAGCAACATTTATATTTTCTAGAGACCATCAATCCGTATTACGTCGCTTATAACGATGGATCGGCATTGCGATATATCATGGTATATTTACCAGAGTCTACACTGTCGGGCTAGTCAACCGGAGGAGTTTTTACCCCGTTTCAACATTTCACCCCGTATTTTGTTTTCCCCCCGTTTCGACGTTCCAACATTTCAACTTGTATTTTGCGTGTGCCGTGTTTTGTTTGCCCGCATGTGTAGTTGTGTACTCAGCTCTGAATAGAGACAAAACAAACAATACTTACAGTTCGTAGCAATGATTCACATTTTTCCCTTCGTTTTTCAAAGTTTGCAAACTTGTACGGCTGTAGACAGATTTATGAGAGCTGCCTGTGTAACTTAAACTTGAATTTATGGTGATTCTTATTACCATTGGAAAGCGTGTTTGAATGTGAAACGGCTACCAAAATGTAAATAGATATTTTTGGTCCGTAGCTACGATACTTGCGAAATGTTCTCCCTTAAGGAAACTCGAAATTTAAATGAAAAAAAAAAGTCATTAAGAAAATCCTAACGAATATATAAATACGAAAGTATGTTTGTTTGTTACCTTTTCACATCGTAACGTCTGAACGGATTTATACGAAACTAGCTTCTGCCAGCGGCTTCGCCCGCGCGAACTCTAGGGAATATTCGTGGGATAAAAAGTAGCCTATGTGTTATTCCAGTCTATAATCTACCTCTGTGTCAAATTTCATGAAAATCCTTTCAGGCGTTCTGACGTGAAAGAGTAACAAACATCCATCCATTCTCACAAACTTTCGCGTTTATAATATTAGTAGGATTATATATGTCAATATTATTATAATTATCATTGTTATTATATAGTAGGACTTGGCACTCGGGTAAAACATGTTCCAGAATAGGACATATGATACTTTTCATGCCGAAAGTATGTTCGCCTGGGGATCATTTTTGTGAAAAAACTGGCAGGCGATTTAAAAAAAAAAAACTTACCTGTCCTGTCAATTTCTCAAAGTCAAATCGTTACCGTAACAGTCATCCTGAGGCCAAAGTTAGGGCAACCCTAACGTCCCTAAAGGGCCATACATCACATTAGTTATGTACCCGTGCGGACTGAGAACTGAATTATCTTCTCGGTTGGCCCTTTAGGGGCTCACAGTACAATTGAACTCAATGGTCTAATAAATTACGAATTTATTATCGGCTCTGAGAGTGCTTTGTACCATGAATCTTAAAGGAGTTTGATTTAATTTTCTGAAGATGAAGAGGATTTAATTATGTTGAAACTTGTTACGGGACTTTGGTGATGGATACTTCGTTTACCGTTGTTTAATACTTTGGGAATTGATACAATAATTATAATACCATGAAATTATGAGAAACGTAATGTTGTTATAAACACTTGACAGTTTTCTAGACATTAAGTGTCAAAGATAAGACTTACGATTAAATAACTCTGCACCTTAAGTTATTTTTCTGAATAGACTGGAAAATTTTTGGTCCGCGACTTCTTCTTCTTATCGTGTGGGCAGTAAGGTCTAACGACACCACACACCCTAGTGTCAGAGTTTCTAAGCCGCCTCAAGGGCCTCTGACATGGTGTATTTGACGACCGTCATTTGGCGGTCGGGACCACCGGCTTATACGTGCCTTCCGAAGCACGGAATCATCTTTTTATCAGACAATCAGGTGACTCAAGCCTGCAATGTCCTAGCCAAACTGGAAACAACTTTACAAAGTATGCTTCCCGTGGGAATCGAACACACGACCACCGGGTCACAAGGCAAACGCCTCAACCACTCGACCACGGAGGCAGTCCCGCGACTAAAAGTCGGACAGTATAGTAACTACCAGTATTTGCCCGTGACTTCGCTCGCGCATATTCCGTTTTTCCCGTTCCCGTTAGAATTTCGAGAAATCATCTATTAATGTTCCCTACAGTCCCGAAGGAACCTACACGCCAAATTTAAGCTTTCGACGACCAGTGGTTTTGGCTGTGCGTTGTCTGTCAGTCACTCAGTAAAGTAAGAGTTTTATATACAACCTGTAACAGAATTTATTTATTTAGTTTTTCAAACTTATACTATCTTTACAGGATAAACAACCCAATGCGACAGTACAGCCAATAAAAAGAATATTGTATCCTTTTTTTTCAAATTTTTTGTCATAGCAAATTATCGCTAGTGCCACCTTGTTAAATTCACTCAAAGTACAAATGAATAGGTCTGACTAGTTGTGTATGTTATTTAGAGTGCGAAGTGCGCGCGTCAGAGGCGACTCCTTAAGCAGGTTTGTTCTCGCCCTTGGAACCTTCAACAGTGGTGGCCGAAGTCGGCGCCAAACGTATCTGTTAGGGACACATAGCCACAAAAACTCCAACAAAGCTGCATTATAAAGTTTCCCTCGCAGTACTTTAAAAATGTAAAGTACAAGAGCAAGTTCCCTTCTAACCCTAAGTTCATTATATCCCACCATGCCTAAAATAAAATTAACCCAATACCTCTTAAGGGGTCATTGTACTCATCTTATGAACAACTTTTGCTATAGGACTAATCCCGAAATCGCGAAAAAATAATCAGCTGTTCAGTATATTTTGTCGAGTTATGCGCACATAAATGTATGGGGGAGCCGATTTTTTTTCACGATTACTGTGTTGGTCCCATAGTGAAAGTTGTTCATAATGATGAGTTCAATAACCCCTTAAGAAGTATTGCTTTTATTCTGTTACAGGTTTTATGTTGAATTTACTAAACACGCTGTAGCAGTGTTTTTACAAAATCATATTTTTTTTCATGACTAGCTAAGTAAGTATTAACCCTATGTACGTATTGTGGTCTCGGCGAGTTTCAAACTTCCCTACGTGCTAACCCTAGTTCTTGCTCAAAAAGTACTTACTACTCGGTGCAAAAACCTCTCAGACATAAGCCCTGAGGATTCTGTTTCACGACTTACATGTTAGATAGTAAACTAAATATTATTATGCTAGTATTACATACGTATACATTCAAAATATTATGTGGAATATTACATTCCAATGTTACAAGTACATGGATACTGTCACAGCAATGGTCACACTTCAGTTATTATGTCTAATTTACTTTGTGATTAACTAGACAGCTATGAATATGGACGGTGTATTGTTAAATGTAAAAATAACAATATAGTGTCATTAAAGGTGAATATCTATATTTGAAAACACAAAAAAATATCGGGGAGAGTAAAATCTCATGTAGCCGTTGGCTTAACGTCTGCAGCGTTGAGCCAACGGCTACATGAGATTTCCGTGGCATGGGGTGTCACAGCAACAACTTTTGATCTCCCGGATACTACTGAGAAACTCCTGATAGAAACCCAATAACACTTTTTTCCCAAACTGGGGTCCTGGGAAATGGGTCCCATGCATAAGTTTGGCTCGGAATTCGCGCTTGCGACCTCGAGGTTAACGGGATAGTCTGGTAATCTAGAAATTAAAGCTGTTATAATCTGCTGTCTCCAGTGTCAACAATTCCCAACTATCTCGTTAAAATTACCAAAATAATTCACATATCACTAGCAAAAATATCTTAAATCCCCTAAAATTGCAACATCCGCCACTGCGAAGTACAGTATGCACCCACCTTTAAACAACTCCGTTATTTTAAGAAATAAAGTACAGTCTACTGGTTTCCTTAAATCCCACCTTTATACACTACTCCTTATTCTTTGCTACAGGAAAATTTATAGGATATTTTCAAAGAGACTCAGACTTGTATAAAACTGGGCTATTTATCAGACATTTTTCTCGGTCCCTTGGTCTCTTGAGTCGCCACAAGATTGCTTTGCTTCTGCCATCCTCGGCACAGAATTGAATTTAGAATTTACATAGACAGAGAACAGAGACTAAATTGTTTTTTTCTCAACTTTTTTTTTCTGCGAAACCGTGGTAGCCAGGACTCCGAGAGATTTTATCGTCGCGCCGTTTAATGAATAATTATTTTTTAATAACTTTGTAATTATAAATTGCTCGGGCTTTTATAGAGGAGTTTTTACAGTGCAATAAAAGCAAATCTATGCGAAGACAGTTTTTTTAGTTCAGCGCTAAAGGCTATTTGTTCCATGATGAAAACGTTCAGGTATTGTACCTATTTTTTATGTGAAATTTGCCAAAGACAACTTGTTTATGGAGCTTTACGTTGTTTTACTAGAATTATTTGATGACAATTTTTACTATAGAACCAACTAGAACAAATGACAAAACCGGTCAAGTGCGAGTCGGACTCTTACACGAAGGATTCCAGACTATAAACAAAACAAAAACATATTTCTTCTACTTTATCCTATTACTGTTCTTGAGCTATAGCCCTTTGATAGACACATGGAAGGACGTATGGACGGACGGACGAACAGCGGATGGACGGACGGACGAACGGACGGACAACGGAGTTCGTTGGTTATCGTTTGGCTACAGAACCCAAAATATATAAAGCTAAAGAGTTTGTGTGTTTGCTTGAACGCGCTAATCTCAGGAACTCCTGGTCCGATTTGAAAAATTCTTTCAGTTTTATATAGCCCATTTATCGAGTGAGGCTATAGGCTATGTATATCATCATGCTAAGACCAATAGGAGCGGAGCAGACGAAGTTGCGCGGGTCAACTAGTTCTGAAATATTTTGACCCCTAATTAAATTAAAATTACCCTGTAAGTGTTTTCTCGGCGATCGAGTTAATTTTATCCATGTAGCGGTCATCGGGAGGTCAATGTTCTGTAGTGAACGCAAGTGAACGCTAATTGGTTTTAATTATATGTAACTTTGTTAGGTCGCCAGACTGTGTTATATTTCAGTGTCACGTATGTAATTACAATTGTACGGTTTGGTTCTTTTACCACTATGTATCTGTTGCTTTTTACCACGACATTAGCCTATTCAAATTCGCACACCACAGAACTTTTATTTTACTTGACACGTGTTTGCTCTTGACTCTAGTCTGAGGTCAGAGGCGATAGAGACAAAGTCTTGAAGAGTGAGCTTACCCAGAAGAAGCCTGTTCACTCTAACTTTGAAGAGATTATATAAGACTTTTTCATTAATGGCATTCATAATTTCAAAAACTTCAAAAGCATTTAATTTCTCTGTTTTTATTTTTTACAGATCGTGTAATTTTAGCCTAACATATTTCAAATAAATAAATATTACTTCGTGACATTTGTGATAATTATCATACACTACTAGCTTTTGCCCGCGATTTCGTACGCGCATATCCCATTTTTTCCCGTTCCCTTAGGAATTTCGGGATACATTCCCAAAGGAACTTACATACATTTATTAGTTTTATATAGCTTTTGCGCGCAACTTCGTAGGCGCATATCCCTTTTTCCCGTTCCCTTAGGAATTTCGGGATACATTCCCCAAGGAACTTACATACCTTTATTAGTTTTATATAGCTTTTGCGCGCAACTTCGTAGGCGCATATCCCTTTTTCCCGTTCCCTTAGGAATTTCGGGATACATTCCCCAAGGAACTTACATACCTTTATTAGTTTTATATAGCTTTTGCGCGCAACTTCGTAGGCGCATATCCCTTTTTCCCGTTCCCTTAGGAATTTCGGGATACATTCCCCAAGGAACTTACATACCTTTATTAGTTTTATATAGCTTTTGCGCGCAACTTCGTAGGCGCATATCCCTTTTTCCCGTTCCCTTAGGAATTTCGGGATACATTCCCCAAGGAACTTACATACCTTTATTAGTTTTATATAGCTTTTGCGCGCAACTTCGTAGGCGCATATCCCTTTTTCCCGTTCCCTTAGGAATTTCGGGATACATTCCCCAAGGAACTTACATACCTTTATTAGTTTTATATAGCTTTTGCGCGCAACTTCGTAGGCGCATATCCCTTTTTCCCGTTCCCTTAGGAATTTCGGGATACATTCCCCAAGGAACTTACATACCTTTATTAGTTTTATATAGCTTTTGCGCGCGACTTCGTAGGCGCATATCCCTTTTTCCCGTTCCCTTAGGAATTTAGGGATACATTCCCCAAGGAACTTACATACCTTTATTAGTTTTATATAGCTTTTGCGCGCAACTTCGTAGGCGCATATCCCATTTTCCCGTTCCCTTAGGAATTTCGGGATACATTCCCCAAGGAACTTACATACCTTTATTAGTTTTATATAGCTTTTGCGCGCGACTTCGTAGGCGCATATCCCTTTTTCCCGTTCCCTTCAGGAAATCCTCTCGTAGTGCTCCCCTACACTCTCCAAGAAACCTACATGCCAAGTTTTAGCTTTTTACGACCAGTAGTTTCGGCTGTGCGTTGTCGGTCAGTCACTCAGTAACTGAAGAATTTTAAAAATATATATTGGCGTTTCAACAAAAATATTTTCTGCGTGTGAGTAAAATAATGTCACAGTGAAATATTACCTAATCCTAAACAAGTTGTTCTCAACTAAAATATCGACGGTTTGTGCTACTTACATGTGCACAGTTACTTCAGCAGTATTATAATGAGCGTTAGTTTGTTCGTTTGTGACATATTTGGTTCAACACGGTAAGGTAAGGTTGCCTGCTTGTCGGTCTTCTACAGATTGTACTTCGGTAAGTGTGCCCAAGAACTCCACGACCTCAATCCACCGGCCCCCTTCTACCATCGGACATCCAGACGCACTGCATCTTACCATTCCTACCTTGTTACTATTCCACCAATTCGCACTAAGCGTTTCCAAACGTCTTTTATAATGCGCACAGCAAAGGAGTGGAACTCTCTGCCTGCGTCTGTGTTTCCAAACGCATACAACCCTAATCTCTTCAAAGTTAGAGTGAACAGGCTCCTTCTGGGTAAGCTCGCTCCATCGTAGACTTTGTCTCTGTCATCTCTGACCTAGACTAGAGTCAAGAGCAAACCCAACACAAATAAAAATAAAAAAAAACACGGAATAAAGGAAACTATATGTTTAGCGATAACAAATCCCATTTTTGAAGAGCACTTTATTGTTCATTTTCCTCGTGTGACAGTTTTTATACAATGTGGAAGGTACTTGAACAAATGTTTTTTTTTTTAACTCACGTTATGTATGACTAGGTAACAAATTTTTTTGGATGGTAAATCATCAAATGATTCCTTTCGCTCAGGGTGAAGCGGATGGGATGTCAGACTCTTACTGACTAAATCAACTCATGACAGGTCGGAAATCATCAAATGACTGAGGAGTCATTTGATGATTTCCCACCGTCAAAAAAAAGACTGACTGATAATTGCATGCGTTCCTTGAAATGGGTTATACTAGAGCTGTTTTGCAACGATAATGACCCCAAAAACCCATATTCATATTGAGTTATTTCCGAGTCAGCTAGAGTTTTGATATAATATAAATTTTCTGCCTCACGATACCTGCAAATGATGAGAAATCTACTCTTCTCTGGAAAGTCAAATGATACTTTTTGGATAGGTCATGAACGAATAAATCTTTCAAATAACAACAAAACCACAAACTTATCTTACAATCATCTAAATCCTAACCTCGTGAACAATATTTATGGTCACGTTTTTTATGACATTTTAAAAGTAAAATGAATCGACGTGATGTTGACAGCTGTAGGCGTTCTAAGGCAAAGTGTATATATTTTTTTGCTATAAAAAGGAATTATTCTAAGATTAATGTAAGCGTACTTCGTCCCCAACACAAGAATAACATCACTTATGTGACTATTATATACGCGAAGGGGTACTAAAGTCTATATAAATTTATATTTTCGTTTAGGTATTATGTTTCTTTACATTTACCTTTTGTAATAATTTGAATTAAACCAGATTTCAATCTGTACTAATATTATAAAGCTGATGAGATTGTTTGGTTGAACGCGCTAATTTCAGGAACTACTGGTTCGAATTGATAAATTCTTTTGGTGTTGGATATTAAGGGAAAAAATATTTTAGCGTTGGATAGATACTATGGGACCAACAATGAAATCGAAAAAAATAAACAGCTCCATACATTTAATGTGCGCATAACTCGACAAAATGTACTGAACAGCTTATTTTTTTTCGCGATTTCGGCTTTGGTTCCATAATGAAAGTTGTTCATTGACCAACACTGAAATCGAAAAAAAATATACTGCTTCATACATTTATGTGCGTATAACTCGACAAAATGTACTGAACAGCTTATTTTTTTTCGCGATTTCAGCTTTGGTTCCATAGTAAAAGTTGTTCATAGTGATGAGTGTACTCATCTGAAAAACTTAACAGGTATTGCGCTTATTCTGTTATACGTTGTATATAAAACTCTTACTTCACGCTACGACCAGTAAGAGTGGAGCATTCATAAAAATGTGACACAGACAAAGTCGCGTGGGTCAGCTAGTAAAACATATACAAACTAATAAGAGAAGTAGACAGTATTCCTTCTGTATCGGAAGCAGGGTCCAAGCTCCTGGTAGTCAGGGCTCCTGAGCGAGAACCCTCTTAATAATACAAACTCTACATAGAGCTGCTCAACGTGGGCCTTCTCAGAAGTTTGTTGAGGATCCTGGTGATAATACTACTGGCACTTATAATAATAATAATCATTTATTTCGGACATAATTAAAAATCCATAATGAGTTAGTAACAGAAAAACATACAACTATGTTAGTAACCTTAAACAAAATAAATTAATCAAAAAAGTTTAATTCATAAACTTTCCCTCTGCACCGGGCCAGCAGGCATGCCTACGGGACCAGTGCACCAGGAAAGGGCAGTCCGGTCTTTCAGCAATAACGCTTATTTATGAGCACGACTAACGACACAATGATCCTTGAATTTACATCCCACATGTCGACAAACTCGCAAACCAAATCAAGATACTTATTACTTATGTACATTCATATCATGTTTACAAACATGACATGAATGTACATAAGTAGGTTTTCATTAGAAAACCAGTCATCAATCTCAACAGAAATGAGACCAAAACCAGAGTAAACATGTTTAAAAAGTTACCCTCATGAATGGTTGGCGCCAAATAAATTTGCAGTATGCAGTTATTGACACTGCCCACATCTATTGACATTCTGAATTTCAAAGACAAAGTTGTCCTGAATCGATATCGTTCGTGATCCTTTACATTTTCCAGTTCTGAGAACAATTCGTAATTTGTTTTTCAAGCGACTACGAATAGATATAAGGGAAAAGTCAATGTACTTTATTGCAAACTTATTATTTATTATATATTATAATCATAAAATGACTCCTAGTAGTGTCAGACTCTTACTGACTAAAACCCATCCGTGTTCATCCTAATGCCCTTTGCGTTCCAGGGCTGCGGTGCGGTGACTCTTACGAACAAATTCCGCACTTGCGCCTAACATAGTGTAATTATCAAAATAAGTAAGAATAAAACAATATCTATTCTTTCTCTTTCAGAAGAGGCAGGCGGCACTAGAGATTCTATCCCGAGAAGTGACCAAAAAGCTAAAAACCTGGCTCCTCACGACGTCCCCGACATGATGGTTGGTGAGTATCTGGACAACATTTTAATGAATATCCTTATGTCATCAACATTGTAGTCTAGTAAAGATCAACAGAGGCACCACCACTAAGTGCTGGTGACGTCAATTGCTAGTTACGACGCCATAGTGAATCTGTGCCATCCAGTTCAAACGACGCGGACGTTTTGCCGATAAGGATAGAAGAACGACTTCAAAAGCATGCAACTTTCTTTTCACAATTCGTACTATTTTAGTTAGATGTTTAACGTCGATTTTTGATAGTTGTCAATACTGTATTTTTTCCACAGAATGACTTGTTATTGGAATTGTTTGATTACGAGAGTTATTTTCTCAAAACATATTCTTATCAATATAACTCTTCTATTTTACTTTGACAATACCAAACATAATAAACTGTTCTGGTTTCTCCAAAGTTTCGCTTAAGGCAAAACACAGTCCTAAAATAAATTTATCTTGAAACAGTGACAATGGCTCGTATTTATGCAAATTGAATATCTGACACAAAATGTAAGGAAACTTAATAATTGAATCCCGTTCAAAGTTTGACGAACTTCACAATCGAGACTTGGGAGAGATTTCGATAATTTCATTGTCGTTTTCGAACATAATTAATCGAAAAATCGAAACCGTACATAATTAATTTAACGTCTTAAAGAATAGTTTTAGCACGAACAATATTCTGTTTGTACAAACTTCTGTTGATAGTATACTTCCGATTACTGAATTAAGCATTTGAAGTTGAGTATTTCTCAAACTCTAATTTAGCCTGAAAATCTGTCAAATTTTTTGTTAAAAAGGTTTGACACGCTCTTCAGGGTTTCTGAATAGTGTCATTCAGAAACCCTACTCTGTCTCTTGTAAGAATATACATAGAAAGAACACATTCACAATCAACAACACAACGAAAACAACACAACAACAACACGCACAACAATATGCCCATTTTCTTACAAGAGACGGAGTAACGCTACTAGTTCAAACATTGCATGTGGGATATAAATTATATTCCTATTGATATCCTTAAAAAATAGAGTAAAAACATCCCCCGTGAGCGGCCAATAGCATATGAAGTCTCATTCGTCTTGTATTAGGCCATAAATGCGGGCATATTCTTCCTCTATCGAAACGAGTCTTAATCCGATACAGTGCAGTAACACATTTGGATCCCGGCTGATTGATTTACTCTTGTGTCTGCCTAATTTGTCCGCTTCCCAGACAGTGCCAGTATTTTTTTCTGTTTTTCAAGGCAAATGTTTACAATAACAGACAGTAATTATTGTTCCCCTAAAGTGCATTTGTAGTGGCATCAGTGCTGCCACAAGAAAAATACGGCCAAGTGCGAGTCAGACTCGCCCATCGAAGGTTCCGTACAAATTTGTAGCTACAAATTACTTTAATTAAAGACTAAATTTTTTTATGATTCAATTTCAAATGTATAGTTTTCAGACCTTTCCCTACACTTGTAGTATAAGACGTTATTACTTGTCAAATTTCATAGTTCTAGGTCAACTGGAAATACCCTATACATTTTGATTCCCTTGAAAGTGTCGAAATATACGTTTTATGCTGCATAAACGACCGTATCTGTTTTTAACGATAACTTAGAAGTTTGATTTATTCACAGCTTCAAGGGGCCTGAGCATGTGGTTGTAATTTTAACTCGATACCTCTACGCGTTCCCGGGATAAATGGTCTTGACAGACAGAAAGACGGACGGACAACAAAGTGATCCGATAAGGGTTCCGTTTTTTCCTTTTGAGGTACAGAACCCTAAAAACAAACGAAACGAAAGTACGGCAACAAAAAGTACCACAGCGCCATCTGTCCTGCTAGGAGTGAACTACTGATTTAAATCCTGCATCGGGGTATTAGACTTCTCCGTACGATTTGAACATATACAACAGTCCGAAATTCCGAATATCAACTATCGAGCAGTGGCCCACTGGACACAACAACCGTCCGGTCAGCGGATCCTCGCTTTTCAATGGACGTTTGCGGTACCTTACTCTTTGTTCCACATATCTCTATACAATGTCCTCCTTATCTTCATTGAGAAGCTTCATCATCCTCCGACCCTCTTCACCGTTTGAAAGTTGTTATAGCGGCAATATAAATACACACTCTGTGATTTAAACTTTCCACCTATTACGGATTCTGAGATACAGCCCGCTGACAGACAGACGGACGGCCGGACGTACAGCGGAGGTTTAGTAACAGGGTTCCGTTGGTTACCCTTTGGGGACGGAACCCTTAAAACGACTAAAAAGTACCGAAAAAATGACTGTTACTTTTGGTGGGATTTAATTTAGTTTAATCACAGATTGAATGTCACCAACTGCATCAGACTGCTTGAAAAGTTATTTCTTTAGAACTCTTTAGTCGTTTTATAGGGTCATTTTTTTATAAAGTCACATTTTTATGTTTTACATTTTTCATCAACAAATACGAAGTAGTAAAAAAAAAATAATAAGTTTGCTAATAATTTTACATAATTAAAAAAATGCTAACTCTGTTCTACTTATCTTGCTGTGCCCACATGAACTAATCTTGTTTTACCACCTAAGAATACATGTGGAATGCAATAAAGATATTGAGTTTTGAGCTACCCAACCTTACCCTTAATATGACCACTTTTGGAACAGCTTGTATACAAAGTTCACGCAATTGTGCGTTAACAAACAAGCTTCACGCCATACCTATATTGTAAGGGTAATTTATACCAACTTATGAGGTTATGACTCGCTGCGGGCTTGTCAAGGCCCCATTTAAACCTTGACCAACCCCTCGTTAGTTTCAAGGTTACCACCGTCATAACTGAAGACGAACTTTAGCTATACGTCAAATATGGCAGCCAATCCGGTCTGCGACGTTCTTAGTTGTATTAATTAGATATTCCTTGGAGCCTGGGTTTCAGGTAGGACGTTTGTTAATAACCAAAAGAATTGCTTGAGCTGAGTATAAGGAAAGGTCTATAGTATTAAGATAACATGTTAAAAAAATAAAATTCGTTCGGAAACCTTTGCACGCGAGTCCGACTCGCACTTGGCCAGCTTTTTTTTCGAATAATTTTGATTCTATTTTCACTGTAAGTATTATATTTTTGTGTACTTTTAGATATATGTAAAGACAATAAATATTTTTGTCATGCATGTTCCCTATTGAAGCAATTCTATTGGTTCCTAAAAAACACATCCTTCGCTACGCATCTTCGTACATTTCTGGTGGACACCCAGCCTTAATTAAATATTCTTTGGAGCCAGGCTAACAGGTAGGATTTTGGGTCTAGGTTTTAGTCTGAAGTAAGTTTCGGTGATTCTCTTGATTAATGTTGAGATTCGATTGTGCCAATGTTTCGATGGTCCATGCTAGGTTCTTATCTGTTTGTGGAAAGTCTTTGGTAGTGATGTCAGCTCGAAAAAATCTATCACTATTAGCAATCCGTTTTGACACATCGTTGGGAAGCCTCCCACAAGGTGGAACGATGACCTGGCGAGGGTCGCGGGTTGCCGATGGATTTGAGACGCACAGGACCGGTTGTTGTGGCAACACTTGGGGGAAGCCTATGTCCAGCAATGGAAGTCTTTCGGCTGATATGCTGATGATGATGATGATGGTGAATATTGTATCGAAACGTGGAGTTTTGTATCTAGAATTTGTACCGTGTATAATCGTCAAAAATAGATACGGTCCTTAAGAATATAAAACCAAAATCCTCTATACAAGAAATAAAACCCTTTTAAGAAAATATAATACAGATTTCAACTAAATCAAGTCAAAGTGAGCGAGACGTACCTAACCCATAATTCAGTCTAGACATAAAAGTGATATTGACATTTCTAGCCTAAAACCTACGGGAGGACTTCGGCAATAGAAGTGAAGGAGGGGGGCATGATTAATAGATCCTTTTGACTCCCAGTACTTTTATATGTTGGATATAAAGATTCCTCTGACGCACATTTATTCTTGAAACGTCACATTTTTTCGCCTATTGTGATGTCAGAAGAAAAAATATTAAATTGATGATGTTTTTAGTAGATGTATTGTTTTTGTTCTTCTTTTCTTTTGGGTCTGAGTTATTTGTAGTGATCTGATTAATGTATCTGAGTCGTTGGAATAATATTCGTAAAAAGGTGCCAATGTTTTGGTCAGGTCTTTTCCTGCTGGAACATATGTTTCCTGTTAGCTAAAGCTCTGGAGGTCTTTATGTTAGGAGTAAATAGATTAGATACTCTTTGCAAGCATGCTCTCATCATTATCATCATCATATCAGCCGAAAGACGTCCACTGCTGGACATAAGCCTCCCCAAAAGGGGTTTTCCATAATCGCAATGCTTGGCAGGCGGGTTGGCGATTGCAGTGTATGGTGTTGCGTATTACAGACAACGCTGCTGCCCATTCTCTGGTGAATTCCTTAGTCGCCTCTTACGACATTCGCGGGAAGTGATGGTATGGTATTATTCTTTTACGGCACCTACGGCAGCGGCCGACACCATACGGCAAGCATGATATATTTTTGACTATCTCGTCGCTAACCATTGGGTGGCATAGTGGTTAAGGGTGAGCCTATAACATAAGCTAACATAAGCCTGCTCTAAGCGTGCCAGCTGAGCAATCAAAATATTTGTTACTCTGAAGGTATGGTATGGTACAGGTAGAAACATACTTTGTTTCATACACAGAAGTTAACAAACGTTGATTTCACCGCACTTTCTCTCTTGTTGAAGAATGTTTCCTCACGGTGCTTGAGAATCAGGTCTTCCAAACCTTACGATCCCAACGACTATTTAGCTTGTTGATATGATAAGATAAGATTTCTTTATTTATTCAAACATTGTATAAATACAAGAGCATGCAAGATATTACACAGTTTAAGTCCACAGACACACAGAAACACACACACATACAGACACACACACACACACACACACACAGACACACACACAGTCACAGACACAGTTTTACTTTTTGTCCATCCAAGGCCCACCTTCGCCCACAGCGGGGCATAGAGCTTTCTTTACGCATAGCTGGACACAGACTTCTTTTATTTTGCTAATTCTCTAGCACCTTTTTTTTTTTTTCGAGCAAGGAAAATGCCTAACGCATACCGCATCATCCGGGGAGACGACGTGGTTATGTGGGACTTGCATCCACTAAAAACTTCGCCTGTACACGTACTTTTGCCTTGATGGGTGGGTCGCGAGAACTGCTACGCATGCTAGCACCTGTGCCAACCTCATCCAGGTTACCCACGATGCCAATAATGTCGTCAACCTCTGACAATTTTACTTACATTTCAATTAATATTGCAAATACGGGACTTTAACCCTTTCCTGAATAATAAATACAAACAGGAAAATTGGTTCACGTGATAAATAGTTGATGTTGCTCGATAGAATATTATGTGAAGCTCAACAACTGCATACTACCCACTTGTTGAGCACAACTTATGATAGTATGAAATATTTTAGTATCTCAGAGATATTTCTTCCGCATTTTTGTCAACACCTTTAGCGTTTCCTCAGTTTATTTTGTCATTGAAAAATTGATTTATTTCTTTGTTAATAAAACACAATATTATAGTTGTTATCTTTCCATGATTTGTTTATGTTTGTTTTGCAAATCTGTGAAAATATTTTATATAGTCCATAGTTTCTGTTATATATGTATGTGTTACCATGGTGTATGTGTGCGTGGGCTGCGTCCCCGCCTGCTCTAACACAATCAATATACAGTGTGCTATCAGCTGTCAGTGGTTTCACTTGTGTTCCTACATACTTACCTACGTACACAACAGTGGCGACGAGTTTACCCACAACTGTAAGAAATAATCGAACAGTTGAAAATGGCACAGTCATTCTGTGGAATATTAACAACTTTCGATCATAACGTTAATGACTGGAAGACGTACAAAGGACGTATTACGCAGTGGTTCATCGCAAATTGTATCGATGCCAAAAATGATGCGACGGGAACCAGGAGGCGAGCCATACTACTCAGCGCACTCAATGATGGTACCTACAAGTTGGCAGCAGACTTAGCCCTGCCCAAGGACGTACAAGAGGTGCCATATGAGGACCTAGTGACGTTATTGGATAACCACTTCACTCCAAAACGTTGCGGTTGCAGCGAGCGGTACAACTTTTATGCAGCTTCGCAGCAAACGGGCGAGACATATACGCAATGGGCAGCAAGGCTTCGTGGATTAACGGTGCATTGCGGATTCAGCAATGTCGAGGAGGCGTTGCGTGATCGCTTTGTGATGGGGTTGGTAGCGGGTCCTGAACGGGAGAAACTGTTTGCGCAGGACTTGGAGACCTTAACGTTGGCGAAGGCGGTGGAGCTGGCAGAGAGCACAAGATGCGCGCGCGCAGGCGCTGCCGCTACTGCTTCTACATCAACGGATCAAGTACAGGTGTTCAAAATCGCGAAAGGACAAAATAGTGCCAACCCGGAAACTAGTGCCGCGAAACAAAAGTGTTCGGTGTGCGGTCGGGCTAATCATAAGTCGTCTCAATGTCGGTTCGCAAAGTATAAGTGTAAAAAGTGCAACACAGTACATTTGCGTAGAATGTGCAATAAAATTAACTATGTGCTAACGGGGGATGTGAGCGAGGACGACGATGGTAAGTCGCATTTTGTTTATAACATTAGCTCAGCTCGGGGGGAACCGTTGACAGAAACGGTTACAGTAAATGGCCAGAATTTAGAATTTCAAATAGATAGTGGATCAGCTGTGACAGTCATATCTGAGGGTACATATAAAAGGTTATTTTCGAGTATACCCTTGCATACGTCTCACAAAAGATTTTATAGTTATACGGGAAACAAGATGCAGTGTGTAGGGTATGTGCGTTTAGCAGTAACATATTTACAGCACACCCACACACTGGATATATTTGTTATACGTCACGGCGGCCCACCACTGCTAGGTCGCGATTTCATATCAATATTTAAATTAAACTTAACTCGAGTCAATTTTCTTAACGACGGCCAAAGCGCAATTGAGCGGTTGCAAATACGGTTCCCTCAGGTATTTTCAGACAAGCTGGGTGCTTTCAGGAACTACAAAGTAAAATTAAACTTAAAAAACGATGCAAAGCCGGTATTTTTTAAAGCGCGTCCAGTTGCATTTGCTTTGCGCGACAAAGTCGATAAGGAGATAGAACGATTACTAAACTTAGGAGTGTTAAAACCGGTTAAACATTCGGACTATGCGTCACCTATTGTGCCCGTACTCAAACGTGATGGTTCTGTCAGATTATGTGCCGATTATTCAGTGAGCATTAACAAACAATTAGTGATAGAACAATATCCTTTACCGACAGTTCACGAATTATTTTCAAAATTACACGGTGGCCAGCAGTTTTCAAAAATAGATTTGTCCATGGCCTACAATCAATTTTTGCTTGACGAAGAGTCACAAAACATAACCTAATAATAATAAAAAAATAATAAAAATGTTTATTTCAATTACATAAAGCATTAACATACGTGATTTGGAGATCACCTTTTAAGCAAGAAGATGCTTGTGTTAGGTGACTCCGCTCTTCCACTTAAAATTATACAGTGTATGCAATTGAAACATTAAAGTAAAACAAAAGAAAAGAAAATACAAAAAGGAGCGCACTTGTGTGAATTATGTAAGTGGGTTTTGAGTGTGTGCGTGTATGTGAGAGTATGTTTTAGTGTTAGTGTGTGTGTGCGCGTGTGTATAATAGTGTTTGTGAATTAAATTCGTTTGAATGCAAATAGATATAAGTTTAGGTTTCAGTTAGATTAGGTCTAGTTTTAGGTTAGCCCTGCGACAGTTTCTTGGGATCGGAGGAAGCCAGGATTAGCTCCCTCCACTAACGATTTCGTTACTGCGGTTCCTTTAATTACTGGACCTATTATGGAAGCGATGTTATCAAGGCCTCAATGTCGTCGTAGGTTTTAGTCTTGAGCCAGTCAGTCACAACCAATTTGCAGTCACGTAGTTTCAGAGGGTATATATCTAATTCTTTATTTAATAAGTTGTATAAGTGGGAAGATTGCCTTGTATACTGCCTCTTGGCAAAAGCAGATCTAACTGGGACATTTGGAGCGACTAAGTAGCGCCTTCTGCTACTCTTATTTGGTCCTGTAGCGTCATACGGAAGGGATTTGTGTTTTCTCAGGATAACATGGAGAAGGTAAAGTTTTCTTACAGTCAGAAGGTCAGAGGTCAGGTAAAGGCTTTGGGTTGGGAACCTATAGGGTTTGAAGAGCATAACCTTAAGCAGAGAACGCTGCGCCCTCTCAAGTTCCAAAAATTTAATCTTTGTTGTCCCACCCCAACATGGCAAACAGTACGTAAGAATCGATTGGGCCAGTGAAACATAGACTTTCTGCAGAAGATTCTTTGAAGCAATGTGTCGCAATGTTTTAAAAGTCCATATTAATTTCCTAACCCTTTTCATGATTAGTTCAGTATGCATGTGCCAGGACAGGCGCTGGTCAATCATGATGCCCAAGTATTTAATATACTGTAACCTGTCTATTATAGTGCAAGAACAGTCAGGAGTTGGGGGGCTGGCACAACAGTGGATCTTTATTTGGAATTCGAGTGGTGGTTGAGTGTGTGCATACTTGGTAAAGCATATGTAGTTAGATTTGGAGGCGTTTAACGTGAGGAGGTTACGATAGAGCCAATCAGCTATCTTTGACAGGCCGTTTTCGGCTAACCGTCTAACTTTTGCCCAAGTCTTATCAGCAAAGACTATGGCGGTATCATCTGCGTAAGAAAAGATGCGACCCCCGTCAATAATCGTATTACATAGGTTATTAATATAAATAAGGAACAATGTCGGACCAAGGACACTCCCTTGCCCGACGCCGTACGAAATTGTTTCTTCAGAACTAGTGAAATTCCCTATTCTTACTGTTTGTTTGCGATTATTCAGGTAGGATTTGAATAGCTCGAGAGGGGCCCCCCTTACACCGATGTTTTCGAGCCTGTGTAAAAGTATGGGGACTGAAACTGTGTCGAAGGCCTTTTTGACGTCAAGGAAAACTGCCAGGCATTTACTACCCTTATCCACTTTGTCAACTAAAGTTGATGTTAGTGACAATACCGCATCCTCAGTAGACCTTCCCTGCCTGAATCCAAACTGGGACGGAGACAGAATGTTATATTTAGTGAGGTATTTAATTAAGCGCGAGTTTAAGAGTCTTTCTAGGATTTTCGAGATAGAAGGCAGAACTGAAATTGGCCTATAGTTTGACGGGTCTGAGCTGTCTCCACTCTTGTACACAGGCGTTATTAGGGCTACTTTCAAGGCATCCGGGAAAATTCCTTGCTCAAAGCATAGGTTTGTCAAGTAACTTAAGATTGGGACAATTTGATCGTGTGCAGCTTTAAGGAATTTAACCGGAATGTTATCCCAACCAGGGGCACTGTCTAGTTTTAAGCCCATTAGTGTAGCATGAACTTCGCAAGAGTCTGTGTCGAGTAGAACAAAAGATGAGGTGTACGGAGTGTACGGTGTACAGGATGAGTTAACATCGTTATTATTTGCTGTCGAAGACAGAGGTGGCGTGATATTATCCGCAAGAAGCTTTCCTATATTAGAGAAATAACTATTCACCTTGTTTATAGAGTTCTGTGGTGAATTGGATAGTTCCAAGAGGTCCAAGTTATTTGTTTTTTTAGGTTTTCGCTGTGTAATGTTGTTAATAAGTTCCCACGTTTTTTTAGAATTTTTATGTACTTTAGCTAGTTGGTCCCTGTCATATTTTCGTTTTTGTTTTTTGATGATGAAGGTACAGTAATTTCGGTACCTTTTGTAGGTAATTTTTAGTACCTCATTAGATGGGTCAAATCTGAGTCTTTTTTGCATGTTATTACGGTTGTGTATACAGCGCAATAATCCAACAGTCATCCACGGCTTAAGCGTTCTATTTTTTATCGGGATCACCTTAGTGATAGTACTAAGTGTGACGCAGTTTTGTAGGATTTCGATTAAATTATTAGTGAGTGTGTTAGGATTACTTAGTTTAAGCAAGTCGGCCAGATTGCTATCTTTTAAGAGGCCGAGTCCCTTCTCAAAGTTAAAAACTGATTTTATTTTTGTAGGTTTTATAACGTTTGTGTGGTTTGTAATTTTTAGGAGAGTCATGAAATGATCTGTGACAGTTGTGTGAATAATTGCAATGGCCGCAGTTTTAGTGGCGGGTTTGAGCTTTATAATTATATGGTCTAGACAATTTTTTTCTCTCGTAGGGAGCGAGTGACCGGGGAGAAGCCCATGCATAGCCAGCATGTTGAGGTAATTAAGTCTATTTGTGCGTTCATGTGACTGCTCGCCTTGATTTACTATCAGATTAATATTAATGTCTCCGGTGATAATTACATTTTTAGCTGATGCAATGTTAATAAGGTGATTATTTAAGGATTGGATAAATTCGTCAGCGCTTGTGGTTGAAGGGGACCGATAAATCGCGATTATTGTAAGGTCAGGAGAGATATGGACCTCCAAGCAAGACGCGTGAGTTAGCTTTATTTCTCTTATTTTATATTTATGTGTGTTTTTAATATAAGCGACCACTCCATCAGCTTTGTTTAGATGATTTGTAGATTGGTGAGAATTATAGTTGGATATTTGAGGTATTTGTTTATTTGGATTTAGTCTACATTCAGTTAAGATAATCAGGTCGATATCCGTTTTAAGATTAATTATGTTTAGTTGAAGGTCGTCGAAGTTAGAATAAACTGATCTAATATTTTGTGAAACAATGGTAAAACCGGGAGAGTTGGGCTTAATGTGGTAAGTAAAGTCGTTGAGTTCACAGTCGAACACTTGGGCTATTTCGTGATTGTCTATATCATTCAAAGTCTGTAGGGTGCTATCCATAGTTATAGGTTTTGCGAGTGCAGAAGAACGTAGCAATACAGACATTTCGTGTATGTGTGTATGTTGTAAGTGTGGTAGATAGTCTGAGTGAGTGAGGAATTGAGCAGCAAATGTGTGTAAGTGCGCGATAGATTAACATTATATATGGGTTATTATTTAAACTGTTAATAAGTTTAATATTAATCTTAATTCTAGTTAATTTTAGGCAACAACAGAGTAGAATAATAAAATAGTGAGTACGAAAAATTATCATCAGTAACATAACATAGTATTGATTTATAATTAACCTGATGATTAGTGTAAAAATCCTTATGCTATTTAATTTTAAACATAAATTACCCATATGGAACCGAGGCAAATAGTGACAACATAGCAAAGCATGGACAGTACGACAATTGGTCAACCGTATTATAATATCTAGTCATTTAAGTTGCAAAAGATTATGGACCTGTGACTCACTTGTTATGATAATAGTAGGAAAGTTGTCATCCTTCTTAATATGAACTTTGCCAAAAGCTGTCCAGCAGTACTTATACTCTTTGGATTTTGCGAAATCGCGCGCGAGAAAGTGAAGTCGAGCTCCTTTTGCAGTGAGCTGTTCCGAGACATATATTGGGGTGGTCTCTTCCGTTTTAAATCCAAGATGCTTGGCACATAATTTTTCGTTATGGTTTCTGTTATAGTCTCTGGTCTTCTTCAAGAAATCGGACTTCAGAATAGTTGATGCCATCTCGACTATGATTGTACTATTTTTCGTCTTGGCACGCTTGTGTTGAACTCTAAATATGTCGCTAATGTCTGTTTTTGTTATATTACATCCAATTTCATTAGAAAGGGAAGTGGCCATTTTTATTAATTCTTCCTTGGATTCTTTAGCCAGTTTTGGCACATTCTTGATCTCAAAGTTAGCCTTACGGCTGCCCCTTTGCATATCCTCTATTTTATCTTCCAAAATAGTGATATAATTTCTATCTTTAGTTGTTTGGATTTCGAGCTGTTCTATTTTTCCTTTAAGTTCTTCATTTTGCTCCGATAGAAAAGCCATGGCGGTTTCTATGCTGTTGTTTGTTGATTTTATTTCGAGTAGTGTCGGGTAGATTTTCTTGAGCTCCTCTTGCTGCGGTGACATTAGAGATGATATCAGTGTTTTAACTTCATCTTTGAAAGCAAGGAAGTCTGAGTCGCAGTAACATTCTCTTGGTCTTTTACTACGTTGGAATACGAAGTTAGGAGGGGTTTTTTGATCTGTTTGCTCGGGAATATTTGATTCAGAAAGGGATTTTCCGCTCATGTCTTCCATTATTAGTACCAGGAGATGATAACAGCGTGCGAGTAATCACAGTCTGTTTCGCAGTTGGTTGGCAAGCAGTTATTCCGCACGATGACGTCGAGATAAAGCAATTTTCTGGTTAAGTCGATCCTTGTACCAGGAGAGTATATCCGCAAGCAGGTATTGCACGGATTGATGTGCGCAGTAATATTTTAGCAGTGTGGAGGAGGAGTGGATTACGCACACAGTGTTTGTCCTTGCGGCAGGTTGTCCTTGAATGGCCCTATGACATGTGAGTAGGCGGGGTTTTGCACACTTCAAGGGCGTGGCGTTGCGCGTGGGCAGGTATAGTGAACAGGCGTACCTTGTCAGTGGCGGAGTTTCTTGCACGTACCAGGATACCAGGGGCACCGAAGAGGTCGGTTATGTTGTGTTGTCTCGATCGATGCGCTTCTCGATAGCGAATGTTCTACGGTTTATGTGCTCCTATTTTTACGACTGAATTAACTGACTCGATTTTTGATTTAAATAATTATTAAAGAGAACAAAAATAAATTGTGCACACGTTTACACCAGTAGGCGGTCCGGGGGGACCTGTATTAACACTCCCCGGGGATTGTTTAAATACACACGTCTTGTATTCGGCTTGTCAAGCGCACCGTTGATTATCCAGCGCGCGATGGAAACCGTATTGTCCGGATTAGACGGAGTGTTATGCCTGTTAGATGACGTGTTGATAACAGCAAAAACCGAAGATATGCATATGGAAAAATTATACGTAGTTCTTAAGAGACTTCAGGACGCGGGGCTAACATTGCGAAATGACAAATGTGAATTTTTTAAAGATGAAATAAAATACTTAGGGTATGTTATCAACAAGAACGGACTAAAGAAAGATCCGTCAAAAGTAAAAGCTATTGTAGACGCCCCCGTTCCTACTAATGTAAACACCTTGCAATCATTTTTAGGACTTGTTAACTACTATCGAAATTTCGTTCCTCGGGCATCGAGCATACTTAGTCCTTTGTATAATCAATTAAAGAAAGGAGTTAAGTGGCAGTGGACAGCAATTCATCAGAATGCATTCAATGAAATAAAAAAATGCTTAACCTCGGAACAGGTATTAACACATTTTGACCCAAATTCCAAAATAATATTGACGGTGGATGCTTCCCCACACGGGTTAGGCGCTATTTTATCGCAAGTGGGTAATGATATGTTGGAACGACCCATATCATTCGCATCCCGCACGCTCACGTCAGCTGAAAAGCGATACTCGCAAATACAAAAAGAAGCCACGGCGATCATATTTGGTGTTAAGCGTTTTCATCAATATTTATATGGCAGATCCGAACCATTTATATTACGCACCGACCACAAACCCTTGATTACTATTTTTGGACCTTATAAGGGCATACCAGAGGTATCGGCAAATAGGCTACAAAGATATGCAATGTTTTTAAGCGCGTATAATTACATGATCGAATACGTACGAAGTGCCGATAATAACGCGGATTATTTGTCACGAGCAAGTTTACGACATAAACAAGAACAGGCAGAGGGGCGGGAGGACAGCGGCGCTCACGCGGCTGCAGCCGCGACGCCTATCGACCGCGCCACTTATGTTAACTTTGTGGTAGAAGGCAGTATGCCAGTTACACTAGACGAATTGCGCGAAGAAACAGCCAAGGATACCACTTTATCAAAAGTAATTAAGTACATTCATCAAGGTTGGCCCAGACAACTATTGTCGAATTTATGTATTAAGCCCTATTATTTGTGTAGGACACAATTGTCACTCGAAAATGGGTGTGTTATGAGAGGACATAAGGTTGTTATTCCGGAAACGTTGCGCTCAAAACTTTTACACGAGTTACATAATTCGCATTTGGGTATTGTGAAAACCAAAGCTGAGGCTAGATCCCGATTTTGGTTCCCAGGTGTAGACGCGGCGTTGGAGGCAATGATAAACTCGTGTGATATCTGTCAACAGTTGCGCCCGTCCCCACCACGAACACCGATTGCTCCGTGGCGGTACCCGCCAGTGCCATTTTATAGGACACATATTGATTTCTTAGGTCCAATAAATGATCAGATGTTTTTCGTGGTTGTAGACGCGCACACCAAATGGGTGGAGTTGTACGATGTCACTGCATCTACAACTTCTACTAACGTCATAGGAAAGCTATATGATTATATGTCCAAGTACGGCCTACCACATACAATAGTTAGTGACAATGGGACCGCGTTTACGTCATTTGAATTTAGAAATTTTTGTTCAAGAAACGGCATCAATCATATGACATCACCAGCCTACAATCCAGAAAGTAACGGGCAGGCGGAAAGTTTTGTCAAAATCGTGAAAAAATGCATTAAATCATGTATAATTTCATCGCGCAATAAAAGTGACTGCAAGTTAAAAATATTGAAATACCTTTTTGACTATAGGAACACCGTTCATTCTGTCACGGGGTCCTCTCCGGCTGAGCTAGTGTTCGGCCGCAAATTAAGGTCACGCTTAGATTTAATTAACCCGAAGATGCCGGCGGCCTCTCTCACAACCCCCAATAACAATGTTAACCATCAACAGTGTTCGCAAATTAAATCACGCGGAGGACACAATAAACAAGTGTTCAAGCCAGGTGATGAAATTATGTATAAAAAATATTCAAATAATGTAAAATTCCATTGGAGCAGAGGCATTGTTAAAAAGAAACTGGGTAAAGTACTTTACCTTATTCAGGATTTGAGTTCATCTTGTAACGTTAAAAAGCATAAGAATCAAATAATATTATTTAAGGGTGGCAAGGGTTCACAACAGTCGCAGCACTATTATGACTTTGACGACTTTACCAACTGCCAAACCGAGCCCTCAGCTGACAAGTCTCAGGTGCAGCGTCCCGCGGGGGAGGACACTGATGAGGCAAGTCTGCAAACACCATCGTCAGTAGACGAAGAAACAGTGACAGATCCAATTTCAAGGAACCCAGATAGACTATTGAGGAACATTCCCAGGGTGGATTACAAACCTTTTCTGTAATCTCTTATGGTGCATAATTTGTAATATTTTGTTTAAATAAGGGGAGGAAATGTTATATATGTATGTGTTACCATGGTGTATGTGTGCGTGGGCTGCGTCCCCGCCTGCTCTAACACAATCAATATACAGTGTGCTATCAGCTGTCAGTGGTTTCACTTGTGTTCCTACATACTTACCTACGTACACAACAGTTTCATACTGCTCTGTGTCGTCAAAGGCCTTCTCCGTCCAGGAACTCATCTCTTGTGATACGTTGAACTAGCTTTTATCTGCTAGATCACAAAATATAAATCATTGTATTTGAGCGATTTCCAAAAGGGTAGTATTTAAACGCAAATCAAAAAAATATCCCTTTTCTATGCAATAAGATTCCGAATTCCCATCAAAATTACTGATTGCACATCAAAATATTCAACTCAAAATATCACTAAACACATTACAATTTATTTTCGCAGCGTACAGCGTTTTTTCCTAAAGCAAAATTTTTCATCAATGCACAGCTAATAATCTTAATGCACGACAAAACTGTACTGCGACTCACCATAGTTCTGGGTGGTTTAAAAACAAAATAACCACGAAGGCTAAGGCGGGAGCTCCGCTCCGCTTCGCTCCCGCCTTAGCCTTCTAACTTAACCTATCCGAGTCGGGGTAGTCTGAGTCGGGGTGTTGTCCATAAATATGGAAAATTTGCTGTGCAGTCAGTATTTATGCTATGTATGTAGTATTTTTGTACAAAAATAAATTTAACTGTATTGCATTATGAGGAAAAAAGTAATGTCATATTTATGTATGACTAGCTGACCCGCGCGGCTTCGCTCCCGTCAACTGGCTACTCTACCTACCGACCCTAACCTAGCTACCCTACCTAACTACTCATTCTTTTTTTTTTTTTTTGTATTTTAATTCTTATAATGCTATTCCGGACGAAGACTAATCCAAAAACACAAAAACTATGAAAATGGGTCCAGCCGTTCTCGAGTTAGTTAGAAAAGTGTTCGAACAAACCCGACTTTGTTTTATATATCAAGAAGTTTAAGATTTTTGCTATATTGTGAAAGATTCGACCTTTTTCTAGAAGACATTTTCATATTTTCGAGACAGAAATAAAACGAATAAACTGAAGGAAGACGGACAGCGGTGGCTTATTAATAAATAGGGTTCGGTTAGCAATCTTGGTACGGAATCCTAAAAATCGACTTGGTTCGCACGAATCAAAATCGTACGTGAAGGCTTAAATAATAGGGTCCCATTAGCAACTTTGGCATGGAACCCTATAATTTGCCTTGGCTTGCAAATCGAACCGTCTGATACTTAGCACGAATTAAAAACTTAGTTGCGGGCAACCTGGGAGTCTTTAAGACAAAAGTGAATAGGTTGCTTCTAGGCAAACGTGCTCCATCTTCGACCGCATCATCGCATACCATCAGGTGAGATAGTGGTCAAACGTATGCCTATCTACAGTAAAAATAAATATATATATTCTACTCCGTATCACCTAACCACTGAGAAATAATGATAACACGATTTGACAGTTACTGTGAAATCGTGATGTCATTCATTCTTAGTTCTGGTTCGGGACTAATCGTAAGTCTGTAGGTGATACGGAGTAGAATACGTCCACAATTAAGCCCGAAACTACGGACTTTGGACTTAGAGAGTAGCCCCCCAAAATCGATCGCTCCCGTCACCGTGACCAACTTTGGTACGGTACCTTATTATTATTAGCCTTGTTTCGCAAATCGAACCGTTCGTTGCTTCGCTCTAAACGGAATCAATCGCGGAGGCTTAGCAGTAGGGTCCCATCAGCACAGTACCTTTGGTACGGAACCCTACAGGCCTGGGGGCTACTCTCTAACGAAATCCGTAGTTTCGGGCTTAGTTGCGGGCGGGCATTTTCTACTCCGTATCACCTAACCACTGAGAACTAATGATAACACGATTTGACAGTAACTGTGAAATCGCGTTGTCATTCATTCTCAGTTCGGGTCCGGGACTAATCGTAAGTCTATAGGTGATACGGAGTAGAATACGCCCGCCCGCAACTAAGCCCGAAACTACGGATTTCGTTAGAGAGTAGCCCCCCTGATCCGCAAGTCGAACCGTCCAGTACTTCGCAAAACTAAATCAGTTTAAGACTCTACGATAAATGCACTTTAAACGAAATCAGCACAACTCAGAGATTAAAGCAATTTTGGTCCCTAACAGTTTAAGACCTTTCAGAGACCAAACCGAAATTCCCACGAACTACGACTGTGTTTAAAAATCGTGTGAGGTCATTCTCCAGTGGAAAATCTTAACACCACAATTCAGAAAAACGCGTCATCAGTGCAACGTCATCTATCGACCATGTAAACTGACAAAATATTTGGCAGCAGAAGACGTTAAATAAGAACGTATATAAGGATAATGTATTAAAATGTTTACTTTTATTTTGCTACGTCTACGCATTAAAAGTTTCCCGAATAACTCAATCAATGTGTTTTGGTGTAACATTCACGCTTTCATGCATTTTTTGGTTCCTCAATAGATGGCGCTCTGACTGATCAAAATAAATTAGGAAGATTCTTACTAAACTAAAAATTCAATATATTTTGATTTTCTCGATCGATTGTAACGATAAAATATAACGAAAAGGTATAAAAATGATCACTTTTATTTTGCCACGTATTAAAAGTTTCACAAATAACTCAACAATTTTGAATGGTTTCGTGCATTTTATTTTTTCTCAATAGATGGCGCTCTGACTCATCAGAATACATTAAGAAGTTTCTTCCTAAACTTAAAAATTCAATATCTTTTGATTTTGAGGGTCGATTTTGATGAAATAAACGCTAAATGTTACTCGGGTTATCACTTAATATTTTTAATTACTTAGATTTGCAATCCAATCTGTGGTTTATGCGTGATGCTCCCACAAACGCACAGACAAACAGATAAACAGACAAACAGACAAAAATTTAAAAAATTGCATTTTTGTGTTTTGTACCTTTTTCCTGAGTTTTCTGTGTAATTTTCATGCAAAAATATTCAATGTACAGACACGGTTAGTCTACGATTTTATTATATGTATAGATTTCGAATTATCTGCAGTTTGAGTTTTGTTAAACATTTAGTTTATTTGTAGTGAAGTAAGTTATTTGATGTAAAAAAGAATATAAATGATGAGTATGTATTGATAGGCGATTATTTATTTGATATGCAATTTATAATATCCCCTTCCAAAAAAAGGAGGAGGTTCTCAATTCAGTGGGTATTTTTTTTACTCCGAGGTTTCTGATCCGATTTCTGTGATTCTTTTTTAGAAAAGAATCACAAACAAAAACACCGACTTCCGTAATTAAGGTTATTTTATCTTTGTAGTGTTTAGTTTGGAAGCCGGTTATATTTTTTTTGTAAAAAGCTTCCGTACCACAAAAGAGAAAAAAACGGAATCCTTATAAGATCACTATGTTGTCCGTCCGTCTGTCTGTCAAGACCCTTTATCTCGGGAACGCATGGAGGTATCGAGTTGAAATTAAAACTATATACTCAGGTGTACGGTCCCTTGAAGCTGTGAAAAAAATCAAAGTTCTAAGTTAACGTTAAAAAAGATATGGCCGTTTATGCTGTAAAAAACGTATATTTCGGCACCCTCAAGGGAATCAAAATGTGTAGGGTATTACCCGTGGACTTAGAACTATGAAATTTGGCAACTAATACCGTCTTATACTACAAGTATAGGAAAAAGTCTGAAAACTCTACATTTATTATATAATTAAATCATAAAAAATGTAGTCTTTATTTAAAGTAATATGTACCTACAAATTTGTACGGAACCCTCGGTGGGCGAGTCCGACTCGCATTTGGCAGGTTTTTTTATTACAAAGTTGATAGGCTCGCTTTTAACCACATTCTCTTCTGATGAAAGGCCCGTTGTTACCGGAGCCTTCTGTCGTACAATGATTTGCTCAAAAAATACGATATGATGAGCCTACAGTCTATAAGATTATTTCTTGAAACGATGTTTCTTTATGATGTGTGCAATAACAGGTACGACTGCTCAGAGGCAACCAATAGAGTACATTACCTGTTCCTAGAAGTGTTTTGATCGTATAGTACACCGATATCTCCGAGATTTCTGATCCGGTTTCTATGATTCTTTTTTAGTTCGATGCGGTATATAGTTTTTATTTTATGAGCATTTTTGTTTATTTCAATTTCTACGTAGACGAAGACAGTCGGTCAGTGAGAGTTGGTGTTAAAAAACAAAGAAATAAAACCAAAAACACCGACTTCCGAAATTAAGGTTATTTTATAATTTGTAGTTTTTTGTCGGAAGTTGGTTATATTTTTTTGTAAAAAGCTTTTATAACAAACTTTTTACCGAGCTAGATATGTTTGCTATGTCCGCTAAAGGGTTTCGCAACGGCCTTATTGAGGCCATAAAAGGCCTGTAATGTTAGATTAAGATTAGTGGTGGTTATTTGTTTTTCTCGGTTTGCTCGTAACCAAAATCTATATATTATTTGCTGTGGATAACGGTGTGAGTTGCACATTGGTATCCTGTATATAAGATAGTTATTTTATAAGATATTTTAATGTGTAACTGTTAGTTATTCCTAAATAAATAAATAAAATAAAAGCCAATATGTGGTCGACGATACAGCAAGCTTGCCTAGAAGTAACCTATTGGAATTTTCATTTGTATGTAGTTCCCAATACAATTGATAAAAAGCATTTCCAATATAAATATTCCAGGAACTTTTATTGAAGACACACAAATTCTCACACATTTATTAGGTACATTCCATTTCTATTCTAAATGTAAAATATTAGCAAATAAAATGACTGAACACAATTGTCAAGGAGGTGACAGAGGCAATTTGATAAAATGAAATCGTGTACATTTTCGTGTCACTGAATATTTCCACATAATAACGTGAAAAAGGAAAACGGTTTTGTCATTTGTAACAATGGCGTCTTTAGGGTCATCTCACAAAGAGATGCGACGCGACACTGCACGCTTTTTAAAAAATGATACAACTTTACTCATTTATTTACCTACTAAGCGCTGATTTTTCAATCGTCAGACAACTTACGGCGGCTTTGCGGCGTCTTACGGCTAATTGACGTATTTTTCCATAAACAATCAGTCTGTCTGTTTTTGTTCCCCAGGTAAAAGTTATTGGACTAGCGAAAAATCGGCTCTAAAAGCCTAATTTAAAAAAAGACTATAAAAATTGAACTTGAAATTCCGCGGGTTATACAACCTGTAACAGAATAAACGCAATATCCTCTTAAGGGGTCATTGTACTCATCATTATGAACAACCTTCACTATGGGACCAACACTGAATTCGCGAAAAAAAAATTGACTCCCCTATACATTTATGTTTTCATTATTCTGTTACACGTTGTATATGGACTCTCTGTACGGCTTTTGTAGTTTATTTTTTATTAAGTAACGTTGCATATTATCGCTATCTTAAAAAACTTCTTCACCACACTTCTTCTCCACAGCTAAAACACTAGGAAGTGGTGACGGGCGGGCGTTTTGGGGGACTGTCTTTTGTAAAACTTGACGTTCAAAAAGTGCTGGCTCTCAGCCTAATTTGAATAAACGACTTTTGATTTTGATTTTGAAAAGCCTGCTTGCATCTCAGTGTGCTTTGACCCTAAACGCTTTGTATCTTCAGTAGGCTCTTTATAGACTGTGTTGAGTCTACTTGTGTGTTGTCACAATAATAAAAGAAAATTCAATATAATTTTTGGAACTGCATATTTCCTGGAAGTTTAATAGCTAATAAAAATCATTGGCTGTTACTGTTTCGATAATAAATGTCCATTTAAGACAACTTTGTCTAAAACTTACCAACACTAAGTTAATGGATACAAATATTAAGCTTCTATTCTATCACCGTGACCGCGTACCGGAAGACGCAACGTTGGAAGGCCTCCCACAAGGTGTACCGATGACCTGGTGAAGGTCGCGGGTAGCCGATGGATGCGAGACGCACAGGACCGGTCGTTGTGGGGACGCTTGGGGGAGGCCTATGTCCAACACTGGACGTCTTACGGCTGTTATGATGATGATGATGATGATGAGATATGGTTCTGCCATCAGCGGTCTTCAGTTTTGTGAGCTGGCTCTGCCCAATAGACAGATCTCTAGCAAAGACCTTGGAGCCCTTATTCCGCTCTATCGCGTCTTTAATCTTTGCAGTATTAAAGCGGCGGAGGTCTCTTTTCAAGGACTGGAGATCCGTCTATTGAGCTGCCGGTATCTGCACGCATCTTCTGAAGACTGCAGAATCATATCCCGCTTCTCCTTCATGAGCTTCAAAGTAGGATCAGAGACCCTCTTGTTCCTATCTGTACGGCGAGTCTTGAAAAACTTAGACCCGACCGTATGGTCAGTTTCCACGAACCCATCGTTAGGGCTAACCCTAGGCACTCGAAACGGTTCTGAAGTTCGAGCTGAAAGCTCTCGGAGTTTGGAGTTTTGGATCTGGATCTGTGCTGGACGGAGCGTAGACCTCATCAGTCGGGACCTTTCAAGCTTGATATTCAGATTCAATGTGCCTCTTACCATGCGGTGATCACTTCCGGTTATCACTACGTTAATCACAGAGACATCATTGAATATTATATCACAAAATATTTAAACTAATATTATTATAGGTGTTTGTATGCATTTTTCTGTACTTTGAATCCCGCAAATTACAGGGTTTCAAACAACCACGGGATCAAAACAATGGAAAAAGCCAGTGTTATTTGTATCGTATTCGCCATCTTTTAGGCAGCCATTTTGTCTCATGATATCTAACAGTTTTCTTTCTTTTCAGACATAGTCATACCATCGCTCCTCATAGCAGCGCTGTTCGTGGGCAACGCTTTAATCGTACTTATCATATACAAATACAGAAAACGGTGAGTTGTGTCCTCATATATTTAACTAGATTTTACCCGCTTCGTACACGCATACCCCCTTTTTCCGTTCCCGTGGGAATTTCGGGAAATCCTCTTTTAGTGCTCGCCTACACTCCTTAAGGAACCTACATGCAAAAATTCAGCTTTCTACGATCAGTAATTTCGACTGTGCGTTGTCTATCAGTCACTCAATCAGTCAGTAACGGAGCAATTTTATATATATTGATTTATTGTATCTTAGCTTCTGCCAGCGGTTCGCTCAAGTGAAAGTCTCCCAAGTTATTCCAAGGGATCCCGATATAAAAAAGTATCCAATATCCTATTTTAAACCTGGGCGATCGAAGTCGGTCGTTAAGACCAAAGGCCGCCCGTACACAGACAATCTCGAACGCGATGATTTTGATCGGTAACTATATCGTGACTTCACGTCCTTAATTGTCTTTAACGGATTTTGCTGAAACTTTACAGAACCTTATATTTCATCAGAGTAAAACTATTCACAAAAATATTGGGAGAAGTAATATAACGCTGGCGGAACCGCGGGTGGCAGATAGTCTTGAATGAACTTATTATAATCTTTATTTCAAAGCGCACTATTTACCCGTCCAGTCCACATGAATGAATTCCTTCCATTGCATCTCATTGATTCCTCGCCGTCGTCGGTCGTCGGTACACGTGAAGCGTTACATTGTCCACTCCGGCGCACAGTTAGCATGCGGGCGACCGGATGTCGCTCCATTAGCGTTGATTTGACAAGCGATGGCCTGTCGTGCTAACGTTTAGGGCTTGTCCACATCACCACGTCACGACGTCGTAAACGTGAGACGGTGCGTTGTCACGGCACGTTGACGTAACGTACTAATTTACGTTACCGTGGCATAAAAATGCACGTCTCGATGCTGCAACGTTACACTGTGTCGTGCCTTGTAAAATCCCGGTAAATTTTTCACTCACAAACATATGAAATAATAGTCTATTTCTAGATATGTGGTTCCGCACAAGTCTTTTTCAGCTTTGACATCTTTTTTGCACTTAATACCTAAGACAATGAAACATTAACTGAGCGAGCGCATCGTAGCCACGTACCGGTCCTGACGACGACGTCCAATGCGCTTTTCCGCAGCGACGTTGCCGTACCGTGCAGTGCCACGACACCGCACCGTTTCGACATCGTGACGTGGTGATGTGGACAAGCCCTTAGGGAGTATCTATTTGCGTTAGTAGATCGTGGATATAGGTACTGCAATTTTTATAAAGAATATTTTGGTTGGCTTTCAGGACTCATAATAAGGACGTGACGATGCGACATCTATGTGGCAACCATTTATCATAGAAATCGTTTTTAAAATTACGTCGATACAAGATTTAATCATCCTAAAAACGCCTGACATTCGATTCCAATACAGTTGGTTAAAGGCAGATAAATTTGTGAAAAACGTTTGCCACGTCGAATTCGCATTGTCGCGACACGCCTGTGCGTGTATCCCTTAAATACGTCGTATCCTTTAATAGTGAAGTCTAGCCTGCAATGGCAGAGGACAGACTTGTGTGGGAAAGGGAGACGGAGGCCTTTCCCAGCAGCAGTACATAACAGGCTAGATTAGATTAGATCAGAAATAGTACAGGTTTTTGAGTTAATCATATTTTATTTTTGAATAGTTTGAAACGAGAACTTCAAGTAGCAACAGGAATGGGAGGAGTGTTTTCGCCGACTAACTAGTACTTAATCGATGAAAATAGAGTTGTGAATAATTTTATTTCAACGTATCAGCTCAAAGATATTGCTTCAATGTAAAATATACCAAGACATCGTGGGTGAAAACAGAATGACCGACCAGCACTCGATCTTACCGACAAATTGGAGTCCGATTCAATCGGCCTTATGTGTCGCGATTGTTATGGCAATCATTGACGTAATCGCATAATCGTTGAAGAGAGAAAATGCTGTGCCTTAAGAACTGAAGGCAAGATATTACTGACGTACCTATTATACGTAGATAGTCGATGTATACAGTATTTATTTTATTACTATTAATGTGGTCATATTGTTATAGAGTAAAGTGCCACAAACCTCCATTGAAAAGGGAGGATCCACCAACCAGGCGGTTGTTGTGTCTGGCGGGCAACAGCCCGATAGTTGATACTCGAATTGTTGTATACGTTCAAATTGCTTGCACGGTAAACTACCGCGCAAGATTACCCGATAGATACCGCGATGCAAGATTTCGTAGTAGTACCTAGTTCGCTGCTGGTTGGATAGATGGCGTTGCGGCTCTTTGTGGTGATGTAGATTTTGCTACGATGGTTTTTCTTGTGCGGCATTGATGTCGCTATACCATTATTAATAGAAAATAACAATTCAGAGAACAAAACTGGCTGGTCTAGACTGGCGTCGTTCTAATAAAAAGCAATTGCGCGAATCCGCGATCGTCGTGTTAGTTTGTACCTTTAGTTAGTTTGTGTTGTATGGTAAACCCGATTTTGTCGACAAAGGGCATTTTTCAGTTTCACCGAAAAAATTAATGCGACGATCGCGTATTTGCGCAATTATCGGTTTCTATTAAGGCGATGTCTAATATCGTCAAATATGTGTTTGATATCAAAATCGTTTTAAATACTTCAAAGCTATAAATATTTACCGCGGCCCTGAAACGCAAAGGGCATTTGGAAGAACACGGGTGGGTTTTTGATGATTTCCCAATCAAAAAACATATCTAATATATAAAAATCTCGTGTCACGGTGTTTGTAACCGAACTCCTCCGAAACGGCTTGACCGATTTTCATGAAATTTTGTGTGTATATTTGGTAGGTATGAGAATAGCTGGTAGGGTATTTTTTTTGTTTGGCATAAAAACGATTGCCGAGTCGGCTAGTATAAATAAATATTAAACTAAAGCCACATGTCAAAAATTAAGTAAGGAAAACTAATCGAGAATCATTTATTCCGGGACAGGTTCCGGACAGGTTCACTCAAATCTGTGTGGTTCTTTCTTCTAAAGACCATCTCAGACACTAATCTGCATGGTTCTTAAAAAATGATGTATTGTAAGTGTGAGGACTATGTAGGTCGTTATTTTAAGGATTGATTTCATGACTGTCTGGCAGTTTGAGTATATTATGCGGCTTACCCAAATGTCCTTACTTTGGTATTGTTCGTCGGTTCGTTGAGCTCCTCAAAGTTTTGAGTTGAGCTGCACGATTACTGACAAAGGCTTGCACTGTCTGGACAAGCCCACTCAAACCTGCGTGGTGCTTTCCTCAAAAGGCCACCTCAGACCTTAACCTACATGTTTTTCATATGTTATTGGCAATTGTATGGACTTCAAAAGAGACTGTGACCTCTGAGTTTGTTTCGGTGTTTCTTCTCAGGGTAGTCAGCTAGGAAACATCCGGCCTCATCTAGATAAATATGTCAAAAAAAAAAATTGACGTGTAAAAGAGTTACTTGTAACCTATTTGCAAAATAAATATCATTTATCATTTATCATTATCATTTATCCGGGAATGAATTTACATCAACAAAATTCATTCATCATTCAGTCAGTTATTCATTCAGTTTTGTAGTTTCCTTCTTATTTTATTTCCTTTTTAGTTATTCTGAGTCGAGCAGTTAAAGCCAGACAAAGAGACACTTAATTGTAACATTCTTCAATTAAAAAATACAGCCTGTATTTAAATCAAGAGTAAAATCAACAGGCTGATTCATTTTAGAGGAAAAGTTTAAATAAACTAAAAAATAAACAATGCTAACAATGGCCTAGCCTATTTAAATCCTAACTAAAACTTGGGAATCAGCAACATAAACTTCCCAAGAGCTGAATTTCAGCATTCACAAAGTTCTTTCAACGAAATAATCTGTAAATACCTAGCTCTCTGTTTATCTTGATTTAAGATAATTCAAGCTCAGATCCTTTAAAGAAAAGGGACCTTGAATTTGGGGATAAAGACTTACTTAATTTACATTAAATTTGACTAAAATAATTCGTTAATGAATTGAAGAGATAAGTACTTATTCATCTCAAAGATTTTTCGGTTCAGAATTTAATTAACTCGGTCTTTTTCAAATCGGTCTAGTAGTTTCGGAGCCTATTTATTTCAAACAAACAAATCTTTCCTCTATTAGGCTCCTTCTGGGCAAGCTCGCTCCATCGTAGACTTTGTCTCTGTCATCTCTGACCTAGACTAGAGTCAAGAGCAAACCCATCGCAAATTAAAAAAAAGTGTAGATAGATCGATAAAATGGTTTTTTCAAATCGGTCTAGTAGTTTCGGAGCCTATTCATTTCAAACAAACAAATCTTTCCTCTTTATAATATTAGTGTAGATAGATCGATAAAATGGTTTCGTTTGATGGGAAGAGCGCTTAAAAACACCGTCTGAAATTCTCGATTGGAATTTCGTTGTACAAAGAGTGGAATCAGTCAAAGGCATGACTGTGTGCGCAGCCTTATTGGTACCGTGCACATGTTGTATAACTACCTTAATATTTTGTACTAGACTACAGCTTCGCAATGATTATAATTATACACGGTGTAATTTTGGTTGTCTTTCAAAGACGGCCCACTTAATGTACCCGATATAAACTACATCTAGGGTCGATTAATTTTTTAAATTATTCATTACTAGTAGAAGTCACGCGGTTTCACCCGCGTATTTCCCGTTCCCGTGGGAGTACGGGGATAAAATATATATGCCTATGTTACTCCCTGATAATGTAGCTATCCATTGCTGAAAGAAGTTTACAAATCGGTCCAGTAGTTTCGGAGCCTATTCATTTCAAACAAACAAATCTTTCCTCTTTATAATATTAGTGTATATGATAAAGGTACAGTAGAAATAAATTATTTATTAGAATTATGACACACCCTGTTAATAATGTTTACGTATCAAAAGAATATCACCGTTCCATTGCACGCCGTCCTTGTAACACTCGGACTGCGTTCGCTCCTGGATGTGTCAAAGTACGTACATGATAATGAATAATATTTTAATTTTTTAAATAATTCAAATGTTCATAAATATATAATGGAATATCAGGAAAGACAGCGGAGTGGTCTTGATAATCGTCATCGATCATGGGCGTGTTATATCAGGATCGTAACAGTCACTTGTTTTATTCGATTACACTTGTACACAAAATATACGGTAGAATACACGATGAAACTGGATTACAAGCCAATAGGTTAGCACGCGTGCACCTCGTGCGCTGTCTGTCAAATGAATGCCAGATTTCCAGCTGTCACGGCGTAGGCGCACTACCCCATTTGCTACCCTATTCGGAGTTACCCGCTCATATTTTAATATTCGTCCAATTTAAATAAATCACCATTTTAATTTAGAATTTAACAATTACTGTTAATATTATTCGACAAAATTACACAGTCAGGTTTAGTTCAGAAATTTGCTAACGTAACTTAAAAATATTGAATTCTCCTTTAATTTAGCTGCGCGCCGTCATATATATATTTTTTTAATGAATACGATGAAGTGGACTGCAGTAGTAAGACGACTAAAATGGCACCTTGTATATCAGGGATGGCCAACCGAGGGCTTAGTCTAAGTTTTTTAACGCACTCGATCGCGTTAATGTAAAATTTCGCTTATGTCAAAATGTATAGAAAAAAAAGGTTTTTCGTTATTGTCATCAGACGGCGCTTATTCAGTTAAAAAACTCGCACTAAGGCCACCGGTCGATTGTAATCAACTAGTTGATCGCGGCTAGTAATCCATCGATCGCCGCAAGGATAAAAATATAAATATACTAGCTTTTGCCCGCGACTTCGTACGCGCATATCCCGTTTTTTCCCGTATCCCGTTTTTTCCCGTTCCAAAAAACTATTCTATCTTTTAAGTTGGGTCAAACAACAGATAGTTACAAAGTTTCATCAAAATCGATTCAGTAGTTTAGGAGTCCATCGCGGACAAACAACGTGACACGTAATTTATATATATTAAGATGTACTTATAACAGACTGCCCAGATATGGAAATAGTTTAGATTAAAAAAATTAAAAAAAATCCATGTATTTAAACCTCCCTTGTTTATAGACATTTTTATAAAAAAAAATCGTACCAAAATTTCGTTGTGTGCCTTAGAAGAAGTAAGCGACAAAACAGACAAGTCAAAGGCGACTTCTTATACTATTTAGAGAAAACCAAAAGAGGTACTATCGTTCATTAAGTAACAAAATATGTTTGCCTACTTTAGCCGTTAAATTTCTGTATCGTATTACTTTGTAGAGTAAAATTAAATTATAATTTGTTACAAAGCTATTGTACCTGAAATAATTTACCTTTCTAGTTAAATTGTATGTACTTTATTGGATACATTATTCGTCTTTCATTTTGAAATTCTTTCATTTCGTTTTCTTTCAAATTGTTCGTAAAACGTCCATTAGATGCTGATTTATTTCGATGATTCTCACACCCTGCGTCTTGGCCTTGTTTAATAATCCTTTAAGCGTTAAGTTTTTTTTAACTGCTATAGTCAAAAATATGAATATCAACAAGCGATCATAATAATTATAAAAAATAAAATAAATAAATAATAATTATATTAACTTGACAAAAAAATAATAATCAGAAATCAACTTTAGACAAAACTAATTTCTTTTTTTCTTCCACAGGAAAGAAGGCGATGAGGTCGAGGACGAGTTTAACACCATTCCACTAAGTGTGAACGGCAACGTTCATAGTGCGGGCAACGCAGTGTAGTCATCTTTCAAATTAGGACGGCTGCACGCCAACCACTTAAGCAACTTTCCATTCTGCAAGTAAACTTTCCATACTGCAAGTAAACTTTTCAATGTGCAAGTTAACTTTTCAATTTGCAAGTGAATTTTATAATGTAAAAGTTAACTTTGCATACTGCAAGTTAGCTTTCCATACTGCAAGTAGACTTTTCAATGTACAAGTTATCTTCCCACACTGCAAGTTAATTTTTCAAAGTGCAATTTACTTTTAAACTGCAACTAAACTTTCATCTCTGGAAATACTCGTACGATAGCTTGCAGGAAACGTTAATCTAACTATGCAAGTATTTTAACTTGCGTGCTTCCTTGCAGAGTGGAGTGGTGGCTTATTTAAGACTAACATGACAAGATTATTGTTTATTATTTCACTCAACTTTTAAGTTATTATTTTCTTTTAAGTACAACAAGAAGTCTTAAGTACATTGTAAGTTTAAATGTGACAAGCAAGACTTGCATGATTTATTGTGATATATGTCACAGATTTTACCGAAGTTTTATAATAGAAAAAATGAATTTAGTTTGCCGTACGTTTTGTTACTATATTTCAAGTAATAGTTTGAAGTTTTAGATTTCATTTGATCTGTCATTTAAGTAGTTATATGGTGTAGAGATAGGAATATCCAATGGAAACTAAAACTTCAGTGTAACATATAAGTCGAGTTCTAATTATTTTATTTACTAACACACTTGTAAAGTGTAAATAAGCCAAATATTAAAAATAAATGGCGAAGATTGAACAGTACTAATTTATATTAATTGAGAACTTCAGAATATCCTGTCGCCAAGTCTAGCTATCAATACCAAAGCGATTAAGATAATGCATTCAAAGACAATAGTGCAACAAGAAAGATACAAGTTTTATTATGTCTTTACTTAATTAAAAGTGAGATAATTACTCTAGAGGAAAAAATACCTTCGTGCAACGCTTTGGAAAACTAATTAACGATGTAGCGACGTCACTTAAATATGTTAATTGTAGTTGGCGTGCAGCGTCCTTCACTGATTTGAACTTAAAAGAATGTGAGGCTACTGACAGCCAAGCCACAGAATAGACAGAACAGAAAGATAGCTTTGTATAACGAGCGAAAACGCACGAAATATAGGCGGCCTGCATACAATGAGCGAAAATGTACGCACATATAGACGCGCATGTAGTACGGTTTTCTCATATGGCGGCGCTATAAAGATTTTTTGGCGCATAGCCAATCTATTATCTTCTTTTACATATGCAATGCAAGTTCCCATGACAATTTCACATTTTTTTACAAACGATATACCCTTGTGAATGTCACTTAAGCGTCAAAAGTCTCTTACTTGCTCTTGTACCAGTGCGCTTGCACTCGCTGCACGAAGACGCTTGTGTGTGTCTCCGTGTGTTTATGCCTTTGTATAGAGTTGACATTCTGTCAGAGTTCCTATTCTGTGACCGGTCTGTCGCCAGCCCAACAAACATAAGTTACCTTATTTATTCGTTAGACTCAAATAGATCGCGAAATAGTCCAAGTTTAATCTTTCTTAGGACCCTTTTAGGTATTAAGTAAGGACTGATATTGTTATAAATACTCTATTAGATTTCTTTTTTGTTTCAATCGCACACTTCACTGCCTCTGTTGTCATGAGTACGTCAATTAAGTACCTAATGTTATGGCTTGATTGCAGTAGGCTAGTCTATGCTCATAGGTACCTTGTGATTATAATTTCTTCTGTAACTGTTGATGTTTTTGTATTTGGCGGAGTATGTATAAAAATTCTGTATTTAATAAAAAGCACTTTATCTTTTGTGTTTGTTTTATTTTTAAAGAGTTTCTTATGTACCTTGTATATTAAGGCGACGACATACGCCAGCGACCTTGGAGGAACTAAACGCGCACTCGTTTCACACCCGCGCGATCTGAAATTCAGTAGTTTTAGGTACTTTTCTTATTATTCTATGACTTAAAAAAAACCGTATTTCAAAATATACATAACTAACTTCTGCCAGCGGCTTCGCCCGCGTGGTCCCTAGGCAACAGTAGCCTATGTCCTTTCTCAGGCTCTATACTATCTCTGTACCAAATTTCATTTAAATCGGTTCAGTAGTTTTGGCGTGAAAGCGCGACAGACAGAGTTACTTTTATTAGTTTAGAAGTTTAGATTACATTCATTGCGACCATTTAAATGAATACGAAAACGGAAGGTCTGCTGTAAGTAAGTGAGGAGTTGGGTATCCTGCAGATTTCAGGACATGATTCAGCATTAGGTTAAGGTTACTGATCTAAATAGTATAATCTGTTCATTGAAACCATTCCAGTGAGTCCAAACACGATACATCTACTGTAACTTCGTGAGGAGTTAGGTATTCTGCAGACCTCAGGTTATGCTACAGCATCAGGTCAATATTATCATGTTCTTGCAATGTCATTGAAGTAAAAGAATACCAAATTTCGCATCGTTCAGACCGTAAAAGCTGGTTAAATGCCTTCATCAACTAGAAAAGAGCTCATGGTCTTCAATCGGCTCAACGCATTTTGATAAAACTTGTCTTAAAACCATCGCTAGAAAACCTTCTTTCAAATAAAGAAAACCGCATCCAAATCGGTTCACCCGTTTAAGAGCTACGGTGCCACAGACAGACAGACACACAGACACATAGCGGTCAAACTTATAACACCCCTCTTTTTTAGTCGGGGGTTAAAAACTAAAAATTTTCATAAGTTAAGAAAATAGTCTAATGTAACATATTTTTTTAGGGTTCCGAAAAAAAAGGAACCCTTATAGGATCACTCGGGTGTCTGTCTGTCTGTCGTCCGTCTGTCACAGCCAGTTTTCTCCGGATCCACTGGACCGATTCTGTTGAAATTTGGTACATATATGGATTTATATGACGTAAAGTCAGCTACTGAGCCGTCCTCCTCCTCCGTGCATCGTATTCCTCAGTGCTGAGGGACGTGACCTCCCTTCTGTGTTTCTCCACTTGTTTCTGTCACTGGTGGTGTGGAGGGCGTTGTGAACGGTAGTGTCAAGGGCGGCGCGAATCTGGTCAGACCAACGTATTGGACTGCGTCCACGAGGTCATTTTCCATCTACTTTGCCGGTCACGATAAGCTTCTCGAGGTTGTCACCTTCTTTCCTTGCAATGTGAAAGTATTCTAGGATTCTGCGTAGACACTGAGCCGTATCTACGCCTTAATACCTCGCCGCGGAAATCCACTGGTTGCGAGACGCGCAGGACTCGCCAACCCATGGAGCGACTCTTGGTGAAGGCCTATGTCCAGCGGAGGATGTCTTTCAGCGGAAATGACGATGATATTTCCTTGTTGTCAGAGGTAGTGCAGACTATTCTTCAAATTCCTAAACTAAGAGCCCTCCTTATTCCTCATGACTACTTTCAATGACTTCATGGTTCTGAAAGTGCAAATAAAATAAGTTCGAACAAAAACACTAGATACAAAAATGAAATCGCCTAGAAGAAAAGTACTGAAAAGCGCAAAATAAATCAGGAATCTTTTAAAATAGATTGGAGTCACTGCCAAATACGACACACATTTTCACTTGAAGTATTTGCGTATCAGCAGTGCGATTGAGTCGTTCTGTAAACATGTCGAAGTGAAGGCATGGGTGAAGTGAAACTATGTAATGAAGATGGATTGACAGCTCACTTCGTGATCACTTCACGCAAGCCTTCCTTTCGACATGTTTACAGATTTGACCGGCTGTATATTTCGCGCCGAATTCAGAACGTCTTCCGTATTTAGGGTTCCGTACCTCAAAAGGAAAAAAAACGGAACCCTTATAGGATCATTTTGCTGTCCGTCCGTCCGTTTGTCCGACTGTCTGTCTCTGTCAAGACCCTTTATCTCGGGTACGCGTGGAGATATCGAGTTAAAACCTTATACTCAGGTCTACAGTTCCTTGAAGCTGTGAAAAAATCAAACTGCTAAGTTACATAAAAAAAGATACGGCCGTTTAAACCGCAAAAAACGTATATTTAGAAATTCTCAAGGGAATCAAAATTTATAGGGTATTTTCCGTTGAACTAGGATTATGTATGGCAAGGAATATCGTCTTATACTATAAGTATAGGGAAAAGTTTGAAAACTACACAATTGTAATTAAATCATAAAAAATATAAAGTAATATTATATACCTACAAATTTGTACGGAACGGAGCCCTCGGTGGGCGAGTCCGACTCGCACTAGTCCGGTTTTTTTTTGTCGGTTATAAATACGATTTAATCGATGGCATATTTTATACGGATTAAGTGGCTTCAACAAAAAAAAAAATCAGTGCGACGGCATCTGTTGACCTCAGACTGTACGAGAACCTACGCCAGTTATAAATAAATCTTTTGACTCGCCCACAGTGCCCACTAATGATACTTAAATTAAATTGATCCAAATTTGAAAACAATTGACCTTTATTAAAAAAACTAATCGCCACTTTACCTTTGGAAAGACCTTTTAAAAATAAACTCTGATAACCCTTTCACTAAAATAAAACTCATTAATAAACTCGAATCTATAAATCAACTGAAATCGACGGGTTCACCATTTTAATTGAAGTCAAGAGAAAATCCAGCACACTCCTACTTCACTCAATGGGAAGTATTTATCATGCCTCTGGTTTTTAGGGTTCCGTACCCGAAGGGCAACCAACGGAACCCTATTACTAAGCCTCCGCTGTCCGTCCGTCCGTCTGTCAGCGGACTGGATCTCAAGAACCATAATAGGTAGACAGTTGAAATTTTCACACATTGTGTATTTCTATTGCCGCTATTTATAACAACAAATAATAAATAAAATTAAAGGGGGCTCCCATAAGAGAAACGTGTTTTTTTTCGGTTTATGGTACGGAACCCTTCGTGTGAGAGTCCGATTCACACTTGGCAGGTTTTTTCTCATTCACCTGTCAGTATCGAAACCCTGTTTCTGCAAATGGGTTTCGAATAAACATGCCAAAAGCAAACATTTTTAATTTGGCCGCTATCCGCGATCAAGTGTAATAGGCTCGCTGTTAAAGTAATTTAGGGTTGTCAACGTTCGAAAAGGATTTTTCGTCGGATTTGGCTTCGACATTTTTTTTTTGCTGTCTGGTTCGAGTAGGTGTCAAGCACGACATATTATTTGGAGATGGGACGGGTCTACTTTGCTGAGCTACGTACATTACTTGTATGATTGAATGGTTGTGCTATAGACAGGAAATAGATGCTGTGGATCTATGACAGTTGTTACAGTTGGAAGCCAATAAATCTGACAGCAGACTTACTGTGTTGTGGAGGATTACTCCATGTCTAATTCTGGTACTCAGCAGCATCTGATTATAATGGAAGCCGACTCCATAATAGTTGGGAAATGGCTGGGCGTGGGAGAGTGAAAAGGTTGCTTCTAGGCAAGCGTGCTCCATCTTCGACCGCATCAGCGTTTACCATCAGGTGAGATAGTGGTCGGAGTTTTGATGGGCATACGTTTGTATGCCCATCAAAAGTAAAAAAAAAGCAGAATAGAAAACATTTATTCAGCATAGACACAAACTCACAGCAACATAGACAAAGTGAACAGAAATAATAGTAGGTACGAGTACACAATAATTGCGCTGAGCGTGCCCATACCGAAAGGGTAGCATTTGCTGAGCGTTAGACACCCAGCGCTGGTTTGAAGATTGATTGAATCCTAAGACCAGAAAACTGCCTGTATAGAACTTTAAACCTAATCGATATACTCCAAAGAACTACTTTACCTACTAGCTCTTCATTCAAAGGCAGCTTTGAAAGCAGCCCACGACTGAATAATCCGCTTGAGAATGTACTAACCACATGGAACGTTTTTGCTCATCAGTTTACATTATACTAGTTCGCGATTTCAATACGACACCTTGTTTTTCCTAAGGTACAAAAAATGTTTGCGGGACAAACTTGGCCAGAGATTGGTCAAGACAGAGGGATTTGGAATGAGAAAGGGGAAGGAAGCCTTTGATCAGCAGTGGGACACAAGTGCAGGCTAATAAAAACGAACAAAAAAAATCTGTGCCTAATAACCTGTACCGAACTAGAACATTCTCTCTGTAAGTTTTAATGATGATAAATGTTGAGCTGATGAGCTACTTAGTAATTATGTAGTGTAAAATTTTTGAAAAACTTTACACTAAAGAAATAACTTTACCTACTAAGTAGCTCTTCATTCAAAGGCAGCTTTGAAAGCAGCCCACGACTGAATAATCCGCTTGAGAATGTACTAACCACATGGAACGTTTTTGCTCATCAGTTTACATTATACTAGTTCGCGATTTCAATACGACACCTTGTTTTTCCTAAGGTACAAAAAATGTTTGCGGGACAAACTTGGCCAGAGATTGCTCAAGACAGAGGGATTTGGAATGAGAAAGGGGAAGGAAGCCTTTGATCAGCAGTGGGACACAAGTGCAGGCTAATAAAAACGCACAAAAAAGAAATCTGTGCCAAATAAACTGTACCGAACTAGAACACTCTCTCTGTAAGTTTTAATGATGATAAATGTTGAGCTGATGAGCTACTTAGTAATTATGCAGTGTAAAATTTTTGAAAAACTTTACACTAAAGAAATAACTTTACCTACTAAGTAGCTCTTCATTCAAAGGCAGCTTTGAAAGTGGTCCACCATTGAATAATCTGCTTGAGTATGTGCATACTAGCCACATATAACGTTTTTGCTCATCAGTTTACATTATACTAGTTCGCGATTTCAATACGACACCTTGTTTTTCCTAAGGTAAGTACACAAACTGTTTGCGGGACAAACTTGGCCAGAGATCGCCCAAGATAAAGGGATTTGGAAGGAGAAAGAGGAAGCCTTTGCTCAGCAGTGGGACACAAGTGCAGGCTAAAAGTACAAAAAAAAAATCTGTGCCCAATGAACTGTACCGAACTAGAACACTCTCTATAAGTTTTAATGATGAAACTGCTGAAAAATCCAATCCCGATCAAAGTTCTATCTGCGTATTTTTTCGACAACCCTATAGCAAATGGATTATATCAGAAAATTGAATGTTGGGGAGTTTGGAGGTGTAATTAATTTAATCCTTTTTCAGCAATCAATTATTTCGAAAACCAATCTGAAAGATTACGATCGACTCGCCTTTCATTGTCTATACCTTCCATTACGATTATTACTCGAATACCTAAAGAGAAAAAACATTTGTTAAATAAAGAGTTAGGAAGAATTAAGTGCTTCTTTTGTTTTGTGTCCTTAATTATTTCTTGCTTTATTTTCTTTTAATGTTTCCTCTCTAAATATATAAATCCTATTTAATGTTTATTGTCTTTGGGTCTTTTGAACCGGACGTAATAGAACGTCCGGTTCAAAGACCCAAAGATGAGGACGAGGGGATGGAAAGTGACTTATACCTATACTGCACAGACACCCTGAATAATGACGTGAAGTGTCAGCGTAAGGATACCTGTCCATTACAGCGGAGCGGAGAAATTTTAACCAATGGAATTGCATAAAATCTCCGCACCACGTGAGTCACTGACATTTTTAATGACGTGATTAGTTAAAATTACTCCGTTTCTCCGCTCCGTTGCCTTGCTCTGTTTTAATGGACAAGATGAGATAAGATAAGATAAGAAGTCGTACTGTGGATACTTGCTATGTTTTAATAAGTTGCTCTCGTGTCTGGAACAAAAACCAAGCCTATAATCATAATGAATATCAGCAGAAATTTTCTTCAAACTTTGTAAATATAATGGAGTAGTAAGTAAAGTAAGTTTACTTTCTGAGGATGCTTTGAAATATTTTGCCAGTGATTTAAAGATCAATTCGATGAATATTATGAAGATTTCTGCATTTCGAGGTAGGCGTAAAATAAAAATGAAAAATTCTATTGAGTTTTGTTTTAACAGTCGAAATTGGCGTTGGAGATGATTATTATAGTAGAAAGGGAACATGTCAAGTAATTTTAAAATAGAATCTATAATAGTTGATTTTTTTGTATAATCCTTTTTTCTACCTGATTTAGCCAGGGTAGAAACTACGTGAAATTGAGGAGACCGACACAGAGACACTGAAGTTAAGTTTAATCTTAGCTCAAACTTCTAATAATTTACTCATAACCAAACGTAGAGAATGTTTGACTTAATTTATGTAACAGTTTAATACAAACGGTTGACCTGAAATATACTTTCGCATTTACTGATATACACACGTAAAATAACGTAAATCTTCCTGGTATGTCGTCGGGTCTTAGCAAAAGATATATCGTTTGGGGGTCTTTGTCCCATATTTATTACACACATGATATCGGCAGATGGTAGTGTGCGGGCAATTCTAATCTTCGAGGGACAATTTGGAAATACTAAAAAGAGACTGCGTTACCAAAGTTGTTACTGTCGGCGGATTATTGATAACACCGTCGATTTATAAATCTCCCGAGTGATAACTCTTGATAAATTGAAGATGGATTATTTTTTCTATAATAATACCCTTAAAATTTTATAATCTCCGTATAATTTCGGAAACTCAAGTACCATCTGTGAGATAGTAACACCAAGGCGTTGCTAGCCTTCCTTGGGGAGCTGGGGTGGTCCGAATGACATTTGTCCCACATACACGCAAAATACGCGCTTGGTCGTGGAGTTGCGGAAACCAGCCCGATTTACATACATACATCTCTCCGGTTTGTACCAACCTAGAAATTGGTAACGGTGACCAAACAAAAGCATATATTTCTCGTAATTTTTGCGGCAATAGCTTCATCGTTTGAGCATACTAAACGACTTACCCAAATGTCCTAACTTTGGTATTGTTCGTCGGTACGTTGAGCTCCTCAAAGTTCAGAGTTGCACGATAACTGATAAATGCTTGCACTGTCTGGACAAGCTCACTCAAACCTGCGTGGTGCTTTCCTCAAAATACCATCTCAGACGTTAACCTACATGTTTTTCATACGTTATTGGCAATTCTATGGACTTCAAAAGAGACTATGACCTCTGAGTTTGTTTCGGTGTTTCTTCTCAGGGTAGTCAGCTAGGAAATGCTGTCCTCATCGATCTTGTAACCTATTTGCAAAATAAATATCATTTGACCGACCCTAACAGCTGGCCCAAACCAGCAAAAGAACGGGTAAAGTGAAAGGAAGACCGTTGCCCTACAATGGGACACTATAGACTTATCATACTATTTAGGTAGTGTAGTATTATACCTAAATACATATCTAAATTTATTGAAAATTTTGATATACTCACACGGGTACCAGCTTTTGCTTGTCGAAAAGTAGAATGGCCCTGGTATGCCTATGGTGTAGATTTATGGCGCTGTGATTGGGGTGAATAAATCTTGAATCTACAGGATCCTCGAAATATTTCTAGCATTTAGAAATTAAAGTTAACGTAAGATTACTTCGTCGATCGATAATAAATTACATTAAGTACAGCTACAGAAATAACGGGAATTAACCTGAATATTAAGATGAAGTGAGCTGTTACTTCACCTTGATTAGTTAGATTGATAGCTCACCTCTTGTTTACTTCACCTAAGTTTACACGGTATGATGTTGGCAGAGTACACCACTTAGACTTGAGGGCTTAGCACGAATATTTTTGACGTCTGGTAACGTAACGTAAAATTTTACTACAACTAAAATACACATTTCGCACATAATATTTATTAGAATCGGAAACTATATTCGAAATTTGTATTTTTGAATGATACAAATTGTGTAAGTAAGTCGCATAAAATTAAACCAATGTAGGTACTATGGGGTTGTAGTTTTTTTATACTCAAAATTAATTTACGTTAACGTTACTTAGTATGGAGTGATGAAGATGTAAAGTATGGAGTTGATGAACTGTCATTCCATCTTATTTGTATGGATTGACAGCTCACTTCATGTTCACTTCTCCTAAGTTTAGCTAAGTTTACGCAATACGATACATTATGTCAGTGTTATAACTATGGAGTTTCTTGTCCGTTCTTTTCCATAAGAAGCTACCTTTCCGAATGGACAGTAGGTCACTTTAGTATTTTTTAATATTATTTGAAATGTGAATGACGTTCAAAAGTGCCGTGGCCTAATTGGAATAAACGTTTTGACTTTGACTTTGTCAAGTTCAATATAATGGGATTTTAAAAAAGTAAAGTTCTCGGTCAATACGGTTAAATTAAAATATAAATGAATTAGTACATATATATATAAATCAGGAATTCAGAGATGTCATATTATTCATCAATTTAAATTTATATGGTCAAAAATCTTCAATTGAGTAAAAACATTTATTTATTAATAGATCGGTCAATTCGATTTTGAAAAGGGTCAATACAAGTTGAAAAAAATATAATCCAGTGCGTGTTATATAGTAAAAAAACTGGCCAAGTGCGAGTCGGACTCGCGTGCAAAGGGTTGCGAACGAATTTAATTTTTTTAACATGTTATATTAACACTACAGACTTCTAATAGGTTTTCCTGTAATCTTTAGGTAAAGATCTATTATCTCCATTTTTTTCAAGATTTTAGGCTCAGTAGTTTCGGAGATAAGGGGGGGGAATGGTCATTTTTCGTCTAATTTCTTGAATAACTTCTAAATCATTTATTTTAAAATTATGAAAAAAATATAATTAAAATCCTCACAGTAAGCCCTTTCATTTGATATGTCACACGATATTGTTCAAAAAACTTTTTTTTTTAATTTTCTTGTTTGTCCCCCAAAAGTGACCCCCATACTAAAAATTTAATAATTTTCGTAACGCATCCGTGTTTGGGTCATAGAAGTCCATATGTGTACAAAATTTCAACAGAATCGGTCCAGTGGATCCGGAGAAAACTGGCTGTGACAGACGGACAGACAGACAGACAGACAGACAGACAGACAGACAGACAGACAGACACCCGAGTGATCCTATAAGGGTTCCTTTTTTTTTCGGAACCCTAAAAATGTAACACAGTGAGACCATTGTAATGATCGAACTAAAATTACTTTAGCTAATGAAACAATAATTTCAACCACCACAAAAATAATCCATATAAAAAGTAATCACGAAAGATCTTTTAATTAGAGAATATTGTCAAACAAAAAAAGTTACGTGAAACCACCGAAATACCTTCCTTACTTAAAAAAACATCAGTGAAAACCCTTCAATAAGTAACCCTTATATGAAATACCAATTTCAGGGGCTAATTGCACCCTTCACTGAAATTTATTTTTCATAATAACACGCCCTGGAGTGGGTTTCGTTGTGTGCACTTAATAATGAACTCGTAACGAAACCCCCGTACCACGGAAACTTTGTATCTCCGGGGACATGGGGTGTATCGTTTACCTATATGGGGGTAAAAAGTACTCAGCTTTACAAAAAGGTTTGAACAACACTCTTTTTTGTAACGAACAAACTGAAATCAACATGATAAAAATATCGTGTTGAATTCAGTTTGGTTTTCAAACAAAACAGTCTTATCAGATTGCAGGAATATTTTTAAAACTGTGAATTACTTTTGATTACAAAAATTAAACGGGAGACAAATGCGGTTACATACCTATATCTATGAAGAAATATTCTCAACGTTACTTAGTAAAATGGCTACTAGGGCTGATTAACCAACCAGCTTTGGTGATGGCTATAAAACTACTCGTACAGCCCTTCCTCTACGGGAAATCAACGAAACAATGGATAGGCTGTGTAAAAGATAGTGACGAAAATAGCCTATTGCCAAATCTGTTGTGGTCGGCTTCTAGTTAACATATACCGATTGCACCATATCAGCCGAAAGACGTCCACTGGTGGACATCGGCCTCCCCCAAGTGTCGCCACAACAACCAGTCCTGTGCGTCTCGCATCTATCGGCTACCCGCGACCCTCATCAGGTCTTTGGAAGGCCTCCCAAAAGGGGGACCGATCAACGCTGCGTCGTCCGGTACGCCGTCGCTACTCCAGAACTTTTCGGCCCCATCAACCATCTGTTCTACGAGCAATGTGGGCCTGCTCACTGCCACTTCAAATTGGCGATCCTTCGGGCTATGTTAATAAAATTGGTTCTCTTGCGGATAATCATCATTCCTGATTCGATCACGTATGGAAACTCCAAGAATTGAATTCGGTATCGTAAATTAAGTTAATAAACAATAACTTGTTTGCATTATAAAGCAATTTTTAGTAAGATAAGCTTTATTTTGCTACAAATTTTAGAGCAGGAGTATCATGGTACGAGGTTTAAAACAGTGGGTACTATTGTAAGTTACCGAGTTTTCGGAGAAATGTGCACGCTTGGAGCATTGGAGGATCCATTGTTTTAAGTTGTTGGTTGTTTTATATGTATTCAAAATCTTGCTTGTTGTTGTCTTGCAAATTTTCTAAAGTTAATTTAACACGCTGAATTATAACGACGTCCAAATTATGTTAGATATTCCTACTAGTTCCTTCTGCATGCCAAAACAGATCTGTAGTCTCAAAATTGAAAACTTTGCAAGTTGATTTAACGTCAGGAAGGAATGAATTCGGTGACTATAAGGCCGCGGACACGAACTCAGCGGGCAAGGAGCGGCGCGGCGGCGGCTCGGGCAGTTACCTTATACATACATCTCTGCATTTGAACGCGCCGCTGCAGCGCTTATCGCGTCAAATGCATTGATGTATAATGTAACTCAGCGGGCAAGGAGCAGCGCGGCGGCGGTACGGGAAGAAATGTATAATGCAACTGCCCGCGCCGTCGCCGCGCCGCTCCTTGCCCGCTGAGTTCGTGTCCGCGGCCTTACAGTCGACAACTAATTCCGAGAAGGGAACAAACTGGAAAACATCACTATGTACGAAACTTCTGTTACTGGTGACTGACTGAGTGACTGACAGACAACGCACAGCCGAAACTTCTGGTCGTATAAAGTTGAAATTTGTCATGTAGGATTTCTGGTGAGTGTAGGGGAGCACTAAGAGAGAACTTCCCGAAATTCCTACGAGAACGGAAAAAAACGGGATATGCGCGTACCAAGTCACGGGCAAAAGCAAATACCTTACCAATAATTTCTTCAAACCACACACTACTGGCTTCAACATACATAGTGACTAAAAACTACCAACATGGAACTAAGGGCAACTCAGTTAAATAATTTAGTAGCGAGCTAAGCGCAGGTCTAAACTGAGTCTAACTTACTTTGCCAACTTAACTTCCTAGGGAACGGTTTTATTTAGCAGTTCGGAAAGTCCTTCATCAACTTGCTGGGTTAATGGTTAATAAACTATCGTGTGGTAATAGTTTTAGTACCTATGTTCGGTCAGGAACATTAATTGTGACATCATCGTACAATACTTAGTACAGGAACCACTTTATGAGTTCCGTACCCAACGGAACCCTATTAATAAGTCTCCGCTGACCGTCCGTCCGTCCCTCCGTCCGTCCGTCTGTCTGTCAGCGGGCTGTATCTCAAGAAGCGTAACAGGTAGATAGTTGAAATTTACACAGATTGCGTATTCTATTGTCACTATAACAAAAAATAATAAAAATGAAGGTTTATGGTACGGAACGAGCGGTTTTTTGTCAGATTCAATATATATTCAGTATTTGATCTGAAACCAAAAACCAAAGAAAAACCAAAAAAAAAACCGGCCAAGTGCAAGTCAAACTCGCACACGAAGGGTTCAATGCTGGCGGCGAGGCTAAGTATGTAAAAAGTCATAATTCGAGGTTTGGCTCAATATTGGAACGATTTAAGAGATTTTTCACACTTGAATAAGAAGAATACATACTGTGACTGTACCAACCTATGAATATAGTGCGACTAGTAACGTTTCACTAATTGCGTACGAAGGCTAAAAGTGATTTAAATGGGAACTTTGGCCCGAATTGCGCAGTGTAATACTAAGTAATTACGGCTAATTCTTAGGCACTCTAAAAACCGTTAGAATCTTAAGTGTTATGTTAATAGTTTTGAAGTAAGTTCGTTTATCTATAATTACTTAGGTACTTATAAAATAAGAACGCCTGTTAGAATTTTGAATGCAATCATTTGATGGTGCAGGTTATACGACACTGTAAAGCAAGGCGTTACTTCAAATGTGTGATTTGGTTTTTGCTGGTCATTATTCTATTTATAGCTAGTTATTTCACATGACTTTACCCCGTGGGCTTCCCCGCAGGAACAGCATTAAGTCAATGACCGTCAGCTATAGTGTCTCTTACAATCTTATCAAGAATTTTCTTAATCGAATTATTACTTTTTTCGATTATCATTCATTACAGGTTAGAGTTTGTCCTGGTGGAAATAGATGGTATGGTGAACGCTTGTCTAGAAGTAGTCTATCCACTCCTTACTTAAGTACTTCCAGAGATTAGATTTTATACCCACATAAACAAACAAACTAACGTTTAGAGAGTACCAATTTTAATTAGACTTGGTACATTTATCTGAGGCATCTTGCAATTTTCATCATCATCACATAAAACGCGTATAAAGGAGAGGGTACCCTTCCAGCGCCGTTACATTCATTTTATGTCTTCAAATAAAAAGACCATAAACCCAGGAGTGATGAATCATGTGTCTTCTAAGTGAATTGATATTATTATTTTCTTTAGCGACCGCCATTTTGTGTAAAGGTGTCACTAATAGTAGAAATTTTAAGATGGGAATATAGAATATAATCGTTTTCAGATTCACGAAGGTATTTAGTTTATTACTACAGAGTAACTTTCTCATTTATTTCTTAATACATTTCTGACGGGGGTCGCCTTATTGATAGTCGAAAATTATCCTCAGGGAACACATTCCCAGGATGAGAACTAACCTATGTCCTTTTCCAGGAAAATGTTTTTTTTTCTTTTATTTTAGGGTCTTTTATTCTATGAACATGCCAGCCCCGTTGAGTCATAACTAGGAAAATGTTAAAAAAACAGCATTCATGCATAGGTACGTGCGAGAATATTTTTCGTACATTTGAGAACTATTTACAATCTTCTTCTTTTCGAGTCGATGATGACCCTTGAATATGTTGTGCCCAGTACGTGGCCAGGTTCAATGGTGCAGGTGTAAGAGAACTTGGGATACTCCAACAAGTGGGCCATATTTTGGATGGGGGCACAGCACTCACACTTTGTGTCAAGCGGATCAGTGAAACCCCATTTTGCCAAGTTGTAATTGTAAATACTTGTTATAAGAAAACGTATTTAATACTAGAAAAATAAACCATAATCCCCATTTAAGCTCTCATAGGTTTTACATTAACGTAAATTAACTTTTATATTCCATAGTTACCCCATCCTACCACAAAGTGCAAGCATTTGTTAGATACGCCAGAAAAAGGCCAATTTTAGCACAAAAGAGGCCAATTATAACCCCCATTATGCAATAATTCCCCTCTCTGCAATGCAAGTAGAAGTTAAACGTAGCGCGGGAAGTGAACCGGCGACCCTTGTGATGCAAATGCAGTGACAATTTGCCGTTTGAATGTGGCCGGAAGCTCGACGGTGTTGTCTGTAGCTACCCCGACTTCAATTTACAATTCTGTACCATTTTGCTCAGACTATTTTGAAGAGGTTTTTTTTTGACGGAGGTTTGGAGGTGAATGCAGTTTTTGTAGGGTAACGCTTTTGTCAGAAGGGTTTATGAGTTATTTTAAGGGCACTAAAAATTATGCTTCCTAGTTTCAAACTTATTGTTATTCAGCGTGGCGAAGCTGCCAGTGTTCTGGGTACTTGTCCCATTGACAACGAATTGGACGGACTTTTCTATTCCAAGTGTTTCAAGTATTTTCATTTATCTAATCAATAAATTTAATACTGATCAGAATTTAAAACATAGTAAAAATGAATTAAATTTCCACACACTACCGCGTAGTTTTAATTCGTCTATGTCGTGTTAAGTGATTTAGGGATTGTACGCCGACTGCCAACGACAGCGACCGGAATCTAGACTACCCCGTTGCTCTAATAATCGAGTCGATTCGATCACAATTGACGATGTTGATTTCCATTTAAATATACGCGCTTTTATGTATATATTTATCTATATTTCCCAAATGTAAACATAAAGCTAAATAAAGCGTAATCTATATTTACAAAAGGTAATTTCGTTTTTCATTAGTGATAAATTATACTATGGAGGTATAGTTAACATACAGGCGAATTTTTGAACGAACTTGAAAAAAAAAATCGATTTTCTGTTTATTATTATTTTTTTGTATGTTTGATTGATTAGCGATTAGCGACACTCGGGCGGAGATGTGGTGTCACACCACAAATGGACCCATCCCAGGAATAAAATTATGTGTTGCGACATTCGAAATTTTTTGCAGTCCGCCTCGGATAGTTTTGTTCATAATTTATTAACTAAAAATAAAATAGAAAGAAAGAAAAATGTTTATTAGGGACTCGCACAAAAACAGACAGATGAAAATTAACTTTGTTGACCAATGCAGCCGCCGTATGGTATCGGCCGGTGCCGTATGGTGCCGTAAAAGAATAATACCATCCCATCACATCCCGTGGGTGTCGTAAGAGGCGACTAAGGAATGGACGCCAGAGAACGGGCAGCAGCGTTCTTTGTAAAACTCAACACCATACACTGCGATCGGCAACCCGCCTGCCAAGCGTGGCGATTATGGAAAACCCCCCCAATGACAAACACAACCAAAAAATGGCCCCTAGTGCCCGGCAGCCCGTCTACCCTTGACTCCGGTTTGCATACGCTTTCATTTTTTTTTTTCTAAAAACATGAAACTAATTGAGACTTATAATAATTATTTTCGTATTCAGCATGTGAATATTAATAAAAAAGCTACTTTATCCCGAGAATCCTTTTTTACGTTTGTAGACCAGTGTTACCTATGTACGAGTGCATTTCATCACGTGCATTGCATTTGATCAGAATCCGAGCGCTCACTGATCAACAAAATGTTCGAGCATGTGTCATCACGTGCTAATTAGAACTTTATTGTATTTACGAATTTGTTCGATGTTATTTTTAGGGTTCCGAACAAAAAACGGAACCCTTATAGGATCACTCGGGTGTCTGTCTGTCTGTCCGTCTGTCACAGCCATTTTACTCCGGATCCACTGGACCGATTCTGTTGAAATTTGGTATACATATGGACTTCTATGCCCCAAATACAGACGCGTTACGTAAATCATTATTTTTTTTAGTATGGGGGTCACTTTTGGGGGTCAAAGAAGAAATTACAAAAAAAGTTTTTTGAACAATATCGTGTCACATTTCAAATAAAAGGGCTTACTGTAAGAGTGCTAAATATATTTTTTTCATAATTTTAAAATTAATGGTTTTGAAGTTATTCAAGAAATTAGACAAAAAATGACCATTCCCCCCATAAAATGGAGATAATAGATCTTTACCTATAGATTACAGGAAAACCTATAAGAAGTCTATAAAATAACACGTTAAAAAAATGAAATTCGTTAGGAACCCTTTGCACGCGAGTCCGACTCGCACTTGGCCAGTTTTTTCATTACGAATGCTTGCGTATTTTGCTGCACACTGTGTGCTAGACACTGATAGCCGAAGAAAGACTCACGGGCATCACACATCAATAAACGCATTTTTTGATAAACGAATTTGTAAAAAAGAAAAAATAATATTTGCGACATGACGCAAACCAAGAGAAAAACGATAATGGTTGGCACCAGATAAATTTACAATTAAGTACATTTACGTTTCCCTAATAACCCTTCGTAGGTACCCGAACATTAAATTATTAACCGTTTTTCATTACTAGAGAACGTAAAGGATCACGATAGAAGTCGATTCAGGACAGCTTTATGTCTATTTCTGTTTCTGATATTATGAAAATCAATAAATGTATTTGGGTCAGTGACCGTTATTGCACATTTATATGGAACTAGTTTCTGCCAGCGACTTCGCCTGCGTGGTCTCAAGGGAACATCCTCCCGGGATAAAACGTAGCCTATGTCCTTTCTGAAGCTCTAGACTATCTCTGTACTTTTCATTTAAATCGGTTCAGTAGTTGTGCCGTGAAAGCGCGACAGGCAGACAGATATAGTTACTTTCGCATTCTTCTTCTTCTTATCGTGTTGGCAGTAAGATCTAACGACCCCACACACTTCCGCATTTATAATGTTATAAGTACGGATAGTGACTTTAAAACTTGTCCCATTCTTGTTAATCTTTTGAAAAAATAAATATGCCTATAGGAAGATATACGGTTACCGACATTACACACTTATGTAAAATTGTATCATTCTATATTACTAAATTAATGAATAAAAAAAAAAATTAAAATAATTTATAATTTACTAAATTAATTTGTCGTTGAACGTACTTACGTTTATTTGAAAAATAATTGTAGTGCAACTTTAAGCCCTAAAGTTCTAAAAAAATTGGTTATTCAGTTAACCATTCCCAATCGCCACAAAAGTAATTTCTACAATACGAGATTAGTTATAATAGAACTTATCATATTGAACAGACACGCATATAAAAAAAGTGATACAAAAAAATAGGTTGTTTGTAAAGTAGGTTTACGATCGAGATGTTTACGTGATAACGAAACTTAACCGCACGAGAAAATCTCCATTCGTTTGTATGCCGCTAGAGTGAGAGAGACGGAAGATCGGTCCACTCACTCGAACGCTATGCCAGCCTCCGCTCGTGAGGATTCCGCGTGACAAGTTTCACGGAATGACTGGCAGCGCTCGAGATGAGACGGGAGATCGGTCCGTCTCTCTCTCGTTATACCTGCGATCGCGCTCGTGAGGTTTTGGTGTGACACAAGTTTCTGAACATGTCACCCGACTAAAACGATTTTAAAGACGGTATCACGTCAAAAACAATTTGCCATTGAGATCTTCATTGGTCGTAAATATATTATATTTTCGTGTATAATATATTATATTAAGTTATCGGCGAACACAAAAACTAAACTTGAAATCAACCAATTGTTAACATGCGCGGGTGATTTATAACTGCCTGCCGTATCAACAAGGAAAGTTGGTTGAAACTTAATGAGGATTTATGGTTAACTATCAATTGTTTATTTTCGTTGTGGTTTTTTTCCGGTTGACCACCTAACTGTGTAAACGTCATGAAGTGCGCTCCGCGAGATTGAAGCATAAAAAGTGTTAAAACCTCATTTATACTTTACACCGTGCAAATGAATTGAAAATTAAGTATGAGTGCAAAAATAGCACTAAAAACTGTGCATTTGTGTGTTAAATGAAGATCAAATTAAAGCAAGTGTTATTGTGTATAACCTATAATCGACAATTGATATTGACCCATACAAGAACTACCAACAACAGAATACAGGACATTGCATTTCTGTACACTCAAACTACTGAGTGAGTGTTGCCTCTGACTGAGTACACTTACATCTGAGTTGTCAACATCGAAATTAAAAATATTACTAAAATAGACGATCAGATGCAACTATTATTTACAAAATTAAAACCAGAAGGACAAGCAAACAACTATATTAAGAACATCTATTAAAGAAAAAAATAGGTGATAAATTGAAACCATTGGTGGGAGATAGCCTATTTCTAAAAAATGAAGTTGAAAAATTTAATGAGAACATGAAACGCCTAAAATCTGACAAAAAGAAACCCAATTTAATATTCTATGGCTTTGAGGAGCCCCGCAAAAGAAAATATTAACGTAATCCAAATGGTAGTAAGAACTCTAAATGATTCAGGTATCGATGTTAACAATCGGGATATCAACAAAGCTTTTAGAATCGGCAAAGAGAAAGGAGAAACACGCCCGGTTATAGTTAACATGTTAGAAGTAGCGATACGAGATAAAAGAAAGAGAGAACAATCTGTATCGCCAAAAATAACCAATGAAAATGTCAGAATGAAAATTAATAAAGTTAATGCATTCGAACGAATGTGCAGGAACAGGTCTCACTCAACATCAGATTTAAATAAAGAATAGCCACTAACGCACGTCGTTAACAGGAAGATCACAACAAATAAACAAATTATATTCAACAATACAACTAAAACTACACACAAACAAACATAAACACAAACTATACACTTCCCTCAAACCGGCAGGTCTCCGTGGGGGAATATGACTACTACCCTCCATCAAACAATGATAAAAACGAAGGAAAGAACTATTTGAAATTGAAAATTACACATCAACAAAATATCTGCACATGCAATGTAAGATCACTATCAACAAGAGAAAGACTACTAGACCTAAACAATTCCATAGAAAAATGGATTAGGACATTATAGGACTAGCGGCAACCAGACGAAAGGGCCAAAAGATAGAAAAACATGAAAACTATATCCTATGTTATATAGGTGAGCAGTGGTGGCCGAGTAGTAATGGCTTCGACTTACGAGTTGTAGGTCGCGAGTTCAAACCCAGCCAGGCACATTACTTTGTGTAATTTATTTCATCACCACTGCTCTCAGAACGGTGAAGGAAAACATCGTGAGGAAACCGGCATGTCCTAGAACCAAAAATTCGAAGACATGTGACATTCACCAACCCGCATTGGGCCCGCGTGGTGGATTACGGCCCATTGCCTCTCCTAGAGAGGAGGCCTGAGTCCCAACAGTGGGAACATTATAAGGCCGACTATGCTATGCTATAGGTGAATCAGCAGGCCTGCATGGAGTAAGCTTCCTAATAAAGAAAATTCTCAAAAATAATATAGTAAACTTCCATGGAATATCAGAAAGAATCGCGTTTCGCGTTTTCTATCGGTTGCATTTTGGTGAGTGTGCGACGAAATGATATGATTTAATTTCATCAAGCCCGTTCCATCATCGGACCACAAGGCAAACGGCGATGCGCCACCGGTACATGGTGGACATCCCACCCACACGCACAAAACGTTTTGGGAACGTGCGGACATCTAAGGGGTGGAATTCCCTGCCGGAGTTTGTGTTTCCTGATAGCTACAATCTGGAAGTCTTACAGTCAAGAGTGAATAGGTTACTTTTTGGCAAGCGTGCTCCATTTTCGACCATATCATCGCTTACAATCAGGTGAGATAGTGGCCAAACGTATGCCTATTAATAGTAAAAAAAAAACTTAAATTTGAAGACATGACATTTACCATAATCCAAGCTTATGCAACCACAGTAAGTTCAAGCGAAGAAGAAATTGTCAAATTTTACAACGACCTAAAGACGGCACAAGAGCTATCTATCAAGTAAACACTTTCTTGTGGTCGGCGACTTCAATGCAAAAATCGGGCAACCAAAACCAGAAGAAAACATGATAATGGGACAGTATAAATGTGGAAAAAGAAACAGTAGAGGAGAACGCCTTATACAATATGCTAACGAATACAACCTGTCCATAATGAACACATTCTTCAAAAAGAATCAATCCCACAGATTGACTTGGCCATCGCCCGATCAGAAAACAAGAAATGAAATTGATTATGTAATGACTAACATTCCAAAGTCTATAGCTGATGTGGAAGTACTTAACTTAGCCAATTTTCCATCAGATCACAGAAACAGATGTTCGCTAATGCTTGAAATACCAACAGAAACTATAATGAAGTAGACGGAAGAATAAACACAACATGGAAAAAGTATTGAGCACAGAATGAAATCCTTAAAGGAAATTACAGTCTGAAACTAATGAAAATCATAATGGATTCGTGTGTCTTACTCTCCTTAATTGAAAGTCCGTATTTTCAATTTCTCGGAATGACGATGAGAGATTATAAATAACTAGCTGACCCGTGCCCACTTCTTTGGGTGGTATTTTTCGAGTTAATTATAGCCTATGACACTCACAAATAACGTGGCTTTCTATTAGTAAAAGAATTTTAAAAATTGGTTCTGTAAATTCAGAGATTACCCGCTGCAACCTCACAAACTCACAAACTTTACCTCTTTATACTATTATTATTAGTATAGATGTATAGATAAATCTATGTCTATAAATATACGATCACCTACACAACAAATAACACGTATAATTATAAACCAAGATTAATCTCCAATATTGTAACAGCTATAAATAGAAGTAAACCTACAAGGCAACAACTAAATCAATAGTATAACATTCTGAAATGGTCTCCTTATTCAATAGTATACAAACCTTGTTATTACAGAATATAGACAGCTGGGTTTATATGCGGATAGCATGATGGAATTCAATCAGTTGAGTGTTGATTGCTCGGCTTGGGCGAACCTATTTAGGTACAGATTCTGCTGAGATTGAAAACGGCCGCCCCTTATGTAGATATTTTATATTTTGGTTTTAAAATTCAGTTGGATTTATGTAGAGGGTTAAATGCCTCGTTGGCCTTAGCTTGTAGTTACAAATGCCACTGCTAGGTTCTGGGTTCGATTCCCGGCTCGGGTAAGTCCATCTGGAATTTTCCGACAGTCTGGATAAGCGGCAGATGGCAATAGGCGCGCTCCCAATGCGGTTCAAAGCATCTGTCTATCGCGGAATTTATTCGGAAGAGTCACCGCGGCCCTGGAACGCAAATGGCATTTGGAGGAACACGAATGGGTTTTAGTCAGTAAGAGTCTGACACTTCTTTCCGCTCCGCCTAGTGCGGGAGGAGTAATTTTTGATGATTTCCCATCCTAAACAAGCCTTTGTCTAACCTTATTGGAGAATACAGTGGAGATATAGCTGAAAACACTCAAGGCAGCTCCTGTTTTTGTGATGATGTTAAGTGGAGACCTACTTTAAACACTGGACGACTTCATAACGCTTTTTTTTTCTGAACAACTTGAAATTAATTTGACCATACAAAAACACTATTCAAAATGCTACTTCTCTATAAAATGTACGTGAATGTTCGCACTCGACACAATGTAAGAAAAAGAAATATGAACATTAATATTTCTCAGAGTCAAAGTGAGTATTTATGAGTACTTTAATCTTCCCAAAAATAGCCAATGAAATGAAAGTAGGCCTGTATGAGATATCCTTGGGAAAAGTAATCCCATCGATGACATTTCAAAATAATAAGTGTTTATCCTACGCATAACATAACATTTCAATTTATTAGTTAGTATTCGACAGACAAGTACTCTGAATGACTGTACCGATTGTACCACAATCGGTTGTAGGTATCTGATCAGGCAGGAACGACACATGCATTGAGCTTCTAAGATTACATTTCAATAAGAGATAAGAGGCAGTTTTAAAGTTGCTCCAATATCCGAAAAAGAGATAAGAAGTGTTTACGGTGGTACGGTCACGTGCAAAGAAGCCCAGACGATCATATGGTGAAGCTGGCCCTTTAACTGCCTACAACGAAGACCACCCTCCACTTGGCTGACGACGGCCCAAAGGTACCTTAAAGAAACTCATCTTGACACCGACATGGCAATAAACCGCCCACAATGAAAAACAAAGACAAGGAGAGGCCGGCCCCAAATAAATGAGATAAGGTCTAGCCAGTTTAGATGTAGGTAGGTACCGTGGTACCCAACTGATAAGGCGCGTCGTGAATCTTCGTTCGCACAGAAAAGAAAGTATGGCCCCGAAGATTAACGAAAGAAAGAAAACTTACAATCAACCTTAGATCACTACTAAAAGGTTCATAATACACTGCAGCTGTTAGTTCCGTCTCACTCGTAAGTCAGTTGCATGCCACGCGGCACGCGCTAACATGGCGGCAGCTGCCGACCAATAGCGGTACAGGAAAAAGAAGCGCGTTGCGTGGAGCGTGCCGATTGGTCAATAGCATTTCCCGCGCTTTGAAAATTCATCTTCTGCGCAGGTACATCGGTAAGCCATATCAGTTGGGTACTACTGTAGGTACCTTGATCTTATTCAGCTAGAACGGCAATTCAAAAAACAGAGTGCAAATTCTACAAATCAAGCAACGTTCGTATTCGCATGTCAGTCGCAATCTGACATAAAATAATGGAAATTGAGGAATGTTTGACAGATAGCGGCTGAGATGCGAATACAAACGTTACAATTTAGAAGAATTCAAATACAGATTTATTAGGGTTCCGAACAAAAAACGAAACCCTTATAGGATCACTCAGGTCTGTCTGTTCGTCTGTCACAGTCAGTTATCTCCGGATCCACTGGACCGATTCGGTTGAAATTTGGTACACATATGGACTGCTGTAACCCAAATACGGATGCGTTACGAAAATAATTAATTATTTAGTGTGGGTGTCATTTTTGGGGGCCAAAATGAAAATTAAAAAAAAATAGTTTTTTGAACAATATCGTGTGACATCTCAAATGAAAGGGCTTACTGTGAGGGTTTTAAGTGTATTTTTTCATAATTTTAAAATAAACGGTTCTGATGTTATTCAAGAAATTAGACGAAAAATGACCATACACACTTATCTCCGAATTTACTGCGCCTAAAATTTTGAACAAATGGAGATGATAGATCTATAAATTACAGAAAAACCTATGAGGAGTCTGTAGTATTAAATTAACATGTAAAAAAAAAATCGTTCGGAACGCTTCGCACGCGAGTCCTCGAGACTCGCACTCGGCCAGTTTTATGTTTTAGAAAATCCATCGGATATCATATTATCAAAAGTTAATTATAGCGATTAGGTTCCCTACTCAGTCCCTAAATAATGTCACCACCACTTCCATCACATATTACCACTTGTTTTCCTTCCTTCTTTTATTACTTAGTTCATACCATTTCCATATTTTTGTAATTTTCGTACAATAATCTAATTTAGGAGGTATCAAAATTGGTTGTTTTTAAAGGAATATCTCTGGAAGAACTGATGCAATATAATTTGCGAAAATTCTTTCACTGAATAGACGGTGTCAGATATTGTTTTTTATCGAAAAATACCCGATTTCTGCGTGAGGGGCTGCGGGACAAAGCTAGTGTTTGACAGGAAACGAGACGTTAAGCGTATTTTTCATTAAATATCTACTTTTGTAGAAAACTTACGCGAACGTCAGCTTAAAAAATAAAAATATTAAGTAACAAAAGCAGCTCCAGTCATGTTTATGCCTCCGCCTCCACGATCAGAAAGAAAAGAGGGTAAACTTGCCCTATTCTGAGTGGCAACCAAAAATAGCCCCATTAACACTGCATTCGGGTAGTTTTATGGGCTATAATTCATTCAATTGTGAATCAGACTGGTACAGACTTAATACAAACGCGATGTCGTTAAGATAAGAGCTCTAGGTGTATTTATTGCTACGGTTACCTTTAGCCGTATGAGCTGCGTCGCCGGGAAATTGCTGGTAAAGGTTGAGATTGATTTACGCGGCCACAGGAGATTTTTCTGTTTTATTTTTGTACCACACTCGTTGAAGCTTTTATCATGAAATACACCGGAATGGAATTAAAGTGCATCCTGGAAGCGTACAGTGGATAGAAAGTATGAAACAAACTTATGTCTGACGATAATTCATTACACAAACAGAAAAAATGTGACCAGTTTAAAAAAAAAGTAGTGTTTTGTTTTCATTTTGTTTGTTGTTTGGTCTGACAGCCTTCTCACTGTTTGCTCGCTCGATGATTGGATCACTTTTCGAAAATACAGCTCCTCGTGCCGACATAAATGAAGAAAAAATATTTAGTAAACAGTTAAATCCTAATAACACAAGTTTTCTTCTAATATTTTGAAGACACTGCCCTATACTTTCATGCATTAAACATTGTACGTCGAATTCAAGGCACACACAATCGACGTAAAACTTAAAAAAAAACAATAAAGCTACAACAATGTTTTTACGGAGACGCGTATTGCGACAAATTGTCTAATCCACATAATGTGCATAGTCCTTGCAAGGGGAAGATTTTATGTCTTGTTTTCAGACGGCAGAGCTGCTAACCTGCGGGCGGATAAAACATGTCTTGATAGAGTTGCCTTGCAGAGGGCAGGTGCAGTAAAAACTATCTGCATAAAAAGTTGCATAACTTACCTATGTAGCTTTCTATCAGTTTAAAAATATTAGTAATCAGATCCAACCAGTATCTAATATTATGTAGTTTCGATTGTGATTTAACCTGCACGTGCAAGTCAAACACTGCCCTTATGTCGGCCGGCTATACCATTTTGTAGTAATGCCGAACGTACATACATAGTATGTATTTATATATGTATGAGCTCCTACCAACCTTCATGAGGTCATTTGCCAAAATACATTATTACGTGTGGGAAAGGAGATGAAGAAACTAACTAAATGTGGGAAAGCCTTTGATGTTCTGTCTGGCTGGTTTTAGTAATGTGAATATTGTTTTTATTTATTGAAGGAATATTTCCTACCTGGGTTTACGCTAGTGAATTGAATCGTTATTCTGATCAAATAATTTATTAACATTCAAAAGTTTCAACACGTTTAACACTTTAGCATACATATCAAATGATTATTTGATGGAACTCTCCTCTTTCCTCGGGTAGCAGGTCAAGAGCGGGCTGTAGGTAATTTGTAGACGTTTCTTCTCTTCTTCAGTCGGTCCCTCATTACTGAGGATTGTGGTGACTGGACCCCTTTAAGCGGGCAATCTGTCTCCATCGATTCTGGTCAAACCCAACCCTATTAATAATTATAAAGAATGGTTCAGAAAATCGAAACGTCAGATTTTTAGTACAGATTACCTGCAATACTTACTACACCTCGGAACACATAACTCTTAGCACTATGCGAGGCCTTATCTCTTCTAGAGGTAGTTCTAAACCTCTACAACGAGTTCTTGAACAAAAGATTTGCAGTTCGATCCCTGTTGCAACTTATCTTTAAGCTGGTTCTTTGTGGATGGACAGAGCTTCAAGTCCTAAGAAGAATTAGAGTTACGTAGGTACTCTTGGTTTTACTGGCGTAGTCAACGAAGTGGGAATAGATAAGGACACTGTACCTTTTTGTGTTTATTTTTATCCAGCTTCTGCCAGCGGTTTCGCCCGCATTACATACGAAAATGATCCTAAGGGATCATACTTCCGGGGTGATAAGTATTGTATGTCCATTTCCTGGTGTATCTGCGTGCTAGTTTCATCCAAATTGGTTCAGCCCCTAAGACAAATGTAGAGGTAACAATTATGTAGACAGTTACATTCGGATTAACAGGAACCAGCCTTTTTAATGGTTCTTGAGAACCCCGAACAAAATCGTACACGTTCTCAAATATAGCCTCAGTTGACCGACCAATCGTCCCAATGGGTAATCTCCCAGATTTCGTTTATAAATAAGAAAAATGGTGGTTAAAAGTAAACTGGACGTGAACGCGACAGAAATGTTTCGTTCAAAAGTAGGGTTGTTAAGGAATCTTGCCTCCGTCACCGCAATGTAGAATTCGAGAGAAATCGTACCTCCGCTCAGCACCAGCCTCCTCAAGTTGAGTTGTTCTAGTTCTAGTTGCTTATGGTGGAGTTATAATTAAATAAGGAGCCCTAAACTTTCAATTAATTACTAGTTTTTACCAACGACTTCGTACGCGCATATCCCGTTTTTCCCTTTCCCTAGGAATTTCGGGAAGTCCCCTACACTCACCAAGGAAGCTACAATCTACATGCCAAATTTAACAATAGACGATCGTTCTCTAGCTCGCCCGCTCCTTCACTTCAGTATGGACGCAAAATACTTCGCGCACCATAGCACCGGTACAATCTCCTCACCTTAGCCGGAGTCTTGGACTTAAGTATGTCTCCAATCCAAAGCCAATTTTGTACTTACCTATATTACACTTTCATTGTGCGTACAGCTAAAGAGTAGAATTCCCTGCTGGAGTTTGTGTTTCCTGCTAGCACCACCTAAATCTTTGGTGGTCTTTAAGTTTAGAGTGACAATTTCTATGAGTGAACGGTGCACTCGGTGACGCTTGGTCTGTATGGAAAGTTTTGACAATGCCTCTTCTAGCTGTGGACGCCGAGGTATGTCGTTGGTCTGTGGTACCTACCTACTTAGCTTAGACTTTCCAACTTCTGACAGCGATTCAGGAAGCAACATACCTACAGACAGACGGACAAGCCTTCTAAAATTTGTAATACATGATCGTTGTGAAGTTATTTCAGTAATTCATTAAATTTGTTTGAAAAGTGTTAAAGAATAAACACAATACCTCATAAGGGGTAATTGTATTCATCATTATGAACCACTTTTACTATGGAAACAACCCCGTAATCGCAAAAAAAACCAGTTGTTCAGAAAATTTTGTCGAGTTATGCGCACGATGTATGGAAGTCGATTTTTTTTTTCGCGATTTCTGTGTTGGTCCCATAGTGAAATTTGGTCATAATTATGAGTACAGTGACCCTTTAAGAGGTATTGCGATCATTTTGTTACACGATGTATTGTTCTGGACATATTTCCCACTGAGAGCAATGTTGACGATTTTTTTTATGCCCAATTAATTCTTTTCCTATCAACTCTTTCTACGCACTACATAATTTATTATAATTATCAATTTGTGTAAATTAACCACTACATTAGATAAAATACTACAAAGAAAATGCGATGACATAATATAAATGAAGCTGAAACTTATTCCATTGCCGTATCCCCCGGTGTAGCCAAAGTAAATGAAGGCGTATTCAACATTTCCAATATAAGTTTTGTTGAATGAGACAAAGTGAATGATACAATAGTACGGATGTAACTTCAAAGTTATTTACATTGTACTGGGAGAGGAATTGTCGACAGAGTTATTCGCTCCATGTCAACTGCTCCGACGTCGTAAGCCTCCGACGTTTTCGTGACTGCCGAGCGTGGAGTCCTGGGCTCGAAGATGCCCAGGTCGAGCAAAAAGTGTTATGAAATTAGTCCATTAAGAACATATCTGTGGCAGCCCGGAGTTTTGAATTTGACGGTGTGTCACGCCCGTACCTCGGAAAGCAAGTTACGAGGAAATGCGGGCGGATAGACTTTGTATGGAAAAGTCATAACTCGAGGTTTGTTTCTCGCCTGTTTCCTCCTCCAGTATTGGACCGATTTAAAAGATCTTTCACAAACTGAATAAGACGGATGTATTCTGTGTCTCTATGTTTTTCTTTTTCATTAATAGTTGTCAAATTTGTACACTAGGGCTCTGTCGACAGACGGGTCCCACTAGGGTCAGTGTCTGCCAGGGTTTTGGAATTTGTTCGAAAGAGTCACCGCAACCCTAGAACGCAAAGGGCACTAGGAGGAACATGAATGGGTTATAGACAGTAAGAGTCTGACACTCCCTTCAGCTCCGCCCAGAGCTGGAGGTTTTCCTTCCTCCATTTGATGATTTCCCATCCATTAAAAAAGGCTCTATTGACAGTGGTTTATCAGAGAATTTTGAGCATTTTTTGAGGGCTCTAGTGCTTATACGGTTAATATATCGTCAGAAGAGAAAAAAATAGGGACACAGTATATATCCTTCTTATTCAGTTTATGAAATATATTTATTTATTTATTTAAACTCTATGCACAATTGTGATACATCGGTCCAATATTGGAGGAGGAAACAGGCGAGAGCCAAACCTCAAATCATGACTGTTTACATAGTCTCTCTGTCCGCGTTTTCTGTTAAGCCGTTGGTCCTGCGCCAGATCTCACTCCGATCGTGTCGGGTTGTCGTCCCATCGGAATGTGAGAGTAATGGAAGAGGGAGTGCACCTGTGTTTACGCATACACTTGAGCACTATAATATGTCCCGATGACTAGTCTCCGTTGAGATCGGCCCCGTCGACCATCTGTTCTGCGAGCAATGTGCCCTGCTCACTGCCACTTCAGTTTGGTGATCCTTCGGGCTATGTCGGTAACCTTGCTTCTCTTGTGGATATCACCATTCCTAATTTGATCAAGGAAAAGGCTTTGCCCTCGACAGAGGGTCCGACGCGCAATCAGTTCTAAATAACTTCTCTTATAGACTTTTGTAGAAGTGAAATCGACAGACACGGTTTACAATGTCGAACCACAAATTACGTCCACTGCTACACCGGTCCTGTGCTTCTCACATCCAGCGAAATCCTGTGGCCCTCAACCTTCGGAATAACTTGTAAAACCTAACGTTTTGTTTTGTTTTTTCGGGGAAGTGATCGCCATTCCACTCGACCTTTCGTCTTCATCGGACATAGTTCTGTATGCAATTTGGTCTGCCCACTGCCATTTAAGTATACTTCGAGTCATGTCGGTAACCTTATATCCTAATAATTCAATTATTTAAATAAAGTTGCATGACATGAGGTGACCGACTGACTACGTATTTCCTGTTTGTTGGTACCAAATAGTTTGTTCAACAGGGAATTGTACTGCACATTTGGTAAGTCATTATACCTAGGTATATAAATTGTTTCGAGTGACCAAAACTAACTACCCGTTCGCTAATTTTGATTGTTATCGAAGCCATTTGACGCAGTTTCGCTAATTAAAACCACAGTTAACTTACTTCCTGTTTTATGTGCCAAAAACATGTCCATTTTGATTGCGTTAAAACGATTGGGTTTAACCGCTTTTATCCCTTTTGGGAATAAAAGATATTTGAATGTTCAGGGTAAAAAGTAAAATTATTGTGGGGTTTACCCCGCTCAAGCCGCATGAAAAAAAGAAAGAAAAAAAATACATAACGACAGTCCAACAGGTACCCACACAAATGATATGAAAAAGTGATAATAAAAACAAAAAAAGCGTTTGAATCTCTACTTACCTCTATGTACAAATACTGGTCAATACCTAGGTACTGTTATTACCAGTTATATTATAATTATTTAAAAAGATTATTCAAATCATCATTTTCTCTGTACACTTCTATTGTATATACGCCATTACGAGCGTGTTCACTATAATAACTCCTGGCTAGTTTTATTTGGTACGTTCCTAACGCAAACATAACAAGTTCTTCCTCAGACAACCTTGGAAATTCTCTTACATCAGGTAACTCGGCAGACATACTTTGAAACGGAATCCGCCGGCTATTAAGATTATAGTCAATGACATAGGTACTGAGCGAGACAGTTTTCAATATTGACTCTATTATTAATTCTCTCCATAAAACCAGAAGCATTAAAATTATCAGTGATTGGGTCGTGGAAAGCATTTGTGATGGCCGCGGCTTTCCTAAAATCGTCCTGCATGTGGGGCAGAGCTCTGTTTAAATAATCTTGCCTGAAAATCTTAAAATCTCTCTTGAAGCGGCCATTTACTACTTCCACGACCCATCGACAAATCGTCACTAATCGAGACTTATTGGCGTCAGCCGTTGTTAATTGAGTTTCGCCCCTTGAAACAGATTTAGGCATATGGGCATCATAGCCTCAAGACTCTACATTTGGTACGGCATCTCGGAAACCTCTATCCAAAATGAGAACATCTCCTTCTTGGAAAAACCAATTAAAAACACTGTTCGCACCATCAATTAATTTATTTAAAATGCTTGAATCAGATGTAGTCGCTGAATAGGGACCTGCTACTTCAACTATATAGCCATCACAACAGACTATTAGGAATGGTTTTAGTAGATTTAAGAACTTGTGATGGCTATACGTCAATCATGGGAAGAGGAAGTTGCTACTTTTTTGTATGTATACATAGGTACCATCAGGTGTAATTATACATTTGTTTTGTTCTCGGTTTCCGAACAGAGTTTGAGGTATAAAAAGGTTTCGCCTAAGCACTTGCTCCCTTGTGATGTGATCCCAACCCAAATGTAGAGGTGTAAATTCTTCTTTTATACAGTCTCTTGCGGTTTTCATTTCTCTTTCTAAAGTTGTTCGGCTTATGTGAAACAAATCTGCCAGTCTTGTATTGGCTTCACCAGTTCTTAACTTAATCAAATATGCTGCCAAAGCTGTTTTGGGTCTTTTGCTCCTTCTAGACAAAGGTGGCGTTTCTACAAACATTCTGTTGAACTGTTCGAAACTTCGACCAGTCAGAAAGTAAACTTCATTTGGATCCATGGTTTCTATATTTTTAAATTCCACCCTTCCCTCTTGCGGCATAGTTTTCAAAATCTGCATCATGTCCATGATGTTAGCTTCGTTAAAGTCATGACTTACATTTCTGGCTGACAATAAAATTTCAAAATCATTTAAAAGCAAATGTTCTTCACAAACGCGTGCAAAAGGTGGTGCGTAGTAGTTAAAATCTTTCAACAAACGGATTTTCATGTGCTTTGGTATTCGATGCCTTGTCTCGCCTGTACATCCGAATAAAATGCAAGAGTTTGAAGTATTCGGTGCCCGACTAATATGTGGTAACTGTATAATAGAATGTTGAATATCTTGTTCGTCAACTACTGCTCCACGTTGATCACCAGCATGTGGTACCATAGCTTGATCTGGTTGTACCTCGGCTTGATCTGGTTCTATCACAGGTTGATCTGCTGGCTATTCAGAAGGGCGTACTGGTGGTTCTTGTTCTCGTTCACTGGACGCACGACGTCTTGGTGGGTACGCCTCGCGTCGCCAGCAAGGCTGACAGATAAACTCGGCGTTATCAAATTGTATCTGAAACAAATAGTTTCAGATACAATTACACATCACACATACACATCTTTTTAACAAATGTTATTCACTACTGAAGTCCCTTTGACGCGGCGCTAGTGTCTATGTCATTACAATACATTGCATAAAAAATGTAGTACCACAATTTTACGCGGGCTTTCTTTCGCCACACCACCTTTGTCTAGAAGGAGCAAAAGACCCAAAACAGCTTTGGCAGCATATTTGATTAAGTTAAGAACTGGTGAAGCCAATACAAGACTGGCAGATTTGTTTCACATAAGCCGAACAACTTTAGAAAGAGAAATGAAAACCGCAAGAGACTGTATAAAAGAAGAATTTACACCTCTACATTTGGGTTGGGATCACATCACAAGGGAGCAAGTGCTTAGGCGAAACCTTTTTATACCTCAAACTCTGTTCGGAAACCGAGAACAAAACAAATGTATAATTACACCTGATGGTACCTATGTATACATACAAAAAAGTAGCAACTTCCTCTTCCCATGATTGACGTATAGCCATCACAAGTTCTTAAATCTACTAAAACCATTCCTAATAGTCTGTTGTGATGGCTATATAGTTGAAGTAGCAGGTCCCTATTCAGCGACTACATCTGATTCAAGCATTTTAAATAAATTAATTGATGGTGCGAACAGTGTTTTTAATTGGTTTTTCCAAGAAGGAGATGTTCTCATTATGGATAGAGGTTTCCGAGATGCCGTACCAAACGTAGAGTCTTGAGGCTATGATGCCCATATGCCTAAATCTGTTTCAAGGGGCGAAACTCAATTAACAACGGCTGACGCCAATAAGTCTCGATTAGTGACGATTTGTCGATGGGTCGTGGAAGTAGTAAATGGCCGCTTCAAGAGAGATTTTAAGATTTTCAGGCAAGATTATTTAAACAGAGCTCTGCCCCACATGCAGGACGATTTTAGGAAAGCCGCGGCCATCACAAGTGCTTTCCACGACCCAATCACTGATAATTTTAAAGCTTCTGGTTTTATGGAGAGAATTAATAATAGAGTCAATATTGAAAACTGTCTCGCTCAGTACCTATGTCATTGACAATAATCTTAATAGCCGGCGGATTCCGTTTCAAAGTATGTCTGCCGAGTTACCTGATGTAAGAGAATTTCCAAGGTTGTCTGAGGAAGAACTTGTTATGTTTGCGTTAGGAACGTACCAAATAAAACTAGCCAGGAGTTATTATAGTGAACACGCTCGTAATGGCGTATATACAATAGAAGTGTACAGAGAAAATGATGATTTGAATAATCTTTTTAAATAATTATAATATAACTGGTAATAACTTCTGGCCATTAAGAGGTAAAGTCCAATCTAGGCATACCCAAAGCCGAATTTATCATACATATATACTTGTAAACTCAGACCACCTTGGGTTGGAGGCTGTAAATCATTATTATTGTTCGTGTAAGAGTGGCAGACGCACTTTGGGCACATGTGCTCATGTAATGTCTATAGTTTTTGGCATATGCGCGGTACGAAAATATTGGCCATCCAGCACAGTTTTTAGACAGTATTGTAATAGATGAAAATAATTAAAAATACGCATTCTATCACCGCACATTCCGCGCATTCTGTGCAGAATAGTGAGTCATGAATAACATTTAAAATAAATTGTTTGAAAATAAACAATTATTAAATAACTATGTCGTTTTTTTTAATTCATTATTCATCTATTTATTTAGTGAATCCTTATAACAACATTTTTAACAAGCAGAAATAATATACAAAAAAAAATTGGTGCAAGCGAAAGTGTATTGTTGCAGTATTAAATAACGTCGAATTACTCTGTAACTGTGGGTTGGAATTTGATTCGCATTTGCACACATAGTTAGTCCAACAGTATTAACCCACCAACAAAGAGTCAACCCTGGGGGCAGCAATTTTTTTTTGGTCCAGTGCCCATACTAATTTGGTCATTCTTCTTTGACAGATTCTTATAGCTTGATGTGCTGGCGTCTGAAATTAATCATTTTTGTTCTACCTGATGATGAGTTGTCGTCGAATAAATGTTTGATTATGATGTGCTTGTCTGGATCGCGGCTTGCACAGCTCATCAAAAAATCCAAACGAAACTTAAAAAATATCAATTAAAAACACGATCGCGTCTCTCTGTCGCATCACTATTTCAAAAGAAAATTCCTGTTAAATTAAAGATGTTAGTACCTACTGCTAAAGACAGTAAAACCTGTAATATATACTATTTTATTTCAACTAATTTAGGAGTTAACTCGAAATGTTATTAACGCAATTTTATCACAGCCATTTCTTCGTTCAAGCTTCTGTAATTGTTTTGTCCAATTATGAGTTTTACCTTCTGTTAACAGGTTAAATTAAATGTAGGATAAGATTTGTAGATTTTCATTTTTTTCAATTATTGAGAATGTGGTTTCAGGGTTATTCTTGTTTTAAATTCTGTAAGTAATTAATTTTCTGAAGCATGTTTTTGATGAGCACCTGACATGCCTCTGCAAAATCAGTGCAGTGTATTATCTCAGCACTAAAAGTATTTGACACCACGCGGGGATAGTGCAGCTTTCTTTCAATGAAATATTTAAGGCTTGTATACATGCCAATGACCTTGTGCATATAAACGGAGCTAATTACTCCTCTTCGCGCCACTCCGCTACCCACATTTTTTATTTATTACTAGTGGACGTCACGCGGTTTCATCCGCGTAGTTCCCGTTCCCGTGGGTGTTTGGGGATAATATATAGCCTAAATTACTCCCTGATAATGTAGCTATCCAATGCTTAAAGAATTTTTCAAATCGGTCCAGTAGTTTCGGAGCCTATTCAATTCAAACAAACAAATATTTCTTCTTTATAATATTAGTATAGAAGTGTAGATAAAAAATAACACATATTTTAAAAAAAGTAACAGTCAAATTATTTTTGTTTGTATTGCAAAGCAGTCGATGTATATTTTTTTTAACTTTTGTTAAAAATTAACGAGTCAAATGATTTCATCTCAACGATTTGGAGGTGATTTGGTTATTTTTTTTCTTATTATGTGATACCGATACCTAAATTCTGGCTAAACCAAATTACGTCTCATATCATGTAGATTGCTACCTATTTTTTCAGATATCTTAGTAAGAATTTCTCAGTAAATTCCATCGAAAAGTTGCACGCTGTTTTTAAGCATTTCTCGAGAGAGCAGCCTTAAAGAATACTGGGAGATACCGCCCTACATCTAAACTGTATCTTTTTATAATAGTCGCAAATGTTGTACCTACGGATAACTTTACTTGTGGACACCTTCTATAAGCGATAAGAAAATTCATCGTACTGTCTAACCGCCATTTGCATTTTCTTGTGACATCGATGAAAGTATTCATAGAATAGATAATATCCACAGATAAGCTGTTCTTAGGCATACTATAGTCACCGTCACGAGAAGCTATAAATTTTGTAAACAAAGAATTCTACTAAGTTACGTACGACAACAAATAATCCCAAATTCAATCAACTCAAGGTAACATACGTGTAATACGAAACTAACGAGCAAATTCACTTGGTCGGATTATATTTTATCGATACAAAGCACTGTCGTCTAATGTTTTGTGGCCACTGACACAAGGAACAAACATTTGAAACAATTGAATGTGTGTTTACAAAATTTATAACTTTTTGTGGCAGGAAATATAGTGTAGATTAGTGACTGCTCTAATCTGACAGCCATAGTTCGAAACAACTAGTGACAGCCATTCACTCTTATGAGAACGAGGGTACATTGTAGTTGCGGTATGCGGGCAGTACTCACTTTACTAAACCCAGTTACGACTACATAATACTAAATGACAGGGATTTACTTAATAACATTAGTCTCTTATATGTTAAGTCCTTAGTTAGAAACCATTTGGGGAGCAACTATTGATTCTGCCTTGATTTGTACGGGTGCAATTTATAGTGTGACCAAGCCTGATATCGAGTAAAAAAAACAGCTGTTGTACATTTTGTCAAGTTTTGCAAACATTTGATTTTTTTCTTGCTATTTCGCGGTTGGTCCCATCCTAAAAGTTGTTCTAAAATAATGATGAGTTTAATCATTTATTTTCAGGTTTTGTGTTCATTCCATGTAACACTTTTGTTTTGAGCAACAAGATTTTGTTTATCAGATCTTCACAACCCAGTAATTGAGTAATACGAAGGACCTTCTCCTAACTCAAGTTTTAAGCAAAACAAATAACGACAGACCGTCTTGAATACAATTCTAGCACAAAACTCCAGTAGACACTGCAAAACTACCCTCATTAAGCCAATTACAGCTGCGCTAATTATCACTGCAAACTGTAAGTAAATCGAGACACAGACAGACAAACAGACATCCCAAGTAAACCGTAGTTGGTAGTTTGTGCAGGGGCGTAGCTATCAGCCGTATCAAAGATACGGGGCCCCTGGACTAAAAGGGCCCCGACGTGTGGACGGAAAGCTCCTACATTTAGTCCCGCCGTCACCTTCGTGGCCTGCCGAGACACTTCTGAGCTAGTAGGGCCTATTTTGTTTAAAAGAAAACTGGCCTAGTGCGAGTCGGACTCGCGTGCAAAGGGTTCCGAACGAATTGAATTTTTTAACAAGTTATTTTTACACTACAGACTTCTAATACCTAGGTTCTCCTGTAATCTTTAGGTAAAGATCTATTATCTCCATTTTTTTCAAAATTTTGAAAAAATAAAATTGAAACTCTTACAGTGAGCCCTTTCATTTGATATGTCACACGATGTTGTTCAAAAAACTTTTTTTTTAATTTTCTAGTTTGACCCCCAAAAGTGAACCCCATACTAAAAATTTAATGATTTACGTAACGCGTCCGTGTTTGGGTCATAGAAGTCCATATGTGTACCAAATTTCAACAGAATCGGTCCAGTGGATCCGGAGAAAACTGTCTGTGACAGACGGACAGACAGACAGACACCCGAGTGATCCTATAACGGTTCCGTTTTTTTTCGGAACCCTAAAAAAAATAATAAGTAGACCAAAAACGGGGCCCCCAAAAATGTTTGATACAAGGCCCCTTTGAGGCTAGCTACGCCACTGAGTTTGTGTAACTTTCTCAAGATTTAGCCAGCAATTAGTAGAAGTTCCATTCGGTCGTCGGATTACCGAGTTTCTTTTTAAACTGTTGTGGATACGAAGTTCTTTTGTTTGTGTTTAGAGGTGTCCGTTCCTTAGTGTTTTTTTTTTCTTGTAGATTATCTTGATTTAATTGGTATTTTATAGCCTGCCTGTAATTGAAGAGGTGCTATTATAACTTAATTTCTATGTAAATTTATGTAAGTACATTTTGTGTTGATAAAATCAAAATAATGTTTCATTATTTTAAACGCATTTTGTCATAAATCTTGAAGAAACACTACAACAACACACTATATTTCAACGTAATCCTTATTTATTTTACATGTCTTTCTCTTTGCTCTGACGTGCTTGACGAAGCGCTTGTGATCATCATGTAGCGACTTCTATGGGGGTAGATGTGTGCCAAATCATACACAGGTTCACACATAGGATACGCCTCTACTCTGTTTTCCAACTTGTATACGGTGTTTGGTCATTTTCCTTGTATGTATTAGTCTTAGCTTTGCCATTTCCTTTCCTATCTCTTTTATGATTTTCTGTTTCATCATAACCTGCTTGGCTTAGGTATCTACTATATTATAAGAAACTTTTATTAATTAGTAATCGCTGCTCTATTTTATAAAAAGTTAATATTTTTGTTTTATATTAAAAACAAAACTTATAATAAAAGAGCCTAGATAGTTTTCAGTATTGGCAACCCGTGCGCGCTCGTGCAGGTATCGCCATTTTGTTTATCGTGTCATTCGGCTTCATTCTCCCAGTCTGACTGCACGAATATCTTATTTCATTGCGAATCGATATTTTGTTGGGTTTTTGTTAAAGTGTTGTTACGTTGTGTTTGTTGTTACGTTTATAGTTTTTTGTGAACTTTGAGTGAATCTATTTGTTTTGGTTTTCCATCAAAATGGATCCTCAGCCAAGTACATCACAAAAAGACGTGGATGTTTTCTTGTCCCCAAGAAAAAAACGTCCACGAAAAGCTTTCACTGTTACTGAAAAAGTAATGATCCGCAACGCCTACAAATACGTGAAAAATGTAATTTCTGCGCAATTGGAGGCCTTTGAAGTTGTGGAAGAAAATGAATGTATGAGCAAAGTTGCTGACATATTGGGAATAACCTCACGCTCTGTTTGTAACGTTTTGAAGGAAGTAAATAAAGGTGCGCCGCCAACTCCTCCTAAAAAAACTGGACCAAAGCGAAGTTTCAAAGATAAAATTGATGAATTTACATTCTCTGCAATACGAAGAATTGGTCAATTGGAAAGGTTAGTCAATCAGTCAGACAGTATTATTTTATACCTACATCTTTTATATATAAGTAATGATTCCAAGCTATTATAAAACTTACTATTTTAGATTTTACAAGTGATGAACGATGATTCAGAAATGCCCAAGATTTCCAAAGACACTCTCAGAAAAATTTTGAAGCATCTTAATTTTAAATTTGTTGCACGGTCACGCAAGAGCACACTTATTGATCGAAATGATATAATAATAACATGGCGCCAGCGTTACTTGCGATCTATATGTCAGTTTCGACGAGAAGGGAGACATATATATTATCAAGATGAAACTTGGGTTAACGCAGGTAAGGCTAACATTTATACACAAAATGAATTTATATACATTTTACATTAAATTTAATAGTAATATTGAATGTTCATGTACTATATTTATTTTAAGGTCATACTGTAAAAAAATCTTGGGTGGACAAGAAAGTCACATCATCTCAACAAGCGTTTTTGGAGGGACTGACCACTGGATTAAAAAATCCATCTGGAAAAGGCAAACGTCTCATAATTAGCCATATAGGTAGTGAAGAAGGCTTCCTGGAAGAGGGGCTCATGATTTTTGAAGCAAAGAAAAATTGTGAAGATTACCATGATGAGATGAATGCAGTTTGTTTTGAGGAGTGGTTCGCTGGAGTCTTACCAAAATTAAGACCAAACTCAATTGTGGTGATGGATAATGCACCTTACCACTCCCGAAAATTGGAAACGGCACCAAAAATGACCTGGAAAAAAGCTGCCATTCAAGATTGGCTTTTAAATAAAAATATTCATTTCGAACCAGATATGGTTAAAGCTACGCTTTTAGAACTGATTCCACATAAACAGTCTTTTAATAAGTACGCTGTAGACGAAATGGCAGCACAACATGGGATCACGGTTTTAAGACTGCCCCCTTACCATTGCGAGCTAAACCCTATCGAATTGATATGGGCGCAGGTAAAGGGGCATGTAGCTCAAAATAATAAAACTTTCAAATTGACAGACGTGAGAAATTTATTTCAGGAAGGCATTCAAAAAATTACGGCTACCGAATGGTCTAAATGCATATCCCATGTTGTCAAAGAAGAGGAAAAAATGAGTAGGCTAGATAAGTTAATTGACAATATCACAGACACATTTATATTAAATGTTACAAAAAGTGACAGCGATAGCGATAGCGATGACGGCGACAATATATAAAATAAATTATTACCATATGTATGTATGTATGTATGTATGTAAATCGGGCTGGTTTCCGCAACTCCACGACTAAGCGCGTATTTTGCGTGCAGGTGGGACAAATGTGTCATTCGATCCACCCCAGCTCCCCAAGGAAGGCCAGCAACGCCTTGGTGTTACCAACTATCTCACAGAGGGTACCTGGGTTACCGAAGTACTTGGCCCTGTAATCCGCGACTACCGGGCAGCTTCGAAGCAGGTGTGCTGCTGTCTCATTCTCCTCCATGCAGGCTCTGCATAGCGGGCTGTCAGTGACTCCTATAGCATAGAGGTGTTTATTAAAAGACCCGTGGCCTGTTGTTACGGCTGTGACTGTACGCAACTGTTGTTTAGTCAGTCTTAGGGCTTGTTTTGTAAATCGGCCATCTATTGAGGGAAGTGCCTCTTTGGCCTGCCTACACTCACCATGGTCAACCCATAGCTTGTGATGCCTATCTCCGGTGCGTTTCCTTACCAGATTGCGTAGGTAACCGAAAGGCAGCGGTACGATGGGTTCGGGTCCCATCACTGCCATACTCGAACCCCTTCTGGCGAGTTCATCCGCTGCATCGTTGCCTCGGGATTCGCTGTGTCCTTTGATCCATTGAATGGTTACTTTATTGTGTCTACCAACCTGATTAAGACGTTGATGACACTCGAGAATCAGCCCAGAGTTGACCGTGTGGCTGTTCAGAGCTTGCAGGACAGCCATGCTGTCCGAGAGTATGCGTATTGAGTGGTCCTTAACTTCCCTGGTTAGGATGGCTGATGCCGCCAGAGAAATGCCCATGCATTCAGCTTGGAACACTGTGTTGTGGACCCCCAATGGTGTGGCTATGTGGATATTGAGATCCTCTGAGAAGATGCCCGCACCAATACCTGTACCTGTTTTTGATCCATCGGTGAAGATCCGCAGCTCTGCGGGGCACAGCCCCTCGCAGCGATGATCCTCATGCAATTGGATTCTGTATTTTTTATCAAAGATAAATTGCTTGGGTACCCGGTCATTGATTGCTTTTGTTATAGGGAGTTCATGATTGAGCTCCTCGAGCAGAGCGGTGTGCCGTGTTTCTCTCTTACTCCAGAGATCCAGTGTTTTAAGGCGTACTGCTGCCATCGTCGCTTCCTGTTGTATAAACAAGTGTAGCGGAGGGAGTCCCAGCATGGCTTCTAGCGCCGCAGTTGGAGTGGTCCTCATGCAGCCCGTCGTCGCCATGCAGGCCAGCCTTTGCATGTGTTGTAGCTTGTTTTCGGCTGTAGCTAGCTTTGTGCGTGGCCACCACACCACGGCCCCGTAGGTTAACATGGGCCGAATTACTGCGCTGTACAGCCATAGTATGATTTTGGGAGATAGGCCCCACTTCTTACCTATCATTTTCCTGCACTGCCAGAAGGTAATGCAGGCCCTGTTTAGTTTGTAGTCTAAGTGATTACTCCAGTTTAACTTAGTGTCTAGGATGACGCCTAGATACTTTACCTCGTTAGACAGTTGGAGCTCTGTGTTGAAGAGCTTAGGTAGCCGGTAGTGGCCTAGTGCTCGTTTTTGAGTGAACATGACTAATTCAGTTTTCGTGGGGTTTACTGACAGATCATATTCTTCGCACCATCTCTCCACGATGCGTAGTGCTTGTTGAGTGAGGTTGCAGATCGTTCCAGTCACCTTCCCTGGCACAAGGATTGCGAGGTCGTCGGCATACCCTATTGTGTAGTAACGTTGTGCGTTGAGTTTGGTGATAAGGTCATTAATCACCAGATTCCACAGAAGAGGGGAGAGCACTCCTCCCTGCGGGCAGCCTCTGGCTATCAGGGCCAGCTGCTGCTCTTTCTCAAGACGAACCACCCGTTTGCTTAACATATTAGTAATCCAATCAGTTAGTACCTGTTCTACACCGTGTTTGGAGAGGGCGGCACTAATGCTGGAAAAGTTTGTCTTGTCGGAGGCACCTTCGATGTCTATGAAAGTGCCCAGGCAGGACCCTTTTTGATGAATCGCTTCTTCAATCTGGCTCACCACCAGATGAAGAGCGGACTCTGTCGACTTACCCGAGCTGTATGCGTGTTGGTTACCATGCAGTGGTATTGTTTTTAAAACGCCATCTCGTAGCTCCCTTTCACATAGTCTTTCCATTGTCTTTAGTAAGAACGAGGTCAGACTTATAGGTCGATAGGATTTGGCGTTTGTGTAGTCACTTTTACCTGGCTTCGGAATGAATATGACTTTCACTTCCCTCCATCCTTTAGGAACGTATCTAAAGGCCAGGCACGCTCGCATTAAGGGCACCAGTATTGTTGCAACAGCGGTACCTCCCCATTGTAGTAAGGCAGGAAACACACCATCGGGACCTGGTGCCTTGAAAGGTTGGAAGCTTTTGATGGCCCACTGAAGTTTTTCCAGCGTAATCATCTTTCCTGCATAAAGCCAATCATCTGCTGATGGTGTTTGGATAACGTCATGCCATTCGTTTACCTGCGCGAATACGCTGCCTGGGAAGTGAGTTTCTACTAGGAGGCGTTGCGCTTCTTCAGGTGACGTGGTCAGCGTATTGTCGGGTTTCCGGAGCGTGGCGACCTCAGGTGTGTTCTGTTGTGCCAGTATTTTCCTAACCCTTTTTGCTTGTTGGCATGATTCAATGTTACCACAGAATTTACGCCATCCTGTAGTTCTTCTGAATCTGATGCATTTTTTGTAGTTGGATTTGGCCGCGTAATACGCGTCCCAGTCCTCATCACTACATGTGTTCATGGCTCTGTTGAGAGCCTTCCTTACCTTACCGCGTTTGCGCTCTAGATCCGCACCCCACCAGGGTTGTTTACCCGGTGTGTCGCGTGGAGTCGTTTCCGGGCATGCGATTTGGTAGCTGTTTATCAGCGATTCGGAGAGTTGTGATACTTGCGCGTCGATCTGTGCCGTGTCCGCAAGAGACTTCGAATCGCCTGGTGGCGCAAGCCTTAAGGCAAGGTTGCGTGTGTATACCGATATATCCGTGTTACGCGGATTACGCCTAGGTTGTTTGGGTGGTATACGGACCTGGATGTCGAAGCGGATCCACCTGTGGTCTGAGCAGGAAGCCTCATTTGAGACCTGCCACCCAGTGATGAGTTCCGCTGCTCCCTCCGTTGCCAGAGTAAGGTCTATGATTGTACGACTGCGTCTGGTTACGAAAGTTGGTTCCGAACCTGTGTTTAGTAGGGATAGGTTAGTTGTAAACAGGTAATCAACTAATGCCTTACCCCTTCCGTTTTGCGTCTCCATCCCCCAAAGTGGATGGTGTGCATTTGCGTCGGTCCCGATGACCATCTCATCTCCGCCACTTTCACAGTTAGTGATGAGGCGGACAAGGTCGTGTGGGGGCGGTTCCTCTGCCTCAGGCATGTAAGCCGAGGCGAAGACGATCGCCGACATTGTGGCTCCACGCTGTATATACAGCCTAGCTGCAGAGACATCTCTGCAACAGAAGTCGTTTAATAGCTGTGCTTTGAGGTTACCTGTGACATAGATACACGATCTAGGGTGGTCATGGCCCGTAGTAACAAGGAAATTATTACCATAATACATCTATCTGTTTTATTTGTCATGTTCCTTCATGATCACATTTTTTTATTTATTTCACAAACAATTATAAAAGAAGAGTCTCAGATCGTTAATTAATCGTCAAAACTAAATTATCGGTTCAGAAATATTTAATTTCCTGATATACTTAGTTTACGAGAGTAAAATTATAAACGAGAAGAATCGATCCGGAAATATTCCATTTCCATATCGAATAATTTCGAAACGTCACTATTTAGCACTTGTCATAACGTTGCAACACTGAAATTGTCAAATCTGGAATCGAATTAAAATTCCAAGTATAGCAAAAAGTGGTTTTTATACTATCCTAGAACCATCATTTATCGAGGACTATATGAGACTTATATCCACATATAAGTCGCGAAAAGGGCCCACTTTATAAGTCTACTTTTACTTATAACGTATTTATATTAGACCGCTGAAATGCCACATACGCCTATATTGCTCCTGTAATTGAATTACGTCAATGCAATTACTCCTGCTAACCTCAATATAAGTAAGTTATAGTAAAAAAATAGATTAATACGCGCCAAGAAATGCTTCTATAAGCTATTGTGAACAGTCGAAGTGAGTGTATCGGTATTGTAGAGCTCTGTAAAAAAAAATAACGTTTTGAAGGTAAGTATTTATATCAATCAGAATTTACTAATGCCAACCATAGTAGAAAAACAAAATGTTATTGTTGTCAAATTGTTAGTCTTATAGCTTATTCGTAGGGGAACATGAATTTTCTGTGAAATCTATCATGGCTTTGATAACAATTTTAAAGCGCCTCTTGAAATTTGCTTATTTACATTTTAGTATTAATTAATATTAAATTAATATTATGAAGGCAGCTGACATTTTCTTAGTAAGCATTTCCAAGTGTGACATAGTGCTAAAATAAGTATTTTTAGCATTTCCAAGTGTGACATAGTACTAATATAAGTACATTGGTTCTATATTGGGTTATCTCAAAACCGAAGAAGATTCGCCATTGTTACCGATTTGGGTTTCGCAATGCGCAGATGAAAATCGATGCTGGAAAGGGTAAATTAAAAAAAAAATACTATCATAAAGACTCAATATTAGACTGATTTAAATTAAGAGTTTAGCTGTTAACCAAGACTGTTACGTTAGTTATAGTGTAAGGTAATAGATACCGCATTAAATAAGACTGATAAAAGTATACATGTAAGCAAAACTACAGATTATTTTACCGAACTCTGTTATTGATTGAATAATTAATTAAAATAAATGTAAAATTTCAAAAACTTAGTTTTATTTATTTAAACCTTTAGTATAAAGTATATAGTAATGGCACCAAATATAAATTTGTATTGCACAACACACTGACAAGCTTACACTTAATGTCTGCAACTTTATACACATTTTGAACTGCAATCGCATTTGCAAATGCTCAAAAATGAAGAACTTATAGGTTCCTCAAAGGCATTTTGAGTGCTTCCGATGTGATAGTGTGACTGTTCCTAAGTTACCCTAGGCCGATAAAATTTTCGTTTTTCCTAGAATTAACGTAATTGCTAAGGTCGGTCCCGCCCATAGGCGGGAGGGCCAGGCCCCAAGGCCTTCCGCCTGGCCCTGTAGAGCTCGCCTCCAGACTGGACACTCTTCCACCGATAGTACGAAATGAATTCCCAAAACTACTGCCTTGTCCGACCTTTGAGGCTAGGGACAAGGAGGGGATGCAAGGTGAAGTTAATATTGGGAATTCACGGTTAGTATACATACGTAAAACAATAAATGATTATGGAACAATAACGAGATTACAATGTATGAAGTTAAGAAGACAAGAGGACTGCAAAAGGGAAAATGACACGTAACGCTTGTGTGGAAACAGTTAATTTCAAAACGCGATAGTGAATTTATTTACAATAATCTAGAGACCCACCCCAGTGATGTACGGCCGTCTTACAACTGCCTGTACATCGTACGTGTGCCGTCGAGAGTCCTAGATGCATAGGCCTAGAGAGAACCTGCTGCGGTCACAACAGTACACGTTCCCTACACTCAAGCATGTCTTACACAATCCTAAGGCAGAGAGACTGCGAAGTGCCTCTGTCATTGAGCGAGACATGTTCCCAGAAATTCTGGACGCGCGCTATTTAAATTAGCCCCTTACATCGGCCTATCAACCCATTACTAACACATTATATAACTTAGCTCAAGCGTACCGCGTCGTCAGTCGGTGGCAGAATTCTCTACAAAAGTCTTGCTGCGCGCCGAAGTGGGTTTTGGAACTCGACACCTCGCATTTCCTTAATCTAACCCCATTTAGAGGAAGCTTGCAGTGTAATCGGCAGCCGTGCGGACATTCTTGTCAGGCATCGGGGCGTTTCGACTGGGCATCCAAATTACGTGTTTCGCCAAATATTATTTTTTTTGTATCAATGAGAGGCCCGAAAACCAAGTTTGATTTGACGAGACACATTTACTAACGTTCCTCAGAACAGCTATCAATCCAGTTTAGGGTACTTGGTGAAGCCTACCCCCGCTCCCGGGAAATGCGCGTACATCAAAACAATGTAAAATATTCTGCGGTCAGTCGGTCCATTGGGAGAGGTAACCTCTACTAATGTTTGGTTGATACGATATAACCTTCGACATTGCAAGGAACCATTATAGTTCAAACAGGCCCTAACTTGTAGCGAGTATTATTCGGTTCAGCCTCCCATAAGCAGTGTCTTAGTGCAGCGTCTTGGTAAGGTTTGTCTAGAGTCAGATTAGAGTCATTGTTGTATTCAGTCTGTTGCTTTGTCTAAAGCACACTCTATAAGAAGGCTTTCTCCGAATCCCTAGAACCTTAACACAGGTGTCGGTTACCTCGTTTAAGTCAGAGAGGGTAATAAAGTAGGATAATACACACAACACTCACCCATTAGTTCACCAACACACACACATACTAACACTAAATAATCTAACTTATATTTAACTTAATAAGTAATAACGGCTATCCTAAGGGTTACAACGGACCACACGTCTGCTAGTTTATCTAACACCAGCCTATATCTTATGGCGTATAGCCATCTCCGAGCCATAGCCTCCGGCCTAATCAAACCTAACTCGGTTAACTAGCACCGGCCACTCCCGAGACCTAACACCAAGTGACGCCAACGCCTTCAGCGTCGAGCCTTGCGATTTCCAACAGATGTGGCTACCTGGTAAGACCTCAACCGAGCGCGAGTCGGTCCCGCACACGAAGGGTTCCGCACCATAAACTTCAATTCGTACCTTGACGGACGGCCGAGGTCCAGTGCTAGGCTACGCGCTTCACTCGCCGAGCATGGAACCCCAATATGTTTGGCGACTCACTGTCGGACCCTTTTTTGTGTAATTTCTTAATTGTTTTAAGAATTCGCTTGGGTTTTTTCTAAGGTGATTTATCGCAAACAGATGAGTGAGAGTGTTTTTAGAAATCAGATATTTACTCTCTTATTTGGTCCTGGCTATTCAAGTATAATTTATGACTCTTCTAAGTGTCTCACAACATGTGAACCGTTTCGAAATAAAATAAATATTTTGTATTATTAGGAGTGTCATACTGTCACATTCCCCCCTCTGAAAATCAGACGCGTGACGCAGTATAGCGGATGAGCTTTCAAAATAGGATTAACTTCGGCTTCTCATAAAACTTTTATAGACCCATACTCATCTAGTATGTCTAATGAGTAATATAATAACTTTCTAGTTGGAACTTGTTTCCAATTACCTGCAATATCTGCTATAATTTCTTAATGTTTCACGAACATATCCTCCATTGATACTTAATAAACTCAACCTATGTCAACTCTTACCTCCCTAAACTCTCTCGGCGCATTTTAATAATTTAAAATTCAGAAGACTTGGTTGTTTATAGTTTAGGTGTACACACCAGATTCTCATCTAATCTTGAATCAAATACGAAACATACATATTGTATTTCAACTTATTTCCTTCCGTAATAAACCTTTTATTTTATTTTAGGCATATGCATTTACCATACATATAGGCATACCTACTCTTTTCCTATTTAAATAACTATTTTTTTGCAAGACCTGTGTGTGATTTAGTTTTATATTACACAGTGGAGTCTTATTTAACTTGTATTCAATGCATAAAATGCTACGATTTAACTTATCTTCTTGAATAATAACTATTCATGTTACTTTGATATACAAACTCAGAAAACTTCTGTGTGTATAGTTTATTTAGACACAGCAAAGTCTTATCTAATATGCATTCGCTATCCAGTGGTTTTATTCGAACTTATTCTCTCGAATAATGCCTACTTCTGATAACACTGTAATAACAAGTTTCAGGAAATTTGTGTGTTTATAGTTTAGTTTTACACATCAATTCCTTGCAATTTCCAATCCAGTCGGTACATAATTGCTACAAACGAACTTATTTATGTTGAAATACTCTTCTCACTCCAATAGAAGACTGTGCATGCTTATAGTTTAATTTTACATACCAGAGTCTCATTTAAGAGTATTTGGGTTATCGTCCACACTACCTACGGTGCTAGCAAACTCAGCCTATCGCAGTGTCGCTGGACACAGGCCCTTCCTGAAGCGCCCCGGTGCTGAGTCAGCATCGACAACTGCTCGTACTCGTATCCAGGTACAGCTGAAATAATTCGCACATAAACATATTAGAATTTGTTCCAATAAGATGAAATAGCCTTGAGAGGTTCTGAAAACGAATAGGTTTTACAGAGTTATTTTAGATCAATACCATGAGAATATAGCAGTTTGTAAACAGTTAAGACTTGCAATATTATGTAAGAATCTATAGATACTCTAGATTTTCTAAAGTAAATGTTAGCTTTCTCAACAAGGGCTAAGGCAATTTAGAACAATGCCCCCCTCAGACTATATCACTAGTGACAAGATAGCTCTTAGATATATTAATTTGAAGTCATAGCTTGTCATATGCCTAGACATTGATTTTATTGTCATGAAAAGGGGCATGTCACGCAGTAACATTACTGTTAAAATAACTGAAATACTTAGCTTCGCAAAAGGAGCCAACACGCTACAGCTGCTGAATTCGGTGTCAGCCAATAACATGAAGCTATGGGTCAGGCGCAACTCACGAACCGTAGGTTTAGGTATCCCGTAGTCGCAGCCTAGTGATGAATTACATATCCTGGAATTTGAAATAAGACCACACAAGTATCTATTCAAATATCATCATCATCTGCCTAGCCTTTTCTCCTCTATATTGGGGTCGGCCTCCAGCCAAACCGGGTCCTGCTGAATACCAGCATTTATCTATTCAAATATGTACATCATAATAATGACACACTGTCAAGTTTTTGATATTAAGATACTACGACAATTGCCAATGTACCTACTAGTACCGTACCCAGAATATGTTCTTGGTGATTCAATCGGTATTTTGAAAGTACTCGTTATGGTCACTTTTTTTCTGACCTTAGGTATTGAATATATAACACACATCTATAACTAAGGATACGTCTTATGCTCAGTTTACTTATCACACAGTTATACAAAACTTAACCACGCAACCACACTTCATCTTCACAAACTCTCTGACCTACTCGTATTACTCGGATATGTACTTAGCTCACTTTGTACAGCTATACAAATCTCAATCCAGTGTCTCAAACTGTTGAACACACCAATCACTGTTGGGAGTCGAACCCATCATCATATTTAGCTCTAGACCCTATCAATGAAACCATTCACAAATTACATCGATTCAGGTAGATCACTTATTTAGCAGTGCAGTAACTCAAGCACAAAATCAGTTGTACTATTATTACGTAAACACCAAAAATCATCACGCGACCTCTTCCGGAGTATCAGTTATTTTGCCGCTATTGTCTAGTTGTTTCATTGTTCTAAGGGTTTGGTCTTTTTTTTTGTGGCCAAGCCCTTTTAGTTAATTCTTCGAGTTTGTGCAATATTATTTTCAACAAACACGTGTTCCATTGTTCCCCGAATTACGCAAGGGATGGCTTTTTTTTTTAAAGGTTTAAGTTATTTTTCTATTTTAAAATGAATGGAATGCTTAGTTGTTAATTACGGTAACGTGCCCGGCTGTCAAGCCATAAACTTCAGACTTAATGTGTTCCCAAGTAACCCGATGCTATGCGCAGGATTGGACATAAATATGATATTTTGTTATTAAAATATAATTGTGTAGCTGATACGTCGGGAATCGAACCCTCTATTATCAATACAGTAATTCAAACAGACAGACATACAAGCCATAATCTACTTATAAATATACCTCCGTACTTATGGAAGTCAAACAAAGATTAGCATAGAAAACAAAACCTTATTATTGGTGCGGGAATTGAACCCACAAGCCGTGACATAGGAATCCTATCACTCTTCGGCCATCAAAACCAGCTAAAATTACCTAGCACATGCTTAGACAGATAAATCATACGAGATTTGAACTCGCTCGATAATGGTTGACGTGTTAATTTTCAACTTAATAAACCTAACACATACTTAAACAGATAAATAATACGAGATTTGAACTCGCTAAATAATTGTTGACGCGTTAATTTTCAAGCTTGATAAATAATCCTAGCACATATTTAAACAAATAAATCAATATATAAATCATTCGGGAATCGAACCCGCTAAATGTAGTCGACTTAACATAATCAACCGTTAACACTAGTTGATATAGCCCCGTTGTAACCCGTGTTGTCTTTGAGAGCTAATAAAGCCATAAATTAATACGTTGCGTAAATGTAGTAAGTAGCCGCTCCTTTCATCCCTAACCAATTATTATGGAACCTTAGAACTACGCCGTCTTAATTTTGTTATAAACTAATATTATAGCTGTTGCAACTTAGTTCGTCTGTATCGATTTACCAAACAAACAATAAATAAATACGTTTTGTTAAAGTCTTAGCCGTTATAACTATTGTTGTCCCTAACATAAAATTACGTTGTGTTGTTTTGTAGTAACCCATAAACGTTCTTTCTCGTTGCACTGACGTGAATCAGTACATTTAATGACAAGAATCCTGGTCACGCAGCACCAAATGTGACTGTTCCTAAGTTACCCTAGGCCGATAAAATTTTCGTTTTTCCTAGAATTAACGTAATTGCTAAGGTCGGTCCCGCCCATAGGCGGGAGGGCCAGGCCCCAAGGCCTTCCGCCTGGCCCTGTAGAGCTCGCCTCCAGACTGGACACTCTTCCACCGATAGTACGAAATGAATTCCCAAAACTACTGCCTTGTCCGACCTTTGAGGCTAGGGACAAGGAGGGGATGCAAGGTGAAGTTAATATTGGGAATTCACGGTTAGTATACATACGTAAAACAATAAATGATTATGGAACAATAACGAGATTACAATGTATGAAGTTAAGAAGACAAGAGGACTGCAAAAGGGAAAATGACACGTAACGCTTGTGTGGAAACAGTTAATTTCAAAACGCGATAGTGAATTTATTTACAATAATCTAGAGACCCACCCCAGTGATGTACGGCCGTCTTACAACTGCCTGTACATCGTACGTGTGCCGTCGAGAGTCCTAGATGCATAGGCCTAGAGAGAACCTGCTGCGGTCACAACAGTACACGTTCCCTACACTCAAGCATGTCTTACACAATCCTAAGGCAGAGAGACTGCGAAGTGCCTCTGTCATTGAGCGAGACATGTTCCCAGAAATTCTGGACGCGCGCTATTTAAATTAGCCCCTTACATCGGCCTATCAACCCATTACTAACACATTATATAACTTAGCTCAAGCGTACCGCGTCGTCAGTCGGTGGCAGAATTCTCTACAAAAGTCTTGCTGCGCGCCGAAGTGGGTTTTGGAACTCGACACCTCGCATTTCCTTAATCTAACCCCATTTAGAGGAAGCTTGCAGTGTAATCGGCAGCCGTGCGGACATTCTTGTCAGGCATCGGGGCGTTTCGACTGGGCATCCAAATTACGTGTTTCGCCAAATATTATTTTTTTTGTATCAATGAGAGGCCCGAAAACCAAGTTTGATTTGACGAGACACATTTACTAACGTTCCTCAGAACAGCTATCAATCCAGTTTAGGGTACTTGGTGAAGCCTACCCCCGCTCCCGGGAAATGCGCGTACATCAAAACAATGTAAAATATTCTGCGGTCAGTCGGTCCATTGGGAGAGGTAACCTCTACTAATGTTTGGTTGATACGATATAACCTTCGACATTGCAAGGAACCATTATAGTTCAAACAGGCCCTAACTTGTAGCGAGTATTATTCGGTTCAGCCTCCCATAAGCAGTGTCTTAGTGCAGCGTCTTGGTAAGGTTTGTCTAGAGTCAGATTAGAGTCATTGTTGTATTCAGTCTGTTGCTTTGTCTAAAGCACACTCTATAAGAAGGCTTTCTCCGAATCCCTAGAACCTTAACACAGGTGTCGGTTACCTCGTTTAAGTCAGAGAGGGTAATAAAGTAGGATAATACACACAACACTCACCCATTAGTTCACCAACACACACACATACTAACACTAAATAATCTAACTTATATTTAACTTAATAAGTAATAACGGCTATCCTAAGGGTTACAACGGACCACACGTCTGCTAGTTTATCTAACACCAGCCTATATCTTATGGCGTATAGCCATCTCCGAGCCATAGCCTCCGGCCTAATCAAACCTAACTCGGTTAACTAGCACCGGCCACTCCCGAGACCTAACACCAAGTGACGCCAACGCCTTCAGCGTCGAGCCTTGCGATTTCCAACAGATGTGGCTACCTGGTAAGACCTCAACCGAGCGCGAGTCGGTCCCGCACACGAAGGGTTCCGCACCATAAACTTCAATTCGTACCTTGACGGACGGCCGAGGTCCAGTGCTAGGCTACGCGCTTCACTCGCCGAGCATGGAACCCCAATATGTTTGGCGACTCACTGTCGGACCCTTTTTTGTGTAATTTCTTAATTGTTTTAAGAATTCGCTTGGGTTTTTTCTAAGGTGATTTATCGCAAACAGATGAGTGAGAGTGTTTTTAGAAATCAGATATTTACTCTCTTATTTGGTCCTGGCTATTCAAGTATAATTTATGACTCTTCTAAGTGTCTCACAACATGTGAACCGTTTCGAAATAAAATAAATATTTTGTATTATTAGGAGTGTCATACTCCATGTATTTATATTTCTTGCTCTTGGTTCTTCTTATTTTTTAAATTTACCGATATAAACTCCACCACATGAATAATTAGTTAGAAATCATTTATCTTGTCTCTTGGCTGATAATATAAACGTACCCAATTCTAAAACCAAACCAGATTTTTCGCACTTTCCTTTCGTTATTGTTGGATATTTTTTGTTTTCTTTAAGTTTGTCTATATCTACTGGAGACATTTCATTCATTCTTCTAGTAAGTGCTCTGTATCCTCGCCTAACCATTTTTTTGATGGAGTAGAGTTTATTCTCAAAGCAATACGCATTGAAATTTTGAAGAATCCCAAATTTTCTTACCTCTTCTTCCTCATTTTTCTTCTTTTTATTACTAGTAACATAGTCATTTTCACAAGTAGTTTTAAACTGCTAAACGAAGTATGTTAATATTTATTCAGCAACGCGAAGCAAATGGAAACTATATACTTACTTACATATCTAGCACAAAACTCAAATAGGTAAACAGTAAAAATTCATACATGCTACTTTGTCATGAAGCTGGTAACTTTACGTAGATTTTTTTACTAACCCACAACAAACAGTGCCAAATTTGGTATTTCGGAGATGGTACATAATATAGGTCAAACATTTGATCAAACCGTTGTGCCAATAGTGCCATGGGGCTGAAATACTGATGTGTAGGTTTTCTCTGTTGGTATCTAGTAATGTTCGTGCGTCTTTAGGCAAAACATTGTTTATTCTCATATTTAAAATTTCAAGTAAAGAGTTTAATGCAGCATGAGAAATATTGAAGTCTAAAGCCCAGTTTTTAATAGAATGACGCAGTTCTAAATTTTTGTTATAATCCGAAAGTTCTTCCTGATTCACTTTCAATATCGCTCAAAGATTTGGTACTTTCGTAGTCCGAACCTCTTCCATCTAAAGTAGTACCTACTACAATAATCTTGTCCGGAACCCTCGCTAGAATTTGCGATACGGTCTTCACCAGTTAAATAAAAAAATCGGTGCTCACTGCGGTTAACATTTTTATATGTTTTTTAACTTATCTTTTATGAGATCCACTTTTTTTAAACCGCTTCCACTTATTTAAATCCATTTTTCAATATTTGTAGACAAAAACTATTGTTATCAAAATGGCTGTGTCAAATCCTACAATAGAATTTGCAAAACTATATAAAGCGTGTTTTTGCCTGTACTGGTCGTTACAAGCAAAAGTGGCTTCTTAAGAGTTTCAACCAGGATTGTTTGAGATTACTTAGACAATAAAACTACTGTGGAATGCCTATATAAATATGTCTAGGTTTAAAACGGCATACGACAAATCTAATAAAAAATATAGAGAACATTTTATCCCACCGAGTGCTGTTATAATCTTGGTGATTTATTATTTTTAAAACGTGGATATGAAATTCATTTAACAGTTACTTTTAAGCTTATGTTAAAATAAACCAGACACATAAATGACTTACAGTAATTTAACTTTAATTTACTTATATTGGCCACAAAATATTAGCTTATATGAGGCTATAAGTAAAATTAACAAGAGTAATTGCTCCTCAGTGTATGTCTTCCTGGTACATGCTCCTACAGGAGTATTAAGATTTAAATGGCCCGCAGATGTTATCTTATAGGCGCATATAAGTCTGACTTACCGGAGTAATTACTCTTGAGTGTAATTACTCTTATTTCATGCTTTTATAGGAGTCTTGATCCTATATTTGTCAGGAAATGTGATCCTATATACGGATATAAGTACAAACTATAGGATACAACGTACTTGAGTAAAAACAGCATGTATTTATGCTGTTAAAAGCGTAATAGCAATCACCAAAACCTTCATCGGAGCTTTATAAGTCCACGTAGCATTATAAAATCGCATTCCAGAATTATTTTGCTAGTTGGGATTACTATTAAATCCGCCCAGAGATGAGAACCATATTCATACATGATTGAACTAAATTCTGTTTAGATGAAGAAGTACATTCGTTGTCAGAAAATACTTTAAAATAATGTTAATTATAATGTTTTTACGGAAAATGAAATAAAAATGCTTATTTAATTTTATCATTTTCCTGATAGTCATCAGGATAATGATAAAATTTTGGCAACATTTTAAATTCAGACTAAAAATAACTGCAATCGCAAATTAATTTTGTTCACAAACAAATTGAATTTCCTTATTTAATAGTAAATAAGCAAATTCAATTTTTTGCGAACATTTCCTTAACTTATCTGAGTTTTGTACAGACAGTGTAAAAACGCCTTATTTTCAGGAGAGTTAAAAAAGATTTCCTTGAAAGTTTTATAAAGGGTTACAAATTAAAAACACAAGCATTAAAATATGCAATATATAGATCATAAAGAAAGAAAACTAAATTAAATTAAAAAAATACACAAAACAAAAAAGAACAATATTTTATTATTTGGTAAAAAGAACCGTTTTGGCCAAAAGAGCTACAAGCCAAAAGAGTAAGGTACTTTAAAAAAAAAACCGGCCAAGTGCGAGGCGGACTCTCACATGAAGAGTTCCGTACCATAAACAAAAAAAAAACACGTTTCTTGAATGGCCCCCATCAAGATACATGTGTTTTTGGTTATTTTCTCTATTTTATTTTCAATTTTATTCCTTTTTATTATTTGTTGTTACAGCGGCAACACAAATACTTACCTATTACGGTTCTTGAGATACAGCCCGCTGACAGGCAGACGTTCGGACGTAAGGATGGACGGACGAACGGATAGCGGTGGCTTATTAATAGGGGTCCGTTGGTTACCCGTTGGTTACCCTTTGGGTAAGAAACCCTAAAAAGGAAAGAATGGGTACCGCAGTTGGACAGTAAGGACTAATTAGATAATGATATTTAATATAGATAGATCGATACCTGGGCGGGAAGTCTCAACACAACTACGATCAAAATCAATGACCCGTGGATCGCGTTAGAGATCGACTGTGTACGGCCTTACCGAATTTAGGTCGGTAGGTGATCGGTAACTATTATCTAGACTTCCCGCCCTGGATACCATTTCGTTGTGTTTTAGTTGCATTAAGATACTTACTATGGGGCTACCATACATGGATACTATATTCAAGTCCCGATATCTATATACTAATATATAAAGCTGAAGAGTTTGTTTGTTTGCTTGAACGCGCTAATCTCAGGAACTACTGGACCGATTTGAAAAATTCTTTCATTGTTAGATAGCCCATTTATCGAGGAAGGCTATAAGCTATATATCATCACGCTAAGATCAATAGGAGTGGAGCAGACGAAGTTGCGCGGGTCAACTAATCATGAATATAGGAAAAAAAACAAACTGTGGGTTAGGTTATTATCGTTTGATCAAACAGGAAAAGACTCTCAATATGAGTCAGAAAATATTTGGCAGTTTCAAAATCTGTTAAATGATCTAGTTTTTTTTTGCATCTTTTCCTGCTTCATGTGAACGCATATATATAAACCTCGTCTAAGTGCAATTCAGTCCATTTTTGGTAATACATTTGATCGGTGACAACAAAAAAAATAATGTCCATATTATGTAATCTGTTACTAGTGACGTTGGTCGTCTGTTTATCTGCCAAATATGGTGAGTTTTGTAAATAATATTAAGGATATTTGATTGAAATATTTTGGGACATCTTTTTTAGGGTTCCGAACATCCTTAAGAAACGGAACCCTTATAGGGATCACTCGGGTATCTGTCTGTCTGTCCGTCTATCACAGTCATTTTCTCCGGATCTACTGTTTGGTATGCATATGGACTTCTGTAACCCAAACACGAACGCGTTGTATAAATAAATAAATTTTGAGCATGAGGGTCAATTTTGGGGGTTAAACTAGACTTTGACCCCCAAAAGAAAAAAATACTACTGTTAAATTACAGTTTAAAAAAACTGGCCAAGTGCGAGTCGAACTCGCGTCCAAAGGTTTCCGAACGAATTAAATTTTTTAACATGTTATTTTAACCCTACAAACTTTTAATAGATTTTCCTGTAATTTTTAGGTAAAATCTATTATCTCCATTTTTTTCAAAAGTTTAGGCTCAGTAGTTTCGGAGATAAGGGGGGGCATGGTCATTTCTTGAATAACTTCAAAACCATTTATTTTAAAATTATGAAAGAAATATAATTAAAACCCACACAGTAAGCCCTTTCATTTAATATGTCACATAATATTGTTCAAAAAACTTATTTTTTTTATTTTCTAGTTTAACCCCTAAAAGTGACCCCATACTGAAAATTTAATGTTTTACGTAACGCGTCCGTGTTTGGGTCATAGAAGTACATATGTGTACCAAATTTCAACAGAATCGGTCCAGTGAATCCGGAGAAATCTGCCTGTGACAGACGGACAGACAGACAGACACCCGAGTGATCCTATAAGGGTTGAGTTTTTTTTTCGGAACTCTAAAAATTGTTTGATTTAGTTTATAATTTGAAAATCTTTTTTTTAAATGTCCTACAATTAAAAATAAAAGATTTTCAAAGTGTATCGTGTGACATATCAAATCAAAGGGGTTTCTGTGAGGGTTCTAATTATACTTTTTTAAACAAACAAACATACTCTTCCGCTTTATAATCTAATCTAATATTTAAAAATCTCGAGTCAAAGTATATAAGGTAGGTATAAAAACAGGTGGTAGGGTATTTTTTTTGTTTGGCAAAACAACGTTTGCCGAGTCAGCTAGTATTAGTATAGATTTCCTCGATGCAGGCCAACTTCAGCGCCGTCCATTAACATCCAATGTATGAACCCTTGTGCGGGTCTTTATAATGATGTGTTTATTTAAAGGCTAGTTTGCACCAGAGATGTGGGGAGGATGCATACTGAAGGATGTGTTTTTATTAAAGACTCGCTTCATTATTCTAGCCTCGCTCAGCGCAAGCGATTCTAGTGGTTCTAAACAAACAAATACCTCGCGACGCATCCTCGCACATCTGTGGTGGAAACTCAGCCTAAGAGTCTAGAACCTTAGTCTTTTTTCGTATCACGATAAAAGTATAAAACCAAAGTATGTAGATAACTTCTACACATCAACCTGATAGGAATTTGTGGCAATGTAGAACAAAACAACTTACTACGTAAAAATGATACCTGCAATGCCATCTATTGACCCAAATAGTACTTTCGACGGCATGAGATTACACCAAAACATTATTTTTTAATTATAAGTGTTATATTTAAAACGTCTTAAAAAAGTAATTCTTTTGATACCAAAAAAAATCGTTCTGAATGAATATAATATTCATATTAATAAAAATAAAACAAACTCCAAACTTATCTTTTGATAGTTCAACTTCATATTCCATAGATGGCGTTATGGCGTGCGCTTACATTGGCTAAGCTAAATAAGCTAAAACGGCTCAATAACACCTGTACTTTGCAGGATTTAATGAGTGCCATCAATTTTGCAATTAACGTAGCCACCTACTGGGTCAAAACACTATAAAGAGTTAACCATCGACTCGAAAAGAAGAATGAACCTTTACAGGTACGAAGCCAGTGTTCATATCATACCACCCGCGAGCAGGTGGCGCAGTCCCACGATAGAGGACTCGCAAAAACAGTTTAATGAGCTCGGCCTATCGGCTGACTGACTGTATCCTAAAAACTTAACATCTTTATGATTTACGTTACTTTTGTTTGAAGAATAGCACCATTAATTTAGCACAATATAATATCAACATGTTAAAATTCAAATATGTAAACATGGCTGTAGGAGGTAGAATTACAGTGCAATTCACACTGCAGAAAATCGAAAGGCTTGGAGATGCGACGTATCGCGATCGCGATCTTCAGCAGTGAGGAAACGACGACGAAGAAGAAGAACTGATATGCGCATAATTTTACGAATACTTTTTAAAATTGCTGACGGCGTATACCCACCACAATCAAGAAGGTGGTTAGGTTATTTTAGAAGAGAGCCTGTGTTGTCCCGTTGCTTCAGCATTAATTCATTTCTTCTGTGTACGGGGAACCCATCGACAAAGCAGCAACCATCAATACGCATAAAATTGACAAATGTTTGTGAGGATAATATTTCCATTAAAATGGGCATGGATGAAATAGTACACATCATCCTATTAAGTTCAATGACTATTAAGTTCTATGATTTTTATTTACATATTTAATTTCGATAACATTTTAGAAATGCACTCGGCAGAAAGTCACACATATCCAACAAGCTGTTGTAGTAGCTGAAATAAGATTTCCGTTGATTGCTCCGGTGACGATGAAAGCATTCCCAGAATCCCCCTCATAACTAATTATTTTCCATTTACTTTCTTAACTGTTAATTTCCCAGTGAGCCTATGATAGGTACGTCATGACCAGCTCAGGGCCAAAAAATATCCGTTGCGGGCTTCACCCTCCAGAGGATCATGGGGAACTGTGGATCACTATACAATGACGCCACAGACGAACTCGTGAAGAGGTTCCAAGGTAGTAGTGCTGGACCCATACCCATTCTTCCTTTCTCACAGTTTCGTACATGAATTTTCCAGAGATCGACTAAACTTCATGAGAACTAATGGTCAAGGGTTACAAGTTGCAGGCAATCAAAAATGGCAATGTCAAGCCTATACACGCGACTAAATTAACTACTTCTTAGCCTAAGTAGCAATACCCTCCAAATAAACCTTCCGAATAATAATAGGTATAATCACGGGTCGTTGCCCTCTAAAATAACATTTCTACAACAAAGGCGCCATAGACAGCCCAACTTGCAGAGGTTGCTTCGACGCCGGGAAATCAGTCGCCCACTTCATCCTAGAAATGAGGCCGTCGCTTCCCGACGTGAAAAAATCCTGAGAACGGTGAGTTCACTCCGTGAAACCTGTAGAGCACCCAGGAGCCGTCTGTGCATTTGAGTGGAGCTAGGCTAGCTAACTTAGCCAGAACACTTACGCGCAATGGCGGTCCATTGCGCGTAAGTTTTCTGGCTAAGTTAGCAATGGACCGAATGGGAGTCTAAATGCGGATTACGGAGTCTCTACTCCATTCGTTGCAGGGGTAGACTTTTTTTCTGGTTGGTATACCCATGGCCAACTTTATGTAGCTTTATCGCGTGTTAACAACTCTAGCAATTTTCATCAACATCGTGTACCTACAGAAGTTTCTCATTACGACGAATATCACGAAAAATTACTAGGGCTGGACGGCATTTTCAACAGAAGAGATGATACAGCCAGTGCTTGCACAAAATTCTTCCAAATTCCTTATTCTAAGAAGGGTCCAGAAATGCTAAATATTGACTGTTCGTAACTCTTATCTTAGCAATCTTACATAGCGACATAATTTTACTTTTCACGCGAACGAAGTTGCGGGCTACAGCTAGTATAGAATAATTTTTGACTGGCTTGTTGGTCTAGTGGTTAGTGACCCTGACTGCTATGCCGGAGGTCGTGGGTTCGATTCCCACCCAGGACAAATGTTTGTGTGATGAGCACGATCATTTGTTCTGTGTCTGGGTGTAATTTATCTATAATATTTATGTATTTAGAAATATATAAGTATGTTTATCAGTTGTCTAGTACCCATAACACAAGCTCTGCTTAGCTTGGGACTAGATGGCGTTGTGTGATAGTTGTGAAATATTATTATATTATTATTATTTCAGATTTTTCTCCATGCAAAGTTCGGAAATATGGGAACAGTTATTTTTTTTTATTTTTCGTCAAAAGCCGAAAACCGTGCGGCATTCATAAATAATAAATAAATATTTAAGAATTTTAAGAATGTGCAAATATCACTCTTTCTTATGATACCCTTACATGCCCTAGTAGCCTCACTTCGAATTTCTTAGAACTCCTTTCAGTCGCTGGAAATAAAAAAAAATAATTATAGATATATTATATACCATAAAACGGGGCTACTTGGGACACATTTTGACATACTTCAGCAAACATCTTGTTTATGTCGCATACAATGCTATGGTAAAAAATATATGGGTTTTGGAGAACCCCTTACTTATCTACACTAATATTATAAAGAGGAAAGATTTGTTTGTTTGTTTGTTTGTTTGAATTGAATAGGCTCCGAAACTACTGGACCGATTTGAAAAATTCTTTCAGAAATGTATAGCTACATTATCAGGGAGTCACATAGGCTATATTTTATCCCCGTACTCTCACAGGAACGGGAACTACGCGGGTGAAACCGCGTGACGTCCACTAGTGCAGATATACGTTTGAAGTAGCTACTTCAAACGTATGTCTGCAGCCGCATGTTTTTTACAACAGGCAAAAAAAAAAACATGCGGCTGTCCCAAATATCGCTTATTTGGGGCTATTACGGACAGCAATGAAAAACGGATATTTAATCCATATCGTGAGTCAAAACAGTCACTTTAAACAAGTCTATCGATATTTGGGACAAAGAATAGCTAATAACACATAAAATAATGTTTTTTTTTTTATATTGATAGAATACGAAGAACAAAAAAAATATTTTTCAAAAACTTTGGTTTATTGCAAGCATAAACTACTACAAATGGTAATAAAATTTTTGTAAACTTACGGTGTCGTTACAAACTGTAGCTCGAGCATGATTATAATGGATACAAAACATGTTCTTATTACAAAATCAGTCTGAAAATCTCTTTTAAATCAACGTTTTCTAAGCTTAAAGCTTATCCATATGACGGCGCTACGTCATCGTACGGTTGTGCACGGCACGTGCACCGGACCGATCAGGCGATGTCGCCATCCCCACCTCCCCCACTACTCGACTTGTTTGTGCTCGGACGTAAAAGGAGACCGCGCGGAGCGATCGGGGCATTCTATTCTAGACCTCGGTCCGATACACGTGTTGTCATAGCGCCTAGATTTGCTAATATCGTGTTAAAACCTTTTAGTTAATAATTATGATATGATAATTAATTGAGTTCACAGTTATTATAAATTAAGTGAGTTAATCGAATAAAATTGATTAATAAGTAAACTACCTACTTTTTACTTTAAAATATCCAATCCTGATAATACGCCTATATCAGAATTGGGACGTAACTCAAAGGGCCCACATGGAGATTCGTGACAATGCTAGTGAAATATGTGGCGGTTACGTTTTGAAATGTAATGACAGTGATAGAGAAAATTGCGGTTTGTTTTTAAAACGCATGCGTTTATCCAGACGCTAAAACTTGATGTGTGCCGTGAAGTGTCGTGAAGTTAAATCCGATAGGCCGAAGTTCGACACACGATCATAGTGTCACCGTGGTGGTATGTTTTGTCGAGGATGCAGTGATGTGCAGAGCAGTTTATTGTTTTACCATATGGCGCTGAAGAGCTTTGCGCCGAATTCCTTTTCGACGAGTTTTATGCGGCTACCCTCATCAAACTGAACTAAACCAGTTCCGTCCGGAGGCAAGCAACTTCACAACAGCTGGTCAGGTCAAGGAGAGGAGTGTGAATTTATATGAAGATTTCTACGCCAATCTGGTGAGTCGTTTAAACTTTTTAATTGCTGTAGAGCTGCCTTTTATTTTGTTTACGAGTGTTCATTTTTATGATGTGGAGACTGATTTACAAAAGGCAACGCCTTTATGGATGGCAATTATCGATGTTTGATAATTGGCCTGTCGCTTTATCTTAAAGTGAAGCTATTATTAATAGCATAAGTGTTGCTGATTAAGCGATAGCATTTTCAATAATACTTCTTCTTTTCGATTCAATCGTTAACTTTTTTATTGTTTTGGACCAGTAGGTAGTTACGTTAATTGCAGGAACAGTGGCATTCATTAGATACTCCAAATTACAGGAGAATGGGCACTTGGGGCACTGTAACATATGGCTCGTGCTCTGAAAACGGGCACTGCACTCACGTTGGGTATACAACAGATCATTACATCCTCATTTCGCCAAGTTGTGTTTGCAGCGGCCTACCTGGGTGCGCAAATTGCGCTGGCGCGCGATTTAACGCTTTCCAGGGGCCATTGCGATTCACGACCAGAGGCAATTGCTCTTTGGGTTTTATGAAGTCGTGAGGTGGTGGATACTTCTCTTCCCACAGTCTGCTTCTCCCTTTAGATGGCATATCCAGGATCGCCTGTGTAGAAAGAAGGAAGCTCTTGCGACTTTTTAGTCTTCCCGAAGTTGGCATGTGGCCATACAGGGATGTCGGGAATCGGTTTTCAGATCCTTCGAACAGCAGGAGGTGCGATGCCTGCAAGCGGATAGTTTGTTTTGTGGAGTCTATTTTAATCAGCCTGATATTATCTGACACGTTTCGTTTAGGGCAATGTCTACTTTCCGAGAAAGAGCAGATCGGTGCCACACTGTGCAAGCAAACACGCCAGCAGAAAAAATAGGGACATGCCGGTTGTACGGAGAACATCGGGTGCCGCTCCCCAATTGATGGAAATTAGGTGACGGAGCAAGTTATTCCGGGTTCGACGGAGCTAAGTATTGTAACAGTTTGACTTTTACGCTTAGGCCATATCTAACGTCACACCGAGATATTTTGGATTCGAGCAGTGTTGGACCTTGGCTCTACGCCATGTGATGTTGAGCATTCGATTTGCGGGCCTATAGCAGAGATGGAAGGCGCACGACTGTCTCTTAGATGGGTTCGGCCGTAGAGCGTTGCGGTCACACTAATCTCTCAGTACACTGAGTGCCATTGTACGTTTACGCTCCACATCCATAAAAGTCGCTGCTTGGTTTGCTAGGGCCAGGTAATCCGCGTACAAGAACCGCTCCGTGTGTTAGGTGGAAGGCGGTTCGTTCGCGTAGATGTTAAAAAAAAGCGTCGGCGCCAACACACTGCCCTAAGGGAGACCATTCTTTTGCTGTCGCTATCTACTCTTGGTGAATTGGAAGCACATACCTGGAAGTGGCGGTTGCACAGGAGTTCGCTTGAAATGGGCACAAAGCCTTGGTCATTGGTCAAATAATGCTGATGAAGCGATATTATTCTGCTATCGCTGATCGAGTCATGAAGTGAAATACCAGAGAGCTTTTATTTTTTTGGACATAAGAGCGATTTAGTTACCTAACACTTTATTTTGAATATTTTGATTTTATATCACCGTTCATAGGCATAGGCCGCTTTCTTGTGCCAATGGTCCGATAAAATTTAGATTTTTATTTACTTTGATACTGTGACTACTACACTTACCTGAAACCTTTTGGCCCACCACAGCTTTTATTGGACTTGTACTGTCGTAGCGTTTTTCGGTTTCAGACATCGTATCATGGTGTATAAAGCCAGCAGGAGGCTAGCGGCTGGCATGCTGCCATAACTGCTGAGCAGTTGCAACAACTGCTGAGCAGCTGCAACTTCTGAACGGTTCTGAGCGTGACAGACAGACAGACACTAGGGCGCACAAAATTACTAGGGCGCACAAAATAATCTGTTAGCATTTGGAAACATTGTTGGACCGGCTGAAGATTGTAAAAAACAATATTTGCATTGTATAGACTCAATTTATTTAGCAATGTATAATTTCAACCATTTTAACGGCACATGTGTGAGTTCTGTGTACCTTAAACTTAAGCTATAGCTATCAGTTTTAGGTTTGTTTTTGACTTGAATGTACCCTGGCGGTTGGGAGTGTCATGCTCACTCAAAAGTCTTGCTGATGGTGGCGTATGCGTTGGATCATTTGGCTCCCTTCAAAATGGTTGAGCCGAATGGTGCTAGCGCATGCGTCATGTTCGTGAACGGACGCTGTCAGTTGGGACTGGTCATTTCTCAGTTGCCATGGTTTATTTTAAATATTTCTTTGAATTGTTCCTTTTTTCCCGGACGCTTTTATCCTGTTCGTCTTTTACATCGTTCTCACATGTTTGCATAATTTTAACTTGATGTAAACAAAACTTTGTAACAATTTATTATTTTTAAAAGAGTGTCCGTGGAGTTTCTTGCACGTTCTTCTCCATAGAGATCTACGCTTTGGAACGTGCAAATAGCTTCATCTTTTTGGACTGACCGACCTTGACAATTCAAAAGTGCCTGTAAATGGTTTATTTGAAATATACGATTTGATTTGATTTGATTTGAGACTGAAGGTTGGCAAACAGTTGGCAAACTGCAGTAGCCAAGTATCATGTCAACATCTGTGGGGTTAAGAGCGTTCAAGGCCGACTGGAATACTTGGTGAGTCGCTCAAGTTTTATTTGAATAGCAAACGAAGCTTTAAAGGGTTTGATACCAATTCGGTGGTTGCATTGATAGTGCTAGGTAATTTTGACATAGTTAGCACAAAGCGAGTACTTAAAAGAGTTTCCCATTGGCGGTAATAGTGTCAAAATTTTATTCAGTGTGAGCTTTAGCCTTAGTTATCGCATAGCAAGTACCACAAGGTCATGTTTCAACTTAGACGTTTTTTTTAGTGAAAATTTGGATCTAGGCTTTCGTATTAACGTACGGAGGCAGTTTGCCATACATAACATCAGTTAGTAAATTAGATAATATCAAAACTATCAGGAATAGCAATTTGATTTTAATGACATTGATAAAAGCTTTAAAGGTACAGAGAATTCTGAGCTATTACAAGTTCTAAATAGATTTTCCATTTTTTGCAATTTAATACGGGTGAGATTATAATAACATTGATTGATTCGAACCGCACAGCGCAGCGATGATTTTGATGATTGTAGATTAACGTAAAGTAATTCGTGAGTGCTAACATGAACGTTAGATGCAGAAAATATCAGTGATGACGTGACGGCGAATAATAATGAAGAAATTGTTCATGAAACTTCCCATAAAAATAAAGTTTTAAGTGGTACTATTTTATGACTCGCACTTTAAAAAAAAATGCCGACTCTCGTACTTAAAAAGCCAGTAGCAGTAGTTAACTTAATAGATCATGTAGGTACATCATTGGAAGGGTTTTTGGATCCCAAACCAATTAACGTTGTGACAGGTGCTTTAAATTCATAGAGAAAATTGATTCAATAGAACAAGGACAAATCACGAGTTAATTTATTATTATATTAGCTACAGGGACCAGTTTAGTCCGGCCTAGCAAATCTAGGAACAGTTTAAATTAAAAGATACGTCACGGTTGGCGCAATACTTGGGCGCTTGGCTGCTGCGCTGCGTGACGTACGTTCGATTTCCGCACGGAACAAATATTTGTATGGCCTACAGATAGTTGTTCCGGGTCTGGTCTGTGCGAGTGAGTTTGTATGTTTGTGAACTCACCCACAAAACAGGATAGATTCCTAGTGCGGGGCAGCGTTTACAAGAAAAAAAAAAAAGAAAAACAAGGAACGAAAAAAGAATTAAAAGAGCTTGAAGAGTCTTCCATGGCTGGACCAAGCAGTAATAATCCTGAAGGGCTAGTTAAACCGGACCGGGAGATTTTAACACTGAAGGGTCGTTAGAACCGGACCAGTAGTTACAAATCTGAAGGGTCTTTAGACCGGACCAGAAAATTATAACTCTGAAGGGTCATCAGACTGGACCAGTAGTATAATTCTGAAGGGTCATAGGACCGGACCAGAAGATATTACTCTGAAGGGTCATCAGACTGGACCAGTAGTATAATTCTGAAGGGTCATAGGACCGGACCAGAAGATATTACTCTGAAGGGTCTTAGGACCGGACCAGAAGATGTTACTCTGAAGGGTCTTAGGACCGGACCAGAAGATTATTACTCTGAAGGGTCGTAGGACCGGACCAGACCATGAGATAAGATTTTAATGTCAGGATGAACGAACAGTAATATTGTGGTTCTCATTACAAATACCTAAGTGCTTCTAAAGTGCGCGTCCGAGGACGTACGCACGTCAGAATGGCCGTGACGGCGCTACGTCATCGTACGGTTGTGCACGGCACGTGCACCGGACCGATCAGGCGATGTCGCCATCCCCACCTCCCCCACTACTCGACTTGTTTGTGCTCGGACGTAAAAGGAGACCGCGCGGAGCGATCGGGGCATTCTATTCTAGACCTCGGTCCGATACACGTGTTGTCATAGTGCCTAGATTTGCTAATATCGTGTTAAAACCTTTTAGTTAATAATTATGATATGATAATTAATTGAGTTCACAGTTATTATAAATTAAGTGAGTTAATCGAATAAAATTGATTAATAAGTAAACTACCTACTTTTTACTTTAAAATATCCAATCCTGATAATACGCCTATACATACATAATAAAGACATTAATTACATCCAAACAAAACAAAACTTCTAAATATAAACCATAAATTCTTACAAAATTAAATTGTCTTCTAAACAAAACAAATATTCGTAGTTATTAATCACAATGGTCAAAAAATGCGTCACTCGCCTCTGAGCTTAAGGTTGCTCTGTCCGAGGATATATTTGCAGCACATCTGGTAGAAATCTCCTCTGTATGCCTTTGTAAAAATAAGCCGCCCAATCCCGTCCCGGTAAATTGTCTTTCAAACTGTACTGTCGTTTCTTTGTAAATATTTTTGGGCGAAGACTCTCAAATCCATTAGATCTAAGGGGAATCCCCATTCCCCCATATGCTTAAAATAATTGAGGAAAGTTTTCTCTTCGCCTCTGAAAATAATTTAGGGTGCCCTGGTCTTGAATAGAGTAGGTTTTCATTTTTTAAATTATGGTTAATTGTACTTTTGGGGCGCCATATTTCTGTTCCGCTTCTCTGGTAGATAGTTTTAGATTTTACATCTGATACAGCCTTGTTCAAATTATCATGAGTATAAGAGGAGCGGACAAATTTGACCTTAAGCCTTGTCTCTCTGTGGGGTGATGACAATCTGGTCACTTTTAACGCCACCAAAACGCAGGCGTGTCTTTTTACCGCAAAAAGGAGTCGTTTTGACCAAACTCCTACCTTTCGGGGTGCATCTGTTCCTGTGACTGATCGACTAGAGCTCCTAGGCATGAAGTTGACGTCTAGTCTCAATTTCGGCGCCACCATCGAGTACAAAGCCAAAACCGCGGCCAAAAAGCTGGGCATCCTAAATAGGGTGAAGCGATACTTCTACTCTATACAAAGCACAAGTCCGATCCTGCATGGAGTATTGTAGCCACCTTTGGGATGGCTCAGCTAAGTATCAGCATGCCGCGCTTGACTCGGTGGAACGCAGAGCTAAGAGGCTCATCGGTGACGTTAAACTGGTGGATGCCAAGCTACATAGCTTGGCTCATCGCCGTAAGGTTGCCTGCTTGTCGGTCTTCTACAGATTGTACTTCGGTGAGTGTGCCCAAGAACTCCACGACCTCATCCCACCGTCCCCCTTCTACCATCGGACATCCAGACGTACTGCATCTTACCATCCCTACCTTGTTGCTATTCCACCAATTCGCACTAAGCGCTTCCAAACGTCTTTTATAATGCGCACAGCAAAGGAGTGGAACTCTCTGCCTGCGTCTGTTTCCAAACGCTTACAACCCTAATCTCTTCAAAGTTAGAGTGCACAGGCTCCTTCTGGGTAAGCTCGCTCCATCGTAGACTCTGTCATCTCTGGCCTAGACTAGAGTCAAGAGCAAAACCTTAACAAATAAAAAAAAAACAGTCCATCGCGAGTGAAGTCTTTGGCATGACAAGCAAAAAGTGAGCCAAAAAATTCCCAATTCGCGTCCTTAAAATTTCCAATTAAGTGTGACCAACCTTGATTAAACATAGGAACAAATTCGTAGAGGATCAGACGATGATCACTACAAGACGCATCAGGAAGGATACGCCACCTATCCAAGCGTACGTCTGCACTAGAAAGTGTGTCGTCAATACAAGATTCGCCCATTTGGTTACCAAAAGTAGGTCAACGTTTATTAAAAGACAATCCCCAAAACGCCCAAGCCGTCCCCACTACCTAGTGTTTTAACTGGGAAGAAGAAGTAGCGCAACAACCTCCCCAGCAACACATCTGTCTGTTGAGTTATGAGAACTCGCATAGATGGAAGGTACCACAGAAACAGAGAAAATAATATAACATAGGTAAGCCCAAAGCTTCGATGAACATCATTCTGTCCAAGCTGGCGTTACGCGGTTGGATAAAAGGGCCTGATATAGAAGGCTCTTCGATATGGCTCGTATTGTGAAGAGGTTCCTTTCTCTGGAGCCTTAAGCACCGGTAGCTTGGACCCTGCTCCCGTCACCGGCGGCTTACTGCGTTATATATATATATATATTTAATTATTTTATTGTTAAGAAACCTTTAAAATTGTAAATTAAGAATTATGTAAGATAGATGAAAAAAGAAAACAACATAGGTAACACGTAAAACCACTACTTAGTACAGACACGTTAAAGCATTTGCGACCACTAGACCAACAAGGCGATATTATTATAATCATGAACTAGGTTAATAAACAAAACATCAAAAATTTAAATAAATTACTTTACTAATACTTGCTTTATTTATTGCTTTTTTTATTATTGCTTGTTTTTATCCTTGTTGTATATTACCAACAATTTTATTTTTTGCAAAAAAAAAATGCCAATATTATCCAATAATATTTTTATTTATTTATCCTAACTTAGAGCTATCATTACAGATTCTTTTTTAACCTAATGCGATAGTCTATGTACCAATAAATCTGTATCCAATAATACGAAATAAATTAAATTAGAATTAATAAAATCATAATTTAATTTATTTGTTAACCATATCTTTGATAAACAAATTCAACCAATTATACATACTTTTAATAGTGTATAATAAAAAATACAAATAAATCATGAAAAAGCACATTTTTTTGCGAAGTAAAATTTTTTCGTACGAAGGCGTTATTGAACTTAGTACTTTTATGAAACGTTTAAATTGCAATTCTTTTACCAATTAAAATATAAAAAAAAATCTAAAACCATGTGTATACAGATATACACATTATTGCACTAACAAACAGTGTCCTTGTTTGGTATGTGTTCATGACCCCCCAGTTACACAAGTCTGTGGTACATGTGCTCCAGGATAATTCTGTTCCGAAGCGTTGCAATTTATCATTTTTGGTATCCTTGGTCTTTGGTACCAGAGAAAAGAACCCGTCGACTTCAGGACCATCGCATAAGCGAGATACTATATCATCTCCTTGAACTGTAAATAAATAAGGATAATACAGCTATTGCTTAATGTCGAACGAATTTCCTCTCATTAAAAAAAAATACATTAAGTGAATAGCGCACTAAAAACTCTATATACTTCCGATCCGATTGAGAGCGTCCGGTCTGCATCAAGTTATCCGACGACTTGACAAAACATGTAGTTTACCGAAGGACATTAAGAAAATAGGTATACCGTACAAGCGGAATAAAAGAGGATGGGGGGAAGAATTCCATGGGCATCGAGGAATTCGTCCACATTGCTGTCACCGGGAAAAGTGATAACACTCGCAGCATTACTACGTTGAAAGGCGATGCTACTTGTTTGGCAAACTCTGTGTTCACGTAAACAATTAATTAAGAGCCCTATCACAGAATTGCGTTTTCATTCACAAAACTTAATATAACGCATTGTTTAGAAATTAGGCAATTGCAATTACGTTTATTTTAGGGTTTCTTATTTATTTATTTATTTAATGAATATTTGTTAAATTCTAATTTCTTATGAACTATGGTTTATTTTGGTATAAAAACGTCATAATATTAATGTATCAGGGAGAAATTTACAGTTAATTCTTAGCGTTTTTATGGATTTGAATGGGATTTTTTTATGGATATTCCATTCTTATTTCAAATTTCTGAGGCCGCTATGAACAAAACCGCTATAAAAGGAATATTACGATATATATTTTTTATTTCATTTGGTTTGTACAGTAGTACAACGAGCTCGAAATAATGCCGTCGCGCAACAGCAGCAATGGAATTAACCCTACAATTAACTCCCTTTGACTTGTACATGCAGCAGGAGGCAGCGCTAGCAGCTATCAGGCTTATGCACTTAGGTATATGGGGCAAGAACCACACCAGTCCACCAGTGGCGTGCCTAGGGTTTCAAAATAAGGCAAGCCCAATAAAATTTTAACCGATTTCAAAAAAAGAAAGTTCAGTTTTCGACTGAGTCTGTAGGTACCTTCGTATGTATCATCGCAATTTTCTCATAAACTGATATAGATGTCTCAATTCGTTGTTTACCAAAATTACCGAAAGAAACCATTGCACACAGGTGTTTATGGGAATTTGCGTGCCTTTTAATGGCGCCAGATATGTTATTTAAATCATTATAACCAGATGTATTCCAAACGGAATCTTCATTCGAAAAAAATAGGCCACGAACACAACTTATTAGTGTGCGAACAGCCAACAATCCAACTAGTTTTATACACTGATCTATTAAATTTCGTTTATGCGATTTACTAGTCTAGAAAAACACAGATTAGGCGTCGGTTTTAATGAAGAAATTAACTGTTTTTTCTGAGCAAAGTTTAAAGATTTTACCTTATCTTCGCCAATCAAAACTTGAACGCATTTTAAATCCTCACAAGGTACAATTACCTCCATTGTTGTAGGTAAGTCACCAAAACAATTGTATCACTGAGAAAATCTAAGAATACACACAAAAAACTTTAACAACATAACTTTTCAACTCTCAAGCAAATAAAACTGAAGTGAGTTGCACTCCGGTGTCAAGAACTACTTACGCAGAGTTGCAGTGTTGTCATTTAGGCAAAAAAAGTCACCAGGTATATGAAAAATCTAGCTAGATGTCGCAATTTTTTTATTTTTAAGATATTGCTTGAGTATTTAATTTCGTTATTTTAAAAAGTCGCTAGTTTTTATTGTTGCTAAATCTTAAAAAAAGTCCCCAAACTCGTTAAAAATCTCCAAGATCTCACAACGTCGCTAAAACGGCAACACTGCAGAGTTGGCAAGGTGACAAGGTCACACATACGCGTCCAACTTCATACGCAAGCACGGCTTAATCTTCAATACTGATCGATTTGTAGGCGCACAAGGTTTAGAACTCGTTATACGGCACATCGCTATAAGTGCGAAAGTGACGGAGATAGTATTTGAAAGCCCGGTAAAAGCCGGTACGTGTAAGCGAGATAGCTATATGTAGACGCTGCAAATGCGAAACTCTGCGCGCGAACAATCGCGATGTGTAGTTATGTAGTAATGTGGCATAGTTAGCGTACTTTGTGTTATTTTGATAAGAATTAAGCGCGCGAACTTTTAAATAGTTCTGGTTTGATATTGATTCTCTATCGAGCATTTTAGTAAGGCATGCTGCTTTTAGTAAGGGCTTTTGGGCTTGTATGAAGGAACCGCCACCGCAGTCCACACGCTGGCATCCTGGACCGAGCGATTGAGTACTAGCCTCTCATCGCTGCCCCGTGTGATAGGACGCCGAATAAACCTATGTTCAACAAAAGTTATAGCATACAAACAACTGAGGAAGAAAGAGATCAGTCAGGAGTAAATGAAGTACGCCTCTATACAGATGGCTCAAAAACTCAAAACGGTTTGGGGGCTGGCGTACTCCCTAGACCTCAACATTAACATTCACCTACCACTAAGCGAACACAGCTCGATTTTCCAATGCGAGTGTGTTGCCATAACACAAGCCGCAACAGCAGTAAAGCGTCTAGGGATACACAACCACGCATAAGAATCGTATCTGACAGCCTAGCTGTGCTCAAAGCGCTAGGAAACAAACAAACCAACAGTAAATTAATCTTTGAATGTCACCTCGCCCTGAAGAGTATATCACTGTCTAACAGAATCCAGTGGATCAAGGGGCACAGTGGATCCTTAGGCAACGATGCCGTAGATAAACTTGCGAAGAGAGGTTCCGAGATGGTAGTGCTAGGCCCGTACCCACTCCTCCCCCTACCTTTCTCGCTGTTTCGTTCATGGACCCGCCAGAATTCAACTGAACTTCATAATAACAAATGGTCACGACTGCAGACATTAAAAATGGCAGTGCTAAGTCTACATCCGCGATTAACAAAACGACTACTCAGCCTGAGTAGAAATAACCTCAGAATAATTATAGGGACAATTGCCCCCAAAAAAAACATCTCTTTAACATAGGTGCCACAGACAGCCCACTCTGCAGGGGTTGCTTTGACGCCGAAGAATCAGCCGCCCGCGTCATCCTGGAATGCGAGGCTGTGGCTACCCAACGTCAACAAATCCTCGGAACAGTGAGGTCGCTCCGCGAAGCCTATGAGGCTCACTGGAAACTTCTGTGCTTCTGGACGGAGCTAGGCTGGCTAACGCAGCCAAGATAACCACGCACAACGGACCGAATGAGGGTCTAGGTGCGGAGAATAGAGTCCCTACTCTGCTCTACTCTACTAATGCCGTCGCGCTTTTCATGAGAAACTTACTTCGGAATTTTGGCTTTTCACAAATAGAGAAGAGAAAAAAGCAAAAAGTGAGGCCGCTATAAACTATACTAATAACTATTCTCAACTACTAAATAAGCCAAAGTTATCTAAATATTTCAGTTTCTGAGAATAACAAAGCCAAAGATCGTCATTTTACGCAAAAAACACAGAAATTGTAATGCGTTTCCACCAGAAATGTGCGAGGATGCGTAGCGACGAACCAACAGAATCGCTTCGTTTACCTAGCCTCGCTCAGAATAAGCGCTACGCATCCTCGCACATGTCTGATGAAAACGGACCCTAACTGCTTGCGGATTTCATGTAAAACTCGTTGAGCAGACGGACCTTCTAGTCCTAGCGTTTTTACCCCAAAATGCTCCAGTCATTTAATTTATACATATAATAAAATCGTAGACTAACCGTGTCTGTACATTGAATATTTTTCCATGAAAATTACACAGAAAACTCAGGAAAAAGGTATAAGGGGCAGTCGCGTACGCGCCGAGCGTAGATACGGTCGCGCGCACCGTACGTAAGCGAATATGGCTTCCAATCGTGTGAAATGTCCTAAGTGTAATATCGTGATTAACGAAGTGCTAGCGTTTGTGAACAATAAACTAGATGTGATGGACGAAGAAAGCATCAGTCGAATTTGCGTCTCTGCTTTCTCTGAAGAGGATATAGTGGTAGCTAAGAATCTGCTTTTTGATTCCATACCAACAATAAAAAAGCAGAAGAAAACCAGAAAGAGAGACGGAAAAACGCTCAGAAATATTGAGGATATTATTTGTACTCTCAAAGAAACGGATCCTGAGGAAACTCCTATCTTCGTCGCTCGTGAGCTTCAAAAGTTACCCCCAATTCTCTTCGATCATGTGGATGTAACTAAGATATTGAAAGATCTACTGGTTTTACAGCAAGATATCAGCCGCATCAAGGAACAGTTTGTTACTACTGAACAGTTAGATATCTTAAAATGTGAGTTAGAAGTGTTGAAGCATAATTCCCCAATCAACATGGATGAATCTCAGGTAAACACTCGACGTGGAGCGTGTCGAATGGAGAGTTTTGAAAGTGCTGAGGATCCTCTGGGAACTCACATGGGTGATGTAGGAGTGAGCAATAAAAGTCATTTATTATCTTCTCCAGAAACAGTATATTGTGAAATTGTGGAGAATAAACTTACATCTGAGGGTAGTGCTGTTTCAAGACCAATAAACACGCAACGGTCGCTGGCTATTCAAACAAACGTAGACAACCCAACAACTATTGAATCTCAGCCTTACTCTAAACACGACAGGTTTCATAATCCTGCTCACTCGAAAGCTGTTGCCTCCGAGCTCACGCGCTCGACGAGCGGTACGTTGAATCACCCAAATCAGCTGATCGTGCGCTCGACAACCGGTAATTCGAGACACACGGATAACGCGCTCGGTAAACCTGCAACGAATAACGTTAACAAGACGATGGCGGACATAGTGAAGGATGGTGAATGGAAGTGTGAGAAACAAAATGAAGAATGGATTACGGTCCAAAGGCGAAGACATAGAAACCGTTTTGCGGGAAACAGGGGGAAAGCTGTGGCTGACATAAGTATGAACTTCAAGGCGGCTGAAATAAAGGTACCAATTTATATTTATAACGTGGCGAAGGATGTGTCCGTGTGTGACATCACTAATTATGTAACAAGTAAGTCGAACTTAAATGTCACTGTTGAAAAGATGAATATGAGATTAGAAAAAGAATATAATTCCTTCAAAATTTTTGTGCCTAAAGAAAAGTTAAATTTATTTATGAATGCCGACTTTTGGCCTATTGGAATTGCGTACCGACGTTTTGTTGAATTTAGAAACAAAATTGACTTACGGGTTAGCGAGTCAAATACTAAAAACTCAACATGACGACAACCAAAATAGTTTCTTTTAACTGTAAAAACGTTGTCAGGTCAGTGGACTGTATACGACAACTTTGTCGAGAAGTCGATTTGATAGCGCTGCAGGAGACATGGCTGCTGCCACACGATCTGTCTTTTCTGGGTACCATAGATGACAACTTTGCCTATACGGGCACTTCGGCAGTGGATACCTCAGTTGGTGTGCTGCGGGGGCGACCACACGGAGGAGTTGCGCTCCTCTGGCGAAAAAGTGCGTTCCCTGCTGTAACAGTGATCAGCTGCAGTAGTGTGCGTCTTGCAGCTGTCAAAGTAACGCTCAGTGATCGGTCATTCGTGGTGTTCTCAGTATACATGCCTACTGATTGTAGTGAGAATTTCTTAGAATTCACAGAGTGCTTAAGCGAGATTAACGCGGTAATTGAAAATAGTAGTGTCGAGTCAGTTTTTATTCTTGGTGACTTTAACGCACACCCGGGTGAACTGTTTGCTAATGAGTTACTTTCGTTTTGTGCGGAACAGTTATGGTCGTGCGTTGATATGAATACGCTTCCTTCGGACACCTATACATATGTAAGCGACGCTCACGGGTGCCTGCGCTGGCTCGATCACTGCGTAGTGACAGATGCCGCGCTGCCCGCTATTCTCAATGTGTCGGTATTGTATGACGCATACTGGTCGGACCACTTACCTGTTATGTTAGAATGTAAGTTTAATAACATCAAAATGCACACTATGGTGACGAAGCCGTTCGCACATGTAAACAAAGTTATCTGGGGTGAGCGTGATGCTGATCAAATAGCAAAATATCACGATTATTGTCATTTGGAATTAAAACAAATTGATTTTCCAAGTGAGTTTAATCAGTGTGCAGACAAGATTTGTAGTGATTCTTGCCACTTAACTATGTTAGATGAAATGTATAATAACATTGAACGTATTCTTGTGAACGCTGCTGAATCCAGTTATTATCATAAAAATGTAACGAAGCGTAGGCATATAACTGGCTGGAATAAGTATGTTCGCGACGCTCACGTGAGGGCGCGACTTTATTATAAGCTTTGGTTAAGGTTTGGTAAGCCCAGTTCTGGTCCGGTTTTTAACGATATGAGCGAATCCAGAAAACAATTCAAAAGTAAATTAAAATGGTGTCAAGCAAATCAAAACCAAATTAAAATGGATATAATTACTAAACACCACTCAAACAAAGATTTTTGTAAATTCTGGAAATCAACAAACAAATTGAATCATAAGCCGAGCCTTCCCGTGAGCATCGAAGGTGTACATGAACAGGGTAGTATTGCGAATCTGTTTCGGCAGCATTTCCGAGTACAATCACCCCTAAACAATGAGCCGCAGTTGCCTGTGCCCGATGCTGAGACCGCCTGCTCCGCGCGAAACGTCACATTTACTGCGAAACAGATTGCTGCTACAATTAAGAACATGGTTAGAGGAAAATCGCCCGGGCATGACGGACTCAGCATCGAGCACCTGCAGCATGCTGGGATCCACTTGCCACGCGTTTTATTTATGTTTTTAAATTTATGTCTAGGTCATTCTTATTTACCTGGAAAATTGATGCGTACAACTGTTGTACCGATAATTAAAAATAAAACGGGTGATTCGTCTGTGCTGTCAAACTATAGACCTATTTCTTTAGCGACGATAATTGCTAAGGTACTGGACAGTCTGCTTGTATGCCAGCTTGATAAACATCTTAAAATAAACGATGCTCAATTTGGGTTCCGGCCCGGTTTATCTACGGATAGTGCTATCCTTAGCCTTAAGCAGACTGTGCAGTACTATACAGCAAGAAAGACGCCAGTATTTGCGTGTTACCTAGATCTGTCAAAAGCTTTTGACCTTGTACCATATAAAGTGCTATGGGGTAAGCTGCAGCATGAGACGGATGTACCCCGGGAAGTAATAAACTTATTTAAATTTTGGTACGCTAATCAACAAAACCGTGTCAGATGGGCAAACTCCTTTTCAGCTGAGTACAGGCTTGAGTGTGGGGTGAGGCAGGGGGGGCTGTGCTCGCCCGCGTTGTTTAATCTTTACATGAATAATCTCATCGATGAGCTTAGCAGAACCGGAATCGGCTGTCATATTGATGGTATATGCATTAATAATATAAGTTATGCGGACGATATGGTTCTGCTGAGCCCATCGATCAAGGCATTAAGGAAACTGATTAATGTGTGTGAATCGTACGCTGAGACCCATGGACTCAAATATAATGCACTAAAGAGCGAATTCATGGTATTTAAAGCAGGCAGTAAATGCTATAACACAATTCCACCAGTTTTGCTTTGTGGCAGATCTCTAAAAAGAGTTGCACATTTTAAATATTTGGGTCATTGGGTTTCAGACGACTTGAAAGACAACGTGGATGTCGAGCGGGAGCGCAGGTCGCTGGCTGTTCGGTGTGGGATGTTGGCCCACAGGTTTGCACGTTGTACGGCTCAGGTTAAGGTGACTCTTTTCAAAGCCTACTGCCAATCCTTTTACACGTGCAGCCTGTGGGTGAACTTTACACAGAGGGCATATAGTGGCCTGCGCTCACAATATAACAACACGTTCCGGGTGTTGATGGGGCTGCCGCGTTTTTGTAGCGCGTCCGGCATGTTCGCCGACGCGAACGTCGATAGTTTTTCGGCCATTATGCGCAAGAGGTGCGCATCTCTGTTGCGCCGTGTTCGCGCCAGCCCCAACATCATCCTTAGAACGTTAATTGAAAGGTGGGATTCTCCGATCTTGGGGCGGTGGATACGACTGCACGCAGTCAAGTAGACATTCCCCAGGATCGGCGTGCCTCATTCATGTTACAATAAGTAGGTATTAAATATTACTAACACTAGTTTATAAGTTTACATTGTTACTAACAAATTATGGAAGAGATTCTGAGATTAAATGTTTATTATTATTATAAAACACAAAAATGCAATTTTTGACATTTTTGTCTGTTTGTCTGTTTGTCTGTGCGTTTGTGGGAGCATCACGCATAAACCACAGATTGGATTGCAAATCTAAGTAATTAAAAATATTAAGTGATAACCCGAGTAACATTTAGCGTTTATTTCATCAAAATCGACCCACAAAATTAAAAGATATTGAATTTTTAAGTTTAGGAAGAAACTTCCTAATGTATTCTGATGAGTCAGAGCGCCATCTATTGAGAAAAAAATAAAATGCACGAAAGCATTCAAAATTGGTGTTATTCATGAAACTTATAATACGTGGCAAAATAAAAGTGACCATTTTTATACCTTTTCGTTATTTATCGTTACAATCGATCCACAAAATCAAAATATATTGAATTTATAGTTTAGTAAGAAACTTCCTACTGTGTTCTGATCAGTCAGAGCGCCATCTATTGAGGAACCAAAAAATGCATGAAAGCATGAATGTTACACCAAAACACATTCTAGAGTTATTTGTGAAACTTTTAATACGTAGACGTAGTAAAATAAAAGTAAACATTTTAATACCTTATCGTTATTTATCGTTACATACGGGCTTCTTATTTAACGTCTTCTGCTGCCAAATATTTTGTCAGTTTACATGGTCGATAGATGGCGTTGCACTGATGACGCGTTTTTCTGAATTGCGGTGTTAAGATTTTCCGCTGGAGAATGACCTCACACGATTATTAAACACTGTCGTAGTTTGTAGGAATTTCGGTTTGGTCTCTGGAAGGTCTTAAACGAATAGGGGCCAAAATTGCTTAAATCTCTGAGTTGTGCTGGTTTCGTTTAAAGTGCTTTTATCGTAGAGTCTTAAACTGATTTAGAACTCAGTAGTTTTGTGAAGTACTGGACGGTTCGACTTGCGGATCAGGCCTGTAGGGTTCCGTACCAAAAGTGCTGACAGGACCCTACTTCTAAGGCCTCCGCGATTGATTCCGTTTAGAGCGAAGCAACGAACGGTTCGATTTGCGAAACAAGGGTAGTAATAATAAGGTACCGTACCAAAGGTGGTCACGGTGACGGGAGCGATCGATTTTGGTGGGGCTACTCTCTAAGTCCGAAGTCCGTAGTTTCGGGCTTAGTTGCGGACGTATTCTACTCCGTATCACCTACAGACTTACGATTAATCCCGAACCCGAACTAAGAATGAATGACAACACGATTTCACAGTAACTGTCAAATCGAGTTATCATTAGTTCTCTGTGGTTAGGTGATACGGAGTAGATTTTTTTTTTTACTATAGATAGGCATACGTTTGACCACTATCTCACCTGATGGTGAGCGATGATGAGGTTGAAGATGGAGCACGTTTGCCTAGAAGCAACCTATTCACTTTTGTCATAAAGACTCCCAGGTTGCCCGCAACTAAGTTTTTAATTCGTGCTAAGTATCAGACGGTTCGATTTGCGAGCCAAGGCAAATTATAGGGTTTCGTGCCAAAGTTGCTAATGGGACCCTATTATTTAAGCCTTCGCGTACGATCTTGATTCGTGCGAACCAAGTCGATTTTTAGGGTTCCGTACCAAGGTTGCTAACGGAACCCTATTTATTAATAAGCCACCGCTGTCCGTCTTCCTTCAGTTTATTAACCGACTTCAAAAAAAGGAGGTGGTATCTCATATTAACCGACTGGATGAACCGATTTTCATGATTCTTTTTTTATTTGAAATCTGGTGCTTCCCGTGTGGTCCCATTGCCACCACGTCAGGATCTGATGATGGAAACCTTGAGAAATCGAGGGCAACTCTCGAAAATTGTAGGCACGTATTTGGTAAAAACTTGATATTCATGTGTATATCGGGTGATACTACAAAAGAATGAAAGTTTGGATCAGACCTGATGATGGAGACGACAGAGAGTCAAGGGAACTCCACATCGGTATGTAGGAACTACCAAGTGTTTGGGCTTATTTCATTCGTATTGACGAGACCTTTACACCGAAAGCACTTAGTAAGTTTTATTTTCATAATATAACATCACGCCAGTACGCTGTGAATGGGTACGCAGGTACCACTATAAACTGAAAAATAAAAAACTTATTTACAAAAAATGTAACCGACTTCCAAAACAAAACACTACAAAGTATAAAATAACTTTAATTTCGGAAGTCGGTGTCAAAAAGCGAAAAAACAAAAAACATTTTTGTAAAAAAGTTTTTTTCGTTTTATTTCTGTCTCGCTGATAAAAAAATGTCTTCTAGAAAAAGGTCGAATCTTTCACAATATAGCAAAATTCTCAAAGTCGGGTTTGTTCGAACACTATTCTAACTAACTCGAGAACGGCTCGACCGATTTTCATAGATTTTGTGTTTTATTCGGGACGAAGACTAATTCCTTCGTCCGGAATAGCATAATAATAAAAAAATGAGTATGTAGGTAGGGTAGGTAGGCAGGTAGGTAGGGTAGGTAGGTAAGGTAGGTGAGGTAGGGTAGCTATGGTAGGTTGGTATGGTAGGTAAGTAGGTAGGTAGGGTAGGTAGGTTAGGGTCGGTAGGTAGAGTAGCCAGTTGACGAGAGCGAAGCCGCGCGGGTCAGCTAGTTTCTAATAAGATTATTGCGTTTGCGCAGTATTAGGTACCAACCGATTGATCGTTTTTCAAGATTTTTCCAGAAAGAAGGTATCAATCCAGAAACGATTTATGTAAAAAACGAACGAACGAACTCTTATAAAAAGAAGAAAGAACAGATATTCAGTGGTTACATTTTTTGTTCGCATACGCACAGCTGATTCTGTTTTTCATTTGTATTACTTGATTTTTGGAATTGTAAAGACCATTATTAATATTAATCTTCCGTAGCACTATTGGTACCACGATTAATTGCAATTTATACTACTGTCTGGACTAGTCCACTCAAATCTGTGTCTCCCCTCAAAATACTCGTATTAACCTACATTGTTCTCATATGATTTGACCAGTACGTATTGTATGGAAGTTAAATATTATTAGTATAACCTATTTACCTTTTTTTTGAGGATGGAACTCTTGGGCCGTGGCGCCCTTGTGCTCATAGCCTTTTCAAAGAAAAGCCTTTTCAATTGAAACGGCCAGTTGACGTTACCCGTGACCCAATAGCTGGTTTTTACTTTGGGCAGAGATTAAGTATTGCCATTCAACGTGGCAATGCCGCGAATCTCTTAGGCACAATACCAGCTGACAGCGTTGAGGACAACTGATTTTTTGATGCTCTATTTTAGTTTGCTTTGAGTTTAGAATTTGGTTTACAAAATAAAAATTATTTCAAATTAATACTCACAAGATACTTTAAAAATTCTACATCCACCGTAGCGGCAAGTCACAGTTTCCATTTCTTTCCCTTGAGCGCATTTATCATCGTCATCCAAAATTTTTGTAAATTGTAAAAACACACGTAGCATTTGATATCCCGTTTATCTCTATGGATTTCTGCAATGTGAGAACACAGTTTGTTGTTTTAAAATCTCCCTGGTAGTAATAGCCGAATTTGCGAAGCCTCAGCTAGTCAATACTGACATCAGACGATTTAGTTTTCGTTAAGCTTGAAAACAATAAAAAAAAATATCAGATCACATAAAACATAATATACAAAATTAAGAAAAAGTTAGAATAGCAGAATTTGCGAACTTCACCTTTTTCTTGACTCTAGTCAGAGATGATGGAGACAGAGTCTAGGATGGAGCGAGCTTACCCAGAAGAAGCCTGTTCACTCTGACTTTAAAGAGATGAGGGTTGCAGCGTTCGGAAACACAGACGCAGGCAGAGAGTTCCACTCTTTTGCTGTGCGCATTATAAAAGACTTTTGAAAACGCTAAGTGCGAATTGGTGGAATAGTAACAAGGTAAGGATGGTAACTTGCAATGCGTCTGGATGTCCGATGGTAGAAGCGGGCTGATGGGATCAGGTCATGGAGGTCTTGGGCACACTCACCGAAGTACAATCTGTAGAAGACCCACAAGCAAGCAACCTTGCAGCGATGAGCCAAAATGTGTAGCTTGGCATCCACCAATTTTATGTCGGCATGGCGTTAAAAGCGACCAGATTGTCATCAGCCCACTTAACAAATGACAAGGCTTAAAGTAAAATTTGTCCGCTCTACCATGGCCTCTCTCAAGGAACGAACTTTATCCCGGCTGGTTGTTGCGCCGGACAAGAAGTATCTCTCTTAAACTGTACTGTCATCTGCGTACCCAACAAGACCAGGCTGAAAAGGTCATTGATGTGGAGCAGGAAAAAAGGTGCAGATAGAATAGACCCCTAAGGAACTCCTGCATCAATAGCCATGAGGTCAGAGGAGCAGCCGTCGTAGACGGCTACTACGACTACTCGGGTCACGTTCACTCACTGAGGAACTGAGGGGTTCGTTCACTGAGGAAGTCTGATATTGAGCTACAAAAACCAGCTGAGAAGCCATAAACAGGAAGCTTGCTGAGTAGACTTGCGTGCCAGACCCTGTCCAAGGCCTTCGAAATATCGAGCGATATGGCAAGTGCTTTGCCGTATCTCTCGATGGCTTTGCCCCAGTAGTGCGTGACATACACAAGAAGATCGCCAGTTGACCGTCCCCGGCGAAAGTCATATTGACGGTCACTGAGGAGATCATTGTCTTCAAGGTAGGTCAGCAACTTACTGATCAGTACCCTTTCCATAACCTTGCATAGGATGGAGGTAATGGCGATCGAACAGTAACGAGCAGGGTCTGCACGGACACCCTTTTTGGGCACCGGTTGCACGTTTGCAAGCTTCCAGGACTTTGGCACCGTTCCTTTTTTCAAGAGAGGCTGAACAGGCGTGTCAACACAGGAGACAGTTCAGGCGCACATTGCCTCAACACTCTCGCTAGAATGCCGTCAGGCCCGATGGCCTTGTTCACGTCTACATTGCGAGCGACCCATCAGGTTTCAGCATTGGAGACAAAGTGGGTCGACATAAATTCGTTTCAACAGCTTTCGACCGGGACCAGAACTGCTTACTTCCCAGAGGGTGCGATGCTTATTTGGCCCCGATACGTCTGACATGTTCAAAACGCGCCCCACGTAGAACCCGCTTGCAGAACTTGGGTCAGCTAGTCAATAATGGTGATGATGAATTGTGCCCATTTTGGGAAACATGAAAAATGCCCGTGGGATTATACAAGTAGGTGGTTGTTCTTCATCTGTAGGCCAATGGCATTATAGCAAAAATATCAGTATCAACAGGTGTACAGAATGAAACTAAATTCTCTGTAATTTAGTAAAGCAAAAGAAATAAAATAAAGTATTTTTCTGCGCATGTGTGGATGTTGGTATAATGTAGCAACCTTAAACTATTTGTATGATCTTTCAAATGAGTAGGTACATCACAACTTGATACAGCACTGGGACCAACTGACAGCACTTTATTCCTAACTAAACTTACCAGGGCGAACACTTGGAGGAAACTTGAACATTCCATCGATTTGACGACGGATTCGATGTTCGTGTGTAACGTCCCAGTTGCATAGATCTGCGGAACAACTGCTCCAAGAGACGTGTGTTCCGTTGTCAGAGTATTGCCCATGATCAGCACTTGTTATCTCCGCACCGATCATGGTTCCGTTCGAGTTCGAGCCACAACCTCGTGTTATGGAACCTTCCCCATTGTCTGCAATCAGAGAAAAATGTTAGTACCTATCTAAATAATGTAAGTTTGGGCGAACTATAGTACCAATTAGGACATCGGTTAACCGATTGCGGACTTAGGTTGACCGCTGTAGAAACAATCTGGCGAAATTAAGTATCATAGACCCATTCAGGTGAAGCCAATATCTGTATATGAGCCAACACTGGATGGTGCTGAATAGTACACATTGTCCCTGTCATAATGGGGACGCATAATATTGCGACTCAACGCCTAGAGCGCTGGTTCATACACAGATATTGGCTTCACGAGACCTAACACGGTGCCAATGTCGAGCCCCTACGCAGGATATGCCCCATAACTTTCCTGCCATTAAAACCGAACCACCTGCACCTTCCTGGTTCTCAATGGGGCTGATAGCCCGGTCCAAGTAGCCACATAATGGTGTGACCTGAACAGTTGAGTCCGAATGTTACCTTATGTTGATGTTACTTTACCTTAAAATCACTGATAACATAAATTAAAATAAATTTGCAACTAACTATTTCTATGTAATTATACACTTAAATAAAAAACTTTTAATCGACAAAAAACTAGCTAAAATATGGCGTCGAAAAATTCCGCCGCATCGCTGGCCACTGGTAATGTGCCCAAAAGGCTGGCAGCATTGCCACATTGTATGGCAATGCTTATCCTTTTTCCGAGGTGAAACTTAGCCCTTGGGTCAGGCGAAGTAAAGTCTTGACAGATCTTTAAACAGTTATAAGCATTTGGACCCCACGACCCGAGAGTTTGAACCCCAAACGGCTCAAAAATGTAACTACTAACGGGGTTATTATATTTCCGCTACTTGAGGTTCTCCGCAATCGCATAATCGCTAGCGCCAGCACAGCAAGAAGAGCTAGGAAGACTAGATGATAAAAATGTTATCTTGCTACCAATGTTATCTTATCTATATCTATATTATATAATATTATAAAGAGGTAAAGTTTGTGAGGTTGTAGGTAATCTCTGGATCTACTAAACCGATTTTGAAAATTCTTTTACTAATAGAAAGCCACTTAATTTGTGAGTGGCATAGGTATATATTATTTTAACCCGAAAAATACGGCCCAACGAAGTGGGCACCGGTCAGCTAGTACTATTATAAAAGCTAATTAAAATAGTGTTATATAATACTTACACAGGGTCTTCATTACAATGCTACAGACGGAAGATTCACAGTCACGGGTCAAGCTATTGTCAAACTTATCCCTGCATTCTTCAGTAGAACCGTCCAGTAGGTTAGTTTTACAATCGTAGCATTTGATAGATAATCCTGGTAAGGAAAAAAAAACACAATAATTTTAATATATTATTGACATCAGGCATTTCACTTCTTGCTCGTCTTTTACTCGAAGTAAAACATCCTTACATAAAATTAATTAATGTTAGAAGTAATCAGAACATTACATCTTCCTAATTCTGACCTAGAATCTTACCAATATTTTAATGAATTTAAATTATAATGAGAAAAGAGCGAGCGATGTACGATATTGAAACGGAAACAATACGTAAAGAACAAAAACGATTTTTTCTTAATTATTCTTTAAATATATATAATTGTTATTTTTGACATAATGTTAAAGTAAGTGTTTTATGTCTAATCGAAATTCAGTTGATATCTATACTAATATAATAAAGCTGAAGAGTTTGTTTGAATGTGCTTATCTTTGGAAGTAGGTACCAGTCTGATTTGGAAAATTCTTTTTGTATAATATGATAACCACAATCACAAGTAAGGCTAGGCTAAACAGGGACTTTTAATTTTAAATAGATACTTCAGAATTTACATCGTCCTCAAAATAAAATGTTTGAAGCTTTTGAATCAAACACTTACAATTCTGTTTCAAAAGCTTTTTTTTGCTTTCTCTTTGCTTTTGATAATTTTGTTCAACTTTATAGTGCTCTAAATGGTTGATAACATTGATAATATTTTTATGGAAAGACAAGTAGCAATTTTTGTAACATTTTTAAATTTTGATTAAATGGGCCATTTTTTAAATAACTTGCTTAGGGTAATAGAGTAATTTTTTTTGAAAGATGAAGTGTCAAAATTTTCTGAGAAAAGGTTTTTTAAACATGACCCAATAAAACTTTTTTTTACTGAAGTATGGTCACTTCAGTAAAAAAAAGTTTTTAACTATTGGATTTATGACTGCAATCAATAGCGTAGTTATTTTAAATTACATTAAAAAAAAAACACTAAAAAATTGGGAAATTTGTGATCACGGGACCTAAATATGTGATCTAGGGTGTTGATTTTCAACATTTTCAAAAGTATTCCTATTCAATTCAATTCAATTCAATTATTTTATTTCGTACACTAGTCTATTTGAACTAGTGTGTCTGCACTCTTACTAACCTTTGCAAAAGGGGAGAGTCCCACCGGTCTGAAAACACATTCAGGATGCCATTAGAGGTGGAGCGCAAGCGCGTCATCATGGAAGCGTATCGCTTCCGTATGATCGCGGCGAATCCATCGACGCGCGCCTCCGCGAACATCCCTGACGCGCTACATCGCCACAGCAACCCCAAAAGCACCCTGAATGCGTTACTATTATCACTTAACCCAGTAACATGGAATTTATTTTTTATTTTTTCCTGAACTAGTATAACCTAGCCTATCGCGCCGTACCCGCTTGACGTTGGGTTTCGGGACACACTATTAACTTAATAAGACATAGGTTTATTTGTTTCAGTACACAGAAGATCAATATTATTTTATTTTCTACACAATTTATGTTGTTTTGAAATAAATGACTTATGACTTATGACTTAAAAATATGTCAAAACTTGTCGAAATTGCTTGTATTTTTAGTTTGGTATTTTTGGCTAATGAATACTGAAATTAATATAATTAATTGACATAATTACTGGATAGAAAAAAAAACATTAGTATATGCTTAAAATTAAGGGATTGTTCTTTAATAAGATTTAATCTTATAATCAGAATATTTGACTTCGGTCTTGCTAAGAATTACCGTGTTACCCAGTTAATGGGTTGTGGAGGTTTGGTCGGCAAGCGCTCAACGTAAAGTACTGGTACTCAGCTGAATCCGGTTTGACTGAAAGCCGATCCCCATATAGTTGGGAAAAGGCTAGGCAGATGATGATGACGACAGATTGCCAGCGTTATTGAAAGAAAAATGGATCCTCAAATGTTCTCCAAACTCACCATGTTTCAGAAACAAACAGACGAACAATGTCACCACAAACAAATTAGTTAAAAATGACTTCATAGTTTTAATTTACGGTAACCTACTGCCAGCACCTTGTGAAATACGAACTAATAGGCGGACGTGGTTTATATACTCTATGTCGTTGTTATTTCTATTGTTAAATTTTCCTGGACATTATTGCAAACAGGTAAAATGGCTGGTTTGACCATAAAAGGCACACATAGAACACCAAACACACACTCCACTACACGTTTAACCAATCAACACGACAAGATTTTGACAAATGAAACACCAGCATAGTCGGCGAGGTGTGCAACGCCATAACCCGTCGACTATGCTGGTGTGTACGTCATAAAATCAGGAATGATATCAACTTTCGGCAACCGAATTTATTCTAAAAAAATGTTTCCATAGCTATTTTACTACACGATAAGTTTGTGAGAAATATCTTAAATTACAAGTTATGGTTGTTCAAATTGCGTCACTCTACTTAAAATGTGTTTAACATACGAATTACAACATCTTTCCAAAAAGTAGTCAACTAAGATTCGCTGAAAATATATACGTAAATAACCTTCTCGCTTGATGAAAAGATGTAATAGGGCAAAATCAAGATATAAACATTTTATTTTCGTTCTTCATTTGGTCATTTTTTTACACATAACTTAATTAAAAATACGATCACATCTTGACAAAAAATAGTTACGTTGCAATTTTGATGGCAGCTGTGTTCGAGGCTAAAAATCATGAAAATTGTGGATATACTTTGATCATCATTTGATTTACTTGACGAATTCATCCATGTGTTAAATAAGTGGTGGTAATAAAGTTTTTTGATATTGAAGTCGAAGTTTCACGCCAATTGTGTTTGTTTACGTTTCTAATCAACACAAATATCACACACTCACATATAGATCTAATTATAAATATGATACTTATGATCCTAAAATATTACGAAAATCAAGAAAAAACCAAAATCTAAATGCAATTTTCAAACACAGATCCAATTACACATAATATTCATTACCACCACTTTATTTTTGTTCAAAATCGTCAACCATATTGTTTTTTTATAGATAGATAGATGATACATTTATTTTTGTATTGTTAGGGTGTGGGAAAATGGTTATGATACTAGTGTTTTTATTTTTTAATGAGCGATTATCATAAATCGATTATTCATAATTAGTTATTCGTTATTTGTGCTGTCTTAATGAATTTAAATAGTTTTATGGACATCAAGGGATAAAATTGACAAATTCATCGGATCCGCGCGGGTTTTGCGCCGTCTATATTATTTAAAATTTAAATTCAGAATACGCTCATGATTCGAAAATATTTTTAGTTTTGGATCGATAATAAATATTTTTAATCTTTTGATTTGAGTAAAGGGGTTCGATCATTTTTGCATGGGTTTTTTATCAACTTTGAAAACTATAATCAAAATGGCACACAGGTTATATCCCCTATGAATATGATAAGGTTTAGGTATTGGATCGGGTTCATTTTTTAATAATGTAAACCTACTAAAATTCAATCCTTACTAATATTCCTTACTAATATTATAAATGCGATAGTAACTCTGTCTGTCTGTCGGTCTGTCTGTCTGTCTGTCTGACGCGCTTTTACGCCAAAACTGCTGAACCGATTTAAATGAAAGTTGGTACAGAGATAGTCTAGAACCTGAAAAAGGACATAGGCTACTTTTTATCCCGGGAGTATGTTCCCTAGGGACCACGCGGGCGAAGCCGCTGGCAGAAGCTAGTGTACTATAAATAACTTTACAATTTTTTTTTCGTATATGAATAATTTGTATACATGTTTGTAATAAACTCTATTTATTTGAACGCCCGGTAGCCTGAACGGCTAATAGATAGGTTTGTCAAATAAGGTATCAATCGATTCGTCGTAAGTGTCGAAGTGACGTCATAGGCTATATTTAAAAAAAAGGCATATTTTTCGTCACATGGTCATGTTTGCCTGCCTATCCTTTTCCCAACTATGTCGGGGTCGGCATCTTTTCGAACCGATGCAGGTTACATACCAATTTTCTACATGTGGTCACATGTAGAGTTGCTCCATGTGGAGGTCTAATAGGCAACTGCCTATTAGACCTCCGCAACCCAGTAACTGGGTACTACATACCTCTTGGCAGGCTGGGATTAATGTTTCTGGCATCTGACTACCCGTAACGACTGTCAAAGATGTTCAAATGACAGCCGGGTCCAACAGCATGCTTTTTGAGGCACGGTGGAAACTGAATATGGATGGTCATCCACCCACAACCCGACCTAGGCAAGCAAAGGTTAGCTTAGAAGTTTGATTTGTGCGGATGATATTATTTACAAATACTTGTTTCAATAAACACTCATAGGGTGACGCAAATATGGTAAGTAAGTAGGTACTACATATAATTATGAATTTCCGTCCCGCAAACAAGACTCCGACTCGCACTTTGGTGTTTTTTTTCGTGGATTTTTACACCCATGTCAAAACCTAGAAACTTTTTGCCGGTGGTAAATACATGTAATATTTACATACAGTATTAGCAATGCGTACTAAAAACAAAAGCTGTTAGTTTTTTAATTGTTTAGCTTTAAGAAATAATAGTTGACTACATTATCGCATTAGGTGGTAGACCTGTAAAGATAAATGTATGATGGAAATAAATAAATAAAAAATGTTGTTGAATAAATTCACACCCACCTTTTGAGCAGGATAAAAAAGAAGTTCTAAGTGTCTCTATGGTAATAATCAATTTTCAAATTATTAGCTATAAATACAATAAAATAAAATTGAAGTGTCTGTTTGTAATATCAAAATAACAGTGTTTTTATTAAATGCATAATTATGAAAGTACATCCGATAACTACCTATACCAAAAGCACTTTTTTCTTTAATCTGTCTGTCTAATTTTTAACCTCAGGAACCGCGGCACCGATTTTGGCAGGACTTTCACTGATAGATCGATGATGTTCGATGGAGTAACTTATTTTAGAAAGAATTAGGGTTCCGTGCAAAAAAATAAAATACCATGAAAAAAACTAATCACGCGGGCGAAACTGCGGTCAGAAGCTAGTCAAAACAAAACTCAAAATTTTGGTCTCATAAAATATTTCTAAAATAAAACAACGTTCTGAATTTAAATTTTGAATTACATTTAATAGACTAATCGGCGCGAAATTAGCCCTGATGTTTTTTTTTTAAATTAGTTTTATTCTTAAATGTCCAAAAACCTATTTGGATTACGTAAGAAACCATAAATAATAATAATCACTAGTGCTTGTTGTATTTCATGCCTTTAACGTATGTTTGATTGTTTTTTTTTTAATTGTGTTGCAATAATCGCTCATTTATATTAATCAAGTAGATCGAATCTAAACAATAAAATTTATTGCAACACAATTTAAAATTTATATTTAATATCAATTAGCATAATCCTTTTGGTACACCCACTAAATAAAAAAAAAACTAACGTTGATGGTGGATGGCGATATTCACATTTATACACTTGGATTTTAAATATACGAAAAAAAGTACTTAAACTTGCGCGTTAAAGAAGAAAGAATGATTGGTGCTATCATTATGACCTTTTTATCCAATTGTTTTAAAATATTTGACATGCGCTACACGACATGCCGCTGCAGCCGCACAGTACAAGATCGAGAGGGTATCGGCGAGGTCTTTGCTCGGAAAGCATCCTCCAAAACACTCCTCAGTCGCGAGTTGCACTGGGTACTCACGGATATAGCCTCATCATCATCATCTTCACCGACGTCGTCAGGTCGCAGTGAAACATTTGCACTAGGTCGTATTTGCACGGCGGTGCTGAGCAACGAACCCGAAGATGGTATTGGTGCGGCTTGTAGTCGTGCCCGGCTTCTTATCAGCATTGTATTTCCGTGTCGTCAATTTGTGTTTCCATTTCGTAAATTCTTATTGTTGTATGTGGTTTTGTTTTTTTTCCGTGATGTATTCCGTATAAAATGTATTTTGTTACTTGGGTTTTTTTTAATTAAATTTGATAAAAATACGGGATGAAAAATTCTTTGTGTCATTTGACTTGACAGCCGAGCCACTGATTATATATTACTATATTATTTTCGGAACGTCCATGTTTACAAAAAGACAGTCCCCCAAAAATGCCCCGCCCGTCACCACTATCTAGTGTTTTAGCTTGGAAGAAGTGGAGCAACACACCTGTCTGTTGAGTTAGAAGAACTCGCATACATGCAAAGTATTATTACAAAGAAAATAATATAACATAGGTAACACGTAAAACCACTACATACATAGTACAAACACGTAAAAGCATTTGCGACCACTAGACCAACAAGGCGACATTTTATAAACATTTTATGAACTAGGTTGATAAAAAAAAAAAACAAAAATTATGAAATAAAGAACTTTATTAATAATTGTTTAAAGCAAATATTTAAACACAAAGTTTTGATTTAAAGCACATACAATACCTACTTTATTGCTTGTTTTTATCCTTGTTGTGTATTACCAACACTTTTTATTTTTCCAAAAATGTGTCAATATTATCCACTAATTTGAATGAAATTAAAATTAATAAAAACATAATTCAATTTATTTGTTAATCACATCTTTGATAAACAAATTTAATAAATTATACATACTTATGTGAATAAAAAAAAACAAATAAATCATGAAAAAGCACATTTTTTGCGAAATAAAAAATATTTCGTACGAAGGCGTTATTGGACTTAATACTTTTATGAAACGTTTAAATTGCAATTTATTTACCAATTAAATTATATAAAAATCTTAAACCATGTGTATACAGATAGACACATTATTGCACTAACAAACAATGTCATTGTGTTGTATGTGTTCATGACCCCCCAGTTACACAAGTCTGTGGTACATGTGCTCCAGGATAATTCTATTCCGAAGCGTTTCCATTTATCATTTTTGATATCCTTATCCTTTGGTACCAGTGAAAGAAACCAGTCGGCTTCAGGACCATCGCATATGCGACGTATTACATCGTATCCTTGAACTGTAAATAAATAAGGATAATACAACTATATATCAGCTGATAATAAAATGTATGTAAAGTACAACTATTTTCTTAATTTCCGTCGACAATCGTCGTATTTCCATATACAAACGAATTTCCTCCCATTTCGAAAAATAAATTACATTAATTTAAAATAGTATTGACAACTTTATATACTTCTTTAAGTTGATTGAGAGCGTCCGGTCTGCATCAAGAAATCCGACGACTTGACGAAATACGAAGTTTCCCGAAGGACATTAAGAAAATAGGTGTACCGTACAAGCGGGATAAAAAATAGGGGGGAAGAACTACATGGGCATCGCAAAATTCGTCCACATTGCTGTCACCGGGAAAAAAGCTAATGGTTTGGCCAACTCTCTGTTCACGTGAACAATTGATTAAGGCTGCGTTTCCACCAGAGATGTACGAGGATGGATAGCGACCAACCAATAGAATCGCTTCAACCTACCTATAATAGCCTCGCTCAGCGTAAGCGCTACAAATCCTCGCACATCTCTAATAGAAACGGACCCTAACTGCTAGCGGATTTCATATAAAACTCGTCGAGCTCATAGTCCTAGCGTTTTTACCCTTAAAAGCTTCAGTCATTTAATTCCCAATCCGATTATTGCGATTGCGCAGTAATAGGTACAAATCTGGAAACGATTTATATAAAATCGAACTCTTATAAAAAGAAGAAATAACAGATGTTCAGTAGTTAAATTTTTTGTTCGCTTACACACAGCTGATTCTGTTTTTTCATTTTTATTTCTTGATTTTCGGAACTGTAAAGACCATAAGCATGTTTAACATTAATCTTCCGTATAATGGTACGGAAGATTAATATTAAACTCGTGTTACTCGTAGTACCAACAATGGTTGGTACCACGAGTAATTGCAATTTATATTACTGTCTGGACTCGTCCACTCAGATCTGTGTAGTGCTCTTCTCAAAATATTAACCTACATTGTTCGCCCATGATTTAACCACTATGTATTGTATGGACGTTAAAATATTATTGTCATAACCTATTTACAAAACAAATATTATTTAAAATTTATACTCACAAGAAACTTTTAAAATTCTACATCCACCGTAGCGGCAAGTCACTGTTTCCATTTCTTTTCCTTGAGCGCATTTGTCATCGTCATCCAAAATATCGGGAGAGCACACGTAGCATTTGATATCCCGTCGATCTCTATGGATTTCTGCAATGTGAGAACACAGTAAACATTAAATGATGCTGAAAACACTGGAAATTGGTGAAACGTTGGCCTTTGAGATATCTGTCGAGTGGGGTATCAAGATAAAGGGCTTGAGGTCTCGATACGAATCCAAAAATGAAACTCACTAACATGTAGGTAAAAATTGACTTTGTCAAAAAACCCGACCGCTAAAAACGACTAAAAAGTTCGAAACAAGTCGCTTTTCAAGCAGTCTGATGCAATTGGTGGCATCAGATCTGTGATTGAACTACATCAGACTGCTTGAAAAGCGACTTGTTTCGAACTTTTTAGTCGTTTTTAGCTGTCGGGTTATTTTTTTTAATAAATAAATTTTGATTCGATTACTATTATTTTCTGGAAGGCTCGATCCCATTCATCCTATTTAAATATTAATTTGTTGTTTTAAAATGTCCCTGGTAGTAATAGAAGAATCACTTTTTGATAAGCTTTAAAACAAGAAAAAAAGTATCAGATCAGATAAAACATAATATACAAACGCGCACGAATTTGTGAAGCAGCTAGTCAATAATAGTAATATTTGATTAAATTGTGCCCAATTTGGGGAGCATGAAAAATGCCCGTGAAATTATACGAGTACGAAGTTGTTCTTCATCTGTAGGCCAATGGTATTTTAGCAAAAATATCAGTATCAACAGGTAAACAGAAATAAACAAAATTTCCTGTAATTTAGTAAAGCACAAAAATAAAATAAAATATTTTTCTGCGCATGCCTGAATGTTGGTTTAATGTAACAACCTTCAAGTATTTATTTGACCTTTCAAATGACTACATCGCATCTTGATACAGCACTGGGACCAACAGTACTTTATTCCTAACTAAACTTACCAGGGCGAACACTTGGATGAAACTTGAACATTCTATCTATGTGACTCCGGGTTCGATGTTCATGTGTAACGTCCCAGTTGCACAGATCTGTGGAACAACTGCTCCAAGAGACGTGTGTTCCGTTGTCAGAGTATTGCCCACGATCAGCACTTGTTATCTCCACACTGATCATGGTTCCGTTCGAGTTCGAGCCACAACCTCGTGTTATGGAACCTTCCCCATTGTCTGCAAACAGAGAAAATAAACTATCTAAAAAATATAACAAATATAAGTTTGGGCGAACTACAGTTGCCATTCAAACTGTGCGGTACTACACAGACAGGAAGACATCTGTATATGGTTGTTTTCTGGACCTGTCGAAGGCCTTTGACCTGGTAAATTATGATATTCTGTGGTTTACTTTTTTGGGAAAGTTGTGAGCTCTCACGATAACACAAGAGTTGAGAATTTCAACCCCAAACGGCTCAAAAATATGCTACCAACGAGGTTATTATTTTACCGCTGCTTGCGGTTCTCCGCAGCCGCAGCGCCAGCGCCAGTACAGTACAAAGACCTAGGAAGACTGGATGATAAAGATGTTAACTTGCTACCAATGTTACCTTATCTATATCTATACTATATAATATTATAAAGAGTGTAAAGTTTGTGAGGTAGTAGGGGGGGTAATCTCCGGGGTTGCGGGAATTATTCGAAAGAGTCACCGCGGCCCTGGAACGCAAAGGGCATTAGGAGGAACTCGGATGGGTTTAAGTCAGTAAGAGTCTGACACTCCCTTCTGCTTCACCCAGAGCGGGAGGAGACATTTGATGATTTCCCATCTTTTAAAAAATAAAAATAAAAACGGGGGGTAATCTCTGGATCTACTGAACCGATTTTGAAATTAACCAATAGAAAGCCACGGCTAGGAAGTGGGCACGGGTCAGCTATTAATATTATAAAAGCTAAATAAAATTTTATGATATAATACTTGCACAGGGTCTTCACTACAATGCTACAGACGGAAGATTCACAGTCACGGGTCAAGCTATTGCCAAACTTATCCCTGCATTCTTCAGTAGAACCGTCCAGTAGGTTAGTTTTACAATCATAGCATTTGATAGATAAACCTGGTAAGGGAAAAAACACAATTTTAATGTTATCAATTGACATTTAATGACATCAACTGTTTCACTTCTTGCTTGCCTTTTTAACCGACTTCAAAAAAGGAGGAAGTTTTCAATTCGTTTGTATTTTTTTTATTTTTGTTACATCATAACTCCGTCATTTAGGAACTGATTTGAAAAATTCTTGTTTGATCTGAAAGGATTTACTTTCCGATTGATCCCATTGTAACCAAGTCAGAATCTGATGATGGGATCCCATGAGAATCTAGGGAAACCTTCAAATTTTATGGGCACATACAATGTTTTTCATAAACTTCTAACGCAATTCAGATATTTTTGCTTGAAAAATATCATCTCATGTTGCTAAGCTGATGATTGAAGGTATAAATTAGGATCTGATAATGAGAACCCATGAAAAATGTTTGTTCAGCGATATTTTCGCCAATTGTCAGTCGATTTGGATGATTCTTTTTTTGTTTGGAAGAATATTTTCCTGGACTAGTCCCATTTCAATTTGTTCATCAAATTTTGAATCTGATGAAGAACTTCGGAGGTAGGCAACGGAACTCTTCAATAAATGATTGCAAATGGATCGGGATTGCTGAAATCGCATGTCTCTTTATTGTTTACACCAGTTCTTAACATAACATCACGCCGATACGCTGTTAATGGGTACGCAGGTAGGTACCACCAAAAAGTGAAAAATAAAAAACTTTGGTCGGTGTCAACAACGAAAAAATAACCAAAAACACCGAATTCTGTAATTAAAGTAATTTTATATTAGTGTAGTGTTTTGTTTTAAGAAGTCAGTTGTATTTTTGTAAAAAAGTTTTTTATACGAAGAAACACATCAATGCATAAAATGAATTAATGTTAGAAGATGATATTACCACCTAATTCTAACCTAGAAGCATACTAAAATGATAATGAGTGAAGAATTAGCGATGATTGAAATGGAAACAATACGTAAAGTTAAAAAAACTATTTTTTTTTTCAAGTTAACTTCAATGTAATTACCTTTTTTTTTAATACGTTAATGTAGTTGTTTATGCGTAAATGTAAATTCAGTTGATATCAACCCTAATAAATAAATAAAAAATCCGTTACTGTTGTCTGAGTGACTGACAGACAACGCACAGCCGAAACTACTGGTTGTAGAAAGCTGAAATTTCGCATGTAGGTTCCTTGATTGTAGGAGAGCACTAAGAGAGGATTTGCCGAAATTACTGCGGGAATGGGAAAAAACGTGATATGCGCGTACCTACGAAGTCGCGGGGAACAGCTAGTTAAATTATAAGTAAATACTGACAAGAAATCTGAAACTGTTTCAACACTTACAATTTAACTTTGACGAAAAGTACGGAACGTTTACTTTCGACAGAAACGTAGTAAACTATTACATTATCTATATGCTAACTAAACTGTTAAGGGATTGTTCTTTAATAAAATTTAATCTTAAAATCAGAATATCTGACACCGGTCTTGCCAAGAAGTACCGTGTTACCTATTTAATGGGTTGTGGATGTTTGGTCGGCAAGCGGTCAACGTAAAATACTGGTACTCAGCTGAATACAGTTTGACTGGAAGCCGACCACAATATAGTTGGGAAAAGGCTAGGTAGATGATGATGACGATAGATTGACAGCGTTATTGAAAGAAAAATGGATCCTCAAATGTTCTCCAAACTCACCATGTTTCACAGACAAACAGACGAACAATGTCACCACAAACAAATTAGATATAAAGGACTCCATAGTTTTAATTTACGGTAACCTACTGCCAGCACCTTGTGAAAAGCGAACTAATAGGCGAACGTGGTTTATATACTCAATGTCCTAGTCCCCACTATTGTAATTTTTTCCTGGACAATATTACAAACAGGTGAAATGGCTGGTTTGTCCATAAAATGCACTAAACACCAAACACACGACATGTTCCACTAAATGTTTAATTATTTAGTCCAGGCAAATTACGCAGAAAATTTGGCTAACTTTGCAATAATTCTTAACAGTTTTGCCGTTGACGTGCAGAGTTTAACATAATAGGAAGACCATGATCTTCTTCGTGTAGCTGGCAGTTACCACGACCAGATTAAGGGTGCCTCTCCATTACAGCGGAGCGAGCAGCGGAGCGGAAAACGGAGAAAGGAGATGGGGAGGAACCGGTCCAAGTGGCGTCGGGGAATGAGACCTATATTTTCTAAAAGTTTAATGAAAGGGCATCATTTTTAGTTATGGAACCAAAAAAAATCATCCATGGAAAAAAAAGTTATCGATCATAAAAAATCAAAATGTAAACAACGATTGGAGGCATAATAGGAAACGTTGTATGTATAATAAAACAGACCTCATTTAAAAGCTTGTTGTAAGTGTGTTGTTTTTCATTATCAACACAAAAAATCGGTTCATGAGGAGAAAAGTTAGAAACTATAAATGGGTTTTGCGAGAAAAAAATGGTCAAATGCAATAGTTATAAAGAGCGTCGGTGAATGAGACATACATCCTTTTACAGCTCATGAGAATAATATTCCACACTTAAAAATCGGCCTTTGGCAAAAAAAGTTAAACGTCATAAATGTGTTTGCGTGGTATGGGATAATATTTGGACTCGGTTTCAATCTCGTCAACAAGCTTATGAATATTATAAAGAAACTAGCTGACTCGACAAACGTTGTTTTGCCATACAAAAAAAATACCCTACCACTTATTCTCATACCTACCAAATATACACACAACATTACATGAAAATCGGTCGAGCCGTTTCGGAGGAGTTCGGCTACAAATACTGTGACACGAGATTTTTATACATTAGAAGATAAATCACGAAGCGCTTGCACGAGTTGCTATGTGCATTATTATTGCATGTATTATTCAGAGAACTAAACGCACAGACAGACAGGTTCCTTGTTGAGTACGGAACCTAAACACGAATGAAACCAACTGTGACTATGGCGTACATGTCTGTTTTTTTTTTTCATTGATAGGCATACGTTTGACCTCTATCTCACCTAATGGTAAGCGATATTCACTCTTGACTTAAATACTCCCAGTTTGTAGCTATCAGGAAATACATATTCTGGCAGGGAATTCCATCCCTTAGCTGTACGCACAATGAATGTATTCCTAAACGTTAAGTGCGTGTGGGTGGGATGTCCACCTGTACCCGTGGCGCATCGCCGTACGTCATGTGGTCCGATGATGGAACGGGCGAGACGGAATTAAATTATGCAATTCCGTCGTTCACTCCCTAAAATGCAACCGACAGAAAACTGTCAGGCCAGCAACTCATAGTCGATGCTCAGTCTGTATACTCCTTTAAGGATTACAGTCGTGAAGGTTCCGTGTGACAAGAACTTGGCGAAGACTTTGCTTTCATCTCATAAGGACTGTTGCAACCAACTCTGAACGTTATCACACAACAGCACAAGTCTGCATAACCCTTTACGCTTTCTAGTCGTGATGGTTCCGTGTGACAAAAACTTGGTGAACCTTTCGCTGTCATCTCATAAGAACTAGTGCAACCAATATGAACTTTGGCATACAACAGCACATTTCTGCTTACCCCTTTAAGGTTAATAATCACGAAGGTTATAAGTACAATAGTTATAGGACTCGTAGAGTACCTAGTGAATATCTTTTGCATCATATCAATCTTTATACAGTCAAAGCCTTTATTGTTTTGCTTAGAATTAAGCCATTTTTTTAACCATTTCCATGAGCTATGTGAAAAGCACCAAACACGACAGTAGATTTTAGTATAGCAGAATCTCAATAGCTTCTTGGACCAGAGCCCACGCCCCATATATTTTCTCCCCATCTCCTTTTAACCAATGGAATTGCATAAAATCTCCGCACTACGTGAGTCACTGACATTTTGACTGACATGATTTGTTAATATATCTCCGTTTCTCCGCTCCACTACCTTGCTCCACGCAAATGGACAGGCACCCTTAAGCGAACCAAAACATTGCCACTTCTATGACTTCATTGGTTTTGTCGTATAGAGGGCAGGATAGGAGGTAGACCCGGCTGCTGAAACTTCAAGGAATTCCCAGTTTGCGAGGTTGAGGTTACACCGTCCTATTTGCTTACTCGATTAAGACTGTACTAGCTTTTGCCCGCAACATCGTACGCACTTACCTCTATTTTTTCCAGGAATTTCCGGGAAATTCTCTCTGAGTGCTCCCTACACTTCCTGAGGAAACTACATGCCAAATTTCAGCTTTCTACGACCAGTAGTATCGGCTGTGCGTTGTCTGTCAGTCACTCAGCCACTCAATCACTCAGTCAATCAGTGACGGAATAATTTTATACATACTGACTGATGTCAAGTACTTATATGTATACTTGTTTGTTAAAATAATTAAGTGTAATTCAGTCACTAGGGAAAAATAATGTTATTTACAAATAATGTCATAGAAATTCGCCTAAACTAGTGTTTTTGCGCAATTGTATGTAGATAAACTGTATTATTTTAACACAATAATTAACCACAATTTAGTGCAACATCCTCGTTTCTATAGAGATAAGAACAACAAAAAACAAATAGTTTTGGTTTAATTAACTTCCTTAAACTCTTGATTTGAAATGTGCTTTTTTATCGATAGGAAATCATCAAATGACTCCTCCCGCTCTGGGCGAAGCAGAAGGGAGTGTCAGACTCTTACTGACTAAGACGCAACCCGTGTTCCTCCTAGTGCCCTTTGCGTTCCAGGGCCGCGGTGACCCTTTCGAACAAATTCCACAACCCTGGCAGGCAGTGGCCCTAGCGGACCCCTTCTTCTATGCTGACATCTCTTTAAGGTGCGCATGGAACACAACGCGCTGTCGACCGAGGCCTGGTTCTGATTGAACAGCGAGCCACCCATTGCTCGCTGTCCGCAGGCCCGCGCCTACGGTGGCCGTTATAAAATGTGCTTAGCTCAGTATTTACCCCATTTGGTTACTTAGAATTTAAAGTCGGTTTAATCTATTTATAACTTACAAACCACTCTTTGTGCCCGACTGTGTAACACAAAGAAGGGAAGATATTTATCAGCCTATGCATGAATGTAGGCTTGTTCCTTTGTGGTTCTTTCTGACTAACAGTCCAAAAATAATGGTTGCGCCTAAACACTACTACTTCGGCGGATATTCAAAATTGATAGTGGATATATCTAGAAGCAGCGTGCTGGTGTAAGATAGTAGGCTGTATGGGGATATGGGGTTTGAAAATGTATGTAAGTATGATGTACCTTGCAAATGCGATGCAAATTAGGACTACAAAAGTATGACACCAGGGAAAAGGAAATGGTAGGAACCATGCTGTATTAACCTTTCAATTTTCCGTAACTTACATATGTCTTCAACGTCGGCAGAAGATTCAAGGAGCCGTTTTTAATTGTGTTTATAGTATCATTACAGACATGACAGTAATCGAATCTCAATATAGCGACAACCAGATGTTAGATATTATAAGTTGACTAGCTGACCCGCGCATCTTCGTCTGCGTCACAATTTTCATTACTGCTCCGCTCCTATTGGTCTTAGCGTGATGATATATAACCTATAGCCTTCCTCGATAAATGGGCTATCTAACACTGAAAGAATTTTTCAAATCGGACTAGTAGTTCCTGAGATTAGCGCGTTCAAGCAAACAAACAAACAAACTCTTCAGCTTTATATAACAGTATAGATGAACTATTGTTAGGTAAGTGGCACAAAATATGAAAACAGTTCTTCCTTCCCAGTTCAGTCCTTTTTGTCAGTCAAGTTTTTGATACTATGTGAAAGAAAACCCATTGAAAGACTTTATGAAATCTTTATTTCTTACAACAACACTTGTACACGCACTCAGTTTTACTTCTCTGCTCGACGACTGACGATAGACTGCCCACCTCGACCACACCATTAGTTGACTCCTCAGTGCCCACGTAACAATAGTGGGGGACGGGGAGCGCGCGAACTTCAAATCAATAGATGGACGTTAAACGATTATAATTATATTAATACAAATATATATGTCATGTTTTTTTAGGCTTAATTTTCATGGTTTTTAATTATGTTACAATATTTTAACTATTTATAAATATTTTATCGAACCAAATAACGTTTACAAGAGTCAAATGATGTAATAATAATATCTTAAATTGTCGTATTTCCTTTAATTATAGTTAAAATATTTGAATTAATTTTGCAATTGCTTACATATGGTTGGCTTTATTTTATTCCCTACATTTTAGTGACTTACAATTTTGGAATTGACTCCCGAGTCTATTATTTCGACACCGCACATGACTAATTAACGAAAAAATACAACAACACATATTTTCAATTACATACGGCGGTCACCACCTTGCTTTTTTCAGTTGGGTTTTTTAAACGGTAAAAATAGTATAGAACAATGATTTTTCCTGTTAACAGGTTTCAGTGCCACGATTATAATTAACATTTTAACAAATATTAACGTCCAGTGTAATGCCAAAATCAAAATCCAAGTACTACAAAACCCATTTGTAGTACTTGGATTCTGATTTTGTATATTTCCTGCCTACCCATAGCTACTACACTAGTTTATAGGGCTTTTGTGTATGTGTTTATTCTAAAAAAATATGAAGAAAACGAATACACGTAGCATTTCGGTAGTGCCTGTCTATCACGTAAGTCATCATCTGCCTAGCCTTTTCCCGACTATACTGGGTCGGCTCCCAGTCATACGTGGAGCGGCTGACTACCAGACCTCCACAACCCATTGATGTACTACGTTACTTTTTAGCAAGACGGTATTTCTTGGCAAGACGGTACTTCTTGGCAAGACGGTACTTCTTGGCAAGACGGTACTTCTTGGCAAGACGGTACTTCTTGGCAAGACGGTACTTCTTGGCAAGACGGTACTTCTTGGCAAGACTGGTATCAGTTTTACTGGCTTCTGTCTATCTATATCAACTGCCAAAGATCTCCAAACGACTGCCGCTACCAACGACTTTAATTGCTTTCAGAGGCACGGAGGAATCTCGATATATTAAGATGGTCACCCATCCACAGACATACCTCGGTAAGCGTTGCTTAACCTTGAAGATAGACCCGTGCGGCTACTAATGCCGATAGAAAGTCACATTCTCTAGAGCCTTAAGATTCACTTGCCGATTTAAATAGTCTGCTTAAGAAAACTTTATCAGCTACCTAAGTTTAATTTCATTTGTCCGAGCCAATTACTCGTATTTGATCAGCGCTTAATTAACGTTATTACTTTAATCAAGTGTCTGGAACTCCGGACGCTACAATCTTATATTACGTCTCAGGTAACCTACTTGAAAAAGTTTGAATCTTATACCTAAATAAAACTGATTATGTAATACTAACATTTATATAAATTACTAGGTTTTGCTCGTGATTTCGTACGCGTATATCCCGTTTCTTCTCGTTTCCGTAGGAATTTCGCGAAATCTTCTCTTAGTGTTTCCCTTCACTTCCCAAGCATGCCACATCAGCCAAATTCAGCTTTCAACTACCACAAGTTTTGGATGCGTGTTGTCTGTCAGTCAATCAGTTAGCAACGGATGAATTTTATATATAAGGATTGTAAAAATAAATAATTAGTTAAATTACCCATCCGGTGGTACCTCTGGTACGTGGTCACGACACAGGATTGGGATATATAGCAACTCTGCATGCTATTTCTCTCGTGGTGTATCCTTCTTCCCTTAAAGTTACTATTCTTGCTCGTAAAACTTCTGAGAATCCTCTTGGCATTTTTTCAATTATGTACAACTTTCCGCGAAAAAGTACCTAAATCCATTAAAATTGACTTAATCAGAATTCTGAAAGAGCGTAAGCTAGGACTGAAAGCGTTTTTATATGGAAAAAAAATTGAACTGTTTTATTGTTTTATATTCTAATTCTATATTTTAAAATAAAAAATCTAAAAAGAAAAAGAAATCATAATATAATCTACCGTTATAAAAAAAAACGATTTTTCAAAGTGATCCGAAACTTTTTTTGATGTGTGTATGTTCTTGGTATTAAGACCGCTTTTCCTTTGTACAGTGTTTTTTACGAGTGCATAAGTGTCGAGAACGCCTAGAAGAGCTACTGGTCCATGAAGTCGCTGAAGAAGGGTGACCAACCTCTATCCCTGTAGCGCAAACCCATCGACATATGCATTCTGTCCATCCTAACCTACGGTGCGCAAACTTGGTCCCTGACCGAGTCTCAATAGTTCAAATTATAGGTTTGCCAAAAGGCGACAGAGCGTAACGTTCTAGGCTCAGTGATTAAATATGTATTACCACGATTCGCTCTAAAACAGGGATCGACGTTGAGGGTGAAGTGGGATTGAGCGGGTCATATACGTAGGATGCATTAAGACAAATAGGTCAGCGAAGTAACGTAGTGCGAGCCTGAGGACGGGAGTTGTTGCCAGGGAAGCCCTTTTTGTTTTTAGGATGGGAAATCATCAAGTAACTCCTTTTGCTCTGGCCGGAGCGGAAGGGAGTGTCAGACTCTTACTGACTAAAACCCGTCCGTGTTCCTCCTAATGCCCTTTGCGTTCCAGGGCCGCGGTGACTCTTTCGAAAAAAATCCGCTACCCTGGCAGGAAGCCCTAAGCCTAGCGTGACTACTTGTAAGCATTCGTGACTAAATGGTCAGAGAGGGTCACACATCGGGAAGAGTAGAAGAAGAGAAGAGATTCTTGTCTAGCAATGGGACAATTTAGGTTGATAAAGAAAACATAACACTCCTTCTGGCGCAGGCGGGGAAAAAGTTATAAAAAACAAATAACTTAGTAAATAACTAAGTACATAATTAACATTGTGAATGCACAATATTAAATTATCACTGTGTCAATGTGGATTCACGTTGTAAAAACCACATTGATAGGATATTATTAAAATATTTAATAATAAGGAAAATTACAAAATCGCTCTTCCTTTTTCCTACTTATTAAAATTTTGCAGTGCCGGTGGCATCATTTAACAATATTTACCACTTGTTTGGAGATATTAGACTACAATAAACATAAACAATTAAGAAACAATTGATTTATTTATTTATTTTGATTGATGGAAATTTTGATTTATTTATTCATCAGTAAGGTCGTGCGACCAAAATATTAGGTATAATAATAAAACATAATATAGCCACGTAAGTACTACTGAATGGCACTCAGACGTGTGTAGGACTGGGATCAGCGTACTTGTTGTGTGAGGGAGTGCACCTGTGTTTGCGCAGACACTTTTATACTAATAATATGTCCCGCAGACACTTTTACACTAATAATATGTCCCGTGCCGATGATTTGTCTCCGTTGAGATGGCCGCCATGGCCGAAATCAGTCAGAAGGACTATAGAATACTTGTAAAAACTCAAGTTTTATTAGCAGGTAAAATTAAACTCAAACGAACAAAAATCACCTAAAAATATTTTTTCACGACCCCTTCGAAAAGGACCATCAAGCTAGCGGCCTGCCCTTGCTGCGCACAAATGCAAATATTAGCCATAATGCAACAATGTTAAATTACATCTCCCATTTCCCCCCCTAAAAGTTCAAACCACGCAAAGGGTTTTAACGCGGTTTTTCTCATTAGACAGAGTGATTCAAGAGGAAGGTTCATGTGTATAGTTCGTCCCGAAATTCCAACGGGAACGAGAAAAATAGGATACCTATGCGCGTACAAAGTCGCGAGCAAAAGCTAGTAGTACAATCGAGTAAACTCGCAAGTTACAACAAGATTGTCAATTCAATATTTCTGTAGTGTATTATTTTTAATACCAGTTCGCTCCCGACCGACGCGACGGCGACGTCAGAATCTCTCGAAGACATGCGAAAGGCACGTTTGCAGACTACGAAAGTCTGAGATTATCCTCAACTCGTGGTTTCGATCAGGATGCTTGTGCATGCTGGATTTACTTGTGTATTTTCTTCTTAAGAGCGTTTATTCCTCACGGTATTTCATACAAACTAGCAAGTTTTTTTTTAGGGTTCCGTACCCAGAGGGTAACCAACGGAACCCTATTACTAAGGGTTGAAGTTGAAGTAGTCATTTGATGATTTCCCATCCTTAAAAAAAATAAAGTTGCATAATTATATTATCTCTAGAACAAAACATTCCTTTGATACGTGTCAATACAACATGAGGGTTCTACACACCTCCATTATATACTGAACGTGGAAAATACATATTTCATATATTCGCAAAAGCATTTCTCTTCGTAACAAGCAGGTTTGCAAAACGTTCAGCGCTCGAAGGGGCAAACGATCCGACAAGATATGTCGATACGTGTTGACAATATTACAATTTACGATTCAATGTTCTTGTAGATAACCGGGTGTAGTGTTTTTAGGTTCAGTAGACTCATTTTGAATTGGGACATTACCTGGATTATAAGACAGGATTTTTTTAACCGACTTCTTTTTAGAGAATTACGTACTGCGGGGTACCATCCGGACTTGGTCGATATCCCAAATAGTCGTACTCAGCGCTTGTCCTTTACATTTATTATACGCACAGCTAAAGTAAAGAACTCTCTGCTCCTGTGTTCCCTTCCACATGTAACCCGTCTGCTTTCAAAGCAAGAGTAAACAACCGTCTTCTGGGCACGCTTGTTCTATTTTAGACCTCATCAAGCCCAATCTATATAAAAAAAATAGTCTTAAATGCATGTTAGTCTTTAAGGTATAAATAGTTCTACAGGCCTTCATCATAATTTCAGTTGAAAAACGTCCACTGGTGGACATAAGCCTCCCCCAAAAGTCACCATATCGACGAATCTTGTGCGTATCGCATCCAGTCTTCTACTGAATTCTCGCGCCCTTCACCAGCTTTTCGGAAAACCGTCTGGGAGACCTTCCAACGCTTCGTTTTCTGTACCGTCTTTACTCTACGTAGAAAGGTAAAAAGGTGGATCTTCTGCCTTAAGTATAATTTACCAGTCAACCAAGGGTAGTAAAGAGACTGATAACATTTGCACATTTTGGAACTAACAGGGTGTAATTAATTAAATTTAATATGTAATTGTAAAAGTTTTTTTTTCCATCAGGTTCAGCTATAAAATCAATAGAGTAGTACCTACTTATTTCAAGAGATACAAAACATCTGGTGAAATGTGGGCTAACTATATACCTCATCTCCCCTTCGAGGATTACAGATATGATTTATTATTCAAAAATACATACTCAGGAATGCTTTCTTTATCGCAACCTGATCTCGTATGTGTCAAGATATTTGAACAAGCAATACGTACATTCTATTATCAACAACTGCGCACACTTAACCCACTGTGTGCTATGTACTACATTTATTATCAATACTTCAGCATAGTCTCGGAGCGACAAGCTTATAAACCGACTAGGCACTATTAGATACCTATTGTGGTGTAAGGCAGACCCCCGTTAAGCCTTTCGACTGATAAAGTGCTGCCAAACTTAGCTTAACAAGACATTTAGTGACAAAGACGTTTTACGAGCTTTGAAGATGAATTTTGGCATTGTATCTTATGGCAAAGGTTTAAATCTGATCTTTGGTAAAGCGTGGCATATGGAACCATAATGTCCTGGAGTCATGTGTACCTACTGGTAGAGAAGTCTTCCACAAGGTGGTTGAACGACCTTACAAATATAATTAACGAACGACTACGAATGTATTATTGTTTGATATGTGTGTGTTTTATTGGATTTGGCTCCAACACTAAAATAATTTTTCAATTCGAATCTGAGATTCTTGAAATTATAAAGAGTTTGCTTGTTGTTTGGTTGTACGTGCCTTATAATATGATAGATTCAAACGGAGAACAAAAGAAATTCCAGGCAAAACATAAAACAGACCAATTGAAATATCATTGCTACCTGACCGTAGTCGAGGGCCATCCGAAAACCCGAGTTAGAATAACTCCGCTTTTCACTGTGAATTGATTTGTGACTAAGGTTACTTGGACTCTCGCCGACAAAACAAATAAAGGCAAAAAGCTCCTTTCATAATTCTACCTGAAGGGCGATTCTCGTATTCTGGTACCACACAGTACCTACATGCAAATTTTTGATTTTTTTTAAAGGATGGGAAGTCATCAAATGACAAAGGCATGTCAAACTCGTAGGGCTCATACAGACGAACGGGATCTCGCCAACGGCAACGCCAACTGCAGCCGATGATACCTGTCAACGGCTGCAGTCGACGCTTTGCCGACTGCCGCCGATGCGTTGACGCCTGGCGCCGACAGGTGGCGACCCTTACAGTTGTGGCATCGCCACAACTTAGCTGCAACCGTCGAAGGCTGCCGTCGATACTTTGCCGTTTTGTTGTTGTGACGACGCCTGCCGTCGCCTCCCGTCGACGCTTTGTTAAAAATTACAACATAAACATAATTAAACAAGATCGAAACATAGTTCAATTAAGACAGTATCCAAACGCTTACAATAACACAAATAATAGTTCCACGCCCAGCAGTGGACTAACGATAATGTTATTTAAACACGGACTGGAGGCAGGTCAATTGATGTTTGCCGACGATTCGGGAAAGGTCGGCTAGTGTTTATTTTGTTCTTTCAGGGTTAGTATGTAAGAAGCGTTGGATTGTCGATGTACGAATGTTGGTGGAATTGCCTTTTACTTGATTCTGATAAATAGTTCATCATTCTCTTTCCAATGTTCCACTTTCTTTGGGGTTGAGGCAACATGTCTTCTTCTTCCATATTCCTTAATAGCACTTCGTCCGCGACTTCGTTCGCGTAGGTTTAGTATTGCAATTTTCGTAGGGATCTATATTTCTTTTGGAAATATAATATAGCCTATGTTACTCGGCAAAGATGTAGCTTTCTAACATTGATATATAAATAAACTCAAGATACACAGTCTCGAACAAATGCAACACTCGAAACTGTCGTCAAAAACTGACATGTATCAAGTGTCATGTGGGAGTTGTGTGTTGTTATACTATAAACATTTTTTTTTGCAAATTCAACCTTACACGGATCGCTTAAAGTTGTTTTTACAAAGCAGTACAATATGGCGAGCGATACGAGACTGTTTCAAACTTGCGCATAATTACTCATATTGCGCTTATTTTTTGCGGACGTTTTTGAGATACTTATACGTTATAGATATTTATCTTGGGTTTGTTATATATCAATGCTTTCTAATGGTAAAATAATTTTTAAAATCAGTCTAGAAATTTTTGAGTTAAATCGTAACAAACAAACAAAATATCGAATCTTTCCTCTTCATAACATTAGTTTAGATCGACTGTGATCTACGCAAATGTAAAGAGAAATGATTTGATATTTTCACGCACTTAGGCACTCCATCCATAGTTTATTTAATTTTGGTCTTCCTCTTTAAGCCTAACTTATTATTGGTTGTAGAATGATAAGAAAATGAAGTTAGAGTGATTTAAACTTACGATTGCGAAGTTACTGGAAGGTGCAAGCTAAATAGGCACTCCAAAAATTGGGCCGAAGTCGTAGTAAATGCTATATTGCGTTTTTTTAAATTATCCATTCGTTTTTCAGAAAACAGATAAAGTAAACACGTTTTAATCCACATGATACGATAGATACAAACCACCAGCCGGACGGGGAAACAATCGCAGGAAATCGGTCGCTGATAAAATTAATTATATCAGCTCCCGATTTCCTGCAACAATAATCCCGCCGTTATTATTTAAACATCGGCCGCAACCCAAAAACTGTTGTCCTTTTTTAAGGATGGGAAATCATCAAATTACTGTCGCTCTGGGCGGAGCAGAAGAGAGTGTCACAGTCTTACTGACTAAAACCCATCCGTGTTTCTCCAAATGCCCTTTGCGTTCCAGGGCCGCGGTGACTCTTTCGAACAAATTCTGCAAAAACGGTTGTCTACGTTTGAACTCATAATGTCAACTTAATAGTGCGTGAATATTTTCCTACCCTTTCCTAACTCCGGGCACATTGAGTGGTCCCTCAGCATTCAATGTTTACATTAGCTGAATTCGATCGTCTACGTGCGGTATTATTGTACTACTTGGAGGTAAAGCGAATTCATTCTGATTGATTCGTACGTGAAATTGATACTTATAAGAAGGTCAAGTGGCTAATGTCGCAAGTATACGTACAATATATTTGTGAGAACTTGCGTCAATATTGAGTCAAGGTTGTGATAATATGTAAGTTAACTTTTTTTAGGTTAGTTAGTTTTGGAGGAAAAATAAGCTTTAAAGATTTTCTGGTGCCAGGTACTGAAACGTGCCAAAACAAAGTAGAGGGCTTCTTCAATCTGGGGGTCAAATATGATGGGACTTTTTGCAAGCTGTTAGCCTGAACCGACTTTCTTTTTTTTTACTATTAATAGGCACGCGTTTGACCACTATCTCACTTGGCAAACGATGATGTGGTCGAAGATGGAGTACGCTTGCCTAGAAGTAACCTTTTTCCTTCTCTTTCCTTTTCTTGTAGCTATTAGGAAACATAGACTTTGTTTAAGGGGCATAGGTCCAAATTAGGTAGTAGGACACTTCAACAAACGAATCATGTTAGGAACATGGTGCCCTAAAGTGTTATGTTGCCAAGATACTTCGAATTAATGATAGTCATGATTCCATGTGACAATCGCGACTAACATTAATCGGCGGGGGGAGGAGCTATGCCAGCTCTCATAGATTAAATGTCTAGCCACAAAATTAAGTAAAGAAAACTTTTAGGTAGACGAACTTTTTTCAGGAGGGCTTTGACACGATAACACGGCATCTTGCATTCCTCATTGCTCATTACGCAAGACGTTCCTGTACGTCAAAAGTGATGTGTGGAAATGAAACTAAAACACACCCTCGAAACGATTTTACAAATTAAAACCCTCTATTAACAATCCTGTAATAAAGAAAGTATTATCATAGGCACCTATAGACTTCATCTTACCCCATCAGAGCCCATCGTCGATTAACGAACAACTGATAATGGCCGACTGTGTCGGACAAGGCTTTCATTAATCAAAAACTTACGCCCACAGCCCGTATTGTGCTGTAAGCCTTCGGAAATACTAGTTAACCCGTACGGTGCCGTTATGGTCCGTTTAGACGAAGAAAGCTACTCGCCTTAACGGGGCAGCTGTCAACAGAATATTTTTATAAATGCGCACGTAAATACAAGAATTATTGCTGACGCTACGAATTAAAAGCACAAGGAAGGAAGGCCCCTGGTGAAGGCTACAGGAAGCCGCTGAATGCGAAACGCACAGGAACGGACGACGTAGCTACACTTGGGGTAGGCCCATTCGTTTATCCAGCAGTGGCAGTATTTCGGCTAAAATGAAAACCATGAAAAAAAGAAAAAAAAAAGATTGCTTATTTAAAAGTGGATAAGTACTTGCAAACCTGCATATCCACATTATCGAGGCGTATGTACATAATTGTAATGAGGTTCTTACTCTCATATTTTATTTGTGATGGTTATACCCCATACGCGTTAACTTGACACCTGACTCGACACATTGCGAATGACTTTTTGTGATTTTAATTAAAATTGAACAATTCTATTTCGTTGAAAAGATTATAAACGCGTTAGCATCACTGTTATCGTTGCGTTTATATTATCTTCACCGAAATTGAAATGTTCAATATTAATTAAAATGTCAAAACGTAATTCGACCAGGTGCCAAGTTAACGCGTATGGGTAGTACGTAATATCAATTAATGTTAAAGGATATTTTATTTTGTAAACAATTCTTCTTTTCCAGGCGATGGTTAATTTTAACATGTACTGTTACATGTGGCTCATGCTCTGTTATGTAAACAATTTAAATGAGATGATTTAAATGATTTTTTTTTGTGAGCTGTACTGGTTGCTAAATACTAGAATAGAATAGAATAGGATATATAACTAGGATAGAATTTGAAGAATAACGAGTGAATGCAAGAAGGCGTATTTGTTTATGAGTTCCTGACTCATGAGTGTCATAATAACACACGTTCCAGTACTAACTTTTTCAATGTAAACGAGCCTTTCGAATGAAAATATTGCCTAATACTTATCTGTTCCTGTGTTTATGTAAGGCTTTCCGTAGTCTGAAAGGTTAGTGGGCGGCGGACTTGACGATATTGTTTTGTCATTATGTTGATTGCTGAGTAGAACGTAGCAATAATCATCTACATTATACAGTTTAATAGTCAATGAGTTTCAACTTGTAGGTAAAAGGTGTTAGAAAAACCGGCCAAGTGCGAGTCGGAATCTCACACGAAGTGTCCCGTACCATAAACCGAAAAAAAAATATAATTTGCCTCTATGCGACTCTATTTCTGCTGCATATCAACGACCTACTGCAACTTGTTGCAATCGGATAAGCAGATGACAGCACAGTCTCAGAAAGATACTTGCCCAGTGCAAGAGCCAGCAGGGAGGAAACAGCTACTCTTAGAGAGACCATGGTGGAGCGAATGAACTTGACCTTAAATGTCGTTTCCCAGTGGGGCGACGACAATCTGATCAAATTCAATGCTCTGAAAACACAAGCATGTCTCTTCACTGCTAAAAGGAGTCCGTTTCAGCTATTTCCTACATTTCTTGGTACGCCTGTACCTGTTACCGACCCCCTAGAGCTTGTCGGCGTGGAGTTGACGTCTAATCTCAACTTCGGCTCCAACCATCCAGTCAAAAACACAGACTGCAGCCAAGAAGTTGAGCATCCTAAGTAGGGTAAGGCGATACTTCACATCTGGACAGCGCACAATCCGATCCTGTGTAGTAGAGTAGAGTAGTGCAGCCACTTATGGGATGGGTCAGCAAAATACCAGCTTGCTGCATTGGACTCGGTGGAATGCAGAGCAACAGGCTTATGTGTTGCCTGCCTGCCGTTCTTTTGTACTTTGGTCAGCGTGCGCAGGAACTATACGACCTGATCCCACCATCGCCCTTTTACTACCGGAAAATCAGACGTACTGCAGGGTACCATCGGTACTTGGTCAATATCCCGTCTAGTCGTACCCAGCGCTTCTTCTCCACATTTATTATGTGCACAGCTAAAGTGTGGAACTCTCAGCTAGTATCTGTGTTCCCGTCTACATATAACCCGTCTGACAGGCATCTTTTCGACACGCTCGCTCCATCATAGACCTCGTCTATCGCTTTCTATCAGGCGTGATTGTGGTCAAGAAATAAATAAAAAAATTAGGACAAAATAAAATCACTTTGATCAGTGTTTTTTTGCTTGGATATCTTTGGTTAGACGTACTGAAAACTGTGTAAGAATTTGTCCATTTATTTTAATGGGACCTTGTTTAGAATGATATTTCTGCTGTTGTTTGGGATCAGTGCAACACGTTTTCTTCTTCTATTTTCACTTGAAATGAATAAATGACTACATGACTTATGACTTGTCAACCTCCACACTATTATTAACTCCCTTTTCTTTTATTGAAAGTATTCATTAGCTTATGAATAAGTTTAATATTTATCTCCTTTTTCCAATTCTAATATTTGTACCACTGCTCAGCTAAGGCCATTACTACTTTTACACATATAAAAAAAAAACTTGAGCAGACTTAAATATTCAAACAATAAATTGTTGAAAATAACGTGGTCGGCAATAAAGCTTTTCTAAGTAAACCCGACTCAGCGGAAAGAAAACATCCACTCACCTGAACTCCCATTTGAGTCGACAAATGTTTTGTCACCCCATCATCTAAAGAGTATTTAAACATCCCCACAACGACTCAAGCTAAAATATATTCAATATTTTTCCTCCATCTTGAGTCAACATGGTTTGAAGGATACTTTCTTGAAACATTTAAAGTCGAACATTCCCGGGAATATTAATTTTATATGAAAACGCAAAGGAATATCGGTCAAAGAAGATTATGAATGTAAAAATATATTCTACGCTTTGAAAATCGGAAAGTAAAAAGTTCGATGGTACAATTTCATTATTGATGAGATTTCGTATCCTTTGAAGTTAAGTGAAAAGATTTTGAACTAGAGAATTGTAGATGGATTTTAAGTAACACTTTGACACACAATCCTGCCATATAAAAGTAATGGCTGATAATTTAATTTTTAGTTCTGAAAAAAATATATCACAGACCAATACCACAGACTACAGTACTCGAACCATTTTTTAATATTTTAATAGCTTTTGCCCGCGACTTCGTACGCGCATAATTATCCCGTTTTTTCTCGCTCCCGTTAGAATTTCGGGAAATCCTCTCTTAAAGCTCCCCCCCTACACTCCATAAGGAACCTACATACCAGGTTTTAGCTTTATACGAACAATAGTTTCGGCTGTGCGTTGTCTGACAGTCACTCACTCAGCCACTCAGTAACGGAAGAATTTTATATATGTTGATATTGATAACTAAGTGTTGGTTTGCGGTTTGCGCTTAACACCAATGACCCGACATGGTTATTTTATGCGACACCAGATATAAGATTCTGCCTAAACATGTGTGTTCTGTTGGTTTCTATTAGCCAAACAGAGGTTGACGCGGAAAATACAGCAAGCAATGAACACCACTGGAGCTCTTTATGCCACAGACTGACATAACACAGGCCTATAAAAGTAATTTCAGGCATGCCCTTGGTCCTGTCAGGATTTGGGGGTTTCTTCGAAGAGTTGCCGCAGCCCACAAGCATAGAGGAATTTAATGAACACATATGTGGATTTAGGTATTCCCACGGGAAGTTCCATCCAGTGAATTTTTAGCTTTAGCGTGCAATAAAACGAAACAAAGCAAAGATAAATTTTAATAACGTACAAGTTTTTTTTGCGATTACAACTTATTGAAGCATGTGGTATAACGCATGTCTTTGCCGAATAAACATATTATTATCGTTTGCTTACATTTTATTTCGTGTTACTTCCACTGAGAAAACAGAGATAGACATCAAAAGAATGCGCTAAAATATGATTGCCCACCCTCGCACTGTGGTCGCCATGATTCTTGGTTATTATGAGACAGTCCTTAAATTCAGACTGAACAAGATACTACCAAAGCGCCGAGTCCTGGAGAAGCAATCCAGCTCTCGAACTCTCGAAGATATCTCGAATGCAAAAACGAAATTAATCAGAAAAGCACAACACAGGAGCAAAAAAAAAATATTATCCCCTTCACTCCATATTGGGTTCTACTCATTTTTTTTATTAGAACACAGCTAGGCCAAAAGGCACAAAGGTACTTTTAAAATAGGAATAGGATCAAGCTTTTAAGGCTGTGTTTCGTCTGTTAACGCGTTTTTTAGGCTGCGTTACGTCATTGGTTATACAATATGCTGCTTTTTAACCTACTTCAAAAGAATGGAAGAGGTTTTCAATTAGGTTGTATTGTTTTAAGGGTTCTGAACAAAAAACGGAACGCTTATAGGATCACACAGGTGTTTGTCTGTCTGTCCGTCTGTCACAGCCAGTTTTCTCCGGTTCCACTGAACCGATTCTGTTGAAATTTGGTACACATATGGACTTCTGTGACCCAAACACGGACGCGTTACGTAAATCATTCAATTTTTAGTATGGGTGTCACTTTTGGGGGTCAAACTAGAAAATTAAAAAAACAATTTTTTTGAACAATATCGTGTGACATATCAAATGAAAGGGCTTACTGTGAGAGTTTTAATTACATTTTTTTCATAATTTTAAAATAAATGGTATTGATGTTATTCAAGACTAGACGAATAATGAATATCCCCCCCCCCTTATCTCCGAAACTACTGAGCCTAAAATTTTGAAAACAAATGGAGATAATAGATCTTTACCTAAAGATTACAGGAAAACCTATTAGAATCCTGTAGTGTTAAAATAACATGTTATTTATATTTGTTACCTCATAATTCCGTCATTTATGAACTGATTTGATAATATTTTCTTTTAAGTGAAAGGATATACTTTCTGATTGGTCCCAAAAGTATGTCATCAAAATCGGTTCAGTAGTTTGGTTTTTAAATTAAAATAGCTGCAAAAATATGTAATCCAAGTAACCGAAATTGCGTATTTTGCTTTCCTGCGACTTTCCAGTGGTGTGAAATATGTGCGTCATTTATTTAACAAACATATCTCATATTCACCTCAAAGCCTAGCCACGATACTCTCACCGCTTTGGCGACACGATTATATTCGGAAGAAGAATTCTCTTTGATGCTATCACAAATCTTTTTATAAATGATAGAAGACTCCCTTCATGTCTTGCTACGCATAAAAATTGGTCTCCCAAAGAAAATGTTTTTGGTAGTCGGAATCTATCTGATCTTATGGCTTCAGAAGCCTGCTAAATGGCGCTTTGTGAGAAAATGGGACATCATGTTGTCATAATTGGTACGCGCCATCTCGGATTCTTGTTTTGACAGTTGGGTAATAATAATAATAATAATAATCATTTTATTATCAGACAACTGAGGCCCATAGATAAAATATTATTTTTATTATTATATTATTTTGAGTGTTTATAGTGTTGTTGGCTTTAAAATAAACCGGAAAATTGTAATTGTAAACAATAGATTATATATAAGTGATAAAACCGCACTAATGTTTTCCTCAATTTGTTTGTGTAAGTAGAAACGAAGGTACTTGTAAAATATTCACGTTAAGGTAGTTAAGTATAAACCCCTTGATTCCTACGAGATTGTATAAAAATGATGTTGACATAATGTTCGAATTTATTGAAGTTTGAATAAATTAACTATTTAATGATCGCTTTTTTGTATTTTTTTCTTTTTAATTATGAACAGTCCTAATTTCGTATAGAATCGATGTTTATTTTTTGTATATAGGGAGTTTCTCCACGTTTTCGTCCCATTTAAAGATAGGCTAATCCATTTAAAAATAAAGCTCTCACCAAATCTACCGAACACTGGCTGGAAACATTAAAATAAGCCCTATTAAAAAACTAACAATTCCATTTTTAAATCAAAGCACAAAACAGACGCTACCGATTATTTCTGCAACGTTACTTTAAAAAGAATGATAACTGCACATTTCTAGTCTACCATTCACTGGTATTGACTGGCACAATACAAATAAATATTCGTACGGGTGTCTCTATTATATTTGCTCTGAATTCTGAACGTACTTTCATTCGGTCGTTCACATTCAGTCGTTCTCTCGACGTGAAAAGGTGAACTACTTATGTCAGTAACATTTTTGCCTTTAGATGTTTGAGCTGAATTCTTTCTTAGAAATGGTTGAATTTTGTCGTGTTCTGGAGTGTAACATGACAATGCGTTATTGAACTCGCAGTCTTTTTGTGAATTTGTGATCCTTTTTATATGGATGGAAAATCATCAAATGACTCCTCCCACTCTAGGCGGAGCAGAAGGGAGTGTCAGGCTCTTACTGAATAAAACCCATCCGTGTTCCTCTTAATGCCCTTTGCGTTCCAGGGCCGCGGTGTCTCTTTCGAAAAATATCCGCAACTCTGGTCGGTACTGGCCCTAGCTGGCCCCGTCTACTATGCTGACATCTCCTTGAGGCGCGCGTGGAACACAACGCGCCGTCGACCCGGACCTGTAGTGCTATTCTCTAACAACATTTTCGTATCTCGACAGTAGAATTCGAGGTGAGTTTCAAATGAAGATCTTTATGTTGTGTGCAATAAAGCTCACTTTGTGAGTTTTATCACTCAGGTGAAGCTCGATATCGAAATAGTTTCTTACAGAATAGACTAGCTGGTTTTAATCGGACAGCAAGCCTAACAACACTCGCCGTCCGCAGGCCCGCGCCTGCTGTCAAGAATTCGTAGACACGCTTTCAAATATAAATCTGACATTTGCACTAGATGTTAAAGCCCTCACTTTTCTTAATTAAGAAAAATAAATACACACGGCAAACGCTGTCCTGAGCATAATTTGCCAGACCTTTTTCTAACTACATTTATATTGTCTTTGACTTCCAGTCAAACCGGATTCAGCTGAATACTAGTACTTTATGTGTAGTGACTGCCTATTTTAACTCCACATCCCAGTGTGATAGGTACTTCTTTGTCAAGGTTGGTACTGGTGTCAGATTTTCTGGCGTCTGGTAATCCGTAACGACTGCCAAAGATCTAAAAATGACAGCCATTGTCCTGTCAAAAATTCTGAAATCATACAAAATTCAGGTCCACTTTTCCAGGACTTTCTAATTTTCCGCTTGAGTTTCCTTAATTGTTTCTTAAAAACTCTTATTTGGAATATAAAAATAAAATATAAGGAAAGTTAAGATAGCTGTAAGGCAACTACGTAACTGTGACAAGAATACAGCAAACCATTACATCGAATGTTTTGTACAATAAATTGAATACGTCACACTTCGAGGCATCAGAGCGTAATGGGTGCCACACTATGTGCCACAAATAAAGCCATTTTGTATAATGAGTTAACAAAGGCTTGGAAAAAATTACAATAGTTTTCTTTATAACTAACTTCTGCCAGCGGCTTTGACCGCGTGGTCCCTAGGGAACATTTTCCCGGGATAAAATGTAGCTTTTGCTTTGGCTCTAGACTATCTGTGTCCAAATTTCATTTAAATCGGTTCAGTAGTTTTGCCGTGAAAGCGCGACAGACAGACAGAGTTACTTTCGGAATTATATTAGCAAGGATTAATGAGAGTTTTTCCGAGAAAATGTCACCATGCTTACTTTTTAGGGTTATGAACAAAAAACGGAAACCTTATAGGATCCCTCGGGTGTCTATCTGTCTGTCCGTCTGTCACAGTCAGTTTTCTCCGGTTCTACTGGACCGATTCGGTTGAAATTTGGTATACATATGGACTTCTATGACCCAAATCCGTATTTGGGTCACAGAAGATAATAATAATGCGTCCGTATGCATTACTTAAATCATTAAATTTTTAGTAAGGGGGTCACATTTGGGGTTCAAACTAGAAAATTAAAAAAAAGGTTTTTTGAACAATATCGTGTGACATATCAAATGAAAGGGCTTACTGCGAGGGTTTCAATTATATTTTTTCATAATTTTAAAATAAACAGTTTTGGAGTTATTCAAGAAATTAGGCGAAAAATGACCATTCCCCCCTTATCTCCGAAACTACAGAGCTTAAAATTTTGAAAAAAATGGAGATAGTTGACCTTTACCTATACACTACAAGAAAACCTATAAGAAGTTTATAACGTTACAACAACATGTTAAAAAATTCAATTCGTTCGGAACCCTTTGCACACAAGTTCGACTCGCACTTGGCCAGTTTTTTTCTACCGCCAAGCGCATACCACCAGGGTTGGGTAGTTAGTTCGAAAAATTTCCTGTCGACCTGGAACACAAAGGGCATCTGAAGGAACCCGGATGAATTTTAGTCAGTAAGAGTCGGACACTCCCTTAGAAGGATTCATTAGATGATTTCTCTTCCTAAAAAATTTGTTTCTCCGAAGTCAAATAAAATCCCTTTTGATTTTGCATCAGTGTCGTCACTTTTGCAGCGACTTTTCTTGACATTACTTTTTTTATAAATTACCTGAAATTCCAGAAGGCAAACGAGGCACAACCATCGCTTACTTTAAAATAATTTATTTTAAAAGAATTAAAAAACTGTGTTGTGAGATAATCTAATTAAATTTTAATGTATCATTTTATGGTCTAGACGTAGCCACAAATTAAATAAAAAATGGCCAAGAAAGTTTGATTATTTTTCTTGGGAGTGCTATAAATTAATATTTCAATTTGTTTACATAAATTAGTAAAGACCTTGTCTCTGCAACGGATGCTTCATAAAATTTACTTTAAGCATCATTTGATGCTTTATTATATCGAAGATATAATAATTTAATAATTAACAAAAACGTTTATGGTATAACTGTATCTTCTATTTTGGAGTGCTTAATTCAATTTATTATGTTTCATACAGTAATACACCAAAAATAATGCCGTAAAACAGAAAGTTACTGATAATTTTTCGTCCGAAATTATATTTTTTATCTATGAAAATATAATCCAAACTAGCTGTTGCCCGCGACTTCGTTCGCGTGGTATTTTTTAATGTGTAAGTAATGTATAAGAACGGACCGCCAGATCAAAAGGTGATCAATGTGGTGATGACTATAAAAGGTGTTCTTTTGGGCGCTGTAATTTGGGCAGCAGAATTCCTAAACAAAATTAAACGGCGTTAAGGCGACCCACTCGTTCTTTGGCGCCGGCACTGCAAAACGTGCATGATAAGTTCATTTTCTGTAGGCACTAGATGGAAAAATTCTTCTGTGTCCAATTCCAGATGACCTTTTAAAATATGCAGCAGCTTATTTGCAACATTGTACACTCGTCCCATACTATCAGCATGCAATGCTGCAAAAGGACTCCCGCCGGCCGCTGTTTTTGATAATATTACATGTTGGGGTATCTTTGCTTGCAGGATTAAGCGGCAACTTAAAAACGGAATGTGCAATCGGACCACCGCTAAGCAAAGTTGCAGCAATGCCCGAGGAAGCCACAGCTTTTTCCACTATTTACTCGGCGCAGTATCGTTTCGTAGACTTGACGCTGCTCGAGAATAATCTTGGTGCACTTCTAAAACCGCGGTATAAAAGTTTAACTCTGAGGCTCGAAAGGGTTAAGAAAAAGTCATAAAATATCACAAGGAGGGACCCGGGGGTGTAGACAGATATCACGTGGATTAATTTTTTCGTTAAACGCGAATTTTTCATAATTTTAATTAGATAATCCAGGGATTATCTAATTAAAATTCTGAATAATTCGCGTTTCTGTTTTTTAAGAAACTCTCTACAAAAAAAAAAAAAACTTTATTACAAAAAAACATAACCGACTTCCAAACAACTAACGTTAATTTCGGAAGTCGGTGTTTTTGGTTTTGTTTCTTTCTGTTCAACACCCACTTCTGAATTGAGTCTGAAGTGGTGATACTTGGATGACGTAGAAATTGAAATAAGCAAAAATTCTCATAAAATAAAAACTACTGAGCCAAGCTAAATTAATTTTTTACGGGACCAAATGGATTTAGTGTGAGATGGAGTAAGTATGCTGCATCGAACTAAAACAGAATCACATTAATCGGTGTACATACATAAAAAAATACCAACCGAATTGAGAACCTCCTGCTTTTTTGGAAGTCGGTTAAAAATACACGTGATTATGGGTAGGAGGGGGGGGGCTAGTATAAACCTCACCAAATATCACCAGGGGGGTAGGGGGGGCTTAAAATTGCAAAAAAAAACATCATGTGATTAATGGACGACCCCTTACAACATTGCTTGATAACTCCCCGCTTCGCTGCCATTTTCCAGATGTGGATAAAAATCCTCAATCAATAAAAAAGCATTGTTAATGATCAATCAGGTCATTGTAAGCGCCATCGAGCCCTATGCACAATATCTTCTGATAAAGCGTCCTTGTTTTTATCCTAAAGCTGGAGGGGGTTGGAAAGTCCGCAAGTGTTCACTAAAATTGCGAACATGCAACCTTACTTTGGCTGCTGAGCGACATAGGACGCCTTCGGCAAAGTTACTCGTTCTTGACCATGTACGGTTTTAAGCACCTTGAAACTGGTCGGGCCCAGTCAGTCAGTTCTGAAGCGCACTTCAGTTATTTCTGTCTAGCAAGGGTTGTACGTGAATGTATTATATATATATTATATTTCGTAATGATTTTATTTGCAAGTCGGTTGTCTTGTCTTGCCTTGTCTTGTCGTGTCGTGTCGTGTAGTATCGTGTCGTGTCATGTCGTGTCGTGTCGTGTCATGTCGTGTCGTGTCGTATCGTGTCGTGCCGTTTTGTGTCGTGTCAGATTTACCCCACGGGAACCGTACTTTTTCCCGAGGAGTAAAATTAACCTTACTCGTTCTTGACCATCTACGGTTTAAGCACCTGGAAACTGGTCGGGCCCAGTCAGTCACTTCTGAAGTACACTTCAGCTATTTCTGTCCAGCAAGGGTTTCACTTGAATGTATTGAACAGCAATCTAGTTGCAAACGTACGCAAATGCATCGTATGTACTCGTGAAAGTACCTTGGGTTACTTACAAAATAATAATGAGGCCCATTGCCCCATTGGTCATCAAGTCAGTATCTGATGATGGAATCCTGGAGAAATAGAGGGAACTCCTCAAATTTTAAAGGCATACCAAAAACACTGATATTTTATACTTCGTAATGTAAGAAGGGTAATTGGTTTATCAGCCTATATTATGTACCTAAGTATGTTTATTCCTTCGTGGCACTGTAGAGAAGAAAAGCGTCGGCATGAGCCGATTTTGATGAATATTGTGTCAATCGATTTGTATTAATGTTGCAAGTGTCACCAAAGATATAACAGTAATTAAAATTCCGTATGGCGACCACCAGCCGTGAAAATGCCAAGAACTGCCGTGTTACCCTGTAAATGGGTTGTGGAAGTATGGTAGGTAGCCGCTCTTTGTAAAATACTGGTATTCATATTTCAAAACCACTACTTTAAAGTATGTTACGAAAATACAAATACATGCCTGATCAACCAAGGAATTAAATCCTGAATCACTAAAACCCACAAACACGATCACCAACTTAGGTAAAGGAATTAACAGGAAAAGTTAAAAAGCGTTAAATCGCAACATTATGGGTAGGGATAATATCATAATGGCGCTAAGTTTTTATCTTCTTCCGCGAAAAAACGATCGGGCCCGAAATGTTTCTTCCGGAACACATAAACATGAGAAAGATGACGTTTTATCGACAGGGGACTAACAATGTTTTTTTTTTATTTAACACTATTTTTTCCGCGGCTTTACTCCCTTTACGTATCCCACAGGAATTGTGCAGTTTTACGGTATTAAAAAGTAGCCTACAATATTGCCGCCAGTGCCTTTCTATCAGTGAAAGAATTTTAGTAATCAGATAAGTACTAGTCTTTTTAATATTTTATTTTATTTAAAAACTGAGTTTAAAAATAAAATGCATCTAAACACCAATGTAAATACAACAATAATGCTTACGAAATCAATTGAAACATTGGTTTATCCAGTAATTTATTTGTTTCACGTTATAAACAAATACATTACTGCTTAAACTAATGGTTCAATTGATTAAGTAATCATTAGTGTAAAAAGAAAAATCCGCATCCAAATTGGTTCACCCGTTTAAGAGCTACGGTGCCACCAGACACCCCTCTTTTTGCGTCGGGGTTTAAAAAGAAGAAAGAAAAAGCGTTTGAAAAGTCACATCTAGATTAATTACCTTTATTTAAGTAAACCTTTCTAGTATAGAGAGTATCTTTTGCAAACATTATAAACTAACAGACATTCTGCAAAATGTTGGTTTACACAAGCAGAAAATTTGGAACAAAAAACATACGTCGAATGCTTTCCCCATTTCTTGCGAGGTACATGAATCATATATTTTTTTTTGGTTTCAATTCTAAGTAGGGTAATAAATATTGTAACATTTGGCGTTTAAACTAGTACAATGCTACAGAGTTTGACGTATTGCCTAGTAACTAGACTCAAGTTCATGTAAAAAAAAAGAAAAAAAAAATATCCGGTCATGTGTTTCTTTTTAAAATTGAACTGGTAATTGCAACACAAAATCAATCTGCGAGTGCCGTCTGTGTTCTTACGTAGACCTCAAAGTAAGACCTCATAAGTCGACGTAAATACGTAATATATATAAAGCTTATGTTTTGGTTTGTATTATAAACAATGTCTCCTTAAATCATAACTCTTCCTTTTGGCTTTGCTGGGTCCGGCTTTTGTCGAGTAAAAATAGCTTGAGCTCGTTTTCAAAGAAATAATTATATTTATGAACATACCATATAAAAAGTAGTTTACTAGTCATTTCGCCAGTTGTCGGATTACACAAAATGCCTGCAACATATAGCTAAACCACTGTGGAGCAAACCTCGTATTATTGTTGCTTCAATTTGTAAATCTGGCGTATGATAATGAGATCGTTGTCGAATATACGTTCCTGACGATATTTCTACTGCCCCGCTAAAAAGATCGTAAGTGTAAAATCAAAACTTTGCAAACAGATGAATTGAATTTGGTTCCAGTTCAAAACATATGCACATAATATTTTTTTTAATCATTTAAAACAATGAGGCGGCCGTATTGACCAAATACGAGTATAAGCCATGTAAATGATAACTGTTTTTGTAGACGTGTCCTTGAGTCGAGATTGCAAATCGGTGTAAGTAGCATAGAATGCTAGGTAGAGAGACAATTTTTGCTGATAGTTGAGTTAAATGGGGCGTGATTGAAGGGGACGATAGGCCTCTTAAATCACACTGTCTATCAGTGCACCACGTCCAGCGGTTGCTCAAAACTTATGATCATGAACTTACAGAATAGATGCAGACCACATCATCAATATATAACATTCTTCTGTTACTTACTGATTGAGTAACTGAGTGAGTGAGTGATTGACAGACAACGCACAGCCAAAACTACTGGTCGTAAAAACTGAAATTTGGCATTTGTAGGTTATTTTGGGAGTACTAAGAGAGGATTTCCCGAATGGGAAAAAACGGGATATACGCGTACAAAAAAAGTTAGTAAAAGCTAGTAAGAAATAAAATCTTAGTTTTGAAAATTCGACGCTTTACTTGGGCACCGTCACTGGTTGGTTTTTAGCAGCATAGCATGGTTTATCCGAAATAGATCCGAAACATTTAGATGAAACTGTATTTTGGTTTTTAGCACCAAAAACGAAATGAGGTTTTTATTATGAATTAGATTAGATCATTTAGGTTTGTATAACACACCATTTAGATGGAACCATATTTGGCCTTTTAGCACCAATAACAAAATGAGGCTGAATTTTATTCTGAATGAGAAAGTTCAGGTTTGTTTAGCCAAGAAAATTTCTGGGACATCAGGTTTGTTCTATTTCGTAGAATCGAATATCTTTGAAAAACTAAACAGGCTGATGTTTTCCTATTAATAGAAGTTTTGTGTCTCATTTTGTTCGGTGTAGATAAATATTTTTGCTGATGTGTTATTTGGTTTATTTTTAGTACTATAGACACCTTTTTCTTCTTGCGTAATTTATGGGGTTTCGTTTATCTCAGTTTATCTAGCATTTTACTCTTTAAGTGGTATTTAAATGACAAACTTAGTTCCACTATGTAATACGACTTGTAGTGGCAACAATGCCACCACAAGAAAAACCAACGGAGCACGAAATTTATATCACAACAAAAAGAACCGCAACGCCATCTATCCAACTAGTAGCGAACTACTACGTCGAAATCCTGCATCGTGCAAGCAGAGTCATACGTACATCAATCCAAATATGAACTATGGAACAGTTGCCCACAACGGACACAACAACCGTCCGGTCGGAGGTCCTTCCCTTTTCAATGAAGGTTTGCGGGGTTTTACTCTCTGTACCACATACCTCCAAAAACTAACTAAAAAATTTGTTTGTGCTGTGAGACAGCCGGCTTCAAATACAGAACCCTGACCTCTTTCTTGTTTGTCTGCCTGTCTAGTCGTCTGTAAAGACTATTTAGAAATGGCTACACGCAATATCACGCCCGTGTACCCCGAAGGATCTAGATTTCGCCTACGTATAGACCCTTCGGGCAATTTACAGACGCACTGTTCCTAATAAAGATACACACTGTATCAATAGTAGATACATTGTACACCATACATTTCACTAGCTATTTTATTCAGAACTAGCTTCTGCCAGCGGCTTCACCCGCGTGATCCCCTGGGAACATATTCCCGGGATGAAAAGTAGCCTATTACCTTTCTCAGGCTCTACACTATCAGTGTACCAAATTTCATTGAAATCGGTTCAGTAATTTTGGCGTGAAAGTGCGACAGGCAGACAGACAGAGTTACTTTCGCATTTATAATATTAGTAAGGAGTAAGGATAGTAAGGATGGCTTAAGGTGCTAAATTTTTGTATGTATTTTTAATTTACAATAAAATACTATTATCTACTTATGTATCCTTACAGGTAAATAATATCTAAATGCATGCATATAACCCAATGACAACACTGAATACCACACATAGTAAACGCTGTCCCCCGACTTCTAAATAAAACATTTGAAGTTGAGTATTCAACATTCATCTAACTCAACAACACTATCATTGTATCTGTCATTCTAGACTTTGGATTTACCTCCCCTACGGGTTGGGTACATCTGAATGTTCGTCAAATTGAACCAGCTTGACGAGTACTGGTTCCCTCGAGGTGACTGACCCCCTAAGGTTTGACATGTATTTTTCTCTGAATACTTTATTCAGAAACCGGATCTGTGAAAAAGGCAAGATAATATCCTAATTAAAATTATTATAGTAATGAAAAATTCAAATTGAAATCATACCAAAACGTTTTATAACAACCTTAATATTTCTAAAGGGTAATTATCTCTCGAACCGATCTCAGCATTAGCTTAAGACTCCCCGGAGTCTAATTTTAATTAACGTTAGAGGTAATGGGTCTACGATTGCTAATAAAATTAAACCACTTTTGTTAGTGCCTAGTTTATACAATACTAGAGTATTCTGCCATAATGGCCAAATCAGTCTCAGACCTTTGTTTCATTGAGACTTGTTTTTATTTACATAAATAGTAAATTTTTCGTTATTATTGGGCGTAAATCTAATTAATAAGGATGATTCCTGAGTAAAAAAACTGGCCAAGTGCGAGTCGAACTCGCGTGCTAAGGGTTCCGAACCAATTTCATTTCTTTAACGTGTTATTTTAACTTTACAGACTTCTTATAGGTTTTCCTGTAATGTTTAGATATAGAAATATTATCTGCAAAATCTTAGGCTCAGTAGTTTCAGAGATAAGGGGGGGATGATCATTTTTGGTCTAATTTCTTGAATAACTTCAAAACTATTTATTTTAAAATTATAAAAAAAAATATTATAACAACCCCTTAAAAGTAAGCCCTTTTATTTATATGTCACACGATACAGTTTTGAATTTGTTTTTACGTTAAAAACAAAAAAAAAATACGTGTCCAATATTTTTTGGAAATCTGTCTGACGAACTAATTCCACTTTTTTAGTCATCACCACGTCCACCTTGTGGGAGGCCTTCCAACGCTGCGTTCTCACAGTATGCGATCGCCAGTCCAGAACTTGTATAATAATAATTACTTATCTTGAAGTTCAAAATTGGCGGGCATAATTACTGAAAGATGTAGATTCCAACCTTATTACCGGTATTTAATGCAAAATCCTGCTAGCATGGGAGTGTGCCAAGAAACAAACATAACAATATTCTCTAAATTACCATGATGTTTTGCTATGCCAAAGTATTATTGTTATTGTATTACTAAGATAAGAAAATAGTTGTCTAGACTAAAATTAAAGCAGAGATAGTTTCTAGATACAAATATTAAGAAAACTAATGTAAGTATCTGGATTTACTAGATACTGTAAAGGTGAAAATAACCTGTGGTACGAAATGCCAATGTCATCATTATTTTGTCCTGGAAAAGGGTGCCTAGTGCTATTCGTTTTATACAGCCAAGTCTTTATCTCACACCGAAACATTCAGCATCTTTGAGCCAATCCATAATCTACAGAAGTAAATCAAGCCACGAAAAACCTAATCTACTTGGCGTGGGGCTCCTCCTCTCTAATACAGCTAAGAGAAGCCTTGTGGATTGGAAACCGATCTCAGACCGGATCGTATATGCCCGTTTCAACTCTAGAGCCCGGAAGATATCCATCGTATAGTGCTACGCCCCAACCAATGCATCACCAGAGGATGCCAAAGACGACTTCTACAACGCTCTCACCGCTACGCGACCTGAATGCAAAGGTTGGGAGTATTAACACTAACCGCAAACGGCATATGGGTACACAGGGTCTTGGAGTGTGTAACGACAATGTCGAACGATTTATTGAATTTTGTCAGAACCAAGACCTGACCATAGGAGGAACACTTTTTATTCACGGCGGCCACCACAAATACACCTGGAACTCACTCGATGGTGTCATCAAGAATCAAATTGATCGTCTTGCCGTTAGCTCCAAATGGCGTTCTTCATTACTCGATGTCCGCAACCACAGGGGAGCCGATATTGATAGCGACCACCACCTGGTGGTTGCTGAAGTTCGGCTTAAGGTAGCAGTAGCTCGCGCAACGGGAGGACCCGGCAAGGTGGGAAGAAGGTTTGACGTGAGCAAACTTCATGAATTGGAGACCCGTAAGGCGTTTCAGCTTGAGCTGCGCAATCGGTTCTCTGTACTAGAAGTTGCTACGGACTCAATAGACGCGGAGTGGAACCGCATTAAAATGGCCTACACAGAAACGAGCTCCATCGTTCTTGGGCATGGATCGCCATCACATTCTCGTGAGGACTGGATGTCGCAACAGCCTTATCGAGGACAGAAGAAATCTGTACCTGAAACTGCTGTAGACCAGTAATGTTGCCGAACGAGCCGACCTCAAAATCCAATACCGGCAGAAACGCAAGGCAATTTATCGTAGTACACGTGCAGATAGAAGGCGGTGGGCTGATAATATTGCTGATAGTGCTCAACATGCTGCAAACACCGGCAACTTAAAAGAGCTGTACAAACCCACTAAGACCTTGGCAGGAAACAGCAGGCACAAAAAGAACCTGCTTAAATCGAAAGAGGGGCAGCTCATTGTGACGGCAGAAGGGCAGCTACTTCGACGACGCCAACACTTTGAGGAAGTCTTCCGACTGTCAGCGGCATCTTCACCTGACGCTCTACAGATTCCGATTCTGCGCATCGCTTTGCGCAGCTGAGACCTGTCTGGCTATCACGGAAACTGACTCGAAGAATCAAAAGCAATATCTTCGGATCCAATGTCAAATCCGTGCTGGTACAGCAGCACGGATTTGACTGCAAAACGTGGAAGGTAACCAAGGACATCTCACGCCAAATCCAGGTCTTCGTCAACCGATGCCTTCGCCGTATCCTCGAGAATACTGGTCCGAGACGATCTTTAACGTAGAGCTATTGGAGAAATGCCACGAGAACCCGATCGACCGCCAGATCAAGCGTCGTAAGTGGAGGTGGATTAGTCACACGTTCCGGGGGGATCCCGATCATATTCCCAAACAGGCTATGGATTGGAATCCTCAAGGGAAAAGGAAGCGTGGCCGTCCCCGACAAACCTGGTGACGCACCGTGTTGGCAGAAGCGACGAGCATCGGACTGACGTGGAGTGAAGTGAAGCGTGAAGCTCAAGACCGAGACGCTCGCGATGGAGAACTACTGTGGACGCCCTCTGCCCCAGCTAGGGGTCATAGGACTTTAAGTCAAGTAAGATAAGAAAATAGCTGTCTAGACATAAATTAAAGCAGAGATAGTTTCTAGATACAAATATTAAGAAAACTAATGTAAGTATCTGGATTTACTAGATACCGTAAAGGTAAAAATAACCTGTGATACGAAATGCCAATGTCATCATTATTTCGTCCTGGGAAAGGGATAGTGCTATTTGTTTTATATAGCCCCGTCTTTCTCTCTCACCGAATCATTATAATTTTTGTCGTATGTCGTAGTGAATGTAGTGATCTTTTAGTCAATCCATAATCTACAGAAGTAAATCAAGCCACGAAAAACCTAACCTAATTACTATAAAAAATTCTTCCAAACAAAACGGAAAAATTATTCCCAGTAACTATGAAACACAATCTTTATCACTAAACCTTACATTTAAAGGTTTTATAAAAAAATTTGCAATCCATGGCAGTGAGCCAAATCTCGCGGCGCGATAACGACATATTTTATAGGGTTATTATAATTGCTCCACTCCTCTGTCGCTTGCACGAAGAGGAATTTCTTTAGGTGCCTGAATTTCGTATGTTACTGTTACATTGCATGAGTTATGAAAGTTCTGATTTATACTGCATAATGTGGAATTTCACACCATGGTAAAGTTTAAGTACTTTTTACTACTTCACTGTATTTAAATAATTCAACTGAGGATGTTTGATTTACCCTTAATTTATGAATTAAGAATTTGTAATTGAATATTTAGGTGGGTACTGACCGGTGTTACAGACCGTAATGTACCTTCGCAGCGAGCATGGTACGATACGCCGTGTCCTAAAATCCGAGTGACATGTGCTTGTTTGTGCTCGTTTCCACGAACTGACTGCACGAATGCTCGCTTTGATAATTACGCCCCGTAACGCCGGGCAGTATCCAGCTTTTGTCAAACTTCACTTTTGCCTGAATAAGTCTGTGCATTAAAGTAGGGTTTGACACGTTCTTAACTCTAAATTCTCAATTCAAAAACACACTCTTATTTTTACATCGTTAATATTAATATTGTTTATTTAAACGCCTGGTTTAACCATTAATTCATGGTTTCATTTGACAGTAATCACATTTTTCACGTCCATGATTTTCATAGGATTTACTTAATCATGTATCACTAGGTACGTAATATCTAATGCATACTACAGATTTACCGACCACCCTTGAAGCCGACTATTCGGTTTCATTTATAGTCGGTAACTAGTGGCTGTAAGTCGCCAATTGGGCGCTGCGCCGTGCGATCTTCATAGTAGGACCATTTTTAGGGTTCCGTCCCCAAAAGGTAACCAACGGTACTCCATTATAAGCCTCCGCTGTCCTTCCATTCGTCCGTCAGTCCGTCTGTCTGTCAGCGGGCTGTATCTTACGACCGTTATAGGTAGACAGTTGAAATTTTCACAGATTGTGTATTTCTATTGCCGCTATAACAACAAATAAATAAAATTAAGGGTTATGGTACCGAACCCTTCGTGTACAAGTTAGACTCGCACTTGACCCGGTTTTTACTTCACACCTGTATGTTTTTTAACTTTTTCTTAGAAAGCGTACTGTAAACCAGATAACACAGTATTTTTATTAATACTTGTAAATGCCGATAGTAATTTCAGCTCCAAATAATCTTCAAACAAAGTAAGTGGCAGTGAAGATCTTCAAAACTTTTTAAATACATTTCGTTACCATTTTACATTGTATTTCAACAGATAGTTAAGGGGCTATGCAAATAATAAGGCCGTTTTGAGAATTGTTTTTTCTCGTAAAGTACCAATAATAGGGATTAGATATTTCGGTTCATGTTTCTTGACTTTATGATCTACCTAAATTCTAAAGGAATACACGATACGAAGAAATTTTCTCGATAGAAAAAAATTGCAAAGTTCGGTCTGTCTTTTTGCCATTTTCATTTTCATGGCGTAATGCATTGTATTGATTCTATGAAAACTACTTTTAAACATAGAAAATAATCTTATCTAGCTAAATTCTTAATATATTTTGATTTCGTTATACTTTTATGTTATAAAATCCGAAAATTAATTTTGGCACTTACGTTATTTATTCCGTGCCGCCCTCATTCTATCGCCATCTCATCTTTTGCCTTTTAAAAGTATTTGCATCACTGTCGATTCAGATCAATTTAGATGGTCCGTGGGCCTTGTCAACGTAGCACCTATGTCACTTTTTTGCAGATCCGAGCTGTCAGATTTTCGTAATTTAAATATTTTTGTACAATATTTTACATAGTTCAGCAACTTAAAGTTATAATTTATTGAAATTCGTGCTATGAAATTATTTTCACTGTAATTTTGTGACCTTGAACAATATATAATCGTAGTTATTTTCTTTTCGTGCCAACATTGAAATGATGTATAAAATGGTATGAAATAAAAGACTGAAATTAGATAAAGCACAACGTTTGGGAACATACCTGAACGCAACAAAGGATTCATATCACAGGAAATTAATAGTGGCTAATAACACCGGCAAATCATTATAAAATCATCACTTTCACTTCTGTGTATAGAACATCCACAAACATTGTTTTTCAGTCACGTAAGCATTTACAGCTATAGCATTTTTTTTTCTGGACTGGAGTGTCTATTTTTATAGCTCTTATCTCAAAATTTATCTTAAGAAACAGGCTAAAATAAATTAATTTATTTCGTGCTATGAAAGACGTCAAACATCAATATGTCATGTAATTAAACTTGCCAGTTTACGAAAAAAATTGAGTTTAGAAGCCCGCGACTTCATCTGCGTGAATTTCAGAACTAGGTCAAGAGGGAAGTGAGAATAATTAAAAAAATGTATAACGATAATAAAGAAAAAAATCATAAAGATAGGAATGAGGTCAGAGGCCTCCACACCTACTTTAAAAGAAATGAAGAGTAAATAAATAGTAGTCAGTCCCGAAAATTTTACTCCTTCATGATTCTGACCTCCTTGCAGTCTCTACTGCTCATAATTCTAGCCCCAAACATACTTATTCGTGATTCTATTAGACATTGACGCCTTTATTTAGATGATTTGATGTTTATTATTTGATTTATAATGTTGTTGCGGTACAGAATTAAAATATTAGTTCTAAAACCAATCAATAGGTATTCGTCCGGTCAAATTAGACCAAAAAATAGGAGTGAAGTTACAATAATCGCACCCAGCTCAAAATTGGTAGGATTGTTCAAAACACTATGATAAATGAAATCTAAAAAGGCCTCATCGATCCGATACCTGGAAAACAATTACTTGGGGTCAAAAGTCACAAAAACGTGTTTTTCGCGATTTTCAGCAAAACGGTATCTATCTATCTATCTATTAGGATTTGGTTTCCGCACTTAGTCCTGATGTTGGACCATTGTGCGTGAGCCAATACTCCAACCAGCCAACCTCCCTCCAGAAACAGTAGTGCTATTCTGCAACAAAATTTTCGTATCTCGACAGTGAAATTCGAGGTGAGTTTCAAATTAAGACCTTTATGTTGTGTGCAATAAAGCTCACTTGTGAGTTTTGTCACTCAGGTGAAGCTCGATATCGAAATAGTTACTTACAGAATAGACTAGCTGATTAGTTTTCCCGGTGTGTAAAAACAGGTGTAAGCGATTTCTGTGACCCTATTATTTGACTCCGTATTTCGGTAACGCCTATGCACTCAAGGAGTACGTGCGATACCGTTTCCTCCTCCTCCATGCATGCTCTGCATAAAGGACTGTCCGTAATAGCTATCGTGTGTAAGTGTTTGTTCAAGGATGGCATAGCCTCCCTGGACTGCCTGCTGCGGGGTGCTAAGGCCTACCAGCGTTCTGCTTGTTTGTGGGTGTGTTCTTGTAGCCATGTGCGCAGCTGGCCGAAGGGGAATGGTACTATGGGTTCGGCTCCAACAGCCACAATATCAGATCCCCTCCTGGCCAGCTCATCGGCCGCGTCATTTCCTTGTGATCCGCTGTGTCTTTTTATCTACAGCAGCGTCACAGTGTTGCGGTTGGTCACCGTGATGCGTTCTAGCATTGTGGCATTCTTGTATGAGTTTCGAGGTGGTGTGATGCTTCCTTAGGAATTGAGGGACTGAGGCGCTGTCGGAGAGTATGCGAATGTGGGTGTTCGTGACTCCCCTGGCTTCTATGGCATAGACCGCCAGGATAAAGCCCACGCAATCCGCCTGATAGATGGTGTTGAGTTTACCTAGCGGTCTGGATATTTTGATGTTAAAGTCATTGGAGGAAACTCCAACTACGGTTCCGGTGCTTGTCTTTGATCCGTCAGTGTAGATTCTCAGCTCTTTGAGACCTGAGTGATCGCTCAAGGTGGTGTGGAAACGTGTGCATATTATGACGATTACAACTCTTCCAACTTTTTGAATCGATATATCTCAGAAACGGTGGCTCTTAGGAAAAAAGTGTCTAGCCATTTTTATAGATAATTATTTATCTGATCTACAATTTTTGTCTGAACTAATTTTATGATAAAACTTACCGTTTTGCTGAAAATCGCGAGAAGCCTATCGTGTGTAAGGCCTCATCGATCGATCGTGATGATGCGTGCTAACGCGCTTTAAACGAAGTTCAGGCGCCGATGGTTAATTTTTGCATACAAAAATTTTGTGGAAACCTATTTGTATCGATACAAACGCGCTGATACGGCGATAGACGGTATAAAAGCGCTGCAGTCGCGCGTATGTATTTCTGTATAGAAATCTCTGTGTTTTCACCAGACTCCTCAACAGTAGTAAAATGGAGTCTGACGAGACAGCACTGCTTACGCTGGCTTTATTACTGAAAGTATAAAAAATAAGCGACGTTATTGGTTTGACCCATTCACGAGCGAAAGAAGATTGAGTGATGGTCATTTTAATACAACTTTTAAAACATTGCCCAATCATAAAAGATGGGGGAAAAATTCGAACTGCTGTCGGATGTCGTGTGACTGACAAGTAAACCATGCAGTGCCTCCCCCCACACCTTTCTCCGACAGTTAAGAGGCGACTCTAGTGGGTAACTCCCACAAACGTATTTCCTTTCTCCATACAAACGTATTCCGCTGCTAGACCTATGATTTTTTTTCCAAAAAAATCTAGATTGAATTAATACGTGTCTCTATCTTTTTTTCCAAAACATAATTACTTAAAGCATTATGACTATCTAAAAACCCGAAAAAACAGCCCGTTTTTACCGCCATGTTTAGACGACTATCAGACAAATTTGATAAGTTTTTATCAAAATAGAAAATAATAGAAGCATAGATGTAGTCTTCTTCTAAATTTTGATACGTAATTTTTATAGATCAGTCCAGTTTTGGAGAATAAAACAGTGGAATGCAAAACGTCTTTTGGTTAAGGTTTTTTTAGGTAAAATCAGCCTCTGATGCAGTTGTCGTTTTCGCACTTTACTTGACAGGGCACAGTGCGACGCAACGGAAATAGTTTCTTTAAATACCTGTTTATCAAATTCGTCGGGACTAGAGTCCCCTCTTAGTAAATAAACTCGATACACACGTACTTTGAATGTGCTTGTTGCGCGCGTTTGTATCGCTTTGTACGCACATTTGAATCGATGCAAATGCGACGATCTGCTTTTTGGTCCTTTTACCTATAACGCCGTGGACCCGCGTTCCCAAAACGTGCGTCGTCGGAGCGGTAAAAATACGCCGTGTGTATAGGCTCTTACTTATTACATACCATCAGCGATGAATATGATTTGGAAGTTCTTCAATTGTATTAGAACTTTCGAATGAAGTTAATGTAATGATCAATGTCTTGAAAAGTCTCAAAAACAAAATGGCGGCCTTTGAACTGCAATCCTTGGCCTTAGCTTGGTGGCAAAATAAAGTTGAACATTCAATTTGACCACTCTATATAACACGAATGAAACATGGAGGAGCTCGCGGCTTAAGAATAACAGCCGCACGGGTCGATTTTCAAGGTAAAGCAACGCTTGCCAAGGTTAGTCTGTGGTTGGGTGACCATCTTAACACACCGAGTTCCCTCCATGCCTCGGAAAGCACGTTAAGCCGTTGGTCTCGGCTGTCATTTGTAGATCTTTGGCAGTCAGAAGCCAATAAACTTGACTCCTGCCGTGTCAAGAAGTTCCGTGTTACCCAGTTAATGGGTTGAGGACGTGGAGGTCTGGTAGGCAGCCGCTCTACGTAAAATACGTATTCAGCTTAATCGGGTTTGACTAGAAGCCGACCAGAATATAGTTGGGTGTAGTTGTAGGCAGATAATGATATAACACGAATAACTTTAATATTTGTCTACTTTGAATATTTATTTTATTCTTCCTTTAAAAAGGTTGTTAATAAGAGTATCGATATATGTTAATATAATTTGCTTGCGAGTAACCCTGAATTATTTGGCGGTTTGAATTAGTTGACGGGGTGTCGCTATATTCGATTTTTTTAACTTTTGATGCGGGAGTACGAGGAGAGTGTGCGGTGCGCTCGGGGAGAGGGATGCTAAATCGCGCCACGAAATTATTTACTTAGGCTCTTAACATAACGAGACCATATTTAAAAGTAATTGCATTCTTCAAGAAAACAACTTTGGAATATTCTAAATTTTAAATTAGTTTTTAGTGTTATCTTAAGTAGTTTACGTTTTTATTCAGCATCAGGCTAAGGTATCAGGTAACAAAACTGGCATTTTGTAACGTTACCTTCATACTTAGCACTGTGAAATTGATTGTTGCTTTCTTCCAGTAATTATTGACTACGGGAACGAATCACGGGAAAAACCTTTTTTTATCAAAAGGTTTTTCCTGTGTTATGAGATGTATGAGTACAATAAATTAAGTAAATTGAATCACATCCTAGTTCTTGCACTCTATCTTTACCTGTATGTACTTTACTAATATTGTAAGCTGAAGAGTTTGTTTGTTTGGGTACTTGAACGCGCTAATTAAGGAATTACTAGTTCGAATTGAAAAAATATTGGTTAACCCATTTATCGAGGAAGGCTATAAGCTAGGCTAGATATAACATCACGCTACGACCAATAGGAGCGGAGCATTAATAAAAAATGTGACGCAGACGATGTTATGCGGGTCAGCTAGTGCGAAAATAACTCTGTCTGACTGTCTGTCGCGCTTTCACGCCAAAACTACTGAACCGATTTAAATGAAATTTGGTACAAAGATAGTCTAGAGCCTGAGAAAGGACATAGGCTACTTTTTATCCCGGGAGTGTGTTCCCTAGGTACCACCCGAGCGAAGCCGCTGGTTTTTTATAAATGGAATGTGTACGTCACGCAAAAACTACAGAACAAATTTTGATGAAATTTATTACAATGTAAAAAATTTAATACTTTTTTTCTTGTCGGAGGAGTGAAGTAAAAGGCTTGTTTACGTTCTAGTAGCGCCATCTGTTAGCGTTTGAGTTACCTTAGTCTATTAAACAAATCGATAACAGCCGCGTCGGTTGTGCGCACTGATTCTACTCAACCACGTGCAAAATGGCGGAATCCGAGATGAGATTTTGGATTTAAATCCCTCTGCATCTCCGACAAACTTATACATGAGAATAACATACTGGCTATGATTTACAAAAGTGGGAAATATTTATCTAACACAGTCAGAGCCGCGGGCGGCATCTCGTAGTTGTTGAATGCAACTATACATGTTGATATTCAAATCACTCAATTGATCTTATTTCATCACAAAAACATTGTTTTTACGATAAAATTAAAGCGAATAAACGAGAAATGATATATTTATTTTTGAAAAACTCTGCTATTCGATTGCCAACGGTATCGAATAACAAAGCGCCTGGCTGTCACCAAAACCCGAGTTCAATGAAGTGTGAAGCGACGTTATTGGCTTTTAAAATGAGCACGCAGCATGAGAGTAATTAATTAATGTGGACCCGTAATTGTATTTTATAGTATCGTTTTTGGAACAGTCTTTTTGAAATACTCTTATTTCGTTGGTAGCTATAGAGATTTGCCTGCCGGGGTTCCGGAATTTGTTCGAAACAGTCATCGCAGCCCTGGAAAGCAAAGGGCATTAAGAGGAATACAGATGCCGGATGGGTTTTAGTCAGTAAGAGTCTGACACTCCCTTCCGCTCCGCCCAGAGCGGTAGTCATTTGATGATTTCCCATCCTAAAAAATAGTGGGAATAGTTAGTTTTTAAGTCCTATTAAGTTGAAAAGTTTTCTAAAGTATGATCCTATGTAATATATATGTCCGGTATGTAGGGTCTGTAACCAACATTATCTAACTCGCTCGACTATAAGCGAATAATAGTCAAGTGGGTTAGATAATGTTGGTCACAGACTGTATCTACAATTTTCTAGTAGACTCGCGGTTCGATATTTCAGGTTAAGCTTGTCGAGGTCGGAGCGTGAATGAGGTTACCATCCATAACACACTGACACTCTTCTGTGCTTCAGAAAGCACGTTAAGTCCCGGTTGTCATTCAGTCAGATTCAAGATTCATTTATTGGTGTCATTTTTGGTACATTTTACATGAGATCTTAATAATAAATGATCTGTTCCTCAAAAATCCACCTTAAATGTGTACATTCTTTCACGTCATTAGTAATTCATTTGCAATCATTTGCAGATCTTCGATTCGGGAAGTCATTACCCAGTTATCTCAATATCTGACTTCCATAACCCAGTTATGGAAGTCAGATATTCAGTCGCTCCGGATTAAATACTGATGTTCAGCTCCATCCAATTAACCAGGAAGCCGATCTCAAAGGCAGATTTATATCAATGTTTTGGCAATTTTCAGTCCAAAATGGCTGCTAACACAGATCGAAAATAAAATGATGGTAAACTGTTCTGAATGAAGGAGTGAAGAGAGAACGTGCATTGAAGGGCCTGAGCAAGAGCATGCTTAGGGATGTTCGGGGAGTGTGCCTAAGTACTCCACGACCTCATCCCACCGGCCCCCTTCTACCAGTAGACATCTCGACGCACTGTAAGTTATCATCCCTACCTTGTTGTCCACCAATTCGCAAAAAGCGTTTCCAAGCGTCTTTTTCATAATGCGCACAACAAGGGAGTGGAACTTTCTGCCTGCGTCTGTGTTTCCGAACGCTTACAACCCTAATCTTTTCAAAAGTTAGAGTCAACAGGCTACTTCTGGGAAAACTTCTTCCATCTTAGACTTTGTCTCTGTCATCTCTGACCTAGACTAGAGTCAAGAGTAAACCCATCTCGAATAAAAAAAGATGTCGAAAATTGATTGATTTCCAAAAAATACTATACAACTTATGAAAAGTTCGTCACTTGTACCAACCATTTTAATAACAAGGAGAGATCTAAATATTTTATTACTCACAAATAGCTAAATAAAATCACAATGAAATTCTTACATTGTGATTGTTTCTTTGTCTCCCTAATCTGGTATTTCATTTAAATGTCACTTATACTATTTAGAGAAAACACAATATACTTTGATGTGGGCGTAAGCTTTATACGTACCTATATACGTATAATTACACTTTTGGAACAGCCATATAATTATATTTATATATGGCGTTCTGTGTCTGCTATAAAGTAAAGAATATATAACATCTAATCTAATCTAATCTCAATCAATGGAATAGCCCTAAAGCAGGTTCAAACTTTTTAATATCTGGGTCACATTGTGACAAGTGACCTTAAGAGGTGACTCTAGTTCCGAGGAATTTGAAAAATAGGTATCTGAAGAATTATTGCCGATGCGTCACACTGTGCCTTATCAAGTAAAGTGCGAAAGCGACAACTGCAGCTCAAGCTAATTTTGTAAATACGTTTGACTAAAAGATGTTTTGTATTCCGCTGTTATTGTCTTCAAAACTGTACGACTACGCTTCTATTATTTTCTATTTTGTTAAAAACTTATCAAATTTGTCTGACAGTCGTCTGAACATGGCGTAAAAAACGGGCTGTTTTTTCGGGTCATAATTCTTTAAGTAATTATGTTTTGGAAAAAAGAAAATGATAGAGACACGTATCAATTCGATCTAAATTTTTTGGAAAAAAAATCATTGCTCTAGCAGCACTATCCATGAAGAAAACAGCGGAATGCGTTTGTATGGAGAAAGGCCCAAGAGTTATCGACTAAAGTCCCCTCTTAAGGACGATGAGGGCATTGAGCGGGAGCGCAGGGCTCTGGCGGTGAGAGCTAATATGCTCGCCCGCAGGTTTGTACGATGCACGAGAGAAGAGAAAGTTACGCTATTCAAAGCTTATTGCCAGTCCTTTTACTCAGGCGGCCTATGGGTGAGATATACGCAGCGAACCTACAGAGCCCTCCGCATTCAGTACAATAATGCGTTCAGCATGTTTTTGGGTGTGCCGTGGCAATGCAGCGCATCTAAGATGTTTGCTGAAGCGCGCACTGATGGTTTCCAGGCCATCATACGCAAAAAAGCAGCTTCTCTGCTGGCCCGTATGCGGGGTGGCAACAGCGGCATTCTGAACGCAATAGCTGAACGTTTCGATTGTCCCTCTCAAAATCACTGGGTCATGACTTGTGTTGGTGTGACGAGTCATAGCAAATAAGTGTGTACTGTGTTGACTAGGTTAAGTTTTCTATGGGTCTATGCAACCCGAAATAAAGTTTTATAATAATCTACCCATTATGTTCGACTGCTGCTTCCTTTCCCTTTTCCACTCACGTGCGACTTCTGCCACTGTGGGCCAGTTCTTAAGGTAAGAGTCGAGTTCGTCTCTCCACCTTCTTCTTGGTTTACCGCGATATCATCCTAAGTGGTATATAACATTAAAATAAAAAAAGTATTGACTTTTTCGAAGAACTCGACCAAAAAACTAATAAAAACAAAATAATAAAATTAAATTAAAAGTTTAAAAAACCCCCGAGGTCGGGAGACCGCAAATCTTTTGTATTTACTAAGTATATGTAAGCATTATTAGCGGTCTCCCGACGCGATGGCGCTTGGGCCAAAGAACCGTACCTATATTAAACTAAAAGGATCAATAGAATTTTTTTTTACTTTTTAAAGGCTTTTTTTTGTCAGGGGTTTTAAAAATTTTAAATTTAATTTCATGCTTTTTAAACTTAATTTTCATTTCGTTAGTTCATATTTCTCATTCCCTTTCATTTGATACCCACATTGAGGGAGTTGTGACAAAAAAATGTAATTCGCCATTTTGTGGTGGCGGCCATCTTGGATTTGAAATGTGTCATAGTATTTTACTAGTCAAGCCCTTTCATTTGATACCCATATTGAGGGAGTTGTGAAAAAATATGTAATCCGCCATTTTGTGACGGCGGCCATCTTGGACCGATTTTCATCAAACATAGCTAAGAACACTCCCGACTAATTCACCTTTCAAACAAAAAAAATCAAAATCGGTTCATCCTTTCAGGAGCTACGATGCCACAGACACACACACACACACACAGACATGTCAAACTTATAACACCCCGTCATTAATTTTGCGTCGGGGGATCTAGTTTTCTCCATCTTCGACCACATCATCGCTTACCATCAGATGAGATAGTGGTCAAACGCGTGCCTATCAATAGTAAAAAAAAAATAGGTTGCTGGCATCAAATCTGTGATTGAACGAACAATAACACCACGAACTGCATCAAATTGCTTCAACAGTGATTTTTCTTGAATATCGTATGCGTTTCTTGGGGTCGTTTTTAGAGTTCCGTCCCCAAAGGGTACCAACACGGAACCCTATTACTAAGCCTCCGCTGTCCGTCCGTCCGTCTGTCTGTCAGCGAGCTGTATCTCAAGAACCGTAATAGGTAGACAGTTGAAATTTTCACAGATTATTTGGCCGTTTATCTTTAAAGGCAATCTTTTTTTTTAATTTGGTTTGTTTGCTTTACTGTATAGCAGACACAAAACACTACCCTTTACTAACACAACTGTAATTATATTTATACTTAGGTTAAGGTATTGTATGGGTCTTTGTAACCTGAAAAATATTATTAAAAATATTATAAATAAATTATTATTATTAATGTTTATTAAATACTAGCGGACATCACGCGGTTACACCCAAGTTATTTCCGTTCCCGTGGGAGTACGGAGATAAAATATAACCTATGTTACTCGCTGATAATGTAGCTATCCATTGCTGAAAGATTTTTCAAATTGTTTCAGTAGTCTTTAAGTTTTTTTGTTACATACAAAAATAAAAATCTTGCCTCTTTATAATATTAATATATATGACTACGCACCTCTGGAGCAACCTGTATGTAGGGTATTCAAGGGCTGTAATATCGCGTCTATTTAATTTTAAATGCCACATAGTTTTTATATTCTCCTGTGAAAACTAATTTTGACATAGGTGTCGTAAACGAATGCCTACTTAAATAACAATGATAGAAGCTGAAGTATTTAGTAAGTCATTGCTTTATATCCCAAAGTAAAGGGATGACTCCTGAGTAACAAAACTTAATAATTTCCACATCCCTCCTTATCAAGCAGGAGACAGAATAGAGCTAGGCCAATAGGCACCAAGGGAAATATACAACTGGGTTAAGCCCAGTTGCCAAGCACCACGGATTATATATTAACACTAACACTAATGGGTTCTGAATTGTGAGCTACTTTTGATTCCAGTAATAGGTATGGCAAAATCGCCTGAACGCACGGAAATTTATTCTGGTTTTTACAAGGGCCGTATGGTAAAATACTCCAGATGTAACTTGAATACTATCTAACATAATATTGCGTTCAGTTTGCCAAAGAATACACTGCCATAAGATATGATGTGCGAATTGTTTGTATTCAAGATTAGCTGTAGAATATTGACATAAAGGCGAGGCCACAAGCCTAAAGGAAACTATTTTACTCTTAAAGTTGCCATGACCTGTGAGAAATTGGGCAACATAGTGATCCACCTCCAGCCATGGCCTATCCAGCCACTCACGACTGGATAGGACATGGCTGGAAGTAGATCACTGTATTGCCCAATTTCTCACACCGTCGCTTACCATCGAATAAAGAAAAAAAAATTACTTCCAAACAAAACACTACAAAGTAGGAATTAAATAATCTTAATTTCGGTGTTTTTGTTTTAGTTTTTAACACCGACTTCCGAAATTAAGGTTATTTTATACTTTGTACTGTTTTGTTTGGAAGTCGGTTATATTTTTTTGTAAAACAGTTTTTTATTTTTCACTTTTAAGTGGTGATAATTGGACGACGTCTTTGTCTACGCAGAAATTGAATTAAGCAGAAATGCTCATAAAATAAAAAAACTACTGAGCCACACTGAATTAAATTTTTACGGGACTAAATGGCAAATATAACAACTAAAAAAGAATAACAGAAATCGGATCAGAAACCTCGGAGCAATTAGTGTACATACATAAAAAAAACTGGCCAAGTGCGAGTCGAACTCGCGTGCAAAGGGTTCCGAACGAATTTAACTTTTTTAACATGTTTTTTTAACACTACAGACTTCTAATAGGTTTTCCTGTAATCTTTATGTAAAGATCTATTATCTCCATTTTTTTTCAAAACATTAGGTTTCGGAGATAAGGGGGTCCCCCCCTTATCTCCGAAACCTAATGTTTGTTATTAATGGTCAGTTTTCGTCTAATTTCTTGAATAACTTCAAAACCATTCATTTTAAAATTATGAAAAAAATATAATTAAAACCCTCACAGTAAGCCCTTTCATTTGATATGTCACACGATATTATTCAAAAACTTTTTGTTTTCGATTTTCTAGTTTGACCCCCAGAAGTGACCCATTTACTAAAAATTTAATGATTTACGTAACGCGTCCGTATTTGGGTCATATAAGTCCATATGTGTACCAAATTTCAACAGAATCGGTTCAGTGGATCCGGAGAAAACTGGCTGTGACAGACGGACAGACAGACAGACTAAAAAAAAACAGAAGTGAGAACCTGGAGGAGGTTTCTGAAGTCGGTTAACACAAAAGGACGTTTTATCAATAATTCGCATAAGTATTTAATACAAGCTTCTGCCAGAGGTTAAATTAAATTTTAATTTTTTCTTCTTTAGTTAATTTTTTTTTTCTTATATTTTTCTCGAAAATTAAAAATAGTAGCCTATGTCCTTCTCCAAGGACTAATCTATCTCTGTACCAAATTGTATCAAAATCACTTCCGTGGTTTAGATGCAAAAGTGTAACAGACAGACACAGCTACTTTTGCATTTATAATACTCGTATTAGTAGGGATTTTTCAAGTCTTGTTCTGTAATTAGACTTCAACTCGAATCATCAAGTTGTGAGTTGTTTTATTTGGCTTTACAATCATGGCGATCGACTCTAGTGGACCTTTTAATTGACTAGTTATTTCAAATTCCCGTGGACTTTATGAAATATTACATTTTGAAAAAAAAAATGTAGAAATGGCGATATTATTGACGCTTTTCTCACAGGGTAACGAAAAAAAAGATGTAGACAAATAAAAAAAAAAATAATTTGCAAAAAAATCTAATGATCAGACATTTACCTCTATAAAAAATATAATATTTATGGGCCTAAAGGTAAATGTCTGAAGCAGAGACAATAGACTACCCCAAGGCAGATAGTTAAATCCAACCCAAACACCACATAAGTCAATTATGGTCCCATTTCCCAATCAATTGAATATTTCAGATTCGGCTCAGTGTGCAGCGATATGCAACCATTTAAAGAAGGTATTAGGATGCCTGTCCATTTCAGCGGAGCGGAGAAACGGAGAAATATTAACCAATAGAATAGCACAAAATCGCAGCTCCGCGAAAATAGACAGGCACCTTATGGTTGCAATATTTTTTTTTCCGAAGCTAGCCTTAAAACGATTTGGACTCGTTGCTGACCGATTGCCCGGAGAAAAAGAAAAAATCCGCTGGAAAATCACGGGGAGGCCTTTACCACAGTATAGATATCTACCGTGCTTTACCCAGCAGTGTGATAACAACAGCTAGGCAAGGTCAACTAAAAATATTGTTTTTAAGTATTTTCTGGCTAACTCCGTCATTTAATTTAGGGTTTGCAAAATAATTTTTTTATTCGAAAGAATTCGAAAGGTGTATTCCGAAATGGTCCATTAAATTTCGTAAAGATCTCATGAAAGATAGACAGTTAAATATATATGGACTGATTAGAAGGGGGGGGGGGGGAGCACAAAAATATGAAAAAAAAAAAATTACAAATATAATATTTTATTTTCTTTGTGCCAACCTTAATTTGGCACAGGCGTCCATAACGATCCATTTTTATCATTACCGGGAATAGATTATCTTCAAACTGAAAAAACCTCATCTTATTAAAGTCAGAGTGAACAGGCTCCTTCTGGGTAAGCTCGCTCCAACGTAGACATTGTCTGTGTCGTCTCTGACATAGACTAGAGTGAAGAGCAAACCCATCTCAAATAAAAAAAAGAACGCCCTGTTTATCACACATCATCCTTTCAGCCATCGAACATCCATTTCATCGGACATCGGACCTCGCCCATACATCACCAGATCGATCAATCCTGTGCCTCTTGCATTCAAATTACTCATAAAATATCATAGAAAAAATCACCAAGTTTCCGATTGCAATAAAATTAACCGCTGCAACATTTAATGAGCGGCTTTTACTCAAAAATAATGACGGCGCAACAAATGCTCGTCTGTTGTTCGCAAACCACGAACTTTGCTCTGCTCTAACATTCACTCTTCTGTACTGCAGTAGCTATAAGTTATCGCACAGAGCACTGTAAGTGCCTAGACATGCCATAGCACATTTTGTGATGTGTCAAAGGAAAATAAATCTACTTTGAAGTAGTTAAATATCATATTTGCATGGTAGCCGAACGAGTTTATTTCTTATTTCAATTTAATGCAAGTATGAGGTTTATATTCGTGATAATCTAGAAAGTCGGATTTGACAGCTGGATAGAGAGTGATAGAAGATCGTTTTACCACTAAGTGCGAAAGAGATTTATTTTCAAGTCTCTGTCATATTTACTAATAAAGCATTTAATGACATCACAATCGATTCAATTTTCCTCAACACACTTCCGGCGCGTCATCGCGCTGAGCATAAGTTTCGGCTATCATAACCATCTATACATACATATAATAAAATCGTAGACATTACGTGTCTGTACATTGAATATTTTTGGATAAAAATTACATAGAAATGTTAGGAAAAAGATTCTATTTGTCTGTGCGTTTGTGGGAGCGTCACGCATAAACCGCTGATTGGATTCAAAATCTAGTAGTGCTTAAAAATATTAAATGATAACCCGAGTAACATTTAGTATTTATTCCGTCAAAATCGACTCACAAAATCAAAAGATATTGAATTTTTAATTTTAGGAAGAAACCTCATCGAGCGCTAAAATAGGTAGTTTTCATTGAGACTCCAGATACTTGCACTGCCATCTATTGAGAAAAATAATAGTAACAAATGTGTGAATAGAAAATCAAAACGAATTGTTGAGTTATTTTTTATACTTTTTATATGTAGTAAAAGAAAAGTGAACATGTTATTATTATCTTATCATTATTTATTGTAACTTGCTAGCTTCTAAGTTCGAACTTATATTTGACAGTTTAACTACATTGTCGATAGATGGCGTTGTACTGATGACGCGTTTTCCTGAATCCGCAGAAATATGACCTCAGCCCATGCTTGACTAAACATGATGTTTTGTTTAGATCAACTTATCGGCAGTTAGCCGATAAGTTGATAATACATAAAAAAATACGATCGTTATTCAAATTGATTTTGTTTGTCTACTTACTTGGAGACTTGGAGAGTTGTAAGCTGTTTTACGTACATTACATTAGTGGTGAACGGATCTTTGGTACTATTTTGTTTTGCTTCATGATGGCTAAACTATAACAACCGCACGGGTCGATCTTCAAGGTTAAGCAATGCTTACCGAGGTCAGTCTGTGGATGGATGACCATTTTAACATATGAAGACTCTTCCGTGTCTCGGAATATAACAGCTAAAACGTAACAGTCGCTTGGTTCAATCTTCAGTGTTAAGCTACGCTTGCCGAGGTTGGTCTGTGGATGGGTTACCATTATACCATACCTACGGGTAGATTGACCCGTGCGACTGTTATTATTTAGCTACGAGCTCCTCATTCAATCAGACTCCTCATTCAGTACCTACTAAATATCGATTTTAAAAATTCGATTATTCTTACTCAATAAATCGATTCTTTGATTCCGGTAAAACTGTTTAATGTAGAATGTAAAAATTAAATTAAAAGCTATTATTTTAGTATTATTTTTCACTTTAAAAAGTGAAAAATAATACGTTTTGATCCTTTTAATTTAATATAGGTACGATTCTTTCAGCAAAGAGTCTTCGCTTCGGGAGACCACAAATTTTTGTATTACCTCTATATTATTAGCGGTCCCCCGACGTGATGAGGCTTGGCCCAAAGAATCGTACCTATATTAAATTAAAAGGATCAAAACGTATTATTTTTCACTTTTTAAAGTTATTTTTTGGTCAGGGGTATTTTAAATTTTTTTTTTTAATTCTTTTTAAACTTAATTTACCTAATAGGTACTACTAGAAAACCTATGATCTCATCATCTTCCTGCCCTTATCCCATGTTACTTGGGGTCGGCGCAACACGTTTTTTACTTCCATTCTGTCCTATCAGCCGTCACGCTATCATTCCTCTTTATCACACTATCACTGTCCCTTTTCTTTCATATTGCTCCTCACACAATCCATCCATCTTTTTTTGGCCTTCCTCTCCCTCTCCATCCATCCACATTTATGATTTACACTCATCTAAACGGCACTACATCCTACCAGCTTGGAAAGTAGCTTTGCATCTCTCAACAATGTATTCACTCGTTTCTCTTTTCTGCTTCATCATCAGACCCTGATCACAATCTATTTATAACCTTTTCATTGCGATCATTTAAATGAATACAAAAACGGAAGGTCTGCTGTAAGTAAGTGAGGAGTTGGGTATGCTGCAGATTTTAGGACATGCTACAGCATCAGGTTAAGGTTACTGATCTAAATATAATCTATCCATTAAAACCATTCCAGTGAGTTTACACACGAAACCTCTGCTGTAACTTAGTAAGGAGTTGGGTATTCTGTAGACCTCAAATTATGTTATAGCATCAGGTCAATATAACCATGTTTTGCAATGTCATTGAAGTAACAGAATACCAAATTTTGCATCGATCTGACCCGTAAAAGCTGGTTCAATGCCTTCATCGACTAGAAAATAGCTGATGACCTTCAAACAGCTCAACCGATTTTGATAAAACTTGTCTAAGAACCATCGCTAGAAAACCTGCTTTCAAATAACACACACAGACACACATAGCGGTCAAACTTATAACACCCCTCGTTTTTGGTCGGGGGTTACTAATTAATTAAATTAATCAGTGTTCTATAATCTGCAATTGTCAGTGAAAGTCAAAAAAACTATATTTCTTTTTGAGCTGGGCGTAATCAAGAATCAACTTGATTCATTAGTACCTTTATTTTGTAGCCTAGAATATCACATAGATAACTTTTTTGGCTAGAGTATGCTCCTTTGGTATAATTTCCGACAATCAGGCGGGAAAAGTCGCGGGGAAAAGCTATAAAATATAAATACATAACACCGACTTCCGAAATTAAGGTTATTTTATACTTTGCAGTATTTTGTTTGGAAATCGGTTATATTTTTTGTAAAATGTTTTTTATTTCTCACTTTTAAGTGGTGATACTTGGACGATGTAGGTCTTCGTCTAACCAAAAATTGGAATTAGCAAAATTGCTCATAAAATAAAAACTACTGAACCAAACTGGATCAAATTTTTACGGGACCAAATGACAAGTATACCGCATCGAACTAAAAAATGTAGTTTAAAAAACTGTAACCCGACTACAGAAAAATAAAAGTGATCTGAAAAGTATGAAACAAGAAAATATTTCAGAAACAAATTAAGAGAGGTACAAAAATGGTCAAAGTAAAGCCGTGGTCGCATGCCTGTATATCATGTGGGTGCCTGGCAAACCTATGAAACTATAAAGGCATGCGACCACGGCTTTACTTTGACCATTTTTGTACCTCTCTTAATTTGTTTCTGAAATATTTTCTTGTTTCATACTTTTCAGATCACTTTTATTTTTCTGTAGTCGGGTTACAGTTTTTTAAACTACATTTTTTATTTTATTCTTTTCCGTTTTAAAAATCGTTTCTATTTATAACTGCACGTCGCTATCATTTTAATTATGTACAACTAAGCTACGCTCGCGACTTTGTTCGCGTGGATATGGGCGAAAAAATGTGATGGTGATGCATAGATAAGATGTAAAAATTTCTTTAGTTTTTTCTTGCAGTTTCCTGCATTTTCGGGTGACACTCAACCGTTCGTTGACTTTTTTGTTACGGTCGGGTGTCACCCCTTAACAGGGGACGCAATGAAACCTGTCCGAGACGAGGTTTAAAAAATTTCGAAAAATGGCTTGTGACTTCCGTCACCGCACAACGCATAAATATTTCGGGGTGCCCCAGGTGTCACCCATGCTAGCTACGCCACTGTTGCTGAAGTCGGTCTGTGGATGGTTGACCGTCTTATCTTCTCATACCAAGACTCTTGCGTGCCTCGGAAAGTACTTAAATCCGTTGGTCCCGCCTGTTATATGAGACTTTTGACAGTCGTTACGGATTGTCAGAAGCCAGAAAATCTGACACCAGTCTGGTCAAAAAGTACCGGGTCTCTTAGTTATTGGGGTGAAGTATTCAGCTGGATCCAGTTTGTCTGGAAGCCGAACCTAATATATTTGGTATTGGACACATGATGAACATTTAGAACATAGATAGATAACCAACACTTTATGTCTTGTCTTAAAAGTCGCGACAAACCTATCACGGGGCTTTGCCCCTCACCTACGAGTGATAAACCGTTAAGGCCTGCGGGTGACCTAATGTTGCCAGGTTTCCGCATAAAACCGGAAATTTGATTTTCACTGAAATTAAATGAGTCAAAGTTTTTTAATATACAGTATGTTAAAGAACTCTGACTCATTTAATTTTGTTTATCTATTATAAGTTAAAACGGTTTAATGTTGCTACTGGTCATAAATTCTGGATTTACTTACAATGCTACTTAATATTAGTCAGTAATGTCAGGAGACTGTTCGCAAAATTCGCGCTTTAACGTAGAGTTGGGGATAACAATCAGAATTATAAACATACATACTTATTATTATTATTTTAATAAAAATACAAAATCATAAGTAACATAAGTTGTCAGACTTTTCATCCCATTTAATACGGCTAATTATCAATATTGGTCTCTGAGAATCTCGGGGCTAAATGATAAAATACACGCGAGTCGATCTTCTCGGTTAAACAACGCATGCTAAGACTCCTCCGTGCCTCGGAAAGCAAGTTAAGCCGCTGGTCCCGCCTGTTATTTGTAGATTTTTGGCAGACGTTACGGATGGTCAGAAGCCAGAATATCTGACACCAGGTCTGCCAAGAAGTACCGCATTACCCTGTTTCTGGGTTGTGGAGATCTGCCGCACCACGTAAATTACTGGTATTCATCTGCGGAACGCTGGAAAAAGGCTGGATAGATATTATATATACATATCTATCGGCTGTTCCATGCGACTTTCTAGTTTTAAGACCTGGCAAACTTATACGAGTCTATCTTTCAACAGCTTTAGCTTATTATAAGTTTGGTTACATGTGTTAGCAGACATGGGCGGGGGTCCTTCTTCCGCGAAGAACACCGCTAAATTGAGATCAAATTAAGAATGCTACCTTGAAGTTGATCTGGCAAAATATCAATTCGGTAACATATATCGACAAATCCCTAACGATAAGATAAGAAAATGCTTACTTTTCTTTTACTACGTATCAAAAGTTTCACAAATAACTCCACAGTATGTAATGTTCTGGTGTTATTTCCATGAACTGGTAGTTCTATTTTTGTTCAATAGATGGCGTTACGTGTGTGTACTTGCTTTACGTAATGAAAATTAATGTTAAATTCACATATCTTTTGATAGAGCGAACCGATTCGGATGAAATAAAACCTTAATCTGCATTCATACTTTCCACGTGTTTTGAGCAACTAAACAGACGAACGGTCAAAAATTTAAATGCTGGAAATGGTTTCTGTTAGTAGGTACCTATTCCTGGCTATTTTATTTTATTTAAATGTACAACAACGACTCTTCTACAGATTCTACACAGATACTTATTCAGTAATACTCACTGTCGCTTGTTTGTTAACAATTTACACATATTTATTTACTCAGACAATACAAGATATGTACATATTTGTAAAGTGCTCGTTAAGACCTTTCCTTTGATACCAAACATGTTATGATTATTTCAATTTTTTTTTTACAGAGTCAGAAATTTACGTGTATTTTCTCTCATTTTAAATAAAGTGAAAATGTATACCTAGTCTATGTCACCCGCAAAGTTTTTACAAATCTATTGATACCTTATTCATCACAATCAGTTCAGTGGTTTAGTTAGGCGCTAGAGTGGAACATACACATATACATACATACATACATAGACAGCTAAAATCATAACCCTTTCTTTTGGGCAGGCGCACACTCGACGAATTTAAGCATTTGTAGCTATGGAACACAGTGAAAGGCTCGTTTTACGGGTCGAGGGGTTGCCAAGGGCAGGGTCGTGACCGCTCACCACGTCCCATCACGGGGACGAAGCGACATCAGAGACGAAAGCATGGCGTGATTTATTTCGACGCTAACACCATCTATCGAGCTTCGAAAAAAATCGAAACAAAAATATTTCGTTTTATGTATTTTTCTCCTAACGAGTAGCATAACAAATCGTAAAGATTTCAAAGATTTGATTAACTTCGCGTTGGTATCACTTTGATCATGTTTTTCACTAAATTGTACAGCCACCTCGTATAAAGTGCAGGCTTGATTTTACTTGTTTGTTAGCAATTTAAACATATTCGTTTACTTAGATAATATGATATACATACATATTTGTAATGTGCTCATCAAGACCTTTCTTTTGATATCTAACATGTCACAATTATCTGAAATTTATTTTTTTCGTGGTTAGAAATTTACTTGTCAAGTACACCATAATAGATTTAGGAATAATTTATATAACCTATGTCACCCGGAACGTTTTTAAGAATCTATTGATACCTCAATCATAAAAATCGGTTCAGTGGTTTAGGCGCTAGAGTGGAACATAGTTATATACATACATACATACATACATAGACAGCTAAAATCATTACCCTTCCTTTTGGCTTTGCCGTAGTCGGGTAAAAAGAATGACAGAAATCGGAAACCTCGGAGTAATCGCTGTACATACATAAAAAGGAAATACCTATCGAATTGAGAACCTAAGTTTGCTTGTTACAATTTTACGCCTAAATCGCCGAAGCGATTCTGTTGAATTCTTGCTCATGGATAGATAGGGCTCTATAGACGGTTTTAGGCTGCTGTAACGCGAGCGAAACCACAGCACACATAAACGGCGACTCTCACACTAACACACTTCGTTTGTATGAATATTTTTGTTAATGTCGACTCTACCAATGGCCGCCAAAGCGTTTCGTTGCTCTGTGGGCTGCACTGTTGACCTTTCAGTGCAGTGTAGAGAGCTTTATTATGAAGTTCCGACTAGCTTACTGTGGAAAATGAAGTTGTAAACTGTGATGAGCTTATTGTATAACTTTTTCAGAATGAATAACTAAGCATAACACTTTCATTTTCTATTGGAAATGGTTTCAATTTCTGTTGTAAAAGTTGTTTACTTAATATTACTTTCAGCATCTGTAATATTGCAAAAATAATTAAAAGTTACCCTGCACTTTCTTCGACCTTTTGGAAGGCTGTCATAGAAAAGCTGCTTAGGACTCCTTTACAGAACCTTAATCTGATAGCGGAGACACAGATGACACTGGCAAGTGCAGGAGTACCTAATGTGTCCCAGAATTCTGTTCCAACAGCTCATTTTACGTGGGATAAGCAAGGCCCTAGAGGGGTATATAGGGTTTTCCATCGTCTATATACGTATAATGCTTAAAAACCTTATCATTATAGATTAAATCCGGATCTACGCCCTAATAAATAAATTGCAATATCATTAAAGAGTCATTAAAATAATTACCACGTGTGCGTAAAATAGGTAAAGTGAGCTTATAATTAATTCAAGCCATGTTTCGTCACTGATAAGCTGCGTTCACGGTGACAGCGGAGAGCGGAGAAGGAACGGTGGACGTTTAGGGCTAATTTTCATTGCAGAGTATGAGAAAGGCAACAATATTTTCATTTTTTTATGTAATTTTCATCTCCATTGTGTATCTTACACGTAAGACACGATAAAAGCATGTCATCCCAGTAATTCCGGAGTGGTATAAAGAATTCCTGTAATGACTGAAACGTCATGGAAATCCATTTGATTTAGCTAAGAAAGAGAGACCTGATTCAGCATCAAGCGTCCACGATACACATTGTACTTCGATATAGCATATTCTCCAGCATTCTTGCGACATTGTCACTTCCCTTCCGCAACGCAAATAATACCGTGTGGAGCCTTTTTTAGTTTTACTATTGATAGGGCTACTTGACAACAATCTAAACGTAAGAATTTAGAACCGTTAGAAAGCGATGATGTCTTTTGGTCGACAATGGAGCACATAGAAGATCCTCTCGGAAACCGCTAACTGCCCCACTCCCGCTCCGCTCACCGCTAACATTGAGGCCACAGCCGTAGGGTCGTAACTAATGTCGTGGTAAGGACACACCCAGATTGAAACCGCAAGGAAGTTTTGAGTGAGGTCCACACGAGAGGTAATGTGGACGTCTCGCTTTGTACCCGAACCTAATGGTGAGGACAAAATAGAACTGAAAGGTAAACTGTGAGCTTTGCGGTTTCGGATCGTTGTTTCACTATGTCGGGAAGACTAATGAACGGTGTTTTTGTTTTCTTAGATGTGTTTTTGTGTCTTTTGTTGGTATTCTCGTTAGAAGCTGTGTGACAAAAAATGTTTGTCTTCTTTCGTTTGTATATTGTCACTGATAGCTGTGATAAAGCGGTCTAAAGCAGGGTGCACAGATGGCAGAATATGCGTACAGCAAAGGAGTCTCTCTGCCTGTGTCTGTGTTTCCAAACGCTTACAACCCTAATCTCTTCAAATTTAGAGTGAACAGGCTCCTTCTGGGTAAGCTCGCTCCATCGTAGACTTTGTCTCTGTCATCTCTGACCTAGACTAGAGTCGAGTGCTATACAAAAACTAATATATACCACCTATATAGCGCCTATATATATAGCACCTTAGTAGACGTGACGTCTGTAGGTTGTTCCGTGCATGGGTGACCATCCACTACATTCCAAAACTACTTTATGTCTCGAAAACAGGTCGCGTTGTGTACTACCGCCGTAATTGGTCCCAGTTGTCACTTGTGGATCTCTATCAATTTTCACGGATAAACAGAATCCAGAAAATCTAACACCAGTCTTGCCAAGGAGTATCGCGGTACCCGTATTGTGGAACTGTATTGTGGATGTCAAATAGGCAGTCATCATCATCATATCAGCCAAAAGGCATCCACTGCTGGACATAGGCCTCCCCCAAGTGTCACCACAACAACCGGTCCTGTACGTCTCGCATCCATCGGTTACCCGCGACCCTCACCGATCCACCTTGTGAGAGGCTACTATGCAAAATATACATGAATGAATACTTATTTGATGAATGTTAAAACAGTACGATTGGTGAAAATAAAATAAAATTGGGGGAAAAACAGCTATTAGTTATACTATACGCTTTTGAATTTATTCTTCTATCTTGTCACACAAAATGTCGTTTGTACTGAACGTCTTCAATTCAATATGGCGGGACTAGTGTGTGACCTCACACGCCATTTGTGCTGCCTCTGTTTGTCACAGATTTTAAAACACTGAAAGCACCATTTTTTGAGATTTTAATTAAAGCAATATTTTTACCTGCGTCTTGGCTGCTCTCTAGGTATTGAGAAATGTAATAAAAAAAATCCAGCCAAATATTATATATTCAACTTTCACACGGGAGAAGCCATGAACAGAAGCTAGTAATATTTTCCCAAACCCGACAACTGTTGACACTAACCCTTGCTCACACTGTGACATGCTCACATCCCATTCATACCGACATCACGTGTTAGCAAACCATTCATTGTACCCAACATTAGTTGTCCTAATATTTTTGGGAATCAAATAAGTTCCGGCAGTGTCCATTGACTGCGTGACGAGGGTGGCCTGACTTGATGGAGTTTTTAATGTGGTTGTATGTGGACCTGAGGTAAATGGGTTTTGTACGTAACAAGCTGTAGCGATGAGAACGTATTATTATTTGATTTTTAGTGTTCCGTACCTCAAAAGGAAAAAACGGAATCCTTATAGGATCACTTTGTTGTCCGTCCGTCCGTCTGTCTGTCAAGGCCCTTTATATTGAAAACGCGTGGAGGAATCGAGTTGAAATTAAAACCATATTCTCCAAGTTTCATAGTCTCCAAGTCTATGGCTGTGCAAATCGAAGTTAACGTAAAAAAATATACGGCCGTTCTTCATGGCGCAAAAACGTCTATTTCGACACTCACAAGGGAATCAAAAACTTTAGAGTATTTTCCGTTGACCTAGAACTATGAAATTTGGCAAATAATATTGTCATAGACTACAAATATAGGAAAAAATCTGAAAACTATACATTTGTTATTAAAAAAAAAAAAAAGCTTTTATTTAAAGTACTTACAAAGTACGAAATCGGGTGGGCGACTCCGACTCGCACGGTTTTTTTTATTTCTATCAAACAATGCGTCACGATAGCGATAAAAAATAGCTAGAAATTTATGGGATTGTCAAACGCTGTTGAGATTTGGCACTGCACACATTTTGGCATGTCGACTGCGAACTTTGAATGCGCTAATGTCAGGAACTATTGATTCGAATTGAAAAACTGTTCTTTTAGTATTGGATAGCCCATTTAACGAGGAAGACTATATAACATCACGCTAGCGCGAGTCACCTAGTTAAAACATAAATAATATTGCATGATTAATTAATGGTGTCCTTCGTACGTGACACTATTAAAACCTCTCGACATAGTGTATATCCAATATCAATAAGCTGTTACAATTACTTTTTTTTATGGGAAAGCTGGTACGATGAGATTGCAAATCTTACCAACACTCATCATGCAGTCTCAGCTACTTCTTTGTATTAAAATAATAAATCATTTAATGTAATGAAACAATAATTTCGCCAAAATAAAATAATTTAAACAGCTTCAAGAATAACTAAAGTGTGTACTTACCTTTCTTTTATAAAAGTGAAAGAAGGAAGGTATTTTTAATTAAATATTTTAAGCCTCAGTTTTCCTGTTGTAGTATTTTATTTTATTTATTTATTTTATTTTATTTTATTAATTTTAGGAAAACTTACAGCTAAACATAACACTAATAAACATTTGAACAAAATAAGGCCAATTACAAGCTTTCACGTGTAATAGATAAATAATATTATGAAATAGATAGTAGACTACATATATAGGTATAAGATAAAACAGAAAATAGACTAGTTATCGTTGAAGAAGCTATCAGATAACATTTTTTTAATTTAGCAACACTAGTATAGAAAATGTCGATATCAACCTCCCGGCAGATTGTGTTGTACATACGACACGCTCTCACCATGTACGAATTCCGTCTGTACGCAGTGGCCACCACGGGGGTGTGCAATAATTGAGGTCTACGTAAGAACACAGACGGCACTCGCAGATCGATTTTGTGTAACAATTCCGTAACACCAGTTTTACCGTTGGCAATTTTAAATAGAAACACAAGATCGGATATTTTCCGCCTTTCGTAAAGTGGAAGGATATGAAACTTTTTGCAACGATAGGTATAATTTGTTACAAATGTTTTAGACCGATATTGAATGTGCCTTAAAAACCTTTTCTGTATGCTCTCAATACGAGTTATGTAGACATTATAATTGGGGTTCCAGACTTGAGAGGCATACTCCAAATGACTACGGACAAAAGAACAGTATAATATTTTAATAGTTTTTATATTTCTGAACTCCGAGGACACCCGGAGAATAAAACCAAGTGCTTTTGATGCTTTCTTAACTATATTGTCTATGTGTGCATCAAAGAGGAGCTTAGCATCAAAGGTAACTCCCAGATCCCTGATAGTGTTGACCCTATTAAGCGCTGTATTCAATAGCGTGTAGTTATGGATAATCGGGATAGGTTTCCGTGTAAAGGAGCAAACATAACACTTAGAGACATTTAAATCCAACTTATTATTAATACAGTAGTCCTGAAAATTATTAAGGTCTATCTGTAAAAGATCAGTATCTGCCACGGTATTTATTTGTCTCATTATCTTCATGTCATCAGCGTATAATAAAAGCTTTGAATACCGGAAAGAAGAACAAATGTCATTGATAAAAATATTAAATAACAATGGGCCTAGCAAGGATCCTTGGGGAACCCCCGATGGGACATTCATAGGCTTAGAGCGGTACCCATTCAAAACTACAGTTTGACACCTGTTCTCCACATAGGACTTAAACCACCGGTAAAGATCACCCCTGATGCCCACCGACAAAAGTTTACGCAACAGGATCACGTGATCTATCCGATCAAAACATTTACTGTAGTCGGTGTATACAACATCGACTTGGGACCTCTGTGACATACACTCGGAGAGGTAGTCGCTGCAGACAACGAGATTAGACGAGGTTGACCGACCCCTTACGAAGCCATGCTGGCTTTCATTAAAACTGAGCTTGAGAGCCGAATAAACCTGGGTGTGCACTATTTTCTCCAGTACTTTAGCAAACACACACAGCTTCGAAATTGGTCGGTAATTCTCAACCCTTGTCCTTGACCCTTTTTTATGTATCGGTGTTATATATGCCGACTTCCATATCTTAGGCACCACGCCAGTAGCAAACGATTTTTCGAACAAGATGGAAAGAGGCACGGAAAGATCCCTGGCGCAGTTGACGATGAATATGGGAGAAATGTCATCCGGACCCGCAGATTTGTTTACATCTACTTGTTTAAGGAGCCTACATACCTCACTTAGCCGTATTTCCACTTGACTTATATCGTGCGTGTTATCATTGGGACCCTCGACAATATTATAAACCGAAGATTGACTGTTGGCACTACTAGAGTCATCAAGAAAGTTAGAGCGAAAACAATTACCGAACATATCACAAATTACTTCACCATCACTGGACGTTACCTGGCCAAATTGCATCACTGAGGGGTAAGAACATGATTGTTTTTTAGACTTGACGTACCTCCAAAAGGCCCGCGGATTTTCGCGTATGTCAGATTCTATTTTGGCTATGTAACTGTCGAACATATCCCCCTCAAGGTGTTTCGCCCGCTGACGAAGTAAAATAAAAGATTGATAGTCAGTTAAGTTCCCGTACTTCTTAAATTTAGTGTGAAATTTAGCTTTTTCCTTTAAGATTTTAATCAACGGACTTTTGTACCAGGGAGGATATTTTGATTTGGGGACGATAGTTTTAGTCGGTATATACGCAGAATGTAGCATCCTTATTACTCCGTAAAAGTATGCTACCGCTTCTTCCATCGACCTACTACTTAACTCAGACTGCCAGTCTACACGATTTAACTCGCCTTTTATACTATCGTAATCAGCAAACTTATGTAAAAATTTTACGTAGGCCCGATCTGGCAGTCGATGCAGCTCAACGAATTCCGCGGTAACACATAAGGCTCTGTGATGAGAATCTTCAGGCACCAGTGGATCATCACAGCAGCTGGCGATAACTTCATCATTAGAAAAAACCAAATCAAGGATTCTACCATTGACGTTCGAGTGACTATTATATTGCATTAAATTACATGTATTAAAATTATCCATCAAACTAGTCTGAACATTGCCATAAACATTTGTAGGGTATAACGATTGTCCGTCACCAGCCCGCTGCCAAATAATATTGGGTTGATTAAAATCTCCTAAGACAATAAATTTATCGGACGGACGATTGAGGGTAATTTCAAGAACGTTCGCCGAAAAGTTACTCAGTTGGGCGGTTAACGAGTTTCCGTAATTCTGACAGCAAATATATACAACACAAATGTGCATTTTATAAACTACTCTGGGCTTTTTATGATGCAACGTCAACGTAACCCACAAATCCTCTGCGGACGAGCTCCATTCACTGCAATTGACAGCGGCAAGTTCACGCTTAACTGCAATTAAAACCCCTCCGCCCATAACTTGGCCAGTACGAGTGTAGTCCCGGTCACGTCTCCACACAAGATACCGGTCATCGAACAATTCCGAGTCAGATATGCCATCCACTAGCCACGTCTCAGTCAAACAAATAACATCAAAACTATTACTGCACACATTCCTAAAGAAAACAGCTGTCTTTGTCCGTAGTCCCCGTACGTTCTGATAGTAGATATTAAGCGCCATGATAGTAATTGTAAGGTTGATTACGTAATTGAATAAATAAAAATACAAAAAGCACATTCAAATTACGGTAACAGGACATGTGTACAACGTTGCAACAAGAACAGGAGTGATGAAATGAGTTAAAATTAATAGAAAATAAACAAGTTTCGATCATGTAGCAAAACGCATCGTTAACTGGCAGAAAATAGAGCATACAATCATAATTGCAAGTATTTACAAACCAGTTGTCACCGAGCGAACAGCGAACAATAGGCAGGCAAGAAAGGAATGCGTGTAAAAAACGGTTACCTGTGTTTCTCAAATTTAGCGAATCGATATAAGTAAACAAAATACCAGGAAGCCGCATCGACATTTTTAACATAAAAACTTTTTGATATCTCGATCTGTCTTGATGCAATGCTTAGGAGAAGTGGGATTTTTACGTAAAAATATTTTGCAGCCAGCAACCCACACAAATTCAAATCCACGCTCTTTGGCACGAGCTTTAGTTTTGTTTAGGAGAATTTTATTTTCTAGTGTAAGATGGTCGTTGACATAGATCTTGCTGTCTCCTTGAAGCCCCAGATTACCGGTATTCAGATTTTTGTGTTTTCTTGCTGCAGCCACGAAATCATTCTTCATGTAACAGTTGTGCACGGAACAAATGATGTTCTTATTTTGTTTATCGTTACGCGTCGGTACCCTTGCAATGTAGTATGAAATTACAAACTGTAGTGTCTGTAGGCATGCCCCGAGATTACTCGTAAAATATACTGAGCCGAAATATTTTTAAAGTAAGCAACGTTGGGCTAATTTTCTATGATCCATCTTGGCTTACTTTATTTAGGCAGTAGTGATAAGGAGCTCGTAGGTAAGTCATAACCGCTGCATAGGTCGATAGTCGAAGGTTAAGCAACGCTTGCCGAGGTCGGTCTAATGATGGGTGACCATTCATAAATATACTTGACTTACTCTTGACTTAGACGTCTTCTGTGCCTTGGAATGCACCACGTACACATTCTATTTGGTATGATGCCAGGGGGGCTAAAAAGGCCATTTTAGGAGAATTATATTAGAATCATAATATTAATCACACAAAAATCTGTCAAATTTAATTTTCATCTTCATCGGTAACGCATTAGGTTCAAGGTTGATCGGGAAAATTTGACAGTTACGGGTAGCGTGATGCGCTTTCTGATTCTGCTAAAGTGGCCTTTTTAGACTCGCAGATGTTATGTTAAATAATAAAGTTTGTTGCACATTTGATAAAATAAACCGGCCAAGTGCGAGTCGGACTCTCACACAAAGAGTTCCGTATCATAAACCGAAAAAAAAGCCCACTTTAAATTTTAATTTAATTCCTATTATTTATTGTTATGGAAATACACATCCTGTGAAAATTTTAACTGTCTACCTATTACGGTTTGGAGATACAGCCCGCTGGTAGACGGACAGAGGAGGCTTAGTTGGTTACGCTGCGGGTACGGAACCCTAAAAAGTTCCATTCAAATCCGTTTAGTTGTTGAGGCAGACCTACTTTCTGTGCAAATAAAGAACTATTCCATTATATTCTAATCATGCCACAAGTTGCACAGATGTTCAATTTAACATGATCGTGAATAAAATGATGAATAAGGTTAACAAACACAAACTTACAGTACGATTAGCAGCTGGTTAGAATAGCCATTTAGAATAGAATAGAATAGAATATTCTTTATTATGTAACAATTTTTTATTACATTTTTCAAAAACCTCAGGAAAAGACATTATAGAGTTGTATTATGAGGCCACTCGCAATTCACGACATATTGAATTGGCTCTATCCAGTACAAACGACGTTTTGTGTGACAAGGACAAAAAATAACTTCAAAAGAGCGTAACTTCTACTATTTACCTACCGATTTCTTTTTTTCAGAATTCGTACTATTCCAGAGTGCCAATTCTGCTATTTTTTTAGCTACTTTCGCGTTCGCATTCCAGCCGCAATCTGTCAATAAATCCTCAATAGGGAATACGCATGAAAAAAATATTAATTATTTATTTAGTTTATCTAAAAAAAATACAAAAACGTAATACTAAAAGTCAAAATAGAATTAAAATTACTCGTAAAACAAACGAGATATAATTATTTTAAACAAATATATATCTGTCCCTCTCGCGAACGCTGTATTCTATGGCAGCTGTATAGGCGTCATTTACTTTGACGTCAATGTTCATATCGGACTTCTCTTTCTGATTGTAATCTAAAGCTTTAAAACTTTATCGCTGATGAAGGTATTTAAAAAATAATGTCAAAATTGTTTGGTAAAGTTAATAAGTGTTTCATTTTGCAAATAAAAAAATCGCGTGCATATTTCCTATTTCCAACCCATATATTTTTGACAGATTGCGCCGGACCTTTAAAAAAAAAAGTAAAGTTGGCAATCAGATTTTTCACGTAAGTATACATATAGATTTTTGATAGTAGTCAAGAACCGTATTCTCATTGCTCGGTTACTTACAGGTAGGCTTGGGCAAGAAACATCGATATTTTTAATGGTAGAATATCGATATTCGATATTGATTTTAGAATATCGAATTTGTATGAAATTCGATATATTTTTAACGCAACTCTGATTTCGCATTTAACGTTACTAGTTGTGACAGCTGCCCGCTGCGGGTAGACCACAAAGTAGCATTATCGGAAAATACAATTTTCTTCATGTGTATGAGAATCTGAGAATCTTTTTACGAATTTTAATTGTTTTGGGAATATGTATTAACTAGCTGACCCGCGCGGCTTCGCTCCCGTCAACTGGCTACTCTACCTACCGACCCTAACCTTGCTACCTTACCTACCTACTCATTCTTTTTTTATTTATTTTTTTGTATTTTAATTCTTATTATGCTATTCCGGACGAAGACTAATCCAAAAACACAAAAACTATGTAAATGGGTCCAGCCGTTCTCGAGTTAGTTAGAAAAGTGTTCGAACAAACCCGACTTTGTTTTATATATTAAGAAGATTAAGATTTTTGCTATATTGTGAAAGATTCGACCTTTTTCTAGAAGACATTTTTATATTTTCGAGACAGAAATAAAACGAATAAACTGAAGGAAGACGGACAGCGGTAGCTTATTAATAAATAGGGTTCCGTTAGCAACCTTGGTACGGAACCCTAAAAATCGACTTGGTTCGCTCGAATCAAAATCGTACGTGAAGGCTTAAATAATAGGGTCCCATTAGCAACTTTGGCATGGAACCCTATAATTTGCCTTGGCTTGCAAATCGAACCGTCTGATACTTAGCACGAATTAAAAACTTAGTTGCGGACAACCTGGGAGTCTTAAAGACAAAAGTGAATAGGTTGCTTCTAGGCAAACGTGCTCCATCTTCGACCGCATCATAGCATACCATCAGGTGAGATAGTGGTCAAACTTATGCCTATCTACAGTAAAAATAAATATATATATATTCTACTCCGTATCACCTAACCACTGAGAATTAATGATAACACGATTTGACAGTTACTGTGAAATCGTGATGTCATTCATTCTTAGTTCTGGTTCGGGACTAATCGTAAGTCTGTAGGTGATACGGAGTAGAATACGTCCACAACTAAGCCCGAAACTACAGACTTTGGACTTAGAGAGTAGCCCCCCAAAATCGATCGCTCCCGTCACCGTGACCACCTTTGGTACGGTACCTTATTATTATTAGCCTTGTTTCGCAAATCGAACCGTTCGTTGCTTCGCTCTAAACGGAATCAATCGCGGAGGCTTAGCAGTAGGGTCCCATCAGCACAGCACCTTTGGTACGGAACCCTACAGGCCTGGGGGGCTACTCTCTAACGAAATCCGTAGTTTCGGGCTTAGTTGCGGGCGGGCATTTTCTACTCCGTATCACCTAACCACTGAGAACTAATGATAACACGATTTGACAGTTACTGTGAAATCGTGTTGTCATTCATTCTCAGTTCGGGTCCGGGACTAATCGTAAGTCTGTAGGTGATACGGAGTAGAATACGCCCGCCCGCAACTAAGCCCGAAACTACGGATTTCGTTAGAGAGTAGCCCCCCCGATCCGCAAGTCGAACCGGCCAGTACTTCGCAAAACTAAATCAGTTTAAGACTCTACGATAAATGCACTTTAAACGAAATCAGCACAACTCAGAGATTTAAGCAATTTTGGTCCCTAACAGTTTAAGACCTTTCAGAGACCAAACCGAAATTCCTTCGAAACACGACTGTGTTTAGAAATTGTGTGAGGTCATTCTCCAGCGGAAAATCTTAACACCGCAATTCAGAAAACGCGTCATCAGTGCAACGCCACCTATCGACCATGTAAACTGACAAAATATTTGGCAGCGGAAGACGTTAAATAAGAAGCCCGTATGTAACGGTAAATAACGATAAGGTATTAAAATGTTTACTTTTATTTTGCTACGTCTACGTATTAAAAGTTTCACGAATAACTCAATCAATGTGTTTTGGTGTAACATTTACGCTTTCATGCATTTTTTGGTTTCTCAATAGATGGCGCTCTGACTGATCAGAATACATTAGGAAGATTCTTACTAAACTATAAATTCAATATATTTTGATTTTGTGGATCGATTGTAACGATAAAATATAACGAAAAGTTATAAAAATGACCACTTTTATTTTGCCACGTATTAAAAGTTTCACAAATAACTCAACAATTTTGAATGCTTTCGTGCATTTTATTTTTTCTCAATAGATGGCGCTCTGACTCATCAAAATACATTAGGAAGTTTCTTCCTAAACTTAAAAATTCAATATCTTTTGATTTTGATTAAATAAACGCTAAATGTTACTCGGGTTATCACTTAATATTTTTAATTACTTAGATTTGCAATCCAATCTGTGGTTTATGCGTGATGCTCCCACAAACGCACAGACAAACAGACAAAAATTTCAAAAATTGCATTTTTGTGTTTTGTACCTTTTTCCTGAGTTTTCTGTGTAATTTTCATGCAAAAATTTTCAATGTACAGACACGGTTAGTCTACGATTTTATTATATGTATAGATAGATAATAATCATACGAAAACTACGACGATATATCGATATTTTTCGATCAATAATTATCGATATTGTTTATACGTATCGATACGATAAATATCGATAGATTCTTTGCTTGCCCATCCCTACTTAAAGGTAACGGGTAATAAGTGTGATTTTATACGTGAAAGAGGCTTTCAGTACCTATGTTTGTGTTATTTTAATGTTACGTTTTGTATTAAAACTTCATTTCGACGTAATGAGAGTTGTATGGCTACGGTTTAGTATTTAGACTGTAATTATTTCCAAGAGTTACTTTGCGTACATTAAATGTGTACGTATTTAAACACAAAGACCTTGGTGTTACAAATCTCTTAAGTCAACCTTATAATTCAAATATTTGGATAAAAGACAGGATCAATTTTTTTACAAGAATTTATTCAACTTACAATGTTAATAAATACTATATAATTAACAAATAAAGTAACAAAAATGTAGCATCAAAAATTCGTCCTCAACGCTGTCAGCTAGTACTGTGCCCAAAAGACTGGCGGTTTTGCCACGTTGTATGGCAATGCTTACCCTCTGGCCAAAGTAAAACCCAGCCCTTGGGTTACGAGTCCCAACTAGCCTTTTCGAAATTTCTTCGAAAAGTCTGTGAGCACAAGGGTCCCACGGCCTGAGGGTTTCCAACCCAAACAGCTTGAAAATATAGTTAAGTACCAATAAGGTATATACTATATTTACGCCGCACACAATGCTTCAAAAGTAATTTGTCCGGAACTTATAGTCGTTTTTTTTGGTCGACTTCTTTTTATAACTTTTTATTTTCTTTTATTATTAGGGTTCCGTACCAAAATGGAAAAAGGACCCTTATGGTATGACTAAGTGTGTCTGTCTGTCACAGCTGGATATCTCAAGAACTAGTAATACTATGAACTTGAAATTTGGAATTGTTTTAGAGGACGTTGGTTCAACTATTTTGCAAATAAGAAAGATATAAAATATTTATGTATTTTTCTTGCAATAGCGACTGAAAGGGACTTAAAAATTCAAAGTGCGCTACTAGGGCATGTGGGGTATCATATGAAAGAGCGCTATTTACACATTCTCAGACATTTTTTTTCTTTTTAGGCCGCATGGTTTTCGACTTATGTCGAAAAATGTTGAAATTTTAACCATTCCCCTCCCCTTATCTCCAAAGTTTGCATAGGAAAAATCTGAATTATTCTATGTGATAGAAGTTTATGTAAACATGACAGGAAAAATAAAAGATGACTGTAAAAAACGCACTTTTCAGAAATCATCAAAAACATTACATTAGTTCCACTAGCGGACAAGAAATGTCGCTGATCTAAAACTGCAATATACACCGCAGTGTTAAAATTCTCAACGAATAAAGGCCTTGCCGATGAAAATTTAAAAAAATTTCACATTTGCTCGGTGCACGAGTCCGACTCGCTCTTGACCGGTTTTTTTTTCTCTTAATGTACATGAGCTGCCAAACATTACCTTTACATATGACCACGCACTTAACACTATATACCCACGCATTTTTATTGATTTATAGATTAGTTTATATTAAGAACTAGCTGACCCGCGCGGCTTCGCTCCCGTCAACTGGCTATTCTACCTACCGACCCTAACCTACCTACCTACTCTACCTACTTACCTACCATAGCTACCCTACCTTACCTACCCTACCTACCTACCCTACCTACCTACCTACCTACCTACCTACCTACCTACCCTACCTACCCTACTTACCCTACCTACCCTACCTACCTATCCTACCTACCTACCCTACCTACCTACTCTTTTTTTGTATTTTAATTCTTATTATGCTATTCCGGACGAAGACTAATCCAAAAACACAAAAACTATGAAAATCGGTCGAGCCGTTCTCGAGTTAGAAAAGTGTTCGAACAAACCCGACTTTGTTTTAAATATATTAAGAAGATTAAGAATTTTGCTATATTGTGAAAGATTCGACCTATTTCTAGAAGACATTTTTTATATTAGCGAGACAGAAATAAAACGCGTAAACTGAAGGAAGACGGACAGTGGTGGCTTATTAAAAAAAAGGGTTCCGTTAGCAAACTTGGTACGGAACCCTAAAAATCGACTGGGTTCGCACGAATCAAAATCGTACGCGGAGGCTTAAATAATAGGGTCCCATTAGCAACTTTGGCACGGAACCCTATAATTTGGCCTTGGCTCGCAAATCGAACCGTTTGATACTTAGCACGAATTAAAAACTTAGTTGCGGGCAACCTGGGAGTCTTTAAGACAAAAGTGAATAGGTTGCTTCTAGGCAAACGTGCTCCATCTTCGACCGCATCATCGCTTACCATCAGGTGAGATAGTGGTCAAACGTATGCCTAGCGATTGTAAAAAAAAAAATATTCCACTCCGTATCACCTAACCAATGAGAACTAATGATAACACGATTTGACAGTTACTGTGAAATCGTGTTGTCATTCATTCTTAGTTCGGGTTCGGGACTAATCGTAAGTCTGTAGGTGATACGGAGTAGAATGCGTCCGCAACTAAGCCCGAAACTACGGACTTCGGACTTAGAGAGTAGCCTTCCAAAATCGATCGCTCCCGTCACCGTGACCACCTTTGGTACGATACCTTATTATAAAAAACCAAACTACTAACCTAAACTAAACCTAAACCTAACTACTAACCAAAAAATGGACTCTGTCTGAAATATAAGATTTTTATTTATATTATTAGCCTTGTTTCGCAAATCGAACCGTTCGTTGCTTCGCTCTAAACGGAATCAATCGCGGAGGCCTAGCAGTAGGGTCCCGTCAGCACAGCATCTTTGGTACGGGACCCTACAGGCCTGATCCGCAAGTCGAACCGTCCAGAACTTCGCAAGACTAAATCAGTTTAAGACTCTACGATAAATGCACTTTAAACGAAACCAGCATCAGAGATTTAACCAAATATGGTCCCTAACAGTTTAAGACCTTTCAGAGACCAAACCGAAATTCCTTCGAAACACGACTGTATTTAAAAATTGTGTGAGGTCATTCTCCTGCGGAAAATCTTAACCGCAATTCAGAAAAACGCGTCATCAGTGCAACGCCATCTATCGACCATGTAAACTGACAAAATATTTGGCAGCGGAAGACGTTAAATAAGAAGCCCGTATGTAACGGTAAATAACGATAAGGTATTAAAATGTTTACTTTTATTTTGCTACGTCTACGTATTAAAAGTTTCAAAAATAACTCAATCAATGTGTTTTGGTGTAACATTCAAGCTTTCATGCATTTTTTGGTTCCTCAATAGATGGCGCTCTGACTAATCAGAATATATAAGGAAGTTTCTTACTAAACTAAAAATTCAATATACATATTTTGATTTTGTGGATCGATTGTATCGATCAATAACGAAATGGTATAAAATGTGTACGGTGCACGTACATGATTCTTAAAAATGTTTAGTAAGTGATGAGTTGTGCAATAAGTAGGCTCGCATGCGCATCTTTGCACTTACACGCGCGACCTACATTAGTAAAAGATGACGATCATGCAGCAGCAGCATGCAGAGCATGGGTGGTGCAGTTTTCTATCTAAATTCAATTTAGTGTTCCAATAGACGTGGTTTGAGTCGGACAACTTGCATTTTTATTTCTGGATTCAAGCCCGCTGGCACTCATTGCATTCTACATTTCACTGACATTTGCATTGACAATAATTATTATAAATGTTAAGGTGTATTTGCATTTGCACCCTACAAAATGATCACTCTTATTTTGCCACGTATTAAAAGTTTCACAAATAACTCAACAATTTTGAATGCTTTCGTGCATTTTATTATTCTCAATATATGGCGCTCTGACTCATCAGAATACATTAGGAAGTTTCTTCCTAAATTTAAAAATTTCAATATCTTTTGATTTTGTGGGTGGATTTTGACGAAATAAACGCTAAATGTTACTCGGGTTATCACTTAATATTTTTAAGTACTAAGATTTGCAATATAATCTGTGGTTTAAGCGTGATGCTCCCACAAACGCACATACAAACAGGCAAACAGACAAAAACAAAAATTGCATTTTTGTGTTTTATACCTTTTTCCTGAGTTTTCTGTGTAATTTTCATGCAAAAATATTCAATGTACAGACACGGTTAGTCTACGATTTTATTATATGTATAGAAGACTACGTCTACGTATTAAAAGTTTCACAAATAACTCAATCAATGTGTTTTGGTGTAACATTCATGCTTTCATGCATTTTTTGGTTCCTCAATAGATGGCGCTCTGACTGATCAGAATACATGAGGAAGTTTCTTACTAAACTAAAAATTCAATATATTTTGATTTCCGGGATCGATTGTAACGATAAATAACGAAAAGGTATAAAATGATCACTCTTATTTTGCCACGTATTAAAAGTTTCACAAATAACTCAACAATTTTGAATGCTTTCGTACATTTTATTTTTCTCAATAGATGGCGCTCTGACTCATCAGAATACATTAGGAAGTTTCTTCCTAAACTTAAAAATTCAATATCTTTTGATTTGTGGGTCGATTTTGATGAAATAAACGCTAAATGTTACTCGGGTTATCACTTAATATTTTTAAGTATTTAGATTTGCAATCTAATCTGTGGTTTAAGCGTGATGCTCCCACAAACGCACAGACAAACAGACAAAAATTTCAAAAATTGCATTTTTGTGTTTTATATCTTGTCCCTGAGTTTTCTGTGTAATTTTCATGCAAAAATATTCAATGTACAGACACGGTTAGTCTACGATTTTATTATATGTATAGATGTCTGTAAATTGAATAACCTTTGTACGCGTTCAAACACCTATAAGGCTTGCCAAACACAAACTACAAACGAACAAAAACGTCGAAACAGACGCCCTGCGGCATCAATTAAGTTGGAAATAGATACAAGTATTACAATAGTAAAACACTGTAAATTAAAATGTACGTTAACAATTTTGCTATTTAAATATTTATACACATAATGTTATTGCAGATTTATATAATCAAATCGTATTTAAGTTTAAAAAAACCAACCATGAGCTATAGGAAACCAGCTGATCCGCTCAACTTCGTTTGCGCCACTCCAGATACATAAACAGACGGACGGACAGACGGATGGACGGACGGACAGACGGATGGACGGACAGACGGACAGACGGACGGACGGACGGACGGACAGACGGACGGACGGACGGACAGACGGACGGATGGACGGACAGACGGACGGACGAACGGAAAGACGGACATACGGACGGACGGACGGACAGACAACAGAGGCTTAGTAGGGTTTTGTTGATTGCGAAGCCGCTAGATAAACAAGAGTTAGGAATATTTCCAAAGCATATGGCAAATAGATAACAAAAACACGCTCTAAAAGATTTCCAATTGTTTAAAAATTACATGTCCTAAGTTACTCTTGTCGTTTTCAAAATCGCTATTTTCTCATCACTTGACCGTCTCATTGTTAGAACTAGCTTTTTAGAAAAGGGTTGGGGTATGTACTAAGATTTATAGAGTTTTACGTAAGCCCCAGACAGACGATAATGTTTATTCAATCGACCGCCTTGTTTCGAATACCTCTGAATGTTTCGTGAATTGAGACGAATGATTTCAGTACACGGCTCTTTTTACTTATGTACGTTTTCTATGAATGTTAATACATCATCATCGTTCCAGTCGAAAGACGTTCACTGCTGAACATAGGCCTGCCCCAAGTGTCGCCACTTCGACCGGTCCTGTTCATCTCGCAACTAGCGGATTCCTGCAAAAGGAATCCGATAGGAGTGTTAGTGTGGATAACAGAGTCCCTATTGTACTCTTCACTAGGTAGTCGGCTCCACAACAAGAATAATGTTTAAAAAACTGAAACCCGACTTCAAAACTATGTACAAAAACGACTCTTCTACAGATTTATTATGGGTACTTATCTAGTATTACTCACTTTCGCTTCTTTGTTAACAATTCAAACATATTAATTTACTTAGACAATACAAGATATGAACATATTTGTTACGTGCTCGTTAAGAACTTTCTTTTGATACCAAACATGTCATGTTTATCTTAATTTTATTTTTTTCAGGGTCAGAAGTTTACGGGTAAATTCTCACATATTAAATTTAGTGAAAATTTACATAGCCTATGACAACTGGAGTGTTTTTATGAATCTTTTGACACCACCATTCATCAAAATCGTTTCGGTATTTCAAGCGGTATGGTGGAACATACTTACATACATACACAGACAGATTAAATCATAACCCTTTCTTTTGGCTTAGCCGTAGTCGGGTAAAAAAATAAGCTTCGATCGAATTTCGACCTCATCGTGAGTATTAGCGTAGGCCTCGCAAAGGTTATTCAACGACTTCCAAAGTGAAGAGAGAGAACACCAAAATGAGGGATGGTCTTATAGAATACAGGATATCTATCTATCCGAAACACAAAATGGTATTTATACCATGTCTAGTTACCGATGCAGACCACATTAGCCTGTTCCTCAAGTCGACTGCCATAAAAGTTTAAAGCTCGTTTTTTGGGGTTCTGTATCCAAAGGTACTAAGCCCCCGCTGTCCGTCCGTTCGACCGTCCGCCAAATTTTCACAGATTGTGTATTTCTATTGTCGCTATAACAAAAAATAATGATAATTTAAGTTTTATGGTACGAAACCCTTCGTGTGCGAGTCCGACTCGCACCTGGCCGGTTTTTTAAATCGCGTTTGGCTTAAATTACACACAACCTACCTTTACATGTTGACGTACGTTGAAGTCAAAACAGTAGACTTATGCACTGTTTTGACTTTTGTGTTTAAAAATAGAGCGATTCTAGCAATGGATTCAAGGCACTAGAAGTTGCCTAAGATATCTTTGTTTCATACCTATTTACTCAAACTATAAATGCGGACTATTTGTCTGATCCGGTTTTTTTACATCTTGGCGACTTTATTTTTGTAAAGATTGTCATCATAGACAATAATCTTCTGCTTTAAGTGGAGTGGAAGGGAGTGTCAGACTCTTACTGACTAAAGCCATCCGTGACTTTGTCGAACAAATTCCGCAACCCTGACAGGCACATTGGCTTAACAAATTTAAATGAAATTTAGCATAAGAGAAGACTGTGTACTGAAAAAGAAGATAGAATACTTTTTATCCTATGAGTACGTTCCCTTCAACAAATCGACAATTTTCGGCAACCAATGCTAGTAATAAAATCTAGTTGCTAAACGTGTAGTTTTTAATGTCAACAAAAGCTGAAACAGTTCATTCAACAATTAATAAAAAATACTACTAAAACTTCCGCCCACTACCCATAAAAATAAATACATTGCACGTCAATCCAATTCTAGTTTATTTAAAAAGTTAAATTTCAATTTCATCGCTCAACAAAAAATGACTGACATAACAATAAATTGAAAATCCAGTAAACTAGAAATTTTCCAGCTTCAAACTCGATTTATTCTCATAAATTTTACAGAATAATATTGAGTTAGAGCCATGCTAGAGCTAGCGCAGAGCTGACTTATCTGACTGAATGAAAGCAGCATTTTATTAACTTGAAGATCTAATAAACGCAATCTAGTTAGGTGTAAATTATGTTTGTATCAAGCAAGACTATGTATGTATTTGACAGCTAATCGCAATTTGATTCTCGTGAATGTGCATGACATCATAGGCGGGTGTATAATAACAGCACATTTTTTAAGGATGAGATATCATCAAATGACTCCTCTGGCTCCAGGCGGTGCAGAAGGGAGTGTCAGACTCTTACTGACCCTTCCGTGTTCCTACAAATGCTATTTGCGTTCCGCGGCCGCGGTGACTCTTTTGAACAAAATCCGCGACCAGGTATAATGGATGACCCACTATTACATGCCTAGATGACACCGTGCATGGAAAAGTACGTTAATGCGGGCCATACTAGTTCAAGTAATTCAATTAAACAGGGTTTAAGCTGTTTGACCAAATAGAAATACGAAATTTCGTATTTTTTCATACTATTTGACGAAATTTGATCAATTTTTCCAGTCATTCGTGCTAATTTCATAAAACTGTTTGAAGCAGCCTATTTGCTCAAGTTACTTGAACGTATTTGTAAAGCCGTTCATCTCAGCTGTCAATTGAAGATCGTTGATAGTCGTTACGAAGAATCAGAAGTTTGAAAATCTGACATTAGTCTTAGGGGTACCGTATTACCCCGGTAATGGGTTGTGGAGATCAGCGGGTCTAAAAAAGCCACTTTAGTAGAATCAGAAAGCACATCACGCTACCTGTCACTGTCAAATTTTCCCAATCAACCTTGAACGTAATTCGTTAGCGATAAAGATGAAAATGAAATTTGTCAAATTGTTGCGTGATTAATAATATGATTCTACTAAAGTGGCCTTTTTAGCTCCCCAGATAGGCAGTCGCTTCATTTAAAATACTGGTACTCAGCTAGACCTGGTTAACTAGAAGCTGTCGACTCTACCATAGTTAGGCAGACCTGTTTACCAAATATAATATGTCGTAGATAACGATATCATTTAATAAATTAGTTACTGATTTGAGTATTGTATTACTAAGGTAGTGTTGTTAGTTGTAATGGCGGCAAGTCGACAGAGTCGTGTTGGAGAGTGAGGACTTTGCCGAGCACACTTTGGCTCGAGACACCAGGATACTCTTCCAGAACGAAACTGTCAGTTTACATATTTCAATTGTATTAAACCGTCTTCTTTTATACTTACTATCCTTACTAATATTATAAATGCGAAAGTAACTCTGTCTGCCTGTCTGTCTGTCTCGCTTTCACGCCAAAACTACTGAACCGATTTAAATGAAATTTGGTACAGAGATAGTCTAGAGCCTGAGAAAGGACATAGGCTACTTTTTATCCCGGGAGTATGTTCCCTAGAGACCACGCGGGCGAAGCCGCTGGCAGAAGCTAGTGATCTTATAAATGCGAGTTCTTCTGTCAACAGACAGATGTGTTGCTGGGGAGTTTGTGGCGCCACTTCTTCTACCCACTAAGAAGTGGTGACGGACGGGTGTTTTTGGGGGACTATGTATTTGTAAGGTTTGACGTTGAAAAAGTGCTGACACTCAGCCACAGTTATTAAGTAAGTACTGTATTAAGTGTTATTATTCTATAATGAACCCGATACCACCGAACCCAAACGATGATGGCGCTATCGCTCAGCCGTCGCTGACAGCTTCAAATATAATAATTTAATAATATTTATTTATTGACATAATAGGTTACAAAAACTTGTTTGAAGCCTCTTGAGTCCTGAACCTAGGCGTACCTGTGTGTCAGAAGTCAGCGCCCTCTCCCATTTTATTTGACTTAAATACTAATGTCAGCATAGAAATAGACAAACATGCATGCTGCAAAATACAATTTCAAAAGAAGTAAAAATAAGTTAAATCTGGAGAGAAACAGAGCTATACATGACGAATAGAACTATCACTTTTCACAATAAATACATCGGGCTAGCATAGGTTAGTTGTTGTCTGTAAGTAAAAAACATGTTATAAACTTATAGGGTCCAAAAAGGCCAATACTCATGTCGGTGCACAACATAATTAAAAAACATTATGTCTGTGCGCTGGTTTTGGAATTGGTAAAGAAAATTACTAAGAAAGTCTGTTGGAAAAGGAAAAATAAAAACTGAGTTGTTATTCCGAAGATCTGGTGTTTATTTTTGTGGCCCCGATCCCACAAACATGACGAGAAAATACCATCAATAAATATAAAATTCTTCCGTTATAATGATGTTAATGTTTGTTTTTTACTGTTTCTTATAACTGACTACCTGACCCGCGCGGCTTCGCTCCCGTCAACTGGCTACCCTACTTACTTACCCTACCTACCCTACCCTACCCTCCCTACCCTACCTACCCTACCCTACCCTACCTACCTATGTTACAAAAGATGTGATAAATGAATAAAGCCATCTACTAAATAGTCCAAACAAAGCCTAAACATTTGGTTTAGATAGGGGAGCCCGTTCTTGAGTTATAAAATTACAACGAATGATGAGATGAGTGACTGACGCCATCGCACTGCAGAAACTTCTGGTCGTAGGAAGCTGAAATTTGGCATGCAATTTCCTTGGGGAGTGTAGAGAAGCATAAGAGAGGATTTCCCAAAATTCTAACGGGGACGGGACAAACGGGATACGCGCGTAAGAAGTCACGGTATCTCGTTAAAAGCTAGTACATAAATAAAATATCAATATTATGCAAACCTACAAGAGACTCACGACTTCTGTTTTGTTGAAAAACATTAAATTATAAAGAAAATATAAATAAATTCCAGCAACCACAATCTTTCTACTAAGTTTCCAATCTAATAACAGTTGTATTGAATAATTCAAGCTACATTGATTGAACTTTCAAAAGGATTTCATTAGTATTTTCTATTTATTATTTACTGAAATTATTTGATTTGTAACCATTTTTTTTATTTTGTTGGAGTTTTATATATTTTCACTTGTTTTTAGGGTTCTGAACATTCGAAAGAAACTGAACCCTTATAGGATCACTCGGGTGTCTGTCTGTCTGTCTGTCCCTCTGTCACAACCAGTTTTATCCGGATCTGCTGGACCGATTCTGTTGAAATTTGGTACACATATGGACTTCTGTGACCCAAACACGGACGCGTTCCGTAAATTATTAAATCAACCAAGAAAATTAAAAAAAAAGGTTTTTTAAACTGCATTGTGTGACATATCTAATGAAAGTACTTATTGTCATGGTTTTAATTATATTTTCTCGTAATTTTAAAATAAATAGTTTAGAAGTTACTCAAGAAACTTGTAAGAAGTCTCTAATGTTATAATAACATGTAACAAAAATGAAATTGGTTCGGAACCCACGCTAGTCCGACTCGCACTTGGCCAGTTCTTTTTTACTTCAGTCAGTTCCACAGAATAAATGCTCATACAGAAACAGCTGGAATAGTGGAACCAGGATGTTTAATAAGTTGCATTAAAATAGATATATTTTACTGCTCATCCGTTCAATTCACGCAGTTTTGATTTTCATCATAATTAGCCGACGTGTGCGACTCTTTTTTGAATATTTCATCCGCGCTCACTAGAATAACTCATCTTCTATGACAAGTGTACCATTAATAACCCAAAACCTGTAAAGACGTCATTTTAATCATCATTACGAACATCTTTTATTCTAGGACCAGGGTGGGAAGTCTCGATATAAATATGTAATTACCGATCGCCTAGCGACTGAAATTCGGTAAGGCCACCCGTACTCAGTCAATTTCGAACGCGATCCACGGATCAGATCATTGATTTTGAACGTGGACCGCATCCATCGTGGATGTCGAGACTTCCCGCAGCCCATAATAAATCAGCTGTTCAGTGTCAAATCATATACATAAATATAGGTTATATGAACGATGATAAAAGCAATTCGTGACAGATATTCTTATCCATTTGGCTGTGTATCTTCCCACGATAGTTATAAAGCCGACAAACGGTTATTTTGTTACTTTTAGAGGTCGCAATTCCTATTTACGACATTATTTACAATCGCCTACGGGCTACCATAAAAAACAATATATATTATCAGTTGTCTTTATAGAAGAAGAAAACTAAACAGTAGTCATCTCACATAAAAACAGGCAAAAATAGGCTTTTAGTGTGGGGCGCTACTTGTTAACCGACGAAAAAACAGAGGAGGTTTTCAAGTCGACGCGTACATTTATTATTATTTTTTATGTATGAACACGCACAACTTTTTACAAAGTGGTCTGATTTTGATTTTTTTTTTTTTTGGAAAGGGTTAACTTCGAGGGTGGACCCATATAATTTGGAAAAAAAATTGTAACCCTAGGGGTAGGAAAAAATCCTTACCTAAGGGTGGAAAAATAGGGGTGATTTGTTGTTCACTCACAGATTTTAATGTTGAGTTGTGTAGCATTTTTTGTAGTCCTACCCAAATATGTAATAATTAGTAGATTTTTTGTTAGAAAAAATTATAATTTCGATAGTCTGTGTTACAATACGAAGAAACAATCAAAAGTTAAACAGTTAAAAAGTTTTTTTTTAGTTTAATACTATTGCGCTATCCCATCTTTATATCTCGTCGTGCTGTGCCGGTGCTATTGCTGCTGAGAACCTCAAACGGCGGAAATGTAATAATAAAATAGTTGGCAAATATATTTTCGAGCTATTTGGTGCTGAAAGTCTTGGACCGTGAGGTTCGAGTGCTCATATGTTTGTAAAGAACTTGCTAAACGCTTAGTTGACATTTCGCGTGACTCAAGGGCTGGCTTTTATCTCGGAAATAGGATAGACATTGCCATACAACCGCCAGTATTTTAAACTCACTTCGACGAATTTATTGACGCTATATTTTTTTAGTTAGGATTATTTATTTTAAGTGTATACGGTTAGATCAGTAGTTAAAATATAAAACAACTATATTATTCTATTTTTGCAAGAAAAAAAACCAACTCTTTAAAAAGAATCGAAAAAACTCAGCTATTCAGTACTTTTGCATAAGTTTTCACGATTTTTCAATAAACCCAGAAAATCCTTGTTCTTAGATATACGTGTAACAAAATAAACGCATTACCTCTTGAGGGGTCATCATTATGAACATTTTTTACCATTAGACCAACCCCGAAATCGCGACAAAAATCAGCTATTCTGTACATTTTGTCGAGTTATACTATCAGGAATGTACGGGGTAGTCGATTTTTATTTTGCGATTTTGGTTTTAGTCCCATCGTCAAAGTTGTTCATAATGATGCAGCATAATGACCCCTTAAGAGGTATTTTATTTATTCTGTTACAAATTGTACATATTTGTTCCGGAAAACCTAGTCTCATTATTATTTCCACCCTATTCAGGTACCAAGCGTGATACCAAGTAGTAAGCTTTTTCAGCGTTTTATGTAGCATCAACGTTTTACGTTATACTACTATCATTTTATAGACTGAAGTAACGGAACAAGCAAGACTTTTGTTTACCCCTAAACACGCGATATGGCGTGATAGCAGAGCTATCAAATTGAAAGTAAAATTTTGTGTTAGAGATAAATAAAAATGATTCTGTCAATAATTTCATTGGGCTTTTAGATATGACTAAGTGATTTCGGTTTGGTTTGGTTTTGACTGATTTTGCTTGTTCTGTTAAGGCGCGTTTCCTGCGGAGATGTGCGCGGATTCGTAACGAGGCGCGAGAGATGTGTTTTTTAAGAAACAATAAAATCGCTTTCCCAGAGCGAGGCTAGGTAAATGAAGCAATTCTATAATTATGTTCTAAACAAACACATCCGTCGCTACGTGTCCTCGCATATTTCTGGAAACGCAGCCTTATATAGTAGTTGGCGGCGGCGACCTCTCGCGCTCCGGCTCTGGTTCAATCTATGGTCCGGAGCGGGAGGCATGGGAAGCAATCACCTCTTTCTGCTAAGCAGTAATGCTAGCGAAGGAGGAGGACGAACGCGTGAGAGAGAAGGAAACCTCACGCCCCAGCCGCCGCAACAGGAGAAGATGCCCCGGGCGTCGGGAGTCGCAGGGCAATTACCGGCCACCGTAGGCGCAGGCCTGCGGACGGCGAGCATTGGGTGGCTCGCCGTCTGATCAGAACCAGGCCCGGGTCGACGGCGCGCTGTGTTCCACGTGCGCCTCTAAGAGCTGTCAGCAGAGAAGACGGGGCCCGTTAGGGCCAGTGCCTGCCGGGGTTGCGGAAACTGTTCGAAAGAGTCACCGTGGCCCTGGAACACAAAGGGCATTAGGAGGAACACGGATGGGTTTTAGTCAGTAAGAGTCTGATACTCCCTTCTGCTTCACCTAGAGCGGGAGGAGTCATTTGATGAGGAGCCTTATAGTAGTTGCTGCCCGCGACATAGCCCGCGTTAAAAGTGGTTTATTATTTCAAGAAAACGTATTACCGAGATAAAAATCTAATAAAATATTTTAATCTAATGTCCTAATCGAGTACATGGTCTATCCCGATCTAAGTTTCATCCAAATTCACAGGAAGAGGTTACAAACATTTGTTTGAGCAAACGTCTTGAGCAAAGTTAAAAAATTAAAAGAATTATAAAATTCTATCGATTCGTACTCTAAAAATCTCAACCATTTATGCAAAGGTGGGTCAGCTAATTACTATAACTCACCCTGAGTTACTTGGTTTCCTACATTCGTATTTTTAGGGTTCCGTACCCAAAGAGTAACCAACGGAACTCTATGACTAAGCCTCCGCTATCCGTCCGTCCGTCCGTTCGTCTGTCTATCAGCGGTCTGTATCTCAAAAACCAAAGAAGGTAAGCGGCTGTAATTTTCACAGATTGTGTATTTCTATTGCCGCTATAACAACAAATACTAAAAATTAAGGTTTATGGTACGGAACCCTTCGTGTGCGTGTCCGACTCGCACTGCCATGCATATCGCGGGCTGCTCGATTGCCGCACGGAAGAAATATATTATGTATGGCCTACAGATAGTTGTTCCGGGTCTGGCTGTTTGTGCATGTGACACAAACAGCCAGACTTATGATTTTAAAAGCATGAGATAGAAGAGAAACGATACAGGAGAAATTCATAGTGTGGGGAAAAGTTTTTTTTAGGGTTCCGTAGCTCAAAAGGAAAAAAACGGAACCTTATGGGATCGCTTTGTTGACCGTCCGTCTGTCTGACAAGACCGTTTATCTTGGGAACCCGAGGAGGTATCGAAATGAAATTAAAACCATATACTCAGATCTATAGCTCTTTGCTGCTGTGAAAAAAACAAACTTCTAAGTTAACGTAAAAAAAAGATACGGTCGTTTATGCCGCCAAAAAGTATATTTCGACACTCTCAAGGGAATCAAAATTCATCCCGTTGACCTAGAACTATGAAATTTGGCAAGTAATACCATCTTGTACTACAAGTATAGGGAAAGTCAGAAAACTAAACATTCGTAATTAAACTATAAAAAAATATATTCTTTATTTAAAGTAATTGTTAGCCACAAATTTGTACAGAACCCTCGGTGGGCGAGCCCGACTCGTACTTGACGTATTTTTTTAAGAAAAGAACCTTCAAGTGCATGAGAAAGAATCCATCATCCCACACAAAAGACATTACAGTCACCCCGTTTCTTATAACTTTCTTTCGTGAGTTCTTTTCTCAGCAAAATATCCATGGTATAATGCATCATGTCCCCAAGCCGCACCGCCATGTAATTGGCACAATAATGGCGGATGCCATAAGGCGAGACAAAATTAAATTCCGCCAGACTTATCTCGTTACTGCGGAGTCTCGTTATCTCGAAGACGCAGTGTCAACACAATATTTTGCTTTCACAACATCTTGCAAGAAAACTGAATATAGTAAAGTTATGGTAGCAAGTTTATTTATTCATATACTGCCAAAGTAAAGTGGTAGTGGGCAGGGCACATTGCTTGCAGAACAGATGGTCGTTGGGGCCGAAAAATTCTGGAGTGGCGACCGCGTACCGGAGAAGACGTAACGTTGGAAGGCCTCCCACAAGGTGGACCGATGACCTGGTGAAGGTCGCGGGTAGCCGATGGATGCGAGACGCGCAGGACCGGTCGCTCTGGTGACGCTTGGGGGAGACCTATGTCCAGCAGTGGACGTCTTTCGGCTGATATGATGATGATTTGATGATTCATATACTAGCTTTGCCCGCGGCTTTGCTCATGATAAAACATATTACTTACTTATTTTTAGTCAATTTCGTCCCACTTCAGGTCAAAGTTTTCCCTTTGTTACCGTTTTCGCTTTCTAGGCTAATGTGCACCAATCCTGTCGATAGGCATCAAACTAGTCCCACCATCCTGGGTCTGGCGCGAAGGCACTGGACATTTTTTAGGGCCCACATTATAATAACGCGTTTAGGATGCTGGTGGGGCTGCCTTGCTTCTGTAGTGCGTCGGGAATGTTCGCGAATGCGCATGTAGATTGTTTTTACACAACAAAGCGTAAAAGGTGCGTTTACCTGGTGCGCAGGGTGTGGGGCAGCACCAACAGTGTCCTAAGCATGATTGCAAGTCGAATGGACTGTATTTGTGTGGATCGCTGTTGAGATCACACAGGAGGTCGTGGCTAAATAATAACAGGCGCACGGGTCGATCTTCAAGGTTAAGCAACGCTTGCCGAGGTTGGTCTGTGGATGAATTACCATCTTAACATACCGTGTTTCCTCCGTGCCTCGGAAAGCACGTTAAGCTGTTGGTCCCGGCTGTCATTTGTACATCTTTAGCAGTCGTTACGGATAGTCAGAAGCCAGAAAAAAACAGTCTTGCCAAGAAGTTCCGTGTTACCCAGTTAATGGGTTGTGGAGGTCTGGTAGGCAGCCGCTCCACGTAAAATACTGGTACTCAACTGAATTCGGTTTGACTGGAAGCCGACCCTAATATAGTTGATGATATGATGCTGTTGTGGAATCACTCATGGTTTGTCGCAGCAGTGATCCACCGTTATTTGTCGTGTTGTTTGTTCTAATCAGTGTATACGAACTTGCCTTGGTTGGGGGCTTTAGAGTCATATCTGAGGCTACCACAGGCTAGCCTGGTTGAGTAGTAACCACCCTTCTAGAGGTGAACTACGAGTGATCCCGACCAAAAAAAAAAGTGGATACGAACATAATCGAAAGTTTCACTTACAGTTTTTGAGTCGTGATACTTGATTAAAGAAAAATTCTGTTCTATTCTAGTATGGTTTCTATTACATTTAGATTTTCACACAAAAAAAACTTTGTCTAATATCTCATCTATCTTTATTCCAAAGTTCATCAAAATCTGTTCAGCGATTTAGACGTGGAAGCCTAGCAAACAAACAAAAACGAAACTCACTTTCCTATTTACGATATCAGTAAGGATGGCACACAATTTATTCGGTTCGAGGTAAAATTGAGTTGGACGACATAACTTGGATTATAAAAGTTAGAATATTATGCGGTTTAACTAACTAGAATCTTTGAAAAATGGGCTGGCTCATATTTTTCTCATTAACAGGTTCGCGTTTTACCACAATATTGCAGCAGCATCAATGCCGCCACAAGAAAAATCAACGGAGCAAATCTACATCGCAACAAAAAGAACCGCGACGCCATCTATCCTGCTAGTTGGATGAGCTAAAAATCCTGCATCGCGCAAGCAGAGCTTACCGTGCGATTTCAACATATACATCAGCCCGAATATCAACCAGCGGGTAGTTGCCCACACCATACACAACAACCGTCTGGTTGGAGGAACCTCCCTTTTCAATGGAGGTTTGCGGGACTTTAGTCTCTGTTCTGCATACCTCTAAAATATTACCTGATGGTTAGTGATTATGTGGTCGATGTCGATGATGCTACACTCTTGCTTAGAAGTAACCTATTCACTCTTGACTTAAGTAAGACCCATGTGGTGCTATCAGGAAATACAAACTCCTTCAAGAAATTCGTACATATTCTTGAAGCATAAACATTTAACCTTTTCCGTGTTTACTCAACCTACATATATTTTCGGTATAAGGCCTACGGTTATTTCGATTCACATAGTTTGTTGCTACTCCGAGAAGAAATAATCTCTCTATAATACTCCTTAGTTTATTCCTCGATTCGTGCTCTTACTCGGTTACATAACCCATAATTGGATTACTACAGTTCCCTTCAAAGACTAAAACATTTATTTTGGCTTTCATAAAATCTGTACGGATAACGAGCTTCCTTGCGTTGCCTTGAACATTATAATATATCTTCTCACAACGAATCTGGGTATTCCAGGAACGAAAAATCACGTACAACTGAATTGGGAAGTGATATTTCGAGAGTTAGGCTAAATATATTATTTGGTTTTAGATTCAAAGTTTGGTTCCTTAATGTAAGTCGAACGGCGATGCGCCACCGGTACATGGTGGACATCCCACCCACGCGCACAAAACGTTTTGGGAACACATTCATAGTGTTTGCAGCTAAGGAGTGGAATCCCCTGCCGGAGTCTGTGTTTCCTGATAGCTATAACCTAGGAGTATTTAAGTCAAGAGTGAATAGGTAACTTCTAAGCAAGCGTGCTCCATCTTCGACCACATCATCGCTTACCATCAGGTGAGATAGTGGTCAAACGCGAGCCTATAAATATTAAAAATAATTAAATTCTCTGTTAATAATTGTTACAAAACCACAGCATGTGGACTAGTTTTCTGTGACCTTACATGCCCTTTTAAGTACCATCAATTTACTTGAAATAGCTTTTTTCTTTTTTAAGGAAGGGAAATCCTCAAATGACTCCTCCGCTCTGGGCGGAGCAGAAGAGATTGTCAGACTCTTACTAACTAAAACCCATCCGTGTTCCTCCTAATGCCCTTTGCAATCCAGAACCGCGGTGACTCTTTCGAACAAATTCCGCAACCCTGGCAGGCACTAGCCCTGGCGGGCCCTGTCTTCTGGCGGCCCCGTCTACACTTAATAAATAGCCTGCAGCTATAAAATAGCACTTGTCACTAGACTAGATAATAATCGTTTTAACACACGGCTAAAAGAGCCAGGTAAGTACCTATTCAAATATCATCACATATCAGGACTCGTTTAAGGCATCCTGATATCTATTAATTGACAAAGCCCACTCCCAAGTTCCACCCAACGACCTTAAAACCGTAATGTTTCCAGCCATGAAGTCTAATATTTGTCTTTTTTTTTGGGGCAAGCCACACATTTCCAACCACTGTAACTCCTGAAAGCCAGAATCAACAGTGGCGCCCATCAGACGAGTCACGGCAAGTCCCGGAGAAACGATTCAACTGTCTTAGATCCCGCAACGAAATTAATCAGAAAAGTACAGTGGAGGAGTACGAAAAACTATAATTTCCACTTTCCTCCTTATCAAGCAGGAGACAGAACAGAGCTAGTCCAATAGGCACCAAGCGACGTATACAACTGGGTTAAACCCAGTTGCCAAGCACCACGTATTTATATATTAAAACTATAACTAATGGGTCCCAAATTGTGAGCTACTTTTGATTCCAGTAATAGGTAATATTAATATTTGGCTTATCATAACAGTAGTTTGTACCCGTAGCTTTGCTCTTAAGGTACCCCTTAATCGGGAGCATTCGCCTGTAATGAAACGTTACGGAGCCAAGCATTTCATCAATAACTGAGGATGTTAAAGAAATATTAAAGATTGTATCATTAAAAGTTGTGCACTTTCACAACTTTTAATGACACAATCTTTAAAATTTTAATACAACTTGTAAGATACATTTTGAAATAATTGGTGACACCAACATCGTTTCTTCTATATTTTGTAAGTACATAACAAAATCGTATGAATATTGTCGCGCTCAACACAACGACCGTTTCGTTTGAAATTGTCTAAACAACTAATTCGGCAACAGGCAAATGCTTAAAATCGAATTTGACAAGCAAATCTCGTCAGTCAGAGTGGCAGTATTGCAATGTAATGCTCAAAGTCGAATCTGTAATGTAATATTACAGGCTTAGCTCATAGGAATTGGATTATCCCCAGACCTGTCTATGGGACTCAGCGGTAGTTTAGTTTTCTAATAAAAAAGAGTTTTTGTAATCGGAACATTGCTTCAAGTGGATGACTTTCATGCCATTATGCGCAAACGGTGTGCATCGATGTTGCGGCAATTCAGGGCCAGCCTTAACAGTATTTTAGCTACACAAACGGACAAGATTGATGGGACGTTTATCAGACTCTGGGCTGGCAGACATGTGCTTGCACATGTGCATGTAGCCAATTAATGTTTTTTTTTGTGTATTTTTATTATTTTGTTTTTACTAACATAGTTTAAGTTCATACTAACACTATATGGATCTCTTGGTCTGAATTAAAATATTTGAATTTGAATTAAAACAACTAATCCTTTAAAACTGAAGATGTTGAATTATATTTCATAAAAACTGGCTAAGTAAGTGCTTGTCGGACTCTCACACAAAAGGTTCCGTACCATAGACCGAAAAAAAAAACACGTTTCATATATGGGAGCCCTTTTTAATTATTATTTATTTTTTGTTGTTATAGCGGCAATAGAAATACCACCCTATGTGAAAATTTCAACAATCTATCGATTACGGTTCTTGAGATACAGCCCGCTGACAGATAGGCGGATGGACGGGCGGACGGACAATAGACGCTTACTCATACGGTTCCGTTGGTAACCGTTCTGGCACGGAACTTTATAAAACAAAGACAATATTAAAATTACCCCTCCATTAAACACTAAATTCCCGCAAGCAAACACTAATCTATACATATAATAAAATCGTAAACTAACCGTGTCTGTACATTGAATATTTTTGCATGAAAATTACACAGAAAACTCAGGAAAAAGGTATAAAACACAAAAATGCAATTTTTGAAATTTTTGTCTGCTTGTCTGTTTGTCTGTTTGTCTGTGCGTTTGTGGGAGCATCACGCATATACCACAGATTAGATTGCAAATCAAAGTACTTAAAAATATAAAGTGATAACCCGAGTAACATTTAGCGTTCATTTCATCAAAATCGACCCACAAAATCAAAAGATATTGAATTTTTAAGTTTAGGAAAAAATTTCCTAATGTATTCTGATGATTCAGAGCGCCATCTATTGAGAAACATAAAATGTACGAAAAAATTGTTGAGTTATTTGTGAAACTTTTAAAACGTGGCAAAATAAGAGTGATCATTTTATACCTTTTCGTTATTGATCGATACAATCGATCCACAAAATCAAAATATATTGAATTTTTAGTTTAGTAAGAAACTTCCTTGTATAGTCTGATTAGTCAGAGCGCCATCTATTGAGGAACCAAAAAAATGCATGAAAGCATGAATGTTACTCCAAAACACATTGATTGAGTTATTTGTGAAACTTTTAATACGTAGACGTAGCAAAATAAAAGTAAACATTATAATACCTTATCGTTATTTACCGTTACATACGGGCTTCTTATTTAAGGTCTTCCGCTGCCAAATATTTTGTCAGTTTACATGGTCGATAAATGGCGTTGTACTGATGACGCGTTTTTCTGAATTGCGGTGTTAACATTTTCCGCTGGAGAATGACCTCACACAATTTCTAAACAGTCGCGTTTCGAAGGAATTTCGGTTTGGTCTCTGAAAGGTCTTAAACTGTTAGGGACCATAATTGGTTAAATCTCTGAGTTGTGCTGGTTTCGTTTAAAGTGCATTTATCGTAGAGTCTTAAACTGATTTAGTTTTGCGAAGTTCTGGACGGTTCGACTTGCGGATCAGGCCTGTAAGGTTCCGTACCAAAGTTGCTGACGGGACCCTACTGCTAAGCCTCCGCGATTGATTCCGTTTAGAGCGAAGCAACGAACGGTTCGATTTGCGAAAGAAGGCTAATAATAATAAATAAAAATCTTATATTTCAGACAGAGTCCATTTTTAGTGTTCCGAAAAAAAAAGGAACCCTTATAGGATCACTCGGGTGTCTGTCTGTCTGTCCGTCTGTCACAGCCAGTTTTCTCCGGATCCACTGTACCGATTCTGTTGAAATTTGGTACACATATGGACTTCTATGACCCAAACACGGATGCGTTACGTAAATTATTACATTTTTAGTATGGGGGTCACTTTTGGGGGTCAAACTAGAAAATTAAAAAAAAATAATATTTGAACAATATCGTGTGACATATTAAATGAAAGGGCTTACTGTGAAGGGTTTAATTATATTTTTTTCATAATTTTAAAATAAATGATTTAGAAGTTATTCAAGAAATTAGACGAAAAATGACCATTCCCCCCCCTTATCTCCAAAACTACGGAGCCTAAAATTTTGAAAAAAAATGGAGATATTAGATCTTTACCTAAAGATTACAGGAAAACCTATAAGAAGTCTGTAGTGTTAAAATAACATGTTAAAAAAAATTAATTCGTTCGGAACCCTTTGCACGCGAGTCCGACTCGAACTTGGCCAGTTTTTTGGTTAGTAGTTAGGTTTAGGTTTAGTTTAGGTTAGTAGTTTGGTTTTTTATACTAAGGTTCCGTACCAAAGGTGGTCACGGTGACGGGAGCGATCGATTTTGGGAGGCTACTCTCTAAGTCCGAAGTCCGTAGTTTCGGGCTTAGTTGCGGACGTATTCTACTCCGTGTCACCTACAGACTTACGATTAGTCCCGAACCCGAACTAAGAATGGTTAGGTGATACGGAGTGGAATATTTTTTTTACAATAGATAGGCATACGTTTGACCACTATCTCACCTGATGGTAAGCGATGATGCGGTCGAAGATGGAGCACGTTTGCCTAGAAGCAACCTATTCACTTTTGTCTTAAAGACTCCCAGGTTGTCCGCAACTAAGTTTTTATTTTCGTTTTAAGTATCAAACGGCTAAGTATCAAACGGTTCGATTTGCGAGCCAAAGCAAATTATAGGGTTCCGTGCCAAAGTTGCTAATGGGACCCTATTATTTAAGCCTTCGCGTACGATTTTGATTCGTGCGAACCCAGTCGATTTTTAGGCTTCCGTACCAAGTTTGCTAACGGAACCCTTTTTATTAATAAGCCACCGCTGTCCGTCTTCCTTCAGTTTATGCGTTTTATTTCTGTCTCGCTAATATAAAAAATGTCTTCTAGAAAAAGGTCGAATCTTTCACAATATAGCAAAATTCTTAATCTTCTTAATATATTTAAAACAAAGTCGGGTTTGTTCGAACACTTTTCTAACTCGAGAACGGCTCGACCGATTTTCATAGTTTTTGTGTTTTTGGATTAGTCTTCGTCCGGAATAGCATAATAAGAATTAAAATACAAAAAAAAAGTAGGTAGGTAGGGTAGGTAGGTAGGATAGGTAGGTAGGTAGGTAGGTAGGGTAAGTAGGGTAGGTAGGTAGGGTAGGTAGGTAGGTAGGTAGGTAGGTAGGGTAGGTAGGTAGGGTAGGTAGGTAGGGTAGGTAAGGTAGGGTAGTTATGATAGGTAGGATAGGTAGGTTAGGGTCGGTAGGTAGAATAGCCAGTTGACGGGAGCGAAGCCGCGCGGGTCAGCTAGTCATAAAATAAAAATGTAATCCACAAGCCACAATCGCGTCGTTGCAAATAAAAGTTCTTTTCAGATCTTTTCAAAGGTGCTTTTCAAATTCAAACGTTTGAAAGCGTCGTCAATTAAATGTTTCTCATGTACAGCGCTATTCAGATGGAATTTAGCTTTTTATTTCAAAAGGAATTACTGTGTAATTGGAAACGTAATTTTGCGATATATTGGACGGGGTAAGATGATGACACCGCTGCCTGCTTCTGCAATGCTTTTAATATTTTTGTTTTTACTTTGTCTCTGTCATCTCTGACCTTGACTAGAGTCAAGAGCAAACCCAGCACTTATAAAAAAAAAGAAACGAAAGCAAGAACAAATTTTTCATTTCTTTCAAAGCAAAGCTTTCCATATTTATTTTCGTTCCTTTTTTCTTTTCTTTATGAGTTAAACCAGATTTGACTTTTTTAAGGTTCCGTACTCAAAGTGTAACATCCGGAACCCTATTACTAAGCCTTCGCCGTCCAGCCGTCTGTCCATCCGTCCGTCCGTCTGTCATTCAGTGGGCTTTATCTCATGAACCGTAATAGGTAGACAGTACGGAACACTACATGCGCGAGTCCGACTCGCACTTGGGCGTTTTTTTTTTATATAACAAAACTAGTTTCTGCCAGCGGCTTTACCCGCGTGGTCCCTAGGGAACATACTCCCGGAATAAAAAGTAGCCTATGCCCTTTCTCAGGCTCTAGACTATCTGTGTACCAAATTTCATTTAAATCGGTTCAGTATTTTTGGCGTGAAAGTGCAACAGACAAACAGACAGATAGACAGACAGACAGAGTTACTTTCGTATTTATAATATTAGTAAGTAAGGATTTCATCGGCATCACTCAAAATAGGAAAACTGCCAAGATCACCAGCAGCATTGCTGCGTTGAATAACAGTGCTAATTCTTAAGACGACAAAGTTTATTCATTAAATAAGGTAGGTTCACGAAGAAAGTCAATGAGCTAACGCTAAGAAGCGACAATGTAAAGACGGATTTCATAGGCGGTTTTTTCCAAAATGTCTTCACAAATAGAACAATTTCTATGAGTTGTTGCATCATCGTGACGCGCCTGTCTGCAGAAGCCTTAAAAGTATTAAAAAAAACTTGAAAAGTATTAAGAGGTTCCTATTTATCATGATTGCTAGCCATTGGTGCGGATTTAAGAGTTTAAATCCGGGGTTAACTTTATCTGAAAGTGAGAGATTAAGCAGTTAAATTGCTCAAACAAGAGATTTACTGAGTTAAGGTTGTTTATTTCTTGATCTGTTAAGACTAACAACTCAAGAAATAAAGTGTTCTTATTTTTATTTTTAACCGACTTCAAAAAAAGTTCTCAATTCGACCACGTATATATATATATTTTTTTATGTTTGTTCGCGGATAACTTCGTCGTTTATGAACCGATTTCGAAGAATCTTTTTTTATACGAATGGGTATACTGCCGAAAAAGTCCCATTGCCACCACGTCAGGATCTGATGATGGAAACTCTAAGGAATCGAGGGCAACTCTCGAAAATTGTAGGCACGCATCTGGTAAAAACTTGATATTCGTGTGTATCTCGGGTGATACTACAAAACAATGAAGGTTTGGATCAGATCTGATGATGGAGACGACAGAGAGTCTAGGGAACCCCACATCGATATGTAGGAACTACCAAGTGTTTGGGCTTATTTGATTCGTATTGACGAAACGACCTTTACACAGAAAGCACTAAGTAAGTTTTATTAAATAGGCCCCAGTTCATAACATAACGTCACGCCAGTACGCTGTGAACGCGCTTTGTTACGGTGTTTTTGGTTATTTCGATTTTTGACACCGACTTCCGAAATTAAAGTTATTTTATACTTTGTAGTGTTTTGTTATCGGATGTCGGTTATATTTTTTGTAAAAAAGTTTTTTATTCGCACAAACTATTAATCTCGGGTCTGGGAAACGATTCTACATTTTTGTTGTTTACTAACCAAGTAGGTAGCCGAAAACCTATCGTGGATTTCCGTTTTGGAAATTTTGAAAGTAAATAAATGTAGAGGGTATAGACCGTTTTCACAATTATAAAATTTTTAAGATTATTTTTACTTAAGAGCCTAAGTAAATAATTTCGTGGCGCGATTTAGCATCCCTCTCCTCGAGCGCACCGCACACTCTCCTCGTACTCCCGCATCAAAAGTTTAAAAAATCGAATATAGCGACACCACATCAACTAATTCAAACCGCCAAATAATTCAGGGTTACTCGCAAGCAAATTATATTAACATACATCGATACTCTTATTAACAACCTTTTTAAAGATAGAAAAAAAAATATTCAAATTAGATAAAATAGTAACGTTATTCGTGTTATATCATCATCTGCCTACAACTACTTCCAACTATATTCTGGTCGGCTTCCAGTCAAACCCGATTAAGCTGAATACGTATTTTACGTAGAGCGGCTGCCTACCAGACCTCCACGTCCTCAACCCATTAACTGGGTAACACGGAACTTCTTGACACGGCAGGAGTCAAGTTTATTGGCTTCTGACTGCCAAAGATCTACAAATGACAGCCGAGACCAACGGCTTAGCGTGCTTTCCGAGGCATGGAGGGAACTCGGTGTGTTAAGATGGTCACCCAACCACAGACTAACCTTCGCAAACGTTGCTTTACTTTGAAGATCGACCCGTGCTGCTGTTATTCTTTAACCAAGATCTACTCCATGGAACGTGCAAATAGCTTCATGTTTTTGACTGACCGACTTTGACAATTCAAAAGTGCCTGTTAATGGTTTGTTTGAAATATACGATTTGATTTGATTTCATTCGTGTTATATAAAGTGGTCAAACTGGATGTTCAACTTTATTTTGCCACCAAGCTAAGCCAAGGATTGCAGTTCAAAGGACGCCATTTTGTTTATGAGAGTTTTCAAGACATTGATCATTACATTAACTTCGTTCGAAAGTTCTAATACAATTGAAGAACTTCCAAATCATATTCATCGCTGATGGTATGATATATATAATGTAATGCACACGGCGTATTTTTACCGCGCCGACGACGCACGTTTTGCGAACGCGGGTCCACGGCGTTATAGGTAAAAGGACCAAAAAGCAGATCGTCGCATTTGCATCGATTCAAACGTTTGTACAAAGCGATACAAACGCGCGCGACAAGCGTATTCAAAGTACGTGTGTATCGAGTTTGTTTATTAAGAGGGGACTCTAGTCCCGAGGAATTTGATAAATAGGTATTTAAAGAAACTTGTCGATGCGTCGCACTGTGCCCTGTCAAGTAATGTGCGAAAACGACAACTGCATCAGAGGCTGATTTTACCTAAAAAAACCTTGACCAAAAGACGTTTTGTATTCCGCTGTTTTATTCTTCAAAACTGGACTGATCTATAAAAATTACGTATCAAAATTTAGAAGAAGACTACATCTATGCTTCTATTATTTTCTATTTTGATAAAAACTTATCAAAGTGATAGTCATTTCCCAGTTTATATTAATAACCGACAAATTCCATACGAGAATACAGCCAAGTATCTCGGTATGACCCTTGATGCAAAGCTACGCTGGAAAGCCCACATCAAGAAGAAAAAAGATGAACTCGACCTACGGTTCAAAAGAATGTATTGGCTGCTTGGAAGAAACTCCGTGCTGTCCGTACAGAACAAATTGTTGCTATACAGACAAGTCCTGATGCCAGTTTGGACTTATGGTATTCAGCTATGGGGCTGCACCAAACAGACCAATGTATTAATCATCCAACGATTCCAGAACAAAGTACTACGGGAAATTGTAAATGCACCCTGGTACATACGAAATGATGACCTCCATCGGGACCTAAAAGTTGAGTTCATCAAAGAAGTGATACAAAAATCTGCAGAAGCTCACGAACAGAGACTTCATCAGCATGTGAACGTCGAAGCGATCCAGCTTCTCGACCACACGGACATAGTGAGAAGACTAAAAAGAACAAAACCGTTTGAGTTAGTGTTCAGTGTTAGTGAATAGAGTAATGTGAAACAAGTGTTACCAAACAAACACACGAACGAAGTGTATTCGCCTTAATAGAGACAATAAGAAAAGTGCTATTGGACACATTCTTAGTAAAGACAATTTAACAGTTTAGGTTTTAATTAAATTACTTATTAGTCTATATAAAAGGCTAGATTGTAATAAAAATAGTGTTCATCCTTCTAATGAACGCTAGGATAAGTTAAAAAAAAAAAAAAAGTGATAGTCGTCTGAACATGGCGGTAAAAACGCGCTGTTTTTTCGGGTTTTCAGATAGTCATAATTCTTTAAGTAATTATATTTTGGAAAAAAAAATGATGGAGGCACGTATTAATTCGATCTAGATTGTTTGGAAAAAAATCATAGCTCTAGCAGCGGAATACGTTTGTTTGGAGAAAGGCCCAAGAGTTACCGACTAGAGTCCCCTCTTAATTGTCGGAGAAAGGTGTGGGGGAGAGGCACTGCATGGTTTACTTGTCACTCACACGACATCCGATAGTAGTTTTTCCCCCATCTTTTATGATTGGGCAATGTTTTAAAAGTTGTATTAAAATGACCATCACTCAATCTTCTTTCGCTCGTGAATGGGTTAATCCAATAATGTCGCTTATTTTTTATACTTTCAGTAATAAAGCCAGCGTAAGCAGTGCTGTCTCGTCAGACTCCATTTTATTACTGTTGAGGAGTCTGATGAAAACACAGAGATTTCTGTATAGAAATACATACGCGCGACTGCAGCGCTTTTATACCGTCTATCGCCGTATCAGCGCGTTTGTATCGATACAAATAGGTCAACGATTACAGCGCCACAAAAATTTTTTATGCAAAAATTAACCATCAGCGCCTGAACTTCGTTTAAAGCGCGTTAGCACGCATCATCATGATCGATCGATGAGGCCTTACACACGATAGGCTTCTCGCGATTTTCAGCAAAACGATACCTAAGTTTTATCATAAAATTAGTTCAGACAAAAATTGTAGATCAGATAAATAATTATCTATAAAAATGGCTAGATACTTTTTTCCTAAGAGCCACCGTTTCTGAGATATATCGATTCAAAAAGTTGGAAGAATTGTAATCGTCATAATATGCACACGTTTCCACACCACCTTGAGCGATCACTCAGGTCTCAAAGAGCTGAGAATCTACACTGACGGATCAAAGACAAGCACCGGAACCGTAGTTGGAGTTTACTCCAATGACCTTAACATCAGAATATCCAGACCGCTAAGTAAACTCAACACCGTCTATCAGGCGGAATGCGTGGGCTTTATCCTGGCGGTCTATGCCATAGAAGCCAGGGGAGTCACAGATACCCACATTCGTATACTCTCCTTCAGCGCCTCAGTCCCTCAGTTCCTAAGGAAGCATCACACCACTTCGAAACTCATACGAGAATGCCACAATGCACTAGAACGCATCACGTGACCAACCGCAACACTGTGACGCTGCAGTGGATAAAAAGACACAGCGGATCACATGGAAATGACGCGGCCGGTGAGCTGGCCAGGAGGGGATCTGATATTGTGGCTGTTGGAGCCGAACCCATAGGACCACTCCCCTTACAAGAACACACCCACAAACAAGCAGAACGCTGGTAGGCCTTAGCACCCCGCAGCAGGCAGTCCAGGGAGGCTATGCCATCCTTGAACAAACACTTACACACGATAGCTATTACGGAGATTATTAGCTCCTTTATGCAGAGCATGCATGGAGGAGGAGGAAACGGTATCGCACGTACTCCTTGAGTGCACAGGCGTTACCGAAATACGGAGTCAAATAATAGGGTCACAGAACTCGCTTACAGATGTTTTTACACACCGGGAAAACTAATCAGCTAGTCTATTCCGTAAGTAACTATTTCGATATCGAGCTTCACATGAGTGACAAAACTCACAAGTGAGCTTTATTGCACACAACATAAAGGTCTTAATTTGAAACTCACCTCGAATTTCACTGTCGAGATACGAAAATGTTGTTACAGAATAGCACTACTGTTTCTGGAGGGAGGTTGGCTGGTTGGAGTATTGGCTCACGCATAATGGTCCAAAATCAGGACTAAGTGCGGAAACCAAATCCTAATAGATAGATAGATAGATACCGTTTTGCTGAAAATCGCGAAAAACACGTTTTTGTGACTTTTGACCCCAAGTAATTTTATTCCAGGTATCGGATCGATGAGGCCTTTTTAGATTTCATTTATCATAGTGTTTTGAACAATCCTACCAATTTTGAGCTGGGTGCGATTATTGTAACTTCACTCCCATTTTTTGGACTAATTTGACCGGACTAATACCTATTGATTGGTTTTAGAACTAATATTTTAATTCTGTACCGCAACAACATTATAAATCTAATAATAAACATCAAATCATCTAATTATAGGCGTCAATGTCTAATAGAATCACGAATAAGTATGTTTGGGGCTAGAATTATGAGCAGTGGAGACTACAAGGAGGTCAGAATCATGAAGGAGTAAAATTTTCAGGACTGACTACTATTTATTTACTCTTCATTTCTTTTAAAGTAGGTGTTGAGGCCTCTGACCTCATTCCCCTCTTTATGATTATGCGTTATACATTTTTTGAATTATTCTCACTTCCCTATTGACCTAGTTCTGAAATTCACGCAGATGAAGTCGCGGGCAGAAGCTAGTTTCTAAACACAATTTTTTTTCGTAAACTGGCAAGTTTAATTACATGACATATTGATGTTTGACGTCTTTCAAGGCTCGAAATAAATTAATTTATTTTAGCCTGTTTCTTAAGATAAATTTTGAGATATAAGCTATAAAAATAGACACTCCAGACCAGAAAAAAAATTGCTATAGCTATATTACTTTACGTGACTGAAAAAATAATGTTTGTGGATGTTCTATACACAGAAGTGAAAGTGATGATTTTATAATGATTTGCCGGTGTTATTAGCCACTATTAATTTCCTGTGATATGAATCCTTTGTTGCGTTCAGGTATGTTCCCAAACGTTGTGCTTTATCTAGTTTCAGTCTTTTATTTCATACCATTTTATACATCATTTCAATGTTGGCACGAATAGAAAATAACTACGAATATATATTGTTCAAGGTCACAAAATTATAGTGAAAATAATTTCATAGCACGAATTTTAATAAATTACAACTTTAAGCTGCTGAACTATGTAAAATATTGTAAAAAAAATATTTAAATTACGAAAATCTGACAGCTCGGATCTGCAAAAAAGTGACATAGGTGCTACGTTGACAAGGCCCACGGACCATCTAAATTGATGTGAATCGACAGTGATGCAAATACTTTTAAAAGGCAAAAGATGAGATGGCGATAGAATGAGGGCGGCACGGAATAAATAACGTAAGTGCCAAAATTCATTTTCGTATTTTATAACATAAAAGTATAATGAAATCAAAATATATTAAGAATTTAGCTAGATAAGATTATTTTCTATGTTTAAAAGTAGTTTTCATAAAATCAATACAATGCATTACGCCATGAAAATGAAAATGGCAAAAAGACAGACCGAACTTTGCAATTTTTTTCTATCGAGAAAATTTCTTCGTATCGTGTATTCCTTTAGAATTTAGGTAGATCATAAAGTCAAGAAACATGAACCGAAATATCAAATCCCTATTATAGGTACTTTACGAGAAAAAACAATTCTCAAAACGGCCTTATTATTCGCATAGCCCCTTAAGCTGTGTTTAGTGTGTTATCATACCGTTAAAGCAAATCATACCAAAGCAGAACGAGCAAAACGAGCTTTGAATTCCAACAGACCTTTGACAAAAGGTTTTAGAGTGGCGATCGCAGATCCAAAACATATTGAGAGACTTCCCGGAAGGTGGATCGTTGTTGTGGAATTTGATCGAAAAAGTCACCGCGGCCCTGGAACGCAAAGGGTATTAGGAGGAACACACAACTGTAACAAGAGTCTGACACGCTCTTTCGCTCCGCTCAGAGAGTAAGTTGATGATTTCCCATCCTAAAAAAAGGGTGAATCGTTAAGCTTATCTAGTACTGAGTGTACTTTATATTGTATATATTATTGTTTTTTTGTGTTTTTTTTTTAATGTATTGACAAAATACGCTCAATACAATGTTTTTTTTTTATAATTGAGTGTATTGCAACATGTGATTAACTAGTGAAGACAATTGTTTGATATTATTCTACTCCAGCAACCGGCAGCAAGTTCGTCATGCTTCCTTAGATTTCACTGCTTGCGGTAGCGTCGGAGGTCGGGTTACCTCTTTCCCTCAAATATGGCGAGGGGGTATTGGCTGATCTTTGCGTTATGCTCGTGAACGGGTGCTGCTTGTGGTGAATGGTCGTTTTGTTAGCCATGGTTTGTTTTTTTTTTATGTTACAACGATTAACTGCTTCTTTTTTAATTTGGTGGCCCTAGTTTATCACTAGTGGCGTCGAGTCACAGATATATTGTTAGATTCTACCCCTGCATGTGTAGGCGGGCACGCCCTTTATGTCTGGAGGCTTACCTATTAAGTTTGGTTTACATTATTTTTATGCTTGAGTTGTCTGATTATGATGGCGTAATGGAGTGTGCTAGCTTACAAGTGGCAAATGATTTAGTTTTTAGGTTGTACGTGTTACCCATGTTCTATTATTTTCTTTATAATAAAACTTTGCATACTATTGTATAAATGCGAGTTCTAACTCAACAGACAGATGTATTGCTGGGGAGTTTGTTGGCTACTTCTTCTCCACAGATAAAACACTATGAAGTGGTGACGGGCGGCGTTTTGGGGGACTGTCTATTTGTAAACGTTGACGTTCAAAAAGTGCTGGTACTCAGGCTAATTTGAATAAATGACTTTTAACTTTGACTTTTGACACGGGAGTTCGCCGGATGCAAAAAGCACGCGATCGCTAACCAGCTGCTATAGCGACGCTAAGGAGAGACCTATATCTAGCAATGGACATCTTTCGGCTCAAATAAAGACTACGCTTTTCCAGATAAAACCAGTACCAAATCTTCGTTTTAATTTTCGCCCTCTAATAAAAAAAAACTTAACTAATTTAATGAAAATCTTGGTCATCGTGGATTACGATAGGCTTATTTTTCATTTGTAGCGTATCGGTACCCTACCCTTTTGGGCTGAAGAGGCCTTAACAGCATCCGGCTTTACAGTTTATCTTTATGGCTGGAAGTCTAAAAATATTTTGGCCTTGAACCTTGTTTATTAAACCTGAATTAATAATTCGAGTTAATTTCAAGCCATCGACACCAACTCCCGTGTTGACTTTAGCGTTGTGTAGGTATTTTAAATTAATCTTTAAGTATCATTTGTTTAAATGAAACCGGCCAAGTGCAAGACGAACTTGCACACGAAGGGTTCCGTACCATTAGCCGAAAAAAACAGTTTTTTTTTTGTATGGGAGCCCCCTTTTATTTTTATTATTTGTTGTTATAGTCGAAATAGAAATACACACTCCGTAAAAAAATCAACTATCTATCTATTATGGTTCTCGAGATACAGGTCACTGACAGAGAAACAGACGGACGGATGGGTGGATTGACGGACGGACGGACAGCGGAGCCTTAGTAATAGGGTTGTTGGTTATACTTTGAGTACGGAACCCTAAAAATTAAAATGTTGATCGAAAAAGTATAGATGCAATGGAATTTGATCTTTGTCAGGAATACCATAGACTTTGTTGCTCCAAAATTTAAAAATTACCTCGATTTCTGAATTGAAATATAGCTCTTTTCTTTAGGTAATAATTATAATTTTACGTTTGTGTACGTGAGTTTGTATGTTTGTAAACGCACCCACGATACAGGAGAAATTCTTAGTGTGGGGCGACGTTTTTTTTTTTAAATAATTAAATAATAATCATCGTTTTAATATCAAACGATACAATTTGAAGTCGACAAAGTGGAGTTCACAGGCTGAACCCGACATCACGCGGTTTCATCCGCGTAGTTCCCGTTCCTATGGGAGTACGGGAATAAGATATAGCCTATGTTACTCGCTAAATATGTAGCTATCCATTGCTGAAAGATTTTTTCAAATCGGTCCAGTAGTTTTTAAGTTTATTCGTTACATACAAAAATACAAATCTTTCCTCTTCATAATATTAGTATAGATAAGTATAGATGGGAAGTGCAAGACTGCTCATTTTCGCGGAACTTTATGTAGAGATCTTTTAAATTATACCACATAATTTAATTTCTTCCCAGGTTACAACTTATAAAATGACTACCAACAACTAAGTCAAGTCTTTCACGATTTTCTTTCACCGTAAGATATAGACGCCATCAATTGACGAGTATAAAAAAGTCACATATTCATACTCCAAACCCAATACGGTTCGGTCATCAACACACTTCACATCACATTCATTCACACACACATCAGTAACACACGATAAAGCCTTTCGCTGCCGCAGAACATGGAGGCGACATACGAGTCAGTGTCCCAGGGTCGCGGAATTATTTAATCAAATGTCGTCAAATGGTATGAAAAAATACAAAATTTCGTATGGTCAAGCAGTTTGGACCCTGTTTGATCGAATTACTTGAACTTGTATGGCCCGCATTAACTTAATCTTCCAGGCACGGTATCATCTAGGCATGTAATAGTGGGTCACCCATTATACCTGGAAGATCGACCCGTAGGAATGTTATTATCTGCCAAGGTTGCGGAATTTGTTCTAAAGAGTCACCGCGGCCCCGGACCGCAAAAGGCATTTGAAAGAACACGGGTGAGTTAGTCAGTAACAGTCTGATCCTCGCTCCCGCTCCGCCCAGAACTGGAGAAGTCATTTTATGATTTCCCATATATACAAAAAGTACGTCAGTAGCATTGTTTACTCCTTCCAGAGTTGCGGAATATGTTTGAAAGAGTCATTGCAGCTCTGGAACTCAAAGGAGAAAGAGGAATACGGTGGGTTTTAGTCAGTAAGAGTCTGACACTCTGTTCCGCTCCACCCAGAGCGGAAGGATTAATTTAATGAATTCCCATCGTTAAAAAAAATCATTGTTTTCTCTTACTAACTCGTCGAAAACCGGCTAAGTGCCACGAGTCATCTTCACTGCCGTACAGTGCAAGATAGACTTTAAAAAGTTTATCGTTTCAAGTTTGTGTGACCGAATCCTTGAAAGTTCACCGGATTTAATATGTGTATCAATAGAACAATCTAACAGCTTCCATCAGGTGAGACAATGTCAAACACGAGCCTATCATTCGAAAGTCAAAAAGTAAAAACGCTGCCGAGTGTAGCAATTCTATACTCTATGGCCACTACAGACCGTAAAACGACACTGGGCTATCATGGGCCATCAATCACGAACCTTTTGATGGATGTAATTCTTTAAGGGTAAGGAAGTGTCGTCAGCGAAGTATTGGCGGTGATACGTCAAAGTTCAGGGAGACGGAATGTTGTGTATAGTGGATAGTGAAAGTTTGGCAGTAGTAGGTCGACTAACAAAATATCAACCATGTTGGTTGATATTTTATGTTTTTATTCGACTGCCCTGAAGTAAGGTAATGTTTTTGACTTGAATCGAGCAACTCTACTGAAAAATATGAATAAACTTTTGAATTTTCAGGCGGTCAATTTAACTTCATAGATGTCGTCAGGTAGTTAAAACTTAATAAGTCATTTCTTGTACTTTTGAAAAAACTGCCTTCTTAAATATAGTAGAGAGTCGTTGCTACGTCCAAAATAATATTCTTCTGAATTCGAACATTAATAAAGGTAAGAAAGACACACGAGTAATTAAAATGGTTCAGACAATCAAAACTATAGAAAATCAGACGCGTAGAAAAAATTATCTATACATATAATAAAATCGTAGACTAACCGTGTCTGTACATTGAATATTTTTGCATGAAAATTACACAGAAAACTCAGGAAAAAGGTACAAAACACAAAAATGCAATTTTTGAAATTTTTGTCTGTTTATCTGTTTGTCTGTGCGTTTGTGGGAGCATCACGCATAAACCACAGATTGGATTGCAAATCTAAGTAATTAAAAATATTAAGTGATAACCCGAGTAACATTTAGCGTTTATTTCATCAAAATCGACCCACAAAATCAAAAGATATTGAATTTTTAAGTTTAGGAAGAAACTTCCTAATGTATTCTGATGAGTCAGAGCGCCATCTATTTAGAAAAAATAAAATGCACGAAAGCATTCAAAATTGTTGAGTTATTTGTGAAACTTTTAATACGTGGCAAAATAAAAGTGATCATTTTTATACCTTTTCGTTATATTTTATCGTTACAATCGATCCAATCCGATCCAAAATCAGAATATATTGAATTTTTAGTTTATTAAGAATCTTCCTAATTTATTCTGATCAGTCAGAGCGCCATCTATTGAGGAACCAAAAAATGCATGAAAGCGTGAATGTTACACCAAAACACATTGATTGAGTTATTCGTGAAACTTTTAATACGTAGACGTAGCAAAATAAAAGTAAACATTTTAATACCTTATCGTTATTTATCGTTATATACGTTCTTATTTAACGTCTTCTGCTGCCAAATATTTTGTCAGTTTACAGGGTCGATAGATGACGTTGCACTGATGACGCGTTTTTCTGAATTGTGGTGTTAAGATTTTACACTGTAGAATGACCTCACACGATTTTTAAACACAGTCGTAGTTCGTGGGAATTTCGGTTTGGTCTCTGAAAGGTCTTAAACTGTTAGGGACCAAAATTGCTTAAATCTCTGAGTTGTGCTGATTTCGTTTAAAGTGCATTTATCGTAGAGTCTTAAACTGATTTAGTTTTGCGAAGTACTGGACGGTTCGACTTGCGGATCAGGGGGGCTACTCTCTAACGAAATCCGTAGTTTCGGGCTTAGTTGCGGGCGGGCGTATGCTACTCCGTATCACCTACAGACTTACGATTAGTCCCGGACCCGAACTGAGAATGAATGACAACACGATTTCACAGTAACTGTCAAATCGTGTTATCATTAGTTCTCAGTGGTTAGGTGATACGGAGTAGAAAATGCCCGCCCGCAACTAAGCCCGAAACTACGGATTTCGTTAGAGAGTAGCCCCCCAGGCCTGTAGGGTTCCGTACCAAAGGTGCTGTGCTGATGGGACCCTACTGCTAAGCCTCCGCGATTGATTCCGTTTAGAGCGAAGCAACGAACGGTTCGATTTGCGAAACAAGGCTAATAATAATAAGGTACCGTACCAAAGGTGGTCACGGTGACGGGAGCGATCGATTTTGGGGGGCTACTCTCTAAGTCCAAAGTCCGTAGTTTCGGGCTTAGTTGTGGACGTATTCTACTCCGTATCACCTACAGACTTTCTTTAGTTCGGTCTATGATGACACCTCTGGATCTCCCCCTAGTACTGAAGTATGCGCCGGTATCGAATGTAACTCTTCATTATCGGAGATTTATATCAAGCACGACTGTGTTTTGCGTTCATTAAAACATTTGGATCGCAATAAAGGGGCTGGGCCAGACGGAATCCCTTCTCTTTTTTTGGTGAATTGTGCTAAAGAACTGTCATTGCCATTGTATTACTTGTTTAATCGATCGCTTCAACTGGGTGTGTTTCCTAATTTGTGGAAAAAGGCGCACGTTGTACCCATTTATAAGGATGGTGACAAGTCAGATTGCGCAAACTACAGACCCATAAGTATACTATCTGTCATGGCAAAACTTTTTGAGGCGTCCTTATATGAGCATTTTTATTCACACATTAAACCGTATCTTTCCCAATCCCAACATGGATTTGTTCGAGGTAAATCAACCCTTACAAACTTACTTGAATACAAAAACTATCTGTGTACTGCTTTCGCGAGAGGCGGTCAGGTTGACTCAGTCTATACTGACTTCCGTAAGGCATTTGATAAGGTTAACCACGAAGTATTGCTATTGAAGCTCAAATCCTACGGAATACATGGTTCTCTGTTTCGCTGGATACAGTCTTATTTAAAAAATAGAAGCCAACTCGTTTCTGTCAGAGGATACTTGTCATTGCCAGTTAACGTTACATCGGGCATTCCACAAGGATCGCATTTAGGGCCCTTACTTTTCATTATTTTTATTAACGACCTCGTGTCAAAATTAGAATGTCCCTGCCTGATGTATGCGGACGATCTTAAGTTATTCACATCCATAAATAGCATTTCCGACTGTGAGATCCTTCAGAACAATCTGAATATCATTTCCAATTGGTGCATCCATAATCGAATGAATTTAAACATAAATAAATGCTTTGTTATAACTTTTACAAATAAAAGGATTAAGAACATATATGACTACAAACTCGAAGGTCAAACATTGGAGCGAAAGCATGTGGCCAGAGATCTTGGGGTGCTGTTTGATGAGAAACTTTCTTTCAGAGATCATTACGACAACATCACGAATAGAGCATTTAAGCTTCTCGGTTTTATATTTAGGACTACCAAAGGATTCAAAAACCCTCAAAGCTTCCTATTACTTTACAAAAGCCTAGTAAGAAGCATATTGGAGTATTGTTCAGTAGTTTGGTCACCGTACCACGCAGTACACTCAGACAGAATCGAGAGTGTACAAAAGAAGTGTTTAAAATGGGTTTCGTACCGCTATGGCTTCGCAAGAACACTACAAACTTATTCGGATCGCCTTATTAAGTTTAATTTGGCACCTTTGCATGTTCGTCGAAAGCAGCGGGATTTAATAAACCTACATCAGATCCTACACTCCACGCTAGACTCGTCTGCTCTGCTGTCCTCAATTAATATCAATACTAGATATAACTCCAGAAAGCCAAGGACTTTTTCACTTCTAGTCTATACAAATAACACCTCATATTTCAATCCTATCGTTAGAATGTGTCGCCTTTACAATGAAATATCAAAAGACGTCAATAATAATATAGACATCTTCGACGCTCGTGCCGTTACTTTTAAGAGACTTGTTAGTGCTCTTTCTCTCAGTTAGCGTTAAAAATTGATTCTGTTACTAACGTTTTTGCTGCTTACATTAATTATGTCGTGTGTGGTCCCCTGCACATCCCCTATAAGCTGGGACTGTGTCGGGGGCCAGACGCGCTGCGTTTTGGTTAATGGTAACTATTGTACTTGTAAACTTGCCATTTCTTGTACTTATTATTATTATTATTATTTTGTTGTTGTTTGCCATGTTGTGCGATTACGCTTTGGGTCATAATCAGGTCAAGACCTATGATGTGAATTTGTTATTATTTTATTATGATTGTAACCTGTTGTAATTGCCTTGTGAATAAATAAATAAATAAATAAATAGACTTACGATTAGTCCCGAACCAGAACTAAGAATGAATGACATCACGATTTCACAGTAACTGTCAAATCGTGTTATCATTAGTTCTAAGTGGTTAGGTGATACGGAGTAGAATATATATATATTTATTTTTACTGTAGATAGGCATAAGTTTGACCACTATCTCACCTGATGGTATGCGATGATGCGGTCGAAGATGGAGCACGTTTGCCTAGAAGCAACCTATTCACTTTTGTCTTAAAGACTCCCAGGTTGCCCGCAACTAAGTTCTTAATTCGTGCTAAGTATCAGACGGTTCGATTTGCAAGCCAAGGCAAATTATAGGGTTCTATGCCAAAGTTGCTAATGGGACCCTATTATTTAAGCCTTCACGTACGATTTTGATTCATGCGAACCAAGTCGATTTTTAGGGTTCCGTACCAAGGTTGCTAACGGAACCCTATTTATTAATAAGCCACCGCTGTCCGTCTTCCTTCAGTTTATTCGTTTTATTTCTGTCTCGAAAATATAAAAATGTCTTCTAGAAAAAGGTCGAATCTTTCACACTATAGCAAAAATCTTAATCTTCCTAATATATAAAACAAAGTCGGGTTTGTTCGAACACTTTTCTAACTAACTCGAGAACGGCTGGACCCATTTTCATAGTTTTTGTGTTTTTGGATTAGTCTTCGTCCGGAATAGCATAATAAGAATTAAAATACACAAAAATAAATAAAATAAGAATGAGTAGGTAGGTAGGGTAGCTAGGTTAGGGTCGGTAGGTAGAGTAGCCAGTTGACGGGAGCGAAGCCGCGCGGGTCAGCTAGTAATAAAATAAATTAATGGTATAAAAAACTTTTTAAACACAAGCTTTTTTGTATTTAATTTGACGTTGTATTAGTTTTCGTTTTCTCCTCAGCAAGCCCTTTTATTTGATACCCATACTGTGGAAGCAGAAAAAATAACTAGTCCTCCATCTTGGATGATCCGCCATATTGGAATTAGAATGACGTCACATAGCTAAGCATGCATTGTCGTCCAAGCGCGTGTATATCAAATCAGCGCAATCGGTTTAAGATAACCGATTTAACTTCAGTTGAAAGATTCCACCCGGACAAACATTGCAAGTTTAATAAAAGCTTGTAAAAAGTCAATCAGTCTGTATTTTCTAAACTATGCCACCACCGGTAACGACAGCCAAGGACTACAAACCAACTGCTTAATGTACTTTCCTGGGTGGGAAGTCTCAACATAGTTACAGATCGCCTAGCGACCGAAATTCGGTAAGACCACTCGGACACATTCGCTTTCGAACGCGATCTACGATCAAATAGAAAAAATTATAAAAAATAAGTCGAGACTTCCCGTGACTGTGCACGGAGGAGTCTCGGTACGTAATGAACGGTCACCCATCCACGTACTGACCTGGCAAGGGTTGCTTACCCTTAAAGATCGACCCGTGCAGCTATTATTTCTCGAGCCACGAGCTCCTCAATTTTTAAAATCAAACATTAAAATATATAAACCTGCCAAGTGCGAGTCGGAGTCTCACACGAAAGGAAGGGTTCCGTACCATAAACCAACACCCTCTAATTTTTAATTTAATTTTTATTATTTGTTCTTATAGCGGCCATAAAAATACACACCCTGTGAAAATTTTAACTGCCTACCTGTTACGGTTCTTGAGATATAGCTCGCTGACAGACAGTCGGATGGACGGACGGACGGACAGCGAAGGCTTAGTAACAGGGTTCCATTGGTTAACCTTTAGGTACGGAACCCTAATATAAACGAGAATTACAACACCACACAAAAAATGTATTAAGATAAAATCTCTTAACTTTTTACACGACAAAAAATATTTAAGTACCTCTGAAACAACCGCACTTTGATGTAGAACTTTTGGCTAAGCGTTAATTTAACTTTTCGTAAACAACCCCGTTAGCCGGATAACTTTTTCAAGTCTCCAAAACTGAATTATGAAATTCATTTAAAATGTTACAGTTATTTTTTTGTTTGTCAGCAAAAGGAATTGTTTTTGTAAACCTCTGGCTTTGAAAAAGTTTCAGTGTAGTTAACATTGTTGATGACATTCAGAAAATTAGGGTTGTGAGTTAGTTTTTAAGAATTTAAGAGTTTACATTACAATATTTTTTTAGTTTAATTACCTAATCCTTTATCTACACTAATATTATAAAGAGGAAAGATTTGTTTGCTTGTTTGAAATGAATAGGCTCCGAAACTACTGGACTGATTTGAAAAATTCTTTCAGCAATGGATAGCTACATTATCAGGGAGTAACATAGGCTATATTTTATCCCCCACGTGAACGGGAACTACGCGGGTGGAACCGCGTGACGTCCACTAGTTTTAAATATACCAGTTATAGGCACTTTTGAATTGTTAAGGTCTATCAGTCAAATAGATGAAACTGGTTCTGCCATGCTAGCCACAAGAGAAGCAAGTTGTTCTGCAGCAAAACACGCTCACCGACCCTAATAAAACGTTGCCCCTCACTAGGAATTTCTCTTGTATCGTAGGCGCATTTACAAACATACAAACTCGCATACACAAACAGTCTGAACCCAGAACAATATCTGTAGGCAATACAAATATTTGTTCCGTGCGGGAATCGAATCCGCGACACGCAGTGCAGCAGCCAATCGCTCAATTATTGCGCCAACCGTGTCGTTATATTATAAGTCTACTTGGACATAGAGTCTTTAAACAGACTGAGGGGCTAGCGCATGGCAAGCTGTCTAGAGAAACGTTGTTTTGACTAAACGTTGAATTTTCTTGAAACAAAAATAAGAATACAATAGGGAATATGCGAAAAAAATAGAATCAAAATTGCTCGAAAAACAAACGAGATATAATAATTTTAAGCAAATATATCTGTCCCTCTCGCGAAAACGCTGTTTTCTATGGCAGCTATATAGTCGTCATGGACTTTGACGTCAAAGTTCATATCGGACTTCTCTTTCTAGTAGTAATCTTTTAAACTTTATAAAATCATCGCTAATAAAACTATTTAAAAAATTATTTCATGATTACACTATACTAGAGCTAATAAGCTAATAATATTTCATTTTGCAAATAAAAAAAACGAATGCATATTCCCTATTGGAGCGCCTTCACGCCTACCAACCAGGTCCACTACTGAACCCTCAGTGGCATAAACACGTTAAGAAGAAATATTTCAAGCACTAGCTGACCCGCAAAATTCGTTTCCGTCACATTTTTCATTACTGCTTCGCTCCCATTGGTCGTAGCGGGATGTTATATACCCTTCCTCGATAAATGGGGTCAGCACTAAAATCATTTTTCAACTGGAACCAGTAGTTCTTGAGATTGGCGCGTTCAACCAAACAACCAAGAAAACGCTTCAGCTTTATAATATTAGTAAAGGTATTTAAAGCTTTTAATAAAAATATTTTTTTAAATACCATCTGGACTTTTTAAAATAAAAACTTTTAAAAACAAAACAATTTAACATCTCAACAACAAAGAACAAACTCTTGTGACTACGGAAGAAATTCTTTTAAAATTATAACTTGTTTAAAATCCAACTTTGTCCGTCGATAAGTCTTCCGTGTAGATACTAATTAATTATTAATTTAAAAGGGGTTACTTCAAAGTCTTTGAATCTTGTAAAGTATCAACCTTACCCCTTTGGATCCATTAGACTATTTCATTCATCCCTCAATTTTGAGTAATCTTATATTTTCATTGTTCTTAGAGGATAAACGTACTTGAATTAATTTCATTTGACTTGTGTTCGCAAGAATCTAATTAAGGAAGTAATTTAGAGATTGAAGGTTAAGATTTCCTGACGTACGTAATATAATACTTAGCGTTTCTCTTTTGTTGTTAAGGCGTTCTTTTTTTGTGTGTGTTTATTTTTTTATTTTGTACTTATAATGATAATGTGATAATGGCAGGTTTATAGGCGTTACGGCTTTTGACGTCAGACGCCACGTCGGACTTCTTCTAATTATGAACTTCAAAGGTTTATTAATTCATCGGTGATGAAGATATTTTATACTAGACGTAATAAATATTTTATTAACAAGCCCGCCACACATTACCAACCACTGCAACTCCTGAAAGCCAGAATCAACATTGTCGACCACCAAAAAAACGCCGACTCAATGAAGCTCGACGAGTCCCGGAGAAACAATACAACTGTCTTGGATCCCGCACTGAAATTAATCAGAAAAGTACAGCGGAGGAGTAGGGAAAAATATTCTTTTTTTTTGTATTTTTTTATTGAGGAATGGTCTTGCTGTTGACCCCAATCACGCCTGATGGAGAGCGATGGCATGCCATGTATTTTTTATTTGGCAAATAAAATAAAAATACATTCATATTTCTTATCGTGAACAAAAAACGCAGTGCGTGATAAGGAAACGTACTTATGTTTCCCTCTTCTTATACAATCACAAAGATACTTACACAAGAAAACTTTGACTAAACACTTTTGAATTTGACTTCCCAAAACACGGAACAACTTGATACCGAACGCATACGAGTATTTTCCTTCACGTATCGCGAAAACTTTACTTCTAAAGAAAACGTAACTTTACATGATATTCCTCGTTCATTCTTATCTAATGTCCATATATCATTCATACCCTATTTACTCATCTAGACACCGACTAACATCATAAGTTCGGGGCACAAGATCGATCGTTCAAAGAAAAACAAAATTCCGCAAACGAACAACTCGATTTCAACTTAAACCTCAATGTCATAAAGTTTGTAATAGCTTGAGAATTTGCACATGGCATGTTATACCAGGTATAACAGAATTCGCCAAGAAATTTGCAAGCCGGATAAGTTAAAATTTCTTTAGTAAACAAACATGGTCTGAAGGTTTTGGAGTCAATTAATGTAGTGTTTTTCCGATGAAAATCGAGTTATTTTTTTCCTTTTTTCTTTGAAACTTGTTTACAGTATTCTTATTTAAAAAAGTCTTATAAAGGGCTATTTATAATGAAGATGGACTTCTGAGTTAATTGCGATCGATTAATATTAAGTTCTGGAGTGGCGACCGCGTACCAGAAGACGTAGCGTTGGAACGCCTCCCACAAGGTGAACTGATGACCTGGTGAGGATCGCGGGTAGCCGATGGATGCGAGACGCACAGGACCGGTTGCTGTGGCGACACTTGGGGGAGGCCTCTGTTCAGCAGTGGACGTCTTTCGATTGATATGATGATGATGATGATGATCAGTGGCGTGCAGTAGGTGCTAGCCAACATAGACGTTAAGAAGAAAACACCATATAACTCATCACTTTCGCGCCGACCCACTGCACCGTGCTGTTTCTGTACTGAATTCTATGCCATAGTGATATTATATTGCTACGTGTTTATTTCTTATATATCATTAATAACATCGAAAAAATATACCAATGAAAATAACTAAAACAGCTACGCGAGATCAAAACTTTTTTCAACCTATTAGTATTTTATAACGTAAATGATATGAGCCTAGAGAGACTAAAATGGCACCCTGTATAGGGACTAGGGAGTCCTAAGCGCGTTCAAAGTCGCAGGCTAAGGCTAGTATATCATACAGACCTTTAGCTAAAACCTCTAAAATGAAGCTTACTAATAAAAGCGCCTCTATTTTCGCAACTCCACTATAACTTTCAGGCGATACCTTCATAAAATGGTTTATTGGGTATTCAGGCCCTTTGCCGCATCCCTGCTGAGATGAAACTAATTTTCAGCCGCCACTGGCTAGCTCGGTTTTGTTGAAAATTTTACGAGTGAATGTGTTTATAGCAGAGTATTACATAGGATAAGCCACTGCTCTATCTTTCGGCTTCAATCATAAATTATGTACTTGCCTACATAAATAGATATTTATGACCTCTTATAATAATGGGTTGTAGCTATTTAGATGAGTGACATAAAAGGCAACTAAACTGTTGATTAGAGAGGTAATATAGCAACAAATTTATCAGCTCAAATGGCTAAGGAACTACAATTAATGCGGGCTATAGACGTTCTAGTAATCTTATGAACCGGCTGGTTCAAACAGTTTTATAAATAAAATAAAACGGATGTCTGTAAGAAAATTTTATCAAAATTGAGTTGTCGAATAGCAGCAAGTTAAACGAAATTTAAAAAAAAATGGTTTGCCCACAGGACATTTTGCTAATTTTTAGAAAATGTCCTGTGGGCAAACCATTAAAAACTCTACTAACTACGCATTTTCCATGCAACCTCAGGGCGCGCCAGCCACATCTATTAAAAGCTTTATAAATTATTACGACCACGGTAATAAAGCCAGAGGCCGCTGTCATCGCGATGACGTCACGCGAACATTAATATTTTAAAACGTAATGAGCTAGTAGCTGTCGTTATCTTGATGTTATAATGTGAAGTGAGTAGGTGATTTATATTTTAGAGGAATGAGTGAGAATGTGGAGCATTATTATACCAGGTAATATTTATCACTAGGTATATTATGTTGTCTGTCATTTTGTGACAGGAGGCGTGCATTAAAGCCCGGGTTTTGAGGTTTTTATCGGTCGTCTATCTGTCCATTAACCACTAACCAACCGAAGGCGTTATGACAAATAGCGTTAAAAGACAGATAAAAGTCTCAGAGACCGGGCTCAAGTCGTAATTTGTGAAGTTCAAATCAAATAAGTATGATACGATGGTTGCGGAATTTGTTCGAAACAACCTAACCTTATAATAGGATGACACTGTCACTTTTCAACAATGCTTTGTCTACTTGCTGCTACATGCTTACCTTGTGTCGCATAAACATGTGTCTACAAAACAATTAAAAAAGAAATTAAAGAAACAGAGGGACGACCGCGTTCCAGAAGAAGCAGAATTACTGATGAAAGCCAGCTTACCTGATGAAAGCCGTGGGAATCAACTGGTTGCGAAACATACAGGACCGGTAGATGTAGCAACAGTTGGGGGAGGCCTTATTCTGCTGTAGGCGTCTTTCGACAGAAATGATGATTACGACCGTTCCAATTAATATCTTGTCGTCGCGTCGCCATGAAATTTCTTATCAACACCACGTTACATGATGAGTTTAGAGTGATCTTGTAACGTGGTGTTGATAAATCGTGGTGAAGGACGAATTATAAAGCAAAAATTGGAAGTATTAACTCAGGTTAATACTTCCAATTTTTGCTTAGTAATTCTACCAAAGAAAATTCATTACTGTTTATTGACGAGGCTTTTCCTATTATAACATTTTACCCTTCAAATTCATCATGTTTTTCTTATCAACCAAAATAAAAAATAAAAAATAACATTTCCAAACCAGCCAGACTGATATCTCAAAAGTCATGTAGAAAATTTTGTTACAACTCTCAGACAAAAAGATCATATGACCCTTAAACTAAAATGAGGTCAATTAGTATCAAAATCTTAAACAATTATTAGTGAAACTTGAACGTTTTACCCTAATTTCCTTTTATCAACTTCGTCGGAACGATCAATTTGTAGTCACAAATTACTTATTTATTATTGAAGGGTCGCTCAACTTTCAGCTTTTAAAATCAAAGTTGAACAACACTTTTCTACAATGAGGGATGAAAAGTATATTTTTTCGATCATTAATTTTTTACAACTTTTAGAGTGGCGTTGTTGAAAAGTGCTTTGTGAAAAAAATTCAAACCTTATTTTTAAATTAAACAAAATCATGCAAACTTTATTCATGGTGTATACAATATTTACAAGACAATAACCATACCTAATTTCAACAACACAAACTTGTAAGAGTGGTGCAATTTGTAAGAATTTTATTTATTTAATAATATCTAAATAACATTATATTTTCAATGATTACCATAATTTTATATGTAGTTTTGTAATGAAACTAACAAAAACAAGTATAGTAGCTACATAAAAATAACGTAAACATTTTTATGTTTGCAGCAAAATAAATTAATGCAGTGGTTTTAATAAGTAAAATGTAGAGTCCCATATAGCGCGCAGAAGCGCATAATAATTGCTCGCAGTTAATTAAATTCCCCGCTATGAGCTGCGTAGGCATGTGCTACGCCGTATGCATGTGCTACGCCATAGCATTTGCTACGAATTATTAACTAATTACGATACTCGTATTCGAAGGAATTGTTAACTCCAAACAATGAATGAAAAAATCTAGAAAGTTGGAGATTAAAGTTAGCAAGTCATTCATGACGTTTTTTGTATTTTAACTTACGCTTTTTTTAATGGGATTTTCGGGTCAGAAACTTAAAAGTACATAATTAACCATTCTAAGACACTCAGCTATAATGTCATTTTCTATCTATGAAAGTATTTTCGTAATTGTAAATGTTCCAGAGATTACCTTTTGCAAACATATAAACAAACTATTTTAGTACTTTAGATTATTACGGTAAATGCAATACAAAAGGATTTTCATCGCACACCCATCTGATAACCGCTACAGTAACTGCTTCCTACCAATTATAATTAATATCCTCGGGCCATTTTAATGAGTTCGTAATAACATCCCCGTACAAAGTAAATCCAATTAAATGCTGTTAAATGACATGATAGCCTAATTTCCTACTTTTTCTACTAATATTATAAATGTGCATGTCTAAATGTTTGGTTGTATGTGTTATTTTTAATCCTTTACGTTACAGTGGTGAACAGATTTGTATGGATAAAAGATAAATGAAGGATGCGGCACAGGGTGGAAAATCCCATAAAGTCCTTTAAAAAGGAGGAATTCTCTGACCAGAGGCTCTAGGAGTAAAATTCCCTGCCAGAGCCTGTTTCCTGTTAGTCCAGTTTTCCTGGGAGTCTTTAAGTCAAGAGTGAATAGAACACTTCTAGGCAAGCGTGTTCTATCTTTGACCGCATCATCGCTTACCATCAGGTGAAACGTGGTCAAACGTGTGCCTATCAATGGTACAAAATAAAAAATAAGACAAAATGTCAAAAACTGGCACCTTTATTCTGAGAATGCAATCGTCGAAACATTAAAATGGTAAGTATATAGGTGTTGGTATCACGTGACATTTCGACAGCGTTTGTCAATCCCATATTTTTGACGTTTAGGACAATCGCCTTAGTCACACAACCGCCGACAGAATTTCACCTTGTCTAGAGCCTCAGACAGGTGATATTGCAACGTCAAATGTGTGTGACGTCATGTCTATTTTATAGATCATGTATGTACGGTATAGATTTCGCTACCGGTAGACCATGATCTGGCACAATAGACGTCTTACGGTGACGGAGCTATACAGAAAGCATTATAAGCGTTATTTCTTTTTCACGACGGAATTATGATGGCATTGCCACGTCATGGTAAGGTCCAGGTTTTTGACTTAACATACCTTTTAGATAGTATAATATTTTTTTAATTTCACGCGAGTGAAACCGCCTAGCAATTGTTAGTTGATAACAATTTGCTGTTAGAGAGTTTTTGAATAAATTAACTCGAAAGCAAAATCAGGCTTTTATGAACCGTGGTCATTACGTAATTAGTTTATGTTATTTGATATTGAAATAGTGTTACTACCTAATTATTTTGATCAGCAATTACATGTTATTCCGTGTTTTGTTTGTGTATCTGGTAGTGTAATGAAATCCAAATTATTTTGCTGGGATGATGGTCTTGTAATTTAGTTTTAATGTTTGATTTCTATTGATTAACATGTATTTGGCATTTTCAAGGATTTCGATACTTCACTACAATATTGGCTGGCTCTGCTAGTCTCCCAGTCGGGTGGTTCAAATCCGACTGTTTGAGTTTATGAGTTCAAATGTTTATAAACGTGCCTGTGACACAGAAGAAATTCCTAGTGTGACAGAAACCTAAGTCAGTATCTCGATGCGGTATTCAAAGCATTTGAATCGTTGTTTTGGAACTCGTCGCACGTCATTATCCAGGTGCCTTTCTAGTTAAGTAATAATATAAGAAGTAATAGTGAAGTAATGGCCACTAGATGGATGGTTTGGCTTCTAGGAAGACCTGCAGTGATTGAAAATAGAACGGTGGGCTGGTCCCATTTGAGTATATTTGTACGCATGTTTTTGTTTCACCAAATTCCGTTTCCTACACCATGTAAGCTGTCTTAACTGTCCCTTTTGTACGTTTCCTTAAAACCATACGACACTAAAGAAAAAAATAATAAATCATAGGAAATACAAGCTTGACATAACCACAACGCGCCCTTATCCACTAACAATACCAAAGCATTCTGTTCTACAATAACTGACACATGCTCTACCCCGTAAAAATGTTTTATATAAAACTGTTTTGTACTACCAAAGGAAATGGAAGCAAGATTCCATTTACTATAGTGATAAATTATGCTACCAGCATTAAGTAGAAAGTATTTATGTCACAGCGCTAAAGAGAAAAACAACATTTAGAAGAAAGACTGCAGTTTATATATTTTTTTCTGTGTTTTTGTTCTTTCTTAGTTGCAGTAGAGTTTGCTCTTGACTCTAGTCTAGGTCAGAGATGACAGAGACAAAGTCTACGATGGAGCGAGCTTACCCAGAAGGAGCCTGTGCACTCTAACTTTGAAGAGATTAGGGTTGTAAGCGTTTGGAAACACAGACGCAGGCAGAGAGTTCCACTCCTTTGCTGTGCACATTATAAAAGACGTTTGGAAGCGCTTAGTGCGAATTGGTGGAATAGCAACAAGGTAGGGATGGTAAGATGCATTTATGGTTCAGGATTGTGAAGAAACTTTTACTTTTTAGTTTCAAATCGCCAATTGTGAAGGAGCCCGCATAGTTATAAATGGTGGCTTATTAGGTATTAGTAGAGGCTTTATCCGTGTAGTATGCGATTAACAGGCAAAAAACACACAACAACGAGTTGATTTTTGCATAGGTGGTTATGATTTGAATTAAATGCCCCTTATGTCTGTCATCCTAATTCGCATTGCATTTCAAGATCTGCATGATTATACCTACTTACTTTTTCAAACCTCGCATCTTTTAACAGTCCACTATATTTTGAAGCAGCACCCTGTGTCTAGGGAATCCGCTACCAATTTTATATTCCGCACAATTTGTAGTGTTTAGGCCCATTACAATAAGTGTTTCTTTTTAATCCGTGGTGCTCGGCAACTGGGTGTACATCAGTTTTAAACATCCTTTTGTGCCAAGTGCCCTATTTTTTTATTTAAGTATTTGAAATCATCAAATTACTCTTCCCGCTCTGGGTGAAGCAGGAGGGAGTGCCAGACTCTTACTGTCTAAAACCCATCCGTGTTCCTACTAGTGCCCTTTGCGCTCCAGGGCCGCGGTGACTCTTTCGAACAAAGTCCGCAGCGTGCCTAGTGCCCTAGCTCTTTTTTGTCTCTTCCTTGACGGGAAACGATTAAACTGGATCACGCACCGAAATCTCCACTACCAAGAAGGGTAAGTAGTGGAAATCTCGTTTTTCTAAATCGTCACTGTCTTTTTTTCCTATAAAGGAGATGGCCAAGAATTGTATGAGCCTGTGCCCCAAACAGTACAGAGATGAAATCTATGTCATTTGAAAGTTCAGATTTTCTATATAAAGAATAAGAAAAGCGCATATAGCTACGCAGTAGTGGACAAAAGTTATGAAGGTTTAAGAAAGGTGATTTTGGAACTCTGTTTTTGTCATAATTACACAATGTAGATTATCATAAAGTTATAATTTCATATGTGTTATTATTGGTTTAAGTGTATGCATTTGTCTCAAATGTTTAGGATATATAGTAATATAGCTGAAAAAAAAGGAACTAGTTTTTTTTGTAGTATAATTATACTAGACAGAAAATAAAACAATGTGCATTATTATATGCATTTAATCATTTAATGTTATTAGCACACTATCAAGAAATTCAGCTGGTGGAACAATACTTTCTTGGTGTCTCGCCCATCCTAAGTACCACAGAATTGTCATTATATGTGCACAACATCCAACAGTCCGGTTTCCAGCTACACAATTACACCAATAACCTAAGATTGCATCTCTTGGTTGGTTTTGATTTGAGGGTTGCTCATCATATAAAATATAAGTATAATACTCACGCCTAGCAGTATGTCTCGATTTAATGCGACCTCTTAGCAGGACAGGGTGATTACCTCCTATGTGCATTACCAGTTCCTCAGAAAACTCTAGCTCTGGACTTATTTCAACTACATAAACACTTCGCTCTCTGATGTGTTCGCCATAATATGAGCGAGCCTGTCGTACCTGATAAGGTCCTAAAGACATGAGTTTCAAATCGCTTGTATCTAAATGTGGAAAAGTATTAAGTTCTGGCAGGTTTGCATCAATACTTCTAAATAACACTCTTCGTCTATTTAAATTAAAGTCCTGTATAAACTGACCTAAATAATTGGGCAAGTGCAACTTTGACATTGCCATTTGAACAATTTCATCTGCATTCTCGGGATTTTCTATCACTTTGTGAAACTTGTTTATAAGTGCAGCAGCAACCCTAAAATCTTCCATCAAATGTGCAGAAGCTAAGTTAAAAAATATGTTTCTAAACAGTTTAAAATCACGTTTAAACCTGCCGTTAACCACTTCCACAACCCATCTACAAAGTGTTACACATCTGCTTTTATTAGCTTTAAGAGTCGATAACTGTGTTTCCCCTTCGTCTCTAGTTTCAGGTTTATGTACTGTGAAACCAAGAGCTTCTAAATTGGAAACAGAATCTCTGAAGCCACGGTCTAAAATTAATACATCATTTTGATGAAAGTATTGAAACAAGCCTCCATCGCTAGAAACCAAATGATTCATTATTTCTGCATCTGTTTGAGTTGCAGCAAAAGGACCAAACACATCTATAATATATCCATCGCAACAGACTACTAAAAATGGTTTTGTTAAGTTATGATACTTATGAAGACTGTATGTCTTTTTTTGGTATTTATAATTCGAACTCTTTTGCACATAGAGGTATGTACCATCACATTGTACAATAGCCCACCTGTTAGAGGAATCAGACTGAGGATTTCCAAATAACTTCTCAGGTATAGTGGTGTTTCTTTCTGCTATTTCTTGGTGAGATATGTGAGACGTTCCAAGATGTAACGGAACAAAGTGATTAGTCAAACAGTTTCTCACAAGCTTCATCTTGTTCTGTAGAGTTGATTTAGGAATCCTAAAAAGACTAGATATCCTAGCACCACTATCACCAGTCCTATATTTGATTAAAAGCATTGCTAATGCGGTTTTTGAATTTTTGGGAACAACAGACTGTATTGGTATGCTATTATGCAATTCTATAAATTCCTGGGTAGTGCGCCCTGTCCAATAGTGACATACATGATTAGGCATTGATTCCATGTTTTCAAAATCAATAACATTTTCCTCACTTTTGTTATCTAACAAGCTTTCAATTTGACTTGCTGTGAAAGTATTAGTTAAACTTGTGTTTTCTAATAATAATTCCCATTCATTGGAATGTAAATGTTCATCACATACCCTGGCACTTCGAGGCACATAAAGTTTACTGTCCAAGAACAATGCTGACTTAATCAAGGTAGGCACTAAATGACCTACACTACGCTGACAGCCATCAAATATGCATCTTCTAGATGTATTAGCACAACGTCTATAATTCGGCAGGACAATTGTTGATACATCTTGAATGTTTCTTACTGCTGGTCCAGGGGGGAGAGGTGGAGGATTAGGCACCTGAATTTCTTGAATAGCTTGGATTCCTTCTATATTTTCAAATCTGCCAGAATCAACAATATTTCTTCGGGCCACTTCTCTTATAGCTCTCACGTAACAACCATGGCACAAAAAGTTGGCCGCTCTGACCTGAAAAAATATAAAACTTTACCACATTGTTCACTAAGAGACAAGCTGTTGAAAACAGAAAATAAGGATGAATGTTATGGTGAATGTATTTTGGAAAGTTAACGGCTTAACTGCAGGTTGGTTATTTTGAGAAGTTAGGTTTAGTTAACAGTACAGTACCATAATAAATATTAGAGTTTAGAGATTGAGAATGCCACATATGGGTCACAGCACAGTGATTCTTTAACTATTGTGTCAGATTTGCAGACTGAGTTTTAATGAATACTGAAAATAATTTACTCACATGGTGATTCCATGATGATACAACTAAGGCGAGAGATTCTGAAATGCTGTGCCTTCTTGCACGTGCAACTGATCTACCACAGCCATAGCAAACATTGTTGTGACCAAGTTGTCTTTCCCTTGAATTTGTTGCAAGGCATCTTCTAATCGCGTCATAGCAGGCACCGCAGACGCAGCTATGAGGTGACAACTGTGAATGAAAAAGAAGTACTCATTAATCTAATATTCTAAGCCCACTAATTGAGATATACCAACCTGGTCGGTACCTACGTTATAGTCTATAAATATTTTAGCTAGCGAAACTAGGGCTTACCTCAAAAGTTAACCATTCCGATAAAAGAACAGTCATTTCAGGAGATAATGATGATATTACATGCCGCCTGATACGTTCTCTAACAGCGATACCACAATTAACACACGCTTGTAAAAGGTCCATTTTCCTTATTAAACTTATGTATTGCACTGTTTATAATTAGTGGAGCACTCGCGTGGGGCTACGACACTTATAAAATAAAGGTGAAACACGATAAAACACAAATAGGAAGGGAAGCGAACGGATAACGACAAACGCGAAAGTCGGGTAAGCGTGAATCAAGTTTGACATTTCGGAACTGTTTTGACACTTGACGGACGGATTAAGTGTTGCCAATACTAAAGTAAAATAATCCTATCCCAAAATGTAAGGTTACATGTTTAAGCTGTTAAAATAAATAAAATCCTATCCGTCAGTGTGTTTTGATTATTTTGATATATTAATTCATTAATGGAAGTTTTGTTTTTAAAAATAACATAACATAAAAAAAGTATTTTCATGAGTTTAGTTAATATGTTTTCCCTAATCTGATCTTTTTTAATATTATATGGCCACATTAAAGGTAGTTTAATGCTATAGAGTGACTTCAAACAGAAGAAATCACTTTGAATACTTTTAAACTTGATTATTTTCCAACAGCTGCTATGAAATGTTAATAGTTATTCAAAATTCTTTGTTTGTTTTATTTAAATTAATAGCACTAATTTTATTTTTGTACAGCTTGGGGTACATTTTGGCCATCGCCTTTCGTTGTGAGATCTAGTTAGATCGTTTGCTCGCGGCTTTCAGCAGTTGCAGTAGTTGAACATAGTTTTTGGCAGGTTTGCTAAATAAAAAAATATTTTACGCAATCAAACTAGTAAACTTGTAAAGATAACTGCAAAATAATATTTTTCACAACGTGTCGCATTTCTCAACTTCACCGCAACATATACATATGTTAAGGTGAGTGCTAAGTGAAATGTAAAGTGGCAAAAGTGACGTCTTAAGACGTTAATGAGATTAAATGTATGTATGAAAAGCCTGGCTGATTAAATATATTATTATGTAGGTAGGTTACAGAAAACGACAATAAGGATTCAAAGTGCTGTTTCTTAAGTTTCTGTTATCAGCCAGCTGTTTAGCTTGTAGAATATTATTCATTATCATTCTCTTGCTCTTACTGCAATTTAGTGCGCAGTACGTCTTTTTATAAGGTTTTATTTAACTTCTCTTTTAGTTAGTTAGAATTAAAATGACTTACTTACTTGATTTAGGATCCTATGTCCCCTAGCTGGAGCAGAGGACTTCCATCGCGAACGGTCTTGAGCATAACGCTTCATCTCGCTCCACGTCATTCCGATGCTCGACGCTTCTGCCAACACGGTGCGTCGCCAGGCTTGACGGGGACGGCCACGTTTCCTTTTCCTTTGAGGATTCCAGTCCATAGCCTGTTTGGGAATGTGATCGGGATCCCTCCAGATTGTGTGACTAATCCACCTCCACTCACGGCGCTTGATCTGGCGGATTAAAATGCCTGGGACAAATCATGGAATTGATTTTAAATCAGTTATCAGTGATTCACTTGAAATATTGCTTATACATTTGGTTTAGATGATAGTATACGGTTAGCCCAGTGACATCTATACATATAATAAAATCGTAGACTAACCGTGTCTGTACATTGAATATTTTTGCATGAAAATTACACAGAAAACTCAGGAAAAAGGTACAAAACACAAAAATGCAATTTTTGAAATTTTTGTCTGTTTGTCTGTTTATCTGTTTGTCTGTGCGTTTGTGGGAGCATCACGCATAAACCACAGATTGGATTGCAAATCTAAGTAATTAAAAATATTAAGTGATAACCCGAGTAACATTTAGCGTTTATTTCATCAAAATCGACCCACAAATTCAAAAGATATTGAATTTTTAAGTTTAGGAAGAAACTTCCTAATGTATTCTGATGAGTCAGAGCGCCATCTATTGAGAAAAAATAAAATGCACGAAAGCATTCAAAATTGTTGTGTTATTCGTGAAACTTTTAATACGTGGCAAAATAAAAGTGACCTTTTTTATACCTTTTCGTTATTTATCGTTACAATCGATCCACAAAATCAAAATATATTGAATTTTTAGTTTAGTAAGAAACTTCCTACTGTTTTCTGATCAGTCAGAGCGCCATCTATTGAGGAACCAAAAAATGCATGAAAGCATGAATGTTACACCAAAACACATTCATTGAGTTATTTGTGAAACTTTTAATACGTAGACGTAGCGAAATAAAAGTAAACATTTTAATACCTTATCGTTTAATAATTTATCTATACATATAATAAAATCGTAGACTAACCGTGTCTGTACATTGAATATTTTTGCATGAAAATTACACAGAAAACTCAGGAAAAAGGTACAAAACACAAAAATGCAATTTTTGAAATTTTTGTCTGTTTGTCTGTTTATCTGTTTGTCTGTGCGTTTGTGGGAGCATCACGCATAAACCACAGATTGGATTGCAAATCCAAGTAATTAAAAATATTAAGTGATAACCCGAGTAACATTTAGCGTTTATTTCATCAAAATCGACCCACAAATTCAAAAGATATTGAATTTTTAAGTTTAGGAAGAAACTTCCTAATGTATTCTGATGAGTCAGAGCGCCATCTATTGAGAAAAAATAAAATGCACGAAAGCATTCAAAATTGTTGTGTTATTCGTGAAACTTTTAATACGTGGCAAAATAAAAGTGACCTTTTTTATACCTTTTCGTTATTTATCGTTACAATCGATCCACAAAATCAAAATATATTGAATTTTTAGTTTAGTAAGAAACTTCCTAATTTATTCTGATCAGTCAGAGCGCCATCTATTGAGGAACCAAAAAATGCATGAAAGCATGAATGTTACACCAAAACACATTCATTGAGTTATTTGTGAAACTTTAATACGTAGACGTAGCGAAATAAAAGTAAACATTTTAATACCTTATCGTTTAATAATTTATCTTTATATACGTTCTTATTTAACGTCTTCTGCTGCCAAATTTTTTGTCAGTTTACATGGTCGATAGATGACGTTGCACTGATGACGCGTTTTTCTGAATTGTGGTGTTAAGATTTTCCACTGGAGAATGACCTCACACGATTTTTAAACACAGTCGTAGTTCGTGGGAATTTCGGTTTGGTCTCTGAAAGGTCTTAAACTGTTAGGGACCAAAATTGCTTAAATCTAACTTAAATCTAAGAAACATTTAATTTCATAAACATAAACCTTATGCATAAACCGTGAACCATTATCTATACATATAATAAAATCGTAGACTAACCGTGTCTGTACATTGAATATTTTTGCATGAAAATTACACAGAAAACTCAGGAAAAAGGTACAAAACACAAAAATGCAATTTTTGAAATTTTTGTCTGTTTGTCTATTTGTCTGTTTGTCTGTGCGTTTGTGGGAGCATCACGCATAAATCACAGATTGGATTGCAAATTTAAGTGCTTAAGAACATTAAGTGATAACCCGAGTAATATTTAGCGTTTATTTCATCAAAATCGACCCACAAAATCAAAAGATATTGAATTTTTAAGTTTAGGAAGAAACTTCCTAATGTATTCTGATGAGTCAGAGCGCCATCTATTGTGAAAAAAATAAAATGCACGAAAGCATTCAACATTTTATTGTTGTGTTATTCGTGAAACTTTTAATACGTGGCAAAATAAAAGTGACCATTTTTATACCTTTTCGTTATTTATCGTTACAATCGATCCACAGAATCAAAAATATTGAATTTTTAGTTTAGTAAGAAACTTCCTACTGTGTTCTGATCAGTCAGAGCGCCATCTATTGAGGAACCAAAAAATGCATGAAAGCATGAATGTTACACCAAAACACATTGATTGAGTTATTTGTGAAACTTTTAAAACGTAGACGTAGCAAAATAAAAGTTAAAATTTTAATACCTTATCGTTATTTATCGTTACATACGGGCTTCTTATTTAACGTCTTCTGCTGCCAAATATTTTGTCAGTTTACATGGTCGATAGATGACGTTGCACTGATGACGCGTTTTTCTGAATTGCGGTGTTAAGATTTTCCGCTGGAGAATGACCTCACACGATTATTAGACACTGTCGTAGTTCGTAGGAATTTCGGTTTGGTCTCTGGAAGGTCTTAAACGATTAGTGGCCAAAATTGCTTAAATCTTTGAGTTGTGCTGGTTTCGTTTAAAGTGCTTTTATCGTAGAGTCTTAAACTGATTTAGAACTCAGTAGTTTTGTGAAGTACTAGACGGTTCGACTTGCGGATCAGGCCTGTAGGGTTCAGTACCAAAGGTGCTGTGCTAACGGTACCCTACTGCTAAGCCTCCGCGATTGATTCCGTTTAGAGCGAAGCAACGAACGGTTCGATTTGCGAAACAAGGCTAATAATAATAAGGTACCGTACCAAAGGTGGTCACGGTGACGGGAGCGATCGATTTTGGTGGGGCTACTCTCTAAGTCCGAAGTCCGTAGTTTCGGGCTTAGTTGCGGACGTATTCTACTCCGTATCACCTACAGACTTACGATTAATCCCGAACCCGAACTAAGAATGAATGACAACACGATTTCACAGTAACTGTCAAATCGAGTTACATTAGTTCTCTGTGGTTAGGTGATACGGAGTAGATTTTTTTTTTTTTACTATAGATAGGCATACGTTTGACCACTATCTCACCTGATGGTAAGGGATGATGAGGTTGAAGATGGAGCACGTTTGCCTAGAAGCAACCTATTCACTTTTGTCTTAAAGACTCCCAGGTTGCCCGCAACTAAGTTTTTAATTCGTGCTAAGTATCAGACGGTTCGATTTGCGAGCCAAGGCAAATTATAGGGTTCCGTGCCAAAGTTGCTAATGGGACCCTATTATTTAAGCCTTCGCGTACGATCTTGATTCGTGCGAACCAAGTCGATTGTTAGGCTTCCGTACCAAGGTTGCTAACGGAACCCTATTTATTAATAAGCCACCGCTGTCCGTCTTCCTTCAGTTTATTAACCGACTTCAAAAAAAGGAGGAGGTTATCAATTCGACTGTATTTTTTTCTATGTTTGTTGCCTCATATTAATCGACTGGATGAACCGATTTTCATGATTCTTTTTTTATTTGAAAGCTGGTGCTTCCCGTGTGGTCCCTTTGCCACCACGTCAGGATCTGATGATGGAAACCCTGAGAAATCGAGGGCAACTCTCGAAAATTGTAGGCACGTATTTGGTAAAAATTTGATATTCGTGTGTATATCGGGTGATACTACAAAAGAATGAAAGTTTGGATCAGACCTGATGATGGAGACGACAGAGAGTCAAGGGAACTCCACATCGGTATGTAGGAACTACCAAGTGTTTGGGCTTATTTCATTCGTATTGACGAGACCTTTACACCGAAAACACTTAGTAAGTTTTATTTTCATAACATAACATAACATCACGCCGGTACGCTGTGAATGGGTACGCAGGTACCAATAAAAACTGAAAAATAAAAAACTTTAAGGTAGGTAGGTAAGGTAGGTGAGGTAGGGTAGCTATGGTAGGTTGGTATGGTAGGTAAGTAGGTAGGTAGGGTAGGTAGGTTAGGGTGGGTAGGTAGAGTAGCCAGTTGACGGGAGCGAAGCCGCGCGGGTCAGCTAGTCTTTATATACGTTCTTATTTAACGTCTTCTGCTGCCAATTTTTTTGTCAGTTTACATGGTCGATAGATGACGTTGCACTGATGACGCGTTTTTCTGAATTGTGGTGTTAAGATTTTCCACTGGAGAAAGACCTCACACGATTTTTAAACACAGTCGTAGTTCGTGGGAATTTCGGTTTGGTCTCTGAAAGGTCTTAAACGTTCTGGTGAGCGCTATGTACGCCTTAATTGTCATGTGCATTAGATATATTGTTATGGATCTTTTTTTTTTTAATTATTGTGCAATGTATGTGATGTGGCTGTACTTAATATAAATAAATAAATAAATAAATAAATACTACAAAAGAATGAAAGTTTGGATCAGACCTGATGATGGAGACGACAGAGAGTCAAGGGAACTCCACATCGGTATGTAGGAACTACCAAGTGTTTGGGCTTATTTCATTCGTATTGACGAGACCTTTACACCGAAAACACTTAGTAAGTTTTATTTTCATAACATAACATAACATCACGCCGGTACGCTGTGAATGGGTACGCAGGTACCACTAAAAACTGAAAAATAAAAAACTTTAAGGTAGGTAGGTAAGGTAGGTGAGGTAGGGTAGCTATGGTAGGTTGGTATGGTAGGTAAGTAGGTAGGTAGGGTAGGTAGGTTAGGGTCGGTAGGTAGAGTAGCCAGTTGACGGGAGCGAAGCCGCGCGGGTCAGCTAGTCATCTAATAAAATGGATTCCCAAAGATGGTGGACCAATTATTTTTATGCGCCTGATATGGGTACCAAATGGAAGGGTTTGCTGAGACGAATACGAATAAACTTCTTACTAATAAAAATCTTCCGTTAACTAAAAAGCACATGTTTTTTTGTATGGGAGCGTTTAATTCTTAATGTAATCTAATTTTTATTATTTGTTGTTAAAGCGACAACAAAAATACATACTTAGTGCACATTTCAACTGTCAACCTATTACGGTTCTTGAGATAGAGCCCGCAGAAAGACAGACGGACGGACGAACAGATGGATGGACGGACAGACAGACTGACGGACAGGGGTGGCTTAGTAATAGGGTATCGTTGGTTACCCTTTGGGTATGGAATTCTGAAAACAGGTATCTACGGCCTTATAAAACTTCATAATCAAATACTATTTTTCCACTTCTTCAGAAACGACCACCAGATAAGCTTTCAACAAACATACTTTTACCTCTCGGAAAAATTATGCAAAACTTTCCCAGACAACGATAAACGCTTTTTCTTTCTTTCTTTCAGACACCAGTTAAAAATTATTGCAAAAAATACAATTTTTTATCGCAACTCGTGTAAAAACCGCAGCTAATCTCGTTACGTGGTGTAATTTTTTTGAAATATTACCTCCATCTTGTCACGAGAGTATTCATTTTGTTGACTTATGTCAGCCATTTTGTTATTTCTGCTCAAGCGAATTTTTACTCTACAACTTAAGATTAAGGTGGATTTTCGCATGAGGAGTGTCTCAGGAGAATAGAGCCCTCGTGTGCACGAAGTGACTGTCGTTATATGAAGTGCAATTGAGTTTAAATAAGTGAGAATTTCATCTCAGTAAAATAATTACATATTCTTGCGTTGATGTAGGTATATTTTAGAAAATAACTATAGTGGTTAATACTTTGCGCAGGTACTGATTGTTATTTTGTGGAGTTAGCAGAAAAAGTGGCAGGTTGTAATTTGATATTTTTGAATCAACGGGTACGGTATGGGGGCAGCCAAAGTTTTACTATTCTGAACCTCGTAAGGTTAGGACTGTCTACAAAAGCTGCTTTCGTCTATCGCGATTGGTAATCCTCTTTCTTAATCTTAGCAAATTTCATGAAGTGGATAAATTGGTAAAATGGTTGTATAAAATAATATTCAGAGGTGCTTATCCTATAACAAGCATTATTTCACGACTGTAAAGCTGTAGTGTCACCGTCTTAAACAGCATCATAGGCTACTTTTTATTCCGGAAAGTGTTAGGTTTTTGTGGGATCGTTAACGAAAGGCAAGCCGCGAGAAAGGCTTGTTTTGAATAGACATACCACCAATTTCTGAATTAAGAATATGAAGCTGAGTACTTCAACTCGTCAAACTTTGGCATCAAAGTATGCTTTGACGCTTCTCAATTTAAAAAGGCCGGCCGCACATTAGACGTGTTTTCGTTAAGAATTGACGCGTGCGAACACGTACGAATGTGTACGAATACGCACGAACGATCCCGACGTTTGAAGTACTATTGGAGCGCGCAGACTAGTTGCTAGTTATTCGAAAACTTCCGACTTCCAAACTTATTGGCATTTCTATACGATTTCAGTGAACGATGACCGTACTTCACAAAAACGACATTACCTGGTTATTGTTAATTTGACGAAAGAAAAAACGTATTCAGTGTGCACACTCAATTTGTACGACCAGTATTCACAAGTTTACGTACGATACATATTCATATACAAAGTGCAGCCGGCCTCAATGTTACTGCATGGATTACCATCAGAACTTGTGATAATTTGATGGCTAACCGTAACAAAATACTTTATCTTTAGTTTCACTATATTCTGACCACCACCTTCAGAAATTCAGTAGCGACCGTCCCTTATAGAAACTGTAATGAACCGCACATGATTAGTTTGAAAGGCATCCCTCACTCAGGAAAAGACCGACACTTATGTAATTACTTGTATCGATAGAATTATTCGCGAAGTAATTATAGCAAAGTTCACGGAAGTAATTTTGTATCAGGTAGTTGTGAGGGAGAATGTTACCGACGGAGCACGTAGACGCCCCGGCGTTTTTTTTAGTTCTTTCTTTGATCATTCTTTTCGGCGCGACAAAGTAAAGGAGAGAATGTTCGCCTTCCTTCCTTTTTAGGGTTCCGTACCCAAAGGGTAAACAACGGAACCCTATTACTAAGCCTCCGCTGTCGGTCCGTCCGTCCGTCTGTCTGTCAGCGGGCTGTATCTCAAGAAGCGTAATTGGTAGACAGTTGAAATTTTTACAGATTGTGTATTTCTGTTGCCGCTATAACAACAAATAATAAAAATTAAGGTTTATGATACGGAATCCTTCGTGTGCGAGTCCGACTCGCACTTGGCCCGTTTTTTTTTTATAATAACGCTTTCTGTATCTAAGAGCCTATCCACAAGACTTATTTTTAACGCGCCGACGACGCACGTTTTACGGACGAACGCACGCTCATGGCGCTATAGATGATCAAAAAGCAGTATTGTCTGCGTCTGAATTTCTTTTGAAGCGCGTTAGCACACGTCATCTGTACGTCTTCGGCGCGTTAAAAAAACGCCGTGAGTATTAGTAGGCCTTCAGTATTTTATTTTGCTTGCTTTCCAATAAAGTTGCACGTTGTGTTCTCTGCACTCTACTCTAAGGACTAGTGGAAAATACCTAAGGCCGCATTTATTCAGTACTAGTGGACGTCACGCGGTTTCACCCGCGTAGTTCCCGATCCCGTGAGAGTATGGGGATAAAATATAGCCTATGTTACTCCCTGATAATGTAGCTATCGATTGCTGAAAGAATTTTTCAAATCGGTCCAGTAATTTCGGAGCCTATTCATTTCAAACAAACAAACAAACAAATATTTCCTCTTTATAATATTAGTGTAGACTAGTTGACCCGCACAACTTCGTTTGCTCCGCTCCTGTTGGTCTTAGCGTAAAGCCTTGCTCGATGAATGGGCTATCTAACAATGAAAGAATTTTTCAAATCGGACTAGTAGTTCCTGAGATTAGCGCGTTCAAGCAAACAAACAAACTCTTCAGCTTTTTATATTAGTATAGAGTATAGATAATATATAGATTAGTTTACTAGTGCATAAAGGAATGCATGATCGTTTACCGAAATTCGGTTGGACCGAAATAGGCATGTGTTCACAATACACATACCTAGAGAGTTTATAATTATGCCAGATTTATTACAAACTAACACTGTGTTTGCAATAAGCCGTTGACATATACATGCATAATCATAAACACGTACACACAGTTCTCCGAGTATGTTCCACCAGCTGTCACCTCGCATCAGGTACGACCGTGACATGTGGTACTTGTGCGTAATATTATATTCAATTACTGAAGTAGGTCACCATGTTTCGGTAAGGAGATGGACAAGTGTACTGCTATGTAGTGATATAATGTCACAATGTTACCGGCTTTATGAAATTCTGCTATAAGTTTTTACACGCCTTTTGCCGCGGCTTTGCTTCCCAAAGGAATATTTTATTTTATTCGGGATCTTCTTCTTATCGTGTGGGCAGTAAGGTCTAACGACCCCACACACCCTAGTGTCAGAGTTTCTAAACCGCCTCAAGGGCTATGGGATGAAAAGTAGCCTGTGCTGTGAGAGTTAGCAATAGCTGTTTTTTTATTATTAGGCTCGTTTGACCACTGACACATTTGACCACAATCTCACCTGAGGGTAAGCGATGACGTGATCAACGATGGAGCACGCTTATCTTGAAGGAAGCTATTCACCCTTGGCTTCTTGTTTAATTATCAAATTATTATCAGTATCATTGAGCCTACTTGAAATATCTTTTCTAGGTCTTCGGTTTAACTTGATTTCCTGGCTGTTTATAATATAAACCCAAGCCCTTCCATTCAATCTCTTAAACCTAAGCTTAAGGAAAGAAACAAAGAACCAACACATACTAATAACAAATATCCACAAAATCTGCCCATATATTATCATTAAGTCCTCTTCTATCTCCAAAATGTTACTAAAAGCTTCACGTTACTCCGGTTTTATGCTAAAAATCTGTAAAACGGTAAAATGCAAGGATTGTGTGAACGCGTTGAATTCTCACTCGAAAATGGTATGTTTTTATTTGAGTTATTATATTTGCATTGCAATGAATAACTGTAATTGTGTGAATAAAAGTTTGTGAATTCAGTTTTTTCGTGAAAAGGTTTTTATTATGAAGCGGTGGTTTAAAAATAACGTGTGATGTGTAACGAGTTTATTATTTCACGGCACTCCTGTGAGTAACATTTCGAAATGATACAATTACAATGAACTTGTACCTAAAATAATCATACCTGTCTTGCAGGTAGGTACAATCCAGGAAGCTAATTAAAACAAATTGAAAAAAAAAGAGCTTTAAATTGTAATTAGCTGTTATGAATTTCACAACAATTAATTAAAAGGCTCAATTTCAACACAACTTGTTGTAATGTGTCTCAACTACTAGTACTTTTATTTCTGTGTTTACGGACCTTCATATTATATCTGTTACCACAACAATAGTGTAAGTTCAGCAACGTAACCAACATATACCATGGCTTTTTAGGGTTCCGTACCCAAAGGGTACCCAACGGAACCCTATTACTAAGCCTCCGCTCTTCGTCCGCCCGTCCATCCGTCCATCCGTAGATCCGTCCGTCCGTCTGTGTGTCAGCGGGCTGTATCTCAAGAGTCGTAGTAGAAAGACAGTTGAATTTTTTTTATATCGCACCGCTATAACAACACAGTAGTAAGATAACTGACAGGAGAACGTGGCTAGCTCTCAATACCGGTGTCAAATAATAAATAAGATAAGAAGTAAATAACTAAGAACCTTATGTTATACGAATTTTCGTTATAGTTACTTTTAGAACCATGTTTGTAAGATTGTTAAATAAAGGCTGTAATAAATAACAATCCTTACTAATATTATAAATGCGAAAGTAACTCTGTCTGTCTGTCTGTCGCGCTTTCACGCAAAACTACTGAACCGATTTAAATGAAATTTGGTGCACAGATAGTCTAGAGCCTATTTTTTATCCCGGGAGTATGCTCCCTAGGGACCACGCGGGTAAAGTCGCAAGCAGAAGCTAGTAAATTATAAAAAATAAATTAAATAAAAAATTAAAGGGATTCATACAAGAAACGTGTTTTTTATGGTTAATGCTTCGATCAACAATAGCAGCGGTACGGAATCCTGCATGTGCGAGTCTAACTCGCACTTAGCCGGTTTTTTACATTACCCAGAAATCTATGACATTCAACTTACTATACAAACACGACGTTCACTCGAATGATTTAGTCGACTCACTGAATATACACTAAGTTATGTGAAGTGGGAATGTTGTGAACAAGAGTTGAGAATGTGAGAGTGAGAGGAGTGAACACGTCCAGAAACTACCGCGTTTTCCGAATACTTCTTTAGTGTACCTATTGTGTAAGAATATTGTTATTGTGAATTTGAGTGTGAAGTATAATTTGAATTAAAAGTAAAAGGTTTTTCTACTGCGCAATAACCAACACTTCCCATAGTACGCCCACTGTAGTTCCAATATCCTGGCTGATGTAACCTAGAGAGTTTTACCTTTTCTGATATGTAAAAAATAACTTCAATAGATTTGATGTAACATATTGAGAAATAAATTATTCGTATTATATTCTTATTCTAATAAAATGTTGTGATTCGTCATAAGGAGCGTAACAAACCGGCGACTAGCACTTGACCAGTTTCCAACTTTTCAATAACAAAGAAATTTTTTTAAGACTTTCATAATAAGGCTTGAAACTGAAACTGTACCTTCAAAGGTATAGTTACAATAATTAATTTTATACTCAAACAATGAAGAAGTTTTATTAACACCGTTTAGTATTTTTTCTACGCTAACGACATACAACAGAAACTATCAGAAGGCGAATGTAGCACAATTAAGTACTTTTTGTAGGACTACCATTGAGTACATATGTATTTTATGTATGACATACAATACCATATGTACTCAATGATAGTGATTTCTAGGTAAAAATCCCAATATGTAAAATGTTTCATTTACTGAGTAAGTGAGTGAGTACGTGAGTGACTGACAGACAACGCACAGCCGAAAATACTGGTCGTAGGAAACTGTAAATTGGCAAGTAGGTTCCTTAGGGAGTGTTGGGGACCAATAAGAGGGGATTTCCCGCAATTCTTACGGGGACAAAAAAAACGGGATATGCGCGTACGAAGTCGCGGGCAATAGCTAGTATGATTATATTTATTCCATCAGATAGACGTTAGGTATCAGTAAAATATACTGGAAACGTATTTCTTGACTGCTTCAATCAATAATATTGACAAAGATCATCATCATCATCATATAAGACGTCCGCTGCTGGACATAGGCCTCCCCCAAGCGTCGCCACAACGACCGGTCCTGTGCGTCTCGCATCCATCGGCTACCCGCGACTTTCACCAGGTCATCGGTCGACCTTGTGGGAGGCCTTCCAACGTTACGTCTTCCGTCTTCTTATTGACAAACATAAACCGCATCAAACTTTAAGAGTGGGGGCTTGTGACGTCACTTCTAGGTAAAAAGTGTTGTAATACGTGACGTCACGTGAAACTTCAACGCACTGCATCGTCTTATTTTGATTGTTTATGATACCAAAGAAAAAATACGTGTCCAATATTTCTGGTATTCTTACTAACGTAATTACTACATTTTCTGAAGTCTTGTTGTCATTTTTTTTTTATTATAATTCACAAAACTGATGCACAATTACACATGCAAATAAAAATCACAAAGTAATATAAATATGATTGACACCTTCTAGATGTGAATCCAACATGCACATTCAAAGTAAATCACTATGTAAACAGTGTATAAATGAAAAAAAAACGAAAATATGTAGATATAGGAACAAATATTAATATCGGTCAACAGGACCTTATCAATTACACATAACAAGTGGTTTGAATACCACAAGTTAATACCCCCGTCGGGGATTGCTTCTAATACGCATAGTTTTACACAATAAAGTTAATCTCAGTAGGTACGCAGAATGTATTTATAAAGAATAATTAAACTAATAAGTCTGTGAGTTTAGTTCTAATTGAGGCTACAAAAACAGTAAAGACATCTATTTCGCTACGAATGGAGTAGGCAATAGAAAGCATGCGGCCAATGGGTGAAACATTACCAATGTTAGTTGGACTGTGAGGCAGGACGAAAATTTTTTCGGTTAATTAAGCGGCTCTATGAGGTATACTGATGTTATTTTTTTCTAAAAGCTCGGAAGAATCTATTTGACCATTTATTAATTTAAACAAAATCATAAAATCCAAATATTTCCTACGTGCGCTTAAAGATGCCATTTTATAAAAGTTCAATCTAGAATTAAACGAGTGCAGAATACATAGACATCTATTTTCTGAGTAACATAGGTGATATAAAAACCTTTTTTGAACGCACTCTATACGGTCTGAGTGTACCTGATAAAACAGGTTCCAGTCCGTAATGAATGATACTTCTAAACTTATCTCTGTATTGACCTCGTTATTAGTTCTACAAAAGAATCCTCAACTTTGTCCAAACTCCTATTATTCTTGTACAATAGAAATCTATATGGAGACGTATAATAGTCTCCTTTTAACGTGGACAGTGAGTTTTATACTTTTTTCTTTCGGTATTTACTTTTGTATGTCCAAATAGGACAGGAAATGTAAAGAAATGCGGGATTCACTTTTATGCTTGTAATTCTATAGTTAGGGTAAATTGGGGTATGAGGAGTAGATTCCTGTACTAATGATGCTGTACGAAATAAGAATAAGAAATAGGACCAACTGAATGAAATAAATATAAATTGCTGAAACATTCAACGTAGGTTTTGTTATGATTTGGTGGTAATAATAAAGCTTACAGGATGATTTGCACCAAACAGCTCGCATCGCGTTGAATCGGAAAGAATACGAACGGATGTGGCGACAGCCGATCGCGTCCGGCAGGATGTCGACGCATACGATCGGCTCCGTACCGTTGCTTGCGAAAGTATCTGTTTCTGAGCCTAGTCAAATAGTTTATTTATAACAGGCAAACGAAGATGATCGCGCGTCCGCGTCGTCACAGCATACTTTTCGGCTTCGCTCGCCTGTCACGGAAGACAACCGCAGTCAAGCTGCTGTGCGCGGATATAGACTTTAAAATACTGTGTACACGATTTAATATCGTTTAAAGATTGTAAAATCCGTTCCGATCCGATACCATGCTAGCCGTTTGGTAGAAACCATCCTTTACCCTCTTTACCATAATGTTTCAACTCCAACAATGACTAAGTGAAAGTGTTAAGGATTTTTGTAAATGATTTACTATGAAATCTCATTATATTTTAGTTACATTTCTGCACGCTGATGTATGTATCTATACTTTTTACAATGTTCATTAATTATTATCCGATTAATCATTTTTTTGTTACATTTTTAAATATTTCTTAAAAAATCAGGTCAAGTGCGAGTCGGACTCGCACACGAAGGGTTCCGTACCATAAACCTTAATTGTATTATTTGTTGTTATAGCGGCAATAGAGATACACAATCTGTTAAAAATTTCAACTGTCTACCTATTACAGTTCTTGAGATAGAGCCCGCTGACAGACAGACAAACGGACGGACAGCAGAGACTTTTTTTAAATATGGGAAATCATCAAATGACTCTTCTCATAACAAAAAATATTACAATTTAAGCAAGGTAACCCTTTTCATGTCACATTATTTATTAACCTGAAATGAAAACACAAATTCTTTTCACTCGTCGTATTTACTCCGTCCCTACTATTACGGTAAACAAAAAACCGGAAAAAATATTTTCCCAAAATATTTCCGTCAATTTTCTCGTCCCGTGTAACTGGATCACAAATCCTGTCACCCCTTTTGTTCACGGAGAGTAGTTTTACACTTGTTCCGAACTATAATCTCATTCAGGGCACGTCCCTATACTCTTAATTATCAAATTCTATGGACATGGATGTGGAAAGTTCCGTGGCGTTGGTTTGTGTGTGATTTTAGTGTTTATGGTTAAATTTTGATGGGGTGCTGGTGTAAAGTTTTTTTTTATGCTAGGATGTGAATTATGAGATATGTTAATTCATTAATACCACAATTTACTGGATATTTTTTAAGTTTTATTATTATTTAGACGGTTTCTTGGCAAAATCGCAGAGAAAAACTAGCCAATAATAAACGAGCAGACGTGACCCTAAGCGAAACTAAAGTTAATTAAGATTATGATACGGTACTAATACGATACTAATAACACCAGTGTCAGATGGTACGGTCTTAAAGAAATTAATAAGCAATACCTGATGTTAGGATGCCTCTTACTTCGCCAAGTTTCTCTTGATAGATTTTCCCTGTATCCCCTTTATTAAAAAAGATCTCCATCTTACGGTGATATTGGATCTAGTCTTAGCATCACTTTTGCTGTAATTAAGTCTTTGGTAGTTGCTCTAATACATTCAAGAAATAAAATACCCATTACGTTCTGTTGTTTTGTTTGAATATTCTAGAAATAAAGAAAGTAAGTAAGTTAATGACTGCTAGTAATTAACCCACTTTTACATAAACATGTAGTATCAAAAACGGAAACGGACATTTTCGTCATTCTCAAAATGTTTCCTAATAATACTCACCTCATAGTTTATTGTTCGGCTGCTAATGACCTGCAAAACAGAAAGAATTATATAAAATACTAGCTGACCTGTACCGACTTCGTTGGGTGGTATTTTTCGAGTTTATATATAGCCTATGACACTCCCAAATAACGTGACTTTCTATTGGTAAAAGAATTTTTAAAATAGGTTACACACTACACGGTAGGTACACTGAAGATCGACAACACCCCGACTCAGAGTACCCCGACTCGGATTATTTTAAACCACCCAGAAATAGGAGCCCCGCGAAGTGGGGCTCCCGATCTTCAGTGTGTCGCACAAGCGTGCATTCGAGCTATGGTGAGTCGCAGTACAGTTTTGTCGCATAAGCGTTAATTGCACATCCATTTGTCGAGCTCACATAGTACACTCTAGTAATAATGTTTACGTATCAAAACAATTTTACCGTTCCATTCCGCGCCGTCCTTGGAACACAAGACTCGGACTGTGCTCGCTCCTGGATGTTTCAAAGTACGTCATGCGTTATGACAATAAATAATATTTTAATTTTTTAATAATTCAAATGTTCATAAATATCATTTTTTAAAACGAATGTGTAGTAGTCATTGGATTGATGATATGGGCTGCCGTTATAAGATGGCTAAAATGTCACCGTGTATATTAAGGCTGCTCTCTCGAGAAATGCTTAAAACAGCGTGCAGATTAAGCAACTTTTCGTCGGCATTTACTGAGAAATTACATCTGACGAAAATAGGCAGTAATCTACATGATATAATACGTAATTTGGTTTAGCCAGAATTTATGTATCGGTATCACATAATAAGGAAAAAAAAATCACCAAATCACCTCCAAATCGTTGAGATGGAACCATTTTACACCTTCATTTTTTAACAAAAGTCTAAAAAAAAAAATATTTACTGCTTTGCAATACATACGAAAATAATTTGGTGTTGTTACTTTTTTAAATAAATTATATTTTCTTATAATAAATTAAAAATGCGGGTAGCGGAGTGGCGCGTAGAGGAGTAGTTAGCTCCGTTTATATGCACAAGGTCATTGGCATGTATACAAGCCTTAAGAGAAAATATTTCATCAATTTATTCTAAAATTAAATACCACATGTCATTCACAATAAAATGTTATTGTATTTTCAGAAAAAAACAAAAATAAGTCCCCAATCAGAAATAGACTCAATCTATTTTCGCACTAGATCTATAAACACAAATAATTCCACAGTAAAATACAATCGCTGCTTTATTTAAGGGAAAATATCACCTAAAACTATTATTCTTTAATCCCATATTACCATAGCAAAGCGTTGATCACACGAAAATAAACTTAAATACGTTTTGATGATACGAAACCCGACTACGGACTATTTGTATAGGAAAATACAATTTTCATAAAGGTTGTTTATATTTCATTATCGTTTCTTAGTGATCTTTCAAGAGTTAATTCTGTAGCAACACTTGCGAACACAAATATTTGTGTTCGTCTTATAGGTAGGTACTTTGTTTATTTATAATTTTAAAAACATTTGGATATGTTTTCATAGGATTAAGAGAGGTTGGAGTGTCTTATGTTGTTTTATTCTAAACTAGCTTTTGCCCGCGAATTCCTACGCTCATTTCCTGTTCTTTTTTCGTCCCAGTATAGTCTATTGCCATCCTCATGAATGTGGCTATCATATACAAAATATTTTGTATAAATCCGAATGGTAATTCCAGAGATTGAAGCGTCCAAACAAACAAACACTTCAGCTTTGTTATATTAGTATCTATATACCACAAAAAAAAACATAAAATGTAAATTGTGTTCTATATAAAGAATATAATTGGCTGATTCCTTACCTGAAGTTCTCAGCTTCATTTATTAAAATAATTCTTATTATAACATTAATTTAAATAATGATAACCAGATGCGCATTTCAATAAAATGTATTCTATAGAAAATTTGAATAAGTAGACTGATATCTCGTAACCACTTTTTCCAACAAATTTGACACCAGTCGTTCAAAAGCATGATATCACTCCAACGCTGAATTGTGGGGATACTACACTTTAAACTTCGCGTGTTAGTCGCTGTCAAACTGTCAAAAATGTATGGAAATTGAGGCTTTCTTGACAGATTGCGACTGAGATGCGAATGCGAACTTTGCTTAACCAAGTTATTAGAATAGGCTAGTTTCCACCATCAATAAATTGCAAATCTATTTAGTCCGTCAGTTGGGGTATTGAAAAATAATGGACATATTTTTTTTTGTTTTTGTAAATCAATGAATAATAGCAAAGATAAAACGCATCAAAACTCGGGAGCAGGGTCTGGTGACGTCAGAACGCAAAAATTATACTACGGCGTCACGTATTGAGAATTTTAAAAGCGTGGTATCTTCGTAAATTTTGGTTTACGTAACAAAAGAACAAAACGGGTCAAATATTTTTTGGTAATCTAACTGACGGACTAATTAGATTTTTTCAGTGGACAAGCTTATTGGCAGTCAGCTTACAGCTCCGTTCAGTTATACTAGAATCAGACCCCGACATAGTAGGGAAAAGGCTTTGTAAGCAGGTTGAATAGTGATTGTTTACACGCTAAAGTGACGCACAGGACCGGTTGTTACGGCGACATTTGGGGGAGACCTATGTCCAGCAGTAGACGTCTTTCGGCTGATATGTTGTTGATGATAATGACACCCTAAAGTTGTGCAGAAGAAGCTATCCATGCAAGCTACCAAAAACTATACCAGTTCTACCTTTGTTCTCTAAACTTTTGTCACAAATAACATCATAATACTTCCGTGTATTTCTTCTAGTGTGAACCGACTGAAATAAATTGCAACACGGCGTATACTTGTGTCGCAATTGGAGTCGCAGACGAATGCAAAATGTCTCCACTTTGTAAGGTCTCGAGAGCCAAGAATATGGCTCTCAAATTATTTTCTACGGTATCGGTGTCATTATAATTGTATTTTATTTTATTTTATATTATTAGGATCTCCAACAAATAATATACCTTACTTTATATATTACTAGTCGACGTCACGCGGTTTCACCCGCGTAGTTCCCGTTCCCGTGGGAGTACGGGGATAAAATATAGCCTATGTTACTCTCTGATAATGTAGCTATCCAATGCTAAAAGAATTCTTCAAATCGGTCTAGTAGTTTCGGAGCCTATTCAATTCAAACAAACATACAAACAAACAAATGTTTCCTCTTTATAATATTAGTGTAGATAAAGGAAAATAGCAAAAATCTATTTACTTCCTTAATTATAGGAGATCAAGACAATTTAACTGTATAATATCGTTTAAGGTTTTTTTAAAAATATAATTAGTGATTAGTGCCAACTTTCATAGCAATTACTCCAAAGGTATATAACATCACTACATCACTATTTCTACATATTATAAAACAAAGTCATCCGCCGCGTCTTTCTGTTTGTTTGTTCGCTATAAATTCAAAAACACTGCACTGATTTTCATGTTGTTTTCACGAATAGATAGAGTGGTTCTCGAGTAAGGTTTTAATATGTAATTTGCCCTGAAAAAAATAAGGGATCCTTAAGAAAATTGCAGTGCCGACGAAATCGCGGGCGAAGTGCTAGTTAATAATAATAATAATAATTCTGTAGTATCTCTAGAATAATCATTATTGAAGTTGGCGATTTGAATTTCAATTAAAATTGTATGTGTAATATAAAGGATTATCTATAAATTTTTCTGATGAAGAGGTATTTTTTATCTATTTATACCAGTACCTACATATTTGAGATCACATGTACATCACATAATCTCCGAAACCACTGCACTTATTAGAGAAAAAAAAAATAAAAATAAAAAAAAACCCCGACAAAAAAAAACTTTAAAAAGTAAAAAATAATTTCTATTGATTCTTTTAGTTTAATATAGGTACGATTCTTTGGGCCAAGTGTCTTCGCCTCGGTATTAATAGCGATCTCCCGACGCGATGTGATGCCACGGGTCTGGCTGTGTGTGGTATGTGAGTTTGTACGTTTGTGAACACACCACGATACAAGAGAAATTCCTAGTGTGGAGCAACGTTTAAAAATATACCTAACGCCATTTGTAGGGTACATTACTCGGGTTCCAGACTCTAGATTGACATAGGCTATTATTTATAACGTGGGAAAATCCGAATTAGGCCGCTAGTGTGTTAATAAAAGGTCTAAAAGGGTTAGTCGGATTTTGAACACTCTTCTACTACTTGAAATAGCTTTCAATTAGTAGAATAAAATGAACTATAGTATAGTCACTATCGTTTTCATAGGCAAAATCAAAAAAGCACAGTTTTCCTAGGACCGACCACGGCTACCGGAAATAACAGCTTGTAATAAAAAGTGTAAAACTCGCATGTAGACATAATAATTGGCCATAATTTACCACTGTAGGGTTGCTGGTGGAATAAAAGGCCCCGTTGACGTTTAGTCATACATTTATTAATTAATACTGGCAACTATGGTACAGTTACAATTAATAAAATGGCAACCCTAAAGTGAGGAGTGAAAGGGACTGCGTGGCTATCGCCCGTCAAACCTCCCTAGCTGGCTAATTCCTGAAGATCGCTAGGCTATCGAACAGGAACTAGTCTTACTTAGGTTCAGAATTGGCTGCGTGGCTACCGAACTCTGTTCCTCTAGCTAGTCGAATGATAAAATGTTCCAAGGCGTCGCTCCTTTTAAAGTCAACCAAGGCTGTATGTGTGCACAATATCTACACATACTCGTGTGGTTGTGATGCGAAGATTCACGAGCGGCGCCGATCCACACTCTGTGCTCGTTATCGCCGACGACGGGTAGTGTTACACGCATGCAACACTAGATGGCGTTGGTAGTCCGTTACACCACATAATTAAAAACACTGGACACCAATTAATCGTCAAAGAAATTATTCATCATCATTAATTTTAATTGGCACATAAAATATTCATTCTCAATTCATTCACTCTGACACAAACCATATATTTTCTCACCCGTTCACCACATAAAAGAATTCATCACTCTACAACCAATTTCGAAGAAGCTTTTTTATCCTCAAAGCCGAGTGAATCGTTAGAAAAATGTTTTTTGAAGCACCTTTCCACTCGTTATGAAAAAGTACTACGGGAAAAAGAGGTGACAATTTTGCGCGAAACCCATCAAATTTGGTGTCGTTGCTTTTTTTCAGAATGCAAAAAAACTTGTCAGAGACAGTCTTTTTTTTTTTTTTTTTAAGGATGGGAAATCATCAAATGACTCCTCCCGCTCTGGGTGAAGCAGGAGGGAGTGTCAGACTCTTACTGACTAAAACCCATCCGTGTTCCTCCCAATGCCCTTTGCGTTCCAGGGCCGCGGTGTCTCTTTCAAACAGTTTCCACAACCCCGGCAGGCACTGTCAGAGACAGTCTGGTTTTGATAGTTTGTCATTTTAGTTTCAGAGCCTTTGCGTACATGAATGAATAACTGAAATAAAGCTGTAAGAATTTTACCTAGTTGAATTTTTAATAAACGAGTCTTGGGTGGACTCATATGGAGCATGGCAAAACTTTGCCCGATTGCTATGTCGTAGCCACTCGTAGCTACTGTTTTCTGCTACGTAGCCGTAACAGAGCGTAGCGCATGCTACGACGTAGCAGATAACTAAACTCGCTACGCCACTTTGAGCTTTGCTACAAAATAGAGAGAATATTATTCCCTCTGTGACTCCACTAATTTTAAAAAATGTATGAAAAATGTTTGTTTGTTTTACAGATTACGACTGAGATGCGAATGCAAACGATGAAAATGAGTAGAATTGGCACTTTGCCTAGACTAAATCTGCCTGCCTGACTATCAATATTGGATTTGGCTTTCAGGCTAAATGGATGCAGCTGAGTACCAGTACTGTACTCGGTATTTTATGGATGGTCACCCATCCACAGACCGACCTTAGCAAGTGCTGCTTAACCACAAAGATCTAACCTACTATTATTGTGTAACCACGAGCTTCAAAGTAACTAATTTCATAATTGATGAAACGACAATTTCTTTGAAAAATACTACCGTAAAGGAAGCGTTTTTAAAGTAAATTGGAAAATAAAGTCTTTCCTAGAATCTTTTCTAATTATTTGAAAAGCTAGGCTTTTAACACAACATTTCTCTCCGAGTGAAGGGAACAATAAAGCAATTTGCAGAACTAACAATGGTGGTGACTTAATTAGGTACGTCTCTCAGACGTGCTTATGTACTGTAGACGTGTGTGCATTGTTATCGTGTGACAAAACACTGCACACTGTACACTGTTTCTTGGTATAATTATGGTTATATAAGTTTATAGGACCTGTTGCAAATTTCAATCAATCGGTAAAGTTTTTTTTTTAATTTTAATGAGTATAACTATCAATCAATAAATCATTGCAGGAATGATGATTGAACTAAGTAATAACTTCAACTTCGGCCAAAATATTGAATACATTGATATACACTGATTAAAGTAAACTTGATTGGCTGAGAATTTCAACCATCCTTAATCCTGTGGCCACCTTTCATTTGCTTCATTAGACCAGTTGCTCCTTAGTATCAAAATTTTCATAGCCTCCGAAATTACACAATAATGCTAAGTTTGTAGCTAGATATGGTAACGAAAAGTGCTTGAAAAATTAGCAACTAGGCACATATATTTGCAAATTATGGGATTACATTGCAAAATTTTATGAAACCAAAAAAGCCTTCCTAATGTTTAAATCAAAAAAATTAAAACATAAATGTGAAACATTCATTCATAAAAAAGTATGAACTCTCTTTCATCTCACTAAACAGAAACATGGATGATATTTCAATATTCATACATCCTGATGTAGATGAACTACGGTTAAACTTCGAGTTAACAATCAGCCCGGACAGTCAAGGTTCAACTCAATAAGATCAAAACACGATACAGTAGTCGACAAGTAACCAAACTTTATCAAGAAGCTTTATCAACTAAGAAATAGTTAGCAGTAGTTACAGATCCTGAGATTTGCATAACTGAGACCATTTCTCATTTAAAATGTTACTATAAATGATTAGGAACGACTATTATAATATCATCTTAGTTTATACGTAACGTGTAACAGAATAAACGCTATACCTCTTAAGAGGTCATTGTACTCATCATACGAACATAAAAAAACTCAAAAGGAAAAAATGGAACACTTTTAGGATCACTTTCTTCCATCCGCCTGTCTGTCAAGGCTTTTTATCTCGGGAAGCATGAAGGTATCGAGTTGAAATAAAAACCATATGCTCAGGTCTACAGTCCCTTTAAGCTGCGAAAAAAACAAACTTCTAAGTTAGTTTAAAAAAGGTACGTCCATTTATGCCGCAAAAAACGTATATTTCGACACTCTCAAGGGAATCAAAATGTATAGGTTATTTCCCGTTGACCTAGAACTATGAAATTTAGTAAGTAATACCGCCTTGCATTACAAGTATAGGAAAAATTCTGAAAACTATACATTTGTAATTATATCATATAAAATATAGTCTTTATTCAAACTTTAAATAAAGACTATATTTTTTTACGATTTTAAAGTAATCTGTACCTACATATTTGTACGGAACCCTCGGTGGGTGAGTCCGACTCGCACTTGGCCGGTTTTTTTTACAGTGGGACCAAACCAGAAATCAAATCAGTAAAAAAAAGTAAGTACCTCATGATATAAGATAATAAGGGTGGAAGCCAAGCTTCACAGCTTGGTTCATCGCTGTAAAGGTGCCCGCTTTTCGGTCTTCTACAGACTGTACTTCGGTGAGTGTGCCCAAGAACTCGACGACCTCTTCCCACCACCCCCCCTTTCTATCACTGGATGTTTAGACGCACTGGAAGTTGCAATTTCCACCAATTCCCACTAAGCGTTTCCAAACGTCTTTATTATGCGCACAACAAGAAATGGAACTCTGCCTGCGTCTGTGTTTCCGAACGCATACAACTCTAATCTCCCCAAGGTTAAAGTGAACAGGCTTCTTCTGGGTAAGCTCACTCCATCGTCGTCTTTGTCTTGTCATCTCTGTCCTAGACTTGAGTCAAGAGCAAACCCATCTCAATTATAAAAAACCTGAATGAGTGTGGAACAGGAAAAGCCTATGCCCAGCAGTGGGTGAAGTCGACTTGGATGAATGAAGATGATGTCTTGCCTGTGAGATTAAATTCAATTATTCAACGATCACCCTGGCCAAGCCGTAGGCAAAAGTTAGTTTAAAATAGGTTTCAAATAGCTAAGATATCACCAAGTTAATAATTTCATAACTAGTTTAATTAATAATAAATATTCATCTGTCTACAACAACAATTGCTAAAGTTTGTCGTTGAATTTACATAACAATAGACTTATTTATTACAAATACCTAAGGGAACGAATACAATGATTAAAATTAGAATTCATATTTCATACTCGGGGACTGTAACTTTTAATTAGATGTGTATTTCTTTTGGATATTAAAGGCACAAACCCACCGCTGTGCACGGAGAGGCAAAATGTCATTGTGTCCACTGCAACCCACGGACACGCTACGCATCAATTGACGTCATTGCCACATGCATGGCTTGCTCGAATACGGCGCTCACATAGCTCAACGCTGTCAACGACATGTACGCCGTGCTTGCGGTACACGCTGTACATGAATATTGACCCAATATTGTATCATAGCACAGTTTTTAGATAAGCCTTGTGTAACGGAGGTGTGTGTAGTTTGTACTAAAGTGGAAACCTAGACCCACGTTATCAAACAAATGAATCCACAGCATGCGCCGCGGTGGGTCTGTGTCCTATACTCAACATTTTAACCTAAATAATCTGACGGTCAAGAAAGGATATTGTCACTGAAGGCCGTATCTTTGAAATAAATGATAGCTCGAAAGCACCGATTTCATCTCCTGGCACCGCGCAGTCCCCGCATGCTTCCATGTGCAAAGTCCGAAATATCGAACCTAGCGCCACAACATGAAATTAATTCAAACCGCCAACTGATTCAGTGTTGCCCGCACGCAAACTTCATAAACTTCCTCTGTCAAAATATTAACACAAATCAGCACTCTTATAAACAGTGATTTGAGACGTAGATAAAATACAATTTAATCAAATATCGAGCGACGAAAAATATTGATTTGTTTTAATACTAATTTTTACAATCGTTGGTAAATTATATCATGTTTTGTATGGCCCCAAATTATTTTGAAAACTACTAATTCAGTTGACTATTCAAGAACATGGCCATAATTGTGCGATAGAGATAGTACTAAAGACTTTTAAGCATACGGAAGGTATGGAGTGGACCAGTTGTATAAAAGTTATATTTTAATCGTAATTGAAATATGTACACAAGTTATGAAAACGAATGAAAAGATAAGTAGTCAATTTGTTTTTTTTTTTTCGCGTGGCTTTACTCACGTAGCCTTTTCCACAGAAACCGTGCATTTTCCGGAGATTGTATTGTATCAGTGAAAAATAAATCGAACGTCCTGTAAACATCGAGCTCCTAGGCATGGAGTTGACATCCAGTCTCAACTTCGGCGCCACCATCGTGTACAAAGCCCAAACTGCTGCCAAAAAGCTGGGCATCCTAAATAGGGTGAAGCGATACTTCAGGTCTGGACAGCTTTTAACCCTATATAAAGCGCAAGTCCGATCCTGCATGGAGTATTGTAGCCACCTTTGGGATGGCTCAGCTAAGTATCAGCTTGCCGCGCTTGACTCGGTGGAACGCAGAGCTAAGAGGCTCATCGGTGGAAAAACTTGTGGATGCCAAGCTGCATAGCTTGGCTCATCGCCGTAAGGTTGTCTGCTTGTCGGTCTTCTACAGATTGTACTTCGGTGAGTGTGCCCAAGAACTCCACGACCTCATCCCACCGGCCCCCTTCTACCATCGGACATCCAGACGCACTGCATCTTACCATCCCTACCTTGTTGCTGTTACACCAACTCGCACTAAGCGTTTCCAAACGTCTTTTATAATGCGCACAGCAAAGGAGTGGAACTCTCTGCCTGCGTCCGTGTTTCCAAACGCTTACAACCCTAATCTCTTCAAAGTTAGAGTGAACAGGCTCCTTCTGGGTAAGCTCGCTCCATCGTAGACTTTGTCTCGGTCATCTCTGACCTAGACTACAGTCAAGAGCAAACCCATCACAAATAAAAAAAAACATATATTTTTAACTCTTTATCATATTAGTTGAGTTCAATACCTAGTTAACCAGTCATCATCATAATATCAGCCGAAAGACGTTCACTGCAAGACATAGTTAATCAGTATTAGACCCTAAATGCCGTATGGTGTCGGCCGGTACCGTATGGTGCCGTAAAAGAATAATACCATCCCATCACTTCCCATGGGTGTCGTAAGAGGCGACTAAGGGACTCGCCAGAGAATGGGCAGCAGCGTTCTCTGTAAAACTCAACCATACACTGCGATCGCCAACCCGCCTGCCAAGCGTGGCGATTATGGCAACCCCCCCCCCCCTTTTGGGGGAGACCTATGTCCATCAGTGGACGTCTTTTGGTTGATATGAGACCCTAAATGTGATGCAATGACCCATTCAGTAAAGTTCCATCGGAATTATACATGAGCACCGCTGCTATTATATGCGGTATTCCAATTCCGGGGCTGTAGGATAACCCTGGTTCCATCCTCAGGCCCATATTGCTAAGTAGTAAATAGTTTCATCCTGGTTGTTGTTTCATCCACGGAACATCTTCAAGACTTATACCAAATCATGGAAAAATACTTGTATTAAACTACTTGACCGTCACTGGAAGCTTTCATTTGAGATGGCATTTCCGTTTCCCATCGATTTCTTACCAGTTTTCGTACTTCTATCCCCTCTTTACTTCCGGCTCAGTGGCACCACCTGGTGGTTGCGGGTAGTTTTTAGTTTTCGTAAAAATGTGGCACGCCATTTTTGTTCACACGCTTCGCGAGCATGTCAAAATAACTGTAAAAATATTACAAAAACTGGGGTGGACAGGAAATCCCGTTTCTCCTTAAAAGATAATTTATTTAGGGATACTATAGAAATCATGGGAAAATAAAAAAATCCTACCAAAAGAAAAGATTCAGGACATCATTACAAAGATAAATCAGGCTATCAGGATAAATCAGGCGAACAAGAGCGGTTAACTTTAAAGGAGTTGCAGAAAATAGTGGGACTTATAAATTTTGCCAGTTTTGTTATCCCTCGGGGTCGGCTCAGTCATCGACAGTTACTAATGTTCGTAAATTCGCTGCCAGTCCTGCCATTAAAGACCTACCCACTACCACAAGGTGTCTTAGAGGAACTAAATTGGTGGGCCCAAAATTGTCAAAGGTCAACACCCCTTCAGTACCCTCCTCCAATAAATTTTCTGACGACAGATGCGTCGGATCAAGCGAACAATTTAGCTCTGTCAGGAACTTGGTCGCAAGAAGAGAAAACGCTGCATTGTAATGAAAAAGAAATGCTAGCAATTTTATATGCTCTTCAGAACCAAGTTCATTGACTTCATCAAAGTTCGCTCCTCATTCAAAGTGACAACAGAACTGCGGTCACCTACTTACGAAAGGAAGGACGTACGAAGACGTTATCCTTGTTGGAAATAACCTATCGAATTCTGAATTTGTTAGACCAACATCAGATACACTTCAACATACACTTAATTCCGGGCAAATACAACAATCATGCGGACCATTTATCGCGCCTTCGCCAACCTCCTGAATGGCACTTACTACCGACTTGTGTTGAAACAGTGTTTGCAAAATGGGGAACCCCAATAGTAGATTTATTTGCCCCGGCGACTGCTCACGTAGAGTACAATTACGCGTCCCTAGATCTGAGAGATCCTCAAGCTCTGTTCCACGATGCCTTCAGTGCCCCATGGAATTACGAGCTCGCATGGATATTCCCACCACCTTTCCTAGTCCCCAAAGTCCTGTCTCACTTAAAACAGTCGATAGGAATATTCCTATTAGTAGTACCTCGATGGGAGAGGGTATAAAGCCCGAGCGCTCGCAGCTCCTTTAAATCTGAGAAACCTACAGAGATACCTAATAGACACGTCGACGGGACTCCCACCACCGCAGGTCGAGAACATTGTCCTCGATGTTTGGAAGTGTGGAGGTGGTCCGACGCGATAAAGACATGGAACGCTCAACAACTATCACTGTTTAAGAATTCTTGGCGAAAACCTACGAAGTAGCCTGGAAGCGCTGGACGTCGTGGTGCCGTAATAAAAACCTTGACTTAATGAATCCCACTGGTTCACAATTAGCGCAGTTTTTATGTGATTTATATTTAATTGATAAGTTGTAGTATAATTCAATACTTTTACATAAATCGGTAATTTCTACACTATGTAACGCTGAAACTTCAAGTCAGTTAAGTTCACACATTCTAGTAAGACATGTTTTAAAGTCTATTGCCCTTAAAAATCCAAAGGTCACAAAGCCTCCAGTTTGTGATATTGATAAATTAATTTCATTTTTCAATAATTACACAATTAATTCAAATAATCTATTTCAAACATCACGTCATACTAATCATTGCATAAGATCTGATAGCAGTACAATATTTTGGCCTCGGTTTGGCTCCAAAACTGACAGCACTAATTATAGGCAATCCGGCTGGAAATTGCTTTTAAATACCGATAGTTCTAACCTTAACCCTATATACTGGACAGAAAAAACTATAGCATTATTAAACGACAGACGTAAAGCGGCAAAATCAACTAATTTGTTTATTACGATTAGAGATGTGGCTAAACCTGCTTCACGTACAGCCATTGCAGGGATGAGTAAAGACCCTGTTTCGGGAAGCTGGCATTGCAGCCACACCAGGTAGCACCCGGTCTGCTGTAGCCTCCAAAAGCTAGTTTCAAAATTATCCTCTCGACGAAATCTTGGCACGTGGAAATTGGCGTTCAGCTAATACATTCCAGCAGTTTTATAGACGAAAAATAATGAGAAGTACTGATTCACAAAACGTGACACAATTGCTCAATCCAATTGATTAACATTGCTAAATAAGAATGTTGTTCACCTAGAACAGACATTCTTAAATTGACTTCTTATTAAAAAAAAGTGTTAATTATATTTCTAAGTTACACATAGTAGTTATAGATAAAGTTTCTAGAAAGTACACTTATCTATGTACTTTAATTGAATTGCTTTATACGTTTATTTAAATAAGCTTATTTACTTAACACACTTTTCACAATTCAAACGCGACTCCATAATTTTCCCTAGGCTTGTTGCCTTGACATTTAACACATTCTTGACACATTGATGTTTGACGTATTTCAATCCTAAAATGAAAACATTTATTTTAGCGTGTGTCTTGAGTTAAAATGTAAGAATAACGCTGTATAAACAGACACTCTAATATAGAAAACATAATGTTTACCCAATATTGCTTTGTGAGATGAGAACATTGGAGGATACAGTACGCATGTACAAGTAAAGGTGATGACTTGGAGACGTTATTTTCTTCAAGCCGTTGCTATTCATTTCCTGGTAAACGAGTCCATTGTCGCCTTCAGGTAGGAAGTCCCAACGACGTTGTACTTAATTTAGTTTTGCTCTTTTATTTCATACCAATTTTACACATCATTCAAAAATTAGTGTGGATGGAAAAATATTGCGTTTTATATTGTTCAAGGTCATAAAAATACACATTCACATGGTGCAGACATTTTTTAACACTAAATTTATCTATTAACGGCTAAACTATTAGCATTTACTGTAAAAAAATATATTGAAATTACGAAGATCGTCAAGCTCCGATTTGCAGAAAAGTGATACAGGTCCTGCCTGCAAGAGCTCCACGGAGCATCTGAAGAACTGAACAAATGAGAGAGATGCAAATACTTTTGCAAGGCAAAAGATGAGATGAAGATAATAAGAGTGTAGCTCGGAATAAAAAAACGTAAGTGCCAAAATAAATTTTTGGATTTGATAACATAAAAGTATTATTATATCGAAATCTGTTCAGTTGAAACCTCGATAAGGTTATTTTATATGCTATAAAGTTATTTTCATAGGATCAATCTAAAGCGTTGCGTTTCGTAGCTAAAAAAGTAAAAAGATATTTCGAAATTTGTGATTTTTTTCTATAGAGAAAATTTCTTCGTATCGTGTATTCCTTCAGTTGGATACTAGATCATAAAGTCAAAAAGCATATACCGTAATCTCACATCCCTGTGCGAAGTACCTAACAAGATACGTTAAAACGAAAAACGGCCTTATTCTAAAGGTATCCCCTGAATGACACTGTTGTACCAACCATACAAGCCATTTACGACAAAATATTTTTTACCCAAGTAATCAATCTTCCGAGCATTTTGAGAATTATGTTGGAAATCGGTTTTCAGTCTAAAGAGATGTAGCTGAATAATTTTACATGAAGCAACAGCCTGAACAGCGAGAAATATCATCATAAGCATTTTGAACTCAAACGGGTCAAAACTGTAATTACCAACAAGGCCCACAGTATTTGCTCCCCTTGCGGGCCTCAGCAGCCGCAGCGGCATTCATCAAATTCAATCTACAATCGTCTCGAACCAAATCCTTACAACAAACCGAGTGAGATGTTATCGAGATCCCGATTCTAATCTGAATTGGGTTCCAATCAGTCACGTCGATAACCAATCGAGAGGAGAACATATTGTTTGTGCACCAGCTCCGATCTTTTGTCAACCAAAGGGCCAATCTTGTTGTAAGCCAAACGACCGATCTTTTGTGACCCGAAGGGCCAATCTTTTCTCCTCTCAACGAAAATATAGATTGTTTTTAGTAGTCAATTGAATCGAGTTCCAATCAATTACTGTTAGTTTTAATTTGTATGTTAATTTTTAATGGAACACATGGCGGCGCTGAGTGGGTATGGATATAGATAAGATAGGTATGAAGCGATTGTCTATGAGTATTAGTTTTGATTGAAGTGCCACTGCATACTAGGCGACTAGTTGGTAAAATTGTGGTCACAAATTAGTTCATTATCGAGCTTATGCTTTGTTTTTGTCGTTATTTTTAGAAATACACTTGACATCAGTAGCAAGAAATTTGATGTTCAGTTCCAAATTTATTCAATTGATATCCAATACTTGTACCAATTTTTCCATTAAAAAAGAATGTCCAGAGAGCTACTTCTCTGTTCTTCTAAATGGAGATTTCGCAAATGGCAACTACCAGTTACTCAGTTCGACCTCAAGTGGCGACTGCTATTTTCACAGTCATCTCTAAACCCTCACAAGTCTTTGTTTTAAAAAATAGAACAGACAGCACTAATATCAAAATATTTTACACAAAATTATGCGCCCCGATTACCATTCTAAATTTCCATTATTCATAAAACTTGTCATCCACAAATGCTTGTCAAATTATACCTTCATATTCATTTCAATACCGAGCGATACTATTCAGAAATAATTAAATAGAGTAGTGAAGGGACACACACAAAGTTATCGATAATAGAGTGGGATATACGGAGTTATCAATAATAATTCATACGATATCGTCAGTGAAGCGTGATGAGGATTGTTCGACTAATCAATATTAGTCGGATTCGCTGCTGAATACCAATGGAATCCTATTTGAAGACCGTACCATTGTCACGTATAGTAAGTAATAACATGGGATTTCTGAGATGTGCCTTCGATTTAATTATGTTGTGATGGGTAGACTGTGTTTGTTGTTATATTGGGATAGAATGTAAATTAGGTTCCTAATGCGTTTGTTTTTTAAGAAAAACTGAAGTCGTGGGCGGGAAGTTCGACATAGTTACCGATCGCCTACTGACCGAATTCGGTCGTTAAGTCCTAAGGCCGCCCGTACGTAGTCAATCTCTAACGCGATCTACTGATCAAATCATCGATTTTGATGAACAACAATAATGAATTCTTATTTACCGAATTTCGATAATAATATCAGATTTTCGAGATAAGGCAACACTCGTTGAGGTCAGTCCACAGAATTACCATTCATCACTTGTACCGAGATTCCGGAAAGCACGTTACACCGTTAGTCCCAGCTGTAGATCATTAACAGTCATTGTGAGTAGTAAGACCCTATCGTAGTTGGGAAAAGTATAGACTGATTTATTATTTTTATAGGATTAGCAAGGCACTTATTTATAATTTAATTTTTATTTTTATAACTATGTATTTTGTAACATTATTATACCATTATTCATCTCGCATCTGATTTTATTTGGAAGAACCAAAGAAATATTTATCAAGTTTGAAAACAGAAATCATTTTCCCTAGAGAGAACTGATAGTTATATCAATTAAATAACACTGCGTAGAGACGTCATGAGCTGACTGTGCAGCTTAAAATCCAATATAATTCCGTCGTTTGCAAATTAGTTCAATTCAATTGAATTCTCTCTAACATACACTGATATGTTCAATTAGTTTGCAGCGACTCTTGAAGTTAGTGAAATTGGGATCGATATGTACGTAGTTTGTTTGAATACATAATATGGTATTGATATTTCGAATGGATGATAGTAAGGAGTGATGGACATTTATACCTTTACATATTTATTCTAAATGGTTTTATGACTAAACGGCTATTTTGGCAAGAGAATGGCTGGCACATTGGGGAGGGATTTAAAAAAAAAACTTAAGTTGCGCTGAGCATCACGAAAGGTTAACATTTCAGCATTTGCTGGGCATCAGACACCCAGCGCTCGATTTTAGTTGGTGACCGGCAATGGCGCATGTACCTACACAACGAAAAATTCAAAAATGTTGGTACGTTTGTCATTGCCGGTTTAAAATTTTTCGTTAATTACGGAATATTAACTTAACTTTCAGCAGTAACCTAATATTTCTAATACATATATTGCCCGATTATGTCAAGATGACATCATCGATATGATAGTAAGCACAATTGTATTTTTCCAGCCGTACAAGCTTATTAAAAAAATCACTTCGTTTGAAAAATGGGCGTAAATTAGCAAGACAGGTTCTTCCAAAAGTGGCTTTTGTCTGTATAAATTGGGACTTCGCTTTTTCAATAAGTCGAGGCTAATTATTGTAGGTGCGAAGCAAGGACTGCGCACTTTGGATAAGGTAAATTGATACTAGGATTTGTAAAGATATTTACAACTGTTTTAATAAATAAGTTCTTAACTAAATAGACAACGTGTCACAGAATAAAAGCAATACCTCAAAAACAGTCATTGTACTCATCATTATGAATAACTTTTACTATGGGACCAACACTGAAGTCGACTACCCCATGCATTTGTGTGCGTATAACTCGACAAAATGTACTGAAGCTGATTTTATTCGCGTTTTTCTTATTGGTCTTGTAGTAAAAGTTGTTCATAGTGATGAGCACGTACATTGACCCATTATCAGGAATTTCGTTTATTCTATCACAAGTTGTATACACTAAAAATAAAAATAAAATCTCCTAAGTTAACCCTAAAATATGGCGTCAAAAATTCATCACAATTCCAGTCGACAGCGGTGCGCTGTCGACTGGAATTTTGCCCAAAAACTTGGCGGCATTGACACTTTTTGTGGCTATACTTATCCTTTGTCCAAAGTAAAAGTCAGCCCTTGGCTGGTTCAAATTAACTTATAATTAGGAAACCAACTTCAATTTTTGAAATCGTTACTGCTGGTTTGGTCACGGCAAAGTTATAGCTGGACAACCATACAACAACAAAAAATCATTAACAACATAACACTAGGAAGTGGTGACGGGCTGGGCGATTTGGGGGACTGTCTTCATGTAAATTTTGACGTTCAAAAAGTGCTGATTTTCAGCCTAGTTTGAATAAATGCATTTTGATTTGATTTGATTTGATTCAGTCGGACGGAAAACCTCTTCCTTTTCATTTTGAAGGTCAAAGCATATCGGTATTAGTATCTAGAAAACAATGAAATGTGTTTCTACTGAAGATAAATTCCCAACTACCTACTTTAACAAAATTACAGGTTTATTAATATTTTACAAAAGCTTCCAGAAGCGTTGAGAATCTGATCAAATGAGTAGGAATGCACTTTGCTCTCAAAAGAGGCAAGCCATAAAGATACTTATGAATACATCAAATGCTTTCATTGAAATGCCGTACAAAGCTCTCAAAGGGATTCGCTACAAAATAACTTTGAGATTTTTCTCGTTCATTCGGTACATATTTTTGAGTGAATTTTTATCATCCTCGACGAATTTTTAAGATAGTTCTGATTTGAGATGGATTATATGCAAATATTTGATCGTAACTTTTCAATAAAGTAAGATTTTATTTTAATTCCATTAGTTTAATTCATTAAGGTTCATTAGGCTGAAACTGAAAGATTATGATAATAAAAATTAATAGTACCTAAGCGGTATAACTTCTGCAACCCAGAAAGTTGTTTTATCGAGGAGTGTCGTGTATAATATGCATATAAAGAAATACCTACAAAAAAATCTTAACTATTATTAATAATTATAATACACTATAGGTATATAATTACAACTTATTTACTTAAAGCTTATGCACAAGAGACTTTCACATACCTATCTAAAACTAAACTAACTGAATTAAGGAGAGCAGCGCAAATTTTCAAATAAAATTTAAAAATACCTTTCACACAGTTCCATTTAAAGTAACTCTTACATCCGGACGAATGTCAGCATTTCTTGGTCTAACAAACTTATCTTGCATCCCATCTTTCATCCCTCATTTTTTCCTGATTACAATCACCGCTGGCTTTGTTACAAGGCTGAATGCGGAAATCCTTGGGCTATGATAAATGTAGTGACGTCAGGAAGCCGCATTCAGTTCCTACTTTATTTTTACCACCGCCAACAGGATTTTTTGTAATATATTTGGGTAGTTGACAGCCCTAGTTTGTGTAACGACTTGGTTTAGTTAAGAGGATTATAACTTTTTTGATAGGTAGGCAAATTTTCTTTTGAGTTTCGTATTTACCTAGAGGATTTTACATTGCATTTTTTTTTAAAGACAAGTTGGCTTTTTTTGTAAAAAAAAAAAACAAAATATTATCATAATTTATATGTTTAAAATGACTTTAAAAATAATAACTTGTTTTATTTTTATTTTAGTGTATACAAAGTGCAATTTTAGTCATATTACAAAGGCGGCCACTTTTTAAAATAAAACTTATCAAAAGTTTGTAATCTATATATTTAAAAATCAATTGCTGTTTGTTAGTCTCACTAAATATCGAGAACGGCTGGACTGATTTTAATAATTCTTTTTTGTTTGGTTCGCCAGAATACTACAAAGAATAAAAGAACCTTAATTTCGGAAGTCGGTGTTTTTGGTTTTGTTTCTTTGTTTTTTAACACCGACTTCCGAAATTAAGGTTATTTTATTCTTTGTAGTGTATTGTTTGGAAGTCGGTTACTTTTTTGTAAAAAGTTTTTTATTTTTCACTTTTAAGTGGTGATACTTGGATGACGTCTTCGTCAACTCAGAAATTGAAATAAGCAAAAATGCTCATAAACTAAAAACTACAGAACCAAACCGAATCAAATTTTTATGGGACCAAATAGCAAGTATATTACATTGAACTAAAATAGAATCACAGAAATCGGATCAGAAACCTCGGAGTAATCGATGTACATACATAAAAAAAATACCCGCCAAATTGAGAACCTCCTCCTTTTTTGTAAGTCGGTTAAAAATAATAATGTATTAGAATTATGAAACACCCTGTTAATAATGTTTACGTATCGAAACAATGTCGCTTATTGTTGTCCTTGGAATACAAGGCTCGGACTGCGTTCGCTCCTGAATGTTTCAAACGACGCCATGCGTCATTTATTCAATAATTCAAATGTTCATAAATATCTTCTTTTTTTTAATGAATGTTTTGTAGTCATCGGATAGATAAAGTGGACTGCCGTTGTAAGAAAATTAAAATGGCACCGTGTATAGATGGATGGTGAAATAAGAAGGTCTAATACCTCATGTAGTCATCACGCGCTAGACTGTTCCCAACTATATTGGGGTCGCCTTCCAATCAAACCGAATTCAGATGAATACCAGTATTTTACGTGGAGCAACTACCCATCTGACCTCCACAACCCAGTAACTGAGTAACTCGGTACTTCTTGGCAAGACTGGTGTCAGATTTTCTGGAGTCTAACTGTCTGTAACGATTGCCAAAGTCTACAAATGACAATGACGATGAAAGGGATAACGTGTTTTCCGAGGTACGGAGGAGTTTTGGTAAATTAAGACGGCATAGCTTATGTAGTACTTACTATAATTATATTTAGTACATCATCATCATCATATCAGATGAAAGACGTCCACTGCTGGACATAGGCCTCCCCCAAGTGTCGCCACATCAATCGGTCCTGTGCGTCTCGCAATCATCGGCTGCCCGTGACCCTAAACAGGTCATCGGTCCATCTTGTTGGAGGCCTTCCAACATTGCGTCTTCCGGCACGCGGTCGCCACTCCAGAACTTTTCAGCCCCATCGACCATCCATTCTGCGAGCAATGTGCCCTGCCCACTGCCACTTCAGTTTGGCGATCCAAATTTCTTTTACTACTACTAAATAGTACGTCGAAAAGAAATTACACTGGAATTTTTTCATAATCACCTTGTCCTCCGTCCTATCTTTTCTGGCCGATTGCCAAGACTAGCATTTGGACTCAGTCGTGCTCATTATTAGTATGAGCCAATAATTAGATCGTGATTATATACGTATGGTACGGTGAATTTCCGATATTAAATGGTTCGTTCGCATGTTAAGGATTTTTTTTTTTTTTTGGGTTTGGTACCCAAAGGGTAACCCACGAAACCCTGTTACTAAGCCTCCGCTATCCGTCCGTCCGTTTGTCTGTCAGCGGGCTGTATCTCAAGACCCGTAATAGGTAGACAGTTGAAATTTTCACAGAGTGTGTATTTCTATTGTCACTATAACTACAAATAATAGAAGGTAAATTAAATTAAAAATTGAAGGGGGCCCATACAAGAAACGCGTTATTTTTTGGTTTGGTACAGAACCCTTTGTGTGAGAGTCCAACTCGCACTTGGCCGGATTTTTAGGTTTCCGGGCGGCCGTATGTGAGAAATATATTGCTTTACATAAAGTTTCACTCATCTTTTGAGCTACCTACAATGTCTCAATGTAATTATGTCGGTATGTATAGCATGGTATAGTATAGATAGTATAGTGCATCACGTGACATACTACAGTAGTATATAGCTCTATGTTGGTATTATGTATATCCATTGTCCGTCAGTAGCGGCAACGTGTGGTTGTAAATTACAGACTAATCCCCCTATGTTCGTAGGTTGTCACAGTGATTTGCGGATTCTGAGGATGAGCTTTAGCAGTGCAGAGTAACGTTCAACTTTATAAAATACCGGTATTTTGCCGGTTTTTTTTTTAGACTGGAAGCCGATCCCAATTTACATTTTGTTTGGTAGTCTACACTTTGTGTCCCACTGCTGGGCATGAGCCTCCCCCTTTCTTCTTGCAAATCTCTCTGTCCTGGGCGATCGCTGGCCAAGTTTGCCCCGCAAACATGGTGAGATCGTCACACCACTATAGCCGCGGTGGACCTCGACGACGACGTCCTTCCTCAGGCGTCCAATGAGTGTCGATCTTCGCCTACCCCTCCGGGTGCATTCGTGCGACGTGACCAGCCCGCTCCCAGTTAACCTTGGCTATTTTTTCCCCAATATCTATTACTTTAGTTACAGTTGTATCTGAAGACAGGAGCTCGTGGCTAGGTAATAACAGCCGTACGGGTCGATTTTCAAGGGTAAGCAACGCTTGCTAAGGTTGGTCTGTGGATGGGTGACCATCTTAATATAAGTACCGAGTTTCCTCCGCGCCTCGGAAAGCACATTAAGCCGTTGGTCCTGGCTGTCATTTGTAGATCTTCGGCAATCGTTACGGATAGTCAGAAGCCACTAAATCTGACTTCAGTCTTGCCATGAAGTAAGTACCGTGTTACCCAGTTAATGGATTGTAGAGGTCTGGTAGGCAGCCGCTCTACGTAAAATACTGGTATTCAGCTAAATCCGATTTGACTGGAAACCGACCCCAATATAGTTGGGAAAAAGCTAGGCAGATGATAGTTGAAGCTGAAGACTATAGGTAGATTGATTGAACTGTAACGTTGCAGGGCTCTGACGCTCCCTTCTACTCCGCCCAGAGCGGTACAAGTGATACCTACTTAATATGATAATTCACATTGGTACCTACTTGCTTTTAAAAGAATAGAACCTCAAGCATGACAGACGAAACCTTAACTCAAGGCCACCACAAAATGGTGCGACTTAATTTACTCAATTTGTGTTCAAAACTTGTTGACCACAGGCAAGTTTGTTCTTAAACCCACAACCACATAAAGGCTAGCCTACAGAACCAAAAACCACATAGCAATTACTCATCACCGAACTAAATTGAAGCATTTACTGGAAATTGGATCAACTATCTAACTTTATTATAACAACGTGTACAAGTAAAGTACCTCGTAGAGTAGTTACGTGAACTTCAGACCAGTAGTTTTGGAGTTGTGAACTATTAGATAAATCAACATTAAGTTTAATGAGTATGTAATACACGGAATCAATTTGAATATTGGAAATTACTTGAGAATCTATATCGTCGTGCACGATTGTAATTAGTATCATCACTTACATATTAATAAGTGTATTTGTTGTTACCAATGAATATTCAAAGCCTTTTCTCCAGTTGCAATAGGTACTTTGTGGGCTTTGATGACAATCTTTGAGTGGGAAATCAAATCGTCTCTCTACAATAAGTTAATCTGTAAGAATACCTTTTTAGTTTAAGGTTTCCTTTATGTATTTTTAATTTGGTGTACAATAAAGTATATATAAATAAATACCTACTTTCATTCTACGCCTCTTTTAAAATCAATAACTTCATTAATACAACGTCCAACTGTAGTTCGCATTTATCTATACTTCTATACTTAATATATAAAGCTGAAGAGTTTGTTTGTTTGCTTGCTATAACACCACATAAGAACAACAAATATAGATTTGACGTCATACAAATCCTACATCGCGCTACCAAAGTTCTCCGCATAATTTGAACATATACAACAACCCGACATCAACTATCGGGCAGTTGCCCGCCAGACACAACGCCCGTCTGGTCAAAAATCTTTGCTTGTCAATTGAGGTTAGCGACTTTACACCTTGATCCATCCGCATATCTCTACATCGTGAATCAGAACAAACGTAATACCTCTTAAGGGGTCATTGTACTCATCACTATGTACTTTTTTTACTATGAGACCAACTCCAAAATCGCGAAGAAAAGATCAGCTGTTCGTCGTTGTTGAATTATGAGCACATTAAGGTATCGGTGAGTTATTTTTTTTGCAATTTCTGTGTTTGTCTCATAGTATAAGTTGTTCATAATGATGAGTACAATGACCCTTAAGAGGTATTGTTGTTACACGTTGTATAGAATAAACTGTAGTCACGATTACTTATTTACCAATTCTTAGTGTTAAGTACATTTTTTTTCTAAGTTTTCCTTATCACTTCTTTAACCCCTAAGTGGTATCAAAGAAGATTTGCTAGCAAAAATTCTTCATGACTTATATTAAAATAATCCTAAACCCTAAAACCAACAGTGCTAACCCTAGATTCGGTCTAACAGATGGCATTCGGGCCACAAAACTGCGCTATCCTGGATGCAGGGGTACAATAGACCGACAGTGAGCGCTAGATAATGTTTTTCATAACGTTACCCGGCTTAATGGAGGATTCGGGGTAAGCTATGATAGTTCGTAAAGCTCTGCGATTTGTGAGAGATATGCTATGCTAGGAATCTACAATGAGTAATGTTAAGAACGTTTATTCTTCACGGATAAGTTTAATTAAAGTCGATTAATTCCAATATTAAAACGACTCCCATAACTATATATTTATCGGAAAGGTGAAGACTCCCAAAGACATTTATCATTCTTCCGATATTCTTTATTCAAAAACCAGCTCTTTCAGCTCACTCTGGGCAGTCAAATTCGTTATTAACCCGTTTGCTGTCTGGATAATCTATGAACCATTGCATGAAATAATACACCTTGCCATACTTAAATAACCTTAACAGCGATTTCCGAAGGTATTGGCACCCTAAAACTTCGAAACTCCATTTATACTGCCATCAAGCTAGATATCCTGAAACAATTCCAATCTATAATAGGAACGATGGATATGTTGATTCATTTTTAAAATGTTCGTCAATGTTCCGTTTCTTCCCGCAAAGCTTTAGGAACGGTCGATTTGGCAACGTTAGGGAGACTAAAGAAACAAATCTCCTTTTAGCATGCGATAGGCTCGTATTTGACCACCATCTCACCGGTTGGAAAACGAAAATAAAGCGAAGAAATCTATTCACTCTCACTTGAAGCTAGAAGAAATCTATTCACTCTACTTAAAGACCCCTTTTTTTAAGGATTGGAAATCATCAAATGACTCCTCCCGCTCTGGGTAAAGGAGAAGGGAGTGCCAGACTCTTACTGACTAAAACCCATTCATTTCATTTCATTTATTCATTTTGCGAACACAGGGTACAAAGATGTTTTATAAAAAATGTTTGGTCCCAGCCGTGTTCCTCCAAATGCCTTTTGCGTTCCAGAGCGACGGTGACTCTTTCGAACAAATTCCGGAACCCCGGCAGGCATTGGCCCTAGCGGGCCCCGTCTTCTATGCTGACAGCTCTTTGTGGCGCGCGTGGAACACAGCGCGCCGTCGACCCGGGCCTGGGTTCTGATCGGACGGCGAGCCACCCAATGCTCGCCGTCCACAGGCCCGCGCGGTTGTAGAAAATTCCACTCTTTTTGTCATCAAAATCGCAACACATCGCTTTCACAGTTCAACAATCCCAATGTTTTCAGTGACTCTCATTTTATGCAATGAGTCAACACTTATCCGGCACACAATGGGAACTTTCAGCCAGATAACGGTTTTTAGTTTTTATTTCTAAACCTTCTTTTGTTGGATATTAAACGAGGACAATACGTGCTCTGAACAAATGTTATGTTCCCATGGAGGGGGGATAATGGGTATTCTTCGATGGTTTGTGTTATGAAATGTGGGTATTATTGATTTATGGATAGGGATTTTAGTTTTTTGTGTATTGTTTGATGGATACTATTGAGACGGATCATCTTAAATGTAGGTATGAATTTGCATGTAGCGTTATAGTTTACCGTTTTACCCGAAATCAAAAAATCAAAATCAAAACTCGTTTATTCAAATTAGGCTGAGAGTCAGCAATTTTTGAACGTCAAGGTTTATAAAAGACAGTCCCCCAAAACGCCCGCCCGTCACCACTTCCTAGTGTTTTAGCTGTGGAGAAGAAGTGACCAACAAACTCCCCAGCAACACATCTATCTGTTACGTTTTAAGAACTTGAAACGAAGGCTTAGTAATGGGTTTACGCTGGTTACCCTTTGGTTATGGAACCCTAAAAACCGACCGCAAAAATTAATAAATACGTTGATAAATATAGAATTGATATTTATGAAATTGAACTGGTTTAGATATTAATAGATTTAAGAACACAATTGTTACAGAATTGATATCTATTTCAGACCGTAGTACCTAACTGATTTCAATCAACCAAAACAAAACAAACCTTATTTTATGGTAGGTAACTCACAATAAACAAGTTTCGGCATCAAACTGTTTACTTGTTTTTTCTTGATTTTTTTGTTGTGTTGACCCCAAAATGTATTTATATTAAAATTCGGTCGGGCAATCTCCATATCCAATTTTAACCCATTCGCCGCGACGGTCTTTTTAATTATTCGCCTCGGTAAAAGTTTTTTTGTGTTAAACACTACTCGCTGTTACCATATCAATCAGAGGTTTTAATTAATATGCCCAGACTGTGAGGAATCACTGAAAAAAATCAATCAATGAAAAAAAGGAAAATAAAAGAGAAGGTACAAGATAAAAAAGTTGACTGTTGAAATATTCAGAGTTGATTTTTAACTAACATCAGGTAGGCGCTTTTAGGGGGATGCGATAGACCCAAATAAAAGCGTAATACACTTCTTGAAATCCTCATTTATTTTTAAAACTTCTTAACTTTATGCAAATTACAATATTCCCTTTTTGTCGTCTCTCATGATTCTTTTTTCCCTCACACCCATACTCTCTCGTTCACTCATCGCTGCATTCATACAACTATGAATCGTTTAAAATGTTGATGCGTTCTAAATTAAAAATACACGGATCGGTAAGTGTTCAGATTTTAGTAAAATTATTTTATTTATGTTATAGGTACTGAATAGCAAAGGACTCCATAGACGCGTGATATAATAATAATAGCTACCCGGATCGATCTTCAGCCTTAAGCAACTCAAACTAAAAGCAATTATTTTTATTAACCCATTTACAGGTACTTTTGAATTGTCAAGGTCGGTCAGTCAAAGAGATGAAGCTATTTGCACGTTCCAAATCGGAGGGGTTGGTCATCATCATCATCATATCAGCCAAAAGACGTCCACTGCTGGACATAGGCCTCCCCCAAGTGGCGCCACAACAACCTGTCCTGTTTGTCTCGCATCCATCGACTACCCGCGACCCTCAACTGGTCATCTGTTTACCTTGTGGGAGGCCTTCCAACGTTGCATCATCCGGTACGAAGTCGCCACTTCAGAACTTTTCGGCCCCATCGATCATCTGTTCTACGAGCAATGAAATACATAGAAACTGCAAAACTATTGAACGTTTGTTCATGGTCAAGAGATAACTAGAACAGACTGACTTTGCGGTTTGTTGAAGATGCTCTACTCTATGGTCTTCACTTTCATCTCTATATTCAAAATTAAAATTATTTCTTAAAATCTGCCACTTCAGTTTGGCGATCCTTCGGGCTATGTCGGTAACCTTGGTTCTATTGGTTATACATATGTACATACATAGCTACAAAAACTACCTTGGTTTCGAAAAACACGTTCATCAGTTGCTCCGGTTTTCTGTCTCTTATCTTTGACACAAATAAAAAATAAAAGTCATTTGTTTCACACAAAAAGTCCATATGCAAGGAAGGCAAGGTTTTTCTTTACTATTGATAGGCACGCGTTTGTAAAAAGAATTGTGCTTATAACTAATGATGTAATTAATTAAAAAGTAAAAAAAAAACTGGCCAAGTGCGAGTCGGACTCGCGTGCAAAGGGTTCCGAACGAATTTAATTTTTTTAACATGTTATATTAACACTACAGACTTCTAATAGGTTTTCCTGTAATCTTTAGGTAAAGATCTATTATCTCCATTTTTTTCAAAATTTTAGGCTCAATAGTTTCGGAGATAAGGGGGGGGGGAATGGTCATTTTTCGTCTAATTTCTTGAATAACTTCTAAATCATTTATTTTAAAATTATGAAAAAAATATAATTAAAATCCTCACAGTAAGCCCTTTCATTTGATATGTCACACGATATTGTTCAAAAAACTTTTTTTTTTTAATTTTCTTGTTTGACCCCCAAAAGTGACCCCCATACTAAAAATTTAATAATTTTCGTAACGCATCCGTGTTTGGGTCATAGAAGTCCATATGTGTACAAAATTTCAACAAAATCGGTCCAGTGGATCCGGAGAAAACTGGCTGTGACAGACGGGCAGACAGACAGACAGACAGGCAGACACCCGAGTGATCCTATAAGGGTTCCTTTTTTTTTCGGAACCCTAAAAAGAAGAAACTAGACACACCGTCTACCCCTGCACAGTAGGCTCACCATTCCGTAACACATGGAGTTCAGTGAACCTACTGAGTAGAACAGTACCGATTCTCTCGCGAATCATCTTCAAGATACCATATGGGTGAGTGGTCAGGACCCACCAAAACTTAAGGACCGATAAAACCAAAATCAAGCGCAGCTTGGAAAAAATGTTTTTTTTAGTTCCCACATTTTGTGTAAACCATCCGTAATCGACATAAACCTGTATATACACAAACTGAACACACAAAACTTTTGTACTCTGTGGTTTTAACCTTAAATTGCTAGCGTTTAGCCGTAGTCGTGTCTACTCCTTTTATTTTATACGTTGCTCGTAAATGAAAGTAGTATACGAGTGTTCCCGGATTTTGTACTGAAACAATCAGAGGTTGTTCTCCCTAGTTTATTTTCTTTGAATCTTTCTGAAGTTTTTTTTATTTTTTTTATTTGTGATGGGTTTGCTCTTGACTCTAGTCTAGGTCAGAGACGACAGAGACAAAGTCTACGATGGAGCGAGCTTACCCAGAAGGAGCCTGTGCACTCTTACTTTGAAAAGATTAGGGTTGTAAGCGTTTGGAAACACAGACGCAGGCAGAGAGTTCCACTTCTTTGCTGTGCGCATTATAAAAGACGTTTGGAAGCGCTTAGTGCGAATTGGTGGAATAGCAACAAGGTAGGGATGGTAAGATGCAGTGCGTCTGGATGTCCGATATGGTAGAAGGGGGCCGGTGGGATGAGGTCGTGGAGTTCTTGGGCACACTCACCGAAGTACAATCTGTAGAAGAAAAAAAACCTTACGGCGATGAGCCAAGCTATGTAGCTTGGCATCCACCAGTTTTACGTCACCGATGAGTCTCTTAGTTCTGCGTTCCACCGAGTCAAGCGCGGCAAGCTGATACTTAGCTGAACCATCCCAAAGGTGGCTACAATACTCCATGCAGGATCAGACTTGTGCTTTGACAGGCTGTCCAGGCCTAAAATATCGCTTCACCCTATTTAGGATGCCCAGCTTTTTGGCCGCGGTTTGGGCTTTGTAATCGATGGTGGCGCCGAAGTTGAGACTGGATGTTAACTCCATGCCTAGGAGCTCTAGTCGATCAGTCACAGGAACAGATGCACCCCGAAAAGTAGGAGTTTGGTCAAAACGACTCCTTTTTGCGGTAAAAAGACACGCCTGCGTTTTGGTGGCGTTAAAAGTGACCAGATTGTCGTCACCCCACTGAGAGACAAGGCTTAAGGTCAAATTTGTCCGCTCTAACATGGCCTCTCTCAAGGAACGAACTTCATACCAGCCGGTTGTTGCGCTGGACAAGTATCTCTCTGAAACCGTACTGTCATCTGCGTACCCAACAAGACCAGGCTGAAGTAGGTCATTGATGTGAAGCAGGAAAAGAGTTGCAGAGAGAACAGACCCCTGAGGAACTCCGGCTTCAATAGCCATGAGGTCAGAGGAGCAGCCGTCAACGACTACTCGGATCGACCGTTCACTCAGGAAGTCTGATATCCAGCTACAAAAACCAGCTGAGATGCCATAAGCAGGAAGCTTGCTGAGTAGACCTGCGTGCCAAACCCTGTCAAAGGCCTTCGAGATATCGAGCGACACAGCAAGTGCTTCGCCGTGTCTCTCGATGGCCTCGCCCCAGCAGTGCGTGACATACACAAGAAGATCGCCAGTTGACCGTCCCCGGCAAAAACCATATTGACGGTCACTGAGGAGATCATTGTCATCAAGGTAGGTCAGCAGCTTACTGTTCAGAACCCTTTCCATAACCTTGCAATTATTATAACACTTCTTATAAATTAATATATTGCAAAACCATACGCCGTGATAGAATGTTTTGTAATCGCAGTAAGTTTTTATTGTTAGTATAATATAAACTTACATTAACACAAAAACTACGTTTCAAACCATGTTTAGATTAAAGGAAAATGAAGTAGAATCGCAATATGCGTCGTGCTGCAGTTTTTGATTGCGAAACTTTTTTTAATCAGACTTCCTGCTATAAAAGTAATATTATATACTAGTTTTTTCTCACGGCTTCGATATTGTTATATATAGATTGTAGGAAAAAAACCGGCCAAGTTCGAATCGGTTTTTTTACTATATATAGGCATACGTTTGACCACAATCTCACCTGTACACAATCTGTGAAATTTTTAACTGTCTATCTATTACGGTTCTTGAGATACAGCCCGCTGACAGACCGACGGACGGACGGACAGCGAAGGCTTAGTAATAGGGTTCCGTTGGTTACCCTTTGGGTACGAAACCCTAAAAATCACTTTACAAGCAGTCTACTGCAGATGGTGGCGTCCATTTTAGTTTAAACACAGATTCAATGCTCGAAAAGTGCTTTTTTAAGCTACTTCAAACAAGGAGGTTCTTTACTTTTTAGTCATTTTTCGGGGTCGGGGTTTTAAGTTTTTTTTAATTTTTTTTTAAATTAATAACCTTAAATATGAAAGCGCACTTATGGAACATCCTGTATATCGGTACATGAATTCGTCAAAATCGGTTCAGCAATTCAAGCGTGGCAAACAAGCAAACAAAACTCACTTTCGAATTTATAAAATTAGACAGAAGTTGATGCCCTTAGATTTAATTACACATGCCGCGAACCCACCGCCCATCAGGATATAGGATGATTATTAACCCGATAATTCCTATAAATCCATGTGCCAAAGGCAAAATCTAAATATAAAGATTAGGATTTATAAAGACAACAGACACTCCAACAACATGTAGTAACTTTGTAATCACCTTTCTATCCCCACTTCACTTCTTCACTACATCAACCCTCCCAATCGGCTTTAAACTAAAACATAAACACAGTAAATCGACTTCAAATCGGAAGCCTAACCGCTAAGTGAAGGGACACTTAACACTCCCGTGCGGGGGCCAATTTGTCCCGACGACGTCCCGATCTATGTATCTTACCGCCTGGACACAGCTTCGCATGGCGCGAATTGCGAAGATCGCGATCGCGGAAAGCGTCGAGCGGAGAAATGTAGGAAATTGGTGAATACGTCATAGCTATTGGCGAAGCGAACGAGGGTTTCTTGAAATGACGTATGCACTGAGGCGTGGCACCACTGAGGCGTCAAATGTCCGAAATGAGTTAAATTGACTTGATCTTCATGTTTACGTCTAAGTCACTTTTTCAAAACATGACGCCTATGTGGCGTTAATTTTCCTGGAAAGGACGCGTCTTGAGAGCCAGGCGATACCTGTGGTGGCGAGTGGTGCGGTAACCTAATAAAACAATTAATGTACTAAAAGTCTCGACGACACCACAGCTAAGAACGGCGCGCGCAGCAGCACTACCTGGTACACACACTTGGCATCGCTCGACTAAAATAAAATATCTGTCGCCGCTCCTCTACAGAAGCTGTGGCCAAACCCTTAGGGGACGTCGCCGAAGTCGTTTATTTTACAACCGCACCCGATTTGTACGGCAAACGAAGTCACAGAGCGTAATATAGCGTAAATTGACGCATCAGTCAGTAGCGAAGTTAGTTTGAATTGTGTTATTATGTTGCGAATATTGTGTTTGTTTGTCCTTTAACGTGTCATGTGACATGAGATGAATAATTATGTCCCAATTCACTGAAATGGTTGGTTTTTGTTTGAGTACATTAGTTGTAGTTTAAACGCGGCGTCAGTGACGGAAAAGTTAAAAGGAAATCGCTTTTCTTGCTATGATCATGTGAAGAGGAGGGGTGAAACGCATGTAACTAAAAGAGTTTTGAATATAAATGTGGATGAATGAAGAGGGAGAGGCAGGCCAAAAAAAAGATGGATGGATTTTGTGAGATAGACCGATATGAAAGAAAAGGGAGTTAGTGATAGCGTGACGGGCTAATAGGACAGAATGGAAGAAAAAACGTATTTCGCCGACCCCAAGTAACAAAATAATAAAGAAATATGGTGATGATGGTTATTGGTTTTTATTTCAAGATGGGTTTTATTTTTAACGTCTTTTCAAAGGTGTAGTTACCTTTATTAGAGTACAATCTTTTCAATGAATTTATAGGAGCACGATATCAGTCGCACGGTTCGATTTCACTTGCCGAGGTTTTATTATGTATATTTTTTTAACTATTGATCTGCACATGTTTCACTACTGTCTCACCTGATGGTAAGCAATAATGCTGGTCGAAGATGGAGCACGCTTGCCTAGAAGTAACCTATTCACTCTTGACTTTGAAGCTATCAGGAAACACAGTCAGGGAATTCCACTCCTTAGCTGTGCGCACAATGAATGTGTTCTCAATACGTTTTGTGCGTGTGGGTGGCATGTCCACCTTGTACCGGTGGCGCATCACCGTACGTCTTGTCTTGTGGTCCGATGATGGAACGGGCTTGGCGGAATTAAACTATACAATTCCGTCGGCAGGTTTGTTCTAAGATAGGATCTTTGACAGACGTTACAGACACCAGTTTTGCCTAGGGATGCTATCTGTATCCGGTTAGACTGGAACGCATAGCGAAGTAGAAGGGAAAAGGCTAATTGAAAATGACTATTGATGAATGACTTAACAGGAATAAATTTCTGTATAACCAAAAAATGGTGGGTTTGGTCGTCATCTACTGTAAAGATCTCATGTTTGCGGAAATTTAATTGCTTAAACGGTACGCAATTTTGCAAACATATCAGCACTGGGGGTTATTAGAAATAATAGGGTTAGGGACTGACCTTTGGAACTTAGTAGCTGGCCATGTGGATCTCCTGGCTTACGACTTCTCAGCTTGATGATGAAGGGGCCCCCCTGAGCTAAATGATGACTTGTTCACTTGGTGGTGTCTTGAGCGTTAATCATGTTCAAAAATAATAATGTTCCTTTATGTCAATCATTTTCATTCGCTTTATTGAATTTGAAATCATATCTACTTAATTCGTTTCGCAAAACATACAGATAAGCTTAACACAATACAACATTTACATTTTATTTCTAAACCCGTGAAAATTATATTTATTTGGACATATAAAAATAAATGAATAATAAATTATATTCATGAAATCACAGATTCAACCAAGACAGGCGTACAATCATGTAAATGAAAATTACAGAATTGCTTTATAATGTTTAATATTATCTATACTATAGTATAAAGAGGTAAAGTTTGTGAGTTTGTGAGATTATAGGGAGTAATCTCTAGATAAACCGAACCGATTTTGAAAATTCTTTCACCAATAGAAAGCCACGTTATTTGTGAGTATCATAGGCTATATATTAACCCGAAAAATACCGCCCAACGAAGTGGGCACGGGTTAGCAATCGGTATTAATTAATATAAGTAACTTCGAGAAAGATCTCAGAAACCAGGCATGAGTCGGGTACGTCAGAACAGTGATACTTCTCCAGCCCTGCTAGTTTATTCTGTAAGTAACCATTTCGATATCGAGCTTCACCTGAGTGACAAAACTCACAAAGTGAACTTTATTACACACAACATAAAGGTCTTATGTTTATAGTCAGCTCGGATTCCGCTGTCGAGACTCGAAAATGTTGTTACAGAATAGCACTACTGGTCGAGCCTATTCCTTTTAAATATTTTTGGACAATCAATCCTCGAAAGTAACCTCGGTTCAATCGCATTTAGTGGAATTTCAAACAATCTTAGGAGCCGTGAAAACCGTACGTGCTATATAACATGTCTGCCAGCTTATAGTTTCAGACATTTTGTAGTTTCCTAGTAAATGGTATTTTGTTTTCACTGTCTTGGCTTATATTATAATAATGTAACTAGCTTATACCCCGAGCTTCGCTCGTGTGCAAGGTCGCGAAATATCACGCGAGTAAACCGGTATCGGGAACAGGGTCCAAGATACCGGTCCTCGTGGCTCCTGCAAGAGGCTCCTGTTAATTATACGCGCCGTGTTCAGAAGTACTGCTTTCTGGATCAAGCCCTTGATCCAGCTGCCCAACGAGAGCCTCTTGAGATGTGGACTCTTGGCAATCATGCCATTGGCCGTCACGATTTTCGGCAGAATGACTGCTGTGTTCACATCCCACATTTCGACAACCTCGCGAGCCAAGTCAAGATCAATCAATAAGCCCCCCAATCCTGAACGGTTCAGTAAGTTGTTTACAAAGGACGTTGCTCAAAGAATGTCTCTTAGTTCAGTGTGCCTCTTGGCATAGACCTCCTGTAACATCTTCCATTGCTTCCTATCCCTAGCAACCATTCTCCAATTGGGACCGGCTGCAAGTTTTAGCTCATCCTCCCATCTCCTCTCTTGCCTTCTTCTTCTCTGTTTACCATCTCTAGGATACCATTCCGTGACTATCCTACTCCACTTGTCTTGGGTACAACGCAGTAAATGGCCCGTCCATCTCCACTTTAGTTGGTCTATCTTTAAAAGCACGTCAGTTACTCCAGTTTTCGATCTTACTATGGTGTTCCTCATCAGGTCTTGTTTTTTGACGCCAATCATGCTCCGCTCCATAGCTTTTTGGCAGTATTCTAGACAGTCTCTGTGCTTTTTTGTGAGTGACCAAGTGAGGCGTCAAGTCAAGATACTTCGTTTGCAAAATCAGCCTACTCCAAACAAATATCTAATCTGAAGATAAACTTATTCTTATTTACAATGTCTTTAATATGATAGGATAAGAAACCTACTTAAATCCCAAACTTCCGTAATTTTCTTCGCAACAATGTGCCCGTGGCCAATAACACAAGCCTAAGCTACTCGAAGAAGTAGTAATATACCGTGTGTCTAAATCTATATGTATAAATCAATCCCTATTTCCCTTGGTCACGGCATCACGCGTAAAGGCTGAACCAATTTCGCTAATTCTTTTTTTGTTGTATTTATTATTGTCAAGAGAAGGTTCTTATGAAAGAAAAAAATTAAAAAGTTGCAGGGTAGCCAGTTGACGGGAGCGAAGCCGCGGGGACAGCAAGTCTCATGTAAATACTGAGCTACGACAGCGGATTATTATATTGAATTTACATACTAAACGGCCTTTCACGGTACACTAGCAAACATAGGCCTCTGTTTTACTACTAAAAAACATACGAAATATTAATATACAAAAAAACATCTACAAAGAACTTACTACCAGTATAATTATTCCCTTTTAAAAAAAATACGAAGACTTCTTAGCATCGTCACATCAAAGGTTATCCACGTAGAAATTATAATTTTCCTTCATTTCAACACTGCAAAACGCGCAGGGGTAAAAAAGACCCCGCTGCAAATTATTATTAATTATTAAAACTGTAATTGGTCGGGCTCCGTCTGCCTTTGCTTTCCCAACCCTTTGACCGCTAACCGTATGAAGCTTTCAAATAAACCCGGGGTAATATTTACCCCTAATTAAGGAATTCGTTAATTTATTTGTAATTTAATTATTGTTTGGAATTTTATACATACTGTTAATTTTTGTGGTGGGCGAACTATTTTTTTTTTCAAATATGTAGCGTGTTGTGCTCATTTTTTGAAAAACACAAAGTTCTATTTTAGTTTTAATTATTGAGCTGTTTTGCCATCATTGTTTTATCTAGAAAATGTTGTTGTTTTCATCATCCAAAAACCTATTAGGCGGCACTAAAATTCAAATTAAATTAAATGTAGTTACCGTTACACAAAATATTTAATAGCCTTTTTCCCAGAAATAAAAATTTGACTAACATAATAAATTATTTTCCTTGTTTATTTGTAATAACAACACCTTTTGACGAATTGGAACGCAAATCTTGTGTCTTAATAAAAAGTGGTACCTACTTAAACGGTTGTTTTATTTAGGTACACAAAACAGACATACAAAAAACATGTATCAAACAAAATGTTTTACGTGTAAATATTTTTTGTTTATTAAGCAAATATTTGAAAGTAAAGTGTCAGTTATTTCAATTAATTCGCCTAACCCTTCCTAGTTCAACGTACACGTAATAACACGTAAATGCCCTGTGGACAGAAATTGGATCGTTATCAGGTCGTGTTCTTATGGGTTGCTGTAACAACATGGCGTCTCCTGCTACGGCCGAAATTAATGTCGTTCCCCGTCATTTTTGACAGCTTGTTCCAAGTTAGGAGCTAAGCGTTTTGCAAATGTTGGTTCACTTTTACTAATATTTGATGAAAGGTTAAAAAAGTTTCAATTTTTTTTATTCTCCTATTATTGGTTACAAAGACGTAGATTCGCATGTAGGCGAGAATTTCTCAAAATTCCTACAGTTGTGCTTTATGTGTGTAAAGCACAAATCTTATAAACAGTAATATGATCACAATTTCTTTGCGTAAAACCCACACCCAGTTAAGTTATTTATTTTATTTTGGCAACACTGTGTCCACCGCGGAGGCCTTTGCCCAGCAGTTTTAGAAGACCACCTACAGTTTTATTGCTATTCTTGCTGAAACACCAAGAACACTTTTTTTTTCGTAGAACTCTACAAATTACTCTTTCAGTACTGTGGAGGTGTCAGACTCTTACTGACTAAAACCCATCCGTGTTCCTTCAATTGCCTTTTGCGTTCCAGGGCTGCAGTAACTCGTTCGAACAATCCCGCAACCCTGGCAGGCACCGGTCCTAGCGCACGAGGAAAACAATGTCGAGTCTGTTATGCTTTTTGTACAAGGGCTGTATATCCGGCTACACAGTTCTTATAATTCTAAATTTGGCCCCAAATTAACCAGCCCTGAGCATTATAGTAGCTTGTTAACAGCTGTCCAAAGCATTTTAAGAGCTGTACATGGGCTGTACAATGGCTTAGACAGCTATCAATAGGCCACTATCCAGCTCCTTTAATTCTCCTAGATAGCCAAAAGATTGTTTATGGCTTAGTATCGGTTATTGCTAAGTCTACAAAGAAATAGCAACAAAAAAATATTTGTGCAGTGCAAGTGTTACGCGGCGTCATCTCTTTCTGTGGACAAATAATAATTTCTAATTTAAGGTAAGTATTTTTCACGTTTGTTTTGTATCTCTATTGTTAAATTGTACTGCGAGTGCCACTTTACTGTTAATATACATGGTAATATTCTCAAATATTACACGCGCCATCGAAATAATATAGTTTTACGAACAATATTATACAAAATATATACGGTGTACGAATTATTCATGGATGTTAAGTCGAATTTTCCATTTAATGAGCATTAATATCTATTTGTAACAATGAAACAGTGTGTTTTTACTTCAATAGCTCTCAAATATAATGAAAATTTAACAGAAATCAGTCATTGTTTCATATGTTATCGGCTTGTTTACATTAAAATGGCGTTAATTTGTTATCCAGCAATAATTCTTACTAAATTCCCTTGGCCCTCTCTTTTCTGTTCAATACTACATAACTAAGTCTATTAATCAGCTGAAAGCTGTATGCTAGCTGTACAGTGGTTTTCAGTTATTCTAACGCTTGGTTAAAGGAGTAAAGTGAGAGTATACAACGGCGTCTCAGGGATCTCTAATCTTGATAGAAAACCATTTCGGCCATTGCCACCCATTTTGCCGCCATTTTAGGCCAAGCAGAGGTGGACTTCTTCCAGAGATTTCCTATTTAGTTAAATTATAAATATCTTATTAATATAAAACCTGTATCTTTTCTCACTAATTTATATCACTTTACCTAATTTGATGCTTTTTCTTTCAGACATTTCAACAGAAACAGGAACGTGTTGAAGAAAATTTTATATCAGAGACTCCTTTTGTTGAAAATAATGTAAGTAAATAAATTTACACATACTTGAGTTATTTGTCCGTAAAAGATCGATTTTAGCAAAACGACCGCCTGTGTAAACACCCTAAGTGTAATAAATAGTATTTATCTTATTTAGCCTAACTCTACTATTATGCGATGAGCTTCCTTACCCGTTCAATAAAATTGAGATTTTTTTAAGGTTTTCCAATGTTTTGTCAGAAGTTTATTCGCACTACGTAATTTTGTGATTACAGATACTTTGTCAAGATAGTATCCAGGAGATTGCAACGACATCATCAAACAATGCCATTGAGATAGTCAGTAGTGGCAGCTATATGGAACTAAACAAGTACAATCAACTCCTTGAAAACCAAAACCAAATTTTAAATAATCAGAAAGCCATCATGGGTAACCAAACCATTATTCACGAACTACAGAAACAAATAATTGAAAAAGAAGAAAAAAAAGTGTCTTTAGCAGACCATTTTGTGAACTGTTTCATTTCTACTACAAAATCTTCTAGATAAATATCAAGATTCTTCGGTTTTCCGACACCATAATAAATGCCAATGATAAATGGTTGGGCACTAGGTATTAAAAATAAAATTGGCCAAAACTCGTATTTCGAACTTTTATATATAAGCAAGCCATCAATGTTTATGTTCAAACTAATGCTCTTAATATTTTCTAAAACATTTACCGAGTTGTTCAAAACTATAGTTAGCGGATTGATTAGTCCATTGTGCCAGTATTCACCACCAGATTTGATTAATTTATTTTAAATAGTAATTTTTCTAACTGTATGTACATAGAATTGTTCTCGGATCTTTTGGTAAAATATCTGGAAATCTATTATTCATAATTGTTACTAATTCCTTCAGTGCATCTTGAGCAATATTTCTCTTTATTGCATATTCTTTTATATTTTCTTTAAATAAAATGTTTTTCATATAAATGTTTTCTTCCTCATCTTCACATGTCTGGTTTGATTCAAAACTTTCACTTTTTCTACTTTCATTAATTTCTTTAGAAAGGTCACTGACCAAATCCATTAATAATTACACGGAACTATGATCATTGGTATCAAAATCTATGTGTCCGGAACCCTCATTTTTAATCGACACCAGCTCGTGACTGCAGCTAGATAAATGAAGGAGATTTTTACTATCCTTGTTCCTTTGCTTATTGTATTATTTCAAAAGTTTATTTTTAACTGCACCAGTTCTTTTCCTTTTTTTTCCATGGTTTAACCGTATCCATTTTAAATTGTAATTTATTCTCGCACGATAATTAGTTAAGTCACGTTGCGAGGTTATGACAAAATTGACGTTGTCATAGCACTATAAAAACCTATGTTTACTCTTCAATAATTCTAGAGGCTTAAAAATAACCCTTTGGAATTAAAGTGGAGTAAGGCTACACTAATTTACAGCTGACGTAGTAGTCGTAATGCTTTTAACCAGCTATTATTAAGCTCATTGAGGTAGCATTATTATTGAATTTGTTTACACCAAAATAAAGTGTTAGTGTAAAAAAGCCACTGGCAAAATGTAATTCTCTTATACAGCTTAGAAGAGGTGTGACTATTGCGTTAAGCAGCCGTTTACAAGCTTTGGTCTTCTTACCCAGCTAGTAGCATTATACGTAGCCAATGGCTGGTCAATAGTTCTTTCAAATTCTACTAAAATGCATTTTGTTGTTTTTTTTCTTCATTATACAGCCATTAATTAGCTGTGCTGTTTAACAGTGTAGAGATCACCCCTCATACAGTCTCAAGAGTAGTCTTATCCGTTATTACAGCTACGTAAGACCCTTTAACCGTAATATAGCTTGTTTATAAATGTAATTTCCGCTAATGTGCTGCTTGGGAACACGCTAGCGCTCACACTTGGACCACAATAAAAACAATCGAGCGCCACAAACAAACGACTGCTGACCCCAATTAAACCGCGATGACGCGTCGTGACGGTACAACACGTGCGTCGAGCCACGCCGGCGTTTGAGGGTTAACTCGTACAATTATGAATTATTATTGGGGGTTTAAATAAAAATTTTTGTCCGAGTGATGTACGCTTATGAGATGAATGGGAATTGAAATTATTGTAATTAAGCAAATATTGTAAACTTTAAAGTTTAATAGAGAGTACAAGGAAATGGTGTGACGAGGTGGACACCTACACAAAAGATGGGTCGAATGTAGCAAACAATAAAGAAAAGTGGAAAGAAGGAAGGCCAAATCAACAAAGTTTTTTAAGGGGTTCAACTTTTGTTGTATGTTTCTTAAACAATCAACTGTCACCGCTGAACAAAGTTTGGATGTTTGGAATACTTTTTGCTTCTTCTAGGTAAGATCACTCCATCGTCGACTTTGTCTCTGTCGCCTTTGACTTAGACTCAAAAGCAAACACAATCCACAAAAACAATTTTTCTTGGAAATACCATTGTTACTATGGGTCACTTTTTGTTTTCTTGCGAAAGAAGCCACAGGCAGATAGTAACACAATAAATCAACGACGAGAAAATAAATTCTACGTAATGTTAAATTACTAGCACAGCATAAACCACTCAACTTAAAATGGCTAAAAAGCTTAAATACTTCTGAAACAATTACCAAAAAAGTCATCCTTAATTCGTCATCAACCAGTTGAATTATTCCACTTAAAACAGCAAACCAATTAAAAATCAATGATTAAAATCAGCTTCCAAATAAACAAAACATGTTTAAAAAAGTCGTGACCTGAAATTGTCGTACGTTATTCAGTTTCGCCATGAAATATGTATGAGGACGGAATTGGCCGGAATAAGGCGCGGCGCAAATGATGGCTGCTTTAAATTTTACTACAACGACAGTTTTCTTTTACGTCAGATTAAACACGCGTTAGGTTAGCGCATGATTGTATTCGGCTTAAGGGGATACCTTTAGAAAAAGGCCGTTTTTCGTTTTAACGTATCTTGTTAGGTACTTCGAACAGGGATGTGAGATTAAGGTATATGATTTTTGACTTTATGATCTAGTATTTAACTGAAGGAATACACGATATGAAGAAATTTTCTCGATAGAAAAAAATCACAAAGTTCGAAATATCTTTTTACTTTTTTTAGCTACTCTTGTAGCAACGCAACGCTTTAGATTGATCCTATGAAAATAACTTTATAGCATATAAAATAACCTTATCGAGGTTTCAACTGAACAGATTTCGATATAATAATACTTTTATGTTATCAAATCCGAAAATTTATTTTGGCACTTACGTTTTTTTATTCCGAGCTACACTCGTATTATCTTCATCTCATCTTTTGCCTTGCAAAATTATTTGCATCTCTCTCATTTGTTTAGTTCTTCAGATGCTCCGTGGAGCTCTTGCAAGCAGGACCTGTATCACTTTTCTGCAAATCGGAGCTGTCAGATCTTCGTAATTTCAATATATTTTTTACAGTAAATGCTAATAGTTTAGCCGTTTACAGATAAATTTAGTGTTAAAAAATGTCTGCACCATGTGAATGTGTATTTTTATGACCTTGAACAATATAAAACGCAATATTTTTCTATCCACACTAATTTTTGAATTATGTATAAAATTGGTATGAAATAAAAGAGCAAAACTAAATTAAGTACAACGTCGTTGGGACTTCCTACCTGAAGGCGACAATGGAATCGTTTACCAGGAAATTAATAGCATCGGCTTGAAGAAAATAACGTCTCCAAGTCATCACCTTTACTTGTACATACGTACTGTATCCTCCAATGTTCTCATCTCACAAAGCAATATTGGGTAAACATTATGTTTTCTATATTGGAGTGTCTGTTTATACAGCGTTATTCTTACATTTTAACTCAAGACACACGCAAAAATAATTGTTTTCATTTTAGGATTGAAATACGTCAAACATCAATGTGTCAAGAATGTGTTAAATGTCGAAGGCAACAAGCCTAGGGAAAATTATGGAGTCGCGTTTGAATTGTGAAAAATGTGTTTAGTAAATACTATCTTTTTACCCCGACTTTTCTGCGTGGGTTTTAGAAGTACCTAGCAGAAATAAATGAAAAATATTTAATCCTACTAATGTTATAAATCTAAATCAATATAATAAGAATTTTATTCATCAAAACATTGTAGTACATGATGACAATTTACAGAATTGTTTATAGTGTACAAAACTACAACAAAATGTTGGGTGAGGTGCTGTATTCCTAGCTAGGTTAATAGATAACCTGTGTTAAGGAGTACAGTGCCGGTCCCCAAGGAAAGAAACAATAATATCGTACACAGTATACATTAAAGGACATTATGATGTGACTACTACAAAAATTTTGGTGTATGACCATGAGATTATTTTTCCCTATTATAGCTTAAAACTAAAACAGTAAAATAACAAGTTAAGAAAATAGAATAATAGGGCAAGTATATAAACTAAAAGTAAATCATGTTACTAGTGGGTAGGTGAATATTTGTTGTTACCAAACTAGTTGAGGTTACGAGTCATAACCTGTAGCGGATTAAATTGTATGACTGTAACGAATGTTTTTGAGTGAGATTTTAATGTGCATCTTTAAAGTTACCTATTCTTAATTTATTCCATTTATTGTGTATCACAATATATTTGTAGTAAATTAGCAGGTAACAAAAAAAAAATAAAAAAAAAGAATAATAACTAAGTGAATCAATTGAAATCAGTTATGAATTTTTCTGTTTCGTCGTAGTTTTTACCTTGTAGGAATGAGTAAACAGCCCTTTTACACTTGTAATATGACAAACCATAAATTGGACAGTGCTTGTTTATCTTATTATAGAGAGCCGGGCCTTGGTAGTAAAAAAATCTTTTGGAGAAGGATGATCGCGTTCGTGGGAGTGTACATATTTTGTCTTTTCGACGTTTTGATATAGTTTTGTATGGGGTTTTCCTGTGTTGTAATAATATAACTTGTAAAATAAAATGCTGTCGTATGTTAAGAGTTCCCCAGTGACTGTACAATTCATTGGTAGGGAACATAAGAGGTCGAAAAGATGCAACTTTTAATATGGCTCTGTGGGCAACTTCCAGGGGCATCAAAATAGTCTTGGCAGCACCGCCCCAGCATGAGATACAGTATGAGATAATAGAGGAGCAAAGGGCATAATAGACAGTACGAATAACTTTAAGGTTTGCAGCGTATCGGAGGGTTCTAAATATGTAAATTAGTTTTCTAACTCTACTCGTAAGCAGGTTAATATGCGCCTTAAAGTTTAAGTTTTTGTCTAATAATATACCTAGGTATTTAATATGATCAACGTTTGCTAGAGATGGACAATTACATGATGTTTTTGTGAGGCAAGAGTGTGCTTTTAAGATTATGGTAGAATGTGGTTGGGAAGCCGCGCTAATTGAGTAAGTTAAAAACTTTGTCTTGCTAGTATTTAGGGTAAGGGTGTGAGCAGTGAGCCAGTCTAAGGCTTTGTTAAGGCCGTGTTGTGCTACTAGTTCCAGCTCAGACCAAGTATCTGCGGTGAAAGTTATAGCGGTATCATCCGCAAATGCAACAATCTTGCCATTAGGAATATTGAGGTTGCACAGATCATTTATAAAGATAAGGAAGAGGGTGGGACCTAATATGCTGCCTTGGGGGACCCCGTAGTGGATGGGAAGCTCTTCACTGCTGTTGTTATCAATCCTGACAGTTTGTGTGCGATCACTCAGGTAACTACGAAAAAGTTCTAGAGTTGCTCCCCTGACGCCCACATCTTCAAGCTTGAGTAGAAGAGTGGAAATGGGAACCGTGTCGAACGCCTTCGCGAGATCTAAGAAGACTGTAAGAGCTTTTTTATTTTGGTTAAGGTGTAGAACAACATTAGAAGTCACATCTTGAACTGCATCACAGGTGGATTTGTATCTGCGAAACCCGAACTGTTGTGGGGAATATGATGTTGTAATAGTTGTTAGGCCAATTTTAATTTATCATAATTTTGGGCTCTTGATATTTTGTGACTCTTTATCCCTCATCATTTCAGCCTTACTTCATCTCGTACCACAGACATATTTTTGTAAAAATAAAATATTAGCAAGTTCAATTTAATTGACAATGACGTAATTTCAAAGCCTTAAGTTAGTTATGACGCATTTTCAACGTCTCATTAGATATATCGCCAATAAAACAGTATGTAAATCAAGCCTTCTCATAAAGTCGGCGAAAAAATTATACATTATTTTTTAATTTTTACCTTCCAAATTTGTTTAAAATGCTTACTTTCTTTCGCATTTACGACAATAAACATTACAAACATCAGAATAAGATTAACATTTTTCCGCCATTCCAACCTATCAAAAGTCTTGGTATAGTTTACGAAGACAAAAACAGTACAATACAATATCAGCGTTTTACCTGAAATAAAACGCATATTAAAATACTTACCCCACTGGAAGCTTTCTTATGAGATCTGTTTGTTATCGCCTGGTGCTATACTGTAGGCCAATGTGATAAAGCAAGAAAGAAGAGAGATAGAAGAGAATTTAAACAAAGTTGTAATTAATAATTTATGCATTTATTTAAATAAACGTATAAAGCAATTCAATGAAAGTACATAGATAAGTGTACTTTCTAGAAACTTTATCTATAACTACTATGTGTAACTCAGAAATATAATTAAAACTTTTTTTTAATAAGAAATCATAAATTGTAATCATAAACAACCAATTTAAGAATATCTGTTCTAGGTAAACAACATTTTTATTTAGCAATGTTAATCAATTGGATTGAACAATTGTGTGACGTTTTGTGAATCAGTACTTCTCATTATTTCTCGTCTATAAAACTGCTGGAATGTATTAGCTGAACGCCAATTTCCACGTGCCAAGATTTCGTCGAGAGGATAATTTTGAAACCAGCTTTTGGAGGCTACAGCAGACCGGGTGCTACCTGGTGTGGCTGCAATGCCAGCTTCCCGAAACAGGGTCTTTACCCATCCTGTAATGGCTGTACGTTCACGTGTACGTGAAGCAGGTTTAGCCACACCTCTAATCGTAATAAATAAATTAGTTGATTTTGCGTCTATCGTTTAATAATGCTATAGTTTTTTCTGTCCAGTATATAGGGTTAAGGTTAGAACTATCGGTATTTAAAAGCAATTTCCAGCCGGATTGCCTATAATTAGTGCTGTCAGTTTTAGAGCCAAACTGAGGCCAAAATATTATACTGCTATCAGATCTTATGCAATGATTAGGATCGATATTAAGTAGAGTTAGATCGTGTATTCGCCTACCAGAGCAAAGCAACAACAAAATTCCAGTATGACGTGATGTTTGAAATAGATTATTTGAATTAATTGTGTAATTATTCAAAAATTAAATTAATTTATCAATATCCCAAACCGGAGGCTTTGTGACCTTTGGATTTTTAAGGGCAATAGATTTTAAAACATGTCTTACTAGAACGTGTGAACTTAACTGACTTGAAGTTTCAGCGTTACATAGTGTAGAAATTACCGATTTATGTAAAAGTATTGAATTTTACGACAACTTATCAATTAAATATAAATCACATAAAAATTGCGCTAATTGTGTACCAGTGGGATTCATTAAGTCAAGGTTTTTATTAAGGCACCACGACGTCCAGCGCTTCCAGGCTACTTCGTAGGTTTTTAGTGTAGTTTTTCGCCAAGAATTCTTAAGCAGTGATAGTTGTTGAGCGTTCCATGTCTTTATCGCGTCGGACCACCTCCACACTTCCAAACATCGAGGACAATGTTCTCGACCTGCGGTGGTGGGAGTCCCGTCGACGTGTCTATTAGGTATCTCTGTAGGTTTCTCAGATTTAAAGGAGCTGTGAGCGCTCGGGCTTTGAGATCGGCACGTCAGAATACCCTCTCCCATCGAGGTACTACTAATAGGAATATTCCTATCGACTGTTTTAAGTGAGACAGGACTTTGGGGACTAGGAAAGGTGGTGGGAATATCCGTGCGAGCTCGTAATTCCATGGGGCACTGAAGGCATCGTGGAACAGAGCTTGAGGATCTCTCAGATCTAGGGACACGTAATTGTACACTACTATTGGGGTTCCCCATTTTGCAAACACTGTTTCAACACAAGTCGGTAGTAAGTGCCATTCTGGAGGTTGGCGAAGGCGCGATAAATGGTCCGCATGATTGTTGTATTTGCCTGGAATGAAGTGTATGTTGAAGTGTATCTGATGTTGGTCTAACAAATTCAGAATTGGATAGATTATTTCCAACAGGGTTAATGTCCTCGTACGTCCTTCCTTTCGTAAGTAAGTGACCGCAGTTCTATTATCGCTTTGAATGAGGAGCGAACTTTGATGAAGCCAATGAACTTGGTTCTGAAGAGCATATAAAATTGCTAGCATTTCTTTTTCATTGCAATGCAGCGTTTTCTCTTCTTGCGACTAAGTTCCTGACAGAGCTAAATTGTTCGCTTGATCCGACGCATCTGTCGTCAGAAAATTTATTGGAGGAGTACTGAAGGGGTGTTGACCTTTGACAATTTTGGGCCCACCAGTTTAGTTCCTCTAAGACACCTTGTGGTAGTGGGTAGGTCTTTGATGGCAAGACTGGCAGCGAATTTACGAACATCAACATCAGTAACTGTCGATGATTGAGTCGACCCCGAGGGACAACAAAACTGGCAAAATTTATAAGTCCCACTATTTTCTGCAACTCCTTTAAAGTTAACCGCTCTTGTTCGCCTGATTTATCATGATAGCCTGATTTATCTTTGTAATGATGTTCTGAATCTTTTCTTTTGGTAGGATTTTTTTATTTTCCCATGGTTTCTATAGTATCCCTAAATAAATTATCTTTTGAGGAGAAACAACAGATTTTACGAAATTTCCTGTCCACCCCAGTTTTTGTAATATTTGTACAGTTATTTTGACATGCTCGCAAAGCGTGTGAACAAAAATGGCGTGCCACTTTTTTACGAAAACTAAAAACTATCTGCAACCACCAGGTGGTGCCACTGAGCCGGAAGTAAAGAGAGGATTAAAGTACGAAAACTGGTAAGAAATCGATGGGAAACGGAAATGCCATCTCACATGAAAGCTTCCAGTGACGGTCAAGTAGTTTAATACAAGTATTTTTCCATGATTTGGTGTAAGTCTTGAAGAAGTTCCGTGGATGAAACAACAATCAGGATGAAACTATTAACTACTTAGCAATATGGGACTGAGGATGGATCCAGGGTTATCCTACAGCCCCGGATTTGGAATGCCGCATATAATAGCAGCGGTGCTCATGTATACTTCCGATGGAACTTTACTGAAAGGGTCATTACATCACATTTAGGGTCTCATATCAACCGAAAGACGTCCACTGATGGACATAGGCCTCCCCCAAAGGGTGGGGTGCCATAATCGCCACGCTTGGCATGCGGGTTGGCGATCGCAGTATATGGTTGATTTTTACAGAGAACGCTGCTGCCCATTCTCTGGCGAGTCCCTTAGTCGCCTCTTACGACACCCATGGGAAGTGATGGGATGGTATTATTCTTTTACGGCACCATACGGCATTTAGGGTCTAAAACTGATTAACTATGTCCAGCAGTGGACGTCTTTCGGCTGATATGATGATGATGATGATGACTGGTTAACTAGGTATTGAACTCAACTAATATGATAAAGAGTTAAAAATATATGTTTTTTTTTATTTGTGATGGGTTTGCTCTTGACTCTAGTCTAGGTCAGAGATGACCGAGACAAAGTCTACGATGGAGCGAGCTTACCCAGAAGGAGCCTGTTCACTCTAACTTTGAAGAGATTAGGGTTGTAAGCGTTTGGAAACACGGACGCAGGTAGAGAATTCCACTCCTTTGCTGTGCGCATTATAAAAGACGTTTGAAAACGCTTAGTGCGAGTTGGTGTAACAGCAACAAGGTAGGGATGGTAAGATGCAGTGCGTCTTGATGTCCGATGGTAGAAGGGGGGATGAGGTCGTGTAGTTCTTGGGCACACTCACCGAAGTACAATCTGTAGAAGACCGCGGCGCAAGCAGGCAACCTTACGGCGATGAGCCAAGCTATGCAGCTTGGCATCCACCAGTTTTACGTCACCGATGAGCTTCTTAGCTCTGCGTTCCACCGAGTCAAGCGCGGCAAGCTGATACTTAGCTGAGCCATCCCAAAGGTGGCTGCAATACTCCATGCAGGATCGGACTTGCGCTTTATATAGGGTTAAAAGGTGTCCAGACCTGAAGTATCGCTTCACCCTATTTAGGATGCCCAGCTTTTTGGCAGTGGTTTGGGCTTTGTACACGATGGTGGCACCGAAGTTGAGACTGGATGTCAACTCCATGCCTAGGAGCTCGATGTTTACAGGACGTTCGATTTATTTTTCACTGATACAAAACAGATTGACTACTTATCTTTTCATTCGTTTTCATAACTTGTGTAGGTACATATTTGAATTACGATTAAAATATAACTTTTATACAACTGGTCCACTCCATACCTTCCGTATGCTTAAAAGTCTCTAGTACTATCTCTATCGCACAATTATGGCCATGTTCTTAAATAGTCAACTGAATTAGTAGTTTTCAAAATAATTTGGGGCCATACAAAACATGATATAATTTACCAACGATTGTAAAAAATGAGTATTAAAACAAATCAATATTTTTCGTCGCTCGATATTTTATTAAATTGTATTTTATCTACGTCTAAAATCACTGTTTATAAGAGTGCTGATTTGTGTTAATATTTTGACAGAAGAAGTTTATGAAGTTTGCATGCGGGCAACACTGAATCAGTTGGCGGTTTGAATTAATTTCATGTTGTGGCGCTAGGTTCGATATTTCGGACTTTGCACATGGAAGCATGCGGGGACTGCGCGGTGCCAGGAGATGAAATCGGTGCTTTCGAGCTATCATTTATTTCAAAGATACGGCCTTAAGGCGACGACATACGCCAGCGACCTTGAGGGAACAAAACACGCACTCGTTTGACACCCGTGCGACCCAAAATTCAGTACTTTTTTGTTCTTACCTTATTATCCTAAGACTTAAAAAAAAGTATATCTAAAAGTAAATAATTTAATAATCTTTGAGATAGTGTAATTTCCATTAAAATACGCCCGGCGGTTTTGGTCCGATTTTCGTTTTTATGTCCGCGTTAGACATAACTTTACAAATTAACTACACTATGTTAAACGGATAAAACTCAAAATTTTCATATATGAAATAATTAAGAAAAAAATTGTCTAATGTAACATATTATATCTTTTTTTTTAAATTACGACTGGCCGTTTAGACGTGATTCTTATTTTAAAATCAGCTAGAAGCCGTTGTTTGAGTAGGGGGCTATTGAGTATCGTCACAGAGGGGCGTAATGGCTTACACATACCAGTACAGAATAGCAAAGGATTTTTCTATTTTACCAAAGGACATCAAACTTATCTAGTCGGAATACGACATAAATGCAAATGTTATAAATTGATTTCGTGGCATCGAAAGAGATTTCTTAACACGTCATTGGAGAGCGCGCTAAGGGCTTCCGCGGGGATGTCGCGGCACGTTGCGGGATGTCTAACAGTTAGCATTCCGGCGGTGCCGCTGCATCCCGCCGCGGGATCTAATTGACTAGTGTGCGCTGACCGTTGGCAAAATCCTCTGCTATGCCATCCCGGTGTGCCAAGTACTATAGTAGTCGCTGCCTGAACGGTATTGTGAACAGTTTCCATAAAAACGTGATAGTGAGTGTCATCGTTTATGCCACAGAGTACGGAAATGTCTAACCGGCCGTTGATTTCTTGAAGGATTTCGAAGGGTCAAAAGCAATATAATGTTCCAAAAGTAAATTAACAAACAAACTCAACAAGCATTCATTTTAATTAGAAAATTCACAACGCTCTTTTGATCTGTCAGAAAGTTTGCAAATTGTTACAAAATGACTTAGGCCCGCCCACACTGCACAATACTGAGTTATCCTTAAACTCCGAGTTAGTTGCTAATATGACCATAGATTAATTTATTTCATACGCAATGGCCCCGGGCTTGCAACTTACTTGGGTTATGGCCAGTTTACACAGTGCAAGCTGCTGACTAGACAGTAAACAGATACTCAGATTGCCTACTCGTATACCAGTAGCTCGTCTCGCCTTAGCTGTCTTCACGATGACAGTGGCTGCCCAGTCTCTAGCGAGGCGCAGCTCACAAAAAATACAGGTTCCGTTCGCAACTGCCTGGCGAGCTACTGCCGAACGCTACCAAACGATGCGAGTGATGTCCGATCTGCTGCCATGTGCAAGTGTACTGTTTAGCGAGCAGGCGAGTGAAAACAAAAAAGTTTGAAGTAACCAGCATGCGAGCTACTATCCAACTCGCACGTGGCAGTAAATCGTAAGATACTTCCAAACGATGTGAGTTACTGTACTGCAGCTACTCGGCAGGCTGACTCGCACGCTAGCTCGCACTGTGTAAACTAGCCTTTGTTGGCTAGTTTACACAGTGCGAGCTAGCGTAGATAACTGTGGTTTGTGCAAGCGGGCCTTTCATGTTATTATTGCCAAAATCATAGATTACAGGTGAGAACAAGCGAGGAAATTCTCAGTTACAGCACATACTCGTATGATACGTATACGACTATAGTAATTAAGTTTCTGGAATTTTCATCAGTTCTAAGGCTCCCAAAAGACTTTGCGACAAAAATACGCGGTTTTCTAACGAGCAAGTTCGATCGAAACGCGTTATCGCATAGTCGGGTCCTGCGCGTATGTTGGGACCTTCAATTATTTAACACGATAGTGACAATACCAACAAAATAATTCGTAGAAATACCTAACGTAAATTGTCAAAGCTTGACGAATTTCAAAAGCTGGCTGGCAATAAAAGCATATGTTTGGTATCTTTGATAAAAATACACGCACTTAACCTTCAAAGCACATCTATTAGGCCGAGTCTTCATGAATATTCGCATCTAACCGTGTGTGCGAACATTTCGCTTTACATTTTAATGAGTTATCAACAATTTTAGGAAAGTATTTATCGAATATAACGAAGCTCCACCATCCACCCTGAATATGTACTTATAAATATTAAATTAACCGGTATGTACGGCATAAATGACGCCTGTTTTGCATTTTTATTACAACAACGCTTTCCTTTTACGTGAGATTGAACTCACGTTATGATTGCCTGATTAATTTGTGAGTGTTTTTCGCGTGAAGAGGGCAATACTCTTACGCTACATTGTAAGGTTGTACATAATACGAATGCCTATTACCAAAATGTTATTATAGGTAACACCTAGATGCTTCATTCATCCATTCCGCTTAATACCTCGCCCCTTGATCCTATTTGGAAAGGGCTTATGAACCAACTCCGCGTACTTGCGAAGCTACGAATAGGTATCTAAAAGTATTGCAATTAGTATGAGTCTTATCAATAGGTTTTTCTTTAAAGTGATACACTAGGTAGTTGAAATGTGTCCTTCAACAAGTACGCCAGTCAAAAAAGTTCTCAATATAACTCGGAAAACTCCCAGAAAAGTAATGGAAAACGGCATACATAATTTATTTTGACAAGCAATATTGACGTCTAGTATCTGAGCTGCGCGCGGGTCGGACGTGCGTATTTATACACATGTATACGCCAAACGCTTTATCTAAATATACATATATGGAAGTAAGCAAGAAACAGTGGCAATAAACACAAGAACAGTACACACTTACTAAAAACACTTACTCCAAAAAACTCGCAATAAAATCTTCACTCCTCAAACACGCCAATTCGCCATACATCCTTAACGCCCCGTTCACGGTCTTTGGCGATATGACTTGCGACAAGCGACAAGCGCAAGCGACTTCTTATCATAGCGAGATGAGAAGTCGCTCACGCGTGAAAACGACTTGTCAGACTGCGGATGGCAGTCGCACCCGGTTTAAAATCGTGGCCGACACGCTATTAGTACACCTTTTATTAAGTCACACTCCGAATTGATCGTCACCGTCTTCTGTCGCCCTAGTTAATTTATTTATTTTATTAATTTAATATAGATACATAGTAGGGGCTGTGACCAACACTCGACTAATAGACAAGTGGGTTACAGAATGTTGGTTACACACAATGGAAATTATATATATACATATATTTTTCCTACTCCTCTGCTGTACTTTCCTGATTGATTTCGTTGCGGGATCCAAGACAGTTGAATCGTTTCTCCGGGACTCGTCGGGCTAACTAACTGAAAAGGCAGGGCAGGGCGCATTTCTTGCGAACCCTTGTTCGCAAGAAATGCGATAAACTGGTGAAGGCCGTAGGCTTCCGCTGGATGCAAGACACAGAATCGTCCAACATGAAGCTTGAAGGCGCCGCGCGCCAGTCATTATGTGACTAACATGTGGAGCCAGTCTCCTTCTAATTCTACAAAACCTTATTAGTGACATCATAGTCACTGACCACTGACTGTTATGTGTGTATAAAACTTTACGACGCACCAGCCTCTTGCTTGTTGCTGTCGCTAGACGCGGGTCGCTTGAGCGTGTAGACTAGGTCCAAGCGTTTGACTATTCGTCTATAATCTTCAAGCCATTATCACGATAACAGCGGGTTTCATTGTTATTGTATCCGTAAAGTACTACTTTTCTTTGTTATTTTATCTGTGGTGATCTGTGCTATCATTGGCCGGTGTATCATCGAGTTTTTATGTTTGTTTTCGCTGTAGGTGCTTGAGAAAGGATGGGATGTTATTTTGATTGTGGTAGAGATATGTGAGCTGTTAACGCGAACATTTGATTACGTGGCGTACTGATTTACACTAGATAATTAAATATATATAATAACACAAGTATCGGCTCACTAGTTCATGCACGCGTATTCATTCCCTGACAGCTGTCATACGACTGGCTCCCACGTCACTGAGCCCCCCGCGCGTGCATCACCGGAGACGACAGAAATATATTTATACAGCCAATACTAATAGACTATGTCGATAATTAGTTATAAATACAAGTAATATATTAATTATTTATTTATTCATTGTTTACGTATGCATGTATACACTACAGCGTATTTTAACTAGGTGGAACTTTTATGTGTAGTTGATTTAAACTGCAAGATAAGTAATAGTAAACATCTTTTCAGCGGAGAGATGTCCGCTGCTGTGTACATGGGCACGAGAAGCTCATTAAATAGCCTGTAAGACGCTCCGTGGCACTCACTTTTCTTGGTTGAACGTGCTAATCTCAGAAACTACTGGTTCGAATTGAAATAATCTATTAGTGTTCGATAGTCCATTTATCGAGGAAAGCTATAGGAATAACATCACCGGCGACGACATACGCCAGCGACCAAAACGCGCACACCCGCGAGACCCAAAATTCAGTAGTTTTTTGTACTTTCCTTATTAGTCTATGACTTAAAAATAATTGCCGTATATGAAAATGTAGATAGTTAAATTGTCTTTGAGATAGTGTAAATTTCATGAAAATAAGCTCGGCGGTTTTGGTTCGATGGTCGTTTTTATGTCCGTGTTAGACATAATTTTACAAATTAATTACACTATGTTGAACGAATAAAACTTAATATTTTCATAAATAAAATTATTAAAAAAATAGTCTTATATAACGTATATTTTTTCCAAAAAAATACGAATAGCCTTTTAGACGTGATTCTCATTTTAAAATCAGTAACAGTATCTGCACGTGAATGATAACTGTGACGCAGACGAAGTCGCGCAGGTCAGCTACTTGTTAGATTCGCCAGATCTGCTTTCTGTACATTGCCCCGGACAATTACTGTGGTAGCAAAAAGCACAGGCTATTTGTTGTACCTCCGTAGCGCGTGCTACGTCCCCAATATACACTTACACTCTTACCAAATGATCTTCATCTAATAAATCTGATCTCGTAGATGTTTTTTTTTTTCTTTAGAATAGAACAGAAACATTTATTCAGCACATACACAACGTACAGTAACTAAGACAAAGTAAACAGAAATAATAGTAGGTACACAATTGTGCTGAGCGTGCCCGTACCGATAACTATTTCAGCATTTGCTGGGCGTCAGACACCCAGCGTTGGTTTTCAGTTAGCACCCTGCAGTGTCATTCTTTGGCAACTAATCCGATGACGGATATACTACCAGTGTCGTGTAATGACGGCAGTGGAGCCGTAGAGTGGATCTTATTCCAACAATTTATTTATTTTGCGGATGAATGGATAAAATCATTATTGGCATGTCAGAAGTGAAAGTGTTGTCAACCTTTTTCATGTTGACACTTTGGATTTATTTTCTGTTTTCTTTTTTTTTTGTGAATTTTAGTTTGCATATCCCTGTGTTTCTCGCCTCCGGTGGACTTCAGTTATCAGGAATAATAATATGATGTTAATAAGTACACCTAAATTTACAGAGAACTTTTCAGTCATTGTTTAAACCATTTCCAGCTTCAAAGTTAAAGTGTCATACAAAATAACGATGAAAAATAACAATGAATGTAATACCCCTACCCAAGATTAAACAAAAGAGTAAAAAAAACGTAATTTCTTCCCAATAAAGAGATATACGCGACACGATCTTGTGTCGCATTAAAGGAAGAACAAAGAGAATCAATTTTTCATCTTATTGCTTAAGCGTGACATGTTCCAACGAATACCGGGTTCGAGGGCCGTAAAGTAGCGGGGAACAAAGCGATTTCGCATCATTTTATAGCCTCATTGAGCAAGAAATCATTGTGCACTTGGTTAGGTATACTATCCTAATTTGCAAATATCTCTAACGCACTGATTTTTGCTGTTAAAAAAATAATGTAGGGTAAGCTCGCCTTTTTGCTTCCTTACAATATTTGTGTCTATACATTTCATGTTATGTCTTAAATGCCAGACCACATTGCGGCAGAACAGAGAGAAGATTGAGTCATAATATTATTGCCTTCAAATTAGCCGCAAAGTACCGCGCGGTGGAAGCGCGGCTGCAGCGCTGCCGTCGCGCTGCAACTGCTTGCTTCGAGCATCATATGTTGTACATTTAGTTTCACGATGGACTCTAACGACGAACACTGCTGTTAGTGTAATTATTAACGGAAAAAGATTTTGGAAAAAAAAGAAAACCTAAAAAAATGTTGCCGTTGTTATAAGTCAACGAAATGAATTTCATAAAGTATAAAAGGCTACCGTGATCAAAAATTTCAGAATTACTTACGATTATCAAGAAAACAATTCTACGAATTACTTCCCCGTTTGGAACCTTATATTGGAAAACAAAATACATCCTTCAAAAATACTATTTGTGCTGAAGAAAGCCGAAAAACTACGTGCGCATCGCCACTAGCTGATCGACGAACTGATGCACGGCCGCAGCGTGGGTGTACCGCTGCAGTCGCGCGTTTTTTATTTATATGGATTAACAAAGCAGCGCGGCGCACATCAGTTTATCGATCGAATAGTGACGATGCGCATGTAGTTTTTTCGGCTTTCTTCGGCGCGGTACTTTGCAGCAAATTCGAAGACGCCCTTAGAGTAGTAGTGATGACTGGTTTCTTCTAACTTCAGTAACGACTGTCAAAGATCTAAAAATGACAGCTAAGACCAACCAACTTAACGTGCTTTCCCGACGAGGCAAAGATAAAATTCGGTAAGTAATGGATGATGGTCACCCATCCACAATTCACCCTCGGCCAGCATTGCTTAACTTTGATCGTGCGTCTGTTATTATACTATACGTCTGATATTATACTAGATGCTAGCTCCTCAAAAAATTTGAAATAGGTGACGTTTTGTTCACGATGACGCATAGTTAACAAAGCAAATTCAATTTTTCCATCATTGTAGTATTTCTTTCTTCATGATAGTTTATATTCAGTGACTTTCATGGCCTCTAACAGACTCTCATGTAATATGCATGCTCCTGTCTCGACGCTGAACATCATACACTTTGACATTCACACTATATTTTATTTGGTAACATACACGATACAATTCAATTTATTCGTTAGTAGTAGACGTCTGGGGGTCCATTACAACGACAAGGAACCCCGGCTATCTATGCATTATTGTAGTTATTTTTCAATGGTTACATAGCGTTATGTCTTGTGAAAGAAATGGTAGACACGAATAGAATTTATTGGACTGATATTTTGTTGAGAGTTTTTGGGTAAGCGGAATATATTTCTATCTCAAAATTCGGACAAAACTTAGGTATATTATTATATATAACACACCGCTGCTGGCTAGTCTACACCGAAGAATAAAAGGAGAACATTCCTAGGGTTCCGTACTCAAAGGGTAACCAACGGAACCCTACTACTAAGCCTCCGCTGTCCGTCCGTCCGTCCATCTGTCCGTCTGTCTGTCAGCGGGCTGTATCTTAAAAACCGTACTAGGAAGACAGTTGAAATTTTCACAGATTGTGTATTTCTATTGCCGCTATAACAACAAATAATAAAAATTAAGGTTTATGGTACGGAATTCTTTGCGTGCGAGTCGGTTTTTAGGGTTCCGAACAAAAAACGGAACCCTAATAGGATCACTCGGGTGTCTGTCTGTCTGTCCGTCTGTCACAGCTAGTTTTCTCCGGATTCACTGGACCGATTCTGTTGAAATTTGGTACAAATATGGACTTTTGTGACCCAAATACGGACGCGTTACGTAAATTATAAAATTTTTAGTATGGGTGTCACTTTTGGAGGTCAAACTATAAAATTAAAAAAAAAAATTTCTTGAACATTATCGTGTGACATATCAAATGAAAGGGCTTACTTTGAGGGTTTTAATTATATTTTTATCATAATTTTAAAATAAATGGTTTAGAAGTTATTCAAGAAATTAAACGAAAAATGACCATTCGGGGGAATGGAGTTTCGGAGATGAGGGGGGCTTATCTCCGAAACTACTGAGCCTAAAATTTTGAAAAAAATGGTGAAAATAGATCTTTACATTATAGGAAAACCTATAGGAAGTCTATACTGTTAAAATAACATGTTTAAAATAAATAAATTCGTTCGGAACCATTTGCACGCGAGTCCGACTCGCACTTGGCCAGTTTTTTTTACTTTTCCTATTCCTCTCAGCAAACCCTATGATTTGATATTGATACGAAAATTGTAAATTGTTATGCACCCCCTTGAGGAGTTGCATACCATTTTTACCAAATTTAGAATGATGTCAATTATTTAACCGCGCATTGTCATACAAACCAAACGAATGCAAAATTGCAGCTCAATCGGTAGGATCACAGATTAGGGAGGAACACGAATAGGTTTTAGTCACTAAAAGTCTGACACTCCCTGCCAAAAAACCATGTGACCCGGACATACTAACGAACAAAGCTAGTCAAATAAATGTTTGAAAAAACCAGACGTTTCTCGTCATTATCATCTGCCTAGCTTTTTCCCAACTAAATGGGGGTCGGCTTCCAGTCAAACCGGATTCAGCTGAATACCAGTATTCTAAACGGAGCAACTGCCTATGACCTTCACTATATATCCAGTAACTGGGTAACACGAAAAAAACAGACATATGTACGTATCTACAAAATCCTCATTCCTCACCCTTCAAATACCCAATCTAAAGTATAATCTCACGTTGATACACGGCAGCCATATATTTATCATACCCGACATAAACAGAGCCTCACTAAGGTTGCCTAGGGTGGAACTATTTCTAGTTCCAGCTTCATCAAATTAACGCTCAAGTGTTTGTTATCCCGGCTATGTAATAAACGTCGTGTATGACAGTCATTTTGGAGAGTAACTTAGGCGCCACCTTCACGGGCGAGTGAATCGACAACATCATCGTTTTCCAGCAGGCGAGAATGTGGTAAAATGCGATCCAATAAAAAAACCGGCCAAGTGCGAGTTGGACTCTCACCCAAAGGGTTACGTACCTTGAACCGAAAAATGTATGGGAGCCTCCTTTAATTTTTATTACTTGTTGTTATAGCAGCAATAGAAATACACACTCTGTAAAAATTTAAACCATCTACCTGTTACAATTTTTGAGATACAGCCCGCTGAAAGACGGACGGACGGACGGACAGCGGAGGCTTAGTAATTGAGTTCCATTGGTTACCCTTTGGGTAAGGAACCCTAAAAAGGAATGCTATCATCATCTGCCTAGCCTTTTCACAACTATATTGGGGTCAGCTTCCAGTCAAACCGAATTCAGCTGGAGATCATTATTAACGGATACCGAACGGTCTCTGGCGAGGCGGCGAGCCTCCTTGCTGGACTGCCGCCATGGGATCTGGAGGCGAGAGCCCTCGCGCTCATTTACGAATGGCGCGTGGAGGCGCAACGCCGGAGCGAGACTCCTCTGCCGCGGCAAATCGCAGCACGGCGGACGGAGCTCCGGCAGGATCTCATGGCGGTATGGAGATAGCGACTGTCGCAACCCAGCGCTGGGCACGCCACAATCCACGCGATAAGTCCCCTCTTTGTAGAGTGGCTAGAGCGGCGCCACGGCGTCCTCACCTTCCGCTTGACGCAGGTACTCACCGGACACGGTTGTGCCGGGAGACACCTGTTTCGAATTCGGCGGGAGGATACGCCCGGGTGTAAACACTGCGAGGATCGCCCGGAGGACACGGTGGGGCATACGGTGGAGGTCTGCCCTGCATGGGCGGAGCACCGCCGTGTCCTCGTCGAGGCGATCAGCAGCGGTGACCTCTCGCGTCCGACCCGGGTTCAATCCATGGTCTGGAGCAAGGAGGTTTGGGAAGCGGTCACCTCCTTCTGCGAAGCAGTTACGCTAGTGAAGGAGGAGGCCGAACGCTTGAGAGAGAGGGAAACCTTGCTCCAGCCGACAGAACAGAAGATGACGCCCCGAGCGTCGGGAGTCGCAAAACGATTCGCGGCCACCGTAAGCGCGGGCCTGCGGACGGTCAGCATTGGGTGGCTCGCCGTCCGATCAGAACCAGGCCTGGGTCGACGGCGCGCTGTGTTCCACGCGCGCCTCAAAGAGCTGTCAGCATAGAAGACGGGGTCTGCTACGGCCAGTGCCTACCGGGGTTGCAGAATTTGTTTGAAATTGTCACCGCGGCCCTAGAACGCAAAGGGATGAGCACGGATGGGTTTTAGTCAGTAAGAGTCTGACACTCCCTTCTGCTTCACTCGGAGCGGGAGGAGTCATTTGATGATTTCCCATCCTGAAAAAAAAGACACCCGGCTTTTCAAATGATCTTCGTTTTTCTACGGAGGGTTGCGGGACTTTACACCCTGTTCTGCATACTTCTATAACCACAACGATTGGGTCAGGACGGACATCCGCATGTCCACAAAAAATCGTTGCACATTTTTTTTTAAGTTTTAGTGGCGAGTGCGCTAGTAGTACGTCGATACTTTGCTAGTCAATGTCAGCCGCCGAATCGCCTTAATAATAATGCCAAATCTGTATCGCTTTCGCATGTTAATCGCAATCTGTCGAAAATATATGGAAAAACGGGCTATTTTGACAGATTACGACAGAAATACGAATGCGAACGCTGTTCAAAAAGCAGTATTGGAATTGGCCCTTATATCGCCCTGTTGATATTTAAAGAAGTGACAGCGGCAGACATACGATAATATCACCGCATTTCAATCGTTCGTGGAGGTGGCGCCTTAGAGGTTAGCGTTATAGCGACTTGTAACATGACTCAAAGCTCTGACACTGTCAAATTGTATAAAATAGAAAGAAATGCACGATGACACAAAAATGACAAATATAAAGCTTCCTTTCGAAATACGGACAACTGTGTTGATTTTTCAAAAATAACACAGATTTTTCGACTTCAATTGACTTCAAAAAATGAAGGAAATTCTCAATTGTTTTTTTTTTCTTTGCATGTTTGTTCAGCGATACCTTCGCAAAACTTGTTAATCAATATTTTTTTTTGTTTGGAAGAATTATTTACCCGGAGGAGGTCCTATTCCAATTTGGTGAAGAACTTCAATTAAATATATACGGACTAGAACTTCGGTAATACACAAGTTCCCAAGCCCTCCTCAAATTCACATTATTAAAATTTTAATAGGAAAAATAAATGTCACCGGAAAATTGCAAACGTCGTAAGATTGTAAAATATAGCGTGAAATTGTAAAATATTTTTTCTTAATAAGCCACGGCCATATTGGAAACTATTGAATTTAGGTGGGATTTATTCTATACAAAACGATTTTTTCATTATATATCGAGAAATCACTATCTAATTAAGATTTATTACAATCTTACGTAATTTACAATTTTCCGGTGGCATATATGCAGATTGAGGTTTTGTTAGGTTTTGTCAATTCAAAAGCATAAAGTAGATATTTTACTATAATCTCGACTGGACTGGATCTTGGGTTTTGACGGCGCACAACGGAGCTCCTTAACGGTAAATAACACGAATGTGTAGATTTATTCATTAAGGGTACAATTCTGTGCGTTTAGTGAAAAGTAGAACAATCAGAAATTGTCGTTTGGAGTAATCTAAATAAAAAGTTTTGCATTTTTTAAACATCTACAACTTTTTTATTACTGAGTTTTTTTTTTCGTTTTAACTTTTATAAAATTACTAGCTGACCGCGCAAATGTAGTTTTGCCAAATAAAAAAAATAGCCTACCACCCATTATCATACTTACCGAATATTACCACAATATTTCATGAAAATCGGTCGAATCGTTTCGGAGGAGTTCGGTAACAAACACCGTGACACGAGATTTTTATTTATTAGATTAGCAACAAGTTATTTTTGAGTGCTTGCCTCACGTAGTAGGTATGCTGCGTTTAACGAAGGCAGAGTCAAGATTCCTGAACGTGACCGCCGTACGCATTTTCAAAAAAAAAAAAAAACTCTCTCGAGTAGTTGAAACTTGCCAAGTTAGTAGCTAAACCTAGAAGAATAATATCGATAGGTAAATAATTTGGGTACGTTAATTGCTCAACTAGCTATGAAAAAAACGTACAGCTTGCATAACTTTAGACAAACTATGTATTGTCCAAGCTGCTTTTTTAACAGACTTCCAAAAAAGGAGGAGGCTCTCAGTCCGGTGAGTATATTTTTCATGTATATACACTGATTACTATAAGGTTTCTCATCCAATTTATGTGATTCTTTTATAATTCAATGCGGTATACTTGCCATTTGGTACTATAAAAAATGATTCAGTTTTGTTCAGTAGTTTTTTTATTTTTTATTTTATGAGAATTTTTGCTTATTTTAATTTCTGTGTAGACGAAGATGTCGTCCAAATATCGCCAGCTAAAAATGAAATTTGAAAAACTTTTACAAAAAAGTATAACCGACTTCCAAACAAAACACTACAAAGTATGAAATAACCTTAATTTCAAAAGTCGGTGTTAAAAAACAAAGAAACAATGCCAAGAACACCGACTTCCGAAATTAAGGTTATTTTATACTTTGTAGTGTTTTGTTTCAAATTCAAATTATTTATTTGCATAACATGGGTACAATAATGAGATATTATTCTAATGACGTTTACTAGTCAGGGTTTCAATTAAGTTTAAAGTGTTTTTTAACGAACATTGCTACTTCAAATGCGTACAGACATGGAAAAGTCATTATTTTTAGCTCAATAAAATGTCGTCTACAACTATCAGTAGCTTTTCAGTATATTTTTTTCCTTACCATAAAACAAAAACACTACCTACTTAAATGTAATTATTCAAATAACACGAGTTCATTTGAATTCATTCATCTTATTTCAGCTTAACACAATAACAATACCACAAATTCAATTAATTACAAAACAATAGCTAGAATCAAGACCCTAAGCTAATTAGTGATTCAGACCGCTACTGTATTCAGTTGAAATGAGATACAGACGTGTACGTGACCTATGCGAATGAACTTCATTAGGTACGCAGTACCTACGCAGACCTACATTTAATTATATCTACGCAAACATACAGAAGTTTGTGATAACAGTCTGTAATTACAGGGCAAATCCCGCTTCTGATATAGATGTGAGACGAGCATTGACGGCTAAGGTTTAGGTTTCATGAAGAACCGGTCAAGTGCAAGTCGGACTCTCACACCATTTTTTTTAAAATTGAATTTCATTTTTATTATTTGTTGTTATGGTGGCAATAGAAATACAGACTCTGAGAAAATCTCAACTGTCTACCTATTATGGTTTTTGAGATATAGCTCTGTGCCAGACAGACGGGCGGTCGGACGGACGGACAGACAGCGGAGGCTTAGTAATAGGGTTCTGTTGGTTACCCTTCGGGTATGGAACCCTAAAAATCGTGAACAAACAAAAACATCGTAAAAACATACACCATTTTGTTAAAGGTTTCGTAAACAACAAACGGCAAGAAGGAAAAACATCATGATGGCTGGCATTGGCCACTGTAATGTAGGTTTCGTAAGAAAAAAAAATGTGAAGAAGCAAAAACATCGTGATGGTATTTGACCACTGTAATGTGGCTTTCATAATAGAATAGTGAAGAAACAAAAAACATCGTGAGGGCATCGACTACAATGGTGAATGTGTCGTGAAGAAAAACAATAATAAAGTGCAAACACTTGATGCCAGCATCGGAGCAAAATAATAGAAAAACATTAATGTTAATCCGGCGGTTTGAGTTCTTTATGCGGCCTACACAAATGTCCTTACTTTGGCATTATTCGTCAAATTGTTGAGCTTCTTAAAGTTCTTAGTTTGAGCTACACGATAACTGACAAATGCTTGCACTGTCAGGAAAGGTCAACTTAAATCTGTGTAATCCCTTCCTCAAAAGACCACCTCAGACATCAACCTATATGGTTCTCATATGATTTGACCAGTACAATTGTATGGACTTCAAAAGAGACTTTGACCTCTGAGTTTGTTTTGGTGTTTCTTCTCAGGGTAGTCAACTAGGAAACACCGGCCTCATCTAGTTTAAGAAGACACAAAAATATCTACGTGTAAAAATGTATTTACAACCTACTTACAAAATAAATATAATTTATCTTGCTGTGGAGGCGCTGTCGCAGTGGGTGCGGAAAACACAAGTGCCGAAAATATAGTAACCTTAGTGGTAACTATATTTTCGAGTCGTTTGGGGTTGAAACCCTCGGGCCGTGAGGCCCTTGTGCTCACATCCTTTTCAATAAAATTTTGAAACGGCTGGTTGACACTTCCCGTGACTCAAGAGCTGGCTTTTACTTTGGGCAGAGCGCTAAGCATTTTGCCATTCAACGTGGCCAGCTGACAGCGTTGAGGACGAATTTCTTGATGCTATATTTTAGTTGGTTGTAAGTTTAGTGTAAATGTGTGCATAATTACGTAATTAAATAAAAGCTCTGTTGTACTCTCGAATAAGAAGAATTAAGTTCCACTGTGTAAGTATACATAAATAAGTGTTTGAACATGTTCTTAATAGTCTGTTGGAGGTACTTTATAAGATTCCATTATATTCGGCCATTTAGTCTCCCCTCACCAACTTAAGCCATTGTTGGAATAATTTTGTTAAACAAATTGAGCTTAGATCAACATTAGTACTATTAAATCACTCCCAGGGAACCTATTTTGAGTGAAGATTTCAACGATTTAAATATCTAGTGAAAGACATTAGAATAATCTGAAATGGCGAATGTATTTTCAAGTTAACATCATTAAAGTCGAAATGTCTGCAATAAAACTGAAGTGAAAAGAATTGAGAATTTAACAATTTGAGAGTTTTAGAGTTAGAAAATGAAGGGTTCGTCGAGGTTGGATTTGATAAAAAGATGCTTTCATTGAGATTTATTTTTAAATCGTGTTAAACGGTTTTATTCAGCTTGTTAATAATGTGTGAAACACAATTCGTAATTAAATACTTTTAAGTCAATTTATTGTGTAAATACTCTTTTCAGTTTCTTTGTAATACCATAACGAGGGCTTCCGTTTTTGTACTCACCAGTTGGCGCTACTGTCGAGTCAAATTTGACCTAAGTATTGTCTCCCAGTGGGGTGATGAAAATCTGGTCACTTTTAACGCCACCAAAACACAGGCGTGTCTTTTTACCGCAAAAAGGAGTCGTTTTGACCAAACTCCTACTTTTCGGGGTGTATCTGTTCCTGTTTCTGATCGGCTCGAGCTCCTAGGCATGGAGTCCACACATCCAGTCTCAACTTCGGCGCCACCATCGAGTACAAAGCCCAAACCGCGGCCAAAAAGCTGGGCATCCTAAAAAAGGTGAAGCGATACTTCAGGCCTGGTCAACTTTTAACCCTATACAAAGCGCAAGTTCGATCCTGCATGGAGTATTGTAGCCAGCTTGGCTCATCGCCGTGAGGTTGCCTGAACAGGCTCCTTCTGGGTAAGCTCGCTCCATCGTATACTATGTCTCTGTCATCCCTGACCTAGACTAGAGTCAAGAGCAAACCCATCTCAAATAAAAATAAAAATAGTAAGGTTCTTAATCATAGTATTATTAAAGTTTTTATTACGCGCATGTGAACAAAGTTAGAAAGAAAAAAAAACAATAATAATAATCAAAACAAATAAGTAAATTAAACTTGCGTCAATAGCCAATTAACAGTGAAATTTGACATTTAAAACCTCACGCTACACTAGCGCCTCTAGCGGCGAATTCAAACGCGATTCATTGCATACTTAAAATTAAGTTTCGATGTTGACAGATTCATAAATATTTATTTTTTACTTTCAATGGACTTTCTTATTTTCTAAACCTAAATTTTACATTATACTGCTCTATCAAGAAAGTACCGGGAAAGATCAATAATACATAAAATGTTAGTTATCCATCCAAATTTATTTTATCACCTTCAAAGTATGCTCCTTCAGAAACGGTACCTACATTTACGCCAGCGAATAATCCAATCATCAAAACATTTTTTTCAAAAAAAGCTTTTTCCGGACTCGAGTTCAGTTCTCGCCGCGAATTCTCCTTTATGTTTTTACCGAATGAAAATGGGTGCCACGAAGTGGTAATTTGAGTTTAAAAAAAGAAAGAAGTCGGCTGGAGCCATATCTAGCGAATAAGGTGGTTGCTCGATGGTATTTGTTGAGTTTTTGGTCAAAAATTCGTTCACAAGGATGGCTTTGTGCAAAGGCGCATTATCGTGGTGCAAAATCCAAGAATTTTCTATCCACAAATCTGGCCTTTTTCTTCTAATTTGCTCTCTTAAGTAGGTGATAGACGTACGAACTTATAGTACGCAGTTTTTAAGATCGCGAACTTACTCGGCTCGACGTCGGTGGCACACGTGAAAGCTTGCGGATTACTCTGGTACCAGGCACAGCAATGGAGGAAACTTTTTGTTATTCAGGAATATTTTTTTTTTTTTTTTTTACTAAAGCGAGACTGAGTAGTATAAATGAAACTAAGGTTTTACTTGCAACTTGCTTGCTTGTTAGTTAACAACTTAAACAAATAAATTAGGAACTTGAAAACTTACGGCGCTCAACTAATAATATTTAAAGAAGAAGAAAGAAAGAAAAAGCGCTTATTTGCGCGCGTTTATTTCACATAGACGGGTAGTCACCGTTGAGATGGGTCACTATACAGGGTGTTCCAGTAATACATTGTCATATTTAAGGGTGGTGTTATGTATCGCCTCCGCAGTAACTAAACAATATGTTTTTTTTTTTTTTTACATTTTTCAAAAAACCCACCCACAAAAAACTACTAAAAAGTAAAAAATATACACTTTTCAAGCAGTCTGATGCAGTAAATGGCATCGAATCTATGACTGAACTACCAACTGCGTCAGATTGTTTGTAAAGTGTTACCTAGACTGAAATCATAATGAAGTTCTTAACATCTAATTTGAACGTGGTGACATTGTTCGTCTGCTTGTAGATTAAACATGGTGAGTTTTGAAAATAACCCCGATTTCTAAATTAATAAGCATTTGAAGTTGAATAGTCCTCAAAGTATATTTTAGCCTGGAAACCTGTCAAATGGCATCAAAGCAGGGTTTCACGTTCTTGACTCTATAAAATACTGTTACGCGCCAGAATTAATGTTGGGTACATGGCGACATTTGCGTACTGCTAACGCCATCTAGTATCGAGTAGCAGACACTTGCGTGCTGCTGGCGTCATCTAGTATCCAGTAGCAGGCATTTACGTGCTAGAACATTCTCGATGTTTAGACACCTGGTCGGTCGGGACCCGTGTGTGCCCGAACTTTCCAGAGGTTTCCATACAGGAGGGTTCTGGAAATGACTGTCGGTATATAAAGGGCGGACATCCGGCGACGGCAGTCAGTATTGAATTGGCGATACAAACGATAACTTCGAGAGCGATCTTCAACTGCGAATTATAGTGAAGTGAGTGTTCAATAGTGCGATTGTGTTTTATAATTAGTGTATTTTAAAGTGCTAATTAGTGTCATAAATTAAAGTGTCAGTTTTGGTTGTTTAATCGGCTGTTTTTATTGTAACGAACCCCAAGCTCGTAACAATTGGTGTCAGAAGAGTGGATAGTCATGCCGATTCTGCCAAAGGACGACACGGAGGGTATCCGTACCCGTAGTCAACGCCAGCAGGAGACGGACCAGAGGCGTTTTGGTGGTGCAATGCCGCAGACGTCGGAAGGTCAGCTACCGACCATGGAGGCCGGCCCGTCCACAGCAGCTCCGGCATCATCAGCACCAGACTTTTCTGCTCTGATGATGATGCTGCAGGAGCAGGCTCGCCGACAGGAGGAGCAGGCCCGACGCTTGGAAGAACAGCTGCAGCGCGACAAGGAGGAGCAGGCCCGCCGACAGGAGGAGCAGGCCCGCCGACAGGAGGAGCAGGCCCGCCGAGAGGAGGAGCAGGCCCGCCGACAGGAGGAGCAGGCCCGCCGACAGGAGGAGCAGGCCCGACGCTTGGAAGAACAGCTGCAGCGCGACAAGGAGGAGCAGGCCCGCCGACAGGAGGAGCAGGCCCGACGCTTGGAAGAACATCTGCAGCGCGACAAGGAGGAGCAGGCGCGCCGCCAGGAAGAACAGATGCTCCTCATGAAGGAACTTCACGCGTCCTTCGGGAAAGACATGAAGGAGGTGAAGGATAAGGTTGCTCAGCATGACAACCGCTTGTCAGACGCTGAAACCAGGATCAGCAAGTTTGATGACGTCATTGCGGATGTGAAGAAGGAGTTGGGCAACCTTAAACTTGGAGATGGGATTGCTAATTCAGCAGCCACTACACCTTCGCCACGTGGGTTCAAAGTGCCGCCGTTCGATGGGACGTCTTCTTGGTCGGCCTACAAGATTCAGTTTGAGGCTGTCATGAAGGCGAACGGGTGGAGTAAAAATCAGGCCATGACTGCCCTCACCCTAGGCCTGCGCGACCAGGCCTTAACTGTCCTGGAAGCTATCGGTAAGGAGGTGACTTACGAGCAGCTGCTTGAAGCGTTGGAAGCCAGGTATGGCGACGCTCATCTGGAGCACGTGTTTCGTGCGCAGTTAAGGGATCGCGTGCAACGCAGCGGTGAGAACCTGCAGCAGTGGGCTCTTGAAGTGGAGAAGCTAGTGCGAAAAGCGTACCAGTCTGCACCAGCGCTCATTGAAGGGAACCTGGTGCAGGCATTCATCGACGGCATCCGCGACCTTGAGGTCAGGGCTGCAGTGAGGCTCGGGCACCACGGGACTCTTAAGGACGCCTTGGCCCATGCACTGGAGGTGGAAGCTGTGCGGCAAGATCATCGTTCCCACCGCGTCAGGGAGGTTGCAGCGGTTACAGTTCGCGATCGTTTAAAAGGATACAGCCCTAGGTGCTACGGCTGTGGTGAAAGGGGCCACCTTCGATCCAGTTGCCCTAAGCGAACTGCAGAAGGGGAAGGTAGCCGATCTCCAGAGGGCAGGGCGGCTTATAGCACCGCCCAGCAACAGCAGGGAAACGAGTAAAAGCCAGGACTGCGGGGCGGGTGCTGGCTGATGTTCAAGGAGCCCCAAGGATTTCGATCTCACAAACCCGTGACGGGAACAGCCTTATCATCAAGGGCGAGGTCAACGAGACGTCATGTAAGCTGACGATAGACACTGGAGCCTCTCGCACGGTTGTCAGTTCCCAACTTATAAGTCGGTTCCTTGGGGACTCTGCATACAACCGAGAGCGCATAAATTTGGTAACAGCCACCGGCCAGCGCATACCCGTCCGAGGAGAAAAAGAGATGGAGTTGAAGCTAGGCAACAAAATCTACCTGCATAATGTTGTTGTGGCCGATATAATGGACGATTGCATCCTGGGCTTAGACTTTATGAGGAAGAATCGTTGTGAGATCGACGTTAATCAAGGAGTTATGAAACGTGGACAAGAGGAACTTTTCATGGAAGGGGCTTTACCTGGAAATGTGTACAACCTAAAGAAGATTGTTCTTCCTCCGAGATCGGAAACGGTTGTGCCGGTTAGTCTTCCTCGGAATCCTGGGCAAACTCATCGTTGCGTACTCGTGGAAAGGGTAGACAATGACCTTCCATGGAAAGTGGCACGAACATTGGTCAGAGCCACCGACATCTCAGGAGTACGTGTGCTGAACCTTTGTGACAAGGAGCAGGTGATAGAAAAGGGCACACTGATGGGTACCTGCGAGGAAGTGGATTGGTTGCGTCGATGCCAATATCTATCAACTGGGACCCTCAGCAAGGATGCACAAACGAGAGTGACCACACTTTTAGAAGACTGTCGCAGCGCTCTGTCTCACAATGAAATGGTCAAGGCGAAGAGGATGTTACTTAAGTACACCGATGTTTTCTCTTTGAACGATGCTGACATCGGGAAGACTGGCTTAGTTCAACACAAAATAAACACGGGAGAAGAATTGCCTATCCGTCAACGGCCAAGGAGATTACCGGTAGCACGTGAAAAGGAAGTGGAAACCATGATCGAGGGAATGGTGAAGGATGGTGTTATAGAACCTTCATCCAGTCCATGGTGTTCACCGGTAGTGCTGGTAAGGAAGAAGGACGGCAGCATGCGGTTTTGTGTTGATTATCGTCGTCTGAACGACGTGACGAAGAAAGACAGCTATCCCTTGCCAAGAATTGATGACACGCTGGACATGCTTACTGGAGTTAAGTGGTTTAGCACACTAGATCTAAAAAGTGGCTACTGGCAAGTAGAAATTGACCCGAAAGACAAGGAGAAAACTGCATTTTCGACAGGAAAGGGTCTATGGCAATTTAAAGTTATGCCATTTGGATTGTGTAACGCTCCGGCAACGTTTGAAAGATTGATGGAACTGGTACTAACCGGGTTGATTGGTGATGCCTGCCTTGTCTACTTGGATGACATCATCATCGTAGGCCGTACGTTTGAAGAACATCTTCAAAACCTGGAACGCGTGCTCATGAAGATCCAGAGTGCCAACCTCAAGTTGAGTCCGAAAAAGTGTTCATTTTTCAAACGGCAAGTTAGCTTTTTGGGTTATGTTGTGTCGGAAGAAGGTATGATTGGCCAATTCCAAAAGACAAGACGCAGGTCAGAGCATTTTTAGGTTTGTGCTCCTATTATCGGCGTTTTGTCAAGAACTTTGCAGATATAGCCAAACCCCTGCACAAGCTAACTGAGGAAAAGCGACATTTCTATTGGGATGACAGTTGCGACATCGCTTTCCAGGAGCTAAAGGACCGTCTGTGCAAAACACCTATTTTGGGGTATCCTGATATCAGCAAGGAATTTATAGTTGACACAGACGCAAGTGATATCGGACTTGGCGGTGTGTTATCTCAGCGGAGTGGCGATCAAGAGGTTGTGATTGCATACTTCAGCAAGTCATTGTCGAAACCAGAGAGGAATTATTGTGTCACGAGACGGGAATTGCTTGCTGTGGTAAAATCATTGCAAAATTTTAGCAAATATCTACTGGGGCGGAAATTTCACCTACGAACTGACCATGCTGCGCTGAAATGGCTATTGCAGTTCAAAAATCCAGAAGGACAAGTTGCGAGATAGATTTGTTGTCGGAAATGTACAAGTTGTGCGGCTGTAAAAGGACCTCAGACTCGTAGCAGAGGTGCATTGAAATTGTACAATGTTGGTGCACCATGGGAGAGGATAGCCCTGGATGTTGCGGGACCATTTCCGGAAAGTGATAGTGGTAACAAGTATTTCATGGTTGTGATGGATTACTTCACTAAGTGGCCGGAAGTCTTCGCCATTCCAAATCAAGAAGCTTCAACAGTTGCAGATAAACTGGTTCATGAAGTCTTCTGTCGTTTTGGAGTACCCTTGGAGATTCACAGCGATCAAGGAAGGAATTTTGAGTCACAGATATTCCAGGAAACTTACCGAGTTATGGGTACTCATAAAACAAGAACAACTTCTTACCACCCACAATCGGATGGAATGGTTGAACGATTCAATTAGACATTGGAGAGATACTTGGCAAAAGTTGTGGAAAATCGGCAACGCGATTGGGACAAGCACATACAACCGTTTTTGTTGTCATACCGAAGTGCTGTTCACGAAAGCACATCAGTGACACCAGCTTTCGCAAACTTTGGTAGAGAATTACGGCTGCCGGCAGACCTGATCACTGGAATGCCACCTGATGCCCCACGTAGTATAACCGATTATGCGAATGACTTGCGGAACAAAATGAATGACATTTATGAGCACGTCAGAGAATCGGGCCAGCAAATGTCTGACAAGATGAAAACCCGCTATGACCGCAAAATGAACAATAAAGGTTTCGATGAAGGTTCACTTGTGTGGTTACACAATCCAGTTCGCAGTAAAGGGAAATCTCCTAAGCTTCAAACTAAATGGGACGGGCCGTACCGGATTGTGACAAAAATCAATGACGTGACCTACCGTATACAAAAAGGTACAAGAAGTGCTCCTAAAATCGTCCACGTGGATCGACTGGCGCGTTATTATGGGGCCGATAATGCTCGGGACGAGCATGCCTTAGGAGGGGGCAGTGTTACGCGCCAGAATTAATGTTGGGTACATGGCGACATTTGCGTACTGCTAACGCCATCTAGTATCGAGTAGCAGACACTTGCGTGCTGCTGGCGTCATCTAGTATCCAGTAGCAGGCATTTACGTGCTAGAACATTCTCGATGTTTAGACACCTGGTCGGTCGGGACCCGTGTGTGCCCGAACTTTCCAGAGGTTTCCATACAGGAGGGTTCTGGAAATGACTGTCGGTATATAAAGGGCGGACATCCGGCGACGGCAGTCAGTATTGAATTGGCGATACAAACGATAACTTCGAGAGCGATCTTCAACTGCGAATTATAGTGAAGTGAGTGTTCAATAGTGCGATTGTGTTTTATAATTAGTGTATTTTAAAGTGCTAATTAGTGTCATAAATTAAAGTGTCAGTTTTGGTTGTTTAATCGGCTGTTTTTATTGTAACGAACCCCAAGCTCGTAACAATACTCTATTCAGAAACCTGCTAAAATCTCGATTGGTTCAGAAATAAATTTATTTCTAGGGTTCCGACCATAATTTGATAATGTATCCTGTGTGTTTATGTGTCACAGAGGTTTTTCTTCAGATCTAAACGTAGAAATTTTAATTTCGTTGAATTAGATTTTGTAATAATGTTCCTATCGTATTTGGAATGTAGCTTTTCCAAACGACACTTCGTTTGAAACAGCTTTCAGTATGGGTTGTTTTTATTTTTAGCTTGATTATATTAGATTATATTTCTCCTAGGTTCCCCAAGGTAAAATTATTATTTAATTTATGTTGATACCTATTAAATTATTGGCATATAGTACTGCAATGTACTGCCTAATTATTTTGTTTTAATCAAAATCTGACCCGCGACTAATTTGAGTGTTTTGCGCTATTCCTAATAGTTTTGGATTTGGCCATCCTCACCCACTTGAAAAATTCATCCTGTGATCCTGAAAAAATGCCTTGCTGTTCAGAATAACTAATTTTAGTTATTCTTAACTGTCCCTTTCCTGGGCCTGGCCCCATTCCTTCTATTCCTCTCTTAATTGGGCTTCTTGACGCCAATTCGCTTAGAACCCATCCAAAGCGTCCTACCATGTTCTCCTCTATGCTTGTAAAATTATATCCTTCTTTTTATTATTCTCGGTGTATTGGCCAAATATACCGACGCTATCTGAATTAAAATATTAATTATCCCCAACATAGTTGGAAAAGGGAGACAGATGATTACTTCACCGCGAAAGGAGACACGCTTGGTTTAAAAAATATGACACTGTCGTCCCTATCACGGCGCCCAGCTGACAACATTTAAGTGCTCTGTGCGCTCTCAACACTCGGCTACAAACCGTTTCAGAGCTTCGCTACGCATCCCCCGTTTCGCTTCCTCGCATATCTTTAGTGGAAAAGCATCCTAAACGAGTTCCTGCCAACAACCAACAATAAATATGTAGATAATAATAATATGTATAAAATATTTAATAATAGGTACAAGATAGACAAAATTATTAAACATATATTTTTATGTATTTATTATTATATTTTTCCTCTCTCCTAATTATTTAAAGTTTTGCTGTGCCCAACAGGGTCCATAATTACCGTACACTATGTATTGCAATAAACAATTTGAGATTTGATTTAAAATACTTGACCATTGCATAAACTAGCTTCAGTTGGTCACTACTTTCAAGTGTTTTAACCGAGAACAAATGGTGCAATAAACTAGAAATAGGGATAGTAAGCTACACTACACTATCTATCACTATTTAGTATTATAGGATACATATATAACATCCCAACAAAATTCATAGATTCTATAAAATGCTTCGGTCAAGGAAACCAAGGCATTTTTGCTCTCCATTTCGCTGCACCTTTTCTATTTTGGATGGGAACAATTCCGCAACCCTGGACCATTTAGCCCCTTTGTTTTGGATTGGATATCAAATGAGAAGTGTCAGAATTTTACTGACTAAAACCCACCCGTGTTCCTCCAAATGCCCTTGGCATTCCAGGGCAGCGGTGACTCTTTCGAATAATGCCGCAACCCTGGACCATTTTGCCCCTACAATTCCATTTCACAAACCTGCCCTGTATAGGCTGTATATTCCAGCATTTGTGTTTAGCGCTTAGTTAATAAGCACTAAGCGTTTGGAGAGCAAACCCAGCAATGCTCGACGATCGATCGATGCAATCTGCAATATAGCTAATGTGATGCCTGTGCCTGAATAGGGTGCCTGTGGTTTTCGGATTTGAGAGCATTGGTTTTGAATTGAAACTTGATTATTTGTGTGCTGAAATTAGCTTGTGAACTTATTTAATTGAAACAGAATGGTTGAAACCAATCACACTGTTTAAATAGGATATATACAATACAGAGCAGTAAAATAGAGTAATCTTAAAAAATATTGAAAAATTATACGTTTTTGTCATAATTTCAGCCAAAAAACTTCTGCTCTACTATGATGTACCATTGCCATCATGTTTTCTTTGTAAAAATGGTGTGGTGCGTCTTGTATAGCTCCGTCTCTCCCGCCCATCGGAATCATGATGGTTTTAAGACAACGTAGCAAAACCTCAACCTCTGAATTCATCGACGATAGCAAGGAGTTATTTGATACACCAATAAAAATACGTAAAATATTTGTGGGGTTTCGATATCTGTAATGAAACGCTAATTACTTAAAAAGTTAATTCGTTGTGAAGAAAACAGTCCTCAAACAATGACGTCACCGTAACCATTCAGAGTGTGACTAGTACAGTTCAGTGCAAACACACGCAGTCATGTTGGGCGCTCAATACCCGAAGGTACCGCGCTGTGTAATCCGAGAGTCAGTACTTAGTGGTTAGCAGAGTGGACTGCTTTGTTGCTGCTCAGATGTGTACGTAGTAAAGTTTCCCTTTAAAATAAAGCTAATATTATGCTTACTACCCGTACGCGTTAACTTGGCACCTGGCTCAAATTATGTTTTGACGTTTTAATTAAAATTGAACAATTCGATTTCATTGAGAATAATATAAACGCGTTAGCATCACTGTTACCGTTGCGTTTATATTATTTTCATCGAAATCGAATTGTTGAAAAACCTCAGAAAGTCATTCCAAATATGTCGAGGCAGGAGTCAAGTTAGCGCGTACGGGATATACGTAAAAAAATAATTCATTGCGTAGAAAAATGTCCTCAGATACAAATAATGTCGTCACCCCAACCATTCAGAGTGTGACTAGTATATTTCAGTGCAAACACACGCCGTGATGTTGGGTGTACAATACCCGATGGTACCGCGCTATGTAGCCTGAGAGTCAGTACCTAGGGGTAAGCAGAGTGGACTGCTTTGTATGCTCGGATGTGTACGTAGTACACGATGATTTGTTAAATTTAAAAAAATATATCTCAAAAGGTTCGATTCCTCGAAAAAAAAACAGAGAGGTGAAAATCGTTGGCTTTTAATGTTCCGTTTGACGGAAGGCACTCAATTACCACTCGGTACCAGTATATGTATACGAAAAATAAGGTTGCAGAGAAGATTTAAAGGTTGACAACATCGAACCACTCAATAATTATAATCTGCTTACACTTTTTCCAACTATGTAGGGTTTAACGAAATTTTACCAAAATTTTACTTGGAGCGACAGCGTGTCCCTCATCTGCTTAGCCTTTTCTTAGCTATATTAGGCCTCTTACGCCCTAGCGGTTGAACCGCCTTGGCGGTTTGCTTGAGCGGCCAGCGGTTTGAATAGTTTTGTGGCGGTTACTATATATCACTAGCGGTTTCACACTAAGCTAGAAAAGCGGCCAGCCGCGCGGTCAGCCTCCCCCGCGGCCATCCGCTAGCGCGTAGGAGGGCTTAGGGTCGGCTTTCAATCAAACCCGATTCAGCTGAATTCCAATATTTCAACAGTCTGTCCGAACCTCATAAATCAGTTATTGAGTAGCACGATACCCCCTTGGTTACCCCCAAAAAGTGTTCAGACGTCCTGTTTCAAACCTTTTTGGGGTATGTGATGCACTGGTATAATCGAAGCTCTAAATCAGCATCAGCACCCAGTTGCCGCTTGTCGATTTTCTATCGGTTAAATTCCGGAGAGTGTGGCGAAAATTTACAATTCTACCTAGCCCGTTCTTCAAAGGACTAAAAGTCGTAGTGATATCCAGTATATGATGGATATCCCAGTAAAACACAGAAAACATCACTGTTCGTACAACTACGGAGTGGAATTCCCTGCCGGAGTCTGTTCCTGATAGCTACAACCATATTTAAGTCAAGATTGAATAGGTTTATTTTAGGCAAGCGTGCTCCATCGTCAACCAAGTGGTACGAAAAATACCGCCCAACTAAGTGGGCATGGGTCAGCTAGTAAATAGTAAAAAGGATAGTTTAAATGATTTTGTCATCTAAAAGCAACACATAATGTTCATAGGTATAAATCCTACGAAAAATAACATCAAACTGTTATACTTATGTCGACTAAACCATACCGACACAACTCATAAAAACAGACAGATCTATTATTTAACAACATACTTCCACTTTATGGAGCAGCTATAAGCTGTTCCTCGGCTCCGTCATTATTTCCAGTGATTATTGTTAAAATTTTCCCCCCTCCAACCCCCCACTACGAAATATAGTCGTAAACCGCTTTTACGCTCGATATAAAGACCGTTTTGTACGCCAAAGTATGAAACATTGTGCGTTTTACCAGGGCTGGATTCGAAAGGTGAAAAATGCAAAGTAAAATGATAATCCTGTTATTCTCTGTTAATCTAGACAGCACTAATACAAAACTGTACAGGTACTCCATTTAAATCTTTACTAGATTGACAAAACGTTGATGACACCAGCAACTCTCGCGGACCTGTATTTTATCTTAGACTAGCTGACCCGCGCAACTTCGTTTGCGTCACATTTTTCATTAATGTTCCGCTTCTATTTATCGTAGCGTGATGTTATATATCTTATAGACTTCCTCGATCCAAAATCAAAAGAAGAAAACAATTACAGAAGAATTACGAGAAGAAAAAACAAACAAACTCTACACTACTAACCAGTAGCGCTTATCTCAGGAATATTAGCGCGTAACAATGCAGGGTACGAAGCTTTCAGCCTAGACCTCAAACTTCAAAGTACCAAGTCCGTCCCTGAATTTTTTCACGTACACAGGTTTACAGCCCATCCAGTCAGCAACAGAATTGTTTTATAATGTTTAACATCTTTGATGTGACCATTAACATTTGTACTTTTTGGACTGTTAATTTTTAGGAATAAATTTTTATGTCCTCCATTTTAAACATTGTATCGTTTTTTAATGACCTTAATGTTATGTCTTACGGTTTCGCTAAATAATAATAAAACTCATTTTTTATATAATTATTTACTAGTTTAGAAATAATCTAGAACTTTTACTTTTTCGTGCATCTACATCAATAAGGTTTTTTTAACCACAGTTTTATTTATTTCAATTTCTATTAATGCAGACTTCACAGGTCAACCGTCGAACGTAAGTCATTTCGACAAACAAGTTGCATTTTACACTTATTTTTACTCCCCACTCTTTTAGCTCTTGCATCCGCCAAGCTCGGAGAAGGTTTTTTTTCAACGGCTGTATTTTCTTCCATCGCAAAGGTACAAAATAGAAAATCTAGTTATATGAAACTTACCTTTTTTATACATGATAAACCATCAAATGGCTCCTCCCGCTCTGGGCGAAGCAGAAGGGAGTGTCAGACTCTTACTGACTAAAACTCATCCGCCCTTTGCGTTCCAGTGCCGCGGTGACTCTTTCGAACAAATTTCGCAACATATGAAACTTACCTACAGCTTTTTTTAAGCTTTATTTTTTCATTTATATACTTTTAAGCTGTTTGCCCCGAAAACCGCCCACTGCACCCCAAACATTCGTACAATATTGTTTCACCCAATATTGTCTTCATTAATATTGAACTAGGTTAATGAATAAAAGACGTAATAATTTCATCTCGCCTGCCAAATGTCGCTAAGGAATCTGTTTGATGACTTCTAAGCCTCTTTAGTAATAATTCCGCTCGCCGAAATATTCACTCTTAAAGAAATGATAAAAATCATTGAATAATATAACACGGTTTTGAGAAAGAAAATATCATGATGTGAAAATGTATGCAACCAAAACACAGTAACTTACACTGGGGTGACTGGTAATTAAGAGCGTCCCTAAAATATGGTATTCTAGAGGTAATTTGCAACGATTTTAATCCCGATAACTTAGTCAAACAAATGAAGTCGATACAGTGAGTTGAAAATACGCGTGACGTCACGTCGCTGGTAAAAAACGTACAATTGTAGTGACGTCGCGCGTGTTTTCAACGCACTTATCGTCTTCACTTTAAGTTTACGTGAAAAAAAAAATACGTGTCAAATATTGTTTGCCAATCTATCTGACGGAGAAAAAACCCATTTGTCCCCGATAAAGTAGGTAGTATAGTTCTTGGATGGTTCTTGGTACACATTTTTCGATTCACACCTTGCTCATTGCGTATTTTCTTGGTACCGGTATTTGAACAGCTATAAGGCTGTTCAACTTACTACGACAAGTTCCTGTCAGCACCAGATGTTATTGTATTTATGTTCTAAAACAAAGAAAGCAGTCATAGTGGTGAAAACGGGATCAGCCCATTTAAAAGACGCTCTAAATTACCAGTCATCCCGTATAGCTTTAATTTCACTAATATTGTAGTCTATGAATTTTACTATGTTTCATAAAACTAAATACTAGTATAATAGGTACCCTACACACTACTTACATATTTAGATACTTGTATTAAAGGTATTAGGGTTATAATAAATGTACTTATAACATTATTTAAAACATAAGTACGTTTATTATAACTTGGCTTGAAATATAAAATCTAAAAAACATCTGCTCAGCTTTATTACCTCCACAAACAAGACACAATATCCTGTACACTCATAAACAAATATTAAATAATTCATACGCCCATTCACAACACAGAGTGTCTATCAAAGTTTGTACCTCAATCATCGAAACTGTAGCGCCGTACTTAGCTGTAATATTTAATTTGTGTGTGGATCAAGGAGTCTTTCCGGACCTAATGAAATTTAGTAAGGTGATACCACTTTTTAAACCTGGGGATAGTAAAGACACAAATAATTATAGACCAGTATCTGTGTTGACAGTGTTTAGTAAGGTATTTGAAAAAGTGATGCTAAATCAAATGCTTAATCATTTTAACACGAATAACATCTTTCATGATAAACAGTATAGTTTCACCAAAGGACGTTGTACAACTGACGCTGGTGTTACCTTACTAAAGCACATCTTTAATGCATGGGAGGACGCACAGGATGCCATAGGTGTCTTTTGTGATCTCTCGAAGGCGTTTGATTACGTTAATCACGATACATTACTCCTGAAGCTCGGGCATTACGGACTGGTCAAAACAGCGTTAAACTTGGTCAAATCTTACTTGAATGATAGACGGCAATTAATTCAAATAAACGGTGTCAATTCGTCGGGATTAAACGTGATAATGGGCGTTCCCCAGGGCTCGATTTTGGGTCCTTTCTTGTTTTTGGTATATATCAATGATTTACCCTATTTATTGCAACAAAAACTTGATATGGTGCTGTTTGCCGACGATACCTCCTTAATTTTTAAGATAAATAGACAGACGGACAGTGTTGATATTATAAATAATGCCCTAATGCAAGTCCAAAATTGGTTCACGGCGAATAATTTGGTTTTGAATGAAAAGAAAACGAAATGTATAAGATTTGCTTTACCCAATGTCAAAAGCAGTGATTGTGACATAGTATTGAACAGGGAAAAACTAGAATTTGTCGATAAAACGGTTTTCCTGGGAATTACGCTTGACCCAAGGCTACAATGGGGCCCTCATATATCATCTCTTTCTGGACGGCTAAGTTCAGCAGCTTATGCTGTTAGGAAAATCCGCCAATTAACGGATATCGATACCGCAAGACTGGTCTATTTTAGTTACTTTCACAGTATCATGTCTTACGGTATTTTACTATGGGGAAGGGCTTATTTATTTATTTATTTATTTATTATTCAGGTTAACCAACAATTGTTTACACCAGTACATTAGCAGCTTATTATTGATGCAGACATTGAGTCTATTTTTATTCTGTAGAAAAGAGCCATCAAAGCGATATACAATCTCCGCCGGCGCGATTCTCTAAGGGAACTGTTTAAGAATATTAACATCATGACGGTACCTTGTCAACACATTTACGAAAACATCATGTATATCAGAAATAATTTACATCTTTTTAGTAAAAGAGGCGACAGACATAATTATGGTACTAGAAATAGGGATCAATTAGTTCAACCAGGTTTCAGACTGGCTAAAGTTGCCTCATCTTTTATGGGGTACTGTTTAAAATGTTATAATAAGATACCTCCCCATATATTAGACCTAAATGAGACAAAATTTAAATCTTGTATTAAACGTACACTATGCAGGCAAGCATATTATAAGTTGGGGGATTATATTGAAGATAAAAATGCTTGGCTGAATGCTGGTCCTGCTCCACAGCCACTAGGGCGCACAAAATAATCTGTTAGCATTTGGAAACATTGTTGGACCGGCTGAAGATTGTAAAAAACAATATTTGCATTGTATAGACTCAATTTATTTAGCAATGTATAATTTCATCCATTTTAACGGCACATGTGTGAGTACTGTGTACCTTAAACTTAAGCTATAGCTATCAGTTTTAGGTTTGTTTTTGACTTGAATGTACCCTGGCGGTTGGGAGTGTCATGCTCACACAAAAGTCTGGCTGATGGTGGCGTATGCGTTGGATCATTTGGCTCCCTTCAAAATGGTTGAGCCGAATGGTGCTAGCGCATGCGTCATGTTCGTGAACGGGCGCTGTCAGTTGGGACTGGTCATTTCTCAGTTGCCATGGTTTATTTTAAATATTTCTTTGAATTGTTCCTTTTTTCCCGGACGCTTTAGCCTGCTCGTCTTTTACATCGTTCTCACATGTTTGTATAATTTCAACTTGATGTAAACAAAAATTTGTAACAATTTATTATTTTTTAAATGAGTGTCCGTGGAGTTTCTTGCACGTTCTTCTCCATAGAGATCTACGCTTTGGAACGTGCAAATAGCATCATCTTGTTGGACTGACCGACCTTGACGATTCAAAAGTGCCTGTAAATGGTTTATTTGAAATATATGATTTGATTTGATTTGAGAGATTACTAAACCAAAGACATTAAATATAACAGCGCACGGTTCGGGGCTGGCCACAAAAACTCGTAATCCTGATACAATATGTATGACCACAAACCATAACCTTTTACTCTGGTATGGCTATGAATAAATAAACCTGTTAAATTTTTCAAGGCGACGTGTGTTAGGGTGGATTTAGAAGGTAGACTAGCTTTTTGTTGCAAGTATGTGGTAAACATATTATCTGCCACAAGATTCTGTTCATTTTAAAAATTAATTAAGAAGATATTATTTAGAAACGTGTTAAAGTGCTACAGTGTTTTATAAGTTATAAGTACTGTCAACGAATGAGTGTACATGTAGAGACTCACCGACCCCACAGTCAAACCATTACCACGGTTTTGTGGGGCTTAGTTTATAAATTATCTTAGTCATAAGATATATTTAAGCTTATAATTTATAAGCTGAAAAGTTTGTTTATTTGTTTGCTTGAACGCGCTAATCTCAGGAACAACTGGTCCGATTTGAAAAAATTATTTCAGTGTTTGATAGCCCATTTATCAAGGAAGGCTATAAGGTATATGTCATCACGCTAAGACCATGAGGAGCGGAGCAGACGAAGTTGCGCGGGTCAACTAGTAAAATAACAAAATTCACATCTAAAGCATTACAACCACGTTCGGATTCCAGTCTGGTGAACGATCAATTATTTTCTTCCATAGTTACCTATTTAATTGTATTGATTGGTAAGCTCGGCTTTGACCACAATCTTACCTAATGGAAAATGATGGTGTGGTTGACGATGTAACACACCTAATACCACCAGGCACCAGGCAACCAGGCTGTAGCTATCAGGAAACACAGACTCCAGCAGGGAATTCCACTCCTTAGCTGTACGCACTATGAAAATATTCCCAAAACTGTTGGTGCTTACAATCCACATGTATCGGTGTGCAGTAACGCGTTTCCGTGGGTTTTGTAGTCCGATGATGAAACGGACGTGGCGGAATTAAATTATGCAATTTCGCCGCAGATTCTGCGTTAAGTCAAGAGAAAACCAAACCTTTTTATTATCTATTAACCATTACCCCCATTACCTGTCTTTTCTCTTCAATTTCTTACTCCCTACAGTTTGTCGTAAATGAACCAATAGAAAAGAAAGAAAATATGTTTATTCCGCCAGAAATGACGCACAAAAACACAAATTAACGCATAAAACCACTTATTAACTTAAAACTAAATTAATAACATTTTTAACAATCTGCGACTCTTTGTATAGAATCCGTGGACTCCCCAAACCCAGCAGACTTTCATGCCATGGGCCAACACGCATTATGAGAATTTCATTCCCTTAGTTTAAAACGGCCAAGAAAGAATACTGCCTCTATCCTCCAAATAACTATTTTTTTTTTGCAAAAAAAAGAACAATAACTTAACAAAAAAAAAAAAATCCACCCACCTGTATACACCCTTACGTATCTTATGGATATAAACAGGCGTTTAATGTTTTATCTAAACGCAGGATAACACCTAATATGATTTATTCTCAGATATAATTTTATATTCAGAGCTATAACATACGCAATTTATATTCCACGTTATTTGCTGTTTGTTGCTGTTTATTGCTGAAAGAAGATTAAACCCGACATCTAAATATAGAATTTGTTTTTGAATACAGGGTGTTATCTTTTAATAAGGTACCTAGGTACTAATCGTACTAATCTTCAGTATAGCTCACCAAACGAAAACCAAAAACTGCCAAATTGGGGAAATAATGTAGGGAATGGTGTTTTAAATAACGTGCTAAAAGAATTGATGGGGTGAAGCTATTGGATGGGGGGGGATTGGTGTAAAGGTTTTTCAATTTGTACCGTGTGACATATCAACTGAAAGGGCTTATTTTGGGGGTTTTAAATATATCTCATTAATAATTGATCCTAGCGAAAACGTGTACAGAATCTTTTTGTAAAAATGTTATGTAGATTACTTATGTACAAGAACATTTTTTGCTATGGATCACCGTATCCAAGTTATTTCTGAGGAGAACGAAGGATTATGTCGGACTCCTAACGAGTTTTTACCGCTACCTTAGGATACAATTAATTCCGCGCGCACTTCTGGTTGAATGTAAACTACTCTTTAATGCTTCATCGACTGATACATTGAATTGCTATTTTCCCTAGTCTTCGCTTTCGTGGTTTCATCATCATATTCATATCAGACAAAAGACGTCCACATCTGGACATGGGCCTCCCCTCAGAGTCTCCACATCGACCGATCCCGTACGTCTCGCATCCATCAGCCGGTGTATCTGTCAACTGTTCACAGTGTAATCAAATCAAATCAAATCAGTCAGTGAACAGCTGGTCGATTCTGTAAGCAAGTCAAAGTGCAGGCCTAGGTGAAGTGATCACGAAGTGAGCTGTCATTCTATCTTGATAATATGGATTGACAGCTCACTTCGGGATCACTTCACCCAAGCCTTTGCTTTGACATCTTTTCAAAATCGCACGACTGTCATTCCCGCTTATTTATATGTATTGACATCTCACTTCAAGTTCACTTCACTTAAGCTTCTTCGTCTTTTCATCAGGTCATCGGTCCGTTTTCCAATACACACCACGTGGCATATTCCAAAGGAACCGTCCATTTTTCCTGACTACAAAGTAGCATATGGTACCAGCTATGGTTTAACTATCAGAGAAAAAATATTCCGTACCTAATCGATTATTTTCCGAGATTAACAACGTTCGAAACTTTTTTTTTTATCATTATTGTTATTAAGGCATTTAGGCATACGTTTGACCACTATCTCACCTGATGGTAAGCGATGATGTGGTCGATGATGGAGCACTTTTGTTTTTAACAAAGAATAGGGTATTTTACTGAACAAAAATGAATATGTCCGTCAGATAGATTTCCAAACAATATTGAACACGTATTTTTTCTTTTTTCACGTGAACAAGAATTATGAAGATACAGTACGTTGAAAACGCCATTGACGTCACTACGATTGTACAATTTTTACTAGCGACGTGGCGTCACCAGCCCCCTCTTGCGAGTTTTGATGCGTTTTATCTTTGTCAATATTCATTAATTTAGAAAAACAAAAAATATGTGTCCATTATTTTTTAATACTCTGACTGACGCACTAAATAGATTTGCAATTTATTGATGGTGAAGACAAGCTTATTGTTGACCTCTATCATCATATCAGCCAATTGCCGTCTACTGCTGAACGAAGCCTCCCTAAAAGAACGCCAACCATCCCAGTTTTGAGCAGTCCACAACCATCCGCTGCCTGCCACCTTCTTCAAAAATCGGTCCAACGTGCTGCAGGGCGTCCGGCCTTTATAATTCGAGTTTAATTTTGGCCCTACTAGTACTTACAAATAAGAACTGTGAAAGAAAAACACCCTTTGTTTCTTAGAATAGACCACAAAATGACAAATTATAGGTACTTATTGCCAGCATACCCAGAGTTTCAGCAGCTCATTTTGAACATAACAAATGGAGCCATTCATTCAGCAGTCGGAACAACTATAATATTTCAAAACATATTTTCTTTTGTGTCCTGGCTTGGCTGAAGTTGAAATATAAAAGCTAGCATTCCTTGTAGATGGCAAGTGAAACAAAAGTGTTGCAGAATGTTTTTGTTGAAACGTTGCTTTAGTGTGGGTATGTAGTTCTTTGTTGAAAACATTTTTATCCATTCAACAATTGAGGCGTGATAGATTATAAAACATACTCACTTTCACATTTAAAATATTAGAAGGAACCAATATTATTTTGAAGCTTCATAACTCATCATAATCATCATCCGAGTAACAGCCGAAGACGTCCACTGCTCGACATAGGCCTCCCCCAAAGGGGGACTTTAGGGGGGGGGGCTTTGCTATAATCGCCACGCTTGGCAGGCGGGTTGGCGATCGCAGTGTATGGTGTTGCGTTTTACAGAGAACGCTGCTGCCCTTTTTCACGTGGGTGTCGTAACAGGCGACTACCTTAGTCGCCTGTTACGACACCCACGGGAAGTGATGGGATGGCATTATTCTTTTACGGCACAATACGGCTATAGCATACACATGTAGCTTTATTTTATTTTAACTAAATTAAACCTATATAAAGTAACTTAATGCCGTAACGCAACATTGAACGTTACGACTGTGAGCGGATTGAGGAGTAATTAAGTGTTACTGTAGTGATTTACTCTTAAATGCAATTAAAAAATAATACAATACAAAGTAACTATTACATTTTATGGAGTTTCATCTTAAACTATTGAAAAAACTATTTTCTTACTACTTCTCCATTTTAAACAACCTACCTCTTTGTACCAGTGCTATAGCAAAAAACTAAAAGGTTTAAAAAAAACCTAACTCAACTAAAAACTTACTAGACTACCTAAAACTGTAAACCTTGAAACGATCTAAACTAAACATTCAACAACAACAAAAACATGTCTAAAATAAAACCTAAGGCTTGAAAATTTCCTCAAATTGTCTGAAAAAACACAGCCACAAACAAGAGGCGGGCCCACCTCTCGATAAAACTGTGTTCTCGTAAAGAATCGATTAATAACGTCGCCGGGTCGTGGTGAGGGATGAAACGTCAACTCGATTACAATAGAGCATTATTTAACAAGACGTCGATGGTGGGGACATACGGGAACATATTGTGTGCTCGAAAAAAATTTCCAGCCTTAATTCCATGCTCCAATAGCCTATTACTCATCCTGATTAATGAGCTACTTGCAATAGCAAGTAGCTCATTTAGGTTCTCAAAAAAAAAAAAGATTTACTTATTGAGAGACTAGCTTCTGCCCGCAACTTCGTCTGCGTAGACTTTAGAGCTCCGGGGTTGCGGGATTCATTCGAAAGAGTCACCGCGGCCCTGGAACGCAAAGGGCATTAGGAGGAACACGGATGGGTTTCAGTCAGTAAGATTCTGACACTCCCTTCTGCTTCACCCTGAGCGGGAGGAGTCATTTGATGATTTCCCATCCTTAAAAAAAAAAAAGACTTTAGAGCTGGCGCGCCGCTTTTTTGGGACTTTTGAATCTTAACGTACACAATTCCAGCCCGGAAAAAACTTCGACGTGTTTCTGTTCTCCTGGTATTTGTGAATCTATAGAGTTCACAATTCCAGCCCCGGCAATACTTTGAAATATTTCTGATCCCAGTATTTTTGAATCCTAACCGCTTTCTATTCTAGTCCAGGAAATACTTCGATATGTTTTTGGTCTCCTGGTACTTGTAAATCGCGCTCATAATTCCAGCTCGGAAAAACTTTCTACACGTTTCTGTTCTCCTGTTACTTTTAAATCCTAACTGTTCACAATTCCAGCCCCAAAAATACTTCCACATGTTTCTGCTCTCCTGGTAATTTTGAATCTATAGCGTTCACAATTCCAGCCCGGAAAAAGCTTCGACGTGTTTAATTCTCCTGGTAGAAAAAAATCTTGCTCAAAAATACTTTGACATGTTACTCATCTCCTGGTACAGTCGGTTCTCACAATTATCTGACCCACCCTAAAAACAAACGAATTTGAACCCTCCACTTGTAATATTAAGGTTTATTCAATTTATATGAGCTCGTCAGATAAGTGCTCGTGGACTCGATGTCGGAGCCAACGGCATTATATATCATTTTGTTAACCTATTTTAATCCTTATCTCGTTGACGTTAAAGTTAAAAAGCTTTTAAGTCACATTACATAATTACAACCCAACCTTTAATTTCGCATGTTATCAATAAGTTCTTGTGGCTTAGCGGTTTGACGCTGGATTGGCAACGAACAACATGTGGGTTCGAATTCACAACCCACCTAATATCAGTTTCTTTTTTAATTTGTTTTCATTTCTACAATATTGCTTGCATTATTAAAGAACGACCAATATGATTTACGCCTAGTAACTTATCTTGTAAACAGGTGGGTAAATTAAAAAAAACTTTAAGTTCACAGAATTTATATTTACCAAGAATGGTTGGATACGAAGTAAAACGTTGCTTCGTGAGGTAGATAATAAATTCTTCCAGTCTATCAATCGCAGTGACTGTGCACACACATTTGTAAATCGTTTCATATAACTCGTTAAGTATTTTTAAGCAATTTGGTGTCAAAAAGCATCATGTCGCAACTTAATGACTATATCAAACATAAAATCATATTTTTACATGAGCAGAATGTTGGAATTAGAGAGATTGGTCGTCGACTTAATATAGCAGTAAGTGTTTTTTTTACCTATTTCATTTTATTGATTGTGAGTAATGAACGCGTAGTTGGCCATTTTACCATTACATTCCCTCCTTACAAGTTACATACACGGTTCCAAAAATGTTTTTTTTTTTTTTTGTTTTAGAGAAATACGGTCAGACTATGGCTAAGACGTTATGGAGACAGTGGAGATATTCAGCGGATTCGTCCAGGAGCAAAAGCTATCAAGTTTAGTCCCAAATTCGAACGCCACCGGGACATTGTTGCAAGCAATGTTGAAAATCCATTTTTACCCATTAGTGTAACCGCAATAAATCACAATATTTCAGTGGAAACAGTGAGAAGGCATTTACACGCTGCTGGGATAAGGAATTATAAACCGGCACAGAAAATTGCATTGACACCTGCTCATCGCGAAGAAAGGGTCCGTTTAGCCCAGGAATATTTAAATTTTAATTGGGAAGAAAATGTTGTGATCTTTACTGAGGAAAAATCATTTAAATCGGATAAAGACGGACGTAAAATCTTATGGCGAAGGAGAGGAGAACGCTATAATGAGAAGTGCTTGCTACCTTGTAGAACCAGCGGTAGAATAACCCTGGGCTACTGGGGCTGGATGTCGTCTACGGGACCTGGTGAATTGGTGGAAGTAGGTGGTAGGTTTAATAGTAGTAGTTTGTATTTGGAGATTCTACGTGACGTCATGCTGCCGACTGTGAGAATTACCTATCCGACATCACATATTTATTTCATGCACGATAACTGCTCCATCCACCGTGCAGGCATTGTGCAGGATTGGTTAGCTGCTCAAAAAGGTGTGACAGTTATTAATTGGCCATCTAAAAGTCCTGATTTGAACCCTATAGAAAATCTATGGGGTCAAATGGTTTTAAATTGGGACACAACGGAAGTGCGGAACAAATACAACTTGGTTGAGATCGTGACATCGACTTGGGAGCACATGAGAGGCAAAGATTTGTGTTGGAATATGGTGCGCGGTATGCGTAGCCGCTTACAGCAAGTTATAGCAGGGGACGGTGCGCCACTCCGCTGCTAATTAATTTAGTAGGTTTTCTAAACACACCATATAAGTAAATGCTCAATGGATTGATTGTTAAACTATTAAAATGTTGCAGATTATGTGGTGATGTTATTGTTATATATAGATTTTTTCTATTTAAATAACATGTTTATTCACTACATACAGGCAGCTATATATCTGTAAAGCATTTCACAGATGAATTTATTTTCTCGATAACTAACTTTTAAGCATAAGCATAGGCATGCTTATGCTTAAAAGTTAGTTTTTAATGTTTGTTTTTAATGTTTATAAATGGTTATATTTGATTATGGCATACTAATATAAAATGTATATTAATTTGGAAATATATGAGTATTTACTTACTGTATCTTACCTAAATGTTTTAATGAAATAATAAATATTTTAAACTTGCAATTGTTTAGTTTTATTTCTATACAAACCGCCCGTTAGACGACGTAGGGTCTTGTCTTTTAAAACAAGACCCTACGTCGTCCATTAAAGAAATGTAAAAAAAAGTGTAATAAATAATTTAAAAAAAAAAACAGCTGAGCAAAAAGCTATATTTAGGTTAAACTTGGTTTCGAACGTAGACAACGATGAACACCGCACTACCTCAGTGACCACAAGACTAATTCAACTCTTATAAGCCGCATTGAAATTTGATCTTAGGTGTAATGCTAGACGTAATATTCTAAAGAATTTGAACCTTATAGTATACTTTCATAAAGTTTATTCTTGCAAAGCACAAGCAGCCTTCTCTTCGTGCAAACAGATTTTGTATTTTAAATAATCGGAGGGATTATTTGTTGAGACATGATAATAAAAAAAAACTACCTACCTATAAAATAGAAAATAGTAAAGAGACGTTGTTTTTGCAATTTAGTAAGGCAAGGTAAAATATATTTGTGCATAGTCACTGCCTTAGTAGCATTTGAATACCAGTTTTATAATGAATACGAATATTTATTTTTCAACTACCCACTTATTACAAGTTATGCGAAAATATTACCATTTTTGAAAGTTTATATTTGAAGATTATCCGTCATAGTTCTTTACAATATCACAAGAAATAGTTTTGGAATAAATTCTAAAATGATAGCAAAACAATATCTTCATCGCAAGATTTGATCTTGCAAGTTGTTTATCTCAGTCTTATACACAGACCACGAGACCAGAATTACTTGAAGGCAATCATTAAAATAAGCTATTAGACTAATAATATTATAACAAGTAGTTATAACATATAACCTAATGCTGACGTTATAAAGATCAAATTTGCGTGTCTGTATTATTATTGTGTTAGGGAATTAAGATTGTATTTTAACACATTTCCACAAGAAGTACATTTAGTTTACTACATTTTAAATTTTGTTAGCCATATTGGCTGATTGGATACATTTCCATTGCCTGTCACGTGACAACGATAGTTTGTAATTTTTGTCCATGGATTCAACGCTCATAAGAGGTTGAGAACATCGGGGTTTTGGGGCATTCGAGCCTGGACCACCAAGAGAACAAGTCATAAAGTATCAGGTAAAAGGACCTACTGTAAGTCATTCTATTTTAATAAGTATTCTTTAAAAACATACTGTGTTATAAACTGTGACCGTTATTTTGTTTTACTTGTTGAATTCTGTGGTATAACTATTGCTAGTTATATAATTAAAGTAGAAAATGTGTACCATGCGTTATATTCCAAAATAATGAGTACTGTGTAGTCTATGTGAGACGGTTATGTTAAATCATGGTAAACGATAATAAATGTGTGATTTCAATGTTACCCTACAAGCATTTTATTAACTTTATTCCTTCAGACTTGTACAAATATAAACAGATAAATGCTATTTATATCTAATTTGAAGTCTCAACTTCTGGTTTGTCTAATAAATCAGAAGTGGAACAATTCAGCGCCCATAATACAAATATAATTTTAGTTACATAATTTTGTGCTGCCTACCTCCTACTTAAATAAAATAACGGTCACATGTTGGTTAAAGGAAATTAAGAAAGAAATGCAGGTCAGTGGGTAGCCTTAGGGGCATGTGTCACTGTGTGCTTTATTGATGTTTAAATAATTATGGGGATGCAGGCATGGGTTGTGAAGGCATTGTTTATCCTGCCGGGGCTACACTCCGGGATACACATGTTTTCCGGGGCGGTATAGTGATATTCCAACGTGCATGCGTCTTGCCATGGCTACTCTATGGAGACGTAGGCATGGATTGTGAGGACTTTGTGTATCTTGCCGGGGCTACACTCCGGGATACACGGGTTTTCTGGGATGTTATTATGGTCCTCCAAAATGCATGCATCTTTCTACGTTCACTCTACGGAGACGCAGCTTTTTGTCATTGAGCCGATGCATATTTTTCATTGTGGGGTGTTCCTGCAAATACTTTGCCATGGCTACTCTATGGAGGTACAAGAGGAACACCGCGAGATGTCCACTCTCACCTTGCCGGGGCTACACTCTGGGATGGGTGTGGATATTTTTTTTCGTTAAATATGTATTGGTTTTGGCGTCTTCCGACAAAGATCGTTTTGTATTGGGCTCGATCTTACTGTTACGCAGCACACAGTGGAACGTGATAATAAATACACATGAAAGGAATTCAATACAATGATGTTAATGATTACGCTATCGATATTTAATAGAATAACTGTTTATTGCTGGACTGAAAATTTTATTTCGCTGTTTTTATGTTTGATAACTTGTTATATTTTTTTTCACATGTACCTACATACTAAGGTTTATGAATACTATTCTAATCATATCAATATTTTCCTACTATCCTGATACCGATTTGACCGCAACTTGACAATAATAATAAATAAAAGATTGTGACAATGTCGGATAGGACATCTGCTAGAGAGGGCTATTCACCTCCACGTGTAGTAGAGCGTAGGAGTAGATCTAAGGAGAGGAACACTCGAGTTCGATATCGCGGACTCAACATCCTCGGACACGCCCGCGAAAAACTACGGATAGGGACACCTCTAGAAGCTCAACATTGGCTTCTTCAAATGCTAAACACTCACAATGTAGAAATAGATCATTGGAGCAAATGCGAAAGCGCCGCACCAGACATCACGTAGCATGGATTTAGTCTTCCATAGCATACAGGGGATGTTCGCGTTCACGTCTACATAAAAATAAAAAAAACCGGACAAGTGCGAGTCCGACTCGCACACGGAGGGTTCCGTACCATAAACCTTAATTTTTATTTATAGCGTTTTTTTTATTATAGCGGCAATAGAAATACACAATCTGTGAAAATTTCAACTGTGCCTATTACGGTTCTTGAGATACAGCCCGCTGACAGACGGACGGACGGACGGTCGGACAGACGGACCGCGGAAGCTTAGTAATAGGGTTCCGTTGGTTACCCTTTGGGTACGAAACCCTAAAAACGATCGCGTCGTGAACTCGCACACGTAGAAAAGAAGCATGTTAGCATAAGTTCAGTAACGAGTACAACAATATGGAGCTCTTCTGAATCGAATAGCAGCAGGCATACACGTACCCCAGCGAAATCCAACCGTACTAAAGGCCGAAAGCAAAGCGTTACTTCTAAATCAAAAGAAAATAATGTGATGGAGAAGTTAAAATATACGCTAAAAAAAAAAACGCAACGAAAGTAGCTTCATAGGTGCCAAAGATGTTATTCCAAACTTTGATCAGTCAAAAAAAAAACAAACTATGACATCGTGGTTAAAGAAACTTAACGATACTGCTCGCATAATATTACTGGAATGAAAACAAAATTATTTATAACGTATTACCTAAGCTCGCTGGTCTTTCACGCAGATGGTATGAAGACTTACCGTCGGTTAAGCCACGGTAATAATATCTACAGTAGTGTATCTTCATACAAGCTGCTCTCCAACTGCAAGCAGTCTCGAATGCGCCGCAGTGATGAACGAACGGTGTGAGTGTTTTGTTTTGTAAGCAGTAAGCGGGCGATTTGTGAATATTTGTTTTGAAATAAGTACAAGTACATACTTAAAATGGAAAAGAAAAATTGTAGAATAAACGTGTTTTTGGTTGTTTGGATTCATCAATAACGCACTCAAAGATATAATTTTGTAGTTTACCTGGTACTTACATAATTTGTTTCTTTTAATAATAGTAATAGGACGGTATTTCGCTTTTTCCACCGATTAAAATACCTACTTGGATTCATGAATAAACAAGTGGATAGGGTGAACAAAGTGACGCACGAGTGAAATATTAAGCACGCATTAAAAAAAAAAGGGTAGGCTAGGCTAGTTTCATAGGCTAGGCGATCGACTCACTTATGTACTTAGCTACTAACATTTATATTATTGAAGTAGACAAAATATCACTATGAAATGATTAAAGAGTAATTAATAGTAGGTACTTATCTAGTAAGATTACCAGTTTAATTTACTTAAGATTTTGCAGTATATGGTTAAGGATTTTGATTGCTATAGGTAACGCACACGCGATGCGATGGTTGATATTAGGTATTGTTTGCATCGGATGGGTGACTAAAAATGTTGTTGTTTCGAGTTTCTCCATGCTGTAGGTAATGGGGACGAACGAATAAGCTGAGCTGAAAAAAAGATATTATAATTAAATGTCAGCTGTTTCTTGCATTTTGGTTGAGTAGGTAGGTAGGTGAAGTTTGGAAGAATTGGAGTTTGGTGAACTTCAGTGACAACAGTTTATTTGTTTGTTTTTTTTTCATTATTTTTAGTAAAAATGTTATATTTTCAATCACAAAAGTAGAAAGACACTCAAGTAGACAAGTAGATGAAATTAAAATTCTGGAGGCCAGCAGCACTATGGCGTGTTTACGTACCGCGCTGCTGTAGGTAATTATGTCAAAGAGAGGGCCAAGTCACAATACTGTAGATATTTATACTGTGGTTAAGCTTAAGGAATGGCAGGCCAATTATTGAAAAGTTTTCTTGATGATCAAAATTATGCGGATAAACTCATCGAGATGTTAGATAAGAAGAGTAAGAGGGATGAAACTCTAGATGAATACTTTTATAAGGTAAAGCTTATAAATCATTGCGGAATTAAGGGGAAAAACGCAGTTGATTGTATAGTACAGCGCATTTATGATAATAATATCCATCTGAATGCGTTAGGCAACCGAGTAGGATACTTAAGTATTTACGAAATATTTCTTGCAAAAATATAAAGAAAATAAAGAACACCCCCATGCAAACTAAAGAAAGCATACGAAACAATAAACATCCATCGTTTAAAGTCAGTCGTTATAATTGTTCGGAGCTTGGACATACTGTTCCGAAATGTCCAAAGGCTCTCAAAGTGTCCAAAATGCAACAGAATGGGCCATTTAGCCGAACAATGCAGACGTGATGCAGATAAACATAAACATAGTTTAAATCCCGTCAATAAGGTACCTACGTTGATCGAAGCCAGTAAAACTACTCGCAAAAAAATGTAATAGTAAACGGCATACCTAAAACTGCATTTGTCAATTTCGGTAGCGAATGTACTCTTATCAAACAGAACATGGCGGATGAATTAAAATTAGACACCTCGACAGTGGGACTCCCTGTATTAAAAGGGGTTTGGTGCTGGTGTAGTTTTACCGTTAGGTAAAGCATCCGTCGAGATAAGTGTGGATTTTGTTACTGCCATAGTAGAAGTGTTTATGTACATAATAAGTTCCTTAACACAAATGTACCGGTTGATTAGACTGAGTTATCTGAGGTTAGATTTTGCAAAACAAATAGTAGTTTAGTGTTATACTCAGCGGTGGCCGAAGCAGAGAAATCGGACGTTAACATTGAATCAGATGTAAAAAAAAAAGGGCTTAGGAAAGATATTAGTTTTTGCTAGTGGATGCTTTTTTGTATGCATGTGAAGACATGGACCATCAGGATCATTTATCAGGAGCAAAAAGGGGAATCCTTACATACAGGGTGTAATTGACGGTTTCAGAAAATTTATTTTTATAAGACCAGTAAAAGATGTAAAACTAAAAACGCTATCAAAACTCTGCAGGAAATACTTGACGTAATAGGTAGTCCGAACATAATATCACCGATCGCGGTACTAGTTGTACATCAGCGGCATTTCAAAAATTTGTAAAATAAATAGGTGCTAGGCATATATTGAACCCTGTAGTAACACCACGAGCCAATGAGCAGATTGAAAGATATAATCATACAATTCTCGATTTTTGTTTTAATCCGCGAGCAATTGTAATCAGGCGGAGCGCGACTGGAATGTCAGAATAGGTAAATTGTAATAGATTTTATATAACATAGAAAAAAAAATATTACGGGCAAATCTCCTTCTGAAATAGTGTTCGGACGACGTACAATCTGGCCTGGGGAGGTTCCTAGTTTAAACTAGCTAGCCGATTTAAGATACTTCTGAATCGGGTCCATCTAGAGATGCAATACGGTCGGCTGCTCTTTAGAATACCGCACAAAGTCAACAATATATGACAAAGAAGTTTGATAGCGGTAGGGCTTCAACGAAGTTCTTTCAAATAGACAGTGTAGTCATGATTCCCAATCATCACAATCCAGTAAACGGAAAAAGTAAAGTTATGTCAAATTTTGGGGTCCCTTAAAGATAACTGCGGTTCTAGAAAACGATCGATATGAAGTTTCTAGCGTTAAAGAGAAACGTAAATATAAAAGTATTTATTCAGCAGACCAGTTAAAACGTTCGATAACTTTTGCACCTAGTAATGACACTGATGGCGACCTTACGAGTAACGAGGCTGATGAGAGTTAATTACTCCTCCGTTTCAAATTAAGATACAATGCTTACGTAACGACTAGAGTCACTATAATATTTTATTTTATTTTAATTTGACGTTCAAAAGTGCCTTTATTGGTCTAGTTGAAATAAATCATTTGACTTTGACTTTGACTTTAACGACTAATACCGACTTGCCTACTTAAACTTTATCTGCTAGACTAATAACAAATACGGTCTTTCCTTCCCAAATCCTTCCCAGTTACATGATTACAGAATAAATGTTACGTGACTTACTGCTGCATCTAGCTACTCTGGAGCTGCTTGTGAGTGTGGAGGACTGTGGAGTGTATTCACGCCCCCCTAAAAAGTGGACCGAGGCCGAAGTACAAGCGGTGTCAGTAACAATGACGTATGCCGAAGTACAAGCGGTGTTCACGCCCCCTAAAAAGTGGACCGAGGCCGAAGTACAAGCGGTGTCAGTAACAATGACGTATGCCGAAGTACAAGCGGTGTTCACGCCCCCCTAAAAAGTGGACCGAGGCCGAAGTACAAGCGGTGTCAGTAACAATGACGTATGCCGAAGTACAAGCGGTGTTCACGCCCCCCTAAAAAGTGGACCGAGGCCGAAGTACAAGCGGTGTCAGTAACAATGACGTATGCCGAAGTACAAGCGGTGTTCACCCCCCCCCTTCTCCTCTCTAATCTGTTTTTTCCCATCTGTATATTTTTATTCATTGTTTATTTATTTACCTTATTTTTCAGCTTCATTAAGTAACTGAACTATACATCATTATTTTACATTGTTTTGTTCTAATCTCAATATAACTCTTCTAATATATTTCTGGTTTCAGGTTTCTACACTACCCACATAATGACGTTTGGGCTCATTGCACAAAAGTACGCTCAGCCGCCGTAAGCGTGTAGGCGCTTTCAACTCTCCGTTGCGCGTCGTGTCGCCGCGCCGACACCGCGATACGCGAGAGCCACGTCGACACCGGGAGACGCGTCGACAACACGAGACGCGAGATATAATATATTTCTGGTTTCAGGTTTCTACACAACCACAGTCGCGTGTTGCGTCGTCGCGTCGAAACTGCGAGGCGCGAGAGCCGCGTCGCCGCGTCGACACCGCGAGGCGCGAGAGGCGTGTCGCCGAGTCGAAACCGCGAGGCGCGAGAGCCGTGTCGCCGAGTCGACACCGCGAGGCGGGAGAGCCGTGTCGCCGAGTCGACGCCACGAGGCGGGAGAGCCGTGTTGCCGAGTCGACGCCACGAGGCGCGAGAGCCGTGTCGCCGAGTCGACACCACGAGGCGCGAGATCGAGAAGTCAATCATAAGTTTAAGAACTTTTAGGTATACTTATTGGAAATTAATTGTACTTACAATATGTTAGACACGTTATATTTTCATGTCTGTTATTTAGTTACAAATTATTGTATTACCCGATTATAAATAGTATGAACGTTAACGGAATCACCTTAATTTATGTAAATATTAGGTACTTAAAGAATTATACTTATTTGAATTGATTTTGCAATGTATTAGCGACGTTATTGTTTTCATGATCTTTGTTATTTAGTTTATTTGTTTTTTCTTATTTAGTTTTTTTTTTTTTAATTTGGTACTAGTTACTTAGCGTCTTAGTTCTGTTCTAAAAAAAATCTTACTCGTTTTTTCATTCCTACTCATTTAGTAGCTTGTGTCCAATATTTTCTGTTGTTCCCATAAGGTGTTACTTTAGTCCAGAACCTAGTGTTCTGTCTGTTTTGTATAGAGACACACAAATATACTCGAATGGCCGGAAAGCAATGGGGTCATTCCTTTTTCAGGACGGCCGTCTGTTAGGGAATTAAGATTGTATTTTAACACATTTCCACAAGAAGTACATTTAGTTTACTACATTTTAAATTTTGTTAGCCATATTGGCTGATTGGATACATTTCCATTGCCTGTCACGTGACAACGATAGTTTGTAATTTTTGTCCATGGATTCAACGCTCATAAGAGGTTGAGAACATCGGGGTTTTGGGGCATTCGAGCCTGGACCACCAAGAGAACAAGTCATAAAGTATCAGGTAAAAGGACCTACTGTAAGTCATTCTATTTTAATAAGTATTCTTTAAAAACATACTGTGTTATAAACTGTGACCGTTATTTTGTTTTACTTGTTGAATTCTGTGGTATAACTATTGCTAGTTATATAATTAAAGTAGAAAATGTGTACCATGCGTTATATTCCAAAATAATGAGTACTGTGTAGTCTATGTGAGACGGTTATGTTAAATCATGGTAAACGATAATAAATGTGTGATTTCAATGTTACCCTACAAGCATTTTATTAACTTTATTCCTTCAGACTTGTACAAATATAAACAGATAAATGCTATTTATATCTAATTTGAAGTCTCAACTTCTGGTTTGTCTAATAATTGTATTTGTTCATCGAGTCCACGAGCACTTATCTGACAAGCTCATATAAATTGAATAAACCTTAACGTTACAAGTAGAGGGTTCAAATTCGTTTGTTTTTAGGGTGGGTCAGATAATTGTGAGAACAGACTGTACATGTGAACCTTTAGCGCTCATAATTCCAGGCTGGAAAACTTTGACATGTTTCTGTTCTCCTGGTACTTTTGAATATGTACCAAGGCAGCAGTGGCTCCGGATTTCCACTACCTCCTCTGTCTCCATTAACCCATGTAAGTTACCGGGATAAAAAGTTGCCTATGTATACAAGATGTGACTACATTTTTGTCAAATTTTGTCCAAATCCCTTCAGCCGTTTTTGCATGGTTAACGGACAAATATATAAACTTTCACATTTATAATATAAGTAGGATTTACTAAACTTTATTTTTGTAAAGCATCAGAAAACGCGTAAACCCGTTATTTGTTTTCTCCGCTGACCCATCGAATTTTGACAGTAAAGGAATAGATTAGTGCACCTGTATTTGCGCTAATATTTTCTGCTTTGGCTAATCTCCTACGAGATTGCAATCATATCCGAAACATCTGAACATGACCGTACGTATTACATACTTCGGTTTGTTATTACCACAAACTATTTATTTTTAAGCATCTGAAATTATCTAATGACTCCTCCCGCTCTGTGCGGAGCAAAAATAAGAGTGTCAGACTCTTACTGACTAAAACCCATCCGTGTTCCTCCGAATGCCCTTTGCGTTCCAGGGCCGCGATGTTCTTTCGAATATATTTTACAACCCTGGCAGATTAATGGCAATTCACCAATAACACTTGTTTGCACAACTCTTTCACGGCCGACTCTTAAAACGCTACGGTTCTAAGCCAAGTCTGCGTCCAAATGTTTCCAAATCTCAAGTTCCCCGGTGCGGTATTCTTGAGATTTTACGATGCCATTCAGCACTTTCTCAACTCAATTATTCTTTGTCTGATACTCTTTGATGCAACTGATTTTATTAGGTCTTTATATTGTCTTCTTTTAAGACCTTTGAGCTTTCCTTACAATATGATATCTAATTGAAGTTTCCTTTAAAGGCGCAGACCCACCGCGGCGCATGCTGTGCAGAGGCACGCGGTGCATTTTTGCTGCGTGTATTAATTTTTTTGACAACGTGGGTCTATGTTTCCTCTGTTGTACACATACATTACACATCCACAACTATTTGCAACTGTAGCGTGCCCCATTGCGGCGCACTGTGCTGCGATACAGTTGTACACAGTCGTGTGTATTATCCGTGTAATGTGTATCGCATACACAGAGTGCATGGCGTTGACAGCGTTGAGCTATATGTGCGCCATATTCGAGCAAGCCACGCATGTACTAATGACGTCAATTGATGCGTAGCGTGTCCGTGGTTCGCAGTCGACACAATCACATACATTTTCTTCCAATGTGAAGCACATGTGCGTAGCCTCTCCGTGCGCCACGGTGGGTCTGCGCTTGCCACCGGACCAAATAAGTTTACTGCACTATAGCTACTTATCTAAGCAACAATAGATTTTAAAAAGACAACAATAAAAATTAAAAAAAGCTTATTCTAAATTCGATTTCAGCTCGTCCCCATCGAAAAAGGATACTATTCTCAAATCGTTAGTCTGGCCCGGCTTATTATTGATCCCGCTCGACATAGATCCGTCACGCTTAACGAGTACCCATCCAATATTGTGCGGATTACGTCAAAGTCGTCTGTTATTACGAAATGTTTTCCTTAACATGTGATATGAGAGTTGAATTCGAGCTTTTCAAGATATCGAGTGTCTAGGGAATTATATCGAGATAGGATTTCTTGTAATATACTTTTCATGTTTGTTAAGCGTGATGTTATTACTTTTGAGAACGTATTTTTTGTTCTTTCTTCGTGTAATATTGTAGCAAAATTTATTCGATCGACTTTTTCAATGAGACCCTTAGTACCAGACCAGTGTATTGCTAGACAAGAACAAACTGATACGAGTGCAGAAAAATTACCTCAATTAACGTCGATCAGAGCGACTAATTCGTGTAGTTTTGAAAATTGGTGCAGTTTTTCTTTGAGGTGTCCAGATGAACATATTAAAAGTCCCCGAGGGTGGGAGGTGACCCGGTGGTGAGAGAGGGGGGAAAGGTACTTTACCAAGGGTAGTGGTAATTAAAACAGCGTTTTCAGACCCAGAAGCCGACAGAGTTGAGAGCTATCGTAGTTTTTGTTTTATCTAAAGTAGAGCAAGAATTCCTATTTTTTCCTCTGATTTCCTTAATTTTTCTAGACTATACGTAGATGTCAATACTGGTTATCAAAAAAAAAAAATCTAGAAAATTACTTAGAAAGTTTTTACAGAAAAAATGGTTTTATAATTTATAGTGGACGTCACGCGGTTTCACCCGCGTCGTTCCCGTTCCCGTGGGAATACGGGGATAATATATAGCCTATGTTACTCCCTGATAATGTAGCTATCCAATGCTGAAAGAATTTTTCAAATCGGTCCAGTAGTTTCGGAGCCTATTCAATTCAAACAAACATACAAACAAACAAATCTTTCCTCTTTATAATATTAGTGTAGACTAGCTTCTGCCAGCGGCTTCGCCCGCGTGATCCCCAGGGAACATATTTCCGGGATGAAAAGTAGTCTATGTCCTTTCTCAGGCTCTAGACTATCTGTGTACCAAATTTCATTTAAATCGGTTCGGTAGTTTTGGCGTGAAAGCGCGACAGACAGACAGAGTTACTTTCGCATATATAATATTAGTAAGGATTATACTACATACTAGCTGACTCGGCAAACGTTGTTTTGCCAAACACAAAAAAAATAACCTATCACCTATTCTCCTACCGAATATACACACAAAATTTCATGAAAATCGGTCGAGCCGTTTCGGAGGAGTTCGGTAACAAACACCGTGATACTAGATTTATATATATTAGATTTTAAAACGAAAGTAATAATACCTTTTGTTTTGTAAGTTAGCTGAAATATGATGATGATTGTTAAAGTTGTCGGAAAAAGTCATGTCTACTGATCATACAGGTAATATGGTCTACTCAAGCGAATCCGGGGCGATTTCTAGTATCCTACAAGTATAAGTCTACGTGAACAGTTTCGAAAATAATACAACTTAAGTATAGACCAAGTTAAATTGTATTATTACTAGCTTTCCCTAAGTTGTTGACAAGCATGTTAAGTGCATCCCTATTAAGGAAAGCGCTGACACAAAGGCACGAGGCAAGCCGCGTGCGCATCGTCAACCCAGTTACTACGAGGTGAAACTGCTGACACAGAACACGAGGCCCGAAGACACCGTCTACGTGACCGAGCCCGCGCACTTCGTATCCACCATCGATCGAGTCATATTCATTTCCTAATAATTGTAATTTTTATTTAAATAAATTAGTTTGTAATAAATTCGGTTTTTTTTGAGTCCTCCGGCAGTAGCCTACGTAATTGGCGCAGTCGGTAGGATTCCCGGGTCGTTCTTGCGATTACCGGATTATCGCACCGCGTTCGCTACGATAGGCTTTCAACGCCGTACCGGGAGATCCTGAACAACGAGACTACGCCGGAGATCCAGATATCGATACCGCTCAACGAAGACCAGAATGTTCATGTAAGTCCGCTGAATTTTCTTAGTGGTTGCTTGCTTTCCTTTTGTGTGTAAGTTCCATATCTCTTATCCAACATTTTTTACCCACGTAGATCAAGTACATCTAGGTTAATTAGTAGTAGGAATAGAAGTGTAGATTCTAGACGTAATATTAATCCCGAAATTGAACCCGAGATGGCCGATTTAGATTGTATACTCAAAGCCCTCCGCTTAGTTCCCGATTTTGACGGGAATCCAAATGTACTTACCAGGTTTATCAAATTGTGTGAACAGTTAGCACTTCAGTTCATTCAGGAGGGGCAACCGGATTTAAATAAGATAGCGCTTTTAAACGGTACATTGAACAAAGTTACAGGGCCCGCCGCCCGTCTGATTAATGCTAACGGTATACCTAATGATTGGGTAGGCATACGTAATGCTCTTATTAATAATTTTGCCGACCAGCGAGATGAGACCGCTCTTTACAACGATTTGGCTTTACTTACACAAGGTTCCGGCACGCCTCAGGAATTTTATGAGCGTTGCCAGAGTCTTTTCAGCACCGTCATGACATGCGTTTCATTGCACGATACTTTGGAGTCAACTATTGAGGCCAAGCGCGATTTATATCGTAAACTGACTTTGCAGGCCTATCTCCGCGGTTTGAAAGATCCGTTAGGGGCGCGTGTTAGATGTATGAGACCAGAAACTATTGAGAAGGCTCTAGAGTTTGTGCATGAGGAGACTAACACCATATATTTGCAGAGTAGAAATGATAACTTGCCGGATAAAAAATCCTCAGCTCGAATGCTACCTAATCAGCAGAATGAAAATAATCATCAAACGTCAGTCCATCCAAATAATATGCTTGTTCCGATGAAGCCCAATCCTTTTAATATGACCGGTCCATTCAGACCGCAGGGACCCCAATTTATGTTACGACCTTTGCCATACCAAAACCAATTCTTTAATCCATATAACATGCAACCACGTGGCCCGACTCGTACGCAACAAGTATTTGGAGCACCACCGCCTAATAGCAAACAAGGTGGCTCTGGATTCAGAACGCCCCCAAGAAACCCTTATCCGCCGAATAACGGCCCCAAACCGATGAGTGGCGTTAGCCATTTTGTACCCAGGCCCCTGCCTGCCACTAGTAGCTGGAATTGGGCACTACAGGGCAATCCACCACCTTCCAACTATCTTAAAGCCCGCGATGTTAATGTGAACGAGTGTTCGAATTATGGGGAGGACTTTTACTACCCCGACCTATCTGACTACTTTTACATTGACCCCTATAACCCTGATTACTTTTATTTCAACGACTGTACATACGACCACAATACACCGCAACAGACCGACGGGACTAATGACAAGGACAAGCCAGGTACTACTGACCAACAGCAACCCTCAACCAGTCAGGATTTTCAGAAAGCTCCGAAGTCAAACAGCTCAGGATAGAATTAAATTTGCAAACCCAAAGACAACTACCGTACGTTCGTATCCATAATCCTCCACTTAACTTTCTAATAGATACTGGTGCAAACCAATCATTTATCAGCCCAGAAGCAGTCCAGAATTATTTCCCACACATACCTCTTAACTACGATCCATTCGAGGTTACTAACGTTCATGCCACAAGCAGGAATGACTACTCTATTACCCTACCCTGCTTTCCCGAATTCGGTGACACAGAATCAATTAAATTATTCGTGTACAAATTCCATGATCGTTTTGATGGCTTGATTGGAATGGATTTACTTACCAAATGGGAGGCTAAATTAGACCTGAAAGATCTTACATTGATAACCAAGTCTGCAATTAATCCCATCCAAATTTATAACTCTCGAAATTTAAATCTTTATGAGGAAATCATACCCGCGGGAAGTTCTAAATTAATACGGTTACCTGTTAATGCACCGGATGGTGAGGTTTTTGTAGAAGAGCAGATCATTTGCAATTGCATTATATCCGAATGTTTGACCACCGTTTCTAAAAGCCGCGGTATGGTTGAAGTGACCAACCCAACTAATAATGATATAATATTTTCCCTAGACCATGCTACTCAGGCAACGATATTCAATGTTGAATGTACTGAACAAATGTCACCCCGCGCTAAAGATGTTACATCCCAGATTCGCACCGATCACCTAAACGAGGAGGAAAAGGCAAACTTATTGGCATTATGTTCAAAGTACGCCGACGTCTTTTACATTGAAGGCGAGGCATTAACCTTCACCAACAAAGTAAAACACAGTATTAAAACCACAGATGAAATTCCGATCTATACTAAAAGTTATACATATCCATTCGTACATCGTCAGGAGGTTAGTGATCAAATAGCGAAAATGTTAGATCAAGGAATCATTAGGCCGTCCGAATCCGCATGGAGCTCACCAATTTGGGTCGTCCCAAAGAAGGTTGCCGCCTCGGGAAATCAGAAGTGGCGCATAGTTATTGACTATCGGAAGCTAAATGAAAAGACGATCGATGACAAATATCCTATCCCAAATATTACAGACGTCCTGGACAAACTAGGCAAGTGCCAATATTTCAGTACACTCGATCTAGCATCAGGTTTCCACCAGGTCGAGATGAACCCCACTGACATCCCCAAGACCGCTTTTAATGTTGAACATGGGCACTTCGAATTTTTGAGAATGCCCATGGGACTTAAAAATTCCCCTTCCACATTCCAACGAGTTATGGATAACGTACTCAAAGGACTCCAAAACGTTATATGTCTCGTTTATCTTGATGATATAATTATATTCAGTACCTCTCTTCAGGAACACATGAACAATTTAGAGAAGGTATTCCAAAGGTTAAGAGAATCTAATTTCAAAATCCAGTTAAATAAATCAGAGTTCTTAAAACTCGAGACCGCATACTTAGGTCATATCATCAGTACTGAAGGTATAAAGCCTAATCCAGAAAAAATCGCAGCGATTCAAAAATATCCCATACCTAAAACACCAAAAGAAATTAAACAGTTTCTCGGACTCCTCGGTTATTACCGAAAATTCATTCCAGACTTTTCTCATATTACCAAACCTCTGACACAATGTTTAAAGAAAGGAAGGAAAATTACTTTGGACTCAGATTATATTAACTGTTGTGAGAAGTGTAAGACTTTACTGACTAACGATCCTATCCTTAAATATCCCGACTTTGACAAAGAGTTTATCTTAACCACAGATGCTTCCAATTTTGCAATCGGCGCGATACTTTCACAGGGTCCTATTGGCTCGGATAAACCCGTAGCTTATGCCTCACGGACACTTAATGAAAGTGAAGTAAACCACAGTACAATAGAAAAAGAATTACTAGCTATTGTATGGGCAACAAAATACTTTCGGCCTTACCTTTTTGGACGCAAGTTCAAAATAGTAACAGACCACAAACCATTACAGTGGGTTATGAGCCTTAAAGAACCAAACCAACGGTTAACCCGATGGCGGTTAAAATTAAGTGAGTACGATTTTATCGTTATCTATAAAAAAGGCAAACATAACACCAACGCCGATGCCCTTTCTCGCGTCGAGATCTATAATGAGGAAGTTAGTTCGATGATTGCAAACGCAACTGACAGACCACCATCCCTAACTAATTCCAATACCCTGACAGCACACACCTCCGAGGAAAATCCTATACTCGAAATACCCATCACCGATGAACCACTTAATAAATTTCACCGACAGTTGTTTTTGACTGTGGTAGGTGATTTTAAAAAACGGACTACGGCAACTAAGCCTTTTGACACCCACACTCGAACATCCGTCCAGTTATCTGAATCTAACCTAGAGGAGGATCTCATCAACGCCATTAAGGAATATGTCAACCCTAAGATCAAAACTGCCCTGCTAATATATCCACCCCTTGCTATGTACGACATAATCCCTTTGTTACAAAAATATTTTAAAAGCTCATCTATGAAATTGGTATTAGCAAAAAAAGAAATTGAAAACGTAAAAGAATACTTGAGGCAGTATCAAATTATTCGTCACTACCACGAAGGCAAGACTAACCACCGTGGCATTAACGAGTGCTTCCTAGCTTTGTCTGTTAAATACTATTGGCCTAAGATGCGAGAACACATTACCAAATTCATAAATGATTGCACAATATGCGGGCAAGCAAAGTACGATAGGAGCCCCATAAAGCAAAAGTTTAATATAGCACCCCCCCCTACCAGACCGTTCGAAATAATACATATGGATAGCTTTTCAGCACAGAACGAAAACTATGTAACATTCATAGACGCCTTCTCAAACTATGGTCAAGCTTACCTCCTCCGAGATGGGACTGCAGTTAGTGTCATACAAGCTTAACTAACCTTCAGCACGCATCATGGTCTACCACTAACCATTATTACAGATCAAGGAACCGAATTCACCAACCAAATGTTCTCCGAGTTCTGCAAGCTGCATAAAATAATTCATCACCAAACACTAGCATACTCACCAAACGCTAACGGTAACATAGAGCGCTTCCACTCCACTATATTGGAACATCTTCGTATTTTGAAACTAAAATGCAAAGATGAGCCAGTTGTACATCTAATGCCATATGCTATTATAGCGTACAATAGTTCGATCCATTCTTTCACACGATGTAAACCATATGACCTTATATTAGGACACACTGACCCACGGGACCCGATTGACATAGATCTGACCGGACACTTATTACAACAGTACACCGAAACACATAGGGAACGCATGCAAAAAGTTTACGAACTAATCAATGAGACGTCTCTCGCTAACCGAACAGCACTCATAGAGAGTCGTAATAAAACCCCGAGGATGAGGTCGACTATGAGCCCGACCAACAAATATTCATCAGTAATCCCTCTGCTAGTAGATCTAAACTCGCACCCAGATACAACCAAGACACCGTCCTAGCTAACTTACCTATCCACATTTACACATCCAAGAAAAAGGGACCCATAGCTAAATCTAGACTAAAGCGTGTCCCTAAAACTGCGAAATTGTTGCAGGATACCCCTGATGCTGTCACTTAGCCTAACATGGGCTCAAGAGATTAATCTAGAACGACTTGAGAATGGACCTGGACTCTTGCCTTTCAAATTAGGCCCCATGAAACTCATCACTCATTATCATACATTCCTTCAGAGCATAGAACTAACAGACATAGACAGCAACATTAATGAAATACGAGTCCAACTTACTAAAGCCACAGACAGACTAGACAATTATACTCACACCTTATATGAACTTCAGATAGATAATTTAAATACGAAATTAAATAAAGCCTCATCTCATTTACAAAGTTTAAAGCCCAATCGATTCAAAAGAGGTTTAATGGATAGTTTTGGATCTGCAATTAAGAGCATTACGGGAAACTTGGATTACACAGACGCCATTAAATATGATAACGCCCTTAAAGCACTCAATGATAATCAGCAACAGATAGCCATTGAGCAAAATCATCACATAAGTCTGAGCAAAAGTTTAATGAACGAACATACCAAAATTATTACGAAACTAGTAGAGAATCAAGTACAATTCAATGACAGTCTGCATATTTTACTTAACGCCGATAAGTATAAACAATACAACCTCATAAAGTTTGCAAAGTTTTCGCAAATTCTGCAAATAATTAGCAGTAACGTAGATAGTTTATTAAGCGAACTAAGTAGGTTAGAAAACGCAATAGCACTTTCCGGTCAATTGCATACTCCTCATTCCATGTTAGGTACAGAAATACTTAGCAATATGATACGCAAACTAAACGCGCTTTATAATAAAGACCAACTACTAGAATTAGAAATTAGAGAATATTATGACATCATTAAACCATTAGCTTATTATCACGGGAATCAAATAGTATTTGCATTTAAATTTCCCATAACTTCTCCAGTAAAATTCCTGTTGTATAAGTTAGTCAATGTACCAAATAAAAATAAGCAAGCTATCATCCCATCCTACCCATTCCTAGCAATCACTGGAAATATTCACGCGTACATAGAGGCAGAATGCCCGAAGGTAGCTTCAGAATATCTCTGCGAGGAAAAACTCAACCACCAAATGAGAACCCATCCAGACTGCATTTGCGATATTATTGGAGGTCATACACCGCACAAGTCATGCAACACGATTACCATTAGCCTGACGAAGCCTGCAATGGAAAAGTTAGACGACCGCCGCTACGCTGTCGTGTTCCCGAAACCAACACAGGTCCAGCTAATCTGCGAACAAGAAGAATCCATAACCCTAACCGGAAGCTTCCTAGCCACCATTCCACAAAACTGCAAGCTTAGAACAGACGAATTCACCATCGTCAACATTAACGACCACATTAGAGGACAACCCATGAAGATAAGCAACGTACCAGATGATATCAAAGAATCAACCATGCCACCCCTTCAAATTAATGCTATTAACCTAAAGAAGCTGCACGATATTCAAGATAGAATAGACTCACAGAAGCCAATCCACATTGAACCAAACTCAACCATTTACCATACGACAATCCCATTTTATGGTACACTACTTGCCATATTCATACTGGGAGCAATACTATTATCCCGAATCTATATCCGCCGAAAGAAGCAAATAACAACTTCAGATGAAGCCACACACGCCGAGCCTGAAACATCTGAAATCCGCCAGAACCAGCCAGCACACCAAGACCAATCCAAACTCCCGACGATATTTCATCTAAGAATCTGAAATAGTCGTCGTTCTGAAGGGGGAGGTGTTAAGTGCATCCCTATTAAGGAAAGCGCTGACACAAAGGCACGAGGCAAGCCGCGTGCGCATCGTCAACCCAGTTACTACGAGGTGAAACTGCTGACACAGAACACGAGGCCCGAAGACACCGTCTACGTGACCGAGCCCGCGCACTTCGTATCCACCATCGATCGAGTCATATTCATTTCCTAATAATTGTAATTTTTACTTAAATAAATTAGTTTGTAATAAATTCGGTTTTTTTTTGAGTCCTCCGGCAGTAGCCTACGTAATTAGTACTTGTAACAAAATTCTAAATATTGGACAAACTAGGATTTTTGAATGTCTATCCTATGTCTATTTTGAACCTATCAATTCTATTTCATACAGCTGACACGCGCACATTTTTCATTTATGCTTTGCTCTCATTGATTGAAGCGTGATAATATATAGCCTTCGTCGATAAATGGGCTATCGAACACAAAGATAATTTCTCAATAGGAACCAGGAGTTTCTGAGATTAGCGCATTCCACAAAACAAACAAACTCTTCAGCTTTATATTAATTTCATACATGGTAACTCTAACAGGGTCAGTAAAACTTAATATTTAAACAAACAACTTAATTTTATAATAGTTTAATTGCACAATTCATGTTTAAAATAACAGTAATAACAACTTACCGGTAGATGGCGGCACATCTGCCTCAAAAGGGTTCAACTGCAAATGACTCGTAAAAATACCATTGCCTGTCAACAATAACTTTGGCTTTAATTAAGACCTCGGAGCCGTATTTTGGCCCAAATTTCGATTGTTTGTCAGACTTCATGCTACCTATAATCCTAATATATAAATTCTTCCGTTACTGAGTTGATTGAGTAACTGAGTGACTGACAGACAACACATAGCCGTAGACAGCTATTGATCGTAGACAGCTAAAATTTGGCATTTGCTACACTCCGTATGCGAGCACGAAGATAGGGTTTTCCGAAAGTCGCGGGAAAAACTAGTATTTAAAATTCTTCCGTTACTGTTGAGTGACTGACCGACAACGCAAAATCGAAACTACTGTACGTAGAAAGTTGAAATTTGGTATGTAGGTTACTTGGGGGATGTAAGGGAGCAATAAGGGAGAATTTTCCGAAATTCCTACGAGAACGGGAAAATACGGGATATGCGCGTACAAAATCGCAGGCAAAAGCTTTTAAAAATTATTTAGAAAAGGCACGAGTTGACAGAGCAAAATGTGTTGATTCAATCTCGAATCACATGGGACAAGGTTAACAAGATGATGATGATTTGAGAAGAGTTCCTGTTGTTCCATCCAAATAAAAAGATAGGTTTATTTAAATTTCCGAAATGAAAAGCATCCCACGTAAAATCAAGAATCTATTCAAACTCCATATTGTCATAACAAAACATAATTACGTACTACGAAAAATAATTACTGTCCTTGTGTCTCCTGACCTGACCTGAGGGTTGTATTCTGTACACAATCGTAAATTTCCATCGATAAAATTCTCATGGTGCCATCAATTTTCACTGCAGGAAGATCGTCCCATAAAAAGGTAATATCGAACGATCGTAATAGAATGTTCCCACATAATGGTAAAAAAAAGGTAATAAAGATAAAATGGCGGTGCATTTCGCATATGGTGTTGTTGTTATTAGCACACAAAATTGATATTGCTGATCGAGCTCGGTCATGGTCGACAATTAGATTTTCGATAAAAACAAATGTTATGATTGGTATATTTGAAGAGCTTGTGACGAACTCGTGGCTAAATAATAACAGCCGCACGGGTCGATCTTCAAAGTTAAGCAACGCTTGCCAAGGTTGGTCTGAGGATGGTTGACATCTTAACATACCGAGTTTCCTTCAAAAGCAAGATAAGTCGTTGCTCCCGGCTGTCATTTGTAGATCTTTGACAGTCGTTACGAATTGTCAGAAGCCAGTAAATCTGACTCCAGTCTTACCAAGAACTACCGTGTTACCCAGTTAAGGGTTGTAGAGGTCTGGTAGGCAGCCGCTTCACGTAAAATAAGTACTTGTATTCAGCTGGATTGGGTATGACTGGAAGCTCACCCCAATAGAGTTGAAAAAAGGCTAGGCAGATGATGATGACCAATGAATCTTGTGCCTAGACTTTTCCCAACTATGATGACTGGTATATTTGCTTATCTACAGTTTGGTTGACATTCGAATATCTACTGCCATATTACAGTAAAGTCATTTTTCCCACTCGACTCAACCTGGAATCAGTCTCCAAAAAGCAGATCGACTATTATAGCTCGTTATTTATTCACATTAACGTCTTCGACTCGAAAATTATTTTCTGTTTCCATGGCGATTGAGTCGAGCGCAGTGGAGAAAGTTTGGGCGATGAATTGACCCCAAATACAGAAATTTTCGCATGATCTTCAGTCATCATTTTAATGATGGGCTAAGATCCCAGAGCTGCCAGATCTCTCTTATTTGTAACCCCCTACGCAAAAACGATTTGGTGTTATAAGGTTGACGTCTCATGGTGTGTGTGTGTGATTGTATGCCTGTGCGTGTGTCTGTCTGTGGCATCGTAGCTCCCGAACGGATGAACCGATTTTGATTTTGTTTTTTTTTTACTAACAAAATGTATGGTATAGAGTAGTGTTAGTATGTACTTTTAACATATGCATACCTGCTAGCCTGCTTGCTAGCTTAAAAGTACATACTAATAATAAATATCCCACATATTAATTGAGAAAATAAGAGAGGTCTGGCAGCTCTGGGATCTCAGTTTATGATGTACGACCAATTATTTCACTTGCGAATTCCTCAAATATCGAACAATTTTGAAAATATACACATCTTTAAAAGCTCCCGTAAAATAAAATTTTCTTTCACGGTCACCAAACACAGGGATTATTAATCAAATTTCTATGCGATGGCGAAGATTAAAGAAATTTTTAAGGTTACAAAGGAAATTTCACCTTTTTATAACGGCTGATACCTGTTTGATTAACGTTTTTTACGGTAGACCGGAGTAATTAAAATCTTTTGGATTTTTTAGGGTGGTTTTAATGTAGATTTTTATTATGGTTGATGAAAATTGATATTTTTGTGTGTTTTGTTGTTCAGGACGTTCAAACTGCGTAACTTTTCCGTGTTTAAAAATATTAGATACACACTTGTTTGCTTTTAGGAATGCCAACTCAATAGGTGATGCTGTCACTATCACTACAGCCGAATGTCGTCAACAGCAGTGCGAATCTGTAAACATATCGAAGTGAAGGCTTGGGTGAAGTGATCACAAAGTGAGCTGTCAATCCATGTAATCAAGATGAAATGACAACTCACTTCGTGATGACATCACCAAAGCTTTCACTTCCACATGCTTACAGAATCGACCGACTGTTGGACATAGGTCACCACCAAGCGTCGCTTCACCGTCCGGTACTGCGCTCTCTCGGTGAAGTTATATTATTTTGAACTCTGTACGTGAAGAGTAGCCAACGAAAGTACCCATCCGTCCACCCGTCCATCTTTCTAAGAGAGGGTTGTGTCTTATGAACCGTGATAGGTAGCTGTAACTATCACAGAGTGTGTATTTCTATTGCTGCTCTAACAACAATAGCAAATTACTGCCGCGGTCAACAAAAGAGGTATAGATGAACGAACGCGTGAATGAAGGCCGAGGCGAAGCAGAGGCACACATATGTAAGTCCATCAATGTCTAGTTGTGGCTAAGGCTTGTATAGTACTTTTCTCAAATAATGCGCGGAAATTAAAATACTTTTCAAAATCAATGACGAAAAACCTAAAAAACGAACAACAATGTTTTTTCCCGCGTTAAAGTGTTCATTTGTTTTTTTTTTCAATAAACAACTCTATTTGCAAGCCAGTTCGAAATTTAAATAAAACCTTTTGATAAATTACCTCATTGGATGCCATGTTTCGGAGTAAAAGATCGTTCTATTCTTAAAGTACACGACAGATATGAGTTTACTATGTAATTTATTTGGCCGCTAAACCACGACATACGGATTTTCATACAACTTTTGCCGGCCGCTGCTCGCATGTATTCGGCCAGTACAGCAATTTCGATTTATCTCGACGAAGGTTGTCAAAATAATGCTCTTTCCTAGCATGGTAGAGAAAAAAATAAAATAGAATAAAATTAAGGGATTTTTTTAATTTCCCTCTTTCATTTTCAAACAAAAGAAACTAGATATTTTATTTTTGAGGTACGGAACCATTCGTGCTCTCTATTATAGCCGAAACGATTATACAACATTCCACTGCTGCTCAAAGGATCCAATTCTCACTGCAGACTTTAAAAATGTATCCCACTGAATGCAGAGTACCTGAAATCATTAGAGAAAACCAGTCAAACCAAAACCCATTTGCAGAAATCCCAATTAACCCCATACACCCAAAGCATCTCGAAGACAAGAACTTAGAATGACAAAGACCCACATGACAATGCCGACCCATCGAAGTATGAAGCAAGGTGTCTTTGTCTTGCACCTTTGTGTGACTAATAACACCTTTCCTGTTTACTAATGACAGAGGGCTTTTAATAACCCTGCTTCGATATAGCTCGGGTGCTTTCTTTGTGGCGATGATGATGAGACAACATCGGAAAAGGTGTACGAATATGTGAAAAGGTTTTTTTTTTGTAATGAGAAATTCATCAATGCACGACCTGTTTTTACATTACCAAAAATAACTTCGATACAACTGTTCACTATTTTGACGGCATGGTTGGCGCAGTGGTTGAGGAGCTCGTGGCTAAAGTATATGCATTAACTAGCTTTTGCCAGCGTCTTTGTACACGCTTATCCCGTTTTTTTCCTGTCCCCATAGGTATTTCAGAAAAATCTTAGTTTTCCCTACACTCCCGAAGGAACCTACATGCCAAATTTTATCTTTCTACGACCAGTAGTTTCGGCTATACGTTGTCTGTCAGTCACTCACTCAATAACGGAAGAATTTTTTTACATTAGGATGGTTGTAAGTATGAGCTGCGGTATCGGTTTTCGCAAAGCATTTCAACAGTTCAGCTTAATTAACTTTAACATCCCCTAAACAAATCAAAACAGTAAACAAATATGTATACTATCGAGTAAATAAACAAAATAACAGTCGTTATATTTCAAAGTGCCACCCTTATTAGTAGCGCACACTAATAAGCATAACATAACAAAACATAATTTGAACCTGACAATCACAAACAACAAATTGGCTCACTATTTCTCAGACACCAACTTTAGACTGAGTATGAATGAGGAAATAGAGCGCTTTCATAGTTCGTGTAAAATTTCGTGACTTTTACTCGTGAACAGCTAAGCCTGAAAAGCTCGTGACTAAATAATAAAGCCACACACAAAGAAGATCGAATCTTCTAGATTATGCAACACTTGCCGAGGTCGGCCTGTGGACAGAGGAATCTCGGTAAGTCACCCACTTACCGAGATTCCTCTGTGCCACGGAAAGCACAGGGAGCTTTTGATCCTGGCTGTTGTGTTATTTTGTTGATCTTTGATAGGTGTTACGGCTAATAAGATACCATAAACACCGACAACAGTCTTGCCAAGACGTATTGTGTCAGCAAATGACAGCCTCTGGAAACGTTTTACAAATTCTTGTTACATTTGTACCTAATGTTCTTAATTTCATTTAAATTATATCTCAATTTAAATTCTGTCTCTTATAGTATTTCGGCATTGTGTTGGTGGGGAAGGGGTTGTGGAGGTAGGCAGCCGCTCCACGTAAAATACTGGTTTTCAGCTAACTCCCGTTTGACTGGAAGCCGACCCCAATATAGTTAAGTAAAGACTAGGCAGATGATGATAGTATTTCGGCGATTTTAAATCAGCTTATATTTCAAGTAAACATATTTGAAAGATATACCATCCATGATTTGAAATAGCCTGAGCGTCTCGAGGGCGGGGGCGGGGGCGCGTCACTAATGTCACGTAAACTTCGTTCCTTACTTATTTCTTTTTCTTTACTTAATTAAATTAAATAGGAACAGAGCTTTTCTAAACGTGGGTTTTGTTAATTAATTACTTTACTGGGTGGTCGACGTTTTTTTGGGTCTTTCTTATTGCGTGTCGTTTAAAAGTACTAGGTGATAATATGTAAGAATTATTTTGTTGTCTTACTACACTGAAATAAAAAAAAACTGGCAATATATGGATTTTGCATTGTTACAACTCTGCTTTACCATTCAAAGCATGCTGGTGCGATATTATATTATGTTCATTTATTGACTAGCTGACACGTGCAACATCGTCTGCGTTATATTTTTCATGAATTCTCCGCTCCCATTAGTCATAACGTGATGTTATGTTGCCTATAGCCTTCCTCGATAAATGGGCTATCCAACACTAAAATTACTATTTAATTCGAACCAGTAGTTCTTCAGAATAGCGCGTTCAGCCAACCAAACAAACTCAGTTTTACATAATTTAGTATAGATTATTTAACAGACCACGTTCGAACCATTCCACTGCACTCCAAAACGCAAAGGACATGGCGGGACGACCTGGATGTCTTCTTTGAAAATTGGATGGGAAAAGCCAAAATCGTGACCGTTAAGGAATGGAGGGAGGCCTTTGCCCAGCAGTGATACAATTCTGGCTAGTAATAATATAAATAATAGCAAATCAAGTATCTCGATTCAGCGGTTGGGGGGTCACACGAGGTTATCGACATGTGGATTGTGCAATCGGCTATCATTTTGCCGATTGTCGTTACGGCTAATGGCCTGATGGCCAAAAGCTTCAACGACCATCTGTCAAAGCTGGCGTAACACGGTTGGATAAGGACCCGATACAGAAGGCAGTACTCCTCGATATAGCTCGTATTGTGAGGAGGTTTCTTTCTCTGTAGCCCCAAACACCGATAGCTTGGACCCTGCTCCCAACACCGGCGAACTACTGCTTCTTATATTTTTCATGTTTTTTTGTGTGCATTTTTAAGAAATAATAAAAATGTAAATGAGTGTGTACTGTGGAACAGCTGGTTAGATTATTAGCGGTTCCACCGGGAAATATGAGAAATTAGAAACTGATTAGAATTCATATAATTATTATATTGACCTCACGCTCCCAAGAAAGCTTTTACAGGTCTGCTACAAAAACAAATCACATCTTTACTTCATTTTTTGAACCTATTCTAAATTATAAACTTTTTAATTCAATCCATCTATGGAAGCTGTATCACAGTACATATAGTTTAATAAAAAAGAGAAAAAAAATATATTTTTTTACTTACAAAATGTTACCACATACGTTTCTAACATCAAAGCGCTCTATCCATCAATCATACTCCAAAGCCACAAACGACAGAGTAGCAGTTCTAATCTTGTCGCCGAATTTGCATCTCAAGGGCCATAGGATCGATTCCCGGGTGGTACAAAGTGGTTTCCGCATTCGGATGCATTGCTTTTGCTACTTTATAAGACTCTCCTGCATCTGTCTGTGGCTTTATTTTCGTCCTACTGGGAATCGTTGTTCTATGCATGAGCTTTGAGTCTGGAGAATGCATTGATTGGTTTCTTATACTGGAGTAGCGTCTGATTTGTTGAAAAGATTCTACAAAGGATGGTTTGTTATTGACAAGATGGAGACATATGAGTGTGTTGTTACGACGACAATTTGATTCTTTTTCGTATGTGTGTTTTACCCAACTGCGCCAGAAAAAGGATTATGTTTTTCGAGAGTACGAATGTATGTACAACCTGTAACAGAATAAACTCAATACCTCTTAAGGAGTCAGTGTACCTCACAGTGTAGGTTCCATAATGAAAGTTGTTCATAATGATATGAACAACTTTCATTATGGAACCTACACTGAAATCGTGAAAAAAAAATCGACTCCCCCCTACATTTATGTGCGTGTTATATATTTCAATTTTTGCACTATATTTTTTGTTTACCCACATTATTCGTTTAAGTAAAATTGAATTTGCTTGATTCCGGAAATTGTTTCGGTTGTGATTCTAATCATAAAATCATTGTTAAAACTACTTTTACACTATTTATTTATTACGATATTTCTAATTATAGTTTTTGATACAGTTATATCGCTTTAGTTAAGTAAAGAATAGGGGTATACTTTTTCGAGCCGTCGGACCGAGCAGATCACCAGTTAAGTATTTCTTTCTTGTTGCTTATTGTTGTATATATATGACTATGAATATAATATTGCTATGTTGTGTTCCTCCTAAAATAATGTGTGAAATAATTGAATAATGATATCAGCTATACTTCTAATATCAATATTTACGTGTTATTTAATTGTTGAATTGATACATTACAATTTACCGTCTGGGTAAATAAAGGTTTAGCATCAATGTTAAAGCTTTAATTTATTGTACTGGTTTATTTAAAGTAAAAACTTGCCATTAATTAATCTTTATTTTATTTAAAAATGTTTAATTAAACTGAATACTTACCATTAATTAATCTTTACAAATAAATACTTGCCATTAATAAATCTTTATTCTATTGATATGGTTTATTTAAAATAAATACTTGTCATATACTTGCTTGAATCTTATTTTATACTATTAACCCCCCACCACTCTAACATCAGAAGTGGGATTACAGGAACCGTACTAATCTTGCTATATTTCCAGGTTTTTTTTCTCCATCTACCGAAATGGATCAAGAGATTCTTCAAGGGCTGTTAACTGCGATCAAAGAAGCGTTATCCAGCAAGAATCGGCAGGATGACGTCGCTCTCCCGATATTTGATCCAGCCACCACCGACAGCGGCGCAGCGGCGTGGTGTGCAGACATTGACAAGCTTGGAGAAGAGTTTGGCTGGAGCGGTTTAACTAAAGTTGCGAAAGCAGGTAAGGCCCTCAAGGGCTCTGCTTTGGTATGGTACGAGTCCTGGCAACCTCAGGAAGGTCGGTCATGGGAAATTTTCAGTACTGAATTAATTTCACTATACCCTGAAAAGAAAAATCTCTCGGCCCGATTGTATAAAGCTGTAACGTATTGTTCAGACTATGCTGACTCTTATTGCGAGTATGCACGAGAGAAGCTTAGGTTATTAAAGAACACTAAAATTGTATTTTCCGAGTCTCAGTTAATAGAACTAGTATGTGGGGGTATTCGAGACAATAATGTGAAAATGGCATCTTTCAACAGTAGTGTTAGGACAACATCAGAATTAATAGCTTTGTTTTCTGCTTACGTAAAGACTAAAAAGCGACCATTAGATCAATCACCTGATAATTCGTCTGGACCAAGTAAGCGTTTCAAGCCAATACCAAAATCTGAAGAGAACGTGCAGGAAAAAAAATGTTTTGCATGTGGTGAGAAGGGACATTTCCGCTCACAGTGCACTAAAATCGAACCAACTTCTTCACCTCAGGATGTAAAAAAATGTACAGTTTGTAAGAAGATAGGACATGATGCAAACACTTGTTTTTTTAATCGCGTTAATTCGGACAAACAGAAATTAAACCCTGAAAAAAATCAATGACTAGATGATCGAGTCAATATTTTAAGTAATGTTTCAAATTTTAAGCCTACTAATGTCATAATCCGCAATATGTCAATTAATTCTATTGTCGATACAGGAGCAAGTTGTAGCATTATACGGGAATCTATTGCCAAACGACTAAATTGTATTTTTTTACCGTGCTCAAAATACATAAATGGAATAGGTAACGGTAAAATACATATTTCGGCAATGATCACAGTGACAGTTAAATTTGAAGACGTTTGTATAGAGCTAGATTTACATGTGGCCCGTGACCAAGATTTTCCATACGATCTTCTTATTGGTAGGAATGTGGTTAGTCACCCTGACATTCAAATTACTGTAGATTCCGAAGGCTGTAGGCTAGCATGGAAGGAACTGTCTTCTGCTGCTACTGTATACCTAGCGAGTGATAATCCCTACCATGCTTTTGATGAGCTTCAATCTTGTATACAGAATTTGGACACCAAATTACAAGAAAGTATTATTAAAATATTCAAAAAATACCCTAACGTTTTGCCTACACCTACTCATATTGGTAATGTTCAAACTGGGCAATTAAATTTAGAGAGAAAGAGACTAAAAAATGGTGAAGTAGTAAATTACAGACCGTATAGGTTAGCCCCCATTGAAAGACAGAAAGTAAGCATAATAGTTAAAGATTTACTTGATAAAAAGATCATTCGCGAAAGTCACTCGCCATTCGCTAGCCCGATTTTGCTAGTTAAGAAAAAAGGGGGCGATGATCGATTATGTATTGATTACCGTTCGTTAAATAAGTTAATAGAAAAAGACAGGTACCCACTACCGTTAATCGAAGACCAAATCGACCGTTTAGGTAATGCCAAATTCTTTATATCTATAGACATGAAAAATGGTTTTTATCAAATTCCTGTAGCTCTTGATTCGGTAAAATATACAGCCTAAATTAAGTAAAGAATAGTCCAAATGATCAGTTTTGAACACGTGTTCTTTGTACCGACGGCTCGATGACGTCACTTGTTTGTCACTGTCTATAAAAGCTAGAGCCCAACCGCTTAGGGGGTATACTTTTTCGAGCCGTCGGACCGAGCAGATCACCAGTTAAGTATTTCTTTCTAGTTGCTTATTGTTGTATATATATGACTATGAATATAATATTGCTATGTTGTGTTCCTCCTAAAATAATGTGTGAAATAATTGAATAATGATATCAGCTATACTTCTAATATCAATATTTACGTGTTATTTAATTGTTGAATTGATACATTACAATTTACCGTCTGGGTAAATAAAGGTTTAGCATCAATGTTAAAGCTTTAATTTATTGTACTGGTTTATTTAAAGTAAAAACTTGCCATTAATTAATCTTTATTTTATTTAAAAATGTTTAATTAAACTGAATACTTACCATTAATTAATCTTTACAAATAAATACTTGCCATTAATAAATCTTTATTCTATTGATATGGTTTATTTAAAATAAATACTTGTCATATACTTGCTAGAATCTTATTTTATACTATTAACCCCCCACCACTCTAACATGCGCATAACTCGACAAAATGAACTGAACTGCTGATTTTTTAAAGGTTGTATAATTGTTCGGCACGCTCTGCGGCCTGAACGGCTCGATGAATAGCTTGAGAGGTGTCGTTAGATTTGTATTTACTGTGAGAATGTCACTGGGTATATAAAAATTAAAATGTCAGATTTTTGGAGCCATAATACGACTTCAAAAAAAAATACTAATACGTGCTAAACAAATCGCTTTCAAACAGTCTGATGCAGTTGGTGACATCAGATCAGTGATTGAACTGCATCAGACTGCTTTTAATCGTTTTTAGCGATCGGGTTTTTTGACAAAGTCAATTTTTGCATACACTTTTCTGAGAATCTAGAGTAAAATTATGTTTTAAACTTTTATTTTCTGTGCAATATGCTGATTCAATAAATTAATAATGAAAGTAAGCCCTTTTTAAACAAGTAATATTACGAGTAAATAAATACCTGCAAGTTTTAGTTCTTTTGTTTGCTGAAGATATTTATTTGTTCAAATAATTACGTTCGCAGCAAGATTTACAGAAAAATACGAAAGGCATTCAATACTTAGCTTTGGAAATATACGAGTCTGTTTTGGTTACGTGCCCGTGCAAAGAAATTAATAGTACTACTATGTTGATGCGGATAGGATACAATTCATTCGCACAATTTTCGTGGGGGCTGACAGCCAACCAGTGGGGTTTACCGTACATAATATTTAAGTACTTATAATAAATTTATTAGCTCGAGGCTAGCCGCCGCATTTTGTCAAGTGCGAAGAACACTTCATTGCGAGCCTAAAATCGGAGAACTGCAAAAATAAAAAACTGGCCAAGTGCGAGTCGGACTCGCGTGCAAAGGATTCCAAACGAATTTAATTTTTTGACATGTTATTTTAACACTATATACTACTTATAGGTTTTCCTATGATATATAGATAAAGATCTATTATCTTCATTTAAAAAAAAAATATATGGTCATGCGTTTCGGAGATAAGGGGGGGAGGGGGGGTAATTTTTTCGTCTAATTTCTTGAATAACTATAAAAATATTTATTTTAAAATAATAAAAAAGAAAATTAAAACCCTCACAGTAAACCCTTTCATTTGATATGTCACACAATATTGTACAGAAAACGTTTTTTTGGAATTTTCTTGTTTGACCCCCAAAAGTGACACCCATATTAAAAATTTAATGATTTACGTAACGCGTCCATGTTTGGAACATAGAAATCCATATATGTACCAAATTTCAACAGAAGCGGTGCAGTGGATCCGAAAAAAACAGGCTGTGATAGACTGACAGACAGACAGACACCCGAGTGATCCTGTAAGGGTTCCGGTTTTTGTTGAGTACCCTAAAAAAAGCTACTTAATGAAACTTGGCAAATTGGCTGCCGTTTTTATCGACAAACCAGACTTATAAATTGTTGAGATGAGGCATTTAGGTAGGAAATTATCAACTAGTTTAAATTCATACACACCATAGATTTTTTTTTAGAATCTAGACAAAGCCCAATTATATCAGCGATGGCGTTTGTCGAAATGCTGAAATTTAAAACATTGATCACGAGGAATTTTGACAGCGTTTGTCAATTTGATACCTTTTTGACGTTTTGACAATAGCGATCGCTTTCGTCACGCCACCGCTGACAGAATGTCACTTGTCTAGAGCGTCTTGTAAATCGACGGTTGCTCTCCAACTATCTTCCCCAATATTTCCAAACGCCAATATATCCAACGATTTTGTATTTATTCGGCAGATTTGAGAGGTGGGCCATGGAGAATTTATCGTACAACTTATTAGGTCGCACGTGGTGTTTTATTGTGTACGTATACTGTGTATGTTGGGGAGCAGGTCAAGTGTGATTTATGGGCTGTTGTTGTGCCACTTGGTATACTGGCACAAAGGTTTCGGCTCTGTGGTTAACTTTGTTTGAGTCGTTGTTACTTATAAGCTTTGGCGATTTGGAGTATTTGAATTAGTTTTATGAAATTTTTATATTAGAAATATGGCTTTTGCCCACAACACGCATATCCTGTTTTTTCCTATTCCCGGAGGAGTTTCGGGAATTCTCTCTTAGTGCTCCCCAAAGAACCTACATGTCAAATTTCAGCTTTTTACGACAAGTAGTTTCGGCTGTGCGTTTTCTGTCAGTCACCCAGTCAATCAGTCAGTCACCATTAATGGAAGAATTTTATATATTAACTGGCTTTTGCCCGCGACTTTGTACGTGCTTATCCCGTTTTTTCCCATTCCCATAAGAATTTTGGAAAATTCTCTCTTAGTGCTCCCCAAGGAACCTACATGCCAAATTTCAGCTTTCTACGATAAGTAGTTTCGGCTGCGCGTTGTCTGTTAGTCACTCACTCAGTATCGGAAGAATTTCATAATATTTATGCTGATTATTCACTATCTCCATGTCATTGGTAGCTATGTAGCAACCAATGACATGACACCTATCAGCGGACCGACCTCGTTGCAATTATCATGTGATAATTGCCACGAGGTCGGTCCGCTAATAGGTGTCCATCGACAACGTGCTAGGTTCGTCTCGAAAAGCACGACAAAAGGCTCTAAAAAAATTACATATTAAAATTTACAGGAAGACTATCTATGGTTCTATCATCTATTTTGTTGAAAACTGATCTTTGTCTGATAGTCGTCTGAACATGGCGGTAAAAACAGGCTGTTTTTCGGGTTTTTGGATTGTCATTATTCTTTTAGTAATTATGTTTTGGAAAAAATAACATGATAGAGGCACGTATTAATTAAATCTATCAGCATTATCCACGAAGAAAACAGCGGAATGCGTTTCTATGGAGAAAAGAGTTGCCTCTTACCGACTAGAGTCCCCTGTTAAGTTATTTTCTTAATGTCGGAAATCTGTTACTTTGTTTTGTGTCGATACGTCCTTTTTCTTATGGCGCCAGAAATCTACGTGAACAGTTTCGAAAAAATACAACTTAAGTATAGACCAAGTTAAATTGTATTATAACTAGCTTTTCTTAAGTTGTTAACAAGAACTTCTAACAAAACTTCTAGATATTGGACGAACTAGGCATTTTGAATGTCTACCTATCAATTTTGTTTCATATATCCGACCCGCGAAACTTCGTCTGTGTTATATTTTTCATCTATGCTCCGCTCTTGTTGGTTGTAGCGTGATGTTATCCAACACTAAAATAATTTTACATTCAAATAAAAGGGTTTACTGCGATGGTTTTTTTCATAATATTAAAATAAATGGTTTTGAAGTTATTCAAGAAATCAGACGAAAAGTGATCATGGGCTCCGTAGTTTCGGTGATAAGGCCGGCCTTATCACCGAAAATAATGAGCCTAAAATTTTGAAAAATATGGAGATAATAGATGTTTACCTATAGATTACAGGAAAACCTATAAGAAATCTATAGTGTTAAAATTACATGTTAAAAAAATTAAATTCGTTCGGGACCCTTTGCACGCAAGTCCGACTCGCACTTGGACAGTTTTTTTGTAAAAAGTCATTGCTCTAGAAGCATTATCCAGGAAGAAAACAGCGGAATGCGTTTGTATGGAGAATGGCCCAATAGAGTTCCTTCTTAAGCTGTTGGCCCTGGGCCCTGTTTAATATAACTGACAATGCGACAAATTTGTCAAACACTGACAGATTGTCACAATTTTGCGACAGGTGTTGTTGACAAAATTGTCAGATTGTCGTTTGACACCTGTCACCTATCAGTTTTATTAAATAGCCCCCTGGCTGCCATTTGTACATCTTTGACAGTAGTTACAGGTAGTCATAAATATATATAAATAGTGACACCAAAGAAAACTAAACCATCGAACTATTCCATCAATTACTAGGGATACACGCGAAAATAACTACCATATTGAATGCACCCTCCGTGATAGATGTGTTTTCCAATATCGGCCGCCTCGGCACGGCCTAATGTTCGGACGATACGTCAAATTGTACAATAATGTCAAGTTTTTGTACGAAACACCCGGTTAGGAGCAAGAAAATCTTGTAGGTTTTGTTTTATCATTGGAATGTAGTTAGGAGATAGGTTTTAAATAACAGAGAAACTAATACTCGTACGTGGTTTCCGGAAAAAAAAAAACAAATCAAGCGATACGATTGGCTGTTGAAAATTAATTCGTCATATCACAGCTGCGGGTCTAAAAAAGCCACTTAAGTGGAATTACTTTTACACGAAGGGTTCTGTACCATAAACCAAAAAAAAAATACACGCTTCTTGTGTGAGAACTCCTTTAATTTTAATTTATTTTTTAATATTTGTTGTTATAGCGGCAATGGAAATACACAATGTGTGAAAATTTCAACTATATTAGGTAGACAGCTGTAGCCCGCTGACAGACAGACGGACGGACGCACCGTGAAGGCTTAGTAATAGGGCTTCGTTGGTTACCCTTCACGTACGGAACCCTGAAAACCGTAAATAAAAACTAAAATTAGCTTGGAAACCTATTTGATTGGTAAGCGTCTTGTGACCTTACCCAAAAGATTGTTATCGGAAAGGCGCCTTTTGGAATAAAAACACTTGACTGGAACCAGTCGAAACCGTTCTTGACCAATTTAACAGTTCTGACTTGAACAGTAATAACGAGTCGGGCTTAAAATCACAAAACGTGAGTAAAGTTTCATTGACACGGCTTCACGGGCCTGTAAGCCTGTTCTGTTGATCTTTGTGCGGCGGCCTATGTATTTGTTTTAGAGAACTTGCATGAGATGAGGTTGTGCGAGTTCATTTATGAATGCCTGTATTTACACGTACATGGAATTGTAGCGAGTTTTTTCAGGTGATAGATGCGTGGTGATAATTTTGTTGCATCTAAACTCGTATTTTAGAGGAAAATTTAATAGTATGTAAGTATCTTGCAGGTCATTTCTAAAAGTACAGCTAGCTGTACTTGTTTAGATGCAACAAAATTATCGCCACGCATCTATCACCTAAAACCTGTTTCGATATCGAGCTTCACCTGAGTGACAAAGCTCACAAAGTGAGCTTTATTGCACACGTAAAGGTCTTATGTTTATAATCACCTCGGATTCCGCTGTCGAGACACGAAAATATTCTTACAGAATAGCACTACTGATCTGATTTTTCGTTTCTTCTTTTTTCTGATTCTTTCTTTTCTATTCTATTATTTCAACAATGAAATATATAATTCTGCAGAGTAACTAGTATAGAAAAATTGAAGTGGCGGATGGTCCATGGGACCGAAAAGTTCTGGACTAGCGACCACGTACCGGAAGACGCAGCGTTGGAAGGCCTCCCACAAGGTGTACCCATGACCTGGTGAGGGTCGTGGGTAGCCGATGGATGCGAGACACACAGGACCGGTTATTGTGGTGACAGTTGGGGGCGGCCAATGTCCAGCAGTGGACGTCTTTCGGGTGATATGATGATGATTAAGTAGACTACTTTTTTCCGGAAAAATCACTTATTCTGTGGCATAAGCGAAGCCGCGAAAATATGGTAGTCTGAATCCACGTTGGAACTTAACCTTTATATTTTTTTTGAGGAAATAAGATAATATGAAGATGTCCAAACAACGAGAAATGGTAGTAACACGATAACACATTTTGTTGACACGTCCGCGAAAATTCTGTAACACATTTTTTTACAAATTGCCCACATACCGGTAAACTCGGTGGTGGAAAGGACATTTTCTATTTTCCGAACAAATCCACCTGTCAAGGGCTAAACAAGAATGATGGTCACCCTTACCCTCTCATTTGTCCGAACAATTTGAAACAACTTTTTGCCGTCCTACTGCACCGGCCCTGAACCTTCCATGAATTTGATTGAGTCGTCTTGAAAATATAATAATGCTATTGTCAGATTTTTGTTTTGTTTTGTTTAAAATAACTCTTTAAAATAATAATTAGTTAAGATGTTTTGGAAGTGATAGATCGTAATCGTAAATGAGATTTTTAATTTTCATTAGGTTTCCAGTTTTTAGGGTACTGTAAGCCAACAAGGAACTCTTTGTCCGTTTGTTTGTCTGCGGTTGGAATTTGGTATACATATTAACCACACCGAAAAAGAGGTAAGAATAAAATATAGAAAAAAATCTTTTAGGGTACCCTTACATGTAGTATCGATGATGTTTTTTAACGTCAACAAAAACAAGTGCGAGTCGGACTTGTCCACCTAGAGGTTCCGTAATTTAGGTATATATTACTTCAAATAAAGACTATATTTTTTTTTATTTAATTATCACTGGTCAACACTAGTTTTGGTGCCAAGAAACTGTTTATTTTTTTAAGTTAGGACCGTATACTGATAACATTCATACCAAAAGTTTTGACTTCCTACGTGTAGTTTTGGATTTACCCTCAGTTTAATGTGTGAATTTTGGCAATAATCAGTACTTTCATGTATGCGGTTTGCTTATTTATCAGTACATTTCTATAAGAAAATGATTTTAATAACTGTCTACCATACTAATTTCTTAAGTTTAATGATCAATTTGGAACTAGCTGCGTTGATTTTGTTTGTTAAGGTCACTAAAAACTTACTCGAAAAACACGAGTCAAATAACTACTCTAACATAGTAAATGACATGCTAGAGAACTTTAAGAACTTAGGATGTAGTACGTCCATCAAAGTGCACCACTCCCACAGTCATCTTGATCAATTCTCAGAGTATCTTGAATCCCATAACAAAGAACAAGGGGACCGCATTCACCAGGACCTAAAAACGATAGAAGAAAGGTACCAAGGCCGATGGGATTGGCATATGATTGTGGAAGTAGTACACTTTGATGGACATACTACCTCAAAGTGCTGAACGCCTCTAGCATGTCATTTACAATGTTAGAGTAGTTATTTGATGAGGGCAGGAAGATGATGTTAGTAGACTAGAAAGAGAGAGATAGTTATCTGACTTGTGATTTCCGGGTAAGTTTTTAGTAACCTCAACAAGCAAAATCCAGGCAGATAGTTCCAAATTGTTAATTGAACAAGAGAAGTAGGTACGTTAGGCATATATAAAAATAAATGTATTAATATGTACCGATAAGTTAGCCAACCGCTGTCATGGAAAGGCAAAGGAAAATTCACATTTTAAACCCAAAACTACACGTAGGAAAAGAAAAGAAAAAATCATTTTGGAGTTACCAATGGACACTTAATAAAAAACCAATAACTCTATCTCTGCACCATTATTTTTTCAATTTTTGTTGACCTGTGTTATAAATGTATAGTTTTCAGACTTTTCCCTACACTTGTAATATAAGACGATATTAGTTGCCAAATTTCATTGTACTAGGTCAACGGAAAATACCCTATACATTTTGATTCCCTTGAGAATGTCGAAATATACGTTTTTTGCGGCCGTATCTTGATTTTACGTTAACTTATTTAGTTTGATTTTTTCACAACTTCAAGAGAATTGAGTATATGGTTTTATATATTTCAACTCGATACCTCCACGCATTCCCGAGATAAAGGTATTCTGAGACAATCGGACAAAAAAGTGATCCCATAAGGGTTCCGTTTTTTCCTTTTGAGGTACAGAACCACAAAAAGGAGGATATTAAGCTTTCAAGTGCTAATTTTTGTCACAGTCAAATGTACACACCCTTCTGCCAGCTAAATGGTTGTTAAAAATTAAAAATAAGTTTAAATTAAAAATTCGTGATAAAATTCATGTTGTAGTAACAAATTTAAAAGGAAAACTATCACATCTAAATAGGCTTTACAAGTTAACGATTAATAGTCGACTAATCTATAAAATGCATTCGGAAACCTACACTTCGTGTGGCTCGACACGATTTTCGGCCAGTTTATTTTAAATATATATTACAAAATAATACAAAGTAAATATTTTAGATTATATTTATTATACAACAGTCGAACCATAAAATATCACTTGACAATTACCCTGTATATTATATTCCCTGAGTATTCAAATCACGTAGTAATTTAAATTATTTCAGACTCTTTCATAATAATCAGAAGATCATCATTTTATCTTTTGTCACCCTATTTTGCGGTCCGTCTATTCTAATCCTTTCAGAAAATTTGATGGAACCGCGAAAATATAATCATCTTTCGGAGATAATTTCACTTTCATCTTTTATCAAGCAAATCCCCTTAGGTTTTTTGTAATTTAGAATCTTAAACCTAATTTAATGCCTTACAATCCTATTGAGATTGTTAGATATAGGCCTGATTTTTAATAGTCAGATATTTTTTTTTACTGAAGACTAAAATACGGCTGTTTGTCATTATCCTAATATATAAAATTCACTCACTCATTGAGTGAGTGACAGACAACGCGCAGCCTAAACTACTGGTTGTAGAAAGCTAAAATTTGGCATGTAGGTTCCTTGGGGAGTGTAGGGGAGCACTAAGAGGATTTCCCAAAATTCCTACGGGAACGAGAAAAAACGGGATATGCGCGAACAAAGTCGCGGGCAAAAGCTAGTCATCATCATCAATATATTAGAATTCTTCCGTTACTGAGTGACTGACAGCAACGCACAGCTGAAAGTACTAGTGAAGGGAAAGCTGAAATTTGGCATGTAGCTTCCCTACACTCCGTAGCGACACACTAAGAGTCGCAAAGAAGTCGCGGGAAAAAGTTAGTGATTTTCTTTACAGAAATTGTCAAACTGCAATTTTAATTCATCTGAAGCGATAGACAAAGTTCCATCCTAATAGCGAATGCGATTGTCGCAATGCCAGCATATAAGATTGATCACGTGACATTTCAACAGCGTTTGTCAATCCCATACATTTAACGTTTTGACAATCGCCTTCGCTACGCTGCCGCTGTCAGAATATCACTTGTCTAGAGTCTCACGTAAAACCTGACTGTTGGAAAATCGTTCCATAGACAAATATTTATCATCATCATCTACCTAGACTTTTTCCAACTATATTGGGGTCGACTTCCAGTCAAACCGGATTTAGCTGAATACTCAAACTGGATTCAGCCAAACACCAGTATTTTACGTAGAGCAGTTGCCTATCAGACCTCCACAACCCAACCAGGGTAACACGGTACTTCTTGGCAAGACTGGAGTCAGATTTAGTTACCTACTGGCTTCTGACAATCCGTAACGACTGCCAAAGATCTACAAATAACAACCGGGACCGACGGTTTAACGTGCTTTCCGGGGCACGGAGGTAACTCGATATGCGAAGATGGTTACCCATCCACAAAACAACCTTGGTAAGCGTTGCTCAACCTTGAAGATCGACCCGTGCGGCTGATATTATTAAGTCACGAGCTCCTCTCCATATATAGACAAATATTTATATCCCACTAAATTCTAGGCTTGTTGGCTCATGGTTCGCAAATAGATAAGATATTTAACATAGGCAGATATTTCCGTCATATCAAAGGTCCTGTGTATGTCAGTCGGAGTTCGAACCTCTTTGAGCGTAATTATTTTGTTTGAATACTACCTGAAATTCTCGTGTAGAACCGTGTATTGTGAGAAAATCCTTCATGCTATTTTCTATAAATTATTTTAGAGAAAATCCTAGACGGTTGTGAATTTGTAATTGTATTGAGTTCGTGGTTTGTATGCGAGACGCACAGGACCGGTCGTTGTGGCAACGCTTTGGGGAGGCCTATGTCCAGCAATGGACGTCTTTCAGCTGATATGATGATGATGATGATGTTTGAGTTTGTGACGCTCGCTTTAAATTTTTCTACGGTAACAGAAGAATTTTATATATTAGGATTATTAAGCCACTAACTCCTCAAAACACTATCAATAATTAGAATACAAAAACGATCTAGTCACAAAATTCAAATGAAAACCCTCTCAATGCCCTTCGAAAGTTTTTAAACAATCAGCTTAAAAGAACTCTATAAATTAAACCTTTTTTTGCTTGCACTGCAAGAGAATGTCTGGAGAGTAATCCGGCCTATAAATATTGAAGTAAAACCGAAGTCCGGCTTAACAAAGGATGAGGAAACTTCGTAAAACATTACTTTAGGCTACGTACACGAAGTCAGCGGGCGCGGGGTGGGCGGCGGCGCGGGGAGCGGCGCGGGGAGCGGCGCGGCAACGCAAAACCGGCCTCGAAGCCAGCAGGAAGATCGTGCGGCGCTAGAGTGGCATAGTGTTTTGTTATGAGAAATAAGTGTTTTTGCTCGCAAACGAAATGTCTAAACAGCGACGAAAACATATTTTTAATACAAACTTTCAAACGTCAGCGGTCGGTCGTTAAAATGTATAAAAATAAAATGCACAACACTACGTCATTGCAGACGACGCGCGAGCACTGTTAGACTGGTATGCATTGTTCGTACGCCGCTCGCCGTGCCGCTGCCTTCGAAGCCAGTTCCATTTATAAATTTATGCATTTAAGAGGGGACTCGGGTCGGTAACTCTTGGGCCTTTCTTCATACAAACGCATGCATCCACTATTTTCTTCGTGGATAATGCTGCTAAAGCAATGATTAAAAAAACATCTAGATCGAATTAATACGTGTCCCTATCATTTTCTTTATTCCAAAACACTTACTTAAATAATTATGACAATCCAAAAACCTGAAAGAAACAGCCCGTTTTTACCGCCATCTTCAGACGACTGTTAGACAAATTTAATAAGTTTTTAATAAAATAGAAAATAATTAAAGCATAGATATAGTCTTCCTTTAAATTTTGAAATATGATTTTTTTATATCAGTCCAGCTTTGAAGAAGAAAACAGCGGAGAACAAAACGTCTTTTAGTCAAGGTTTTCATAGGTGAAAATGAGCCTGAGCTGCAGTTGTCTGTTTCGTACTTTACTTGATAACACTATCAAGTAACGTACGATATTTTTCAAATTCCTCGGGACTATAGTCCCCTCTTAAACGCGCCGCTCACCGTGCCTCCCACTGCCCCGCGTCCGCTGACTTCGTGTCCGTAGCCTAAGCCTTCCAAGTCTTCCAAGTTTTCTAGTTACGCTAAAGCTTTTTTATAGAGAAAAGTAAGTTAAGAAACTAACGATGTAAGTATTAGAAGTTTTGCTATTAATACCTGAAGTTGTTATCAATCTAAACGATATGAAACAAAGGTGTTTTATTCACTGCTAATAGTAATACCTAAACTTTATAAGTTTCTTGTTTTCAGCGTGAAATATTTATAATTATAGCTTACATTCCGTGCAAGAACTTATAAAACAGTTCATTACTTTCAGGGATTACCGTTTACAAACAAACCTTATAGAAAAAATTAATTTTGCCGAAATTATGCAGCATATTCTAAAATCTCTGAATTTAGTCTGTGAACATAAGCAAAACAAGTGCGAGTTGGACTGTTACTCGAAGGGTTCCGTCCATAAACCGAAAAAACATGTTTTTTGTATGGCTCCATTCAATTTTTAAAGTAGACTGAATTTTTAACATTTGTTGTTTTAGCGGCAATAGAAATACACACTCTGTGAAAAAATCAACTGTCTACCTATTACGGTTTTTGAGATAAAGCTCGCTGTCAGATAGACGGACGGAGGGTTCCATTGATTACCTTTTGGGTACGGAACCCTAGCAATCAAATACCAAAACAATACTTTTAAACACAATTACCCATTCGGTTACTCAACAGCTATACAAAAAGCCAGCAAATATTGCGGCGCAGTCAACAATGCCATGGCAGAACAATGGTGAATTTTGTTAATTTGACAACCTATTGATAGGTATAATATAGCAGACCGAACAGTGGTGTTCATGTAAACCACGGAAACGCCTGGAGGTATGGTGAGTTGAGAGATTTATGAATAGGTATTGCATGGATATTGAAAGATTATGTCAATATAGAAATGGGTAAGAGAGGGGTGTGTTTAAAACATGAACTCGTATACGAAGAGTTCCGTAGCATTACGAGACCTTGCTTCTTACGAAGTGTCTTATTTTTAGGTCAACGGTGTGTCAGTTTTGCGAAAATTGAAAAATGCGGATCCCTATAATTCTAGAAAGGTTCAGGTAGTTAAATAAAGGGAAACAATCTTGATGTGACTTTTTACACGATCACATATTAAACAAATAAACTGCTCCATAAAGTAATGGTTCAATTGATTTAGATTGGTCTTTAGTTGCATTTTATTTTAATCACCCAGGATCCGTGTCCCTTTCGGGATAAATAACCCAACCATCACAATCCGTAAATCCCTTTCGGGACAAACTGACACTCCGCGATTTTGTACCGAAAGGGATTTGCGGATCCTGAGTGGATAAACTGTATTTTTCAATCTTCTTCTTCTTCTTATCGTGTGGGCAGTAAGGTCTAACGACGGACCCACCCTAGTGTCAGAGTTTTCAAGCCGCCTCAAGGTTTTTAAATTAAAAAGACACATCAAGATGGTTACCTGTATTTGACTACCTAAACCTTTCTAGTACAGTTATGTCGCACCGCACTTGACACCTGCAATTTGAAACGTACACCCATTGATATATATAAAAAACCCAAGATGCACAGTCTCGAACAAATGCAACACTCTAAACTGTCGTCAAAAACTGACATGTATCAAGTGTCATGTGTGAGTTGTGTGTAGTTATACTATAAACAATTTTTTAGATCCGCTTTCACGGATCGCTTCAAGTTGTTTTTACAAAGCAGTGCAGTATGGCGAGCGATGCGAGACTGTTTGAAACTCGCGCACAATTTTAAATTGTGCACTTGTTTTATGCGGACGTTTTTGAGATGCTGAGTGTGTCTCACCTGATCTTGGGTTTTTATATATCAATGCGTACACTTTCCATTTTCTACCTAGTATTTAAACCATGTTCATGTTATCTGTCAGTCACTATAGTTGTCAAATAATAAAAGGCCCGTTTCGACAGTAGGATATAACATTGCTTTACTAGTAAGTATGAAAAATAAATCTCTTTCGCACTTAGTAGTAAAGCAATCTTCTATCCCTCTCTACTCAACTATCAAATCGGACTTCTAAGCTTTTGGTGACTTTAACCGGATTCAACACAATACCAGTATTTTACTTGAAGCGACTGCTTAACAAATCTTCACAACCCGGTAAACCAATTAAAAATAAAACTAGTTGCTGGACTTCAAGACTACATGTATACTAAACCGTCATATAACTGGTACCGACACAAGAACTACAAATAACAGAAAAGGAAAGTCCACACCTTTCCTAATTACTGTCAAACAACAAAAACCAACTAATCTTTGTCACCTTAATTCCTACACCATGACAGCCCTCCCCACTACTTCCACCCATGTGTCGCGTAACTACGAAGTAACGAAAGGAAACAATAAAGTTATTTCATAACACGTCACACTCCGTGACGAGTGCTTATTGCTTCGCTATCAGCTCCCACGTAGCTGTCCTTTAATGTGAAGCCTGATGGATGGAGTGCTTTTCATGTGAACGAAGTGTGTTGAGTATATTGATTTTTTATTTCGAGTTGTCGACGTGATTAATATCACGTTTGGCTTTGGTTGTGATTCAAAGTCAAACACCTTAAAAATTATATAATCAGAATACGAGTTAATTAAATTGAAGATTGAGGTTTTTGGGACAAGCCAACTGCTCGAGCTAACTGCCACTATTGGGCATACCCAAAAGTGGCAGTTAGCTCGATAGATAAACATTACCTATTACAAAATCCTGACAGTAGTTTGACATATTGCCCATTTTAAGGGTTCCGTAGCTCAAAAGGACAAAACAGAACCCTTATAGGATCACTCTATTTCCGTCTGTTCGTCCGTCTGTCTGTCAATACGCTTTATCTCATGAACGCGTGAAGGTATCGAGTTAAAATGAAAACCCTATGCTCAAATCTACAGTCCCTTGAAGTTGTGAAAAAATCAAACTTCTAAGTTAACGTAAAAAAAGATAGGGCCGTTCATGCCACAAAAAACGTATATTTCGACACTCTCAAGGGAATCAAAATTTATAGGGTACTTCCCGTTGACCTAAAATTATGAAATTTGGCAAGTAATACCGTCTTATACTACAAGTATAGGGAAAAAATCATAAAAATATAGTATTTATTTAGAGTAATATGTACTTACAAAGTACGGAACTTTCGGTGGGCGAGTCCGACTCGCACTTGTCAGGTTTTTTAAGAAACAGATATAGACCAGACCTCTAGAATCACCGCGCCGCTATTATTAGTCTATTAATAACATTCGTGCCTACGCAACGTGCGCTGAGTACAAGTTTTGGCTATAAAATTCATTGTCAGAATTATCCCGGACTGACAATTTATAAGTATTAATACGTTGAAACTCACTGATACGCTTGGTTTATTTAAAAAACTAGAACAATACCTTGTCTCTATCACACAAACTTAGTTATAAACCCCTGTACATCAAATAATTGTGAAATGTAAAATACAAACAATTTTCAATGTATTTCTACCTCCTATTGGGCCGTAATTATAAAATCTAACCATCTATGACGGTTAACTTTTCGAATAACAGCCCCTTAAACTTATAATGATCTGTTAGCTATAAAACCAGTTTACTTAGACCTTTCTTACGCTCAAGTTTTCGTGTTGTTTTGGGATAATTTTCAATACTTATTATAACATGTAACAATGGATGGTAGTTATTTATTTCAGGCTTTTTCTCTTGGTGTATGAGCTAGCAAAACAAGCTTTAAAAAAAAAAAATAGAGTCCGATCTGAAGTTCTTGAAATTTCATGGTTTCATTTAACCAAATGAGAACGAGGCTATTTCGTTTATTCTGTTACATGTTGCTTTTCATCGTTGTAAGGGGAGGGCAGGTAAATATAAAAGTAATTTGGAAAGTTCAGTGGGTCTACTTTAGGTAAATACCTGATAACCAATTTTACAATTTTTTTTAAATAACGTTCGCATGTCAATCGCAAACTGTCAAAAATGCTTTTATTTTCATACATTTTTGGCAGATTTCGACTGAGACGCGAATGCGATAGTTGCTTGAAAATAAATAGAATTGGCATTCTGATCCTAACCCTTCAGTTACGGCGATATGTTTTAAAACGAAAAAAAACTCAACGAGAAAACAACAACGACAAACTTGTGTTTGTCAAATGGCGATCTGCAGCTAACCATAGAAAAACCGCGATCAAAACCTACCTAGATGCAGTGCATCACAAACTAAGAAATGTTTCAACCAGTAACTTACCCGAGGCAATTATAAAGGTAGCTGCAGCCCGTCAGCTAACATCTTGAGCCCATTACGACGATGTACTGGCGCCATAACAGCCGATAAGTACCTCGTACCAGCTTAGTGCATTAGCGTGAAACATGATTGCATGCCGTGGTTGAAGTACTATGTGTATAGTATTATGTGTAGTCATATGTATAGACTAGTTCAGTTCGGAGTTACGTACATATTGCCACTATATTGGTTTAGGTAATTTTAGATATGAATACTAAACATAGAATATGAAGAGTTCGATTTAGTAGTGCGCGCGTAGCGTTGTAAAGCGTAGCTACGGGCTAATCGCCACGCTATATTATTTTGTTTGGCTACGGTATTATCGTAGCGCTACGAAAACTACACCTAGCTACGCTTTTATCGTAGTTCTATAAAGACAGAACCTAGCTACGTTTTTATCGTAACTTTACTCAAGACTAAACTTAGCTACATTTTTATCGTAACGCTACGAAGACTACACCTCGCTACGCTTTTATCGTAGCGCTACAAAGACAGCACTTATTTACGCTTTTATCGTAGCGCTACGACGACTACACCGCGCTACGATTTTATCGTAGCGCTACAAAGACAGCACTTATCTATGATTTTATTGTAGCGCTACGACGACTACACCTCGCTACGATTTTATCGTAGTGCTACAAAGACAGCACTTATCTACGCTTTTATCGTAGCGCTATGACGACTACACCTCGCTACGATTTTATCGTAGCGCTACAAAGACAACACTTATCTACGCTTTTATCGTAGCGCTACGTAGACAGCACCTAGCTACGCTTTTAGCGTAGTGCTACGCAAGACTACACCAGCTACGCTTTTTCCAACTTTTAATTTGCCGATTAAGCTGTCACTTCAAACAATAACTTTAATTATCCAATATAATATAATATAACAATCCAGTGCACAGTAACAACTGATCAATTGATTAATGAACGCCACAGATGCGCAGAGGAGAACAAATTGGCTAATTAGTTTTTAATGGCAAAAGTTTTGATTTGAGTCTCGAACTCGTGTTTTCATATCATGCGTGTATCTTTAGTCAGAACAATAGGAGTGGGTAGCATTGTGATGTTGTATGAGGCGCTACGTCGAGTTTACAGTTTGATAGGGAGTTTTGAAGTGTGATAAATGTTAGTAAAATAACTAATTAACAGAAATAAAGTTCGCTACTTCGACAGCCGCGATTTGTTAAGAAAAAATCAATGGCTATAACTTTTTGAAAGTTTGCCACCAAAGCCTGATACGATATGGGGTGGCAACCACGACCACTCTGCCAAGAGTGTGACGACAAAAAAGAGAAAAAGTACATCATGCATCAAGCGTGTTAATTGATAGCAATGTTTCAATAAAGATCTAACCATCTAATGGGCTCTTATCTAGACATAAAAAAAAAATTAAAAAATATAACCGACTTCCAAAACAAAACACTACAAAGCATAAAACAACTTTAATTTCGGAAGTCGGTGTTTTTGGTTATTTCATTTTTAACAGTCGGTGTTAAAAATGAAATAACCAAAAACACCGACTTCCGAAATTTCCGAAATTTTCGAACTTACCTAGATCGATTTATCTAGTTTTAATTTTATTAATAATAATAACTAAAATTAACAGCCAGAGAGGAGCTCGTAGCTAAATCATAACAGCCGCACGGGTCGATCTTCAAGGTTAAGTAACGCTTGCCAAGGTTGGTCGGTAGATGGGTGACCATCTTAACATACCGAGTTTCCTCCGTGCCTCGGAAAGCATGTTAAACCTTTGGTCCCGGCTGTCATTTGAATATCTTTGGCAGTCGTTACGGATAGCCAGAAAATGTTAAATCTGACCCCAATCTTGCCAAGAAGAACCGTGTTACCCAGTTAATGGGTTGTGGAGGTCTGGTAGGCAGCCGCTCCACATAAAATACTGGTATTCAGCTAAATCCGGTTTGACTGGAAGCCGACCCCAATATGGTTGGGAAAAGGCTAGGCAGACGATGATGATAAATAACTAAAATTAACAAATACACTAAACATACAACAAACTAAAATATCATCATCATCATCTTCATATCAGCCGAAAGACGTCCACTGCTGGACATAGGCCTCCCCCAAGCGTCGCCACAACGACCGGTCCTGTGCGTCTCGCATCCATCGGCTACCCGCGACTTTCACCAGGTCATCGGTCCACCTTGTGGGAGGCCTTCCAACGTTACGTCTTCCGGTACGTGGTCACCACTCCAGAACTTTTCGGCCCCATCGACCATCTGTTCTGCGAGCAATGTGCCCTGCCCACTGCCACTTTAGTTTGGCGATCCTTCGGGCTATGTCGGTAACCTTGATTCTCTTGCAGATATCATCATTCCCGATTCGATCACGCAAGGAAACTCCAAGCATTGCCCTCTCCATTGTCCTTTGAGTGACTTAGAGCCTTCTGATGAGACCTATTGTAAGCGACCACGTTTCAGTTCCGTATGTCATCACTGGCAACACTGATCATAGAGTTTCGTCTTGAGACACTGTGGTATGTGGGACAAGAAGATACCGCGTAACTTCCCCAACGCTACCCAGCCGAGTCGGATTCGACGGTTGACCTCTTTCTCGAAGTTGGCCCTACCTAACTGGACCGTTTGTCCTAGGTAGACGTACTCGTCTACCTAGGACACTAAACTACAATAAGGGAACTAAAATATAGCATCAAACAATTCGTCCTCAACGCTGTCAGACGGTAATGTGCCCAAGAGACTGCTGGCATTGCCACGTTGAATGGCAATACTGAATCTCTGCCCAAAGTTAAAGCCAGCTCTTGGGTCACGGGAAGTGTCAACCAGCCGTTTCGAAATTTCTTTGAAAAGGCTGTAGGCACAAGGGTTGTTCTAATTTTATTGAGTGTCAATCAAACACTTATCGCACTTATCGTCTGGATACACAATTGCGTTGCCATACCACCGATTAAGCTAAAACTACACTGGCCTCCATTCCCATCAAACTAAAACAAACTGCTCGGCGTCAGATATACAAGTGTAATAGAATAAACGCAATACCTCTTAAGGGGTCATTGTACTGGATGGTCCTATAGTTAAAGATGTTCATATTAATGAGAACAATGTATGTATGTAAATCGGGCTGGTTTCCGCAACTCCACGACTAAGCGCGTATATTGTCGAGTTATGCGCACATAAAAGTATGGAGTAGTAGTCGATTGTCTTCCGCGATTTCATTTCTATTGCGTTTATTCTGTACACACTGTAGGTAGGTCCTGTACTTAAGGTGGTATATGGGTAATACTTCTTTCCAAAAAGCCTGTTCTAATAAAACCGGTAAAAGAACGAGGTTCGTCACCTTTACTGCCAACTTACTTAGATTTATGGTTCTCAAGACAAATTGCAGTAGCGTTTTAGGGTAGCTTATTTCCCAAAAAACACTGGAGCCGTAGTCATAAGAGTAAATTGAGGTCCGTTATCCCTAATTTAGTCTCACAGATATTTACTTGCGCAGCTTTGCGGGATGACTGGCAGTTTAGTTTTTTTTTTCATGTAACCACGCATGCGCCGCCTTTCTTTAAAAACAGTACCTTCTCTTTCTTGCTGTTGTGAAATAGACTAAAAAAAGTGTTGCTTTACTTTTAATGTCAAGCAACATTTTTTTTATATGTCGTAACTGTATCTTATTTTAATTACAATCTAGCCTGGTGAGTAGGCTGTATTTTCAAATAATATATTAATAAGTACTAGCTTTTGCCCGCGATTTACACGACGTACGAGCGTCCCATTTTTCCCGATCCCGTAGGGATTTCGGGAAATCCTCTCTTAGTGCTCCCCTACACTACCCAAGGAAACAAATTAATATTTTTCTTTTTTTAATACTCATTGCTATGTCCTCTATTTTCCGAGAATTCGACCTTGGTACGTTTCTAGTATTATATTTTATGAAAAATAATGTTTTCATCATCACAGATTTCATGTTCTATTAAAGTTCCAAGAATTGAAATAGTGAAATAATAGGTACATCCTGTACAGTACGCGTAAATGTAAATAGCTTTAGTTTTAGTTTGCTTTACAACTCAATTATGATTGAATATAACAGACATTTAAAGTTTAAACTTTAAATAAAGTCAAGGTCCTGCAGACCAAAAAGAAATAAAACAAAAATGCCAATGACAGCAATTCACAAAAACTTACTACAAAGAGACTCAATTAAAGTTATATAATATGACTTCTAAATCCCAAGTCATTCAGTTGTGCCATCAATTTTGACAGGCGGCGACGCGGCCCGACCTTGTATGGAATCAAATTAATTTCTTCCGAAAACATCCGAGGATCAGCTTGCCTCAGGGAATGAGGTTGAGGTTGAGCCCTTCGTATTGAGGTTACTTTCACCTTAATTGCAGATAACGGGAAGCTATGATTTTGAAAATAAGAGGAGTTTCGATTAAAAGGAGTATGGATTTTTATGTGAATTTTTAAAGAACTACCACTTTTACATTGCCCGTGTAACACAGGCAATGAGACGTTTCAGCTTGTCTCTGTATTGGCATAAATGATCCCTCTGGTAATCGGTTTGTTTTACCAGGAATCCAGAAGCTTTTGAAAATTTGAAATTTTATAGATTTCAAAGTGGTCTTTCCGAACTTTCACCGCTCGCGCCGTCATTTTTAAATTATTTTCAATTATTGGAATCGGTCGCAACAAAAAAAAAAAACTGGCCAAGTGCGAGTCGGACTCGCGTGCAAAGGGTTAGAACCAATTTCTTTTTTTTTTAATGTTACTTTCACACCACAGACTTCTAATAGGTTTTCCTGTAATCTTTAGGTATAGAACTATTACCCGCATTTTTTTTTTCAAAATTTTAGGCTCAGTAGTTTCGGAGATAATAAATGGTCATTTTTGGGCTAATTTCTTGAATAACTACCTAACTTCAAAACTATTTATTTTAAAATTATGAAAAATATATATTTAAACCCCTCCCTTTCATTTGATATGTCACACGATACAGTTTGAAAAACTTTTCTTTTTTCTAGTTTGGCCCCCAAAAGTGATCCCATACTATAAAAATATTTAATTACGTAGCACTTCCGTGTTTGGGTCACAGAAGTCCATATGTGTACCAAATTGTAACAGAATCGGTCCAGCAGATACGGAAAAAACTGACTGTGACAGACGGACAGACAGGCACCCGAGTGATCCTATAAGGGTTCCATTTTTTGTTCGGAGCCCTAAAAAACGCGTCTCTTACCCTATCTAACTGTAGTGTAGAAATGAGTTCTTTAGGTCAAAACACGAGCTGGATTAGATTTTGCGGCATTCGTAACCTAAAACTATTCAGTTTTCAAAAAGTATACTTCTTTAAGCTACAACACATGAAAAAGATCAAGTGTTACACCTGAACATCCTCAACGTATCGCAATCTGTTATCGTCGTTCGTATTCATGGACCGACACCGGCAAGTACTTAAACTCGACGATCGAACCGGCTAGTGTAAAACAAGTGTGATTCGAACTCTCACACGAAGGGTTCCGTACCGTGAGCCGAAAAAACACGTTTCTTGGATGGGACCACCTTTTATTTTTAATTTAATTTATTATTTGTTGATATAGCGGCAATAGAAATACACACTTTGTAAAAATCTCAAGTGTCTACCTATTACGGTGTTTGAGATACAGCCCACTGACAGACAGACGGACGGACGGATAGCGGAGACTTAGTAATTTGGGTACGGAACCCTAAAAACGAGTACCTTGTTCTCACTGTAGTGTAGAGAGCTTTTAGGCCAAAACGCGGACTAGATTTGACTTTCCATCTCTCGTTACCTAAAACGTAACACTTTTAAAAGTTAACTACATAAATATGCTTGAAAAGAGCCACAAAATACGAAACAGATCAAGTGTTACATCTGAACATCCTCAACGTATCGCAATCTGTTGTAGTCGTTATCAGATTTGCGGTTGGCCTGACTCTAATGCTGCGGAGAGCTTGTGCCTGACGGCGCATGAGAGAATTCGTTTTAAATATCTGACACATTGCTGGTCTGGTTGGACGGCAAGTTGGAGCTTCAACCTATTTTTTTACTTTGATGTCTTGCTTTAATAAAAAGCACTAGTGCCCAGGTTTTTTTTACTAAAGTGATCCACTTTTCAAGCCCTGATCTTGTAGACTGTAAAATGACCGTTATCGCCTTAAACGTAATAGCTGTTTGTTTGCGCACCGACCTACTAAAGATTTATGTAGTAATTTCTGTCAAAGTCAAATGAAAATAAAATATTATAGTGACTCTAGTCGTCCATTCGCAAAAGGTATCTACATTCTTATGGAGAAGAACGAACAAGAAGCTTCATAATTACTCTTTTTAAATACTTTACAATATTTGCATACATTAATCGATTGACTATATGTGAAGACGATGCTCCCAAACTAACACTTTTATACTACTAATAGGTGCAATAAAGAAATGCTCACATATTAACAAATTTTGCAACTAGGTCAGGTAGGGCTTCTGGTTAATTAAAAGCTTGTTTAAAGATATTTTGACTTATATTTATTTCTAAACGAATTTTGCGAATTAAATAGAAGCATGCATACGTGCTTGTAAGCTTGAAGAATAAATGCACAGAATTTTTTTTTTACAAAAAAGTATAACCGACTTCCAAAAAGAAAAAACTACAAAGTATAAAATAACTTGAATTTTGAAAGTCGGTGTTTTTGGTTATTTCGTTTTTTTGACAACGACTTCCGAGATTAAAGTTATTTTATACTATGGAAGTCGGTTGTATTTTTTTTTTAAAGTTTTTTTTTTTTTTCACTTTTTAGTGGTACCTGCGTACCCATTCACAGCGTACCGGCGTGATGTTATGTTATGAACTGGTGTAAACAATTAACAGACATGCGATTTCAGCAATCCCGATCCATTTGCTATCATTTATTGAAGAGTTCCACTGCCTACCTCCAAAGTTCTTCATAAGATCTACACCTAATTGAAATGGGACCATTCCGGGAAAATACTCTTTCAAACAAAAAAGAATCATCCAAATCGCTTGACGATTGCCGACAAAATCGCTAAACAAACATTTTTCATGGGATCCCATAATCAGATCCTAACTTATGATGAGATGATGATTACCAGGCACAAATATCTGAATTGCGTTAGAAAGTTTATGAAAAACATTGTATGTGTCTATAAAATTTGAGGGTTTCCCTTGATTTTCATGGGATCCCATCATTAGATTCTGACTTAGTGACAATGGGACTACCTCAGGACTATATTAGATTATTATTATAGACTTTTGAATAAAAAAGATTTTTTTAAATCGGTCCACAATTGGCGGAGAAATCGGTGAACATACATAAAAAAATCCTCCTTTTTGAAGAAGTCGGTTAAAACATTTCACAATTTTTTTATAATAAAAACAAATGCCACTTCCTAAACTAATACTAACAACAAGAACATTAATTTAATCTTTAATAGTAAAAAAATCTTTCACACGTCTGTAAATCGTAAATGCATCTTTTAGTTATTTTATTATTTTACTATAGGTAGGCATACGTTACAACAACAACATACACGTTAGTTTTCTCGATATTTATCGTAAAGATGTCTCCAGTATTGCAGCGTGGGCGCATTGCTACTGGCCGGTGCGATGCTGAGAGTCTCGTTGATCTCCAGCCTTGTAGGTGATGATAAAGATGTGGGAGGCCACTGTACCTCACTGTCTTCAGGAGTAGGAACCCTGTAAATACAACATTACATTAAATTATAAGCAAATTATTTGGGAAAAAAGAAGTCATACAGTCTAATTCCTCTGGGAAAGACCTATTCAATCCGGAGCATATCCTGCTTGAATGCTACGAAGACTTAAATTTGAATGAAAAATGAATAAATGAAAAGATCGATCAATGAACTCGCTATGATGCCTAACTAAACGTTGATGTAGTTGCATTTTTCATTTATTTATTTCAAGTACTCTCTCAAATGAATGAATGATGATCGTATTTGAATACAGTGAGATTTATAATTGGTCCTGTTTTATTTTCATAGGTCTATTTCCCTCTACGGAGATAAAAGAGTGACTTCTCTCTTTCTATAATAGATATTTAATAGAACCTCTAATAGACCTTACTACTAATAGGGTTCAAAACTTACAAAAATACGAACCCGTATTTCGCAAAATTGGTCCACAGCGTTGTCATTGTTTTAATCATTTTGTTCTCGGACATGGACGGAATAGGAACTAAACTGAATAGGTAGAACAATTCGTCTGCATGGGTGGCACCCGGTGCACTCCAAAATGGCCGACCTGCAATAAACTTTGGCAAGTTCCTTCGACCGCTATACTGAAACTCATAGTTGTACACAGGTTTATCAGTACTCTTCAAAATAAGTTCAGTTTCAATATATCCCGGCAAGTCAAAAAATGATTCCCCATGTAATCTAGAAAGTTTCAATATTGTTGCCCAAGAGATTTCATCGTCACCCATGTAAAGTTTTTTAAGGGTCTGAGCAGCTTCTTTCCGTTCATTATCTGAAGGGAAGTTTAAATCAAAAATCTCTAAAACAGTTTCGAAGTTGAGATTTCTCAATGTTTCATCTGTTTCAAGAGAAGCTAAAATGTATCCTTCTTGATTATTAGAACCTATAATCACGGGTACTTTGTTAAAATTTCCTTTAGTAAGTATATTGAACGGCGTATCTGTTAGGAATGGTTCAACGCCATCTATCGGTTCTTCAGTGCACGGCACGAACGGCAGGTGAGCAATCATCAACTGTCCCTTCTCCCTCGGCAGTAGAGTACCAACTAGTTCAGTCAGAGTCTTGTTCATAAAAACACTGTAAAGTTCTTGAGGGTCTTCAATATTATGTCCCAATTCTTTCGCTAAAGCGATAGCGTTTGCCATTGGCGTCCTCGGTCGAGCCCACGATGCCATAGAAGAGCCACTCTGTGCGATCGCTCTATGAAACAATCCTTTGGACATCGGTGAGAGCAAATGATACGAAACTGACACCCCACCAGCACTCTCACCAAACAACGTAACGTTGTTTGGATCCCCACCAAAAGCTTGGATATTTCGTTGAACCCATCTGAGGGCAGCCACCTGGTCTTTCATTCCAGCATTTCCAGGAGCCTCCTTTATGCCCAGACAAAGAAAACCATGGACGTTTAATCTGTAGTTTAGGGTGACGAGGACGATGCCTTGGGATACCAGATAATCAGGTCCGTAGAGTAGAGCTGATCCAGAGCCGTCCTTGAAGCCTCCACCATGGATAAACACGATGACAGGTAAGGGAGCGCCATCCCATGCGTGGTTGGGGCTATACACGTTCAGGGTGAGGCAATCTTCGGATCCCACCACCCTTGTCTCTGTATATAGCTGCGGACATCTTATATGATCTCTAACAGCTTCCAAAACACCATCCCACTTCGAGGCGGGACCAGGTCCCTGAAACAATTATCATTATTTACATGACAGGTTCATTAATAGTAAGATCATCATATATTTTAATGATTATCTAATTTATTTATGGGCTATCAGAGTGATTTGTTCATTTGCAATCTTTCAAGGATCAAGAGTACTCTTTTTATGAACAATTTTTTAAACCAAACGGCCCAAAAGACGCAAAAATACTCCATATTTTTGTGGGTTATGCAAATATTTAACATTTTATTTTGACAATATTAAATCTACTGAAAAGTATTATTTTCTTTTATGTTTTTGGATTTGATGCTATAGTAAAAGTTGTTCATATTATTAAAATTACCCGGTATTCTGTAGCTTGCTATACCTGGAATCTGTATTTGTATTCTGAGCTGGCGTAAGGAATGCCAGAGTACCGCTGATAAGTGCCATCTACCGAGAACTGTCCGCGCACTAACGATCCATCTTGAAGTCTACGTGTCGGCGTAGGTTGCCGGACGAATCGCGCAGCCCACAGCGACCACAACACTAGCCACTTGAAACGAACGAACATCACTAATCACTACACAGATTCACAGAAAGAAAATTAGTATGAGTCGCTGTCACTGGACACGGTGAAGAAGACTGTTAGAAATTTGAATTTAGAATTGAGTATAGTTATTAAATTATGGAACTACACATTCTATTTTACACATGATAAAGTTCAAATTCCATTGCAACCCAAGTCATTTAAAAAATACAAATGTTCACTGAAAAATCAACTTTAAAATACAACACTAACGTCGATGTTTCAGTCTGTGGCGACCTTCGATCAACAATAGGTGGCGACGGATTCAAATTATCTCGAAGTATGAATTCTAGTTTACACCGATTCTATTCACATTCACCGATTTTTAAACTGTCCGGTCAAATCGGACCAAAAAATAGGAGTGAAGGTACAGCAATTCGCACCCGGCTCAAAATTGGTAGGATTGTCCAAAACACTATCATAAATGAAATCTTAAAAGTCCTCATCGATCCGACACCTGGAACAAAAATACTCGGGGTCAAAGTTCACAAAAACGGGATTTTCGCAATTTTCAGCAAAACGGTAAGTTTTATAATAAAATTAGTTAAGATAAAATTGCAGATCACGTAATTATCTATAAAAGGACTTTGAAGTAGTTTACTTAGCGCGTTTCGAATCGTTATATCTCAGAAACGGTAGCTCTTAGTAGATATAATAAACAATTTCTAGAAATTTTTGTATAGATAATTATCTGACCTACAATTTTCGTTTGAACTAATTTTATGATAAAACTTACCGTTTTGCTGAAAATCGCATTTGCGACCTTTGACCCCAAGTTTTTTTTTCAGGTATAGGATCGATGAGGACTTTTTAGATTTCATTTGTTATAGTGTTTTGAACAATCCTACCAATCTTGAGCTGGGTGCGAATTATTGTACCCTCGGATGTCTAAATTGACCGGACACTAATACACGTCTATTTTAACACAACGCAGAAGTATTATTGACTCGATATGCGAACGTAGCTCACCTTGAATGAGTTGTATCTTATCGACCTTTGATACCTTGTGACGTCACGGTATTATCGTTGCTTACCGTATTTTTATCAGCGTTTGTTTTGTGGTTTATGCCATGATTATGCTTTAGCAACTGACCTTGGACAACACGATATATGTAGGAGAAGACAATGATTATACGAAACTCCAATATTTTTGAGTTAAATCACATTTCAGTAGCTCATGTCAATCTCGTAGAATCTCGCTTCCACTGATAGAATGTCATCTCGGTATCTTTGGTAACAAGATGATGAATTCGTTGACGGCAAACGCATGTCTCGGCATAAATCCTAATCGATGCTCGAAGACTCGTATATAGGTATAAATTATATATCTATATACGTATATTATTACTATTACACATAGGCTACTTTTTATCCCGGGAGAATGTTCCCTAGGGATCAAGCGAGCGAAGCCGCTGGCAGAAGCTAGTCTGAAATATTGCTATTCTAGGATAGCAGAATTTGTTCGAAATAGTCACCGCGGCCCTGGAACGCATGGGGAAACCCCAACGAAAATCTTAATGCGGTTCACAGAATACATCTACTTATCGAGTTTCAACAGTAAAGTTCTTATAGTTTCGGAAAAAAGTGGTTGTGACATACGAACGGATAGACAGACAGACATGACGAATCCATAAGGGTTCCGTTTTTTGCCATTTGGCTACGGAACCCTAAAAACATGCCAAGTGCGAGTCGGACTCGCGTGACAAGGGTTCCGAACGAATTTAATCTTTTTAACGTGTTATTTTAAAACTATAGAATACTTATAGTTTTTCCTGCAATCTATAGGTTAAGATCTATTATCTCCATTTTATTCAAAATTTAAGGCACAGTAATTTCGGGGGTAAGGTTATTTTTTGGTAATTTTTCGTCTAATTTATTGAATAACTTCAAAACCATTTTAAAATTATAAAAAAGTGTATTTAAACCATTACAGTAAGTCCTTTCATTTGATATGCCACACGATATTGTTCAAAAAACTTTTTTTTTTATTATCTAGTTTTACCCCCAAAAGTGACCCCCACTAAAATTTTAATGATATACGTATAGCGTGACAGACGTACAGATAGACAGACACCTGAATGATCCTATAAGGATTCCGTTTTTTGTTCGGAACCCTAAAAATGAGGTTTTTTGACGGATTGCGACTGAGATGCGAATGCGAACGTTGTTTTAAAGTTGTTAACTAAAATATTGCGTCAAAAAATTTGCTCGCATCGCTATCGACTGGACCCCAAAAGACTGGCGGCATGCCACGTTGTATGGCAATGCTTATCCTCTGACCGAGGTAACGCGAAGTGTCAACTAATTACTCTACGTCAAACATTCGTGCTAAGCCATCTGATCTCCTAGTAAATACTGACTCAAAAAGTTGTAAGAATCGAGTTATTTGCCATTTTAACCCGCAGTATGTCAGAACCATTAAAACGACATAATTCTGTAGTGGGTCGTTTAATTCAGGACTTAGATGCTACCAGATTTTAAAAGTAGATTAAGTCTTTGTTTGGTTCAACAATAGCTGTTGTTCAAGTGAATTATAGTATTCCAGGCTAATTGGACCGAGGTCTAGAATTAATGAAAAACCCTCGTCAGTACTGCGGAAATTGTAAAAGTGTCTACATAGAAATTAGCTGCTCTAATTGCAACTTATTGTAAGATCTATTTTGATTACGTGTCATTAGTAGTATGAAAGAAGCAATCATGCGAATTCCTCTCTGGTGAAAAGTATTTACTACTTCATTTACGATGTATTACGGACCTTATATAGACATTTTCGTTTAGAATATTTTGTCTAGGCTTTTTAGGGTTCCGTACCCGCAAGGTAACCAACGGAACCCTATTACTAAGTCTCCGCTGTCCGTTCGTCCGTCTGTCTGTCAGCGGGCTTTACTCAAGAACTGTAATAGGTAGACAGTTGATATTTTCACACAGTGTGTATTTCTATTACCGCTATAACAAATAAAATAATAAAAATTAAATTAGAATAAAATTAAAGGGGGTTCTCAAAAAAACTTGTTTTTTTTTCGGCTAATGGTACGGAACCCTTCGTGTGACAGTCCGACTGGCATTTAGCCTCCAATTATGCTAGGATCCACTTCCTGTCAAAACGGATATAGACAAGAAGTCGATCCTACCAGCTAACTGTTTGACATGGAGCGACTGGCTATACCTAAATCTCCAAAACATTAACTGGATAACATGATACTCCTTGGAAAGTCTGGTATCTGTTGGCTACCCGTGATTGCTATGTGACAGTCCGACCGGCATTTAGCCTCCAATTATGCTAGGATCGACTTCTAAGAAAAAAGACCGAGTCACCATGACCATGTCATTATGTTATGATTGAATATGTTAAGCTACCATACTACTATCGCAAGAACTTTTGCAACCATATTTATTTGCAAAAAAATCTTTGACTTTGAAGAAGGAAGAAGTAGGAGAAGGGAAAAGAGAAGGAGGAGAAGGGGAGAAGTCGATCCTACCAGCTAACTATTTAACATGGAGAGACTGCTTATACCTAGATCTCCAAAACATTAACTGGATAACATGATACCCCTTGGAAGTTCTGGTATCTGCTGGCTACCCGTGATTGCTGTCAAAATCTATAAATGTCATACCCCATTGTCCAAAATTTTGCTGGCAGTGGCCTACCTGGGTCCAAATACCTACATTAAATCGACATCATCATCATATATCAGCCGAAAGACGTCCACCGCTGGACATAGGCCTCCCCCAAGTGTCGCCACAACAACCGGTCCTGTGCCTCTCGCATCCATCGGCTACCCGCGACCCTCACAGGTCATCGGTCCACCTAGTTTGAGGCCTTCTAACACTGCGTCTCCTGGTAGGTACACGGTCGCCACTTCAGAACTTTTCGGCTCCATCGACCATCTATTTTGCGAGCATATTGCCCACTGCCACTTCAGTGTGGCAATCCTTCGGATAAGTCGACAACATCTCAAAAATAACATCTTCATCATACCAAAAGTTGGAATAAAGAGGGCTACCAACATTAAAATGATGATAAACCGAGTTCCGTACATGAAATGCATTTAATCTTTACACTGCTTACATCGGTGATACCTGTCGACATATGCATTAGTTCAATTGGATTTCTCTCTATGCGCCTCGGGGATATGAAAAAACCGGCCAAGTGTGAAACGGACACGCACACGAAGGGTTCCGTACCATAAACCTTACTTTTTATTATTTGTTGTTATAGCGGCAATAGAAATACACAATCTGTGAAAATTTCAACTGTCTACCTTTTACGGTTCTTGAGATACAGCCCGCTGACAGAGAGACGGACGGACGAATGGACGGACGAAAGGACGGACGGACAGACAGCGGAGGCTTAGTAATAGGATTCCGTTGGATACCCTTCGGGTACGGAACCTTGAGAATGGTTAAGCCAGAGTCGGCTTTACGTAATTGGTACTGAGTTTTTTGTGATGGTTGTAAACGGTACGACTACTTTATTACAAGTACGGTAGGTAAATAGGTATATGTATAGATTTACGCTGACTGTCCACTGCAGTAGCGAGGAGAAGAGAGGAGCGGAGCTGTGCCAAATCAAAATCTCTCCTCCGCTTCAGCGGACATAGATTTGCGAACTGGTTTAAAAAATCATGCAAAACCGGGAAGCGGAGCGGGGAAGCGGCTGAAAACCGGCCGCCCCCTCAAATTACTCGAAGCGTGATCTCGACCTAGCTCCGTTCAGTCCGCAACTACGCTTCACACTGCCTTCGGACACTGGACAGACAAAGACTACAACTCCGCTCCGTTTTACTCCCTCGCTCCGATCCGCTGCCTCGCTCCGTGTCAATAGACAAGCAGCCTTACTCTGGTACTTAACACATGCCAGCATGCCGTAGGTATCTTTTAGGGTAAGCAGGGGTAATAGCGCTCACTGGGTAATGGCGCTCACCTCTTTATCTTTGTAAAAATGGAACATAGCAACACGCCGCGTAGAGCACGGGGGGCGGGGTCTTCCAACAGGCAGCGACACGTACAGGCAGTCAGCTCGCGGTACGGGACCGTGAAGTACGTTTCTCTGTATCCGGCGTATTGTGCTTCCGTCGGTAAGTCCAGAATTTTAATATTGACTTATATATTTGTGAAACAGATTACAAAATCTTCTATTTTATGATAATGTTACCAATTTTGAACAATTGTATACGATTGTTTTTAAGTTTCAATTTCATTTCAAAACGACCGTTTGGGGTTATACCGATCACCTGAGCACCTTTACTCCTTATTGACTCACCAACTTATTTTTTCTTATAGATATGCCTAAAAATCGTCAAAGTACCACCGCTTTAATGGCTTGGAGCGAAGAAAACCTTATCTACAAAAAATGGGGATAATTGATGCTAATTAGTGATTGTAGACTTACTGTATAAGATTGATCTGACGCATACTAGTGTAATCAAAGTGTATCTTATTAGATATGTTTCCAAACACATGTTTGAGCGTGACCCCTTAGCCTGAGCGACATTATCTAAAGTCAGGGGCAATAGTGCTCAAACGTGTTTTTGTTTAGGGTTTGTATCCAAAGGATAACCAACCGAAACCTATTACTACTCCGTCCGTCCGTCCGTCTGTCTGTCTGTCAGTGGGCTGAATCTCAAGAACCGTAATAGGTAGACAGTTGAAATTTTCACAAAGTGTGTACATCTATTGCCGCTATAACAACAAATACTAAAAATGAAGGTTTATGGTACGGAACACTTCCCTGGCCGGTTTTTTCAATAGTTTTCGACTACTCATAAGATAAATACGTTTGGTGTTAAAATGTTGATTACTGAATAGTTAAAGGCCTTGTTATTTTTTTGAAATTTTTCAAGTAAACTTAATATTTTGAAAAATACAGCGTATTTTCTTTAAGTGAATGTCATTCCCCCTCCCTTCCCTATACGCACCTAATTAGTAAGTAAATTAGTCTTTTATTAGGTAACAAACGTTAATTATTATCTACACTTTGATGTTCATTTTCCTTATGAAATTAGTCTAGCGCTCATTAAGGACAGACACACCGCTCACTAAATTAGTTAGAAATATCTTCATTTTAAGAGGAACACTTGTAGACATCGTGATTTTCACGGATCAGGTGAATTATCCCGCCAACATTTACTTATTCATTTACTTTACTATAATTATTTGATTGAGTCAGAAATTAAGAGAAGCGGGACAATCAAGGTTGCCATTATAGCCCGAAGAATTGCCTAACTTAAGTGGCAGTGGGCCTGCCAGGGTTACGGAATTGTTCGAAAGAGTTACCGCGGCCGTGGAACGCAAAGGGCCTTTGACGGAACACGGAGTGGTTTTAGACAGTAAGAGTCTGCTCAGCCTAGGGCGGGATGAGTCATTTCATAATTTCCCATCAATAAAAATCAACTACTAAAAGGCGGCAGTGAGCATTGCTCGCAGAAGAGATGGTCCATGATCCGAAAGGTCTCTTGAGTGGCGACCGCGTACCGCAAGGCGTATCGTTGGTATACCGAAACCCTGGTGAAGGCCGCGGGAATCGACTGGATGCGAGAAGCACAAGACCATTCGATGTGGCTACGCTAGGGCAAGGCTTGAGTCCAGCTTTCTGTTGAAATGCTGATGATGAAAATGAACATTAGGCTAATTAATCTACTCAAATCATTTTATATTTTACACCCTGGTACCAAATCACTATCAGACAACTATACCGTAACTCTAAAGATGGGTATGGTGTTACAGGCCGTAATGTACCATTCGCAGCGAGCATGGTACGATATGTCATGTCCAAAAATCCGAATAACATGCGCGTGTTTGTGCTCGTTTCCACAAAGCTTAAAGTGAAAACGGAAGCAATCGCTTACAATCCTTTGTAAAACCTTTATAACATAATAATATTTGAGATAGTTTAACGTCTGCGTGAGAAGAGGTATTTCCTGTCACCGCACTCAGGATATTAACACGTCACGAGTTTATTTTAAGCACACAGGTTACTACTTACCTTAATTTCCTTTACCTTCTGTAGGTTTCTTAGTTGGCACTAGGTACACATATTCGAGTTCAGAATTCGACTATGTAACTGTACTACTTACATGGGTTGGTTGGATTCAAATTATAAATCAATCTTAAAATTAGAAGGAACCTAACTTATGTTACTCTACGTTACAAGACTAAATTACATTTTTTTTTGTCACCATCATCATTAATGTAACTTTGCTATACGTTTCCTATGCCCGTTTGTTTTTTTTTACACCTTAACAGCTAAACGGATAGGTATGGATGAAATTGACACATGGGTTGGTAAACTTTGTCCTGAATTAGGACTGTACTTCCCGGGAGTATGTTCCCTTGGGATAATTTTTACGTGAAACCTCCAGCAGAAGGTAGAAACCCATTATACTTATAATGCAAAGCTGTGAGTTCCATGCTTCTCTGATTAGAATCAAGCAACACTGTTATTTATAAAGAATTGAAAATCTTTTACTAAACAAAGTATTTTCAAGCCTCTCATCCTCCACGACCTCTCCAACACCCTCAATACAATGTTTAATGCCTGCAGAAATCTAATTAGTTCTCAATACCTTCTTCTATCCGCCGTTAAACCCAAGTCTAGCCTCCTTATAAAATCTACGGCTCGCGTTCCAACACAAGGGATTGCGTTCCAACGCTAAGGATCTCTAAAAATATAATATCTACTAGTAGAGGCATGCTGTTTCAATTTAATTAAAAATACTCTGCAGCTGTGCAACCGGTCTATGGTTTATGCATTTTGGCTTTTATCTAATAGTTTTTAGTATGGCAAATCTTGCAAATGTATGTTAATTCGTGTAAAACTTTGGTCAGTTACTGATAATCTAAAGTGCTATAGGTTTTATCAGCAGTTTAGGTTTTTGCATGGAAATCAGGGTTGTGTTTGTAGGTAGGAGAAAGGTCGAGGGGAAAATGCTTATAGTTTAACTGACAGCTAAAACACTAGGTCGGGCGGGCGTTTTGGAGGACTGTCTTTTGTAAAACTTGACGTTCAAAAAGATAACGACTTAAGAATTTGAAATAAAATTATAATTTGATATTCAACTTAACGCAAATGTAAAATTTTACTAAATTCAAAATTTAACGTCTGATATTTAGATGATGGAACTTTAGGGGGTGACGTGAACACAGTTTTGAAAGATTTCGAATTCCTGAAGAAACAGTTCCAATCCATCGGCCTTGACCTCAACCACTCCAAATGTGAAATTTTTCTTTGTAACAATACCGACAGACAATTTTTTACTAATCCTAGCGTTCATTAAAAGGATGAACCCTATTTTTATTACAATCTAGCCTTTTATATAGACTGATAAGTAATTTAATTAAAACCTAAACTGTTAAGTTGTCTTTACTAAGAATGTGTCCGATTGCACTTTTCTTATCGTCTCTATTAAGGCGATTACACTTCGTTCTTGTGTTTATTTGGTAACACTTGTTTCACATTACATTATTCACTAACACTGAACACTAACTCAAACGGTTTTGTTCTTTTTATTCTTTCACTACGTCCGTGTGGTCGAGAAGCTGGATCGCTTCAACGTTCACATGCTGATGAAGTCTCTGTTCGTGAGCTACTGCAGATTTTTGTATCACTTCTTTGATGAACTCAACTTTTAGGTCCCGATGGAGGTCATCATTTCGTATGTACCAGGGCGCATTTACAATTTCCCGTAGTACTTTGTTCTGGAATCGTTGGATGATTAATACATTGGTCTGTTTGGTGCAGCCCCACAGCTGAATACCATAAGTCCAAACTGGCATCAGGACTTGTCTGTACAGCAACAATTTGTTCGGTACGGACAGCACGGAGTTTCTTCCAAGCAGTCAATATATTCTTTTGAACCGTAGATCGAGTTCATCTTTTTCTTCTTGATGTGGGTTTTCCAGCGTAGCTTTGCGTCAAGGGTCATACCGAGATACTTGGCTGTATTCTTGTATGGGATTTGGCGGTTATTAATATATAAACTGGCAAATGCTGTTGTTTTTTGTTCATAAAGTCTATATGTACTGATTTGAATTCATTTAATTTAATCTTCCATTTTTTGGTCCAGTCATAAACTTGATTAATACTCATTTGAACCTTTTCTACTGCTTTTCCGTGGCTGTTTCCAACGGCCATTATGGCATTATCATCAGCAAAGGTACCAATGGTATTGTTCTCTGGTTCAGGAATATCACAAGTATATAGTAGGTACAGGACCGGAGCTAGTACACTTCCTTGCGATATGCCAGCTTTTATTACTTTCAGTTCTGAATAGTCGGTCTTTTTGATTTTTTTCTTCGTATTTAAGCACCGACTTCCGTAACTAAAGTTATTTTTTGTAAAAAGGTTTATTATTTTTTGCGTTTCAGTTTTTACGGAGGGTTAATTTTTTTGTTAAAAAGTTTTTATTTTATCTTTTTTTGTAGCTATATTCTACTAATTACTACATACTTAATTTTTGATTACTTTTAAAATAGCTACCTAACTTACTTTGGCTATTAACTATTATATAATTCTACTTTAACTATTATTTGCTGTATAATTATAAAAAAGAAGAATTTTCAAAATCGGACTACATTGTAAAAAGTTATGCGTGTTCATACAGAAAATTGCGTCGACTTGTTATACCTTGCTGAAGTTACAGTCTCCTATATGCAGGTAATGTGAAGATAAGTTCAATGCATAATTTTGTACCCAGCTAGTTCCTAATCGAGCTCTTTTTCACTAAATAAAAACATGTCACATTTTCTAAGCTGCACTTTCAAACCTTCCCTTTACATACCATTTAAAAGTCCCAACAAGAAACAACAAACAAGTTGAATAGATAATCCTTTACAATTTTTACGATGACGGCCATGTTTTTCCAAGCACTATTTAACGAGAGCACTTAGCACCTGAGTATCTTTATTCAAAGACGAAATTAATGTTCTATTCGAGGGAAGAGGTATTATTCTGTTTTTCAAGTAGCGTCTTCTTTTATTCCCTTTCATTGGCTTGCATTTGAAGTGGGCTTAAAGGCACTTTTAATTATTATTCCTGTAAGTGTCTCGGGAAGAAGCTGTGATGCAATGAGTTTTAAAGCTTGTTACTTTTGAAGTCATGAAGTCAAGTGTGAATAGATTACTTCTAAACAAGCGTGCTTCATCGTGGACTACTTCATCAATTTCCATCAGGTGCGATTGTTATGATGCGCGAGCCTTTCAATAGCAATATGATAAAAAAGATGTTCTACTCTATATTGTCATTACCAATTAGCGTAGCTACTACGGTCTTGCTCCAGGGCCCCTAAGGTTAGGGAGGTCCTTCGTACTGTCATACTTGACATGGTTATCTATAAATCCATCGGATTGCAGTACGAGTAGGAAGTGTGCAACACAAGTAACTACTCAAATGTTGAGGTTCTACTTTCACATTTCTTATCCAACAAGAAAATATTATGTACCTACGAACATGTCTAAAAATTACCTAAATGTTCAACTCAGTCGTATTTCCGTTCTTCAAATAAATCAGTACCCCTAGCACAAGTTTGTTGCGAAATAGTAACGTTATGGTGACGTTTTTTTTTTAATTTGATTTTTATTTTTGTTGTTATAGCGGCAATAAAATACACACTCTGTGAAAATTTCAACTCTCTACCTATTACGGTTCTTGAGATACAGCCCGCTGACAGACAGACGGATAGACAGACGGATGGACGGACGGTCTGCGGAGGCTTAGTAATAGGGTTCCAGCACTGGTTACCCTTTGGGTACGGAACTCTAAAAAGTACATTGCTTAATCTAACTCACGGTGGTGTAGAAATGAGTTTTAGGCCAAAACGCGGACTGGATTAGACTTTTCGTCTCTCGTTAACAAAAACTTAACACTTTTAAAGGTTAGGTTATATAAATATACTTCTTGAAAAGAACTACAAAACACGAAACAGATCAAGTTTTACATCTGAACATCCTCAACGTATCGCAATCTGTTGTAGTCGTTATCAGATTTGCGGTTGGCCTGACTCCAATGCTGCGCAGAGCTTGTGCCTGACGGCGCATGAGAGAATTCGTTTTAAATATCTGACACATTGCTGGTCTGGCTGGACGGCGAGTTGGGACTTCAATCTATTTTTTTACTGTGCCAAGGTTTTTTATTTAAGTGATCCGTTTTCAAGTAGGTAGTGCTATTCTGTAACAACATTTTCGTGTCTCGACAACGGAATCCGCGGTATCACCACAGTGAGCATCAAATTCGCATAAACATACGATGTTTATGTTGTGTGTAATAAAGCTCACTTTGTGAGCTTTGTCACTCAGGTGAAGCTCGATATCGAAACAGTTATTTACAGAATAGACAAGCTGATCTTATGGACAGTGTAAGATGGACGTTATCGCCTTATAAGCCAATACTATAGCTGTTTGTTTGCGCAGCTACCTACTAAAGGTTTATGTAGTACTATTAGGTTAGTTAAAAACTTATTTTAAAATATTTTGACTTATATTTTATTTTGAAACGAACTTTGTGAATTAAATAGAAGCAAGCATACGTGCTTGTGTTTCTACCTACCTTTGAAATACTTTTCTACTAGAACCTTATAAAATGTATTTATCTCCTAAGTCAAATGAAAGCTAAACGATGAAAACTGGGGTAAAACCAAATCGATGATTTATAATTTGTTCGAATACTTAGTAGAAGCTTGAAGAATAAATGCACAGAAACTAACATTCAAAACTTTTTTTATTATAATAAAAACAAATGCCACACACTAAACTAAAAACCCCCGACTATAAAATAACTTTACAAAGTGAAAAATAATAAGTATTGATCCTTTTAATTTAATATAGGTACGATTCTTTGGGCCAAGCGTCTTCGCCTCGGGAGACCGCAAATTTTTGAATTTCTTAAGTACCTCTATATTATTAACGGTCCCCCGACGCGATGACGCTTGGCCCAAGAATTGTACCTATCCTTACTAATGTTATAAATGCGAAAGTAACTCTGTCTGTCTGTCGCGCTTTCACGCCAAAACTACTGAACCGATTTAAATGAAATTTGGTACACAGATAGTCTAGAGCCTGAGAAAGGACATAGGCTACTTTTTATCCCGGGACTATGTTCCCTAGGGACCACGCGGGCGAAGCCGCTGGCAGAAGCTAGTATTAAATAAAAAGGATCAGTACGTATTATTTTTCACTTTATAAATTTACTAGCTGACCCGCGCAACTTTGTCTGCGTCACAATTTTCATTACCGCTCCACTCCTATTGGTCTATAAATGGCCTTTCTCGATAAATGGGCTATCTAACACTGAAAGAATTTTTCAAATCGGATCAGTAGTTCCTGAGATTAGCGCGTTCAAGCAAACAAACAAATAAACTCTTCAGCTTTATATATTAGGATAGATTTTTTAGTCGGGGTTTTTTTAAATTTTTAATTAAATTTTTTTTCATGCTTTTTAAACTTAATTTACCTAATAGGTACTATCAGAAAACCTATGATCTCATCATCTTCCTGCCCATATCCCATGCTACTTGGGGTTGGCGCAACACGTTTTTTTATTCCATTCTGTCCTATCAGCCGTCACGCTATTACTCACTTTTTTCACGCTATCACTGTCCTTTTTCTTTCATATTGCACCTCACACAATCCATCTATCTTTTTTTTGGCCTTCCTCTCCCTCTCTATCCATTCACATATTATGATCAACACTCACCTAAAAGGCACTACATCCTACAAGCTTGAAAAGTAGCTTTGCATCTCTCACCAATGTGAATACTTATTCTTTTTTCTGCTTCATCATCAGCCCCTGATCAAAATCTATTTATAACCTATTCATTGCGACCATTTAAATGAATACGAAAACGGAAGGTCTGCTGTAAGTAAGTGAGGAGTTGGGTATCTTGCTGATTTCAGGACATGCTTCAGAATCAGGTTAAGAGTACTGATCTAAATATAATCTGTCCATTAAAACCATTCCAGTGAGTTCAAACACGAAACCTCTGCTGTAACTTAGTGAGGAGTTGGGTATTCTGCTGACCTTAGATTAAGCTACAGCATCAGGTCAATATTGCCATGTTTTTGCAATGTCATTGAAGTAACATAACATCAAATTTAGTATCGATCTGACCCGTTAAAACTGGTTAAATGCCTTCGTCAAGTAGAAAAGAACTGATGATCTTGAAATGGCTCGACCCATTTTGATAAAACTCATCTAAGAACCATTGCTGGAAAACCTGCTTTCAAATAAAAAAAACCGCATCGAAATCGGTTCACCCGTTTAAGAGCTACGGTGCCACAGACAGACACACATAGCGGTCAAACTTATAACACCCCTATTTTTTGATCGGGGGTTAAAAACCAATAACAAGAACATTAATTTAATCTCTCACAATTAAAAAATCTTTTTCACTTGTCTGCTAATCGTCAAATGCATCTTTTAAATCTACAACATACACATTACTTTTCTCGATATTTATCGTAAAGATGTCTCCAGTATTGCAGCGTGGGCGCATTGCTACTGGCCGGTGCGATGCTGAGAGCCTCGTTGATCTCCAGCCTTGTAGGTGGTGATAAAGACGTGGGGGGCCACAGTACCTCACCGCCTTCGGGAATAGGAACCCTGTGAATGGAATAGAACAATACTTCAAGGCAAATTCGGTCAGTCCTATAGTCCGATTCCAATCAAAAACCAACAACTCAGAGCAGTGGTGAATCATCTGGAAGACTGCTTGAATGATACGGAGAAATTAATTTGAGAAATTATTGTATGCGAAGATCGATCCATGATAAATAAACGTTGATGTAGTGGCATTTTTAATTTAAATATTTTAGTTAGTACAAATGAATGAACGATCGTATTTGCAGAATACATTGAGATTTGTAATTGATCCTATTATTGCAAACAGGTGAATGGTCACTTATGTACATCAGCGTGGCACTTTGAAAGGTCTGTTTCCCTCTTCGGAGAGAAGAGAGCGACTTCTCTCTTGCTATAATAGGACCTCTAATAGACCCTTTCAAAAATTTCCCATAAAAATAGTAACCCATATTTAGCAAAATTAGTCCACAGCGTTGTCATTGTTTAATCATTTTGCTCTCAAACATGGAAGGAACAGGAACTAAACTGAATAGGTAGAACAATTCGTCTGCATGGGTGGCCCCCGGTGCACTCCAAAATGGCAGACCTGCAATAAACTTCGGCAAGTTCCTTCGACCACTGTACTAAAACTCATAGTTGTACACAGGTTTATCAGTACTCTTCAAAATAAGTTCAGTTTCAATATATCCCGGCAAGTCAAAAAATCAAGTTAAGGTTCTTTAAAGGTCTGAGCAGCTTCTTTCCGTTCATTATCTGAAGGGAAGTTTAAATCATATACTCCTAAAACTGATTAATGTTTCATCCGTATCACGAAAAGCGTTAAAGTATCCTACTTGATTATTAGAACCTATAATCACGGGTACTTTGTTAAAATTTCCTTTAGTAAGTATGCTGAACGGCGTATCTGGTAGGAATGGTTCAATACCATCCATCGGTTGTTCAGTGCACGGCACAAATGGCAGGTGCATGAACATCAACTGTCCCTTCTTCCTCGGTTAAAGAGTACCAACTAGTTCAGTCAGGGACGTGTTCATAAAAACACTGTAAAGTTCTTGAGGGTCTTCAACATTATGTCCCAATTCTTTCGCTAAAGCGATGTTATTTGCCATTGGATTCCGCTGTCGAGCCCACGATGCCATAGAGGAGCCACTCTGTGCGATCGCTCTATGAAACAGTCCTTTGGACATCGGTGACAGCAAATGATACGAAACTGATACCCCACCAGCACTCTCACCAAACAACGTAACGTTGTCTGGATCCCCACCAAAAGCTCATATATTTCGTCGAACCCATCTGAGGGCAGCCACCTGGTCTTTCATTCCAGCATTTCCAGGAGCTTCCTTTATGCCCAGACAAAGGAAACCATGGACGTTTAATCTGTAGTTTAGGGTGACGAGGACGATGCCTTGGGACACTAGATTATCAGGTCTATAGAGTAGAGCTGATCCAGAGCCTTCTTTGAACCCTCCACCATGTATGACCACAATGACAGGTAAGGGAGCGTCATCCCATCCGTGGTTGGGGCTATACACGTTCAGGGTGAGGCAATCTTCGGATCCCACCACCTTTGTCTCTGTATACAGCTGCGGACATCTTATATGTTCTCTAACTGCTTCGAAAACACCATCCCACTTCGAGGCGGGACCAGGTCCCTGAAACAATTATCATTATTTACATGATAGGTTCATTAATAGTAAGATCATCATATATTTTAATGATTATCTAATTTATTTATGGGCTATCAAAGTGATTTGTTCATTGGCAATCTTTCAGGGCTCATGAGTACTCTTTTTATGAACAACTTTCAAAACAAAAAACCCCAAAATCGCAAAAATACTACATATTTTTATGGGTCTCGAACAAATGCAACACTCGAAACTGTCGTCAAAAACTGACATGTATCAAGTGTCATGTGTGAGTTGTGTGTAGTTATACTATAAACATTTTTTTTTTGCAAATTCAACCTTACACGGTTCGCTTAACGTTGTTTTTACAAAGCAGTTCAGTATGGCGAGTGATGCGCAATTATTTTTTTTCAAATTCAACCTTACACGGATCGCTTAAAGTTGTTTTTACAACGCAGTTCAGTGTGGCGAGCGATGCGAGATGGTTTGAAACTTGCGCATAATTATACATATTGCGCTTATTTTTTGCGGACGTTTTTGAGATTTTGAGTGTGTATCTTGGGCTTTTTATATTTCAATGGGGTTATGCAAATATTTAACATAATATTATATCTACTGAAAAGTATTTTTTTTTAATATTTTTGTATTTGATGATATATTAGAAGTTTTTCAAATGTGTTATACTTATACCTAATAAAATATTGCCAATAAATTAAAATTACCCAGTATTCTGTAGCGTGCTATACCTGGAATCTGTATTTATATTCTGAGCTGGCGTAAGGAATGCCAGAGTACCGCTGATGAGTGCCATCTACCGAGAATTGTCCGCGCACTAATGATCCATCTTGAAGTCTTCGTGTCGGCGTAGGTTGCCGGACGAATCGCGCGGCCCACAGTGACCACAACACTAGCCACTTGAAACGAACGAACATCACTAGTCACTACACAGATTCACGGAAAAAAATTGGTCTGAGTCGTTGTCACTGGATACGGTGAAGAAAACTACGAAATATTTGAATTTAGAATTCGGAATAGTTATCAAATTTTGGAACAACACATACTTTTGCACACAAGATAAAGTTCAAATTCCATTGCAACCCAAGGCGTTTAAAAAAATAAAAATTTTCACTGAAAAATCAACTTTAAAATACTGTACACTAAAGTCGATGTTTAAGTCGGTGGCGACGAATTCAAATTATATCGAAGTATGAATTAATACGCCGATTCTATTCACATTCACAATATTGTTTTTTTTTCTATTAAACAAAAATATAATGTTAGGCTATAATACTTCTGAGTTGTATAAAAATAGCCGTAGCTATTTTTATACAACTCAGAAGTATTATAGCCACGATATGCGAATCGCAAACGTCAAGCTCACCTTGAATGAGTTGTAGTATCTTATCGACCTGTGATACCTTGGGACGTCACCGGTACAGAGGAATTATACATAATAATTAATATCGTTGCGTACCGTATTTTTATCAGTTTTTAGGGTTTCGTACCAAAATGGTAAAAAAAGGAACCCTTATGGTGTGACTAAGTCTGTCTGTCTGTCACAGCTGAATATCTCAAGATCTGCTTATCCTATCAACTTGAAATTTGGAACAGTTTTAGATGACCTTTGCTCGACCATTTTGCAAATAAGAAATAAATAAAAATGTGCATGTTTTTTTTTGCGACAGCGGCTGAAAAGAGTTCTTAAAACTTCGACTTGGGGCTACTAGGGCGTGTCCCCTATCATATGATAAAGCGCTTTTTGCACATTGTCAAAAAAAAAAAAACATTTTTTAAGCCGAATTTTGACGAAAAATGACAAAAAAATTACCATTGCCACCCTCCCCCCTATCTCCGAAGTTTGCATAGAAAAAATCTCATGAGAAAGAAGTTTATATAAAGATCACAGGAAAAATAAAACCATGTCTCTAATTAGCACACGTTTTCAGAAATCATCAACAAACATTAAATAAATTTCACTAGCGGTCAAGACATGGCGCTGATCTAAAACTGCAATATACACCGCAGTGTTAAAATTTTTTGACGAATATAAGCCTCGCCGATGAAAATTTAAAAACATTTCACGTTTTATACGATGGTACGGAACCCTCGGTGCACGTTTATTCAAGCAAGTTTATTCAGGACAAGCACTTTGTACGCGACTTCGTTTGCGCGAATTTAGTATTGCAACTTTCGTACAGATCTCTATTTTTTTCGATAATGAAATATAGCTTTTGTTACTCAGGGTTAATGTAGCGATAATACATTAGGCAAACAGAAAAAATGTGACAAGGTTAAAAAAAAAGCGCAGTGTTTTGTTTTAATTTTGTTTGGTGTTTGGTCTGATAGCCTCACCTTCTCACTGTTTGTTCGCTCGATGATTGGATCACTTTTCGAAAATATAGCTCCTCGTGCCAACATAAATAAAGAAAAAATATTTAATAAATAGCTAAACCCTACTAACACAAGTATTCTTCTAATATTTTGAAGACACTGCTCTATACTTTCATGTATTAAACATTGTTTGTACGTCGAATTTAAGGCACACACAATTGACGTAAAACTTAAAAAAAACACTAAAGCTACAACAAAGTTTTTACAGAAATGCGTATGCGACAAGTTGTCTAATCCACATAATGTGCATAGTCCTTGCAAGGGGAATATTTTATGTCTTGTTTTCAGACGGCAGAGCTGCTAACCTGCGGGCGGCGGAAAAAACAAGTCTTGATAGAGTTGCCTTGTAGAGGGCAGGTGCAGTAAAAATATCTACATAAAAAGTTGCATAACTTACCTATGTAACTTTCTATCAGTTTAAAAATATTATTAATCAGATCCAACCAGTACCCAATATAGTTTATATTGTGATTGAAGGGCAGTGTTTGACACGCAGAGGTTATGCACGCGCAAGTCAAACACTGCCCTTATTTCGGCCGGCGATACCATTTTCTATTAATGCGCTGAACGTACACACATAGTATGTATTAATGTATGTATGAGCTCCTACCGACCTTCATGAGGTCATTATTGCCAAAATACATTATTACGTGTGGGAAAGGAGATGAAGAAACTAACTAAATGTGGGTGGAAAACCTCTGCCTTTGATGTTCTGGCTGGCTTTATTAATGTGAATATTGTTTTCATTTATTGAAAGAATATCTTACCTGGATTTACGCTACTAAATTGAATCGTAATTCTGATCAAATAATTTATTTACATTCAAAAGTTTCAACACGTTTAACACTTTAGCATACATATCAAATGATTATTTGATGGAACTCTCCTCTTTCCTCGGGTAGCAGGTCAAGACTTACATATTATTATGTCGCGGCTGTAGGTAATTTGTAGACGTTTCTTCTCTTCTTCAGTCGGTCCCTCATTACTGAGGATCGTGGTGACTGGACCCCTTTAAGCGGGCAATCTGTCTCCATCGATTTTGGTCAAACCCAATCCTATTAATAATTATAACGAATGGTTCAGAAAATCGAAACGTCAGATTTTTAGTAGAAATTACCTGCAATACTAACTACACCTCGGAACACATAACTCTTAGCACTATCCGAGGCCTTATCTCTTCTAGAGGTAGTTCTAAAGCTCTACAACGAGTTCTTGAACAAAAGATTTGCAGTTCGATTCCTGTTGCAACTTATCTTTAAGCTGGTTCTTTGTGGATGGACATAGCTTTAAGTCCTAAGAAGAATTAGAGTTACGTAGGTACTCTTGGTTTTACTGGCGTAGTCAACGAAGTGGGAATAGATAAGGACACTGTACCTTTTTGTGTTTATTTTTAAGCAGCTTCTGCCAGCGGTTTCGCCCGCATTACATACGAAAATGATCCTAAGAGATCATACTTCCGGGGTGATTAGTATTGCATGTCCATTTTCTGGTGTATCTGCGTGCTAGTTTCATCCAAATTGGTTCAGCCGCTAATACAAATGTAGAGGTAACAATTATGTAGACAGTTACATTCGGATTAACAGGAACCAGCCTTTCTAATGGTTCTTGAGAACCCTGAACAAAATCGTACACGTTCTTAAATATAGCCTCAGTTGACCGACTAATCGTTCCAATGGGTAATCTCCCAGATTTCGTGTTTAAATAAGAAAAATGGTGGTTAAAAGTATACTGGACGTGAACGCGACAGAAATATTTCGTTCGAAAGTAGGGTTGTTAAGGAATCTTGCCTCCGTCACCGCAATGTAAAATTCGAAATAAATCGTACCTCCGCTCAGCACCAGCCTCCCAAGTTGAGTTGTAATTCTAGTTGTTTATGGTTGAGTTATAATGTAATAAGGAGCCCTAATCTTTTATTTATTTACTAGCTTTTACCAACGACTTCTTACGCGCATATCCCGTTTTTCCCTTTTCCTAGGAATTTCGAGAAATCCCCTACACTCACAAAGGAAGCTACAATCTACATGCCAAATTTCAGCATGCTTGCCTAGAAGTAACCTTTTCACTCTTAACTTAAAGACCACCAAAGATTTAGGTGGTGCTAACAGGAAAAACAGACTCCAGCAGGGAATTCCACTCCTTAGCTGTACGCACAATAAAAGTTTTGGCGGAGATATACTTAAGTCCAAGACTACAGCTAAGGTGAGGAGCTTGCACGGATTCTATGGTTAGCGCGAAATATTTTGCGTCCATACTGAAGTGAAGGAGCGGAACGATCGCATATTGTTTTACCCTGAGGAATCCCGATGTGACAGTATGACACTCCTAATAATACAAAATATTTATTTTATTTCGAAACGGTTCACATGTTGTGAGACACTTAGAAAAATCATAAATTCTACCTTGAATAGGCGTCAACCAAAAAAAGAATCTATAAGTATCTGAAAGCGCTCTCACTCATCTGTTTGCGATAAATCACCTCAGAAAAAACCCAAGCGAATTCTTAAAACAATTAAGAAATTACACAAAAAAGGGTCCGACAGTGAGTCGCCAAACATATTGGGGTTCCATGCTCGGCGAGTGAAGCGCGTAGACTGTCACGAGACCTCGGCCGTCCGTCCGTCCGTCCGTCTGTCGGTCGGTGAACGCTGTCTCAAGGGCCACAATGCTGGACAGTTGAAGGTTTCACGGATTATGTATCTACTTTGCTGGTAAAGTAGCAAATAATACAAATTAGAGTTTATGGTGCGGAACCCTTCGTGTGCGGGACCGACTCGCGCTCGGTTGAGGTCTTACCAGGTAGCCACATCTGTTGAAAATCGCAAGGCTCGACGCTGAAGGCGTTGGCGTCACTCGGTGTTAGGGCTTCATAGTGTACGGAACTAGTTAACCGAGTTAGGTTTGAATTAGGCCGGAGGCTATGTCTCGGATATGGCTATATGCCATAAGCTATAGGCTGGTGTTAGATAAACTAGCAGACGTGTGGTCCGTTGTAACCCTTAGGATAGCCGTTATTACTTATTAAGTTAAATATAAGTTAGATTAATTTAGTGTTAATATGTGTGTGTGTGTTGGTGAACTAATGGGTGAGTGTTGTGTGTATTATCCTACCTTATTACCCTCTCTGACTTAAACGAGGTAACCGACACCTGTGTTAAGGTTCTAGGGATTCGGAGAAAGCCTTCTTATAGAGTGTGCTTTAGGCAAAGCAACAGACTGAATACAACAATGACTCTAATCTGACTCTAGACAAACCTTACCAAGACGCTGCACTAAGACACTGCTTATGGGAGGCTGAACCGAATAATACTCGCTACAAGTTAGGGCCTGTTTGAACTATAATGGTTCCTTGCAATGTCGAAGGTTATATCGTATCAACCAAACATTAGTAGAGGTTACCTCTCCCAATGGACCGACTGACCGCAGAATACTTTACATTGTTTTGATGTACGCGCATTTCCCGGGAGCGGGGGTAGGCTTCACCAAGTACCCTAAACTGGATTGATAGCTGTTCTGAGGAACGTTAGTAAATGTGTCTCGTCAAATCAAACTTGGTTTTCGGGCCTCTCACTGATACAAAAAAATAATATTTGGCGAAACACGTAATTTGGATGCCCAGTCGAAACGCCCCGATGCCTGACAAGAATGTCCGCACGGCTGCCGATTACACTGCAAGCTTCCTCTAAATGGGGTTAGATTAAGGAAATGCGAGGTGTCGAGTTCGAAAACCCACTTCGGCGCGCAGCAAGACTTTTGTAGAGAATTCTGCTACCGACTGACAACGCGGTACGCTTGAGCTAAGTTATATAATGTGTTAGTAATGGGTTGATAGGCCGATGTAAGGGGCTAATTTATATAGCGCGCGTCCAGAATTTCTGGGAACATGTCTCGCTCAATGACAGAGGCACTTCGCAGTCTCTCTGCCTTAGGATTGTGTAAGACATGCTTGAGTGTAGGGAACGTGTACTGTTGTGACCGCAGCAGGTTCTCTCTAGGCCTATGCACCTAGGACTCTCGACGGCACACGTACGATGTACAGGCAGTTGTAAGACGGCCGTACATCACTGGGGTGGGTCTCTAGATTATTGTAAATAAATTCACTATCGCGTTTTGAAATTAACTATTTCCACACAAGCGTTACGTGTCATTTTCCCTATTGCAGTCCTCTTGTCTTCTTAGCTTCATACATTGTAATCTCGTTATTGTTCCATAATCATTTATTGTTTTACGTATGTATACTAACCGTGAATTCCCAATATTAACTTCACCTTGCATCCCCTCCTTGTCCCTAGCCTCAAAGGTCGGACAAGGCAGTAGTTTTGGGAATTCATTTCGTACTATCGGTGGAAGAGTGTCCAGTCTGGAGGCGAGCTCTACAGGGCCAGGCGGAAGGCCTTGGGGCCTGGCCCTCCCGCCTATGGGCGGGACCGACCTTAGCAATTACGTTAATTCTAGGAAAAACGAAAATTTTATCGGCCTAGGGTAACTTAGGAACAGTCACATTTGGTGCTGCGTCACCAGGATTCTTGTCATTAAATGTACTGATTCACGTCAGTGTAACGAGAAAGAACAGTTATGGGTTACTACAAAAATAACACAACGTAATTTTATGTTAGGGACAACAATAGTTATAACGGCTAAGACTTTAACAAAACGTATTTATTTATTGTTTGTTTGGTAAATCGATACTGATGAACTAAGTTGCAACAGCTGTAATATTAGTTTACAACAAAATTAACACGGCGTAGTTCCAAGGTTCCATAATAATCGGTTAGGGATGCAAGGAGCGGCTACTTACTACATTTATGCAACTTATTAATTTATGACTTTATTAGCTCATCAAAGACAACATGGGTTACAACGTGGCTGTATCAACTTGTGTGAACTACTTAAGTAGTTAACGGTTGATTATGTTAGTTGAATGAGTCGACTACATTTAGCGGGTTCGATTCCCGAATGATTAATATGTTGATTTATTTGTTTTAATATGTGCTAGGATTATTTATCAAGCTTGAAAATTAACACGTCAACTATTATCTAACGAGTTCAAATCTCGTATAATTTATCTGTCTAAGTATGTGCTAGGATTAACAAGTAATGTGGGTGCAATTTTAAGTGGATTTCATGGGCGAAGAGTGATAGGATTCCTATGTCACGGCTTGTGGGTTCAATTCCCGCACTAATAATAAGATTTTGTTTTCTATGCTAATCTTTGTTTGACTTGCATAAGTACGGAGGTATTTATAAGTAGATTATGGCTTGTATGTCTGTCCGTTTGAATTACTGTTTTGATAATAGGGTTCGATTCCCGACGTATCAGCTACACAATTATATTTTAATAACAAAATATCATATTTATGTCCAATCTTGCGCATAGCATCGGGTTACTTAGGAACACATTAAGTCTGAAGTTTATGGCTTGACAGCCGGACACGTTACCGTAATTAACAACTAAACATTCCATTCATTTTAAAATAGAAAAATAACTTTGAACCTTTTAAAAAAGGGCTATCCTTTGCGTAATTCGGGGAACAATGGAACACGTGTTTGTTGAAAATAATATTGCACAAACTCGAAGAATTAACTAAAGGGCTTGACCACAAAAAAGACCAAACCCTTAGAACAATGAAACAACTAGACAATAGCGGCAGAATAACTGATACCCCGGAAGAGGTTGCGTAGTGATTTTTGGTGTTTACGTAATAATAGTACAACTGATTTTGTGCTTGAGTTACTGCACTGCTAAATAAGTGATCTACCTGAATAGATGTAATTTGTGAATGGTTTCATTGATAGGGTCTAGAGCTAATATGATAATGGGTTCGACTCCCAACAGTGATTGGTGTGTTCAACAGTTTAAGACACTGGATTGAGATTTTTATAGCTGTACAAAGTGAGCTAAGTACACATCCGAGTTATACGAGTAGGTCAGAGATTTTGTGAAGAAGAAGTGTGGTTGCGTGGTTAAGTTTTGTATAACTGTGTGATAAGTAAGCTGAGCATAAGACGTGTCCTTAGTTATAGATGAGTGTTATATATTTAATACCTAAGGTCAGAAAAGGTGATCATAACGAGTACTTTCATAATAGAAATTAAATCACCAAGAACAGAAACTCGGTACGGTACTTGTACATTAGCTATTGTCATAGTAGGATAATCTTAATATTGAAAACTTGGCAGTGTGTCATTATTATGATGTACATGTTTGAATAGATAAATAGTGGTATTCAGCTGGATCTGGTATGGCTGGAGGCCAACCCCAGTATAGATTGGAAAAGACTAGGCAGATGATAATGATATGTGAATAGATACTTGTGTGGTCTCATTTCAAATTCCAGGATATGTAATTCATCACTAGGCTGCGACAACGGGATACCTAAACCTACAGTTCGTGAGTTGCGCCTGATCCATAGCTTCATGTTATTGGCTGAAACCAGCTTCAGGAGCTGTAGCGTGGCGCGTGGCTCCTTTTGCGAAGCTAAGTATTTCAGTTATCATAACAGTAATGTTACTCATGACCTTTTTCATGTCAATAAAATCAATGTCTAGGCATATGACAAGCTATGACTTCAAATTAATATACCAGTGAGCTATCTTGTCACTAGTGATACAGTCTGAGGGGGGCATTGTTCTAATTGCCTTAGCCCTTGTTGAGAAAGCTAACATTTACTTTAGAAAATCTAGAGTATCTATAGGTTCTTACAACATAATATTGCAAGTCTTAATGGATTGGTCTTTTGGATATTCTCATGGTATTGATTTAATATAACTCTGTAAAACCTATTCGATTTCAGAACCTCTCAAGGCTATTTCATCTTATTGGAAGAAATTCTAATATGTTTATGTGCGAACTATTTCAGCTGTACCTGGATACGAGTACGAGCAGCTGTAGATGCTGACTCAGCACCGGGGCGCTTCAGGAAGGGCCTCTGTCCAGCGACACTGCGATAGGCTGAGTTTGGTACTAGGCAGCACTGTAGGTAGTGTGGACGATAAAACAAATACTCTTACATGAGACTCTGGTATGTAAAATTAAACTATAAGCATGCACAGTCTTCTATTGGAGAATGAAAAGTATTTCAAAACAAATAAGCTCGTTTATAACAATTATGTACCGGCTGGACTGGAGATAACATGAGACTAATGTGAGAAACTACACCATAAACACATACAATTTCTTGAAACTTGTTATTTTACAGTGTTATCAGAAGTAGGCATTATTCAAGAGAATAAGTTCGAATAGAACAATTGGATAACGAATGCATATAAGGTCAGACTTTGCTATGTCTAACTAAACTATAAACATAAAAGTCTTCTGAGATTTTATATCAAATTAACATGAATAAAGATTATGTTCAAGAATATACGTTTAATCGTAGCATTTAATACATTGAATATAGCTTAAATAAGACTCCACTGTGTAATATAAAATTAAAACACACACAGGTCTTGGATCTACACTAATATTATAAAGAGGAACGATTTCTTTGTTTGTTTGTTTGAATTGAATGGGCTCCGAAACTGCTGGACCGATTTGAAAAATTATTTCAGCATTGGATAGCTGCATTGTCAGAGAGTAACATAGGCCGTATATTATCCCCGTATTCCCACGGGAACGGGAACTACGCGGGTGAAACCGCGTGACGTCCACTAGTATTTAATATTTCAATATGAAAAGAGTAGGTATTATGAAAGATAATAGGATGAAATGCAAAAGTAATGTGTCGATTCAAGATGAGATAAGATTCTGGTGAACACCTAAACCATAAGCAACCCGGTCTTCAGAATTTTAAATTATTAAAATGCGCCGAGAGGGTTTAGGGAGGTAAAAGTTGACATAGGTTGAGTTTATTATGTACCAATTGAGGATATGTTTGTGAAACATTGAGAAATTATAGCAGACATTGCAACTAGTTGGATACGAGTTCCAACTAGAAAGTTATTATATTAGACTCATTAGACATACCAGATGAGTATGGGTCTATTGGAACGAAGTTCTTTATTTTGGTTTTATGAGAAGGCAAAGTTTATCCTATTTTGAAAGCTCATCCGCTATACTGCGTCACGCGTCTGATTTTCAGAGGGGGGAATGTGACAGTATGACACTCCTAATAATACAAAATATTTATTTTATTTCGAAACGGTTCACATGTTGTGAGACACTTAGAAAAATCATAAATTCTACCTTGAATAGGCGTCAACCAAAAAAAGAATCTATAAGTATCTGAAAGCGCTCTCACTCATCTGTTTGCGATAAATCACCTCAGAAAAAACCCAAGCGAATTCTTAAAACAATTAAGAAATTACACAAAAAAGGGTCCGACAGTGAGTCGCCAAACATATTGGGGTTCCATGCTCGGCGAGTGAAGCGCGTAGACTGTCACGAGACCTCGGCCGTCCGTCCGTCCGTCCGTCTGTCGGTCGGTGAACGCTGTCTCAAGGGCCACAATGCTGGACAGTTGAAGGTTTCACGAATTATGTATCTACTTTGCTGGTAAAGTAGCAAATAATACAAATTAGAGTTTATGGTGCGGAACCCTTCGTGTGCGGGACCGACTCGCGCTCGGTTGAGGTCTTACCAGGTAGCCACATCTGTTGAAAATCGCAAGGCTCGACGCTGAAGGCGTTGGCGTCACTCGGTGTTAGGGCTTCATAGTGTACGGAACTAGTTAACCGAGTTAGGTTTGAATTAGGCCGGAGGCTATGTCTCGGATATGGCTATATGCCATAAGCTATAGGCTGGTGTTAGATAAACTAGCAGACGTGTGGTCCGTTGTAACCCTTAGGATAGCCGTTATTACTTATTAAGTTAAATATAAGTTAGATTAATTTAGTGTTAATATGTGTGTGTGTGTTGGTGAACTAATGGGTGAGTGTTGTGTGTATTATCCTACCTTATTACCCTCTCTGACTTAAACGAGGTAACCGACACCTGTGTTAAGGTTCTAGGGATTCGGAGAAAGCCTTCTTATAGAGTGTGCTTTAGGCAAAGCAACAGACTGAATACAACAATGACTCTAATCTGACTCTAGACAAACCTTACCAAGACGCTGCACTAAGACACTGCTTATGGGAGGCTGAACCGAATAATACTCGCTACAAGTTAGGGCCTGTTTGAACTATAATGGTTCCTTGCAATGTCGAAGGTTATATCGTATCAACCAAACATTAGTAGAGGTTACCTCTCCCAATGGACCGACTGACCGCAGAATACTTTACATTGTTTTGATGTACGCGCATTTCCCGGGAGCGGGGGTAGGCTTCACCAAGTACCCTAAACTGGATTGATAGCTGTTCTGAGGAACGTTAGTAAATGTGTCTCGTCAAATCAAACTTGGTTTTCGGGCCTCTCACTGATACAAAAAAATAATATTTGGCGAAACACGTAATTTGGATGCCCAGTCGAAACGCCCCGATGCCTGACAAGAATGTCCGCACGGCTGCCGATTACACTGCAAGCTTCCTCTAAATGGGGTTAGATTAAGGAAATGCGAGGTGTCGAGTTCGAAAACCCACTTCGGCGCGCAGCAAGACTTTTGTAGAGAATTCTGCTACCGACTGACAACGCGGTACGCTTGAGCTAAGTTATATAATGTGTTAGTAATGGGTTGATAGGCCGATGTAAGGGGCTAATTTATATAGCGCGCGTCCAGAATTTCTGGGAACATGTCTCGCTCAATGACAGAGGCACTTCGCAGTCTCTCTGCCTTAGGATTGTGTAAGACATGCTTGAGTGTAGGGAACGTGTACTGTTGTGACCGCAGCAGGTTCTCTCTAGGCCTATGCACCTAGGACTCTCGACGGCACACGTACGATGTACAGGCAGTTGTAAGACGGCCGTACATCACTGGGGTGGGTCTCTAGATTATTGTAAATAAATTCACTATCGCGTTTTGAAATTAACTATTTCCACACAAGCGTTACGTGTCATTTTCCCTATTGCAGTCCTCTTGTCTTCTTAGCTTCATACATTGTAATCTCGTTATTGTTCCATAATCATTTATTGTTTTACGTATGTATACTAACCGTGAATTCCCAATATTAACTTCACCTTGCATCCCCTCCTTGTCCCTAGCCTCAAAGGTCGGACAAGGCAGTAGTTTTGGGAATTCATTTCGTACTATCGGTGGAAGAGTGTCCAGTCTGGAGGCGAGCTCTACAGGGCCAGGCGGAAGGCCTTGGGGCCTGGCCCTCCCGCCTATGGGCGGGACCGACCTTAGCAATTACGTTAATTCTAGGAAAAACGAAAATTTTATCGGCCTAGGGTAACTTAGGAACAGTCACACCGACTGGCGGTATTACTACCCGGCACAACAAGTCACGCTGCACTGTGGCCACCTTATCGCGTGCACCACTCTAGTTACCGCTGACTCTGGACAAGGCAAAAGTTTCATGACAATGCGACCACGTCACTGACATCTCGAGGTGTCTCAAGCGAGCAGAAAGTGTTGCCAAAAAAATACCTAGAAGGTGACAAAACAAAATAACAATTATTTTTTTGGAAAAATATGCATGTTCTCTTCTTATATTCGCGTCTGCCTCTGCAGAGGTCAAGCACTGCACCTCTATTTCCGCCTCCATTACATTCCTAAACGAAACGATACAATCTCAAATCGCCGTCGCTTTCTGAGATATATTTCCGCTTGGGTTCCGTACCTTGAGAGAAATAGTTTCGTGAGTCGGCAGTGCTGAAAATGATGCTAGCTGTTTTATTTCGAATGCCCCTTGAAGGAGATTTTGTATCCAAAAAATATAGTAAGATAGTGCGACCAAGTATTAAAGATGTTTCACACTGCCATATCAGGGCCGAGGCCAGGATGTGGATAGACAGCGGTCCATCAGAAGCTGAAAAAAATATTGTTTAAAAATATTTAAGCGGTAGTGGGCACACATTGTTCGCAGAACAGATGTTCGAAGGGGCCGAAAAGTACGCGGTGTGGCGACCGCGTACCAATAGACGCAGCGTTGGAAGGCCTCCCATAAGGTAGTATGATGACGTGGTAAGAGTCGCGGATAGCCGATAAATGCGAGACGTACTGACCCGTTTGTTGTGGCAGCATTTGGGGGAGGCCTATGTCCAGCAACGGACGTGTTTCGGCGTCACGACAATGTGAAAACTCGTTTTCCGTAAACTGATGACACTTTAGTTTGACCAATTACAAATGCATCCCAATGTTCATCAACAGGTTAAAGACCCCACAAAAGGTGCGAAATTGCCAAAAACTGTGGTCAACGCGATGTTTAACAGTGGGCTCACGACTGAGGGAATAATCGTTCATCGATCCCAAACGAAATTCTATGAAATTGTCTTCTATAAAACAACGTACAACCCTGAAAATGATCTTCCGTCATCAAGTACATCCTTACCGAGAGTTACTCGTCAAAAAGTTATTGAACCAAATCGTAAATGGAGAAAACGAAACGTGACGACAAATGTATCGGATTACTCGGCAGATACTGAAATAGTTCCAGAATTTTTTGGTCACTGTGCCACACCTACTGATATTTTTCTAGTTATGCTTGATGGAATTTTAGACAGTGTCGTATACCACAGCAATCTTTATGCAACACAAAGAGATAAGGTATTGAATCTAAAAAGGGAAGAGCTTTTAGCATTCATTAGTATAAATTTCTTCATGGGATTCGACACTAGACCTGCTTGGACAGACCATCACTCTACAGCACCTGATTTGAACAGTCCACTTGTATGAAAAACCATGACGAGACATAGATTTGAAATCATTTTATCACACCAATGCCTTCAAATTGCAAAGATAAGCTGTACAAAATACGTCCTGTAATTGACGAGCTAAACAAAAAAATTCAGCAGTGTTATCATGGTACCAGAGAATTGAGCGTGGATGAATCCATGATCAAATTCAAGGGTAGGTATGTACTGAAACAATATAAAAAGAGGCTACAAACTGTAGTGTTTAGCTGACCAGAGAGGCTTCATAAAGAAATTTCAAGTTTACCAGGGAAAAGACGAAGAAATGAACTAAAAATTTTCAATCTGCAATTTAGGTGAAAGAGTTGTTTTAGAATTGACAGAGCAAGAATGGGGGAAAGAGAAAATTGTCTATTTTGAAATTCTTTTCTCTTCTATTCCTTTATTAGAAAGACTAAAAACTGGAAAGACTTATGCTTGTGGAACTATTAGAAACAATAGAAAGGGACTCCCTGGGAACATGTTGGCTGATTCTAAAATAAAAAGAGGAGATAATGACTATAGATTTGCAAACTTAGATATCGGATATTGGAAATGGATAGATAACAAAATAGTACATATTGTATCGAATTTTCATGGAAATGAAGAGTCTACAGTAAACCGTACAGAAAAAATTGGATCAAAGACTGCGGTAACGTGTCCAGTTGCAATCAAAGACTGCAATACCTTTATGGGGGGTGTTGATACAGCAGATCGATTGAGAGCCCTGTATTGTATTGATCAAAAATCACCAAAATGGTGGCACAGATTGTTCTGGGGTGTCATAGACATAGCATTTGTCAACGCTTTCATTGTTCATTGCCTTATGTTTGAAAAACTTCGGTGAAAGACTTCCGAAGATCTGTTGCTCAAGGGTTGACGAAAAATGCTAGTAAAAAAAACGTACGAAACGGGAAAATTATCAAAATTCATAAAACAGTACAGTTTGGTAGGAAAGGGTTAATTATTATCATTACAAGGAGGAAAGATTTGTTTGTGCCGAATAGGCTTCGAAACTACCGGACCGATTTTAACCATTTTTTCACCAATAGAAATATAAATTATCAGATAGTAACATAGGCTACAATTTATTTTTAAAAAGAATAGAGATCCTTACGAAAATTGCAATACGCGCGAAGGAAGATCTTGAATACTTTTATTTCTTTGTATATGTTGTCGGAAACGATCTACTTAGTAGTAGAAATAAACTTAAGATTACTCTTAATCTTAGCCGTAACATATACAAAGGACGCTGCTTAATACTACTAAAGACTTGTGAATAAACGGAAACAAAGGATCACATCAAACTAGACTTAGGCATTTAAACTCTGTGGCAGGAATTTGTTCCCTAAATTATGTAAATAATTGTTATTTTAATTTAAAACAATTATTATCAGGACATGGAACGGACACGGAATGGAATGGAATGGAATAAAATAGAATAGAATACAAAGCTTTATTAATTTATTCCATGCAAATTGCAATCTATAAAAGCAATATATACTGAGTTTATTTAGAAACAAGTAACTTAAGTAATCTGTACGTGTCTCCTTCGTCCCCTGTGTTCCCTTCGGGTAAAAGCCTCCTTCAAAGAGTGCCAGTTAGCTTTGTTGCTGGCAAAGTGTAGTCAGCTTTGACCCGCCATCTCTACTATCTCGTCTGCCCATATAGCGTTAGGCCTTCCTCTACTCCTAGTACCTCGTGGGCCAGTCCATTCTACTGCTCACGCCGTCCATCTATCATCTTGAGCCTGGCCATGTGACCTGACCACTGTTATTCATATCTAAAAATAATAACAACAGTCGCACGGATCTGGATGAGCAAGCACCTTAACATAGCGAGATTTCTCCGTGCCTCGGAAGGCATGGTTGTCATTTGTAAATCACTAGTACTTTGCCCGCGACTTTGTTCGCGCGGGTTTAGTAGGTACTCTACGAACTTCATCTCCTATACCTCCCTCTTTTTAGGGTAATGTGTAAAAGACTCAACGTATGGCATAGTGCATTTTATACTCATCGTAACTTTTGAACTGAAGATCAGATTTGAATAATTTAAAGTGTTATTTACATGTACATAATCAACCTTAATTATCAAACCATTTAAATGAATAAGGATTAATATCATGATACCAAAATCACCACTATTCCATTCCACCCGGGTTTTAATTAAATTATTTAAACAAAAATTGGTAATTGCGACTTAACCATAATAGTTAGACATATACCCTCGCAGACTTTTTTATAGGTAATAATGAGTACTTTAATTATGTACTACATTATTTTTATGTATCATCAATAGTTTTCTTAGCACACGCGAAGGAATGAATTTTATAGCCAAAATTTTGCTACTTTGGGTTATATTATTGCAAGTTTCTTAAGGATCTCTATTTTTTTTTTAAATATAATATAGCCTATGTTCATCAGAGACAATGTAGGATTCTAATGATGAAAGAATTTTCCAAATCGGTCCAGTAGTTTCGGAGCCTATTGATTTCAAACAAACAAATCTTTCCTCTTTATAATATTAGTGTAGAAGTGTAGATTACGGAAAGTCGGAAGCCAAAAAAATCTGACCCCAGTCTTGCCAAGGGGTGCCTTGTTACTCAGTTACTGGGTTGTAGAGGGCAGGTAGGTAGCCGCTCCATGTAAAATACTGGTAATCAGCTGCATCCAGGTAAATTGGAAGCTGACCCCTATATAGTTGGGAAATGGCTCGGTAGATACTTTAAACCTTTCGCGTACCACAATTAGCTATTGTGGACTACAGCTTAGGAACCAGTATTTTAGGGTGCCTGTCCATTATAGCGGAGCGAGGCAGCGGAGCGGAGAAACGGAGAAATTTTAACCAATGGAATTGTATTAAATCTCCGTGACACGTGACATGATTGGTTAATATTTCTCCATTTCTCTGCTCAGCTGCCTGGCTCCGCTGTAATGGACAGTCACCCTAAGGCTGCGTTTCCACCAGAGATGTGCGAGGATTTGTAGCGAGGGATGTGTTTATTAAGAACCAATAGAATCTCTTCATCTCTTTTTTTTACTATTGATAGGCACGGGTTTGACCACTATCTCACCTGATGGTAAGCGATATTGTGGTCGAAGATGGAGCACGCTTGTCTATTTTTTATTTATTTATTTTATTATTGAATTATTATAACACCTTTACAGATTGCTCCAAGACGATGTTATTATAACTTATATATTACAAAAAATATACATTACAGCAATCATCATTACTAAAATTAAATTAAATTATTATTTAAATGTCCAGACCTTTTTCAATTATATTGCGCTGCTTTGTTAAATCTCGGCAGGTTTTGGCAAAATATATCTTCCGATGTGACTGATATATAATAAAACGTATGGCTCGCGACATAGGGGCAAACTTGAGTAAATTCGTCCTCGCCAATGGTACGTCTAACAGAGCGGGGCGGCGGCGCGCACCCACGCACCCGTCCGGCGCGGGCAGCCGCAGCGCCTCCAGCACCTCTGGGTGATGCAGCAAAACTAGTAGTACGCTAGCCACATACTTGACCAGCGCCACGTCTCTTCTTACAGCCAGCCTGCTGTACCCGACCATGCCCAGGACGAACAGACTCGGGTACACGAGGGGATAAAAAGGGTAAACCCCATATTCCTTTAAATACAGAAACCTCGCAAACTTGTTCTGTATTTTCTCCAACATGAGGCTGTACTTTCCCTCAGGAGGATTCCAAATAATTGCACTGGTTTCCAGGTGGCTCCGTACCAGAGCATTATACAAAACCTTCACAGCAGCCATATCGCTAAAATCCTTACATTGTCTCAAGATAAAACCGAGATTTCTGAAAGCCCTGCCGCACACCTCAACTATATGTTTGCGGAACGTCAACTCCGGCACCATCTGCACGCCCAGGTCCCGCACCTGTGTGACACGCGGCAGTACCTCGATGTCCATCTCGTACTGATGATGTAATGGAGCACGCGCACGGCTGTAACTCATCACACAGCTCTTGTTGATATTAAAATGGAGTTTATTAGATTTACTCCATTGGACTACATTATTAATATCTGATTCGAGCCGATTACAATCTGCCTCATCTTTAACCGCTAAAAATAGCTTTAAGTCATCCGCAAACAACAGACACTTCGCCTCTTTGACCACAGTTGGCAGATCGTTCACTACCAATATGAATTCCAATGGCCCGATATTACTCCCTTGACTTACCCCTGAGAACGTGAAGTAGGGCCTGGAGTCATGTCCTGCATACTCGACGTACTGTCGTCGCTCGCCAAGGTAACTCGCAAAAAACTTAAGCAAGTGCGGTGTGAACCCCACAGCAGCGAGCTTGCGTAAAAGTACATCACTATCCACAGTATCAAAAGTTTACCGGAAGTCAAAATATGCCACATCCACCTGTCCCCCGGCGTCAATAGCGGGCGACAAGTAAGTAACAAAAGAAAAGAAAGCAAGTTGCCCCCCGTACTGCGACCCGGCCGAAAACCGTGCTCTGCATCCGATAACCGAGAGCTCACTTGCGTATAGATACTCTTATGCAATACTGACTCGAATACCTTGGCGAACGCAGACAGCACTGCCACCGGTCGGTATCCACTCACGTCTGAACCCGCACCTTTATTAGGAACTGGGATAACTCGCGTAATCTTTCATTTTTCCGGGTAGTGACCCTCCTGCAAGCACAAGTTGAAAATGTACAACAAGGGCTCCTCAAAAACCATACGACAATTTTTGACAATGTATGGTGGTATGCCGTCCGGGCCTACTGAGCGCTTGGGCTTGAGGCGCAGGAGAGCCGCGCGCAGGTCTCGTGCGCTGAGGCGGTCGACATGCACTCGCGCCGCCCCCGCCTCCCCGCCGCCCGCGCACTCCGCGGCCTGCGGGTCCAGCGTTGGCTACTGCGGGCTGTACACCGAGTGGAAATATGAGGCGAAACATTCTGCACACTCCTCATCCTTCAACAATAAGCCGTCCTTCGTGACTTTCGGTTTATTGCGGCTAGCTTGTTTACTTCTTATAGAAAGAAAGAAAGAAAGAAAAATGTTTATTTGGGACTCGCACAAGACACATAAAATTTAAAAAAAAAAAATGTAAAAATAACAGTTATAAAATATATGTACACAGTTAAGCGGCATCCTTAAATTAATCTGTGCGAGGCCAAAAAGGTCCCTGTCTCAGCATATGCTGCGATATTTAATAATAAATATCACAGCGCTGGTGTTATGACAGGGCCTGGCGTAATGTCACGGACACACATACGGAACAACACTAAGATATAAATACAATAAAATAAAAATAAATAAATAAATAGTTGAGAGTACGTGAGTTAGTTTGTGTATAAACAAAACAAAATAAAATAAAATGTGCAATAGATAAATACATACAAATAATAACTTCAAAATTAACCAAATCCCAATGGCCCAGTGCTCCAGTTTCATTTGTCAATGTCATAGACAAATGACGGAACGCGCGGGCGCACTGTGGGAAGCTATGGTCACAGACTATTCGTAATGGCTGGTTGTCGAAATTAAAAAAATGGCATTATATAATATATTAGTCTATGAAAATGGCCGAAACACAACAAACAACATAAATAAAACAAAACGAAAGCCTTATCGAGTGCATCTATAATAGTATAGCTAAGTTACAACGAGAACATGGGACCATTCACAATACTCGTTGCGTGCACACCCTGGGTAAGTTGATATTTTTATGTTGTTTCTTTTTGAATGCGCAGTAGGTGTTGCTTGAATTTTGAACTAAAAGTACCAATTGTTTTTATAGCACGAAACGGCGGTGGCAGGTCGTTCCAGCAACGAGAAGCTGCGAATTTAAAACTTCCACGGAATGCAGCAGTTCGATGAGGCGTAGACAACAAAAGGTAAGCCGATGCTCTTGTTTTCACTTTGTTCACATCTCGGGCCCAAGTTAACCTACTATATAGATAGTATGGTTTTTTCGTGAGAATTATGCCAAATAGCAGGGTAGCCAGGTGAAGCTTTATCCGGTCTGACATTCTCATCAAATTACCCTTGTTTAAAAATGGCGTTATGTGAGATCTAGGAGGGACATTAAAACAAAATCTTGCACACGCATTCTGAAGCCTTTCGCTCCTCCCAAGAGTGCACGCTCCATACACAGTGTCAGCGTAGTTCAGCTTGGATAAAATAAGTGACTCACAGAGCATGACTCGCATATCCACACTAATGTAGGGACGGACACGGTATAGGAGTTTGAGACGGTAGAAACAGTTGCGCACAGCCTCCATGACGTGAGTCTCAAAATGCAGTTGCTCATCAAATACCACCCCCAGATTACGGGCTTCCTGCACCCTTTCAATGGAACACCCGTCAATCTTTAAGTCCAAGCTGACTGTACTCATTTTAATTAAAAAATCTCTAGTTCCCATTACTATATATTTTGATTTCACTGGGTTCAAAACCAGGGAATTTCTCATTGACCAGGCAGAGATCCTATCCAAATCCTCATTCATTCTCTTTACAGCGTCAACAGTCTGCTGAGGATGAAATGGCATATACATCTGCAGATCATCAGCATATAGGTGGAACTTGGCATTGAGCAGGCAGTTTGTAATATCATGCTCCAGAACGACTTCGGATCACTTTTAAGGTTTTTCTGAAGTCTGTTTTGGTAGGCTTCATTTGTGAAGCGATTTTAATTTTCACTCGAGCTCGATACCGAGAAAATCTTTCATAATCACTCCGGGAACCAGTTGTTTTATATAATTTATGATAACGCCATTTGGGTTTAATATCACTTATCAAATCAGATGTGTACCATTCTGGATAACTAAACCTAGACCCTTTCTTAAGAACTTTATGGTTTTTCTTAGGAACGCACTCGTCAAGGACAGCATATACTATTTTATAAAAGTAATTCAATGTCGCCTCTGAGTTCTGAATTTTAAACATCAATTCCCAATTTAATAACATAAAAGAATGGTATAAACTAAAAAAATCTGCTTTATTAAAATTCCACCTTTTTATAAGTACCGACACACTATCCCCGTTGTTCCTAGAAAGCTCCCCGCTACCCTCTGGTTCCGATCAGAAAGCTTGGCACTAATGACCAGCGGCGGGTGTTGAGCATCGATGTTAACCAACGGTTTCTCAGAGAGTTGTACCCCTAGGTCACTCAACTTATACGTTGACAATACTAAGTCTAATATACGATTATTAATATTAACCAAATTATTTACCTGCCGATTTCCACAGTAAGCAATAACGTAACCCAAATAACTTTGTATTTCCACGGGTCGCAGAAGGCATATTGAAATCACCCAATACTAACACTTTATCATATTTAACACACACATTCTCTAATATATGGAATAATTGCATATATTCATTAGCGTGACATTTTGGCGGAATGTAAACAACACAACAAAAGAACAAAAAATTATTTCGTCGAGGTACTGTCGCACACACGATCTCAAATAAGGCATTGTCGACGTTGTCAAGAGAAACGCGATTTAAGCCAAGCCGCTAAAAATACTCCTCCTTGTTTTCGCCCGTCCGCTCGATCACATCGAATTATGTTGTAATTCGTTGGAATTAGTTCTCCGTCATAAATTCCATCATTGGGACCTGATTCCGTAATTGCAAAAAGGTCGTATGTCGATGCTAAAACATTATTAAGAAAAGTTTTAGTTTTCGTTCGCAATCCTCTAACATTCTGGTAGTACACGTGGATATACTCATTTCTAACCTTGACTGCCTTTTGATGGCTTACGGGAGTTTCGAAACCACACCCATTGGTTAAATTGCGCATTTACTGGCCAACTATCACCGTTGTTTATTTTATCAAAGAGTGATTCCTTTACTCCAACCATAAATGACGCATAGTCCCTATTTGTTTTCGGGACTATCTTCTCAATTTTAATATCACTCGATCTACAGATTTCCGTAACGTGATCGGTTACTGCCCTTTCAGTAGTGTCCGGATGCAATGACCACACATGCAAAAACTTCTTCTTCTCGATTGCTTGAAGCGTGGAAATTTGCGAATTTCCTCCTTTTCGTACCATATTACTAACTTTGTTAGTTCGATTTTTGCGATAATTGACTATTTTCCATTCTTCATGCATATCATTTTCCTCCAAGGGTAGCTCCGTGGCTTCCGATAAACGCTCGCTCATCTTATGCGTTATGGACGCAGCCTTAGCTTTAGCCCGCTCGCGTTCGGTTGCTCGGCGCGCACGTTCCGTCTCCTTCTTCTGTGGTGCCTTGGCGTTACTCACAACGCTTATCTCACTTGCCCGCTGTGTATTTGCTACCACGACGGGCTTATCTATCTCGCTCTTCGAAGATTCAATTGAAACCTGAACATCGAGTTTCTCAATCTTGGCGCACAAATCTGCAATTACCCTCGTTTGTTCCGTAATGGTGACGAAGTAATTATCGATCTTCTGCTGATGATTGTCAATAATCTTGTTTTGCGACTCAATCACAGCAGTTTGAGTCGCAATTTTTGCTGCCAACGCTGCAACTTTCTTCAATAAATCGTTGAAAGCGGCTTCAACGTTGAATTTCGACATTTTACCGGTAAAATCGGAATAAAATCACACATCACGTAGACAGAGACTTAGTCTAGAAGTAACCTATTCACTCTTGACTTAAAGACTCCCAGGTTGTAGCTTCATTTACCTAGCCCCGCTCAGCGCAATCGTTTTTATTGGTTCTTAACAAATACATCCCTCGCTGTTCAACCTCGCACATCTCTGGTGTAAACGCAGTAAGTAGATTGATAAATACATTTTTATATTTGTATTTAACTTCGACATTCGATAACGTATCGTTGTAATCCCAGAGCACTGAACAACTATGTAGTTTTATAGTTTTCTGCTATCTTTTCCCAAAGGGGCTTTGTTCTACAACCACTATTTTCGCATTACAGTTTCAGGTTCCATGTTTTGTTCGTTTTTGAACCTGAATAGTGTTATTCCGGGGTTATCAAGATACGAAAACTGTTAGGCAAGCAACTAAAATAGCTTTAATAAAAGCTTTTCATACGGAAAAACTAAATTAAATTATTATTATTATTATTGTTTAAAATTATAGTCATACACGGTGCCATTTTAGTCGACTAACAAAGGCAGCCCACTTAATATATCCGACGTAAACTACCTCTAAACGCGATTGTTCTTTTTTATAATAATTCACTATGATAATAGTACAATAAAAATAAATAATGCAATAAAATTATGAAACACCCTGTTAATAATGTTTACGTATCAAAATAATGTCACCGTTTCATTTCGCGCCGTCCTAGAAACACAAAGCTCGGACTGCGTTACTCCTGGATGTTTCAAACATATCATTTCTTTTTTAATGAATGTGTAGTCAATCAAGTATCGTGTATATTTGCATAAATGCATATTTTATGGGATGTTGACTGAGCTTTTATTATACTGGTAGTTCTGTCGGCCAATGGCTAAATATGGGATATTTAGCCATTGGCCGACAGAACTACCTTAAGAGACTCTCGCTAACATGGTGGAGGTCTGCCCTGTAGTGCTATTCTGTAACATTTTCGTGTCTCGACAGCGGAATCCGAGGTAAGGTATCAAATTCATATTAATATAAGACTTAAATTGTGTGTGATAAAGCTCACTTAGTGAGCTCTGTCACTCAGGAAAAGCTCGATATCGAAATAGTTATTTACAGTATAGCACTGCTGCTTGAGCGGAACACCACCTTGTTCTCGTCGAGTAAATCGATGGCGGCGACCAGCTCTGGTTCAATCCATGGCCCAGAGCGAGGAAGCATGAGAAGGAGGAGGCGGACCGCGTGAGAGAGAGGGAAACCTCACGCCCCGCAATAGAAGAAGACGCCCCGGGCGTCGGGAGAGGAGATTAGGTAGGAGGTTCCTCTCTCTCTGGAACTCTGACTACCCGTAGTTAGACCCTGTTCACGATATCAATGGGCTACTACTTTTTTTCTTATTTTTTATTGTGCACAATATGACAGGACAGCTAATCTACAAAGGCGAGCTTATCCCAGATTTGGGATTTCTAACACGAAACCTCAATAAAAATGATTATATCTTATGTTTTATATTTTTACCTCCAATATTTAAAAATATAATTTTAATATGAATTGCCAACAAAGAGATATTAATCACAATATATCACACAGTGCAATCGCGCTAATGCGCTTAAGCACGCGGCGTACCTAGCATGGGTCGACGCCCGTGCGCGCAAAGCAAATGACGTGAGTCAGAAGAAGAGAGCTTTTAACAGGGCTGCCAAGTGCTGCAAGAAGGTGTTGCATAGAGCTCGGTTTGACCACATTAGCCGAATAGGGAACAAACTTGCTTCATACCCAGCAGGTAGTAAAGCTTTTTGGTCCCTGGCTAAGTCGGTCGAATCGAACTTCTGCCGCCCCTCACTACCACCACTGCTGAGATCCGATGGGTCGCTGGCCCACTCCGTTGAGCAGAAAGCAAACTTATTTGGTTCTATGTTTTCGGAATCGTCGCGTCTGGATCCTGGTGGCGCGAGGCCCCTTGCTTCTCCTGATGGATGCGGGTCGAATATGTCAAACATTTGCATTCATCAGAAAGACGTTCTTCGTGTAGGTAATGCGTAACCTAGACATGAATAAGGCTAGTGGCTCCGACGGCATACCGGCAATTGTTTTGAGGACTTGTGCGCCTGAGATGTCTCCAATCTTGACACGCCTATTTCGCCTCTCGTTTGAGACTGGAAAAGTACCGAATGCTTGGAAGCAAGCTAACGTGCAGCCCGTGTCCAAGAAGGGTAGTCGAGCTGACCCGTCGAACGCGTGCTGAATCGTAAGCTCCTAGCATACCTAGAAGCGAATGATATCCTTAGCGACCGACAATACGAGTTCCGCCAAAATCGGTCTACTGGGGATCTTCTAGCGTATGCCATTCACATCTGGAGTGAGGCCATAGAGAAGCACGGGGAGGCACTAGCGGTCTTCCTTGATATATCTCCAAGGCCTTCGACAGGGTCTGTCACGATAGCCTTATTAGTAAGCTTCCTTCCTTCGGTCTGCCCGCCGGATTGTGTGATTGGATTGCAGATTTCCTGAGGGATCGGTCTATCCGTGTGGTTAAAGATGGCTGCTCGTCCGGGCTGCTGGATATTAATGCCGGGGTTCCTCAGGGGTCGGTGCTTTCGGCAACATTGTTCCTGCTTCATATAAATGATCTGCTAAAACCCGGTACCTTTCGGTATGCAGACGACAACACTGTTGTTGAGAGATGCGTGTCCGACGCACGAGCTGGTGGGTCGCAGATCCGGTCTCTCCGGGAGGCTATGGTTAAGCGCTTGAACTTGTCCTTACAGGCTGTCTCTGAATGGGGCGATGCCAATCTGGTCAAGTACAATGCTGCTAAGACCCAAGCGTGTCTTTTTTCCGCTAAAAGGAGCCAATTCCACCCAGCTCCATCTTTTCGAGGTGTAACCGTGCCGATAACCGACCGACTAGAGCTTCTTGGTGCTACGTTAACATCTACCCTCAATTTTAGCCCTTTCATAGAGGCAAAGGCTCAAGTGGCTGCAATAAAGTTGGGGGTCCTAGCAAAGGTGAGACGGTACTTCACGCCGGAACAGCTGCTCAAGCTCTATCAAGCGCAAGTTCGATCATCGGTAATGACTGGCTCGTCGAGTCGAAGCTCCAAAGTCTTGAGCATCGACGCCGAATTGCTGGCCTGTCGGTTTTCTATCGGTTGCATTTTGGGGAGTGTGCGACGGAATTGCAAGATTTAATTCCGCCAAGCCCGTTCCATCATCGGACCACAAGACGAACGGCGATGCGCCACCGGTACATGGTGGACATCCCACCCACACGCACAAAACGTTTTGGGAACACATTCATAGTGCGTATAGCTAAGGAGTGGAATTCCTTGCCAGAGTATGTGTTTCCAGATGGCTACAACCTGGGAATCTTTAAGACAAGAGTGAATAGGTTGCTTCTAGGCAAACGTACTCCATCTTCGACCGCATCATCGCTTGCCATCAGGTGAGATAGTGGTCAAACGTATGCCTATCTACAGTAAAAAAAAAGCAAGTAGCTCGTGGCTTCATAATGACAACCGCATGTTTCGAATGAGCCTTATATATGGTGAAAACTTCTTTATTTTTGAAGTGAAAACTTCTTTAGCGGCGTTGAGCACTTTTCTGTAATGGGTATAAAATCTTAAACTCGCGTCAGGGTCACGTGACCTGATCGCAAAAAGCGTAAGACGGACTCGCGTCAGGGTCACGTGATGCGAAAAAGCGTAAGATCGAGGGGAAGGGAGAGGAACTAGTATCTCCCACTCTTTCTACCGTGCCTGAGTGTGCTGCTCCGCTTAGGCGGCACAGGGCGCTTGCGCGAATGTCCGTCTGTGTTTATGTACAGCGTGCCACGCGTATCCAAGGATACGAAATTACGGAATTACGAAATTATGGATGACAGTTGATTTTTCTAAGAGATAAAAATTAATGTAATATATAAATAAATAACGATATAATATTATGAATAATAACATGTAAATTGTCATATTTGTGTACGATAGCGCAATAAATAAACATTGTATTCTACCTCATAAATGATAGTATTTTTGTACTTATAATTAAACACAACGTTATTTTTTGTTGTTTTTATGGTTCGTTTTGTTTATGTCAGGAACTGTGTCAAGACTGACATCTGTCACTGACAGTCGCTGTCGCGGCCACACGTCAGTGTCTTTTTGTTTATTTTGTTGTCGGTGGTTTGTCTATTATGTGACCGCGACAGTAAGGATGTATTATTTACATGTTTTCACTTCTGCCGGCACTCCCGGAGTGCTACCGGTGTTTTTTTTCTTTAATGTTTTTGTCGTTGTACCAGCTTTTTCCCGTGACTTTGTACGCGCACATCCCGTTTTTTTTCGTTCCCGTAGAAATTTCGGGAAATCCTCTCTTACTGCTCCCTTTCACTCCCCAAGGAACCTACATGCCTCAGCTTTCTACGACTAGAAGTTTCGGCTGTGCGTTGTCTGTCAGTCACTCACTCAATCAGTCAGTACCAGGAGAATAATATTTATTTGATATTATGATTAGCTGGATTGTGTCTACACTTGTTGTTCCACATAATTGTTTTATCTAGCTATTTATTTGGTATTCGCGCTTTAGTTGCGCTGTTTCACCTCGAAGATAGACGTTAAATAGCGCTTGTCGATATTGGTCAGTGGAAGAATGACCAACGTTATACAATAGTGGCTCCTTCGTACCTTGGAAAGCACTTTACGCCACTGGTCCCAGCTGTCATTTGTAGATCTGACATTGCGTTCATCCCTTCATCTGTTTGTGTCCTTAAGGATTAACTGTCAAATTTCTCGCATCTTTACGAAAAAAACAATGGCAACGACCAGTGGCCCTTCAAGAGTGACGTTACAGATGCGAAAATTTGACAGTCGTCCTTAAGGACAATGAAGCAAATGAAGGGACAAACGCAGGAAAATTTTTCTAGTCTTACCAAGGGGTATCGAGTTACCCAGTTTCTGGACTGTTCTCGACAGTCCTGAAACTGGGGAATATATATGAATAGGCAGTTCGTTCCATGTGAGATACTGGTACTCAACTGTTAAAATGGAAGCTGACTTCAACATAGTTGGGTCTTAACTCATGTAATCAACAACCATAATACATGATCTATGGCCGCTAGGGTTGCGGAATTTGTTCGAAAGAGTCACCGCGGCCCTGGAACGTAAAGGGCACTAAGAGGAACACGGATAGCTTTTAGTCAGTAGAAAATAAATAAAATAATAACAATAATGGCTAGGCAGATTGCTAGCAATTTCGCTTAGTACAAATTTTGGTTACAATAATAACCATTGTCAGAATTATCATGGACCGAAAATTTCTATCAGTGAACGGTGGCACTCGGTGACGCTTGGTCTGTATGGAAAGTTTGACAATGAAAAGCTTTTTGACAATGCCGTCTTCTAGCAGTGGCCGCAGAAGCGTCTCTGTGCTCTGTGTTGCAACTTTTGACAGCGATTCAGGAAGCAACGTACCTACAGACAGACGGACAATCCTTCTAAAATTTGTAATACATGATCGTTGTGAAGTAATTTCAGTAATTCATTAAATTTGTATGTAACGTGTTACAGAATAAACACAATACCTCCTAAGGGGTAATTTTATTCACCATTATGAACCACTTTTACTATGGAACCAACCCCGTAATCGCAAAAAAAACCAGTTGTTCAGAATTTTTTTGTAGAGTTATGCGCACGCTGCATGGAACAGTATTTTTTTTTATCGCGATTTCTGTGTTGTTCCCATAGGGAAAGTTGGTCATAATTATGAGTACAGTGACCCTTTAAGAGGTATTGCGTTCATTCTGTTACACGATGTAATGTTCTGGACACATTTCCCACTGACAGCAATGTTGACGATTTTTTTTATGCCCGATTAATTCTTTTCCTATCAAGTCTTTCTACGCACTCGTGCATAATTTATTATAATTATCAATTTGTCTAAATTAACCACTACATTAAATAAAATACTAAAAGAAACTGCGATGACATATTATAAATGAGGCTAAAACTTATTCCATTGCCGTATCCCCCGGTGTAGCCAAAGTAAATGAAGGCGTATTCAACATTTCCAATATAAGTTTTGTTGAATGAGACCAAGTGAATGATACAATAGTACGGATCTAACTTCAAAGTTATTCATTAATTATTTACACTGTACTGGGAGAGGAATTGTTGACAGAGTTATTCGCTCCATGTCAACTGCTCCGACGTCGTAAGCCTCCGAAGTTTTCGTGACTGCCGAGCGTGGAGTCCTGGGCTCGACGATTCCCAGGTCGAGCAATAAGTGTTATGAGATTAGTCCATTAAAAGCATTTCTGTGGCATCCCGGAGTTTTGAATTTGGCGGTGTGTCACCCCGTAACTGGGAAAGCAAGTTACGAGGAAATGCGGGCGGATAGACTTTGTATGGAAAAGTCATAACTCGAGGTTTGTTTCTCGCCTGTTTCCTCCTCCAGTATTGGACCGATTTAAAAGATATTTCACAAAATGAATATGACGGGTATATTCTGTGTCTCTATGTATTTCTTTTTTCATTAATAGTTGCCAAATTTGTACACTAGGGCTCTGTTGACAGACGGGGCCCACTAGGGTCAGTGTCTGCCAGGGTTTTGGAATTTGTTCGAAAGAGTCACCGCAACCCTAGAACGCAAAGGGCACTAGGAGGAACATGAATGGGTTATAGTCAGTAAGAGTCTGACACTCCCTTCAGCTCCGCCCAGAGCTGAAGGTTTTCCTTCCTCCATTTGATGATTTCCCATCCATTAAAAAAGGCTCTATTGACAGTGGTTTATCAGAGAATTTTGAGCATTTTTTGAGGGCTCTAGTGCTTATACGGTTAATATATCGTCAGAAGAGAAAAAAATAGGGACACAGTATATATCCTTCTTATTCAGTTTATTAAATATATTTATTTATTTATTTAAACTCTATGCGCAATTGTGATACATCGGTCCAATATTGGAGGAGGAAACAGGCGAGAGCCAAACCTCAAATCATGACTGTTTACATAGTCTCTCCACCCGCGTTTTCTGTTAAGCCGTTGGTCCTGCGCCAGATCTCACTCCGATCGTGTCGGGTTGTCGTCCCATCGGAATGTGAGAGTGATGGTAGAGGGAGTGCACCTGTGTTTGCGCACACATTTGAGCACTATAATTTATCCCGATGACTAGTATTCGTTGAGATTGGTACCATCGACCATCTGTTCTGCGAGCAATGTGGCCTGCTCACTGCCACTTCAGTTTGGCGATCCTTCGATCTATGTCGGTAACCTTGCTTCTTTTGCGAATATCACCATTCCTAATTTGGTCACGCAAGGAAAAGGCATTGCCCTCGTCAGAGGGTCCGACGCGCAATCAGTTCTAAATAACTTCTCTTATAGACTTTTGTACAATTTAAATCGACAGACAGAGTTTACAATGTCGAACCACAAATGACGTCCACTGCTATACCGGTCCTGTGCTTCTCACATCCAGCGAAATTCTGTGGCCCTCAACCTTCGGAATAACTTGTAAAACCTAACGTTTTGTTTTGTTTTTTCGGGGACGCGATCGCCATTCCACTCGACCTTTCGTCTTCATGCAATTTGGTCTGCCCACTGCCATTTAAGTATAGCAATTCTTCGAGTCATGTCGGTAACCTTATATCCTAATAATTCAATTATTTAATTAATAAAGTTGCATGAGGTGACCGACTGACTACGTATTTCCTGTTTGTTGGTACCAATTAGTTTGTTCAACAGGGAATTGTACTGCACATTTGGGAAGTCGATATACCTATATAAATTGATTCGAGTGACCAAAACCAACTACCAGTTTGCTAATTTTGGTTGTTATCGAAGCCATTTGACGCAGTTTTGCTAATTAAAACCACAGTTAACTTACTTCCTGTTTTATGTGCCAAAAACATGTCCATTTGGATTGCGTAAAAACTATTGGGTTAAACCGCTTTTATCCCTTTTAAGAATCAAAAGATATTTGAATGTTCAGGGTAAAAAGTAAAATTATTGTGGAGTTTACCCTGCTCAAGCCGCTTGAAAAAAAGAAAGAAAAAAAAAATACATAACGACAGTTCAACAGGTACAAACACATAAAATAAAATGAAAAAGTGATAATAAAAACAAAAGAAGCGTTTGAATCTCTACTTACCTGTATGTACAAATACTGGCCAATACCTAGGTACTGTCACTACACCTATTTTATTTATTTATTCATCAACAAAGTCAAATTTGTGTCGAACAAAGGTTTTAACTAAAAAAATAAACACCAAATTAAATTCCGGAAAAAAACAACATTGTTAGTCTTAATATTAATTATATCTAATAATTAAACTTAATATTAACTAAAAATAAATATAAATTCCATTCGACGAGCTTATGGTTTAGTAGATTTCATGCAAATTCAATGTCATTTCATGATACAATGTTGGATAAACTATATACTCTTAAATATTAATTCAAAATAAATATAAATTCAATTTAATAAATGTATGTTAATTAAATTCATTCAAATGTAATGTCATGATACACTGTTGGACATTTTACTACTTATAGTCATTAAAATATAATCACATATTAGTTTGAACTGCTATTATCTTTGAGAAACTCTTCTATGCTGTAATAACATTTCCTCAATAACATTGACTTTAATTTTGTCTTGAATTCATTTGGATTCATAGAGTTTTTAAATTGTACAGGTAATTTATTGAACATATTTACCGATTGCACTCTTGAGGCATGTTTAACGACATTAAGTTTAGGTTGTATGAAATTCGGTAGATCCCTTCTTCGCGTTTTTATTCTAATATGTCTCTGTTCTTCTGTCTCAAACTTATGGATATTTTTAATAAAATGACTAAGCAGGACCAGAATATAGAGGCATGGTACTGTGAGAATGTGCAGTTTCTTAAAATAATCTCTACAAGACTCTGTTTGTTCAATGCGAAGCATAGTTCTCAAGGCTCTTTTCTGCATAACGAAAGCAGCATTAATATTGTATTGGTAGCTGTTGCCCCAGAACTTTATGCTATATCTAAGTTTAGACTCTATGAGTTTAAAATATACCATTCTGAGGTGAGCAATGGTCAATTCATCTCTCAGACTCCTGAGAGCATAGCAAGCACTACTCATAATGTTAGTGACCACTTCCAATTCCTTCTTCCAATTTAAAACTGCATCTATTTGTACCCCCAAAAATTTAACATTGTCTACAATATCTATTTTATTCCCCAGTAAATGTACTTTGACAGTATCTTTGTTCTTCACGGTTGATTTAAATAATAAACATTGCGTCTTTTTAAAATTTAGTTTGAGATCATTCATAGTGAACCACTTCTCAAGAGCACATAGGATAAAATTAATCTTCTTTTCTAAATTTTCGATGTTGTCGCTAGCTACAATAGCACTGGTGTCATCGGCAAAAATTACAAGTCTAGTATCATCTGAAATACTTTTCATGTAAGCTATCAGATCATTTATAAATATTATAAAGAAGACAGGGCCTAGAACTACTACTATTCTGTGTTTACATCACCCTTTTAAAATACCACCAAACTATTGCATGCATAGAAATTAAAAAAAAAAAACAATGTAATGCCAGCATGCACAAGGTTACATGACATGACAGTATCAACAAAAATTCAATACTTAGTTTTCCTGATATCCCTAAGCTATTGTTTTTAAAATACAATTTTTCTCTTTCAAAACTGCTAAATATAAACCTTAATTTAACCAACTAGTTAGAATAACAAATAAAATAGAAGTCATGGAGTCAGTTTAACTGCCATTCAGAACTCAAGCCGAAATTCACTTTAAGCTATCAAACGCTATTGTAAGCGTACCGTTACCATGCCAGAGATTACAGCCGCCATCTTAGACTCTCATATGCACTCACAGTAACACAAAAGGATTGCTATCGTCATATTCAATTCTGCTCTTGTTAGTCGTACGATGTAATTACTTGAGCCAGTCGAGCGTATGTTAAAGCTTTGCAGGAGAGACTTGGAAGTATTTAGTTGTTAGTTGTTATGTACTTTGGGGATTGTTATTTTCTCATCGATTAAGTAGATAGATAGAATCTTTGTAATTGTGTAGATAGGATAAAACGGATGAGAGCCCGTGACGTTTCTTCCACCTTCTTCTCCATAGAGATCTACGCTTTGGAACGTGCAAATAGCATCATCTTTTTGACTGGCTGAACTTGCCAATTCAAAAGTAGTTACAAATGGTTTATTTGAAAAAAAATACTCTGAATCTTGAATCTTGAGGTGTGTGATGCAAATAATTTTTGTAATTATCACGTTTGTATTTTCAAGGTTGCATGCTTCCTGTTCAAAAAATTTAATTTAAATGTAACCAGTTTTGAAAATTATGAAATATTATTTAATCGTATAATTGTATATGTACCTATTACTGTCTCTTTAACGACATTATTTTGTAAATGTCTTTTAACTGTTTAGTGTTTTTACATTTATAATGTTTACCTATCCGTGGACTGACCTCGGCAGGTGTTGTTTAACCTGGTCAATTGTACCTTACGGCTAGGCTACGCTAATTTCTTTGTTCTGTCTAAAAAACGCTAAATAGTAATTATTTATAACACAGCCCAATAAACCACTACTTTTATTAATCTCTATATTGGTAATACATACATTGATAATTACCGGTTCACAAAACAAAAAAATATTTTTGTAACCGCTTCAGTCGTGTTTTCGGGTATTTTCAGTGGTGATCAAAACTGTTGGATACTCACCTGGAATTTTCGTTTACGGTATCAAAGGAATTGATAGGTTTTTAATATCAAAGGTTTCCCCAAACTAACTGTGTTCGTTGAACTATCCGATGCTGTTTTGATACGAGAGAACTTTGTGTCGGTTTGAACCAATTTATTTTTAGAAGACTGAGTAGGTTACTAAATTGCGTTTTTGAAGTTGAGCATTTGTCAAAATCTACTTTGTCCTGAAAACCAGTCGAAATTCAGTATCAAAGTAAAAGTTTTTTCAGGATATTCACAGCAAATTCTCAATTCAGAAACCGGCCATATTTCTAACTGTGTTTGTCGTGATGGCTTGCTGATTAACAGACTCGCTTCTCAAGCAACTGCGTTAAATACCTTCGTGTTTTTCTAAATTTATTTTGATTAAATATCACTGCTATAGTTTACAAATTTAGGATTTAGACTTTACGTGTTTTCCTTAATTTCGGGAGGTCGCGATATACACAAATGCATATTTTAATTTATTTTCAATCTTTCGGGGCACTATACAAAAATATTGGTCACGAATTTTCATGCTAATTACCATAGTATTTACTGAATCTGTTTGATCAGTCAAAGTTTTTCCAATTATGAATATGAAAAACTTCAGACGAACTTTAAAATACGAAAAAATCAGCTGTTCAGAACGCATACACTCGACAAAAAGGACTTTGTTTTTTTTGTAATCTATTAATTTTAGATATTCAGCAATATGTTGGATATTGATAGCGGGTTCGTAACAAAGATGTGACTGCTCCGGTTATTCTTGTAGCCTCCTAAATTAGGTCTTGAGGAATCTTTCTCTTTAGTCTTCCAGCGACTGTTTGGGTGTTTGGCCTTCGTTATCCTGTCTGTAGTAATGAATGGGGAACACGGTAGGCAGGTTACGAGCGTCTTGCTAGGGATGTTCTGTTGCGGAAAAGAAGAGTTTTGACGAGCATATATAACAGGAACAGGATATCAGTGCGCGCGTTACTGAAAATATAATGAAGGAAATAAACGAATTGCATTTATTTAGCACTAGTGGACGTAACGCGGTTTCACCCGCGTAGTTCCCGTTCCCGTGGGAATACGGGGATAATATATAGCCTATGTTACTCCCTGATAATGTTAAAAGAATTTTTCAAATCGGTCCAGTAGTTTCGGAGCCTATTCAATTCAAACAAATAAACAAACAAATCTTTTCTCTTTATAATATTAGTGTAGACAAACATAAGGCACACAACACTGTTACAGAAAAAAAAAAAATAGTCAATATGATTGTGGAAAGATATTGATTACAATTTAATTTTCCCGTTTTGGTGTACACTAAAGAATAATCTATTTAGAAATTGGTAGACCAGTATTACTTGCAAGCCTGTAATAAACATACGCTTAATCGGTCTATAATAATGACACTGCAGGGACATAGGCTTCCTCTCTAAGAGAGAGAATGGATCGTAGTCCACCATTATGTCTCCACTATTTCACTTTCACTACTCTAATGTATACAAATCTCGTGTCACGGTGTTTGTTACCGAATTCCTTCAAAACGGCTCGATCGATTTTCATGAAATTTTCAGGGTATATGCGATAGGTATGAAAATAGGCGGTAGGCTAATTTTTTAAAGCATAACAACTTTTATTCGATAAAAATCTCGTGTCACGGTGTTTGTTACCGAACTACGAAACGGCTCGACTGATTTTCATGAAATTTTGTGTGTGTATTTGCAGGTATGAAAATAAGTGGTAGGGTATTTTTTTTGTTGTATGGCAATACAACGTTTTCCGAGTCAGCAAGACTAATATATAACAATCTCGTGTCACGGTGTTTGTTACCGAACTCTTCCGTAACGGCTCGACCGATTTTCATGAAATTTTGTGTGTATATTCATTAGGTATAAGAATAGGTGGTAGGCTATTTTTTTTTTGTATGGCAAAATACAGTTTGCAGAGTCAGCTAGTATAACATAAAAAGGTATAGACGCCAGCACAACAAGCTACCCGAAACTGTCAAATTTTCCCAATCAATCTGGAACCTAATTCTTTAGCGATAAAGTTGAGAATATATTGAAGAAATTTGACAGATTCTTGTAGCTTGATGTACTGGCGTCTGTACTTAATCATTTTTGGTGTACCTGATGATGAGTTGTCGTCGAATAAATGTTTATTTATGATGTGCTTGTCTGGATCACGACTTGCACTGCTCATAAAAAAAAACCAAACGAAACTTAAAAAAATATCAATTGAAAACATGATCGCGTCCCTCTGTCGCATCACTATTTCAAAAGAAAATTCCTCTTAAATTAAAGATGTTAGTACCTACTGCTACAGACAATAAAACCTGTAATATATGCTATTTTATTTCAACTAATTTAGGAGTTAACTCGAAATGTTATTAACGCAATTTTATCACAGCCATTTCTTCAGGCTTCTGTAATTGTTTTGTTCAATTTTGAGTTTTACCTTCTGTTAACAGGTTAAATTAAATTTAGGATAAGATTTGTAGATTTTCATTTGTTTCAATTATTGAGATTGTGGTTTCAGGTTATTCTTGTTTTAAATTCTGTAAGTAATTAATTTTCTGAAGCGTGGTTTTGATGAGCACCTGACATGCCTCTGCTAAATCAGTGCAGTGTATTATCCCAGCACTAAAAGTATTTGACGACACGCGGGGATAGTGCAACTTTCTTTCAGTGAAATATTTAAGGCTTGTATACATGCCAATGACCTTGTGCATATAAACGGAGCTAACTACTCTTCTACGCGTCACTCCGCTACCCGCATTTTTTATTTATTATAAAAAAACACATATTTCAAAAAAGTAACAAAATCAAATTATTTTTGGTTGTAAAGAAAAAAAAGATAATAAATAAAAGTAGTAGATATTTTATTTTTTGAATTTTGTTATAAAATGAATGAGTAAAAAAGTTTCATCTTAACGATTTGGTGATTTTTTCTAATTATGTGATACCGATACATAAATTGTGGCTAAACGAAATTACGTCTCATATCATGTAGATTACTACCTATTTTTTTCAGATGTAATTTCTCAGTAAATGCCGATGAAAAGTTGCACGCTGTTTATAAGCATTTCTCGAGAGATCAGCCTTAAAGAATAATGGGAGATATCGTCCTACATCTAAACTGTATCTTTTTATAATAGCCGCGAATGTTGTACCTACGGACAACTTTAGTTGTGGACACCATCTATAAGCGATAAGAAAATTCATCGTACTGTCTAACCGCCATTTGCATTTTCTTGTGTCATCGATGGAAGTAATCTTAAAGGAAAACCACGCGCTACGTACATTACCTCATAGGTAGCGTGGAAACGTGTGCATATTATGACGATAACAACTTTAACAACTTTTTGAATCGTTATATCTCAGAAACTGTGGCTCGTAGGAAAAAAATATTGATGTATTTTTAAAAGATAATTTTATGATCTATAATTATTCCGTGTGGCTCCGGATTAAGAATATTGCCACCCCATTTCATCCCATGGGTGTCGTATAAGGCGACTAAGGGAAATTTTTGAGACCGTGCACATTCATCCTGCACCTTGGGTCACCCGCATGGTGGCGGGTAAACCATCAGCAACAGCATTCCCAAAGAGGGTTGGTGTCAGGTTGGCGGCCGACTGTAAAACATCTGCCAAATCACTAGGCAACATGGTAGGTTTAAATGGAATGTGCGATAGGGTTAGGGCGTACCCCACAGGCGACGCGCAGGGGCAGCACCCGGCCCTTGTGGGAAATGGACTAGGGTTGTTGCACCACCCCGGGCGGGGGCAACGTAAGAAGCTAGCTCGAGAAGTGAGATTGAGGTATGCAAGTTGGAATGTTGGTACTATGACTGGAAGGGCCAGAGAGTTAGCGGACGTATTAAAAAGAAGACGAATAAATATAGCATGTTTGCAGGAAACTAAGTGGAAGGGAACAAAGGCGAGGGAAATTGGTGAAGGATACAAATTTTTCTATTGTGGAAGTGACGGTAAAAGAAATGGTGTGGGAATAGTGTTAGATAATAAATTGAAAGAAAGCGTGATGGAGGTAAAAAGGATTAATGATAGATTGATAGTTGTGAAAGTTATGATGGACAGTGTGATGTTGAATGTAGTTAGTGTGTATGCCCTGCAGGTAGGATGTGATGAAAGGGTAAAAGAGAAGTTTTGGGAGGATTTTGATACAATTATAATGACCATTCCCGTGCATGAGGAATTGATAGTTGGAGGTGATTTTAATGGGAATGTAGGAAGAACGGAAAATTGTTATGAAAGAGTACATGGGGGATGGGGTTATGGAAGTTCCAATAACGAGGGAGAGACGCTGCTGCAATCCGCTACTGCATTTGACCTAGCAGTAGCCAATACTTGGTTCCAGAAAAGAGACGAACACCTGGTCACATACAAAAGTGGTAACCACAAGACCCAAATAGACTATTTTCTTGTTAGGCACAATAAGATAAAGCAAGTCAAAGACTGCAAAGTGCTGCCAGGAGAAGACTTGGTCTCACAACACAGACTCCTGGTTATGGTTTTGGCGATAAAAACACAGTTTAAAAAAGCAAAGAGCGTCCTCCCCCTAAAATAAAATGGAATATGCTAGAGAAGAACGATTGCGCGAAGGAATTTAGAGAGCGAGTGGTAGACAAAATGATAGAAATGGCAGACATGAATGATCGAAGAGTGAATGAATGCTGGAATGAGATAGCTGTATGTATAAGGCAAGCAGCGAAGGATATTTTGGGAGAGATAAAAGGAAAAGGCACAATAGAGAGGGGTACATGGTGGTGGTCGATAGAAACACAGAAAGTTTTGAAAGAAAAATAGAAGAAATTCAAGGAATGGCAGAGTGTGAGATTGGAAAGCGTTAGTTTGAAAGCTGAAAAAAAGAGGGAGTATGATGCTTCAAAGAAAAACGCTAAGAAAGCCGTGGCAATAGCACGAACAAAAGCTCGGGACAAATTGTATGACACACTGGACAGTCCAGCTGGCCAAAAAGACCTGTACCGGCTTGCTAGAGCCAGAGAGAGGAAGGCGAAGGATGTTAGTCGGATAAGATATGTAAGGGATGAAGCTGGAATGCTTCTATCAGAGGATGAAAGGATTAAGGATAGATGGAAGGGCTATTTTGAAAGACTGATGAATGAGGAAAATATCTGGAGTGGTGTTTTAGAGAATAAACCAGTGAATGAGGGGTTAGTGAGAATGGTCAGTGTGGATGCAGTGAAAATAGCAGTGAATGGAATGAAGAATGGTAAGGCAATTGGTCCAGACGGAATTCCAATTGAAGTGTGGAAGTCACTACGAGTAGATGGATGGTCGTGGTTAGCTTTATTCTTCAATAAGTTGTTGCTGGAAGAAGCCATACCTGATGAATGGTGCAACAGTTCGTTGGTGCCCATCTTCAAGAACAAAGGCGATGTGCTGGAATGCAATAACTATAGAGGAATAAAACTAATGTCACATAGTATGAAAGTCTGGGAAAAAGTTATTGAAAGGCGGTTGAGAGAAGAGAGTGAAATCTCACAGAACCATTTCGGTTTTATGCCTGGTCGGGGTACAACGGATGCAATTTTTGCTATCCGCCAGCTGTGCGAGAAATATAGAGCTGTGCATAAAAACCTGCATATGGTATTCGTTGACCTCGAATACGCATATGACCGGGTGCCTCGTGAGGTTTTGTGGCCCTTAAGGAGAAAGGTGTGCCTGGGAAGTATGTGCAATTGATCCGAGCGATGTACAGTCGATGCAGTACTCAAGCCCGGTCTGCAGTGGGCACCACTGACAGTTTCAGTGTGGCGGTCGGTTTGCACCAGGGGTCGGCCCTCAGCCCTTATCTCTTCCTGATGATAATGGACGCTCTGACGTCGGACATCCAGGAAGAGGCTCCCTGGTGCATGCTGTTTGCTGATGACATTGTGCTGGTTGCCGAAAGTGGCCAAGAGGTCCAGAGCAAATCGGAGACGTGGTGGCAAAGATTGGAGAGTGTTGGCCTGAAATTGAGCAGAACCAAAACCGAGTACCTGTTCTGCGATTTCGGCGGTTTCTCCAGTCTGCTGCCTATAACTTTCACCGGAACGCCTATACCGATTTGCTCCGACTTTCGGTACCTTGGGTCGCTTGTCCAGGGAGATGGCGATATAGACCGAGACGTAACTCTGCGGATCAACTCAGGATGGATGAAATGGCGGCAGGTCACTGGAACAACTTGTGACCCTCGAATGCCCCTCAATTTGAAAGGGAAAATCTACAAGTCTGTGATAAGACCTGTCGTAATGTATGGATCTGAATGTTGGGCTGCCAAAAAGACGGATGAAAATAGATTGCATGTAGCGGAGGTGAGAATGTTGAGATAGATGTGTGGAGTAACGAGAATGGATAAAGTGAGAAATGAGTACATTAGAGGTAGTTTAAAAGTGGCGCCAGTGACGGAAAAGTTAAAAGGGAATCGCTTGTCTTGGTATGGTCATGTGAAGAGGAGGGATGAAACGCATGTAACTAGAAGAGTTATGAACATGAATGTGGATGGATGGAGAGGGAGAGGAAGGCCAAAAAAAAGATGGATGGATTGTGTGAGGAGCGATATGAAAGAAAAGTCTTTTATGATAAAACTTACCGTTTTGCTGGAAATCGCAAAAAAACTTATTTTTTTTTTACCTTTGACCTTAAAATTTTTAACAGTTAATTTTTTTTTCTTGAAATTTTTATTTATAATTATGTTTTGAACAATTTTACTAATTTTCAGCTTTTTGTGATTTTATGCACCTTCACTCTCATTTTTTGGTCTAGATTAACCGGATTATGACACAAAGAACAAATATTTGAAACAATAGAATGTGTGTTTACAAAATTTAAATCTTCTTGTGGCATGGAATTTAGTGTAGATTAGTGACTGCTCTAATCTGACAGCCATAGTTAGAAACAACTAGTGACAGCTATTTACTCTTATGAGAACGAGGGTACATTGTAGTTGCGGTATGCGGCCAGTACTCACTTTACTAAACCCAGTTACGACTACATTAAACTAAATGACAGGGATTTCCTTAATAACACTAGTCTCTTATTTATTTAAAATAATGTGTGCTTTAATTAAATCTACAATATAAAACAATAATAACGCAATTCCTGAAAAGGGGATCATTATGAACTAAATTTATAGCGTGACCAAGCCTGATATCGAGTAAAAAAAAACAGCTGTTGTCCATTTTGTCAAGTTTTGCAAAAATTTGATTTTTTTTCTTGCAATTCGCGGTTGGTCCCATCCTAAAAGTTGTTCTAAAATAATGATGAGTTTAATCTTTTATTTTCAGGTTTTGCGTTCATTCTGTTACATGCTGTTTGTTAAGGGTCTGTAACACTTTTGTTATGCGCAACAAGCTACTGTTTATCAGATCTTTACAACCCAGTAATTAAATAATACGAAGGAATTTCTCTTTACTCAAGTTTTAAACAAAATTCCAAAACAGACATCCCAAGTAAACCGTAGTTGGTAGTTTGCACAGGGGCGTAGCTACCGCCGTATCAAAGATACGGGGCCCCCGGACTACAAGCGCCCCGACGTGAGGACGGAAAGCTCCTACATTTAGTCCCGCCGTCACCTTCGTGGCCTGCCGAGACACTTCTGAGCTAGTAGAACTATTTTGTTTAAAAAAACTGGCCTAGTGCGAGTCGGACTCGCGTGCAAAGGGTTCCGAACGAATTGAATTTTTAACAAGTTATTTTACACTACAGACTTCTAATAGGTTCTCCTGTAATTTTTAGGTAAAGATCTATTATCTCCATTTTTTTCAAAATTTAGAGTGGTCATTTTTCATCTAATTTCTTGAATAACTTCAAAACAATTTATTTTCCCTTTCATTTGATATGTCACACGAAATTGTTCAAAATACTTTTTTTTTAATTTTCTAGTTTGACCCCCAAAAGTGAACCCCATACTAAAAATTTAATGATTTACGTAAATCTTCCGTGTTTGGGTCATAGAAGTCCATATGTGTACCAAATTTCAACAGAATCGGTCCGGAGTGGATCCGGAGAAAACTGGCTGTGACAGACGGACAGCCAGACACCCGAGTGATCCTATAAGGGTTCCGTTTTTTTCTCGGAACCCTAAAAAAAAAAACAATAAGTACACCAAAAACGGGGCCCCCAAAAATGTTTGATACAAGGCCCCTTTGAGGTTAGCTACGCCACTGAGTTTGTGTAACTTTCTCAAGATTCAGCCAGCAATTAGTAGAAGTTCCATTCGGTCGTCGGATTACCGAGTTTCTTTTTAAACTGTTGTGGATACCAAGTTCTCTTGTTTGTGTTTAGAGGTGTTCGTTCCTTAGTGTTTTTTTTTCTTTTAGATTATCTTGATTTAATTGGTATTTTATAGCCTGCCTGTAATTGAAGAGGTGCTACTGTAACTTAATTTCTATGTAAATTTATGTAAGTACATTTTGTGTTAATAAAATCAAAATAATGATTCATTATTTTCAAGGAATTTTGTCATAAATCTTGAAGAAAAACGGAAATAATACCTTTATATTTCAACGTGATCCTTATTTATTTTACATGTCTTTCTCTTTACTCTGACGTACTTGACGAAGCGCTTGTGATCATCATGTAGCGACTTCTATGGGGTAGATGTGTGCCAAATCATACACAGGTTCACACATAGGATACGCCTCTCCTCTGTTTTCCAACTTGTGTACGGTGTTTGGTCATTTTTCTTGTACTTATTAGTCTTAGCTTTGCCATTTCCTTTCGTATCTCTTTTACGATTATCTGTTTAATCATAACCTACTTGGCTTAGGTATCTTCTATATTATAAGGAACTCCCTCGTGGATACCATTAGTCTGGGGCATATTGGCCTAACTGTTCTGACTCGTTTGAAAAACACTGCGAACAGTGAGATAATAGCATACCTCACAGTTCGCCACGTTTTCTTTCAACGAGTTAAGCTCATCAAGCTGGTATCAGGCACATAACTATTGAATCCGCCCAGAGATGAGAACCATATTCATACATGATTGAACTAAATTCTATTGAGATGAAGAAGTACATTCGATGTCAGAAAATACTTTAAAATAATGTCAATTATAATGTTTTTACGGAATATGAAATAAAAACGATTATATCATTTTATCATTTTCCAGCAGTGGTGACCGAGTGAGCAGTGGTGGCCGAGTGGTAATGGCTCCGACTTACGAGTTGTAGGTCGCGGGTTCAAACCCAGCCAGGCACATATGTTTGTGTAATTTATTTCATCACCACTGCTCTCAAAACGGTGAAGGAAAACATCGTGAGGAAACCGGCATGTCCTAGAACCAAAAATTCGAAGACATGTGACATTCACCAACCCGCATTGGGCCGCTTGGTGGATTACGGCCCATTCCCTCTCCTAGAGGTCTGAGTCCCAACAGTGGGAACATTATAAGGCCGACTATGCTATCATTTTCCTAATAGGTCATCAGGAAAATGATAAAATTATGGCAACATTTTAAATTCAGACTAAAAATAACTGCAATCAGAAATTAATTTTGTTCGCAAACAAATTGAATTTCCCCATTTAATAGTAAATAAGGAAATTCAATTTTTTGCGAACATTTCCTTAACTTATCTGAGTTTTGTACAGACAGGGTTAAAATGCCTTATTTTCAGGAGAGTTAAAAATGATTTTCCTTGAACGTTTTATTAAGGGTTAAAAATTAAAAACACAAGCAATAAAATATGCAATTTTTGGATCATATAGAAAGAAAGAAAACTAAATTAAATTAAAAAAATACACAAAACAAAAAAATAAAGAATTATTTTATTAGTTGGTAAAAAAAACCGTTATGGCCAAAATAGCTACAAGCCAAAAGAGTAAGGTACTTTAAAAAAAAAAACCGGCCAAATGCGAGTCGGACTCTCACACGAAGGGTTCCGTACCATAACCAAAAAAAAAAAAACACGTTTCTTGAATGAGATACATGTGTTTTTGGTTATTTTCTCTCTTTTATTTTCAACTTCATTTCTTTTTAGTATTTGTTGTTACAGCGGAACACACTATTACGGTTCTTGAGATACAGCCCACTGACAGGCAGACGTTCGGACGGAAAGATGGACGGACGAACGGATAGCGGTGGCTTATTAACAGGGGTCCGTTGGTTACCCGTTGGTTACCCTTTGGGTAAGGAACCCTAAAAAGGAAAGAATGGGGACCGCAGTTGGACAGTAAGGACTAATTAGATAATGATATTTGATATAGATAGACCGATACCTGGGCGGGAAGTCTCAACACAGCTACGATCAAAATCAATGATCCGTGGATCGCGTTAGAGATCGACTGTGTACGGCCTTACCGAATTTTGGTCGGTAGTCGATCGGTAACTATTATCGAGACTTCCCGCCCTAGATACCATTTCGTTGTGTTTTAGTTGCTTTAAATTACTTACTATGGGGCTACCATACATGGATACTATATTCAAGTCCCGATATCTATATACTAATATATAAAGCTGAAGAATTTGTTTGTTTGCTTGAACGCGCTAATCTCAGGAACTACTGGACCGATTTGAAAAATTCTGTGTTAGATAGCCCATTTATCGAGGAAGGCTATAGGCTATATATCATCACACTAAGACCAATAGGAGTGGAGCAGACGAAGTTGCGCGGGTCAACTAGTCATGAATATAGGAAAAAAAACAAACTGTGGTTTAGGTTATTATCGTTTGATCAAACAGGAAAAGTCTCTCAATATGGGTCAGAAAATATTTAGCAGTTTCAAAATCTGTTAAATGATCTAGTTTTTTTTGCATCTTTTCCTGCTTCATGTGAACGCATATATATAAACCCCGTCTAAGTGCAATTCAGTCCATTTTTGGTAATACATTTGATCGGTGACAACAAAAAAAAAAATGTCCATATTATCTAATCTGTTACTAGTGACGTTGGTCGTCTGTTTATCTGCCAAATATGGTGAGTTTTGTAAATAATATTAAGGCTATTTGATTGAAATATTTTGGGACATCTTTTTTAGGGTTCCGAACATCCTTAAAAAACGGAACCCTTATCTACCACAGTCATTTTCTCCGGATCTACTGTTTGGTATGCATATGGACTTCTGTAACCCAAACACGAACGCGTTGTATAAATAAATAAATTTTGAGCATGAGGGTCAATTTTGGGGGTTAAACTAGACTTTGACCCCCAAAAGAAAAAAATTACTACGGTTAAATTACAGTTTAAAAAAACTGGCCAAGTGCGAGTCAAACTCGCGTGCAAAGGGTTCAGAACGAATTAAATTTTTTAACATGTTATTTTAACCCTACAAACTTTTAATAGATTTTCCTGTAATTTTTAGGTAAAATCTATTATCTCCATCTTTTTCAAAAGTTTAGGCTTAGTAGTTTCGGAGATAAGGGGGGGAATGGTCATTTCTTGAATAACTTATGAAAACTTTTTAGTAGAAAATTATGAAAGAAATATAATTAAAACCCACACAGTAAGCCCTTTCATTTAATATGTCACATAATATTGTTCAAAAAACTTTTTTTTAGAAATTTTCTAATTTGACCCCCAAAAGTGATCCCCATACTACTACTGAAAATTTAATGTTTTACGTAACGCGTCCGTGTTTGGGTCATAGAAGTACATATGTGAACCAAATTTCAACAGAATCGGTCCAGTGAATCCGGAGAAATCTGCCTGTGACAGACGGACAGACAGACACCCGAGTGATCCTATAAGGGTTGAGTTTTTTTTTCGGAACCCTAAAAATTGTTTTGATTTAGTTTACAATTTGAAAATCTTTTTTTTTTAATGTCCTACAATTAAAAATAAAAGATTTTCAAACTGTATCGTGTGACATATCAAATCAAAGGGGTTTCTGTGAGGGTTCTAATTATATTTTTTTTCATAATTTTCTAATAAAAAGTTTTGAAGTTATTCAAGAAATTAGACCATTCTTCCACTTTATCTCCGAAATTACTGAGCTTCAATTGAATTGAATGCAGATAATGCAGATAGTAGTTCTTTACCTACAGATTACAGGAAGGCCTGTAAGGAGTCTACAGCGTCAAAAAAACATGTCAAAAATGAAATTGGATCGGAACCCTTTGCACGCGAGTCCAACTCGCACTTGGTCAGTTTTTTTTAAATAAATTCGTAATGTCCAAGTTACATTGTCTAGTGTAGACTATCAGGCTAGTTGACTCCTACCAATTTAATAAAAAAAATGTGTCATATTGAATGTAGCCCAAGGAATACTATAGAAGATTGTCTGCCAGACAATTTTGGTGAGTGTGCGACGGAATTGCATGATTTAATTCCGCAAAGCCCGTTCCATCATCGGACCATAAGACGAACGGTGATGCGCCACTGGTACATGGTGGACAACTCACCCGTTTTGGGAACACGTTCATAGTCCGTACAGCTAAGGAGTGGAATTCCCTCCCAAAGTCTGTGTTTCCAGATAGCTACAACCTAGGAGTATTTAAGACAAGAGTGAATAGGTTCCTTCTAGGCAAACCACATCATCGCTTACCATCAGGTGAGATAGTGGTCAAACTTTTACCGATTAATAGTAAAAAAAAAAGAAATTGAAATATGCAGCCTACCTAAATGTCCTTACTATGGTGGTTATTCTTCGGATTGTTGAGCTCCGAGCGTTTACGCGTGAGTCCATTAAAATCGGTTCGTTCATTCCCAAAAATACAATCTGAGTTGATCATCATCATCTGCCTAGCCTTTTCCCAACTAAATTGGGGTTGGCTTCCAATCAAACCGGATTTAGCTGAATACCAGTATTTTACGTAGAGCGGCTGCCAACCAGACCTCCTCAACCCATTAACAGGGTAACACGGTACTTCTTGGCAAGACTGGAGTCGATCTGAGTTGATAAGCTACACAACAACAGACTGACGAATGGTTGTAATGTCTGGATAGGTCTACTCAAATCTTTGTTGTGCTTTCTTAAAAAGACCACCTCAGACATTACCTTCATGGTAATAGTTATGATTTGACCATTAAATTGAAAAAAAAAATGCCAAGTGCGAGTCGGACTCTCACACAAAGGGTCCCGTAGCATAAAAAAAATGTTTCTTGTATGAGAGTCCCCTTTCATTTAACTTTATTATTTATTGTAATACCTACACACTCTGTGAAAATTTCAACGGACAGACGGACATCAGTAGCTTAGTAATAGGGTTCCGTTGGTTACCTTCGGGTACGGAACCCTACAATGAGACTGTGTTTGTTTCGGTATTTTTCTCTATCGTCTAGTTTAAATTGACAAACAAACTGTTATTTTAAATTACTTTTTTTTTCAAACTGCCTATAGAAAAATACGCAATTACTGTTAAAAACTACATTATTCCTGGGTCATATAAATTACATTTTATCATACAAATCTAATAAATACGCGCGGATAATGTCGCGAGATAACCCAAATTTGTCCTAAACATAAAAATAATGATGTTTTTGGATTGCAGTGTCATCTATTGACTGCTACGTATGTGACCCATCCGACGAAGTCAGTGAAGGATCCCGTGGCGCAGCCCCTGACGACACCGATGCAGACTCCTCTGAAGAAGACACTGACGACACTGAGGGTGGAGGATGTAATAAAGTCAACAAAGAAATGATCAGGAGATGCGCAGATGACGACGACGTGTGTAGCATTCTTAAGATAGAAAATAGTGAGTACCCACTTACTTATACATTTTATAACCAACCAGCGGACGTCACGTGGTTTCACCCGCGTAGTTCGCGTTCCCGTGGGATTACGGGGATAAAATATAGCCTATGTAACTCGCTGAAAATGTAGCTATCCATTGCTGAAAAAATGTTCAAATCAGTCCAGTAGTTTTTAAGTTTATTCGTTACATATAAAAATACAAATCATTCCTCTTTATAATATTAGTATCTATAGAAGTAAAGACAAGTTTATGTTGCCATTGTTGTAGAGTGTTAATTAAAAAAAGATGATGAATGATGGAAATACAAAAAAAAAAAAAATAGATAATTTCAAGTTTGAACAACATACTCCGTGTCATACGAGACAAATCCAAACATTCCATGAGTCGATGACTCCCTGAAACCATCACAATTCCGGTGGAGGTGGAGATGGAGCTGTCTATTTTATCGACAAAGGAATCGTAACGGCATTGGTACGACGATTTTTTTTTTTTTGAATAAAATCAATACCTCTTAAGGGGTCATTAGATGATGAGTAATTTTTACTATGGGACTAACCTAAATGGCGAAAATAAACAACATAACTCGACAAAATGAAATGAACAGCTGACTTTTTTCCGCGACTTCGGGATTGGTCACATAATAGATAGAAAATTGTTCATAATGATATGAAAAATAGCTATTTCGTCATACTCAGTGCTACTTCATGGTTTTAATATCATATACTATTTGAATAATATAAATGTATCCGTATCGTAGGCTAATTTTTACATTTTATATTATTTTATATAGCAAAACAACGTTTTCCGGATCAGCTAGTCTTTTAATAATACTAAAATTATAAATCACACATCATAAATACATCGTGAGATTCCTAATTATTATTTTTTGCTATGTTCAGGTGATGGAGACGTGCAAATGTCAAGACATTGCGGAATAATTGACGAAGATGTGAAGAAAAGGTGGGAAGAAGATGGTGAGACAGAAGGGGAATCAGAAACACCCGATGGCCTGACGGCTTCATGGATGGTCTGTGATGAGGATCTGTGTAACTGGGGGGTTATGAACAAAAGCCAAATGATAACGTTGTTTGCTAGTACAATGTTGTCTCTTTCTGTTTATTATACATTTGTTTAGTTTATTTTATGTATTTTAAGTCATACGTAGAATGTCGATGGAACACAACGTTTTGTCTCCTGCATGATAAGGAGAAGTTTTTTTTTGGGTTCCGTACCCAAAAGATAACCAACGGCACCATATTACTAAGCCCCCGCTGTCCGTCCGTCCGTCTGTCAGCGGGCTGTATCTTAAGAACTGTAATAGGTAGACAATTGAAATTTTCACCAAGTGTATGTGCATAGACCCTTGTAGATGGAAAAACGTTTTTGCACGGGAAACAACAACAAAAAGTAATCTTTAAAAAAATACTGGAACTTTGCTTACTTTTTTACGCGAGTAATTTTATAGTGCTGATATAAATGACAATATTAGTTGCAGAATTAAACTGAGTGCCTACATTTTTTGAATGTCAACGTCGTTTTTTTTTGAGACAAGCCCGCCACTCATTCCCAACCACTGCAACTCCTGAAAGCCAGAATCAACAGTGCCGACCACCAGAAAAACGCCGAGCCAATGAAGCCCGACGAGTCTCGGAGAAACGTCTCGGATGAGCAACAAAATTAATCAGAAAAGTACAGCGGAGAAGTAGGAAAAAATATACATAATTTCCACTTCCCTCCGTATCAAGCAGGAGACAGAATAGAGCTTGGCCAATAGGCATCAAGGGACATGCCAAGCACCACGGATTGTATATTACCACTAAAAATAATGGGTCCTAAATTGTGAGCTACTTTTGGTTCCAGTATAAGGTATGGCAAAATCGCTTGAACGCACGGAAATGTTCTGGTTTCTAAAAGGTCCGTATAGTAAACTACCCCAGGTGTAACCTAAATACTATCTAACATAATATTGCGTTCAGATTGCCAAAGAATACATTCCCATAAGATGTGATGTGCAGATTGTTCGCATTCATGGTCAGCTGTAGTACATTGACACAGAGGCGAGGCCACAAGCCTAAAAAAAAATAATTTACTCCTAAAGTTGCCATGACTAGTGAGAAATTGGGCAACATAGTGATCCACCTCTAGCCATGTCCTATCCAGCCGCTCACGAAAAAATAAAAAAAAAAAATGGTGGAGGTGACGGTCTTTGACGGAATTTTCCCACCTAGGTACTTTGCTATTCGGATAAAAGTTCCTCCCAGCCAACTGTATGGGAGGAACTCTTCAGTCTTTTTAGTCTTTTCAGTCTGGCGTTTTAGTAATCTAGTGATCTTAGCGGGTACACTAATTTAATACGAAAAACTTTATTACGACGGTCACAAATACGAATTTCAAAATACCGATTTTCATAATTCCGAATGGTTCAAAATTCCTAATATAACAACTCCGATTTATCATTCATCCTTTTTTATAATTCCGACATATCAATATTCCTAATGTTCATAATTACTATTCTAAAAATACCGTATTTCAATAGGTCGAAAAACAAAAAGTCCGACTTAATGATAATTCGAAACATCAAAAATACGAATTCCGATTATTGAAATACCTATAAATCTGAATTTCGAAATAAAAACGCCGTGTAAAACTGAATGGCAAGACAAACACAATTGCTAGTCAGAACAAAGTATATTATTATGTTTAGTATGAAGAGGTAGAATTAAAAAAATAATGACAGATGCAAGCTGCATACAAGCAAAAGCATGCAAGCAAGCAAGCAAACATGCAAGCAAGCAAGCATGCAAGCAAGCGTGCAGGCAAGCATGCAAGCAATCATGTAGGCAAGCATGCAAGCAAGCATGCAGTATGCAAGCCAGCATACACGTAAGCATGTAGGCAAGCATGCAGCATGCAAGCAAGCATGCAGGCAAGCATGCAGCATGCAGCATGCAAGCAAGCATGCAGGCAAGCATGCAGCATGCAAGCAAGCATGCAGCATGCAAGCAAGCATGCAGCATGCAAGCAAACATGCATTATGCAAGCAAGCATGCAGTATGCAAGCAAGCATGCAATATGCAGCAGACATGGTTTCTGTCACAGTTCCGGCGCTGCGGAGCTCCGGCGGTCCCTCGCGAACTTATCGTCGCAGATGGTTTTAACGCTCACCGTTCAGCGGTGCAAAATTCATACGATTTCGATCGGCATGTGTCAGCCAAGTTCTCAAGTCCAGCCCGAGTGCTTGCCTGAATGAAAAGCAAGCCATCGTCCGCGTTACCGGTTAATAAACAGCCACATGGGAGCGGAAGAGCGAGGAAATCATCATAGCCAAAATTCCATACATATGGACCGATAACTGAGCCCTGAAGACATCCCATGGTTAGAGACTTAGTAAAGGAATGAAGACATACAGATCTACGCTTTGGAACGTGCAAACAGCTTCATCTTTTTGGACCGACCGACATTGACAATTCAAAAGTGCCTGTAAATGGTTTATTTGAAAAAAATAATTTGAGTTTGAGTTTGAATGATGTCCAAGTTTGAGTTTCGCGGAGCCGTTTAGAAAGTAAGAAAGAATCAGATTATAGATGTTTTTGTAGCAACCACGGGTTTTCATTTTATGTAGTAGCATCGGCCACTACGTTATGAAAAGCACCAGAAATGTCCAGAAAGATTCCAACCACGTATTTATGATCCGATAAGTTAACAATTTTACAGATAGAGAGCGTCGTGTCGACGGTTAATTTCCCGACAGTGAAACCAAATTGATTATTATGAAATTTAGGTCCGTTCGGTAGCAAGTGCGGAACGATTAGTCGCTCTAAGAGTTTTCCCAAAGATGGAAGTAGTGTTATAGGCTGGTACGACTTAGGGTCATCCGGGGGCTTGTCGCCTCCCACTCCTCGGAATAATGCGTATATAGCCATGCATCGGTTATATACTGATAAGATCTTGTCTCCCGGTGTTTTACACGCTGCCATAATTATTCTATTAGATATTGTATCTTCACCGGATGATTTGTTAAAAGGTAGTCTATTGACAACGCTTAAGAATTCGTCAGTGGATTTAATTTATTTATTTATTAATTACTTTATTTTGCACCAAAAATGAAATATAAACGGAAACTTAAAACTAAAACACATACAATGGGCGGCCTTATCGCATTCCGCGATCTCTTCCAGGTAACCTGCGATGGACAGTATTTGCCTGGACATAAAATTGGAGCTGTCGTTGGTGTGACAAAAAAAACTGGCCAAGTGCGAGTCGGACTCGCGTGCAAAGGGTTCCAAACGAATTTAACATGTTATTTTAACACTACAGACTTCTAATAGTTAGTTAGTTTTCCTGTAATGTTTAGGTAAAGATCTATTATCTCCATTTTTTTCAATATTTTAGGCTCAGTAGTTTCGGAGATAAGGGGGGGAGAATGGTCATTTTTCGTCTAATTTCTTGAATAGCTTCTAAATAATTTATTTTAAAATTATAAAAAAATATAATTAAAACCCTCACAGTTAGCCCTTTCATTTGATATGTCACACGATATTGTTCAAAAAACTTTTTCTTTTAATTTTCTAGTTTGACCCCCAAAAGTGACCCCCATACTAAAAATTTAATAATTTACGTAACGCGTCCGTGTTCGGGTCAAAGAAGTCCTTATGTGTACCAAATTTCAACAGAATCGGTCCAGTGGATCCGGAGACAGACAGACAGACAGACACTCGAGTGATCCTGTAAGGGTTCCGTTTTTTTCGGAACCCTGATAAGAAGTATTTATAATGTAATAGATACATTAATACTAAATATATGGCAGTAAAATATATGGCAGTAAAAATAAATGACGGCTATGGACATAATTACAGCGATAGTTAATGTTCTTTGACAAGTTTTTAAAAGTATGTAACGTCTGAGCGCGTCTTACTGGAACTGGCAATGCATTCCACAGACGGGCAGCCTGTACAGTAAGATATTTAAGTGGATGGACGGTCTGACTCTGGTGAATCAGGTGGCGGCCCACACTCTGATCTGTTGGTGGTATTCATTATCATTTACTGATGAATCGTCTGCTATAAGAGAATCAAACAGAACATTGGTTGTTTCTTCAATGCTGGTAGTATATTTATTATTTACTTTAATGTTCTGAACGTACGCAAGGTTGACAGATCTATTAATCTATTCGATTATTATTGTACTCGTGATACAAAGGAGACCACGCACCCTCCTTATTAGTTTATCAACAATTTTCCGGAGTAAATTACCCTCAGCTTTTTCGACCGATGCTCTGTAGCGTGACTTGGAAACTCTAAAAGTACTTAAAGCAAGATTAAGGAGGTCCACGGTAACCTTACGTTTTTCAAGGTTATTAAGCTGTTTACGCGTTCTGCGTTAGCTTTTGCGTTGTTAAACAAGGTAATCACTCCACCAATCACATCTACGAATATTGGTCATAGATGCGCGACCAATAGCAATGTCAGCACAGTAAGTGAAGGTGTCTGACATTATCTCAGCACTTTCCTCAGCTAACAGTCCATTGCGTGTGAAGTCTTTGACATGACAAGCAAAAAGTGAGCCAAAGAATTCCCAATTCACGCCCTTACTTTTATATCTAAAATTTCCAATTAAGTGTGACGAACCTTGAGTAAACATAGGAACAACTTCGTATACGATCAGACGATGATCACTACAAGACGCGTCAGGAAGGATACGCCACCTATTCAAGCGTACGTCTGCACTAGAAATTGTGACGTCAATACAAGAATCGCCCATTTGGTTACAAAAAGTAGGTCAACGTTTATTAAAATACAGTCCCCCAAAACGCCCAAGCCGTCCCCATTACCTAGTGTTTTAACTGGGAAGAAAAAGTAGCGCAAAAAACTCCCCAGCAACACATCTGTCTGTTGAGTTATGGGAGCTCGCACAGATGGAAAGTACCACAGAAACAGAGAAAATAATATAACATAGGTAAGCCAAAAGCTTCGATGAACATCTGTCCAAGCTGGCGTTACGCGATTGGATAAAGAGCCTGATACAGAAGGCTCCTCGATACGGCTCGGATTGTGAAGAGGTTCCTTTTTCTGGAGCCTTAACCACCGGTAGCTTCGACCTTGCTCCCGACACCGGCGGACTACTGCTTTATATATGTGTGTGTGTATTAAATATTTTATTGTTAAGAAATATTTAAAAATGTAAATTAGTGTGTAATATAGATGAATAAAGAAAACAAAATAGGTAACACGTAAAACCACTACTTAGTACAAACACGTAAAAGCATTTGCGACCACTAGACCAACAAGGCCATATCATTGTAAACATAAACTAGATTGATAAAAAAAAAACATCTAAAATTGAAATGAGTAACTTTATTAATAATTATTGTTTAAAATAAATATTTAAACACAAAGTTTTGATTTAAAGCACATGCAATACCCACTGTATTGTTTGTTTTTATCTTTGTTGTGTATTACTGACACCTTTTATTTTTACAAAAAAAAAAATCCAATATTATCTAATAATATGAAATGAATTAAATTAAAATTAATAAAAACATTATGCAATTTATTTGTCAGTCGTATCTTTGATAAACAAATTTCATAAAGTAAAAATACTTATGTGAATAAAAAAATACAGCTAAGCCATGAGCTTAGTTATTGAACTTAGTTCTTTTATAAAACGATTAAATTGCAATTTATTTACCAATTCAAATATGTAAAAAATCTAAATCAATGTATAAACAGATATACACATCATTGCACTAAGAAACAATGTCATTGTTTGGTATGTGTTCATGACCCCCCAGTTACACAAGTCTGTGGTACATGTGCTCCAGGATAATTCTGTTCCGAAGCGTTCCAATTTATCATTTTTGGTATCCTTAGCCTTTGGTACCAGTGAAAAGAACCCGTCGACTTCAGGACCATCGCATAAGCGAGCTACTATATCGTCTCCTTGAACTGCAAATAAATAAGGATAATACAGCTATTTACCAGCTAATAACAAAATGTATGTATAGTACAACTATTTTCTTAATGTCCCTCGGCAATCATCGCATTTACAAATACAAACGAATTTCCTCTCATTAAAAAAACAATTACATTAAGTTAATAGAGTACTAACAACTTTATATACTTCCGATCCGATTGAGAGCTTACGGTCTGCATCAAGTAATCCGACGACTTGACGAAATACGAAGTAGAAAATAGGTGTACCGTACAAGCGGGATAAAAAGGGAAGGGGGGAAAGAACTCCATGGGCATCGAAAAATTCGTCCACATTGCAATCACCGGGAGAAGTGCCCATAATACTGGTAGCATTACCACGTTGAAAGGCCATGCTAATTTAATTTTTGGCCAACTCTGTGTTGAACACGGACCCCGTGAACAATTATGATTCCTATTACAGAATTGCGTTTTCATTCACAAAACTCCTGACTCATCGCATTATGTAGAAATTAGGCAGTTGCAATTACGTTTAGTTTAGGGTTTATTATTTATTTGTTTAATAATGTTTAATAATATGAACTTTTGCTATAAATTTGAATGTTTTTTTTTTGCTATAAATTTTAGGTAATAATATTAATGTATCAAGAAAAAATTTACAGTTTACTGAGCATTTTACCAGATTTTATGGATTTCAATGGGATTTATTTACGGATATTCCATTCTTATTTTAATTTTTTTAAGGCCGTTATGAACGAACGTAACCAAGTAACATGGGATGAGGGCAGGAAGATGATGATGATGAAGGCCGTTATGAACGAAACCACTATATAAGGAATATTATGATATATTTTTCATTTCATTTGGTTTGTATAGTAGTTCAATTCACGAGCTCTAAATAATGCCGTCGCGCCTTTCAAGAGAAACTTACTTTGGAATTATGGCTTTTTACAAATAGAGAAGGGAAAGAACAATGCGAAAAGTGAATCCGCTGAGAACTATACTCTAATCAATATTCTCAACTATCCAATAAGCCAAAGTTGTCTAAATATTTCAGTTTCTGAGAATAAGAAAGCCAAATTTGCTAATTTTACGCAAAAAACAGTCAAATTGTAATAGGCTTCTTAAAAAACACACACATCCTCGCACATCTCTGGTGGAAATGGACACTAACTGCTAGCGGATTTCATATAAAACTCGTCGAGCAGACCTTATAGTCCTAGCGTTTTAACCCCAAAATGCTTCGGTCATTTAATTCCCAATAATTGCGTTTCCGCAGTAATAGGTACCAACAGCTTGATCGTTTTCTAAGTCTTTTCCAGAAAAAAAGTATCAGTCTAGAAATGATTTATGTAAAATCCAACTGAAAAGAAGAAAGAACAGATATTCAGTGGTTACATTTTTTGTTCGCATACGCACAGCTGATTCTGTTTTTTTCATTTGTATTACTTGATTTTTGGAATTGTAAAGACCATTATTAATATTAATCTTCCGTACCACTGTTGGTACCACGATTAATTGCAATTTATACTACTGTCTGGACTAGTCCACTCAAATCTGTGTCTCCCCTCAAAATACTCGTATTAACCTACATTGTTCTCATATGATTTGACCAGTACGTATTGTATGGAAGTTAAATATTATTAATATAACCTATTTACCTTTTTTTTGAGGTTGAAACCCTTGGGCCGTGGCTCCATTGTGCTCACAGCCTTTTCAAAGAAATTTTGAAACGGCTAGTTGACGTTACCCGTGACCCAATAGCTGGTTTTTACTTTGGGCAGAGATTAAGTATTGCCATTCAACGTGGCAATGCCGCGAATCTCTTAGGCACAATACCAGCTGACAGCGTTGAGGACGACTAATTTTTTGATGCTCTATTTTAGTTTGTTTTTAGTTTAGAATTTGGTTTACAAAATAAAAATTATTTCAAATTAATACTCACAAGATACTTTAAAAATTCTACATCCACCGTAGCGGCAAGTCACAGTTTCCATTTCTTTTCCTTGAGCGCATTTATCATCGTCATCCAAAATATTGGAAAAACACACGTAGCATTTGATATCCCGTTTATCTCTATGGATTTCTGCAATGTGAGAACACAGTTTGTTGTTTTAAAATTTCCCTGGTAGTAATAGCCGAATTTGCGAAACCTCAGCTAGTCAATACTGACATCAGACGATTTAGTTTTCGTTAAGCTTGAAAACAAGAAAAAAATATCAGATCACATAAAACATAATATACAAAATTAAGAAAAAGTTAGAATAGCAGAATTTGCGAACTTCACCTTTTTCTTGACTCTAGTCTAGGTCAGAGATGATGGAGACAGAGTCTAGGATGGAGCGAGCTTACCCAGAAGAAGCCTGTTCACTCTGACTTTAAAGAGATGAGGGTTGCAGCGTTCGGAAACACAGACGCAGGCAGAGAGTTCCACTCTTTTGCTGTGAGCATTATAAAAGACTTTTGAAAACGCTAAGTGCGAATTGGTGGAATAGTAACAATGTAAGGATGGTAACTTGCAATGCGTCTGGATGTCCGATGGTAGAAGCGGGCTGATGGGATCAGGTCATGGAGGTCTTGGGCACACTCACCGAAGTACAATCTGTAGAAGACCGACAAGCAATCAACCTTGCAGCGATGAGCCAAAATGCTTGGTATCCACCAATTTTATGTCGGCATGGCGTTAAAAGCGACCAGATTGTCATCAGCCCACTTAACAAATGACAAGGCTTAAAGTAAAATTTATCCGCTCTACCATGGCCTCTCTCAAGGAACGAACTTCATCCCGGCTGGTTGTTGCGCTGGACAAGTATCTCTCTTAAACTGTACTGTCATCTGCGTACCCAACAAGACCAGGCTGAAAAGGTCATTGATGTGGAGCAGGAAAAAAGTTGCAGATAGAATAGACCCCTAAGGAACTCCTGCATCAATAGCCATGAGGTCAGAGGAGCAGCCGTCGTAGACGGCTACTACGACTACTCGGGTCACGTTCACTCACTGAGGAACTGAGGGGTTCGTTCACTGAGGAAGTCTGATATTGAGCTACAAAAACCAGCTGAGAAGCCATAAGCAGGAAGCTTGCTGAGTAGACTTGCGTGCCAGACCCTGTCCAAGGCCTTCGAAATATCGAGCGATATGGCAAGTGCTTTGCCGTATCTCTCGATGGCTTTGCCCCAGCAGTGCGTGACATACACAAGAAGATCGCCAGTTGACCGTCCCCGGCGAAAGTCATATTGACGGTCACTGAGGAGATCATTGTCTTCAAGGTAGGTCAGCAACTTACTGATCAGTACCCTTTCCATAACCTTGCATAGGATGGAGGTAATGGCGATCGAACAGTATCGAGCAGGGTCTGCACGGTCACCCTTTTTGGGCACCGGTTGCACGTTTGCAAGCTTCCAGGATTTTGGCACCGTTCCTTTTTTCAAGAGAGGCTGAACAGGCATGTCAACACAGGAGACAGTTCAGGTGCACATTGCCTCAACACTCTCGCTAGAATGCCGTCAGGCCCGATGGCCTTGTTCACGTCTACAATGCGAGCGACCCATCAGGTTTCAGCATTGGAGACAAAGTGGGTCGACATAAATTCGTTTCAACAGCTTTCGACCGGGACCAGAACTGCTTACTTCCCAGAGGGTGCGATGCTTATTTGGCCCCGATACGTCTGACATGGTCAAAACGCGCCCCACGTAGAACCCGCTTGCAGAACTTGGGTCACCTAGTCAATGATGGTAATGATTGAAATAATTGTGCCCATTTTGGGGAACATGAAAAATGCCCGTGGGATTATACAAGTAGGTGGTTGTTCTTCATCTGTAGGCCAATGGCATTTTAGCAAAAATATCAGTATCAACAGGTGAACTGAATGAAACTAAATTCCCTGTAATTTAGTAAAGCAAAAGAAATAAAATAAAGTATTTTTCTGCGCATGTGTGAATGTTGGTATAATGTGGCAACCTTAAAGTATTTGTATGATCTTTCAAATGAGAAGGTACATCGCAACTTGATACAGCACTAGGACCAACTGACAGCACTTTATTCCTAACTAAACTTACCAGGGCTAATACTTGGATGAAACTTGAACATTCCATCGATTTGACGACGGATTCGATGTTCGTGTGTAACGTCCCAGTTGCACAGATCTGTGGAACAACTGCTCCAAGAGACGTGTGTTCCGTTGTCAGAGTATTGCCCATGATCAGCACTTGTTATCTCCGCACCGATCATGGTTCCGTTCGAGTTCGAGCCACAACCTCGTGTTATGGAACCTGCCCCATTGTCTGCAATCAGAGAAAAATGTTAGTACCTATCTAAATAATGTAAGTTTGGGCGAACTATAGTACCAATTAGGACATCGGTTAACCGATTGCGGACTTAGGTTGACCGCTGTAGAAACAATCTGGCGAAATTAAGTATCATAGACCCATTCAGGTGAAGCCAATATCTGTATATGAGCCAACACTGGATGGTGCTGAATAGTACACATTGTCCCTGTCATAATGGGGACACATAATATTGCGACTCAACGCCTAGAGCGCTGGTTCATACACAGATATTGGCTTCACGAGACATAACACGGTGCCAATGTCGAGCCCCTACGCAGGATATGCCCCATAACTTTCCTGCCATTAAAACCGAACCACCTGCACCTTCCTGGTTTTCAATGTGGCTGATATCCCGGTCCAAGTAGCCACATAATGGTGGGACCTGAACAGTTGAGTCTGAATGTTACCTTATGTTGATGTTACTTTACCTTAAAATCACTGATGAGTTGCGCGCGAGCGGTTGAGTCGAACGCACACGCTTATCTGCATCGCAAGTTTATCGCGTAATATTTACTTCTACCTACATAATAAGTATGTTACTAAATTATTTTATGTTACTGTTAAATGGCTGACATAAACATTAATGTGGATATTAGTAATGATGATATAGTGCAGGAGCCAGTACCTCAAAGAGAACAACAACTTAACCTAAATTTGACCGAAGAGATGGAGATAAGCGAAAAGAGTGAGCAACGACTTGCAAAGAGAGGGCGACAAGAAGATGAAGAAATAGTGGAAGAAGATGGATTTGTGACAGTAATTAGAAGGCATAAGCGAGCAAATAAGAAAGATTCTATAAGTGATAATTTAATGGGAGATATTAGTGGTAACTCTGAAGATAACTACACTTGTATATGTGTGACAGGAAAAGAAGTTTTACCAAAACAATTTGGTATGGCAAAGCTGTTGAGATCGTTAAAAATCGAAAAAATTGTAAAGATGGTATACAAAAGTGCATTCAGGGTACTGATCTATTTTGAAAATAAAGAAAGTGCTTTGAAATTAATTAATTGTGAAAGTTTTGTCAGTTCAGGATACAGAGTTCAGAGGACTGACGAAATTAGCTTATGTTATGGCATTGTAAGACAGATAGATCTAGGAACACAAGACTCAGAAATTATTGAAAATCTATCATGTGAACATGACATAATGTCAATAAGGAGGCTAAAAAGAATGTCTGACAGCGGGGAATGGATAGATTCAGAGACTATTCGAATTTGTTTTAAGGGCGCCACTTTACCATCGTATGTATTTGGATACGGTTGCAGGTTCAAAGTGGAGCCTTATACTTTTCCAGTTTCTCAATGCTCGGGATGCTGGAAATTTGGCCACCTTTCCAGAACATGTCCAATTAGAAAAATTATATGTCCCAAGTGCGGTGGTAATCACTCAAATTGTGAAACAAATAACTATGTTTGTGTGAATTGTAAAGGACCACACATGGCCATGTACAAGATGTGCCCAATCTTTCTAAAAGAAAAAGAAATCAGAGACATCATGACCAAACAAAACTCCACCTACAGAAAAGCATTAGAACTATATTTGAAAGAAAACAGAAGTCAAGAAACAAGTATTGATAATGAGGAAATTGAAAAAAATTGTAACGACAACAATTCACAACTTGGAAATAAACAGAATAGTCAGGAAACGTATAGAAACATACTTGTAACAGGACGAATGGCCAATAGCAGTAGAAGTGATTATATGGTGCTGAATAATGTCACTGAAAAGAGGAACTCAAGAAAAATCATACGTCAGCAAGGAAGCGATTCAAAAAAGAAAACGATGGAGACTAGAGTGTCGGACAGGTGTAGCTTAGGCGAAGAGAATTCGTTATCTTCATCCACCTATGAATCTACATATTTAGACAAAGAAGAAAATCCAGAAGGTGGGAAAAACTCAAGCATCAGCTTAGACCTTTTTAGTACTATCCAGAGAGTCAAAGATATATGTATGTCTGACACCAATTGGGATACAAAACTTAAACAATTAGGTAAACTTGTAATGGAAATATTAGGTCAACTAATTGTTAAAGTTTTGAAGAAAGATGACATTTATACTAGATTTATATCTATTTTTAACAATGGCTAACAATACAACAAGAACGTCTGCCCTACATATTGTACAATGGAATGCACGGAGCTTACGACCTAAACGAAATGAGTTTGAATTGCTAATGTCACAAGAAAAAATACATATAGCTTTAATATCTGAAACTTGGCTGGAACCTGAATCTTATTTCAATGTAAGAGGGTATAATATTTTTAGAAAAGATAGGACGGATGGGTATGGGGGGATAGCTATTATTATTTGTAAGTCGATAAAAGTACAACAAGGTTTTATTTCTAGTAGAAATTCAGGCATGGAAGTTATGTCAATTAAGCTTTTAAACTGTAATAAAATTAAAAATATAGTAATGTTATATTGCCCTTCTTCAGTTCGCACAAGCCTTGCTGACTGGGAACAAATTTTCTCACTATATCCCAACAAATGCATAATAGCTGGGGATTTTAATGGCCACCATGCAACCTGGTCCTCTAAATCTGATGGAAGAGGAGTTCAGATTTATGACGCTGCTTTAAATGCTGGATTTATTTCTCTTAACGATGGGAGTGCCACTAGAGTGACTTTAGTAGATAATATTGTTCAGAGGACATCTCCCGATGTGACTTTTGTTTCAACCGATTTATCGGTTTTACTAAGCTGGAGGGTGATGAATGAAAATCTCGGAAGTGACCATCTATTTGTTAGAATTTCATATAAATTAAGTGATAATATGAACACTGTGTGTATAAACAAAAAACGAAATTTCAAGTTAGCAAAGTGGTCAGATTATAGTAAATCTTTAGAAAATTATTTATTACAACCTTTAGAAACGCATAATGTACAATTTTTATATGATAATTTTATCAAACAAATAAATAAAGCAGCCGATGAACACATACCTTGGATTAGGAGCTGTGATAATCCAAAAAATAACTTTCGACCTAAACCTTACTGGAACACAAAACTCTCACACTTAGTGGCGCAGCGTAGGTTGGCTTTAAAAAATTTCAGAAGTAATCCTACACCAATTAATTTAACCATAGTTGAACGTAAAACAAAAGCAGCAAAAGATGCTATCTGTCAAGCGAGGACAAAAGATTGGCAAAGTTACTGTAGTAGTATTGATGAACAAACGTCAAGTTCTGATATGTGGAAACGCATGGGCTGGATCAAGGGAGTCAATTCGTCTAGATCCCGTGTTTCAAATGATCAGAAGATTGAACTTCTTTCGAATCTTGCTCCAGATTATGTCTATCCTAGGGCCCAACGTTTTAATTCAAATAATATATTACTCGAGGCCAATTTTACCTTACAAGAAATGTGTAACTGTTTTAAACGAAAGGATACAGCACCCGGTAATGACGAAATTACATATTCCCTCATATACCATTTACCTCCGGCAGGCAAATTATACTTATTAGATCTTTACAATCATATTTTTAACACCGGTAGTGTTCCGACACAATGGCGTGACATATTAGTGACGCCAATACCAAAACCTTCACCTAATGGTGGTACCAAACTCCGGCCAATCTCCTTAATCTCTTGTATATGTAAAATCTTTCACGCAATGTTGACAAAAAGGCTAGAGTGGTATATAGAGAAAAATAAAATGTTGTCCCCGTCCACTTCTGGTTTCAGAAGAGGACAATCTTGTCAGGACTGCCTAGTTAAATTAGTAGGCCAAGTTTACTTAGGATTTTCGCAAAAAAATTCGACTATAGCGTGCTTTTTGGATATCACTAATGCCTATAATAATGTCATAATAGATGTTTTGATAAATACCTTAGATGAAATAGGAGTTGGAAAAAAATTCTGCCAGTATCTGTGGAACTTTTTAAGTGAACGGCATCTCATTATGAAAGATGAAACTGATCCAAATAAGTACTTTATAAGATATACAAATCGTGGTTTAGCGCAAGGTGACCCGATTTCGCCTGTCCTATTTAACGTAATCACAATTAAATGTTTTGAGAAAATTAGAAATGTGACGATGTGTCAGTATGCAGATGATTTTGTATTATATTCCCCTTCCAGAAACCTAAGAGAAAGCCAAATAGAATTTCAAGAAGCGTTAAATGCATTTTGTCTCATTTTGGATGAAATGGGGTTACAATTATCAGCCGACAAATCGAAGGTTTGTATTTTTAGTAGAGGTTTTAGAAGACTACAAATGGAACTTAAATTGGATAAGGACAATTTAGAGATAGTAGACAATTACAAATATTTAGGTGTGTGGTTGGACAGATCCTTGCGCTGGAGTAAACACATTAACATGACTGTTGAAAAGGTGCAGAGGAGTCTTAATTTACTTAAGGTTTTGGCAGGTGCCTCTTGGGGTTTACATCCTAGACACCTAAGACGTATATATATTGCACTAATCAGAAGTCGCATCGACTATAGCTGCTATTTATATGATACGAGCCCAAAATGCCATTTAGATAAATTAGATAAAATCCAAAATCAGGCTATGAGGATAATTGGAGGTTTTATCAAAACTACACCGATTCACGTTATGGAAAGTGAGCTGTGTGTAATTCCATTGTACTTACGAAGAAAATACTTAGCTTATAAATTCTGTCTTAAGTCAAAGGCTATAGAAAATAATTTAACTTGTCAGTTATTAGAGAATCTCTACGCTCTTCGACAAAATTGTTATTGGAAAAATAAAAACATTCCTTTACTAGTATCAGTTGCGAATGAGGTTAAAGAGTTGCAGGTAACTTCTTCCTGTCCATTATTAATGTATACTTTACGAACATGGATAACTAATATTAATGTAAATGAAATAATTAAAGTAAATTTAGAATCAATAAAAAAGGCTAAACGTTCTTACGATAGTAATAAATTAAAATATGAAGTTATTAATGAATTATATACAAAGTATAGTGGTTGGTTTTACATATTTACAGATGGTTCAAAGAGTGTAGAAGGTCATGGGTCTGCATATTATATACCTAATATAGATATAAGTACTCAGGATAATTGTTTTAAAATAACTGAACCTACATCCATTATGACGTTGGAGCTCATTGCAATCTCAGAGGCTTTGACTTATATAATTAATCATTGTGAAAATAAAAAAATTGTCATTTGTACAGACAGCAAAAGTTCATTACAACATATAGCTCGGTGCGCCGCTGGCCACAGAGGTGCATCGATAGCTTATGATATTTTATCTAAAATAGATGAAATTACTTTAAAAGGCATCCAACTGAGGTTGCAGTGGGTTCCATCGCATATCGGGTTGCGGGGCAACGAAGAGGCTGACACCTTGGCGAAATTAGCGGTTAGGAATGGGAAAAAAATAAATATTACACTAGATTATTCAGAATTTTTACCAAAATTTAAAAATATATGCTATGATTATTGGAAAGAATATTTTAACAAACGGTCATTGGAGAAGGGTTTATGGTACAAAACCATACAGTGTGAACCTCTTCGCGTGCCCTGGTTCATGAATAGTGATTTTAGTAGAAAATTGATTGTTACTGCTCTTAGACTCAGATCTGGACACATTCCATGCAAAAAATTTGCCTTCATGATGAAGAAAATCGCTTCACCCAATTGTGAGGAATGTGGAGTTGTCGAAGACCTACAACATTTATTGATGGAATGTGTCCAGTATGAGTCTAGGAGAAATGATTTAATAGGGTCCCTGAATTTGAACAGAACTGATGTAGGCATGTTCCATACAATTCTATCCCAACCAAATGGCGACGATGCAAAGGGTTTGTTCCAATTCATGGCTCACATCTTGTGATAGTGAAGTAATGTTTAGGATACGATGGGACTGGCATACGCCATGCGTAAAAGCCCCTTTAAACGAATAAAGAGAAAAAAAAAAAAAAAAAAAAAATCACTGATAACATAAATTAAAATAAATTTGCAACTAACTATTTCTATGTAATTATACACTTAAATAAAAAACTTTTAATCGACAAAAAACTAACTAAAATATGGCGTCGAAAAATTCCGCCGCATCGCTGGCCACTGGTAATGTGCCCAAAAGGCTGGCAGCATTGCCACATTGTATGGCAATGCTTATCCTTTTTCCGAGTTGAAAGTTAGCCCTTGGGTCAGGCGAAGTAAAGTCTTGACAGATCTTTAAACAGTTATAAGCATTCGGACCCCATGACCCGAGAGTTTGAACCCCAAACGGCTCAAAAATGTAACTACCAACGGGGTTATTATATTTCCGCTACTTGAGGTTCTCCGCAATCGCATAATCGCTAGCGCCAGCACAGCAAGAAGAGCTAGGAAGACTAGATGATAAAAATGTTAACTTGCTACCAATGTTACCTTATCTATATCTATATTATAAAGAGGTAAAGTTTGTGAGGTTGTAGGTAATCTCTGGATCTACTAAACCGATTTTGAAAATTCTTTTACTAATAGACAGCCACGTAATTTGTGAGTGGCATAGGTATATATTATTTTAACCCGAAAAATACGGCCCAACGAAGTGGGCACCGGTCAGCTAGTAATATTATAAAAGCTAAATAAAATTGTGTTGTATAATACTTACACAGGGTCTTCACTACAATGCTACAGACGGAAGATTCACAGTCACGGGTCAAGCTATTGCCAAACTTATCCCTGCATTCTTCAGTAGAACCGCCCAGTAGGTTAGTTTTACAATCGTAGCATTTGATAGATAATCCTGGTAAGGAAAAAAAACACAATTTTAATATAATATTATTGACATCAGGCATTTCATTTCTTGCTCGTCTTTTACTCGAAGTAAAAAATCCTTACATAAAATTAATGTTAGAAATAATCAGAACATTATATCTACCTAATTCTGACCTAGAATCTTACCAATATTTTGATGAGTTTAAATTATAATGAGAAAAGAGCGAGCGAAGTACGATATTGAAACGGAAACAATACGTAAAGATCAAAAACGATTTTTTCTTAACTATTCTTTAAAAATATAAAATTGTTATTTTTGACAAAATGTTAAAGTAAGTGTTTTATGTCAAATCGAAATTCAGTTGATATCTATACTAATATAATAAAGCTGAAGAGTTTGTTTGAATGTGCTTATCTTTGGAACTACCAGTCTGTTTTGGAAAATTATTTTTGTATAATATGAAAGCTACAATCACAAGTAAGGCTAGGCTAAACAGGAACTTTTACTTATAAGTAGATACATCAGAATATACATATAAGTCCTCAAAACAGAACGTTTGAAGCTTTTGAAACAAACACTTATAATTGTGTTTCAAAAGTTTTTTTTTTGCTTTTGGTAATTTTGTTCGACTTTATAATGCTCTAAGTGATTGATAACATTAATAATATTTTTATGGAAAGACAAGTAGCAATTTTTGTAACATTTTAAAATCTTGATTAAATGGGCCATTTCTTTAAATAACTTGCTTAGGGTAGTACAGTAAATTTTTTTGAAAGATGAAGTGTTAAAATTATCTGAGAAAAAGTTTTTTAAACATGACCCAGTAAAACTTTTTTTTTACTGAAGTGTCCATATTAACTATTGGATTTATGACTGCAATCAATAGCATAGTTATTTTAAATTACAATTAAAAAAAAAAACACTAAAAAATTGGGAAATTTGTGATGACAGGACCTAAGTAAGTATGTGATCTAGGGTGTTGATTTTCAACATTTTCAAAAGTATTCCTATTCAATTCAATTATTTTATTTCGTACACTAGTCTATTTGAACTAGTGTGTCTGCACTCTTACTAACCTTTGCAAAAGGGGAGAGTCCCACCGGTCAGAAAACACATTCAGGATGCCATTAGAGGTGGAGCGCAAGCGCGTCATCATGGAAGCGTATCGCTTCCGTATGATCGCGGCGAATCTATCGACGCGCGCCTCCGCGAACATCCCTGACGCGCTACATCGCCACGGCAACCCCAAAAGCACCCTGAATGCGTTACTATTATCACTTAACCAAGTAACATGGAATTAATTTTTTCCTGAACTAGTTTAACCTAGCCTATCGCGCCGTACCTGCTTGACGTTGAGTTTCGGGACACCCTATTAACTTAATAAGACATGAGTTTGTCTGTTTCAGTACACAGAAGATCAATATCTTACTCTAAAAATATGTCAAAACTTGTCGAAATTGCTTGTATTTTTAGTTTGGTATTTTTGGCTAATGAATACTGAAATTAATATAATTAATTGACATTATTACTGGATAGAAAAAAAAAACATTAGTATATGCTTAAAATTAAGGGATTGTTCTTTAATAAGATTAAATCTTATAATCAGAATATTTGACTTCGGTCTTGCTAAGAATTACCGTGTTACCCAGTTAATGGGTTGTGGAGGTTTGGTCGGCAAGCGCTCAACATAAAGTACTGGTACTCAGCTGAATCCGGTTTGACTGAAAGCCGACCCCCATATAGTTGGGAAAAGGCTAGGCAGATGATGATGACGACAGATTGCCAGCGTTATTGAAAGCAAAATGGATCCTCAAATGTTCTCCAAACTCACCATGTTTCACAGACAAACAGACGAACAATGTCACCACAAACAAATTAGTTAAAAATAACTTCATAGTTTTAATTTACGGTAACCTACTGCCAGCACCTTGTGAAATACGAACTAATAGGCGGACGTGGTTTATATACTCTATGTCGTTGTTATTTCTATTGTTAAATTTTCCTGGACATTATTGCAAACAGGTAAAATGGCTGGTTTGGCCATAAAAGGCACACATAGAACACCAAACACACACTCCACTACACGTTTAACCAATCAACACGACAAGATTTTGACAAATGAAACACCAGCATAGTCGGCGAGGTGTGCAACGCCATAACCGACTATGCTGGTGTGTCATAAAATCAGGAATGATATCAACTTTGGGCAACCGAATTTATTCTAAAAAAAATGTTTCCATAGCTATTTTATTACACGATTTGTTTGTGAGAAATATCTTAAATTACAAGTTATGGTTGTTCAAATTGCGTCACTCTACTTAAAATGTGTTTAACATACGAATTATAACATCTTTCCAAAAAGTATTCAACTAAGATTCGCTGAAAATATATATGTAAATGACCTTCTCGCTTGATGAAAAGATGTAATATGGCAAAATGAAGATATAAACATTTTATTTTCGTTCATCATTTTGTCATTTTTTTACACAAAACTTAATTAAAAATACGATCACATCTTGACAAAAAATAATTACGTTGCAATTTTGATGGCAGCTGTGTTCAAGGCTAAAAATCATGAAAATTGTGGATATACTTTGATCATCATTTGATTTACTTGACGAATTCATCCATGTGTTAAGGCCGTATCTTTGAAATAAATGATAGCTCGAAAGCACCGATTTCATCTCCTGGCACCGCGCAGTCCCCGCATGCTTCCATGTGCAAAGTCCGAAATATCGAACCTAGCGCCACAACATGAAATTAATTCAAACCGCCAACTGATTCAGTGTTGCCCGCACGCAAACTTCATAAACTTCTTCTGTCAAAATATTAACACAAATCAGCACTCTTATAAACAGTGATTTTAGACGTAGATAAAATACAATTTATTAAAATAGCGAGCGACGAAAAATAATGATTTGTTTTAATACTCATTTTTTTACAATCGTTGGTAAATTATATCATGTTTTGTATGGCCCCAAATTATTGTGAAAACTACTAATTCAGTTGACTATTTAAGAACATGGCCATAATTGTGCGATAGAGATAGCACTAGAGACTTTTAAGCATACGGAAGGTATGGAGTAGACCAGTTGTATAAAAGTTATATTTTAATCGTAATTGAAATATGTACACAAGTTATGAAAACGAATGAAAAGATAAGTAGTCAATTTGTTTTTTTTTTTCGCGTAGCTTTGCTCACGTAGCCTTTTCCACAGAAACCGTCCATTTTCCGGAGATTGTTTTGTATCAGTGAAAAATAAATCGAACGTCCTGTAAACATATATTTTTAACTCTTTATCATATTAGTTGAGTTCAATGCCTAGTTAACCAGTCATCATCATCCTCATCATATCAGCCGAAAGACGTCCACTGCTGGACATAGTTAACCAGTATTAGAACCTAAATGTGATGCAATGACCCTTTCAGTAAAGTTCCATCGGAAGTATACATGAGCACCGCTGCTATTATATGCGGCATTCCAAATCCGGGGCTGTACGATAACCCTGTACTTTACCAGATAAATCAGTACTTTAATAACATCTGTTCTGAAATTGAAGATCATGCCCAAAAGATGCACTCTCGAGATCTGTTTATGAAGATAAAGACCATAACACGGGACTTCAACGCAAAAACTTGGGCTATAGAAGATACAAATGGAGGTTTGCTTACTGAGATTGATGGAGTGGTGGATAGGTGGAAAGATTACTGCAAAGACTTGTACGCTGAAGCCACATCAACAAACCTGCGTCGCAGCATCTCCGATACTCTTCAAGAGCCTGACATCTTAAAATCTGAAATCGAGTTCGCTTTGAAGAAGCTTAAAAGTAACAAGGCGACCGGAAGTGACTATATTTTTGCCGAAAACTTAAAGCTCATAGGAAAAGACCGTATATGCATTTTATTTCAGGTAAAACGCTGATATTGTATTGTACTGTATTTGTCTTCGTAAACTATACCTACCAAGACTTTTGATAGGTTGGAATGGCGGAAAAATTATAACCTTATTCTGATGTTTGTAATGTTTATTGTCATAAAAGCGAAAGAAAGTAAGTGTTTTAATAAAAGTAACAAATTTGGACGGTAAAAATTAAAAAATAATGTATAATTTTTTCGCAGACTTTATGAGAAGGCTTGATTTACAAACTGTTTTATTGGCGATATATCTAATAAGACGTTGAAAATGCGTCATAACTAACTTAAGGCTTTGAAATTACGTCATTGTCAATTATATTGAACTTGCTAATATTTTATTTTTACAAAAATATGTCTGTGGTACGAGATGAAGTAAGGCTGAAATGATGAGGGATAAAGAGTCACAAAATATTAGGAGCCCAGAATTATGATAAATTAAAATTGGCCTAACAACTATTACAACATCATATTCATCTAGATTTATAACATTAGTAGGATTAAATACTTTTCATTTATTTCTGGTAGGTACTTCTAAAACCCACGCAGAAAAGTCGGGGTAAAAAGCTAGTATTTACTTAACACATTTTTCACAATTCAAACGCGACTCCATAATTTTCCCTAGGCTTGTTGCCTTTGACGTTTAACACATTCTTGACACATTGATGTTTGACGTATTTCAATCCTAAAATGAAAACATTTATTTTAGCGTGTGTCTTGAGTTAAAATGTAAGATTAACGCTGTATAAACAGACACTCCAATATAGAAAACATAATGTTTACCCAATATTGCTTTGTGAGATGAGAACATTGGAGGATACAGTACGTATGTACAAGTAAAGGTGATGACTTGGAGACGTTATTTTCTTCAAGCCGTTACTATTCATTTCCTGGTAAACGAGTCCATTGTCGCCTTTAGGTAGAAAGTCCCAACTACGTTGTACTTTATTTAGTTTTGCTCTTTTATTTCATACCAATTTTATACATAATTCAAAAGTTTGCGTGGTTAGAAAAATATTGCGTTTTATATTGTCAAGGTCATAAAAATACACATTCACATGGTGCAGACATTTTTTAACACTAAATTTATCTAAAAATGGCTAAACTATTAGCATTTACTATAAAAAAATATATTGAAATTACGAAGATCTGACAGCTCCGATTTGCAGAAAAGTGATACAGGTCCTTCCTGCAAGAGCTCCACAGAGCATCTGAAGAACTGAACAAATGAGAGAGATGCAAATACTTTTGCAAGGCAAAAGTTGAGATGAAGATAATAAGAGTGTGGCTCTGAATAAAAAAACGTAAGTGCCAAAATAAATTTTCGGATTTGGTAACATAAAAGTATTATTCTATCGAAATCTGTTCAGTTGAAACCTCGATAAGCTTATTTTATATGCTTTAAAGTTATTTTCATAGGATCAATCTAAAGCGTTACGTTTTGTAGCTAAAAAAAGTAAAAAGATATTTCGAACTTTGTGATTTTTTTCTATCGAGAAAATTTCTTCGTATCGTGTATTCCTTCAGTTGGATACTAGATCATAAAGTCAAAAAGCATATACCGTAATCTCACATCCCTGTTCGAGGTACCTAACAAGATACGTTGAAACGAAAAACGGCCTTATTATAAAGGTATCCCCTTAAATAAGTGGTGGTAATAAAGTTTTTTGATATTGGAGTCGAAGTTTCACGCCAATTGTGTTTGTTTACGTTTCTATTCAACACAAATATCACACACTCACATATAGATACAATTATAAATATGATACTTATGATCCTAAATATTACGAAAATCAAGGAAAAACCAAAATCTCAACAGATCCAATTACACATAATATTCATTACCACCACTTTATTTTTGTTCAAAATCGTCAACCATATTGTTTTTTTATAGATAGATAGATAGATGATACATTTATTTTTTTATTGTTAGGGTGTGGGAAAATGGTTATGATGATGGTGTTTTTTTTTTAATTCAGTCGACTCGCTTATTATAAATGAGCGATTATCATAAATCTTAGTGAAAATAGTTTTTGGACGTCAAGGGATAAAATTGACAAATTCATCGGATCCGCGCGGATTTCGCGCCGTCTATATTATTTAAAATTTAAATTCAGAATACGCTCATGATTCGAAAATATTTTTAGTTTTGGATCGATAATAAATATTTCTAATCTTTTGATTTGAGTAAAGGGGTTCGATCATTTTTGCATGGGTTTTTTATCAACTTTGAAAACTATAATCAAAATGGCACACAGGTTATATCCCCTATGAATATGATAAGGTTTAGGTATTGGATCGGGTTGATTTTTTAATAATGTAAACCTACTAAAATTCAATCCTTACTAATATTATAAATGCGAAAGTAACTCTGTCTGTCTGTCTGTCGGTCTGTCTGTCTGTCTGTCTGACGCGCTTTCACGCCAAAACTGCTGAACCGATTTAAATGAAAGTTGGTACAGAGATAGTCTAGAACCTGAAAAAGGACATTGGCTACTTTTTATCCCGGGAGTATGTTCCCTAGGGACCACGCGGGCGAAGCCGCTGGCAGAAGCTAGTGTACTATAAATAACTTTACAATTTTTTTTTCGTATATGAATAATATGTATACATGTTTGTAGTAACGTCTATTTATTTGAACGCCCGGTCGCCTGAACGGCTAATAGATAGGTTTGTCAAATAAGGTATCAATCGATTCGTCGTAAGTGTCGAAGTGACGTCATAGGCTATATTTAAAAAAAGGCATATTTTTCGTCACATGGTCATGTTTGCCTGCCTATCCTTTTCCCAACTATGTCGGGGTCGGCATCTTTTCGAACCGGATGCAGGTTGCATACCAATTTTCTACATGTGGTCTAATAGGCAGTTGCCTATTAGACCTCCGCAACCCAGTAACTGGGTACTACATACCTCTTGGCAGGCTGGGATTAATGTTTCTGGCATCTGACTACCCGTAACGACTGTCAAAGATGTTCAAATGACAGCCGGGTCCAACAGCATGCTTTTTGAGGCACGGTGGAAACTGAATATGGATGGTCATCCACCCACAACCCGACCTAGGCAAGCAAAGGTTAGCTTAGAAGTTTGATTTGTGCGGGTGATATTATTTACAAATACTTGTTTCAATAAACACTCATAGGGTGACGCAAATATGGTAAGTAAGTAGGTACCTACTACATATAATTATGAATTTCCGTCCCGCAAACAAGACTCCGACTCGCACTTTGGTGTTTTTTTTCGTGGATTTTTACACCCATGTCAAAACCTAGAAACTTTTTGCCGGTGGTAAATACATGTAATACTTACATACGGTATTAGCAATGCGTACTAAAAACAAAAGCTGTTAGTTTTTTAATTGTTTAACTTTAAGAAATAATAGTTGACTACATTATCGCATTAGGTGGTAGACCTGTAAAGATAAATGTATGATGGAAATAAATAAATAAAAAATGTTGTTGAATAAATTCACACCCACCTTTTGAGCAGGATAAAAAAGAAGTTCTAAGTGTCTCTATGGTAATAATCAATTTTCAAAACATTAGCTATAAATACAATAAAATAAAATTGAAGTGTCTGTTTGTAATATCAAAATAACAGTGTTTTTATTAAATGCATAATTATGAAAGTACATCCGATAACTACCTATACCAAAAGCACTTTTTTCTTTAATCTGTCTGTCTAATTCTTAACCTCAGGAACCGCGGCACCGATTTTGGCAGGAATTTCACTGACAGATCGATGATGTTCGATGGAGTAACTTATTTTAGAAAGAATTAGGGTTCCGTGCAAAAAAATCAAATACCAAGAAAAAAACTAATCACGCGGGCGAAACTGCGGTCAGAAGCTAGTCAAAACAAAACTCAAAATTTTGGTCTCATAAAATATTTCTAAAATAAAACAACGTTCTGAATTTAAATTTTGAATTACATTGAATAGACTAATGGGCGCGAAATTAGCCCTGATGTTTTTTTTTTTAATTAGTTTTATTCTTAAATGTCCAAAAAACCTATTTGGATTACGTAAGAAACCATAAATAATAATAATCATTATTGCTTGTTGTATTTCATGCCTTTAACGTATGTTTGATTGTTTTTTTTTTAAATTGTGTTGCAATAATCGCTCATTTATATTAATCAAGTAGATCGAATCTAAAAAATAAAATTTATTGCAACACAATTTAAAATTTATATTTAATATCAATTAGCATAATCCTTTTGGTACACCCACTAAATAAAAAAAAAACTAACGTTGATGGTGGATGGCGATATTCACATTTATACACTTGGATTTTAAATATACGAAAAAAAGTACTTAAACTTGCGCGTTAAAGACGAAAGAATGATTGGTGCTATCATTATGACCTTTTTATTCAATTGTTTTAAAATATTTGACATGCGCTACACGACACGCCGCTGCAGCCGCACAGTACAAGATCGAGAGGGTATCGGCGAGGTCTTTGCTCGGAAAGCATCCTCCAAAACACTCCTCAGTCGCGAGTTGCACTGGGTACTCACGGATATAGCCTCATCATCATCGTCTTCACCGACGTTGTCAGGTCGCAGTGAAACATTTGCACTAGGTCGTATTTGCACGGCGGTGCTGAGCAACGAACCCGAAGATGGTATTGGTGCGGCTTGTAGTCGTGCCCGGCTTCTTATCAGCATTGTATTTCCGTGTCGTCAATCTGTGTTTCCATTTCGTAAATTCTTATTGTTGTATGTGGTTTTGTTTTTTTCCGTGATGTATTCCGTATAAAATGTATTTTGTTACTTGGGTTTTTTAAATTAAATTTGATAAAAATACGGGATGAAAAATTCTTTGTGTCATTTGACTTGACAGCCGAGCCACAGATTATATATTACTATGTTATTTATTATTATTTTCGGAACGGCCATGTTTACAAAAAGACTCCCCCAAAAATGCCCCGCCCTTCACCACTATCTAGTGTTTTAGCTGGGAAGAAGTGGAGCAACACACCTGTCTGTTGAGTTAGAAGAACTCGCATACATGCAAAGTATTATTACAAAGAAAATAATATAACATAGGTAACACGTAAAACCACTACATACATAGTACAAACACGTAAAAACATTTGCGACCACTAGACCAACAAGGCGACATTTTATAAACATGAACTAGGTTAATAAAAAAAAAAAAAACAAAAATTAATAACTGTAACTTTATTAATAATTGTTTTAAGCAAATATTTAAACACAAAGTTTTGATTTAAAGCACATACAATACCTACTTTATTGCTTGTTTTTATGCTTGTTGTGTATTACCAACACTTTTTATTTTTACAAAAAATGTGTCAATATTATCCACTAATTTGAATGAAATTAAAATTAATAAAAACATAATTCAATTTATTTGTTAATCACATCTTTGATAAAAAAAATTAATAAATGATACATACTTATGTGAATAAAAAAAACAAATAAATCATGAAAAAGCACATTTTTTGCGAAATAAAAAAATATTTCGTACGAAGGCGTTATTGGACTTAGTACTTTTATGAAACGTTTAAATTGCAATTTATTTACCAATTAAATTACATAAAAATCTTAAACCATGTGTATACAGATAGACACATTATTGCACTAACAAACAATGTCATTGTTTGGTATGTGTTCATGACCCCCCAGTTACACAAGTCTGTGGTACATGTGCTCCAGGATAATTCTATTCCGAAGCGTTTCCATTTATCATTTTTGATATCCTTATCCTTTGGTACCAGTGAAAGAAACCAGTCGGCTTCAGGACCATCGCATATGCGACGTATTACATCGTATCCTTGAACTGTAAACAAATAAGGATAATACAACTATATATCAGCTGATAATAAAATGTATGTAAAGTACAACTATTTTCTTAATTTCCGTCGACAATCATCGTATTTCCATATACAAACGAATTTCCTCCCATTTCGAAAAATAAATTACATTAATTTAAAATAGTATTGACAACTTTATATACTTCTTCAAGTTGATTGAGAGCGTCCGGTCTGCATCAAGAAATCCGACGACTTGACGAAACACGAAGTTTCCCGAAGGACATTAAGAAAATAGGTGTACCGTACAAGCGGGATAAAAAAGAGGGGGGAAGAACTCCATGGGCATCGAAAAATTCGTCCACATTGCTGTCACCGGGAAAAAAGCTAATGGTTTGGCCAACTCTCTGTTCACGTGAACAATTGATTAAGGCTGCGTTTCCACCAGAGATGTACGAGGATGGATAGCGACCAACCAATAGAATCGCTTCAACCTACCTATAATAGCCTCGCTCAGCGTAAGCGCTACAAATCCTCGCACATCTCTAATAGAAACGGACCCTAACTGCTAGCGGATTTCATATAAAACTCGTCGAGCTCATAGTCCTAGCGTTTTTACCCCAAAAAGCTTCAGTCATTTAATTCCCAATACGATTATTGCGATTGCGCAGTAATAGGTACAAATCTGGAAACGATTTATATAAAATCCAACTCTTATAAGAAGAAATTTAGAATTTATTTTAAATTTAGAAATTTAGTTAGAAGAAATAACAGATGTTCAGTAGTAAAATTTTTTGTTCGCTTACTCACAGCTGATTCTGTTTTTTCATTTTTATTTCTTGATTTTCGGAACTGTAAAGACCATAAGCATGTTTAACATTAATCTTCCGTATAATGGTACGGAAGATTAATATTAAACTCGTGTTACTCGTAGTACCAACAATGGTTGGTACCACGAGTAATTGCAATTTATATTACTGTCTGGACTAGTCCACTCAGATCTGTGTAGTGCTCTTCTCAAAATATTAACCTACATTGTTCCGTTAAATCATCTAGTGTTTAGTCATAGTGGTTAAATCATCACCGTTCGCCCATGATTTAACCACTATGTATTGTATGGACGTTAAAATATTATTTCCATAACCTATTTACAAAACAAATATTATTTAAAATTTATACTCACAAGAAACTTTTAAAATTCTACATCCACCGTAGCGGCAAGTCACTGTTTCCATTTCTTTTCCTTGAGCGCATTTGTCATCGTCATCCAAAATATCGGGAGAACACACGTAGCAAGTAGTATCAAGATAAAGGGCTTGAGGTCTCGATACGAATCCAAAAATGAAACTCACTAACATGTAGGTCTTGTAGGTTTGACTTTGTCAAAAAACCCGACCGCTAAAAACGACTAAAAAGTTCGAAACAAGTCGCTTTTCAAGCAGTCTGATGCAATTGGTGGCATCAGATCAGTGATTGAACTACATGAGACTGCTTGAAAAGCGACTTGTTTCGAACTTTTTAGTCGTTTTTAGGTGTCGGGTTATTTTTTTTAATAAATAAATTTTGATTCGATTACTATTATTTTCTGGAAGGCTCGATCCCATTCATCCTATTTAAATATTAATTTGTTGTTTTAAAATGTCCCTGGTAGTAATAGAAGAATCACTTTTTTGTGCGAGTCCCAAATAAACATTTTTCTTTCTTTCTTTCTATAAGCTTTAAAACAAGAAAAAAAGTATCAGATCAGATAAAACATAATATACAAACGCGCACGAATTTGTGAAGCATCTAGTCAATAATAGTAATATTTGATTAAATTGTGCCCAATTTGGGGAGCATGAAAAATGTCCGTGAAATTATACGAGTAGGAAGTTGTTCTTCATCTGTAGGCCAATGGTATTTTAGCAAAAATATCAGTATCAACAGGTAAACAGAAATAAACTAAATTTCCTGTAATTTAGTAAAGCACAAAAATAAAATAAAATATTTTTCTGCGCATGCCTGAATGTTGGTTTAATGTTACAACCTTCAAGTATTTATTTGACCTTTCAAATGACTACATCGCATCTTGATACAGCACTGGGACCAACAGTACTTTATTCCTAACTAAACTTACCAGGGCGAACACTTGGATGAAACTTGAACATTCTATCTATGTGACTCCGGATTCGATGTTCATGTGTAACGTCCCAGTTGCACAGATCTGTGGAACAACTGCTCCAAGAGACGTGTGTTCCGTTGTCAGAGTATTGCCCACGATCAGCACTTGTTATCTCCACACCGATCATGGTTCCGTTCGAGTTCGAGCCACAACCTCGTGTTATGGAACCTTCCCCACTGTCTGCAAACAGAGAAAAAAAACTATCTAAAAAATATAACAAATATAAGTTTGGGCGAACTACAGTTGCCATTCAAACTGTGCGGTACTACACAGACAGGAAGACATCTGTATATGGTTGTTTTCTGGACCTGTCGAAGGCCTTTGACCTGGTAAATTATGATATTCTGTGGTTTACTTTTTTGGGAAAGTTGTGAGCTCTCACGATAACACAAGAGTTGTGAATTTCAACCCCAAACGGCTCAAAAATATGCTACCAACGAGGTTATTATTTTACCGCTGCTTGCGGTTCTCCGCAGCCGCAGCGCCAGCGCCAGTACAGCACAAAGACCTAGGAAGACTGGATGATAAAGATGTTAACTTGCAACCAATGTTACCTTATCTATATCTATACTATATAATATTATAAAGAGTGTAAAGTTTGTGAGGTTGTAGGGGGGGGTAATCTCCGGGGTTGCGGGATTTATTCGAAAGAGTCACCGCGGCCCTGGAACGCAAAGGGCATTAGGAGGAACACGGATGGGTTTTAGTCAGTAAGAGTCTGACACTCCCTTCTGCTTCACCCAGAGCGGGAGGAGACATTTGATGATTTCCCATCTTTTAAAAAATAAAAATAAAAACGGGGGGGTAATCTCTGGATCTACTGAACCGATTTTAAAATTAACCAAAAGAAAGCCACGGCTAGGAAGTGGGCACGGGTCAGCTATTAATATTATAAAAGCTAAATAAAATTTTATGATATAATACTTACACAGGGTCTTCACTAGAATGCTACAGACGGAAGATTCACAGTCACGGGTCAAGCTATTGCCAAACTTATCCCGGCATTCTTCAGTAGAACCGTCCAGTAGGTTAGTTTTACAATCATAGCATTTGATAGATAAACCTGGTAAGGGAAAAAACACAATTTTAATGTTATCAATTGACATTTAATGACATCAACTGTTTCACTTCTTGCTTGCCTTTTTAACCGACTTCAAAAAAGGAGGAAGTTTTCAATTCGTTTGTATTTTTTTTATTTTTGTTACATCATAACTCTGTCATTTAGGAACTGATTTGAAAAATTCTTGTTTTATCTGAAAGGATATACTTTCCGATTGATCCCATTGTAACCAAGTCAGAATCTGATGATGGAATCCCATGAGAATCTAGGGAAACCTTCAAATTTTATGGGCACATACAATGTTTTTCATAAACTTCTAACGCAATTCAGATATTTGTGCTTGAAAAATATCATCTCATGTTGCTGAGCTGATGATTGAAGGTATAAATTTGGATCTGACAATGAGATCCCATGCAAAATGTTTGTTCAGCGATATTTTCGCCAATTGTCAGTCGATTTGGATGATTCTTTTTTTGTTTGGAAGAATATTTTCCTGGACTAGTCCCATTTCAATTTGTTCATCAAATTTTGAATCTGATGAAGAACTTCGGAGGTAGGCAACGGAACTCTTCAATAAATGATAGCAAATGGATCGGGATTGCTGAAATCGCATGTCTCTTTATTGTTTACACCAGTTCTTAACATAACATCACGCCGATACGCTGTTAATGGGTACGCAGGTAGGTACCACCAAAAAGTGAAAAATAAAAAACTTTGGTCGGTGTCAACAACGAAAAAATAACCAAAAACACCGAATTCTGTAATTAAAGTAATTTTATATTAGTGTAGTGTTTTGTTTTAAGAAGTCAGTTGTATTTTTGTAAAAAGTTTTTTATACGAAGTAACACATCAATGCATAAAATGACTTATTGTTAGAAGATGATATTACCACCTAATTCTAACCTAGAAGCATACTAAAATGATAATGAGTGAAGAATTAGCGATGATTGAAATGGAAACAATACGTAAAGTTCAAAAACTATTTTTTTTTTCAAGCTAACTTCAATGTAATTACCTTTTTTTTTAATACGTTAATGTAGTTGTCTGTGCGTAAATGTAAATTCAGTTGATATCAACCCTAATAAATAAATAAAAATCCGTTACTGGTGTCTGAGTGACTGACAGACAACGTACAGCTGAAACTACTGGTTGTAGAAAGCTGAAATTTCGCATGTAGTTTCCTTGAGTGTAGGAGAGCACTAAGAGAGGATTTGCCGAAATTACTGCGGGAATGGGAAAAAACGTGATATGCGCGTACCTACGAAGTCGCGGGGAAAAGCTAGTTAAATTATAAGTAAATACTGACAAGAAATCTGAAACTGTTTCAACACTTACAATTTAACTTTGACGAAAAGTACGGAACCTTTACTTTCGACAGAAACGTAGTAAACTATTACATTATCTATATGCTAACTAAACTGTTAAGGGATTGTTCTTTAATAAAATTTAATCTTAAAATCAGAATATCTGACACCGGTCTTGCCAAGAAGTACCGTGTTACCTATTTAATGGGTTGTGGATGTTTGGTCGGCAAGCGGTCAACGTAAAATACTGGTACTCAGCTGAATACAGTTTGACTGGAAGCCGACCACAATATAGTTGGGAAAAGGCTAGGTAGATGATGATGACGATAGATTGACAGCGTTATTGAAAGAAAAATGGATCCTCAAATGTTCTCCAAACTCACCATGTTTCACAGACAAACAGACGAACAATGTCACCACAAACAAATTAGATATAAAGGACTCCATAGTTTTAATTTACGGTAACCTACTGCCAGCACCTTGTGAAAAGCGAACTAATAGGCGAACGTGGTTTATATACTCAATGTCCTAGTCCCCACTATTGTAATTTTTTCCTGGACAATATTACAAACAGGTGAAATGGCTGGTTTGTCCATAAAATGCACTAAACACCAAACACACGACATGTTCCACTAAATGTTTAATTATTTAGTCCAGGCAAATTACGCTGAAAATTTGGCTAACTTTGCAATAATTCTTAACAGTTTTGCCGTTGACGTGCAGAGTTTAACATAATAGGAAGACCATAATCTTCTTCGTGTAGCTGGCAGTTAGCACGACCAGATTAAGGGTGCCTCTCCATTACAGCGGAGCGAGCAGCGGAGCGGAAAACGGAGAAAGGAGATGGGGAGGAACCGGTCCAAGTGGCGTCGGGGAATGAGACCTATATTTTCTAAAAGTTTAATGAAAGGGCATCATTTTTAGTTATGGAACCAAAAAAAATCCTCCATGGAAAAAAAAGTTATCGATCATAAAAAATCAAAATGTAAACAACGATTGGAGGCATAATAGGAAACGTTGTATGTATAATAAAACAGACCTCATTTAAAAGCTTGTTGTAAGTGTGTTGTTTTTCATTTTCAACACAAAAAATCGCTTCATGAGGAGAAAAGTTAGAAACTATAAATGGGTTTTGCGAGAAAAAAATGGTCAAATGCAACAGTTACAAGGAGCGTCGGTGAATGAGACATACATCCTTTTACAGCTCATGAGAATTATATTCCACACTCAAAAATCGGCCTTTGGCAAAAAAAAAATTAAAGGTCATAAATGTGTTTGCGTGGTATGGGATAATATTTGGACTCGGTTTCAATCTCGTCAACAAGCTTACGAATATTATAAACTAGCTGACTCGACAAACGTTGTTTTGCCATACAAAAAAAATACCCTACCACTTATTCTCATACCTACCGAATATACACACAACATTACATGAAAATCGGTCGAGCCGTTTCGGAGGAGTTCGGCTACAAATACTGTGACACGAGATTTTTATACATTAGAAGATAAATCACGAAGCGCTTGCACGAGTTGCTATGTGCATTATTATTGCATGTGTTATTCAGAGAACTAAAGGCACAGACAGACAGGTTCCTTGTTGAGTACGGAACCTAAACACGAATGAAACCAACTGTGACTATGGCGTACATGTCTGTTTTTTTTTTTTCATTGATAGGCATACGTTTGACCTCTATCTCACCTAATGGTAAGCGATATTCACTCTTGACTTAAATACTCCCAGTTTGTAGCTATCAGGAAATACATATTCTGGCAGGGAATTCCATCCCTTAGCTGTACGCACAATGAATGTATTCCTAAACGTTAAGTGCGTGTGGGTGGGATGTCCACCTGTACCCGTGGCGCATCGCCGTACGTCATGTGGTCCGATGATGGAACGGGCGAGACGGAATTAAATTATGCAATTCCGTCGTTCACTCCCTAAAATGCAACCGACAGAAAACTGTCAGGCCAGCAACTCATAGTCGATGCTCAGTCTGTATACTCCTTTAAGGATTACAGTCGTGAAGGTTCCGTGTGACAAGAACTTGGCGAAGACTTTGCTTTCATCTCATAAGGACTGTTGCAACCAACTCTGAACGTTATCACACAACAGCACAAGTCTGCATAACCCTTTACGCTTTCTAGTCGTGATGGTTCCGTGTGACAAAAACTTGGTGAACCTTTCGCTGTCATCTCATAAGAACTAGTGCAACCAATATGAACTTTGGCATACAACAGCACATTTCTGCTTACCCCTTTAAGGTTAATAATCACGAAGGTTATAAGTACAATAGTTATAGGACTCGTAGAGTACCTAGTGAATATCTTTTGCATCATATCAATCTTTATACAGTCAAAGCCTTTATTGTTTTGCTTAGAATTAAGCCATTTTTTTAACCATTTCCATGAGCTATGTGAAAAGCACCAAACACGACTGTAGATTTTAGTATAGTAGAATCTCAATAGCTTCTTGGACCAGAGCCCATGCCCCATACATTTTCTCCCCATCTCCTTTTAACCAATGAAATTGCATAAAATCTCCGCACTACGTGAGTCACTGACATTTTGACTGACATGATTTGTTAATATATCTCCGTTTCTCCGCTCCACTACCTTGCTCCACGCAAATGGACAGGCACCCTTAAGCAAACCAAAACATTGCCACTTCTATGACTTCATTGGTTTTGTCGTATAGAGGGCAGGATAGGAGGTAGACCCGGCTGCTGAAACTTCAAGGAATTCCCAGTTTGCGAGGTTGAGGTTACACCGTCCTATTTGCTTACTCGATTAAGACTGTACTAGCTTTTGCCCGCAACATCGTACGCACTTACCTCAATTTTTTTCAGGAATTTCCGGGAAATTCTCTCTGAGTGCTCCCTACACTTCCTGAGGAACCTACATGCCAAATTTCAGCTTTCTACGACCAGTAGTATCGGCTGTGCGTTGTCTGTCAGTCACTCAGCCACTCAATCACTCAGTCAATCAGTGACGGAATAATTTTATACATACTGACTGATGTCAAGTACTTATATGTATACTTGTTTGTTAAAATAATTAAGTGTAATTCAGTCACTAGGGAAAAATAATGTTTTTTACAAATAATGTCATAGAAATTCGCCTGCGCACTTGTATGTAGATAAACTGTATTATTTTAACACAATAATTAACCACAATTTAGTGCAACATCCTCGTTTCTATAGAGATAAGTACAACAAAAAACAAATAGTTTTGGTTTAATTAACTTCCTTAAACTCTTGATTTGAAAATGTTTATAAAATGTATTTTTTTATCGATGGGAAATCATCAAATGACCTTTCCCGCTCTGGGCGAAGCAGAAGGGAGTGTCAGACTCTTTCTGACTAAGACGCAACCCGTGTTCCTCCTAGTGCCCTTTGCGTTCCAGGGCCGCGGTGACCCTTTCGAACAAATTCCGCAACCCTGGCAGGCACTGGCCCTAGCGGACCCCTTCTTCTATGCTGACATCTCTTTAAGGTGCGCATGGAACACAATGCGCCGTCGACCGAGGCCTGGTTCTGATTGAACAGCGAGCCACCCATTGCTCGCTGTTCGCAGGCCCGCGCCTACGGTGGCCGTTATAAAATGTGCTAAGCTCAGTATTTACCCCTTTTGGTTACTTAAAATTTAAAGTCGGTTTAATCTATTTATAACTTACAAACCACTCTTTGTGCCCGACTGTGTAACACAAAGAAGGGAAGATATTTATCAGCCTATGCATGAATGTAGGCTTGTTCCTTTGTGGTTCTTTCTCACTAACAGTCCAAAAATAATGGTTGCGCCAAAACACTACTACTTCGGCGGATATTCAAAATTGATAGCGGATATACCTAGAAGCAGCGTGCTGGTTTAAGATAGTAGGCTGTATGGGGATGTGGGGTTTGAAACTGTATGTAGGTATGATGTACGTGACCTTGCAAATGCGATGCAAATTAGGACGACGAAAGTATGACACCAGGCAAAAGGAAATGGTAGGAACCATTCTGTATTAACCCGTCGATTTTCCGTAACTTACATATGTCTTCAACGTCGGCAGAAGATTCGAGGGGCCGTTTTTGATAGTGTTTATAGTATCATTACAGACATGACAGTAATCAAATCTCAATATAGCGACAACCAGACGTTAGATTATATAAGTTGATGAACTATTGTTAGGTAAGTGGCACAAAATATGAAAACAGTTCTTCCTTCCCAGTTCAGTCCTTTTTGTCAGTCAAGTTTTTGATACTATGTGAAAGAAAACCCATTGAAAGACTTTATGAAATCTTTATTTCTTACAATAACACTTGTACACGCACTCAGTTTTACTTCTCTGCTCGACGACCGACGATAGACTGCCCACCTCGACCACACCATTAGTTGAGTTGACTCCTCAGTGCCCACGTGACAATAGTGGGGGGAGGGGGAGCGCGCGAACTTCAAATCAATAGATGGACGTTAAATGATAATAATTATATTAATACAAATATCTATGTCATGTTTTTTTAGGCTTAATTTTCATGGTTTTTAATTATGTTACAATATTTTAACTATTTATAAATATTTTATCGAACCAAATAACCTTTACAAGAGTCAAATGATGTACTTATAATATCTTAAATTGTCGTATTTCCTTCAATTATAGTTCAAATATTTGAATTATATATATATATAATTTTCTAACTAACTCGAAAAAGGCTCGACCGATTTTCATAGTTTTTGTGTTTTTGGATTAGTCTTCGTCCGGAATAGCATAATAAGAATTAAAATACAAAAAAAATAAATGAGTATGTAGGTAGGGTAGGTAGGTAGGCAGGTAGGTAGGGTAGGTAGGTAGGGTAGATAGGTAGGGTAGGAAGGGTAGGTAAGGTAGGGTAGCTATGGTAGGTAGGTAGGGTAGGTAGAGTAGGTGGGTAGGTTAAGGTCGGTAAGTAGAGTAGCCAGTTAACGGGAGCGAAGCCGCGCGGGTCAGCTAGTATTTAATAATAAGGAAAACTACTAAATCGCTCTTCCTTTTTCCTACTTATTAAAATTTTGCAGTGACGGTGGTTTCATTGAACAATATTTACCACTTGTTTGGAGATATTAGCCTACAATAAACATTAAAAAAACAAAAAAAAATGTTTTGATTTGTTTATTGATCCGCGTACAAAATATTAGGTATACAAAATATTACAAAACATAATATAGCCACGTAAGTAGTAGAATGGCACTCAGACGTATGTAGCACTGGGATCAGCGTACTTGTCGTGTGAGGGAGTGCACCTGTGTTTGCGCAGACACTTTATACTAATAATATGTCCCGCAGACACTTGTACACTAATAATATGTCCCGCAGACACTTTTACACTAATAATGTGTCCCGTGCCGATGACTAGTCTCCGTTGAGATGGCCGAAATCAGTCAGGAGTACTGTACTTGTAAAAACTCCAGTTTTTTCAACAGGTAAAATCAAACTCATACGAACAAAAATCACCAAAAATATTTTTTCACTGCCCCATCGAAAATGACCATCAAGCTAGCGGCCTGCCCTTGCTTCGCACAAGTGCAAATATTAGCCATAATGCAACAATGTTAAATTACATCTCCTATTTTCCCCCATAAAAGTTCAAACCACGCTAAGGGTTTTAACGCGGTTTTCATCAATAGACAGAGTGATTCAAGAGGAAGGTTCATGTGTATAGTTCGTCCCGAAATTCCAACGGGAACGAGAAAAATAGGATACCTATGCGCGTACAAAGTCGCGAGCAAAAGCTAGTAGTACAATCGAGTAAACTCGCAAGTTACAACAAGATTGTCAATTCAATATTTCTGTAGCGTATTATTTTTAATACCAGTTCGCTCCCGACCGACGCGACGGCGACGTCAGAATCTCTCGAAGACATGCGAAAGGCACGTTTGCAGACTACGAAAGTCTGAGATTATCCTAAACTCGTGGTTTCGATCAGGATGCTTGTGCATGGTGGATTTACTTGTGTATTTTCTTCTTAAGAGCGTTTATTCCTCACGGTATTTCATACAAACTAGCAAGTTTTTTTTTAGGGTTCCGTACCCTAAGGGTAACCAACGGAACCCTATTACTAAGGAGGAGTCATTTGAAGTAGTCATTTGATGATTTCCCATCCTTAAAAAAAAATGTTGCATAATTATATTATCTCTAGAACAAAACATTCCTTTGATACGTGTCAATACAACATGAGGGTTCTACACACCTCCATTATATACTGAACGTGGAAAATACATATTTCACATATTCGCAAAAGCATTTCTCTTCGTAACAAGCAGGTTTGCAAAACGTTCAGCGCTCGAAGGGGCAAACGATCCGACAAGATATGTCGATACGTGTTGACAATATTACAATTTACGATTCAATGTTCTTGTAGATAACCGGGTGTAGTGTTTTTAGGTTCGACTGGTTAGACGTTGGTTAGACTCATTTTGAATTGGGACATTACCTGGATTATAAGACAGGATTTTTTTAAACCGATTTCTTTTTAGAGAATTACGTACTGCGGGGTACCATCCGCACTTGGTTGATATACCAAATAGTCGTACTCAGCGCTTGTCCTTCACATTTATTATACGCACAGCCAAAGTGAGGAACTCTCTGCGCCTGTGTTCCCTTCCACATGTAACCTGGGCACGCTTGTTCTATTTTGGACCTCATCAAGCCCATTCTATATTCAAAATTTTTTGTCTTAAATGCATGTTAGTCTTTAAGGTATAGATAGTTCTACAGGCCTTCATCATAATTTTAGTTGAAAAACGACCACTGGTGGACATAAGCCTCCCCCAAAAGTCACCACATCGACGAATCTTGTGCGTATCGCATCCAGTCCTCTACTGAATTCTCGCGCCCTTCACCAGCTTTTCGGACAACCGTCTGGGAGACCTTCCAACGCTTCGTTTTCTGTACCGTCTTTACTATACGTAGAAAGGTAAAAAGGTGGACCTTCCGCCTTAAGTATAATTTACCCGTCAACCAAGGGTAGTAAAGAGACTGATAACATTTGCACATTTTGGAACCAACAAGGTGTAATTAACTTATATGTAATTGTAAAAGCCTTTTTTTTCCATTAGGTTCAGTTATAAAATCAATAGAGCCGTACCTACTTATTTCAAGAGATACAAAACATCTGGTGAAATGTGGGCTAACTATATACCTCATCTCCCCTTCGAGGATTACAGATGTGATTTATTTTTCAAAAATACATACTCAGGAATGCTTTCTTTATCGCAACCTGATCTCGTATGTGTCAAGATATTTGAACAAGCAATACGTACATTCTATTATCAACAACTGCGCACACTTAACCCACTGTTTGCTATGTGCTACATTTAATATCAATACTTCAGCATAGTCTCGGAGCGACAAGCTTATAAACCGACTAGGCACTATTAGATACCTATTGTGGTTTAAGGCAGATCCCCATTAAGCCTTTCGACTGATAAAGTGCTTCCAACCTTAGCTAAACAGGATATTTAGTGACAAAGACGTTTTTACGAGCTTTGAAGATGAATTTTGGCATTGTATCTTATGGCAAAGGTTTAAATCTGATCTTTGGTAAAGCGTGGCATATGGAACCATAATGTCCTGGAGTCGTGTGTACCTACTGGTAGAGAAGTCTTCCACAAGGTGGTTGAACGACCTGCTCCTTACAAATATAATTAACGAACGACTACGAATGTAATTGGCTTTTATTGGATTTGGCTCCAACACTAAAATAATTTTTTAATTCGAACCTGAGATTCTTGAAATTAGCGCGTTTTACCAAACAAACAAGCAAACAAAGAGTTTGCTTGTTGTTTGGTTGTAAGTGCCTTATAATATGATAGATTAAAACAGAGAACAAAAGAAAATCCAGGCAAAACATAAAACAGACCAATTGAAATATCATTGCTACCTGACCGTAGTCGAGGGCCATCCGAAAACCCGAGTTAGATTAACTCCGCTTTTCACTGTGAATTGATTTGTGACTAAGGTTACTTGGACTCTCGCCGACAAAACAATTAAAGGCAAAAAGCTCCTTTCATAATTCTACCTGAAGGGCGATTCTCGTATTCTAGTACCACAAAGTACCTACATGCAAATTTTTTTAAAGGGTGGGAAGTCATCAAATGAAAAAGGCATGTCAAACTCTTAGGGCTCATACAGACGAACGGGATTTCGCCAACGACAACGCCAACTGCAGCCGATGATACCTGTCAACGGCTGCAGTCGACGCTTTGCCGACTGCCGCCGATGCGTTGACGCCTGGCACCGACAGGTGGCGACCCTTACAGTTGTGGCGTCGCCACAACTGAGCTGCAACCGTTGAAGGCTGCCGTCGATACTTTGCCGTCTTGTTGTTGTAACGACGCCAGCCGTTGCCTCCCGTCGACGCTGTGTTAAAATTTACAACATAAACATAATTAAACAAGATGGAAACATAGTTCAGTAAGACAGTATCCAAACGCTTACAATAACACAAATGATAGTCCCACGCCATGTTTGCCGACGATTCGGGAAAGGTCGGCGAGTGTTTATTTTGTTCTGTCAGGGTTAGAATGTAAGGTGCGTTGGATTGTCAATGTACGAATGTTGGCGGAACAGCCTTTTACTTGATCCTGATAAATAGTTCATCATTCTCTTGCCAACGTTCCACTTCTTTTGGGGTTGAGGCCACATGTTTTCTTCTTCCATATTCCTTACTAGTTTTTGAGTTAAATCGTAACAAACAAACAAAATAACTATCAAATCTTTCCTCTTCATAATATTAGTTTAGATCGACTGTGATCTAAACTAATATTATAAAGAGGAATGATTTGATATTTTGCCGCACTAAGGCACTCCATCCATAGTACATTTGGTCTTCCTTTTTAAGCCTAACTAGTTATTGGTTGCCGAATGATTAGAAAATGTAGTTAGAGTTATTTAAACTTACGATTGCGAAGTTACTAGAAGGTGCAAGCTAAATAAGCATCCCAAAAATTGGGCCGAAGTCGTAGTAAATACTATATTGCGCTTTTTTGTCAGGAATAATAATCCATTCGTTTTTCAGAGGACAAATATAGTAAACACGTTTTAACCCACATGATACGATACACACAAACCACCAGCCGGACGGGGAAACAAGCGCAGGAAATCGGTCGCTGATAAAATTAATTATATCAGCGCCCGATTTCCTGCAACAATAACCCCGCCGTTATTATTTAAATATCGGCCGCAATCCAAAAACTGTTGTCCTTTTTTTAAGGATGGGAATCATCAAATTACTCTCGCTCTAGGCGGAGCAGAAGAGAGTGTCAGAGTCTTACTAACTAAAACCCATCCGTGTTTCTCCAAATGCCCTTTGCGTTCCAGGGCCGCGGTGACTCTTTCGAACAAATTCTGCAACAACGGTTGTCTACGTTTGGACTCATAATGTCAACTTAATAGTGCGTAAATATTTTCCTACCCTTTCCTAACTCCGGGCACATTGAGTGGTCCCTCAGCATTCAATATTTACATTAGCTGAATTCGATCGTCTACGTGCGGTATTATTGTACTACTTGGAGGTAAAGCGAATTCATTCTGATTGATTCGTACGTGAAATTGATACTTATAAAAAGGTCAAGTGGCTAATGTCGCAAGTATACGTACAATATATTTGTGAGAACTTGCGTCAATATTGAGTAAAGGTTGTATTAAAATGTAAGTTAACTTTTTGTAGGTTAGTTAGTTTTGGAGGAAAAATAAGCTGTAAAGATTATCTGGTACCAGGTATTGAAACATGCCAGACCAAAGAGGAGGTAAGAAGAGGGCTTCTTCAATCTGGGGGTCAAATTATGATGGGAGTTTTTGCAAGCTGTTAGCCTGAACCGACTTTATTTTTTTACTATTTAGCACGCGTTTGACCACATTCTCACCTGGTATAAACGATGATGTGGTCGAAGATGGAGCACGCTTGCCTAGAAGTAACCTTTCAGTCTTGACTTAGAGACTCCCAGGTTGTAGCTATCAGGAAACACAGACTCTGTTTAATGGGCATAGGTCCATTGTGGCATAGCCCCCGCCGCCATTTTGTTTTTTTTTTTCAGTTGCAGCGCAGGATCTAAAATGCAAATTAGGTAGTAGGACACTTCAACAAACAAATCGTGTTAGGAACATGGTGACCTAAAGTGTCATGTTGCCAAGATACTTCGAGTTAATGATAGTCATGATTTCATGTGACAATCATGACTAGCAGTAATCGACGGGGGAGGGCTATGCCAGCTCCCATAGAAAAATCGCAAATCCAAATTAAATGTCTAGCCACAAAAATTAATTAGTGAAAACTTTTAGGTGGAAGAACTTTTTTCAGGAGGGCTTTAATACGATAACACGCCATCTCGCATTCCTCATTGCTCAACATGCAAGACGTTCCTGAATGTCAAAAGTTATGTATGGAAATTATAGAAAAACACACCCTCAAAATGATTTTTATACGCATAATTTTTCCAATTCATAGCAAATTAAATCCCTCTATTCAACACAATCCTGTAACAAAGAAATTATTATCATAGGCGCCAATAGGTCTCATCCTAGCCCATCAGAGCTCATCGTCGAATAACGAACAACTGATAATGGACGACTGTGTCGGACAAGGCTTCCATTAATCAAAAACTTACGCCCACAACCCGTATTGTGCTATAAGCCTTCGGAAATACTAGTTAACCCGTACGGTGCTGTTACGGTCCGTTTAGACGAAGAAAGCTACTCGCCTCAACGGGGCATCTGTCAACAGGAGAATTTGTAAATGCAAAAGTAAATACAAGAATTATTGCTGATGCTACGAATTAAAAGCACCAGGAAGGAAGGCCCCTGGTGAAGGCTACAGGAAGCCGCTAAATGCGAAACGCACAGGATCGGACAACGTAGCTACGCTTGGGGTAGGCCCACTCGTTTATCCAGCAGTGGCAGTATTTCGGCTAAAATGATAACTATGAAAGAAAGAAAATAAAAAAAAGATTGCTTATTTAAACGTAGAAAAGTACCTGCAAACCTGCATATCCACATTATCGAGGCGTATGTACATAATTATAATGAGGTTCTTACTGTCGTACTTTATTTGTGATGGTTATACCCCATACGCATTAACTTAACACCTGCCTCGACATATTGCGAATGACTTTTTGAGATTTTAATTATAATCGAACAATTCGATTTCGTTGAAAACAATATAAACGCGTTAGCATCTCTATTATCGTTGCGTTTATATTATTTTCATCGAAATCGAAATGTTGAATATTAATTAAACGTCAAAACGTAGTTCGAGCCAGGTGCCAAGTTAACGCATATTGGTAGTAAGTACATAATATCAATAAATATTTAAGGTAAAGGATATTTTTTTGTAAACAATTCTACTTCTTTTCGGGTCGATGGTTAATTTTTTATATTGTTTTGGCCCATTATGTGGATACGTTAATTGCAACATCGGTGGCATTAATTAAACCCTCCAAAGTACAGGAGAATGGGAACTTGGGGCACTGTAACATGTGGCTCATGCTCTGTAATGTAAACAACGATGAGTCCTATGATAGAGCTGTATAGGTTGCTAAATATAGCTAGCTGATAGAATTTGAAGAAGAAAGAGTGAATGCTAGGCGTATTTGTTTATGAGTTGCTGACTCATGAGTGTCATAATAGCACACGTTCCAGTACTAACTTTTTCAATGTAAACGAGCCTTTCGAATGAAAATATTGCCTGATACTTACCTGTTCCTGTAAAGCTTTCCGTAGTCTGAAAGGTTAGTGGGCAGCGGACTTGACGATATTGTTTTGTCATTATGCTGATTGCTGTGTAGAACGGAGCAATAATCATCTACATTATACAGTTTAATAGACAATCAGTTTCAACTTGTGGGTAAAAGGTGTTAGAAAAACCGGCCGAGTGCGAGTCGGACTCTCACACGAAGGGTCCCGTACCATAAACCGAAAAAAATAAATAATTTGCGACTCTGCGACTCCATTTCTGCTACATATCAACGACCTACTGCAACTTGGTACAATCAGAAACGCAGATGACAGCACAGTCTCAGAAAGGTACTTGCCCAGTGCAAAAGCCAGCAGGGAGGAAACAGCTACTCTTAGAGAGACCATGGTGGAGCAAATGAACTTGACCTTAAATGTCGTTTCCCAGTGGGGCGACGACAATCTGATCAAATTCAATGCTCTGAAAACACAAGCATGTCTCTTCACTGCTAAAAGGAGTCCGTTTCAGCTATTTCCTACATTTCTTGGTACGCCTGTACCTGTTACCGACCCCCTAGAGCTTTTCGGCGTGGAGTTGACGTCTAATCTCAACTTCGGCTCCAACCATCCAGTCAAAAACACAGACTGCAACCAAGAAGTTGAGCATCCTAAGTAGGGTAAGGCACAATCCGATCCTGTGTAGTAGAGTAGTGCAGCCACTTATGGGATGGCTCAGCAAAATACCAACTTGCTGCATTGGACTCGGTGGAACGCAGAGCAAACAGGCTTATGTGTTGCCTGCCTGCCGGTCTTCTGTACTTTGGTGAGTGTGCGCAGGAACTATACGACCTGATCCCATCATCGCCCTTTTACTACCGGAAAATTAGACGTACTGCAGGGTACCATCCGTACTTGGTCGATATCCCGTCTAGACGTACCCAGCGCTTCTCCTCCACATTTATTATGTGCACAGCTAAAGTGTGGAACTCTCAGCTAGTGTCTGTGTTCCCGTCTACATATAACCCGTCTGACAGGCATCTTCTGGGCACGCTCGCTCCATCATAGACCTCATCTATCGCTTTTCATCAGGCATGATTGTGGTCAAGAAATAAAAAAAATATTTTAGGACAAAATAAAATCACTTTGATCAGTGTTTTTTTGCTTGGATGTCTTTGGTCAGACGGACTGAAAACTGTGTAAGAATTTGTCCATTTATTTTAATGGGACCTTGTTTAGAATTATATTTCTGCTGTTGTTTGGGATCGGTGCAACACGTTTTCTTCTTCTATTTTCACTTAAAATTACTACATGACTTGTCAACCTTCACAATATTATTAACTCCCTTTTCTTTTATTGAAAGTAAGTAAGTAAGAAAAATACAGGCCTATAAAGGTAATGTCAGGCACGCCCTTGGTACTGTCAGGATTTGGGAGTATCTTCGAAGAGTTACCGCGGCCCAGAAGCAAAGAGGAATTTAATGAACATGCATGGGGATTTAGGTATTCCCACGGGAAGTTCCATCCAGTGAATTTTTAACTTTAGCGTGCAATAAAACGAAACAAAGCAAAGATAATATTCAACAACGTATAAGACTTTTTTGCGATTACAACTTATTGAAACATGTATTTCGATAACGCATGTCTTTGCCGAATAAACATATTATTATCGTTAGCTTACATTTTATTTCGTGTTGCTTCCACTGAGAAAACAGGGATAGAAATCAAAAGAATGCGCTTAAATATGATTGCCCACCCTCGCACTGTGGTCGCCATGATTCTTGATTATTATGAGACATTCCTTAAATTCAGACTGAACAAGATACTACCAAAGCGCCGAGACCTGGAGAAACAATCCAGCTCTCGAACTCTCGATGATATCTCGAATCCGAAAACGAAATTAATCAGAAAAGCACAGCGGAGGGGTGAAAAAAAAATATTATCCCCTTCTCTCCATACTGGGTAGAAATTAGAACACAGCTAGGCCAAAAGGCACAAAGGTACTTTTAAAATAGGAATAGGATCAAGCTGTTTAGGCTGTGTTTCGTCTGTTAATATTATTACGTCCTTGGTTATACAATATGCTGCTTTTTAACACACTTCAAAAGAAAGAAGGAGGTTTTCAATTAGGTTGTATTGTTTTTTTATATTTGTTACCTCATAATTCCGTCATTTATGAACTGCTTTGATGTAAAAGAAGATATTCTTTTACGTGAAAGGATATACTTTCTGATTGGTCCCAAAGGTATGTCATCAAAATCGGTTCAGTAGTTTGGTTTTTAAATCAAAATAGCTGCAAAAATATGTAAGTAATCCAAGTAACCGAAATTGCGTATTTTGCTTTCCTGCGACTTTCCAGTAGTGTGAAATATGTGCGTCATTTATTTAACAAACATATCTCATATTCACCTCAAAGCCTAGCCACGATACTCTCACCGCGTTGGTGACACGATTATGTTCGGAAGAAGAATTCTCTTTGATGCTATCACAAATCTTTTTATAAATGATAGAAGACTCCCTTCATGTCTTGCTACGCATAAAAATTGGTCTCCCAAAGAAAATGTTTTTGGTAGTCGGAATCTATCTGATCTTATGGCTTCAGAAGCCTGCTAAATGGCGCTTTGTGAGCAAATTGGACGTCATGTTGTCATAATTGGTACGCGCCACCTCAGACTCTTGTTTTGACAGTTGGGTAATGAGGTGACATTTTAAAGTGTTTATAGTATTGTTGGCTTTAAAATAAACCGGAAAATTGTAATTGTAAACAATAGATTATATATAAGTGATAAAACCGCACTAATGTTTTCCTCAATTTGTTTGTGGAAGTAGAAACGAAGGTACTTGTAAAATATTCACTTTAAGGTAGTTAGGTATATACCCCTTGATTCCTACGAGATTGTATAAAAATGATGCTGACATAATGTTCGAATTTATTGAAGTTTGAAAAAATTAACTATTTAATGATCGCTTTTTTCTTTTTAATTATGAACAGTCCTAATTTCGTAAAGAATCGATGTTTAATTTTTGTTTATAGGGAATTTCTCCACGTTTTGGTCCCATTTAAAGATAGGCTAATCCATTTAAAAGTAAGGCTCTCACCAAATCTACCGAACACTGGTTGGAAACATTAAAAAAGCCCTATTAAAAAACTAACAATTCCATTTTTAAATCAAAGCACAAAACAGACGCTACCTTTTATTTCTGCAATGTTACTTTAAAAAGAATGATAACTGCACATTTCTAGTCTACCATTCACTGGTATTGACTGGCACAATACAAATAAATATTCGTACGGATGCCTCTATTATATTTGCTCTGAATTCTGAATGTACTTTCATTCGGTCGTTCACATTCAGTCGTTACTCGATGTGAACAGCTGAACTACTTATTTCTCTAACATTTTTGCCTTTAGATGTTCGAGCTGAATTCTTACTTAGAAATGGTTGAATTTTATCGTGTTCTGGAGTGTAACATGACAATGCGTTATTGAACTCGCAGTCTTTTTGTGAATTTGTGATCCTTTTTATATGGATGGGAAATCATCACTCTAGGCGGAGCAGAAGGGAGTGTCAGGCTCTTACTGACTAAAACCCATACGTGTTGCCCTTTGCGTTCCAGGGCCGCGGTGATTCTTTCGAAAAAAATCCGCAACTCTGGTCGGTACTGGCCCTAGCTGGCCCCGTCTACTATGCTGACATCTCCTTGAGGCGCGCGTGGAACACAACGCGCCGTCGACCTGGGCCTGGTTCTAATCGGACAGCGAGCCTAACAACACTCGCCGTCCGCAGGCCCGCGCCTGCTGTCAAGAATTCGTAGACACGCTTTAAAATATAAATCTAACATTTTCACTTGATGTTAAAGCCCTCACTTTTCTTAATTAAGAAAAAGAAATACACACGGCAAACGCTGTCCTGAGCATAATTTGCCAGGCCTTTTTCTAACTATATTTATATTGACTTTGACTTCCAGTCAAACCGGATTCAGCTGAATACTAGTACTTTATGTATAGTGACTGCCTATTTTTACTCCATATCCCAGTGTAAGAGGGACTTCTTTGTCAAGGTTGGCACTGGTGTCAGATTTTCTGGCTTCTGGTAATCCGTAACGACTGCCAAAGATCTAAAAATGACAGCCATTGTCCTGTCAAAAATTCTGAAATCATACAAAATTCAGGTCCACTTTTCCAGGACTTTCTAATTTTCCGCTTGAGTTTCCTTAAAAACTCTTATTTGGAATACTAGCTGACCCGCGTGGCTTCGCTCCCGTCAACTGGCTATTCTACCTACCGACCCTAACCTACCTACCTACTCTACCTACTTACCTATCCTACCTACCATAGCTACCCTACCTTACCTACCCTACCTACCTACCCTACCTACCCTACTTACCCTACCTACCCTACCTACCCTACCTACCTACCCTACCTACCTACTCTTTTTTTTGTATTTTAATTCTTATTATGCTATTCCGGACGAAGACTAATCCAAAAACACAAAAACTATGAAAATCGGTCGAGCCGTTCTCGAGTTAGAAAAGTGTTCGAACAAAACCGACTTTGTTTTAAATATATTAAGAAGATTAAGAATTTTGCTATATTGTGAAAGATTCGACCTTTTTCTAGAAGACATTTTTTATATTAGCGAGACAGAAATAAAACGCATTAACTGAAGGAAGACGGACAGTGGTGGCTTATTAAAAAAAAGGGTTCCGTTAGCAAACTTGGTACGGAACCCTAAAAATCGACTGGGTTCACACGAATCAAAATCGTACGCGAAGGCTTAAATAATAGGGTCCCATTAGCAACTTTGGCACGGAACCCTATAATTTGCCTCGGCTCGCAAATCGAACCGTTTGATACTTAGCACGAATTAAAAACTTAGTTGCGGGCAACCTGGGAGTCTTTAAGACAAAAGTGAATAGGTTGTTTCTAGGCAAACGTGCTCCATCTTCGACCGCATCATCGCTTACCATCAGGTGAGATAGTGGTCAAACGTACGCCTATCTATTATAAAAAAAAATATTCCACTCCGTATCATCTAACCAATGAGAACTAATGATAACACGATTTGACAGTTACTGTGAAATCGTGTTGTCATTCATTCTTAGTTCGGGTTCGGGACTAATTGTAAGTCTGTAGGTGATACGGAGTAGAATACGTCCGCAACTAAGCCCGAAACTACGGACTTCGGACTTAGAGAGTAGCCTCCCAAAATGGATCGCTCCCGTCACCGTGACCACCTTTGGTACGATACCTTATTATAAAAAACCAAACTACTAACCTAAACTAAACCTAAACCTAACTACTAACCAAAAAATGGACTCTGTCTGAAATATAAGATTTTTATTTATATTACTAGCTGACCCGCGCGGCTTCGCTCCCGTCAACTGGCTACTCTACCTACCGACCCTAACCTACCTACCCTACCTACCTACTTACCTACCATACCAACCTACCATAGCTACCCTACCTCACCTACCTTACCTACCTACCTTAAAGTTTTTTATTTTTCAGTTTTTAGTGGTACCTGCGTACCCATTCACAGAGCGTACCGGCGTGATGTTATGTTATGTTATGAAAATAAAACTTACTAAGTGTTTTCGGTGTAAAGGTCTCGTCAATACGAATGAAATAAGCCCAAACACTTGGTAGTTCCTACATACCGATGTGGAGTTCCCTTGACTCTTTGTCGTCTCCATCATCAGGTCTGATCCAAACTTTCATTCTTTTGTAGTATCACCCGATATACACACGAATATCAAGTTTTTACCAAATACGTGGCTACAATTTTCGAGAGTTGCCCTCGATTTCTCAGGGTTTCCATGATCAGATCCTGACGTGGTGGCAAAGGGACTACACGGGAAGCACCAGCTTTCAAATAAAAAAAGAATCATGAAAATCGGTTCATCCAGTCGGTTAATATGAGGCAACAAACATAGAAAAAAATACAGTCGAATTGATAACCTCCTCCTTTTTTTGAAGTCGGTTAATAAACTGAAGGAAGACGGACAGCGGTGGCTTATTAATAAATAGGGTTCCGTTAGCAACCTTGGTACGGAAGCCTAAAAATCGACTTGGTTCGCACGAATCAAGATCGTACGCGAAGGCTTAAATAATAGGGTCCCATTAGCAACTTTGGCACGGAACCCTATAATTTGCCTTGGCTCGCAAATCGAACCGTCTGATACTTAGCACGAATTAAAAACTTAGTTGCGGGCAACCTGGGAGTCTTTAAGACAAAAGTGAATAGGTTGCTTCTAGGCAAACGTGCTCCATCTTCAACCTCATCATCCCTTACCATCAGGTGAGATAGTGGTCAAACGTATGCCTATCTATAGTAAAAAAAAAAAAACTACTCCGTATCACCTAACCACAGAGAACTAATGTAACTCGATTTGACAGTTACTGTGAAATCGTGTTGTCATTCATTCTTAGTTCGGGTTCGGGATTAATCGTAAGTCTGTAGGTGATACGGAGTAGAATACGTCCGCAACTAAGCCCGAAACTACGGACTTCGGACTTAGAGAGTAGCCCCACCAAAATCGATCGCTCCCGTCACCGTGACCACCTTTGGTACGGTACCTTATTATTATTAGCCTTGTTTCGCAAATCGAACCGTTCGTTGCTTCGCTCTAAACGGAATCAATCGCGGAGGCTTAGCAGTAGGGTACCGTTAGCACAGCACCTTTGGTACGGAACCCTACAGGCCTGATCCGCAAGTCGAACCGTCTAGTACTTCACAAAACTACTGAGTTCTAAATCAGTTTAAGACTCTACGATAAAAGCACTTTAAACGAAACCAGCACAACTCAAAGATTTAAGCAATTTTGGCCACTAATCGTTTAAGACCTTCCAGAGACCAAACCGAAATTCCTACGAACTACGACAGTGTCTAATAATCGTGTGAGGTCATTCTCCAGCGGAAAATCTTAACACCGCAATTCAGAAAAACGCGTCATCAGTGCAACGTCATCTATCGACCATGTAAACTGACAAAATATTTGGCAGCAGAAGACGTTAAATAAGAAGCCCGTATGTAACGATAAATAACGATAAGGTATTAAAATTTTAACTTTTATTTTGCTACGTCTACGTTTTAAAAGTTTCACAAATAACTCAATCAATGTGTTTTGGTGTAACATTCATGCTTTCATGCATTTTTTGGTTCCTCAATAGATGGCGCTCTGACTGATCAGAACACAGTAGGAAGTTTCTTACTAAACTAAAAATTCAATATTTTTGATTCTGTGGATCGATTGTAACGATAAATAACGAAAAGGTATAAAAATGGTCACTTTTATTTTGCCACGTATTAAAAGTTTCACGAATAACACAACAATAAAATTTTGAATGCTTTCGTGCATTTTATTTTTTTCACAATAGATGGCGCTCTGACTCATCAGAATACATTAGGAAGTTTCTTCCTAAATTTAAAAATTCAATATCTTTTGATTTTGTGGGTCGATTTTGATGAAATAAACGCTAAATGTTACTCGGGTTATCACTTAATGTTCTTAAGCACTTAAATTTGCAATCCAATCTGTGATTTATGCGTGATGCTCCCACAAACGCACAGACAAACAGACAAACAGACAAAAATATCAAAAATTGCATTTTTGTGTTTTGTACCTTTTTCCTGAGTTTTCTGTGTAATTTTCATGCAAAAATATTCAATGTACAGACACGGTTAGTCTACGATTTTATTATATGTATAGATTAGCCTTGTTTCGCAAATCGAACCGTTCGTTGCTTCGCTCTAAACGGAATCAATCGCGGAGGCCTAGCAGTAGGGTCCCGTCAGCACAGCACCTTTGGTACGGGACCCTACAGGCCTGATCCGCAAGTCGAACCGTCCAGAACTTCGCAAAACTAAATCAGTTTAAGACTCTACGATAAATGCACTTTAAACGAAACCAGCACCAGAGATTTAACCAATTATGGTCCCTAACAGTTTAAGACCTTTCAAGACCAAACCGAAATTTCTTCGAAAAACGACTGTGTTTAGAAATTGTGTAAGGTCAGTCTCCAACGGAAAATCTTAACACCGCAATTCAGAAAAACGCGTCATCAGTGCAACGCCATCTATCGACCATGTATACTGACAAAATATTTGGCAGCGGAAGACGTTAAATAAGAAGCCCGTATGTAACGGTAAATAACGATAAGGTATTAAAATGTTTACTTTTATTTTGCTACGTCTACGTATTAAAAGTTTCACAAATAACTCAATCAATGTGTTTTGGTGTAACATTAATGCTTTCATGTATTTTTTGGTTCCTCAATAGATGGCGTTCTGACTAATCAGAATATATAAGGAAGTTTCTTACTAAACTAAAAATTCAATTAATTTTGATTTTGTGGATCGATTGTATCGATCAATAACGAAAAGGTATAAAATGATCACTCTAATTTTGCCACGTATTAAAAGTTTCTCAAATAACTCAACAATTTTGAATGCTTTCGTGCATTTTATTATTCTCAATAGATGGCGCTCTGACTCATTAGAATACATTAGGAAGTTTCTTCCTAAACTTACAAATTCAATATCTTTTGATTTTGTGGGTCGATTTTGATGAAATAAACGCTAAATGTAACTCGGGCTATCACTTAATATTTTTAAGTGCTAAGATTTGCAATCTAATCTGTGGTTTAAGCGTGATGCTCCCACAAACGCACATACAAACAGACAAAAACAAAAATCGCATTTTTGTGTTTTATACCTTTTTCCTGAGTTTTCTGTGTAATTTTCATGCAAAAATATTCAATGTACAGACACGGTTAGTCTACGATTTTATTATATGTATAGATAAAAATAAAATATAAGGAAAGTTAAGATAGCAATGAGAAAGGAAAGTTAAGATAGTAAGGCAGCTACGTAACTGTGCCAAGAATACATCGAATGTTTTGTACAATTGATTACGTCACACTTCGAGGCGTGAGAGCGTAATGGGTGCCACACTATGTGCCACAAGTAAAGCCATTTTGTATAACGAGATACCAAACGCTTGGAAAAAATAACAATAGTTTTCTTTATAACTAGCTTCTGCCAGCGGTTTCGCCCTTGTGGTCCCTAGGGAACATACTCCCGGGATAAAAAGTAGCCTATGTCCTTTCTCAGGCTCAATACTATCTGTGTCCAAATTTCATTTAAATCGGTTCAGTAGTTTTGGCGTGAAAGCGCGACAGACAGACAGAGAGAGTTACTTTCGCATTTATAATATTAGTAAGGATTCATGAGAGTTTTTCCGGGAAAATGTCACCATGCTTAATTTTTAGGGTTCCGAACAAAAAACGGAACCCTTATAGGATCACTCGGGTGTCTGTCTGCCTGTCCGTCTGTCACAGTCAGTTTTCTCCGGTTCTAGTGGACCGATTCGGTTGAAATTTGGTATACATATGGACTTCTATGACCCAAATCCGTATTTTGGTCACAGAAGATAATAATAATGCGTCCGTACGCATTACTTAAATCATTAATTTTTTTGTATTACGGTCACTTTTGGGGGTCAAACTAGAAAATTAAAAAAAAAGGATTTTTGAACAATATCGTGTGACATATCAAATGAAAGGGCTTACTGCGAGGGTTTCAATTATATTTTTTCATAATTTTAAAATAAACAGTTTTGCAGTTATTCAAGAAATTAGGCGAAAAATGACCATTCCCCCCTTATGTCCAAAACTACAGAGCTTAAAATTTTGAAAAAAATGGAGATAGTTGAGCTTTACCAATACATTACAAGAAAACCTATAAGAAGTTTATAATGTTAAAACAACATGTTAATAAATGAAATTCGTTCGGAACCCTTTGCACACGAGTTCGACTCGCACTTGGCCAGTTTTTTTCTACCGCCAAGAGCATACCACCAGGGTTGGGGAATTTGTTCGAAAAATTTACTGTCGACCTGGAACACAAAGGGCATTTGAAGGAACCCGGTTGAATTTTAGTCAGTAAGAGTCCGACACTCCCTAAGAAGGAGACATTTGATGATTTCTCATCCTTCTCCGAAGTCAAATGAAATCCCCTTTGATTTCAAATCAGTGTCGTCACTTTTGCAGTGACTTTTCTTGACATTACTTTTTTTTATAAATTACCTGAAATTCCAATAGGCAAACGAGGCAAAACCATCGCTGATTTGCGTTTTTTTTTTCAGTTTCTGTTTTTTCAATTACATATCAGCTTTATTTCCGAGATGGAAATGCATCTATGATACCATAGGAACTGCAGGTTGAAGGTGACCTTTACCATCAGAGGGATTACCTAAAAACAAAATAGTGTTTTGTAAAATTATGTGTGAAACATTTCTCAGGGTTCAGTCCCCCAAGGGTCCGTCCGTCTGTCTGTCAGCGGGCTGTATCTCAAGAAATGCAACATATAGACACTTGAAATTTTTACGGAGTGTATATTTTAATTGCCGCTATAACAACAAATAATAAAAATTAAATTTAACTCAAAATTAAAGGGGGCTACCATACATGAAACGTGTATTTTTAGGGTTCCGTAGCCAAATGGCAAAAAACGGAACCCTTACGGATTCGTCATGTCTGTCTGTCACTTTTTTCCGAAACCATAAGAACTATACTGTTGAAACTTGGTAAGTAGATGTACTTTGTGAACCGCATTAAGATTTGCACACAATAATAGAAAAAAAAAATTTTTGGTGGTTCCCCATACTTAGATCTGAAACTCTTTTTTTTTTTCATCAAACCCATACGTGTGGGGTATCTGTGAATAGGTCTTCAAAAATGATATTGAGGTTTCTATGATCATTTTTTTCTAAACTGAATAGTTTGCGCGAGAGACACATCCAAAGTGGTAAAATGTGTGTCCCCCTCCTGTAACTTCTAAAATAAGAGAATAATAAAACTAAAAAAATATATGATGCACATTACCATGCAAACTTCCACCGAAAATTAGTTTGAACGAGATCTAGTAAGTAGATTTTTTTAATACGTCATAAATCGTAAACCGCAATTTACTTTTTATTCAATCAACTCAAATATAAATTTCATAAACATAAACCTTATGCATAAAACGTGAACCATAATTTTCTAATACTAAATCTGTAATAGGTGCTTATGTAAATATTAAATTTAAAGTTACAATGAACTACAAGAACTTTTATATTGTGTTACTTGCTGCTACGGAACCCTTCATGGGCGAGTCAGACTCGCACTTGGCCGCTTTTTTTCGATTTATGGTAAGGAACCCATCGTGTGAGAGTCTGACTCGCACTTGACCGGTTTTTTTACGGTAATTTTCCACCTATTTTCTTAACTAACTTTAAAATGATTTATTTTAAAAGAATTAAAAAAACTGTGTTGTGAGACAATCTAATTAAATTTTGATGTATGATTATGGCCTAGATATAGCCACAAATAAAAAAAATGGCCAAGAAAGTTTAATTATTTTTCTTGGGAGTGCTTTAAATTAATATTTCAATTTGTTTACATAAATTAGTAAAGACCTTGTCTCTGCAAAGGAAGTTTCATAAAATGTTACTTTAAGCATCTTTTAATCATTCATAATTTAATCATTAACAACGTTTATTGTATAACTGTATCTTCTGTTTGGCAGTGCTTAATTCAATTTGTTATGTTTCATACAGTAATACACCAAAAATAATTCCGTAAAACAGGGAGTTACTGATAATTTTTCGTCCGAAATTATATTTTTTATCTATGAAAATATAATCCAAACTAGATGTCGCCCTCGACTTCGTTCGCGTGGAATTTTTTAATGTGTAAGAACGGACCGCCTGATCAAAAGGTGATCAATGTGGTGATGACTATAAAAGGTGTTCTTTTGGGCACTGTAATTTGGGCGGCAGAATTCCTAAACAAAATTATTCATATTCATATTCTTAATCATCTTTATTTGCATTCCATAATGTCATGTGTGAAGATCTTACAATAGGCTTAAAGCTAGGAACCAATTACGGACCCAGTAGGGCACAGCAAAAGTATAAAACTAATACAAAATAAAATTAATACACAATTTAACAATTTTAAAACATGTCCTTATCATTAACTAACTTAGTTATAGCTTTTATTTAAAGATTCATTATTTGAGATAGGTAACAGTAATAGCACAACAATTATTTGGCAAGATTAAAACATACTTAACATAATTTTAATAATAATATAATATTTATGTGTGTGAATTCCAAACTAAACGTGTATGGTGTCTGTTTGTGTGAAATTTATTTTTTTGTCATTTAAGTATTCGTTTATTGTGTAGTATGCTTTTTTAATTAATAATTGTTTAAGCTTACCTGTAAAAGTCATATCGCTACTTTCGTTTTTTATTGCATCTGGTAGTTTATTAAATATTTTTATGAACATTACGTAGGGACTATTTGAATGTATTTTCATACGCGAAGAGGGTGGCATTAACATGTTTTTATATCTGACCGATTGGTCTTTATGTTTATCACCGGTTGTAAAAAAGCTCGTGTATTTTCTAACAAACTTGCAAATTTCAAGGATATAGATAGATGGTAAGGTGAGTATTGTATGTTTTATAAAAAAGGGTTTACAGCTATCAGGTGGTTCTATGTTAACAATGATACGAATTAATTTCTTTTGGAGAATGAAAAGTGTAGGCGCGTCTGTGCTGTTTCCCCACATTATAATGCCATAGTTGAGCCATGCATGAGCGTAGGCGTAGTAGGTGGTAAATGCAGTTTGCAAGTCGGTAGTTTTTTTTACTTCTCGAAGTGCATAGGTGAATTTTGATAATTTTGATCGTACTGTTTTTATATGGGGCTTCCAAGAAATGTGTGTGTCCACTGTGAGTCCTAATAGCGTAAAATCGTTAACTACTTCAATTTTTGTGCCATTTGTTGAGAAATGGACTGGTAATGGGGATTTTTGATGAGGGTAGAACATCATTAGTTTAGTTTTTTTTATAATTAATTTCTAGGTTGCGTCTGTCCATCCATTTTGTTGTTTTGGCGAAAATCGTGTTTAGTTGTTCATTTATATTAGTATTCGTTTTGCATGTGGTAAGTAAAGAAATGTCGTCTGCAAATAGCACACATGGTTCTTCCATGGATATCACGTGGATTTATTTAACGTCAAACGCGAATTTTTCAGAATTTAATTAGATAATCCCTGCATTTAAAGATAATTTATTCTGGTTTTTTAAGATACTGTCTTACAAAAATAAAATAAAAAACTTTATTACAAACAAATATAACCGACTTCCAAACAAAACACTACAAAATAACCTTAATTTTGGAAGTCGGTGTTTTTGGTTTTGTTTCTTTGTTTTTAATACCGACTTCTGAAGTTAAGTGGTGATACTTAGACGACGTTTTCGTCTACGCAGAAATTGAAATAAGCAAAAATGCTCATAAAATAAAAACTACTGAGCCAAGCTAAATAAATTTTTTACGGGACCAGACGGATTTAGTGTGAGATGCACCAAGTATGCTGCATCGAACTAAAACAGAGTCACATTAATCGGAGTAATCGGTGTACATACATAAAAAAAATACCAACCGAATTGAGAACCTCCTGCTTTTTTGGAAGTCAGTTAAAAAATACATGATTATGGGTAGGAGGGGGGGGAGGGCTAGTATAAACCTCACCAAATATCACCAGGGGGGTAGGGGGGGCTTAAAATTGCAAAAAAAAACATTATGTGATCTTACAACATTGCTTGATAATTCCCCGCTTCGCTGCCATTTTCCAGATGTGAATAAAAATCCTCAATCAATAAAAAAGCATGGTTAATGATCAATCTGGTCATTGTAAGCGCCATCGAGCCCTATGCACAATATCTTCTGATAAAGCGTCCTTGCTTTTATCCTAAAGCTGGAGGGGGTTAGAGAGTCCGCAAGTGTTCACTAAAATTGCGAACAGGTCCCTAACTTTGGCTGCTGAGCGACAAAGGACATCTTCGGCAAAGTTACTCGTTCTTGACCATGTACGGTTTTAAGCACCTGGAAACTGGTCGGGCCCAGTCAGTCAGTTCTGAAGCGCACTTCAGTTATTTCTGTCCAGCAAGGGTTGTACGTGAATGTATTATATATATTTTATACTTCGTAATGATTTTATTTGCAAGTCGGTTGTCTTGTCTTGTCTTGTCGTGTCGTGTCTTGTCTTTTCTTGTGTCGAATTGGGTCGTGTCTTGTCGTGTCGTGTCGTGTACTCTTTTCTGAGGTGTAAAAATAAGCCCATGGTATTTTATGATCCCTAAACAACTACTATGTAAAATATCATATTAATCCCTTGCTCACTGAAAAACAATAATAAATTCTGTTCCACGGGAGCCGTATATATTTTCGGGATACAAAGTACTTTCTCAGACTTTAGACTATCTGTGTGCCAAATTTTATTTAAATCGGTTCATTTGTTTTGGCGTAAACGCGCGACAAACAGACAGACAGAGTTACTTTCGCATTTATAATATTAATAAGGATTCAAACAATAAGAAACTAATTTCTTTTTTTATACTGCTCATCACAGCAATCTGTGATGTACAGTGGACATTTAGCTGCTCCTTTGTATGAATTTCTTCTGAATTTGGTCTTTGTAGCAGTGAGGAATTGTCCATTGACCATTCTCACTCATTCTGCTGAGAATCTTTTTATTTAACTTGGAACACTGTTCCTTTTAAGTCTTGTGTATACAATACTTCCGGACCCCGACAAATCAGCAGCCAGTGAGTTGACGTGTTTGGTGAGCTTTTTCTGGTAGTTTGTGCTACGGACAGCAATCTCTTGCTTTACAGTTTTGAGCTTCAGATCTTGCAGGATGTATTTATTTTGTATGCATTTAGGGATGTTGAACATGAATCTCAAAGCTTTAGTCTGAAACCTTTCCAGGATGTCGATATTGCTGTTGCTTGCTGTTCCTCAGAGCTCCACTCCATATGTCCAAACCGGCTTCAATATCGTTTGTATATCAGCATTTTGCTTTCATTGGTTAGCTGAGACTTTTTACCAATCAGCCAGTACATGCTTCTCAGCTTTGTGTCTAGGGTTTTCCTTTTACTCCAGATATGTTTTTACCAAGTCAACCTTCTGTCCAGGTGCATGCCAAGGTATTTTGCACTATCTTCGTGTGGGATTTGTTCACCGTTTAGTGTAATTGGGGGCAGTTTCCTTTCCTTAGAGTATAGGTGACTTGAACAGATTTGTTTTCATTCGCCTTTATGCGCCATATCTTTAACCATTCCTCAATTTCACATATGTGTTTCTGAAGGTTTGCTGAGGCAACATCTGGGTTGGTGTGTACTGACAGTATTGCAGTGTCATCAGCATATGTGGCGATGAGAGTGTTGTCATCTGATGGTATGTCGGCAGTAAATATGAGGTAAAGAACGGGGCCCAAGATGCTCCCCTGTGGAACACCAGACTTGATTTCATACAAGTCAGATGTGATGTCGTTAAGTTTTACCTCGAAACAGCGGTTGTCCAGTTAACTTTTCAGTATGAAAAAGAAGGAGTGAGGCAGATATTTTTTAACTTAAATAGGAGTCCGGTATGCCAGACCCTGTCAAAGGCCTGGCTGATATCCAGGAAGACAGCCGAGCAATATTTTTTGTTTTCCAGTGTGTTGCTGATGGTATTTGTCAACCTATGTACCTGCTCAATAGTGCCATGCTGCTGTCTGAATCCGAATTGATGCCCAGGAAGGATGGTATTTAGATGAGGGCGCATTCTATTGAGGATAATTTTTTCAAACAACTTGCCAACCAAAGGCAGGAGGCTAATTGGTCGATAGGACGAGGCTTCTTCTGACGGTTTACCAGGTTTAGGTATCATAACAACCTGAGCAAGTTTCCACTGGAATGGGTAGTGGGAGAGTCTCAGGCAGGCATTGAAGACCATCACCAAGAACATTATACCTTTTTTAGGAAGGTTGTTTAGAAGTACGGAGTCTAATAGATCATAGCCCGGTGCTTTCTTTGATGGAAGAGCTTTAATCTCACAGATTAATTCAGTAGGACTTACTGCTTTTAGGGGGAAGCATAATTGATTTGGCGACTGGAGGTAGTCTGTTATTTCCTCGTTTCTTTTGATGTCAGTGCAAGGTAACAGAGTAAAAACCTTTTCCAGGTGTTCGGCAAATGCAGTTGCTTTTTCAGTTTCAGATCTAGCCCAACTTCTGTCCTGTCTTCGCAATGGCGGGATATGTTCTTTTGGTCGCTTAAGTTTCTTAGTCGCACGCCATAACGAGTAATTAGTGTCCTTATGTGGGGTTAGGTAAGATAAATGTCTTTGTAGGCAAAGGTTCTCGAATTCCTTGATCATCTCTTTCAGCTCTTTTGTTGCTTTGTTAAACTTAGTTTTGTCCGTAGGATATCTGGTTCTGTGCCATTCTTTCCTCGTTTCTCGCCGTTCGTTGACTTTCTCCATAATGTTCTTTGGAAGTTCCGTTTCTTTTGCCTTCTTATTTCTATTTTTAGGTGTAGAAGCGTTGGCCGCCAGGTGTATTGTGCTGTTGAACGTTTCGATAATGGTATCGATGTCTTGAACTGTTTTCAATTTGATGTTTTAATTTAAATTACTTGTTACATATTTTTTATATAGGTCCCAGTTGGTGTTTTTGCTGTGGACATAGTGGGGCGACTCTAATGGAACAGCTTGTTTGAACACATTTAAAATGACTGGAGTGTGGTCTGATGACAGATCCTCACATTTTTCAATCTGTAAGTAGTTTTGCCCAAGGTGTATTAGTTATGTAGAAATCTAGCAGATCAAGTATTTTATTGTGATCTGTGGGCCAGTATGTTGGCTCTCCGTGAGAGACGCATTCTAGGTTTAGGTCTAGCATGACTTTATGTAGTTGTCTGCCCCTTGGGTTAATTAGTCTTGATCCCCAATATGTGTGTTTGGAATTCTAGTCTCCTCCACAGATAAAAACTGAGCGCAGTTGATTGAAGAATTGCTTGAAAATGTCAGCCCCTATTTTATGCCTAGGTGGGCAGTAGATTGCAGAGAGTGTTGTGTCATTGTTCTTGTGTTGTATTTTAATTGGTGTGGCCTGTATTTCCTCCCTTTTGTAAGGCTCAAGCGGATAATGTTTAATGTTATTTTTGACAATTACAGCAGTCCCGCCGTGGGAGTTACCGGAAGGGTGGTCTGTCCTATAGATTACGTAATTTTCGAATTTTACGTGTGATCTTTGGGTGAGTCTTGTTTCTGATATAAGTGCGACATCAATTTTCTCAATATTCATGAACAACTCAAGCTCATGCCGTCTGTCGGTCAGCCCGTTGGCATTTCAGGTCATGATGCGGATATTTAGTCCCTCGGTGAAGCCAGGCGGGTGATTAAGTTGATCATTTGATCCATCTTGCTGTCCATCATGTTTTTCATGATTGTTTGGAATCTATTGAACATTGTGTCCAATAGACTGGTAAAATCATGTTGGCTGGTTTCCAAAGAGGAAACCTTAGATTGTGTTGCAGGCTTGTCGCTTTTGTTTTTCAGAATATCAGCATAGCTGGTTCCTGGAAGATACGTTGATTTAACACTTTCGCCAGTGCTGGGTCTTTGTTCTTTGGTCACAGGTGTGTATTTGAATGATTCGATGGCAGGCTTAATTTTTAGTATCTTCTCTTTGTACTGTTTATATTTATTGCAGCCCTTATAGCTTGCCGGGTGTTTCCCTTGATAGTTAGCGCAGGTAGCATCTGTCTCCGGGGATTTGGTGCACGATGTCGTTGGGTGGTCGTTTCCGCATTTAACGCATCTGAAGGGTCTGAAGCATTGATTTTTCGAGTGCCCAAATCTTTGGCATCTCTTACACTGCAACACCTCTTTTTTCTTGTAGGGTGCTTCAACCGTTACTTTGACGTGATTGATGTACTTAACATTGAAAATATCTTTGTTATTGGCTCGTGGATCAAGATCTATGTAATAGAGAGTTTTTCTTTTGTAGCTCGATGCAACACATTGACAATTTGACGAACTTCATGTCCATTTGCTTGTAGATCTTCTTTGACCATATCAATATTTTCTGAGGCGTGCAGACCTCTAACCACTACTCTGTAGGGCCTTTCGCTCTTGAGTTTGTAGGTGTAGTGGTCGATGTCCTTTTCAATGAGTTTATCTCTTATTGTTTTGTAGGTTTCAACGTCTGCAGGCATGAGCTTGATCATGTGTCCTGATTTTACTGTAGTCATGGTATACTTGTCCCTTTCAATCATTTTGCTTAAGAGATCTCTTAAGGGTGTTATATCCACTGTGCCAGTCACAAAAATTGGTTCAGGCTTCGGTAGGTATTCTTTGTGTTCTTTTACAGCTATAGGATCTTCATCGCTGAGAATGTCAAAAGTGTTTTGCACGGGAATTGTGTAGTTAATCCGTTTGGTGGATGTTTGTTTATTTTTACCTTCTGTGGGGCTATCGAGCCTTCTGCGTTTATTGTTAGGTACTTTGTCTTGCTGCCACTCTTGATTTGAGGATTCTTTATTCTGTTGTCCAAAAGAGTCCCTTTGACTTGTCCGGGTGATTGTTGAGGTGTTGTTTTGCATGTGGCTTGACTGAGAAGTATTTACATTACTTCCTCGACTGTCGGCCTGCTTATCCGTGCTTATGCATCCGCTGAATGACAAGGACCTTGGTCTATTTTCCAGGAGTCCTTTGTGAAAAAGTTGTTGGGTGTAAGTTTTTTGGGTTTTATTATCAGTCATATCATTTGATTCCCACGAGTATGGACGAAAGGGTGGTCGCTACACAGGGTGACGCCATTCCTGTGAGAAGGCTAATACAATGGTGTTCGCCAGGTTCACCAAGGTTGGCGCTCGAGACTGGCATCCCACAGCCACGAATCCTCTTGGCGCGGTCTCCACCTTAGGATTGGGGTGAATTTTTATTGAGTCTTTCTACCTCTCGACACGGGCGGCTAAGCCAATGTCCCCGATTCTGCAGATTGACTCAACAGAGCAGCGGGTGAGGAGATACTAATAACTAAGGTTACTATGTTGCCTTGCTCGAAAAAAAATTGACTATTTAAATGTAAAATAATATTATTAAACAATTGTTGTAAGCAGAGAATTGCAGTGCTACAATCACTATAAATCTCGGGAAACGCGGTCTGTAGCTTCAGCCCGCCAAACGCTCGATTTTGTAATTACGCCCTTAACAACTTGTGAAACAGAAACAGGAAAATATTATTTGAATTACGTTATTTGGCTTTCAGGAAAACAGGTAAAATGATTATTGGGCATTGTTAATAGTTGTGTGTGTCAAATCAAAGGGAAAAGCCACAAAACTAATTAATAAATATGTCAATCAATTAAGGAAGTTTCAGACATTTCGTGTAAATCTAACTCGACTAATTACTTTAGTAACTGTTGTATCTATATGGGGAAATTTTAGGTACATACCTACTTAATTAGGAAGCCTCGAAGGATATTAATGTTGATTTTATTTCTATACAAATAATAATACGTTATCATTGAACTGTTCATTGGTGGTTTGGGGATATCCGCTATTGTATTTAATTAAATTGGGATCTTTTACAATTTTATAATACATATTATGTACCTATTATGAAATATAATGTAAAAGTAAGTTTGTTTGTTTGTAATGCTTTCACACCTTTTTTTAAGGATGGGAAATCATCAAATGACTCCTCCCGCTCTAGGCGGAGCAGAAGGGAGTGTCAGACTCTTACTGACTAAAACCCATCCGTGTTCCTCCTAGTGCCCTTTACGTTCCAGGCTGCGGTGACTCTTTCGAACCAATTCCGCAACACTGGCAGGCAAATGCTTTCACTCCTACATATAAATTATTGTCGTACTGATTTTGATGAATGTTAATACAGATATACTCTGGAGACGCTTCTAAGCTACTTTATCGACGAAAAGATAGTTTTTATTTCATTAATATTAAAACTATTTTTTGTATCATACATACAGACTTACAAACAACTAGAATAATAATCACGGCATTATGTACAATCGTGTATAAAAACAAAATTAATCATTGGGCATCAAAAAAATAATCCACATCGCTTTCAATGGCAAAAGTGCTCAGAAGACTAGCAGTATTGCCGCACTGAATGGTACTGCTGATTCTTTGGCCAAAGAAAAGCCCAGCACTGTGGTCACGTGATCAGTCGACAAGCTGATGTCTGGACATAGTGTTTCAACGTCAAAAGCCTCAAATATATAACTCCCAATTAGGTTGTTATACTTGCGCCGTTTGAGGTATTTTGCACCTCCAGCAACCCCCCCAGCAGCCCCCCCCCCAGCAGAAGACGGGATGACGCAAGGGTGTCGACACATGTTTCATTATCTATTCGGATATTGTGGTTTTTTCATGATGAATATCATGAACAAAAAATAAGAAAGAAGCTTGAAAGAGATTAGGGTTGAATAATTGAATTTTCAACCATTCAACCCTAATTTCTTTAAAGTTAGAATGAACAGGCTTCTTCTGAGTAAGCTCACTCCGTCGTCGACTTTGTGTCACATCTGACCTAGACTAGAGCAAACCCATCTCAAATAAAAAAAAAAACATTTTATAGAATGAACAACCCTTTCGTTATATCAAGTCGGTTATTAACCATATATATTTTTCAAATTCATAAGAAAATGATATTCATTTATAAAACAATTTTCTTCAAGAACCGAGGCTCTTTCGTAAAATACCCTTCGTACTTACGTCGCTGCCGAAAAGTCGAGAAATATCATCCGGTATTCCGGTTAAAAATGTTTCTGAGCGTTTAAAGGACTCTCATACATGCCATGACAGGATCTGTGCTATTTAAGCTAAAGAGATGTGCCTTTAAAAATGTCTGAGGTTAACTTTAATAGACCTACGTTTCATTCATAAGATTTTATGTAAATATTTTCTTTTAAGTATTTGGTAGGAGATCCTCTTCGAGGTACTTTTTTAAACCACCCGAGAATAGGAACCCCGCGAAACGGGGTTCAGTCGACCGGGCCTCCGACGACAGCAACCACTTTGAGTGGCACTATGGAGGTAGACATTCTTCCCTCCCCACGTATATCGGATTTATGATATCAAAAAAAAATACGCAAATATAACCTCAAAATGAGATTTAAAAAATTTACTAAAAAAGCTATGCATTTCTTAATATTAATGTAATATAATATTAAGAAATGCATGCATTGCAATGCAGGGGAGAGATCTTCACCTATCACCCCTGCCGCCCACCCCGGATAACTTTTTTATATGGAAAGATAAGTAGCAATTAATGTTGTATCAATTTGATATCTTGATTAAATGGGCCATTTTTTTAAATAACTTGCCTAGTAGTATAGAATATTTTTTTGGAAAGATGGAGTATCAAAATTATCTGAGAAAAGGTTTTCTAAACATGACCCAACAAAACTTTTTTTTTTTTTACTAAGGTTACCATATTCATTATTGGATTTGTGTCTGCAATCAATAGCGTAGTTATTTAGGATTACACTAAAAAAAAACACTACAAAATTAGGAAATTTGTGATTACAGGTCCTAAATATGTGGGTGTTGATTTTCAACATTTTCAAAAGTTTTCCTTTTATCACTTAACCAAGTTACATGGATTTTTTTTTTATTTTTACCTGTAGTTGCTAGTTTTGGGATACCCTGTATACATCTCTAATATAAAAGTCATGCCGCTTTGATAGACGACCAAATAAAACCGGCTTAAACCATTAATTCATGACATAGAGGTACAACAGTCAAAATAATCAAAACATTTTTTTACGTTTTGGTTACTATCCTGTACTATTTCTGTCTAGACCTATGCTATCTGCCATAACTGTTAACTGCAAATACACAGGAAAAAATACGTAGGTTTGTTTTCAGTTTTTTACTCCCATGTTGTTTGTTGCAGGTAGATTGAATACACGCGCACCCACTCTGTGTACGGTTTTACGGTCAACATACGTTTTGTCGAATATTAACAAAATTTAAAAAATATTAATTTCGCAGGATAACTGAACAAAAGTTTTTTTACCCAATTGCGCGACACAAAGGTGTTAACGTATTTATCAGCCTGTAAATGTATGTTTGTTTTTGTTCTTTTGAGACACTATCATGACTTTAAAGTGTGCCTATTTTGATGAATCTTACGTCAATCGATTCGTGTTAATGTTGCAAATGTCACCAAAGATATGACAGAAATGAAAATTCCATACGGCGACCACCGGCCGTGAAAATGCCAAGAACTGCCGTGTTACCCAGTAAATGGGGTGTGGAAGTATGGTAGGTAGCCGCTCTTTGTAAAATACTTGTATTCATATTTCAAGAACCACTACTTTAAAGTATGTTACGAAAATACAAATACATGCCTAATCAACCAAGGTATTAAATCCTGAATCACAAAAACCCACAAACACGATCACCAAGTTATGTAAAGGAAAAAGGCTAAATTAACAGGAAAAGGTTAAAAAGCGTTAAATGCCAACATTATGGGTAGGGAAAATATCATAATGGCGCTAAGTTTTTATCTTCTTCCGCGAAGAAACGATCGGGCCCGAAATGTTTCTTCCGGAACACATAAACATGTGAAAGATGACGTTTTATCGACGGGGGAGTAACAATGTTTTTTTATTTAACACTATTTTCTTCCGCGGCTTTACTCCCTTTACGTATCCCACAGAAATCGTGCAGTTTTACGGTATTAAAAAGTAGCCTGCAATATTTCCGATAGTGTCTTTCTATCAGTGAAAGAATTTTAGTAATCAGATAAGTACTAGTCTTTTTAATATTTTATTTTATTTAAAAACTGAGTTTAAAAATAAAATGCATCTAAACACCAATGTAAATACAACAATATATGCATTGCAACAATATACATCAAAGATCAGAAGCTTATGACAAACACTGAACTGTAACAAGTACTGAAATCTGACGTCACACGAGTTTCAAACGCACTGTATCGTTAGAATTTTTTTTTACTTTAAAAACAAAAAAAAAAATACGAGACCAATATTTTTTTTGGAAATTTGTCTGACGGACTAATTCGATTTTTTCATCACCACGTCCATCTTATGGGAGGCCTTCCAACGCTGCGTTCTCTGGTATGCGATGGCCACTCCAGAACTTCAACCATCTATTCTGCGTGTAAGTACCTGTATGATAACAATTACTTATCGTGAAGTTCAAAATAAGCGAGCATATTATCACTTTTTACTGAAAGTTGTAGATTCTAACCTTATTACCGGGTACCGGTAATTAGTGTGTCTTTTTGCATATTCCTGCTAGCATGGAAGTGTGCCAAGAAACAAACATAACAATATTCTGTAATAGCCGTGACGTTTTCCTATGCCAAATTATTATTGTTATTGTATTACTAAGATAAGAAAATAGTTGTCTAGACTAAAATTAAAGTAGAGATAGTTTCTAGATACAAATATTAAGAAAACTAATGTAAGTATCTGGATTTACTAGATACTGTAAAGGTGAAAATTAGGAGGTACGAAATGCCAATGTCATCACTATTTCGTCCTAGGAAAGGGATAGTGCTATTCGTCCTATATAGCCCCGACCCTCTCTCACACCTGAATCTATATAATTTTTGTCGTATGTCGTAGTGAATGTAGTGATCTTTTATCCAATCCATAATCTACAGAAACAAATCAAGCCATGAAAAACCTAACCTACTTACTATAAAACAGCTCTTCCAAACAAAACGGAGAAATCATTTCCATTACTTTTTATCTATCATATTTATTACTAACATATACATTACAATAATCCAAAATGCAAATCATAGATAACTCATCATCTGCCTAGTCTTTTCCCAACTATATTGGGGTCGGTTTACAATCAAACTGGATTCAGCTGAATACCAGTAGTTATAGACAACTACGAAATATTTTAAAATAACTTTTTAAAAATAAATCATGACAATATTCCGCATAGTTCACATCTCCTAACAACTACAAAATATCATCTTTATCACTAACTAAACCTTACGTTAAAATGTCTTATAAAAAATCCATGGCAACGACCCAAATGTCGCAGCGCGATAACGACATATTTTACAGGGTTATTATAATTGCCCCACTCCTCTGTCGCTTGCACGACGAGGAATTTCATTAGGTGCCTGAATTCCGTATGTTACTGCTACATTGCATGAGTTGTGAAAGTTATGATTTATACTGCATAATGTCGAATTTCACACCATGGTAAAATTTAAGTACTGTTTACTACTTCACTGTATTTCAATAATTCAACTGAGGATGTTTGATTTACCCTCCATTTCTGATTTAAGAATTTGTTGTTGAGTATTTAGGTGGGTCTTATCTTATCGTGCGGGCAGTAAGGTCTAACGACCACACACCTTACAAGTACTATTTAGGTGGGTACTGACCGGTATTATAGGCCGTAATGTACCATTCGCAGCGAGTATGTTACGATACGCCGTGTAACTCTTACAATCCGAGTAACATGCGCGTGTTTGTGTTCGTTTCCACGAACTGACTGCACGAATGCTCGCTTTGTAACATGTTACATTACGCCCGTAACACCGGTCATTATCCAGCTTTTGTCAAACATCACTTTTGCCTGAATCAGACTTATTCAGGCATTGCATACAAGTAGGGTTTGACACGTTCATAACTCTAAATTCTCAATTCAAAAACCTACTCTTATTTTTACATCGTTAATATTGTTGATTTAAATGGCTGGTTTAACCATTAATTCATGGTTTAATTTGACATTAATGTAATTACAGTTTTACGTCCATTATTTTCATAGGATTCACTTACCTAATCATGTATCACTAGGTACCTAATATCTAATGCATACTACAGATTTACCGACCATCCCTGAAGCCGATTATTCGGCTTCATTTAATGTCTGTAACTAGTCGGCTGTAAGTCGCCAATTGGGCGCTGCGCCGTACGATCTTCATAGTAGGTCCATTTTTAGGGTTCCGTCCCCAAAAGGTAACCAACGGAACCCCATTAAAAACCTCCGCTATCCGCCGCCAATGCTGAGATAGGGACCTTTTTGGCCTCGCACAGACTAATTTATTTTTGATTAAGTAATACACTACTTTTAGTTTTTAATTAATTTTACATCTGTCTGTTTTGTGCGAGTCTCATATAAACATTATTATTTCATTCTTTATCCATTCGTCCGTCAGTCCGTCTGTCTGTCAGCGGGCTTTATCTTAAAAACCGTAATAGGTAGACAGATGAAATTTTCACAGATTGTGTATTTCTATTGCCACTATTACAATAAATAATTAAAATTAAGGTTTATGGTATGGAAACCTTCGTGTGTAAGTTAAACTCGCACTTGGCTGGTTTTTACTTCATATCTGTAAAAAAAAAATCTTAGAAAGCGTAATCCTAAACCAAATAACACAGTATTTTTATTAAAACTTGTAAATACTGATAGTAATTTCAGCTCCAAATAATCTTCAAACAAAGTAAGTGGCAATCAAGATCTTCAAAACTTTTTAAATACATTTCGTTACCATTTTACATTGTATTTCAACAGATAGTTAACATAACGAGAATGTATTTAAAAGTAATTGTATTCTTCAAAAAAACAACTTTGGAATTCTAAATTTTATATTCGTTTTAGTGTTAACTTAAGTAGTTTACGTTTTTATTCAGCATCAGGCTAGGCATCAAGTAACAAAGCTGACATTTTGTATCGTTACCTTCATACTTAGCACTGTAAAATTTATTGTTGTCTTCCAGCAATTATTGACTGCGGGAGCGAATCACGGGAAAAACCTTTTGATGAAATCTTTTTCCTGTGTGTTTTTGTGAGATGTATGAGTACCTACAATAAATTAAGTAAATTGGAGCATATCCTAGTTTTTGCACTCTATCTTTACTTGTATGTACTTTACTAATTTTGTAAGCTGAAGATTTTATTTGTTTGTTAGCGCGTTCAACGCGCTAATATCAGGAATCACTGGTTCGAAAAATATTGGATAGCCCATTTATCGAGGAAGGCTATAAGCTAGGCTAGATATAACATCACTCTACGACCAATAGCGGAGCATTAATAAAAAAGTGAAACAGACAAAGTTACGCGGGTTAGCTAGTTTATTATAAATGGAATGTGTACGTCATGCAAAAACTACAGAACAAATTTTGATGAAATTTATTACAATATATAACTCGTCGGAGGAGTGAAGTAAAAGGCTTGTTTACGTACTAGTAGCGCCATCTATTAGCGTTTGAGATACCTTAGTCGATTAACCAAATCGATAACAGCTGTCATAAAGTCAGTAGTTCGACTGGGGGTAGTCAATTAACTGTCACGTGTGGCGTTTGACATCTATCATATGCCAAGGTGGGGCTAATCTGATAGCGACACGATACAGTTGACACCCAGAGCTCGACCGCGTTGGTTGTGCGTACTGATTCTACTCAACCACGTGCAAAATGGCGAAATCCGAGATAAGATTTTGGTATTTATATCCCTCTGCATCTCCGACAAACTTAAACATCAGAACAATATACTGGCTATGATTTACAAATGTGGGAAACACAGTCGGAGCCGCGGGCGGCATCTCGTAGTTGTTAAATGCATCTGAACATGTTGATATTTAAATCACTCAATTGATCTCATTTCATCAAAAAAACATTGTTTGGACAATAAAATTAAAGCGAATAAACGAGAAATGATACATTTATTTTTTGTAAAACTGCTATTCGATTACCAACGGTATCGAATAACAAAGCGCCTGGCTGTCACCAAAACCCGAGTTCAATGAAGTGTGAAGCGACGTTATTGGCTTTTAAAATGAGCAGAATAATTAATTAATGTGGACCCGTAATTGTATTTTATATTATCGTTTTTGGTACAGTCTTTTTGATATACTCTTATTTCGTTGGTAGCTATAGAGATTTGCCTGCCAGGGTTGCGGAATTTGTTCGAAAGAGTCACCGCAGCCCTGGAAAGCAAAGGGTATTAAGAGGAATACGGATGCCGGATGGGTTTTAGTCAGTAAGAGGCTGACACTCCCTTCCGCTCCGCCCAGAGTGGTAGTCATTTGATGATTTCCCATCCTAAAAAAAAAATGTGAGAAAAGGTTGTTTTTAAGTCCTACTGAGTTGCAAGGTTTTCTAAAGTATGTTCCTATGCATATAAATGTACGGTATAGGGTCTGTGACCAGTATTACCTAACCCGCTTGTTGACTATTAGCGAATAATAGTCAAGTGGGTTACCATTTTATAGTAGACTCGGTTCGATATTTCGAGGTTACCATCCATAACACACCGACACTCTTTTATACTTCGAAAAGCACGTTAAGTCCTGGCTGTCATTCAGTCAGATTCAAGATTCATTTTTGTTACATTTTACATGAGATCTTAATAATAAATAATCAGTTCCTCCAAAATCTACCTTAAAGGTACTCTTTCACGTCATTAGTAATTCATTTGCAATCATTTGCAGATCTTCGATTCAGGGAGTCATTACCCAGTTACTGGGTTATGGAGGTTAGATAGGCAGTCGCTCCGGGTTAAATACTGGTATTCAGCTCCATCCAGTTAACCAGGAAGCCGATCTCAAAGGCAGATTTATATCAATGTTTTGGCAATTTTCATTCCAAAATGGCTGCTAACACAGATCGAAAATAAAATGACAACTGATGATAACTATACTGAATGAAGGAGTGTGAAGAGAGAACGTGCATTGAAGGGCCTGAGCAAGAGCATGCTTAGGGATGTTCGAGGAGTGTGCCTAAGTACTCCACGACCTCATCCCACCGGCCCCCTTCTACCAGTAAACATTCAGACGCACTGTAAGTTATCATCCCTACCTTGTTGTCCACCAATTCGCACTAAGCGTTTCCAAGCGTCTTTTTCATAATGCGCACAGCAAGGGAGTGGAACTTTCTGCCTGCGTCTGTGTTTCCGAACGCTTACAACCCTAATCTTTTCAAAAATTAAGGGTGAACAGAAAAGTTACACTGAACAGGCTACTTCTGGGAAAGCTTCTTCCATCGTAGACTTTGTCTCTGTCATCTCTGACCTAGACTAGAGTCAAGAGTAAACCCATCTCGAATAAAAAAAAGATGTCGAAAATTGATTGATTTCCAAAAAATATTTTAACTTATGAAAAGTTCGTCACTTGTACCAACCATTTTAATCACAAGGCGAGATCTAAATATTTTATTACTCACAAATAGCTAAATAAAATCACAATGAAATTCTTACATTTGATTGTTTCTTTGTCTCCCTAATCTGGTATTTCATTTAAATGTCACTTATACTATTTAGAGAAAACACAATATACTTTGGTGTGGGCGTAAGCTTTAGACCTATATATGTATACAGGGTGTTCTAGAAATGTGGTCATATTTATTATAATTATGGCGTTCTGTGTCTGCTATAAAGTAAAGATATAACATCTAATCTAATCTAATCGCAATTAATGGAATAGGCCTAAAGCAGGTTCAAACTTTTAAATATCTGGGTCACATTGTGAAAAGTGACCTTAAAAGAGGACTCTAGTCCCGAGGAATTTGGAAATAGTTATTTGAAGAAACTATTGCCGATGCGTCGCACTGTGCCCTATCAAGTAAAGTGCGAAAGCAACAACTGCAGCTCAGGCTAATTTTCACCTATAAATACGTTTGACTAAAAGACGTTTTGTATTCCGCTGTTTTTGTCTTCAAAACTGTGCTGATCTTAAAAAAAACACATATCAAAAAGAGGCGGACTATGCTTCTATTCTTTTCTATTTTGTTAAAACTTACCAAATTTGTCTGAACATGGCGTTAAAAACGGGCTGTTTTTTGGGCTTTTGGATTGTCATAATTTTTTAAGTAATTATGTTTTGGAAAAAAGAAAATGATAGAAAAAAATCATTGCTCTAGCAGCATTATCCACGAAGAAAACAGCGGAATGTGTTTCTATGAAGAAAGGCCCAAGAGTTACCGACTAGAGTCCCCTCTTAAGGACGATGAGGACATTGAGCGGGAGCGCAGGGCTCTGGCGGTGAGAGCTAATATGCTCGCCCGCAGGTTCGCACGATGCACGAGAGAAGTGAAAGTTACGCTATTCAAAGCTTATTGCCAGTCCTTTTACTTAAGCGGCCTGTGGGTGAGATAAACGCAGCGAACCTACAGAGCCCTGCGCACTCAGTACAATAATGCGTTAAGAATGTTGTTGGGTCTGCTGTGGCAATGCAGCGCATCTGGGATGTTTGCTGAAGCGCGCACTAATGGTTTCCATGCCATCATGCGCAAAAAAGCAGCTTCTCTGATGGCCCGTGTGGCGACAACGGCATTCTGAACGCAATAGCTGTACGTTTCGATTGTCCCTTCCAAACTCACTCGGTCATGACTTGTGTTGGTGTGGCGAGTCATAGCAAATAAGTGTGTACTGTGTTGACTAGGTTAAGTTTTCTATGGGTCTATGCCACCCGAAATAAAGTTTTATAATAATCTAACCCGTTGTGTTCCACTGCTGCTTCCTTTCCCTTTTTCCACCCACGTCCGTCTGCTGCCATTGTGGGCCAATTCTTAAGGTAAGAGTCGAGTTCGTCTCGCCACCTTCTTGGTTTACAAAATAAAAAAAATATATTAACTCTTTCGAAGAATTCGACCTCAAAAGGACTAATAACAAAAAAAAAAATAGTTTTTAAGCAATCTAGACAAGCAAACAAGAGTGAATAGGTTACTCCTAGGCAAGCGTGCTCCATCTTCGACCACATCATCGCTTACCATCAGATGAGATAGTGGTCAAACGCGAGCCTATCAATAGTAAAAAAAAAATGGGATGCTGGCATCAAATCTGTGATTGCACGAAAAATAATGCCACGAACTGCATCAAATTGCTTCAACAGTGATTTTCCTTGAATATCGTATGCGTTTTTTGGGGTAGTTTTTAGGGTTCCGTCCCCGAAGTGTACCAACGGAACTCTATTACTAAGCCTCCGCTGTCCGTCCGTCCGTCTGTCTGTCAGCGAGCTGTATCTCAAGAACCGTAATGCGTAACCAGTTGAAATTTTCACAGATTGTGTACATGGCCGTTTTTTTTTTTTAAAAAAAGGCAATATTTTTTTATTTTGGTTTCTTTTCTTTACTGTATTTTTTTTTTTAAAAAAAAAAACGTTGCCCCACACTAGGAATTTCTCCTGTATCGTGGGTGCGTTCACAAACATACAAACCCACATACACAAACAGCCAGACCCGGAACATCTATCTGTAGGCCATACAAATATTTGTTCCGTGCGGGAATCGAACCCGCGACACGCAGCGCAGCAGCCGATCGCTCAACCACTGCGCCAACCGTGTTTAGCAGAACACTACCCTTTACTAACACAACTGTAATTATATTTATACTTAGGTTAAGGTATTTATCAATGGATCTTGTAACCTGAAAAATGGTTTATTATAATTAATGTTTATTAAATACTAGCGGACGTCACGCGGTTTCACCCACGTAATTCCCGTTCCCGTGGGAGTACGGGTATAAAATATAGCCTATGTTACTCGCTGATAATGTGGCTATCCATTGCTGAAAGAATTTTTCAAATTGATTCAGTAGTTTTCAAGTTTTTTCGTTACATACAAAAATACAAATCTTTCCTCTTTATATTATTAGTATAGATGACTACGCACTTCTGGAACAACCTGTATGTAGGGTATTCAAGGGCTTTACTATCGCGCCTATTTAATTTTAAATGCCACATTGTTTTTATATTCTCCTGTGAAAACTAATTTTGACATAGGTGTTGTAAACGAATGCCTACTTAAATAACAATTTTAATTTATTTTACATAGGAGCTGGAGTATTTAGTAAGTTATTTCTTTATATCCCAAAGAATGGAGATGACTCCTGAGTGACAAAAATTAATAATTTCCACTTCCCTCCTTATCAAGCAGGAGACAGAATAGAGCTAGGCCAATAGGCACCAAGGGATATATACAACTGGGTTAAGCCCAGTTGTCAAGCACCACGGATTATATATTAACACTAAAACTAATGGGTTCTGAATTGTGAACTACTTTTGATTCCAGTAATAGGTATGGCAAAATCGCCTGAACGCACGGAAATTTATTTGGTTTTTACAAGGGCCGTATGGTAAACTACTCCAGATGTAACTTGAATACTATCTAACATAATATTGCGTTCAGTTTGCCAAAGAATACACTGTCATAAGATATGATGTGCGAATTGTTTGTATTCAAGATTAGCTGTAGAATATTGACATAAAGGCGAGGCCACGAGCCTAAAGGAAACCAATTCACTCTTAAAGTTGCCATGACCTGTGAGAAATTGGGCAACATAGTGATCCACCTCCAGCCATGTCCTATCCAGCCACTCACGACTGGACAGGACATGGCTGGAAGTAGATCACTGTATTGCCCAATTTCTCACACCGGCGCTTACCATCGAATAAAGAAAAAAAAAACGACTTCCAAACAAAACACTACAAAGTAGGGATAAAATAATCTTAATTTCGGTGTTTTTGTTTTGTTTTTAGGGTTCCGAAAAAAAAACGGAACCCTTATAGGATCACTCGGGTGTCTGTCTGTCTGTCTGTCCGTCTGTCACAGCCAGTTTTCTCCAGATCCACTGAACCGATTCTATTGAAATTTGGAACACATATGGATTTCTATGACCCAAACACGGACGCGTCACGTAAATAATTAAATTTTTAGTATGGGGGGTTAATATTTCTCCGTTTCTCAGCTCCCAGAAAATAGACAGGCACCTTATGGTTGCAAATTTTTTTATCCGAAGCTAGCCTTAAAACGATTTGGACTCGTTGCTGACCGATTGCCCGGAGAAAAAAAAAAAGTCCGCTGGAAAATCACGGGGAGGCCTTTACCACAGTATAGATATCTACCGTGCTTTACCCAGCAGTGTGATAATAACAGCTAGGCAAGGTCAACTAAAAATATTGTTTTTAAGTATGTTCTGGCTAACTCCGTCATTTAATTTAGGGTTTGCAAAATATTTTTTTATTCGAAAGAATTCGAAAGGTGTATTCCGAAATGGTCCATTAAATTTCGTAAAGATCTCATGAAGGAATTCGGAGATAGACAGTTAAATATATATGGACTGATTAGAAGGGGGGGGGGGGGGTAGCACAAAAAAATGAAAAAAAAAAATTACAAATATAATATTTTATTTTCTTTGTGCCAACCTTGATTTGGCACAGGCGTCCATAACGATCCATTTTTATCATTACCAGGAATAGATTATCTTCAAACTGAAAAAAACCTCATCTTTTTAAAGTCGGAGTGAACAGGCTCCTTCTGGGTAAGCTCGCTCCAACGTAGACATTGTCTGTGTCGTCTCTGACCTAGACTAGAGTCAAGAGCAAACCCATCTCAAATAAAAAAAAAGAACGCCCTGTTTATCACACATCATCCTTTCAGCCATCGGACATCCATTTCATCGGACATCGGACCTCGCCCATACATCACCAGATCGATCAATCCTGTGCCTCTTGCATTCAAATTACTCATAAAATATCATAGAAAAAATCACCAAGTTTCCGATTGCAATAAAATTAACCGCTGCAACATTTAATGAGCGGCTTTTACTCAAACATAATGACGGCGCAACAAATGCTCGTCTGTTGTTCGCAAACCACGAACTTTGCTCTGCTCATACATTCACTCTTCTGTAGTGCAGTAGCTATAGGTTATCCCACAGAGCACTGTAAGTGTCTAGACATGCCATAGTACATTTTGTGATGTGTCAAAGGAAAATAAATCTACTTTGAAGTAGTTAAATATCATATTTGCATGGTAGCCGAACAAGTTTATTTCTTACTAGCTGACCCGCGCGGCTTCGCTTCCGTCAATTGGCTACTCTACCTACCGACTCTAACCTACCTACCTACTAACCTACCCTACCTACCTACCATAGCTACCCTACTCTACCTACCTACGCTACCTACCTGCCTACCTACCTACCCTTCCTACCTACATACTCATTTTTTTCCGTATTTTAATTCTTATTATGCTATTCTGGACGAAGACTTATCCAAAAACACAAAAACTATGAAAATACCTCGAGTTAGTTAGAAAAGTGTTCGAACAAACCCGACTTTGTTTTACTTATACAACGTGTTGTTTTGCATCCTCGTCAAATTTCAGGAGGTTGTCATAAAAGACATAAATAATCAATCGAAAGTACGGTAGCGGGCAATAACTAATAAGCGCTGCTTTTTTTTGTTGTTAAAATTTAACAGTATTTCAGAATTAAGCCCTTAATTTAAAACAGAATCACCCGACTACGCACACAGCGACAATGCAGCTGTGTGCGTGAGTGTCGACGTCTTACCTACGAAATGCAAGCGCGCGCGAGTGCGACCGAGCAATGACCGGTAGCAATAATTTTACCTAATTTTATTTCGAAAATCACTTACATTATTGTCATAAATTTCGCTTGATAATTAACTCATCTTTGAGCATCATTGGAATACGGAAATCTTACTAATGACAATAATACTAGTGCGCCAAAGAAAAGTTCACTGACCTGTTATCAGATGATTAATAAAATGTTAGTTTTGCTTTTCGTAGTGATTTTGTTTTTATTTGTGGATTTCCTTCCTACTTAACGGGCTTAGGACCGGCAAGAATGCCTTAGTTAGTGTAGCGATCTACTAAGTCTAAAAATGTTTTCTACGTTTGATGGAAATGGAAAGACGTGCTAGTTAAGTGAAAGTACGTGGTGATATTTTCGACTCTTAGGTATTATTGGCGTAGTTAAAAATAAAATTTGAAATCAACTTATTTACACTAATAAAATTGATTAAGCTTACAACGTATTTACAAAATGTACAAATAAATAAATTACCTACTTAAGTTACCCGGAGGTATTGTTCAAAGTTGCCACCATCACACTCTTCGCACAATCGAGCACAACGTAGCTGGTTTTCCTTCAGCTTACGTAACACTAACACATTCGTTTTTAAAGTGTCGAAAGCACTAATGATCCTTGCATGTAATTCTGTTACACTTGTCACTTCCTTTAACGTCTCCCCACAAATAAAAGTCTACAGGCGTCAGGTCTGGAGAACGCGGACGCCAGGCCACAGGTCCTCCGCGACCGATCGAGTGGTCACCAACTTTTCGGTCAAGTACTCGCGTACTTGCCGACCATAGTGAGAGGGAGCGCCATCCTGCTGGAAGTAGAGGTTGTGCCTTGCGGTAGTGGAACGGGTGTTGAAGTTCACGTTTCAGTAGACGCCACACTGTGGTGTGGTGCACTCCTAAGCGTTGACCAGCCTCCCGCGTGCTTGCCCGTGGGTCTCGCTGGAAGTATTCCAGGATGTCTTCCTGCAAGGCGACAGGCAGGCCTACGCTGCCGCGAGCATGAGCATGCCGGGGAACGTCAAACTGCCGATGATCCCACAGTCCCTGCGTAGCAGCCAGCATGACGCTCTGTGATGGGGGTTCCCGATCGGGAAACATTTCCGTGAATATCCGGTTGGCTCCACGTAGGCTGTCTCCACTGATGGCATACAGGCGGACCATCTCGACTTTGAATAATTGTCCGTCATCTTGCACAATTCGCAAACGCGCGCTCGCTTCGGCGACATCAAACACACTGTTAGTTCCGGGGCCGCGGGGGCCGGGGGCGTGGCTAGAAGCTTGCGCGGGAGAATCCCCGTACCGTGATTGGGGTGCGATTGATTACCTACGAATTTATCGAATGATCGTTGTGTATGTATTGTTTGCGTTTGTTTGTGTGTGAAAGCGCGATTATAAGGCTAGTAACAGACGGGCCGCGGCTGGTTTACACTTACGGATTTCCGTAAATAAAAAAATAGAATTAAAAAAATACCTACCCATTTTACTGTCGATTTGGGTCGAGAATCATTAGCATAATTACGTCCTTGAATTTGACTAGGATGCAAATCAACACGTTGTATAATTATTAAGAAAAAAAAAAAATTCTACTCCGTATCACCTAACCACTGAGAACTAATGATAACACGAATTGACAGTTACTATGAAATCGTGTTGTCATTCATTCTTAGTTCGGGTTCGAGACTAATAGTAAGTCTGTAGTGTGATACGGAGTAGAATACGCGCCCGCAACTAAGCCCGAAACTACGGACTTCGGACTTCGAGAGTAGCCCCCCAAAATCGATCATTCCCGTCACCGTGACCACCTTTGGTACGGTAACTTATTATTATTAGCCTTGTTTCGCAAATCGAACCGTTCGTTGCTTCGCTCTAAACAGAATCAATCGCGGAGGCTTAGCGGTAGGGTCCCGTCAGCACAGCACCTTTGGTACGGAACCCTACAGGCCTGATCCGCAAGTCGAACCGTCCAGTACTTCGCAAAACTACGATAAATGCACTTTAAACGAAACCAGCACATTTGTGATCTACACTCATCTAAACGGCACTACATCCTACAAACTTGGAAAGTAGCTTTGCATCTCTCAACAATGCATTCACTCATTTCTCTTTTCTGCTTCATCATCAGACCCTGATCACAAGCTATTTATAACATTTTCACTGCGACCATTTAAATGAATACGAAAACGGAAGGTCTGCTATAAGTGAGGAGTTGGGTATGCTGCAGATTTCAGGACATGCTTCAGCATCAGGTTAAGGTTACTGATCTAAATATAATCTGTCCATTGAAACCATTCCAGTGAGTTTAAACACGAAACCTCTGCTGTAACTTAGTGAGGAGTTGGGTATTCTGCAGACCTCAAGTTATGTTACAGCATCAGATCAATATAACCATGTTTTTGCAATGTCATTTAAGTAACAGAATACCAAATTATGCATCGATCTGACCCGTAAAAGCTGGTTAAATGCCTTCATCGACTAGAAAAGAGCTGATGAGCTGAACCTTCAAACGGCTCAACCGATTTTGATAAAACTTGTCTAAGAACCATCGCTAGAAAACCTTCTTTCAAATATCACACAGAGACACACATAGCGGTCAAACTTATAACACCCCTCTTTTTTGGTCGGGGGTTACTAATTAATTAAATTAATCAGTGTTCTATAATCTACAATTGTCAGTGAAAGTCAAAGAAACTATATTTCTTTTTGAGCTGGACGTAATCAAGAATCAACATGATTCATTAAAGTACCTTTATTTTGTAGTCTAGAATATCACATAGAACACTTTTTTGTCTAGAGTATGCTCCTTTGGTATAATTTCCGACAGGCAGGCGGGCAAAGTCGCGGGGAAAAGCTATAAAATATAAATACATAACACCGACTTCCGAAACTAAGGTTATTTTATACTTTGCAGTGTTTTGTTTGGAAACCGGTAAAAAGTTTTTTATTTTTCACTTTTAAGTGGTGATACTTGGACGATGTAGGTCTTCGTCTACCCAGAAATTTTAATAAGCCACCAACTGAACTGAATCAAATTTTTACGGGACCAAATGGCAAGTGTACCGCCTCGAACTAAAAAATAATCACAGAAATCGGAAACCTCGGAGTAATCGGTGTACATACATAAAAAAGAAATACCTACCGAATTGAGAACCTCCTCCTTTTTAGGAATTCGATTAAAAACTAAGTTTGCTTGTTACAATTTCACGCCTAAATCGCCGAAGCGATTTTGTTGAATTCTTGCTCATGGATAGATAGGGCTCTGTAGACGTTTATAGGCTGCTGTAACGCGAGCGAAACCACGGCACACATAAACGGTGACACTCACACGCACACACTTCGTTTGTATGAATATTTTTCTTAATGTCGACTCTACCAATGGCCGCCAAAGCGTTTCGTTGCTCTGTGGGCTGCACTGTTGACCTTTCAGTGCAGTGTAGAGAGCTTTATTATGAAGTTCCGACTAGCTTACTGTGGAAAATGAAGTTGTAAACTGTGATGAGCTTATTGTATAACTTTTTCAGAATGAGTAACTAAGTATTACAAAGAAATGGTTTCACTTCGGTAGAATAGACTACTCTTAATTATGTACAGCATCTAAGTTACAGAAAAAAATATATGAACAAAACATTACATAGGGACTGGTTACTGTAGTTAGAGTTGTTTGCTTATAACTTTACGCACCTGTAATATTGCAAAAATAATCAAAAGTTACCCTGCACTTTCTTCGACCTTTTGGAAGGCTTTCGTAGAAAAGCTGCTTAGGACTCCTTTACAGAACCTTAATCTGATAGCTGAGACATAGATGGCACTGGTAAGTGTAAGAGTACCTACTGTGTCCCAGAATTCTGCTCCAACAGCTCTTTTTACGAGGGACAAGCAATGTCATAGAGAGGTATATTGGGTTTTCCATCGCCTATATAGTTATAAAGGCTAAAAACCTTATCATTATAGATTAAATCCGGATCTACGCCCAAATAAATAAATTACAATATCATTAAACAGTCATTAAAATAATTACCACGTGTGCGTAAAATAGGTAAAGTGAGCTTATAATTAATTCAAGCCATGTTTCGTCACCGGTAGGCTGCGTTTACGGTGACAGCGGAGAGTGGAGAAGGAACGACGAGCGTTTAGGGCCAATTTTCATTGCAGAGGATGAGAAGGGCAACAATATTTTCATTTTTGTATGTAAAACTTCATCTCCATTGTGTATCTTACATGTAAGACACGATAAAAGCGTGTCGTGCCAGTAATTTCTATAATGACTGAAACGTCATGGAAATCAATTTGAATTAGCTAAGAAAGAGAGACCTGGCGCAGCATCAATCGTCCACGATACCAGTAGTGTGCTTCGATTTAGTATAATATTCTCCAGCAGTTTTACTATTGATAACAATCTAAACGCAAGAATTTAGAACCGTTAGAAAGCGATGATGTCTTTTGGTCGACAATGGAGCACATAGGAGATCCTCTCGGCAACCGCTAACTACCCCGCTCCCGCTCCGCTCACCGCTAACATTGAGGCCACAGCCATAGGGTCGTAACTAATGGTGGCTCGTGGTAAGGACACACCCAGATTCAAACCGCAGGGAAGTTTTGAGTGAGGTCCACACGAGAGGTAATGTGGACGTCTCGCTTTGTACCCGAACCTAATAGTGAGGACAAAATAGAACTGAAAGGTAAACTGTGAGCTTTGCGGTTTCGGATCGTTGTTTCACTATGTCGGGAAGACTCATGAACGGTGTTTTTTGTTTTCTTAGATGTCTTTTTTGTGTCTTTGTTGGCGTTCTCGTCAGGAGCTGTTGATTCTAAGCAGACATGAAAATGATTTTTTTTCGTCTGTATTACTGATAGTTGTAAAAGAGTGGTCAAAATAGGGTGCACAGCAGCTGGCAAACGTATTAATGTAGTAATTTATTGTCACTCGTTGATTACATCTCGAGGGGTCTGGATAGGGGGCATGAAGTGGATGTTCTCTACTTTGATTTCAGAAAGGCATTCGATGCAGTGGAAAACGACATTTTACTGAGCAAATTACAGGCCATAGGATTCACACCAAAACTTTTGCATTTTTTCGCTAATTATCTCTTGAACCGGAAACAATTTGTTGCTCATGGGTGCTTTCTTTCGGGATCTTACCATACGCGATCTGGGGTGAGCCAAGTATCAGTTCTTGACCCATAACTTTTTCTTTTAATGATCAATGATCTCATCAGTGTGGTACAGCATGCTAAATGTCTGCTATGTGCGGACGATTTAAAGTTAGTACTTGAAGTTACTGACAATAAATTGCACTCGTGAGGATCTTCAAAGCGACATTGACCGAGTCTTACAGTGGAGTCGAACTAATAAACTGTATTTTAACACCAGTAAGTGTTATGTTATGACGTTCAGCCGTAAATCACGACCTAGTCAAGCTGTATACACATTGGGTGATAGAGAGGTAACCCGCGTATTCAACATCTGTGATCTAGGTGTGACGTTCGATTGTCCCCTGACATTTCACGAGCACATCTCCTTAGTGGCAGTCGAATCATACAGACGACTGGGCTTCGTCTTGCGTAATGCACGTGACTTCCATAACCCTAACATTATCAAAATATTGTATAATTCCCTTGTCAGAAGTAAATTGGAATTTGCAGCTTGCGTTTGGAGTCCATATGAATCAACATACACCCCAATAATTGAAAAAATTCAAAAGGCCTTCCTACGCTACTTATATAAGAGAAACCACGGGTACTACCCATTTATGTACCCTACGGAATTTTTTCTAGGTATTCTAGGATATAACTCCCTAGCTGTTCGGCGTACTCGAACGCAGATCATCACTGCACTGAAAAAATTACGGAACGTAATTGACTCCCCAGAATTGCACAATATACTATGCACATTTTATGTCTCTGACAATTACCTACGCCACCGGTCCAACCGCCGGCACAGACTATTCGCGACTGCACAGAGCCACACGGTATCCCGTGCGCATTCCCCGCTGTGTCGAATGCACAGCGTAATCAATGCCCTTATTTATGACCTACCCGATTGTGACGTGTTGAATGACAGTTTCAACCAAATCATGTTATTGTGCTTGAGATTTTATGAAAGACATCGTATATGAATAATTGTATGACCTAATAATTTGTAACCTAACAATATGTATTTTCTAATTTTTTTTTATTGTAATGTATATTAATGCTGTACCTATCAGGATGAAATTGTAGTTTATATAATACATAAAAAATTAATTAATTACTGTTACTGATGTATAACCGTTGTAATTAATAATGAAATAAATAAATATTAAAAGCACCTAAGTAGACTTTACGTCAGTACAATGTCCATCCATTACATTACTAAACATGCCGTAGCGACAATTGGCACAATGATAGCTGAATCGACATGCCACATGTCGACAACCTCGTGTGCTAAGTCGACATATTAATTAACTAGCTGACCCGCGCGGCTTCGCTCCCGTCAACTGGCTACTCTACCTACCTACCCTACCTACCTACTTACCTACCATACCAACCTACCATAGCTACCCTACCTCACCTACCTTACCTACCTACCTGCCTACCTACCCTACCTACCTGCCTACCTTCCCTACCTACCTGTCTACCTACCCTACCTACCTGCCTACCTACCCTACCTACATACTCATTTTTTTTTTGTATTTTAATTCTTATTATGCTATTCCGGACGAAGGAATTAGTCTTCGTCCCGAATAAAACACAAAAACTATGAATATCGGTCGAGCCGTTCTCGAGTTAGTTAGATACTGTTCGAACAAACCCGACTTTGAGCATTTTGCTATATTGTGAAAGATTCGACCTTTTTCTAGAAGACATTTTTATATCAGCGAGACAGAAATAAAACGAAAAAAACTTTTTTACAAAAAATGTAACCGACTTCCAAAACAAAACACTACAAACTATAAAATAACTTTAATTTCGGAAGTCGGTGTTTTTAGTTTTTTCGCTTCTTGACACCGACTTCCGAAATTAACCTACCTGCCAGTACGCTGTGAATGGGTACCTGCGTACCCATTCACAGCGTACTGGCGTGATGTTATGTTATGAAAATAAAACTTATTAAGTGCTTTCGGTGTAAAGGTCTCGTCAATACGAATGAAATAAGCCCAAACACTTGGTAGTTCCTACATACCGATGTGGAGTTCCCTTGACTCTCTGTCGTCTCCATCATCAGGTCTGATCCAAACTTTCATTCTTTTGTAGTATCACCCGATATACACACGAATATCAAGTTTTTACCAAATACGTGCCTCCAATTTTCGAGAGTTGCCCTCGATTTCTCAGGGTTTCCATCATCAGATCCTGGTGGCAATGGGACCACACAGAAACCACCAGCTTTCAAATAAAAAACCAGCTTTCAAAGAATCATGAAAATCGGTTCATCCAGTGGTTAATATGAGGTAACAAACATAAAAAAAAAATACAATCGAATTGATAACCTCCTCCTTTTTTTGAAGTCGGTTAATAAACTGAAGGAAGACGGACAACGGTGGCTTATTAATAAATAGGGTTCCGGCAACCTTGGTACGGAAACCTAAAAATCGACTTGGTTCGCACGAATCAAGATCGTACGCCAAGGCTTAAATAATAGGGTCCCATTAGCAACTTTGGCACGGAACCCTATAATTTGCCTTGGCTCGCAAATCGAACCGTCTGATACTTGGCACGAATTAAAAACTTAGTTGCGGGCAACCTGGGAGTCTTTAAGACAAAAGTGAATAGGTTGCTTCTAGGCAAACGTGCTTCATCTTCAACCTCATCATCGCTTACCATCAGGTGAGATAGTGGTCAAACGTATGCCTATCTATGGTAAAAAAAAAATCTACTCCGTTTCACCTAACCACAGAGAACTAATGTTAACTCGATTTGACAGTTACTGTGAAATCGTGTTGTCATTCATTCTTAGTTCGGGTTCGGGATTAATCGTAAGTCTGTAGGTGATACGGAGTAGAATACGTCCGCAACTAAGTCCGAAACTACGGACTTCGGACTTAGAGAGTAGCCCCACCAAAATCGATCGCTCCCGTCACCGTGACCACCTTTGATACGGTACCTTATTATTATTAGCCTTGTTTCGCAAATCGAACCGTTCGTTGCTTCGCTCTAAACGGAATCAATCGTGGAGGCCCTAGAAGTACCTGTCAGCACCTTTGGTACGGAACCCTACAGGCCTGGGGGGCTACTCTCTAACGAAATCCGTAGTTTCGGGCTTAGTTGCGGGCGGGCGTATTCTACTCCGTATCACCTACAGACTTACGATTAGTCCCGAACCCGAACTGAGAATGAATGACAACACGATTTCACAGTAACTGTCAAATCGTGTTATCATTAGTTCTCAGTGGTTAGGTGATACGGAGTAGAAAATGCTCGCCCGCAACTTAGCCCGAAACTACGGATTTCGTTAAAGAGTAGCTCCCCTGATCCGCAAGTCGAACCGTCCAGTTCTTCACAAAACTACTGAGTTCTAAATCAGTTTAAGACTCTACGATAAAAGCACTTTAAACGAAACCAGCACAACTCAGAGATTTAAGCAATTTTGGCCCCTATTCGTTTAAGACCTTCCAGAGACCAAACCGAAATTCCTACGAACTACGACAGTGTATAATAATCGTGTGAGGTCATTCTCCAGCGGAAAATCTTAACACCGCAATTCAGAAAAACGCGTCATCAGTGTAACGCCATCTATCGATCTAATGATAATTCGTAAAAAGTGCAGCAATTGTAAATTAACTGTAAGAGGAAGGCGCCTGTGTCTGTAACACAGTTTATACTAGCACAGACACAGACGTTCACTGTCTCAAATAATACTTAGTGTTTTAATATAATGGCGTTTTTATGTTTTTAGTTGAGATGGACAAATTGTATTTGGCTATTTGGAAATAAAGATTTTTTTTTTTTTTTTTTTTTAACGCCGTCTATCGACCATGTAAACTGACAAAATATTTGGCAGCAGAAGACGTTAAATAAGAAGCCCGTATGTAACGATAAGGTATTAAAATGTTTACTTTTATTTTGCTACGTCTACGTATTAAAAGTTTCACAAATAACTCTAGAATGTGTTTTGGTGTAACATTCATGCTTTCATGCATTTTTTGGTTCCTCAATAGATGGCGCTCTGTCTGATCTGAACACAGTAGGAAGTTTCTTACTAAACTAAAAATTCAATATATTTTGATTTTGTGGATCGATTGTAACGATAAATAACGAAAAGGTATAAAAATGGTCACTTTTATTTTGCCACGTATTAAAAGTTTCACGAATAACACAACAATTTTGAATGCTTTCGTGCATTTTATTTTTTTCTCAATAGATGACTCATCAGAATACATTAGGAAGTTTCTTCCTAAACTTAAAAAATCAATATCTTTTAATTTTGTGGCTCGATTTTAATGAAATAAACGCTAAATGTTACTCGGGTTATCACTTAATATTTTTAAGTACTTAGATTTGCAATCCAATCTGTGGTTTATGCGTGATGCTCCCACAAACGCACAGACAAACAGACAAAAATTTCAAAAATTGCATTTTTGTGTTTTATACCTTTTTCCTGAGTTTTCTGTGTAATTTTCATGGAAAAATTTTCAATGTACAGACACGGTTAGTCTACGATTTTATTATATGTATAGATTTGCTTCTCTTTCTCAGCCTTCACGAGGTTCTCGTCATGCAGAATGGTAACATCGATATCATTGTGCGATGCACTAATCGGTTTATCACCACTATATAACTCGGTCGGGCACACACTCTTTATTATTATTAAATACTAGTGGACGTCACGCGGTTTCACCCGCGTAATTCCCGTTCCCGTGGGAGTACGGGGATAATATATAGCCTATGTTACTCCTTGATAATGTAGCTATCCAATGCTAATGCTAAAATTTTTTAATCGGTCCAGTAGTTTCGGAGCCTATTCAATTCAAACAAACAAACAAACAAATAAATCTTTCTTCTTTATAATATTAGTATAGACATACATATTTGATAAATTACTCGGAAACTTGGATGGTATACGGGTAGACCATACACTGGAATATCACTACTTTTCATCCGGGGTTTCCTTGGGATAATTTTTAACTTTCACGTGGGCAAAGCCCACGAACAGAAGCAAGTAATTTTTTCCCAAACCCGACAACTGTTGACACTAACCTTTGCTCACACTTTGACATGCTCACATCCCATTCATACCGACATCACGTGTTAGCAAACTATTCATTGTACCCAACATTAGTTGTCCTAATATTTTTGGGAATCAAATAAGTTCCGGCAGTGTCCATTGACTGCGTGACGAGGGTGGCCTGACTTGTTGGAGTTTTTAATGTGGTTGTATGTGGACCTGAGTAAATGGTTTTGTACGTAACAAGCTGTAGCGATGAGAACGTATTATTTTTCGATTTTTAGGGTTCCGTACCTCAAAAGGAAAAAACGGAATCCTTATAGGATCACTTGGACTTTGTTGTCCGTCCGTCCGTCTGTCTGTCAAGACCCTTTAACTTGAAAACGCGTGGAGGTATCGAGTTGAAATTACCATATACTCAAATCTGTGGCCCCTTGCAGGTGTGCAAATCGAAGTTAACGTAAAAAAATGTACGGCCGTTCATGGCGCAAAACCGTCTATTTCGACACTCACAAGGGAATCAAAAATTTTAGAGTATTTTCCGTTGATCTAGAACTATGAAATTTTGCAAGTAATATTGTCTTATACTACAAGTAAAGGAAAAAATCAGAAAACTATACATTTGTTATTAAATCATAAAAATATAGCCTTTATTTCAAGTACCTACAAAGTACGGAACCGGGTGGGTGACTCCGACTCGCACGGTTTTTTTTTTTATTTCTATCAAACAATGCGTCACGATGGCGATAAAAAATAGCCAGAAATTTATGGGATTGTCAAACGCTGTTGAGATTTCACGCACACATTTTGGCGTGTCGACTGCGAACTTTGAATGCGCTAATGTCAGGAACTACTGCTTCGAATTGAAAAACTGTTATTTTAGTATTGGATAGCCCATTTAACGAGGAAGACTATATAACATCACGCTAGCGCGAGTCACCTAGTTAAAACATAAATAATATTGCATGATTAATTAATGGTGTCCTTCATACGTGAACCACTACATAGCGTATATCCAGTATCAATAAGCTGTTACGATTTTTTGGAAGTGAAAGGTGATGTTATAAGGTAGCAAATCTTACCAACACTCATCACGCAGTCTCAGCTAATTCCTTTTACCAATATTAAAATAATAAATAATTTAATTTAATGAAATAATAATTTATCCAATTTAATTTAAACAGCTTGAAGAATAACTAAAGCGTGTACTTACCTTTCTTTTATAAAAGTAAAAGAAGGAAGGTATTTTTAATTAAATATTTTAAGCCTCAGTTTTCCTGTTATAGTATGAAATTACAAACTGTAGTGTCTGTACGCATGCCCCGAGATTACTCGTAAAATATACTGAGCCGAAATATTTTTAAAGTAAGCAACGTTGGGCTAATTTTCTATGATCCACCTTTGCTTAATTTATTTAGGCAGTAATGATAAGGAGCTCGTAGATAAGTCATAACAGCTGCATAGGTCGATAGTCGAAGGTTAAGCAACGCTTGCCGAGGTCGGTATATTGATGGGTGACCATTCATAAATATACATGACTTACTCTTGACTTAGACGTCTTCCGTGCCTTGGAATGCACCACGTACGCATCTATTTGGTATGATGCCAGGGGGGCTAAAACGGCCACTTTAGGAGAATTATATTAGAATCATAATATTAATCACACAAAAATCTGTCAAATTTAATTTTCATCTTTATCGCTAACGCATTAGGTTCGAGGTTGATCGAGAAAATTTGACAGTGACGGATAGCGTGATGCGCTTTCTGATTCTGCTAAAGTGGCCTTTGTAGACTCGCAGATGTTATGTTAAATAATAAAGTTTGTTGCACATTTGATAAAATAAACCGGCCAAGTGCGAGTCGGACTCTCACACAAAGGGTTCCGTATCATAAACCGAAAAAAAAACACGTTTCTTGAATGGGAGCCCACTTTAAATTTTAATTTAATTTCTATTATTTATTGTTATAGAAATACACATCCTGTGAAAATTTTAATTGTCTACCTATAACAGTTTTGCGATACAGTTCCGTTAGTTACCCTGCGGGCACGGAACCCTAAAAATTTTCATTCAAATCCGTTTAGTTGTTGAGGCACGATTAGAATATAATGGAATAGTTCTTTATTTGCACAGAAATTAGATACAAGTTGCACAGATGTTAAGTTGAAAATGATCATGAATAAATGATGATGATGATCAACAAACACAAACTCACAGTACGATTAGCAGCTGGTTAGAATAGCTATTTAGAATAGAGTAGAATACTCTTTATTATGTAACTATTTTTTATTACATTTTTCAATAACCTCAGGAAAAGACATGTAAGTTTTATTTATTGTAATTCATTATAGAGTTGTATTGTATTATGAGGTCACTCGCAATTCACGACATAGTGAATTGGCTCTATCCAGTACTAACGACGTTTTGTGTGACAAAAACAAAAAAATAACTTCAAAAGCGCGTAACTTCTACTATTTACCTACCGATTTCTTTTTTCAGAATTCGTACTATTCCAGAGTGCCAACTTTCGCATTCGCATTTCAATAGAGAATACGCATGAAAAAATTATTAATTATTTATTTAGTTTATCTAAAAAAATACAAAAACGTAATACTAAAAGTCAAAATAGAATTAAAATTACTCGAAAAACAAACGAGATATAACTATTTTAAACAAATATATCTGTCCCTCTCGCGAACGCTGCATTCTATGGCAGCTGTATAGGCGTCATGGACTTTGACGTCAATGTTCATATCGGACTTCTCTTTCTGATTGTAATCTAAAGCTTTATAACTTCATCGCTGATGAAGGTATTTAAAAAGTAATGTTAAGATTGTTTAGTAAAGCTAGTAAGTATTTCATTTTTCAAAAAATAAAATCGCGTGCATTTTTCCTATTTCCAACCCTTATATTTTAGACAGATTGCGCCGGACCTTTAAATAAAAGGAAAATTGGCTCTCAGATTTTTCACATACATTCATGTAGATTTTTGATAGTAGTCAAGAACAGTATTCTCATTGCTTAGTTACTTAGAGGTAAGCTTGGGCAAGAAATTTCGATATTTTTCCATAGAATATTGATATTTTTAATCGTGATATATCGATATTTGATGTTGATTTTAGAATATCGAATTTGTGTGAAATTCGATACAATTATTTTTAACGCAACTCTGATTTCGTATTTAACGTTACTAGTTGTGAGTGCTGCCCGCTGCGAGTAAACCAGAAAGTATCATAATCGGAAAGTACTATTTTCTTCATGTGTATTACTTTTTACGAATTTTGATTGTTTTAGGAATATGTATTAATAATAATCATACGAAAACTACGACAATATATCGATATTTATCACTCAATAATTAATGATATTGTTTATAAACATCGATACGACAAATATCGATAGATTTTTTTGCTTGCTCATCCCTACTTAAAGGTAACGGGTAATGAGTGTGATTTTATGCGTGAAAGAGGCTTTCAGTACCTATGTTTGTATTATTCTAATGTTACGTTTTGTATTAAAACCTCATTTCGACGTAATGAGAGTTGTATTGCTACGGTTTAGTATTTAGACTGTAATTATTTCCAAGAGTTACTTTGCGTACATTAAATGTGTACGTATTTAAACACAAAGACCTTGGTGTTACAAATCTTCTAAGTCAACCTTATCTATACATATAATAAAATCGTAGACTAACCGTGTCTGTACATTGAATATTTTTGCATGAAAATTACACAGAAAACTCAGGAAAAAGGTACAAAACACAAAAATGCAATTTTTGAAATTTTTGTCTGTTTGTCTGTTTATCTGTTTGTCTGTGCGTTTGTGGGAGCATCACGCATAAACCACAGATTGGATTGCAAATCTAAGTAATTAAAAATATTAAGTGATAACCCGAGTAACATTTAGCGTTTATTTCATCAAAATCGACCCACAAAATCAAAAGATATTGAATTTTTAAGTTTAGGAAGAAACTTCCTAATGTATTCTGATGAGTCAGAGCGCCATCTATTGAGAAAAAATAAAATGCACGAAAGCATTCAAAATTGTTGAGTTATTTGTGAAACTTTTAATACGTGGCAAAATAAAAGTGATCATTTTTATACCTTTTCGTTATATTTTATCGTTACAATCGATCCACAAAATCAAAATATATTGAATTTTTAGTTTAGTAAGAATCTTCCTAATTAATTCTGATCAGTCAGAGCGCCATCTTTTGAGGAACCAAAAAATGCATGAAAGCGTGAATGTTACACCAAAACACATTGATTGAGTTATTCGTGAAACTTTTAATACGTAGACCTAGCAAAATAAAAGTAAACATTTTAATACCTTATCGTTATTTATCGTTATATACGTTCTTATTTAACGTCTTCTGCTGCCAAATATTTTGTCAGTTTACATGGTCGATAGATGACGTTGCACTGATGACGCGTTTTTCTGAATTGTGGTGTTAAGATTTTCCACTGGAGAATGACCTCACACGATTTTTAAACACAGTCGTAGTTCGTGGGAATTTCGGTTTGGTCTCTGAAAGGTAACTGTTAGGGACCAAAATTGCTTAAATCTCTGAGTTGTGCTGATTTCGTTTAAAGTGCATTTATCGTAGAGTCTTAAACTGATTTAGTTTTGCGAAGTACTGGACGGTTCGACTTGCGGATCAGGGGGGCTACTCTCTAACGAAATCCGTAGTTTCGGGCTTAGTTGCGGGCGGGCGTATTCTACTCCGTATCACCTACAGACTTACGATTAGTCCCGGACCCGAACTGAGAATGAATGACAACACGATTTCACAGTAACTGTCAAATCGTGTTATCATTAGTTCTCAGTGGTTAGGTGATAGCGATAGAGTAGCCCCCCAGGCCTGTAGGGTTCCGTACTAAAGGTGCTGTGCTGATGGGACCCTACTGCTAAGCCTCCGCGATTGATTCCGTTTAGAGCGAAGCAACGAACGGTTCGATTTGCGAAACAAGGCTAATAATAATAAGGTACCGTACCAAAGGTGGTCACGGTGACGGGAGCGATCGATTTTGGGGGGCTACTCTCTAAGTCCAAAGTCCGTAGTTTCGGGCTTAGTTGTGGACGTATTCTACTCCGTATCACCTACAGACTTACGATTAGTCCCGAACCAGAACTAAGAATGAATGACATCACGATTTCACAGTAACTGGCATAAGTTTGACCACTATCTCACCTGATGGTATGCGATGATGCGGTCGAAGATGGAGCACGTTTGCCTAGAAGCAACCTATTCACTTTTGTCTTAAAGACTCCCAGGTTGCCCGCAACTAAGTTTTTAATTCGTGCTAAGTATCAGACGGTTCGATTTGCAAGCCAAGGCAAATTATAGGGTTCCATGCCAAAGTTGCTAATGGGACCCTATTATTTAAGCCTTCACGTACGATTTTGATTCGTGCGAACCAAGTCGATTTTTAGGGTTCCGTACCAAGGTTGCTAACGGAACCCTATTTATTAATAAGCCACCGCTGTCCGTCTTCCTTCAGTTTATTCGTTTTATTTCTGTCTCGAAAATATAAAAATGTCTTCTAGAAAAAGGTCGAATCTTTCACACTATAGCAAAAATCTTAATCTTCTTAATATATAAAACAAAGTCGGGTTTGTTCGAACACTTTTCTAACTAACTCGAGAACGGCTGCACCCATTTTCATAGTTTTTGTGTTTTTGGATTAGTCTTCGTCCGGAATAGCATAATAAGTTAAAATACAAAAAAAAAAATAAATAAAAAAAGAATGAGTAGGTAGGTAGGGTAGCTAGGTTAGGGTCGGTAGGTAGAGTAGCCAGTTGACGGGAGCGAAGCCGCGCGGGTCAGCTAGTAATTCAAATATTTGGATCAAAGACAGGATCGACTTTTTTACAAGAATCTATTCAACTTACAATATTAATAAATACTATAATTAACAAATAAAATACAAACTAAAATGTAGCATAAAAAATTCGTCCTCAACGCTGTCAGCTCGTACTGTGCCCAAGAGACTGGCGATATTGCCACGTTGTATGGTAATGCTTACCACCTGGCCAAAGTAAAACCAGCCCTTGGGGAGTCCCAACTAGCCTTTTCGAAATTTCTTAGAAAAGTCTGTGAGCACAAGGGTCCCACGGCCTGAGGGCTTCAACCCCAAACTGCTCGAAAATGTAGTTAAGTACCAATAGGGTTACTATATTTACGCCGCACACAATGCTTCAAAAGTAATTTTTCCGGAACATTTAGTCGTTTTTTGTGGTCGACTTCTTTTGATAACTTTTTGTGTTCTTATACTATTAGGGTACCGTACCAAAATGGTAAAAAGGAACCCTTATGGTATAACTAAGTGTGTCTGTCTGTCACAGCTGGATATCTCAAGAACTACTAATACTATGAACTTGAAATTTGGAATAGTTTTAGATGACGCTGGCTCAACTATTTTGCAAATAAAAGAGACGAGAAAGATAAGGTATAAAGCAGAATGCGCCCACGCTGAGGCCCGTAAAGAGTCTGCATACCAAGCGTGGATCAAGGCTGGCGACCGTAAGGCACGTAGGGATCGCGGGAGGAAAAGAGCCTTTAATTCTGCCGCTAAGTTCTGCAAGCGGGTTTTACGTAGGGCACGTTTTGACCATGTCGGACGTATCGGGGCCAAACTAGCATTGCACCCTCCAGATAGTAAGCAGTTTTCGTCCCTGTCGAAAGCGGTTGAAACGAATTTCTGTCGACCCACTTTGCCTCCAATGTTGAAACTTGATGGCTTGCTGGCTTACTCTGCAGGTGAGAAAGCAAATTTATTTGCAACTTTTTTTGCAAGTAATTCGCGTCTGGACGCTGGCTCCAAGCAACCACCAACTTAAACTCGTTGTGACTCTTCGATGCCGGAGATCGCAGTTCATATTAAAGATGTCCGAAGAGCATTGTGCAGTCTAGACGTGAATAAGGCCAGTGAACTTGACGGCATTCCAGCGATTGTTGAAGCAATGTGCACCTAAACTGTCTCCTGTGTTGGCACGCCTGTACCGCCTCTCTCTTGAAAAAAGAACGGTGCCGAAATCATGGAAGCTTGCGAATGTGCAACCGGTGTCCAAAAAGGGAGACCGTGCTGACCCTGCACATTACCGTCCGATCGCCAATACCTCCATCTTATGCAAGGTTATGGAAAGGGTTCTTAACAGTAAGCTGCTGACATACCTTGAAGACAATGATCTCCTCAGTGACCGTCAATATGGCTTTCGCCGGGGACGGTCAACTGGCGATGTTCTTGTGTATGTCACGCACTGCTGGGACGAGGCCATCGAGAGACACGGCCAAGCAAGTAAAACTGGTGGATGCCAAGCTACATAGCTTGGCTCATCGCCGTAAGGTTGCCTGCTTGTCGGTCTTCTACAGATTGTACTTCGGTGAGTGTGCCAAGAACTCCACGACCTCATCCCACCGGCTCCTTTCTACCATCGGACATCCAGACACACTGAATCTTACCATCCTTACCTTGTTACTATTCCACCAACTCGCACTAAGCGTTTCCAAACGTCTTTTATAATGCGCAGAGCAAAGGAGTGGAACTCTCTACCGTTTCCAAACGATTACAACTCTAATCTCTTCAAAGTTAGAGTGAACAGGCTCCTTCTGGGTAAGCTCGCTCCATCGTAGACTTTGTCTCTGTCATCTCTAACCTAGACTAGAGTCAAGAGCAAACCCATCACAAATAAATTAAAAAAAAACACATTAAAATATTTATAATTTTTTCTTGAAACAGCGACTGAAAGGGATTATTAAAAATTCGAAGTGCGCTACTAGGGCATGTGGGGGGTATCATATAAAAGAGCACTGTTTACAAATTCTCAAACATTTTTTTTTCTTTTTAGGCCGCATGGTTTTCGACTTATATCGAAAAATATTGAAATTTTGACCATTATCTCCTTATCTCCGAAGTTTGCATAAAGAAAAATCTGAGTTATTCTATGTGATAGAAGTTTATGTAAACATTACAGGAAAAATAAACGATGACTGTAAAAAGCGGACTTTTCAGAAATCATCAAAAACATTACATAAGTTCCACTAGCGGACAAGAAATGTCGCTGATCTAAAACTGCAATATACACCGCAGTGTTAAAATTCTCAACGAATAAAGGCCTCGCCGATGAAAATTTAAAAACATTTCACGTTTGCTCGGTGCACGAGTTCGACTCGCTCTTGACCGGTTTTTTTTTCTCTTAATGTACATTAGCTACCCAACATTACCCTTACATATGACCACGCACTTAACACTATATACCCACGCATTTTTATCGATTTGTAGATTAGTTTATATTTAGAATGTCTGTAAATTGTAACCTTTATACGCGTTCAAACATCTAAAGGCTTGCCAAACACAAACTACAAACGAACAAAAACGTCGAAACAGACGCGCTGCGGCATCAATTAAGTTGGAAATAGATACAAGTATTACAACAGTAAAACCTTGTAAATAAAAATTTACATTACGAGACAATTTTGATATTTAAATATTAATACCCATAACACAATAGGGAATATGCATGCGATTTATTTATTTGAAAAATGAAATACTTATTAGCTCTAATAAACAATTATGAAATTATTTTTTAAATACCTTCATCAGCGATGAAGTTATAAAGCTTCAAAGTTTACAATTAGAAAGAGAAGTCCGATATGAATTGTGACGTCAAAGTTCTAGGCGCCTATACAGCTGCCATAGAAAACAGCGTTTTCGCGAGAGGGACAGATATATTTGTTTAAAATCATTATATCTCGTTTGTTTTTCGTGCAATTTTGATTCTATTTTCGCTGTTAGTATTATATTTGTGTATATTTTTAGATAAACTGTATAGATAATAAATATTTTTTCGTGCATATTCCCTATTGTAGATTTATGTAATCGAATCGTATTGAAGTTAAAAAAAGTAACATATGTTATAGGCAACTAGCTGATCCGCTCAACTTCGTCTGCGCGGTCCATTAATTTTTCATTAATACTCCACTCCATATGCATAAACGGATGGACGGACGGACATACGGACGGTCGGACGGACGGATGGACAAACGGACAGCGGAGGCTTAGTAATAGGGTCCGTTGGTTACCCTTTTGATACGGAACCCTAAAAATCACGGGTTAGACCACTGGAACGAAGCCGCTACAAAAACTAGAATTAGGAATATTCCGAAAGCAAATGGCAAACAGATAACAAAAACACCCTCTAAAAGATTTCCAATTAATAATAATAATAATAATAACCCACCGCCGTATCTCTACGTTGACGTCGTGGTGAGGCTTGCGTGCCCCAATGAACCTCAGGTACTTATACTTAGGGTGAGTGGCCAGACAAAGAGAGATACAATCCGCAAGGCAGTTTTGTGGCGAACTGTTGGGCAGTAGCGACCCCACGGACCTGATCTCCCGGGAGAAGTCTTGTTCTTCATCTCCGGCTTGCCTTTATTGGCTGGCTGGAGTAAACACTGACGAGGAACAGAGCTCCCACCTCTTTCTTGCCTTAATCGGCCGGTCTGAGTGGAGAGTCGCAAGAGCAAACGTGCTTGGGAGAAGGATGTATAATCCAGTAAGATGCTGGTAGGGATCTTGACCGTACTTCCGGGATTGTCCTGATAGCCGTGGTATACCTCTCCACTCCTCTAGCACCTCAGGATATGTTGCCTCCTTGGCGCTACGTCACTTTGTGCTAGCGACCGTTTTCGGGGGGCCCATTTATTGAGTGTGCAAGTCACCCCCTGCCATTTTAAAGCCGTTATAATTGTCAGTGGTCAGGCAGGGGCCAATAGTTCTTCCATAGTAAACGAATATCAGTCCACTAAACCACCCAAACACACAGCGTTTAATCTTTTGTTTCCATATTCTGCAATAGTTCTGCTCCAACCGGGGATTGTCTTTGGGTATACTTTCACAGTGCATACAGGGATAATCGTCGGTTGGTGCCCCATTCCATTTGAAATGTCTAACGGGGCCTCTGCGAGTTGGCTTCGGCTCCTCGTACGCCTATCAAAGGACCGGGTCTCCAGGGACCCGAGAAAGTGAAAAACAAAAATAAAAATAATAATAATAATAATAATAAATGATTTATTTCTCACCACAATATAGGTACATTAGAGAGGTATCAATACAAAAATACGTTACAGCAACAATATACTGTGGGAGACTGGTACCTAAACTAGACTTGAGGTCTGTATTTCAGGACACCAGGTCTCCACCCCTTGGGTAATGTTTTCATTTGTATGTGTTGTACAGTACAATAACAAGTGCAGTAAGAATTTATAACAAAACAAAGGTTTATATGATTACTAATAAAATATAAAAAAAAGAAATTAGAATTTATTGGTGTTAGTAGGTTTAGTAGGTAATATTGTGTATCTGTGAGTGAGTAAGGTGTGTGTGTGGATGTATGTGTCGGAGTAGTGTGTGTTGGGGGGGGGGGGGTTGTAATAGAATGTGCTAAATTGTTTATTTTGGGACATTAAGTAGTTTTTCTGTTTCTTCGTAATTTAATTCCTGGAGCCAGCTGCCTAGTTTAATTTTGCATTTGGTTTTGGCGAGATTATAAATTGGGAGTTTCTTATTTATTTTATTATAAAGAAAGCAACCCAGGTAGCAAAAGAATCGATGGGAGGAAGTTGTCGAGAACCGGATGTGATGGTGGACTATGGGATCGAATCGTCTACTTCTGTGGGAGAGTGAGTGCTTGAAGGTAGTGAGGCCATGCTGTTTTATAACCGTTTGCAATATGAACAGCTGACGAACAGTTAACACTTTTGCTTCCGTGTACAGCTTAACCGTTGGGTATCGGAAAGGTCGGAATAGAGATACTTTCAGAATGGTTCTCTGTGCTCGTTCAAGCTCTAACATAGTGTTTTTTGTAGCACCACCCCAGGACGTTATGCAGTAGGTTAGTAGGGACTGGGCGAGAGCCAAGTAAACCGATTTCCTTAGCTTCTCGTCTGCCACGTGTCTTAGGGTCTTGAAGACATATATAAGTTTGCGTAACCTACTGCTAAGGGTATTGATATACTTTTTGAAGTTAAGGTTGCTATCTATTATTACTCCTAGGTACTTTACACTATCTGTTTTCTGAATGCGAGTGGTGCAGGTGCAATTATATATATTTTGTTCGGAACATGTGTGGGCTACTATAAAATATGACGAGTTCATGTGTGTGGTTGACGCAATATTTTTCAGGAAGAAGGGTATGTATACGGTTTTTTCCGCGTTTAGGGTCAGAAAATTGTTACGCAACCACTCCGTCACGATTTCGAAACCCGACTGAGCTTGCTTGTATACATCATGCCATGTGCTAGCGCTGAAGAGAAGGGCAGTATCGTCAGCGAAGGTTATAATTTTGCCTTTGGGAAGAGTGAGCATACCCAGCTCATTAATGTAAATAAGGAAGAGTGTCGGGGCGATTACGCTACCCTGTGGCACACCGTAGGTGACAGTACGTTCGTTACTGATGGTTTCACCTATCTTAACGCACTGGGTACGCTCACTCAGGTAGTCCTCGAAGAGTTTGAGTTGAACATCTCTGATTCCTATGCCTTCCATCTTGCGAATCAGAGTAGGGACAGACACCGTGTCAAAAGCTTTGGCGAGATCAAGGAAAATGCCTAAAACCTTCTGTCCATCATCCAAGTTTGTGATGACATAATTAGTCAGATCATGAACTGCATCAGCCGTGGATTTACCCGCCCTGAAACCATATTGTGAGGGTGAAAGGATGTTAAACTTCTCCAAGTAATCCACGAGCCTATTGTTCATGATCCGCTCCAGTATCTTGGATAAAATAGGAAGTACTGCTATGGGTCTATAGTTGTTGACACGGCCTCTGTCCCCACCCTTGAAGATTGGATGTATTATAGCTTTTTTAAAAGATTTGGGAAATTGCCCAGATGAAAGTGCTAGGTTGCAGATATACGTGAGGGGTGGTACAACAATGTCTATGTGTTTTTTTAGGAGGCCGCTTGTTATTTTGTCCCACCCCGCAGCAGTGTCGCTACGTAGGGACATAATCAATCCGGTAACTTCTTCATCATCAGTGGGCAGAAGAACCATAGATTGTGCGACCTCTTGATTGACGGGATTATGTGCGTTATTAGATGACCTGTTAGAAATCTTTTCAGCGAGATTTTTGCCGATTTCTGCGAAGAATTTATTGGCTATGTTAACCGACTCCTGAGGGGTAGCATACAAATTTAATAAATCTGATGCGTTGTCTTTCTTTTTGATTCTATTTGTAATCGAGTTTATTGCTTCCCAGATTTTTTTTGTGTTATTACCAGCATCGCTTATTTCTTTCCTCTCATAGTCTTTTTTTAACGTATTCAAAAGCTTGTTACAGTAGTTTCTATATCTAGTAAAGGATGTTTTTAGAATTGCATTATCAGGTGACTTTTTTAATTTTTTATGTAGACTATCTCTATGTCGGACACATCGTAGAAGGCCCGGAGTGAGCCATGGTTTTATGATTTTTTTCCTGTTAGGTATTTTGACGGTTTTGGAACTAGCCTCAATTGCCTGTTTAATTATGTCAATCATACGCTCTGCTGCCTCATGAGGATTTTGCGTGCAATATACTTGATCAAAATTAAGTTGCTTTAACTCTGCTTTAAGCTGATCATGATTAATACGGGTAGCTGTTTGTTTTATAACAGGTTTAGAGCTTTTTTTCACTAGGAAGAACAGCACAGTTTCGTGATCAGTCAGTGCAGAGTGAGCCACGTAGGTGAAAGCAGGCAGAGTGGATTTTAAAATAACATGGTCAAGGCAAGCCTGGAGACGCGTAGGGAGTGAATGGGCAGGCAGAAGTCCATGCGAGGCTAGCAGGTTAAGGTAGCTCTGTGAGGCAGAGTTAAGACATTGTCCGTGAATGTTTATATTTATGTCACCAGTGACAATTATATTTTTATAGTGTGTTATATTTGTCAAGAGCAAATTAAGTGAATCAAGAAATGGATAAATATCTTTATATCCCGGCGGACGATATATTGCTATAAGGATGGTGTTGGAGTCGATTTTTATTAGTAGACTGTTGGCTTCCAAGATTGAGGGCTCTTCAACGGAAACTGTAATTTTTTTATTTACATATACAACTACACCCTCGTTCTGTGTTAAGTTGTTATTAGTTTTGAAATAATTGTAGTCTTGAAGGTCTGGAATGTAGTTTGTATTAGGAAGCCAACATTCGGTCAACGTAATAATGTCCCACACGATCTTTGTTCTGGCGAGTATAGTGTGAAATCCTGATATATTTTTTGATATACTTCTAATGTTCTGGTTCAGAATTTTGAGCGAGTGATTTGGATTAAGGTTGGGCGGGGCGCAATTGTCTAGGTCACAGGTGGATGAGTCCGACACAGAGACAGAATCTATATTATTTATGTTATTTTGGGTATTATCGAATTTTGTATATTGTATATTAATGTGTGCATTTTTTGTGAACTACTGTGTTTGGAAAGGGTATAAATAGTCTGCTGGGATTTTCCCGTAATGTTAGCGCTGTTACATAGAATCAAAGCACAAGGAAAGAGTAATACTGAGTTGTGACTTGTGTATGTGTATATCCCCGTAATGCATGTGTAGGTGTGTTTGATTGAGTAATAAAACGGATCGATACCAGAAATATATGCATATGCGTGACTAATTAATGAGAAAGGTATTGAATTGTGTAACAATGTGTGTGTGATTAACAAGTGTTGGTGTTGCAATGTAAAAAAGGAAGTTTTAGTACGTGGTGTATATTTTGGTTTAGAGTAAGTCTGTACATAATTGTTTACAAGTTGGTTAGAATTAGATTTAGATATATTTTTGTTATTTAATGATTGGTAAGACATAAAATTTTTGATTAATATGGGATGCTGTGGTAAGACGGGTCCTAGTCACTTCTGTTTGCGTAGTTTAACCAGGTCTTCCTCAGATTTAATCAGCCTACTAGGCTGACCTTCTTTTTCGCGAACGTATATTTTTCCGTTTGCTATCCAGCACTGCTCGAACGCACTGCTTTTTATAAATTCCCTAGTCAGGTAATGGAGGCGTTTTGCTGAAGTAGTTAGCGCTTCTGATATATATATTGGCTTTTTAGGTACTTCAGCTTGCAAGTGGGTGGTGTTAAGACGGTTTTCAGCATTCAGTTTGTTGTAGTTTTTGGTAGACCGGATGAACTGCTCTTTTATTGTTGGGGATGTAAATTCTACAATGACAGTACCCACTGTCTCTTTTTTGCCTCGTAACCGGAAGATGTTTTTGACCTCTGATACCGAAACAGGTTGGTTGACGACAGTGCCCAGTTTTTGGACTAATCCAGTAAGGGATTCTCTGTTCTCAGTGCTTGAGGTTGGGATATTACTTATTTCGATTGTAGCTGCTTTCATGTTTCTCTCCAGGTAGTCCACCTTAAGCTCGAGCATTTTTATTACTTTTTGGTTGTTGTTACATTCGACCTGTAAGTGGTTTATCTCCGAAATAGCATCATCGTATTTATTAGATAGAAATTGAATAGTGTCTCGAATTTTATCGTTCTGGGTACATATTTCTGCGTTTTGCCTGCTAATTACGCTGTTTTGCGCCCTGATATCTTCGAGAGCCGAATGTAGTGAGTCAATTTTAATATTTTGTTGCGCTTGCTTGGACACAAAATCCGATAACATTGTCTTCATATCAAGCATCATATTTTCGAGACGTTGCAACTCAGCATCTTCACCTCGTTTCCTTTTTCTCTGAGTTATATTTTCAGTCTCATTGCTTTCATTCTTGGAACTCGAAGATAAATTTGGTTCTGAGCCGTACAAAGGTGAGCCTGGCGTTTTCGGAGGCGAGCGAAGCATTTTTGTGTCTAGTATTTAAGCACTTTATTTATTCTTACAATAGCAATGAGCCTTAGTTAAAATAAATCAGAAATGATACGATGGCAATTAGCAGAACAGAGCAAGCAAGCGGTGCCGTGTATTATATTAATGTAAACAAGACGCTTTTACTCACGCACAGCTATCTTGTTGCGCACGCTCGATCTACGAGCTATCCTGTGAAGTATCACCTTCGGAAGTCTTCGGAACACGATCAACCGCCGAATGGTCAGGCGCGACGTGCGATAGTTCTTGCAACGACAGGTAGCAATGTGTGCGAAGGGCGGTCGTTGACCCCTGCGCGTCGCTCGTTGAGTTCGTTAGCAGGATGATTCATGCGCTTGCGATGACAGTTAAAATTTTTGCAAGCCGCAGATAGGAAAACTATGTTTTCTCAGTGGTCACTTCGTAAAATTCACAACTGATGCGCAAACTAGGTAGCCCGTTCACTGGGCTTCACAACGATATATAATTTATACTTAATTAATAACTATTTAGCTGGTTTAACAATTTTTGGTTGCGAGCACATTAAGTTTACGTGTTCACGCGTTTCGGCCCGCGGGGGGAATATCGTTATAATATATAATATATAAATAATATAATTAATATATAATTGTTTAAAAATTACCTTGTTCTTAGTTACTCTTGCCGTTTTCAAAATCGCTATTTTCTCATCACTTGACCGTCTCATTGTTAGAACTAGCTTTTTAGAAAAGGGTTGGGGTAGGTACTAAGATTTATAGGGTTTTACGTAAGCCCCAGACAGACTATAATGTTTATTCAATCGACCGCCTTGCTTCGAATACCTCTGAATGTTCGTGAGAGGCATGATTTCAGTACACGGCGCTTTTTACTTACCTATGTACGTTTTCTATGAATGTTAATACATCATCATCGTTTCAGTCGAATGACGTTCACTGCTGGACATAGGTCTGCCCCAAGTGTCGCCACTTCGACCGGTCCTGTTCATCTCGCAACTAGCGGGTTTTTTTTTATTTGTGGTGGGTTTGCTCTTGACTCTAGAATTGGATTCCTGCAAAAGGGATCCAATAGGAATGTAAGAGTGGATAACAGAGTCCCTACTGTAGGTACTGTGACACAACCTCCTTGGATGGCTCACCCTCCGGGGACCTCAGTCAATTTAATCATAAAAAAAGCTTTAGAAGAATTACGAATTTAGAATAGGTTCAAATATTGACATACGATGATTGATTTGTTTTTCTGACAGACCTGTAAAAGTTTTTCTTGAGAGCACCCGCTTAATATAATGATCTCTTAAATCGCCAAAAGTATTTTTATTCATATCGATCCCCAGACGTTTCAGAAGCCACTACAGTACTCTACGCTAGGTAGTCGGCTCCATAACAAGAATTAAGTTTAAAAAACTGTAACCTGACTACAGAATTATGTACAAAAACGACTCTGCTACAGATTTCTTATAGGTACTTATCTAGTATTACTCACTTTCACTTCTTTGTTAACAATTCAAATATATTAATTTATTTACTTAGGCAATACAAGATATGAACATATTTGTAACGTGCTCGTTAAGAACTTTCTTTTGATACCAAACATGTCATGATTATCTTAATTTTAATTTTTTTCAGGGTCAGAAGTTTACGGGTAAATTCTCACATATTAAATTTAGTGAAAATTTACATAGCCTATGTAACCTGGAGTGTTTTTATGAATCTTTTGACACCACCATTCATCAAAATCGTTTCGGTATTTCAAGCGGTATGGTGGAACATACTTACATACATACATAGACAGCTTAAATCATAACCCTTTCTTTTGGCTAAGCCGTAGTCGGGTAAAAAAATAAGCTTCGATCGAATTTCGACCTCATCGTGAGTATTAGCGTAGGCCTCGCAAAGGTTATTCAAAGACTTCCAAAGTGAAGAGAGAGAACACCAAAATGAGGGACGGTCTTATAGAATACAGGATATCTATCTATCCGAAACACAAAATGGTATTTATACCATGTCTAGTTACCGATGCAGAACACATTAGCCTGTTCCTCAAGTCGACTGCCATAAAAGTTTAAAGCTCGTTTTTTGGGATTCTGTACCCAAAGGTACTAAGCCCCCGCTGTCCGCCCGTTCGACCGTCCGCCAAATTTTCACAGATTGTGTATTTCTATTGTCGCTATAACAAAAAATAATGATAATTTAAGTTTTATGGTACGAAACCCTTCGTGTGCGAGTCCGATTCGCACCTGGCCAGTTTTTAAATTGCGTTTGGCTTAAATTACACACAACCTACTTTTACATGTTGACGTACGTTGAAGTCAAAACAGTAGACTTATGCACTGTTTTGACTTTTGTGTTTAAAAATAGAGCGATTCTAGCAATGGATTCAAGGCACTAGAAGTTGCATAAGATATCTTTGTTTCATACCTATTTACTCAAACTATAAATGCGGACTATTTGTCTGATGGTCCGTTTTTTTACATCTTGGCGTCTTTACTTTTGTAAAGATTGTCATCATAGATAATAATCTTCTGCTTTAAGCGGAGCGGAAGGGAGTGTCAGACTCTTACTGACAAAAGCCATCCGTGACTTTGTCGAACAAATTCCGCAACCCTGACAGGCACATTGGCTTAACAGATTTAACTGAAATTTAGCATAAGAGAAGACTGTGTACTGAAAAAGAAGATAGAATACTTTTTATCCGTTGAGTACGTTCCATTCAACAAATCGACAATATTCGGCAACCAATGCTAGTAATAAAATCTAGTTGCTAAACGTGTAGTTTTAATTGCCAACAAAAAGCTGAAACAGTTCATTCAACAATTAATCAAAAAATACAATGAGCGTCCGCCCACTATCCATAAGAATAAATACATTGCACGTCAATCCAATTCTAGTTTAGTTAAAAAGTTAAAATTCAATTTCATCGCTCAACAAAAAATGACTGACATAACAATAAATTGAAAATCCAATAAACTAGAAATTTTCCAGCTTCAAACTCGATTTATTCTCATCAGTTTTACAGAATAATATTGAGTTAGAGCCGTGCTAGAGCTAGCGCAGAGCTGACTTATCTGTCTGAATGAAAGCAGCATTTTATTAACTTGAAGATCTAACAAACGCAATCTAGTTAGGTGTAAATTATGTTTTATGAAGCAAGACTATGTATGTATTTGACAGCTGATCGAAATTAATTTTCGTGAACGTGCATGACATCATAGGTGGGTGTATAATAACAGCCTATTTTTTAGAATGGAATATCATCAAATGACTCCTCCCCGCTCTCGGCGGTGCAGAAAGGAGTGTCAGTCTCTTACTGACTAAAAACCATCCGTGTTCCTCCAAATGCTCTTTGCGTTCCGGGGCCGCGGTGACTTTTTTGAACAAAATCGCAGCCCCAGCAGGCACTGGCCCTGGTGGGCCCCGTCTTTTATGCTGACAGCTCTTGGAGACGCGCGTGGAACACAGCGCGCCGTCGACCCGGGCCTTGTTCTGATCAGACGGCGAGCCACCCAATGCTCGCCATCCACAGGCCCGCGCCGACGGTGGCCGAGAATCGCCCTGCGACTCCCAACGCGCGGGGCGTTTTCTTCTGTTGCGGCGACTGTGGCGTGAGGGGACCAACTATTGCATGCCTAGATGACACCGCGCCTGGAAAAGTACGTTAATGCGGGCCATACTAGTTCAAATAATTTGATCAAACAGGGTTCAAACTATTTGACCAAATAGAAATACAAAATTTCGTATTTCTTCATGCCATTTGACGACTCACATTTGATCCATTTTTCCCATAGACATTTATGCTAATTTCATAAAACTGTTCGAAGCAGCCTGTTTGTTCAAATCACTTGAACGTATTTGCAAAGCCGTTCGTCTCGGCTGTCATTTGAAGATCAATGACAGTCGTAACGAAGAATCAGAAGTTTGAAAATATCTGTTGCACAGCACTGCCAGAATTACCTTTTAAAAACAATATGTCTGCATATTGGACATTCAATCGTGCACTGGTTTTGGAATAGAGAAAGAAAATTACGCAGAAAATGTGTTGGAATAGGAAAAATAAAAACCGAGTTTTTATTCCGAAGAAGAATCGGGTGTTTATTTTTGTGGCCCCGATCCCACAAACATGACGAGAAAATAACATCAATAAATATAAAATTATTTCGTTATAATGTTTATGTTTTTTACTGTTTCTTATTACTGATGAGTGACAGGCAACGCACAGCTGAAACATGGCATGTAGGTTCCTTGGGAAGTGTAGGGGAGTACTAAGAGAGGATTCCTCGAAATTCCTACGGGAATAGGAAAAAACGGGAGTAGCGCGTACGAAGTTGCGGGTAAAAGCTTGTCAGTAAATATAAAATTCTTCCGTTACTGATGAGTGACTGACGACATCGCACTGCAGAAGCTGCTGGTCGTAAGAAGCTGAAATTTGGCATGCAATTTCCTTAGAGAGTGTAGAGAGAATTTCTAAGAGAGGATTTCCCTAAATTCTTACGGGAAGCCTACAAGAGACTTGACTTCTGTTTTATAGAAAAACATTAAATTACAAAGAAAATATATTAGAAATAAATTCCAGCAACCACAATCTTTCTATTAAGTTTTCAATCTAATGAAAGCTGTATTGAATAATTCAAGTTACATTGATTGAACTTTCAAAAGGATTTCATTAGTATTTTCTATTTATTATTTACTGAAGTTATTTGATTTGTAACCATTTTCTCTTATTTTGTTAGAGTTTTTATATGTTTTCACTTGTTTTTAGGGTTCCGAACATCCGAAAGGAACGGAACCCTTATAGTATCACTCGGGTGTCTGTTTGCCTGTCAGTCCGTTACAGCCAGTTTCCTCCGGATTTGCTGGACCGATTCTGTTGAAATTTGGTACACATATGGACTTTTATGACCCAAACACGGACGCGTTACGTAAATTATTAAATTTTTAGTGTGGGGGTCACTTTTGAGGATCAACCAAGAAATTTAAAAAAAAGGTTTTTTAAACTGCATTGTGTGACATATCTAATGAAAGTACTTATTGTCATGGTTTTAATAAAATTTTCTCGTAATTTTAAAATAAATAGTTTAGAAGTTACTCAAGAAATTAGACCAAAAATGATTTTTCCCCCTCTTATATCCGGAACCTAATTTCCTATATTTTTCTAAAGGCAGATAAAATTGGTCTCTACCTACAGATTACAGAAAAACTGGTCTCTAGTGTTAAAATAACATGTAACAAAAATTAAATTGGTTCGGAACCCTTTGCACGCTAGTCCGACACGCACTTGGCCAGTTTTTTTTTACTTCAGTCAGCTCTACAAAATAAATGCTCATACAGAAACAGCTGGAATAGTGGAACCAGGATGTTTAATAAGTTGCATTTAAATAGGTATAATTTTCTGCTCATCCGTTCAATTCACGCAGTTTTAATTTTCATCATAATTAGCCGACGTGTGCGACTCTTTTTTGAATATTTCATCCGCGCTCACTAGAATAACTCACCTTCTATGAAAAGTGTACCATTAATAACTCAAAATCTGTAAATACGTCATTTTAATAATCATTACGAACATCTTTTATTACGGGACCAGGGTGGGAAGTCTCAATATATATAGTTACCGATCGCCTAGCGACTGAAATTCAGTAAGGCCACCCGTACTCAGTCAATTTCGAACGCGATCCACGGATCTGGAGGGCTACTCTCTAACGAAATCCGTAGTTTCGGGTTTAGTTGCGGGCGCATTTTCTACTTCGTATCACCTAACCACTGAGAACTAATGATAACACGATTTGACAGTTACTGTGAAATCGTGTTGTTATTCATTCTCAGTTCGGGTTCGGGACTAATCGTAAGTCTGTAGGTGATACGGAGTAGAATACGCCCGCCCGCAACTAAGCCCGAAACTACGGATTTCGTTAGAGAGTAGCCCCCAGATCATTGATTTTGATCGTAGATTGCGTTCAAAGTTGACTGTGTACGGGTAGCCTTATCGAATTTCGGTCGCTTGGCGATAAAATTCAGTCGATAAGTTTCAAGGCCGGGTGCCTTCACAGTCAATCACGAACGCGATTCACGGATCAGCTAGTCTATTCTGTAAAGAACTATTTCGATATCGAGCTTCACCTGAGTGACAAAACTCACAAAGTGAGCTTTATTGCACACAACATAAAGGTCTTAATTTGATACTCACTTCGGGTTCCGCTGTCGAGATACGAAAATGTTGTTACAGAATAGCACTACTGATCATTGATTTTGAACGTGGACCGCGTCCATCGTGGATGTCGAGATCTACCGCCCAGCCTTAAATAAATCAGCTGTTCAGTGTCAAATCATAAAAATAAATATAGGTTAAATATGAACGATGATAAAAGTAATTCGTGAGCACTAAGCGTTTCCAAACGTCTTTTATAATGCGCACAGCAAAGGAGTGGAACTCTCTGCCTGCGTCTGTGTTTCCAAACGCTTACAACTCTAATCTCTTCAAAGTTAGAGTGAACAGGCTCCTTCTGGGTAAGCTCGCTCCATCGTAGACTTTGTCTCAGTCATCTCTGACCTAGACTAGAGTCAAGAGCAAACCCATCACAAATAATAAAAAAAAGATATTCTTATCCATTCGGCTGTTTATCTTCCCACGATAGTTATAAAGCCGACAAACGAGTATTTTTTTACTTCTGGGGGTCGCAATTCTTATTTACGACATTATTTACAATCGCCTGCGGGCTACGATAAGAAATAGTAGATTATCAGTTGTCTTATATAAGAAGAAAACTAAATAGTAGTCATCTCACATAAAAGCAAGTCAAAATAACCATTTTCAGAGCATACTGCCAGTCTTTTTACTCGTGCAGTCTGTGGGTCGGGTAACCGCTGAGGGCATATAATGCCTTGCGTGTCCAGTATAACAATGTATTCAGGATGCTGTTGGGTCTATCACGTTTTTGTAGCGCTTCTGAGATGTTCACCGAGGCCAGGGTTGATGGTTTTCATGCCCTTATATGGAAAAGGTGCGCTTCTGTTCGCAGTAGAGTACGTGCTAGCTCCCACAGCATTCTGAGTGTATTGTGTGATAAGTGGGACAGCCCCATGCTGGCTCACTGGATACGGCTGCACACCTAGGTGTCAGTTGTTTCAATTTTGTATATTGTTGTTTTGTACTAACATTAGGTTAAGACGTCTTACTAACAAGCTATGGATAATTTTATCTGCAATAAATCTTTATTATTATTATTATAAAAATAGGCTTTAGTGTGGGACGCTACTTGTTTAACCGGTAATTTTTCAATGGCACACGTGTGTGCCATTGGGCGTCAACTGAAATTGACGCATAATGGCATCCCACATGCCATACCAAATCACGCGGTACAAACTTCTTTATTAAAAAACGCAGTGTTTAATATCCTATTACCCCCGATCGACCAAAAAACATGGCGGCCGCCGATTTTTTTCACAATAAATTATTCAATTGTTGAATCGCGACGGATATTGCGACCGGGTGTTCACAGGCAATACTGTTGCGCCATCCCATCTTTATATCTCGTCGTGCTGTGCCGGTGCTACTGCTGCAGCTGCTGAGAACCTCAAACGGCGGAAATATAATAATAACCTAATTAATAAATATATTTTCGAGCCATTTGGGGCTGAAACTCTTGGACCGTGGGGTTCGAGTGTTATTTTTTTTTTATAATAACCTTGTTGGCAATTATATTTTTGAGCCGTTTGGGGTTGAAACTCTTGGACCGTGGGGTCCGAGTGCTCATGCCTTATTTAAAGATCTTTCTAAACGCTTAGTTGACACTTCGCGTGACCTAAGGGCTGGCTTTTACCTCGGACAGAGGATAAGCATTGCCATACAACGTGGCAATGCCGCCAGTCTTTTGGGCTCACTTCCGGTGGACAGCGATGCGGACGAATTTTTTGACGCCTTATCTTAGTTAGGATATTTTATTTTAAGTGTATAATATTTAGTACTTTAATGCTGTACCTAGTTAATAAATAAATATTGTATATCAATTAATTAAAATAAAATATTATTGTTAAAAAAACCTTGCGCCACACTAGGAATTTCTCCTGTATCGTGGGTGCGTTTACAAACATAGAAGAAAGTCACATACACAAACAGCCAGACCCGGAACAACTATCTGTAGGCCATACAAATATTTGTTCCGTGCGGGAATCGAACCCACGACACGCGGCGCAGCAGCCGATCGCTCAACCACTGCGCCAACCGTGCCGCCAAAATCTGTTTGTAAAGAACTTGCTAAACGCTTAGTTGACATTTCACGTGACTCAAGGGCTGGCTTTGGGAACTATATTTTCTATCACCAAAATTTATATTTGTCATCAAGTTGTATCACCTAATAAATAGATCTATCGCCACGAAATATTTTCGTTCTCAGATAAACAAAAATTGTTCCCAGGTATGAATTATAAAATTAATGTTAATATATGTGTAAAATAAGAGATCGATAACCAATAAAATTATATTGCATTACATGAATATAAACTTCGTTCTTATAATAACAGTTTTGTTACTTAAATAATAGCTCTGTGCTCAGAATGGTAGATCTGTCACCAAATAAATCGATTATCGATCCCTGACTGCGACTCCTTTTTATTTGATATTTTGTCACCAATACAGTAGTAACATTTTATTTCGTTCAGATATTAAATTAATAGTATTCGTTACCAATTTAATACATCAATTTATAATTTTAATGAAAAAATGATCAAAGGGGCGGAGACAAATTGGCGCGCTTTCGTTTAGTCTAATATGTTTTGGCATAAGTCGGAGTTATGCAAGAGCGACCAAAGCAAGCTCTGGACTTGGGACACCCCGACTCGGACAGGTTAGGTTAGAAGGGGATGGCGGGGTCGAGTGAGCGAGCGAAGCGAGCGAATAGACCCCGCCATCCCCTTCGTGGTTATTTTTTTATAAACCATATGCGTTTATAACATTATGCTAGACTCCACCATCGTTTCAACCAAAAGGTTGAAACGATGATGATAACAACCCTAAATTTTTTTGGAACTTTATGAAATTTTCTAGTGACATAATATTATGATTTATTGGTGATCTCTTTAAATTAGTTTGCTTAAATACTTATTAGGACAAACCTATTATAATACATACAAAAACATTTATTTGGTACTAGACCCTATATCTCCATGATTTTAGGTGATTTATTGTGGAATTGATTTTATATTGTTTGGTGACTACATTTTGGTGACAGATCTACTATTTGGAGGACAAACCCTATTATTTAAGAAACACAAAACTAATTAAATTGGTGATAGCTTAAATGATACCCGCTGGCTTTTACCTCGGACAGAGGATAGGCATTGCCATACAACCGCCAGTCTTTTGGGCTCACTTCGACGCCATTTATTGACACCATATTTTTTCGTTAGGAATGATTAGCACTTAAAATATAACATAACTGCATTATTCTCGAAAACAAAATAGTATTAACACATACAAATTACAGTGAAATTTAGTTGGAACCATTTATTTTATCACACTTCAGGTATTAAACTAAAATTCTAATTCTAAATTTTCGCAAAGAATCCAACTCTTTATAAAGAAATAAACTTTTTTACAAAATAAATACAACTGCCTTCCAAATAAAAAATACACTACAATATTATGTATAAAATAACTTTAATTTCGAAAGTCGGTGTAAAAACACGAAGAAACAACCAAAAACACCGATTTCCAAAATTAAAGATATTTTATACTTTGTAGTGTTTTTTTTATTTGGGAGTCGGTTGTATTTTTTGTAAAAAAGTTTTTTTATTTTTCACTTTTTGGTGGTACCCCACAACACCACTGGACAGTCGCAGGAAAGCAAAATACGCACTTTCGTTTACTTGGATGACAAACCAAATAGGCTAAGTAAACCAATTCCAGCTATTTTATTTGAAAGCCAAATTGCTCAACCGATTTTGATGAAATTTAAATGGAACCAATCGGAAAGTATACTCTTTCACATGAAAGAAGAATTTGTCGAATCGGTTCATAAATGACAGTAATGAGGTACACACAAAAAAAATACAACTGAATTGAGAACCTCCTCCTTTTTTGAAGTCGGTTAAAAAGAGAAGTCGGTTAAAAAAACTCAGCTGTTAGTACTTTTTTTTTCATAAGTTTTCACGATTCTTTCATTTCACGAACATTTTTCACGATCTCTTTCTTCACATGTCAAACCGTTTTTGGAACATGGCCGCGTCGTTATTCCCCACCACTAAACCCAGAAAATCCTTGTTCGTAGAAATACGGGTCATTTTACTTATCATTATGTGCATTTTTTACCATGGGACCAACCCCAAAATCGCGAAAAAAATCAGCTATTCTGTACATTTTGTCGAGTTATGCTATCAGGAAGTCGATTTTTAGGGTTAGTCGCTTTTTAGGGTTCCGAACCCAATGGGTAACCAACGGAACCCTATTACTAAGCCTCCGCTGTCCGTCCGTCCGTCCGTCTGTTAGCAGGCAGTATCTTAAGAACCGTAACAGGAAAACAGTTGAAAATTTCACATATTGCGTATTTTTATCGCCGCTATAACAACAAATAATTAAAATTCAGGTTTATGGTACGGAACAATTCGTGTGCGAGTCCGACTCGCTCTTGACCGGTTTTTATTTCGCGATTTTGTTGTTGGTCCCATTGTCAAACTTGTTCATAATGATGAGCACAATCACCCCTTTAGAAGTATTGCATTTATTCTGTTACAGATTGTACTTACATATTTGTTCCGAAGAACCTAGTTTCATTATTATTTTCACCCTATTCAGGTACCAAGCGTGATACCAAGTAGTAAGCTTTTTCAGCGTTTTATGTAGCATCAACGTTTTACGTTATACTACTTTCATTTTATAGACTGAAGTAACGGAACAAGCAAGACTTTTGTTTACCCTTATACACGCGATATGGCGTGATAGCAGAGCTATCAAAATGAAAATAAAATTTTGTATTAGTGATAAATAAAAATGATTCTGTCAATTACTTCATTGGGCGTTTAGATATGACTAATTGATTTCCGTTTGGTCTGGTTTTGACTGATTTTGCTTGCTCTGTTAGGGTGCGTTTCCAGCGGAGATGTGCGCGGATTCGTAGCGAGGCGCGAGAAATGTGTTTTTTAAGATAAAATCGCTTTCGCAGAGCGAGGCTAGGTAAATGAAGCAATTCTATTAATATGTTCTAAACAAACACATCCGTCGCTAAGTGTCCTCGCTCATCTCTGGAAACGCAGTATTATTAATAGTTGGCGGCGGCGACCTCTCGTGCTCCGGCTCTGGTTCAATCTATGGCTCGGAGCGAGGAGGCATGGGAAGCAATCACCTCTTTCTGCGAAGCAGTAATGCTAGCGAAGGAGGAGGACGAACGCGTGAAAGAGAGGGAAAGCTCACGCCCCAGTCGCCGCAACAGAAGAAGACGCCCCGGGCGTCGGGAGTCGCAGGGCAATTCCCGACCACCGTAGGCGCGGGCCTGCGGACGGCGAGCATTGATTGGCTCACCGTCTGATCAGAACCAGGCCCGGGTCGATGGCGCGCTGTGTTCCACGCGCGCCTCTAAGAGCTGTCAGCAGAGAAGACGGGGCCCGCTTGGGCCAGTGCCTGCCGGGGTTGCGGAAACTGTTCAAAAGAGTCACCGCGGTCCTGGAACACAAAGGGCATTAGGAGGAACATGCATGGGTTTTAGTCAGTAAGAGTCTGACACTCCCTTCTGCTTCACTCAGAGCGGGAGGAGACATTTGATGATTTCCCATCTTGAAAAAAAAAAGCGTTAAAGTAGTTGCTACCCGCGACTTAGCCCGCGTTAAAAGTTAAAGAAAATGTATTCATCATCATCATCATCATATCAGCCGAAAGACGTCCACTGCTGGACATGGCCTCCCCCAAGCGTCGCCACAACGACCGGTCCTGTGCGTCTCGCATCCATCGGCTACCCGCGACCTTCACCAGGTCATCGGTCCACCTTGTGGGAGGCCTTCCAACGTTACGTCTTCCGGTACGCGGTCGCCACTCCAGAACTTTTCGGAAGAAAATGTATTACCGGCTTAAAAATCTGAGAAATTATTTTAATCTAATGTCCTAATCGAGTACCTACATGGTCTATCCGGATCTAAGTTTCATCCAAATTGACATAAAAAGGTTACAAACATCAGTATGAGAAAACAACTTGAGCAAAATAAATAAAATTTAAAAAATTTTTAAAATTCTATCGATTCGTTCTCTAAAAAATCTCAACCATTAATGCAAAGGTGGGTCAGCTAAATACTATAACTCACCGTGAGTTACTAGGTTTCCTACATTCGTATTTTTAGGGTTCCGTACCCAAAGAGTAACCAACGGAACTCTATGACTAAGCCTCCGCTGTCCGTCCGTCCGTCCGTCCGTCTGTCTATCAGCGGGCTGTATCTCAAGAACCAAAATAGGTAAGCGGCTGAAATTTTCACAGATTGTGTTTTTCTATTGCCGCTGTAACAACAAATAATAAAAATTAAGGTTTATGGTACGGAACCCTTCGTGTGCGTGTCCGACTCGCACTGCCATGCATATCGCGGGCTGCTCGATTGCCGCATGGAAGAAACATATGTATGGCCTACAGATAGTTGTTCCGGGTCTGGCTGTTTGTGTATGTGAGTTCATATGATTTTAAAAGCATGAGATAGAAGAGAAACGATACAGGAGAAATTCATAGTGTGGGGAAAAGTTTTTTTAGGGTTCCGTAGCTCAAAAGGAAAAAAACGGAATCTTATAGGATCGCTGTGTTGACCGTCCGTCTGTCTGACAAGACCGTTTATCTCGGGAACGCGTAGACGTATCAAGTTGAAATTAAAATCAAACTTTCTAAGTTAACGTAAAAAAAGATACGGTCGTTTATGCCGCCAAAAACGTATATTTCGACACTCTCAAGGGAATCAAAATTCATCCCGTTGACCTAGAACTATGAAATTTGGCAAGTTATACCATCTTGTACTACAAGTATAGGAAAAAGTCGAAAAACTAAATATTCGTAATTAAATCATAAAAAAATATATTCTTTATTTAAAGTAATTTGTCGCCACAAATTTGTACGGAACCCTCGTTGGGCGAGCCCGACTCGCCCTTGACGGATTTTTTTAAGAAAAAAACCTTCAAGTGCTTGAGAAAGAATCCATCATCTCACACAAAAGACATTACAGTCACCCCGTTTCTTATAAGACTTTCTTTCGTGAGTTCTTTTCTCAGCAAAATATCCATGGCATAATGCATCATGTCCCCAAGCCGCACCGCCATGTAATTGGCACAATAATGGCGGATGCCATAAGGCGAGGCAAAATTAAATTCCGCCAGACTTATCTCGTTACTGCGGAGTCTCGTTATCTCGAAGACGCAGTGTCATATTTTGCTTTCACAACATCTTGCAAGAAAACTGAATATAGTTAAGTTATGGTAGTAAGTTTTTTAATTTATTTATTCATATACTGCCAAACTAAAGTGGTACTAGACAGGGCACATTGCTCGCAGCACAGATGGTCGATGGGGCCGAAAAGATCTGGAGTGGCGCCCACGTACCGGAAGACGCAACATTGGAAGGCTTCCCACCAGGTAGACCGATGCCCTGGTTTAGGTCGCGGGTAGCCGATGGATGCGAAACGTGCAGGACCGGTCGCTCTGGTGACGCTTGGGAGAGGCCTACGTTCAGCAGTGGACGTCTTTCGGCTGATATGATGATTCATATACTAGATTTTTCCCGCGCCTTTGCTCATGATAAAACATATTACCTACTTACTTATTTTTAGTCAATTCCGTTCCACTTCAGGGCAACGTTTTCCCTTTCTTACCCTCTGGGCTGATATGGATAGGCAGCAAACTAGTCCCACCATTCTGGGTCTGGCGCGATGCCGCCGGATTTTTTTTTGGGACATTATGGTTTCTTTTAAAACATATACATTTTCATACAAAAAAAAAACCTTGTCTAATATCTCATCTATCTTTATACCAAATTTCATCAAAATCTGTTCAGCGATTTAGATGTGGAAGCCTAACAAACAAACAAAAAACAAACTCACTTTCCTATTTACGATATCAGTAAAGATTGCACACAATTTATTCGGTTCGAGGTGAAGTTGAGTTGGACGACATAACTTGGATTATAAACAGTAGAATATTATGCGGTTATAACTAATTAGAATCTTTGTAAAAATACTAAATTAGGGTAAAAAATTTAATAAAACGGGCTGGCGTATATTTTTCTCTTTGACAGGTTCGCGTTTTACCACAATATTGTAGCGGCATCAATGCCACAAGAAAAACCAACGGAGCAAATCTACATCGCAACAAAAGAACCGCGACGCCATCTATATACCGTGCGATTTGAACATATACATCAGCCCGAATATCAACCAGCGGGCAGTTGCCCACACCAGACGCAACAACCATCTCGTCAGAGGATCCTCTCTTTCAATGGAGGTTTGCGGGACTTTACTCCGCATACCTCTAAGATATTTCCTGATGGTAAGTGATTATATGGTCGATGTCGATGATGGTACACGCTTGCTTAGAAGTTACCTGTTCATTCTTGACTTAAGAGCCTAAATTGATAATTTCTGACAGTTTCAAAAGCGTGGCTTAGCATCCCTCTCCCCGAGCGCACCGCACACTCTCCTCGTACTCCCAAATCGAAAGTTCAAAAAATCGAATATAGCGACACCCCGTCAACTAATTCAAACGCCCAAATGATTCAGGGTTACTCGCAAGCAAATTATATTAACATATATCGATATTCTTATTAACAACCTTTTTAAAGATAGAATAAAATAAATATTGAAAGTAGACAAATAATAAAGTTATTCGTGTTATATCACCATGTGCCTAGCCTTATCCCAACTACATTCTGGTCGGCTTCCAGTCAAACCCGATTAAGCTGAATATGTATTTTACATAGAGCGGCTGCCTACCAGACCTCCACGTCTACAACCTATTAACTTGGTAACACGGAACTTCAGTTTATTGGCTTCTGATTGCCAAAGATCTACAAATGACAGACGGGATCAACGGCTTAACGTGCTTTCCGAGGCATGGAGAAAACCATTACTGAAATACGGAGTCAAACAATGGGGTCACAGAACTCGCTTACAGATGTTTTGAACACACCGGGAAAACTAATCTGTTTCTAGAGGGAAGTTGGCTGGTTGGAGTAACGGTCCCCATAGCTCACGCACTATGGTCCAACATCAGGACTAAGTGTGGAAACCAAATCCTGATAGTTGGATACCGTTTTGCTGAAAATCGCGACGTTCTCGTTTTTGTGACCTTTGACTATTAATTTTTTTTCCAGGTATCGGATCGATGAGGACTTCTTAGATTTCATTTATGGATAGTATTTTGAACTATCTTAGCAAATTTTGATCAAAGTGTGAATTAATGTAACTTCACTCCTATTTTTTGGACTAATACCTATTGATTGGTTTTGGAAATTAATATTTATTTCTGTACCGCAATAACATTTTAAATCAAATAATATACATCAAATCATCTGAATAAAGGCGTCAACGTCTAATAGAATCACGAATAAGGATGTTTAGGGCTAGAATTATGAGCAACAGGGACAAAACGCTTACAAACTATAAGGAGTTCAGAATCATGAAGGAGTAAAATTTTCGGGACTAACAACTATTCACTTACTGTTCATTTCTTTTTTAGTAGGTTTTGAGGCCACTGACCTCATTTCCCTCTGCATGATTATGGGTTATTATTTTTTTCACCTCTCTCTTAACCTATTTCTAAAATTCACGCAGATGAAGTCGCGGGCAGTAGCCAGTTTTTAAACTCAATTTTTTTCGAAAGCTGGCAAGTTTAATTACTTGACATATTGATGTTTGACGTAATCAAATCATAAATAGAAATAAATAAATTTATTTTAGCCTGTTTCTTGAGATAAAATGTGAGAACAAAAGCTATAAAAAACAGATACTGCAGTCTAGAAAAAAAAAAAACTTTACGTGAGGAAAATTTATGTCTGTGGATGTTCTATAAACAGAAGTGAACGTGATGATTTTATCATCATTTGCCGGTGTTATTAGCCACTATTAATTTCCTGTGATATGAATTCTTTGTTACGTTCAGGTATGTTCCCAAATGTTGTAGTTTAGGCACTTTTAGTATTTTATTTCATAAAAAAATATAAATGATTTCAATGTTGTTATGAACTAAAAAAATGACTACGATTTTATATTGTCCAAGGTCACAAAGATACACACTCACACGGTAGAAATAATTTTTATATCACTAATTTTAACAAATTACAACTTTTAGCTGCTAATCTATGTAAAATATTGTTAAAAAAAACTAAGTTACGAAAATCTGACAGCTCTGATCTGCAAAAAAGTGACATAGGTACAACCTTGACAAGGCCCACGGACCATGTGAATTGATTTGAATAGAGAGTGATGCAAATACTTTTAGGCAAAAGAAGAGATGAATGAGGGCGGCTCGGAATAAATAACGTAAGTGCCAAAAGTAAATTTCGGATTTAATAGCATAAAAGTATTATGAAATCAAAACCTGGTATGCACTTAGCTAGATAAGGTAATTTTAATGTTTATAAGCAAGTTTTGTAACATCAATCGAATGCATCACGTCATGAAAATGAAAATGACAAAAATACAGATTGAACTTTTTTTCTATCGAGAAAATTTCTTCGCATCATGTATTTCCTTTAGAAATTAGGTAGATTATATAGTCAAGAAACATAAACCAAACTATCAAATCACTATTACAGGTACTTTACGGCCTTATTATTCGCTTATCGCCTTAAGCTTACTTATGGCGATAAGCGAATAATAAGGCCGTTCGGGTCTTAACTCATGTTGTAGCTATCAGAAAATATAAACTCCTTCAGGAAATTCGTACATATTCTTGAAGCATAAACATTTAACGTTTCCGTGTTTACTCACCCTACATATATTTTCGGTATAAGGCCTACGGTTATTTCGATTTACATAGTTTATTGCTACTCCGAGAAGAAATAATTTCTCTATAATACTCCTTAGTTTATTCCTCGACTCATGCTCTTACTCGGTTACATAACCCATCATTGGATTACTACAGTTCCCTTCAAAGACTAAAACATTTATTTTGGCTTTCACAAAATCTGTACGAATAACGAGTTTCCTTGCGTTGCCTTGAACATTATAATATCTCTTCTATCGACGAATCTGGGTATTCCACGAAGCAAGGATCACGTACTGCTAAATTGGCAAGTGACATTTCGAGAGTTCGGCTATATATTTGGTTTTAGATTCAAAGGTTGGTTCCTTGTAAATAAATTCTCTGTTAATAATTGATACAAAACCACAGCATGTAAACTAGTTTTCTGTGACCTTACATGATATTTCAAATACCATTAATATACTTGAAATAGCTTTTTTCTTTTTTTAAGGAATGGAAATCTTCAAATGACTCCTCTGCTCCGGGCGGAGCAGAAGAGAGCGTCAGTCTCTTACTGACTAAATCCCATCCGTGTTCCTCCTTATGCCTTTTGCAATCCAGCCGCGGTAACTCTTTCGAACAAATTACGCAACCCTGGCAGGCACTGACCCTGGTCTACTGGCGGGCCCCGTCTACTGAAGGGCACCGTCAACTGGTGGGCCCCGTCTACTGGCGGGCCCCGGCTACTGGCGGGCCCCGTCTACTGGCGGGCCCCGTCTACTGGCGGACCCCGTATACTTGCGGGCCCCGTCTACTGGCGGGCCCCGTCTACACATAATAAATTGCAGCTATAAAAAGAGCGCCTGTACTCACTAGACTAGATAATAATCGTTTTACCACACGGCTACAAGATTATTATCTACTCAAAATTACTTCCACAAATATTGCCGAACGCAGGTAAGTACCTATTTAAATATCATCACTTGTCAGAACTCGTTTAAGGCACCCTAATGTCTGTTAATTGACAAAGGCCACTCCCAGGTTCCGGTCAAACACCCAATGACCTTAAAACCGTAATGTTTCCAGCATGAAGTTATCACGTCTAATATTTGGCTTTTTATTTTGCCCGCCTCACATTTCCAACCACTGCAACTCCTGAAAGCCAGAATCAACAGTGGTCACCACCAGAAAAACTTCGAGCCAATGAAGCCCGACGAGTTCCAGAGAAACGATTCAATTGTTTTGGATCGCGCAACGAAATTAATCAGAAAAGTACAGTGGAGGAAAAGGAAAAAAATAATTTCCACTTCCCTCCTTATCAAGCAGGAGACAGAATAGAACTAGGCCAATAGGCACCATGGGACATATACAACTGGCTTAATCCCAGTTGCGAAGCACCACGGATTTTATATTAAAACTAAAACTAATGGGTCCTAAATTGTGATCTACTTTTGATTCCAGTAATAGGTAATATTAATTTTTGGCTTATCATAACAGTAGTTTGTACCCGTAGCTTCGCTCTCAAGGTACTCTTTAACCGGGAGCACTCGCCTGTTATGAAACGTTACAGAGCCGAGCATCTCATCAATAAGTGAGGATGTTAAGAAAATGTTAAAGATTGTATCATTAAGAGTTGGGCACTTTCACAACTTTTAATGACACAATCTTTAACATTTTAATACAACTTGTAAGATACATTTTGAAATAATTTGTGACACCAATATCGTTTCTTCTGTTTTTTGAACGTACAATACAAAATCGAATTAATTATTATTGCACTCAACACAACGACCCATTTCGTTTGAAATTGTAAAAACAACTAATTCAGCGAGAGGCAAATGCTTAAAATCGAATTTGACAAGCAAATGCTCGGCAGTCAGAGTGGCAGAATTGCAAATTCAAAGTCGAATCTGTAATGTAATGTTACATTACAGGCGAAAACTCCCGATAAAGGAGGTTTTTCATAGCTTAACTCATAGGAACTGCATTTATCCGAGACCTGTCTATGGACTCAGCGGTAGTTTAGTTTTCCAACAAAAAAGAGTTTCTTATTCGGAACATTGCTTCCTAAAACAACTAATCCTTTAAGACTGCGGGTCTAAAGGTTGATCCACACCTAGCCGGGACGTGACCGTGCAATGTCAGGGCCGTGTCAGGGTAGTGACCGTGCATCCGTGTCCTGTCAGGGAAGCTACCGGGCCGTGGCCGGGCTGTGCACGTGCCGCTCATTCATAAGTTTGTTTTCGTTGCCACGCTCACAAAAAGACACGCGTTGGAGAAAAGCGATTTCACCAATGGAGAGATTATTCCTTTGTTTAAGGTTGGGCAGTTGAAAAAAAACACTAGTTTTTATTTGGCCAACTAACCATTTATTTGAAAATTAAGTATAAATGCTTCAGTAGATTTCTATGATATAAATTAGCCACATATTTTTGTAATTCTGAAGGCTGTGTACCTATTTTATTAAACACTAGTGGACGTCACGCGGTTTCACCCGCGTAGTTCCCGTTCCCGTGGGAGTAAGGGGATAAAATATAGCCTATGTTACTCCCTGATAATGTAGCTATCCATTGCTGAAAGAATTATTCAAATCGGTCCAGTAGTTTCGGAGCCTATTCATTTCAAACAAACAAACAAATCTTTTCTCTTAATAATATAATAAAAAAATAAAAAATAAATTAAATTAAAAATTCTTCCGTAACTGAGTGACTGACAGGCAACGCACAGCCAAAACTACAGGTCGTTGAAAGCTGAAATAAGCACTAAGAGAGAATTGCTCGATATTTCTACGGGAACGGGAAAAAACGGGCTATGCGCGTACGAAGTCGCGGGCAAAAGCTAATTTATCTATAAAATTGTTCCGTTACTAGTGATTGAGTGACTTACCGTTACCGGGTCTGATGATATCTGACCCATTAAGCCACTTCATCTAGTTTGAGTTTCCGAATGCTCTTGCAGAAAACTTACAACTATTCATAGTTCAACGATGATGGTTGCGATGGGGTTGCCGAGCTACTCGTAGATACCATAAGCTCATAAGTATCTTCTCCCATTAACACAATATGACTGGGTAACTGGACATCAGCGCCGATTTTGTTTGCCACAACATACATTTGAAGGCGTTTACCATACGACAAACAAAAGCCGGATTGCAAAAAAAACATTGCTTATTTTACTGGACGAATGTTTTGATTACACTTGACATCTTAACATTTTTCCTCGTCGCCTTGTTGAAATAAGAGGTGCGAGGCCGGCTTGATCAGAGTGGGAGAAAATGTTTTTGTGTTCTGTGTTGGTAAGAATCACAATTGATGTCAGGAAAACTTGCTGAATATCCGAATACTTCTAGGTTTTATCTTCAGAGTTATATCAGCTTTAAAAGCAATAATATCAACCAAAAAATCTTCGTTGCGTCAACATGATCACGAAATGATAGAAAACAACCAGACAGACCTGAAACTGATGCATGGAAATAGTTAGTGCATCCGTCTAATTATATTTATATCCATGTTGCTAACTCAAAATACGTTACGTACGAAATAACAAGAAAGTCACTGCACTTAACTATTTTTAAAATTTTCTTATGCCATCATAGTTGAAATAAATGGCGGACTTGCATTTAAAAGCGTTTATTGAATAATTTTCTATGCCATTTTTTGGCCAATTGTCTATGACAGCTGTTGTCTCGTTCATGCTACAAACTTCGGCGTGGCCATGCATAACAAAAGCCTGGAGAGCCCTGATGACGTATCCGCACGTCACTGCGTCGTCGGCCCGGCCACGGACGCTCCGTCGCCTGCCCGGACACGGACGAGTGTGAACGAGTTCATATAAATTGTATGCAACGATATTTTTATGAGCTCCTGACAGCGCATGGCCCGTGCACGTCACGGCCACATCCCGGCTATGTGTGGATTGAGCTTTAAAAGGCCACTTTAGCAGAATCAGAAAGCACATCACGCTACTCGTCACTGTCAAATTATCCTAATCAACCTTGAACATAATTCTATAGCGATAAAGATGAAAATAAAATTTGGCAGATTTTTGCGTGATTAATATTATGATTCTTCTAAAGTGGCCTTTTTAGCCCCCCTGAAGACGTTGAATTATAATTCATAAAAACTTGCCAAGTGCGAGTCGGACTCTCACACAAAGGGTTCCGTACCATAGACCGAAAAAAAAACACTTTTCATGTATGGGAGCCCTCTTTAATTATTATTTATTTTTTGGTGTTATAGTGGCAATAGAAATACACTATGTGAAATTTTCAACAATCTACCGATTACGGTTCGTGAGATACAGCCCGCTGACAGATAGACCGATGGACAATAGATGCTTACTAATAGGGTTCCGTTGGTAACCATTCGGATACGGAACCTTATAAAACAAAGACAACATTAAAATTACCCCTCCATTAAACACTAAATTCCCGCAAGCAAACACGTATCATAAAATAAAAATGTAATCCACAAGCCACAATCGCGTCCGTTGCAAATAAAAGTTCTATTCAGATCTTTTCAAAGGTGCTTTTCAAATTCAAACGTTTGAAAGCGTCGTCAATGAAATGTTTCTCATGTACAACGCTATTCAGATGGATATTAGCTTTTATTTCAAAAGGAATTTACTGCGTAATTGGAAACGTAATTTTGCGATATATTGGACGGGGTAAGGTGATGACACCGCTGCCTGCTTTTGCAATGCTTTTAATATTTTTGTTGTTAAAAAGAAACGAAAGTAACAAAACATTTTTCATTTCTTTCTTTGCTTTCCATATTTATTTTCGTTCCTTTTTTCTTTTCTTTATGAGTTAAACCAGATTCGACTTTTTTAAGGTTCCGTACTCAAAGGGTAACATCCGGAACCCTATTACTAAGCCTCCGCCGTCCGGCCGTCTGTCCATCTGTCCGTCCGTCTGTCTGTCAGTGGGCTTTATCTCATGAACCGTAATAGGTAGACAGTACGGAACCCTACATGCGCGAGTCTGACTCGCACTTGCCCGTTTTTAATTTTCAGGGTGTCTAACAAAAAACGGAACCCTTATAGGATCACTCGGGTGTCTGTCTGTCCGTCTGTCACAACCAGTTTTCTCCGGATCCCATGGACCGATTCTGTTGAAATTTGGAACACATATGGAACATGGACGTGTTACGTAAATTATTAAATTTTAGTATGGGGTCACTTTTGGGGGTAAAACAAGAAAATTATAAAAAAAAAACTTTTTTGAAAAATATCTTGTAATATATCAAGGCTCAGTAGTTTCGGAGATAAGGGGAGGGGAAGGTAATTTTTCGTCAAATTTCTTGAATAACTACAAAACCATTTATTTTAAAATTATGAAAAAAAAAAGTAATTAAAACCCTCACAGTAAGTAGGCCCTTTCATTTGATATGTCACACGATATCGTTCAATATACTTTTTTTAAATTTTCTAGTTTGACCCCCAAAAGTGACCCCCATACTAAAAATTTAATAATTTACGTAACGCGTTCGCGTTTGGGTCACAGAAGTCCATATGTGTACCAAATTTCATCAGAATCAGTACAGTGGATCCTGAGAAAACTGGCTGTGACGAATGGACAGACAGACAGACACTCGAGTGATCCTATAAGGGTTCCGTTTTTTGTTCGGAACCCTAAAAAAACGCTTGTGCTAATTCGTCAAAAAACCGTTTAAGTACTGACAAGACATGTGACTAAGCACAAGATCGCTAACCAGTTGCTATAGCGACGCTAAGGAGAGACCTATATCCAGCAATGGACGTCTTTCGGCTCAAGTAAAGACTGCGCATCTCCAAATAAAACGATTACCAAATCTTCGTTTTACTTTTCGCCCTCTAACAAAAACAAATCTTAACTAATTTAATGAAAATCTTGGTCATCGTGGATTATGATAGGCTTATTTTTTTTTGTAGCGTATCGATACCCTACCTTTTTGGGCTGAAGAGGCCTTTACATCATCCGGATATACAGTTTATCTTTATGGCTGAAAGTCTAAAAATATTTTGGCCTTGAACCTTGTTTGTTAAACCTGAATTAATAATTCGAATTAATTTCAAGCCATCGACACCAACTCCAGTATTGATTTTAGCGTTGTGTAGGTATTTTAAATTAATCTTAATTTGTTTAAATGAAACCGGCCAAGTGTAAGTTGGACTTGCACACGAAGGGTTCCGTACCATAAGCCGAAAAAAAAACATTTTTTTTTATGGGAGCCCCCTTTCATTTTAATTTTCATTGTTATAGTGGAAAAGGAACAACACACTGTAAAAATTTCAATTGTCTATCTATTATAATTCTCGAGATACAGATCGCTGACAGAGAAACAGACGAACGAATGAGTGGATTGACGGACGGTCGGAGAGCGGAGCCTTAGTGGTAGGGTTGTTGATTACACTTTGAGTACGGAACCCTAAAAATTAAAATGTTGTTCGAAAAAGTATAGATGCAATGGAATTTGATCTTTGTCAGGAATACCATAGACTTTGTTGTTCCAAAATTTAATAATTACCTCGATTTCTGAATTGAAATTTATCTCTTTTCTTTAGGTAATAATTATAATAATACGTTTGTGTACGTGAGTTTGTATGTTTGTAAACGCACCCACGATACAGGAGAGATTCCTTGTGTGGGGCGACGGTTTTTTTTTTTTTAAAAAATAATCATCATCGTTTTAATTTGAAATCGACAAAATGGAGTTCACAGGCTGAACCCTACATGGCCCATATAAATTACTAGCAGACGTCATGCGGTTTCACCCACACAATTCCCGTGGGAGTACGGGAATAAGATAAAGCCTATGTTACTCGCTGATTATGTAGCTACCCATTGCTGAAAGAATTTTTCAAATCGGTCCAGTAGTCTTTAAGTTTATTCGTTACATACAAAAATACAAATCTTTCCTCTTTATAATATTACTATAGAGTATAGATTAGTATAGATGGCAAGTGCAAGACTTCTCATTTTCGAGGAACTTTATGTAGAAGTCTTTTAAATTATACCACTTTAATTTAATTTCTTACCCAGGTACAACTTATAACATGACAACCAACAACTAAGTCAAGGTTTCTTCACGATTTTCTTTCACCGTAAGATAGTAACGCCATTGAATGACGAGTATAAAAAGTCACAAATTCATACTCCAAACCCAATACGGTTCGGCCATCAACACACTTCACATCACATTCATTCACACACACATCAGTAACACACGATAAAGCCTTTCGCCGATCCCACAGAACATGGAGGCGACAAGCGAGTCAGTGCCCCAGGGTCGCGGAATTAATTGATCAAATGTCGTTAAATGGTATGACAAAATACGAAATTTCGTATTTCTATTTGGTCAAACAGTTTGAACCCTGTTTGATCGAATTACTTGAACTTGTATGGCCCGCATTAACGTACTTGTCCAGGCACGGTATCATCTAAGCATGTAATAGTGGGTCACCCATTATACCTGGAAGATCGACCCGTAGGGATGTTATTGTGGGAATTTATTCAAAAGAGTCACCGCGGCCCCGGACCGCAAAAGGCATTTGAAAGAACGCGGGTGAGTTATTCAGTAATAGATGATCTGATCCTCGCTCCCGCTCCGCCCAGAACTGGAGAAGTCATTTTATGATTTCCCATATATACAAAAAGTACGTCAGTAGCATTGTTTGCTCCTTACAGGGTTGCGGAATATGTTCGAAAGAGTCATTGCGGCGCTAGAACTCAAAGGAGAAAGAGGAATACGGTGAGTTTTAGTCAGTAAGAGTCTGACACTCTGTTCCGCTCCGCCCCGAGCGGAAGGATTAATTTAATGAATTCTCATCGTTAAAAAAAAAATCATTGTTTTCTCTTACTAACTCGTCCAAAACCGGCTAAGTACCACGAGTCATCTTTACTGCCGTACAGTGCAAGATAGACTTTAAAAAGTTTATCGTTTCAAGTTTGTGTGACCGAATCCTTGAAAGTTCACCGGATTTCATATGTGTATCAATAGAAAAATCTAACTCAAATCCACAGAATTATCCCTCCCTCTATCTACACTGTCTGCACTAATATTATGAAGAGGAAAGATTTGTTTGTTTGTTTGAATTGAATAGGCTCCGAAACTGCTGGACCGATTTGAAAAATTCTTTCACCATTAAAATCCTACATTATCCCTGATGAACATAGGCCATAGAATATTTTCAAAAAAACTTAGGTCTAGGTCTAGGTCTAGGATAGAGATCTGTACGAAAACTTCGATAATGTAATCCAAGGTGTGAAAAAAAAATACCAAAAAAAAAAATCTTATATCGCGTACGCTGCGGAAATTATTGACAATAGAGCAAAGTGATGTACTACAGTTTTATAGAAGACATCAATATCCACAAAAACGTCCAGGAGCGTATATTTCTAACTATTGTGGTGAAGTCACAATAACCACTTTTTGTTCAAATTATTCGATCAAAACCCGGGTGGAAAGAAATAGTGGTGATTTTGGTATCATGAAATTCTTATCCATTTAAATGATTTTGTAATTTAGGTTGATTATGTATACGTAAATTACACTTTAAATTATGCAAATCGGACTTTTCGTTCATAAGTTACGACAGGTATAAAAATACTCTAAGTAAGAAAACTGTCGCGGATTGAGTGAACATGTAAATAACTTATTAATAGACTAAACGTAGGGCACTACGTTTAGTCTATTAATAAGTTATTTACATGTTACCCTTTATAGAGGGAGGACTTTAGATGAAGTTTGTGGAGTACCTACCTACTAAACCCACGCGAACGAAGTCGCGGGCGAAGTGCTAGTAATGAATAAACTCTTTCACACTTGCTTCTCCAATCTACTTCAGCCAGCTTCCATCCGTTGAGATAATGTCAAACGCGAGCCTATCACTCGAAAAACGAAAAGTAAAAACAGTGCCGAGTGTAGCAGTTCCATACTCTATGGCCACTACAGACCGTAAAACGACACTTGGCCATCATGGGCCATCAATCACGAACCTTTTGATGGATGTAATTCTTTAAGGGTAAGGAAGTGTCGTCAGCGAAGTGTTGGCGGTGATACGTCAAAGTTCAGGGAGACGGAATGTTGTGTATAGTGGATAGTGAAAGTTTGGCAGTAGTAGGTCGACTAACGAAATATTAACCATGTTGGTTGATATTTTATGTTTTTATTCGACTGCCCTGAAGTAAGGTAATGTTTTTGACTTGCATCGAGCAACTCTACTGCAAAATATGAATAAACTTTTGAATTTTCAGGCGGTCAATTTAACTTCATAGATGTCGTCAAGTAGTTAAAACTTAATAAGTCATTTCTTGTACTTTTGAAACAACTGCCTTCTTAAATATGGTAGACAGTTGTTACTACGTCTAAAATAATATTCTTCAGAATTCGAACATTAATAAAAGTAAGAAAAACACACGAGCAATTAAAACGGTTCAGACAATCAAAACTAAAGAAAATCAGACGCGTAGAACAAATTGTAATAAAGTAAATTAATGGTAAAAAAAAAACTTTTTTAACAAGTTTTTTTGGATTTAATTTGACGTTGTATTAATTTTCGTGTCCTCCTCAGCAAGTCCTTTTATTTGATACCCATACTGTGGTAGTGCAGAAAAAATAACTGGTCCGCCATCTTGGATGATCGCCATATTGGAATTAGAATGACGTCACATAGCTAAGCATGCATTGTCATTTAACCGCGTGTATACCAAATTTCAGCGTAATCAGTTAAAGATAACCGATTTAAATTCAGTTGCAAGATTCCACCCGGACAAACATGCATACATTGCAAGTTTAATAAAAGCTTGTAAAAAGTCAATGAGTCTGTATTTTCTAACTATGCTACCACCGGTAACGACAGCCAAGGACTACAAACCAACTGCTTAATGTACTTTCCTGGGTGGGAAGTCTCAACATAGTTACAGATCGCCTAGCGATCGAAATTCGGTAAGACCACTCGGACACATTCGCTTTCGAACGCGATCTACGATCAAATAGAAAACATTATAAAAAATAAGTCGAGAGTTCCCGCCCTGTGCACGGAGGAGTCTGGGTACGTAATTAACGGTCACCCATCCACGAACTGACCTTGGAAAGGGTTGCTTACCCTTAAAGATCGACCCGTGCGGCCATTATATCTCGAGCCACGAGCTCTTCAATTTTAAAATCAAACATTAAAAAATATAAACCGGCCAAGTGCGAGTCGGAGTCTCATACAAAGGGAAGGATTCCGTACAATAAACCAAAAAGAAACACGTTTCTTGTACGGGAGCCCCCTCTAATTTTTAATTTAATTTTTATTATTTTTTGTTATAGCGGCCATAAAAATACACACCCTGTGAAAATTTCAACTGTCTACCTTTTACGGTTCTTTAGATATAGCCCGCTGACAGACAGACGGACGGACAGCGGAGGCTCAGTAACAGGGTTCCGTTGGTTAACCTTTAGGTACGGAACCCTAATATAAACAAGAATTACAACAACACACCAAAAAACGTATTAAAATAAAATCTCTTAACTTTTTACACGACAAAAAATATTTAAGTACCTCTGAAACAACCGCACTTTGATGTAGAACTGTTGGCTAAGCGTTAATTTAACTTTTCGTAAACAACCCCGTTAGCCGGATAACTTTTTCAAGTCCCCAAAACTGAATTATGAAATTCATTTAAAAATGTTTAACAGTTATTTTTTTGTTCGTCAGCAAAAGGAATTGTTTTTGTAAACCTCTGGCTTTGCAAAAGTTTCAGTGTTGTTAACATTGTTGATGACATTCAGAAAATTAGGGTCGTGAGTTATTTTTTTAGGAATTTAAGAGTTTACGTTACAATATTTTTTTTACAGACACTAATATTATAAAGAGGAAAGATTTGTTTGTTTGTTTGAAATGAATAGGCTCCGAAACTACTGGACTGGTTTTGAAAAATTCTTTCAGCGATGGATAGCTACATTATCAGGGAGTAACATAGGCTATATTTTATCCCCCACGTGAACGGGAACTACGCGGGTGAAACCGCGTGACGTCCACTAGTTTCAAATATACCAGTTATAGGCACTTTTGAATTGTTAAGGTCTGTCAGTCAAATAGATGAAACTGGTTCTGCCGTGCTAGCCACAAGAGAAGCAAGTTGTTCTGCAGCTAAACACGCTCACCCACCCTAATAAAACGGTGCCCCTCACTAGGAATTTCTCCTGTATCGTAGGTGCATTTAAAAACATACAAACTCACATACACAAACAGTCAGAACCCAGAACAATATCTGTAGGCCATACAAATATTTGTTCCGTGCGGGAATCAAACCCGCGACACGCAGTGCAGCAGCCAATCGCTCAACCATGGCGCCAACCGTGTCGTTATATTATAAATCTACTTGGAGAGAGTCTTTAAACAGACTGAGGGGCTAGCGCATAGCAAGCTGTCTGGACAAACGTTGTCCTGCCTCAATGTTAAATTTTCTTGAAACAAAAATAAGAATACAATAGGGAATATGCGAAAAAAAAAAGAATCTAATTTGCTCGAAAAACAAACGAGATATAATTGTTTTAAGCAAATATATATGTCCCTCTCGCGAAAACGCTGTTTTCTATAGCAGCCATATCTATATGGCTTTCTTTGACTTCAAAGTTCATATCGGACTTCTCTTTCTAATTGTAATCTTATAAGCTTTATATGAGTAACTTCATTGCCGATGAAGGTATTTAAAAAATAATTTCATGATTGTTTACTAGAGCTAATAAGTATTTCATTTTGCAAATAAAAAAATCGCATGCATATTCCCTATTGGAGCGCCTATACGCCTACAAACTAGGTCCATCACTGAACCCTCAGTGGCATAAACACGTGGAGAAGTTATTATGTATATCAAGCACTAGCTGACCCGCAAAACTTCGTTTGCGTCACATTTTTCATTATAGTTTGGCTCCCATTGGTCGTAGCGGGATGTTATTATATTCTTTCTCGATAAATAGGCTCAACACTAAAATATTTTTTCAATTGGAACCAGTAGTTCCTGAGATTAGCGCGTTCAACCAAACACACAAAAAACGCTTCAGCTTTATAATATTAGTAAAGGTATTTAAAGCTTCTAATAAAATTAATTTTTAAAATACCATCTGGACTTTTAAAAATAAAAACTTTTAAAAACAAAGCAATTAAACATCTCAACAACAAAGAACAAATTCTTGTGACTACGGAAGAAATTCTTTAAAATTATAACTTGTTTAAAATCCAACTTTGTCCGTCGATAAGTCTTCCGTGTACTAATTAATTATTAATTTAAAAGGGGTTGCTTCAAAGTCTTTGAATCTTGTAAAGTATCAAGCTTACCCCTTTGGATCCATTATACTATTTCATTCATCCCTCAATTTTGAGTAATCTTATATTTTCATTGTTCTTAGAGGATAAACGTACTTGAATTAATTTCATTTGACTTGTGTTCGCAAGAATCTAATTAAGGAAGTCATTTAGAGATTGAAGGTTAAGATTTCTTGACGTACGTAATATAATACTTAGCGTTTCTCTGTTGTTGTTAAGGCGTTCTTTTTTTGTCTGTGTTTTTTTTTATTTTTTACTTATAATGATAATGTGATAATGGCAGGTTTATAGGCGTTACGGCTTTTGTCGTCAGAGGCCACGGCGGACTTCTTCTAATTATGAAATTCAAAGGTTTATTAATTCGTCGCTGATGAAGATATTTTATACTAGACGTAATAAATATTTTATTAACAAGCCCACCACACATTCCCAACCACTGCAACAACTGAAAGCCAGAATCAACATTGTAGACCACCAAAAAAACGCCGACTCAATGAAGCTCAACGAGTCCCGGAGAAACAATACAACTGTCTTGGATCCCGCATTGAAATTAATCAGAAAAGTACAGCGGAGGAGGAGGGAAAAATATTCTTTTTTTTGTATTTTTTTATTGAGGAATGGGCTTGTTGTTGACCGCAATCACGCCTGATGGAAAGCGATGGCACGCCATGTATTTTTTATTTGACATATAAAATAAAAATACATTCATATTTCCTATCGTGAACAAAAAACGCAGTGCGTGATAAGGGAACGTATTTATGTTTCCCTCTTCTTATACAATCACAAAGATCACACAAGAAAACTTTGACTAAACACTTTTGAATTTGACTTCCCAAAACACGGAACAACTTGATACCGAACGCATACGAGTATTTACCTTCACGTATCGCGAAAACTTTACTTCTAAAGAAAACGTAACTTTACATGATATTCCTCGTTCATTCTTATCTAATGTCCATATATCATTCATACCCTATTTACTCATCTAGACACCGACTAACATCATAAGTTCGAGGCACAAGATCGATCGTTCAAAGAAAAACAAAATTCCGCAAACGAACAACTCGATTTCAACTTAAACCTCAATGTCATAAAGTTTGTAATAGCTTGAGAGTTTGCACATGGCATGTTATACCAGGTATAACAGAATTCGCCAAGAAATTTGCAAGCCAGATAAGTTAAAAGTTCTTTAGTAAACAAACGTGGTCTGAAGGTTTTAGAGTCAATTAATGTGGTGTTTTTCCGATGAAAATCGAGTTATTTTTTTCCTTTCTTAAAGAATACCTTGAAACTTGTTTACAATATTCTAATTTTAATAAAAGTCTTATAAAGGGCTATTTATAATGAAGATTGACTTCTAAGTTAATTGCGATCGATGTATATTAAGTTCTGGAGTGGCGACCGCGTACCAGAAGACGTAACGTTGGAAGGCCTCCCACAAGGTGGACCGATGACCCGGTAAGGGTCGCGGGTAGCCGATGGATGCGAGACGCTCAGGACCGGTTGTTGTGGCTACACTTGGGGGAGGCCTATGTCTTTCGGCTGATATGATGATGATGATAATTCATGTATAAGGGTGAGTTAACCAATAATCAAGTAACCACAATAGTGGTTAAGTATTGTGTTTTGTTGTTGCTGGGTTACCTCTTTGGTGTAGCACCTAGTTGTGAGGGCTAGGGAGATTTTGGTTTAAATCTTATTTGGAGTATTTTTTTAATCTACAGCCCGTATGTTATATACGAGTACTTTTTAATCATCAATACCTATGTATAAAATTCTTCCGCTACTGATTGATTGAGTGACTAAGTGAGTGACTGACAGACAACGCACAGCCAAAACTACTGGTCGTAAAAAGCTGAAATTTGGTATGCCAGATTTCCTGAAATTTCTACAGGAACGGGAAAAAATGGAATACACGCGTTCGAAGTCGTAGGCTAGGGCTAGTATATCATACAGGCTAAACCTCTAAAATGAAGCTTACTAATAAAAGCGCCTCTATTTTCGCAACTCCACTATAACTTTCAGGCGATACCTTCATAAAATGGTTTATTGGGTATTCAGGCCCTTTGCCGCATCCCTGCTGAGATGAAACTAATTTTCAGCCGCCACTGGCTAGCTCGGTTTTGTTGAAAATTTTACGAGTGAATGTGTATATAGCAGAGTATTACATAGGATAAGCCACCTGCTCTATCGTTCGGCTTCAATCATAAATTATGTACCTGCCTACATAAATAGATATTTATGACCTCTTATAATAATGGGTTGTAGCTATTTAGATGAGTGACATAAAAGGCAACTAAACTGTTGCTTAGAGAGGTAATATAGCAACAAATTTATCAGCTCAAATGGCTAAGGAACTACAATTAATGCGGGCTATAGACGTTCTAGTAATTTTATGAACAGGCTGGTTCAAACAGTTTTATAAATAAAATAGGCACGGATGTCTGTAGGAAAATTTTATCAAAAATGAGTTGTCAAATAGCAGCAAGTTAAACGAAATTTAAAAAAAAAAACACCGGTAGCACTCCGGGAGTGCCGGCAGAAGTGAAAACATGTAAATAATACATCCTTACTGTCGCGGTCACATCATAGACAAACCACCGACAACAAAATAAACAAAAAGACACTGACGTGTGGCCGCGACAGCGACTGTCAGTGACAGATGTCAATCTTGACACAGTTCCTGACATAAACAAAACGAACCATAAAAACAACAAAAAATAACGTTGTGTTTAATTATAAGTATATAGGCGTATTATCAGGATTGGATATTTTAAAGTAAAAAGTAGGTAGTTTACTTATTAATCAATTTAATTCGATTAACTCACTTAATTTATAATAACTGTGAACTCAATTAATTATCATATCATAATTATTAACTGAAAGGTTTTAACACGATATTAGCAAATCTAGGCGCTATGACAACACGTGTATCGGACCGAGGTCTAGAATAGAATGCCCCGATCGCTCCGCGCGGTCTCCTTTTACGTCCGAGCACAAACAAGTCGAGTAGTGGGGGAGGTGGGGATGGCGACATCGCCTGATCGGTCCGGTGCACGTGCCGTGCACAACCGTACGATGACGTAGCGCCGTCACGGCCATTCTGACGTGCGTACGTCCTCGGACGCGCACTTTAGAAGCACCTAGGTATTTGTAATGAGAACCACAATTTTACTGTTCGCTCATCCTGACATTAAAATCTTATCTCATGGTCTGGTCCGGTCCTACGACCCTTCAGAGTAATAATCTTCTGGTCCGGTCCTAAGACCCTTCAGAGTAACATCTTCTGGTCCGGTCCTAAGACCCTTCAGAGTAATATCTTCTGGTCCGGTCCTATGACCCTTCAGAATTATACTACTGGTCCAGTCTTATGACCCTTCCAATGATGTACCTACATGATCTATTAAGTTAATCAAATCAAATCGTATATTTCAAATAAACCATTTACAGGCACTTTTGAATTGTCAAAGTCGGTCAGTCAAAAACATGAAGCTATTTGCACGTTCCAAAGCGTAGATCTCTATGGAGAAGAACGTGCAAGAAACTCCACGGACACTCTTTTAAACCATGTGATGTGTTACAAAAATCTTGTTAACATTAACATTGATTGCTTCTATATGTGAGGACAATGCAAAGAACAAGAAAACATATAAACAATTCAAAATGCAGGTACAGATTAAAATAAGCCAGTGGCAGGTAAGAGATGACCAGTTTCAACTGACGGCGCCCTTTCACGAACATGACGCGTGCATCAGCACCATCTAACTCAACCATTTTGAAGGGAATCAAATGATCCAAAACACGCGCCACCATCAGCAAAACATTTGTGTGAGCATGACAAGCTCTCAACTGCCACACTCGTTCATGTCAAACTAATTTAATAACGAAATCTATAATTACATATGTAAGTGGCTCCATAGTGCTCACATTTACAAAAAATTGAAAATATGCTTCTACGTTATACAAAACTATGGTTTCAAGTAACTAAGAAAAGAAAAAAAGAAGGCTGCTTTATTGTGTATACTTTGCTAATACAATAATGCAAAGAAATGATAAATAAATGATTGTATAGGAGAACAATAAAAGGGTAAGCATTTCTTCCAATTATCGAAAACCTAACAAGTGGACCCATGCTGCTGTGGCTGTGGAGCAGGACCGGCATTTAGCCAAGCATTTTTATCAAGGACATAATCTTCCAGTTTATAATATGCTTGTCTACATAATGTGCGTTTAATACATGTTTTAAATTTTCTCTCATTCAGTTCGAGAATATTAAGTGGTATTTTATTATAAAATATAACACAGTACCCCATACGTTAACTACTGCTACTGGCTTTTTAAGTACGAGAGTTGGCAATTTTATTTTTAAAGTTTGAGCCCTAAAATAGTACCACTTAAAACTTTATTTTTATGGGAAGTTTCATGAACAAGTTCTTCATTATTATTCGCCGTCACGTCATCACTGATATTTTCTGCATCTAACGTTCATGTGAGCACTCACGAATTACTTTACGTTAATCTACAATCATCAAAATCATCGCTGCGCTGTGCGGTTCGAATCAATCAATGTTATTATAATCTCACCCGTATTAAATTGCACAAAATGGAAAATCTATTTAGAACTTGTAATAGCTCAGAATTCTCTGTACCTTTAAAGCTTTTATCAATGTCATTAAAATCAAATTGCTATTCATGATAGTTTTGATACTATCAAATTTACTAACTGATGTTACGTATGGCAAACTGGCTCCGTACGTTAATACGAAAGCCTAGATCCAAATTTTCACTAAAAAAAACGTCTAAGTTGAAACATGACCTTGTGGTACTTGCTATGCGATAACTAAACCTAAAGCTCACACTGAATAAAATTTTGACACTATTACCGCCAATGGGAAACTCTTTTAAGTACTCGCTTTGTGCTAACTATGTCAAAATTACCTAGCACTATCAATGCAACCACCGAATTGGTATCAACCCCTTTAAAGCTTCGTTTGCTATTCAAATAAAACTTGAGCGACTCACCAAGTATTCCAGTCGGCCTTGAACGCTCTTAACCCCACAGATGTCGACATGATACTTGGCTACTGCAGTTTGCCAACCTTCGGTCTGCCACGCTCAGAACCGTTCAGAAGTTGCAGCTGCTCAGCAGTTGTTGCAACTGCTCAGCAGTTATGGCAGCATGCCAACCGCTAGCCTCCTGCTGGCTTTATACACCATGATACGATGTCTGAAACCGAAAAATGCTACGACAGTACAAGTCCAATAAAAGCTGTGGTGGGCCAAAAGGTTTCAGGTAAGTGTAGTAGTCACAGTATCAAAGTAAATAAAAATCTAAATTTTATCGGACCATTGGCACAAGAAAGCGGCCTATGCCTATGAATGGTGATATAAAATCAAAATATTCAAAATAAAGTGTTAGGTAACTAAATCGCTCTTATGTCCAAAAAAATAAAAGCTCTCTGGTATTTCACTTCATGACTCGAATTCAGCGATAGCAGAATAATATCGCTTCATCAGCATTATTTGACCAATGACCAAGGCTTTGTGCCCATTTCAAGCGTAAGTGCTTCCAATTCACCAAGAGTAGATAGCGACGGCAAAAGAATGGTCTCCCTTAGGGCAGTGTGTTGGCGCCGACGCTTTTTTTTTAACATCTACGCGAACGAACCGCCTTCCACCTAACACACGGAGCGGTTCTTGTACGCGGATTACCTGGCCCTAGCAAACCAAGCAGCGACTTTTATGGACGTGGAGCATAAACGTACAATGGCACTCAGTGCACTGCGAGATTAGTGTGACCACAACGCTCTACGGCCGAACCCATCTAAGAGACAGTCGTGCGCCTTCCATCTCTGCTATAGGCCCGCAAATCGAATGCTTAACATCACATGGCGTAGAGCCAAGGTCCAACACTGCTCGAATCCAAAATATCTCGGTGTGACGTTAGATATGGCCTAAGCGTAAAAGTCAAACTGTTACAATATTTAGCTCCGTCGAACCCGGAATAACTTGCTCCGTCACCTAATTTCCATCAATTGGGGAGCGGCACCCGATGTTCTCCGTACAACCGGCATGTCCCTATTTTTTCTGCTGGCGTGTTTGCTTGCACAGTGTGGCACCGACCTGCTCTTTCTCGGAAAATAGACATTGCCCTAAACGAAACGTGTCAGATAATATCAGGCTGATTAAAATAGACTCCACAAAACAAACTCTATCCGCTTGCAGGCATCGCACCTCCCGCTGTTCGAAGGATCTGAAAACCGATTCCCGACATCCCTGTATGGCCACATGCCAACTTCGGGAAGACTAAAAAGTCGCAAGAGCTTCCTTCTTTCTACACAGGCGATCCTGGATATGCCATCTAAAGGGAGAAGCAGACTGTGGGAAGAGAAGTATCCACCACCTCACGACTTCATAAAACCCAAAGAGCAATTGCCTCTGGTCGTGAATCGCAATGGCCCCTGGAAAGCGTTAAATCGCGCGCCAGCGCAATTTGCGCACCCAGGTAGGCCGCTGCAAACACAACTTGGCGAAATGAGGATGTAATGATCTGTTGTATACCCAACGTGAGTGCAGTGCCCGTTTTCAGAGCACGAGCCATATGTTACAGTGCCCCAAGTGCCCATTCTCCTGTAATTTGGAGTATCTAATGAATGCCACTGTTGCTGCAATTAACGTAACTACCTACTGGTACAAAACAGTAAAAAAGTTAACGATTGAATCGAAAAGAAGAAGTATTATTGAAAATGCTATCGCTTAATCAGCAACACTTATGCTATTAATAATAGCTTCACTTTAAGATAAAGCGACAGGCCAATTATCAAACATCGATAATTGCCATCCATAAAGGCGTTGCCTTTTGTAAGTCAGTCTCCACATCATAAAAATGAACAATCGTAAACAAAATAAAAAGCAGCTCTACAGCAATTAAAAAGTTTAAACGACTCACCAGATTGGCGTAGAAATCTTCATATAAATTCACACTCCTCTCCTTGACCTGACCAGCTGTTGTGAAGTTGCTTGCCTCCGGACGGAACTGGTTTAGTTCAGTTTGATGAGGGTAGCCGCATAAAACTCGTCGAAAAGGAATTCGGCGCAAAGCTCTTCAGCGCCATATGGTAAAACAATAAACTGCTCTGCACATCACTGCATCCTCGACAAAACATACCACCACGGTGACACACTATGATCGTGTGTCGAACTTCGGCCTTTCGGATTTAACTTCACGACACTTCACGGCACACATCAAGTTTTTAGCGTCTGGATAAACGCAAGCGTCTTAAAAAACAAACCGCAATTTTCACTATCACTGTCATTACATTTCAAAACGTAACCGCCACATATTTCACTAGCATTGTCACGAATCTCCATGTGGGCCCTTTGAGTTACGTCCCAATTCTGATATAGGCGTATTATCAGGATTGGATATTTTAAAGTAAAAAGTAGGTAGTTTACTTATTAATCAATTTAATTCGATTAACTCACTTAATTTATAATAACTGTGAACTCAATTAATTATCATATCATAATTATTAACTGAAAGGTTTTAACACGATATTAGCAAATCTAGGCGCTATGACAACACGTGTATCGGACCGAGGTCTAGAATAGAATGCCCCGATCGCTCCGCGCGGTCTCCTTTTACGTCCGAGCACAAACAAGTCGAGTAGTGGGGGAGGTGGGGATGGCGACATCGCCTGATCGGTCCGGTGCACGTGCCGTGCACAACCGTACGATGACGTAGCGCCGTCAAGTACAAAAATACTATCATTTATGAGGTAGTATACAATGTTTATTTATTGCGCTATCGTACACAAATATGACAATTTACATGTTATTATTCATAATATTATATAGTTATTTATTTATATATTACATTAATTTTTATCTCTTAGAAAAATCAACTTTCATCCATAATTTCGTAATTCCGTAATTTCGTATCCTTGGATACGCGTGGCACGCTGTACATAAACACAGACGGACATTCGCGCAAGCGCCCTGTGCCGCCTAAGCGGAGCAGCACACTCAGGCACGGTAGAAAGAGTGGGAGGTACTAGTTCCTCTCCCTTCCCCTCGATCTTACGCTTTTTCGCATCACGTGACCCTGACGCGAGTCCGTCTTACGCTTTTTGCGATCAGGTCACGTGTCCTGACGCGAGTTTAAGATTTTATACCCATTACAGAAAAAGTGCTCAACGCCGCTAAAGAAGTTTTCACTTCAAAAATGGTTTGCCCACAGGACATATTGCTAACTTTTTTGACGGGATTCACTTCCAAATTATCCATATCAATAACTATCGATAAGAGTTTTCATAAACTCTTCAACTACTTTTAAAACTACTAACTACGCATTTTCCATGCAACCTCAGGGCGCGCCAGCCACATCTATAAAAAGCTTTATAAATTATTACGACCACGGTAATAAAGCCAGAGGGCGCTGTCATCGCGATAACGTCACGCGAACATTAATATTTTAAAACGTAATGAGCTAGTAGCTGTCGTTATCTCGATGTTATAATGTGAGATGGTGATTTATATTTTAGAGGAATGAGTGAGAATGTGGAGCATTATTATACCAGGTAATATGTATCGGTATTTTATGTTGTCTGTCATTTTGTGACAGGAGACGTGCATTAAAGCCCGGGTTTTGAGGTTTTTATCGGTCGTCTATCTGTCCATTAACCACTAACCAACCGATGGCGTTATGACAAATAGCGTTAATGGACAGATAAAAGTCTCAGAGACCGGGCTCAAGTCGTAATTTGTGAAGTTCAAATCAAATAAGTATGATACGATGGTTGCGGAATTTGTTCGAAACAACCTTACTTTATAATAGGATGACACTGTCACTTTTCAACAATGCTTTTTCCACTTCCTTGTGTCGCATAAACATGGCTCTACAACACAATTAAAAAAGAAATTTAAAAGAATAACAGCCTAATCTTCAGGTTAATCTTTTAACAGAGGGGCGACCGCGTTCCAGAAGAAGCAGAATTAGAAGGCCTCCCACAAACTGCACGGCTTACCTGATGAAAGCCGTGGGTATCAACTGGTTGCGTAACATACAGGAACGGTAGATGTAGCAACACTTGGGGGAGGCCTTATTCTGCTGTAGGCGTCTTTCGGCAGAAATGATGATTACGACCGTTCCCATTAATGTCTTGTCGTCGCGTCGCCATGAAATTACTTATCAACACCACGTTACATGATGAGTTTAGAGTGATCTTGTAACGTGGTGTTGATAAATCGTGGTGAAGGACGAATTATAAAGCAAAAATTGGAAGTATTAACTCAGGTTAATACTTCCAATTTTCGCTTAATAATTCATCCAAAAATTCATTACTGTTTACTGACGCGGCTTTTTCTATTATAACATTTTACCCTTCAAATTCCGCATCATGTTTTTCTTATCGATCGATCGATAAGAAAAACATGATACGGAATTTAAAAATTAAAAAAAAATACAATTTTTCATTCCAAACCAGCCAGACTGATATCTACAAAGTCTTGTAGCAAATTATGCTACAACTCTCAGACAAAAAGATCATATGACCCTTAAACTAAAATGAGGTCAATTAGTATCAAAATCTTAAATAATAATTACCTATTTGTGAAACTTGAACGTTTTACCTTAATTTCCTTTTATCAACTTCGTCGGAACGATCAATTTGTAGTCACAAATAACTTATTTATTATTGAAGGGTCGCTCCACTTTCAGCTTTTAAAATCAAAGTTGAAAAACACTTTTCTACAATGAGAGGATGAAAAGTATATTTTTGCGATCATTAATTTTTTACAACTTTTAGAGTGGCGTTGTTGAAAAGTGCTTTGTGAAAAAATTTCAAATCTTATTTTTAAATTAAACAAAATAATGCAAACTTTATTCATGGTGTATACAATATTTACAATAACCATACCTAATTTAAACAACACAAACTTGTAAGAGTGGTGCAAACTGTAAATAAGTTTTTTTTATTTATAAATACCTAAATAACATTATATTTTCAATGATTATAATAATCTAGTTTTGTAATGAAACAAACAAAAACAAATATAGTAGCTACATAAAAATAACGTAAATATTTTTATGTTTGCAGCAAAATAAATGAATGCAGTGGTTTTAATAAGTAAAATGTAGAGTCCCATATTGCGCGCAGAAGCGCATAATAATTGCTCGCAGTTAATTTAATTCCTCGCTACGAGCTGCGTAGGCATGTGCTACGCCGTAGCATTTGCTACGAATTATTAACTAATTAGGATACTCGTATTCGAAGGAATTATTAACTCCAAACAATGAATGAAAAAGTCTAGAAAGTTGGAGATTAAAGTTAGCAAGTCATTCATGACGTTTTTTGTATTTTAACTTACGCTTTTTTTAATGGGATTTTCGGGTCAGAAACTTAAAAGTACATAATTAACCATTCTAAGACACTCAGCTATAATGTCATTTTCTATCTATGAAAGTATTTTCGTAATTGTAGTTCCAGAGATTACCTTTTACAAATATATAAACAAACTATTTTAGTAGTTTAGATTGTAACGGTAAATGCAATGCAAAAGGATTTTCATCGCACACCCATCTGATAACCGCTACAGTAACTGCTTCCTACCAATTATAATTAATATCCTCGGGCCATTTTAATTAGTTCGCAATAACACCCCCGTACAAAGTAAATCCAATTAAATGCTGTTAAATGACATGATAGCCTAATTTCCTACTTTGTCTACTAATATTATAAATGTGAATGTCTAAATGTTTGGTTGTATGGGTTATTTTGAATTCTTTACGTTACAGTGGTGTACAGATTTGGATGGATAAAAGATAAATGAAGGATGCGGCACAGGGTGGAAAATCCCATAAAGTCCTTTAAAAAGGAGAAAACCTCTGACGAGAGGCTCTAGGAGTGAAATTCCCTGCCAGAGCCTGTTTCCTGTTAGTCCAGATTTCCTGGGAGTCTTTAAGTCAAGAGTGAATAGAACACTTCTAGGCAAGCGTGTTCTATCTTTGACCGCATCATCGCTTACCATCAGGTGAGATAGTGGTCAAACGTGTACCTATCAATAGTACAAAATAAAAAAATAAGACAAAAATATGTCAAAAACTGGCACCTTTTTTCTGAGAATGCAATCGTCGAAACATTAAAATGGTAAGTATATAGGTGTTGGTATCTAGTGACATTTCGACAGCGTTGGTCAATCCCATATTTTTGACGTTTAGGACAATCGCCTTAAGCTCAATCCACACATAGCCGGGACGTGGCCGTTACGGGCACGGGCCGTGCGCTGTCAGGAGCTCACAAAAATATCGTTGCATACATTTTATATCGTTCACACTCGTCCGTGTCCGGGCAGGCGACGGAGCTTCCGAGGCCGGGCCGACGCAGTGACGTGCGGATACGTCATCAGGGCTCTCCGGGCTTTTGTTATGCATGGCCACGCTGAAGTTTGTAGCATGAACGAGACAACAGCTATGTTAGACAATTGGCAAAAAAATGGCATAGACAATTATTCAATAAACGCTTTTGAATGCAAGTCCGCCATTTATTTCAACTTTGATGGCATCATTTTTTTTTTAAACAGTTAAATGCAGTGATTTTCTTGGTTTTAAAACGCCTCTGCTATTCCCAAACGATTATTCGGTATGTAACGTATTTTGAGTTGGCAACATGGCTATAAATATAATTAGACAGGATGCACTAACTATATCCATGCATCAGTATCAGGTCTGTCTGGTTGTTTTCTGTCATGACAAAAAATCTTTGAACCTTCAACATGACCATGAGGTCATGTTGACGGTTCGAAGATTTTTTGGTTGATATTATTGCTTTTAAAGCTGATATAATACTGAAGATAAAACCTAGAAGTATTCGGATATTCAGCAAGTTTTCCTGTCATCAATTGTGTATCTTACCAACACGGAATAGAAAAAACATTTTCTCCCACTCTGATCAAGCCGGCCTCGCACCTCTTATATCAACAAGGCGACGAGGAAAAGTGAAAAATTTTAAGATGTCAAGTGTACCGTGTGTGTATCGTCGTTGAACTATGAATCAGTTGTAAGTTTTCTGCAAGAGCAATCGGCAACTCAAACTAGATGAAGTGGCTTAATGGGTCAGATATCATCAGACCCGGCAACGGTAAGTCACTCAATCACTAGTAACGGAACAATTTTATAGATAAATTAGCTTTTGCCCGCGACTTCGTACGCGCCTAATCCGTTTTTCCCGTTTCCGTAGTAATTTTAAGAAATTCTCTCATAGTGCTCTCCTACACTCCCTAAGGGATCTACATGCCACATTTCTGCTTTCAACGACCAGTAGTTTTGGCTGTGCGTTGTCTGTCAGTCACTCAATCACTCAGTAACGGAAGAATTTTAAATAGATTGATTGATATATATTGGTAATTTATTATGTTTTACAGATGAGCAAGATTACTTTATAACAAAGTACAATCTGGATTGGATGGGCAAGCAAAGAATTTTGATAAGAAAATAACAATAACTACCTGAGAGTTCCTAATCGTTAATAAATGTTGCTACCTACCTGTATGTTTTGTGTGTGATTTTATGTTCAAAATGATTATGTGTACGTGTTTTAAACTTATACCTATTTTAATATAAGTAACTTTTACGAATATAATAAAACTATTTTACAACGTGAATCAATAATAAGTAATTATTTTGTGTTTTTTTTTTCTCTAGTATTTAAACTCTATGAGGTCGGTTTTTCGTAGACGGCTATTTTGAGAAGAAAAATCGACTTATCGAAAACCATACAATTATATTGAAATGGTCAGATCATATGAGTGCCATGAAGGATATAATGTTTGAGGTATCATGAGAAATCACAGATTTTAGTGGACCTGTCTAATAGTGCCCATATGTATTCAACGATCCGATGAAAATGAAAAATACCAATGTATGTGGCCATGACACATGAAGTGGTCAAATTACCAACCAGACAATTCTGAAATCTATACGTCGTGTATTATAAAATAGATACACAGCCTTCAGAATTACAACAATATGTGGCTAATTTATAAAATTGAAACCTACTGAAGCATTTACCTATACTTAATTTGCAAATAAACGGTTAGTTGGCCAAATAAAAACTAGTGTGTTTTTTAACTGCCCAACTTTAAACAAACGAATAATCTCTCCATTGGTGAAATCGCTTTTCTCCAACGCGTGTCTCTTTGTGCGCGTGGCAACGAAAACAAACTGATGAATGAGCGGCACGTGCACAGCCCGGCCACGGCCCGGTAGCTTCCTTGACGGGACACGGATGCACGGTCACTGCCCTGACACGGCCCTGACACTGCACGGCCACGTCCCGTCTATGTGTGGATCAACCTTTAGTCACACAACCGCCGACAGAATTTCACCTTGTCTAGAGCCTCAGACAGGTGATATTGCAACGTCAAATGTGTGTGACGTCATGTCTATTTTATAGATCTGATCTGGGACAATAGACGTCTTACGGAGACGGAGCTATACAAAAAGCATAGCGTTATTTCTTTTTCTCGACGGAATTATGATGGCATTGCCACGTCATGGTAAGGCCCAGGTTTAAGACTTAACATACCTTTTAGATAAAAAAAATAATTTTTAATTTCACGCGAGTGAAACCGCCTGGCAATAGGTAGTTGATAACAATTTGCTGTTAGAGAGTTTTTGAATAAATTAACTCGAAAGCAAAATCAGGCTTTTATGAACCGTGGTCATTACGTAATTAGTTTATGTTATTTGATATTGAAATAGTGTTACTAACTAATTATTTTGATTAGCAATTACATGTTATTCCATGTTTTGTTTGTGTATCTGGTAGTGTAATGAAATCCAAATTATTTTGCTGGGATGATGGTCTTGTAATTTAGTTTTAATGTTTGATTTCTATTGATTACTATGAATTTGGCATTTTCAAGGATTTCGATACTTCGCTACAATATTGGCTGGCTCTGCTAGTATACCAGTCGGGTGGTTCAAATTTGTCTGTTTGGGTTTGTGAGTTCCAATGTTTATAAACGTGACTGTGACACAGAAGAAATTCCTAGTGTGACAGAAAACTCAGTCAATATCTCGATGCGGGATTCATGGCAGTTGAATTTTTGTTCTGGAACTCGACACACATCATTATCCAGGTGCCTTTCTAGTGGTGTAGTGGCCGCTAGATGGATGGTTTGGCTTCTAGGACCTGCAGTGATTGAAAATAGAACGGTGGGCCTGTTCCATTTGAGTATATATGTACGTGTGTCTTTGTTTCACCAAATTCTCTTTCCTACAACATTTAAGCTGTCTTAACTGTCCCTTTTGTACAACGTTTCCTTAAAACCATACGACACTAAAGAAAAAAATAATAAATCATAGAAAATACAAGCTTGACATAACCACAACACGCCCTTATCCACTAACAATATCAAAGCATTATGTACTACAATAACTGACACATGCTAGACCCCGTAAAATGTTTTGTATAAAAACTGTTTTGTACTACCAAAGGAAATGGAAGTAAGGTTCCATTTACTATAGTGATAAATTATGCTACCAGCATTAAGTAGAAAGTATTTATGTCGCAGCGCTAAAGAGAAAGACGACATTTGAAAGAAAGACAGCAGTTTATATTTTTATTCTGTTTTTGTTCTTTTTTAGCTGCAGTAGTGATTTATGGTTCAGGATTGTGAAGAAACTTTAACTTTTTGGTTTCAAATCGGCAACTGTCAGTGAGCCCGTATAGTTATAAACGGTGGCGTAATGGGGGTTGTAGGTATTAGTAGAGGCTTTATCCTAGTAGTATGCGAGTAACAGGCGAAAAACACACAACAACGAGTTGGTTTTTGCATAGGTGGTTATGAATTGAATTAAATGCCCCTTATGTCTAGTGTCATCCTAATTCGCATCGCATTTCAAGATCTGCATTATTATACCTACTTACTTTTTCAAACTCCGCATCCTTTAACAGTCCTCTATATTTTGAAGCAGCACCCTGTCTCTAGGGAATCCGCTATCAATTTTATATTCCGCACAATTAGTAGTGTTTAGGCCCATTACAATAAGTGTTTCTTTTTAATCCGTGGTGCTCGGCAACTGGGTGTACATCATTTTTAAACATCCTTTTGTGCCAAGTGCCCTATTTTTTTATTTAAGTATTTGAAATCATCAAATTACTCTTCCCGCTCTGGGTGCAGCGGAAGGGAGTGTCAGACTCTTACCGACTAAAACCCATCCGTGTTCCTCCTAGTGCCTTTTGCGCTCCAGGGCCGCGGTGACTCTTTAGAACAAAGTCCGCAACGTGCCTAGTGCCCTAGCTCTTTTTTGTCTCTTCCTTGACGGGAAACGATTCAACTGGATCACGCACCGAAATCTCCACTACCAAGAAGGGTAAGTAGTGGAAATCTCGTTTTTCTAAATCGTCACTGTCTTTTTTTCCTATAAATTTCGTTGTGATCTAGAATCTAGTTAGATCGTTTGCTCGCGGCTTTCAGCAGTTGCAGTAGTTGAACATAGTTTTTGCAGGTTTGCTAAATAAAAAAATATTTTACGCAATCAAACTAGTAAACTTGTAAAGATAACTGCAAAATAATATTTTTCACCACGTGTCGCATTTCTCAACTTCACCGCAACATATACATATGTTAAGGTGAGTGCTAAGTGAAATGTAAAGTGGCAAAAGTGACGTCTTAAGACGTTAATGAGATTAAATGTATGTATGAAAAGCCTGGCTGATTAAATATATTATTATGTAGGTAGGTTACAGAAAACGACAATAAGGATTCAAAGTGCTGTTTCTTGAGTTTCTGTTATCAGCAAGCTGTTTAGCTTGTAGAATATTATTCATTATCATTCTCTTGCTCTTACTGCAATTTAGTGCGCAGTACGTCTTTTTATAAGTTTTTATTTAACTTCTCTTTTAGGTAGTTACAATTAAAATGACTTACTTACTTGATTTAAGATCCTATGTCCCCTAGCTGGAGCAGAGGGCGTCCACAGTAGACTTCCATCGCGAACGGTCTTGAGCATTACGCTTCATCTCGCTCCACGTCATTCCGATGCTCTGCCAACACGGTGCGTCGCCAGGCTTGACGGGGACGGCCACGTTTCCTTTTCCTTTGAGGATTCCAGTCCATAGCCTGTTTGGGAATGTGATCGGGATCCCTCCAGATTGTGTGACTAATCCACCTCCACTTACGGCGCTTGATCTGGCGGATTAAAATGCCTGGGACAAATCATGGAATTGATTTTAAATCAGTTATCAGTGATTCACCTAAAATATTACTTATACATTTGATTTAGATGATAGTATACGGTTAGCTCAGTGACATCATTGTAAATCTAATAAAATGGACTCCCAAAGATGGAGGACCAATTATTTTTATGCGCCTGATATGGGTACCAAATGGAAGGGTTTGCTGAGACGAATACAAATAAACTTCTTAATAATAAAAATCTTCCGTTAGTTAAAAATAAACATGTTTCTTGTATGGGAGCGTTTAATTCTTAATGTAATCTAATTTTTATTATTTGTTGTTAAAGCGACAACAAATAAAATACATACTTAGTGCACATTTCAACTGTCAACCTATTACGGTTCTTGAGAAAGAGCCCGCAGAAAGACAGACGGACGGACGAACAGATGGATGGACGGACAGACAGACTGACGGACAGGGGTAGTAATAGGGTATCGTTGGTTACCCTTTGGGTATGGAATTCTGAAAACAGGTATCTATGGCCTTATAAAACTTCATAATCAAATACTATTTTTCCACTTCTTCAGAAACGACCACCAGATAAGCTTTCAACAATTATACTTTTAACCCTCGGAAAAATTATGCAAAACTTTCCCAGACAACGATAAACGCTTTTTCTTTCTTTCTTTCAGACACCAGTTAAAAATTATTGCAAAAAATACAATTTTTTATCGCAACTCGTGTAAAAACCGCAGCTAATCTCGTTACGTGGCGTAATTTTTTTGAAATATTACCTCCATCTTGTCACGAGAGTATTCATTTTGTTGACTTATGTCAGCCATTTTGTTATTTCTGCTCAAGCGAATTTTTACTCTATAACTTAAGGATAAGGTGGATTTTCGCATGAGGAGTGTCTCAGGAGAATAGAGCCCTCGTGTGCACGAAGTGACTGTCGTTATATGAAGTGCAATTGAGTTTAAATAAGTGAGAATTTCATCTCAGTAAAATAATTACATATTCTTGCGTTGATGTAGGTATATTTTAGAAAATAACTATAGTGGTTAATACTTTGCGCAGGTACTGATTGTTATTTTGTGGAGTTAGCAGAAAAAGTGGCAGGTTGTAATTTGATATTTATGAATCAACGGGTACGGTATGGGGGCAGCCAAAGTTTTACTATTCTGAATCTCGTAAGGTTAGGACTGTCTACAAAAGCTGCTTTCGTCTATCGCGATTGGTAATCCTCTTTCTTAATCTTAGCAAATTTCATGAAGTGGATAAATTGGTAAAATGGTTGTATAAAATAATATTCAGAGGTGCTTATCCTATAACAAGCATTTTTTCACGAATATAAAGCTGTAGTGTCACCGTCTTAAACAGCATCATAGGCTACTTTTTATTCCGGAAAGTGTTAGGTTTTTGTGGGATCGTTAACGAAAGGCAAGCCGCGAGAAAGGCTTGTTTTGAATAGACATACCACCAATTTCTGAATTAAGAATATGAAGCTGAGTACTTCAACTCGTCAAACTTTGGCATCAAAGTATGCTTTGACGCTTCTCAATTTAAAAAGGCCGGCCGCACATTAGACGTGTTTTCGTTAAGAATTGACGCGTGCGAACACGTACGAATGTGTACGAATACGCACGAACGATCCCGACGTTTGAAGTACTATTGGAGCGCGCAGACTAGTTGCAAGTTATTCGAAAACTTCCGACTTCCAAACTTGTTGGCATTTCTATACGATTTCAGTGAACGATGACCGTACTTCACAAAAACGACATTACCTGGTTATTGTTAATTTGACGAAAGAAAAAACGTATTCAGTGTGCACACTCAATTTGTACGACCAGTATTCACAAGTTTACGTACGATACATATTCCTATACAAAGTGCAGCCGGCCTCAATGTTACTGCATGGATTACCATCAGAACTTGTGATAATTTGATGGCTAACCGTAACAAAATACTTTATCTTTAGTTTCACTATATTCTGACCACCACCTTCAGAAATTCAGTAGCGACCGTCCCTTATAGAAACTGTAATGAACCGCACATGATTAGTTTGAAAGGCATCCCTCACTCAGGAAAAGACCGACACTTATGTAATTACTTGTATCGATAGAATTATTCGCGAAGTAATTATAGCAAAGTTTACGGAAGTAATTTTGTATCAGGTAGTTGTGAGGGAGAATGTTACCGACGGAGCACGTAGCCACCCCGGCGTTTTTTTTAGTTCTTTCTTTGATCATTCTTTTCGGCGCGACAATGTAAAGGAGAGAATGTTCGCCTTCCTTCCTTTTTAGGGTTCCGTACCCAAAGGGTAAACAACGGAACCCTATTACTAAGCCTCCGCTGTCGGTCCGTCCGTCCGTCTGTCTGTCAGCGGGCTGTATCTCAAGAAGCGTAATTGGTAGACAGTTGAAATTTTTACAGATTGTGTATTTCTGTTGCCGCTATAACAACAAATAATAAAAATTAAGGTTTATGATACGGAACCCTTCGTGTGCGAGTCCGACTCGCACTTGGCCCGTTTTTTTTTTTTATAATAACGCTTTCTGTATCTAAGAGCCTATCCACAAGACTTATTTTTAACGCGCCGACGACGCACGTTTTACGGACGAACGCACGCTCATGGCGCTATAGATGATCAAAAAGCAGTATTGTCTGCGTCTGAATTTCTTTTGAAGCGCGTTAGCACACGTCATCTGTACGTCTTCGGCGCGTCAAAAAAACGCCGTGAGTAGGCCTTCAGTATTTTATTTTGCTTGCTTTCCAATAAAGTTGCACGTTGTGTTCTCTGCACTCTACTCTAAGGACGACTAGTGGAAAATACCTAAGGCCGCATTTATTCAGTACTAGTGGACGTCACGCGGTTTCACCCGCGTAGTTCCCGATCCCGTGAGAGTATGGGGATAAAATATAGCCTATGTTACTCCCTGATAATGTAGCTATCGATTGCTGAAAGAATTTTTCAAATCGGTCCAGTAATTTCGGAGCCTATTCATTTCAAACAAACAAACAAACAAATATTTCCTCTTTATAATATTAGTGTAGACTAGTTGACCCGCACAACTTCGTTTGCTCCGCTCCTGTTGGTCTTAGCGTAAAGCCTTGCTCGATGAATGGGCTATCTAACAATGAAAGAATTTTTCAAATCGGACTAGTAGTTCCTGAGATTAGCGCGTTCAAGCAAACAAACAAACTCTTCAGCTTTTTATATTAGTATAGAGTATAGATAATATATAGACTAGTTTACTAGTGCATAAAGGAATGCATGATCGTTTACCGAAATTCGGTTGGACCGAAATAGGCGTGTGTTCACAATACACATACCTAGAGAGTTTATAATCATGCCAGATGTATTACAAACTAACACTGTGTTTGCAATAAGCCGTTGACATATACATGCATAATCATAAACACGTACACACAGTTCTCCGAGTATGTTCCGCCAGCTGTCACCTCGCATCAGGTACGACCGTGACATGTGGTACTTGTGCGTAATATTATATTCAATTACTGAAGTAGGTCACCATGTTTCGGTAAGGAGATGGACAAGTGTACTGCTATGTAGTGATATAATGTCACAATGTTACCGGCTTTATGAAATTCTGCTATAAGTTTTTACACGCCTTTTGCCGCGGCTTTGCTTCCCAAAGGAATATTTTATTTTATTCGGGATCTTCTTCTTATCGTGTGGGCAGTAAGGTCTAACGACCCCACACACCCTAGTGTCAGAGCTTCTAAACCGCCTCAAGGGCTATGGAATGAAAAGTAGCCTGTGCTGTGAGAGTTAGCAATAGCTGTTTTTTTTATTATTAGGCTCGTTTGACCACTGACACATTTGACCACAATCTCACCTGAGGGTAAGCGATGACGTGATCAACGATGGAGCACGCTTACCTTGAAGGAAGCTATTCACCCTTGGCTTCTTGTTTAATTATCAAATTATTATCAGTTTCATTGAGCCTACTTGAAATACCTTTTCTAGGTCTTCGGTTTAACTTGATTTCCTGACTGTTTATAATATAATATAAAACAAAGCCCTTCCATTCAATCTCTTAAACCTAAGCTTAAGAAAAAAAAACAAAGAACCAACACATACGTAATAATCCTAATAACAAATATCCACAAAATGTGCCCATATATTATCATTAAGTCCTCTTCTATCTCTCTTGCACTAACACCATTTCCCGCTGTCAAGTGAGATAAAAGATATCACAAGGGAAAAAGGATTGCCAAAACGTTACTAAAAGATTCACGTTACTCCGGTTTTATACTAAAAATTTTTAAAGTGCAAGGATTGTGTGAACGCGTTGAATTTTCACACGAAAATGGTATGTTTTTATTTGAGTTATTATATTTGCATTGCAATGAATAACTGTAATTGTATGAATAAAAGTTTGTGAATTCAGTTTTTTCGCGGAAAGGTTTTATTATGAAGCTGTTGTTTGTAAATAACGTGTGATGTGTAACGAGTTTATTATTTCACGGCACTCCTGTGAGTAACATTTCGAAATGATACAATTACAATGAACTTGTACCTAAAATAATCATACCTGTCTTGTAGGTAGGTACAATCCAGGAAGCTAATTAAAACAAATTGAAAAAAATGAGCTTTAAATTGTAATTAGCTGTTATGAATTTCACAGCAATTAATTAAAAGGCTCAATTTCAACACAACTTGTTGTAATGTGTCTCAACTACTAGTACTTTTATTTCTGTGTTTACCTACCTTCATATTATATCTGTTACCACAACAATATTGTAAGTTCAGCAACGTAACCAGCATATACCATGGCTTTTTAGGGTTCCGTACCCAAAAGGTACCCAACGGAACCCTATTACTAAGCCTCCGCTCTTCGTCCGCCCGTCCATCCGTCCATCCGTAGATCCGTCCGTCCGTCTATCCGTCCGTCTGTGTGTCAGCGGGCTGTATCTCAAGAGTCGTAGTAGGAAGACAGTTGATTTTTTTTATATCGCACCGCTATAACAACACAGTAGTAAGATAACTGACAGGAGAACGTGGCTAGCTCTCAATACCGGTGTCAAATAATAAATAAGATAAGAAGTAAATAACTAAGAACCTTATGTTATACGAATTTTCGTTATAGTTACTTTTAGAACCATGTTTGTAAGATTGTTAAATAAAGGCTATAATAAATAACAATCCTTACTAATATTATAAATGCGAAAGTAACTCTGTCTGTCTGTCGCGCTTTCACGCAAAACTACTGAACCGATTTAAATGAAATTTGGTGCACAGATAGTCTAGAGCCTATTTTTTATCCCGGGAGTATGCTCCCTAGGGACCACGCGGGTAAAGTCGTAAGCAGAAGCTAGTAAATTATAAAAATTAAATTAAATCAAAAAAATAAAGGGATTCATACAAGAAACGTGTTTTTATGGTTAATGCTTCGATCAACAATAGCAACGGTACGGAATCCTGCATGTGCGAGTCCAACTCGCACTTATCCGGTTTTTTACATTACCCAGAAATCTATGACATTCAACTTACTATACAAACACGACGTTCACTCGAATGATTTAGTCGACTCACTGAATATACACTAAGTTATGTGAAGTGGGAATGTTGTGAACAAGAGTTAGATTAAATTAATTTATTGTTTTAAGTTGATAGCTTTAACTTTATTAATATTTGTGTATGAGATGTTTTTAGGAGTTCTGTTTATGTTGAAATAATAATAATAATAATAAATCATTTATTTCAGATAGGTCCGGATCCATATTTGTTAGTAAAATTGCTTAAAAACTAATGTTAGTATATTCTGACTAATTAAGTGGATCCAGGTGGACTCATCGATGATGGTGGCAAATCACTATATGACTGCGTGCAGCCGTATCCAGCGAGCCAGCATCGGCGGCGACCCGATCAGCTGACCCGCGACGTACGTCATAGTAGCCGCGTCTCGATCAACGGCTTTATTTTGCGGCAATGCTTCAATGAAATGTATGTAAATTATCAGCATCCATCGGCTACCCGCGACCTTCACCAGGTCATCGGTCCACCTTGTGGGAGGCCTTCCCACGTTACGCCTCCCGGTACGCGGTCGCCACTTCAGAACTTTTCGGCCCCATCGACCATCTGTTCTGCGAGCAATATGCCCTGCCCACTGCCACTTATAATCTTATTTAAAAATAGCTCTGTTAAGAATTGAAAGTATAAAAATTTTCATCATCATCATTATATCAGCCAAAAAACGTCTACTGCTGGTCATAGGCTCCCCCAATGTCGCCACAACAACCGGTCCCGTGCGTCTCGCATCTATCCGCTACCCGCGACCCTCACCAGACCGACGACCTGGTGATAAACATTTTACATTGTAATTACATTTTTATAATTACTGCAACAAAACTTGGATTGCTTTGATACCAAATTTTATTTGTTTTTGAAGTTTTGTCTAACATCAGCCACAATTGGGTTCTTGACTGGTATTTTTAAAAACGTAAGTGTTAATCGAGCGGTTTTTAACCTTTCTCAATATAAATATATCTTAAGCCCGCGACCGTAATGTTTTATTTATCTTGCAGTGATAATAAAATAATAGGATTTTATAATAAGCCCAGGTAATGCTAAAATTTATGTCAGTATAAAATATTTTTTTTTTAAGACAGCAATGCACGAAAATCCTTCTTCACAATAAGTTAGAAATAGTAGCAGGGCCTGTTCATCTTCATTGCTAAGAATAGACTTCCCATATAATTCTGTCCAAAATTTCATGTGGTAAATTCTGGCTACTCTTTCTTTTAGTTCTCCATCACGATGCAGTTTAGGCAATTCTTCTTGTAATCCTGCGAGCCATCCCAGTACCGCCCGCGACCCGATTTTGGGTCGCGACCCGAGATTAGGAAACGCTGTGTTAATTTGTTGATAACGTGACCCAAAATGCTTAAGCATTATTTTGGTAAAATTATCGGCATTTGACTCGTTAATAAGAGTTGTCGTTGGAAAATCTAGATGTCACATATTCTTTTTTATTAATTTTAGGTGTACCTGTAGTCCTGTAGCAACAACTTTGAGCAGTACGTAGAATTTGTGAATGACGTCATGTCAGTTTTTTGGTTCATATGTGGCGGTTTAGCTCATGCTAAAGAATAACAGCCGCACGGGTCGATTTTCAAGGTTAAGCAACGCTTACCACGATTGGTCTGTGGATGGGTGAACATCTTCACATACCGAGTTTCCTTCGGGCCTTGGAAAACATGTTAAGCCGTTGGTCCCGGTTGTCATTTTTAGATCTTTGGCATTCGTTACGTATTGTCAGAAGCCAGTAAATCTGACTCCAGTCTTGCCAAGAACTGCAGTGGGATATGAGCTGCTCCACGTAAAATACTGGAATTCAGCTGAATCCGTTTTGACTGGAAGCTGACCACAATATAGTTGGGAAAAGGCTAAGCAGATAATGATGATGTAGCGGTATAGATTCCACAACATAGTCACTGGCATAAACATGATTTTATACGTACATATCTGACTTACACCCACAGTAAAGCCAACGATTTACGATATAAATTTGCGTGTTAACTCAATCCGTGTACCACGTGAAACAAAAGGTTCAAACTAAATTACTTTTGAACCGGCGCGGCTGATGACTTTGTACGCGTTGTGATTTTAGAGGTAAACACGCCTAAATATTAATGGGTTGTTTTTGTTAACTTAGGTTGTGAAGGCGTTAATAGTGATGATCAAAATGTTGTTCTATAGTGATTTTGTCTTTTAAGTGGTTCTGTGACAAATTGTTGTTTAATCTGTCAGTGATAGACAATTATCTAAGAAAATATAACTGATTAGTGAAATGTGTTTCGGAAATACGATAGTCGATTGAACAATCGGGACGCCAACGCCATCTAGTGGCGTTCGACGGAATCTAGAACGTCGTGCTCTATGGAGGCTGTATGCAGCAGCAGCAGTCTACTGAAGGCGATCGAGCAGTGAACACGTCCAGAAACCGCGTGTTCCGAATACTTCTTTAGTGTACCTATTGTGTGAGAACATTGGGACTGTGAATTTGAGTGTGAATTATAATTTGAATTAAAAGTAAAAGGTTTTTCTATTGCGCACTGTAGTTTTAATATCCTGGCTGACGTAACCTAGAGAGTTTTACCTTTTCTGAAATGTAAAACATTACTTCAATAGATTTGATGTTACATATTGAGCAATAAATTATCCATATTCTATTCTTATTCTTATAAAATGTTGTGATTCGCCATAAGGAGCGTAACAAACCGGCGACTGGCACTTGACCAGTTTCCAACTTTTCAATAACAAAGCAATTTTTTTAAGACTCTCATAATAAGGCTTGAAACTTAGACTGTACCTTCAAAGGTATAGTTACAATAATTCATGGTATGCTCAAACAATGAAGAAGTTTTATTAACACAGTTTAGTTTTTTTTAAGACATACAACAGAAACAATCAGAAGGCGAATGTAGCACAATTAAGTACTTTTTTTAGGAGCTCATACATATGTACTCAATGGGCGTGATTCCTGGGTAAAAAACCCTAATATGTAAAATTCTTCATTTACTAAGTGAGTGAGTGACTGACAGACAACGCACAGCCGAAATACTGGTCGTAGGAAGCTGGCATGTAGGTTCCTTAGGGAGTGTAGGGCAGCACTAAGAGAGGATTTCCCACAATTCTTACGGGAACAAGAAAAACGGGATATGCGCGATTGCGCGTACGAAGTCGCGGGCAAAAGCTAGTATGATTACATTTAATCCATCAGCTAGACGTTAATTATCATAAAAATATATTGGAAACGTCAAACTTCAGGAGTGGGGGCTTGTGACGTCACTTCTAGGTAAGATGTGACGTCACTCGAAACTTCAACGCACTGCATCGTCTTATTTTGTTTATTTATGTTACCAAAGGAAAAATACGTAAATTAAAACAATGTTTCTGTTATTCTAACTAACGTAATTACTAGATTTTCTGGAGTCTTGTTGTTATGAATGATACTTCTGAACTTATCTCTGTATTGACCTCGTTATTAGTTCTACAAAAGAATCCACAACTTTGTCCAAACTCCTATTATTCTTGTACAATAGAAATCTGTATGGAGACGTATAATAGTCTTCTTTTAACGTGGACAGTGAGTTTTATACTTTTTTCTTTCGGTATTTACTTTTGTATGAACAAATAGGACAGGAAATGTACAGAAATGCGGGATTCACTTTTATGCTTGTAATTCTATAGTTAGGGTAAATTGGGGTATGAGGAGTAGATTTCTGTACTAATTATGCTGTACGAAATAAGAATAATAAATAGGACCAACTGAATGAAATAAATATAAATTGCTGAAACATTCAATGAAGGTTTCGTTATATTTGGTGGTATAATAATAAAGCTTACAGGATGATTTGCAGCAAACAACTCGCATCGCATCGGATCGGTAAGAATATGAACGGATGTGGCGACAGCCGATCGCGTCCGGCAGGATGTCGACGCATACGATCGGCTCCGTACCGTTGCTTGCGAAAGTATCCGTTTCTGCGCCTAGTCAAATAGTTTATTTATAACTAGTGGACGTCACGCGGTTTCACCCGCGTAGTTCCCGTTCCCGTGGGAGTACGGGGATAAAATATAGCCCATGTTACTCCCTGATAATGTAGCTATCCATTGCTGAAAGAATTTTTCAAATCGGTCCGGTAGTTTCGGAGCCTATTCATTTCAAACAAACAAACAAATCTTTCCTCTTTATAATATTAGTGTAGACAAGCAAACGGAGCTGATCGCGCGTCCGCGTCGTCACAGCATACTTTTGGCTTCACTCGCGTGTCACGGAAGACAACCGCACTCAAGCTGCTGTGCGCGGATATAGACTTTAAAATACTGTGTACACGATTTAATATCGTTTATAGATTGTAAAATCCGTTCCGATCCGATACCATGCTAGTCGTTTGGTAGAAACCATCCTTTACCCTCTTTACCATAATGTTTCAACTCCAACAATGACTAAGTGAAAGTGTTAAGGATTTTTGTAAATGATTTATTATGAAATCTCATTATATTTTATTTACATTTCTGCACGCTGATGTATGTATCTATACTTTTTACAATGTTCATTAATTATTACCCGATTAATCATTTTTGTAACTTATTTGTTACATTTTTAAATATTTCTTAAAAAATCAGGTCAAGTGCGAGTCGGACTCGCACACGAAGGGTTCCGTACCATAAACCTTAATTGTATTATTTGTTGTTATAGCGGCAATAGAAATACACAATCTGTTAAAAATTTCAATGGCTACCTATTACAGTTCTTGAGATAGAGCCCGCTGACAGACAGACAAACGGACGGACAGCAGAGGCTTTTCTTAAATATGGGAAATCATCAAATGACTCTTCTCATAACAAAAAATATTACAATTTAAGCAAGGTAACCCTTTTTTCATGTCACATTATTTATTAACCTGAAATGAAAACACAAATTCTTTTCACTCGCCGTATTAACTCCGTCCCTACTATTACGGTAAACAAAAAACCGGAAAAAATACTTTCCCAAAATTTTACCGTCACTTTTCTCGTCCCGTATAACTGGATCACAAATCCTGTCACCCCTTTTGTTCGCGGAGAGTAGTTTTACGCTTGTTCCGAACTATAATCTCATTCAGGGCACGCCCCTATACTCTTAATTATCAAATTCTATGGACATGGATGTGGAAAGTCCCGTGGCGTTGGTTTGTGTGTGATTTTAGTGTTTATGGTTAAATTTTGATGGGGTGCTGGTGTAAAGTATTTTTTTAGGCTAGGATGTGAATTATGAGATGTGTTATTAATACCACAATTCACTGGATATTTTTTAAGTTTTATTATTATTTAGACGGTTCCTGGGCAAAATCGCAGAGAAAAACTAGCCAATAATAAACGAGCAGACGTGACCCTAAGCGAAACTAAAGTTAATTAAGATTATGATACGGTACTAATATGATACTAATAACACCAGTGTCAGATGTTACGGTCTTAAAGAAATTAATAAGCAATACCTGACGTTAGGATGCCTCTAACTTCGCCAAGTTTCTTTTGATAGATTTTCTCTAAATCCCCTTTATTAAACCAGATGCCTCCATCTTACGGTGATATTGGATCTACTCTTGGCATCACTTCTGCTGTAATTAATTCTTTAGTTGTTGCTCTAAGACATTCAAAATAAATATAATACCCAGTAGGTATCGTTGTTTTGTTTTAATATACTAGAAATAAAGAAAGTAAGTAAGTTAATGACTGCTAGTAACTAACCCGCTTTTACATAAACATTTAGTATCAAAAACGGAAACGGACATTTTCGTCATTCTCAAAATGTTTCATAATAATACTCACCTCATAGTTTATTGTTCGGTTGCTAATGACCTGCAAAACAGAAGGAACTATATAAAATACTAGCTGAACCGTGCCCACTTCGCTGGCCGGTATTTTTCGGTTTAATATATAACCTGTGACACTTCCAAGTAACGTGGCTTTCTATTGGTAAAAGAATTTTTAAAATCAGTAGATTCAGAGATTACCCCTACAACCACACAAACTCACAACATCACAAACTACCTCTTTATAATATTCTTACTCTCTCTTATTTTTCTTCTTCTTTATATTTTTTTTATTCTTTATTTCTTTTTTTTTCATTTTTCTTTCTTTTTTTTTGTCGTAGAACAAATGTTGTTCAAGATCATGATACAAACTTAGGATTGAGAGGTTTTGGGTATTTTTTCAATTTCCCTATATTTAGATTTTTATGAAATGTTATTTTTACAGGGAACCCACATTACGTATAACACAAGTTTATACACGGTGTCATATTAGTCCAGTAATAATGTTTACGTATCAAAACAATTTCACCGTTCCATTCCGCGTGTTTCACGTTCCATTCCAGTCCTTGGAACACAAAACTCGCACTGCGCTCGCTCCTGGACGTTTCAAACTACGTCATGCGTCACGTTAATGAATAATATTTTCATTTTTTAAATAATTCAAAAATTCATAACTATCGTTTTTAAAATGAATGTGTGGTAGTCATTGGATTGATGATGTGGGCTGCTGTTGTAAGATGACTAAAATGACACCGTGTATATTAAGGCTGCTCTCTCGAGAAACGCTTAAAAACAGCGTGCAGATGAAGCAACTTTTCATCGGCATTTACTGAGAAATTACATCTGACAAAAATAGGCAGTAATCTACATGATATGATACGTAATTTGATTTAGCCAGTATCACATAACAAGCAAAAAAAATCACCAAATCACCTCCAAATCGTTGAGATGAAACCATTTTACTCCTTCATTTGTTAACAAAAGTCTAAAAAAAATATCTACTGCTTTGCAATACATGCGAAAATAATTTGGTTTTGCTACTTTTTTAAATATGTTATGTTTTTTTTTTAAATAAATTAAAAATGCTGGTAGCGGAGTGGCGCGTTGAGGAGTAGTTAGTTCCGTTTATATGCACAAGGTCATTGGCATGTATACAAGCTTAAAGAAAAAATCATTCATCAGTCTATTCTAAAATTAAATACTACATGGTTTTTTTATATATCAATGACTACATGTCATTGACAATAAAATGTTATTGTATTTTCAGACGAAACAATGAAACAAAAATAAGTCCCCAGTCACAAATAGACTCAATCTATTTTCTCACTAGATCTATAAACACTAATAATTCTACAAAATATAATCGCTGCTTTATTTAAGGGAAAATAACACCTAAAACTATTATTCTTTAATCACATATAGCAAAGCGTTGATCACACGAAAATAAACTTGAATACGTTTTGATGATACGAAACCGGACTACAGACTATTTGTATAGGAAAATACAATTTTCATAAAGGTTGTTTATATTTCATTATCGTTTCTTAGTGATCGTTCAAGAGTTAATTCTGTAGCAACTTGCGAATACAAATATTTGTGTTTGTCTTATAGTTAGTTACTTTGTTTATTTATAATTTTAAAAACATTTGGATATGTTTTCATAGAATTTAGAGAGGTTGGAGTGTCTTATGTTCTTTTATTCTAAACTAGCTTTTGCCTGCGACTTCATACGCGCATATCCTATTTTTCATATAGTCTATTGCCTTCCTCATGAATGTGGCTATCATATACAAAATAATTTTTCAAATCCGACCGGTAGTTCCAGAGATTAGTGCGTACAAATAAACAAACTCTTCAGCCTTATCATATTAAGTAATCGTGTTGTCATTCATTCTCAGTTCGGGTCCGGGACTAATCGTAAGTCTGTAGGTGATACGGAGTAGAATACGCCCGCCCGCAACTAAGCCCGAAACTACGGATTTCTTAGAGAGTAGCCCCCCTGATCCGCAAGTCGAACCGTCCAGTACTTCGCAAAACTAAATCAGTTTAAGACTCTACGATAAATGCACTTTAAACGAAATCAGCACAACTCAGAGATTTAAGCAATTTTGGTCCCTAACAGTTTAAGACGTTTCAGAGACCAAACCGAAATTCCCACGAACTACGACTGTGTTTAAAAATCGTGTGAGGTCACTCTCCAGTGGAAAATCTTAACACCACAATTCAGAAAAACGCGTCATCAGTGCAACGTCATCTATCGACCATGTAAACTGACAAAATATTTGGCAGCAGAAGACGTTTAATAAGAACGTATATACCGATAAATAACGATAAGGTATTAAAATGTTTACTTTTATTTTGCTACGTCTACGTATTAAAAGTTTCACGAATAACTCAATCAATGTGTTTTGGTGAAACATTCACGCTTTCATGCATTTTTTGGTTCCTCAATAGATGGCGCTCTGACTGATCAGAATAAATTAGGAAGATTCTTACTAAATTAAAAATTCAATTTATTTTGATTTTGTGGATCGATTGTAACGATAAAATATTGTGGAGTAGGCTCTGTGTAGTGTGCTATGAAATCAAACAACTGTTCACCGTATAACGTATATTATATGTGTCACTGATAATGGGATACACAACAGTTCCGAACCGCGGTACAGAGCCTACTAGCTCAGGCTACCAATGCAATGTGCAACGTATGCACGTTGCGTCCCTTACAATATAACGAAAAGGTATAAAAGTGGTCACTTTTATTTTGCCACGTATTAAAAGTTTCACGAATAACACAACAATTTTGAATGCTTTCGTGCATTTAATTTTTTTCTCAATAGATGGCGCTCTGACTCATCAGAATACATTAGGAAGTTTCTTCCTAAACTTAAAAATTCAATATCTTTTGATTTTGTGGGTCGATTTTGATGAAATAAACGCTAAATGTTACTCGGTTTATCACTTAATATTTTTAAGTACTTAGATTTGCAATCCAATCTGTAGTTTATGCGTGATGCTCCCACAAACGCACAGACAAACAGACAAAAATGTCAAAAATTGCATTTTTGTGTTTTATACCTTTTTCCTGAGTTTTCTGTGTAATTTTCATGCAAAAATATTCAATGTACAGACACGGTTAGTCTACGATTTTATTATATGTATAGATTAAGAATTTTGCTGTATTGTGAAAGATTCGACCTTTTTCTAGAAGACATTTTTTATATTAGCGAGACAGAAATAAAACGCATAAACTGAAGGAAGACGGACAGTGGTGGCTTATTAAAAAAAGGGTTCCGTTAGCAAACTTGGTACGGAACCCTAAAAATCGACTGGGTTCGCACGAATCAAAATCGTACGCGAAGGCTTAAATAATAGGGTCCCATTAGCAACTTTGGCACGGAACCCTATAATTTGCCTTGGCTCGCAAATCGAACCGTTTGATACTTAGCACGAATTAAAAACTTAGTTGCGGGCAACCTGGGAGTCTTTAAGACAAAAGTGAATAGGTTGCTTCTAGGCAAACGTGCTCCATCTTCGACCGCATCATCGCTTACCATCAGGTGAGATAGTGGTCAAACGTATGCCTACCTATTGTAAAAAAAAAATATTCCACTCCGTATCACCTAACCAATGAGAACTAATGATAACACGATTTGACAGTTACTGTGAAATCGTGTTGTCATTCATTCTTAGTTCGGGTTCGGGATTAATCGTAAGTCTGTTGGTGATACGGAGTAGAATACGTCCGCAACTAAGCCCGAAACTACGGACTTCGGACTTAGAGAGTAGCCTCCCAAAATCGATCGCTCCCGTCACCGTGACCACCTTTGGTACGATACCTTATTATAAAAAACCAAACTACTAACCTAAACTAAACCTAAACCTAACTACTAACCAAAAAATGGACTCTGTCTGAAATACAAGATTTTTATTTATTATTATTAGCCTTGTTTCGGAAATCGAACCGTTCGTTGCTTCGCTCTAAACGGAATCAATCGCGGAGGCTTAGCAGTAGGGTCCCGTCAGCACAGCACCTTTGGTACGGAACCCTACAGGCCTGATCCGCAAATCGAACCGTCCAGAACTTCGCAAAACTAAATCAGTTTAAGACTCTACGATAAATGCACTTTAAACGAAACCAGCACCAGAGATTTAACCAATTATGGTCCCTAACAGTTTAAGACCTTTCAGAGACCAAACCGAAATTCCTTCGAAACACGACTGTGTTTAGAAATTGTGTGATGTCATTCTCCAGCGGAAAATCTTAACACTGCAATTCAGAAAAACGCGTCATCAGTGCAACGCCACCTATCGACCATGTAAACTGACAAAATATTTGGCAGCGGAAGACGTTAAATAAGAAGCCCGTATGTAACGGTAAATAACGATAAGGTATTAAAATGTTTACTTTTATTTTGCTACGTCTACGTATTAAAAGTTTCACAAAATAATAACTCAATCAATGTGTTTTGGTGTAACATTCATGCTTTCATGCATTTTTTGGTTCCTCAATAGATGGCGCTCTGACTAATCAGAATATATAAGGAAGTTTCTTACTCAACTAAAAATTCAATATATTTTGATTTTGTGGATCGATTGTTTCGATCAATAACGAAAAGGTATAAAATGATCTCTCTTATTTTGCCACGTTTTAAAAGTTTCACAAACAACTCAACAATTTTGAATGCTTTCGTGCATTTTATTATTCTCAATAGATGGCGCTCTGACTCATTAGAATACATTAGGAAGTTTCTTCCTAAACTTAAAAATTCAATATCTTTTGATTTTGTGGGTCGATTTTGATGAAATAAACGCTCAATGTTACTCGGGTTATCACTTAATATTTTTAAGTACGTAGATTTGCAATCTAATCTGTGGTTTAAGCATGATGCTCCCACAAACGCACAGACAAACAGACAAACAGACAAAAATTTCAAAAATTGCATTTTTGTGTTTTATACCTTTTTCCTGAGTTTTCTGTGTAATTTTCATGCAAAAATATTCAATGTACAGACACGGTTAGTCTACGATTTTAATTATATGTATAGACCAGAAAAACTCAGCTTCATTTCTAAAAATAATTCTTATCATAATTATGATTATTTTAATAAATGATAACCAGAGGCGCATTTCAATAAAATGTATCCATAGAAAATTTGAATAAGTTGACTGATATCTCGTAACCACTTTTCTCGACTAATTTGACACCAGTCTTCCAAAAGCATGGTTTCACTCCAACACTAGAGTGTGGAGATACTATACTTTAGAATTCGCATGTTAGTCGCAAACTGTCGAAAATGTATGGAAATTGAGGCTTTCTTGACAGATTGCATTTGAGATGCGAATGCGAACTTTGCGAATAGGCTAGTTTCCACAATCAATAAACTGCAAATCTATTTAGTCCGTCAGTTAGAGTATTGAAAAATAATGAACATTTATTTTTTTCTTTTGGAAATCAGTGAATATTGACAAAGGTAAAACGCATCAAAAGTCGGGAGTGGGGGGCTGGTGACGTCAGAACGTACTAAAAATTATACCACGGCGTGACGTATTGAGAATTTTAAAAGCGTTGTATCTTCTTCAATTTTGGTTTACGTAACAAAAGAAAGGGTCAAATATTTTTTGATAATCTGACTGACGGACTAATTAGATTTTTTCAATAATCATTCTGTAGTATCTCTAGAATAATTATTATTGAAGTTGGCAATTTGAATTTCAATTAAAATTGTATGTGTAATACAGGATTATCTATAAACTTTTCTGGTGAAGAGGTATTTTTTATCTATTTATACCAGTACCTACATATTTGAGATCACATGTACATCACATAATCTCCGAAACCACTGCACTTATTAGAGAAAAAAAAATATAAAAAAAGACCCCGACAAAAAAAAACTTTAAAAAGTAAAAAATAATTCCTATTGATTCTTTTAGTTTAATATAGGTACGATTCTTTGGGCCAAGTGTCTCCAGACGTGATGTGACGCGACGGGTCTGGCTGTGTGTGGTATGTGAGTTTGTATGTTTGTGAACACACCACGATACAAGAGAAATTCCTAGTGTGAACAACTTTTAAAAAATATACCTAACGCTATTTGTAGGGTACATTACTCGGGTTCCAGACTCTAGATTGACATAGGCTATTATTTATAACGTGGGAAAATCCGAATTGGGCCGCTAGTGTGTTAATAAAAGGTCTAAAAGGGTTAGTCGGATTTTGAACACTCTTCTACTACTTGAAATAGCTTTCAATTAGTAGAATAAAATGAAATATAGTATAGCCACTATCTTTTTCATAGGCAAAATCAAAACAGCACAGTTTTCCTAGGATCGACCACGGCTACTGGAAATGACAGCTTGTAATAAAAGGTGTAAAACTCGCATGTAGACATAGTAATTGGCCATAATTTACCACATAATTAAAAACACTGGACACCAATTAATCATCAAAGAAATTATTCATCATCATTAATTTTAATTGGCGCATAAAATATTCATTCTCAATTCATTCACTCTGACACAAACTATATATTTTCTCACCCTTTCACCACATAAAAGAATTCATCACTCTACAACCAATTTCGAAGAAGCTTTTTTTATCCTCAAAGCCGAGTGAATCGTTAGAAAAATGTTTTTTGAAGCACCTTTCCACTCGTTATGAAAAAGTACTACGGGAAAAAGAGGTGACAATTTTGCGCGAAAACCATCGAATTTGGTGTCGTTGCTTTTTTTCAGAATGCAATAAACTTGTCAGAAACAGTCTGGTTTTAATAGTTTGTCATTTTAGTTTCAGCGCCTTTGCGTACATGAATGAATAACTGAAATAAAGCTATCAGAATTTTACCTACTTGAATTTTTAATAAACGAGTCTTGGGTGGACTCATATGGAGCAAGGCAAAACTTTGCCCGATTGCTATGTCGTATCCACTCGTAGCTACTGTTTTCTGCTACGTAGCCGTAACAGAGCGTAGCGCACGCTACGACGTAGCAGATAACTAAACTCGCTACGCCACTTTGAGCTTTGCTACAAAATAGAGAGAATATTATTCCCTCTGTGACTCCACTAATTTTCAAAAAATTATGAAAAATGTTTGTTTGTTTTACAGATTACGATTGAGATGCGAATGCAAACGTTGAAAATGAGTAGAATTGGCACTTTGCCTAGACTAAATCTGCCTGCCTGACTATCAATATTGGATTTGGCTTTCAGGCTAAATGGATGCAGCTGAGTACCAGTACTGTACTCAGTATGTTATGGATGGTCACCCATCCACAGACCGACCTTAGCAAGTGCTGCTTAACCACAAAGATCGAACCTGCTATTATTATTTAACCACGAGCTTCAAAGTAACTAATTTCATAATTGATGAAATGACAATTTCTTTGAAAAATTCTACCGTAAAGGAAGCGTTTTTAAAGTAAATTGGAAAATAAAGTCTTTCCTAGAATCTTTTCTAATTATTTGAAAAGCTCGGCGTACCTTTTAACACAACATTTCTCTCCGAGTGAAGGGAACAATAAAGCAATTTGCAGAACTAACAATGGTGGTGACTTAATTAGGTACGTCTCTCAGGCGTGCTTATGTACTGTGGACGTGTGTGCATTGTTATCGTGTGACAAAACACTGCACACTGTGCACTGTTTCTTGGTATAATTATGGTTAAATAAGTTTATAGGACCTGTTGCAAATTCCAATCAATCGGATAAGTTTTTTTATTTTTATTTAATGAGTATCAATCAATAAATCATTGCACGAATGTTGATTGAACTAAGTAATAACTTCAACTTTGGCTAAAAATATTGAATACACTGATATACACTGATTAAAGTAAACTTGATTGGCTGAGGATTTCACCCATCCTTAATCCTGTGGCCACCTTTCATTTGCTTCATTAGACCAGTTGCTCCTTAGTATCAAAATTTTCATAGCCTCCGACATTACATTATGCTGAGTTTGTAGCTAGATATGGTAACGAAAAGTGCTTGAAAAATGAGCAACTAGACACATATATTTGCAAATAATGGGATTACATTGCAAAATTTTATGAAACCACAAAAGCCTTCGTAATGTTTAAATCAAAAAAATTAAAACATAAATGTGAAACATTCATTCATAAAAAAATATGAACTCTCTTTCATCTCACTAAACAGAAACATGGATGATATTTCAATATTCATACATCCTGATGTAGATGAACTACGGTTAAACTTCGAGTTAACGATCAGCCCGGACAGTCAAGGTTCAACTCAATAAGATCAAAACCCGATACAGTAGTTGACAAGTAACCAAACTTTATCAAGAAACTTTATCAACTAAGAAATAGTTAGTAGTAGTTACAGATCCTGAGACCATAACTGAGACCATTTCTCATTTAAAATTGATAAGAACGACTATTATAATATCATCTTAGTTTATACGTAACGTGTAACAGAATAAACGCAATACCTCTTAAGAGGTCATTGTACTCATCATACGAACATAAAAAAACTCAAAAGGAAAAAATGGAACACTTTTAGGATCACTTTCTTCCGTCCGCCGGTCCGTTCGTCCGTTCGTCCGTCCATCCTTCCGGCCGTCCGCCTGTCTGTCAAGGCTTTTTATCTCGAGAAGCATGAAGGTATCGAGTTGAAATAAAAACCATATGCTCAGGTCTACAGTCCCTTTAAGCTGTGAAAAAATCAAACTTCTAAGTTAGTTTAAAAAATGTACGTCCCTTTATGCCGCAAAAACGTATATTTCGACACTCTCAAGGCACTCTCAAGGGAATCAAAATGTATACGTTATTTCCCGTTGACCTAGAACTATGAAATTTAGTAAGTAATACCGCCTTGAATTACAAGTATACGAAAAACTCTGAAAACTATACATTTGTAATTATATCATAAAAAATATAGTCTTTATTTAAACTTCAAATAGAGACTATATTTTTTTCGATTTTAAATTTTAAAGTAATCTGTACCTACTATTGTATTTGTACGGAACCCTCGGTGGGCGAGTCCGACTCGCACTTGGCCGGTTTTTTTTTACAATAATGGGACCAACCCGGATCTCGAAAACAAAAATCAAATCACCCCACGTTTATGTGCGCATAACTCGACAAAATGTACTGAACAGCTGTTTCTTTTTTCGCAATTTTCGGGTACCCCGTAAGAGGTATTGCGTTTTCTGTTGCACGTTATATTTTGAAACTAATTGAATCCTTGTTTGCTGCTAAGAATATTTTAAATGTGAAAATTTATATGTTTTGACGTTTGGATATTTGTTAATCGATTACGCCTCAACGACTGAATAGATTTGGATTAAATTTCAGATCCTAATAGAGCATGGTCTGGAAGAGAACGTCAGATTGTTTAACCCGTTAGCTCACCGCAGAAGTAATTACCTATAATGATAAATGAGTGAATGAATGACAAGATGAGCAGATTCCACCGTTCTACTCGCGATAGTGACAGCTATCGCGAGTAGAACGATGGAACGCAGAGCTAAGAGACTTCTTAGCAACGTAAAACTGGTGGAAGCCAAGCTTCACAGTTTGGCTCATCGCCGCAAAGGTGCCCGCTTGTCGGTCTTCTACAGATTGTACTTCGGCGAGTGTGCCCAAGAACTCGACGACCTATTCCCACCGGGCCCCCCCTTCTACCATTGGATATCTAGCCGCACTGGAAGTTGCAATTCCACCAATTCGCACTAAGCGTTTCCAAACGTCTTTAATATGTGCACAGCAAAGGAGCTGAACTCTCTGCCTGCGTCTGTGTTTCCGAACGCATACAACCCGTATATCTTCAAAGTTAGAGTGAACCGGCGTTGTCTGGGTAAGCTCGCTCCATCGTCGACTCTGTCTGTGTGATCTCTGACCTAGGCTAGAGTCAAGAGCAAACCCATATCAAATTAAAAAAAACCTGAATTAGTGTGGAACAGGAAAAGAGAGGTCTATGCCCAGAAGTGGGCAAAGTCGACTTGAATAAAGATGACATCATGCGTGCGGGATTATATTCAAACCACCCCAACCAACCCTGGCGAAGCCGCAGGCAAAAGTTAGTTTAAAATAGGTTTCAAATAGCTAAGATATCACCAAGTAAATAATTTCATAACTAGTTTAATTAATAATAAATATTCATCTGTCTACAACAACAATTGCTAAAGTTTGTCGTTGAATTTACATAACAATGGACTTATTTATTACAAATACCTAAGGGAACGAATACAATGATTAAAATTAGAATTCATATTTCATACTCGGGGACTGTAACTTTTAATTAGATGTGTATTTCTTTTGGACATTAAAGGCGCAACCCCACCGCTGCGCATAGAGAGGCAAGACGCACGTGGGTTAAGCTTCACTTTGCAAGAAAATGTATGTCATTGTGACCACTGTAACCCACGGACACACTACGCATCAATTGACATCATTGGCACATGCTTGAATACGGCGCTCACACTGCTCAACGCTGTCTACACCATGCACGCTGTGCTTGCGATACACACTGTACACGAATATTGACCCAAGACTGTATCGTAGCACAGTTTTGAGATACGCCTTGTGGAACGGAGGTTTGTGTAGTTTGTACAGCAGTGGAAACGTAGAGCCACGTTGTCAAATAAATGAATTCACGCAGCTAAAATGCGCCGTGAGCCCGTGCACAGCTTGCGCCGTGGTGGGTCTGCGCCTTTATACTCAACATTTTAACATAAACAATCTTCAGTTTTCTTTATTTTTAGGGTTCCGTACCCGATGGGTAAAATTAATAAATGACGGTTAAGAAAGGATATTGTCCCTGAATGACACTGTTACACCAACCATTCAAGCCATTTACGACAAAATATTTTTAATCCAAGTAATCAATCATCCGAGCATTTTGAGAATTGTGTTGGGATCGGTTTTCAGTCTAAAGAGATGTAACTGAATACCAGTATTTTACATGAAGCAACTGCCTGAACACCGAGAAATATCATCATAAGCATTTTGAACCCAAACGGGTCAAAACTGTAATTACCAATAAGGCCCACAGTATTTGCTCCCCTTGCGGGCCTCGGCAGCCGCAGCGGCATTCATCAAATTCAATCTACAATCGTCTCGAACCAAATCCTTACAACAAACCGAGTGAGCTGTTATCGAGATCCCGATTCTAATCTGAATCGGGTCCCAATCAGTCACGTCGATACCCAATCGAGAGGAGAACATATTGTTTGTGCACCAGATCCGATCTTTTGTCAACCAAAGGGCCAATCTTTTTGTAAGCCAAAGGACCGATCTTTTGTGACCCGAAGGTTCAATCTTTTGTCCTCTCAACGAAAACATAGATTGTTTTAGTACTCAATTGAATCGAGTTCCAATCAATTACTCTTAGTTTTAATTTGTATGTTAATTTTGATGGAACACATGGCGGCGCTGAGTGGGTATGGATATAGATAAGATAGGTATGAAGCGATTGTCTATGAGTATTAGTTTTGATTGAAGTGCCACTGCATACTAGGCGACTAGTTGGTAAAATTGTGCTCACAAATTAGTTAATTATCGAGCTTATGCTTAGCTTTTGTCGTTATTTATTCAATCGTTATTTGTAGAAATACACTTGACATCAATAGCAAGACATTTGATGTCCAGTGCCATTCCAGTGCCAACATTGATTAAATTGATATCCAATACTTATACCAATTTTTCGATTAAAAAAGAATGCCCAGAGAGCTATTTCTCTGTTCTTCTAAATGGAGAATTGTGCTTTGGAATGAGGAATTATTTACAAAGTGTTCACAGAAAAATAAAGGACTACTCGCAAATGGCAGCTACCAGTTACTCAGTTCGACCTCAAGTGGCGACTACTATTTTCACAGTCATCTCTTAACCCTCACAATTCTTTGTTGTAAAAATAGAACAGACAGCACTAATATGAAAACATTTTACACAAAATTATGTGCACCAATTACCATTCTAAATTCCCATTATTCATAAAACTGGTCATCCACAAATGCTTTTCAAATTATACCTTCATATTCATTTCAATACCGAACAATACTATTCAGAAATAGTTAAATAGAGTAGTGAAGGGACACACACAAAGTTATCGATAGTAGAGTGGGATATACGGAGTTATCGATAATAATTCATACGATGTCGTCATTGAAGCGTGATGAGGATTGTTCGACTAATCAATATTAGTCGGATTCGCTGCTGAATACCAATGGAATCCTAATAGTAGACCGTACCATTGTCACGTATAGTAAGTAATAACATGAGATTACTGAGATGTGCGATTTAATTATGTTGTGACTGTATTTGTTGCTATATTGGGATAGAATGTAAATTAGGTTCCTAATGCGTTTGTTTTTTAAGAAAAACTGAAGTCGTGGGCGGGAAGTTCGACATAGTTACCGATCGCCTGCCGACCAAATTCGGTCGTTAAGTCCTAAGGCCGTCCGTACACAGTCAATCTCTAACGCGATCTACTGATCAAATCATCGATTTTGATGAACAACAATAATGAATTCTTATTTACCGAATTTCGATAATAATATCAGATTTTCGAGATAAGGCAACACTCGTCGAGGTCAGTCCACAGAATTACCATTCATCACTTGTACCGAGATTTCGGAAAGCACGTTACACCGTTAGTCCCAGCTGTAGATCATTAATAGTCATTGTGAGTAGTAAGACCCTATCTTAGTTGGGAAAAGTATAGACTGATTTATTATTTTAATAGGATTAGCAAGGCACTTATTTATAATTTTATTTTTATTTTTATAACTATGTATTTTGTAACATTATTATACCATTATTATCTTCCTGTCCTTGTTTCATGTTTCTTAGTCATTGACGCATCAGATTTTATTTGGAAGAACCAAAGAAATATTTATGAAGTTTGAAATCAAAAATCATTGTCCCTAGAGACAACTGATAGTTGTATCAATTAAATAATACTGCATAGAGACGTCATGAGCTGACTGTGCAGCTTAAAATCCAATATAATTCCGTCGTTTGCAAATTAGTTCAATTCAATTGAATTCTCTCTATCATACACTGGTATGTTCAATTAGTTTGCAGCGACTCTTGAAGTTAGTGAAATTGGGATCGATATGTACGCAGTTTGTTTGAATACATAATATAGTATTGATATTTCGAATGGACGATAGTAAGGAGTGATGGACATTTATACTTAAGCATATTTATTCTAAATGGTTTTATGACTAAAGGGCTATTTTGACAAAAAAATGGCTGGCACATTGGGGAGGGATTTAAAAAATAAAAAAACTTAAGTTGCGCTGAGCATCGCGAAAGGTTAACTTTCAGCATTTGTTGGGCATCAGACACCTAGCGCTCGATTTTAGTTGGTGACCGGCAATCACACATGTACCTACACAACGAAAAATTCAAAAATGTTGGTACGTTTGTCATTGCCAGTTCAAAATTAAAAAAAAAAAAATATATAATTTAATATTTAAAAAAATATAAATAATTTATATGTTTAAAATGACTGTAAAAATAATGATTTGTTTTATTTTTATTTTAGTGTATACAAAGTGCAATTTTAGTCATATTACAAAGGCGGCCACTTAATTTACCCGACATAAACTACCCCTAAGCGCTATTACTTTTTAAAATAAAACTTATCAAAAGTTTGTAATCTCTTTATATAAAAATCAATTGCTGTTTGTTAGTCTCGCTAAATATCGAGAACGGCTGGACTGATTTTAATAATTCTTTTTTGTTTGGTTCGCCAGAATACTACAAAGAATAAAAGAACCTTAATTTCGGAAGTCAGTGTTTTTGGTTTTTGTTTCTTTGTTTTTTAACACTGACTTCCGAAATTAAGGTTATTTTATTCTTTGTAGTGTATTGTTTGGAAGTCGGATAATTTTTTGTAAAAAGTTTTTTATTTTTCACTTTTAAGTGGTGATACGTGGACGACCCTGTTAATAATGTTTACGTATCGAAACAATGTCGCTTATTGTTGTCCTTGAAATACAAGGTCATTTATTCAATAATTCAAATGTTCATAAATATCTTCTTTTTTTAATGAATGTGTAGTAGTCATCGGATAGATGAAGTGGACTGCCGTTGTAAGAAAATTAAAATGGCACCGTGTATAGATGGATGGTGAAATAAGAAGGTCTAATACCTCATGTAGTCATCACGCGCTAGACTGTTCCCAACTATATTGGGGTCGCCTTCCAATCAAACCGATTTCTGATGTATACCAGTATTTTACGTGGAGCAACTACCCATCTGACCTCCACAACCCAGTAACTGAGTAACACGGTACTTCTTGGCAAGACTGGAGTCAGATTTTCTGGAGTCTAACTGTCTGTAACGATTGCCAAAGTCTACAAATGACAATGACGATGAAAGGGCTTAACGTGTTTTCCGAGGTACGGAGGAGTTTTGGTAAATTAAGATGGCATAGCTTATGTAGTACTTACTATAATTATATTTAGTACATCATCATCATCATATCAGCTGAAAGACGTCCACTGCTGGACATAGGCCTCCCCCAAGTGTTGCCACATCAATCGTTCCTGTGCGTCTCGCAATCATCGGCTGCCCGCGACCCTCAACAGGTCATCGGTCCATCTTGTTGGAGGCCTTCCAACATTGCGTCTTCCGGTACGCGGTCGCCACTCCAGAACTTTTCAGCCCCATCGACCATCCATTCTGCGAGCAATGTGCCCTGCCCACTGCCACTTCAGTTTGGCGATCCAAATTTCTTTTACTACTACTAAATAGTACGTCGAAAAGAAATTACACTGGAATTTTTTCATAATCACCTTGTCCTCCGTCCTATCTTTTCTGGCCGATTGCCAAGACTAGCATTTGGACTCAGTCGTGCTCATTATTAGTATGAGCCAATAATTAGATCGTGATTATATACGTATGGTACGGTGAATTTCCGATATTAAATGGTTCGTTCGCATGTTAAGGATTTTTTTTTTTTTTGGGTTTGGTACCCAAAGGGTAACCCACGAAACCCTGTTACTAAGCCTCCGCTATCCGTCCGTCCGTTTGTCTGTCAGCGGGCTGTATCTCAAGACCCGTAATAGGTAGACAGTTGAAATTTTCACAGAGTGTGTATTTCTATTGTCACTATAACTACAAATAATAGAAGGTAAATTAAATTAAAAATTGAAGGGGGCCCATACAAGAAACGCGTTATTTTTTGGTTTGGTACAGAACCCTTTGTGTGAGAGTCCAACTCGCACTTGGCCGGATTTTTAGGTTTCCGGGCGGCCGTATGTGAGAAATATATTGCTTTACATAAAGTTTCACTCATCTTTTGAGCTACCTACAATGTCTCAATGTAATTATGTCGGTATGTATAGCATGGTATAGTATAGATAGTATAGTGCATCACGTGACATACTACAGTAGTATATAGCTCTATGTTGGTATTATGTATATCCATTGTCCGTCAGTAGCGGCAACGTGTGGTTGTAAATTACAGACTAATCCCCCTATGTTCGTAGGTTGTCACAGTGATTTGAGGATTCTGAGGATGAGCTTTAGCAGTGCAGAGTAACGTTCAACTTTATAAAATACCGGTATTTTGCCGGTTTTTTTTTTTAGACTGGAAGCCGATCCCAATTTACATTTTGTTTGGTAGTCTACACTTTGTGTCCCACTGCTGGGCATGAGCCTCCCCCTTTCTTCTTGCAAATCTCTCTGTCCTGGGCGATCGCTGGCCAAGTTTGCCCCGCAAACATGGTGAGATCGTCACACCACTATAGCCGCGGTGGACCTCGACGACGACGTCCTTCCTCAGGCGTCCAATGAGTGTCGATCTTCGCCTACCCCTCCGGGTGCATTCGTGCGACGTGACCAGCCCGCTCCCAGTTAACCTTGGCTATTTTTTCCCCAATATCTATTACTTTAGTTACAGTTGTATCTGAAGACAGGAGCTCGTGGCTAGGTAATAACAGCCGTACGGGTCGATTTTCAAGGTTAAGCAACGTTTGCTAAGGTTGTTCTGTGGATGGGTGACCATCTTAATATAAGTACCGAGTTTCCTCCGCGCCTCGGAAAGCACATTAAGCCGTTGGTCCTGGCTGTCATTTGTAGATCTTCGGCAATCGTTACGGATAGTCAGAAGCCACTAAATCTGACTTCAGTCTTGCCATGAAGTAAGTACCGTGTTACCCAGTTAATGGATTGTAGAGGTCTGGTAGGCAGCCGCTCTACGTAAAATACTGGTATTCAGCTAAATCCGATTTGACTGGAAACCGACCCCAATATAGTTGGGAAAAAGCTAGGCAGATGATAGTTGAAGCTGAAGACTATAGGTAGATTGATTGAACTGTAACGTTGCAGGGCTCTGACGCTCCCTTCTACTCCGCCCAGAGCGGTACAAGTGATACCTACTTAATATGATAATTCACATTGGTACCTACTTGCTTTTAAAAGAATAGAACCTCAAGCATGACAGACGAAACCTTAACTCAAGGCCACCACAAAATGGTGCGACTTAATTTACTCAATTTGTGTTCAAAACTTGTTGACCACAGGCAAGTTTGTTCTTAAACCCACAACCACATAAAGGCTAGCCTACAGAACCAAAAACCACATAGCAATTACTCATCACCGAACTAAATTGAAGCATTTACTGGAAATTGGATCAACTATCTAACTTTATTATAACAACGTGTACAAGTAAAGTACCTCGTAGAGTAGTTACGTGAACTTCAGACCAGTAGTTTTGGAGTTGTGAACTATTAGATAAATCAACATTAAGTTTAATGAGTATGTAATACACGGAATCAATTTGAATATTGGAAATTACTTGAGAATCTATATCGTCGTGCACGATTGTAATTAGTATCATCACTTACATATTAATAAGTGTATTTGTTGTTACCAATGAATATTCAAAGCCTTTTCTCCAGTTGCAATAGGTACTTTGTGGGCTTTGATGACAATCTTTGAGTGGGAAATCAAATCGTCTCTCTACAATAAGTTAATCTGTAAGAATACCTTTTTAGTTTAAGGTTTCCTTTATGTATTTTTAATTTGGTGTACAATAAAGTATATATAAATAAATACCTACTTTCATTCTACGCCTCTTTTAAAATCAATAACTTCATTAATACAACGTCCAACTGTAGTTCGCATTTATCTATACTTCTATACTTAATATATAAAGCTGCAGAGTTTGTTTGTTTGCTTGCTATAACACCACATAAGAACAACAAATATAGATTTGACGTCATACAAATCCTACATCGCGCTACCAAAGTTCTCCGCATAATTTGAACATATACAACAACCCGACATCAACTATCGGGCAGTTGCCCGCCAGACACAACGCCCGTCTGGTCAAAGGATCTTTGCTTGTCAATTGAGGTTAGCGACTTTACACCTTGATCCATCCGCATATCTCTACATCGTGAATCAGAACAAACGTAATACCTCTTAAGGGGTCATTGTACTCATCACTATGTACTTTTTTTACTATGAGACCAACTCCAAAATCGCGAAGAAAAGATCAGCTGTTCGTCGTTGTTGAATTATGAGCACATTAAGGTATCGGTGAGTTATTTTTTTTGCAATTTCTGTGTTTGTCTCATAGTATAAGTTGTTCATAATGATGAGTACAATGACCCTTAAGAGGTATTGTTGGTACACGTTGTATAGAATAAACTGTAGTCACGATTACTTATTTACCAATTCTTAGTGTTAAGTACATTTTTTTTCTAAGTTTTCCTTATCACTTCTTTAACCCCTAAGTGGTATCAAAGAAGATTTGCTAGCAAAAATTCTTCATGACTTATATTAAAATAATCCTAAACCCTAAAACCAACAGTGCTAACCCTAGATTCGGTCTAACAGATGGCATTCGGGCCACAAAACTGCGCTATCCTGGATGCAGGGGTACAATAGACCGACAGTGAGCGCTAGATAATGTTTTTCATAACGTTACCCGGCTTAATGGAGGATTCGGGGTAAGCTATGATAGTTCGTAAAGCTCTGCGATTTGTGAGAGATATGCTATGCTAGGAATCTACAATGAGTAATGTTAAGAACGTTTATTCTTCACGGATAAGTTTAATTAAAGTCGATTAATTCCAATATTAAAAGGACTCCCATAACTATATATTTATCGGAAAGGTGAAGATTCCCAAAGACATTTATCATTCTTCCGATATTCTTTATTCAAAAACCAGCTCTTTCAGCTCACTCTGGGCAGTCAAATTCGTTATTAACCCGTTTGCTGTCTGGATAATCTATGAACCATTGCATGAAATAATACACCTTGCCATACTTAAATAACCTTAACAGCGATTTCCGAAGGTATTGGCACCCTAAAACTTCGAAACTCCATTTATACTGCCATCAAGCTAGATATCCTGAAACAATTCCAATCTATAATAGGAACGATGGATATGTTGATTCATTTTTAAAATGTTCGTCAATGTTCCGTTTCTTCCCGCAAAGCTTTAGGAACGGTCGATTTGGCAACGTTAGGGAGACTAAAGAAACAAATCTCCTTTTAGCATGCGATAGGCTCGTATTTGACCACCATCTCACCGGTTGGAAAACGAAAATAAAGCGAAGAAATCTATTCACTCTCACTTGAAGCTAGAAGAAATCTATTCACTCTACTTAAAGACCCCTTTTTTTAAGGATTGGAAATCATCAAATGACTCCTCCCGCTCTGGGTAAAGGAGAAGGGAGTGCCAGACTCTTACTGACTAAAACCCATTCATTTCATTTCATTTATTCATTTTGCGAACACAGGGTACAAAGATGTTTTATAAAAAATGTTTGGTCCCATCCGTGTTCCTCCAAATGCCTTTTGCGTTCCAGAGCCACGGTGACTCTTTCGAACAAATTCCGCAACCCCGGCAGGCACTGGCCCTAGCGGGCCCCGTCTTCTATGCTACATGCTACAGCTCTTTGTGGCGCGCGTGGAACACAGCGCGTCGTCGACCCGGGCCTGGGGGGCTACTTTCTAACCAAATTCGTAGTTTCGGGCTAAGTTGCGGGCGTATTCTACTCCGTATCACCTACAGACTTACGATTAGTCCCGAACCCGAACTGAGGATGAATGATAACACGATTTCACAGTAACTGTCAAATCGTGTTATCATTAGTTCTCAGTGGTTAGGTGATAGAAAATTCCACTCTTTTTGTCATAAAAATCGCAACACATCGCTTTCACAGTTCAACAATCCCAATGTTTTCAGTGACTCTCATTTAATGCAATGAGTCAACACTTATCCGGCACACAATGGGAACTTTCAGCTGGATAACGGTTTTTAGTTTTGATTTCTGAACCTTCTTTTGTTGGATATTAAACGAGGACAATACGAGCTCTGAACAAATGTTATGTTCCCATGGAGGGGGGATAATGGGTATTCTTCGATGGTTTGTGTCATGAAATGTGGGTATTATTGATTTAAGGATAGGGATTTTAGTTTTTTGTGTATTGTTTGATGGATACTATTGAGACGGATCATCTTAAATTTAGGTATGAATTTGCATGTAGCCTTATAGTTTACCGTTTTACCCGACTCGAAGCCTAAAAGTAGGGTTATGTGTTTGACCAGTATGGACGTATTACATGTCCGTTCCTATGTCCCCTCGTAAATACTCAACACCTGAAGCAATTTTCATAAATGGTACGTCATTAGCGTACCTACAAACAATTCTCAAAAAATCTGCCAAGTGCGAGTCGGACTCGCACACGAACGGTTCCGTACCATAACCCTTAATTTTTATTATTTGTTGTTATAGCGGCAATAGAAATACACAATCTGTGAAAATTTCAACTGTCTACCTACTGCGGTTTTTGAGATACAGCCCACTTACAAATAGACGGACGGACGGACAGCGGAGGTAGCTTAGTAATAGAGTTCCGTTGGTTACTCTTTGGGTACGGAACCCTAAAAACCGACCGCAAAAATCGACTACAAACTTCCAAACAAGTCATTTTCAAGCAGGTTATGGCAACAAATCTGTGATTTAACTAAATACTATTCTAAATTCATAGATCCTTAAGGCAAACTTGACCATTTCCAGATATAAATATTATCATTACAAAATAGTTGATAAATATACAATTGATATTTATGAAATTGAACTGGTTTAGATATTAATAGATTTAAGAACAAAATTGTTATAGAATTGATATCTATTTCAGACCGTAGTAACTGATTTCAATTTGTATATAGTTAAACTTACTGGAGAGTAAGTTTAATTAATTTTACCAAAGCCGACTCAATTTCGTATAAGTATTTGATATCTAAAAATACTTAAGATAAAATCAATCTTGTATTTTATTTATCTCTACTTATAAAATTATCTATCTTGACCGACAATTAGTAATAGTAAAAAAAAAAACAATCAACGCTCAGCCAAAACTTTTTTTTAACCGATTTCAAAAAAAGGAGCAGGTTCTCAATTCGACCGCGTATGTGTTTTTTTTTATGTGTGTTCGCGGATAACTTCGTCGTTTATGAACCGATTTCGATGATTTTTTTTTTATATGAAAGAGCATGCTGCCGAAGTAGTCCCATTGCCATCCCGTCAGGATCTGATGATGGAAACCCAGAAAAATCGAGGGCAACTCTCGAAAATTATAGGCACGCATCTGGTAAAAAACTTGATATTCGTGTGTATATTGGGTGATAATACAAAATAATTAAGGTTTGGATCAGACCTGATGATGGAGATGACAGAGGTCAAGGGAACTCCACATCGGTATGTAGGAACTACCAAGTGTTTGGGCGTATTTAATTCGTAGTGACGAGACCTTTTCACCGAAAGCACTAAGTTTTATTAAAAATAGGCCCCAGTTCATTACATAACATCACGCCGGTACGCTGCGAATGGGTACGCAGGTACCACTAAAAAATTAAAAATAAAAAGCTTTTTTACAAAAAAATTAACCGACTTCCAAAAACAAAACACTACAAAGTATAAAATAAGTTTTAGTCGGTGTCAAAAAACTAAACAACCAAAAACACCGACTTCCGAAATTAAAGATATTTTATACTTTGTAGTGTTTTGTTTTTGGAAGTCGGTTATATTTTTTGTAAAAAAGTTTTTAATAATAGGAAATCATCAAATGACTCCGAGCGGAAGGAAGTGTCAGACTCTTACTGACTAAAATTCATCCGTGTTCATCATAATGCCTTTTGCGTTCCAGGGACGCGGTGACTCTTTCGAACAAATTCGGCAACCGGGTCTAGAAAGCTGGTATTTGTCAAATAGGTCCATTTCTGTTCAGAAAGGCATTTTTTTTTTCTTTATTTATTTAGAGGCTTTTACCTTACAAAGGTACGTCAGCCTCATCATATCCTAATCTAAGTAATTATTACACGTAACTATATATTATTGCGTAAGCAAGGGAGCTAGTGATGCAGCAACCATTTCATAAATCAATTTCGCGTCTCCCGAATTAGGTGTAGCTAATATTCTAATGAAAGCCCCAACATCATACATATTAATTTTTAACTCCCGCATCACTATCTCCCTCTCTCTCTTGTTCTTTTCACATTCCACCAGCAGATGTTGGACATCTTCGACTTTGTTACACACTTGGCAATTAGGGGAATCGACTTTTTTCATTAGGTATCCAAATTTCCTGGATGGAAAATGACCAGAACGCAATCTATGTGCCATAACAACATACGACCTCTTTGTATGACTTTCAGCGAACCAAGGGATTCGAGGAGGCTCACTCTGCACAGTCTTATAGCATATGCCCTTTTCTAAAATATCAACTTTAAGGGGGCGAAAGGGAAAATGGAAGGGTTACTTCGTGTGAAATTCTTTGTTTTTTGTTAATTATACGTGGGCGGGAAGTAGCGGGTTCAGCTAGTATTTTGTAATAACGATAATTCCCAAAACAAAACCTTATTTTTATAGGTACTAACTCACAATAAACAAGTTTCGGAATCAAACTGTTTACTAGTTTTTTCTTGAATTTTTTGTTGTGTTTACCCCAAAATGTATTTATATCAAAATTCGGTCGGGCAATCTCCATATCCAATTTTAACCCATTCGCCGCCGCGGTCTTTTTAATTATTCGCGCCGGTAAAAGTTTTTTTGCGTTAAAATAACTACTCGCTGTTACCATATCAATCAGAGGTTTTAATTAATAGGCACAGACTGTGATGAATCCTGAAAGGAAAAATAAAAGAGTACAGGATAAAAAAGTTGTCTGTTGAAATATTCAGAGGAGATTTTTAACAAACACACATGGGCCGGTATGGTATAAAGTGTTCAAATTTTAGCAGAATTATTTTATAAATGTTATAGGTACTGAATAGCAAAGTCTATTATTATTATATCACGCGTCTATGGAGTAAAAACTCCATAGACGCGTGATATAATAATAATAGCTACCCGGATCGATGTTCAGCGTTAAGCAACTCAAACTCAAAGCATTTATTTTAATTAACCCATTTACAGGCTTTTGTGAATTGTCAAGGTCGGTCAGTCAAAGAGATAAAGCTATTTGCACGTTCCAAATCGTAGGGTTGGTCAGGGGAGGGGTGGCTATCCATATTTCATCATCATCATCATATCAGCCAAAAGACGTCCACTGCTGGACATAGGCCTCCCCCAAGTGGCGCCACAACAACCTGTCCTGTTTGTCTCGCATCCATCGACTACCCGCGACTCTCCCCAGGTCATCGGTCCACCTTGTGGGAGGCCTTCCAACGTTGCGTCTTCTGGTACGGGGTTGCCACTCCAGAACTTTTCGGCCCCGTCGACCATCTGTTCTGCGAATGAAATACATAGAAACTGCAAAACTATTGAACGCTTGTTCATGATCAAGAGATAACTAGAACAGACAGACTTTGCGGTTGGTTGAAAATGCTGTACTCTATTGTCTTCACTTTCATCTCTTTACCATTGATATATAAAAACCCAAGATACACACTCAGCATCTCAAAAACGTCCGCAAAAAACAAGCGTACAATGTAAAATTGTGCGCTAGTTTCAAACAGTCTCGCATCGCTCGCCATAGTGCACTGCTTTGTAAAAACAACTTTAAGCGATCCGTGTAAGGTTGAATTTGCAAAAAAAAATAGTTTACAGTATAACTACACACAACTCACACAAGACACTTGATACATGTCAGTTTTTGACGACAGTTTCGAGTGTTGCATTTGCTCGAGACGGTGCATCTTGGGTTTTTTATATATAAATGCTCTCTACATTCAAAATTAAAAGTGATTTCTTAAAATCTGACACTTCAGTTTGGCGATACTTCGGGCTATGTCGGTAACCTTGATTCTCTTGGTTATATATACGTACATACATTGCTACAAAAGCTACCTTTGTCTGGGATTAAAAATGCCCACTGAATTGAAAAACTCCTTCTTTTTTGGAAGTTGGTTAAAAACACGTTCATCAGTTGCTCCGATTTTCATTCGTAGATCTTTACTATGGGTAGTCAGGTCATGATCCCCCAAAAATTAAGGACCCGTAAAACCAAAATCAAGCGTAGCTTGGAAAATATCTATTTTTTAATTCCCACACTGCGTAAAATACCCATAATCGACATAAACCTGTATATACACAAACCGAACACACAACACTTTTGTACTCTATGGCTTTAACCCTAAATTGCTAGCGTTTAGCCGCAGCCGTGTCGACTTCCTTTATTTTATACGTTCCTCGTAAATGAAAGTCCTAAAAGGTTGTGTCTGAAAGTAGTATACCAGTGTTCCCGGATTTTGTACTGAAACAATCAGAGGTTGTTCTTACTAGTTTATTTTCTTTGAATCTGTGTGAAGTTAATAATAAACAACAAAATGTATAATAACTATATTATTTGGCTGTTCAATGCCAAATAATATAGTTATTATACTTATTATTTGGTTGTTTAATTCCAAATAATATAGTTATTATAAATATTGTTATTTATTATTAACTCCTTATAAAACAATTCTACTAATATTTCTTAAAACACTATTTATATTGCATTATATTGCAAAACCATACGCCGTGATATAATGTTTTGTAATCGCAGTAAGTTTTTATTATTAGTATAATATAAACTTGCATTAACATAAAAACTCAGTCTCAAACCATGTTTAGATTAAGACCGACGTACGAACGGACGGACGGACAGCGGAGGCTTAGTAATAGGGTTCCGTTGGTTACCCTTTGGGTACGGAACCCTAACAATCAAGCAGTCTACTGCAGATGGTGGCGTCCATTTTAGTTCAAACACATATTCAATGCCCGAAACGTGCTTTTTTAGCTAGTTCAAAAAAGGAGGTTCCGTACTTTTTAGTCGTTTTTCGAGGTCGGGGTTTTTAAAAGTTTTGTTTTTGATGATGGAAACTATGAAAAATGGAGGGCAGATCTCGAAAATTGTAGGTACGCATCTGGTAAAAACTTGATATTCGTGTGTATATCGGGTGATACTAACAAGAATGAAGGTTTGGATCAGACCTGATGATGGAGAAGACAGAGAGTCAAGGGAACTCCACATCGGTATGTAGGAACTACCAAGTGTTTGGGCTTATTTCATTCGTATTGACGAGACCTTTATACCGAAAGGACTTAGTAAGTTTTATTATTTTCATAACATAACATCACGCCGGTACGCTATGAATGGGTACGCAGGTACCACTAAAAAGTGAAAAATAAAAAACTTTTTTACAAAAAATATAACTGACTTCCAAAAACAAAACACTACAAGGTATAAAATAACTTTAATTTCGGAAGTCAGTGTCAAAAAACGAAATAACTAAAAACACCGACTTCCGAAATTAAAGTTATTTAATTTCGGCCTCACACATGTGCGTAGCCTCTCCGTGCGCTGCGGTGGCTTCGCGGCTTTAGGCTGTTTAGATGTCTACGTGTTTGTTAGTCAATCACGCCTCAACGGCTGACCGGCTACCTACAGTAATTTAAAACTGGCCAAGTGCGAGTCGGACTCGCGTGCAAAGGGTTCCGAACAAATTTTTTTTATAACATGTCATTTTAACACTACAGACTTCTAATAGGTTCTCCTGCAATGTTTAGGTATTTTAGGCTCAGAAGTTTCGGAGATAAGGGGGGGGGGAATGGTCATTTTTCGTCTAATTTCTTGAATAACTTCAAAACCTTTAACTTTAAAATTTTGAAAAAAATATATCAAAACAAGGCAAGGCATTAAGTCCACCTCTGTACATCTATGTGCGTAAAGTATTAAATAAATAAATAGAATAAAAAAGTGTCTCCAAAAGTGACCCTCATACTAAAAATTTAATAATTTACGTAACGCGTCCATGTTTGGGTCATAGAAGTCAATCAGGCTTATTCACTATCACCTTTAAAATGCTGTTGGTGCTCCCTCGAAGCCTTCGCATCAAGGATGCTGCTCTTTTTCGCATAATAGCTTGGAAGCTATCTGTATCGGCTTCAGCAAACATGCCAGAGGCGCTACAAAACTGCGGTAGCCCCAACAGCATCCTAAAGGCGTTATTATACTGCACGCGAAGAACGTTGTAGACCCTCTGCGTATGTCTAACCCACAGGCTGCACGTGTAAAAAGACTGGCAAAACGCCTCGAACAGAGTGAGTTTCACTTCTCTAGTACATCGTGCAAACCTACGCGCCAGCATATTACATCGGATCGACAACGCTCTTCGCACCCTTTCTATGTCACTGTCATCATTCAGGTCCTCATTCACTATGTGGCCAAGATACCTAAAATGCGACACTCTGCTTAGTGGCACACCATATAAAAATACCGGAGGAACTGTCATAGGCTTTTTAGTACCTACCCTAAACACCATCAGCTCACTCTTCCGTACATTGTGCAATAAACCATGAGACGTGGCGTACCTCTCACATATCTCCAGCATCCGTCTGAGTCGGTTTTTTTTTTCGGAACCCTAAAAACACAGACAGACAATAGCCCGAATCCTGGACATAGGATGAGGATCTTTAACCCGATAATTTCTATGTATCCATGTGCCAAAGGCAAAATCTACATATAAGTATTAGGATTTGTAAACACAACAGACACTCCAAAAACATGTAGTAACTTTGTAATCACCTTTCTATCCCCACTTCACTACTTCACTACATCAACCCTCCCAATCGGCTTTAAACTAAAACATAAACACAGTAAATCGACTCCAAATCGGAAGCCTAACCGCTAAGTGAAGGGACACTTAACACTCCCGTGCGGGGGCCGATTTGTCCCGACGACGACGTCCCGACCTATCTTACCGCCTGGACACAGCTTCGCATGGCGCGAATTGCGAAGATCGCGATCGCGGAAAGCGTCGAGCGGAGAAATGTAGGAAATTGGTGAATACGTCGTAGCTATAGGCGAAGAAAACGAGGGTTTCTTGAAATGACGTATGCACTGAGGCGTGGCAGCACTGAAGCGTTAGGTCCAGGCACCTGTTAAAACGCTTATGTTTTCCGAAATGAGTTAAATTAACGTCATCTTCACGTTTGCGTCTAAGTCACGTTTTCAAGACGTTACGCCTATGTGGCGATAATTTTCCTGGAAAGAGTGAGAGCCGGGCGATACCAGGTGGTGGTGAGTGGTGCGATAACCTAATGAAACAATTAATGTACTAACAGCCTCGACGTGACCATAGCTAAGAGCGGCGCGCGCGGCAGCACTGCCTAGTACACGCACTCGGCATCGCTCGACTAAAATAAAATATCTCTCGCCGCTCCTCTACAGGAGCTGTGACCAAACCCTTAGGTGACGTCGCCGAAGTCGTTTATTTTACAACCGCACCCGATTTGTACGGCAAACGAAGTCATAGAGCGTAATATAGCGTAAATTGACGCATCAGTCAGTAGCGAAGTTAGTTTGAATTGTGTTATTATGTTGCGAATATTGTGTTTGTTTGTCCTTAAACGTGTTATGTGACATGAGATGAATAATTATGTCCCAATTCACTGAAATGGTTGGTTTTTGTTTGAGTACATTAGTTGTAGTTTAAAAGTGGCGTCAGTGACAGAAAAGTTAAAAGGGAATCGCTTTTCTTGCTATGATCATGTGAAGAGGAGGGATGAAACGCATGTAACTAAAAGAGTTTTGAATGTAAATGTGGATGAATGAAGAGGGAGAGGCAGGCCAAAAAAAAGATGGATGGATTTTGTGAGAACCGATATGAAAGAAAAGGGAGTTAGTGAGAGCGTGACGGCTAATAGGACAGAATGGAAGAAAAAACGTATTTCGCCGACCCCAAGTAATAAAATAATAAAAAAATATGATGATGATGATGATGGTTATTGGTTTTTATTTCAAGATGGGTTTTATTTTTGAACGTCTTCTCAAAGGTGTAGTTACCTTTATTAGAGTAAAACCATTTCAATCTTCAATGAATTTATAGGAGCACGATAACAGTCGCACGGTTCGATTTCACTTGCCGAGGTTTTATTATGTATATTTTTTTAACTATTGATCTGCACATGTTTCACTACTGTTTCACTTGATGGTAAGCAATGATGGTGGTCGAAGATGGAGCACGCTTGCCTAGAAGTAACCTATTCACTCTTGACTTTGAAGTTATCAGGAAACACAGTCAGGAAATTCCACTCCTTAGCTGTGCGCACAATGAATGTGTTCTCAATACGTTTTGTGCGTGTGGGTGGCATGTCCACCTTGTACCGGTGGCGCATTACCGTACGTCTTGTCTTGTGGTCCGATGATGGAACGGGCTTGGCGGAATTAAACTATACAATTCCGTCGGCAGGTTTGTTCTAAGATAGGATCTTTGACAGACGTTACAGACACCAGTTTTGCCTAGGGATGCTATCTGTATCCGGTTAGACTGGAACGCGTAGCGAAGTAGAATGACTTAACAGGAATATTTTCTGTATATTTCTGTATAACCAAAAAATGTTGGGTTTGGTCATCTAGTGTTAAGATTTCATGTTTGCAGAAATTTAATTACTTAAGCGGTACGCGATTTAGCGAACAAGTCAGCACTGGGGGTTATTAGGAAAAATAGGTTTAGGGACTGACCTTTGGAACTTAGCAGCTGGCCACGTGGATCTCCTTGCTGACAACTTCTCTGCTTGATGATGAGGGGGCCCCCTGAGCTGAATATTGACTTGTTCACTTGGTGGTGTCTTGAGTGTTCATAATGTTCAAAAAGATCTAAATCTATATGTATAAATGAATCCTTATTTCCCTTGGTCTCGGCATCATACGTGAACGGCTGGAACAATTTCGCTAATTCTTTTTTAATTGTGTCTGTTATTCAAAGTCAAAGTCAAAACGTTTATTCCAATAAGGCCATTATACGGCACTATTAAACGTCATTCACATTTCAAATAATACAAAATACTAAAATGACACTACTGTCCATTCGGAAAAGTAGATTCTTATGGAGAAGAATAGTTACTATTTTTAAATAAATCTTTTACAATATTTGGCATACAAAAATTTTGTTACACGAGTATGTGAGGACCATGCACCTAGGGTAAAATTAATAAGTACATTATACTCACACATTTACAAATTAAACAGAACATCTATAAAGTTAATACATAAAGCAACCAGTTTGATTTTGTCCACAGCATTGATTATCCTATGGAGCAGGACCAGCATGCTTCCAAGCATTCTTATCCTGAATGTAATCTTCTAATATGTAATAAGCTTGTTTACAAAGTGTGCTTTTGATATACGTTTTAAATTGTCTTTCATTTAATTCTAATTTGTCACAAGGTATTTTATTGTAACTTTTAATACAGTACCCCATGAAAGATGTGTGTACTTTTAATTATAGAATGGTTGATCTAATTTATCTTTTTCTAGTATTAAAATTATGTCTATCACTAATTTTACTAAACTATTGTCAGGAGAAGGTTCCTATAAAAGAAAAAAAAAAAGAAAATAGTTGTGGGTAGCCAGTTGACGGGAGCAAAGCCGCGGGGACACATGGTCTCATATAAATACTGAGCTACTACAGCGGATTATTATATTGAATTTACATACTAAACGGCCTTTCACGGTACACCGCCAAACATAGGCTTCTGTTTTACTACTAAAAACATACGAAATATTAATATACAAAAAAACATCTACAAAGAACATAATTAATCCGTTTTTTTTTAAAATACGAAGATTTCTAAGCATCGTCACATCAAAGGTTATCCACGTAGAAATTATAATTTTCTTTCATTTCAACACTGCAAAACGCGCAGGGGTAAAAAAGACCCCGCTGCAAATTATTATTAATTATTTAAACTGTAATTGGTCGGGCTCCGTCTGCCTTTGCTTGCCCAACCCTTTGACCGCTCACCGTATGAAGCTTTCAAATAAACCCAGGGTAATATTTACCCCTAATTAAGGAATTGGTTAATTTATTTGTAATTTAATTATCGTTTGGAATTTTATTAATTTCGCGGTAGCGGTAAATGTGTTTCATATTTTGGCATATGCTGTTAATTTTTGTGGTGGGCGAACTATTTTTTTTTAATCAAAAATGTAGCGTGTTTGTTCTCATTTATTGAAAAAACAAAGTTCTATTTTAGAAGGAACCCTGTTTTAATTATTGAGCTGTTTTACCATCATTGTTTTATCTAGAAAATGTTGTTGTTTTCATAGGTATTTTGTAATGAAAAAAGGATCGTTTTCCGACCTCGCCAAAAACCTTTTAGGCGGCACTAAAATTGAAATTAAATAAAATGTAGTTTCCGTTCCACAAAATATTTTATAACCTTTTCCCCAGAAATAAAAATTTGTCTAACATAATAAATTATTTTCCTTCTTTATTTGTAATAACATCACCTTTGACGAATTGGAACGGCAAATTTTGTGAGTTAGTAAAAAAGTGGTACCTACTTAAGTGGTAATTTTATTTAGGTTCACAAAACAGACATACAAAAAACATGTATCATTCAAAATGTTTTACGTGTAAATGTTTTTTGTTTATTAAGTAAATATTTGAAAGTAAAGTGTGTCAGTTATTTCAATTAATTAACGTAAATACCGTGAGGACAGAAATTGGATCGTTATCAGGACGTTTGCCTTGTTCCTATGGGTTGCTGTAACAACATGGCGTCTCCTGCTACGGTCGAAATTAATGTCGTTCCCCGTCATTTTTGACAGGTTGGTCCAAGATAGGAGCTAAGCGTTTTGCAAATGTTGGTTCAATTTTACTGATATTTAATGAAAGGTTAAAAAAGTTTCAATATTTTTTTATTCTCCTATTATTGGTTACAAAGACGTAGATTCGTAGGTATTAACGGTTTATTAAAATTATTATTTGATCTCTACCAAAAATCAGAACATAACAGGTCAGCAAATACACACAAAAATTAACTTTAAAAAATCCGGCAGGCATTGAAATTACTAGGTAGAAGAATGCTAGAAATCCTAATATATAAAATTCTTCCGTTATTGACTGACTGACTGACAGACAACGGACAGCTAAAATCACTGGTCGTAAAAAGCTAAAATATGGCATGTAGGCAAGAATTTCTCAAAATTCCTACAGTTGTGCTTTATGTGTGTAAAGCACAAATCTTATAAACAGTAATATGATCACAATTTCTTCGCGTAAAACCCACACCCAGTTAAGTTTTTTATTTTATTTTGACAACACTGTGTCCACCGCGGAGGCCTTTGCCCAGCAGTTTTAGAAGACCACCTACAGTTTTATTGCTATTCTTGCTGAAACACCTAGAACACTTCTTTATTCGTAGAACTCTACAAATGACTCTTTCATTACTGTGGAGGTTACACTCTTACTGACTAAAACCCATCCGTGTTCCTTCAATTGCCTTTTGCGTTCCAGGGCTGCAGTAACTAGTTCGATCAATCCCGCAACCCTGGCAGGCACCGGTCCTAGCGCACGCCGAAAACAATGTTTAGATTTCTTTGAGACGCGCGTGGAACAACACGCTAGCGCTCACACTTGGACCACAATAAAAACAATCGAGCGCCACAAACAAACGACTGCTGACCCCAATTAAACCGCGATGACGCGTCGTGACGGTACAACACGTGCGTCGAGCCACGCCGGCGTTTGAGGGTTAACTCGTACAATTATGAATTATTATTGGGGGTTTCAATTAAATGGTTTGTCCGAGTGATTAACGTTGATGAGATGAATGGGATTTAGAATGATTATAAATAAACAAATATTGTAGACACTAAAGTTTAATAGAGAGTTTAAGGAAATGGCGTGACGAGGTGGACACTTACACAAAAGATGGGTCGAATGTAGCAAACAACAAAGAAAAGTGGAAAAAAGGAAGGCCCAATAAACAAAGTTTTTTAAAGGGTTTCGTCTGTTGTACGTTTCTTAAACAATCAACTGTCACCGCTGAACAAAGTTTGGATGTTTGGAATACTTTTTACTTCTTCTAGGTAAGATCACTCCATCGTCGACTTTGTCTCTGTCGCCTCTGACCTAAACTAGAGCCAAGAGCAAACCCATCTCAAATAAATAAAAAAACTATTTTTCTTGGAAATGCCATTGTTCCTATGGGTTACTTTTTGTTTTCTTGCGATCGAAGCCACAGGCAGATACTAACACAATAAATCGACGACGAGAAAATAAACTCTACGTAATGTTAAACTACTAGCACAACATAAACCACTCAACTTAAAATGGCTAAAAAGTTTAAATACTTCTGAACCAATTACCAAAAAAGTCATCCTTAATTCGTCATCGAAACCAGTTCAATTATTCCACTCAAAACAGCAAACCAATTAAAAATCAGTTATTAAAATCAGCTTCCAAATAAACAAAACATGTTTACAAAAGAGTCGTGACCTGAAATTGTCGTACGTTATTCAGTTAAGCCATGAAATATGTATGAGGATGGAATTAGCCGGAATAAGGCGCGGCGCAAATGATGGCCGCTTTACATTTTTATTACAACGACAGTTTTCTTTTACGTCAAATTAAACACGCGATAGGTAAGCGCATGATTGCATTCGGCTTAAGGCGACGACATACGCCAGCGACCTTGAGGGAACAAAACGCGCACTCGTTTAACACCCGTGCGTCCCAAAAATTCAGCAGTTTTTTGTTCTTACCTTATTATTCTAAGACTTAAAAAAAAAGTATATCAAAATGTAGATAATTAAATTGTCTTTGAGATAGTGTAAATTCCATTAAAATACGCTCGCCGGTTTTGGTCCGATTGTCGTTTTTATGTCCGTGTTAGACATAACTTTACAAATTGACTACACTATATTAAACGAATAAAACTTAAAATTTTCATATATGAAATTATTAAGAAAAAAAATAGTGTAATGTAACATATTGTATCTTTTTTTTTTTTCAAAAATTACGACTGGCCGTTTAGACGTGATTCCTATTTTTAAATCAGCTAGAAGCCGTTGTTTGAGTAGGGGGCTATTGAGTATCGTCACAGAGAGGCGTAATGGCTTACACATACCAGGACAGAAGGGCAAAGGATTTTTCTATTTTACCAAAGGACATCAAACACATCTAGTCGGAATACGACTATTTAAGTCGTATTCCGACTAGATGTGTTTGATGTCCTAATGTTATAAATTGATTTCGTGGCATCGAAAGAGATTTCTTAACACGTCATTGGAGAGCGCGCTAAGGGCTTCCGCGGGGATGTCGCGGCACGTTGCGGGATGTCTTACAGTTAGCATTCCGGCGGTGCAGCTGCATCCCGCCGCGGGATCTAATTGACTAGTGTGCGCTGACCGTTAGCAAAATCCTCTGCAATGCCGTCCCGGTGTGCAAAGTACTATATTAGTCGCTGCTTGAACGGTATTGTGAAAAGTTTCCGTAAAAACGTGATAGTGAGTGTCATCATTTATGCCACAGAGTACGGAAATGCCTACCCGGCCGTTGATTTCTTGAAGGATTTCGAAGAGTCAAAAGCAATATAATGTTCCAAAAGTAAATGAACAAACCAACTCAACAAGCATTCATTTTATTTAGACATTTTACAACGCTCTTTTGATCTGTCAGGAAGTTTGCAAATTGTTACAAAATGACTTAGGCCCACTTGCACAATACTGAGTTATCCTTAAACTCCGAGTTAGTTGCTAATATGACGATAGATTTATTTATTTCATGCGCAATGGCCCCGAGCTTGCAACTTACTTAGAGTTATGGCCAGTTTACACAGTGCAAGCTGCTGACTAGACAGTAGACAGTAACTCAGATTGCCTACACGTATACCAGTAGCTCGTCTCGCCTTAGCTGTCTTCACGATGACAGTGGCTGCCCAGTCTCTAGCGAGGCGCAGCTCACAAAAAATACAGGTTCCGTTCGCAACTGCCTGGCGAGCTACTGCCGAACGCTTCCAAACGATGCGAGTGATGTCCGATCTGCTACCATGTGCGAGTTACTGTCTAGCAAGCAGGCGAGTGAAAACAAAAAAGTTTGAAGTAACTAGCATGCGAGCTACTATCCAACTTGCACGTGGCAGTAAATCGTAAGATACGTCCAAACGATGTGAGTTACTGAACTGCAGCTACTCGGCAGGCTGACTCGCACGCTAGCTCGCACTGTGTAAACTAGCCAACAAAAGATAACTATGGTTTGTGCAAGCGGGCCTTTCATTTTATTTTTCCCAAAATCATAGATTACAGGTGAGAACAAGCGAGGAAATTCTCAGTTACAGCACATACTCGTATGATACGTATACGACTATAGTAAAAGACATTGCGACAAAAATACGCGGTTTTCTAACGAGCAAGTTCGATCGAAACGCGTTCACCTTCAATTATTTAGCACGATAGTGACAATACCATCAAAATAATTCGTAGAAATACCTGACGTTAATTGTCAAAGCTTGACGAATTTCAAAAGCTGGCTGGCAATAAAAGCATATGTTTGGTATCTTTGATAAAAATAATACACGCACTTAACCTTCAAAGCACATCTATTAGGCCGAGTCTTAATGAATATTCGCATCTAACCGTGTGTGCAAACATTTCGCTTTACATTTTAATGAGTTATCAACAATTTTAGGAAAGTATTTATCGGATATAACGAAGCTTCACCATCCACCATGAATATGTACTAATAAATATTAAATTAACCGTTATGTACGGCATAAATGACGCCTGTTTTGCATTTTTATTACAACAACGCTTTCCTTTTACGTGAAATTAAACTCACGTTATGATTGCCTGGTTATTTTGCGAGTGTTTTTCGCGAGAAGAGAGCAACACTCTTACATGATACGAATGCCTATTACCAAAATTTTATCATAGGTAACATGTAGATACTTCATTCATCCATTCCGTTTAAAACCTCGCCTCATGATCCCATTGGAAAGGGCTTATTAACCAACTAAGAGCACGTGCGAAGCTACGAATAGGTATCTTTAAGTATTGCAATTAATATGAGCTGTATCAATAGGTTCTTCTTGGAGATAAACCAGGTAGGTATTTGAAATGTGTTCTTCCACAAAGTATGCCAGTCAACGTTGCACACTCGATACAAGTACATGCGCAGAGAAGGCTCTCAACATAACTCAGTCAAAAAATGGAAAACTCTCGGAAAAGTAATGGAAAACGGCATACATAATATTTTGACAAGCAATATTAACGTCTAGAGTTGCACGCGGGTCGGACGTGCGTATTTATACGCATGTATACGCCAAACGCTATATCTAAATATACATATAGGGAAGTAAGCAAGAAACAGTGGCAATAAATACAAGAACAGTACACACTTACTAAAACCACTTACTCCTAAAAACTCGCAATAAAATCTTCACTCCTCAAACACGCCAATCCGCCATACATAGGTACTTAACGCCCTGTTCACGGTCTTTGGCGATATGACTTACGACAAGCGACAAGCGCACGCGACTTCTTTTCATAGTAAAATGAGAAGTCGCCCACGCAAGAAAGCGACTTGTCAGACTGCGGATGCCAGTCGCACCCGCTTTAAAATTGTGGCCGGCAAGCTATTAGCTTACCTTTTATTCATTCACACTCCGGATTGTTGGCAGCCATCTTCTGTCGCCCTAGTTCATTTATTTTATTTATTTATTTAATGTAGATACATAGTAGGGTCTGTGACAGACCCACTTAAATAGTTGCAAATATTAGTCAAGTTGGTTAGATAATGTTGGTTACAGACTGTACACAGAAAGTCACACAGTAGAATTTTTGCTACTCCTCCGCTGTAGTTTCCTGATTAATTTCGATGCGGGATCCAAGACAGTTGAATCGTTTCTCCGTGACTCGTCGGGCTTCATTGGCTCTGTGAGTTTCTGGTGGTCGCCACTGTTGATTCTGGCTTTCAGGAATTGCAGTGGTTGGGAATGTGTGGCGGGCTCTTCTTTATAAGACAAACACACACATCAGTCATATCGACGTCGCGTCACCGATAAGTGTTTGATTATATGTGAATGACTAGAGAAGAATCCAAGATTACCACCCGAAGAAACGCTAACTAACATAAGAGGCAAGGTGTATTGCCCGCGAACAAGGGTCCTAAAGGTTCTGTAGTGGCTGACCGCGCACCGGAAGGCCTCTTACAAGGTGGACTGAGAAATTTATCGTCGTGGGCTTCCGCTGGATACGAGACACACAGGATCGTCCGACATACTGAAACTTGGGGGAGGCCAATGTTCAGTAGTGGACGTACTTCGTCTGAAATGATGATGATGATGGTAATGAATGACTGAGATGCGCCGCGCGCCGGTCATTATGTGACTGACATGTGGAGCCAGTCTCCTTCTAATTCTACCTTATTAGTGGCATCATGGTCACTGACTACTGACTGTTATGTGTGTATAAATCTTAACGACACACAAATCTCTTGCTTGTCGCTATCGCTAGGCGCGAGTCGCTTGAGCGTGTAAGCTAAGTCCAAGCGTTTGACTATACGTCTATAATCTTCAAGCCATTATCACGATAACAGCGCGTTTCATTGTTATTGTATCCGTAAAGTACTACTTTTCTTTGTTATTTTATCTGTGGTGATCTGTGCTATCATTGGCCGGTGTATCATCGAGTTTTTATGTTTGTTTTCGCTGTAGGTGCTTGAGAAAGGATGGGATGTTATTTTGATTGTGGTAGAAATGTGTGAGCTATTAACGCGAACATTTGATAACGTGGCGTATTGATGTACACTAATAATTAAATATATATAATAACACAAGTATCGGCTCACTAGTTCATGCACGCGTCTTCACTCCCTGACAGCTGTCATACGACTGGCTCCCACGTCACTGAGCCGTCACGTCGCGTGCATAACCGGAGACGACAGAAATATATTTATACAGCCAATACTAATAGACTACATCGATAATAATTAATAAGTTATAATTACAAGTAATATATTAATTATTTATTTATTCATTGTTTACGTATACACTACAGCGTATTTTAACTAGGTTGAACTTTTATGTGTAGTTGATTTAAACTGCAAGATAAGTAATAGTAAACATCTTTTCAGCGGAGAGATGTCCACTGCTGTGTACATGGGCACGAGAAGCTCATTAAATAGCCTGTAAGGCGCTCCGTGGCGCTCACTAAACTAATACTAAAATTATAATGCTGAAGAGTTTGTTTGGTTGAACGTGCTAATCTCAGAAACTACTGGTTCGATTTGAAATAACCTATTAGTGTTCGATAGTCCATTTATCGAGGAAAGCTATAGGAATAACATCACGCTACGACCAATAGGCGACGACATACGCCAGCGACCAAAACGCGCACACCCGTGAGATCCAAAATTCAGTAGGTAGTTTTTGTACTTTCCTTTATTTAATACATAGAATACTATGTATTTAAAAAAAATAGCGGGAATGAAAATGTAGATTATTAAATTGTTTTTGAGATAGTGCAAATTCCATTAAAATACGCTGGGTGACTTTGGTCTGATTGTCGTTTTTATGTGCGTTTTAGACAATTTTACAAATTAATTACATTATGTTATACGAATAAAACTCAAAATATACATATATAAAATTGTTAAGAAAATAGTCCAATGTAACATAATTTTTTTCCAAAAAATTACGACTAACCGTGATTCTCATTTTAAAATCAGCTACTGAGGGATATCTGCGCCTAAATGATAACTGTAACGCAGACGAAGTCGCGCGGGGCAGCTAGTTGTTAGATTCGCCAGATTTGCATTCTGTGCATTGTCCCGGACAATTACTGTGGGGGCAAAAAGCATAGGCTATTTGTTGTACCTCCGTAGCGCGTGCTACGTCCCCAATGTACACTCACACTCTTGCCGCACTTCATCTAATAAATCTGATACCATGTATGTTTTTTTTTTCTTTAGAATAGAACAGAAACATTTATTCAGCACAGACACAACGTACAGCATCCAAGACAAAGTAATCAGAAATAGTAGTAGGTACACAATTGTGCTGAGCGTGCCCATACCGATAACCATCTCAGCATTAGCTGGGCGTCAGGCACCCAGCGTTGGTTTTCAGTTGGCACCCCGCAGTGTTATTCTTTGGCAACTGAGCCGATGATGACTATTCTACCAGTATCATGTAATGACGGCAGCGCGGTAAGTGGAGCCGTGGAGTGAATCTAATTCCAACAAACTATTTGTTTTGCGGATGAATGGATCAAATTATTATTGGCATGTCAGAAGTGAAAGTGTTGTCAATCTTTTCATGTTGACACTTTGGATTTATTTTCGGCTTTTTTAGGGTTCCGAACAAAACATGGAACCCTTATAGGATCACTCGGGTGTCTGTCTGTCTGTCCGTCTGTCACAGCCAGTTTTCTTCGGATCCACTGAACCGATTCTTTTGAAATTTGTTACACATATGGACTTTTGTGATCCAAACACGGACGCGTTATGTAAATTATTAATTTCTTAGTATGGGGGTCACTTTTGAGGGGCAAACTAGAAAATTTTAAAAAAGTGTTTTGAACAATATTGTGTGACATATCAAATGAAAGGGCTTACTGCGAGGGTTTTAATTATATTGTTTTTATAATTTTATAATAAATGGTTTTGAAGTTATTCTTGAAATTAGACAAAAAATGAACATTCCCCGCCTTACCTCCAAAACTACAGAGCCTAAAATTTTGAAAAAAATGGAGATAATAGATGTTTACCTACAAATTACAGGAAAACCTATAAGAAGTCTATTATGTTAAAATAACATTTAAAAATAATAAAATTCGTTCGGAACCCTTTGTACGCGAGTCCGACTCGCACTTTGCCAGTATTGTTTTGTGAATTTTAGCATGCATAGACCTGTGTTTTTCGCCTCCAGTGGACGCCAGTTATCGGGCATAATAATATGCTGATGTTAATAAGTACACCTAAATTCACTGAGGACTTTTCAGCCATTGTTTAAGCCATTGCCAGCTTCAAAGTTAACGTGTTATACAATATAACGATGAAAAATAACAATGAATGAATACCCCTACCCAAGATTACACAAAAGAGTAAAGAAACGTAATTTCTTCCCAATAAAGAGATATACGCGACACGATCTTATGTTGCATTAAAGGAAGAACAAAGAGAATCAATTTTTCATCTTATTGCTGAAGCGTGACATGTTCCAACGAATACCGGGTTCGAGGGCCGTAAAGTAGCGGGGAACACAGCGATTTCGCATCATTTTATAGCCTCATTGAGCAAGAAATCATTGTGCACTTGGTAGGGTATACTATCCTAATTTGCAAATATCTCTATTGCACTGATTTTTGCTGTTAAAAAAATAACGTAGGTAAGCTTGCTTTTTTGCTTCCTTATAATATTTGTGTCTATACATTTCATGTTATGTCTTAAATGCCAGACCACATTGCGGCAGAACAGAGAGAAGATTGCGTCATAATATTATTGCCTTCAAATTAGCCGCAAAGTACCGCGCGGTGGCAGCGCGGCTGCAGCGCTGCCGTCGCGCTGCAACTGCTTGCTTCGAGCATCATATGTTATACATTTAGTATCACGATGGACTCTAACGACGAAACACTGCTGTTTGTGTAATTATTAAAACGAAACAAAAATTTTGGAAAAAAAAGAAAACCTAAGAAAATGTTGCCGTTATTTTGTATAAGTCAACGAACTGAATTTCATAAAGTATTTATGAAATAATAAGTATAAATTTCAGAATTACTTACGATTATCAAGAAAACAATTCTACGAATTACTTCCCCGTTTGGAACCTTATATGGAAAACAAAATACATCCTTCAAAAATACTATTTGTGCTGAAGAAAGCCGAAAAACTACGTGCGCATCGCCAATAGCCGATCGATGAACTGATACGCGGCCGCAGCGTGGGTGTAGCGCTGCAGTCGCGCGTTTTTTATTTATATGGATAACAAAGTAGCGCGGCGGCAGCGCTGCAGCCGCACATCACTTCATCGATCGAATAGTGACGATGCGCACGTAGTTTTTTCGGATTTCTTCGACGCGGTACTTTGCCGCAAATTTGAAGGCACCCTTAGAGTAGTGGTGATGACTGGTTTCAGATTTTCTAGCTTCTGACTTCAAAACGACTGCCTAAGATCTACAAATGACAGCCAGGACCAACCAACTTAACGTGCTTTCCCGACAAGGCAAAGATAAAATTCGGTAATCCACACAAACCACAATTCGACCTCGGCCAGCATTGCTTAACTTTAATCAAGCGTCTGTCATTATTTCGCCGCGAGCTCCTCAAAAATTTTAAAATGCTATTTGAAATAGGTGACGTTTTGAGTACGATTGTACTTCGGTGAGTGTGCCCAAGAACTCCACGACCTCGTCCCACCGGTCCCTTTCTACCATCGGACAACCAGACGCACTGCATCTTACCATCCCTACCTTGTTGCTATTCCACCAATTCGCACTAAGCGTTTCCAAACGTCTTTTATGATGCGCACAGCAAAGGAGTGGAACTCTCTGCCTGCGTCTGTGTTTCCAAACGCTTACAACCCTAATATCTTCAAAGTTAGAGCGAACAGGCTCCTTCTGGGTAAGCTCGCACCATCGTAGACTTTGTCTCTGTCTTTTCTAACCTACACTAGAGTCAAGAGCAAACCCATCACAAATACCCGACAGGGTCCATAATTGTGACTATTTTATCTTACTTCCAGCTTTATATATTATTGTACGCAATAAAGAATTGTGAAATAAAAAAAAAACGATGGCGCATAGTTAACAAAGTAAATTCAATTTTTCCACCATTGAAGTATTTCTTTCTTCATGATAGTTTATATTCAGTATATTTCATGGCCTCTAACAGACTCTCATGTAATATGCATGCTCCTGTCTCGACGCTGAACATCACTTTGACATTCACACTATATTTTATTTGGTAACATATACGATACAATTCAATTTATTCGTTAGTAGTAGACGTCTGGGGGTCCATTACAACGATAAGGAACCCTGGATATCTATGCATTATTGTAGTTATTTTTCAATGGTTACATAGCGTTATTTTATTTTATTTTATTTATTTAAGGGACAACAAACAGCTACAACATAAAATTTTAACAAAAAAAATATATCAGGTACAGTAAAACAATATTGCAGCCCACTACATTATCCACGTATTAATAATTAAAATATTTGGTAATGAGTGCCACTAGAAAGCATTATTAAAAAAAAAAACAGTGATGAAGAGTGATGTAATAATTTCGTTGTGTACAACGAAATTATTACATCACTCACGATAATTAACTAATAAATAAATAACTTAGTAACAAAACAAAAAAACATTAAAATTGCACCAAATAGGATTTCATTAATTATACGTTAATTATTATACATTCATAAATTCATTAAAAGTACATTCATTTCATAATCATTATTATACATGCATTAATTCAATATATATTCATTACATTTTATTCATTATTATTATATAGCAGTTTCATAATATTCCATTTAAATTTCGATTTAGAGCATACAAAAATGTCAATATTCATAAAAAAAAAGGATTATATGTGTCTACCATTCGGCGAATAGGGCAGCGCAAACCAGAGTTAGTTCGACAGGTATTTAGGGCAAATAGGGTACCAGCACGGACACTACGCTTGTTAACAGTGCGAGGGACTGCGTAACATAACCTGCTGGTGAGGTCAATGGAGTCAAAATGGCTATGAACAATGCTATGCAACACAGATGCCTCCAGGAACTTACGTCTAGACTCTAAGGTAACAAGCTTATATTTACTTAATAGTTCGGAATACGGTAGATAAGTCCTGTGACACCTATAATGCACGGCACGTAGAAATTTACGCTGGACTTTCTCGATCTCATCTATATATTTCTTATAGAACGGGTTCCAGATTGGCGTGGCATATTCAAGCTGTGATCGTACAAGTGTCTTGTATAAATACAGATAAGTGGAATCTCGCTTGAACTCAGCGGCTGATCTCATGACAAATCCATACATCTTGAATGAGCTATTAACAATTTTTTCAACGTGTTGATTTAATGATAATTTATTGTCGAGTAACACACCGAGATCTTTTACAATAGAAACATTAGTAAGTGTGGTGTTATGTAATCTATAATAAAATTAATGATTGATCGGTTTTTAGTGAAGTTAATAAAATAGCATTTCGAAAGGCTAAGATGTAGTTTATTGTAAAGACAGTAACTCGCAAGTCTATCTAGGTCTTCTTGGAACTTAAAGCAGTCATCCACAGCCTGTATCGTTTTATATGCTTTTAGGTCATCAGCGTATAGGAGAAATTTTGTATTTGTAAAGCACTTATTTATGTCATTTATGTATAATATAAATAACATTGGTCCCAGGATTGAACCTTGTGGAACACCTGAGGTTATGGGCACGACACTAGATTGATAGCCATTCACGACAACCTTTTGCGTCCTGTTTGTAATATAGGAAGAGATCCAGCGAAGTAGATTTCCCCGTATCCCATTGTATGCTATTTTGTTCAATAGAATTTCATGATCGACTTTGTCAAACGCCTTTTTGAAATCCGTGTAAACAGCATCTACTTACACGCGTCTGTCGATGTTTTCAAAGAGATCATTAGAAAATATAAGAAGGTTGGATATTGTTGACCGCTGTTGAACAAATCCATGTTGTTCAGTGATGATAGAGCTGTGCAAGATTGGATATAATTCATTATGGACGAGTCTTTCAAAAAGTTTTGACAAAGCCGACAGAATCGAGATAGGTCGATATTGCTCAATGTCATGTTTTGAGCCGTCTTTGAGAACGGGCGTGATGTTAGCTCGTTTCCATACGCCAGGAAAGATACTCTCCCTCAAACACTTATTATAAATTATATATAGTGGCCTACAGATACTGTCAGCGGTAAACCTAAAGAAAAGAGCCGGGTAACCATCTGGGCCCGCTCCTTTGGAAGGATCAAGAAGCTTTAACTCCTTGAGTATTTTAGTTTCCTCAATATGCAGGTTATTAATCAAATTAGCATTAGAGTCACAGTGTGTTGGCGGAGTCCAAGTCGACAGTGAGGGCGATTTCGGATCAAATACTGACTGGAAAAAATCAGAGAACATGTTGCATATCACGTCCGGAGCACTCGACTTTACGTTTTGGTACTGCATAGTGGAAGGGATACCAGACCTGTTTTTACGATTTGATATATACTTCCAGAAGTATTTAATATTAGTGGTGATATTATCTTCAACGGATTTGATATACGCTGAATAACAAGTCTGACAAGCCTCTTTAAAAGTTGTTCGGTATTCAGAAAACTCAGTGTAGTCTTTTATGTTCTTAAATTTCTTCCACTTAATCCAAAGGCGTTGTTTCTTTTTGAAGGTCTTAATTAATTGAGCGGAGAACCAAACAGGAAAGTCAAGTGCCCGGGACTTAACACGTGGAACATTGGGCCTGATAATGTCGTCCAGCATATCATAAAAAGTATCTACGGCGTGCTCTGATGAAAGGTGGTCCAGCAACCTCGCCCACTCAATTTCACTTATCTGCTTATTAATAACATCGTAGTTTGCTTTACGAAAATCATATTTACTTAAGACTTTTCTTTGCAAGACTTCCATCGACAGACTTGTAGGGGCAGTAGCAACAAACGGAGGGTGGTGAGGGTCGACAGGCAATAATGTGTCCAATGGGGGGTCTACAAAGCTTACGATGTTAGAAATAAACAAATCCAGAACTTTCCCATTCCCGTTACTTATGCCATTATACTGGTATGCATTCAGAGTTGACATAAGCTGAAGTAGTTGATAACATATGGGAGATGTTCCTGAACAAGTCATACCTGTAACGTGATGTGGATCGCCGGCAAGCTCGGCAGTTGTCCACGTAATATCTGGAAGGTTATAATCACCCACAATAAATACACCCCCAACAAAAGGTTCGTTTAACAACTCCTGCAATTCATCAAAGTGACTGTTGTATACATCCGAAGAAGCCCATGGCGGTATGTATACAGCACTAATTATATGCATTTTGGAACTCTTTTTACTTGGAATTCCAAACATAAGGTGCTCAACGCACGACGCAAGGCCTCCCCGTTGACGACTAGGAACATCATGTACGCATGACTGAAGCCCACGCAACACCGCAATGAGGACCCCGCCACCATCCTGCTTATTAGTTAAATTGCGATCTCGGTCGCATCGGTACACAACATATCGAGGATCCACAAACTCACCGCTAGCAATATGAGGTATAAGCCACGTCTCAGTTAGAATTATTATGTCATAGCAAGAAGATAGAATATTTAAATATAGGGAGTGTAATTTAGTTCTTATGCCTCTACAGTTTTGGTAATAAACAGTAATGTTGTTTTCACCCATAATCAAAACATTCCAACATAAATACGTATAAATTGGGAAGTATTTCGTGAGTCAGCCGTATTGTAAAATGACAACAAGTTATGAAACTGTACAAGAGAGTATCAAGAATGCCCATCATAGATTGGTAAGAAACACCATAATAATATAACAATAACATAATCAAAATAAAAAAATAATATCGCATTAGAAATGAATTATATACATTCTCAAATATTGAGCGCCACTGAGAGGCCTCTAATTTTGTAGGCCAGTAGATTTTTTTAACAATAATTATTATTAGAGAAACATGCAACACAAAACATATATTATAACTTAGAAGTAAATGCAAGAACTCAAGAATAAACAAATAACGATACGCAATTATCGTGCATCGAACGATTAGGAAGAAGCAGCTATTTAGCTGTTTTAGTTTTAATTTTATTGAGATCGCTGATTCCACGTATAGCGAATGCAGCCTCTCCATCGCGCTCGCGCACCAATATAGTACCATTTCTAATCCAAACATATGCATGGTTATGAATTTTTGCGACTTCGCGGGTTTTACGAAATAACTGCTTCCTCGCTAAGGTCAAATGCTCATTAATATAAATCGAAGTGGAAGTACCTGTGACGCCAATGTGGTCAGTCTTAAGCGAATTAGCTTTACGAAACGCACTTAGTAAGTTATCTCTATGTAGGCGCGTAGTGAACTTAACGATAACGTTTTTCGGTCTTGTGCTTTGCTGAAGTGCATGGGGCACCCTGTGCACGGCGACGACATTACTGAGTGAGACTGGAGACTTAAGAACGTTTCCTATAACTTCAACAATAGCTGGCAAGTTCTCGTTGCGCCTTTCAGGCAAATTACATATCTCGACATTACATTGCCTAGCCTGCTGCTCCATAAAGTCAATTTTATTCTCCAGGCTACTGATTGTCGATTCTAACACAGTTGATACCGGCGAACCATTTAAATCATCAACACGCTGCTTGAGAAGGTCATGTTCTACGGTCTGGTTTCGGGTAGTATTCTGCAGGGTTTTAATGTCGTCATAGAGAACAGAAACCTTTTCTTTTAAGACTGTTTGCTCCGCACGCAATGCTTGCATGTCCCTCCGAATATCTGACAACGTAGATTTTATTTCATCACGAATTTGAGACATATCTCTGTTCATATCACTGTTATGTATTGTGAAAGAAATGATAGACACGAATAGAATTTATTGGATTGATATTTTGTTGAGAGTTTTTGGGTAAGCGGAATATATTTCTATCTCAAAACTCTGACAAAACTTAGGTATATTATTATAACACACCGCTGCTGGCTAGTCTACCCCGAAGAGTAAAAGAAGAACATTTTTAGGGGTAATTTTCGTATTCCTCTCAGCACACCCTATGATTTAATATCCGTATTGATACGACCATTGTAAATTAGGATGCACCCCCTTGAGGAGGTGCATACAAATTTAGAATAATGACAATTATCTACAAACCAAACCCATGCAAAATTGCAGCTCAGTCGATAGTGCCACAGATTAGGGAGGAACGCGAATGGGTTTTAGTCAGTAAGAGTCTGACACTCGCTTCCAAAAAACCATGTGACCCGGACATATTAACGAACAAAGCTAGTCAAATAAAAGTTTGAAAAAACCATCGTAGACTTTGTCTCTGTCATCTCTGACCTTGACTGGAGTCAAGAGCAAACCCATGACAAATAAAAAAAAAATAGACGTTTCTCATTATCATCATCTGCCTAGCCTTTTCCCAACTAAATAGGGGTCGGCTTCCAGTCAAACCGGATTCAGCTGAATACCAGTATTTTAAACGGAGCAACTGCCTATCTGACCTACGCTAGATACCCAGTAACTGGATAATACGAAAAAACCAGACATACATATCTACAAAATCCTAATTCCTCACCCTTTAAATACACAATCAAAAGTGCAATCTCACGTTGATTCACGGCGGCCATATATTTATCATACCCAACATAAACAGAGCCTCATTAAATTTGCCTAGGGTGGAACTATTTCTAGTTCCAGGTTCATCAAATTAACGCTCAAGTGTTTGTTATCCCGGCTATGTAATCAACTTCGTATATGACAGTCATTTTGTAGAGTTACTTAGGCGCCACCTTCATGGGCGAGTGAATCGACAACATCATCGTTTTCCAGCAGGCGAGAATGTGGTAAAATGCGAGCCAATAAAAATAATACGGCCAAGTGCGAGTTGGACTCTCACCCAAAGGGTTCCGTACTATGAACCAAAAAACACGTTTCTTGTATGGGAGCCCCTTTTAATTCTTATTACTTGATGTTATAGCGTCAATAGAAATACACACTCTGTAAAAATTTCAACAATCTACCTATTACGATTTTTGAGATACAGCCCGCTGAAAGGCGGACGGATGGACCGACAGCGGAGGCTAAGTAATAGAGTTCCTTTGGTTACCCTTTGGGTAAGGAAACCTAAAAAGGAATGCTATCATCATCTGCCTAGCCTTTTCACAACTATATTGGGGTCGTCTTCCAGTCAAACCGGATTCAGCAGGAGACCATTATTACCGGATACTGCACGGTCTCTCGCGTCCGACCCTGGTTCAATCCATGATCCGGAGCGAGGAGGTTTAGGAAGCGGGCACCTCCTTCTGCGAAGCAGTAACGCTAGTGAAGGAGGAGGCCGCTTGAGAGAGAGAGAAACCTCTCGCTCCAGCCGACAGAACAGAAGAAGACGCCCTGGGCGTCGGGAGTCGCAAAACGATTCCCGGCTACCGTAAGCGCGGGCCTGCGGACGATGAGCATTGGGTGGCTCGCCGTCCGATCAGAACCAGGCCAGGGTCGACGGCGCGCTGTGTTCCACGCGCGCCTCAAAGAGCTGTCAGCATAGAATACGGGGCCTGCTACGGCCAGTGCCTACCGGGGTTGCAAAATTTGTAAGAAAATGTCACCGCGGCCCTAGAACGCAAAGGGATGAGCACGGATGGGTTTTAGTCAGTAAGAGTCTGACACTCCCTTCTGCTTCACCCAGAGTGGGAGGAGTAATTTGATGATTTTCCATCCTTAAAAAAAAGACATCCGTCTTTTCAAAAGATCTTCCTTTTCCTACGGAGGTTTGCGGGACTTTACACCCAGTTTCGCATGCTTCTATAACCGCAACGACTGGGTCAGGACGGACATCCGCATGTCCACAAAAAATCGTTGCACATTTATTTTTTTTAAGTTTTTGGGGCGAGCGCGCTACTAGTATGTCGATACTTTTAGGCATGTTCATCGCAATCTGTCGAAAATTTATCTATTTTGACAGATTACGACAAAAATGCGAATGCGAACGCTGTTCAAAAAGTAGTAGAATTGGACCTTATATCGCCCTGTTGAAATTTTAAGAAGTGACAGCGGCAGACATACGATAATATATCCGCATTTCATCCGTTCGTGGAGGTGGCGCCTTTGAGGTTAGCGTTATAGCGACTTGTGACATGACCCAAAGCTCTGACACTGTCAAATTGTATAAAATAGAAAAAAATACACGATGACACAAAAATGACAAATAGAAGCAGATTTTTCGACTTCAATCGACTTAAAAAAATTCAGGAAATTCTCAATTGTTTTTTTTTTCTTCGCATGTATGTACAGCGATATGTTCGGCAACTTGTTAATCGATATTTTTATTTCTTCTATTTTTATAACTTCGGTAATACACAAGTTCCGAAGCCCTCCTCAAATTCACATTATTAAAATTTTAGTAGGAAAAATAAATGTCATCGGAAAATTGCAAACGTCCTAAGATTGTAAAATATAGCGTGAAATTGTAAAATATTTTTTCTAAATAAGCCATGGTCATATTGATAACTATTGAATTTTGGTGGGATTTATTGTATACAAAACGATTTTTTCATTATATATCGAGAAATCACTATCTAATTAAGATTTAGTACAATCTTACGGAATCTACAATTTTCCGGTGACATATACGCAGTTTGAGGTATTGTTAGGTTTTGTCAATCCAAAAGCATAAAGTAGATATTTTACTTTAATCTCGACTGGACTGGGTCTTGGGTTGTGAAGGCGCACAACGTAGCTCCTTAACGGTAAAATAGCACGAATGTGTAGATTTATTCATTAAGGGTACAATTCTGTACCTTTTGTGAAAAGAGGTACAATCAGAAATCGTCATTTTGAGAAATCTAAATAAAAAGTTTTGCATTTTTTAAACATCTACAACTTTTTTATTACCGAGTTTTTTTTTACGTTTAACTTTTATAAAATTACTAGCTGACAGGGCAAACGTAGTTTTTCCAAATAAAAAAATAGCCTACCACCTATTCTCATACTTACCGAATATACACACAAAATTTCATGAAAATCAGTCGACCCGTTTCGGAGAAGTTCGGTAACAAACATCGTGACACGAAATTTTTATATATTAGATTAGCAACAAGTTATTTTTGAGTGCTTGCCTCACGTAGTAGGTATGCTGCGTTTAACGAACGCAGAGTCAAGATACTCGAACGTGAACGCCGTACGCATTTAAAAAAAAAATTATACACTCACGAGTAGTTGAAACTTGCCAAGTTAGTAGCTAAACCTAGAAGAATAATATCGATAGGTAAATAATTTGGGTACGTTAATTGCTCAACTAGCTATGAAAACAACGTACGGCGTGCATAACTTTCAAGCTGCTTTTTTAACAGACTTCCAAAAAAGGAGGAGGCTCTTGGGTATTTTTTAAATGTATATACACCGATTACTATAAGGTTTCTGATCCGATTTCTGTGATTCTTTTATAATTCAATGCGGCATACTTGCCATTTGGTCCCGTAAAAAATTGATTCAGTTTTGTTCAGTAGTTTTTATTTTATGAGCATTTTTGCTTATAAAATTTCATTTCTGTGTAGACGAAGATGTCGTCCAAATATCGCCAGCTAAAAATGAAATTTTAAAAACTTAAAAAAAAAGTATAATCGACTTCCAAACAAAACACTACAAAGTATAAAATAACCTTAATTTCGGAAGTCGGTGTTAAAAAACAAAGAAACAATAACAAAAACACCGACTTCCGAAATTAAGGTTATTTTATACTTTATAGTGTTTTGTTTCAAATTCAAATTATTTATTTGCGTAACATGAGTACAATAATGAGATCTTATTCTAATGTTAGGATCGCTATGTTAAACCTAATAGGCGTTCAAATATTGGATACATTAAACTGTTATTTAAATTAAATAGAATTCAGTTTTTAAATAAATCGGACACTTGACTCACATAAAGAAAAACCCAATTATTATTTATTCAAATTGTCTGATAAAAATTTACCAATGGAATATTATGCCTTTTCAACCATAAAATCTGTTAGGATTCTTTTAAATTTGTTAATATCCTTCTCAGCTCTTATAGTCATGGGTATCTTATTATATATTTTAGGGGCCATTCCCAGAACTCTTTTTGCGTATTATGCGGTTTTATGAGGCATCGTGAATAATGTCTCGGTGACGTTTACTAGTCAGGGTTTCAAATAAGTTTAAAGTGTTTTTTAACGAACATTGCTACTTCAAATGCGTACAGACAAGGAAAAGTCAAAATTTTTAGCTCAATAAAATGTCGTCTACAACTATCAGTAGCTTTTCAGTATATATTTTTCCTTACCATAAAACAAAAACATTACCTACTTAAAAGTAATTATTCAAATAACACGAGTTCATTTGAATTCATTCATCTTATTTCAGCTTAACACAATAGCAATACCACAAATTCAATTAATTACAAAACAATAGCCAGAATCAAGACCCTAAGCTAATTAGTGATTCAGACCGCTACTGTATTCAGTTGAAATGAGATACAGACGTGTACGTGACCTATGCGAATGAACTTCATTAGGTACGCAGTACCTACGCAGATCTACATTTAATTATATCTACGCAAACATACAGAAGTTTGTGATAACAGTCTGTAATAACAGGGCAAATCCCGCTTCTGATATAGATGTGAGGCGAGCATTGACGGCTGAGGTTTAGGTTTCATGAAGAACCGGTCAAGTGCGAGTCGGACTCTCACACCATTTTTTTTTAAATTGAATTTCATTTTTTATTATTTTTTGTTATAGCGGCAATAGAAATACAGACTCTGTGAAAATTTCAACTGTTTACCTATTATGGTTTTTGAGATACAGCTCTGTGCCAAACAGACGGGCGGTCGGACGGACGGACAGACAGCGGAGGCTTAGTAATAGGGTTCTGTTGGTTACCCTTCGGGTATGGAACCCTAAAAATCGTGAACAAACAAAAACATCGTGAAAACATACACCATTTCGTTATAGGTTTCGTAAATAACAAACTGCAAGAAGCAAAAACATCATGATGGCTGGCATTGGCCACTGTAATGTAGGTTTCGTATGAAAAAAAAATGTGAAGAAGCAAAAACATCGTGATGGTATTTGACCACTGTAATGTAGCTTTCATAATAGAATAGTAAAGAAACAAAAAACATCGTGAGGGCATCGATTAAAATGGTATGTCGCGAAAAAAAAAAGTGCAAACACTTGATGCCAGCATCAGAGCAAAATATCAGAAAAACATGTTGCACAACTTCAGTGTCTCAATGCCTACAAGACTTAACTGTGTAAGCCTTTAGTGTGGGACGCAACCTGTGTCAATACTCTTGTACCATCCCATCTTCCTAGTTAATTTAATGTTAATCTGGCGGTTTGAGTTCTTTATGCGGCCTACACAAATGTCCTTACTTTGGTATTATTCGTCAAATTGTTGAGCTTCTTAAAGTTCTAAGTTTGAGCTACACGATAACTGACAAATGCTTGCACTGTCAGGAAAGGTCAACTTAAATCTGTGTAATCCCTTCCTCAAAAGACCACCTCAGACATCAACCTATGTGGTTCTCACATGATTTGACCAGTACAATTGTATGGACTTCAAAAGAGACTTTGACCTCTGAGTTTGTTTTGGTGTTTCTTCTCAGGGTAGTCAACTAGGAAATACCGGCCTCATCTAGTTTAAGAAGACAAAAAAAACTATTTACGCGTAAAAGTTTAACTTACAACCTACTAACAAAATAAATATCTTTTATTTATCATTTATTTTATTGTGCAGGCGCTGCCGCAGTGGGTGCGGAAAAACTCAAGTGGCGAAAATATAGTAACCTTAATGGTAACTATATTTTCGAGTCGTTTGGGGTTGAAACCCTCGGGCCGTGGGCCCCTTGTGCTCACATCCTTTTCAAAGAAATTTCGAAACGGCTGGACACTTCCCGTGAAAAAAGAGATTCTTCGAAAGAGCTGGCTTTTACTTTGGGCAGAGCGCTAAACATTTTGCCATTCAACGTGGCCAGCTGACAGCGTTGAGGACGAATTTCTTGATGCTATATTTTAGTTGGTTGTAAGTTTAGTGTATGTGTGCATAATTATGTAATTAAATAAAAGCTCGGTTGTACTCTCGAATACCAATAATTAAGTTCCACTGTGTAAGTATACATCAATAAGTGTTTGAACATGTTCTTAATAGTCTGTTGGAGGTACTTTATAAGATTCCATTATATTCGGCCATTTATTCTCCCCTCACCAAGTTAAGCCATTGGAATAATTTTGTTAAACAAATTGAGCTTAGATCAACATTAGTACTATTAAATCACTCACAGGGAACCTATTTTGAGTGAAGATTTCAACGATTTAAATATCTAGTGAAAGACATTAGAATAATCTGAAATGGCGAATGTATTTTCAAGTTAACATCATTAAAGTCGAAATGTCTGCAATAAAATTGAAGTGAAAAGAATTGAGAATTTAACAATTTGAGAGTTTTAGAGTTAGAAAATGAAGGGTTCGTCGAGGTTGAATTTGATAAAAAGATGCTTTTATTGAGATTTATTTTCAAATCGTTTTAAACGGTTTTATTCAGCTTGTTAATAATGTGTGAAACACAATTCGTAATTAAATAGATACTTTTAAGTCAATATATTGTGTAAATACTCTTTTCAGTTTCTTTGTACTGTAATACCATAACGAGGGCTTCCGTTTTTGTACTCACCAGTTGGCGCTACTGTCGTGTCCTATTTGACCTTAAGCCTTGTCTCCCAGTGGGGTGATGACAATCTGGTCACTTTTAACGCCACCAAAACACAGGCATGTCTTATTACCGCAAAACGGAGTCGTTTTGACCAAACTCCTACTTTTCGGGGTGTATCTGTTCCTGTTACTGATCGGCTCGAGCTCCTAGGCATGGAGTTGTCATCCAGTCTCAACTTCGGCGCCACCATCAAGTACAAAGCCCAAACCGCGGCCAAAAAGCTGGGCATCCTAAAAAAGGTGAAGCGATACTTCAGGCCTGGACAGCTTTTAACCCTATACAAAGCGCAAGTTCGATCCTGCATGGAGTATTGTAGCCACCACATAGCTTGGCGCATCGCCGTAAGGTCGCCTGCTTGTCGGTCTTCTACAGATTGTACTTCGGTGAGTTTGTCCAAGAACTCCACGACCTTATCCCACCGGCCCCCTTCTACCATCGGACATCTAGACGCACTGCATCTTACCATCCCTACCTTGTTGCTATTCCACCAATTCGCACTAAGCGTTTCCAAACTTCTTTTAAAATGCGCACAGCAAAGGAGTGGAACTCTCTGCCTGCGTCTATGTTTCCAAACGCTTACAACCCTAATCTCTTCAAAGTTAGAGTGTACACGCTCCTTTTGGGTAAGCTCACTCCATCGTAGACTATGTCTCTGTCATCCCTGACCTAGACTAGAGTCAAGAGCAAACCCATCTCAAATAAAAATAGTGAGGTTCTTAATCATAGTATTAAAGTTGTTATTACGCGCATGTGAATAAAGTTACAAAGAAAAAAAAAACAACAATAATAATCAAAACAAATAAGTAAATTTAACTCGCGTCAATAGCCAATTAACAGTGAAATTTGACATTTAAAACCTCACGCTACACTAGCGCCTCTAGCAGCGAATTCAAACGCGATTCATTGTATACTTAAAATTAAGTTTCGATGTTGACAATTAATAAATATTTACTTTTTACTTTCAATGGACTTTCTTATTTTCTAAACCTAAATATTACATTATACTGCTCTGTCAAGAAAGTACCGGGAAAGATCAATAATACACAAAATGTTAGTTATTCATCCAAATTTATTTTATCACCTTCAAAGTATGCTCCTTCAGAAACGGTACCTACATTTACGCCAGCGAATAATCCAATCATCAAAAAATTTTTTTCATCAAACGCTTTTTCCGGACTCGAGTTCAGTTCTCGCCACGAATTCTCCTTTATGTTTTCTACCGAATGAAAATGGGTGCGACGAAGTGGTAATTTGAGTTTAAAAAAGAAAGAAGTCGGCTGGAGCCATATCTGGCGAATAAGGTGGTTGCTCGATGGTATTTGTTGAGTTTTTGGTCAAAAATTCGTTCACAATGATGGCTTTGTGCAAAGGCGCATTATCGTGGTGCAAAATCCAAGAATTTTCTTTTCACAAATCTGGTCTTTTTCGTCTAATTTGCTCTCTTAAGTAGGTGATCTTATAGTACGCAGTTTTTAAGATCGTGAACTTACTCGGATCGACGTCGGTGGCACACGTGAAAGCTTGCTGATTACTCTGGTACCAGGGGCACCGCGATATCGTTAATGGAGGAAACTTTTTGTTATTCAGGAATAATTTTTACTATAGCGAGACCGAGTAGTATAAATGAAACTAAGGTTTTACTTGCAACTTGCTTGCTTGTTAGTTAACAACTTAAACAAATAAATAAGGAACTTGAAAACTTACGGCGCTCCACTAATAATATTTACATAGCATAGATGGATAGTCACCGTTGAGATGGGCCACTATACAGTACGAAATCGGTCAGGAGGACTATACAGGGTGTTCCAGAAATACATTGTCATATTTAAGGGTGGTGTTGTGTATCTGCTTCGCAGTAACTAAAAAATATGTTTTTTTTTACCTTTTTCAAAAAACCCAGCCACAAAAAAAAATATAAAAAGTAAAAAAATACACTTTTCAAGCAGTCTGATGCAGTTAGTGGCATCGAATCTATGATTGAACTGCCAACTGCATCAGATTGTAAAGTATTACCTAGACTGAAATCATAATGCAGTTCTTAACATTTAATTTGTTCGTGGTGACATTGTTCGTCTGCTTGTAGATTAAACATGGTGAGTTTTGAAAATAACCCCGATTTCTAAATTAATAAGTATTTGAAGTTGAATAGTCCTCAAAGTATATTTTAGCCTGGAAACCTGTCAAATGGCATCAAAGCAGGGTTTCACGTTCTTGACTCTATAAAATACTCTATAAAATACTCTATTCAGAAACCTGCTAAAATCTCGATTGGTTCAGAAATAAATTTATTTCTAGGGTTCCGACCATAATTTGATAATGTATCCTGTGTCTGTGTGTCACAGAGGTTTTTCTTGAGATCTAAACGTAGAAACGTATTATGACAAACCGCCCCATCTTGGGGAGGCCTATGACCAGCGGTTCACCCTTGTTTGGTATAACTACGTTTCGTCGAAAATCACTTCGGCGAATTTTAGTTGCAATAAAGTCATTTCGTAGAATTATTCATTTGACCGAATAATTCATTGGTAAATTTTTATTTAACATAATTATTTATTTGAACTAATTTCATTTGAACACATTTTATTTAAACTAATGTTTCACTAGACTAATAATGATTTAGTCGAAAGATCGTATCGAATATGATACTAACAGTAGCCTTTTTTAGGTTTTTTTTTCATATTTCTTTCTATATAATCTAGTCGTTTCTGGCACTCGCCGGCCGCTGCCACGGCACCGCTCGCTTCGCTCGCTCGGCTCGTACGTAGGAGGTCACAGTTCTAACCTAACCTAACCTAAACATTTTTTTTTAAATAATTAACCTTTTGTCTAAGTTATGAACCTTTTTTCGGTTCGCCCTTGTTTGGTATAACAACTTTTGATATAATGTTACTAATTCGAACTTTTAAGAAAATAATTAATTTGTATTATATTGATTAACATAATTTTCATTTCATACTTCGAAAAAACGATCATTACTTAGAAAAAAGGTAAATTATTAAAAAAAATGTTTAGGTTAGGTTAGGTTAGAACTGTGACCTCCTACGCACGAGCCGAGCGAGCGAAGCGAGCGGTGCCGCGGCAGCGGCCGGCGAGTGCCAGAAACGATTAGATTATATAGAAAGAAATATGAAAAAAAAACCTAGAAAAAGGCTACTCGAAACTGAACTAGTTAGACGAGATTAACTATTTAAAAAAAATGCCTGTAACTACAAAAAAAGTACTAACAGAATATAGTTTAATTATTTTAGTCTGTGCTTTCTATTTCAAAATAAAAAAAAATTGCAAATATTTACAATGTTTTCTTTTCTGCATTACATTACACCAATTGAATATTCGATAAAATACATGTTATACCACCTGAACAATTCATCAAATGAACATTATACCTTGTGATTAATAGCGAAAACGTTGTTATAGCAAATAAATATTCGACGAACTGAAAATTCTTTCAAACGATATTATACTAAGTGATGATTTTCTTAAACGTTGTTCGATTTAGTAATATTGTATCAAACGTTGTTCAACCAAACAAGGGTGAACCATGACCAGCAGTGGACGTCTTTCGGCTGTTATGATGAAACGTAGAAATTTTAATTTCGTTGAATTAGATTTTGTAATTATGTACCTATCGTATTTGGAATGTAGCTTTTCCAAACGACACTTCGTTTGGAACAGCTTTCAGTATGGGTTGTTTTTATTTTTAGCTTGATTATATTAGAATTTCAAAAAGCAATCTCTGCGTAAACCTTTCTCCTAGGTTCCCAAAGGTAAAATTATTATTTTATTTGTGTTGATACCTATTAAATTATTGGCATATAGTACTGCAATGTACTGCCTAATTATTTTGTTTTAATCAAAATCGGACCCGCGACTAATTTGAGTGTTTTGCGCTATTCCTAATAGTTTTGGATTTCGCCATCCTCGCCCATTTGGTAAATCGATCCTGTGATCCTGAAAAATTGCCTTGCTGTTCAGAATAACTAATTTTAGTTATTCTTAAGTGTCCCTTTCCTGGGCCTGGCCCCATTCCTTCTATTCCTCTCTTAATTAGGCTTCTTGACGCCAATTCGCTTAGAACCCATCCAAAGGTTCTCAAAGTGTCTACTTTCCGCCCTTTCCTTTTCCCTACTAACCTCCTATATAAGGAATGTGGAGTATTAACAGTCCGGCAGTTATTTATAATGGGTATTGTATTAAAACAGCACGCAGATCTAACATATAGCACGGAGTTTACTAACAAAAGACGTAAAGATTTAGTCTGTCCTCAAAACCATACCAAACATGCTTTCTCATCAAAATTTTATATGTTTCTTGGTCCTTTCCTCTACAATAGATTGAATGCGAAAGCAAACATTTATAGCCTGAATAAAGTTAACTGTAAGAGAATTCTTATGGAAACTCTTCAAAAAATGTCCTATGATGATACAGAGAATTTACTGGTTGTGCTAAAGTGATTTTGTTTATACAATTCTTGACCTAGTTTAAGTACCTTGTTATTTAAAAAACTGTACGATTTATACAATTTTAGACCTAGTTTAGTTAGTTATCTAGAAGTTAAGTTGCTAACTGTCTATATCACAGATTTTTTTACACATTTGTATTGTACTATAGAATCTTTTTGATTATTTGTTAATTTTAAATTATTTTAGATCTTCTCGCCTGAAACACAGGATTTCCTAGTTCAGGCTCGTAATCCTTAGAATTAAGATATATATTTAAGACTCTATGTAATAATGTCCAGTAAAATTGGTAATAAATAATAATAATAAAAAATAATAATAATAAAAAGCGTCCTACCATGTTCTCCTCTATGCTTGTAAAATTATATCCTTCTTTTTATTTTTCTCGGTGTATTGGCCAAATATACCCGCGCTATTTGAATTAAAATATTAATTATCCCCAACATAGTTTGAAAAGGGAGACAGATGATTACTTCACCGCGAAAGGAGACACGCTTGGTTTAAAAAATATGACACTGTCGTCCCTATCACGGCGCCCAGCTGACAAAATTTAAGTGCTCTGTACGCTCTCAACACTCGGCTACAAATTGTTTCAGAGCTTCGCTACGCATCCCCCGTTTCGCTTCCTCGCATATCTTTAGTGGAAAAGCATCCTAAACGAGTAGGAGTACCTACCAACAACCAACAATAAATATGTAGATAATAATAATATGTATAAAATATTTAATAATAGGTACAAGATAGACAAAATTATTAAACATATATTTTTATGTATTTATTATTATATTTTTCCTCTCTCCTAATTATTTAAAGTTTTGCTGTGCCCAACAGGGTCCATAATTATCGTACACTATGTATTGCAATAAAAAATTTGAGATTTGATTTAAAATACTTGACCATTGCATAAACCAGCTTCAGTTATGAAATCTCGTCACTACTTTCTAGTGTTTTAATCGAGAAGAAATGGTGCAATAAACTAGAAATAGGGATAGTAAGCTACACTACACTATCTATCACTATTTAGTATTATAGGATACATATATAACATCCCAACAAAATTCCTAGATTCTATAGAATACTTCGGTCAAGGAAACCAAGCCAATCTCAACTACGGAGCTTTTCCGAGAGGCCATGAAAACCTTTCTCTCCATTTCGCTGCACCTTTACTAATTTGGATGGGAACAATTCCGCAACCCTGGACTATTTAGCCCCTTTGTTTTGGATTGGATATCAAATGAGGAGTGTCAGACTCTTACTGACTAAAACTCACCCGTGTTCCTCCAAATGCCCTTGGCATTCCAGGGCACCGGTGACTCTTTCGAATAATGCCGCAACCCTGGACTAGTTTGCTCCTACAATTCCATTTCACAAACCTGTCCTGTATAGGCTGTATATTCCAGCATTTGTGTTTAGCGCTTAGTTAATAAACACTAAGCGTTTGGAGAGCAAACCCAGCAATGCTCGACGATCGATCGATGCAATCTGCAATATACCTAATGTGATGCCTGTGCCTGAATAGGTTGCCTGTGGTTTTCGGATTTGAGAGCATTGGTTTTGAATTGAAACTTGATTATTTGTGTGCTGAAATTAGCTTGTGAAGTTATTAAATTGAAACAGAATGGTCGAAGCCAATCACACTGTTTAAATAGGATATATACAATACAGAGCAGTAAAATAGAGTAATCTTAAAAAATATTGAAAAATTATACATTTTTGTCATCATTTCAGCCAAAAAACTTCTGCTCTACTATGATGTACCATTGCCATCATGGTTTCTTTGTAAAAATGGTGTAGTGCTATGCGTATTGTATAGCTCCGTCTCTCCCGCCCATCGGAATCATGATGGTTTTAAGACAACATAGCAAAACCTCAACCTCTGAATTCATCGACGATAGCAAGGAGTTATTTGATACACCAATAAAAAATACGTAAAATATTTGTGGAGTTTCGATATCTGTAATGAAACGGTAATTACTTAAAAAGTTAATTCGTTGTAAAGAAAACCGTCCTCAAACAATGACGTCAGCGTAACCATTCAGAGTGTGACTAGTACAGTTCAATGCAAACACGCGCAGTCATGTTGGGCGCTCATTACCCGAAGGTACCGCGCTGTGTAATCCGAGAGTCAGTACCTAGTGGTTAGCAGAGTGGACTGCTTTGTTGCTACTCAGATGTGTACGTGGTAAAGTTTGCCTTTAAAATAAAGCTAATATTATGCTTACTACCCGTACGCGTTAACTTGGCACCTGGCTCAAATTATGTTTTGACGTTTTAATTAAAATTGAACAATTCGATTTCATTGAGAATAATATAAACGCGTTAGCATCACTGTTACCGTTGCGTTTATATTATTTTCATCGAAATCGAATTGTTGAAAAACCTCAGAAAGTCATTCCAAATATGTCGAGGCAGGAGTCAAGTTAGCGCGTACGGGATATACGTAAAAAAATAATTCATTGCGTAGAAATATGTCCTCAGATACAGAAAATGTCGTCACCCCAACCATTCAGAGTGTGACTAGTATATTTCAGTGCAAACACACGTAGTGATGTTGGGTGTACAATACCCGATGGTAGCGCGCAGTGTAGCCTGAGAGTCAGTACGTAGTGGTTAGCAGAGTGGACTGCTTTGTATGCTCGGATGTGTACGTAGTACACGATGATTTGTTAAATTTAAAAAAATATATCTCAAAAGGTTCGATTCCTCGAAAAAAAAACAGAGATTTGAAAATCGTTGGCTTTTAATGTTCCGTTTGACGGAAGGCACTCAATTACCACTCGGTACCAGTATATGTATACTAAAAATAAGGTTGCAGAGAAGATTTAAAGGATGACAACATCGAACCACTCAATAATTATCATCTGCTTACACTTTTTCCAACTATGTAGGGTTCAACGAAATTTTACTTGGAGCGACAGCGTGTCCCTCATCTGCTTAGCCTTTTCTTAGCTATATTAGGCCTCTTACGCCCTAGCGGTTGAACCGCCTTGGCGGTTTGCTTGAGCGGCCAGCGGTTTGAATAGTTTTGTGGCGGTTAAGTGCGTACAATCACTAGCAGTTTCACACTAATCTAGAAAAGCGGCCAGCCGCGCGGTCAGCCTCCCCCGCGGCCATCCGCTAGCGCGCAGGAGGGCTTAGGGTCGGCTTTCAATCAAACCCGATTCAGCTGAATTCCAATATTTCAACAGTCTGTCCGAACCTCATAAATCAGTTATTGAGTAGCACGATACCCCCTTGGTTACCCCCAAAAAGTGTTCAGACGTCCTGTTTCAAACCTTTTTGGGGTATGTGATGCACTGGTATAATTGAAGCTCTAAATCAGCATCAGCACCGAGTTGCCGCCTGTCGATTTTCTATCGGTTAAATTCCGGAGAGTGTGTGGCGAAAATTTACAATTCTACCTAGCCCGTTCTTCAAAGGACTACTACTTCCGTACAACTACGGAGTGGAATTCCCTGCCGGAGTCTGTTTCCTGATAGCTACAACCATATTTAAGTCAAGATTGAATAGGTTTATTTTAGGCAAGCGTGCTCCATCGTCAATCAAGTGGTACGAAAAATACTGCCCAACTAAGTGGGCATGGGTCAGCTAGTAAATAGTAAAAAGGATAGTTTAAATGATTTTGTCATCTAAAAGCAACACACAATGTTCATAGGTATAAATCCTACGAAAAATAACATCAAACTGTTACACTTATGTCGACTAAACCATACCGACACAACACATAAAAACAGACAGATCTATTATTTAACAACATACTTCCACTTTATGGAGCAGCTAAAAGCTGTTCCTCGGCTCCATCATTATTTCCAGTGATTATTGTTAAAATTCTCCCCCCTCCAACCCCCACTACGGAATATAGTCGTAAACCGCTTTTACGCTCGATATAAAGACCGTTTTGTACGACAAAGTATGAAACATTGTGCTTTTTACCAGGGCTGGATTCGAAAGGTGAAAAATGCAAAGTAAAATAATAATCCTGTTATTCTCTGTTAATCTAGACAGCACTAATACAAAACTGTACAGGTACTCCTTTTAAATCTTTACTAGATTGACAAAACGTTGATGACACCAGCAACTCTCGCGGACCTGTATTTTATTTTAGACTAGCTGATCCGCGCAACTTCGTTTGCGTCAAATTTTTCATTAATGTTCCGCTTCTAATTATCGTAGCGTGATGTTATATAGCTTATAGACTTCCTCGATCCAAAACCAAAAGAAGAAAACAATTACAGACGAATTACGAGAAGAAAAACAAACAAACTCTACACTACTAACCAGTAGTGTAGAGTTTGTTTGTTTGTTTGGTTGAACGCGCTTATCTCAGGAATATTAGCGCGTAACAATGCAGGGTACGAAGCTTTCAGCCTAGACCTCAAACTTCAAAGTACCAAGTCCGTCCCTGAATTTTTTCACGTACACAGGTTTACAGCCCATCCAGTCAGCAACAGAATTGTTTTATAATGTTTAACATCTTTGATGTGACCATTAACATTTGTACTTTTTGGACTGTTAATTTTTAGGAATAAATTTTTATGTCCTCCATTTTAAACATTGTATCGTTTTTTAATGACCTTAATGTTATGTCTTACGGTTTCGCTAAATAATAATAAAACTCATTTTTTATATAATTATTTACTAGTTTAGAAATAATCTAGAACTTTTACTTTTTCGTGCATCTACATCAATAAGGTTTTTTTAACCACAGTTTTAATTATTTCAATTTCTATTAATGCAGACTTCACAGGTCAACCGTCGAACGTAAGTCATTTCGACAAACAAGTTGCATTTTACACTTATTTTTACTCCCCACTCTTTTAGCTCTTGCATCCGCCAAGCTCGGAGAAGGTTTTTTTTCAACGGCTGTATTTTCTTCCATCGCAAAGGTACAAAATAGAAAACCTAGTTATATGAAACTTACCTTTTTTATAGATGATAAACCATCAAATGGCTCCTCCCGCTCTGGGCGGAGCAGAAGGGAGTGTCAGACTCTTACTGACTAAAACTCATCCGCCCTTTGCGTTCCAGTGCCGCGGTGACTCTTTCGAACAAATTTCGCAACATATGAAACTTACCTACAGCATTTTTTAAGCTTTATTTTTTCATTTATATACTTTTAAGCTGTTTTCAACCCCGAAAACCGCCCACTGCACCCCAAACATTCGTACAATATTATTTCACCCAATATTGTCGTCATTAATATTGAACTAGGTTAATGAATAAAAGACGTAATAATTTCATCTCGCCTGCCAAATGTCGCTAAGGAATCTGTTTGATGACTTCTAAGCCTCTTTAGTAATAATTCCGCTCGCCGAAATATTCACTCTTAAAGAAATGATAAAAATCATTGAATAATATAACACGGTTTTGAGAAAGAAAATATCATGATGTGAAAATGTATGCAACGAAAACACAGTAACTTACACTGGGGTGACTGGTAATTAAGAGCGTCCCTAAAATATGGTATTCTAGAGGTAATTTGCAACGATTTTAATCCCGATAACTTAGTCAAACAAATGAAGTCGATACAGTGAGTTGAAAATACGCGTGACGTCACGTCGCTGGTAAAAAACGTACAATTGTAGTGACGTCGCGCGTGTTTTCAACGCACTTATCGTCTTCACTTTAAGTTTACGTGAAAAAAAATACGTGTCCAATATTGTTTGCCAATCTATCTGACGGAGAAAAAACCCATTTGTCCCCGATAAAGTAGGTAGTATAGTTCTTGGATGGTTCTTGGTACACATTTTTCGATTCACACCTTGCTCATTGCGTATTTTCTTGGTACCGTTATTTGAACAGCTATAAGGCTGTTCAACTTACTACGACAAGTTCCTGTCAGCACCAGATGTTATTGTATTATGTTCTAAAACAAAGAAAGCAGTCATAGTGGTGAAAACGGGGTCAGCCCATTTAAAAGACGCTCTAAATTACCAGTCATCCCGTATAGCTTTAATTTCACTAATATTGTAGTCTATGAATTTTACTATGTTTCATAAAACTAAATACTAGTATAATAGGTACCCTACACACTACTTACATATTTAGATACTTGTATTAAAGGTATTAGGGTTATAATAAATGTACTTATAACATTATTTAAAACATAAGTACGTTTATTATAACTTGGCTTGAAATATAAAATCTAAAAAACATCTGCTCAGCTTTATTACCTCCACAAACAAGACACAATATCCTGTACACTCATAAACAAATATTAAATAATTCATACGCCCATTCACAACACAGAGTGTCTATCAAAGTTTGTACCTCAATCATCGAAACTGTAGCGCCGTACTTAGCTGTAATATTTAATTTGTGTGTGGATCAAGGAGTCTTTCCGGACCTAATGAAATTCAGTAAGGTGATACCACTTTTTAAACCTGGGGATAGTAAAGACACAAATAATTATAGACCAGTATCTGTGTTGACAGTGTTTAGTAAGGTATTTGAAAAAGTGATGCTAAATCAAATGCTTAATCATTTTAACACGAATAACATCTTTCATGATAAACAGTATAGTTTCACCAAAGGACGTTGTACAACTGACGCTGGTGTTACCTTACTAAAGCACATCTTTAATGCATGGGAGGACGCACAGGATGCCATAGGTGTCTTTTGTGATCTCTCGAAGGCGTTTGATTACGTTGATCACGATACATTACTCCTGAAGCTCGGGCATTACGGACTGGTCAAAACAGCGTTAAACTTGGTCAAATCTTACTTGAATGGTAGACGGCAATTAATTCAAATAAACGGTGTCAATTCGTCGGGATTAAACGTGATAATGGGCGTTCCCCAGGGCTCGATTTTGGGTCCTTTCTTGTTTTTGGTATATATCAATGATTTACCCTATTTATTGCAACAAAAACTTGATATGGTGCTGTTTGCCGACGATACCTCCTTAATTTTTAAGATAAATAGACAGACAGACAGTGTTGATATTATAAAAATAATGCCCTAATGCAAGTCCAAAATTGGTTCACGGCGAATAATTTGGTTTTGAATGAAAAGAAAACGAAATGTATAAGATTTGCTTTACCCAATGTCAAAAGCAGTGATTGTGACATAGTATTGAACAGGGAAAAACTAGAATTTGTCGATAAAACGGTTTTCCTGGGAATTACGCTTGACCCAAGGCTACAATGGGGCCCTCATATATCATCTCTTTCTGGACGGCTAAGTTCAGCAGCTTATGCTGTTAGGAAAATCCGCCAATTAACGGATATCGATACCGCAAGACTGGTCTATTTTAGTTACTTTCACAGTATCATGTCTTACGGTATTTTACTATGGGGAAGGGCTTATTTATTTATTTATTATTCAGGTTAACCAACAATTGTTTACACCAGTACATTAGCAGCTTATTATTGATGCAGACATTGAGTCTATTTTTATTCTGTAGAAAAGAGCCATCAAAGCGATATACAATCTCCGCCGGCGCGATTCTCTAAGGGAACTGTTTAAGAATATTAACATCATGACGGTACCTTGTCAACACATTTACGAAAACATCATGTATATCAGAAATAATTTACATCTTTTTAGTAAAAGAGGCGACAGACATAATTATGGTACTAGAAATAGGGATCAATTAGTTCAACCAGGTTTCAGACTGGCTAAAGTTGCCTCATCTTTTATGGGGTACTGTTTAAAATGTTATAATAAGATACCTCCCCATATATTAGAACTAAATGAGACAAAATTTAAATCTTGTATTAAACGCACACTATGCAGGCAAGCATATTATAAGTTGGGGGATTATATTGAAGATAAAAATGCTTGGCTGAATGCTGGTCCTGCTCCACAGCCACTAGGGCGCACAAAATAATCTGTTAGCATTTGGAAACATTGTTGGACCGGCTGAAGATTGTAAAAAACAATATTTGCATTGTATAGACTCAATTTATTTAGCAATGTATAATTTCATCCATTTTAACGGCAAATGTGTGAGTACTGTGTACCTTAAACTTAAACTTAAGCTATAGCTATCAGTTTTAGCTTTGTTTTTGACTTGAATGTACCCTGGCGGTTGGGAGTGTCATGCTCACACAAAAGTCTGGCTGATGGTGGCGTATGCGTTGGATCATTTGGCTCCCTTCAAAATGGTTGAGCCGAATGGTGCTAGCGCATGCGTCATGTTCGTGAACGGGCGCTGTCAGTTGGGACTGGTCATTTCTCAGTTGCCATGGTTTATTTTAAATATTTCTTTGAATTGTTCCTTTTTTCCCGGACGCTTTAGCCTGCTCGTCTTTTACATCGTTCTCACATGTTTGTATAATTTCAACTTGATGTAAACAAAAATTTGTAACAATTTATTATTTTTTAAAAGAGTGTCCGTGGAGTTTCTTGCACGTTCTTCTCCATAGAGATCTACGCTTTGGAACGTGCAAATAGCATCATCTTGTTGTACTGACCGACCTTGACAATTCAAAAGTGCCTGTAAATGGTTTATTTGAAATATACGATTTGATTTGATTTGAGAGATTACTAAACCAAAGACATTAAATATAACAGCGCACGGTTCGGGGCTGGCCACAAAAACTCGTAATCCTGATACAATATGTATGACCACAAACCATAACCTTTTACTCTGGTATGGCTATGAATAAATAAACCTGTTAAATTTTTCAAGGCGACGTGTGTTAGGGTGGATTTAGAAGGTAGACTAGCTTTTTGTTGCAAGTATGTGGTAAACATATTATCTGCCACAAGATTCTGTTCATTTTAAAAATTAATTAAGAAGATATTATTTAGAAACGTGTTAAAGTGCTACAGTGTTTTATAAGTTATAAGTACTGTTAACGAATGAGTGTACATGTAGAGACTCACCGACCCCACAGTCAAACCATTACCACGGTTTTGTGGGGCTTAGTTTATAAATTATCTTAGTCATAAGATATATTTAAGCTTATAATTTATAAGCTGAAAAGTTTGTTTATTTGTTTGCTTGAACGCGCTAATCTCAGGAACAACTGGTCCGATTTGAAAAATTATTTCAGTGTTTGAAAGCCCATTTATCAAGGAAGGCTATAAGGTATATGTCATCACGCTAAGACTATGAGGAGCGGAGCAGACGAAGTTGCGCGGGTCAACTAGTAAAATGACAAAATTCACATCTAAAGCATTACAACCACGTTCGGATTCCAGTCTGGTGAACGATCAATTATTTTCTTCCATAGTTACCTATTTAATTGTATTGATTGGTAAGCTCGGCTTTGACCACAATCTTACCTAATGGAAAATGATGGTGTGGTTGACGATGTAACACACCTAATACCACCAGGCACCAGGCAACCAGGCTGTAGCTATCAGGAAACACAGACTCCAACAGGGAATTCCACTCCTTAGCTGTACGCACTATGAAAATATTCCCAAAACTGTTAGTGCTTACAATCCACATGTATCGGTGTGCAGTAGCGCGTTTCCGTGGGTTTTGTAGTCCGATGATGAAACGGACGTGGCGGAATTAAATTATGCAATTTCGCCGCAGATTCTGCGTTAAGTCAAGAGAAAACCAAACCTTTTTATTATCTATTAACCAGGGTCCATTACCTGTCTTTTCTCTTCAATTTCTTACTCCCTACAGTTTGTCGTAAATGAACCAATAGAAAAGAAAGAAAATATGTTTATTCCGCCAGAAATGACGCACAAAAACACAAATTAACGCATAAAACCACTTATTAACTCAAAACTAAATTAATAACATTTTTAACAATCTGCGACTCTTTGTATAGAATCCGTGGACTCCCCAAACCCAGCAGACTTTCATGCCATGGGCCAACACGCATTATGAGAATTTCATTCCCTTAGTTTAAAACGGCCAAGAAAGAATACTGCCTCTATCCTCCAAATAACTATTTTTTTTTTTGCAAAAAAAAGAACAATAACTTAACAAAAAAAATAATCCACCCACCTGTATACACCCTTACGTATCTTATGGATATAAACAGGCGTTTAATGTTTTATCTAAACGCAGGATAACACCTAATATGATTTATTCTCAGATATAATTTTATATTCAGAGCTATAACATACGCAATTTATATTCCACGTTATTTGATGTTTGTTGCTGTTTATTGCTGAATGAAGATTAAACCCGACATCTAAATATAGAATTTGTTTTTGAATACAGGGTGTTATCTTTTAATAAGGTACCTAGGTACTAATCGTACTAATCTTCAGTATAGCTCACCAAACGAAAACCAAAAACTGCCAAATTGGGGAAATAATGTAGGGAATGGTGTTTTAAATAACGTGCTAAAAGAATTGATGGGGTGAAGCTATTGGATGGGGGGGGATTGGTGTAAAGGTTTTTCAATTTGTACCGTGTGACATATCAACTGAAAGGGCTTATTGTGGGGGTTTTAAATATATCTCATTAATAATTGATCCTAGCGAAAACGTGTACAGAATCTTTTTGTAAAAATGTTATGTAGATTACTTATGTACAAGAACATTTTTTGCTATGGATCACCGTATCCAAGTTATTTCTGAGGAGAACGAAGGATTATGTCGGACTCCTAACGAGTTTTTACCGCTACCTTAGGATACAATTAATTCCGCGCGCACTTCTGGTTGAATGTAAACTACTCTTTAATGCTTCATCGACTGATACATTGAATTGCTATTTTCCCTAGTCTTCGCTTTCGTGGTTTCATCATCATATTCATATCAGACAAAAGACGTCCACAGCTGGACATGGGCCTCCCCTAAGAGTCTCCACATCGACCGATCCCGTACGTCTCGCATCCATCAGCCGGTGTATCTGTCAACTGTTCACAGTGTAAACTTACGTGGAGTGAGTATGAAGTGAACAGCTGGTCGATTCTGTAAACAAGTCATAGTGCAGGCTTAGGTGAAGTGATCACGAAGTGATCTGTCATTCTATCTTGATAATATGGATTGACAGCTCACTTCGGGATCACTTCACCCAAGCCTTTGCTTTGACATCTTTACAAAATCGCACGGCTGTCATTCCCGCTTATTTATATGTATTGACAGCTCACTTCAAGTTCACTTCACTTAAGCTTCTTCGTCTTTTCATCAGGTCATCGATCCGTCTTCCAATTCACACTACGTGGCATAATTATTCCAAAGGAACTGTTCATTTTTCCTGGCTTCAAAGTAGCATATGGCAACCAGCTATGGTTTAACTATCAAAGAAAAAATATTCCGTACCTAATCGATTATTTTTCGAGATTACCAAGTTCGTTTTTTTTTTTTACTATTAATAGGCATACGTTTGACCACTATCTCACCTGATGGTAAGCGATGATGTGGTCGAAGATAGAGCACTTTTGTTTGTAACAAAGAATTGTTGACCTCTATCATCATATCAGCCAATTGCCGTCTACTGCTGAACGAAGCCTCCAAAGAGCGCCAACCATCTCATTCTTGAGCAGTCCGCAACCATCCGCTGCTAGCCACCTTCTTCAAACATCGGTCCAACGTGCCGCAGGGCGTCCGGCCTTTATAACGCGAGTTTAATTTTGGCCCTACTGGTACATACAAATAAGAACTATGGAAGAGAAAAACCCTTTGTCTCTTAGAATAGACCACAAAATGACAAATTATAGGTACTTATTGCCAGCATACCCAGAGTTTCAGCAGCTCATTTTGAACATAACAAATGGAGCCATTCATTCAGCAGTCGGAACAACTATAATATTTCAAAACATATTTTCTTTTGTGTCCTGGCTTGGCTGAAGTTGAAATATAAAAGCTAGCATTCCTTGTAGATGGCAAGTGAAACAAAAGTGTTACAGAATGTTTTTGTTAAAACGTTCCTTTAGTGTGGGTGAGTAGATTTTTTGTTGAAAACATTTTTATACTAGTTATTGCTAGCGTCATAGCTTGCGTGTAAGTCTGATTTTAGACTCATATACTCTTACAATCTTATGTACTACTTATATATAATGCTGAAGAGTTTGTTTGTTTGCTTGAAAGTGCTAATCTCAGGAACTGCTATTCCGATTCTTTCAGTGTTAGATAGTCCATTTATCGAGGAAGGCTGTAGACTATATATCATCACGCTAAGACCGATAGGAGCGGAGCAGACGACGTTGCGCGGGTCAACTGGTTTAAGAGTTAAATCCATTCGGTAGATAATTGAAGCTTGACAGATTATAAAACATACTAACTTTCACATTTATAATATTAGAAGGAAGCAATATTATTATGAAACTTCATAACGATGATTGTAACTATCATAGCTTTATTTTTTATTTTAACAATTATAAACCTAAGTATATAAAGTAACTTATTGCCGTAACGCAACATTGAACGTTATGACTGTGAGCGGATTGAGGAGTAATTAAGTGTTACTGTAGTGATTTACTCTTTAATGCAATTAAAAAATAATGAAATACAAAGTAACTATTATATTTTATGGTGGTTCATCTAAAACTATTGGAAAAACTATTTTCTAACTACTACTCCATTTTAAATAACCTACCCCTTTGAACCAGTAAAATAGCAAAAGAAACTAAAACGTTTAAAAAAACCCTAACTCAACTAAAAACTTACTAGACTACCTAAAACTGTAAACCTTGAACCGATCTAAACTAAACATTTAACAGCAAAAAAACATGTCGAAAATAAAACGTAAGGCTAGAAAATTTCCCCAAACTATTTGAAAAAACACAGCCACAAACTAAAGGCGGGCCCACCTCTCGATAAAACTGTGTTCTCGTAAAGAATCGATTAATAACGTCGCCGGGTCGTGGTGAGGGATGAAACGTCAACTCGATTACAATAGGGTATTATTTAACAAGCCGTTGATGGTGGGGGGGGGACATACGGGAACATATTATGTGCGGGACTGCTGTGGCTATTGGACCATGGCTTAAGGCTGGAAACATTGCAAGTAGCTCATCAGACAGGATGAGTAATAGGTTCTCAAATTTAAAAAGATTTACTTATTGAGTGATTTACTATTAATATTATTTTTGTGACGCTCCGTGCATCGGAAAACACATAAACTTATTGGTCTGATCTGTCCCCGGTTGTGTCGGATTGCTGACCCATCGTACTGTGAGAGTAAAGAAATATAGAGTGCACCTGTTTTTGCGATGATATTTGTGCACTATAATATCTACTGCTTTGTTAATCTCCGACGAGATTGCAACCACATCCGAAACATTTCAACATGAGCGTACGTGTTACATACTTCGGTTTGTTATTACCACAAACCAGTTTTTTTAAGGATCTGAAATCATCAGAAGACTCCTCCCGCTCTGTGCGGAGCAGAAGAGTGTCAGACTCTTACTGACTAAAACCCATCCGTGTTCCTCCAAATCCCCTTTGTGTTCCAGGGCCGAGATGTTCTTTCGAACATATTCTGCAACCCTGGCATGCATGGCAATCCACCAATAATATAACAAGGGCCTGTTTTGCACAACTCTTTCACGGCTGACTCTTAAAACGCTACGGTTCTAAACCAAGTCCGAGTCCAAATGTTTCCAAATCTCAAGTTCCCCGGTGCGGTATTCTTGAGATTTTACGATGCCATTCAGCACTTTCTCAACTCAATTATTCTTTGTCTGATATTTTTTGATGCAACTGATTTTATTAGGTCTTTAAATTGTCTTTTTTTCAGATCTTTCAGCTTTCCTAACAATATGATACCTAATTGAAGTTTCCTTTAAAGGCGCAGACACACCGCGGCGCATGCTATGCACGGGCGCATTTTTGCTGCGTGTTTTTTTTTTTGACTACGTAGTTCTATGTTTCCATTGCTGTACACATACATTACACATCCACAACTATTTACAACTGTAGCGTGCCCCATCGCGGCACACTGTGCTGCGATACAGTTGTAGACAATCGTAGGTTTATATTCGTATACTGTGTATCGCATGCACAGAGTGTATGGCGTTGACAGCGTTGAGCTATATGTGCGCCATATTCGAGCAAGCCACGCATGTACTAATGACGTCAATTGATGCGTAGCGCGCCTCTTCGTGCGCCGTGGTGTGTCTGCACCTTAAAACCACCGAGCCAAATAAGTTTACTGCACTATCGCTACTTATCTAAGCAACAATAGATGTTAAAAAAACAACGATAAGAATTAAAAAAAGCTTGTTCTAAATTCGATTTCATCTCGTCCCCATTGAAAAAGGATACTATTCTCAAATCGTTCGTCTGGCCCGGCTTATTATTGATCCCGCTCGACATAGATCCGTCACGCTTAACGAGTACCCATCCAATATTGTGCGGATTACATCAAAGTTATCTGTTATTACGGAATTTTTTCCTTAACATGTGATATGAGAGTTGAATTCGAGCTTTTCAAGATATCGAGTGTCTAGGGAATTATATCGAGATGGGATTTCTTGTAATATACTTTTCATGTTTGTTGAGCGTGATGTTATTACTATTGTGGGAACGTATTTTTTGTTCTTTCTTCGTGTAATATTGTAGTAACCTTTATTGGTCGACTTTTTCAATGAGACCCTTAGTACCAGACCAGTGTATTGCTAGACTAGAACAAACTGATACTAGTGCAGGAAAATTACCTCAACTAACGTAGATCAGAGCGAATAATTCGTGTAGTTTTGAAAATTGGTACTAGTTGTTCATTGAGGTGTCCAGATGAACATACTAAAAGTCCCCGAGGGTGGGAGGTGTGCTGACGGTGGGGAGGGGGGTAAGGTACCTTTTTTCAGTTTTTAGGGTTCCAAACGTAAAACAGAACCCTTGTCGGATCACTCGGGTGTTTTCTCCGGATCTACTAAACCGATTCTGTTGAAATTTGGTACACGTATGGACTTTCGTAACCCAAATACGGACGCGTTACGTAAATCATTAAATTTTTAGTATGGGGGTCACTTTTGGGGGTTAAACTAGAAAATAAAATTTTGAAAAAAAAATGGAGATAATAGACCTTTACTTATAGATTACAGGAAACCCTATATGAAGTTTACAGTGTTAAAATAATACGTTAAAAAATTAAATTCGTTCGGAACCCTTCGCACGTGAGTCCGACTCGCGTATGCAGGTAATTAATGTAGAAGACGTAATCAAGGGAATATTTTTAATGGTTTGGAGATACAAGCAAAAAACTGAAAAAAGTATCTTTTAAACCACCCCTCCCCATCACCGGCTCACCTCCCACCCTCGGGGACTTTACGTATATTCATCTGGATACCTCAAAGAACAACCGTACCATTTTCAAAACTACACGAATTATTCACTCTGATTTCCTTAATTTTCCTACACTATACATAGATTTCAATACTGGTTTCCGAAAAATAATTATACTACATATTTTAAAACGAAGGTAATAATGCCTTTTAGTTTGTTACTTAGCTGAAATAATATGATGATTGTTAAAGTTGTCGGAAAAAGATAGCACTACTGATAGCTCATACAGGTAATATGGTCTACTCAAGCGAATCCGGGGCGGTTTCTAATATTCTACAAGTATAAGTTTACATGAACAGTTTCGAAAACAATACATAACTTAAGTATAGACCAAGTTAAAATGTATTATAACTTATTTTCCCTAAGTTGTTAACAAATACTTCTAACAAAACTTCTAGATACTGAACAAACTAGGCTTTTTGAATGTCTACCTATCAATTCTATTTCATATAGCTGACCCGCGCACATTTTTCTTTTATGTTTCGCTCCGATTGATTGAAGCGTGATAATATATAGCCTTCGTCGATAAATGGGCTATCGAACACAAAGAGAATTTTTCAATACGAACCAGGAGTTTCTGAGATTAGCGCATTCCACCAAACAAACAAACTTTTCAGCTTTATATTAATTTTATATATGGTAACTCAAACAGGATCAGTAAAACTTAGTATTTAAATAAAGGCTATAACAGGTTAATTGCACACTTCATGTTTAAAATAACAGTAATAACAACTTACCGGTAGAGTGCGGCACATCTGCCTCAAAAAGGTTCAACCTCAAATGACTCGTAAAAATACCGTTGCCTGTCAACAATAACTTTGGATTTAATTAAAACCTCAGAGCCGTATTCTGGCACAAATCTCGATTCTTTGTCAGACTTTATGCTACCTATAATCCTAATCCTAATATATAAAATTCTTCCATTACTGAGTTGATTGAGTCACTGAGTGACTGACAGACAACACATAGCCGAAACAGTACTGTACGTAGAAAGCTGAAGTTTGGCATGTTCCTTGGAGGTGGAGGTTACGCAATTTGTTCGAAAGAGTCACCACGGCCCTGGAACGCAAAGGGCACTAGGAGGAACACGGATGGGTTTTAGTCAGAAAGAGTCTGACATTCCCTTCTGCTCCGTCTAGAGCGAGAGGAGTCATTTGACGATTTTCCACCCATAATAAAAAGTTCCTTGGGAAGTGTAGGGGAGCACTAAGAGAGAATTTCTCAAAATTCCTACGGTAACGGGAAAATACGGGATATGCACGTACGAAGTCGCGGGCAAAAATTAGTAAAACCTATATAATAAAGACATGATGACTTGAAAGAAGAAAACGTGTTGCAATCTCTCTGATCTCAAATCTCGTGGATCTCAAATCACAAGGGCCAAGGATAGGAAGATGATGATGATTTGAAGAGTGCCGAAATTTTAATAAAACTTCGAAGATTTTCTTAATTCTATGTAATAAAAAGTATCCCACGTTATAATCAAGAGTCTATTCAAACTCCATAATGTGATAACAAAGCATAATTATTTTTTATTTTTTTTTTACTTATATGGTGTACATAATAAAGAGTATTCTATTCTATTCTATTCTAATTACGTACTTAGAAAAATAATTACTGTCCTTGTGTCTCCTGACCTGACCTTAGGGTTGTATTCTGTACACAATCGTAAATTACCATCGATAAAATTCACATGGTGCCATCAATTTTCACGGCAGGAAGATCGTCCCATAAAAAAGTAATATCGAACGATCGTAATAGAATGTTCCCACATATGGGACAATAACTGTAAAATGGCGGTGCAATTCGCATATGGTGTTGTTGTTATTAGCACACAAAATTGATATTGCTGATCGAGCTCGGTCATGGTCGACAATTAGATTTTCGATAAAAACAAGTGAACAAGAATAACAGCTGCACGGGTCGATCTTTAAAGTTAAGCAACGCTTGCCAAGGTTTGTCTGAGGATGGGTGACCTTCTTAACATACCGAGTTTCCTCCGTGTCACGGAAAGCAAGTTAAGCCGTTGGTCTCGGTTGTCATTTGTAGATACTTGGCAGTAGTTACCGATTGTCAGAAGCCAGTAAATCTGACTTCAGTCTTGCCAAGGAGTACCGTGTTACCCAGTTAATGGGTTGTGGAGGTCTGGTAGGCAGCCGCTCCACGTAAAATACTGGTATTCAGCTGAATCCAGTTGAACTGTAAGCCGATCCCAATATAGTTGGGAAAAGGCTAGGCAGATGATAATGATTGGTATATTTTTTTTATCCACAGTTCGGGTGACATTCAAATTTTTACTCCCATATTACAGTAAAGTCATTTTTCCCACTCGTCTCAACCTGGAATCAGTCTCCAAAAAGTAGCTCGTTATTTATTGACGTTTCTTCGACTCGACAATTATTTTCTGTTTCCATGACGATTGAGTCGAGTGCAGTGGAGAAAGTTTCCTTCAAAAGGACATACAATGTGGGCGATGAATTGACCCTAAATACAGAAATTTTCGCATGATCTTCAGTTACCATTTTAATGATGGGCTAAGATCCCAGAGCTGCCAGATCTCTCTTATTTGTAACCCCCTACGCAAAAACGACATGGTGTTATAAGGTTGACGTCACGGTGTGTGTGTGTGATGGTGTATGCGTGTGCGTGTGTCTGTCTGTGGCATCGTAGCTCCCGAACGGATGAACCGATTTTGTTTTTGTTTTTTTTTTTACTAAAAAAATGTATGGTATAGAGTAGTGTTAGTATGTACTTTTAACATATGCATACCTGCTAGCCTGCCTGCTAGCTTAAAAGTACATATTAATAATAAATATCCCACATATTAATTGAGAAAATAAGAGAGATCTGGCAGCTCTGGGATCTCGGTTTATGATGTACGTATAATTATTTCACTCGCGAATTCCTCAAATATCGAATGATTTTGAAAACAAACCCATCTTTAAAAGCTCCCGTAAAATAAAATTTTCTTTCACGGTCACCAAACACGGGGATTATTAATCAAATTTCTATGCGATGGCGAAGATTAAAGAAATTTTTAAGGTTACAAAGGAAATTTCACCTTTTTATAACGGCTGATACCTGTTTGATTAACGTTTTTTACGGTAGACCGGAATAATTAAAATCTTTTGGATTTTTTAGGGTGGTTTTAATGTAGATTTTTATTATGGTTGATGAAAATTGATATTTTTGTGTTTTGTTGTTCAGGATGTTAAAACTGCGTAACTTTTCCCTGTTTAAAAGTATTAGATACACACTTGTTTTCTTTTAGGAATGCCAACTCAATAGGTGATACTATCATCATCATTTCAGACGAATGACGTCTACAGCAGTACGAATCTGTAAACATAATTATCGAAGTGAAGGCTAGGATGAAGTGATCATGAAGAGTGAGCTGTTAATCCATGTAATCAAGATGAAATGACAACCCACTTCGTGATCACTTCATGCAAGCTTTCACTTCCACTTATTTACAGAATCAACCGGCTGTTGGACATAGGCTACCCCAAGCGTCGCCTCACCGTCCGGTACTGTACCCTCTCGGTGATGCCACATTATTTGGATTCTGTACCTGAAGGGTAACCAACGGAACCCATTGTTAACCTCCGCAGCCCATCCGTCTGTCTCAGGGCTGTATCTTATGAATCGTGATAGGCAGTTGAAATTTTCACAGAGCGTGTATTTTTACTGCTGCTCGTAACAACAATAGTACATTACTGCAGCGGCCAACAAAAGAGATATACTCGTAGATGAACGAACGCGTAAATGTAGGCCGAGGCGAAGCAGAGGCACACATTTACACATTTATGTAAGTCCATCAATGCCTAGTTGTGGCTAAGGCTTGTTTAGTACTTTTCTCAAATAATGCGCGGAAATTAAAATACAATTACTTTTCAAAATCAATGACGGACAACGAACAACAATATTTTTTTCCCGCGTTAGTGTTAATTTGTTTTTTTTTTTTTTAATAAAAAGCTTTCTATTTGCAAGCCAGTTCGAAATTTAAATAAAACCTTTGTTAAGTTAACTCCTTGGTTGCCTTGTTTCGGAGTGTAAAAGATCGTTCCATTTTTAAATTACACGACAGATATGAGTTTACTATTTAATTTATTTGGCCGCTAAACCACGACAAATATGGATTTTCATACAACTTTTGCCGGCCGATGCTCGCACAGCAATTTCGATTTATCTCGAAGAAGGTTGTCAAAATAATGCTCAAATTGCCAAGCATGTTTGAGAAAAAAATGAAATAGAATAAATAAAAGGGTTTTTTTAATTTCCATCCTTCATTTTCAAACACAAGAAACTTGATTTTTTTATTTTTGAGTAACGGAACCATTCGTGCTCTCTATTATAGCCGAAACGATTAGACAACATTCAGCTGCTGATCAAAGGATCCAATTCTGACAGCAGACTTTAAAAATGTATCCGACTGATTGAAGAGTACCTGAAATCATTAGAGAAAACCGGTCAAACCGAAACCCATTTGCAGAAATCCCAATTAAAAAACCCCATGCACCCAAAGTATCTCGAAGACAAGAACTTACAATGACAAAGACCCATATGACAATGCCGACCCATCGAAGTATGAAGCAAGGTGTCTTTGTCTTGCACCTTTGTGTGACTAACAACACCTTTCCTGTTTACTAATGACAGACGGCTTTTAATAACCCTGCTTCGATATAGCTCGGATGCTTTCTTTGTGACGATGATGAGACAACATCGGAAAAGGTGTACGAATATGTGTAAAGGATCTTTTTGTGATGAGAAATTCATCAATGCATGACTTGTTTTTACATTACCAAAAATAACTTCAATACAACTGCTCATTATTTTCCACGGAACTATTATTAGTATGTCCTACAGATAGTTGTTCCGGGTCCGACTGTTTGTATTTTCTCTTTTATTAGCCTCCCATAATCCACCATGAGAGTGAGACTGTGAGATCACAGAGAGGGTTCACAACTTTTTTTTTACTGTATTTAGGCATACGTTTGACCACTATCTCACCTGATGGCTTACCATCAGGTGGCGATGATGCAGTCCAAGAGACAGTGGTCGGAACTACCCAGTGGAGAAGAAATCGACACCGAGTAGCGGTCTGGATCTGTTGTCAGCAGAAGGTCCAAGCAATTGGCTGTGTGCGATTCAACATCCGGCACCCTTGTTGCCCCCTGGACCAGCTGGGTGAGATTTAACGCAAGCGCTAGCTTTCGCGCCTCTGGTCCAGCATGGTCTGTGTGCTGATACGGGAAAAGCCACTCCTGATGGTGGGTGTTGAAGTGCTGTCAGCCCAGTTGTCTCGAAATCACCACCGTGCGAACGGTAGACACAGGCATAGATAATTTTATCCAGGCCGGTGTCCACTAAAGCCCACAGCGTTGAGAACCTGGAGTTCTCAAGATTGCGGAGACACCGATAGCAGATGTCGTCCCGGGCGTACATACATACGCCCGCGCGTGGTCTGAAGTGGTGCTCCAGGGTAAACCCTGGGTGTGTAAGATACGACACGTCTGATGGACATCCGATCTGCGTCTCCGACAGAAACAAGAGCGCTGGTTTCTCAGTCTCTAGGTGGTGATGGACTGCGGCGAGATTTGAGTGCAGACCTCGTATGTTAGAGAGGTGCACTTTGTGAGAGAGGGCGAGTTGCCGCTGTACAGCTTTTCTCTTTTTGTTCCTGGTCATATTGAGTGAGTAAGGTAGAGGAGAAGGAAGTGAAAAGAGGTTCCATGCTGCTAACCCTCAGGCACGCTCTGACAGGACGACATCATTGGGGACTAGTCTGGAGACTGCGGGGACGCCCGAGCCCCCCCGGAAGACATTTCCGGGGGGGCTCGGGCGTCCCCGCAGTCGGCCCTCTCGTCTGATCGCCAACCAGCACGATGGTGTATTCCGGGATTTTTCGACAGTTGGCGGGGCAGCCTTTCATGTGTGGCTAGCACACTACTTGGGCCCCCAACTACCTGCGGTCGGCCAGCGACGCACCGTGCCTCGGATCCCGCTACCCTCCGCGACTAATCTCCCGATACGCCCATATCAACGCGAGCCTGATCAGTCTGCCTGCATTGGAACAACTATTTCGACCCAACTCCTCTGGATTGACTACACTGAGCATCGTACCGGAATGTGGCTAGGCCACTTGGCGGTACGTCTTTGCCCAGTACCCTGGTCGCAAGCCATCGGCCGAAACCTACCACCAGTTAGTGTCACCTGATTAGCACCACCCGGGGACCACGTGTAAAGCAATGTCACAAGCAATGGGTATACTCCTACGGACGCGGATGACTCGGTCCCCAAAAACTTTAACAATAGGACCAACCCTGAAATAGCAATTTTCGACAGAATGCTAGAATTTCAATCGCAAACCTCTTCACAAGGTGGACCGATGACCTGGTGAAGGTCGCGGGTAGCCGATGGATGTGAGACGCACAGGACCGGTCGGTGTGGCGACGCTTGTAATATAAAATCAAATAAATAAATAAAATAACAGACGGTATATTACAAAATTTACCCTCCCTTATTAGTAGCGCACGCTAATAAACATAGCATAACAAAACATAATTTGGACCTGACAATCACAAACAACAAATTGGCTCACTATTTCTCAGACACCAACGTCTTTAGGGTATAAATGACGAAATAGACCGCTTTTATAGTTTGTGAAAAATTTCTTTTAAAAGCTTCATGCCTTTTACTCGTGAACACCTCAGGCTGAAAAGCTCGTGACTAAATACATAATAACAGCTACACGGTTCGATCTTCTAGGTTATGCAACACTTCCCGAGGTCGGTCTGTGGACGGATGGCTTAGCATACTGAAGTCAAAGTCAAGGTCAAATGATTTATTTCAACTAGACCAATAAAGGCACTTTTGAACATCAAATTAAAATAAAATAAAATATTATAGTGACTCTAGTCGTCTGAGATTACTCCGTGCCACAGAAAGCACACATGGAGCTTTCGATCCCGGGTGTTGTGTTATTTTGCTGATCTTTGATAGGCGTTACAGGTAATAAGATACCATGAACACCGACAATAGTCTTGCCAAGGCGTATCATGTCACCAAATTACTAAGTTGCGAAAGTCAAATAAGCAGTCATCATCATCATACTAGCCGAAAGACGTCCACTGCTGGTCATAGGCCTCCCCCAAGCGTCGCCACAACGATCAGTCTTGTGCGTCTCGCATCCATTGGCTATCCGCGACCTGAATAAGCAGTAGCTGCAGTTTTTTTAGACTGGTTTGAAAAAAGGTAGTAAGGAAAAGGCAATGTGCCTCGGAAACAGCTACAAGCTAAGGTTTTAGTCAAGTCTTTCTATCAGCTACGCGTATTGCGCTATCGAAATCTCACATGGCCAATTTTGACTTTTCGATAATCCTAACGCTGAAAGAATTACACCTTGTTTACAGCCTCTGGAAAGGTTTTACAAATTCTTGTTACATTTGTACCTAATTTTCTTAATTTAATTTAAATTATATCTCAATTTAAATTCTGTCTCTTATAGTATTTCGGCATTGTGTTGGTGGGGAAGGGGTTGTGGAGGTAGGCAGCCGCTCCACGTAAAATACTGGTTTTCAGCTAACTCCGGTTTGACTGGAAGCCGACCCCAATATGATAGATGATGATAGTATTTCGGCGATTTAAAAGCAGCTTGCATTTCAAATAAACATATTCGAAAGATATACCATCCATGATTTAAAATCGCCTGAGCGTCTCGAGGGCGAGGGCGCTTCTCTAATGTCACGTAAACTTCGTTCCTTACTTATTTCTTTTTCCTTACTTAATTAAATTGAATAGGAACAGAGCTTTTCTAAACGTGGGTTTTATTAATTAATTACTTTTCTGGGTTGTCGACGTTTTTTTGGAGCTTTCTTATTGTTTGTCGTTTAAAAGTGTTAGGTGATAATATGTAAGAATTATTTTGTTGTCTTACTACACTAAAATAAAAAACTGGCAAAATATGGATTTTGTATTGTTACAACTCTGCCTTACCATTCGAAGCATACTGGTGCGATATTATATTATGTTCATTTATTGACTAGCTGACACGTGCAACTTCGACTGCGTCATATTTTTCATAAATTCTCCGCTCCCATTAGTCATAACGTGATGTTATGTTGCCTATAGCCTTCCTCGATAAATGGGCTATCCAACACTAAAATAACTATTTAATTCGAACCAGTTGTTCTTCAGAATAGCGCGTTCAATCAACCAAACTAACTCAGTTTTACATAATTAGTATAGATTATTTAACAGACCACGTTCGAACCATTCCACTGCACTCCAAAACGCAAAGAACATGGCGGGACGACCTGGATGTCTTCTTTGAAAATTGGATGGGAAAAGCCAAAAATCGTGACCGTTAAGGAATGGAGGGAGGCCTTTGCCCAGCAGTGATACAATTCTGGCTAGTAATAATTTAAATCATAGCAAATCAAGTATCTCGATTCAGCACACGAGGTTGTCGACATGTGGATTGTGCAATCGGCTATCATTTTGCCGATTGTCGTTACGGCAAATGGCCTGATGGCCAAAAGCTTCAACGACCATCTGTCAAAGCTGGCGTAACACGGTTGGATAAAGGACTCGATACAGAAGGCAGTACTCCTCGAAACAGCTCGTATTGTGAGGAGGTTTCTTTCTCTGTAGCCCCAAACACCGATAGCTTGGACCCTGCTCCCAACACCGGCGAACTACTACTTCTTATATTTTTCACGTTTTTTTGTGTGCATTTTTAAGAAATAATAAAAATGTAAATGAGTGTGTACTGTGGAACAGCTGGTTAGATCATTAGCGGTTCCACCGGGAAATATGAGAAATTAGAAACTGATTAGAATTCATATAATTATTATATTGAACTCACGCTCCCAAGAAAGCTTTTACAGGTCTGCTACAAAAACAAATTACATCTTCACTTCATTATTTGAACCTATTCTAAATTATAAACTTTTTAATTCAATCCTCCGAGGTTTTTCTCAAGAAATCAATCCATCTATGGAGGCTGTATCACAGTACATATAGTTTAATGAATAAAGAGAAAAAATATTTTTTTTTTACTTACAAAATGTTACCACATACGTTTCTAACATCGAAGCGCTCTATCCATCAATCATACTCCAAAGCCACAAATGACAGAGTTGCAGTCCAATCTTGTCGCCGTATTTGCATCTCAAGGGCCATAGGATCGATTCCCGGGTGAATACAAAGTGGTTTCCGCATTCGGATGCATTGCTCTTGCTACTTTATAAGGCTCTCTTGCATCTGTCTGTGGCTTTATTTTCGTCCTACTGGGAATCTTTTGTTCTATGCATGAGCTTTGAGTCTGGAGAATGCATTGATTGGTTTCTTACACTAGAGTAGCGTCTGATTTGTTGAAAAGATTCCACAAAGGATGGTTTGTTATTGACAAGATGGAGATATGACGACAATTTGTTTTTTTTTCGTATACAGTATGTGTCTTTACCCGACTGCGCCAGAAGGAGGGTTATGTATTTCGAGAGTATATATCTATACTTATAATATATAAAGCTGAAGAGTTTGTTTGTTTGTTTTTTTGCTTGAACGCGCTAATCTCAGGAACTACTGATCCGATTTCAAAAATTCTTTCAATGTTAGATAATCCATTTATCGAGGAAGACTATAGGCTACATCATCACGATAAGACCAATAGGAGCGGAGCAGACGAAGTTACGCGGGTCAACTATGGATGTATAATTGTTTGGCACGCTCTGCGGCCTGAACGGCTCGATGGATTTTAGCTTGAGAGGTGTCGATATATTTGTATTTACTGTGAGAATGTCACTGGGTATATAAAAATTATAATGGACGATTTTGGCGCCATATTATGACTTCAAAAAAATTTTTTTTTTTTCGAAACCTATCGAGTGGGGTATCAAGATAAAGGGCACGAGAAGACGATTTCAAAAATATAACTCATTAAAATGTAGGAAAAAAAAAACTTAAAGCTAAAAACAACTAAAAAGATCGAAACAAATCGCTTTTCAAGCGGTCTGATGCAGTTGGTGGCATCAGATCAGTGATTGAACTACATCAGACTGCTTTTAGTCGTTTTTAGCGGTCGGGTTTTTTGACAGTCAATTTTTGCATACACTTTTCTGAGAATCTAGAATTATGTTTTAAACTTATATTTTCAGTGCCAGATGCTGGTTCAATAAATTAAATAATGAAATTGAGCCCTTCTTAAATATACTCACAAAAAATACTTCGTAAGGAAAGAAATACCTGACTAGAACAGTCAATTGTTTATATCAATGGTGGATAGAAGAATACGCAAAGGACCAATGAGGTCTCAATATAAAAGCCAACTTTATACAGGTGGCTACAAAACGTCCTTACTTAAAAAATTTTTTTTTCTATGGGTCCTCTCATATATAATAGACTGCCAATACGTATAAAAGACTTACCTATCACCGAATTTAAAAAACAGTTAACAAAATTGTTGTTAGACAAATGTTACTATACTCTTAAAGATTTTTTTGATGATAAAAGTTTCTGCTAATCGGAATCTAGATGTAAAATTATAATTATTTTTATGACATTTCTATTAGATAAGTGCCTAATTCCAAATTATATGTGTGGCAATATTTATTTTTAGTTTTATCAATAATAGTGTAAATTTTGTTTTTTTTTTTAATATTGCTATTATTTCCCATTATAATATGATGATTATTTTGTGCTATATGTAAGCGAAAAATGTTGGATGTAAGTAAGTAATTCTAAGCTAGTAATTCTAAGTAAGTAATTTTAAGTTGTTGTCTCAATTGTATAGAAATGATATTTAAATGTTAACGTAGCAATTAAGCACTGTTTAAATTAATTTAATAATTTTTGCATGCCGTAAGGCAAAATGTATCGGGACTCTCCATAAATGAACACCATATTTGTTACCTACATTATTAGCAAATAAAAATTATTATTATTATTATTATAGAAGTAAAGTTAAACAAGTAATATTATGAGTAAATAAATACCTGCAAGTTTTAGTTATTTTGTTTGCCGACAATATTTATTTCTTCAAATAAATTACATTCGCATCAAGAATGACTGGAAAATACGAAAGGCAGTCAATACTTAGCTTTGGAAATATACGATTCTGTTTTGTGTACGTGCCCGTGCAAAGAAACTAATAGTACTAACATGTTGATAAGAGTGGGAAAACTTTCGTACGCTTGATTTTTGTGGGGGCTGACCGGCGACCAGAGGAGACTCTTATATATCATATATAATAATAATAATAGTTCATTTATTTCTCTCATAAAGGTACATTGTTTCAGTAGGTAATTTATTCATAACATACATCTTTGCCTTACGCTAGAACCTTTGTGAGAGCTGGAGTCTGAACTAGGTTCAGGACCTGTATGACAGATCTCCAGGCTCGCACCCCTTTAACCATTTTCATATTTTACGGCATCAATCAGATTATACATAGCACTATTAGGAAACAATTTTGATCGAGAGGTAAGTTTATATAATAATAATTTGGTTATATTTGTAATGTTAAGTGATGTTATTGTAGAATTGTATGTGTAGTGTGTGAGGGTGTTGTGTGTATGTGCATGTAAGTCTTGTGGTTCATGTTTATCAGTGAAAATGAGAGGAATATTTGTGTTAAGATTATTTAATGGTTTGGATTATATTTTCTGTTTCTTCATAGTCCAAATCCAGCAACCAGTTCTTTACAGTCGTTTTGCATTTCCATTTAACCATTGAATACATATGTAAGATTGTATTAACTCTGTTGTACACAACCTTTTGTGTACAACAGAGTTAATACAATCTTACATAAGACGCTTAGCTCAACGTTTCTTTTATTTCCTTGGTCCTTACCAAGGAAATAAAAGAAACGTTGAGCTAACTTTGAATGGACAGAAATGGATGAACACACTGTATGCTTTCGTCTCAAGGCATTGAACTTTTCGGGATTATAGGAATTTCGGGAGTGGACTGTTAGAATTAGATTTAGAATGAACAATTTTCGAACAGAGAGGACCTTACAAGTTTTATAAAGTTCGGTGGTAGGAAATTGATAAGGAAGGGACCAACCTACTTTAAGAATCGCTCTTTGTGCACGTTCCAGTTTTAACAAATGTGTTTTCGGTGCCCCACCCCAAACAACTAAACAGTACTGTGCAACTGACTGACACAGAGCTAGATATACTTGTCTAAGCACCTGTTCGTCGGCCACATGGCGGAGATTCTTAAAAATAAAAATCAACTTGCGCAGTCGGGAGGTAAGTAAATCTATATGATTATAAAATGATAATGAGTCATCTATCTGAACACCTAAGTACCTTAACTATCTATGCGACTAAGTTGAGGACAGCTGCATGGTGTTTGTAGTCATGCATTACAAGAATGTGCAGTCAATGAAAATTGGGATGATGAAAGTTTCCCAACTTTTGACAAAGAAAAGGTAAGATACTCAGTTTTGTCTACATTTAGAGTGAGTCGGTTTTGTGACAACCAGTCAGTAACATTGTCGAGTCCTAGTTGTGCGAATTGAAATGTAGACTCCCAGGAATACTCGTGAAATATTAAGGCAGTATCATCGGCGTAGGTAAAAATGGATTCATTACAAAGTTCGTGATGACAGAGGTCGTTAATATAGATGAGAAACAAGGTCGGTCCAATGATACTACCCTAGGGCACACCGTAGGTTATTGGGAGCTCGTCGCTCATCCAGTCACCTATCTTGACACATTGGCGTCTTCCTGTAAGGTAACTCGTGAAGAGTGAAAGCTGATCGCCTCTGATACCAATCTTCTCAAGCTTTGCAATGAGAGCGGAAATTGAGATTGTATCAAAGGCCTTTGCCAGATCTAGAAAGACGCCTATAACACACTCTTTATTATCCAGGTGAGACACGATGTTATTCGTGAGATCCAAGACCGCATTACTGGTGGACACTCCCGAACGAAAACCGTACTGGCTAGAAGACAAAAGATGATTTTGCTCAAGGTATTTGACAAGCCTATTATTCATGAGCCTTTCCAGCAGTTTAGATAGTGTAGGTAAGATGGATATGGGTCTGTAATTATGAAGTTTATCTCTGTCACCACATTTGTGCACAGGGTGAACGACTGCCAGCTTTAATGCATCAGGAAAGACTCCTGTACTGAAAGCCAGGTTATATAAATAAGTGAGGTGGGGAATAAGTATGTGCTTAAATTTTTTAAGAAATTTCCCCGACACGTTATCTGAGCCAACCGTACAATCAGTCCTGAGCGCGTTAATTAAACGTTCCAACTCAAAATTATCAGTATGTAAGAGGGCAAAGGTTTTGTGATGCTGGATATCATCCTGTTGTAAGGATGTAGGTGGTACAGATATTTTTTCAGCAAGTGAGCGTCCAATGCTCGCGAAATAAGTATTTACTTCATTAACAGAACGTTTAGGATCAGTTGACGACACAAGATCGGTTGCAAGTGTTTTTTGTTTACTTGTGTTGGTAATTGTTTTTATTGCTTCCCATAACTTTTTATTATTGTTTTGTGCGTTATTAATAAGATTTTTATCGTAGTTACGTTTGGCAGTTTTCAGCAACATAGAACAGTAATTCCTATACCTTTTAAATAGGAATTACTGTTCTATGTTGCTCAAAACTGCCAGTTATAATAAATTGAATAGCTGAGGGCGGGTAGTTGAAGTTTTTAAACACTTCCTTGTGAGCCTAGGAGACAATTAATAAGTAGCAAGCAAGAGTTATTGAAATTAAATAAACTGGTAAATAAATAAAATACCCCACTTGTTCAAAATAAGTAAAATAGAGACAACAACAAAACTCTATTTCGATGAGATAAGTACCGCCATACCGTGCTAGGCTTTAATTGCTTTATTATATTTGTATGGCATTATAAGTAAATAAAAATAAATAGAATAGGTTTCTGCTGGAGCTAGATAATGTTTGGATGCACTGTAGGATATAAAGTTACTGAAAAGCAAAACTCCATGTCGCGTCTCAGTAAAAAATATTTAGACCTCAAACATTTCTATCTTTGTCTTTGTTGCTGTAGGTACGTTTATGTCTGGGCTGAATAAATGTTTTCTATTATCCTGCAAACCTGCAATGCAAACTAATATCTATTACTAGCCAGTTTACCAGTGTTAGTGAGTTTTATCCAAATCCCTTCAGCCGTTGAGGTGCTTTCATTAACAAAGCAGACTTTAAAATTGTTAACATGATGCATCGTAGGAAATTATTAATCTTAGCAAAGTATATAAGAGAGAGAATTATGGTATAGTAAATATAGATATCTTTTATAGTATACATATATACCGAGTTGATACGACAGAGGGGCTTTCCTTTAAACTGCCTATACTAGGTACCATTTCCAAGCTCTGTACCAAAAATCAATTAAATAGGAGCAGTAGTTTAGTCGCAAATATTTTTTTAAGTTTTTGCCTCAATTGAACACGATGTATCTTTTTCCTAACAGCTGATTATGCCTACGCATCGGTCATGCACCTTAAAACGATAAATCGAGTATAACCTACGATGCGTTGTTGCCGCTCCGACGCAATTCATAAGTACAACCAAATTTTCACTAAAAAGATGGCAATGCAAAAAAGGAAGCAATAAACACACACTTGCACTTTCATTACGAGAGTGACAATTATAGCAAAACATACCGCGCGTAAAAGAAATAGAAATAGGTCAGTGTGTTGTTATTGCATTCTAGATATTTGCGATCGGTAAGTGGGGCCTCAGTGTGCCGATGTCTTCCTTCCGGAACGTATGTTACGTAACACGGAAGCTGCTGCGCCCGCGCGCAAACAATTGATTTTGTTTTGTTATTGTGATAAGATACTAAATAAGTTTAAGAAAGTATTTCTTTTTTTATTGTGACAGGACACGTAACTTGGGATTATTATTATTAGTGTTAGTGTTTTTTTTTTGTGATCGACTGTTTTATATTGTGATAGGACACGTAATTAAACTTTGGTTGTGTGTGCGTGTAATTAAAGTGTTCAACAATGCCTCGTGTAACTAACACGGCGGCAGACTACACGGACATGATTTTAATTGTGAATTAGGTATGTTTGTGATTTTTTTTTGTGAATTGTGAATTTTTAAATTGTCGATGTGTCCTCCACACATCGAGAATTTAAAAATTTAGTGTTTTTGCTGTGATTGTTGTTGTGTGCGTACCTACTTCAAAACCTTACCTATCATAAAAGCGGGCGCGAGCGGAGGCCTAAGCTCGCGCCTGCGCCACCGCCGGCCGCCCGCCCGACCACAATTATACCCACACCGCGCTCAGGCGCGCGCGCGACGTTGCCGCTTTTCCCTAGGTCAGTTGAATTTATTTGCACAGGGTGGTTGCGTTTTACTCTGATTTGTAAGCTATTTAGTTTGTTTGAAAGAAAAAAAATCTCAATTTTGTAGCTTTTTATTTTTATACCGTATCGGATTAATACTAAACACGTATAGTATACGTAGTGTAATTTAATGCCCCTCTGTCATACCAACGTTATATGTAGTGTGTTTTATTCGCACACTAAAGTATGCGAATGAATGTGCGATGGCGTTTGTCGAACTGTCAAACTATAAAGCATTGATCACATGGCATTTCGACAGTGTTTGTCAATCCCACTCATGTTTGATGTTTTCACAATGACGATCGCCTTCGTCACGCTGCCGCTGACAGAATTTTAAGGTCGACTAGTATAAAATGCCTAAGGCATTAAATCCGCCTTTGTACAGTGTTTTTTACTTGTGCAAAAAGTTTTAATAAATAAATAAAATTTCACTTGTCCAAAGCTTCTTGTCACCGGTTGCTAACAAAATACCGCTCCCTATATTTCCAAATACCAGTATGAGTATATCCAACGATTTTGTATTTATTCGGCAGATTTGAGAGGTGGGCCAGGGAGAATTTATCGTACAACTTATTAGGTCGCACGTGGTGTTTTATTGTGTACGTAACTGTGTATGTTGGGGAGCAGGTCAAGTGTGATTTATGGGCTGTTGTTGTACCACTTGGTATACTGGCGCAAAGGTTTTGCTCTGTGGTTAACTTTGTTTGAGTCGGTGTTACTTATAAGCTTTGGCGATTTGGAGTATTTGAACGAGAATTATTTTTTTGATATTTTTATCTTAGAAAAATAACTTTTGCCCACGACCTTTTAAGCGCATATCCCGTTTTTTTTTCCAATTTCCGTAGGAATTTCGAGAAATTCTCCCTTAGTGCTCTCCAAGGAACCTACATGCTAAATTTCAGCTTTCTACGATAAGTAGTTTCGGCAGTGCGTTGTCTGTCAGTCACTCACTTATCAGAAGAATTTTATAATATTGATGATGATTATTCACTATCTCCATGTCACTGGTAGCTACATGATAATTGCCACTAGGTTGGTCCGCTGATAGGTGTCCATCGACAACGTGCTGAGACGGGGGTCTGAGGTTCGTCTCGGAAAGCACAAAAAGAGGCTCTAAAAAAGTAATATATCAAAATTTAGAGAAAGACTGTATCTATGCTATTATTATTTCCTTTTTTGTTTATTACTTTTCAAATTTGTCTGATAGTTGTCTGAACATGGCGGTAAAAACGAGCTGTTTTTTCGGGTTTTTGAATTGTCATAATTCTTTAAGTAATTATGTTTCGGAAAAAAGAAAATGATAAGGGCACGTATGAATTAGACCATTTTTTTTTTGTAAAAATTCATTTCTCTGGAAGCATTATCCACGAAGAAAACAGCGGAATGCGTTTGTATGGAGAAAGGCCCAATAGAGTTCCTTCTTAAGCTGTTGGTCTTTGGGCCCTGTTTAATATAACTGACAATGCGACTTTGTCAAGAACTGACATAATTGTCACAATTTCGCGACAGGTGTTGTTGACAAAATTGTCGAATTGTCAGATTGCCGTTTGTCACCTATCAGTTTCATTAAATACGGCCCTGGCTGCCATTTGCACATCTTTGACAGTAGTTACGGGTAGTTATATGCCGGCTATTCCTAGTCGTGCCAAGAGTCTTCCATGTTACCCAGTAGGTATCTAACTGGATTGAATAGCTGTCGGATAGGTAGTGAAAAATATGCGGGTGTTTTTTTAGAGGTTAGCTTTTTAATTTGACAATACTTTTCTAGTGACTGTCAATTTGACAGTTGACAGTTGATTTTTGGTCAGTACGTTTCATTTCACTATGAATAGACTAACTTCGGAGCAACGCTTGCAAAATTATGCAAATTAACTTTGTAAAGCATGCTTACTATGCGCTGCATACATTTTACGGTCGACATAATCGTCCATCCATAGTTCAACGGACTTTGAAACTGCTATCAATAAACCATTTCTTAGTTATTACCTAAAGATGAATACGTGTATATTATTTCAACAGTTTATCTACAACCTAAATTATTTTAATCAAATACAATATTAATTCTTCGAGCCTGAGTGTATTTGTTTTTTTTATATTCATATGTAGATAGTTAGGTTTATTAGTTACTAGCTGTGCCCGCGACTTCGTTCGCGTGGATGTCGAAAATTATCTGTTGCATGGATAAAATCTACTTTAAGTTAATACCTTGCGTGTCCTGATCTCTCTAAAATTAAGATAATAGGAAGAGGGTACCTATTGCAGGGCACTGATAAATAAAGTTGATTCAGAATTTTATCCAGCCAGCAAAAAGAAACAATTTCTTTGATTTTCCCTGACAATTGCAGATTACGGAACACCGATTAATTTTTACATTTTATGTTAAACAGTTCTACCGGGTTTATAGAATCGACTTACTGTGTAAGAATAATCCAATTTTTTTAATCTATATTTAGTAGGTACTGAAAGAGGAGACTTATTAAATGAGGAGCTCGTAGCCAAATAATAACAGTCACACGGGTCGATCTTCATGGTTTACCAACTCTTGCCTAGGTGGCTCTGTGAATAGGTGACCATATTATTTAACATACCGCGACTTCGCCGTGTTGTTCGGAAGCCTGATCCGAATACAGTTGGGAAAAGGTTAAGCATATATTAAAAAAGACAGACAATACCATTTGGCTCCAATTTGGGCTGACGCTCCTTGAGAGAGTACCTCTGCCGTTTTATTGTCCTTTTCATTGAATGGCGGTTAATCCCCAATAAGCAAATGTGTCAAAGTGGCGAATGGGTCTGTCACGTGACAACATTTAATGAACAGGCTGGCAGATGCTTAGGCCGTCTATGAATAGGGTAGGTAAATGTGTGACGAAAATATAATTATGAATTTATTTATTTTTTGGGAATCCTAAATTCTATTAAAGGATGTCATATAACTTAGACCGTCTCCCTAGTGGATAAAGGAAATTGAAACAAAATTACGTTTGTAATCTGTGCCCAGTTTTACCTACTGTAGATTAAGTGTTTTTCGCAAATAATTTCAGTTTTTTACCATGAAGCATCATCTGCCTAGCCTTTTCCCAGCTATATTGGAGTCAGCTTCCAGTCAAACGGGATATGAGCGGCTGCCTACCAGACCTCTACAACACTACAATACTGGGTAACACGATACTTCTTGGTAAGACTGTAGGTGTCAGATTTGTTGGCTTCTGACAATCCGTAAAGACTGCCTGAGATCTATTCTCGGTAGGTATGTTAAAATGGTCACCCATCCACAGACTGACCTTGGCAAGCGTTGCTTAACCTTGAAGATCGACCCGGGTGGCTATTATATTCCGTGGTACGTAGGAATCTCGGTATGTTAAAATGGTCACCCATCCACAGACTGACCTTGGCAAGCGTTGCTTAACCTTGAAGATCGACCCGGGCGGCTATTATATGCCGAGGTACGTAGGAATCTCGGTATGTTAAAATGATCACCCATCCACAGACTGACCTTGGCAAGCGTTGCTTAACCTTGAAGTTTAACCCTGGCGGCTATTATATTCCGTGGTACGTAGGAATATCTGTATGTTAAAATGGTCACCCATCCACAGACTGACCTTGGCAAGCGTTGCTTAACCTTGAATATCGACCCGGACGGCTATTATATTCCGAGGTACGTAGGAATCTCGGTATATTAAAATGGTCACCCATCCACAGACTGACCTTGGCAAGCGTTGCTTAACCTTGAATATCGACCCGGGCGGCTATTATATGCCGAGGTACGTAGGAATCTCGGTATGTTAAAATGGTCACCCATCCACAGACTGACCTTGGCAAGCGTTGCTTAACCTTGAAGTTTAACCCGGGCGGCTATTATATTCCGTGGTACGTAGGAATATCTGTATGTTAAAATGGTCACCCATCCACAGACTGACCTTGGCAAGCGTTGCTTAACCTTGAATATCGACCCGGACGGCTATTATATTCCGATGTACGTAGGAATCTCGGTATGTTAAAATGGTCACCCATCCACAAACTGACCTCGGCAAGTGTTGCTTAACCTTGAAGATCGACCCGGGCGGCTATTATATGCCGAGGTACGTAGGAATCTCGGTATGTTAAAATGGTCACCCATCCACAGACCGATCTCGGAAAGCGTAGCTTAATCTTGAAGATGGACTCGTGCAACTCATCATCTGCCTAATCTTTTCCCAACTATATTGGGTCGGCTTCCAGTCAAACCGGATTTAGCTGAATACCAGTATTTTACGTGCGGCTGCCTACCAGACCTCCACAACCCATTAATTGGGTAACACGGTAGTTCTTGGCAAGACTGGAGCCAGATTTACTGGCTTCTGACAATCCGTAACGACTGCCAAAGATCTTCAAATGACAGCCGGGACCAACGGCTTAACGTGCTTTCCGAGGCACGGAGGAATTTCGGTATGTTATGATGGTCTCCCATCTACATACATACCTTGGCAAGCGTTGCTTAACCCTGAAGATCGACCCGTGCGGCTGATATAGATTAATTATGTCGTTTCGAATCACAATTAAATTCATGAATCACTACTCTTCTCTATTTTCTTTTTCTATCAAACATATCGTTATCACCTTCTAATTAGCTACATAGCATAGGTATCCAAACCTTATTTGTCACACATGGACCAATCTGCTGATAACACCGCAATTCAGAAAAACGCATCATCAGTACATCGCCATCAATCGACAATGTAGTTAAACTGTCAAAATATAAGTTCAAACTTAGAAGCTGAAACGATATGACACAATGTTATATTTTTTTTTTGCATTCATCCATTAAACAATTCTAAACTGTTACTATTTAATTTCAATAGATGGCGGTGCATGTATGTGTTTCACGTAATGAAACTTTAAACGAAACCTTTAAATACAAATATCTTTTGATAGAGTGTACCGATTGCGATGAAACAAAGACTAAGTTATACCTCCAGTTACGTACAATTTTAATGCGTGAAAGTTATCTTCGTTATTTCTTTACTTTTTACGTGATGCCTGCACATCCAAACAGATAAACAGACAAACAGACAAAAATTCCAAAAATGATGGAAATGGGTTGTGTAAGTTACCCTTTATCTCCCTAGCTGTTTTTTTTATTATTATTTTGAATGTACAAAAACGACTCTTCAACAGATTTATTATATGTATATATAGATATCATTAAATTTGTTTACTTCTAAAAAAATGATAAGATAACTAAATGTTATTTTTTTTTCTTTTTATATTAATTATTTTTTGTTATACAGTTTTGTTGCTTAATTACCAACTACTTAATTAGTTTCAGGTATCTAATTAAAGGTTGTCTGTACGAAATCACTTTCAGCAATAAGACACTGTACTGTTATCCAAAAAAACGTTTTGATAATTAATTTTAAACCAATTTTGCTTATTTTAGGCCTAAATAAACTCTTTTTCTTTCCTACATTCTTTCAAAATGATGTTAGTATTCCATGTCCTTTTCACTTCACGCAGTCTCGACGCAGTCAAATTGACAGTAATATAACTTATGACGTGAATCTAGCGTCTATTCTGTCTACCTCTAACCTTGTAAGCTTAGATGGAGTGTCACGCTAAGGTAGCTGCACGAAGGCTGCGCTGACGTTCAACGTCGAGGGTCACTAATATGGAGGTATGTGGAAAAGAGAGTGAAGTCCCGCAAACCTCCATCGAATAGGGAGGATTCTCCGACCAGACGGTTGTTGTGTCTGGCGGGCAACTGCCCGATAGTTGATATTTGGGCTGATGTACATATGTTCAAAGCGCACGGTAAACTCTGCTTGCGCAATGCAGGATTTCGACGTAGTAGTTCGCTGCTAGTTAGATAGATGGCGTCGCGGTTTCGTTTTGTTGCGATTTAGATTTGTTAATTTGGCATTTGTTCGCCGTATGGTGTTGGCCGGTGCCGTAAGGTTCCGTAAAAGAATAATACCATCCCATCACTTCCCGTGGATGTCGTAAGAGGCGACTAAGGGACTCACCAGAGAATGGGCAGCAGCGTTCTCTGTAAAACTCAACACCATACACTGCGATCGCCAAAACCCCCTTCTGAGGGAGGCCTATGTCCAGCAGTGGACGTCTTTCGGCTGTTATGATGATGACTGATGCCGCTACGTTTTCACCTAAGCTTACACGGTGAGATGTTAACAGAATCGCACTGCTGGGGTTATGTTTTCGTTGTCATGGCGATTGGAGTGAAGGAAGTTTTCATGGAAAATTACTACTATTTAATTAATTATTACTCAGAATATAGGGTCAGCATTAGCATTGTATAAGGAACTGCCATAAAGACAACTCAATGGTATCGGTCATTGTTTTAAATTTTTATTAGCTTTTCCCGTGACTTCGTACGCGCATATCCCGTATACCGTTTTTTCCTGTTCCATAAAACTATTCTATGTTTTAAGTTGGATCAAATAACAGATAGTTACGAAGTTTGATCAAAATCAGTTTAGTAGTTTTTGAGTTTATCTCGAACTAACATCGTGACACGAGATTTTTATATTTGTATAAATATAGATATAAAAAATGCCACATGTAAGACGAAGTACCTACCACTGGAGAAAGGATTTTTTTGTAATTATTTGGTTAGTATAAAAGAAAACTTTTGGAAAATTCACCAAAGTGTGAAGACGGGGTGAGTCGTTAAATTTAAATTAAATACAATTAATAAGCAAAACCTCTTTCAACTTTGATCACTAACTAAATAGTGACACCAAAGAAAACTAAACCATCGAACTATTCCATCAATTACTAGGGATAGACGCGAAAATAACTACCATATTGAATGCACCCTCCATGATAGATGTGTTTTCCAATATCGGCCGCCTCGGCACGGCCTAATGTTCGGACGATACGTCAAATTGTACAATAATGTCAAGTTTTTGTACGAAACACCCGGTTAGGAGCAAGAAAATCTTATAAGTTTTGTTTTATCATTGGAATGTAGTTAGGAGATAGGTTATAAATAACAGAGAAACTAATACACGTACGTGGTTTCCGGGAAAAAAAAAACATAAATCAAGCGATACGATTGGCTGTTGAAAATTAATTTATCATATCACAGCTGCGGGTCTAAAAAAGCCACTTAAGTGGAATTACTTTCACACGAAGGGTTCTGTACCATTCACCAAAAAAAAAATACACGCTTCTTGTGTGAGAACTCCTTTAATTTTAATTTATTTTTTAATATTTGTTGTTATAGCGGCAATAGATATACACTCTCTGTGAAAATTTCAACTATATTAGGTAGACAGCTGTAGCCCGCTGACAGACAGACGGACGGACGCACCGTGAAGGCTTAGTAATAGGGCTTCGTTGGTTACCCTTCACGTACGGAACCCCAAAAACCGTAAATAAAAACTAAAATTAACTTGGAAACCTATTTGATTGGTAAGCGTCTTGTGACCTTACCCAAAAGATTGTTATCGGAAAGGCGCCTTTTGGATTAAAAACACTTGACTGAAACCAGTCAAAACCGTTTTGACCAATTTAACAGTTCTGACTTGAACAGTAATAACGAGTCGGGCTTAAAATCACAAAACGTGAGTAAAGTTTCAATGACACGGTTTCACGGGCCTGTAAGCCTGTTATGTTGATGTTTGTGCGGCGGCCTATGTATTTGTTTTAGAGAATTCGCATGAGATGAGGTTGTGCGAGTTCATTTATGCCTGTATTTAATCGTACATGGAATTGTAGCGAGTTTTTTCAGGTGATGATGCATGGTGATAATTTTGTTGCATCTAAACTCGTATTTTAGAGGAAAATTTAATAGTATGTAAGTATCTTGCATTTCATTTCTAAAAGTACTGATCTGATTACGAAAATAATTTCCACAATAAAAGCTATAATTTCGCAGAGTACCTAGTATAGAAAAATTGAAGTGGCGGATGGTCCATGGGACCGAAAAGTTCTAGAGTAGCGACCACGTACCGGAAGACGCAGCGTTGGAAGGCCTCCCACAAGGTGTACCAATGACCTGGTGAGGGTCGTGGGTAGCCGATGGATGCGAGACACACAGGACCGGTTATTGTGGTGACAGTTGGGGGCGGCCAATGTCCAGCAGTGGACGTCTTTCGGGTGATATGATGATGATTAAGTAGACTACTTTTTTCCGGAAAAATCACTTATTCTGTGGCATAAGCGAAACCGCGAAAATATGGTAGTCTGAATCCACGTTGGAACTTAACCTTTATATTTTTTTTTTGAGGAAATAAGATAATATGAAGACGTCCAAACAACGAGAAATGGTAGTAACACGATAACACATTTTGTGGACACGTCCGCGAAAATTCTGTAACACATTTTTTTACAAATTGCCCACATACCGGTAAACTCGGTGGTGGAAAGGACATTTTCTATTTTCCGAACAAATCCACCTGTCAAGGGCTAAACAAGAATGATGGTCACCCTTACCCTCTCATTTGTCCGAACAATTTGAACAACTTTTTGCCGTCCTACTGCACTGGCCCTGAACCTTCCATGAATTTGATTGAGTCGTCTTGGAAACATAATAATGCTATTGTCAGATTTTTGTTTTGTTTTGTTTAAAAGAGTTATCTCTTTAAAATAATAATTAGTTAAGATGTTTTGGAAGTGATAGGTCGTAATCGTAAATGAGATTTTTAATTTTCATTAGGTTTCCAGTTTTTAGGGTACTGTAAGCCAACAAGGAACCCTTTGTCCGTTTGTTTGTCTGCGGTTGGAATTTGGCATACATATTAACCACACCGAAAAAGATGTAAAATAAAATATAGAAAAAAAATATTTTAGGGTACCCTTACATATAGTATCGATGATTTTTTTTTTATCGTCAACAAAAACAAGTGCGAGTCGGACTTGTCCACCGAGAGGTTCCGTAATTTAGGTACATATTACTTCAAAAAAAGACTATATTTTTTTTAAATTTAATTATCACTGTTCAACACTAGTTTTGGCGCCAAGCAACTGTTTATTTTTTTTAAGTTAGGACCGTATACTGATAACATTCATACCAAAAGTTTTGACTTCCTACGTGTAGTTTTGGATTTACCCTCAGTTTAATGTGTGAATTTTGGCAATAATCAGTACTTTCATGTATGCGGTTTGCTTACTTATCAGTACATTTCTATAAAAAAAAATGATTTTAATAACTGTCTACCGTACTAATTTCTTAAGTTTATTGATCAATTTGGAACTAGCTGCGTTGATTTTGTTTGTTAAGGTCACTAAAAACTTACTCGGAAAACACGAGTCAAATAACTACTCTAACATAGTAAATGACATGCTAGAGAACTTTAAGAACTTAGGATGTAGTAGTGTCCATCAAAGTGCACCACTCCCACAGTCATCTTGATCAATTCTCAGAGTATCTTGAATCCCATAGCAAAGAACAAGGGGACCGGATTCACCAGGACCTAAAAACTATAGAAGAAAGGTACCAAGGCCGATGGGATTGGCATATGACTGTGGAAGTAGTACACTTTGATGGACATACTACCTCGAAGTGCTTAAAGCCTCTAGCATGTCATTTACAATGTTAGAGTAGTTATTTGATGAGGGCAGGAAGATGATGAGTAGTTATTTGACTTGCGAATTCCGGGTAAGTTTTTAGTAACCTCAACAAGCAAAATCCAGGCAGGTAGTTCCAAATTGTTAATTGAACTTAAGAGAGTAGGTACGTTAGGCATATATAAAAATCAATGTATTAATATGTACCGATAAGTAAGCCAACCGCACTCATGAAAGGGCTGACACTGCCATAATTCACATTTTAAGCTGATGGTAAACCCAAAACTACACGTAGGAAAAGAAAAGAAAAAATCATTTTAGAGTTACCAATGGACACTTCATAAAATACCATTAACTCATAAAATTCATGTAGTAGTAACAAATTTAATAGGAAAATGATCACATCTAAGTAGGCTTTACAGGTTAACGATTAATAGTCGACTAACCTATATCTAAAACGCATTCGGAAACCTACACTTCGCGTGGCTCGACACGATTTTCGGCCAGTTTTTTAAAAATATATATTACAAAATAAAACAAACTAAATAAATTTACATAAACAAATAAAAAAAATATGTATGGAGAAGCTGTGAATCAGAGGGAAAGTCTATATCCCTAGATATAGACTTTCCCTCTGATTTAGGTGAATGCTGTGATTATTTTTGTCGTGATGAAAATCATAGAAAGGTGATTGATAAACTGTATTGTGCTATAGTGACTTCCCTTCGGGAAGCGGCAGAAAGCAGTTCTGGCCTAGTGCGAGATGGTAGGAGACGGCGTCCGGTGATTGGATGGAATAAGTACGTCAAAGACGCTCACGGGAACGCTAGGAGAGTTTTTCTGAACTGGGTTTGGCATAATAAACCACGCACCGGGTTACTTTTTGCAGAAATGAATGAGACGCGAAAGGTTTTTAAACAAAGATTGGAATCTTGTCAGGATCATGAGGATCAATTAAAAATGGACATGCTGGCGACTGAGCACAGGCGCAAGCGTTTTCAGAATTTCTGGAAATCAACTTAAAGGTTGAACCCAAAACCTGCGGTCCCGTTGAGCGTTGATGGCGTTACTGAACCTGGTGAGATTGCGGACAAGTTTAGGAGGCATTTTGCTGTAAATTCGCGTCAAGTGGAGGAGCAAAATCTTGTTGCGGGGGGCATTGTGTCTGGAGAGCCAGTAAACATTTCAGCTAAAGAAATAAGAAACGTTATTAAAGATATGACCAGAGGCAAATCTTCAGGACACGATGGCCTAAGCGTAGAACACTTTCAGTATGCTGGTCCGCACCTCCCTAGGGCCTTGTCCATGCTGTTCAACTTATGTGTGAGACACTCCTATCTACCGACGGAGCTGATGAGGAGGATAGTGTTGCCTATTGCTAAAAATAAGACTGGGGATGCGTCGGATAAAGACAACTATAGGCCTATCTCTTTGGCCACCATAGCGGCTAAGGTTCTTGACGGTGTGCTTGAGCGTAGAATGGCTGGACAGCTCAATCCCCACGATTCACAGTTTGGTTTTAGAGCTGGGGTGTCCACGGAAACTGCTATTTTGGCGCTCAAGCACACTGATAGAAACGGTCCAGTATATGCCGCTTTTCTGGGCATTTGACCTGGTTAACTACAGGGTACTATGGTCTAAATTGCGGGAGAGAAGCATGTCTCATAAGCTACTTAACCTACTCGAGTATTGGTACGACCACCAGCTTAACCAGGTCAGATGGTCGGGAGCATTGTCTGGGGAGTATCGACTGGAGTGTGGTGTTAGGCAGGGAGGATTGACTTCCCCGGCGCTCTTCAGTCTTTATATCAATCAGCTGATTGAGGAGCTTGGTTGTGCTGGTGTCGGATGCTCTATTGATGGTAAAATTATCAACACTATAAGCTATGCTGACGACATGGTGCTGCTGAGTCCCTCTATTGATGCTCTCAGGCAGTTACTTGGAGTGTGTGAACGATACGCCACGGCTCATGGTCTCCTGTATAATGTCAGGAAAAGTGAGGTTATGGTGTTTCGTGTAGGTTCCAAAAAACCGACGACAGTGCCTCCCGTTTACTTATATGGGGTGGCACTTAAAAGAGTGTCATGTTTCAAATACCTTGGGCACATTTTGACCGAGAACATGTTTGATGACGAGGATATAGAGAGAGAACGAAGGGCGTTGTCGGTTCGATGTAATATGCTGGCCCGTAGGTTTGCAAGGTGTACTAGAGACGTGATTATTACGTTGTTTAAGGCATACTGCCAGACGTTTTACACCTGCAGCCTGTGGGTCAGGTACACGCAGAGGGCCTACAACGCCCTCCGGGTTCAGTACAACAATGCTTTTCGGGTGTTGCTTCCACGGTTCTGTAGTGCGTCGGGCATGTTTGTCCGAGGCAGGCATCGATAGTTTTGAAGCTGTCTGGCGCAACAGAACGGCATCCCTAATGCATAGGATACGTGGAAGCTCCAATAGCATCCTGAAAGTTATTGTGGAGAAGCCAGACTGCCCATTTCTGATGCACTCGTCCCGTAGACATAGCTGCGGGCCCGGTGCTCAGGAAAATATTTGAATTAGATTTATAAAAAGAATTTGTTGTGATACTAACATAGTTTGTAAGTCCTAATACTAACACCATATGGATGATTTCCGAAATATTTTTTATTATTATTATTCAAAGTAAATATTTTAGATTATATTTATTATACATTATACAACAGTTGAACCATAAAATACCACTTGACAATTACCCTGTATATTATGTTCCCTGACTATTCAAATCGCGTAGTAATTTAAATTATTTCAGACTTTTATAATAATCAGAAGATCTTCATTTTATCTTTTGTCACCCTACTTTGCGGTCCGTCTATTCTAATCCTTTCAGAAAATTTGATGGAACCGCGAAAATATAATAATCTTTCGGAGATAATTTCACTTTCATCTTTTATCAGGCAAATTCCCTTAGGTTTTTTGTAATTTAGAATCTTAAACTTAATTTAATGCCTTACAATCCTATTGAGATTGTTAGATATAGGCCTGATTTTTGGCATGTAGGTTCCTTGGGGAGTGTAGGGGAGCACTAAGAGTCGCGAGCAAAAGTTAGTTATTTTCTTTACAGGAACTGTCAAACTGCAATTTTTATTCATCTGAAGCGATAGACAAAGTTCCATCCTAATAGCGAATGCGATTGTCGAAATGCCAGCATACAAGATTGATCACGTGACATTTCGACAGCGTTTGTCAATCCCATAGATTTTGACGATTTGACAATCGCCTTCGCTACGCTACCGCTAACAGAATATCACTTGTCTGTTAGAAAATCGTTCCATATCAATCAATCAATTTTTTATTTGCATAAAACATGGTGTACAAAGTTGTTTTACATACATTACAGACTTACATGTTTTACTTATATCATAGCATGCAAATATTATAGGTTATATTGCAAAATGTTTCCCGTCAAAAAATTATTTTGTGCTGTAAAAATTATGACTGCTTTTATACAGTTTATTTTTAAACAATCTAAGATTTTTTTTTAATCATTGGGAATTTTATTAAATACCCGAACACACATGGCTAAACAGCTTTTATTATATTTAGCCAGTCTTGGTAGATCATTTAATATAAGTTTGTTAGGGTCTCGCCAGTTTCGGGGATATACATCCTCTGCCTTTTTAAGTAAGTCTTTACACTTCTTAACAAACATGCATACTACATAGATATAGAGAGAGGGTAGCGGTAATAAACCAAGTTCTTTAAATATTGGCCTGCAAGATTCATCAGGTTGAAGCCCATATATCGCACGAATACACTTTTTTTGTGCAACAAATGCCCTGTTTTTATCGGTACCCCACATTACGAGCCCATAGCGAATTATTGATACAACTCAACTACCATTTTTTTTTTTTTTTTTTTTTTGCGCTGGGAAAAAATGCATTACACACACCCTCCCATCGGGGGATGGGGGGGGCTGTGTGGGACTCCCCGGGCTAGCCCGGTATACCCACTAAAATAACCCAGCGGCATTCCCGCATCGTCTGAGTGGAGAGGGACCGGGAGATCGGCAGAGCCTTTACGTCCAGTCCCCCTCCGACGTCCGCCCGCCTTCACGGCGGGCCCTTCACGCCCTCCCCGTTGGGGGAGGGCCGGGAATGTCCGACGGAGGTGGTGCAGAGTGCAATGCGGGCGAAGGCGCCCCCGCGCCTGTCGCCCGCCCGTCACCACCACGAGGAGGGAGAAGGCCCCGCCTTCTCCATACAACTCAACTACCTAGCCTTTTCCCATCCATATTGGGGTTGGCTTCCAGTCAAACCGGATTCAGCTGAATACCAGTATTTTACGTGGGGCAGCTGCGTACTAACCACAACCCAACCCAACCGGGTACACGGTACTTCTTGGCAAGACTGGAGTTAGATTTAGGTACCTACCGACTTCTGACAATCCGTAACGACTGCCAAAGATCTACAAATAACAAAGGCCAAAGGCTTAACGTGCTTTCCGGGGCACGAAGGAAACTCGATATGTAAAGATGGTTACCCATCCACAGAACAACCTTGGTAAGCGTTACTTGACCTTGAAGATCGACCCGTGCGGCTGATATTATTAAGCCACGAGCTCCTTTCCATATATAGACAAATATTGATATCCCACTAAATTCTAGGCTTGTTGGCTCACGGTTCGCAAATAGATATGATATTTCACATAGGTAGATATTTCCGTCATGTCAAAGGCTGTGTATGTCAGTAGGAGTTCGAACCTCTTTGAGCTTAATTCTTTTGTTTAAATACTACCTGAAATTCTCGTTTAGAACCGTGTATTGTGAGAAAATCCTTTATGCTATATATTTCTATAAATTATTTTAGAGAAAATCCTAGACGTATGTTGACGTGTATTGAGTTTGTGATGCTCGCTTTTAATTTCTCTACGGTAACAGAAGAATTTTCTATATTAGGATTATTAAGCCACTAACTCCTCAAATCACTATCCATAATTAAAAAACAAAAACGATCTAGTCATAAAATTCAAATGAAAACCCTCTCAATGCAATTCCCTTCGTAAGTTTCTAAACAATCAGCTTAAAAGACCTCTATAAATTAAACCTTTTTTTGCTTGCACTGCAAGAGAATGCCTTGAGTGTAATCCGGCCTATAAATATCGAAGTAAAACCGAAGTCCGGCTTAACAAAGGATGAGACAACTTCGTAAAACATTACTTTAGGCTACGGATACGAAGTCAGCGGGCGCGGGGTGGGCGGCGGCGCGGGGATCCGCGCGGCAACGCAAAACCGGCCTCGAAGCCAGCAGGAAGATCGCGCGGCGCTAAAGCGGCGTAGTGTTGTGTTATGAGAAATAAGTGTCTTAGCTCGCGAACGAAATGTCTAAACAGCAACGACAATATTTTTTAATACAAATTTTCAAACGTCATCGTCTCATCAATATAATGCACAACACTACGTCATTGCAGACGACGCGCGGGCACTGTTAGACTGGTACGCATTGTTTGTACGCCGCTCGCGGCGCCGCTGCCTTCGAAGCCAGTTCTATATAAATCTATGCATTTAAGAGGGGACTCGGGTCGGTAACTCTTGGGCCTTTCTCCATACAAACGCATGCATCCGCTATTTTCTTCGCGGATAATGCTGCTAGAGCAATGATTAAAAAAAACTAGATTGAATTAATACGTGTCCCTACCGTTTTCTTATATATAATTACTTAAAGAATTATGACATTCCAAAAACCCGAAAAATACAGCCCGTTTTTACCGCCATCTTCAGACGGCTGGTAGACAAATTTGATGTTTTTAATTAAATAGAAAATAAAAAAGAAGCATAGATATAGTCTTCCTCTAAATTTAAATATATGATTTTTTTATAGAAAAAAAAATATAATTGATCCAGTTTTGAAGAAGAAAACAGCGGAATACAAAATGACTTTTAGTCAAGGATTTCATAGGTGAAAATGAGCCTGAGCTGTAGTTGTCGCTTTCGTACTTTACTTGATAGCCCTATCAAGTAACGTGCGATATTTTTCAAAGTCCTCGGGACTATAGTCCCCTCTTAAACGCGCCGCTCACCGCGCTGCCCACTGCCGACCCGCGACCGCTGACTTCGTGTCCGTAGCCTAAGGCTTCCAAGTTTTCTAGTTACGCTAAAGCCTTTTTATAGAGAAAAGTAAGTTAAGAAACTAACGATGTAAGTATTAGAAGTTTTGCTATTAATACCTGAAGTTGTTATCAATCTAAACGGTATGACAAAGGTGTTTTATTCACTGCTAATAGTAATACCTAAACTTTATAAGTTTCTTGTTTTCAGCGTGAAATATTTATAATAATTATAAATATTTCACGCTGAAAACAAGAAACTTACATTCCGTGCAAGAACTTATAAAACAGTTCATTACTTTCAGAGATTACCCTTTACAAACAAACCTTATAACATAACAAGTGCGAGTTGGACTGTTACTCGAAGGGTTCCGTCCATAAACCGAAAAAACATATTTTTTCTATGGCCCCATTCAATTTTTAAAGTTAACCGAATTTTTAACATTTGTTGTTTTAGCGGTAATAATACACACTCTGTGAAAAAATCAACTGTTTACCTATTACGGTTTTTGAGATAAAGCTCGCTGTCAAACAGACAGACGGACAGCGGAGGCTTAGTAATACGGTTCCGTTGCTTACCTTTTGGGTACGGAACCCTATAATACCAAAAAATCAAATAGCTAAACAATGCTTACAAACTCACAATTACCCATTCCATTACTCAACAGCTATACAAAAAGCCAGCAAATATAGCGGCGCAGTCAACAATGCCATAGCAGAACAATGGTGAATTTTGTTAATTTGACATCCCATGGAGCGGTATAATTTATTTATTATTTATTTATATATAATGTAGCAGAACGAACAATGGTGTTCATGTAAACCACGGAAACGCCTGGAGGTATGGTGAGTTGAGAGATTTATGAACAGGTATTGCATGGGTATTGGAAGATTATGTCAATATAGAAATGGGTAACAAAGAGGTGTGTTAAAAACATGGACTCGTATACGAAGGGTTCCGTAGCATTAAGAGACCTTGCTTCTTGCGAAATGTCTTATTTTTAGGTCAACGCTGTGTCAGTTTTGCGAGCATTCTAACGACCCCACCCACCCTAGTGTCAGAGTTTCTAAGCCGCCTCAAGGTTTTTAAATTAAAAAGACACATCAAGATTGTTTACCTGTATTTGACTACCTGAACCTTTCTGGTATAGTTATGTCGCACCGCACTTGACGCCTGCAATTTTAAACGTACACCTTCCATTTTCTACCTAGTATTTAAACCTTGTTCATGACATCTGTCAGTCACTAAAGTTGTCAAAAAATAAAAGGCCCGTTTTGACAGCAGGATACAACATTGCTTTACTAGGGTCATGGGGTCCGAGTGCACGTCTCCTTTTTAAGGATATTTCTCGCCGACTGATCGACACTTTGCGTGACCAGAGGGCTGGCTCGTTCTTTGCTCAAATAATTAGTATTGCCATTCAACGTGGCAATGCTGCCAGTCTTCTGGGCACGTTTCCGGATGACAGCGATGCGGAGGAATTCTTCGACGCCCGAGTGTATTTGTTTTTATATATTCATATGTATATAGTTAGGATTTATTGCTTATTTAATATTACTTTTTATTAAAATAACTTGCTTTACTAGGAAGTATGAAAGAGACATAAATCTCTTTCGCACCAATTGGTAAAGCAATCTTCTATCCCTCTCTACTCAGCTATCAAATCGGACTTCTCATATTTTGGTGACTTTAACCGTATTCAACACAATGCCAGTATTTTACTTGAAGCGACTGTTTAACAAATCTTCACAACCCGGTAAACCAGTTAAAAATAAAACTAGTTGCTGGACTTCAAGACTACATGTATACTAAATCGTCATATAACTGGTACCGACACAAGAACTGAAATAACAGAAAAGAAAAGTCCACGCCTTTCATAATTACTGACAAACAACAAAAACCAACTAATCATTGTCACCTTAATTCCTACACCATGACAGCCCTCCCTACTACTTCCACCCATGTGTCGCGTAACTACGAAGTAACGAAAGGAAACAATAAAGTTATTTCATAACACGTCACACTCCGTGACGAGTGCTCATTGCTTCGCTATCAGCTCCCACGTAGCTGTCCTTTGATGTGAAGCCTGATGGATGGAGTGCTTTTCATGTGAACGATGTGTGTTGAGTATATTGATTTTTATTTCGAGTTTGCGACGTGATTAATATCACTTTTAGCTTTGGTTGTGATTCAAAGTCAAACTCCTTAAAAATTGTATAATCAGAATAAACTTCTAAGTTAACGTTAAAAAGATGCGGCCGTTTATGCCACATAAAACGTATATTTCGACACTCTCAAGGGAATCAAAATTTATAGGTCATATCCCGTTGACCCAAAACTATGAAATTTGGAAAGTAATACCGTCTTAAACTACAAGTATAGGGAAAAATCTCTAAACTATACATTTGTAACAAAATCATAAAAAAATTATTTAAAGTAATTTGTACCTATAAAGTACGGAACTCTCGGTGGGCGAGTCCGACTCGCACTTGTCAGGTTTTTTAAGAAACAGATATAGACCAGACCTCTAGAATCACCGCGACGCTATTATTAGTCTACTAATAACATTCGTGTCTACGCAACGTGCGCTGAGCACAAGTTTTGGCTAAAAAATTCAGTCAGAATTATCCCGGACCGACGATTTATAAGTATTAATACGTTGAAACTCAATGATACGCTTGGTTTGTTTAAAGAAATAGAACAATACCGTGTCTCTATCACACAAACTTAGTTATAAACCCCTGTACATCAAATAATTGTGAAACGTAAAATACAAACAATTTTCAATGTATTTTTACCTCCTATTGGGCCGTAATTATGAAATCTAACTGTCTATGACGGTTAACTTTTCGAATAACAGCCCCTTAAACTTATAATGATCTGTTAGCTATAAAACCAGTTTACTTAGACCTTTCTTACGCTCAAGTTTTCGTGTTGTTTTGGGATAATTTTCAATACTTATTATAACATGTAACAATGGATGGTAGGTATTTATTTCAGGCTTTTTCTCTTGGTGTATGAGCTGAGAAAAACAAGCTTTTTTAAAAAAAATAGAGTTAGATCTGAAGTTCTTGAAATTTCATGGTTTTATTTAACCAAACGAGAAAGAGGCTATTTCGTTTATTCTGTTACATGTTGCTTGTCATCGTTGTAAGGGGAGGGCAGGTAAATATAAAAGTAATTTGGACAGTTCAGTGGGTCTACTTTAGTTTAATACCTGATAGCCCATTCTACATTTTTTTTTAAATAACGTTCACATTCGCATGTCAATCGCACACTGTCATAAATGCCTTAATTTTCATAATTTTTTGGCAGATTGCGACTTAGAGGCGTGTGCGATAGTTGCTTAAAATTAAATAGAATTGGCACTCTGATACCCTTCAGTTACGGCATGCGATATGTTTTAATACGAAAAAAACTGGCCAAGTGCGAGTCGGATTCGCGTGCAAAGGGTTCCAAACGAATTTAATTTTTTAACATGTTATTTTAACACTATAGTGTTCTTGTAGGTTTTTTTGTAATCTATAGGTAAAGATCTATTATCTCCAATTTTGCCAAAATTTTAGACTCAGTAGGTTCGGAAATAAGGAGGGGAGGAATGGTCATTTTTCTTGTAATTTTTTGAATAAATTCAGAACCATTTATTTTAAAATTATGAAAAAAATATAATTCAAATCCTCATAGTATGCCCTTTCATTTGGTATGTCACACGATATTATTCAAAAAACTTTTTTTTTAAATTTTCTTGTTTGCCCCCCAAAGTGACACCATACTAAAAATTTTATGATTTACGTAACACGTTCGTGTTTGGGTCACAGAAGTCCATATGTGTGTACCATATTTTAACAGAATCGGTCCAGTGGATCGGTAGAAAACTGGCTGTGACAGACGGACATACAGACAGACACCCGAGTGATCCTATAAGGTTTCCGTTTTTTGTTTGACGAGAAAACAACGACAAACTTGTGTTTGTCAAATGGCGATCTGCAGCTAACCATAGAAAACCGCGATCAAGACGTACTTATCCCCTAACATAGATGCGGTGTATCACAAACTAACAAATGTTTCAACTAAAAACTTACCCGAGACAATTATAAAGGTAGCTGCAGCCCGTCAGCTAACATCTTGAGCCCATTACGACGATGTACTGGCGTCATAACAGCCGATAAGTACCTCGTACCAGCTTAGTGCATTAGCGTGAAACATGATTGCATACCGCGGTTGTAGTATGTACCTAGCTTATGTGTAGTCGTATGTATAGACTAGTTTAGTTCGGAGTTACGTACATGTTACCACTATAATGGTTTGGTAATTTTAGATATGAATATTAAACATAGAATATGAAGAAGTCAATTTAGTAGTACGCGCGTAGCGTTGTAAAGCCTAGCTACGGGCTAATCGCCACGCTGCACGCTGTATTATTTTGTTTGGCTACGGTTTTGTCGTAGTGCTACGAAAACTACACATAGCTACGCTTTTATCGTAGTTCTACGAAGACAGAACCTAGCTACGTTTTTATCGTAACTTTACTCAAGACTAAACTTAGCTATGCTTTCTCACAATAGTTCCACAATTATTGTTGTAATCCTATTATCGGCGAGGGGGGCCAGGAATCCATAGCACAGGGTGTCCTAGTTTGGATGCCTGTCTCCCACAAACCTTTGTACCTCCTTTATAACCTAAAATATTGTAAATTGTAATTTTGTACTTTGTGGGAGAAAATAATAAAATCTTATCTATCTTATCTTATCTATCTATGCTTTTATCGTAGCGCTACGAAGACTACACCTCGCTACGCTTTTATCGTTGCGCTACGGAAAACTTCACCTAGCTACGCTTTTATCGTAGCGCTATGTAGACAGCACCTAGCTACGCTTTTAACGTAGTGCTACGCAAGACTACACCAGCAACGCTTTTTCCAACTTTTAATTTGCCGATTAAGCTGTCACTTCAAACAATAACTTTAATTATCCAATATAATATAATATAACAAGCCAGTGCACAGTAACAACTGATCAATTGATTAATGAATGCCACAGATGCGCAGAGGAGAACACTTCGCTAATTAGTTTTTAATGGCAAAAGTTTTGATTCGAGTCTCGAACTCGTGTTTTCATATCATGCGTGTATCTTTAGTTTGAACAATAGGAGTGGGTAGCATTGTGGTGTTGTATGAGGCGCTACGTCGAGTTCACAGTTTGGTAGGAAGTTTTGAAGTGTAATAAATGTTAGTAAAATAAATAATTAACAGAAATACTAGGCATGCCTTTTAAGTTCTGTCGTTTCCATATTTCCCGGCAATTTTGAATTTGGAACTGTTCTATATTCGAATGTGTTCAAATTTTGAATCTCAAAACAGTTGAAAGTATTAGGATTAATGCTATTGTTTAGTCACAGCGTCGATTGGAATCTGTCAGGTTACGTACGAAAATGAATCTTTCTAAGGAAAATGTTCGTGCAATAATTTTCTACAACTTTAGAAGAGGCCTGACACGGCTTCAATGTTTTGAAGAGCTAACATCTGTGTTCAGTGATGAATAGGGCTTCATCACTGAACACAGATGTTAGCTCTAACATAGGTCTGCGGACTGTCGAACGCTGGTATTTAGAATTGCAGCGTGGACATACTACTTAATCTCTGACCAAAGTTAAAGCTAGCTCTTGGGTCACGGGAAGTGTCAACCAGCCGTTTCGAAATTTCTTTGAAAAGGCTGGAGCACAAGGGTTGTTCTAATTTTATTGAGTGTCAATGAAACAAAAAAAAAACATTTTAGTGAAGTAAGCACTTATCGTCTGGATACACAATTGCGCTAAAACTGCACTGGCCTCCATTCCCTTCAAACTGAAACAAACTGCTCGGCGTCAGATATACAAGTGTAATAGAATAAACGCAATACCTGTTGAGGGGTCATTGTACTTGATGGTCCCATAGTAAAAGATGTTCATATTGATGGGGACAATGTATGTATGTAAATCGGGCTGGTTCCCGCAACTCCACCACTAAGCGCGTATTTTGTTGAGTTATCTGCACATAAAAGTATGGACTAGTCCGCAATTTCATTTTAATTGCGTGTATTCTGTACACACTGTAGGTAGGTACTTAAGGTGGTATATGGGTTGAAAAAGGAGCCGTGGTCATAAGAGTAAATTGAGGTCCGTTATCCCTAATTTACTCTCACAGATATTTACTCGCGCAGTTTTGCGGGATGACTGGCAGTTTAGAAATATATTTTTTCATGTAACCACGCATGCGCCGCCTTTCTTTAAAAACAGTACCTTCTCTTAATTTCTGTTGTGAAACAGACTAAAAAAAATGTTGCTTTACTTTTAATGTAAAACAACATTTTTTTTTACTTTAATATGTCGTAACTGTATCTCATTTTAATTACAATCTAGCCTGGTGAGTAGGTTGTATTTTTAAATAATATATTAATAAGTACTATCTTTTGCCCGCGACTTACACGACGTACGCGCGTCCTATTTTCAACAAATCCTCTCCCCTACACTACCCAAGGAAACAAATTAATATATTTTTTTTTTAATACAAATTGCTGTTCACTTATTTTCCGAGAATGCGACCTTGGTACGTTTCTAGGATTATTTTTTTATGAAACAATGTTTTTATCATCGCAGATTTCATGTTCTATTAAAGTTCCAAGAATTGAAATAGCGAAATAATAGATACATCCTGTTGATCCTGTACAGTACGCGTAAATGTAAATAGTTTTAGTACAATTCAATTATTATGATTGAATATAAAAGACATTAAAAGTTTAAACTTTAAATTATGTCAAGGTCCTGCAGACCAAAGAAATAAAACAAAAATGCCAAAACTTACAACAAAGAGACTCAATTAAAGTTATATAATATGACTTCTAAATCCCAAGTCATTCAGTTGAGCCATCAATTTTGACAGGCGGCGACGCGGCCCGACCGTGTATGGAATCAAATTAATTTCTTCCGAAAACATCCGAGGATCAGCTTGCCTCAGGGAATGAGGTTGAGGTTGAGCCCTTCGTATTGAGGTTATTTTCACCTTAATTGCAGATAACGGGAAGCTATGATTTTGCAAATAAGAGGAGTTTAGATTAAAAGGAGTATGGATATTCATGTGAGAATGTTTATGGCATTGATAAAGCAACCACCACTTTTACATTGCCCGTGTAATTACAGGTATTGGACATTTCAGTTTGTCCCTGCATTGGCATAATATGATCCCTCTGGTATTTAGTCCAGTTCAGGAATCTGTAAGTTTTACCTGGAATCCAGGAGCTTTTGAAAATTTAATCGGTGATGTAAAACTGGTGGATGCCAAGCTGTATAGCTTGGCTCATCGCCGTAAGGTTGTCGGTCTTCTACAGATTGTAATTCAGTGAGTGTGCCCAAGAACTCCACGACCTCATTCCACCGGCCCCCTTCTACCATCGGACATCCAGACGCACTGCATCTTACCATCCCTACCTTGTTGCTATTCCACCAACTTGCACTAAGCGTGTCCAAACGTCTTTTATAATGCGCACAGCAAAGGAGTGGAACTCTCTGCCTGCATCCGTGTTTCCGAACGCTTAAAACCCTAATCCCTTCAAAGCTAGAGTGAACAGGCTCCTTCTGGGTAAGCTCGCTCCATCGTAGACTTTGTCTTGGTCATCTCTGACCTAGACTAGAGTCAAGAGCAAATCCATCACAAATAAAAAATAAAAAAAATATAGATTTCAAAGTGGTCTTTCTGAACTTTCACCGCTCGCCTGTCGTATTATTACTGAAATTGGTCGCAACAAAAAAGTGTAGAAATGAGTTCTTTAGGCCAAAACGCGGGCTAGATTAGATTTTACGACATTCGTAACCTAAAACTATTCAGTTTGCAAAAAGTAAACTTCTTTAAGCTACAACACATGAAACAGATCAAATGTTACATCTGAACATCCTTAACGTATCGCAATCTGTTGTAGTCGTTATCAGATTTGCGGTTGGCCTGACTCCAATGCTGCGGAGAGCTTGTGCCTGACGGCGCATGAGAGAATTCGTATGGCTGGACGGCGAGTTGGAGCTTCAATCTATTTTTTTACTTTGATGTCTTGCTTTAATAAAAAGCACTAGTGCCCAGGTTTTGTTTTACTGAAGTGATCCACTTTTCAAGCCCTGATCTTTTAGACTGTAAAATGGACGTTATCGCCTTAAACGTAATAGCTGTTTGTTTGCGCACCGACCTACTAAAGATTTATGTAGTAATTTCTGTCAAAGTCAAATGAAAACAAAATGTTATAGTGACTCTAGTCGTCTATTCGCAAAAGGTAGATTCTTATGGAGAAGAACGGACAAGAAACTTCATAATTACTCTTTTCAAATGTAAGCTTTACAATATTAGCATACATTAATCAATTGACTATATGTGAGGACAATGCTCCTAAAATAACACTTATATTTATTTATTTATTTATTAATAAGCACACCAACAGCACTGTCACTTACAATTTATAATAAATAACATTTGAAATCGGCATTTTAGTAACCATGCAAATAACAGGTATGCATGACATTGACATACTGAATATTAGAGACAAGAAGATAAACATAAGAGTGTGTACAGTAGACCTAAATCCAAAACACTACAAAAACAAAACAAATCTTTAGCTATATAGACGTACATTGTTCGCATTGTTTATATAAGAAACGTTTGTATGAAGCGAAACTCATAGAAAAAACATCGATAGGGTAATCCATTAAGTTAGACCTTTCATTATATAGCCTTGCCATACGTGTCAGGGGGATATTAAAGATGGAATTTAAGGTAGA